>JANSMA010000006.1:0-2810584 GCA_029298975.1 Ophiostoma novo-ulmi subsp. americana | reverse complement strand
TACCCTAACCTAACCTAACCTAACCTAACCCTAACCTAACCTAACCTAACCCTAACCTAACTAACCTAACCTAACCTAACCTAACCTAACCTAACTTATCATTACTATTACTATTACTATTATTATTATTATTATTACTACTATCATCATTACTACTATCATTATTACTATTACTATCACTATTATCATCATTATTATCATTATCATTATCATCAATATTATTATTATTATTATCGCCATCATTATTTAATCTTATAAAAATAACGATACTATATCGCCATCATTCTTTAATCTTATAAAAATAACGATAATATAATATCGTCATTCTTATTTTTATATAGCCCTATATATTACAAATACTTTATACGAATCTATACATTACAGCTTCTCACGGCCTTACACACCACAGCTTCACACGGCCATATACATTACAGCTTCTCACGGCTCTATATATTACAACTTCTCACGGCCTTACACACCACAGCTTCACACGGCCATATACATTACAGCTTCTCACGGCTCTATGTATTACAGCTATACAGCTTCACACGGTTATATAATAACATAAATCAGCTTTATACGGTAAATTAAAAGTCAAACGTTTAATCTTATAAGAACCAAAAGCTTTAATACGGACGGCTCGACACGGTCCACTTTAAATGTAGGTTTCTGATTGGTCGAAACCATCGAATATTTTAAATAAGTGGGCCGTTTGGGGCCCAAACGGCTAGACATAAGGGTCAGGTTTTTAATTAGTCGAAACTATCGAATATTTTAAATAAGTGGGCCGTTTAAGGCTTAAACGGCTAGATATAAGGGTTAGTTAATAGTAATACGTATTAGTTTCGGTTTAAAGTATATTAAAAATAGTTATTAAGTAACTATTAATTTTATTTTATTTTATAAATATATATAATTATTTTATATATACTTCGAGTAGCTTTCGAGTTTATACTCTCGGCTCTACTGTTACTTGTAACTTATCCGTAACTACAGCAGCAACCCATTCCTTCCTCTGTGGCAGTGATATAGGTTGCCACCTTCCATTTGTAGGACGGGATCGTGTTGCTAAAGCCGTAGCGCTGTCTCCGGTTCTCTTAATACGGAACTGGCTCACGAATTGGGACACAGAAAGATACAGTTCAAAGTAAGCAAAACTATTATTAATCAGTAACTTCGTTATTTAATATAAAGCAAAATTCTTGTAGAAAACTTACTGATTGCCTATACAGACGTTGGTTCCCTTTGAGAAAGGGATGTAGTACTTGTCACGCAAGATGTCTTGACGCAAGTCACTGGCATCGGGCGTAAGCCAGCGGTAAGGATTAAACTCGTCGGGGTTGGGAAACGCTGTAGCATCTCGAAGATACCAGATAGGAGAGGATGTCAAGACAGTCTAGTCCAAGATTAGTCAATCTACCATTCATAATTGTACACAGTAGTCACATAAGTTGCCCATAACTTACACCACCAGGAAGGAACGTTCCGAGAAGCTCGACACCTCCATCAGGAACCACACGCGGCAGCATGGCAGCGGCCGCGCCAGCCCACCGGATGCCTTCCTTTACACACGCCTTGAGCCGTGGCACATTCTCCAAGCTACCCATGTCAGTAGAGAAGCCAGTTCTCTGCAAGTCGTGGAAAAGATCGTCCTGGAAGGTTTCATTGTGTGCCAGGGCCCAAAGAATATGTGCAAGGCTAGCAGAGGTTGTATCCGTGCCAGGGCCCATGTTCTCTTTGGCTTCACCCAGGGCTGTGAGTACAGGCAAACCGGATCGCACCAGAGTCTCAATGAGATTGGGAAAGCTGGACGGATACGCGCCAGTTTTATCCTTAGCTTTTATGGCAACATCATATCCCCGCTGGGACCACTAGTCATGTATGAAATCAGCGACAAAGCTCAATGGAATAATAAAGCATATCTAGCGTAGCACGTACCTTGCCGAACTCTTCTAGTCCGCGAAACAATGCCGGCTGTAAACCAGTCGCTTTTGCCAGAAGTGCTTGACATTGTTCTAGTTGTGACCAGAGACTAGAAAGGTTGGTAATCTATTTCAAAACTGTGATTAGCAGGCAGCATAAATACGGAAGGTTTATTAAAAACTCACAACCGGCATCCACGACGCCAGCTCGTCGTTCTTAGCGACCATGGCGAGCTCGCCGCCGGCTGACCACGCGTCAATGGCCCCGACAGTAATGCCAAAGCTGAAGTCGGCTATGCGATAATTCAGTATTAATACACGCTGTGAGAAATAAACAAAAGGTAGAGTAATGCCGAAGAGGGATAATACGTACATATGATGTCGGCTTCTAGCGCGCGGCAAGACACTGCCAGATCAACACCCCTAGGGCTCTGTGCGATAGAGAGCATCCAATGGGCAATGTGTTTTAACATTAAATTTTCAAGCAGCGGCACCTTGCTTCGGTTGTAGAGCTGCCCCATGAGGCGGCGTCGCTGGGCGTGTTCACCGGGATCCCTAGTTTTATTAGTCCTTCTATGTTATTGTCTAGAATGGCAGTTGTCAATATAACTAGTACAAACGTTATAGAAAACAGTGCTGGATGGCCGTCCTGAACGAATCCGCCGTATACACGGGGATCTTTCTCGAACTTGCTGCCCGCCTTATGGATGACGTCGTACGCATCGAGCGAGTAGTAAGATACTTCAGTAGGGCCAATACGAACAAGAGGTCCTTTAATTTCATGATAGCATATTAGAATCTCTTTTCGTATAGACAAATGTAAATAACAACAGTTGCACATACCGAGCCTGTCGTGGAGTTTGGGTAGGTCCAAAGTGATAGTGCCGCGATACTCATGCGGGAAGGCCCATGCCAACCGAGAGACGGGTGCCAGCAGACTAGCACTGGGCACTCCAGCGAGCGGGGTAGATAGAGTTCGGTACACGATCTGTTTCGATTCGATTAGAACACGACATCGCACTGTAGGACTTCTGCTGTTTCATTTGGGATCAACTTACCCGTATAATCCAGCCAGCTGCGATAGCAAAGGCTATCCAACCCAATGGGAGCGATGCGATCATGGCCATTTCCGTGGATCAAAGAGAGCGGTCAATTATAATCCTAAGTTGTAACTTCATTCCAAAAAATGCCGGCCTGGTCGGCAATATATGCAAATATATAACACAATACCAGTGTGGACGAGGCCCATAATTAATATCGTAGACTGGTACGGAGAGAGCCGCAAACAGGCCTTTTCTATTTCTTTATTGTAGTTTAACCCATGCAGACTTTGTCGTTCCACGTTCTGTAAAGAGGAAAAAACCGTTGCTAGTTCTGAGCTATGCTAAAAAGGGAATCGGATGCCGATAACGACATCGACAAGGCTTATCACGCCCAGGGTCTAGTATTCATCTGGACGACCCTTCGGGTCCATAATTGAAACATCGTGAACTCATTTCACATAATGAAAGCTCCGCAACATGGTAAAAGAGGGCTGCATTGATTTTTATTCTTATTTTTCTACATTTATCACATGTAGTTTGAGGTATTGACGCTTTCGGATTAACAATAGCAGAAGACTGTGTATAAAGTAGCTCGTAGTCAGCTTCTAGAATTCTTGTCTACTTACTTAACCGGTTGACGATTACAATCTGCAGCTATGAACAACAATGATGATATCCAGCCGATATCGTTGTTGGCACTCGAGACGGGCGAGGAGTACGAAATAAACTAGACATATGTTTGGATTATGGTAAGCAAATCGCCTTGTGGTACTGCAATATCTAGAATATGTACTGACTGGACGAATAGAAAAGTCTCGGGTGCATCTTAATTCATAATTCTAGTTGTGTATAGTGGCGCTATCCTTTGTCGGTAGTGTCTGTGTAACCTTCTCAACCGGTATTGTGGCGGGAGGTAACCTAGCATACTGGTACGCTTTATATCTCTGTCATTTGAATAAACACTATTTTTTAGTGTTAATTGTATTTGAATATTTGAAGAAGAACTCGGTACAGAATAATAGTGTATTATGCATCACCTACGAAGTCCAGTAAATATGCACTAAACTGAGAAACCCAGAACATTAATACAGATTCGTCTGAAATTTAATACTTTCATGTTAGTATTTGTATGTTCTTTAGGATTATTAGATGTTGCGATTGAAACGAACAACTAGATTGGACACGGTATATGTTTGGGCAGACTTCATTCGAGTTTGAGCTTACTGTCCAGCCAAACATATTGGTTATCATATACAGATATCATAGCTAGTTCCCTCCACTGCGGCAGGTGTGTCATAGTTTTGTAATTTCCTCGTATATAATAACAGTTCTGTTGATAAATTGGTCACAAATCGATGGCATTGATATAGAAGAAAACTTAATTATCGTACTCGCATTTAATCAACTCAAATATCCAATCCATAACGCTGTCCACCCAACAGTACTCTTAACGACGAACAGCACCGCTCAAAAGGCCTTGGATTGCGCTGAGGATGCCGCCTGCGCCACTTGCAGTACTGGAACCGCTTGCAGCATTTCCGCCAGCAGCAGCACCATTGCCACCGGCAGCACCACTGAGAAGCGAGCTGAGGAGGTCAGTGATGGAGCTACTGCCACTATCAGCGGTATTGTCATCGTCACCACCAAGAAGTGATCCAAGTAGATCGGCAGCGGAAGCAGATCCAGCTGCTGCAGTACCAGTATTGGCAGTTGAGTTTGCAGCGTCACTGTTGTCCTTGGCAGCGTCGGCAGCAGCTGTGTTGTTACCCTTCTTCTTTTTGCGGGCCTCCAGAACGGGGCGGGGACCCATGAGGTCAATGACTGCAGGCGCAGGTGCGGCAACACGAGCAGCGACGGCGTTAGACCCTTGTGCATCCTGGACCGGCAGGGCAATGGCCGCCGATGCAGCAAAGACGAGAATGGCTGTGAAACGCATTTTGAATATGTGTGGCGTGGAGAGTGGTCGTGAAAGAAAGAAATATTCCAGAAAAAAATATTTAGTCAATAAATATATATTTAAAATAAATAATGGACCAGCCAAGAAAGAATGAAATGAGTACGATGCGAAGGTTGGATGAACAGTGTTAGTGGTTATCAATAAACCAGAAAAGATGAGGGATCTGTCGTGGCCTTTTGTACCTGTGCTGGCAGCACCCTATTTGAAAATCATCATTGCATAATTGGTGCTAACTTTCACTCACTACCACGCTCAATTTCAAATTCTGAACCTTGTCCTGTTTCTTGACATGCACTGCCTCAAGGGCATCACAAACGCTTCACATGCCATGTCGAAACAGGAAGAGATGATAATTGTGGGGCATTGTTTTCGATAAGGTTATTGTGCCTCAAACTTTATTGATCTTACAGGGGGGGCGGAATAAAGTGGCGAGTTTCCCTGGTTTTTTCCGACGTTGTTTGTCTGGGGTTAGAAAATGCAATTCTTCAAAACATGCTTCAAACATCCTCCCTAGCTCGTGATACTACTTGACTTGCAAATAAGGCGGCGACTGGGTAGGAGGCGAGAATTGTATGGCAATAACACGAAGCTTATTACTTTTACCATGTCAATTGTGAAAACTTGTTTTCTTGATGATATATTCGTCTCATATAGGGACAAGAATAACCATAAGGTCGAAGTCTACCGATAAATTATGCTCCTGTGAATGGTATTATTTATATCGATGGAGCACTACTTGGAATAAACTGATCAGTGGAAGTTAATGCCAATCATATAATCACAAAGGATGAAATGATACACAACGTGACTGTGGTGAACGTGAACAAGAGGGAGGAAGACCAGCAGTAACGGCAGGATGCATACTTACTCCCGTACATAGCCCCCAGGATTGACAATACCATCACTTAAATGGCTGCAGTTTCATAGACATGGCAAATATTTGTGGCGAATTTGATTTTTATTGTTCTATAACTTTATATATGCGCGTCTAACCATAAGTTGCCACATAAGCAATCAGGAACACCTGGCTATCCTAGATTGCAGTTACGCCTCTTCAGCGATCACCGAACATCGTGTTTTTGATTCTACCCCATAGTTCTTTCTTGCCTGTGACATGGTCGCCGCGTGGATGCTGCTCGACGCCCCATGTATTCCAGCTACTTTCTGTCATGGCGGCTGTGTTGTATGTAATGGCTGTTTGAGTTGGGGACGGAGGATGTTGTAGAGGGCGCACATCTGCAGAGGCTGGCTGACTTGATTGTTGCGCAACACGGGGGTCAAACAATGCCGACGGAATTGCGGGAACGGGCGGTGCAGATACTACACTGGGTGTGACCCCTTGGGAGGTCTCCGACCAGTACGACAGGTACCGCGTGCTAGCAGGGAGGGGATTGGCCTGTGGGTCTGCTGGTTCGAATCCCTGTGGCCACCCAGTCACAGTAGTCCGGTTTGCCGATGAAGCTTCGCTCCGTGGTGGTGCGATACTTCCCCGTACGGTCGGAGCTCCTGACCGCAGCCCTCCGAGCCAGCTGAAGACTCTGTTTCCGCTTCTCCTCGGTAATGACAACATGGGTGGATCATCCATTGGCCCATACGTCTTCTCGTCTGAGATAGCATTATGACCTTCTCGGGTCGAGAGTTGGGACTGACGGTACTGCCCACCGTTCTCCGCCGCATACGCTGCATCCATGAGATCAGCCATCACGCTCCCATCACTTCGAAACCGCAGGCTCTGCCTCTGTCCCGGCGCAGGCATCTGCTGTTGTCCCATCGGTGCGGCTTCATTCGACAGACTAGTTTGATCTTCAGTGGACGTCCGCTTCGAGCGGCGTCCTTTCAGCCATAGTATGGCCACGAATGCAGCAACGACGCCAACAGAAACTGAATGAGTTAGACATTAGCCAAATAATAAAAGTCCAAATGACACGAGTCTACACAAATTAGTAACTTACACACAACAGGGAAGATAATGTGTACACCCAGGTTGCCAGATTCACTATTGATACCCTTCTGGACGAGCCCGGTAGGATCATCAGTTGGTGCGATTGCTGACAACGCCGCGGCAGTTGTTGTTGGCTCGGTGGTAACAACTGGGGCGGCAATTGTTGTGTCAAGTGTTACGCCATCAGTGATTTTGGTTGACTCCGTGCTGCTTGTCAAAGATGTCGAGGGGGAACTGGATAAAGATGCCTTTGATGTGGTGATTTTTGAAGTTGCCGTTATCAAAGGTACCAAACTTGTTGGGGCTTTCACTTTCTCTGTGGTACTGCTAAGAATCGAAGTCTTAGTTGATAATATTGATGTCTGCAAAGATGATGACACCGTCGTACTGCTGGAGGTAGTAGAAACGGCCAAAATCGTGGATGTTGATAAAGTCGATGACGGAGGCGGTGGCGCGACTGTGATTGCCGTTGTTGTTTCGATTGCAGTGCTCGATGTTGAAGCAATAGGGAAACTGGCGGCCGTCGTTGACACTGGTGATTCGATACCGGATGCTGAGGCGGGGGACGCTGGAGAAACTGGAGATGGAGGCCCTTCCGCGGCTCCCAATGTAGAACCTTGAGAAAGTCCGGGGTTAGAACCCACAGTGGACACAGGTATGCTAGGCGTGTCGGGGCTATCTGGACTCCCAGGGCTCTCTGGACTTTCAGGGCTCTCTGCAGTACGGCCAATGACTAATGAGGACTTCAATTTTGTGTCGATACGGAGTTTGGCAAGCTCTCGGCGCTGCAATCGGGCTCTCCTGTTCAACAGTCTTGTCGGCACTGATTCCTCGTGTTCCTTATCGATCGCTCGAGGCTCAGTACTCGTGACCACAGTGTCACTACTGCCATGATACGTCTTGCGAAATCCGAATCTTGAAGACATGACTGGATGTGTTTTCGTAGATAAATGTAACTGTGTGAGTAAATCAAAACCTTCGGAAAGTGCTAACGAACCCGTAGAGTAGATGTGAAGTATGAAAGGGAAATGATAATGGAAATAAAAAGCAAAGCAAAGCAAAGCAAATAAACCTAAAAAAAAAAATAAACCAAACTCCAATTCAACTGTTTGAACACCAGGGAGGAAGAAAAAAAGAGAGAAAATGAAATAGACTACCCAACCAGCGGAAATCTAGATGAAGAGAAGAAAGAAGAGGGCAGAAACAGAAGTTATCGAGAAGACGGGATTTATGGGTGTTTTCACGAAAACAATAATGGCAAGTATGGGTTTCTCAATAAATGCATGAGGGACACAACACTGCCATGATTTTGCTGCAGCCCCCGATCTATCTGCCGGCGGAGCCTATTCTTTGTTTCATACCACGACACTGCCTTTGTTTATACCACTTAGAGCATATTGGAACGATAGCTCGGGCGCTGTTTCAGGCACCGTTCAAACGACTTGGCTGCTTGGCCAGCCTTGGCACATGAATCAAAACCAAGGAAAACAATTCAGCTTTAAAAAAATATCGCGAGTCCCGGCATGCGACGTTTTACGGAATATGGCAATGTTTTAAGATGTCGAGTCAGGAGCCCATGTACGAAGTACTGGTTGGCTACTACGTTGGCATATTTACCAATCTGCTTTCTCCGCGCTTGGCAACATTTCTTGGCACAACAGGGAACTTTAGACACTTTGAGGCATTGGTATGGTTTAAGCCTCAATTTGCACAGAAAACTCAAAATCCAAAACAGTGATAAACAATTTAATGGAAAAGTAATAAAAAGAAAAAAAAAATAACACCAAACACGATAATACGTCCCTTAGGAAGTCTTTATATCAATGATATTCAAGCGAGCGATCCCATGGGATCCCATAACGGTAGGACAATTGGCTCCTGAGTCAAAACATCGGTTACCGTCTTCGGCAGAAATCGTGGGTCAACAACGGCCTGGTATACAAACTCATCCATCCAAGCATCAGTCATCAAGAACCAGCCCTTATCACCAGGTGTCTCGCCCCAGCTATTCTGCACACGCCACCGCACGGCTATATCGCCCTCCTTGACATGGACTGCAGTCAGCACCATCGCATGTGTCATTGCGCTTTCACCTGTGCGGAGTCGAGCAGCTTTGTCCATGCCCAAGACACTAACACCAAGTCCTAGCTCGTACTCGATGAGGTCTAAATCCATAAGCCCCGATGCGCTATCACTGAACTTGCCAACGTCACAACCGAAAAAAACCGGCAGTCCCGCCCGCAGCATGGAGATCACAGCTGCCTTCAGTTGCGGCATAGACACATTGACATACGTAATGCCACGGCCTCCAACAACGTTACCAAGCCGATCCACTGTCAAGAGTGAGAGCGGTGGGTGGCGGGGATCGTGTACAAGAGAAATCTGCCGGTCTATGACGGCACGAGTAATCCGCAGAGAACCTCCACTTGTTCCGTAGATACCGCGCGCAAATTCAAGTGGTGTGGTAGACACGCTCCGGGCACGACCTTGCTGGTCTACAAAAGACCAGTTAAATGTGTCATCCGCGGAAGGGGGTGGGCCAAGTGTAAGTGTCAGGACCGTATGGATCTCGTGAAGGATGCGGGCTTTGGTGGCAGCGACTGCCATCAGGAGGTCTGGGATAGGCGCAGCCTTTTCCCTCGAGAGGTCATGAGATGCACGAGCTGCATCGCGGGCGGCTTTGCGCAATATCAAGGCTCCCTCTCTCAATTTATTGGACAGGATCTGGTTGACTGTTGATGAAGCCATGGCATTGGCACTATCAGGATAGAGACTTTGGGGAACCAAGCCATACTTGTCAACAAGGTTGCGGACCATATCCCACTGGCCACCATCGTTAATCGGAGTGCCAACGATGGTTTGAACAAGGCGTGAGTCGAGGTCCAGGTCGGCTGTGTCGAGTATCTGCTCAAGGAAGTAGTTGCATTTTTCCATCTTGTCCCAGAAGAAGAGGTAGGCTTGTGAAAGCTCAAACGACTCAAGCTCGTACTGTTGCATGAGTGCTACACGGAACACGTTGGTCGATGCAAACAGCCAGCAGCGGCCACTGCTGCGCTGGTTGGTGATGGGACCGCCCTCAAATGGTATCTTGATGTTAAATACTCCTTGCTGCGTAATATGGGCGTCGCGAGATTGCAGCAGTTTTTTAGGGTCATTGGATGTGAGAGCCGTAAGAGCAAGCCTATTGTTACAGTATACAAGGTCAGTTTCACGACCACGTCTTTCAAGACATATGGCTGTACCCTTACCGATTCTTGGGGTCTGCCAAGAGCTGTTTCTGCCAGTCGTGTACCAGCGTTGCCGACAGACCTTCTGGCGAGCGCTTGATTTTGTCTGCACGGCCATTGTCCTCCATTCCATCGCCGTTAACGTAGACATATCCTTCCCCATCATCCTGCCTGGGGAGGGCGGCACGGATCTGATCGATCATCTCTTTTTGCCGAGCACCCTCGGTAGCAACCTTGGATTGTGTTGACCCCATAATGTATGAGAGATGCAGTTTGTTGTATGTACTATGAATCAGCAAATGATAAGAATATCCAGTCACATATGAAGACAGTTTAAAGGCCTCGTATGCATCAGTAGATAATATGTCGACTCGAAGGCTATATATATAAATGTTCTTATCAGTTGCTTATGGTCATCCTTATCATCTCTTGCCAGATATAGAAGGTGGCTTGCGTTAAGTGATGTACCCGGTTGGCCAAAGTATGAGGGGTATCTTCGCGTGATCGGCTTGGGGTGATGGCGTTTGTACAGATTCTTATCGGTCTTGGCCGTCTTATCACCTCTAATATATCAATTATATTCAGCACTATTATTATTCCCCAAGCAGGTCGGGCTGTGTTAGCGCTCACTTCCGGTTCATTGCTACCTCTTTCAGGAATACGTAAATGGATGCTCTGCGTCCAAACATGGTAATAGGGAACGTGTGCGAGAGGTTCTTAAAGTTCTCCAACTGTTAGGAAGAAAATAAAGTAATCATTTCGCAAAACACCCCATCAAGATCGACATCCCTGGCACTTTTAGTACAGCGGTGGATCTTCAGGGCGGCAATGTTCAACAAGATGTGCTATATGCTCCTGGAGTTGAGGGTACCCTCGAGATTGAGTTCTCCAACGCTGATGGCCGGAGCCTCAAGGTCAAGGAGGTGACCGATCCTGGTAACCCCCTCGAGGGCTTTTCCCTGCTTGAGCCCGTGGCCTACAAGGTCAAGGTCAAGGGAGGCTCAGCAAAAAACCCACCTCTATCTAAAGTCGATTACAATCAGAACGCAGCCAGCACCATTGACATTAGCCAAGGTCATATCGGACTACTCGCCAAAGAAACAAACACTTATGTTATTGGCGGTGCGACTAGAATTGGCGAAATCGAGTTTAAAGCTAAGGAGCGCCAGTTGACTCTCAAGGTCAGCAATCTGAAGGGTGAATGGGCTATTCTGATCCCGACTACGACAGCTGCGGTGCCCGCTGCGGCAAGTAACAAGACGGCCAAGGTCTAGCCGGTCGACATTAGTAGAGTCTTCATTTATAACTCCTGATTAATTCCTCCTGAGAAGCCCGAAGTTCTGTGGACCACCGTAAGAAACACTAGGCAGATGACAAAGGCTAGCCGACATGTGTAGGAATAAGGCCAGTAAAAAATATTTACATTTCATTATTGCGATCTATAATACAACACGTATGAGGTAAAGAAGTGGTCCTACCAATTTCCAGCGATGGAAGGGTCACGGTCGGGCATGATGTTTGTGACTTTAGCGTCAGCACTCCCCCACAGCTCAAGCGAGTAGTATTTTTGAGGTAGAGCTGGGAAGGACAGGTGTGGGTGGTAACGCAAAAAGGTTCGGAAGGAGTCCACCGAGTTTCTCATCGGCTTATGCCCACGTGATAGATGCTGCAACAGCGATTCGCCCACAATGCGAATCCAGAAGACTGCATGAGTTATTCCATAGCTACCGCCCTTGTCAGATGAGAGGGTTGCAGTCAGGGCCACGGAGGCGCGAGAGAGTCGACCATGTCTCGCGGAAACGTCATCATCGGCCGTGATGGCATCTAGGAGGATTTGGTAGATAGTTATGAGTATACTGACTCGCTCTCGAGTATCTCTTAGGGGGCGTTCACCGGAAGTATTTTTCTCATCCGAGAAAGAAACGTACTCAATTTGAGATGCGGCCAACTCTGTGAAGAATGCCATTTCCTCCTCTTCCATAAGCTCGTCGCCTGGATCATCGTAGGTAGCAACCATCTTGCGCTGCACCAAGACCGAGTAGGCTTGCTTCAGGTTCCAGCGGGTTAGGTATGGGAAGATGTTTGGAAGTATTTCGAGATCTGGTTGGATAAAACTAGATCGTGCGGCAACGCTGTTCCATATGGACGCCGAGTAGAAGTTTTCCCATTCTCGTCCCGTCAATAAGCATAGTGACTGGAATGCATCGAACCTGAGTGCCTCTATCATTCCATCTGGTATGAACATAGGGTCATCGTGCGTGGGCTTTTGTGTAGAAGATTCGGCATCGTAGACAGACTGCAAAAGCGAGTGTACATATTGAATCCAAAAATAAGCCTGCGTCTCGGAGTATGGTTGAGGTAGACGGTGCTTTGCTTCTTTGCCTAGTGGTAGGCTTCGTTTCTGCATCGTCACTCTCGACAGAGCGGGAAGGGCGTATCTTATGAGAAAGCCGCGACGTATGCCGGAGAGAATGGATGTCTTGATGACTATAAAGGCGAAGCGAGGCACACGGAGATCACCCTCCACCGTGGGACTGGACTGGCTGGAAACGGTACTAGGAATTGCCACAGGTAGCTGAGCACTACTTGGTACAATATCAGATAGTTGTTTAAGATCTGGCAGACACCAGGCTCCCTTTGCATCCACACTAAGCATGCGCTCTTGGGAGTAGTACTGTCGCCAAACGCTTCGGTCTGCAAGGCCTGTGTCGGATCTGATCACATGTGCAAAGTCGTCGAGCACTGGGAGGAGAGTATTGTTAACATTTTCAGTTAACATGTATGTCCGGAGGGCTCGATGAATGCGGTGAAGCCAAAATGTTGTCATAGTTCTTGCAGATTGTTAGCATTTATCAATCACTTATTGATACATCAGTTCCTGTAACGGCATACCTGTGGGCAGTATTTCTGAACAAATGTGGCTGCTGGCAGCGCAGACGCTCGAGATGGGTCAAAAATGTGTCTGTCCAGTCAAACACACCGCGAGGCTGCAGGTAGTCATGCAAGATTATACCAAGTCCGGCGCGAAAATGCGCAGCGTGGCCCCACGATTTGAGATTGCCGGAGCTAAAGTCGGCCCAGAAATCATCTGCCTTTTGCAATTCTGCTTCGGCAATCAACTCGTCTGCGGCAGCTGACAGAAATGCTGGGGTCTTGGGATTTTCGCCGGCTATATCTAGCCGCACTTCAGTCTCCAGGTTACGTGATCTTTCAGCTTCCGACTCATTCAGACTGTCGTGGATGACAGACATCAGCTGTTGAGCACAAGATTTCTTTGACGAACTGAATCCAGGCAGTGGAAGGACCTTAACTTGCACCGTGTTCCGTCCCGTCGGGCAGCTTATGGCGATCTGCTCAAATTTTCCCGCTAGTGACGAAAGATTCTCATCAATCGCTTCTTCACTCGAGACAGTTGACACTGCATCAGTGGCGATGTCTTGCTTTGTGAATATGACAAACATGTGTTTACCGCCGGCTGCTGCATAGTCTTCCAGGATCATGCGAAACCCATTGAGTGAATCCTGCGTAAACTCTGCATCACTAGTCGCATCATGCAAGAATATGCAAAATTTGTCCGGTGTGATGTAGTATCTTAGAAGTGGCCTAATTTTGCCGCAACCACCTTCACTGTGTCAACGCTATTTCAAAATGGCAGTATGATACTGTAAATGCAGTGCAGCACATAGATGACTATGACTTACCTCCGACATCCCACAGTATGTACTTGCTACTTGCCTTGAAGGGAATTTCTTCGACATTGAATCCAATCGTAGGGATGGTCACAATATTTTCCATACCCATGAGGGCATATAGTAGTGTTGTCTTCCCGGAAGCACCCTCTCCGACTATGAGGCCGCTGCGCTCACTGCGTCGGAAGGGAAGACGCCAACCTTTCACTATCTCCATTAGTACCGTGGTTATATGGTTTAGAGATCATATAGTACATACACATCTCGTTTTTGTTTTGTTGTGGCTGCTTGGCCTCTAGTTTCAACGACTCATGGAAGTACGCCGTTGCTGCTGCTTATATACGTCGTCACTGCCTCGAAGAGAGTGTTGGTTGCTAGTAGGCATCTAGATATTGTGGCAGTGTTTTTCAGCGCGACTTGGGCCGGGGGTAGGTAGGCATCAACGATAACGGGGTCACCTTTTAGTGGGACTGTTTATACCCAGATACTCCTTTAGTCTGATTTACTCTGCTGCCTTAATTGAGAATGATCTGTCCTTGTGTTTGTTAATCGAAGAAATTATCATTCAACAGCTTTACATTGTTATTTTTTCTCCCATGTTTTTTTTATACGTTTCTTATAGAGAAATACTATTTGGTATAGAAAATATAATTAAGATGAAGAATCTGGCACGTCTTGTAACATATAATATGAATACCATAAATGATTGTAAAGAAATGTAATCAATAACATCGGTCATATATAAATTCATGTGATTATTCTACCGAATGCTCTTTCGTATCTGGGTACCGATCATACTTCCATGTAGTGGCAATATGCTCCTCTGGCAGACGTGATTTGCCCGAGCCATAAATGCGCTCTCTCAAAGTGCCTGTTTCAGCAGCTTCGGGGTAGCGCCCACGACGACGTAGTTCTGGAATAACGAGGTCCACAAGATCTTCAAAGCTGCCAGGCGTGACCACATATCCGTAGTTAAACCCGTCGACATCTGCAACATCAAGCCACTGCTCCAGATAGTCGGCAACCTGTGTTGGAGTACCAACTGGGGTGGGACCATTTGCGCCGAGTGCAACGGACTTGCCAACATTCCGAGGTGTCCACGGGGGAACATCATCGCCGTGATACTTCAGTTGATCGGCTGTCGAAAAGATGCGGCCATTGGATGTGACATCTTCGATAGTCAACTCTTTGTCCAAGTTGTCTGCAAGACGTGCCAGATCGATACCAGAACCGTTACTGAAGAAGACTAGGCCTGCTAGCTCATCTGTGTATTCGAGAGCGCGCTTGTACTTTTCCTGTGCTTCCTCTTCAGTGCGACCGACAATTGGCGTTATTGAAGCGAAAACCTTGATGCTTCTTGGATCACGGCCCAGCTTAGCCGCCTCAGCACGCAGTTGAGCCACACGAGGAGCAAGAATATTCGGCGACTTGGCTGATACAAAGACACCTTCTGCGTGTTTGGCTGCAAACGCAATGCCAGCACTAGGCGAAATGTCAGAGATACAAATTCAGTACCGTGCTACTTTCGTACTTACTCGGAAGTTCCAGCCTGGAATAGGAATGGCGTGCGCTGGGGCGACGGCTCAACAATATGCACGGAGTCTGTCTTGAACTTGTCGCCGTGGTGGTGAATTGTGCGGATTCTTGATGGATCTGCGTACACGCCACTGACGGCATCCTTCTTCAAAGCATCGTCTGCCCAAGAGCCCTCCCAGATCCTTCGCAGCGAATTAGTAACCGCAGCAACTCTTATGACAATGCTGATACTGAGACTACTCACTTATAGAGAACAGTCAGAAACTCGTCGGCATTGCTGTAACGTTGATCATGCTCGGTAAGCTCAGTTCCCATCTATATCGTCTGTTAGTACTTGGCCGCCTCATAGTAAATCTCCAATGAATCTCGACTCACTGCGCGAGCAGCCGATGTTTGAAAAGATGTTACAATGTTCCATCCAATACGACCCTTGGTGAGATGGTCAAGGGTAGAGAAGCGCTTGGCGACGACAAATGGGTTTTCAAAGCTGGTGCTGGTGGTGATTGCAAATCCGAGGTTCTTCGTGACGGCTGCCATCGCACTAATCGGCTTCAGAAAAGTTAGTCTCAATTATGGCTATTAACTCGAACAAAATTAATGGTGTCGCTAACAATAGAAGGGTCACCCTTGGGGAATTGGGTCGCTGTTCGAATTGCTGTATCGGGGCTGTTCCCGTACGTATCCGCAACGCCGTAGCCATCGGCCAGGAACAATGATGTGACACCGCCACGTTCAAGGAGCTTTGCCAAATCAGTCCAGTAGGTGAGGTCTGTTGACTTGTCGCGGCCACGATCCTCTGGTCTACGCCATTGGCCGAAGCTCAGATGGCTCGTCGAGAACATATCAAAGGCATTGATGAAGATGCGGCGCTTAGCCGTCTGGTCACTGCTTGTAGCCATAATGTGAGGATTTTCGTGCAAGATCGCGATGAGTTTGACTGATGTCAAGCACGATACACACAAAACTGAGGTGCATCAGGGTTCTTATGTAGTTATTTGCGCGATGTCGGAATGATGAAAATAGACCATACGCTTACGTGCTCAAGTCATGCAATCCAACATGCATGTATATAATACAAACAGATGACGAGTGAATGAATATGGCACTTAAACTAAAACTAACGGATATCAGGATAATATTAGATGGTGTCAGTTTCATATAGCCGGATCTAGTACACTAATTAAGGTGCCGCAGCGTCATGACGCCATCCCGGAAGGTCGGCCAGATCCTGTGGCGGGGCCGCACGCCGCGACTTGCGCGCATCACCAGATCCGGGCCTCCACTTCCAGTAGGACGACAGATCCTCAGAAAGTGTTCCCTCGACAAGTTCCACAATGTGCTTTCCAATGTTTGGAAGAAGCTTGAAAGAGTGACTTTTGCAAATGTTAGCGATGTGTGTTGCATCTTGCGATAATAATGGCAAAGAAGTTCTTCGGAATCTTCATCTAGTACATACCCGCTATCACCTGTGGCAAGGAAGAAGTTTTTCCACTCAGGGTGCTCGCAAATTAAGAGAGATGCATCAGCTGTATCGGTACACCAGCACATCGTCTTGTTGAAGAGTGGCTTGTCGGTAAAAGACGGCAGGTATGTATCGATGGCTTTGCGGATGGTGACGTCTGACTGGTCCGGGTACGTGTCCGTAGGGTTCTGTGCGTGGGACCGCGGAACGGATATGGATTTCGGCGATTTTGCGCCATACGGTTGGTGCTCTTGGAAATGTGAGAATCCGGGAAACTCGTCACAGACCTTGATCACACCATGCCTGGTATGTTAGTATAATTAGTTCCAATAACAAAACATATACCGTAATTGAAAGCAAAACTATAGTAAACTTACTCGTTCGGCTCGAAGAAAAAGCCAACATCTTCGTTGTAGACAACAGGAATATCCTTGTAAGCTGCTGCTTCAGCCTCTGTAAGCTGGATATGGGCAAACACCCAGGCCTGCACTAATTAGTCGACCGTTTCAAACACAAGTCAAGCTTCATTAAAACTTGCCTTTGAGCAGCACTGCTCCTCGAGGTCAACTAGTGTAGGTGACCAAGCACCCGTCGCCAAGACCACCTTGTCACCGGTGTACTGAGTACCATCTACTGTCTCCACTCCGATGCAGGTGCTGCCGTCCTTGGAGAATAAAGGCTTCTTGAATGACCCAGCGCTGAACTAATTAGTATCGATATGCACAAGTCAAAAGTCGTGTAAATAGGCCACATACTCGCCAAAGCCAAATTTGACGCCGCTCTCCCTGAGAAACTGGCCGATGGCATTGATTGCCTTTGCAGCAGCCAGCCATCCACCATCTTGACTAAAAATTGCCTTCCAGCCCTTAATCACGTCAGTAAATATGACGCCAATCATCCATAGCAGACCTTAGTCACGTACTTTGATTTTGTCGGCGCTCAACTGCGGCGCCTTGGCCAGGATCTGCTCCTCAGTCTCAAGCCACTCGTTGGTCTTCTCAAGGCCGACACCAGCATCCAGCAGCTTCTGGTACTCCTCCCGTAAGGATGCAAGAGCTTCGTCTGAAGTAGCACAGTCCAACTAATATCTTAGTACCCGTGTCAAAGCTTGATTTCCGATAAACTTCAATTAGTCTCCTACCCGTCCAGTGTTGTGGAAGTACGGCTTGAACAGCTCATCATTTCGCCACATGTCGCGGGCCTCAAGACTGAGCTGGATATCGCAGCGGTTCCTAAGCCGGACACCCATGATCTTGTTCAGGTCATTTCCGGCTGATTGCGCCGATGGAATTTCGTAGGTGTCGAGTACGGTGATATTCTCCGGTGTATAGCCGGTACGGACGAGGTGCAGGGCAGTGGACGCACCAAACGTGCCACCGCCGCCGACGACGATGACCTTGGTTGTCGAACGAGAATATGCCATTTTGTAGTATGATTTTTTGTTCTCTAATTCTATTCCAACGTAACAATGTCCATTAGAGTTGGACGGAGTTGTTCATATATCACTTCCCGTCGTTATTTTATCTACTTTTGAACTCCGGAAGATTGATTGTGGCCTCTGACGCTAAAACACGGGGTCGCATCTGCCATTGTTCTTTACGTTATCTGAATGACCAACATAGCAAAGAAGTAGAAATTGCCATGTGTGTATCTTATCTACACCGATCATGTCGCACTAGTTCGGCGAGTATACCCAATAATAAACTACGTTCTCGACCCATTTATCATTGGCATCGTGACATTTTTACCGCAGATCGATTGACGTACAATCGTTTAGCATTTGTATACTTCTTCTTTGCCTAATTTACACAGAAACGAAAGGCATGCAATCAAATAAACGCTCGAGATACAATCGGTTAAAACTGAATGACACTTGATTTTTGCATTCACGTAGTAGCGCCGCCCTACTATTACCTTTTCAATATTCGATTATCAGGCGTGTATAATTATTTGCAAAACAAGGCTTCAATTAGGCCCTAGATTTGGATCATTCTCATAGAAATATTGTTCCATACCTGCTTAATCTATCATAGCCAGCCCGATTGCATCTTTTCAACTGCCTCCTGTTCTCCCACCACATCAGCAAATCTTGCATCAAGATCGAACAGTGTTGCACGTTGAATTTCTACACTGCGGTCACCACTAGCCTCCTCAACCACCTTGCACCGAAACCCGGTGCCGCATGCGTCCACGGCCGTCGCCCGTACACACCCGCTAGTGCTAACACCACATAAAACAATTGTGTCGACACCGAGTGAATTTAGCTGGCCAGCCAGGTTCGTCGCTAAAAATCCGCTAGGGTTGCGTTTCAGTATCACAGCCTCGTTCTCCCAGTCGGGAGTCAGACCAGGCATCCATGCATCCATTCCTCGAAGATCGCCCTCTTGCCAGATGGAAATTCCAGGTAACTTCTTGTACATCACACCGCCATCAACCATAGTAGGGTGTGTATATTTAACCTGGCACCAGATGACGGGAATGCCTCCTTTGTGGGCTGCTGCGAGTAGGCGCCTCATGCTTTCCGGGGAAGAGGCGCCGGCAGGATTAGACAAGAGAGACAGTGGCGACCCCTCGGCCCAGTATGCTCGACAGACGTCAATCAAGACGAGACATGGTTTGTTGCCCCATCCTAGTGACTGGTGGAATCCTGCAGCTTTGGAAGCCTCGTAGTAAGGATGAGATTGAACAAGAGCTGTCGGCATGGTGGCAAAATTAGATCTGTCGTGAATCTGGAAAGAGGGTTGCGTTGAGGTGCACGTTATTCTGAGCCGAAGTGGTTGCAAGCAGTATATCTATCGCGGCGTATTAGAGTTATCGTATCTTTCTTATCGGTGTCGGCTGGGCATTTCTGCCGGGCGCTGTTATCCGGCCGGCATTTCTAATGAGAGATCTAGCGTTGGCGGTCCCACTACTTTTCGACGCATAAGCCTAGTCAAGAATCAATGCGATAGGCTTTTTTCCACCTGCGATACTGGCCAAGGTGCATATAGGGTAGGTAATTCATCAAAAAGTATCAATCAAAACTAAATAAAATAGAATTCGTATTTGCAGAGTCGCAATGATTAGCTAGGAAAGCTTGACTACAGACGGCCCGTAAGCTTGATTTCAAGATACCGTAGAGGCATATAAAACAAGCTTCCAAGAACAGCGGCAAACTCAAAGCCAAGATCGCCAGTGACCTTGGCAATGGGGCCAGTGTACCAGACCTGATTCATCGCAGGGACGACGAGCCCAAAGGGAAGAAGGAGGGCTGTGAGAGCCGCAAGGCCTGTCGGCAGAAGCTTTGCGTTATTCCAGAGCGAAGGATCAATATTTTTGGCATTGTTTTTGCGGAACACGAACCACTCTGTCAAGAGAATTGCAGTAAATCCTGCACTCCAGTAGCTGATGATGCCCAGGAAATCCTCAACCGAGTCAAAGAAAGACTCAGCAGCCTTAATTCCGACGCCGATATCAATAGCAGTAATTGCTAAGACAAACAAGATGCGCGGAATTTTTGCAAACTTTGGCCAAATAATCTGGAAGTTGAGCGAGACAGGGTAGAAGCCTGGCGAGATCTGAGCAACGACACTCAGCGAAAGAATAACAGCAATGAACTTTCCAAAACGTCCAGCTGGTTCTAGCATAGCAACAAGGATTCCACCTACCGCGTCCGTGTCATTTGCATCAGACCAGGAAGGAATGTTAGGAACGGCACCACCGATAGCAGCGCCCAAAATCATCAGCAAAATGGACGGCAGGCAGATGCCCAGCCAAGCGTATAAAAATATGCGCAATCTGGGCGGATTAGGGCCCAGATACACAGCAACATCGCCGATTGTCGTACTATAGGGTAGCATATAACCTGCAATAAAGCTGGTATATGTGATTGCGGTGGGAGCAGCAAGAGGCTCAGAAGCAACAACCTGGTTGTGAAGTTTTGAGCCACCGCAACCAACAGTAACCAAAATCGCGATCAAGGCTGGGATCCATGCAAATCTCTCGTAATGATGAATTATCTGGAAGCCACCAAAGGCTGGAATCATGGCGCATATTGCGACGATGACGATGCCTACTGTGGATCCGATATGGTCATCAGAAACAGCAGCCAGGGTCTGGCCTGCGGTGACGAGGCAAATGATGCTGTAGCCGCAGAGCGTGCACATGTTGAGGATGACAACAAGAATGTTTGGGTACATGCCAAAGCAGTAGCGAGCCTGGATCATCTGACGCATGCCCGTCTGGGGAGAGATGGTGCCAATAAAGGCTGGAGCAGCGCACATGAGCAACGAGAAGAAGATGATGATAAGTGATGTATCCCGGAGACTCATGCCATAGCTCAAGGTGCCGAGCATTCCTGTCACAATTCTAGTCTGTTAGCCATGAATCAGAAAAACCATGTATTTGATAGTTAAACGTACGGCAAAGGACACAGGAGGCTTGAGCACCAAACAGTGAAGATCTTGTTGAAGGCTGACTCGGTCCGGAGTTCCTCGGGTACAGGCTGTACGCCACGAAGCTCGACGCCGGATGACAGCAGCACTCTCCAAACTTTGTCGATAAACGAGTTCGTGACGACGTTTGAGTCGCCTTCCGCAACATCGGCACTTTGTGTCGGTTGGGTTTCGGCGATGTATTTGATGCCCTTTTCAGGATCGGACTCGTTGAGAGAAGCAGACATGGCGACGTCCCCGGTGGCAATAAAGCTGAAATATTGTCTAAATGGATCAGATCAAGGTGACAAATAGTTGTGGAATGATACTGGATTCGAAGTTCTGCCCTTTCCTGATGGGCTTCAATGATCGCGATCAATCGACAAGTATTTAAACAAGAGCTGCGATACGGAATCTGTAAGTCTGTTTATATCTTCCCAAAATCATATTCGATGCGCCATGAACGCGTGCCAGGGTGATCACTGTTTCGTTCTTGGCGGCATTTGCCTATCTAGAATTTGCCGGGTCGCCGCCGGCGGTAGAGAATAGTATTAGAAATGGTGTGTATCATAGGGCCCCTAACATATGCTTACATTTGTGGCTGGCGGATTGGCAGAAGCTTAATCCTAGTAAAGCCTAGGGAATTGATATATATTGCTGGTGGACATACTGAGTACAATCTAACAGGTTATCTTACTGCGGAAATAGCACGATAAGAAGAATGTAAGGTAGATTAAACAGCGACACAGAATCTGGGAGTATTTCTCGGCCCCATACGATATCGTCGTACTGGACGATTTCTCTACAGTGGGCACCTATCCAATCATCTTACACACTTGCTAATAGGTGTGATACAGTAATGCCATACAAGCATTCTTACCGCACTTGGCTTTATTAGCTAACGATAGTTAACAGCTGGCCTAAGCACTTTTGTTATCTTACATCCTTGTTACGTCAGTACAAAACGGACACTCACACTAAATGAGCACTAGGTCTTGATAGGCACTACTTAACTGCAACCCTAGATTTATTCCTTGATATCTATCAGGTGGTCATGCCAACACAACGTTTATAATTAATTTCTCAGGCTAAGTAGCCAACCCTTGTCTTGTCTTAATTATTGACCAGATTGTGCCGGGGCCGATATGGGCTTCTGTCCTTTCTTCAGCAGAATGGCATTGATTGCCGGAATATGGTCGTAGAAGCGCGCTTGTACATTATCCCAGAGTTGGACTTGCTGTGGTCTGATGCAGTTGTGGCGCTCCGTCGCAAACGTTGTTATCGACAAGTGGGAACTGATGTGTAGCATGAATCCCAAGCTGCCCGTGCCGACGAGAACGTTCTCCAAGGATTCCGTTGTGGCCTTGATCCAGGTGTCGTAGGTTTCTGGTGCAAAACGTCAGTCATATTACATCTCATCAAAATGTATCTACAGCATAGATGAAACCTACCACCGTGCGGCATGTAACTATTCTCAAAAGAAAGCCCACCGGCAACCTGCTGCCGCGAGCTTCCACCATATTTTCCATAGATTAGACCGCCGATTTCTGTGGCCATGTTACGATGGTAGTATGGAGGCCGGAACGTGTTTGTGCTTGTCTGCCATTTCGGTAGGAAGGCGGCAAACTCTGTCAAGGAGACACCAGGGATCTTGGAGCGCGCCATCAGAACTGTGTGGGCCGTGGGGTCGATCTGCTCCTTCAGGGTCGTGTTGAAAGAGATGAATTTGGAGAGGTCGTATTTGTATGGGGCGTAGCTGTATTGTTAGCATTTCGAAACCTTTTGTGTCTCGTTATGGCTGTGATACTTACTTTCCATGCCATGAGACTACATCAAAGGGTGTCCACGCCTGCTCGTAGCTGTAAAACTTTCCGGCCAGTTTAGTGATCACCTTCCACTTAGTGTCATCAATGCAGAAGCTGGCCACTGGCGTTTTAAAGTCCCTCGGGAGGGCCATGCCGTTGCTTCCTAGAGGCCCAAGGTCAGGAAGCTCATAGTGCGTGCCGTAGATCTCTTGAATGTAGCCTCTCGCTGATCCGTCGGGTAGGCTGACGCGCCAACGGATGCCCGCCTGCACAACAGCGACCTCCCCAGGCTTGACAAAGATGCTTCCTAGCTCGGTCTGAATATCAAGGCGGCCCTCGTTTGGAATAATTAAAAAATCGCCGTCGTTATTGCAGAACGCCTCGTTTGCCATGCTTGCATTGGCTGCGTACATGTGAATTGCAATGCCCTCTTTTGTGGTTGGATCACCGTGACCACCCATTGTCTTGAGGCCATTGACAAATGTCACGTTGCCTGCACTTTCAGGAGGGATGTCGAGAGGACCCCAGGTGTAGGTCAACGGGGTGTACTGCACTGACGGGTTCATAGGCGAGAAGCATGCCTGAACATCGTCGTTTGGCGGCATGGGATCCAGTGGTTGGTGTGCCACGGATGGGCGGATTCGGTACATCCAGCTTCAATGTCAGCTTTCTTTAAAAACAAATTGAGATTCTGAAAGAAATTGCAAAGCCGCCCCGGAACGTACACGTGTAATTGGCTCTGCCGTGTCGAGATGAAAGACGTCCCATTCAGTTGCTCTGAATACAGATCAAAAGGACTCCGCTGAGGCACATTGCGGCCACATTCTGGTAATGATCCTGGACTGTTGGACAAGATGTCAGTAAAGCGTCAAGATTCCATGATAAACAAAGCCCATATAAACTGTCAATCGTTGGACATACATGGCCTCCGATGCAAAGCGGTTTCCAAAACCCTGCATATACCGGTACGGGTCGTCTTGAGTAGGTTCGTATTCGAAGCCTTCGGATGCAGAAATGCTGGTGACGACCGCCGGCCCATTCGGTGATGTTGAGATACCCATAGTTGTTTCTGTGTCTTGAACAAACTCGCCCATGATGTCGACCTATGAACGTGGTAAGGCTGTTTTTTTGGCTTATTTTGGTGCAAGATTGATAGATGGACAACAGGATAAGAGTATACACTTAGTGTGGTTAAGCGTTGCTGATAAATATCCGAGAAAGGGCAGGAAGGATGGGTTAATGTCAAAAGAATGCAGTCTCAAGGGGCTCAGGTGCAGTCGTTTTAGATAACTAGCCGGGACCAAATATCTTAAACAGATCGAAGGGGTAGAGATGCAAAAGTATTGTGCGAAGATAAGACCCTTTCAGTTTCCAGGACTGGAGAGGGGGCAACTCGATGGAGGATACCGATACCGAGAGTCTCGACATTTTGCCTGCCGGCAGGCTGTTCTTACTGATTACGATGTATGATACCAAGGAGATGTTCCAAGACCTTACCAAAAACCGCCTAATGGATTACAGTAATCTTCACTAGATGGTACCCAAATGGCACCTACTTTTATAGTTTATCTCCCAATAAGCATGTCATATCCACTACACGGCACTAGTAGTGGGTACAGATAAGATACTCCAAGACAAGTAGGTTGGCCGGGCCGGATTACAAGAGCTTGCCGGCCGCGATACCTACTTATCGTGCATTGGCATTTACTTTCTCGGCAGGCACTTTATATCGAGGTATGCCCCGTGTCATACTGGCAGTAGTATCCATCGCCTTTGACGACTTCACTTTGATATCCGCAACGCCTTTACACACGCCTGACGACCTCGTGCAGAGTGCAGATTTCAGATGGAGCATCATGACGTGCACGATCCTGTGATTGCCATTGCCGGGCAAGAGCCCCCAAAGCTGAGGCGGGCCAGTGTTGCGTGTCGCAGGTTTGTTCAGATTGATATTTAAGAAAAACAATTATGAAAGATCAGACAAGCAAAAGGGGGGCATTAATAGACCAGAGTTCTAATTGATTAGATGCCGCCGGCTGCGGACAAAGTGCGTCACGCATAACGGCAAGGCACCTTGCGACGGATGCCAACGTGCCGGTGGCCAGCACACAACATCTTGGTAAGATTAGAAGAGCCATGTTACTATGTCCACATTATATTAGTCGTATTGGCCAGACTCACTAACACCGGGGTAGTTTCTTTCCTACTCGTGGTCATAGTCATTTCGATCGTGGGGTAAGCATTTATCTCTTTGGCCATTGCCTTATTGAGAAAAATCATTACTCTAGACACTGTGAGGCTGACAATGAATAGTATCGTGTTGAAAAGACACAGAAGAATATAGATGGAAGTACTGTGGATAACACCCTGGCTGCCCGTGTCTCTAACCAGGACAGCATTACAGCACCAACTTTACGGTAAGACTGTGTCTTAATTGTCCTGCTTTTATTTTTTCCTTGTTTGATAGTCGTTCTCATATTTTTTATGTCTAGATCTGGTGAAGAGCTGCCTCTTGGTCCGTCATTTCCTACACCAAGCAGTTCACCATCGCTCTCCGCCACCGCCCAGGCACCTCACAGCTTCTTGCCTCCACAAAGAGAGGTGATTGAAGGATGCAAGACTATGTGGACGTGCTGCTTCCAAGTAGGCTTCATATCAAAACGCCTTTTTCTTGAGAAACTCTCGCAAGATGTTGCGTCAATTTCCCCTTTTCTTATTTTCAGCATTCTTAGTGTGTCGTGTCGGTTCACGCCATGTTTGTTACGAAGGTACGGCAGCAGTCAAGCAGCAAGCGAGTACTTTATGCACCATGCATCACTGCTCGTTCCAAGTTGCATGTATGATCCAACACTAGAGAATGTGCAAGCTTTTCTACTCCTAGCACTGTCTCAATGGGGACATGGCGACAAGGTCAGGAGCTCGGTAAGTATCTTACCTTTACTCAACTTACCATTGTTGTTTGGCTATGCTGACAAGAAAAGACACACATGGGCATTGCTGTCAGGAGTAGGTTACTATTCCATGCCATTATCAGTTCCTTCTGAGGTGCATATACTTATACAGCTCAGTGGCCGGTTTGCTACGCCTTCACCGCGAAGAAACATACACTCTTTCAGAGAATGCCACAACGGAAGACATTGTCAAGGCAGAAATTGCAAGAAGGACATTTTGGGTGCTTGAGAGTGAGTCTATGTGGGGTTTTGTCATTCCCATGTACTTGGAAGACGTACTAATAGCTGTAGCCGAGGACAACCTACACACAAGCCACGCCTCCCCGGTGCCCTTTAGCCTTGAAGATATAACAGCATTACTACCGTGCGAGGAAAGTGACTTTGCGTTCGGTCGGCTCCCCGCCGCACGAGCCGCAATGCCAGGCACGAAAGCTGCAGAACTTCATCCAGAACTTGTTTCCCTGTCTTCACGTTCTATTTTTGCAACTCTGCTGCAAGCACATAGCCTCTGGGGAAGAGTAGCCCGCAGTGCACAGCCCGCTGATTTTCTATCAAACGGTCTCCCCGCCTGGGATCCTCTCAGCAACTTTGCAAAGATGTGTCGCGAGCTGGCGGATTGGGAAAAGGGAATACCAGATAATCACCGTTGGAGTGTTTGGAACATGCGTGGCCACAGCGCTGAGCAGGTCCATCTTGCCTATTTGAGCGTTGTCATGGTCATACGCCTCGCGAACATTGTCATGCGTCGTGTTTTTCTCGATATGTAAGTTCAGCAACAGCTAACCATCTCTATCTGGGTCAAGTATTTTAGGTATGTGTCTAATTACTAATCCCAAACAGTATGGTATCCAACGTGACAAATCAAAGCAGTGATGGCTCACCCAAGTCATTCTGGGATACAGTTGCCGTCGAACTATATGAAAATGTACAAGCATTGATGGAGCCAGTCGAGTGGTTTATGTCGACAAGGGCCGAGGCCGAGGGTTTTTCTGCAATACTGGTATGCCTTCTATTATCACATCACAGATATATTTGCTTATGATCTTGATTCACTGACAGAAATGCAGCTCTTCTCTCTATACACCTGTGGAACTCTCTATTTGCAGTTGATACGGACACCTCAGTGTGAGTTGCTTATGCCCGAGACTTTAGGCATTTGTTCGAGACACAAAGCTAATTGTCAACAGTGTGCCCCGACTTATCACGGACAGCTTTACCCAAGCTATCCCAGTGCCTACAGATGCTGGCAGAATTCCAAAGCACGTGGCCGTTGGCTTCAAAATGGCTCGCGTCGTTGACAAAAGCCGCTTCATCGTGCCAACAAAGATCATTTACAGGGACAGAGATTAGTGGCTCTCTGCCTACTGTCATCCCCAATATTGACGACAATTCAGTAGGCTGGTCGATGCCTGCAAGTCTGGAAATGCTCACTGCTGCAGCAGAGTCAGCTGCGCGGACCTCGGATCTCCCTGATAGCAATAGCAGTCTTGGTGCCAAGGTGGCTGCGTTGGATGTTGTTTTGGACAATCCATCCAACGCTAACATTGGGGAGGGCGTGGCCATAGAGACTTCTTTTGAGCATGAGCTGTCCGAATTTCTAGGAATAGGTAGCTACGGCATGATGGATGTATGGGCACCGTTGGACGACGGTCTTCGTACTTGGTAGACCTCAATATAATTAATGTGCCGTGTTGCATTCAACAAAAAATACGACGGGGTGAACTAGCGTGCTCGTCCTGTATCACTGCGTTTTAGTTTGGCTGTCCCGTCTTCGCTACTAATGCCGGCCGGAGCCCATTTTAGCTTTATCGTCAATTACCGACTAAGTGACAAAGCACATAATGTCTTCATTATCTCGTACTAATAGGCAACCCATACTTCAATTATATCTGCATTCAGTAGTTATCAACATTGAACAGACACGAAGAAATCTAAAAATATTCCCTCGACAAATCTGCAAGCATTCGTCAACATGACAGCAGCCTTGTTACCATCAGATTACCCTGCGTATGCAGAAAGCATCTCGAACAAGAAACAGCCCCCCCTGGGCTGGGGAGCTCGGCCAGCTCTGATTATTTTGGATGTGGCCAAACCTTACTTTTCGTCGTCATCACCTCAGTCGCTATTGGAGTCGTCCTGTGGGACGGGTAGAACGATCCCGGCGACTGTCGCATCTCTTCTGGGGGCGGCACGCAGTGGTGGATGTCCCGTCATATGGGCGAATACGCTGTTTACAACTGCCAACCTTCGCGATGCTGGCCTGTGGAAGCAAAAAGTATCGGCCAGCGTCTTGGGCACGTTCAATGAAAATGACAGCGAGAGGACGCAGGTCGGGTTCTTGGAAGATCTGGTGCCTAGTACGGCTGTCAAAGGCGAAGACGGCAATGACGCGGTGCCAGATCTCGTTATTACCAAAAAGTTTGCAAGCGCTTTCTTTGGTACAAACCTCGCAACACAGCTTCAGTTCCTGAACGTGGACACTCTTGTTTTCTGTGGTGCGCGGACGGGCGGTGAAATCCGGCAAAGCGTCCTGGATGCACAGGGACTTGGCTTCAGGGGAATCGTGAGTTAGACTGTAAGACAAAGTTGCATAGGACTGTTCAGCTAACTGCATTTTACTAGATTGTTAAGGAGGCATGCGCCGATACATGCAAGGAAACACACTTTGCAAATCTTTTTGATATTCACGCCAAGATGGGGGACGTCATTGCTTTGGCAGACGCTCAAGACGGCCTAAAGAAGGGTTGGTCTACGTAAATTATATGCAACTCCAGAGTCAAATATCTTCAGGGTCAAATGCAAACACCATTACAAGAGATCATCTCCTCACTTAAACGTATTGTTTTTACTACAACTGCAGCTACCAAGAAGCAATGTACGTAATTACCCGATGTTGATAGGATAGAATTCAGATGATTGTGCGTGCTGCCTATCCGGCAGAGTTGCCGGCCGTTGCCTTATCATTTTTGAACTAGGAGTTGGTCCTTCTTATCATGGTGTATCGCATAGTCTTTATCTTATACTCTCATCAAGCTCCTGTCTCGAGGACAATAAGCTGGTAGTTGCACATGCTTCCGGTATCCAGGTATTTTGCCAATGTGAAATAAAGTCAAACGTATGCCGACTTTTTTGTAGCTCCCCATATGTTTTGTGCCAAGAACAATGATGAGTATCTCCAATATCCCACAGCCAGTGCTGCTCGCAGTAGCCGCTGCATTTTGCTATGTTTTATTCCACCTAGTTCCCCGCATACTTGGAAAGAAAAAATACCACCTACCGCCAGGTCCGCCGGGCGAGTTTCTACTTGGCCACTACCGGAAGATTCCATTTGTGGCTGCCTTTAAGCAGTACGCCAAGTGGTCCAAAGAATACAGTAAGTATTGAATTCGTCAGACAATATTGAGGATTTTTTTTTTCCTCTGATTAATGAGACCTCGTGTAGAGTCGGACGTCCTCTATTTCGAAACCTTTGGCACAAAATGGATTGTGCTAGACAGCCTTCAGGCGTCAGTAGACTTGTTGGACAAGCGAGGAGCCAACTACAGCGATCGCCCTAAATTTATCTTGTTCGAGGAGTGAGTTTGTCTACAGTGCCATTCAGGCGGCTTCTTTCAGGCGGTTATTAACAGCAATAGAATGGGCTGGGCCCCTACGCTAACATGGCTACGCTGGGGCCCTCGCATGCAGCGCCATCGCAAGGTTCTCCAGCCAGCATTCAGCAAATCCCAGGTCCGCCAGTACCAAGATAATCAGAGAAAGCAGGCCCTCTTGTGTCTGAAAAGCATTGCCGATGACGCCAACCAGTGGAATAATGCTATCCGACGCTTTGCCGTCGCCATCGTACTGGAGATATCGTTTGGTGTTGATGTTGACGGCCCCAATAGCCCGTGGATCAAGATAGCTGATGATGCTGCTGAAGCAATCAGCAACTCGGGCGCGCCAGCGAGCAGCATTGTTGACCGGTTTCCGGCGAGTAAGTAGTTCACTCTCCTCATTGACATATATTGATTGAGTTTCTCACAGTTTGTAGCTCGATATCTTCCAACATGGCTACCCTTCATGGAGCGGCTGCGGTATGCTCGCAAGTGGCGTTGGGCTATTGAGGCCATAACAAATGTGCCATTCAGCCAAGCCAAGCAGGAAATGGACCAGAAGATTGTCCGCAAGTGCTTTGCACATGACCGCCTTGCGATATTTAATGCGAACGCTGAAAAGGGCGAGGAGAATGAGTTTGACATGGATGACATTCGCGGTGCCGCGGCTGCAATTTACATTGCTGGCAATGACACTGTAAGTGCACCAGAGCATTTCAGCAGGATTAATATGAAAAGTCGGGGTGCTAACTACTATGCCAGACCGCGACGACCGTCATCCTTTTCGTTCTTTATCTTATGCAAAATCCGTATGCACAGCAAAAAGCCCAGGAAGAAGTCGATCGCGTCGTTGGCACAGAGCGGCTGCCGACGTGGGATGATATTCCCAATCTGCCTTACCTGAACCTCGTGCTTCAGGAAACATATCGCATGAACCCGTTGTCGCCGCTTGGTATTCCACACGCCGCTGTCAATGACGACGTGTATAATGGCATGTACATTCCCAAGGGTACAATTGTATACCAAAACGTCTGGTCTATGCACCATAATGAACAAGTCTACCAGGATCCTATGACATTCTGTCCAGAGCGCTATCTTTCTAAGAGCGAGGGAGGTAATGGCGAGCCGTTCCCCGTAGGCAACTTTGGCTTTGGCCGGCGCGTCTGCGTTGGCAGAACACTAGCTGAGAACAGCATGATGATCATCTTGGCAAACCTCGTGGCAACAATGAAGATTGAGTATCCTTTGGGCAAGGACGGCCATCGGGCACCATTCGAGCCGCAGTGGTCGTTCCGCGGACAGGCGTAAGTTAACAATGAATAGCTGAGCAAAGTATTTTGAAAGACGAAGGCTAACCTTATGAAAGGCATCCGCTCCCGTTCCCCGCCAGTTTCTCTGTGAGATCTGCAAAAGCAGAGGAGCTCCTAAGAAATGCTTGAACTGCAGCTTCTTGGTTATATCTGTCGTAAGACTTTATCACATTTGGGTCCTGTGTATTTATCGCTTTACGCCATGACGCCAAGCGTAAAGACGTCTTCATGTCACTAGCTACAAACATCCATACACGCTAGATACACTGCCAAGTTGAGGTCTACAAGGTAGAAAGAATGCGCCATCTCATTTATCATTGTCTCTATTGTATAAATTCTTCGACACCAACTGATATAGCAAAGCCTGTGCTCTAGGTGCGGTACAAGTCCGTGCTTTATCGTGGAATGGTGTAGTCTCTGCCCGCAATAGGACGATGGCTTAGGTACCGATTTGACGGCGATATCTCTCCATAAGCGAGCTGCATTTTAGGTTTGTTGAATTCTACCGCATCCGCCATTTGGCGCGCCGTGTCGCTGATGGCACCTCCTCCTTTCTCGATGATATGCGCCGGGCGGAACACGACGGACAATACAACAAACTTGATCTTCCCTTCTGAACACTCATCGCGTATCCAGCGTTTGTTGTGCCACTCGCTTGATCCTACCCAGCTGCTCTCGGTCATAAGTTGACGCGTCACATCAGGATATAGCACTTCGCCGTCTTTCCGCCTGATAAACCACTTCTCGCTCATCTGTTTTGCAATCTCAAGAAGCTGTGCACGTTTGCGGCTCGACGTCTCAATCTCGATGCGAAATTCACGGACAGAACCGGGCAGATGGCGGCCAACGTTTTCTATCCAACCTCCGTCAAAGTACAGCGGATTGTCAACCTCCCAGTGCCACCAGTCGGCATGGCGAATCGTCAAGATCAACTGGCGTGGGAGGAAATCATACGATGATAATAAGTTGGCAAGTCGGCCTTCCTCAAGCCTGTACATTTGGGCAAAAACACGCATGCACTTGATCTCGGGTTTGTCGTCGCCGTTCCGCAATGTGTACATAATTGTGTTCCGTAGGGCATTCTGTTGCCGGTTTCCAGGGCTGTATTCAGGCGGGCATCGATCCCGTGATGCGAGCCAGTGGACCTGCTCGCGAAGCTCAAAGGGGAGGAACCAGCTCTCGATGTACACTGCCCGGCATGTCTGTAGCAGGGCGGTGTCACTTTTGCGCGGGGCAAAGTAGTCGGGTCGCGTGTAGCATGTTGTCTCAGTGTATCTTCTCTCGCTCTCAGGATCGGGGTAGTCGGTCAACGCGTATGAGAATATTTGAGCGCGCAGCTCTGCTGGCAACTTACTGAATAGTAAGCATTCCTTCTGCAGGATTGGTGGTGTCGCGAATAGGTCAATGTCGCCGTCTACAGTCTCAGCGGGTCTGGTCGCCATACTCAGGCTAGTTATGGTCTGGTCAGAATCTTGGATCTTATCTTGAAAAAGCCAGAAAATGCCGTGTTGAGGAAGAGTCTAAGACTTCATATTTATACCCAACTCACGCTCTGAACATATTTGGAATAACGACTCTTCACACTTGGTACTCGTTATTATCGCATGATAGCTTTCGTCCAATCAAATACTAAGGCGTCGATACCTGCACAAACTGTCGTCAGACCATGGACCTAGGCTGCCTTGCCTTGCTGCCTTGCCTTGCTGCCCAACTAAAGCATATTAGATGTATATCTAGCTACAATACATGTTGAGCTTACTTTTAGAGAAAGGTTGGTTTAGATAACACTAACGTAAATACCTTGGAGCTTTATCTAGGTCAGCCTTACGGTTTACATTTGTGTTGACCTGAAATCTTAACTGGTGTTGATGACAAGTTTTGAACGACAATTATAGTTTATAGTTTGAATTGTTTTCCTTGTTTCTTTTGGCGTGAGTTCATATATCTTAAGCAAATTAACTATCGAGACCTATGTTTTGTAATTTGTACGTTTATTTTTTGAAAGTAAAAGTAATTCTGTGATTTAAAAACTTAACATAAGATCCAGGAAATATGTACTAAAAATAATAATAAAAGGAGAAAAACAATCATTCATATAAATAGGAATCACACAACGAAGAAAATATATGCACATTTTATGCTATTTATCATAATTCTGTTCAGATGTAATCGTATGAGAACTAATCGACTTGACTGGTTTTACGAGGGTAGAGCTTAGCTCATTGCGATTTCAGGTGGGTCTTATCTAAACGAGTGCTATCTACACGCGTTTCGTCTTGGATTACAGCATGCTGTAATCTAACGACCAATGCAGCTCTGCATATGCAGCAGCCGTAGTAGTGACTGAGGATAATTATAGTAGGTGGTATGTCGGGGCCGAACGTGACGACAGCGCCCACGATGAATGACGCATCAACTGAGCGTGAGTTTCTTGTGAGTGCTGCCTCGAGGTAGTTTGAGCTTCATAAGTCCAACTATGCCTACATCTGATTGGCCAAACATTGTTGTGCTTATATAATATACCCCACATTTCAAGGGGTGTCAGGGGCGCCGAGGCTCTTGTAGCTCCTTCCTTGTCGAACGCGCTGAGCCTTTTGTGGTCGCGATAGCTTCTTGGCACCGTCTAGTGTCTAGCTCCTAATGTCCGTGATCGTGTTCAGTATTTCTCTTCTCTCGGCCAGTGCTTTCTTTTCTTTCCGCCCCCGCAAGCGCATGCTTCGCTTTCAACATACCTGTCTTCTCCATTATTTTAATCATCTACATTTCCATATCATTTCTTCTTGTTGTTCACGCCGGTCGCGCCTTCCTCCTTTGTCATAGCTTCCGAGCCTTCCGCATCCACGTCTGGACGTCATCAACCACCAAAAACGGCATTTTAACAACCTCACTTCTCTCATTCACGGCTCTGCGAATCTACGACATCCTATATATCTCACAATCGCCATCAAAATGTCCTCAAAATACAAGGACAAGGATGCAGGCGTGCTCCTGTCCTTCAATGGCCGCTGGGTCAGCTACGCGCACACGACCGCAGCATATGGTATAACTCCGCGCCCGCGCCCGCCACCAGCTCTCGGCTACCCCCCTCTGATTGTTGCATTGCCAGTCTAACGAGTGCAGCTGCTTTTCTGAGTGCCCTCGTCGTCGGAATCTCACTTCACTACCACAAGATCGTCCAGAATGAGTGGTTCGGCTACCCGCAAGAGTGGTTTCCTTCAGTATCCGCGACGATTGGCGACAGATTCCCCGAGCGTTCATTCTTCATGCTCTTCATCGCCATCACCTCCGGTCGGTCTCCTCGTTGTCCCAGAATCAATCGCAACTGGCTCTCTTCTTGCTTCTAACACGTCAAGGTCCTCGTTTCGCCCTGGTTGGTCTCTGGTACCTCTTGACTGCTAAGCCCGGCCACGCCCTCCCCAAGACGGTCGCTTACTTCGGTCTCTTCCGCACCCTTACCTGTGGCGGCTGGACCTTTGTGACCTCTACGGACAACCACGACTGGCACGACATTTTCATGATTTCCTACCTCGTTGCCACCATTCCATGGATGTTTGGCTGCATTACACTCACCTCGCCGGCCAATACCGCGGCCATTAAGTACCGCAAATATATTGCCAGTGCCTTCTTTGGCGCTATTGTGCCGCTCGTGTACTTTTTCATCCAGCACAAGGTTCATCGTGTGCCTGGCGGTATGTCTTGATTGTCGAATGCATCCCGTGGACCTCTAACTAACATTGCCAGCTTACACCACCTACGCTTTCTTCGAATGGTCGCTTGTGCTCTTCGACGTTGCTTTCGACGCAATCACCGCCCTCGACTTCGACACCTTTGAGCTGGTCATCAAGGACGTCAAGGGCAACAGTCAGGGGTATGTGCAATGGCTTCCGCGATAATCCCCAAGAGCTGTTTACAATGCCAAGAGTGAGAACCGGTGGTCACGGGAAAGCACAAGATGCAGGCAAGGAACTTGAAAGAGAGATCAGATATGTGGAGGGGACGTGAAGTGGCAGGATACAGTTGTTAATGGAAACGATGCCGAGCTATTGTTTTAAGACTTAGCATATGCCAATTTATACGTTTGGCCTCGCTGTTGGTTTTACCATGGATTCCTCGCTCCTTCTCGTCCTCTATATCTCGCTTCCTTAGCTTTACAGCCTTGCTAGCCCACGACCCCGGACCTTAATGGTGTTATTTATTGACTTCAACGACCCCCTTCTAAACATACTCTTTTATAGTTCCCCCCGCTCCGCTATCGAGGTCACCAAGGTTGACAAGGAAAAGCTGAAGGCTGCCGCTAATGCTGCGCTCTCGACGCGCTTTACCTGGCCCGATGTCTTCGATGCTGCCGCTGACATCTATCATGGTTTTGCTTTCTGGTCCGTCCTGACCAGCCTGGGCCTTACTGTTTGGTATTTCCCTCTTTGGCACATGGGCATCTCTGGTTACGAGGCTTTTGTCATGTCCACAATTTCTCCCGTCATTCTCGCTATCCGCCCTCTCCGCACCCTTATTGTGAAGTACCAGCGCTTCTTCCATCTTTTGTCGGTCGCTGGCCTCGTCGCATACAAGGTCGATGACCCCGTGTACCGCCTCTTCACTATCGGATTTGGTGTGTCGATGCAGTGCCTGGCCTGGGTTGCGACCTTTTACTCCGACGCTGTCAATGAAGCCAAGATTGAGACCCGTGTGCTATCTTTCATCTTTGGACTTCTCATGTCCAGTATCGCCAAGTTTGCCTGGCACACAAACAACCCAATTTGGCCCATTATGCATGCTGAAAACGGCGGCTGGAACGGCACCGGTCTGGTCCTTGCTATCTTGGCTGCGCTGCGTTTTACCCGTAAGCGTCCCACCCTGGGAGGCGAGATTACGCGCAACGACAAGTCTTCATCTACGCTGTACGCCTTTGGCATTGGCGGCCTTCTCTTTGCTCTGCACTCGCTGCTGTCCGACTCTAGCACCATGATTCTCTGGGTCTGGGAGGGCTACCCGGTCCGCGGTCCACTGTCTAACACCTCTGCATACTACACAATCTTCGCCATGACTGCTGGCGCTTTCTTGGGCGTGTCTGCCCCCGGGCTTGTTTCTTCGTGGTCCGCGTTTGGTATTGCATCTGTCAGTGCTGCCGTCCTGACCCTCTACGGCGAGTGGTTTGGCTTCTACGGCGCCATCACTTTGTCTGTGTATCTTATGGCTCTTGCAGTCCCGCTCATCTCGTCTGCAGCAAAGAAGAGTCCTGCTCTCACCTTTGGCCTCGGTTTCCTCGTTTACAACTTCATGGTGCTTTTCCACGTTTGGGTTGTTGCATATGCTTTCGTTCCCGGTGGCCCTCTTGTGCGCGAGCATACCGACTGGATTATGACTGTCATGATGCTCCTTATTGGGTGTGGTGTCTTCAACCTCAATACCACCAAGACGCTGGTCCAGTCTCCCAAGTATCAAAAGCGTGCCCAGACTACTCAGCGCCGCAAGTACTACTACGGCGTTGCTGGTGTTCTTAACATCTTCTTCCTTATTGCGGCCTTCATTCGCTTCCCAACCAACGACTACAAGCCTTACCACGCCGAGGACCGTGTCATCACTGCTGGTATCTGGACCATCCACTTCAGCCTTGACAACGATATGTGGAGCTCTGAGCGCCGTATGCGTGATCTGATCAAGGAAGCGGAGCTGGATGTTGTTGGCCTGCTCGAGAGTGACCTTCAGCGCATCATTATGGGCAACCGTGACACCACCCAGTACCTGGCAGAGGATCTTGGCATGTACGTCGACTACGGCCCGGGCCCCAACAAGCATACCTGGGGTGCAGCCTTGTTATCCAAGTTCCCCATTATCAACTCCACCCATCACTTGTTGCCCAGTCCAGTTGGTGAACTTGCGCCTGCAATCCACGCCACCCTCGATGTGTACGGCACGCTGGTCGATGTCTTTGTCTTCCACTCTGGCCAGGAGGAAGACCCCGAGGACCGTCGCCAGCAATCAGAGTATCTCGCCAAACTCATGGGCAGTTCTACACGCCCCAGCTTCCTTCTTAGTTACCTCGTTACGCGTCCACTGGAGGGCAACTATAACACATATGTCTCCAAGAAGTCTGGAATGCACGATGTTGATCCCAGCGATTGGGATCGTTGGTGCGAGTACATTCTCTTCAAGGGCCTCCAGCGTATTGGCTACGCTAGAATTAGCCGCAGCACCATCACCGACACCGAGCTTCAGGTCGCCAAGTTCGTCGTACCCGACAGCCAGGAGCGGACAGATTACTTGTTTAATGTCGAAGCCGATGCTCGCAACCATAGAGTCCAGGAGCATGAAATCCCAGAAGGCTGGCGGTTCCCTGCCTTGTTCCGGGGCGAGGGTGTGAGAGGTCACAGATACCACGTGTTTGACGAGCCTCGCTACTACGGCTACTAGATTATTTAAGTCTGATATGGCCTCATTACAGTGAACAGCTGTAGGCGGCAAGCCGCCAAATATTTCATACAATATAATAACCCCACTGTTGTCTGTTCTTTGTTATTATTTTGTGAAAGTTTTAAAATTCACAGGGACTTGATTTGAAAACAGATTCAATGTTGTAACAATAAGCAATAGCCATCGCTGTTGGTCAAATCTTGCCTACGGCATAGATTTATCAAAAATGCATCGCCGGCTGCTGAACGCCCCCTCTCCGTTTCACCCAAGATACATATACACAAAACCACATACAGGGATAAAAGAGACCACGCAGAAATCAAAACGAGAAGAGACGCAATAAGAGGAGAGTGGAAAGACAGATCCTCAGTCCATTTGCACGTAGATGTAAACCACCTTCTTTTCACCACGAAGCCCCGTCCTTGTCTCATCCCAGCCCAGCTCCTTGATGGGCTTCTTCAACATGTCAAAGTTTTCGCCGCTCACCTCGATGCCCTTGTACCACTTGCCACCTCCTCCAGGACACACTTCTGTTATCACATTCAGCTTCGGCAGGTTATTCTTTGCACCGAACCCCTTCATGAGCTCACCCATAGTTGTGTTGACCGGAACATGGCAAGCGTGAAACTGAATGGCAAAATTCGGCGGCAGCTGCCATGGTGGTGTTGCGCCCGTTTTCAGAACGTGTATTTTTGTGTGTTTTGTCGGGAAGAAGTAGTTGTATCCTGGCTCACACCCGAAACCACCCGTCGTGTTGCGCATACTGCAGCTTCTGAAGTCCCGGTGTGTCGGGGGCTGCGGCCCCTGGCCTTGTGCTATTGCTGGTCTTTGTGCTGTCTGCGGCACACGGGTTCCTGGCGGAAAGAACTGTTGGCTCGCTGCAGGTGAGGGGGAAAATGCCGAGTTTTGACCCTGTGCAAATGGCTGCATTCCATATGGCCAGATAGGTGGCACTGCTGAGGCAACTGAAGCTGTTGGTGTGTAGTAGAGGCGTGGCTGTTGAGCGCCCATATACGGGAGTTGCTGAGCGGGCGGTGCACCACCAAGCCCGTCGCGCCCGTACCTAGGATTCCCCCCCCCGGAGTCGTTAAAAGCCATGACTATTGCCAGAATTGTGTAGCTGTTTGCTGCTGTGTTTCGTTCCCGTACTTTGGCAGCACTGAACAGAGAAAGTTTAAACGTATCGTAAAATAAGAACAATGCTTAGTTTTGCTTTGCTCTTATATGTAGCCAAGGTACTTTCTGTGACAAGAAGGACCTGATTTTAGATACTCAGTATGCTGTAGTGACGAGTTGAGCGCTTTTGAGTGCAGCCTCAGTTTGAATCTCCAGGAACCTATCCTGTTTGAATGATAAAGATCTCCGTGGCCCAGAGCTTTCTGTCGTCGGAGTCGTAGAAAGCTGCTACAATGAGCCAGGCCCAGTAAGGATCCTCTCCTTGGTCACAACCAAAGTACTGCCCAATCACTACCTTGGTAGCAGGAAAAGGAAGAGGCCCTGTCGGGAAACCTGAGGGTTGCCACGTAGAAGCCGAGCTTTGATGGTCCAGCTTGACGGTTGGCTGGCCCGTTAGGGCTTGTCTTTAGCAGGATGAAACTGAAAAGCCGTGAGAGGAGGAGTGACGACGTAGAGATGCAGTAAAGAACAGTTTGTTACCGGACGTGGATGGCTTACAGCGCAGATACGTCGACGGGGGCTGAGAGAGAGATAATATTGAACAAAACAGAGTAATGCCAGTGATGGGGAGAATGAGATGCTATTGGAATGGTATTTATAGCCATCGCAGTATGAGGCTAGAGAATATGCTGACGCGGTCTCCCTGTGTAGATGGTATCGGACGGCAGGACTATGCGTCTTTGTTGGTATTGGACGAGAAGAAGCTTGCTTAACCACTGTCTTGTTGCCTTTCGTCGCAAGGCTACTGATAGGAAGTACGTCGCCCGCAGAACAAGGCATCATATTACTTGAACCTGGAAGCTGTGATTCACTGACTACTTTCAAAGATAAAGGTGGCACAGTCTGTAGTTTCTAGTAGGTTTAATACACCGACCACATCTTGAAAATGCTAGAAATCCATACTCATATAATCAAGATAATTAATCAGGTAATATGGAAAATACAAGACAGAAATCAGATAGAACAGAAACGCTTGCTGGAACAAAAAAAAACATCACTCATAGCTCATACATATACCTAACAACAAGCCATACAAGTGACTAGCACAGCCCGTTAGATGTCGATTGAGATGGTCACCGTGTTTGACACGCCTGGAAGTGACAGCTACTTGTCGTCGTCACGGACTATCCGCAGGCCAGCTGCAGCAGATTTAGCTTTCGCCTTGCTCGAGCTGTCACCAGTGCCAAATTTCCATCGCCGAGACTGCACTGGGGCGGTGGCAGGAGCAGGCGGCTGTCCTTTGGCCTGTGCCTGTGCCTTCTGATTTACTAATCCCTTGAGATAGACCTCGGCCTGCACTGATGCACTGTACGCCACTGGCGTCCAGCACCACACATTCTTGTGATCAGCATCAGCACCGGCGGCAAGAAGTGTCCGCAGAACAAGCAAGTGACCATTGCTACTGGCAAAGTGCAAGGCCGTGTTCCCCTCCTTGTCCTCGCGGCGAACTGCTTCCTCAGCACCACCAGGAACATATGTCAGGAGGATCTGAACCACTGTATCATGGCCACCCCGGCTGGCCTCCATCAGGGCATCGCGGCCATGTGTGTCCTGAACAAGTATCCAGTCGGCATCGGTTTGGCATAAATAGTGCACGGTCTCGATGTGTCCGCCACGTGCCGCAAGGATCAGTGCCGTCTCTCGGTTCTCATTCAGAGCCGGGCCTTCTTGTTCATGTCCTTGGTTGACTAGGAACTGGCATATCTGTACATGGCCTAGGGAAGCTGCGAGGTGAAGATTTGAGTTTGAGAGACCGGCGTCGGATGTGTCTGGATTGTGGAGGAGATGGGGGTGTGACTTTAGGATGCGAGCGACCAGGAGCCGGTCATTTCCGTGGATGGCACGTCGGAGTCTTATTGATGGGTCAATCCTGTTGAAGATAAGATATGATTAGAATGGTAAAGCTAATCTCCTTACACGCTTCTCAATGTATACTTACATCCCGGGCTCATTGATGGACAAAGGTTATGTCGATGCGGGTTGTCGTTGGGAAAGGGGTTTTGTCATTTAGGCAGGCGCCCCGCTGAAGCTCACGGGAAGACGCGCTAGAAACTGCGGGGCCGGTGCGGTCAAACATTACGTAATTTGACTCGACGCGTTTCCACATAATACTAGAGATTCAAAATCTGGGGACAATGACATGGCACGAAGAACAATGGCTAGAACGTCAATAAGATTGAACTACCGGGATAACTAACTAAGAAAAGCAATAAAAAAACGCAATTGGGAATTAACAGTAAACAACCAAAGCTTAGACACACACAAACACTCTTACAAACTAACTGCAGAACATCTACCTCCGGACATCTACTCATCCCACATGACCTTCATCGTCGTTGGGAATGGGAAGTACGAGCTCCAGTCTTCCATCATATAAACAAAGAAGCCTCCGGGACGGGCGACCTTCTTCAATTCGCCCTGTGGGCCAGGGACGCGACGCACGTTCTTGCGGCGGAACAGCGTACGGAACAGCTCAATAATGGCTACCTGGCTGATATCACGACCCAGACAAGTATGCGGTCCTGCGCCATAGTGGATATAACTATCCAGCGGGCGAGCAGGGTTCACCTCCTCGGGGTCGGGGAAGTGTGTGGGATCGCGAGCGGCACCGACAAAGCTCACAAAGACACGGTCACCAGGTGCAATGTTCACCTCACGGCCGTCATCCTCAACAATCTTGTCACTATCAGCGGCTAGGCGGTAGGCACCAAATGTTCCTGCGAGACGGATACCCTCCATGGCATAACCAAGCAGGAGAGAGTCGTTCTCTTCAGACTCGGGAGAGTTGGCAATCCGGTGAATCTCGGGAATGTGCTTGACACCAGCCGGGGACAAGTAGTAGTCGACTGCTTGAGCAAACTGCAAAAAGTGTTAGTGATGAAGGTCAAATACGCTTTGCAAATAATTCAACTTACTACTTGGGCCTGGTTTGGCACCATGGCACCTGCGGTGGGCAGAATCTGACTCCAAGCAATGTCCTGGACACTGAGGCCTTTGCTTGACAGGCCCTTTGTCATGTTGATGCCGTACGAAGAGAGGGCGTCAGTCTTCTTGGACGAGCCCGAGAATAGACCGCGAATGCCTAGGCCGAGGGCCAACTTGACATTTGTCTCAATAACATCACCCAGTTTCTGACACACCTCCTTGGTGTTCTGCCGCAGGGGGTACGACTTGACGGGGTCGATATCAAAGAAGATGGTGGTGAATATGACAGCAAGAATCATGTACAACTCCTGCTCGGAGAAGATGCCCTTGGGGTTCTCTTCAGACTTGAGAGGAAGGTTGAACACACGCGAGGCGAAGTGCACATGAACAATGTTGCCTACATCATGGATCAAATCGACCTGGCGCTTGCCGGCCAGAGTGTAGCTCTTTCTCGTGATGAGCTTCTCCGACATCTCAGCATAGAATGTCTTCACATCGGCCTTCCACTGGTCGTGGTATAGGAGACTTCCCATGCACTTTCTCTGATCGGCATGGAATGGAGAGTCACCAGAGAGCATGAAACGCTTGCCACCCTCACCCATGAGGAATCCAAGACCCTCGTGCCAAGTGACTTTGTAGTTGTCCTGCTTCTCCAGTACATGCTTGGCACCACCGTACGTGGTGATGTTGATACGGGTGGGGATAGCTGTTGGGCGGCTGTAATCGAAGAGGTGGTCGCGCTTGAGTGCCTTGAGAATCCGTACGTTCTCGGCAGGGACAACCATGGGGTAGTGTGCGTACACCGAGTTTTGCTTGAAGTGGTTAGGGAACGCACGGATGAAGAGCTTGTAGAATACACAGCCGTGGTTCACATTCAAGTCGTAGTCGATTTCATGGTGGCCCCAGTTCGTCAGCTGCTTCGGGCCGTAGTCGGTCGTGTAGTGACGGTCACCGCGCACGAGCACGACGGCGTCCGACAAGACGACACGCGAGATGGTGTGCGTGGGAGCGATGCCCACACCGGGGACCATGGGCTTCTTGGCGTCCTCAGCAACCAGGCCCGGGTACAGCTCGACAAAGTCGGGGTGCTGGTAGAGATGACGGAGCTGATCAGCCACAACAGGGTCAGGGTTGATGTCTTCAAACTTTTCATACGCCTTGAGGCCGAAGTGGCGACGGAACTCGTTCAGTCCAGCGAGGTTCCATTTTCTGGCCTGGATCATGCCGAGCACCTCAACACAGCGCATGGCCTCGGGCACATTCTGGGCACCAAAGGCGCCGGCGACGTCCTCGACAGCATCGCTAATGCAGTCAACGAGACTGTTATCGTCAAAGCGGCCGTCTGCGCCGCGCTTGAAGCCACCAAACTCGCGCAGGCCGGGGTCGTCGGGAATAGAACGTTCAAACCTGACAAAGCCTCCCATAAGATCAGCCATGGTAGCTTCATTCGCTGGCTTTCCAAAAACTTTGTGATAGAATTCCTCAATCCACTTCTCATCCTTGGCGGAGATGCACGAGTGCCAGCGGTAGCAGAGGTTGAACTCGGCCGATACAACGTTGCCAGTGCCGCGTTCAGACTGGTTGCCTTGACCGGCAACGGTTGAAGTATCCAGACGAGGGTCCAGAGTAAATGTGGAATCAGTCCGGTTCATCTGTCGACTGTTAGTTCCAAGGCATAGAGGGCATGTATGAAGTGGAAGCTTACGTTGATGATGTTTCTGACATAGTCAACGAGAGTAATGTTGATGTACAGACCGGATGTCACGAGACGGGCAGTCTGGAAGACGTCATTATCGTACTTCTTCCACGCAGCAGCGAGTCTCTCATCCGTGGTATCAGGGCTTCCATTTGGCTTCGTGAAGCGGCCGCCCTCATTGATAGCTGCCAGGTTGTCCGCCACATAGTTGTGGAAGCGGTTGAACATGATGACGATCACACTGACACCCGGGGGCATACCGAGGAGGCGCTTATCCGCATATGCATCGGGTTTCAGCTTGCCGTCCCGGAAAGTCCGGATGGTGTCTTGCATTTCCTGGTTGCTGCCATAGAGGGGAGACAGGTCTAGGTAAGATGAAGTCTTTGAGCGGCTGTGGTCTGTGTGGTCTGTCCAAAACAGGTCTAGAAAATGGTTTAGTTAGTACGTCAACTTTGCAGTATATATTAAAATAACCCGACGCTGGTACGAACCGTGAGTGATGATAGTCGCCCAGTACCACAGAATGCTAGAGACATTGTTTGGGTGGCTCTTGTACTCGGTACGACGAAAGAGGGACTCAAAGATGGTTGTCGGATCTGGGAGGGCACTAGGAGCGGCAGTAGTTGCCTCGACGGACCGGGCGTAGGTAGTGCCCGCGGCGCCAAGACTGGGGAAGTAGATGTTCTATAGGGAATTAGACACTAGCTTGCACAATGTGTTTTGAATTTAATGTGATGTTTACTTACGTTATGAGAACCATCTGCCATGCGGTATTGGTACTTCTCCCCGACATATAGTTGTGGCGGGTGATCGAGCGAGTCCCATAGCTCACTGATAAATTCTCCTGTGAGAAGTTCACGGGTTCTGGACTGGTGAGGAAGTCCCGAGACGAGCTGAATGGTCCGTTCCATGATCATGGTCTTGTCATCGATCAGCTTAGGACCCTTCTTCGTCTTGTTCTTTGCCACTTCGAGGAGGGTCTTGACATCTATAGGGAGTGTTGTATTAGCATTGACGGCGCCTATATGAGAAAATACCAAGAATATACCAGCATCTGTTTGTGATGCGCAGGAGGCACATACCGCCCAAGCTTAGACTCTTGACATCAGCCAAGAGACCAGTGTACTCCTTCTTGATGAGATATTTGCCGTTGCCCGTTTCGGTGGGCAGAGCACGGCGCGAGGCAACGCGAAGAGCATAAAGTTTGCCAAAGACACCTGGTGACTTCTTCTTAGTTGCCTCATACAAGGGAGGGAAGTTGGTGATGGTTCCATGGCCGCGAGACTTCTCAGATAGAGTCGTCTCCGTAGCATGGAGGCTGGCCGCGTTCTTAGACTTGCCCGCTCCAACAACACCTGCGCCGCTTTCAGACGAAGTCATTGTGATTGCAAGCAAAAAGGCACGAGCAACCTCGGCAGAATGTGAGTATGGAGGAGGATGTTAGTGGGAGACCTTCAAAGTCACATGCAAGGGTATTATTATGCAGGGGATGTGAGTAAGTCTTGGGTGTAAAAGAATATATGAAGCAAATCAAAAACCAAAGCATGAGAGCGTGGTCGAAAGTGTTTACATCTATCTACTAGGATGGACATCAAGAGTATTTATATCTAGACCTTTATACGCCCACGGTGCGATGGAACCAAAAGTAGGCCTAGGAGGCCGTTTGCTTGCTAAAGGGTAGATTGGGGGTGACATGTTCATTTGTCGAGCCTAAGCCAGCGAGGAAACCCATGCGGTGTATCTGTTTTTTGTGTTTAATACTAATAAAACGCAGCTGAGTGGGCAATATCATTTTAATCAACCATTTCATTACCCATTCGAGACATGTATGTCGTGTCTCCAAGCCTCAACGCTGTCTCTGTCATAATCAGTCCCTATTTCTATTAAGCATTGCTTTTTGTTACTTTGCATGGCATCATCAATCTCTAGCTACGTACCTTCATCGTCGTCGTGGGACCTTTTGCTTCGTCTATCTGTCTATCATTATCCTAGTCTCAACTCCCCTTACATCTGATATCCCTTTCGTAGTGCTGTCTCGTGTCGTCATTTTGATCATCATAATTTTTAGGAAAACCAAAACACTGATAACTTCCATACCTGAAGGTGTTATTGTGAGTTTAGATTTTAACCGAGGGTCGACGCAAGGGGTGGTAAAATCAACGGCTGAGGTGTATCGACTGCTCTTCAGTCGCTATCATTGGGGAAGATGAACATGACGTTCTTGGATCCTCCACTGACCGGGCCGCTGACCCACAGCCACAAAGACCAGCTGGCTACTATATGCAGCTAAGACGAAGGTAACCCCAGAATAGAGAAGACTTTTGCCCAATTTATATACTCTGTATGGATATTAAGTTGAGTGTTTACTATCGAGATGCGCTGATTGGATTATGTATCGCTCATGAACGGACATGAACAGACACTCCGCCTACATGCACCTGCTCCAGTGTTGCATGCCGTTGCTTCACCCGAAAAGAGCCACAAGCACCATAGGCGGTGGTCGAGTTTTGAGGATCATCACTTCGGATATATATTAAATCTGGATACAATGGGCTAACAATGGAGACATGTGGCAACTATATGCTCCGAAAGACAGCATCATCGTAGTAACCCGTCTAGAGGTCTTTCTACCACCATTTTCGATCTCAAATCTTATCTCTAATTCATTTTGTATGTATTATTTATGATCCATCATTAAGTCAGATCATTTAGCTATTCTCTGTCTTCCAGCACAAGTCGATCACGGCTGCTTTGAATCTTCCAATATCCAGCGTCCCACATTTCGGACCCTATATAGTCCAGTCCCATCTATCGCGGCCTTATTATTCATAAAGTACATCCGCCGTCCTTACATCACGGCTCCACGGGTACTGCTTAATTGACTCTCATCGGCCTCGAATCAATCACTTGACCGCTCCTTTTCTTTTCTTCTTTTCTTTTGACAACGTCAAGACACGATCTTGGCATCGTGGACACATATCTTGCCTGCCCACCTATTTTAAAAATTGGTGCTCAGCGTGGGCACATACAGGACAAATGGAGTAGTGATAAACTCGGTCATTAAGGGATTCGGATCTGGCGTGTGGGGAAATAGCTATTTGATACGGACTAGGTCCTCAAGAGGCTGGAAACCCCGGTTGATGACCAGGCAGACAACACCGACGGCAGAGATTGTGCCGCGATCGCCATGTTAGCAACATTGTGCATGAAAATTTAGACGAATCCGGGAACGAAGCATTGCGACAATCAGTGCCAACCCCTCATCGAGGTTGGGCACACAGGATGCGATAATGGTATTGGCCTGCACATGATGATCGGTGGCGGTCAAAATCCAGAATAAAACAAATATAAATTACACAATCAGCTCCGACATAGCCGGCAGCTTAGACATGTAATTCCCGTGTCAAAATCATTGTGAGACTGGTCCCCGACGTAATGTCTACATGTCTCTGAAGTGGAAGTACACACGAACATGTAATCGTCGTGCGTTAGAATCCCATTTCCGTCACTCATGAAGTGAACGAGATGAAGGACAGTAGTACAACGTCGGAGGCACTCCGAGACACGCTGATTAGCGAAATCGATATGAATATTCATTATTGTTGATGGTCTGAAAATACTGATGGTCTGAGATCACGATGAGCAATAGGCAGACCCAGATGCATCCACACTCAATGCACTAGGCCATATCTAGTCAGCCACGACAGAGCTGAATCGAAAATCAATAAAAACAACATCAGCACTATTTGACTTGCATTCAATCATCCAATCATTTTGCCGCCACTGCTGCTGATGAGTTGTCAATCTCTTTCTCACCCCTTTGCTGTTTATGATGTGTTTGGTCCAATTTCTAGTATTTATTGTTTTGCTTTTATTTGCTTTTATTTCCTTTGGTGTGTTGTTCTTATCTTGCTATGTTTATTTTTTTATTCATTTTTTTCTGTCTCACTCAACCGAATTTTGCTTCTTCTCCATATTGTTTTCCACTTTCCCCCCCTGCGTCGTATCTTATTTACATTTCTGTCAGCCTTTCCTCCTTTTTACCTGCCTCCCTTTTACTTTTACACTCTGCATAATCAAGTCATGGTTTCGCAACTCTCTCTTGTCCTCCGCAACTTGTCCCGCTCCCGTGTTCTAAGATACCTGTTCCGCCACCTAGCGGAACTAGACTTTTCTCTAGTTTTCCTGGCACTCCCCAAACTAACCCAACAGCCTTATTGAAAAACCGTTAGTGCCCGTTTGCTCGCTTCCTCTTTGCTATTTATTCCTTTGAATGCTTTTTCGACATGCATTCCAATACAGTCTCGGCCTAGACCTTTTCTAGGCCCCCCTTTGTAAACTCAACTTTAGCCCCAAATGGTCTTGTTAGAAATTCACTACAAAACAGTAATACTGGCTAATCGCCTTATGCGATTGGTCAGGGTCCAACATGCTATTATAATGAAATGCCGTGTAGCCATCCATATTCTACTATTGATTTTCTGCTCTACTCCAGCCAAAACCAGACAAGCTTCCATGGGAAACAATAGCGTAAGCTTCTTGCTTCCTCTTTTGGTCATTTTATTATTTGTTATTATCGTTTTTTTCTCAGCAGATTGCTGTCTGTCCTCAGTAATTACCTGGATGTTCGGGGCATCACCATCTTTTTGGGAAACTGTCAATCACGGCGTACGCGCCTCAAAAACAGACCAAGCCCCAAGTCTTGCCCACGATCTGAAGCAAATCAAGTTCTAGATCCTGTCTGCAATGGTCTAGATATGCTGCGACAGTCCAGATCTTGCTAGCGGGCTTGCTATCGTCTGGTGTGATTAGGCGTAATTATATGCTATGTCCATTTGTCAGGTGCCCCCGGTACGCGGTGACTTTTCTTAAATGTTGCAGGGCGCTTCTTTTTATTCTTATTTTCCGTTGGTCCAGTATCCTTTGCATTTGAAAGTCAAAGTTTATGTTTATCAGTTCTGATAGCTTTCATCTTCTACAAACACGGTCGAGAGACGATTTCGTCGACACAGAATAACGCATCACACGCCAAGCAAGCCTTAAATCGACAGGCAAACCATCAATTACTAGGTTACCGCTGCTATTTTGCCGTCTTTTGGCATTGCTCACCGTTTGTCCTTTTTCACATCCGCTTTTTTTCTCTATTATCAAGAGCCAAGACACAACATTGGAAAGTGATCGACAATCACTCTGCATTACGGAGTACGAGCTGCGTGTCCGACCTCCCTGTGCGTCCTCGGCTCTGTTCGTCACCTTTGTCACATACTCGCATCCTGTTTATCCTAAAGACATCCAAGCCTTGAAAAGACCCGCGTCTCACACACACACAGGTCTTGGTTGGTTTGTGTAATTGTGTGTCACTGTGTACATTTGTCACTGTGTACTTTTTTTTGTTATTCGAGACCTGCAAAGAATAGCCCACCCTGTTGGTACAATGGACACCGCACATCTCTCTCTCCAGGGCGGCAATGTCGTATCGACGATTCCACTGCAGCGAATTGCAAATGTCCATGCGAGCACAAACAACCATGCCCATATGGACCTCCCATACCAGCCACATCCTATACCCGGCCAGTACCAACACCACCACCATCATCACCACTCTCAACATACCCAACAGCCTCAGAACCCCCTATATCCCCTATATCCCCTATATCCCCTATATCCCCAAATTCCCCAAACCCATCAGGCACAACTTCCCCCAAACGACTCTCACTCGTTTATATCATATAATCCTCATCATTCTCGCCGGCGCCCCGCTTCAGTATTTGACGATATGAACAACCACAGTGTCGAAAAACGTGCTCGGAAGCTTGTGCTTTGCTTTGATGGCACCGGCAACAAGTTTAGGGGAGACGATTCCGACTCCAATATCCTAAAGATCTTCCGCATGCTTGACCGCACTGCAAATGATCAATGTAAGTGCTTTTATATTGGAGATCACGTCGTGAGGTCAACTAACATGATATATAGACCATTACTACCAACGTATGCATATATCAAAGATATGTCCAAGAGTACGCATTTGATGGAATACTAACCCTGATTAGCCGGTATTGGCACATATGTTGTCTCCGGAGACCTTTCGCACACATCGACGAAAGCCCGCCTCAAGTCATGGTATAAGAAAGCCAAAGACAGTGCGTTTGGCTCGTCCTTTGACCAGCATGTTGTTGGAGGCTATCGCTTCCTTATGCGTTTCTACAGCCCCGGCGATGAGATCTACATTTTCGGATTCAGTCGTGGTGCATACATTGCTCGATTCCTGGCGGAGATGCTTGACTATGTCGGCCTCCTATCCCACGGCAACGAAGAAATGGTGCACTTTGCCTGGAAATCCTTCAGCCAGTGGCAGTGCCGCCGCAATGACGACTCCAAGGATGCTCCTCAAAAGAAGAAGGAGATGTACGCTTTCATGAAGGCATTCCGCGAGACCTTTTCCCGCCCTGTACGCCGCATCAAATTTCTCGGCCTGTTTGACACCGTCAACAGCGTACCGCGTTTTGAGACTGCCTGGATGGAGCGGTCAAAGTTCCCATATACTGCTCGAAGTTCGGCCAAAGTCATTCGCCATGCGGTCAGTATTGACGAGCGCCGCGCCAAGTTCCGTCAGGACTTGGTTTACCAGTCACATGGACACTCGTCGAAAAAGCACCGCGATCCGCGCCAGGTGCTTCATGATGTCCATGAAAAGTATCGGGCCAGGCGCCACTCGTTACAGGCAGCCATGACATTTGCTATTCTGCCCTCTGCTGCAAATTCCAATACACCTCATGATGCCAATGAGAAGGAGCAAGAAGAGCGTGGCCGTAACAGTTCCCGTCTGTCTGATGTCACCGAGTCTGGTGATGCCACCAGCGACGATGTAGAAAACCCAGCTCCATACCGCTCACACAATCGATCTGTGTCACGTGAATCCAACGCGGATTGTGTCTCCGAGATCAGCCATAGCCAATTATCACACGAAAGTGACGACGACGATGATACCGAACAGGACTTGACCGAGGTCTGGTTCTCTGGTGATCATGCCGATATTGGTGGTGGCTGGGACTTCATCCCTGGAACAAAGTGTGCCAGTCACGTTCCTCTGACTTGGATGGTTCGCGAAGCCATGCGTGCCGGTCTCAATTTTGACGCCAAAAAGGTGCTGGCAATGGGCTGTTCCGATGTTCTCGAGAACCAATGGGCACCCAACCTCAAAGAGGGGGACCAGCCGCACCCTAGCTCACTAGCGCCACCTGTGTTTGAAACACACAGCAAAAATACCTCTGGTGGCGATGGCGATACTATTGACGCTGTCCAGTCGGCTCCTATGCCGCCTAACATCCGGATCAACAGCAAGGACGAGTCCCTGTTAATTCCCGGTCCTACAGAGACACCTGGCACCTCAACACTGGTTGGTCTTGGGCCTGAGGGGGACAAGTCGGATAATATTAATGTCCACCTATTCACACCACGGTCACAATTCCACGACATGATGCACAAGGCACATATTGCCCCCATCCACGACTCTCTGGAGAAGGGTAAAGGTCTCAGCAGTACTGCGGTTTGGAGCTGGACTGTCATGGAGTACATGCCATTCCGCCGTATGGATTTGCAGGCCGACGGCTCCTGGAAGCCAATTCGCTGGCCGCTGCCGTGTGGTGAAGTGCGCGATATACCGGACAACGTCTTTGTACACGGCAGTGTGCTGCGTCGCATGCGGGAAGACAGTACTTACCGCCCTGGCAATCTCATCGTCGGAGGTGGTGGCCGTGGCTGTCGGGTTGCACCATCGCACTACGGCATGGGCGAGTGGGAATGCATTGCGGAGGAGGGCGACCCCATTGGTGAGCTCTGGATCAAGAAGTGCCGCGAGGAGTAGTCTTGTCATTTTGTCCTGTGATTTCTTTTTTATTTGCTTCTCTCTTTTTCTGGTATGTCCACCCGCAGAGATTGTAACAGCTTGCACAACGCAAACCTTTCTAATATTGTATACGTCTTTCCCGTTATTTCTATCTGCCGATATTCATCATTCCCTGTGATACGTACTTCTTTAGTAATTATATATTAAAATTCCGTTCATACCCACTCTAGCACACACAAGAGTCAGACTGATTCGTTTTCAAGATAATAATATCATGGTACTGTAGCACGATTTTAATTATTCCTCTAGACTATGCATATAGAAAAATGTGAGATATATTACGGCTTCATGAGCAACGATATTAATAACATATTCATCACTATAAAATCGATAATAATTTCATGGGTAGTTGTCATAGTAGTTTGCGCAGAAATTGAAGACATTTATAAGGAAATCATCATGGCTGTGTTCGGTTATCAGATAAATCCATCAAAATAAGATGGGAACAGACCGGCCAAACGTAGCGAGGCGTCTCCGACTAGCATGCGGAACCGGGCATGAAGACGGTGACTTTAACCTTACTGTTGTATGATGGAATGTAATACATGGTGATGCCACCGTCGCCCTTTAGACCGACATTGGGAAATTGGGACACCCTCCCTAGAGAACCATTGCGAGCGTGGAAGTAAAGTACGGCCGTACAATAGTTTGAGAGATCCTCTGCAAAAGTACATGATGTACAGGTAGATAGTTTGGGTAGATTGTGGTATGAAGGGTGCATGGTAGCGTTTGCCGCCGACAATCTGATGCAGGTGTGGTGATGGAATGGCACCCAGGTTGACAAGAAGGTCAATGCGATCAGCGACCAGCTGCGAGCAGCTGAATCGCATCATGGGAGAACCGCATGCCATGTTGAAGCAGTAGAGACAGGCCGATTATTGTGTGAGTACATCCGGTAAGATTAACCTATAGGTACTTGTTTTATCATCCATGATAACAGATTCAGCCTATCATTCCATTACGTAGCGGCAGACCGCAAGCGTGATTAATGTAACTCTTTAGATTAAAATATAGTATAGAATGCGTATATACTATGGAGGTATCAAAGTAAAAGAATAGAACAAATTAATGAAATGAGGCAATTCAGATCTTAACAAACAATTGTACACACTATGCAGAAGAAAGTTCGTCCTTCTTGCTGGGAATGATGGGCTGCGAAGTGCCATCAATCTCAGCTGGCTGTGCCTGGATGACATACTGTTCCTCCTGCTCTGCGTGGATCATGTGGGCAATGTTGATCTTGGGGCCCTTGAACCACTTGTGGGCATCAACGAAAAACCAGATGATAGCGAATAGCATCGGGCCACCCCACACAACGATTGTCCAGTTCATGCCATCGGCATCAAGGTCAGAGCCAGTGAGACTGGGCAGGCACAGAATCGGGATCATGAGAAGTGTGAACATTGTTGAGAAAACACCGACAGCATAGCTGTATTTACCAAGGTTCCACGGGCCGGGACGGAAGCGGTCACCGACAAAGAAGGTGCGGATAGTGATGGGGATAGTAAATGCGACAAAGGCGCCAATGGCACCAATTGAGAATATGGCACCGATAGCGGTATCGCCAGCGAACATCAGCAGCAGGATCAAGCAACCAATACTAGTGTTGAACCAGACTGCGTTGACGGGTGTCTTTGTGTGGGGGTTGACGCGAGACCAGAAGCTCGACAGGGGAAAGCAGCCATCACGAGCATAGGCAAAAGTGACACGGCTGGCAGCAACCATGCAGCCCTGGCCCATGCTGAAGGAAGCAATGATGGTCAGGGACAGGCAGGCCATGGCAGCCTTTTGTCCCATGCACTGCATCAAATAGGCAGCAAAAGGTTGGCCGGAGTCCGAGTTGAGGGCAGCGTCAATATCAACAACAGTATAGGCAATAGCCATGTTGAAAGCCCAGCCGATAACACCGCCAATGCCAGAGGTCATGACGATAGCACGCGGCGAGGCAATGCTGGCGTTGGAGCACTCTTCAGACAGATGGAAGGGGCTGTCGTAACCACTCATAGTCCAGATGACTGCAATAAAGGACATGAGCAAAGAGACGCCCTTGGGGAAATCCGTGCCCTCGTAAAAGTCACCCCAGACACTGGCAGAGTCGTTGAACCGGGACAGGCCCTGGTCAACGCGGTTGTCAGCGGCGAGAATGATGACAAAAACGATAACAAGGGCAATCATATTGAACGTGCTGCCAATCGAGTTGAACTGGGCAATCCAGCGAGTCGGCATGGACGAGATCATGGCGTGGATGATCATCAGCAGAATGGTCAGGAGGTAAGTCTGATAATTCGTAGGAACATAGTCGGGGTTCTGAATAGAGGCGGCGGCCAGAATCATAGCGGCCAGGGAGTAGTCCACCGACGGCGCGCCCGTAACCTGACCGAGCCAGTTGGACCAGCCAGTCACCCACGCAGCAAAAGGGCCCCATCTAGGTGGCGCAAGAACAGCGGAGGCGTAGTAGAGACCGCCCGACGTAGGCATGGAGGAACAGAGCTCAGCCATGCCCATTGCGATACACTGAATGAAAGCCATGGCAATCAGCCAGCCCCAGACCATACCGGGGGTGCCAGCATAGCCCATTCCATAGTAGAGTGTCGAAGCAATGGATGGCAAAAGACCGAGCACGGCAAACGACACACAGAAAGTCGTCCATAGAGAGAATTCACGCTTGAACTCGGGCCTAAGCGAAGCATTGTTAGTGTTTTCGCGATAGAGAAATTGACAATTTTTATGCCATTTAATTGAAACTCACTTGTAACCCAGGGCAGCCAGAACTTCATCATCCGAGTCATGATCGCCCTCGAGGACGGGGATCTCGTTCGGGTTGAGCACCGACGTTACGGGCTCATCACCCACCCTCTTGAGGGAGCTCTTCTCATCCGTAGACATGTTGGTATAGTCCGAACTTTGTTGATACTGTGTGTAGTGGTTGCGAAACTAAAACGACAAGACGGCAGTGTTGAAGTCAATCAAAAAGGACTGCAACCTTTTAGACTGGATGATGATCAGGTATAAAACCAAGAGAAACCCGTCCAGGAATTCTGAGAGTATATAAGTAAGATGCACGAAACACGCATAAGCTGCACATGTGTTTATGGGATTCTCTGTAGATAAGGTAGGCCGATAAAGTGCGCGACATTTTACACATTCTACATCTTGACGCCCCAAAGTATCCCACCTAGCCCAGGCCAACAGCCAAAAAGGGCCAAAAAGACCCAAGCAAGACTGGGTAGATGGACTAGCAGCTGATAAGCGTACGGGGGTGGCCAATAGTGCAACATGATCCTCCCGTCGTATCCTCCTCCTCCTCTCCCTTCAGCTCCTCAATCCAACGGCAACGTACTTCCTCGCTTCCTCGCTGCTATGCCTGTACGGCACAACGGAGATAACTCATTTTGATAACGAACTATACGCTTAAAGCTGCCATTTTGGGTTTACGACAAAGTCTTGATGATGCATAGTCACTTGGTCTGTGGCTAGCAGCTAATTGAAGAGTCGCCGCGTAGCAGCTGTTTATTTTATGTGAGTCCTGTTATCGTCAGAGGGTCTTATCGGGCGTGTCCGCCCAGAAGTAAAATGCGGGTAGTACAGTACTCTTGACTTGAAAAGTTCAGATGTCATCAACAATCACAACCTCAGTATGTAGAGCTCTGCTTAAATATGACCTTGAAGATCACGCCGCAAGCTGAAGCCAGTTTCACGGGACTTGTTCTCTGATGCTTCGATCCAGAGTCGGAATACATGACTAGCGCCAGAGATAAGCCTTGCGGATATTCAAGGCTAGTAAACTTGGGGCATGCGACGGAACTAGCGAACCGACAGGTCCGTTATCAGTGAGCACAAGGAGACCATTGGCGGCTCGCTGTCTTCAACTTGGTATAGCGGCTCGATAGATTCAAATGTAAGTGAGAAGCTATGAGTATCTGTCTCTCTTCATATGACAATGAGTCTCATGAACAATTATAACCAATCCATAGTGGGCATACGCGTCTTTCAGTCTCCAATGCTGCGACATAAAGATACCGGTGCTTGGCTCGGAGACCCCGCTCGTCTTATCAGTGCCCCCCTGAAAGAGAAGAGATGGGAACAGGCAAGTTACAACTAAGGACCACCCTTTATCCTGAAACGATACAGACCACCGATAACCATCGGATACCACCACTGCTGGACAAATTGTCCCAATCCAGTTAACGGCTATGGCTCCCTCATTACAGCGCGATAAATGGACAAGCTCAAAAAGTGCGACGTAGCCGGTTCGAACAGTATCAGTATTACCATTATCTACAGAAACAGAGAGCACATCGATAACGCTCCGGTTAACTTGACTGAATCGTTTAGAAATCTTAGGCATGATTTGTGCTATTTGATTTGGAAGCAACTTGGAAATATGACAACTATAATCCTCGTCGACGTAGTGAGCCCCCCTTGATACTACAATCTGGAAGCCGGTAGCTGTCACGAAAGAATTCGATCGCAGTCTTCTAGTCGATTTTGCCGTCAATCGAGGTTAGGACACTTCCCCGCAGATTGCCATGTTGTAAGAATGACCCATGATCCATCCACGTGGATCCGACACGATGTCATTGCCGCCGTATATGCAGGTCTTAACAATGTGTTTGTCGATGCTCAGATCCTGAAGGGATGATGTTTTTCGCTGTCATTATGTCAAAGTGTCAAAGACGGAATCAGTAAACGCGTCATTCTTCTGGCATTATAATACGACGACCCTGGCTATCTATCTCTAATCTACCATTTGCTACTTTCTAATTTGAATATATTGGCATCATGACGATAGCATTGTCGTTTGCAATCATATCAACGCATCTGTGGGGAAACAGTTTCTATTACCAAATAGTTTGACAATGGGCTCCATCTTCTCGATCTAAACCCCATTGGTGTGGCGTCTTGAGTCCTGTAGAAATAGAGTGCATAGCCAAAGAAAAGTTAAAATAGCAGCGGAACGAACCCGCCAAGTCGATGGCACCCACTTCCCGCCGGCTTCAGTGGAACTTGCAACGTTTGTGGCGGTATGAGGTACATTCTAGTCTGCATGTTCAATACCATGAACATGTTCCTATATGCTATCCAAGTGTATCAAATAGACACCACTCACAAAGATATGCAACTGAAAGCGCTATCTTTTTGAAGGCGTCTCACACATTGCTTCGCACTCCTCTATCTAGTACTGGAACCGCCAGCCGGCGTCTTCGTCGCCCGTCCAATTTTCCTGATAGCCAATATTCTGCGTCTCCGGCTTAATATTATTGCGCTTCTTATTTTCTTTTTTGAGCAAGTAATATAGGGCGCCCGAGACGACAACATTTGCCACAAGGTAGGCTAGTGAGACGGTGTGGCCAACAATATAACGAGGACCGTCGTTGGCACGATAGAGCTGGGTGCCCATGACTGCGCCCAGATTGCCGATACTGATCTGCATGGCACCCGCCACGGCCCGCTTTGTCTGGCCGGAAACATTCACGGCCGACCACGACAACACAAGTGCCGTGGCTGGGTAGATACCGCCGGCTGCAAAAAAGGTGCCGAGATACGACACGCCCGGACGTGTCGTGGGGTGTGTGTTGCTCAGCAGTATAATGTATCCGATGGCAGCAAAGAGTGCCGATCCAATGATGAACAGTGCGCGCTGCTTAAGGCGCTCCGATAAGATGGCAACTGCCAGCGTCGTGGCAAAAGCAAACGCATAAGGCGGAATGGTCAGGAGCTGGGCCTTTGCAGCTGTGTACCCGAGAGAGCTGATGATAGTCGGCTGTAGAGTGTTAGGACCTATAGGTTTGTTTGAGCTTTACTATTGGCTAAAATGACTTACAATAAACAAAGAGTAGGTGTACAGTGGTAGGCTCATCGTGTGGAAGCTCAAGCTGTACAACCAGCACTTGGGGTCGCGCAGAGCTTTGTTGACGTTGGCCCATGTAAAGGCTTCATCGTGAGTAGCATCACTGTCCGCTGCCAACCGATTTTGAATGAATACACGCTCGTCCTCCGTAAGGAAGCCAGCTGTGTTGGGGTAGTTGTAGATGAAAAAATATGCTGCAATCGCGACGACGATAGTGGCAAGACCTTCCTGTTTGTTGTCAGTGACATCCCGAGACAGAGTAGCGCCGACGCAATTATTGGTTTACGTACCAAGATAAAAATCCAGTGCCAGCCCTTGTCCCATACGACTCTCATAAATCCAATGCCCTGTTATTATGAGTTAGCACTACTGGTCTTATAGCTATTCCCATGAGACTATAATGCCGGGGTCACATACATAAGCCAGAATGCCGCCAAAGGATCCTGCCAATGCGGCAGCGGCAAAGAACAAGGAAATTCTGTACTGGCGCTCGCGTCTTTTGTACCACATCGAAAAGTAAAAAACTACTCCAGGGAAGAGGCCGCTCTCGGTGACTATGATGTCAGTTATATTCCGAATTTATGATCCAAAATTCTATTGCCGACTTACTACCAAGGAACAGGCGAGCCACAAAGAAGCCCGCCATGTTGTGCACAACACCAAGCAGCGTTGCAACAATACCCCATGCAATGGTAAGAGTGGGCAACCACATCTGGGGACTGGTTCTCTTGAGAATAATGTTGCATGGAATCTAGATTTTATATGTTAGCTGCAAGGTTGGTCGTTGCTATCAAGAACAGAAAACTCACTTCGAAGATGACATATCCAACAAAGTACAACGTCAGGCCAGTCAGGTACTGATTTCCAGCTGCTTCTGTCAGTTGATGGTCTCTCTTTCTCTCTTTCAACAGCGATCAACTCACTCATGTTCAAGTCTGTAGTAAGACCTTCGAGCTTTGCGTTTCCAACTAGTCTATGTCAGCAAGCATTCGTCACAGTCAAAACCATTTGTTGAAAATGCATACCATTGCTGCGGTCCAGAAACGACAGCAGATAGAGTATACCAACGGCCGGGAGGAGCCGCAGATCAAGTTTTCTCAAAAGTGCCCGCTCGTTCACATTGGATGTGGGAATCGCATTGACGGCCTCGGGGCCATCTGTAGAAGGTGCCGACCGCTTTTCAAGGTCGCCACCCGAATCCTCGACGGCGGCCATTGTTTGTCGGTCTTGGGTTGTGGCTGTACTAGCGGTAGTTGACTTTGTCTGTGCTTTTGTTTTATAAGCTTATTCTCTGTCTTGGTATTGAACTATTGATTTTTGCCGTAGTGGATGCCGCGCACGTTGAACGCCACAATATTGGGACTATCTGATGTGGTCAAATGTATCGATATATGTACTATTTTGAGTTTCAGATTCATTTTAAAGATTCTTCAATTTATAACGGGTTTTCTAGATATCCGGGGTCGATATTCCCCTTTCTGGGGTATGTGCGGCGATCTTGTGCTCTTCACCGTCAAATGGCGTGATCCTTAAAGACTGTCACGACATTAGCTTTCCCACTACCAAAACCCAACACAGAAACAGCTCTATGACTTAAAGTCTGGGGTATTTATCAACACAGGCTACAGTAAATGGGTTGCAAACTTTCTTGGCTCCTTCCTTTTTCATATGTAGTTGAGTTATGAATATTTGGCAAGTATTTCGTGATAAAAAACCTAATAATGTGTGCATCCGATGGCATTTTTAATTATCTCGATAAGATGTCGAACAGGATAGCACCTTACACAGGTAGTTATATGCCTTGATTCATAGGTGCAAAAACCCGTGTGGATTGTCTATGTTATATATCTACAGCGAATCCTCCGAGAAATCCCTTTACCCCCGCAAATACGGGCCTCTGATTAGCCGACCTTGACTCCCTATTATCTCTAATAATTATGACGTCTACCTTTTGACAACGGTTGAAGTATAATAGCCATCACGTTCTAGTTTGTTTACATCTACCTTATTTACTATCGCATCTTTTCATGTATTTTCAAAAAAAAACTGATGGAGTTATCAGAACTGGTAGTTTGTTTAGAATAAATATCTGAAAATATATCTTACAAATAATCAAACTAAAATATACTGCTTTACGAAACATTTAAGAGAAAATATTTTAGACGAAAAAAAAAAAAGTATATAACATATTTAAGTTCGAATATCATCACTATATTTTCACTTATTTCGGGTATTATAATGTCTTCCTCACTTCAGTGGATAGACAAGCCATGCGACAATTTCGAATACTAGAATATAGAATTGAAAATGTCGATGAGTCAGTTTCTACCCACAGTCGGTCGCCCTGTAGAACCAGTTTTGCGCATACTGATAAAAAAAAGTTGCCTGCATTGGCCAACACAGTTTCCTTTTGATTTTCAAAAGCATCCGACAGGCCAGCTAAAACTGGCGTATACGTAAGCTCACATCCATCCGAACACATGCTGGTGATTAAGTCAATAATATGCACAGGAACGCATCGAAACAAAACAACCACGTGGGTCGCATCGTTTCCATTTCCATTTCAATAGCTATATTCATGCCAGCCTCGTACCATTCTTACAATGCGTAGTACGCCGTAGGTTACCGTCCGAAAGAACGTGCGTTGACGTCGACGCGGACATGTTAGCCAGGCCCACCAAGCCAACCAGGTCAAGTTTCAGACTGCCACTGCCCTAGACGACTCTATCTTTTTCTCCGTATAGCACAGCCATGTCTAATTTTGGTTCGCTAGATCCGGGTAATCACAGACGCGGAATGTTTTGCTCCTCATAGTATCAACGGATATTCTCTTTTTATTTTATCCCCAAGCGCCTTGTACGAGCAATGCCACTACTGTACCAATGTGACCCTATTAGTTATCCCCTTTTCGAGCTTACGGTTTTCTTTCGCCGACTGGCCCATTGACACATTCTACATTACACAGCACGATGCAGGGATCGGCATGCGCATGACTTAAACACATAAATTTTCACAGCGCCCCTTTTAATCTCAACACAGCAGCATCGAGCGCATTTTGCTTTAACGTTATATTTAGACAAAATCCAACATACCCCTGAGCTCCCATTAAGCAGAGAGCAGCTGCTAGACTTTTGCGTACGTGAGTAAAAGTAACGAACCAGGCGCAGCACATTACTCGTACACCAAAACACTAAGTCCAATTAACAGTTCGAGAAGCTCACTGCTCCTGAGTTCTGCTCGACATCATTCATCAAAATCAAGTGAGAGGACGCGTCATGTAGGCAGGGATAGAGTTTCCTTGATCATTTCTACTATTGTAGACCGACTCTAACTCCGCTTCGTGCTGTCATGAAAATGTCAGATACTGTTACTACTCGTAAGTGGGTGTACGCAGTGTAGAAACAGTTTGGTCGTTTTAACCTTGCACAAGCCAATCGCCAAAACGGATATAAGCCAAACAAACTAGTCCGTATAAGCTAGGTCAATGCAGATCAGCAGAGGTCGGGGATACTTGGCGAATGAGAAGCGTATGAATATAATCACTATGGGGCATAGGACGCGTAACCCCGAAGAACAAGCCTTGTCCAAGGTACTTGGTTTGCAAACTTGTGAAAGCGACGTCAAAGAAGCATTCAGACTGCCGTACTGCAATATACAGCCCCAAATACGTGCCATGCAGAGTCAGGATGAGGTCTTGGCGCATGAGAGTGATGCTAATCATCACTTGTTAGGATGACGACGCGTTGTCGAAATGAGAGACTCCATGTTTCTCTGTCTATCTTCTCAATTTTGAGATCAAGGGATCGGTGAAAGGTGTATATAAGGCTGGCCTGGTCCGGCCAATGTAAGGCAATTCTTTGAAATCAATCATCACTCTCATCCCTTCAAACATCACCCAGTCTCTCCATATCACGGACATTCTCGACATATTCTTTCCAACACCACTAGACACAATGGTTGCCATCACAAACATTCTTTTCTTGGGAGCAGCTACCCTCGTGGCTGCTCACGGAGCGCCCCAGAGCCCCGAGGAGGTGAAGCGGGAGATTGTGGCTCGCGACTATAACGCACGTGTTGGTGCGCGCGCGCTCGGCAAGTGTGCAGGCAGCGATGCTGCTCTGGCCCGCAAAAAGCGTGCTGTTGAGCGCCGTGCCGCCAAGGTCAAGGAGCTGCGCGCTCGCAATAGCATCAAGAGCACACCCAAGAAGTACCGCCGTGATCTTGCCGACCTCCAGGCCTGGGAGGAGGTCAACCATAACATGACCGGCACCTACAACTACGACATGTTCACGGCACTCGAGACCGTGTTCGATGCCAACACCAGTTGTGTGCTGGCTCCCGAGATCACTGACGGCCCCTACTACGTTGTCGGCGAGAAGCACCGCAGCAACGTCAAGGAGGCCCTGTACTGTGACGGTGTCGACTTGTTCCTTGAAGTTCAGTACGTCGACATCAACACATGCGAGCCCGTGCCGCACGTTGCGGTCGATATCTGGAACTGCAACGCTACGGGTGTCTACTCGGGCATCAGCACCAGCGGAAACTATGCCACCGGTGGCTACAACTCGACCTATCTGCGCGGTATCCAGCTCACCGATAACGACGGTGTCGTTCAGTTTGAGACCATCTTCCCTGGTCACTACGATGGCCGTGCCACGCACACTCACTTGCTGTCACACATGAACGCCACCCTCGAGCCCAACGGCACAATCTCGGTGTGGAACGCACCCGTCACCCACATTGGCCAGGTCTTCTACCCTGAGGACCTGCGCTCTGCTGTCGAGGCCGTCTACCCCTACACCACCAACACCCAGGCTGTCACCACGAATGACGAGGACATGTGGTCGATTGTGCAGACCGACAGCAGCTACGATCCCTTCCCGGAGTTCGTCTACCTTGGCGACGACGTCTCTGATGGTCTGTTTGCATGGATGCAGATTGGTGTCAATGTGTCGGCCAACTACCAGGCCGACGAGTACTACAATGTTGCTGCTTACCTGGATGAGGATGGTGGACACGCCTCATCCACTGCCTTTAGCGGAGGTGGTGACAGCGGCCCAGGTGGCAATGGCACCGCACCCGGCAACGGCACCGGCACTGGTGCGCCACCTTCTTAAGTGATTAGTGATTTGGCCCGTCTAGATGGTAGATGTATCTTATTTTCTGTTTCTCAACCACTGTATATAACTGCTGTTTTTAAAAATTTCCATATCTGTACATACAATACTACAATACTTTTCAATCAGGATATCTGCCGCTCACATATGCACCTTGACATGTGAGCGTTTGTGAATACATCTTCGTTTCATTATGTAACTTTTAACTTGTCCTAAATTCCCTTCACCTTGCTGATATTGCACACGCTGATCAGTAGAATACGTATGCATATAAAGGAAAATCGGCAGGGTGACTACAAAGATATAGCTGAAGAACTCTGAACTCACTATATTTAAGATTGAGCACTAGGGTCAAAAGGATGGCAATTACATCAAACAGGCGGTAAAGAAAGTGGCTTATAGTGTATCGCTTATCAAGACTTCGGGTATCACTGATGCTTTTGAATTTCAGTAGCGTGAGCAGGCGGAACCATGATGGCAATTGAAAGAGGAGATTGAACAGAAATATAAAAGGTCACAAATGACCAACCTCGTTCCAGAATGATATAGAGTAGGAATCTACGCCGAAAAGCTGGACCGGCTCTGTGATGATTCAACGGCGACTTTGACATCTGTAGAAACAATGATTCCACCTTGGTGGTCAGTGTAGTTGGGGAAGATCTCTTCCTGACTTTCAGTTGCGCGAACACGGCCCTTCGAGTCAGCTGTAGCTGTTGCAACAGCCGATGTTGTGCCGTGAACACCCTTGATTCGCGACTGGATATAGCTGCGTTGTGACTGTGACTGTAAAGCAATAGAGTTGTCGTGGTTGGAGCGGCCAGAGCGGGCCGAGTAGCCAGAGTGTGATGCATAGCTTTTGCCCTTGGAGTGGTTTGACGACAGGCCGAGAGCACCGCTGATGCAAGGAATCTCTGCCAGCATGTTGCGGACGTAGGGGATGCAGGCGCAGATAATGAGCGAGGCAACCTCTGCCGTTGACCAGTCGATGGGGTCAACAAGCTGCCAAGTCACATCTGTGCTTGTGTCGTTGAGATATGTTGCACGGATAATTGAGATGACGCAGGTACTGTCTGTTAGACATAAGAATGATAGCGATCAAGGGCGAAGACGGCTTACAGAAGTCCAAGAGAGAACATGACAATGAGTCCAAGACGTTTGACCCACGGTAGCTTTAGACGGATAAGGGTGGGGATGGGCTCGAGAAAGAGAACAATGTCGGTGATGAATTTTATGCCGAACTTGAGTGTTAGAATATATAAAAACGGCCGTCATAAGATCGGAACATGCTGAATAAGAACATACCGAGATGTAGTAAAACTTGAGCAAGTTAAGGCACGTGCCCTCTGCCCTTGGCGTCCAAAATTTGTAGATGGGCTTGCATACGAAGCAAACCACAAACGTCTCTTCAACACCCTGTGCAGCCAAAACTGTCATCATGATATAGTTCACCTTGCGGAAACTCTTGTTGGGAATGACGCGCAGGTAGAACAGGGCAAATGAGATTTTGATGAGAACAAAAGACCAGATGTAGGAGATGGCGCTGACAAAGTCCAACAGCAGAAACTTATCAAGCTCGTCGTCCGAAACATCATCTTTGCGGTACCCAAGGCCGTGCCTTGACACTGACTTATTAGTATTGCATAGTAAATTGACCCGAAAGAATCGGGGTCGGTTCTGTACGTACTCATGATGAATATGACGGCCATGGTAAAGGCAAAGGACTTTATAGTTAGCATGGAGCAGACGAATGTAGATTAAATGTACAACTCACAGTTGCGACCCAGATGAATATGTCGTCGAGACCGACAGAGTGAAGAATAAAGATGCGGACCCAAGACCGGATGCCGACAAAGATACCAATCATTATGATCATGATAGTGTTTGCTATCACCACCGTTGAAGAACGGGGTGCGTAGTCGACATTTTTAAATGGCATTGTCGCGGCCGTTGATTGTACTTTAGTTGTCGACTGATGCTTTCGTGAAGTCGTCGGAGTGTCGTTGGCTTCCCGCAGACGACGGCAAGACGCATGAGCCTGTGCTACCACCTTGGCGTGTATGCTAAGTGTCACGTTCGCTCTTCTCGATGAGGTGTCGTGTGTATGAGGGTACCAGGACAGGTTGGCGATCTAAAGCTTAATTGTGAGAACAAAGAGACAACAGGAGAAAGCGTGTCTTAGACATCACAAGTGGAGGCGTGCCAGTATTTAACTAGTCGTCTGGACCGAGACAAATGTCACTCGACAGTCGACAGCCGTGTTCTGCTTATGCTTGTGCTGTAGTCGTGGAGTGTTTGTGGCCGGGGCTTGCAAGGACGATCGCCTAATCGCCTACTATATTAAGCCCACGAGTTGCATTCCCTGTTTTGATTTCTCCGATCTGATACTTCTTTTAATAACTGACAGTCACTTTGTGCAGCTTTCCTGTCACTTCCTACTCGTGCAGACCCCTGGACCTCTGATCAGTAATAGGCGATGGCATATCGCATCCAGTCAGTCGAGTCCTGAGTCTATTCCATCCATCCCTCTGATCCTACAGCCCACCATGTGTCTCAGAGCTGAAGTACAATGTGACTAGTAAGCTAACAAAGCTATTGTGGCAGTTATCGCAGTACTCTTGTCTTCTTTCTCTGTTCTAATTGTTATTCGGGTCAATATTTGGCCTTTATCTTTTTCATGGCCTCACTCTCGGATATGATACGTTTGTTGTGAATATAAACCCCAGCCTTATATCGTACTTTTAGTTCCCGCTCGACTGGAAATATAAAAAGCTTAACTAGACACAATGAAGAGAGAAAGAACACTGTTACAATGCACCGAAACTACACTTCGTTGATCTTGCGGTTGTCATTTGTACTTTCACGAGCGGTAAGAAATGGAAAAAATATTGTAAAGAGATATGAAATCAAAAGTATATTGCTCTACGTGGTAGGGACAGGAAAGAAACCCACTGTGGCTCTAATACTACTTCCCCGGACCTATAGCTTCAAGGCTGTCTCAAATTAGTACTTCAGCTTCGGTACAACAAGCAAACATGATTGTATATTTGCAAAGGATCGATCCTTCAACTAGCAGGGGTAGTGCAGCCAACAGGAACATGTGTATTTCATGAATTCTTGGTGACACTTCTTTGGTTATTATCCTGATTCACGAATAGAGGTCTTGCATCACGTCTATATTCACTTTGACGGCTCATTGAAACGTGTAAGTTGGAGACGCAACGGCTGTCAACGGTACGTTTATGCGAGAGCGTACGTTTTCAAAAACAGAGATCTTTTTGAAAAAAGCATGCCGACCTCGTACTGGGGCGAATTTAAGAGGGGCGATAAATACATTTGCTTTCTGCATACTGTCTCACAGGTCAACGCACCACTCGAGGGTACTGATTATCACTTCCTGAACGGTCAAGGAGCTGAGCAGGCCATCTCTTGCTCCAGTAAATAAGAATAAATATAGATTATTTAGGGGTTCATAAGATGAGCTTGAATAGTGAAAATAAATACCTGGTCGGCGCAATAGATAGAAGGTAGCCACCAGCAACTGGTTCTGTTTTGTTTCTTCTTCTTAAATTTGTGTTCTCATGTTGAGACGGCAGCTCTTGTCTCGTGGAATCTACCGTGAGAGCGGTGCTGCACAACCAAAAGAACTTTTGTTGATCGTCACGATAGGCTCATGGCTTTCTTAATCAAAGAGCAGACTACATTGGTGGGACGCTGCATAGCGGGACGCAAGGGTTAACTATATGCGCTGGCTCCCGTTGTAGCGTTTACCTTCATGCCGTTTGACGGCGTGCAAGTAGGCTTTGAGGCTAGCCATGAACCAAAGTAGCACGGAGTCTACTCTGCATTTTGTAGTTTCAAACAAGACAAGCTTCTGTGGATGGTGATAGCACGCAGCATACAAAGTAGTGATGAAACAAAGCACCCTTACTACGCTACCGTAGGCAGAGTACGTTAAATATCTGTAGCTACGACGCTATTCAGCCTAGTTCTAGGGAAAATAATTCAGACCTAAAGCTTATCACATTCAAACCTTGGTCTTGGCCTGGTCATGTAGACAAGCCAGCCTGTATGTGAGACATCCTGCGCTATTGCAGTGCACTTGGCTGAGGCGCGGAATGGCTACAGAATAGGGGTGGCTTCAGAGAATGGGTGACGCCGGTGGCTGGGTGTTTGATGCGAAGAGCGGTCGACGAATCCGTTTCCCAATACGCCTACTATTTTTTCGGTCATGAACAATATGCAGGGACTTTTGACAGAACATGCCATGTGCTAGTACCATCTCTGTTGGAAAGTGGAAGCCTTTTTTGTCGTGCTCTACATACAGGACTGGTAAGCATTTTCAAAGGAAGCTCCTATCAGTATACAGCCAGTAGATGCGTCACGTCTTGCATTGGCAACTGAAAGTGACATGAAAGCAAAGGGTAGTTATTCATTATAAAAATACAAGAGAATAAAGTAGAAAACGGACAGGCACTAAACAGTAAACCAAACAAAAGCAGTATTGTACAAAAGAAAATAAAAACGAAGAGACAAGACAGACAAAAACAATGCAGGGAAACAAAGCTCGCTATCGTCTATTCCAGAGAATCAAAACTAAACCAAAGACAAAAGAAATGCAACGAGTAGTAAACGTTGTACAACACCCAGTACTCCGGCTACGGGCTTATAGTATAGCCCAGACCATGACCGTTCAAAATCAGTCTTCCCGTCCCATGCGCTTGTCGCGCCGTGCCAGTTCCGCCTCCTGCTCACGCAGCCGCCGTGCCGCTTCGTTGCGGTCCATGGTCCGGCCTTCGCGCTCCATCTTCAGCTTGTTCTCAAGGTCGCGCAGACGTAGGATCCAGCGTGGGTCAGCACCGCCGCCGCCACCATTGCCTCCTCCGCCTCCAGAGGAGTGGTTGCCTCCCCCCTCGCTGCCCGAGTTGGCATCGCCAGAGTCTTGCAGTGCCAGCTCGCCGGCCGTCATGGCCGTCATGGGCCGCGACGACGACGACGATGAAGTCACGGGCCGCGGCACACTACTACGGCCGCTGGATCGTGCACGGAGAGCGGCTGCTTTGGTGCTACGGTCGCGCGGGCCCGTAGGAATAGAGGGCGATGGCGAGCCGGACAAGATGGGGTCATTGTCAATGCCGAGTCCGACGTCGCCACCAGACGAGTTTGAATAGGCAGCGCGTGCACGGACCTCATTGGCAGTGCGCAGGGTGGCATTCTCGACCTTGAGCTGGCGATAAGCCTCCTCCATACGCATCATGCGGGTCTGCACAACGTCGTTGCCAGTAACAAAGGCACCTGTAGATAGTCCATTGCGCACAATAGACTCGAGCCGGTCGAGCTTCTTGATGCGCGCGTCGAGACTGGTCTCCAGTGACTGGTACTCGCGCCATAGATCGCGCTCGACGCCCTTTATCCGAGCCGGGAACCCGCCAACAACAGTTTCAATGTGCTTGATGGCTGCCATGAGGTTGCGGGCGAAACCAGGCAGCATGGTGGCAACGACCTCGAGGCTCGGCAGGGCACGGCCATTGATGAGGCTGTTGTCGTGGGCCCAATCAGTGCCGCAGATTGCAGACAGGCGCGTCCACAGCAGCAGCAAGAGATTGTTGCGCTCGGTGAGCTGGTCTCTGAAAGTCGACTCCAGCTGCGACATGCGCCGCTTGTCCATGGTCTTGGACGACTCGAGTTCGTTGATGCGTGCATCTTGTGTCGACACGGTGCGCGTGACGTGTTGGTGTGTCTTTTGGAACGTGTCAAACTGGTGGCGCGTGTTGCGGTGTGCCGCGCGCTCCTTCTCGAGCGCCTCGGCCACCTTGCGCGCCTCGAGACCGTGCGACTCCAGCAGGGTATCGCGCTGCTTGATGATGCGATCCTTCTCCATGACAAGACCCTTGGTCGAGTCGAGCTCCCGCACCGTGTTCTCTAGCTCGCGCTGCAGCTTGGCAATCGACTTGAGCAGGCTCGAGCGCGTACCGCTAAGATCGCCCAGTGCCTCGCGCAGGTTGTTCTCCAGCTCCATGAGACGCTCCTTCCACTCAGTTGCCTCCACCTCGCGCGACGTGAGGCTCTTGCGCAGCTTGCGCGACTCCTCCTTGGCCACCGACGCCTCGCGGCTGAGCTCATTGACAATCTGCTGCATCTCCTTCTTGTCGTTGGTCGCCAGGCTCTCGCTGCGCTCGCGCTCCTGCACAATCTGCGCCTGCAACTGCTTCACGCGCTCCTGCTCATCCCGCAGCGACTCCTCCGCCTTGTTGACGTTGACTTCGAGCCGGCTGATGTTGATTTTGTCGCTCTCCTGCTCCTCACGCAAAAATGCAATCTCGCCCTGGCTGTTTTCTTGCTGCACAAGCAGCCGCTGCGCCTTGTCATTAGACTCGAGCAGCTTTTGCTCCAGGTCTTCGAGCTCCTTGTTCGCATCCGCCAGCTCCTGTTCCAATTGCTGCACGCGCCGCACCTTGTTCTCTGTCTCGTCCTCTAGGCCGACCAATGCTTCGCTCAGCTTGCGCATCTCCTCCTGTAGAGCATTAAAGTTCTCCGTCCTCTCGTCAATCTCCGTCTGCATTTTTTGGTTGTCTGCATCACGCATGTCTGCCTCTTCCTCATAACCATCGATAGCGTCCTGTGCCTCGATACGCAAGTCCTCAAACTCGCCCTGCAGTGCCACATGCTTCTGCTCCAGGTCGTTCAGCTCAGCGATAAGGTCATCACGCTCGGACTGCATCGCCATAAGATCAGTCATTGCGCCCTCGTAGTCCTTCTGTACGCCCAGTGCAATCTCCTCTGCATCGTGCTTCGCCTGCAGAGTACTCTCCAGCTCCTGCATCAAGCTCTGGTTCTCCAGCTTGGCCTCGTTGATCTTGTCGCGCAAGTTGGCCATGCGGTTTTCCATTTCCTCGCGTTCTTGGTCCTCCGCCACAATTGTCTCTGCACGCGCGCCGCCGCTAGCGCGCGACGCGGACCGCTCCCGTGCACCAATCTGTGACGCAGATCTGTCTAACAAACTGTCAATGGTGGAGGGTGCAGGGCCGCCGCCTCGCCGTTGAGCCATCTTAAGATCTTCGATTTCTTGGTAGAGGCGTTCCTTTTCTCGGTTCCGCGATGTCAACATAGACGTCTGGGCGCCAACCTCTTTCCGCAGCTCGGCGTTCTCGTGGCGCAGCTGCTCGCCCTCGCGCCGCAGCTCTTCGACCAGGGTGTTAGTGCCGGAGGTGAGCGTGGAGCTGCCGTTATGCGTCACACTGTCATGATCTGCGTTACTGCCAACGTGTGACGAATAGCCAGATATGCCGCGACTGCCCGGTGAGTTGGCATTGTTGGGCTTCTTGGAGATGTTGTAAATATTGGTCGAATGGTGCATAGCGCCGCTTCCACTTCCTCCTCCACCCGTACCACTGGCACCGCCGCTGTAGCTGTGCAGGTCTTGCTTGAGACGGAAGATCTCATCGCGAAGCTTGCGGTTCTCTTCGTCTGCTTGTTCGCGGCGGCCCGTCTCCTGCTCCAGCAAATCTTTCCATACATCCTCTTCCTCTTGGCGGCCCAGGTTCTCGTTTGTGCTCTTGTCTTTCATGATATCAGCCATACGACGCTTGTCGCTCTCAACATTGAACAGATCTTGACGTAGTTGGTCGATCATCACCTCGTATTCTTCGACACGCTCGCGCAGATACAGCACCTCCTCCTCGCGTTCTTGCGCCTCTGCCGAATCTTGCTGTTCACCGGTCTCCGTCGAGTTGGCGCTGCGTGATGTGCCAGGCCGTTCCTCGTCTTCGCGTGCGCGCTTTTCGAGCTCCTTGACACGCCGGCGCAGAGCCTTGTTGTCGCGTTGGAGAATAGCGATATTTGTGCGAAACTCGACGTTCTCTTGAATCATCTCCTTGACACCATCTTCAGAGAGCTTGTCGAGGCGATCACTTAGAAACATGACCTTGAGCTTCAGGTCAAAGTTCTCCTTGGACAGCCGTTCAATGGTGCTGCTTTGCTCCTTCAACGTCATGTTTCTACCAGGCCGTTGTGAAGTGGTGGTCGTAGTGCCCATGGTGCTGTTAGGTTCCAAGGGCTTGCGAGGTGTTGACAGGCCGCCCTTGGTCCGGTACTCCTTGGCCAGTGATTCTGGCACTTGCACGTCCATGACGCGGCGGGTAAGGACAGTATCGGTGGGTGGCGCCATAGCAGCCTTAGCTCTAGGCGTCCTTAGGAGTTCCTCGTCTGTAGGATGAGATGCATATGTGTTGTTGTCGTTCTCCGAGAGAGTGCTCAGACGGTTTGTCGATTTCGGGTCGGAACCAGAGCTCAGTCTGCGGTTGTCTCCAATGGTAGAAGCAACACTGCCCATGCTGACGTTCCGTGGCAAGAAGTCGCCAGATTGACGTCCACCGCCGTGTGCGGGAGCTGCACCCCCAGTCTGCAAAGCATAGTCTGCACCCAGGCCGACAGTAACGTCGCTATCCACATCATCGTTGGCGTCTGGGTTTGTCATGACGGAGGAGGCAGATGAACGCTGACTAGCATTGCGGCTACGCAGGAAGCGTGGCCGCTTGCCGTAGTGAAGGGCACCGGCGCTATTGCTATTGTTGGCACTGGCGCTACTGGTCGACTCGTTGAGGGACTGTCGGGGATCGTGGTCTTGACTCTTGTCATAGCTTTGGGAATTCTGTGGATTTTGAGGTGTTTGTGACTGCTGGGGATGAGATGTAGGTCCACCTGATGCCCAGAGAGATGAGTCGTTGGCATCGGCGGCGTCTTGGTCGTGATTGTATGCAAAGGCACCAGACCCTGAGTTGGCAGGTGGAGCTCCGAGAAGAGAGCTGCCGGCAGTAAGGTCCTTCATAGACGCGGACTGCTGATGCTGCTGATGCTGTTGGTGATACTGTTGTTGTGAGGATGGCGGTGAGGGTTTGCGCGGAGAGTCAAAGAGGTATGTGTCGTCGGGGCCGGCAGCAGTGATGGTGGGTAGGGGTGACAGTGGAGCAACAAAGCTGGACTCGATATCTGGCAGGGTATCGTCGAGGTACTGGTCGTTGAAGGAGTCTGAAGCCTTGCCATGGTCAAAGTCGGTGCGGTCCAGAAAACTAGAGTCGGGGGCAGCGGTGTGGGGCTTCTGGGATGGTTCTTGCTGTTGCTGGTATTGTTGATGTTGCGGTTGGGCAGCATGCGGAGGTGCAGGAGGTGGTGCAGATGCGGATGATGCAGGCAGAGGTGGCGTGGTGGATCGGGCAGCATCTGTATCGGTAGTGGGAATCGAAATGTCAGCTGTAGATTCGGCTGTCCAGTCGTCAGGGGGGGCAATATCGGCGGCGACGGGGAAGATGGGGGCGTCGCTCGCGGTAATGTTGCCATCGCCGGCGGCTTGCTCGTGCGAAGCCATGGTTAGGCAGCAATGGCAGAGGGGGGTAGAGGTCTAACAGACTCGGGTATATGTGTAAGGCAATGTCGTCGTCGCTATCGTCGTCGTCGCCGTCGTTCGAGGTCGTCGATCTCAGAAGTGGTTCAGATTGATGCAATGTCAGGGCCGCGGGTGGAGGTGTGGTCCAGCCGAGAACGCGACGGGCATGTCAATACTCCAATATTCGATGTTGGTGAAACACTGAACGGAATGCGGATTCGCTCGGCAGTAAGCGTACGGTGCAGCAGAGAAATCCCACGCGCAAAACACAAGACAGCACAGATCGCGATAGATAAGCTAATACTCGGCCGTTGAAACACAAATGTTCGTCGGTCGCTCTTTCCCTCTTTTCCTATTTTTTTCTGCTTTTTCTTTTCGAATCCTTCCTTTTTCTGTTCTATTTCTCCCTTGCTATGGCTATTTTCTTTTTCCAGTTCCTTCCTCTTTCAGTCCTCGAGCTCGACCCTTTTTCGCACTAAGAAGCTACTGACACTCGAATCGCTCCTTCCTCCTCCTGAGCACTGCAGGCCGCCCTGCAAGGGGTGAATGACGCGCTCGAGCCTCTCCCATGTTCCTTCTAGTTTATGCACGGTAGCTTTGCTTACAAGCTATTTTTCCCTACTAGCCCAGCGAATGGGTACGATAAAACTACGGCCCCGACTCAGTATTACAGTAGCATGGAGCACGTATGCCCCCTGTTAGCCGCGACCTAGACTCCATCTGTTTTGACATTTTTTCCATCTCCATCTTCTGCGCAGCTACAGCACCATACTGAGGGTGCTAGAATCGTTGCTATAGCAGCACACGTGGCGCTAACGACAGCCCCTGAAAATGATGATGACTAATCGGGTCTTCCTTTATCGCAGTAAGGACATCAACGGTCTTTGTTCGTTGATAATGTTATGATAATGTAAGGATGACTTGATTGTCTGTGTAGATAGAGACTTCGTCCGCTATATGCTCTGCTGCTAAGAATTATAAAGTGATATACAAGGCTATCACAGTTTGGAACAGTGCTATTTTTGATGATTTATTGTAAGTGAAGACTTTTTATTAAAAAAAATCTATGTTTTAGACTAAAATCGAGAAGCCAGATAAACAGTTTGCATTCGCAAGATTCTAGCCAAGGCTGAAACACATCCCATGGTCCAAGATCTAAGATTCAACATCGTCAGCTATTTCGAAACCTTCCGAAATCATTATACCAATCACGTGATCATGATCAATCCACACCTCATCTCTCTTTCATATAATCAAGTCTGCCTCTATCACTCTAACAATCCTACTCCCCTAGCTTACGACTGAACTTTCGACGGCACTATGGAATAGGCGGCAGAAGACGGCCTCCTTTATCCAGATACAGGTCTGGTTTCGGCAGTACTGAGTAGTTTCAGGGCCCGTTTCAACTAGATGCTCTTCAATAAGCAGACTTGGATTTTTTGATTTTATTATTTTACTGCACTGATTGATTCTTTTTTTATTTAATTATGTTGTATCATCTCTGATGCAATCCGGTTTCTTTACTTTCGTTCCATGGCTGTTGTCTTGCTTACTGATGAACTCGGAGATTGTCCTTCAACGAATACCTTTCGGAACCCTCGCCCCCCTCGAATGTAGATATTGATGTCTCACTTTGTCAGTGTTTCTTTGTCTTAGCATAAGCTTTATCACTCCGTGAGTCTCGGTCGATGTCTGTCTTTGACTTTATCATATCAGTCATGTTCAAACTCGCCAGTGAGCTTCTTCCACATCAATGCAACATCACTCTCAGCTGAACACTAACGGCGCCCAATAGAGTAAAGGCAGAACGCCAGAGACCCAAATATCGCTATCGAGCCAATAATGTGCCCGTTTAAAATAGCTCTATCAGATAGCCCCCCTTACGTCATAGATCATCGCATCTCCTTTACTATCAGCCAAAGTACCTGGATTTCATAGACGACATCACCACTTACCAAGTAGAGATCGACTCGTTTTCTTTATTCTATCACTCACGTCTACCTCCTTCACGTCCGGTAGCTCTCTTGTCTACGCTTGCGTGCGGCACAATCTAAACTAGGAATGCCAAGAGGCGATACCCTTCGGAGAAAGCGGCTTCCTTCAGTCCAGTACTTGTAGTTCAATGATTAGTCTAGTAGTCGCATAAGTACAGTCATGACAGGATGCCCACTTTAAGACTTGTATGGAATGAAGAGGGAGATGTGTGGCAGATGAGGGGTATATAAAGCCAAGCCTCACGACCGATTCCCTCTCCAGCTCTCTCCCCTTTTACCCTCCTCCACAAATCACATTTACACTCTATCTCACAAACCAAACCACTACAATCTTCAGAATGGATAACAACCAGCAGCAAGCCGCTCAGGGTTCCCAGCAGGGCCAGGCCTCTGGCCAGCAGACCCAGGACTACGGCGACAAGGCCTTCGACTTCATTGCCAAGAAGTCCGGCCACAACGTTGACTCCAACACCAGTGAGAAGATCACCGACGGCCTCCGCGGTGCCTATGAGAAGTTCAGTGGGTATGTTTGATCTTTGTTCACGACAGTTCTCTGCGTCACACCAATTACTAACAATAAACAGCAAGAAGGTCGACCCCAAGTACTCCAACTAGAGTATCGATATCCCAGAACGGCGTTTATAGTTATCGACATAATCTGTTCATCTAATTGACTTTCTAAACCAAACCTGTACCTTTTAAACTGTCTTGCGTAAAGTTATCCATAATGTCATGACAGTAGTCTTATGCCTATGATGTTTTATACATGTCCTTAGTACCGATTGCCGTTCCTTGCAACATGGCCGTTTATACGAGACCTTGAATGATCCGTTTCCTGTATTGTTAGCATGTGATTCTTATGTCGTACTTGACGTTGGACACCCAAAAGAAACAATTAAAAAATACTCACTGGTCCCTCTTGTCGTACCACCAGACAAAACTGGCTGCGAGCATGAATATGACAATAAAAACTTGCGTAAAGATATAACCAATGTGGTACTCGGGCCCGTCGACAGTCTGCCACACCAGCAGCGGCACCCAAGTCGCAAACACATTCGACATGGCACACATCACCGCCACCACAAACGCGCGCTCTTCGGCATCCTCGCGGCAGATCTCGTTGGCCCACGAGTACAGCAGCGGCGCCAGCGCGTTCTGGCCGTAGCCTGTCGCCACGGCTGCCCATTTGTATGCTGTGGACGAGTGGTCCCAGAGCGGGAAAGCGAGCTGAAGAGAGAACGCCAAAACACCCTGAAATAAAATGATGGGTAGTTTTGTTTGCAGGTGGTCCGACAGGAAAGCATAAAACAGGATAAAAAAGAGCCCGACGCCGGGATTGATGGTTGTCAGCTCGTTGAGGCGCGATTTCGAATAGATGCCGAGACTCTTGATCCACAAGGTGTATGCGCCGTTGCCCGAAGGCTGGCATGTCATGATCCACGGTACCAAGAAGAACCCAAGGACATAAATGTGCCAGCGGTAAAAGAAGCGCTTGACGAGTTTCCAGCCGCCACCATTGCCTTGTTCTTTCCCGCTCCCGCGACCTATACCAAACCCAATGGCGGGCTTGCCGCCGATGCGCCGCATGCGCTCACGAGCGAGCGCTTTTTGGTCAGCCGTGAGCCACCTGTACGAATCCGTGAGCTTGTCTGGCGTGCTGGGGAAACAGACGAATCCAAAGATGCCAATGGGCAGAGTGAGGACTGCGCAAATAATGTACAGCCAGCGCCACCCCGCCAGGCCGTGGGCGCCATCCAGGGTTCGCACAATGCTGCTTGCGAGGAAGCCCGTCGTCATGGTGCCTAGACACGTCGCCACATAAAAGATGCCGGCACGGCGGCCCAGCTCGTCGGTGCGGTACCAGGATCCCAGCACGTAGTGGATGGACGTAAAAAAGGAGCTCTCAAACAAGCCCGTCATGAAGCGGTACGCGGCCAACTCGCCAAACGAGTTGGCTCGGTATTGCAACAGCGTAAATATACCCCACATAAACTCGCACGTCGGGATGGTCTTGGGGTACTCGGCGGCGAGCAGCGTGAGCGGTATCATAAACACCGTGTAGGCCACATTGAAGAAGGTCTGCAGATGCACAAGCTGATTCCCATGGAACCCGAGGTCCTCCTTCATGCCGCTGACATAGGCGTTAGTGAGGTTGCCCTGATCAATGTACTTTGCCCAGTACGCGAGCACGGCAAAGGACATGATCAGGATATCCATCTTGGCAATCAGCCGCCGCTCTTCGGGCGAGTCGGTGTCGGCATACCACGCATACCATTTGCGCTTTACAGGCTGGCGGCCGGAAAGATAGTTGGCGCGAGAGTTGGTGCGAGATGGTGAGGCCGAGGTAGAGGTGGAAGCAGGAGCATCATCAGACACTTTGTCGGCGCTCGATGCAGCCGCGGCCTTGTTATCGATGAGAGACATGTTGGTGATAGACGGCGCGGAGACTTGGGCCCGGTTTCTGTTTCGTTTTCAGGCAGGCTACTCTGATGTATTTATATCTGCTGTCGAGTCCTCTGTTCTGCCTCCTCTGCGAGTACACATATCATCGACTGCATGCTCACCAAGTCAACAACCCCGGCAACGTTGCATTCACAATTTTGGCGTTGATGGCAACTTATTGACACCCGGACGGCAGTGACAGTCCGACTTTTTCAACTGACATTGGAAAACGAGCCCGGCACTGCACCGACCTCCGTTGCTTGTCATTATATCATTCCCGTTCTTCAGGTCCATTGACCAATCACTACTTATCTATGATAATCGTTTTTCCGAGCACACCATCACCGGTGCCAACCCGGATTTGTCGAGCCGTCTACTGAATAAACGATTTTCTGACAGTCTTCCGCATGCCAGCTTCCTCAAATTTTAATCTCGTGTAGTATTCGTGAGTCTATATGCTGCTTCGGTCGTAGGCCAGTTGATCACGCAATGATGTTGGATGGCGCGAATGGCATCGCGGACATCCATGCCGCTTATTTCCTAGACGGGAAGTCACCAAATCGTGTATGATCGCTACTAGTTCTAGCATCGGCAGTCGAAGTATATTCGAAGCAATCACTAATTAAATTGTTTACATTTTTGGCTCTTGTTTTTCGTAATTCGTAATATATTATTCTCCGTTTAAATATTCTTATTTGTTATAGAAACACCGAGTAAATAATTTAAAGCAAACTACTTCATATCATACATCAAAGTTTAATCTTATTTTCAATACCAGGGGCTATCAAGAGCGTTTAAGCAATAAAAAAGTAAATAAATCTACAAAAAGCAGCTAAATTATCTAGCTACAATGTAAAATACAAGTAAAAAAACAAGAATCAAAATAAAATAATATAAAACAAAATAGACGTCCACGCAGGTGTCCATTCATGTGGCTGGCCATATGGAGACCGGCTGTCTGTCGACGACATTTTTTCCTAATTGGTATCTTGAGTGTCATTCCGAGTACATGCCCGGCCATGTGCCATTCTGCAAATGATGGCGTATGTGACAAATATTTTAGAAACAAAGGGCAGCTTAATTGTTTTCCCTTATGCATCGGGCCATACAGGTAGGTGGAAAAAGATCAGTCTTGACTTTGGAAATCATATTGGTCGACTGACAATACTTGTGAGGAATGAGAAGCAATGCGAAAGTAAAAGATAATAGGGAAGGTGCAACTGACATCTACAAGATGATAAATAATCATCGCAAACACGACGAACAAGACTTGTCTCAGCATTCTCATCCCGGCCCTGTTAAATAAAACAAATATATTCACACAAGTACATACAATTGCAGTCTATACAAGCAATGGCGTATCCTCCACCAAAATACCCCGACTACCTCCCGACCCGACTAGAGGGCTTCACGGCGACAATCAATGTCCCACGGTTTGACGGCGACGAGCCAGGTCTGCGCGCCGACCCGGCCAAGCCCGAACTCCTGGGGGCAGCATCAGTCCGAGCCAAAACTATTACTCCTCGCATCGGCACCGAACTGTCGGGCGTCCAGCTGAGCCAGCTGTCGCCCGCGGGCCTCGATGAAGTGGCCCTGCTGGCGGCTGAACGTGGTGTGCTCGTGTTTCGCGACCAGGACTTTGCCGATATTGGATTCGACCGACAGCGCGCTCTCGTAAGCCACTACGGACCCCTCCACAAACACCCAACCATGGGTTATCCGGCCGGCACGGGCCCCGAGTTCCATGTCGTCTATGCGGACGCCGACGTGGGCAATCTCCGCGACCTGCTGGGACCGCGCGCATCGTATGATCTGTGGCACATTGACCAGACATTCACACCCAATGTGCCAAGCACAACCTTCTTTTGGGTGCTCGAGACGCCAGCGGGCGGAGGCGGCGATACAGCGTTTACGTCGCTCGTGCACGCTTATGCTGCCCTGTCGCCGGCCTACCAGAGCACCCTCCAGAATCTTTCTATAGAACACACGAGTGCGAGTGTCGGCGAGGTGGCACGCGTCGGACAGGAACGGGCCCTGCGCGAGGCCGTGAACGCGGTGCATCCGCTGGTGATTGCGCATCCAGTGACAAAGAAGCCGGCGCTGTTTGTGAATCCGACTATTGGCCGCAGTGTTCAAGGCTTCCACCCGAGCGAGTCGGCACACCTTCTGGGGTTTCTGCACGAGCATATTAGGTCGCTCGACTTCAGCTGTCGCGTGCGCTGGGAACCGGGCACAGTTGTTGTCTGGGATCAGCGCACGGCTGCGCACTCGGCGGTTCCTGATTTTGAGACCGGTGAGCGCCGGCACATGGTGCGGATGATTCCATATGGGAGCGAGCCCAAAGCATTCTGGAGACGCAGTAGGTAGCATGCAGTAGGCAGTAGGCATTCGACAAGTAGGCAGCAAATTGAAAGAAAAGAAAAAGGGAAATAATGCACTCATAAAATCGTAATCAACTAGAACAAAGAGCAAATAAAAAAAGCTATTTTGCGTCGTCGGCAAACACTTGGTAGGCCATGACCATGATCCAGAACAGGAAGACGGCACCCACGAGCCCAAAGGCAAATCCTGTCTGCCAGCTCTGGCAGATGGCCTTTTGCTCTAGCCACGCCAGCGTTGCCGTCGACAGTCCTTTGGGATTTTGGTTGAACACGGCCAAGTTGCAGTTGCCACTAACACTGCCCGTCGGTCCCCAAAGCTCAACGGATAGCACAATCAAGCCCACCAACCACAGCACAAACAGCATGAAGCCACCGATCATGACAATTGACGGGAGCAGCCGCTGCTGGTAGATGAGCAGGAGCACAGCCAGGACGAACACGACACCGAGCGTGCCGACTGTGATGAGGTACGAAAAGTACCACGGAGTGTGAAGCTCGAGGCGCTGCTGCACCTGCACAAAAGTCGCAAAGACGCCGATGAGGGCGCAGGAGGAGGCGAGCATGATGATGATCCAAAAGTTGAGCTGGACGGCCGGCCAGCGGTACTTGTGGACGACGTGGGTGCTGTGCACATAGCGGCGGTCAATATCGATAACATCGGAGTCGGTAAGAGTCGACGGCATTTTGGCGGTGGTGGTGGTGGAAGTCACCGGTTGACGTCGGGATTGGGGGGTTCGTGAAAGAGAGAGAGAGAGCGGTCGAGGGTAGAAGGTTAATTGGCAGTTGAAATAACTTTAGAGTCTGATCAGAAGATCACAAGGGTAGAGAGTACTATTGAAAAGAGAGAAAGATGGTCATGACGGCGAATGCCTGTGCGTATGTGGTAGAAAAGATGAAGAGACAATGTGTCGCACCGGAGTGATACCGCCGTTGTACAACACAGCGCTGTGCTTAGCTGTGCTGCGCTACTGAGGATGATCGGGCCGCGATGTGTTGGCAGGAGGGTGCAGTGTAGTGTCGTGCAGGGCGCTATCCGTTGGGCAGCCGTCAACAGAGGAGAACAATGGCAAGGTGGCAGCCCAGTTCACAAGGTAGAAAAGTGACGATGCGAGGGGTTTTCTGTCTCTCGTCAATAATGCTTTCTTTCCCGTGACCCTTTACTCTTCCATTTCGTCCCTCGTAAGACCCTGGTCATGATCAACGACACGTTGATTTCCTTTGTTTAATGCACAAGTCGGCCAATTAGACCTCGGCGTCGGCAGTCGTGTAAATGGGATGGCTGGGCTCCAGCTAGCTGCACTAACCCTGATTGAAGCATTTGGAAGAGGTTGGTTTTGCTAGAAAGCAAATGGGTAAACGCAATGCAGAACATGTGAATAGAAAATCAATAGGAAAAGAATAAAAAAAAAACATAAATAAATTGAAATCAAGATAATTCAAAGAACACCAAACTCCATATCGTACCCGTCGTAACAAATAGCTGGCACCGTCTTGTCTCGGCTCGGCCCAGGCCTTGGTAGTCTTTAGTGCTTGCCACATTCCAGCGTCGTCTTGGCCTCTAGTGGCCTGTGCCTTGGAATGACACTGACGACTTGTAGTGTTGAGGTCACTGTAAATCGTCTACCCAGCCCATTGCGTCGCGCTTCACGTCTGATACCCGTGCATACTCCAACAACAGCCGCAGCACATACACTTGCATGTCTTCTTTGCGCAGCACCCGCTCTGCCCATGCCTTTCCGTCCTCGGCAATCCGTTTCGCCAGGTCGTCTCTTCCTTGCTTCTTGTTTCTCCCAACAAAGAATTCCATGATCCCATACCAGTCGCTGAAGCGCGTGTCCATCGGTACGTAGTGCTTCCACGCAACGAGTCGCTGGTCGTGCCACTCGCGCCACACCGTTGCCTTGATAGGCACGCTGCCGCTCTTGAGAAAGGCCAAGTACCGCCCGCTGAAACTATTGCCGTCAATGTCAGGCAGATACTTGTATACCATCTGCTCGGAGAGCTTCCGGCCCTTGGCCACCGAGTAGTACGGGTCCACATACGGGCATGCGGACTCGACCTTGCTGCTCTCGTCGCAAAACATGTCGACAAAGCCGCAGTCGGACCACTCGGCAACCCACTCGCCGAGCCCACTATCCCCCTTATCCTTTTTGTCACGCTCCTGCACTGCCACTGCTGTCGCATTGTTCATGGCCACAAACCGGTGTCGCTGGAACCCGCGCCAGTTGTCGGGCCGGTTGCGTCCGCCCGTGGCCACGCCGCGCCAGAACATGCCGTTGACCTTGTCCTCCCATGGAACGCTGTTGGCCTGGCTGCCTGGTGCAATTGAGAATCGGGCATCGTCTCGCCAGTACGCAGGCGCTGGCAGCAATATTTCGTTATTCACAGACAACTTACTGCCGCTAAATAGTGGAAACAGCTTCTTGGTCGTCGAAATGGTCAGCGGCTCGATGAAGATGCCATTGAGTGCCTGAATATCGGGCTGGTGACAGATATCGCTCGCCAGTGTTGTGTTTGCAACGTACCCACGCTGCATGTGCGCCTCCGCGTAGTTGTGGTGGATGTTTGGTGCTTTGCTAAAGTCAGTCACAGGGCGCGCTTGTCGTGTCGCCGATGAAGGATTGCATCCCCGGCGCAGAATGTCCCAATACGGGCCAGCTGTTTCCCAGGCAATGTCCTGTGGCTCATTCACAGGTATACTCAGATCAGGGTCTAGCTGTTGGTAGTCTGTCACGATATCTTTCGAGGTCGTCTCCGTTTTCGTCTTGGCCTCGTCCGCCCGGTCTAGGGTCCTGCGCATCTCTTCCCACGGCACCACCATACGTGGCTCGTCCAGTGCATTGAGGGGAATGTCCATATCTGGGAGTGCATGCTCGACCTTGCGTATCATGTCCAGCCATGTCTGTGTCCAGAACCAGTCGCTCGTCGTCGACGCCGTGCCATTGCGCACACTGATCTTCATATAGAAATTGTATGCGTCGTGCCGAAGCTGGCCAGTTGGAACACCCCAGAACGGCTGCAGGTCATCATAGATCTGGTCCCAAAATTCTTCCACTATCATCACATTATTGGCGGCAGCAAAGTCGTACCACAGATTGAATCCCGGAGGCGGGTGCCGGCCGCGCCTCTCGCGATAGGCTGCTGCTGTGCCGTTGAGGCTGTAAGTCTGCCGTGCAAGCAGGTTGTTATATGTCGTCTGTGCCTTGCCCATAAGCACCTCGATGGGATGCAGCTGGTGAGATTCTTGGGTCTTGGATGTCTTGTCTTTGATGTATGTCGTTTCTCCGGGGTGTTGTATTCCAACGGGTATCTGCCCTTTTCGACCCGGAGTGTGATAGTTTGTGATGTGTAAATGCTGCAGCTGGGCAGCTGTCGATGCAAATTCTCCGGATGTCGTCCGCATCCTTGCCGGTGTCAGGATATGCCAGTATATGACCATAACGAGTATAGCCGCGGGTGCAAAATACCGGTACACTGACGACGGCCGCCGGAGTATCAGAGTTGGCGAGATCATTGCTGGCTATTGTCGGTTGTTTTCTATAGGCCAGTTCTTATTGCCACAATTGGCCGGCTGAATCAAGGCTCTCAACGTACTTCTCTTGAAGATATTAACTTTTTAGACCTCTATCGAGATGAAGCTGTGCCTGATTATGGCCCCACGTACTATCGCGATGTATCGTAGATATGGCCTCTCGTATATGTGATATATGGCTCAGTACTGAAGATATACTGCTATCAAGCAACTTGATACCTGGGTAAATGGGTGAATGCGGTAGTGTTGTCGATGGCAAGAAATAGACGGAATATGGCGGGACTGGATATGATCGAATGCTGGTGACGAGGCACAGGCAGGCAAGTGCTTGACCAGAAAAGTACGGCACAGTCACAGACAGCGTGATTACTCAGGATTGATATAATATACAATAGAGGAATGACTACGCAGGGCATAGCAGGACAACTGCCCGGTCGCTCCTTCCTTTTGTGACAGCATTGATTTTTTTTAATTCACGGCGTTACATAATCAGTCAACGACACAGCATTGCATCAAGGCCACCAAGATGAGGCCAAAGAGGGCTGCAAATTACTGCCGATAACAAGAAATCAGCACATCAGACGTTAGGAATAGTGACAATTTCACTCGAGTGGTACTGCACACATGACAGCCGACCAGTGCGACGGTCTCCTGAAATCCGTTGGCTGATCCCCCATCTTGACGGTATCGATGTTACAAGTGAACAGGTTTGTGAAAAGACGGAAACCTAGCAGGTAGAAAAATATCTATAGATGTCAGGAAGAAGTGACTTGTATCACGATGAGACTGAGTAAAGGTAGAACAAGTTAAAGATTGGTTTTTCTTCAAAGTTGAGAAACAAAGAACAGGGAGAAAGAAACGAGAAAGGGGTGGTTTCAATCAACAATTCGTATACGATAAAGTTAAAAGCAACTAAAGATGGGTTAAAGATAAAAAGCTTCTATCTTAGAAATGGAAAGCTTAACACGGAAAAGGAAAATACGACATCACGGAAACGAAAAACAGGAGACTACTTGGGGATGCTTGGGGATGCTCAAACAAAGCCCGAACATGGCGTGCCAAGGAACGTGTGCCGGCCTGGGTCAAAGCATTTACCAGAAACAGAGATATGGATGGGAGCCGGGTAATAGTAGTGATACGGCCTTATCAAGAGCTTGCGCTCAGTAAATGTAACACGAAAGAGACGATACGAAGTGACCGCTAAAAGAGAGTATGATCATAGTAGACAGTTCTTGGGCAGCTGACAAAATTATATTTCTTTATTCGTTAGAGGTGATATATTACAGAGACGGCATTATGATACACAAGTACAAGTACATGGAGCACAGAGATGTACTATAGACGGTTCGGCTCTTCCTCGACAGATTGACGGTCCTCCTCCGAAATGCGCTGCACCAGCTGGCCTAGCGTCGGCCGGAACGGCCACTTCATCCATGCCTCAATAATCTCGCCCCACTGCTTCTCGTTGAGTGTGCGTGCTGTTAGCTCGCCGTACGGTCCACCAATGGGGCACCCGCCATCCTCTACATTGTAGATGGACGGACAGTGCTTCAGCACTCCCGTCGACGCACCGGGCCACACCGACTCGATAGACTTGCTGACCGGGTCGGCGGCCGTGGCAGCCATGACTTGCATGATCAGTTCAAAGTGGTCGCCGGCGCGGTTCGTACCGGGTCCCATGGAGCGCAGTAGCGGTTGCATTGACTTGGGCTGGATGTCGAGCAGAACACAGCTGGCATTGGGGAAGAATTCTTCCTCGTTGACGGCGAGCGGCTCACGGTTGCGGGTATCCCACGACATGGCAGGCAAGCGCGTGTCGTTGGAACGCATAGACCGGGCCGCATGAATCGACTTGAGTGGCTCTTTGGCCGCAATGTCACCGTCACGCACCTCGGTCAGGACTATGGATGGGGCAGCCTGCTTGAAAATGTGCCGGTTGTCACGGTAGAGCAGGAAATCGGCGCGGTCTTGGCTTGTCATCTCGGAAATCTGATGGTTCCACTCGTCCTCGCGCTTTTTGAGGGCTGCCTTTTCTTTGTCTGTCGTGGCGCGGCCGTGCTCGGCTGCCATAGCGTCGAGCTCTTCAATGAGGGCGTCGACGCGGGCCCAGATGCGCTCCTCGCGGTTGCGCCGGAACTGCAGCTGTTTCAGCCGCTTGTACTGCACGCTCTTCTTGTCAACGGTGCCCAAGACGTCTGTTTCGTCTTCCGCATCGATCTTGTACTCGTACTCGTCCTGGTCCTCCTCGCCTAGCTCGACAGCACTTTCCAGCCCGGTGTCTTCTAGATCGAGTGGGTCCTCATCAATTTCGACAACTTTATTTTTCTTCTTTCGGCCTCTTCTCTTGGCAGCGGGCGCATCACTGTCAAAGTAGTAATCCATCGCGTCTCTGTCTTGCCTCGCTTTGGCCAGTTCTTCCCTTGTTTTCGGGACATGGCGGAACTTGTGTTCCAGCTCGGCGAGCTCCTCCAGATAGGGCCGCGCCATCTTGGTTTTTGAGGTTGTTAATTTTGTGTCGAGTCCAAAGTCACCGACAGAGCTTCCGCGGTCACTTGCCGCCTCGGCGATCTCGGCAGCCTCGCGCTGTACCTCTAGTGCCGTGTTGGTTGCCCGGCCGCGTGGAATTTTCACACCCTGAGCATTCATCTTAGCCAGCACGCGCCGGCAGCTCTCGAGGTCCAAGGTGTTGTCACGCATGAACCATTTGTGCTTGTCACCGTCACGGCTCACAATCTCGTCTATCCATTCTGTGGACAGCTCGCCTTCCATGGCCAGCCGCCGCCGCCGCTGGCACGAGCGAGTCGTGAGCGAGTGGCGATCGTTTTCTTCGATCCAAATCAGCATGCGGATAAGGCCGTACTTTTGAAAAAGTGACGATGCGCGGATGCTACTGATAAATTGGAAAAGCACCAGCTGTGATACAGATTCAAATTGGCCGAAGCGTCGGCGTGGGTAGAATGCAATATTTGCCGTCACTAATAACGTGTCGTTGCGCGGGATCACGCTGTCGTCTGCGGGCTGCTGACTTGTCTCGTCTTTTTGCAAATCTTGCAGCTTTGTCGCCGGCTGATTCTCTGTGCCGGTTCCTTGTGCGGCGTCTGCTGGAGGCACTTGCGATGGATTCAGGGCTGATAGCTCGACCTGATGTGGCAGGTGCTCCTTGGTGAGGATGCTGGCGAGATTCCGCCAGATAATGCCCGACACAGGCACAGACACGACACCAGGCTTATCAAGCAGTTCTCCGAGGAATGGCTCGTACAGATCCTCATCCGGCTCCATGAGAATGTGCGAGCGTGGCTGTAGCGTCTCATGAAGTTTGTTACTCCAGAGGCCGGCGCCCGGGTAGATGTCGATAATGTCGCAGCCCTTGTGCCTCTCAACGAATTCGGGACCCAAGTACTCGATAACATCGTTGACAAGTGGTTTCGAAACAATATTGACACGGGTCTTGTCGCCTTTGACAAAGGTTCGTTGCGCCTTTGGAACCTTTTTTCCCTTTTCCAGCTTGGGCGCCTTGGTCGTTTGGCCTTTCCACCGGCCACTGCTCCAGAGACCGGTCTCGCGGAGCTGAAGGGCAACTTGGCTACCGCAACGAAGCATAGTCGACGAGATCTGGCCACCGGCGAACCGTTTCTGCTGCAGCTGTGGTTGTAATTGTTGTCGAGGCAGCTGTTGATCCTGTTGGAGCTGGACGCACTGCGGGCAGATTGGCCGCTGCAGAAACGCCTGCCGCCATTTTGGGCGGTGGCCAATTAGATTTGGTGTTGCTCTTAGTCTCAGCATGTATATGGTTGTGTTGATGCTTGAGCGCTACAGCGGGAACCCGAGTATCGTTATATCATTGTGAAAATGAGCTTGAAGCTGTGTCGATATTTCTTATCGATAAGCCTGCTATTCTGCCTCTGCTGACCGCCTGCCATATAAACACCTATATGGTGTCAAAGTGGGGCGTGGGAGGGACTCTATGCGTCTCGATCATGACGAAGGCATCGAATTGATCTTGCTCATCTTAATCAATCTAAGGAGTGTTTGCTATAGTTATTGAATTATCTATTAACTGAAAATATTAAAACTAAATTGAATTTTAGTTGCATTGAAATTTTGTAGCTATTCGTGGTGATACTGATGCGGTCACAGAACTGTGCGTATAGTGAAATTGGACTTATTTGTGCCAATGAAAACTATTCGCACTGTATAAACAGTGCAGCCTTGCTGACATAGTCCGTGACTGTCGGAGAGAGGGTGCCCCTATATTACAGTAGGGCTCTAGGGAGTCTATGTCGACTAATCAGGACACCTGATCAGGTGTCCGTATTTTGGTGTATTTGAGGGATTAAGGAGATTTCTTAGAGGATTCGCTGTAGACATAGTAGACACAGAAGACACACAATACACACACACTTTTGCACCTATGGACACGGGCATATAACGTCTGACAGTGACATGATGGTGCTCGACAACCGCCCAACAAAGGCAAGAATTGCCACTAGAATAAAGGCCAACATTATAAATCAAATTAAGAGTACGGTAACAAAAACTCAACAGAAAATTACCCACTTTTTCAGAAATACATAGGAAATTCGTGGCTGACGGGAACTTACTTTTATATAACAATGCATAGCCGTCAGAAGTATCTTTTTAGCAGTGACTTCTTATGCTTTTCTTAATCATTGTTTGAATTCTGACTGTATCGACGACGCGTAGAGACGGAGGAAGAAGTTTGATAAAACCGATTATGGAGGACAATAAAATTAGTAGTAAATAATATAAAAAGACGTGTATAAAAGAAGCTTTTTTAATTAATATAAAAAGATAGTAGAGTTTCGTTTTTATATATATTTATTAAGTACAATCATTACGACATTATTTTATAATAACTATTATAAAAGATATTAAAAGAAAAGGCTTTCTTTTTTTTATTTCCTTTACTTTTTTTATTAAGCCGATTATTTTATACATCGACTTTGTAACTTTAATAAACACCCTTTCTCTCTCTATTCGCCTTTATGATAGATACTTATTTATTGCCAAGCGAAATACCCGTAATTTAAAGAGTTGTTTTCAGATCTAACTAATCTTTTACCATCTACTATTATCGAAGTAGACGACCACAAAGAATCTCGTGAAATACACCAAAACTATACTAAAAACGAGTCATTCGACAAAAGGTACAAAGACATTTGGCAAATTGGACATTTCTGCTGAGTTTTTCCTACCGTACTCTTACTTTGATTTATGATGTTGACCCTAAACCTGCAGGCGAGAAAATTGAGATTCTAGACGAATAGGATCTCGATCTTGAAGACGGGCTGCAGCATGCAGAGTCTGGCCTCAAAGCGGCAATGATTTGTTGGCGTTTTTGCACGTTGCACAGACGAATAGCAAACGACGCCCAACCTTGTCGGAGTTGATTTAAAAGGTAAGGAAGCATCCACTCATTTCTTTCTTTACTCAACTCTAAATCAACCACGTTACATAAACGACAGCATCTTCCACAATATACTGAACCACTGTCGAACTACAAACACCAACATATCTCACATTCATCGCCGCCATGGCGGAACTCGAGGCGCTGTTTCATCACATCGTGCTGCCTCCTAGACTTCCAATCTCAAGGGACAAAGAGCACATCGAAGTAGGCAGGGCTCTCTTGCAGAAGCTGGTGCAAGCGTGTGGCAGTCTGCGAAATGCCAATGACTCGAACCCGCACGCCGTCGCATGCAATGACTTTGTCGCTACTCTTGGGCTGTGGTCCAGCGTCTACGGCGAGAACGTTGACAAGACACGGTACCACACGGCGCTGCAAGCGCTTATCAACAGGGACAAGGATAGGCAGGTGTTGGCCTTGCATATCGTAGAACAAAACGCTGCATTATTGATATACCGTCGAGATGAGTAAGTACTCTGCTTAATATTACCCCTTTCCCCTTGTTTTTTACCATCTCTGACCATCTAGACATGTCGTGTTTGAGGCCTTTGAGGCCTCTGCGCTGTCACAGGATGTGCTTGCTACAACAAATTCCCTCGTCTGGAAGTTTCCCTCACAGGCAGCTCAAATACCGACAACCACTCTGGCGACAGACAAGGGCATCCAACTTGCTTTGGCCTCATTCTTGTCCAAGGCCACATCCGAGCACCTGTCGCATTTTTCTGCCTCGGTCGAAAAGAGTCGCTCCTCTGTGAGCGAATCTCGCAACCCAGGAAGCCCAGCATTGATCACGCACATGCTATTGGCTGTCATCCAAGCCCTCGGCTCCCCTGCAAATGTGTCTGTTTTGAAGAAGCGTGTGAGGGACGACGTCAATTTTCGCAGCGGTCTCGGCGGTACCGACCCCAATGACGGTCCCTGGCGACGCCACCCATTTTGGCTGGTTCTTCGCGTTGCAGCCCGGCGACACCTACACCTAGTCTTTGGGCCAGAGGCGGGCCAGGTTGCCTACAAGCTTCTCATCAGTATGGTCACAGCAAACCTGCTCCGCGATGCAATTAATCTGAGAAAAGACGTCACCATGGTCGACTTGATCCTGAAGAAGCTTTGCCGCAGGCTTGCAAAACTTGAGAAGGTACCCAAGGCAGAGGGTGCACCATGGAGCCTGGGTATTCTTGGCATCAGATCACTATTTGAGCAGGTAGTGCAGCATGCAAACGCGTATATTCAGACTGAGTTTGAAGCCTTCAAGAGCTCCTTTAAACGCCGTATCCCACGCATTACCCCGAGCCTAGAATGGAATCACCTGAGCCTGCGACTCAGTCTACCCAGCAGTCTGGTATTCTTGAGGGAGTTGTCAACCCGATATAAGCAGACGGACTTGCCTGTCGCCAACTGCCATTCAAATGACCTTGACAGCAAGCTCAAAGAAAACCCGGGTATCATGCAAGCATGCAGCACGTATGATGAGGTGTCTACGCTTCTCTCAAGTCTTGAAGCTGCATTGCTAGCGACGTCTAAAAACATGGAAAACTATCACAACGCAACTGATGATAATCTCTGTGACTTGTGTCAGGATACGTCTAGCATTTTGGAAAGACTTTTGGTATCGCTCCCACCTCTGTTCCACAATGGACTTGACCCGGAGTTGAACAGTCAGATCTGCTTGACGGTCTTTCGGATCTGGGTGCAACTAGATCAGTTGGCTACCAAAGCATACCCCCTGCTGATGGAGTATAGACCACTGTTCCCACCTGACATTCTCGATGTGCTTCAGCTGCCACGTCTACGAGACATGGAGCTGGCACGCAAAACTCAATGCTACTTGCGCACCCGTCATCAAAATGCCAAATTTTCGAATGGCACCATCTACAGCGACTTTGGACAGCTCTGCTTTGGTACCCGCTTTGCACAGTCCTCGACGTCGCTCATGGAATTTCTTCGCCAAGCCCGAGAGGTTGAGCAAGGATTTAGAGAAGACAAGAAGATAAAGTGGGATAGCGTTTGCGTTAAGTACAACCAGCTCACAGCCGAAATTGACTCCTTGCAGTGTCTCTGTATCACTGACGAGGACGGCAACACGTATTCAGGAGACTGCAGACACTGCCTACAAAAGCGGAAGCGGTGGCGTCTCCAAATAGAGGTCTGTGAGGATCTGCTGCCAGAAGACGAAAGCCTCGCAGCCGCTGTTGTTTTTGAGCTGAACGTACCGGCAGACTTTTCTGCATACCGCGGCACTACCTGGGCACTTTTACGGCAGCTGGCCTATCCCACGTGCCCAGCGTCTCACGGCAAAGTCATAAAGCTGTCCGAAAACGAGAGTCTCAAAGATGTTGCGCCTGATTGTGCAGTCTTCACCGAAACACAGTCACCATACATCTGTGTTGCGTCTTCGGTAAAGGCATTCCGTCAGACGCACTACAAAACACAGCGAATGTGGGTAGAGTACGAAGACCTTTTGAAGCCTTGTGCGGCTTTCTATGGCATCTATGATTGTCAAGCGAGAGCCAAGACGTCCGATTTTGACAGGCCTTTGACGCTGGTGCATTTATGCGGAATCGCTACGCCAAGCTCTCTGTCCGAGCTGTTTCCCAGGCCTGTACACCCGGTCACATACCCAGAGGGGCCGTCTTCGTACCAAGCAGTCGCAAACCGGCTCCAATGTCCCAACGACACCGTCCAGCACGAGTTTGAAGCCTACCATTATCTTCTGGGCGGCCGGGCGCGGCGCTGGCTGACACTCTTGGCCGAGCTGGGGTCGGCTAACCTCAACTTTAGCAAAGATGACACATTGTTGACATGTACGCACCTCGTGCACCAGATCGGGCCTGCTGTATTGCAAGAGTCAGAGGCAAATGAAGTTACGACCGCCCAAGGTAAGGAGTTCACTCTTGGCATGTGTCATGTTATGTTTGACGATGATTCTTTTGTCGACCAGCTACTTCTCGAAACCCAAAAGAAACTTGACACGACGTGTGGCAGCTGGCGAGAAACCAATTGCATGGATCTCATCATCACACTCTACATTGCCATCTCCTTGCGCTCCACCAACGCAAAATATCGTCGAGTTGCACAAGAGCAAGTTTGCCACATCCGTGCCACTGTCTTGCAATGGATCGAGGCATTGCGCAAAGAGGGAGAGATATCGGCAGAGTCGTCGTCGACGGCGTCTAGATATAGCTTCCGAGCAGCTCTGCTAGGTCGTCGCACCTTTGCACTCTTTGCATTCATGGACAGCCGTTCCACTGATGCAAATGGTCCCAATACCTCTGCCAAAATGGGGCCTGCTGATGTTGCCGACTTCCTAAAGTTGTCCATCACACTGCAGCAGAGTCGGGTGGTTGACATGACACGGCTTTCCCGAATCGACAGGATGATGCTCAGGCGCGATGCTGCATTGTCTTTTGAGCTCCAGGATTTTATTTTGGAGGCCACAAACACATACCCAGACGCTGTTGGGGAAGCGGTTGCACATGGCATTGGCATACCGGCTGACAAAGTCCAGTCTTTTGTGCAGAATGGAGTCCACGAGGGCCACAACCATGGCTGGTTGAGTGCTACTATTTCTACTTCCTCGGGCCACCAGCAGGTAGACTTGGACTGCCTGCGAGGCCACATCCTAGTCGAAGGAAAGACACTGCGGAAACTGCCAGACGACATCCGCGACTCGGAGGATGTTCGAGAGCTTTTTGGTCAGAAACACCTACTTACCTACGCATCGCACATCCCTGGGGCAGTGTGTCGACTTGCAGCACCTGTGGAGGGTATCTTCACTATACACTTTGGTCGGCATAACGGTTCGCCTGTGATCATGGCTGAGTCTACCATCAACAAGAGTCTATCCTACTTTGTGCCCCGTCGAGTCTTCATAAATAGCAACTCAGAGTACGATCTGCCACGCGAGCTGGTGGATGACTGTGTTCACTGGTACGATCGCGATACGGATGTTGTTGAGATTGCGCGTAAGTCAGACATTTGGAAATCCAAATGCAACAACTGGAGGCTCAACGTGGTTACCCAGCAAGCGCAGCGCAACGACAGCATTCTCATCGACCCACACTCCTATACTTTCAAGACCGTGGCCACCATATTCTCCAACTTTGAGGACGCTCAGCGCCTCACTGTGTACCAGCCACTGAAAATCAAAGACAATGGCTTGAATTCGACACTCAAGGTTGAGCTTCGCCACCTTGATCTCTCGTTCAGTGTCAGGGGTAATGGTCTGTTATTTTGCCAACAGCTAGAGGCTGAGATTGACCCCGACCAAGATGCAGGCACTCTCTACGGCTACGAAAGCATGATTGTGATGCGTGAACTGCACGATCATAGCCGGCGCAGTATCATTGCACCTCTAGGGCCATTGGTTTCTCGGCCAAAAGATGCTTATATCTCGGTACGGACAAACATTGCGAGCGCGCGGGACAGAAGATTGCGCCGGAACAACTACACAGTAAGCGCCGAGGACAAGGCCTATGTTCGATTCGCCATCGACCCGGTGCTGGGCCGCTTGGTCTCTCCCCAGGAGCCCCGCCTACTATACACCAAAGCACTGCTGCATGCATTCTCGTCCTTCTCCCCGCTTCCTGATCCTTTGACAATGCGGACAGGCGCAGAAGAGGCCATGGCTGTTCTCTCATCGGGGCTCTGCCAACCATGGAAGCCGCTGAGCGAGAATAGCAGGACCATTCTCACGCAGATCCGCAGTTTGTGTCCAGCGCGGACATTCTATCCAAGCGATAAGAAGGTGCTGCAACAGGTTAATTGGGATCCGTTTCTGCCAGTAGGCCACCAGAACGACAGCTACCGTGACCTCGTTGACGATATTCTGCGGCAATCCGATGCCCTGAAGCCGTTCCACGGTCGCTCACAAGAACAAGAACAGGAACAGGAAAAAAATCTGGCTGACGGAGCAACCTCGGCAAATACGGACAATATCAACAAAGTGCACGGCACCACAAAATACAAAGAGGATCCAAACGAGCACCTATATGTCCGCGCCCAGTGCCAGTACCTTCGCTTTCAACCACCACATACCCACACGATGCAGGGGCAAGAAAGTTTCGACTTGAGGTACAGGTCCCGTGGCCAGTCAGCACAGTTTAAAGTGGCGGGAGTCCAAGAAGTTGCACGGAATCTCTATCACAAGGACAACATCCTCGTGGAACAGGACTTGTCCGTAGTACTCGAGAGATGGGCCCGTATTGGTGGGCACGACACCCGTCACGAGAGTATCGACGAGATGTCTCTCGCCGAGTTGATGTCCCCCACTACCATGAGTGAGCGTTGGGGGTCACTGACTCGATTGTGTGTGAATGCCACCTCGAAAGAGCAAATGGGGGACATTTTGATGTCACTGGGTGTGATGTCCTTCGCACCAACTGCGGACATGGATGCCGTGCGATGGCTGGTGGCGTTCTCCCGAAACAGTGAGCTCAAATTACCACAGTTTCCGCCGTTGCCTATCTTTTCCAGATTCATGTTCAATGAGGTTCCGTCACAAGAACGAGTGGCTGCGTTGGTCGCGCAGGCCTACCCCATGTTCTCGTACCGGAAAGATGACTCCAAGTGGGACGTGGCAGAGCAACGAGAGGAACACCAGACAGATTGTCAACGGGACAGCAATACACTGGCCCAACAAATACTTCTTCTGTGGCCAGCAGATCTAGATCTACAGAACGTGGTGGACATGGTGGCAGAGCTTCCACAATGGACCCTGATGACAGATGAGGTGCTAATCCATGACAGTATGTACCTAGAGTGGACACGTCTACAACACAATCGTCTGCTGTCCCAATATGTGGCCAGCGTTGACCAACTGATGCAAGAGCAAAGATTGTCTTGCCGATTTACGAGCATCATCGAGCAACAGAAAACAGAAAGCACTCGCCGCGAGTACAGTCGGTCCATCAACGACTTTGCCTGTCTTGGGCAGCCGGAACCGATACCAAGAAACGTGGCAGCTCGAATTGACAACGACCTGGCAAAGCAAGATATGCAATGGACGCCCACACTTGTCAGTGAAGTTCCCGCGAGACCGGGTATTGACCTGGCGATACACAATTCCCCAGTCCCGTATAGACCAACCAAGGATGTGCTGGACCTGGGATACCTCATTCGCGACTTTGGAACATTCTCTGAGATAACCAAAAACATACTCCGCACCCATTACACCAACGACTTGAAAAGGAGCCTGGATGCACTGAAAAGATTCCAAATTGACCAGGTGCGGCAGCACCAAGTGCAAGAATATCAGCGCATGCAGGGACATTCCCAGGAGACCGGTACTCTGCCATCCATCGTCCAGGCTAAGCACAAAGAGGTGCAAGCGTCACAAACTGCTAGTCATCTGTTTAACGGCATCTGCGATGGGTTCACACATAGTGACACCGGGTCATGGCTACGGAAAGCTGGTCTATGGCCACGCCTGACACCAACCACACTTCTCGAGCTCCTACGATTGACAACATCCCCAGAAGCTTGGGGCAAGAACGTCTGTGAGAGGCTGGTGGAATACGGATGTGCTCTGACAAAATTCCAGCAGTGTCGAAGACTCCAGCGGGCCATATCAAAGGGTGATTACCGGAGGGCTTGGGATGAGAAGCTTAATCAGGGCCACTCGAACTGGAAACCATTTGATCATCCAGACTGGCTATTGCTCGAGATTGACAGCGATATGCTTATCCGAGCTCATCAGGTCGATGTGGCGCGGGCACTGCTGGAACCGGCCTCTCAGGCCAACGCAGTTTTGCAGCTGAACATGGGCCAGGGCAAGACATCCTGTATTGTCCCCATGGCCATGGCCGCCCTTGCTGACGGTAGGCAGCTTGCCCGTCTCATTGTGCCCAAGGCACTCCTTCCGGTAACAGCACAAACGGTGCAGTCTCGCTTGGGTGGTCTAGTGGGCCGACGAGTGCGACACTTGGCTTTTTCGCGTCGTCTACTCAGCAGCCCTGACATCGATCGTCTGCTATCTATGTATAAAGATCATCACAAGGAGCTGCTCCAGCAGCGGGGAATTCTTCTTACCGCCCCAGAGCACATTCTTGCATTTAAGCTAAGCGGCCTGCAGTATCTTGCAGACTGCCAACAAAAGGAGCACAACAAGATTGGCCTAGCTCAGCGCTTGATTTCGTTCCAAGACCGTCTTGCAAATGACCTCTGTCGCGATGTTTTAGACGAGTCCGACGTCATTCTATCGGCACGCACACAGCTTGTCTATCCTAGTGGTGCCCAAACGGCCGTCGACGGTGCACCACAGCGCTGGATTCTGGCCCAGGCACTGCTTGCCATTGTGGAAGACCAGCTGGACGGTCTCTGCCGACGTTTTCCACAGGGCATCAATAGCTCCAAGCGCGGCACTGAACAAGATGGCGGACACGGCTTTCCCATGGTGCAAATTCTGCAAATGGAACAGGTCGAGAAACCGCTGCATTCCGCGATTGTAGGGACACTCAGTGGAGAAAAGGCAGTAGCCTTTGGCGCTTGGGCACCGGGGGCCGCAGAAGCAGCAGCTACAGACAAGCAGCGGCTTTTGCGTGGAGCTCTCGAAGCCAGTGACACGTCTACAGTCTCAAACCTGGTTGCAATTGAAGCTGCAGCAAGCTTATTCGCAGATCCCCGCGCAGCCAGAGACGGTCTGCTTCTGGTGCATGGACTGCTGGAACACCGCGTCCTTCTCGTCTGTTTACGCAAGAGATGGAATGTGCAGTATGGTCTGCATCCGAAGCGGTGGCCGATTGCCGTGCCATACGAGTCCAAGGGTGTCCCATCGGAGCGCTCCGAGTTTGGTCATCCTGACGTTTCTGTGCTACTTACGTGCCTGGCCTTTTACTATTCTGGCCTCACGCGCCAGCAGCTGCGTGACGGGTTGCGGCACATCCTGTGCCATCACGACGATCCCGTCACAGCCTATGGTCAATGGATTGCGGGTGGCGTGTCATCGCTGCCAGCCGAACTGAAGCAGTGGAACGTGGTGAACCCAGACGATGACAGCCAAGTAGAGCTGCTCTGGAAGCTGCTGCGCCTCACGCGTCCTGTCATTGACCACTACCTCAACACGTTTGTTTTTCCAGCACATGCGCGGCAGTTCTCCGTCAAGCTGCAGGCGTCGGCGTGGGATGTGCCTTTGGGCAAGAGGAAGAATACCGAGGTCACACAACGAAAGGCACGCACGACCGGTTTCAGTGGCACCAACGATAACCGCTCCATGCTTCCCCTATCAATTGAGCAGCTGGATCTTGGCTTTCTCTCCCACACCAATGCCGAGGTCCTAACGTACCTTTTGCAGGACCGCAATCGCGAGTACCAGTGCTGCATGAATCAAGCGTATTCTCGGTTCTCAGCCGTCTCCGGAATTCGAGGAACGTACGAGTATGTTCCCCCGATACAGACGCGCTGGACGGAGGATGAACTACTCAGAAATCTCAAAGCTAGAAATATCCGGGTCCTCATCGATGCCGGAGCCTATATTCTTGAGCAAGACAACAAGTCTCTGGCACGTGCCTGGCTCACGGTCGACAACGAAGCCGAAGCTGCCATCTTCTTTGATGAGAGTGACAATTGTGCATGGGTCCTCTTCCGTGATGCAACTGCTGGCTGTCTGCCGCTGGTAGCAACACCCTTTGTTGACGAGCGCCGTCTTGAAAAGTGTCTGGTCTACTTTGACGAGGCACACACGCGCGGTGTCGATCTTCCTCTTCCACCACAATGTCGCGGTGGTATCACACTGGCTCTAGGCCAGACCAAGGACCAGACCATGCAGGCCGCGATGCGTCTTCGTCAGCTTGGAACAACACAGTCTGTCCTTTGGTATGCACCGCCCGAGGTTGATCGCAGCATCCGGCATGTATGGGAATGCATCACCAAGAAATCCGTCCCGAGTCCTGCAGCAAGATTGGAGTCGAAGCATGTGCTACTCTGGCTACTTGAACAGACATGTGCTGCTAACGAACAGATTCACCCGCTGTATCTGTCGCAGGGCTTTGACTTTGTTCAGCGCTCTGCAGCTGAAAAAAGATACCGCCGGGATATTGCGCCGGAAGATGACAGCCAGATACAGCAGGATATCAACGCCGAAGAGGATGAAGACGAAGGGGTATACCTAGATGACTATAGTCGGGCTAGCATGGAAAATAACCGCATCGTCAGAAAACAATTGATCGATGCACTGCAGCAACCGGAACGGATGACACTCGACCAGCTATACGGTTCGTCCACCAAGAGCAAGAGAGATGACAGAATATCAATTGCTAGTTCTGCCGGCTCTGCAAAGCTTTCTACTCTCGGCTTTATGTTCCAGCAGCTGCAGTCCAAGGGTCTTGATAGCTCGCGAAGCAGCATCGATCTTGGCAGACGGACGAATGCAGCCTTTGAAGAGGTTGAGCAGGAGCGCGAAGTCCAAGTGCAAGTCGAACAGGTGCGGGCAAAAAAGACAAGGGTGCACTTTGGCGCGCTCAACTTTTCTGGCCACCTGCACTGGGCCCTTGAATCGTTTCTTGGCTCAGGCGGCACACTTCCTCCGCGCCACGGGTTCCGCCAGGCTTTTGCCAGCATTGCGCAGTCCGAGGTGGGCCAGCGACACAAGGTCAGAACAACTGGCACGTCATCGCAACTTTATGTGTCGGTTGAGTTTGAGCGGACAGTTCAGGCAACCAAGGCGTCCAAGGCGCCCAAGGCGTCCAAGGCGTCCAAGACGCGCAAGAAAGAAACAAAGACCAATGGCCAACGCAAGGATGCAAAGCCAGTACCTGCACCCGAAACCGAACAGGCCGAGCAAGTATCTCTTGATCAGTTTTACCGACCCGTCCAGTGGCTTCTTTGGAGCCGCTTGACTCGGACGGCTGTTGTTGTCGTGCCAGAAGAAGCAGAGCTGCTACTTCTCTGGCTGCGTCAATATCAGGGCAAAGGCCGGGATAAGACAACATCACAGATTCATCTACTTCTCTACTCGGCCGCAGTCACACGGGCCATGGTCGAGCTCAGCAGCGGCACATACTATGCCGTGCCGTCTCTTCCCACCGGCTACGTGTTGCCATCGTGGCTGACCATTGAGGTCGGCATCCTCGGTGGCCGTCTCTACATGCCGTTTTCCGAGACGCAGACAATGCGGGACTATCTGGGGGTAAGTAGTACTACTGCGGATGCCGATGATTCTGATAAAGCGGGCGACTCAGTCATGGTTTGCCCTAACCTTTCGTCTTTCCTGCTTGAATGGCTGCCGTTGCGTCGTACCGGACAGGACATTTCCCACACTCCGGCAGCATATGTTTGCCAAGGCCAGCCGCTCCACGAAGAGCATGCTTTCTTTGTCCGCTGATAGATATAAGTGCTGGTGATTGTCACTACTATAACGTTTTTGATTTAATGTTGATTTATGAAATGTTTTTGATTTATTTTTGTTGGTTGCCTTGAGTTTCTTGTTTTTTTGGTGTTTTTCTTTTCCTTTTTTTTTTGTACATAACTTCATCAATGATACCTATTTTCCTTTATTTTATTCATAAAATGTCTCCCTGCTTTGGCATCTGATTTCAGTTCAAAGTCAATTATTAATCGCCAGCAGGTCGAGTCATGTCAGATGAGTGCAGTGAGCTATTATTTAGTTGCATGGAGAACAGCTCCACATACAGACTTCCCAAATAGGAAATTCTGGTTTCAGCCAACTTCGCATTCGTTTATTTATAATCATATCGAGACTGAACTTGGCTGTGTCTATCCGCTGTTTCGTACACTGATATACCATGTTATTAATTTTGAGTAGCAAGCAAGTTCACAGTCTGCCCTACATGCCCCTGTATGGGATATAGTTTCTTCAGCCGTCGGTGGCTTTCCATGCTTACCAATCGACAGCGGATCTTCGATGGGTTGATAAATCATTAAGCTCCGGCGGTTTCACCAGGTGAGATGACAGACCGTGTGTGGTTCTTGTTGTCGTTGTGCAAGTATGAAACGTTGCAGTACGCTGTACATTTATTATTGTATACTGAAACATTTGCAAATTAAATAACACTAACCGACAGATAAAAGAAAACCCACCAAGATAGAACTATTATTATTTTACATCTAAACATAATCCTAAAGAATAAATCAACTCTCTCACCGACAAATACATTATTAATACAGAATCAACACATGACAATATCAATCGTGCGCCTTGACATCGTGCTCCAATGGGATGATCGCCGTGTGATCGTGGGCTTCGTAGGCTGTATACCGCTATCGAGTCATGCACACTACGGTCTGGGCAGGACATGTGTGAAATCAACTAATATTCATCTTAATTCCCGAAAGCTAGTTGCAATCCTGTCGTGTCATGTTGGTGTGTTGTGCTATGTTGGTGCCGGTGCTGCGTCGACGTCGCTTGAATTAGTCAGCTTCAAATATCCCGCCTTATAGACCCACTTTTTGCGGCGGTCTGAACATCCGCCCGGCACACATCTACCCGATGCCTGCATGCTCATTCATGTTGTTTGCTACTCTGATGATCCTAAATGGGTCTGGCCAGCTGTTGGATGTGTTGACTATGTTACTACTGTGCTAAACTCCATGTCCACATGCGCAACGTGCCTTGAACACACGGAGTTTCAATTTGACCCCGTAATATCGACATGATTAGTCAGCATGATCGATGACGTTGTAGAATATACACTTCTAACGGCTGTAATAATTCAAAAATCAGATAATAAACACAAAAGTCAATGTAGTGTAACCGTGGAACGAATCTCGCCTGATTAGTGCTATCCAGAAAAAGAACTGTCCGACAGCACACAATTTAGTTACGCCAGCTTGCGGGGCACCACGGCGCAACCTCAGCCGCGACCTTGAGACGAGCAAGACCAGACAGCATAGCCGGGCGTATTCCCATTCCCCGTCTTGCTTAGCAATAGGAAACGTGTTTGCCGTGTATTTATTTAGATTATTTCTGGTTTAGTTTAACGGCGTGTGCTGTCTCGTCGTGCATCCGCCGACTATTTATGCCCCTTTCTGCCCCCTTATCAATTTGTGAAATGACGCCATAACCCCCCGCCACTCTATGTTTAGCTATTACTCGTAGTTTGTTGACTTTATTTTGACCTTCGTCTTTTTGATTTCAATTTTTAAAAAGTTCAATTTTTCACTCATACCAACCGCCACCATGACTGCCGTCACTCTCTACGAAGTGTCCATTGTCACCTTTACCAAGGGCCTCAAGACGCTCAAGCTCATCCTGGAGAAGGCCGCCGAGAGCGCCAAGGACAAAGGAACCGATCCCGACGCTCTAGTCAATGCCACCCTCGCCGATGACATGCGCGGTCTGGCCTTCCAGGTCCAGGTTGCCTCCAACACTGTCAAGAAGAGCATCTGGCGTCTGACCGGCACCGAGATCGAGAGCTGGCCCGACGACGAGACCACGCTGGCCCAGCTCATCAACCGCACGCAGCGCACCGTTGCTCTGCTGGACACCGTCACGGCTGACTCCATCGAGGGCATTGATGACACCATTGTCGAGCTGCACATGGGCAAGAGCGGCCCCGTCAACCTGCCGGCCAAGAGCTACGTGCTCAACTACGCGCTTCCCAACTTCTTCTTCCACCTGCAGACGGCCTATGCCATTCTGCGCGCCAAGGGCGTGCCCCTGGGCAAGACCGACTACCTCACCAACTTTATGAAGTAGACCTGTTGATCTACATCTGTTGTTTTATACACGGGTTCAAATTAAGCTAAAATAAAACTAAAAAAAATCGAATTTACCAAACAAACTAGAGAAGTAACAAATTAATCGTCTGTTTCGTGAACGTGCTAGAATCCCAAAATTTCATTGGCCTTGTCTGTAATGGCAGCTGCACCCACAGTGTTGCTACTCGGCACAAGCTTGCCCAGTCCCATCGATTGCAGGGCCTCGTCGCCATACTTTGTGAGCGTGGCCACCGGGTCCGGCCGGTCGATATGCTCGCTCTCGCCCTTGCCGCCGGGGAAGTCGGGGCTTGGCACGCCTGACAGCACACAGTTCCGCTGTGTCACCAGGTACTTTGCATTCTCCTCGGTCAGCGGGCACACGGGGATGTATAGCACGCTCGAGTCGCCCGTGCCGTTGTGCACCTTGTCAACCGCATGGATGGTGTCGCAGTGCCACACCACAAAATCACCCGGCTTGACTGCAGGCACATGCACCATGGCGCGTGCCAGCTCCAAGTGCGGGTGCAGTGGGATGCCATTTTTATCAGAGGGAAATTCTTGGCCATGGCCGGGTGTGGCACCCTGCAGAGCCGATGTCATTTTGTTGCCTGCCGTGAACGCCCAGTTGCTGGCATCCAAGAACTCGGCCGACTCGGGACTCAGAAAAGTATCGATGGGTGTGAAGAAGGGCCGCAGAAGAGTATACGCCGTCGACAGCTTGGCCAGCGGGTAGACGAGCAGCGTGCCCTGCAGAGGTGCAACGTGGCTGATGCTCAGCCAACCCTGAAACGCGCGGAATGCACTGCAAGCGCCTAAACCCTGGTGCATGTCGATGATCGCCGAGGCTCGCTTGCCCGCATCCCATGCATCATAGTCCTCCCACTTGCCCGTAAATACCTTGTCGTACACATGGCCCTGGCCGTAGCCCGCAGGCTCCCACCGCTCGACGCTGCCACCATCCTGGTGCGGGCCCAGGGCAAACCGTGCATCGCCCGGCTGCCGGATGCGCAGGCGGTCGGCATATGTCACGAGCTGGCCTAGGTCTACCTCGGCATCAGGAGCGGCGTGCCACAGTGTAGTCATGAGCTCGCGCTGGACACGGGCCAGGTTAGGGTGGGAGCGTGCCCGAAGCTGGGCCGCCGACCAGTACAGCTCAAACACCTGCCGGTTCTCGGGCGGGAACCCACGCGTCGATGGGTTCTTGGCCACATACGCCTCAATGCTGTCCTTGAAGGAGCGTGCCTCTGCTTCCGGAATGACACCACGAATGACGGCAGCGCCGCGCTTGCGAAGTGCATCGCGGTGCTTGCTGAGATCTGCACTCAAAGAGCTGAACTGGATCTCGGGCAACGCAGCAGGCCCCTGGGCGGCGATGATATCGTTTTCCTTGCGCAGCTCGGCCAGCAGACGCTGCCACCCTTTCACAATTTCAGCCTCGTTGCCCTCGACAAGCGAAAGTTTGAGCTGGCGGTAGCGGTCGGGGAGAGGCCTTTCTTCGACGCCGGCCATGGACGCAAAAGAGTCGGAGATGTCGCCCTCTCGCTTGTTGTTGGTGCCGGCAAATGAAGGCACCGGGGGGGTAGGTGCCGATGTGCTGGATATGGATGCCATGCTGATGGTCCGTCTCTGTGCATGATGGAGAGAGTGCGATGGTGGAGTGAGTTTTGAGGAATATGTAAGAAGCCGTGATGATTTAGGGGGAATGCGGACGCAGGTGGACGCCCTTCCCAGGAGACTAGTTGTTCTCATCATTGTGCCGACTGGTCTAGGATCAGAGTAGGGTTAACTTTGATAATAGTATAGCTAGTACCGACTGATGTTCTATTAAGACAATTAAAACAATAGATGTGTTCAAACTCTTTCACGTCATAAACAGTCAAGGCTTATAGATGTGCACTTAAGATAGCTTCAATGATATGGACAAGACAACTGCTTTATCTACCCCAAAGATCCCCAACAACATCTTCCATAGTAATCTAAACCATAAATCCTGGGGGATTAAACAGGTCAGCAGAGAGAAAAGGGTGGTGGTTGTGCCGGGATCTGTTGAAGTTGGCCGGAGCTTCTCGAATAGGGAATTCGGGACTTGTACCACAGCCGTAGACGGTCTTTCTCGACCAGGCTACTATCTGGGGTATCCCCAAGAAGTACAAGAGTAGCCTCTTCCTTCATTACTCGCAGAATATACCGTTTCGATCTACTTCAAGAGCCGTATAGCTCAACCGGTCAACAATGTTGAGTGATTGTCGAGTGCAGCCGTGTAAGCTGTAAGCGAGTGGCAAGCGGAGAACTGCTTGGAATATGGAGAAATGGAGAAACGGAGTATGAATAGGGTAGCACAAAGCAAAAATCGTGGATGACAAAGATTTGTTCGGAGTTGTCGCTTTAGTTCGGTAGTGGAGAAAAATACCGATAGTGGGGTCTGAGATGTGCAGAGATTTCCCCTTTTCGCAACTCCGCCAGGAACCTGAGAATAATCAAATAAAAGGAAAGAACTATGGAATGTGGCCGAGGAAGGAGCGAACTATCGTCGCATGTTGCGACAACTTAATGAATGACGAACAGAAAGAGCTACCGTAATATGAAGAAAACAGAAGGCACAACCCGGTAAAGCATCGGTGACTCTTTCCCTTCTCTCACTCTCACTCTGACCTTCCCCTCTTTTGGCCTTTGGTTATCTTCTTACCCATTACACCCTCTGCATCGTATCTTGACTTGCATTTGTAACAAACCACAGCCTCAAAAGTGAAGCAAAAGTAAAGCACACTTCAGTACCCGACAACTATACATCCAGTCCTATGCACTGTCGACGGCATTTCCTACCTTGGACAGCCGCCAATTCTATCTAGTCTAGCGTTTTTATTGTATTTATTCTACATTTAGTTTATTGTTCCCACCTTATCGCTTGCTTTCTCTGTCGCGCTGCCGCCGTCTCTCGTCCGCTCCGCCATCCCTCCGCCGCTCTGCCCAATTCACTCCAATCCCGCAACACCTATCGACACAATTGTCATCCTTCAACTTCCTCTCGCACTCGCCAACTCGCCTCGCAGGGCACCATTTCCCCCCACTGGCAATTTCCTCCCTACAATTCCTTGCACGCCATTGCGCGTTACTGGTTTGCATTCAGCCTTATAACCACCGACAGAATCTACCTCTCGAATCCTCTGTAAGAGATTCTGGCATATCAAAAGCCAAGGCAGGTCTTTCCGTCGATCAACGCCAGCTGGAGCAGGAAGCTCCGACGTCACTCACAAAGCTCAAGCCAAGCTAAACCAAGCGGCACCCAACTGCACGACATCTCCGACAATCCCAGTTTGATCTGACGCTGATCCAATAGTCCAGTCAGGTTTTTGTCCGCCAATAAAACCACTCATACAAGTCAACACGCTACACATTCGACACATGGCCTCGGCAGCCTCTTCAACGCCTGTCAAATGGGTCGCGTCGGACCATGACGGGCTGCCTATGAAAAGAAAGCAGGTTGCTCAAGCGTGTGATACCTGTCGAAAGAGAAAGGTGACTATAATGCAATATCCTGACATCTTCTTGCACCAGGCCAGCTAACACTGCAGAAACGCTGCATCCACACTGCGAATGGCGACTCTCGTCCGGTATCCCGCCCTGGCTCGACTGACACGACACGCAAAGCCAGTCACCCCCCTTCAGGCAACTTGTTCAACACCATCGATGGCCTTATTCGAAACCCACCCGACCCAGCCCACCCCGAGAATGCAGCATCAAATGATGGTGCTACATCGGGCTCAAACGAGGAAGAGGAGGATGCTACGCAGGTCGCCGCCAACCGGTTGATGGAGCTGTCTTCCTCGCGCTTCATCAGCGACCTCAATCCCGAAGGCATGTTTATCCAGGCGGCTAAGCCCTTACCACCAAATAATACCCCCTACCGCGACAAGAACGATCTCGGCGTTTGGCTGCCGCCAGGCGCAAGCAGCAGTGATGGCCGTACTGTCGACGACGAGGACGAAGATACGGCCGACGGCGTCAAAGGCGCTGCCTCTGCCAACGGAAGCGAAGCCTCAAAAAGGGCGCAGCCGTCACAATCTGGCCAAACACCGCATGTCAAACGCCGTCGCAGCCGCAACCACCCAAATGGAATAGCCGGAGGCCGCGGTGGCCGCACAGCCCTCTCGGAAGCATCGTCGGCCTACGAGCGGGCCCGTTATGCTTTCGCCAAGGAGTGCCTAAAAGTCTACCCGCCCGACGAGGACTTTGCCGTGCTGCACCGCATCTACTGCGAGAAGGTGCATCCCATCCTACCCGTGCTCAAGGACTCGGAAATCGAACGGCCAGTGGCATCTGCATCACCGCCACAGGCAACGCCGACACCGCCCACGCCTCACACACATACTCACGCACCTCACTTTTCCACAACTGTCTTTCCTACTCTCATCAAGCAAATCATCTCTCTGTCGGCCGCGACAACAGACGCAGATGCTGCAGCGTCTCATCTCCGACTCGAACCCAACGGCCCCCTCCTCACGCCGCGCGACTTCCACCGCCGTCTGACCGATGCCGTGTGCGTTGTGCTTGACGCCGATCTGATTGGCCACCGCTTCGACTACATCCGTGCCTGTATTCTCATGTCCTTTTTCTACCAGCCGTCGACCGAAGTTGATCGTAACAAGCCAAGTTTCCTATGCACACAGGCCGCCCACCACTTCCAGACCATTGGCGCCCACCTTCTCGGATACAGGCCCGAAAAGCCCGATGACGACGCTGAGCGCATATTTTGTGCATTGTGGGCTCTCGACCGTCTTGCTGCTATCCTCTATGCCCGCCCCTGTATGATGCACGCCTATGACAACGGCAAGAACCCAGAGGACTGCGCAGTCCGGCAGCCGCCGTGTTTCCGGCTCTTTATGTCCGTCATTATATGGCTCGACAAGGTGCTGCATCTGTACCGCCCGCGGCAGCCGTTTGTGATGATAGACATTCCCGTCTACGAGGCCCTGATTTTGGACGCACAAGCCGAAAAGCTGCCAGCTAATCTGCTGGCTACGATCGAGGTTCTCTACCATACAGCTTGTGTTCTGTCGTGTCGGCAACCGCTGAGTGCCTTTTCCGACGTCGAGGATACAACACTGAACAGAGATGACCGCACATATCTGCCCATCTCGATTATGAACCCGCGCCGATCGCACTCGTCGGACCGCATTGTGTGGGTGACCCAGACACAACCCATCTGCCTGCTGCCTTTTGTACCCTATGCTGTGTCAATCGCACTCAGTGTGCAGTACAAGAAGATGCGCTACAGCAGAACGCCGCTGTTTCGTACCCGCGCACGCGTTGGTTTCAAGGACATTGTTGCCCTTTTAAAAAGCATGGGTGACGTGTTCATTAATGCGCGTGTCAATGCAGCACTCGGCGAGTGCATTTGGAAGCAGATGGAGAAGACAGCAACGACTTTGGCACGCGAGGAGCTAGAGGGTGCCCAAAACGGCCAAAACGGCAGTGCAGCTACGACCGAGGAGTCTACAACGTCAAAAAACACATCCATGGCACCACCACCTTCGAAAACAGTTCTTGGTGGCGATAAGTTAACGAATGGCTCACATTCAGCTGAATCTTCATCCAGTGCAGCGACGAAGGCAGCGGACAGCGTTGCAACGTCGGCAAATGCAAACAGTATCTCATCGCAGCCGCCGGGGACTATTACATTTGTTCCTGGTCCTGTTCCAGGCACTGCAATGATGCCCCAGCCTCAGTCCCAGCCACAAATGCAGACACAGACGCAGACACAAACGGCAACTTCTGCATCAGCACCACTGATGGCCACAGGACAAACACAGCCGCCACCGACAGTGACTGGATCCATGTCCTTTTTAACTGGCGACTATAGCAACGCCACCACCAGCGCCAGCGGCAATACAAATTCCGCCCTCGGCACGTCCACTGTAAACCCAGCAGCGACGCTAGCGCAGTCTACTGCCATCACAACACTTACAAATGGTGCTACAGCACCGGCAATCGCGCCGCCTGCGTCGTCTGCAGTCATGGGAATACAGACAAGTGCGGCGCCACTGCTTGACTTGTCTGTGCTCGACACCTTGGATACGGACATTGACCTGTTCAACAACTTTGACCCAAGCTTTGACCTGGGTGCCATCGACACGGCACTCGAGGCCAATTTGGACATGGCAATGCCTCAAAACTGGGGCCCATGGAACAATGTGTCGTAGATGGGGTTATTTCGTCTACTTTATTTTCATTTTCATTTTTTTAAATTTTATGATCAACGACTGGATATACGGAGCACACTTTGATACACCTTGTCTTTAGCACAAAAGCAGTAATATAATATGATTATAATATACAAAGTTGGAGAATGTAAATTCTGAAAATATATACAAATCTTGGATGATAGGCAAACGACCAAAAATCTCGAAAGTTTACAAGATGACACAACAGCCAGCTTTCTTGTCAGGCTCATCGCCGGCCAGCTGCTGTCTCGCCATCGCTGGTGCTGATTCTTTAGTTGGTGGCGGCGTTTGCCCCGTCAAACTAAAGAACACTGTATTATTGAAGACGCGTGGGTAAAACTCGAAAGTGACCTCTGCACTCAGACCGCTATCAGAGACAAACTTGAGGGCGTCGGCAGTCAAGATGACATTTGATTCGTCAAACTTCCACTGCTTCTCAAATGTTGCACGGCCATGCTGTAGCGGGCCCAGATACTTTGTCCACTCGTCAAAGGCGGGCTCAGTATGCCCATCCTTGGCTACCAGCATGATCCGCACAGCTGCCACGGTGGCGAGCCCTTTGTACTTGACGGGAATTTTGAGGTCCTCGCTATGAAACGCCGGGTCGTATGACCTAATGGCCAGCTCGGGCGTGTCCCACAGGATAAGTTCGACCGGTACCGAGATGCCATTCGAAAACACGACGGTAAAAACACCCTTGCTGCCCGGCTCGCCGACAAAGTGTGTCTTCAGCAGAGCCTCAGAAAATGTAATTTTGTTGCGGTTGATCTGATGGCCACCGGGGCCGACGGGGCTGCCGGCATTGTCGACACGCACAATCTTGTTGCCGTTGAGAACAAAGGGGATGGTCCTGTACGTGACAGCTTCGCCGACCTTGTGATAGATGAACGCCGAAGACTCTTGCTGGTCAGCTCGCTCGTTTGTAGTGCCATCGGGTAAGCTGTTTACGCCCGCCACTCTGCCTGCATCCAGAATAATCTGGAGAGAGGTGGGATCGCGCCAGATCTGTGGGCCGCGGTCGAAATTATCGAGGCCGTTGTCCCACATCATGGGCGCCATGTCCAGCGAGCGCGCTGTGCGCAGCATAAAGTCCAGGTACCGCCAGCGCGCGCCGCGCTCGCAGTTGATTGGGCTCGCGCTGAACTCGCCGAGCACGAGCGGAATGTTTGGGAACTTGTTGCGGACCATTTGCAGGTCGGTCTCGACCGTTTTCTTTTCCTCGTCGGAGCCCCAGGTGGTCTTGCCCCAGGCGCTGAAAATGTAGTTGTAAGGCCAGTAGTAGTGGAATTGCAGCGCCCAGGGGTTGCTGTACTGGGCCAAGTTGGCCGGCGGCACAAACCAGTCGACCGTTTTCTTGGGGTCCTGCATGCCGCCGCTCAAGTTAACGACACGCTGAGGGTTGTAGCCATTGTTCTGTGGTTCGGCCGCGTTGATGGCGTTCAAAAACAGGCGATTAAACTCGTTGACGTTGGCGCCGTCAGTTGCATTCTCAGCAGGCGGCTCATTTATAGACTCAAACGCGACCGTCTCGGGAAAGTGCTTGAGGGCGGCAGCAATCTGCACCCATGTGGCATAGAATTGATCGTAGACTGCCTGAGGTTCGTTCTTGGTCAAGTCTGCCCACTTTGTGCTGTCGTGATGCACATTGGTAATGACATAGAAGCCCTCAAGCAGCGCCATGCGGATGACGTCTTCGACACGCGCCAGCCATTTGGGGTCAATGGTCCAGTCTGGGCCGGCCGATATGTAGTGGTCGGCATATGTCACAGGGATACGGACGCTGCGGAAGCCGGCCCGTTTGACGGCATCGAATGTCGACGCGACGACTGGCCGGTTGTTCCAAGAGCCTTCATCGGGGTAGGCGTCGAGTGTGTTGCCAAGGTTCCAGCCCGGGTCTAGGCGCTTGACGAAATCAGCAGCTGTGATGGGCGTGTAGTGTGGCGGCGCATCTGAGGAACTGGGTGCGGATTTGTATGCAGATACAGGCGCAAAGGGGGCAGTTGATCCGGAATTGAAAGGGTTCCTGGACGCCGCAGTGATGGGTTCTGTTGTTCCCGATGACCGTGATGAAGGTCCCGTCTCCGATTTCACAGCCTCGTATATCGGGACTGCCTCCACCTCTTTCCCTTTCCGGTCATGCTCAATGAGCTCTTTCTCCTTTGATGTTGCCATCACGTGCGGTGGATGTGACTGTGGTCTGTGCTGAGGAAGGCGCGATGGGGCGACACAGGGGCGACGAGATGCTCTAGTAATGGCAATACTTTTGTTCACTAATTTGGTGGTGAAAAAAATGAAGAAAGCAATAAGAATGATCAGAGAAAACTGCCGAGGATAGATGAGAAAAGCAGCAAGAAATGAGCGCGACTACATTGTATAGGAGTCGCACAGAGTGGGCCGCGTACCTGCCCGTATTGCATTACAAGCTTGAATTGAGCGAGGCTGACTCGGCTGGGCACTTGGCTCTTTCCCAATCAGGCAATTATGTACAAGCTAGTTAATCGCGATTGGATATAGTGAGAATAGTTATTCTGCTGCAAATTCGCACCCAGAAAGATCTGTCTTGGTGAATGTTCAACTTTTATCGTTACTTGAAGTCGTAATAATGCTTTGGATATTATTGTGGTCGCCGTTCTTCTGAGTATATGTTTTGCCTCTTTGTCTTTATCGTTCATCACGTGTAGGGGACCAGGAGTATTTCTCAATATTTCTAAAGGACTGAGTAGATCTAAGACAGGCGTAGCCAGTAAGAAACAACTTTAACAGGCTCACTTGTTAGATTTAATAAGAATATCTTCTATATTATATATCTAAACAGTATTTAGTAATAATAAGCATTACAATGGCCATCGAACCTGTATCGATGCGCGCTTCAAAGGCTTTACACCGCATGATATCCATCATCAGATCAACCAAGTGAACGAGGCTCTTGGTTCTCGTTTTTAAAACTTTTAATAAATATATACTGTTTTCACGTACAAATAATATATGGCATTATACGTACTGCCTGTGTTTGCGGTCCCTTGAAGCCATGCATGCTATTGTGTCTACAAATGCAGGGCGGCTATTCACACTACATCTGTAGTTGGTTGTTTAACGCCACTTTGGCCAATGGCAATGGCGAATTTCTTCTTTGACCCACTTTATCACCGTGTAAGTACTGCGTATTAATAGTCGACGACACTGCATCGACGTCTTTTGTCGTGAGCATTCGGTATTTTTAACACAATTTCATTATTGTCCAGGGTCTTATATAGTCTTGTTGTGGCCAATCTTGACCCTTTCTCCATCTACATTACACAAAGTATATGCAAGTCTTGCAACGCCACTGAGTCTCTTACTATGCAACACTTTGCACGAGGCAAAAAGACGAAGAAAAGGCATCACGATGATAAGAAACCAGACTTCTACATATTGTTCATACTGGACTTGTATACTGCAGACTAGCAACCTTTCAAGTAGCTCTGGTTCTTTCTCGTTATTTAAAGCATGCCGCCCTATTCTTCTCTATTTTTATTTTCCCCTCCTAATTTGTCCTTCTTCCTCATACCTTCGTGGACTCTTTTCCTCCCTCTTCCCTCTTCCAAATCCAAACTTCCCGAGTTTTTCTTTTATATCTTCAGATCAAGCCCTATTTCATCTAATTATACCTATTTTTCTATGGCGTTCTTCACTCAACGCAACACCTCGGAGTTGTCGGTGGCCTCTGTGCCATCGGTCGTTTTTCCCAACTCGGTTGAGGAGGACGTCTCCGACCAGCAGAGCCACCACGATCTTGAGCGTGTTCCTGCCCAGTCCCCTATCCCTTCTTCCAAGGAATCCCCAGAGTCATCGTCCACTAGCGATGTTGCTCCTACCTCCGAGGAGCCCTCCGCCCAGGCCGGTATCAGGAAGATGCAGATGGCCCGCAAGTTCTGGACCAAAAAGACCCTCGTTATTGCCTACACAATCATCTGGGTCATCCTGTTCACAGACTCGCTCCAGCAGGGCATGTCTGGCAACCTGACGCCGTACGTCACCAGTGCCTTCAACGGCCACTCGCTGACTGCCGCCACGGCTGTCATGTCCAGCATCATCGGCGGTCTTGGTAAGCTCCCCCTGGCCAAGGTTCTCGATATCTGGGGCCGCCCCCAGGGTTTTGCCATGTCATTTATTATCCTGATTATTGGCCTGGTCATGATGGCTGCATGCCGCAATGTCAACACCTACGCTGCTGCCCAGGTCTTCTACTGGGTCGGCTACAATGGTCTCACCTACAGTCTGCAGATCTTCATGGCCGACACCTCGCCGCTGGAGAACCGTGCCCTGACTTTTGCCTTTTCGACCTCGCCCTTCCTCATCACTGCCTGGGTCTCCGGACCCCTGTCGACCACCATCAAGGACGGTCTCGGCTTCCGCTGGGGCTACGGTATGTTTGCCATTATCACCCCGCTGGTCTGCACGCCGCTTCTCGTCCTCTTCAGCTACCAGGGCCGCAAAGCCCAAAAGGCACTCGTGAACGCCCAAACCCCTGAAGAGGCATTAGCAGCCGCTGCCGCCGAGGAGGCAGCCGCAAAGAAGACTGCCTGGCAGTCGTTCAAGCACTATGCTATCGAGTTTGATCTGTTTGGTCTGTTTCTGATCATTGCCGGTCTGGCTCTGTTCCTTCTGCCCTTCAGCATCTACTCGTACCAGCACCAGCAATGGCGCTCTCCTATGATTCTCGGTTTTCTGTTTGCTGGCATCGGTTTCATCATTGCTTTTGGTGTCTACGAGAAGTTTGGTGCACCCAAGACGTTTATTCCCTTCTCGCTGCTTACCGACCGCACTGTTCTGGGCAGCTGCATCGCATCGGGTGCGCTGTTTATCAGCTTCAATGTCTGGGAAAACTTCTACCCCAGCTTCCTGCAGGTGGTTCCTGGTGTCACCATGGCTCAGTCCGGCTACATCATCTCCATCTTCAGCATTGGCTCGTGCTTCTTCTCGTTTATTGTCGGTGGCCTCGTGCGCTGGACAGGCCGCTTCAAGTGGATTGCCGTGTGGTTCGGTGTTCCCGCCACCGCTGTCGGTGTTGTCATGCTCGTGTTCTTCCGCTTTGCCACTACTCCCATTGCCCTCATCATCGTGGCCCAGGTCATCATTGCTTGCGCCGGTGGTGCCATGGTCATCTGCGACCAGATGGCCCTGATGGCTACTGTGCCCCACGAGTACGTCGCTGTCGGCCTGGCTCTCGAGAACATGTTTGCCAACATTGGCGGCGGTATCGGCTCCACGATTGCCTCTGCTCTTTGGACCGGCGTGTTCCCCAAGGCCCTGGCCAAGTACCTGCCTGACCACACCCCCGAGCAGATCCACGCCATCTACGAGGATCTGTCTGTCCAGCTGTCGCACCCCAAGGGCACGCCCACTCGCATCGGCATCGAGAAGGCCTACAGCGACGCTGAGATGTACATGGCCATTGCCGCGGCGGCAGTGCTGATCATTCCCATGGTTTCCGTCCTCGTGTGGCGCAATGTGCGTGTCAAGGATATCCAGGAGGCCCGCAAGACACGGAATGGTGATCAAAAGTAGTTTGGATAGGATGCTCAAGTCACCATCACCATCCCATATGCCTAAATGCTTACATCTTTGTTACGAGCTCACGTTGGTTTGCGTATCAACTGGCTTATTTCTATTTTTTTTCTTCTATGTTTTTTTTTTTTTTGAATACTTGGTCGACCGCGTTATCCAAGATATCCCGTGTACTTTCAAGACGTTCTTGTTCCTTTGTTGCCTTGTTTATTTCATGTTTCATGATGTCTTTCTTGCTGCTACTTTTTTCTTGGCTCGGACACTAACCTTGCTGGTTTTTTTTGGTTTTTTTACAACTTGGTTGCTTCGATAGTCCATTAGTTTGTTATATCAAAATCTCATATGGCATACATTTTCCATATTGTATTACCACCGGCTATGTGCCTTAAATTCCAGCCGGTATAACCATTGATATTGTTTAATAGAGAGGAGATCTGAATTCAATCTTAGAGAGCAAGTGTTTTTGATCTAATGTATCTAAGGCGATGGCATATCCATCGTGAGGTCTACCCCATTAACAACACCACATCCCAGCAAACATGATGCCAGTCCTCAGTCTCATCGTTGCCAGTGCCGGCCTTGTCGCGGCCGACTGCTCCCGCAGCTTGCCGCAGAACATTACTAGCCAGAGTATTGCAGCCCAGGCTGTTGGCAAGCCAACTTTGCTGGCGGCCCTCACGCCCAACACCACATACATTGAGAACTTGGTGGTCGCCCTGATCGCCAATGTCACCTTCAATGTTCCCATCAAGGCTGACCGCACCCATAGCTTCCATTATACTGAAGAATGCACTGCTTTTACTGACATCAATGCCACCGACACCAGCGCCCCTTATGTCATCCACATACGCCTGATTGTCAGTCCGGCTACCGCACGTCTAGAGACGGGTACCGCTATGGGGACACGCAAGAGACGTGGTCCGAGATTCCCACTGACAAATGAGACGCGCGCATCGTCATCAAGGCCGCAGGCGACGCGTACTTTTACCGCTCTAACAACATCTCCGTCACGATCCCACTGGGCACGCCGTGTGCACGGCTCGAGGGCGGCGCCTACACGGGCCGCAGCAACCTGAAACCTGACTGACAACACGTGCGACATTGGTGGGTTCCAGGGCAACATCAAGGTGACTGACCGGCGGTATATTGTCGACAAGGTGTGGGGTGTTGTGGACATCTTTGAAGTGTTTCCGGGATTGGACCGCACTGTGCCCAAGACGCCGGCACCCGACAACCACTTGTTCTGCGTAGAGAGCGGCAAGATCCGGTGCATCCATACTTTATCGCACTGCATCCATGCTGGTTGCGGCATGAACGGCACTATTTTGGGGGCAGTAGCAGTGCCGATTGTTCGTTTGCGCGCTTCATCGCTCGAGCTCATCTTCCGGTAGTCTGCTCATTTGGGGCCTTTGATCTTGGTCTCCTTTCCTTGCGCCTGCATTTTCAGCTCTTCAACAAAGTATTTGAAAAAGCTTCCTTGTTCGGGGTGCTGCGTGGCCTCGCCGCGGCGCAGGGGTTCGTTGGGGTCGCGGCCGTGGCGGACATCCTGGACACGGCGGTGGATGGCGCGCACGCCGTGGTGGAACGTAGGGCTGCGAAGAAGCTGTCTTGTTAGACTCGATGAATTGAGAAATCAATAAGTCGATAGTTTGATAGTTTAGGCGGTACATACACGCTGCACAAAAACGTCCTACTCTGTTAGCATTACGTCTTCTACGCCGTGCGGATTATTCACCTCAATCAAGGGTGGCGAGTATAAAGACATACCTCCATGGACCGGACAACACTGAAGATGAAACTCCAAGGCGCCATATTCGCTGTCGAGAGAGTTCGCGGGTCGTATGTAGTGCAAAGTCTCGTTGTGCGATAGCTATGCGTTCGTGGTTGGTGTTTTGTGATGTCGTCGGTATCGGGGAAACGGATCAGAATCGGCGATGTGGGAATTTTATATCTGTAATCTGCTTATATAATCGTATCCACTTTACCGCAACATCACCACCTCATGCCTGTGATGTCAGTTCGATTCTAACTAATCAAAGAAGCCACTCAACTTTCAATCTGAAGATTAAGAATAAATTGATGCATAAGAAAGATCCTTCATCAAATTAATCATTATGTTGTATTCCTCTAAGCCTTGGCATTTTTGTTTTCGACATGTCGACATTTCGACATTTGTGCTAAATTTAGTAAATTCTCTCAACTTGCTTTAAGTATAGAATTATTTAGTTTCTAATAGAAAACAAATATAACAACAAAATACTATACCTCACAGCAAACTAATACCGAAAGAACTTTGCTTTTTTTTTTTGAAGTTTTCTTTTTAAAGAATAGCATACGCATACTATTCTTACGAGTTGTACAACAAATTCAAATGAACACAAGTACATCTCCTCCCTTTGAATTCCCATGATGATGTATGCTAATTGTGGGTAGAATTGTGGTTTGCTTAATCATGTTCAAATGAGTTGTAGGAAAGTTAATGTTAAAAAAGCATCGTTGGAAACATCGTTGCAAAGTTGGAATCAACTGTTCACGCAGTCAACCATCCACTGACTTAAACATCCTCACCAACCTCGTCTTCGGACAACAAAGCGCATGTCAGGGGGGGATCACCTGGTGCTGCAAGAATCTCAAAATACTCCTTCTGTTCAGGTGTATCTTCCTCCCACGGACATATCATCTTTTCCACCCCCACTGCCACAAGAGCGTCAACTGAATGGCCAATTTCCTCTAAGGCAAACCGAGTCAGTAGCAAGTTGTAATGGCCCAGCTTGAAGCTTTCTGCCACCTGGTCAGAGATGACGATGGGGGGGTTGTGTTCTGCCATCATTGTCGATAGCCAGATGATGTCTAATAGATCTGTTTTGCGCTTGTGGCTGCCATTGTCATCATCTGCCCGCTTATTTATGCAATGAAGCTTGATTGCCAGAGCAACGTCGGGCTTCAGTAGACGGACACCCTCGCTTGTGTAAGAGTGCCCCTTGAGGTCATTGTACGTCTTGTCCAAGACGGTGTTGCTCAGTAAGTCAATGGTCATAGAAGTTAGGCCATAGAAAGTGAGGACCCCTCCGGGTGCTGTGAAGCCCTTAGTGCCGAGAAGGTCGTTTCTGAGCTTGTGGAGGTCAATACCCGCTATAAGCAACAAGTCAACATCACTAGTCGTGCGTTTGCTGCCGGCTAGTATGCTGCCTGCACCGCCAACCAAAATAAACTCAATCTCATGGTTTGTAGTTTGTTGAATTGCCAGTATGCACCGGCGAATCGTCTCACGCTGTTTCTTGACGAAATCCATGCTGAGGCCTTGGAAGTCTGGTAAGAATGGCGAGAGAGAAGAATAAAAGATTGAAGAGAGGGGAAGAAGGACGGTATTTGGTGTAAGAAGGCGGCCCATCAGCGGTGTAAGCGGGAAGTACCGGTTGATCTCGTAGTTCAGATGATTTATGCTGTCGTGAGTATGATTTGATTTGTTGTAAGTGGTGCTTCCACGTGCACTGCCTTAGCTGTTAATCTTGTGTAAAGTCTAAAATATGAAGGTAAACAATATGAGATAAAGGGGGCAACATAGACCCACAATAGGTGGAGCATATGTTGAAGCGTCAGCTGCCCGTAGTGACCTGCCATGGCCCCCACTATAATAATGGGTCTACTACCTAAACAGTGGGTCATTTACTGTAAGCAGTTGTCGGATATAGTCACATATGACTAATCATATGGGTCCTAAATAGCACTAAATAGTTTGCCAACTGGCAGTACGGGGCAAAACAGAACTTGCCCCTCTCACAATACAAGACTTTTCTACATATACTTGACAGCAGTCTACTATAGCAAGTATGATCTGTCACGTGTCCAACAATAATGATATATAAGACGAATCGTTGCTCTCGCTTGCTGAATGAACGTTTCGTTATTGATAACATCACAAACGAACATCACAACGCAAAAGTCAAACACGATTCCATCATGGAACACAATCCAAAAACCGAAAGTTCAAAAAGCTTACACAATGTGTACAGCGATGACAAGCTGGCGACCGAGTATCCCCTGTTTGCAAGTCTGGACAAGGTGTGCATGTTTTCTGGGTTGTATATATCAAACCTCCTCGAGGCAGCTTCGATTCGGCATTGCATCTTCGGCGACATTGTTCTGCAGGCAATAGGAGCTGACACAATGGTCGGCCACGCTATGGTGGCTGTCACCGACGACCAGCTGGCAGCCGCCGGCGCCCTCATATTCGCCACCGACCTGGTTGACGAAGTGCCCTGTACATACTTTCACCACTACCCCAGCGGGGGTGCGTTGCCGGGCTTTGGCTATGCGCTGAAAGGAACGGAGCTAGAGGTCGATAGAACCAGCATCGTGATCATTCCTGCGAGCTACTTGCATCTCAATCTGGACTCCGATAACTACGCCCACAATACAATTTTGATCACTGATCCGCGCTGCCGTCTTCCCAACAAAGTTCACTTTGCCGATGGTATGTCCCTCCAAAGAGCAGAAGATATCAAACCGTATAAATTAACATATGCTAACAAAAAAACAGCACTTATCCATACCATTGTGGACAAGATCATCAGACGGGACGCACCCATGCTATCCTACTTAAATGCTATCTTAGCCACATACGAGTATTTTTTGCCTAACAGCTTTGTTGGCCTGCTGCCACCAGAAGACCAGATGTTTCTAGATCTTACCAATAAAGTTATGCTGCCCTCGGCACAGCGCAAATTGTGCATTGAATGGGACAAGATTCGCCGCGGCGAGACGACAGTTGAAGAGGCGATCCCGAGAATACCGCGGAAGGACCTGGTCTTTGCCAAGCTCAAGGCCAAGTACCAGGCAAAGGCCAAGGCTACAGAAGCTGAAAAGACTGCAGATGCTGCAAAGAGCGAGAGCGAGAAGGAGTGCTCGCCGGTTCAAGGAAAGGAGAACGGTGTTCTGAGCGCGGTCCGATCTGGGGAGATGGAAAACCAAACGGAGAACCAAACGGAGACCTTGGCACTCGCAGGAAAGGAAAACGCTGCGCTGGTCACTGTACAAGCTGGACAGATGGAAATTCACACGACGACTGCGGATCCCATCTCAAGGAATGATACTCAAAAGGAGAACGGAGAACGTGCCGGCCCGAGAGAAGAAGATTGAGGTGTTGAGTGAGCCGCTAGCTTTAGCAAATGCTGGAGACAATAGCCACTATGACTAGGCGTGGCTGGTCATTTATTAGCAGCGTTGTTTTTGTCTAAATGTTTTAATGATACCTTTTGCTTTCCTTTATTTACGAAATCCAATTTCTTATGTTATCATCTAAATGTGACCTCGGTGTCAATTAGTTCTTGCTTGAGATGTTTTGCTCACGCCGGCGACTATCTATTAATGAATGACACGACATCGGTCGATCCTACTTGCTTATCTGTAGGTTACTGCCTAGAGCTGCTACTAAATATCGCAAATAAGTCGGTTCACAATGCTTGGCTATTCCGATACCTTATAAGAGATAGCCGAAATATATCCAAGAAAACTTCGGACTGTCTATACATTTTTTGCAGAGTATGTTTTACTTTCCGAATTCTATATTAGTCGTCTTGGGTAGTATATTGATTTATGCTTTTTATTTCCACAAACAAAAAGTCTTCTTTGTTGAGAGCGAATAAAGTTCCTACAAGTGCACGCGTTCGGACTACACGGCCTTATAAACAACCTTTTCTATATGCTATACATGCGAATATATATGCAGCAATGCAGAAAGAGGGGTGGCAGTGGTATCGACAAGGTTAGATGGGTAGGACTTAATGTGTCTATAACTTTATCTATATTTACTTCCACGGCCGAACGGCAGAGGACGCAGTGACTAGCTCAAGATGAATAAACCAGCGGCACTTAATTTGAGAGCAGGTCAAGATAGCGTTGGCATATTGCATATGTGGATGATTGGCAGATGGGCAAGCTTTGTCTACTCTACTCTACCGGGTGCTATGATATCCCATGAATAGAACACTTGGATGATCTTTTAACCTTGTCTTTAGCCAAGTGCGCGATACAGTGATGATCCCAACGGTCTACCGTTATGTGCCGGTATTTGCAGTTTTTCTACAGTCCATCTCAGTATAGTTGTATGGGTCCCCGGCTTAACCCAAGTCAACAAATAATGGAGTCAAGAACTCTATTCTTGAGCTTTAGACTCTTTGGCTGACTGGCACAATACTCTGCTGATATTAAACCGGCATCAAGACAATGCAACATTGAATGCCGGCGCTATTTGCTTCCTCATTAAGTTGTCAGATAACATCAAGCAATCATACATATCCCAGCATCCTAGCAATAGTCGTCATCGGAGTGCAACCATGCTCGATATTCTCGGTATTGGATAGAGAACCCTGCGAGCCTTTGTGAACCGTTAGTGATGAGCTAAAAGCGAACATAATCGACGCAAACAAATCCAAAGAATCACCAAACAACAAGAAATATGTGAAAGCCAAGGAACGGCAGCGACGGCAATGGTCTTTTACACTTGCATCTCGGTAGACAAAAGGGAAATGCCGGCCGTGCACAAGACCACTTCTAAAAGGATCAAAAGAAGGAATTACAAACGAAAACCGCACGTTTCAACCCCTCTGGCCGACGATATTGGACAACTTCTTGACAAGCCTCATATAGCAGCTGTACCTAAACAGCTCTTTGTCTCTTTCTTTGACTCTTTCTTTGACTTTATCAGCGCGCACTATGGGAGAGGTATTATCGCAAGTCTTGGCTGGATATCAGACGCTCTGGTGTGGTATTGCTTCGTGATATATAGTTTTTGCTACGTCGCAGCGGCTGCCAATTTTATCGACTTTCTTTAACCCTTTGATCAACTTGCAGACTTCTTCTTCCACTTGCCTCATCCCATCTATCCCTGGCCTGATGCCGGTGCTATTAATACGGAGTAATTGCAAAATAGAGGCCGTGCACCTTGTGGGGGCGTGCTTGACCAGTGCTTGACTGGCTACGACTCCCTGCCCTTACCACGCAACCATCAAAGGATTTGAAAAGGATCCGAGGGATCAGAGCAGGGAAAGATCAAGGGCGCGGGTGTACTCGCTCGTACCTCAATTTACACACGCATACTAACCATTGAGTATTACTTACTCTAGATATGCTTGTATTAACACGGCCAGTAGGATAGATAGTACGAGTTGGGGAGGTATGTTTCCGGCTTTCTGCTGCTTTTGTTGTTAAATACGATATCTACATCAGATACCCTCTTGCAGTAAGTGACAACAACACCAGCCATACTTCATAGGCATGAGTGCCATCTCGGCAGAGGTCTTACAGTCTTATTACACGATGCAGGAGTATTACTCAAAACTAAAGGATGAAAGAGGACCTCATTGGGAAGGTACCGCCGTTCCGGGTGTGATTCTTTGGTAAACCGAGGGCCCGCATGCAACCTCAATCGCCATCCTTGTCCTTGTCTAGTCGACGTCTCTACTTCCAGCATTTCTACTTCCAGCATTACCAGCGAGCCTTGCGGCTCGACTCTGTAAACGTGTTGTGCCCTCACGGAGGTTATCCGGCAGTTGGTTAGATGAGAGTGCTCCGAGGTAGCAGCCACCCTCCATCAACCATGCATGTAAAAGAAGTAGTATCAACTTTATTTTACTGCATGTAACTGCAAATAGCTGCAGATATAAAAGACTAGCTGTATCCTGTCTCTATAGCTCGACTACTCTAGTTCAGACATCTACAGGTCGTCATACTTGGTCGTTCTTGTCCCCCGATTCTTCATTTTTGCATATCATCTGCACTGCCAGTCTTGTTGCTGTTCTTCTACATAACAACTTTCTTTTTCAAGTTCAGACTCTTGATTGCCATCTTGAGTCTTCATGTTGACTCTGAAACATCACGTTCTTTATAGTTATTTATAATCCATCCCGAGAATATCATGACTTTCTCTCTCTCTTCCCTGGCCGTCGTGGCTGCCCTGTCCGTTCCCGCCCTGGCCAACTTCAACCTGCAGCCCAAGAACTACGGCCACAAGCGTCACAGCTATGCCCCCTCCAGGAACGTCTCCATGCAGTACGGCGGTGCCGATACCAGCTACGTCAACGTCACCCTGAACACCACGGCCCCGGCCATTCTGCTTGAGGACCTGTCCGCCGTCTCGTCTGTCGACTGCGACGACTACTCGGTCTCGGTCGCTTTCAACAGCTCGACTGCCTTTGCTCAGGCCTCTTCTGCATGGAAGCTGGCCAGCAACGGCCTGCTGTTCATCACCAACCACTTGGGCGACTGTGACGTCGAGCTCGAGCGTGGTTTTTTCCTGGCTGACTCCATTACTGCCAACAACGAGACCCTGACCATTGTCGCCGGCACCACCAAGCAGCAGATCAACGACACTGCCACTGACATTGAGATCAACTTCAAGGGTCTGCCCCAGACCAAGGCCACCTCGGTGTCCAACAGCACGTCGCCCTCGCTGACCAAGCGCCAAATTATTGCCACCCCTTTGCTGACCATTGACAACAACGTGTCGCTGCCCGCCACCGTGCTCTACTCCCAGGCGCCCCTGATCCTCACTGCTGAAGAGGTCACCATCTCGGCCAGCGCCACGCTGTCCGGCACCATCCGCTACAGCATCCTGACCTTCACCCTCAAGGAGTTCACCGTCGACTTTGACGCCTCGCTGAGCGCCGATCTCGGCCTCGACCTGGTCCTGACTGCTGCCTACAGCGCCACTCCCAAGTACACTGCTCTTGCTCTGGAGTACGGCGGCATCAGAGTGCCCGGCATTCTGTCCATCGGCCCCGAGCTGCTGATCGACATTGGTGTCGCTATCGAGGCCGATGCCGCTCTCGCTGTCCAGGCCAGGATTGGTACTGCCTTTCGCGACGGCAACGTTCACATTGACGTGCTGAACCAGAGCGCTGTCACCACCAGCGGCTGGGTCCCGACCTTCTCGCACTCTGTCAACATCTCCGAGAAGGCCCACGCCAGCATCGACCCCTTTGTTGATGTAACTCTCGGCATGGGCTGCAGGATTCTCGGCGGCCTGGTGGACCTGTCTGTCGGCCTCGAGGCCCAGCCCCGCTTCAACAACGACTTCACCGTCGCGGCGGTGCAGTCGGAGAGCGGCAATGCCACGTCGGCCACGGTCACCACTAGCGGCGGCTCAGATGCCTGCTCCAACGGTGTCGAGATCGTGTCTGACTTCCAGTTCTCGCTGATTGCCATTGTCACGCAGTTCTGGTCGAGCACCATCTACAGCGTCAGCGTGCCCATTGCCGACGAGTGCTACAAGTTTGAGTGAGTAGCATCCCATGCAACGCGCCGACAATAATATAGAAGCTGGTATATTCGTGTATTCTGTGAAATTTTATGTGTATATCTGTATATCTGTATATCTGTATATTTGTATATTTGTATATTTAACACATGGCTCCGTTCATAGCCAAAGATATCACTAACACTATGCAAAATATAGAAAGCAGATAGCAGCACAAGTATCCAAACATTGCAGTCGTTACATCATCAAATCGTGCCTCTCATCATTTTTGTGGCTTTTGTCCATAGACAACGTGGCTGTTTGTTAGCTATGCTCGGTATAAATGAACTCGAGAATGAAAAAAAAAAACTAAAAAAAAAACTTACAAATCCATCATGGCGTGAATGTTTGGGTTATGAAGGCGCCGGCGCACTTCGGTCAGCATCACCGTCGCCTGCTCGTGCGTCCACTTCATCACGTTGATGTACAGCCGCATCGACAGGCCCTCCAGGCCCTGGTTGATTTGCATGAAATTGTGCAGGCCCGTCTGCTTGAGCTTGGGGTCCCGCGGCCACGTGCCAATCGGCAGCTTGTACTTTTGGTGGAAAATATTGACAAATCCCTGCTTCTCAAACCAGCCCTTGAGCTTGTAGCCGGGCTGTGGATCACGCCCAATCGCCGCCGCCGCATCGCCCATGCTCTTTATCCAGATCGCTAGCGCATCGTCCGGCTTGAGCGTGTCGTCTTCCGAGTAGTAGTGGATATCAAAGTCCTGGAACTCAGCCCAGCCGCCGGGCTGGAGGTTGTCGTACGTGCGCTGGATCAGCAGCGGCCAGTCCATGATGCTCGCGGCCATGTACCGGCTAAAAATAAACGTAAACGGCTCCTCGTACACCCACTCGCTCTCGACATCGTCAACCTCAAACTTGACATTGGGCGGCACAAAGTTGGGCATGTTGGCGCTTAGGTCGTTGCCCAGCACGAAAGCGTTGGGGTAGGTGTCGGCCACCTCGACGGCCCAGACGCCGTTGCCGGTGCCGATGTCGAGCACGCGCTGGGGCTTCTTGTCCATCTCGACGGGCGCAAGGAATAGAGCCCCGGTGACCAGCGTGACCATATTGTGGATAATCAGAAGACGGTCCATTTCCTGCTCGTCGTTGGGCCGGGTGTAGCGGCCGTGCTGGTAGGCATGGTAGCGCCGGCCATACTCGACGGGGTAGTTGAAGACGCTGGATGCCAGGGATGTGGTGTAGGTGGACTGGCCGTCGCCGAGGGCGGAGTCTGTATCGGTGTCGTCGGGGTACTCTTCTTCGTCCTCGGCATCAATGATTGCGTCTAGTGGCTGGCCGGCGGGTGCGGCACTCTGTGGCGTTGGCGAAGATGGCGACTTTGGCGATGTTGGTGACTCTGGTGGTGTGGCAGCACCAGGAGGGCTTTCGACTGGTGATGATGCAGCATCGGGCGCTGCAGCTGCGGCGGATTCGAGGTTGACGGCAGGGGTTTCCACAGCAGGGGCTGGCGGTGGTTCTTTGCCTTTTTCGGACATTGTACAGTTTCGTATGATTTCTGTCTGTTGTTTCTATGGCTCGCTGCCGTCTAGTTGTGTTGGGGTCGGAATATTGTCCAACCGCAGAAGTCGATTGCTGCTTGATTTGGACCCCACGAACCGTCAATGAGTGAAAATAAGTGAGATACAGAGGTAGATGGAGGTCAGAAAATAATATTGTTATAACGAAGGGATCAAGGTGGTGGAGGATAGAGATCAGGGTGGTCCGATGGTAAGGCTGAGACGGCGATCTTGTACATAAAGAGTCGGACAGGGAGGAATAGAAGTGAAAAGGAAGGAGGCAAAAAAAAAAAAAAAAGCAAAAAGGAGAGAAGAAGAGAAGAATATAAAGAAAAATAAGAAGAAAAAGAGAAAGAAGGGAGAGGCAGACCAAACGACAGAAACAGTGAGTGCCAGCCGGGGTAGCAATAAGAAGAGTCAGGATTCTAAAGGATGCAAGCAAAAATACAACGTCAGCGTCACAGAGGATACAGCGATTATTTGGAGGAGAGAACAGAAAGAGTAAGCAGCGGGGAGAGAATGCTAGGTGCTAGAAAGGCTTAGCGCAGTGGATGACCGGCGATAAGTGGACTCGGTGCTTAAACCAGACACTAGACCCGAGATGTGCAGAGTAGCAAGCCCGGCTGGATATATCGTATGGAAATAAGTGTGTTGAGGTGACTCGAGTTCCGGGGGCTCAACATGCTGTATTCGACAGTTGGGAACTATAAATATAGTATAAAGTGTCGAGAGTCTAAGAAAGGAGAGCCGGAAACCGCGTGGTTGGCTGAACAGTAAAATGATTACATAATATACAATTAAATGCGGCACGAAACAGTTACTGGATTCAGACAAGAGCCATTCTGAGTATAGCATGCCTAAAAAGGCGTTGGCGGCTTTAGCTCAGGCCATGGCTGGAGATATAAAGACGACTAAGCAGAGTGTGGCATGTTGGCTGTCCATTTCCCATTTCTGCGACTTGCCAAGCGCCTGCAAGCTGCTTGAACTAAGATGCTCCTACCGATGACTTCCGGTGTGTCCTTCCTAATCTAGCCGTTGCAGAAAGAAGAAGGAGGGGCGCATTATCGGGAAAGCAGCAGATAGCAAGGAGGGAGATAGGGAGGCTGTTCGATAGTGGAAGGCGCTGTTGGTTAGCAGTTGGCTTTGTTAGGCATGCTTTCTTCTGCTTTCTTTTGCTTTTCTTCTACCTTTATATTTACTTTTACATATACATTTACGTACATTTACGTACATTTACATACATTTACATACACTGACAAATTACAATAAATATGCCGCACATACACAGCGAGACAACATCAAGTGGTGAAATACCCTGCCAAGACTCGAGTGGGTTCCAGTGCGGGAGCGGCCTTGTCTTTTTGCACTTGCCTGCGACATGCTATTTACAGGCCATTTGACAGACATGGGTTGCATTGATTTATGTACTCAGTAGACCCTTCTTTTCTTCATTCATATTTTCTACTATTGTCTTTCTTCTTATTTCTGAGCGACTACCCAGCAATATCTACAGACAGACTGTTCACCAACAACTACAGCAACAGAGTAATAACACCACCAGGAAAGGGAGGATCAGACAGAGATCAAAGGTGTCAGGACTTCTCAAGTGTCAGGCTAAAGTGAAAACTTGCAGTGGGCCATGCTTTGCTTCACGCCTATCACAGCGGCCCCCTAGCGTCTAGGCCGTCCTCTAGACTGGCCCTAGGCTCTCCGGGAGTGATCCGGCCGTTGTAGAAAAAGATCTCATGAAAGACTTTCAAGACAGTACTCGTAATATCCTAAATTAGCCAAAAGCTGCCCGGAGATTTAGAAGCCAGAGGGCACGTCTGTGCGGTGGTTCCCTGCACAGCGTTGCAAAGAGCCGACTCAATATCTCCGGATTATGTAAGAGTCGTCGGCAATAGCCGCACATTTTTATACGAGTATTTGCAATCACCAATACACTGCATCTACTCGGATATCAATAAGGCTTTGCAATCTGGGGATTGGTAGACGAGAAATAGAGACCAAAGGCAGCTCATCCTGGTTCGTGGGCCGCGAGCTTAATCCAAGTCTGGCGTACAAGTAATCGCCCGAGTCATGTTTCCAATGGTTGCTTATGTGGTCACATCGTTGGCAATGTCAAGACGCTGCTCAAGCTTGAAACCCAAGATATATCTGGTAGATACAAGATGAGAGGGCATATGATCTTACAAAGGTGTCTTTGGGGGTAGTTCTACCAAGAGTCTATTGATAATATAACGAATTCTAAACAAACTGCACCACATAATCAGCCCTTGTTTCAACTCAGAGGCCTCGCTGGGCTGCTGGTTTTGGGTTTTCTTATGCTCAATTAGCTGGATGAATCTGCAAAATTCATCTTCAAGAAAGATAAATGCTGAATATTTATTGGATTTAATAAGACATTTTAAAGCACATATAAAAAAAGCTACATTCCACAACAAACGGCGAAAAAAAAAAAAAATAGAATTTCAAAGCTTGCTATATAATCAGTCAAAGTATGATTGACTTGGACGTGCAAAATCACGATATCATGATATGTTGATTATTTATTTCCGACTGCCCTGATAATGTCAAGTACGATACACCAGCACCGTGAGACAAGTTTGACCAATGGGCAGCTCTAGCATGCACAGCACTGCTGACAAAGACCATCAGCAATTGCGCAGCCTCCCAATACCAAAAGGAATGCAAATCTCTACGCAGCTTTGGATACATAAATTGACTGCAGAACGTTGCTTATGGATGCTTGTCAAAACCAATGCAATCTCATCATCTTCAACCTTTGTCAACGAACTCAGAGCACTGTCCGAAGCAGACATGACAACCCCGTCTACAACGTTGACTCCCGTCGACCGCATCGAAATTACGGTGCTGGTCGACAACGAGCTCGACCCTATCTCACCGAGCCAGAGCGAGCATGTCCAGTATGCCGGCAAAATGCGCGGCATTAAGCTCAAACCCGTAGACAGCAATGCCGACCCAGACCGGGACCATTCCGCCTTGGAGCTCCGCATGGACGCCATCTGCTGTGCTGCCCACGGCCTGTCGCTGATGATTGTAAGTTTTGTGTACAGATTTGGGCGTGGGCGCTTTCGAGTTTATGAGGAAAATGAGGAAAATGAAAATAAAACGAGAAAAACAGCTAAGAAAAGACTGCCTACTCTGGGGACACTTCGCACACCATCCTGTTTGATACCGGGCCAGAAGAGGACGTGTGGGAGCGCAATTCAACACGTCTCGGCGCCGACATTGCCAAGATTGAGCGCATTCAGCTCTCGCACTGGCACCGCGACCACTCCGGAGGCATGCTGCGCGCCATCAAGATGATCAACCAAGCCAAGGCTGCCACCGAATCCGATACCCAAACTCAGAATCTGGTCATCGACCTCCACCCGGACCGTCCCGACTACCGCGGCTTCATCGTGCCCGGTATGCCGCCCGTCTCGCTCGAGGCTGACCCCACCTTTGCCCAAATTGAGACCGCTGGCGGTGCTGTCGAGAAGCACACCGACGGCCACACGGTCGCCGACGGTTTCTTTTACGTGTCGGGCGAAATCCCGCGCGAGACAGACTTTGAGACTGGCGTGCGCGGTGCTGTGCGCTATGTCACGGCCAACAAGACATGGGAGCCAGACACCCTGATCCACGAAGAGCGGCTCGTGGCGTGCAACTTGCGCGGCAAGGGACTGGTCGTGTTTACCGGATGCAGCCACGCGGGTGTCGTAAACGCATGCCGCCATGCTATCAATACGCTGCAAGAGCGCGTGCACTGCGTCGTCGGCGGGTTCCATCTTGCCGACAATGACCCCGAGAAGCTAAAGAAGACGCTGCAGGGGCTCAAGGATATTGGTCCGGACGTCATCGTGCCGGGCCATTGCACGGGCTGGCGCTTCAAGTACGACTGGGAGCAGGCCATGCCGGGCACTCTGGTGCCTTCTTTTGTGGGCACAAAGTACGAAATGGTAGGCAACGAGTAGATACTCTATAGATTTGAATAAATTGATATTTATATTCATACACGTTCGCTATACAAGGTATCTAATCAAAGCAAACTAATAAAAAGTAAAAACAAAAGTGAAAAAGAAGAAAACGAATCAAATCTGACTGTCAAAGAAATCGTTGATGTCGTGCATGTCATTCTCGCCGCCCATGAGCTGGTAAATGTCAAAATTGACGGCTGGATTGGTAAAGGCAGTCGTCCACAGAGTGTTCTCATCGAGATCAACGCCATCCGTTGGTGTAAGTAGTGAGGGATGTAAAGCAGGCTGCTGCTGTGTTTGTGTGTGTTGGGGAGGGAGGGGAATGCTTGTTTGTTGGACATAAGCATGCTGTTGCTGTTGCTCGGGTGGGTTCATGAATAAGATACCCGAAGAGTCGATATCTGCAAGCTCGAGGTCCAGGTCAAGGTCGTCAATAAAGTTGTACAGCTGGCTGTTGTCCATGTTGTTTAGTGTGTAATTGTATGGTTCTTGTGGCTGTGGCTGTGGCTGTAGATGTGATTGTGATTGTGACTGTGGCTGCGGCTCAAGCAGTGGTGCTTGCAGAACAGGAGCTGCCTGGTAAGAACAGGACCCCAACGCCGGAGTAGGCGGGCTGGGTCCGAGGAGAGTCTGCAGTCGAGCCAGCTGCTCATACCGCGACGCCACATAGCTGTTGCCCAAGTCGCCCATCCGTCGTAGTAGCGCCAACCCTTTGCCCATGGCATCCACCGTCGTGGCATCCGTAGGAAATGCCATGTACACCAGCGACAGCACAATTGCCGCCGAGAACACATGCTCGCCATCCATGTAGCCGTATGTCGCCACCATGTTGTGGTTTGCCGCCTTGCTCATAAACTGCACGGTGTTGCGCGCCGCCGACTTGCACGCCTGGATCACGGCCACCGTCTTGGCAGACAGCCCGGCCTGCCAGTCCTTTCCCTTGGCTTCGGGACGCTTGCGGATCAAGCTGATGCGCTTCTGCACCACGTGGAACAGCAGCGGTCGCGCTGTCATGTTGATGCACTGGTAATAGTGCAGGTACATGGAGATGCTCTCGCGCGACAGCTTGCCGCGGTCCGGGTCCAGCCTTAGAGCTTTGGGCAGGGCTTCTTCCCACTGAATCAGAGACTGCAGGATCGAGTGCACTGTCTGCACCAGGGACTGGCCCGTGTGCGTTGAGGCTGCTGTTCGCCGGTAGATGAGCGCGGTGATCGTGCCGAGAATCCGAGACAGCTCAGTATAGCAGCACAGAACAACGACAGGGCTGTCGACAGCCTCGCTGGGCAGCCGTGATGGCATTTGCACGGCAACGTCCTCGTCGAGAATCGAAATGGGGTTGCCGGACTTTAGAGACAGGATCCGGTCGAGACTGTAGATGCTCCACCATACACGCCGGCGGTGCTCTCGTTCTGCATCGGATGCGGTGGATGTGGCAGGAAGTTCCTGGTGCAGGCCAAGACTAATGGCCATGCGAAGGGCAATGCCAATGTACAAGAATGCGGCATCGCGCCGGTTCATGTTCTGCAAGAAGTAGCCGACGTACGCAAATGTTTCGACGCCGAGAATCGACCCTGGTTCGTGGACGTCGGGCAGAAGCGCCAGTGCATTAGAAAAGTAGACAAAGCCGGGAGGGTGGTCATCTTTGAGGTTCTCCGGTGACTTTCCAGGGGACTCTTCCGATGGCGTTTCTGATGTCTGCCGGTTGACCGAGTAGAGCCGACCGAGAGCAAGAATCATCAAGACCTTGGCATACGTGAGGCACGATTGGGTATCACTCAGGTCCGGCGGGCTGTGTTCATATGCATGGTCGAGTTGCGTCTCGAATGCTTCGGGGTCGGAAAAGGCAAAGATGGTGCCAATGTACATGTGCTGCGAGAAAAAGTAGTGACGCGCAACGTCGACGGGGGGGAGTTCGATAGCGCTGTGTATGTTTTGACCAAACAATGGCTTGCGAGAGAGCTGGCCAGGATCGTAGAAAACGGGTGTGTGCTCGGCACCCGTGTCATGCGACGACGAGTCCAGGCCGGACATGCGCGAGGCAATCTGAAAAAAGTTGTCGGCCGAGCCGCGGCTGGCTTTGAGGTAGAGGCTCATCTGCTTGAATTGGTCGGGCAGAGACTCTTCTGTGTCGTCCAGCTCGCTGTCGTTGTCCGCTTCGGCCTCAATGTCATTGTCATCGTCGTCGTTATCGCCAGGAAGTGCTGCCAATGGTGACAGACCAGCCGGGAGAGAATCGATGACGTCTTGTGGTAAACTGTTGAAGATGTCTGTCTGTCAGTGGCGTGGGCTTATCGGCTGCTACAGGCAAAGGTGAACATACCTTTATAGCGTTCAAGCTTCGCTTTGAGGTATCTCAGTTTGCTATCCATATTAGTATCTATGGCAACTGAGCTCGCAGAGTAATGGTAAAAACATACTCCTCGTTGACGCGGATCTTCTTGGGTCCGGCATAGCTGCAATCGAGGTTCTTGGCCTGGCAGCGTTCACATTTTGGGAGATGTTTGGAACAAAAGATTTTTTGGCGTTTGCATTCATGGCAGCTGCATATATGTTAGACGAGAGTAGTAGAGTACAAGAAAGAGATAAACGCACGCTCTTGGCTTGGGCTCTGGAGGTGCCTTTCCCTTGCGTCCGGGAGTCGGCGGTTTCTTGATGCGTGCCATTCTTATGTGGAGTATATGCTGCTATAAATGCAGTATAACGGTGGCATAACACCGTAGAAATGCAGCCAAAAAAAATAAGAAAATAAGAAGAAAATAAAAACTGTAAAGCAGTCAACTTTTAAACATTGACAACGTCCCCCTCAGATTCAAGCATGAAACTGAAGACGGAGCCCGTCTTATCGACGTCACGCGCGACACATTGGCCCAATAAGAGCTATGATGAGGTGGGAAAGGAGAAGAGAAAGCAATAATTTAGGACTGTCAGCCTTAAAGAAGAGTATGAGACAAAGACACAAGGCGGACAAGGCTTTGTCAAGATAAGCTGTTGCTCGCAGAGGTGGTGGTCGCATTCATAATGGTGGTATCTGAAAGCTGACGTCCCAAGTTGGATGTTGTCATTCCAACCAATCACAGATGTCCCACGGAGAAGATGACCCACTAGTGTCGGCTACCCTCTCCGATATGCATCACTCTGGGCTGGCCAAGGGTAGCGATGGCGAGATCGATTCTAGACTTATTGATTCTGGATAAAACAAAATACAATAAAAAGTTATCTGCTGGCTTGCACATATTGGAATTCAAAAGATCTTTAAAGATCGTGAATGTGAAACCGAGTTTATCAAAGTGGTGATCACGTGATGAATAATAGCGATAAGATAAGCTGACCGCCAAAAAAAATTGGCAGAATCGACCTAGCAAAACGCAGTGCAAAAAAAAAGATCTCCCACCAGTATCACCAAGGTTGAGGCGACCAGACTCGAATAGCAAACCCCGACCTATACCGTTAACATCAATAATCACACAATGGCCCGTGTCGACGAGAAGGCGCGGTACTACCTGGAACGGTCGGTACCGCAACTGCGCGAGTTCGAGACCAAGGAGATTTTCAACAAGGATGAGATCCGCATGCTCGTCCAAAAGCGCACCGAGTTTGAGCGCATCATTCTGTCGCCCGGATCGAAGCCCGTCGACGTTCTCAACTACATTGCATGGGACCAGCAGATGGACCTCCTGCGCCAAAAGCGCTGCACGCGCCTGAAAATCAAGCAGTCGTCGGGCCACGCCAGTCAGGGCCGCATCTTCCAGACGTTTGAGCGCGGCGTCACAAAACACCCCGGCAGCACCCTGCTGTGGCGGAAATACCTCGAGTTTGCAGCACAGGCCAAGGCCACCAAGAGATGGCGCGGTATCATGACGCGCGCGCTGCGTCTGCTGCCAGGCGACGGCGAGCTGTGGGTTATTGCCGGCCGCAAGAGCGTGCGGGATGGCGACATGGAGGGCGCACGCAGCTACTTTATGCGTGGCTGCCGGTTCTGCACGGCATCGTCGGCATCATCGTCGAGTCTGCTGGTGTGGACAGAGTATGCGCGCATCGAGATGGAGTGGCTGCAAAAGTTTGAGACCAAGAACAGCAATGGCAAAAAGAACAACTCGGAGATTACATCATTGGTGGCCGAGAGCCGCAAGAAGAAGAGCGACAATGTCTACGAGGAGGGCGAGGGCATGGCTTTTGATGACGACGACGAAGACGACGATGACGAGGGCGATTTCTCCAACGCCGTGATCCTGCCCAAGCACCTGACCGACGACCCGGCCGCTCAGGCCAAACCCGAGGTTTTCAGCGACGATGCTATTGCCAAGCTCAAGGCGACACCAGCCCTCGAGGGTGCCATCCCGCGGGCCATTTTCGACGGCGCAACGCAGCAGAACTTTTTCAACGGCGATGCGGGCGAGGCCTTTTTCGATGTGTTTGTGTCCTTCCAGGGCAAGGTGGCCGCACAGCCGGCACTTGTGCAGCATGTTGTGGATGTCCTGAGCGAGAAGTACGCAGCCGAGCCGGCGACATGGAACTGCCGTGTCAAGCAGCCGCTGCTGGGCTTGGAGGCAGACAGCGCAGCTTTCCCGCGCGCGCTGCGGACAGCCCTGGTGCTGCTGTGGGAGGGTATGGACGCTATGAAGACGCCCACGACAAAGGCACGCCTGGCCGCCAAGGCGACTGCGTGGGTGGACGCACTTGTGTCGCGGCAAGGACTGGACGTCGGCCTGCATGCTGTCCTCGTGGACACGCGGAGGAAGCTGCAGAGAGCTGCCGGTGTCAAGGAGGAGGAGGAGTCCGAAGACCAGGAGTAATCGGGTCTTTCATCGTTTCATTGTTTATCACTTTATCATTTTCTCGCATCATGTCTTGCCTGGGTGTTGTATTATCATTACTATTACTTGTATATACCAAAAGCTATGCATTCATTCCCATCTTAATCTCGTTCACGGCCACAAAGGTTACTGCTTCGCTACTGACATGATGTGCTCCCACTCGGACGGTGACACCTTGCCCACACTCAGCCGACCCTGCTTCAACAACTGCATGTTGGCCAGCGGCGAGCCTGGCGCAGACCCCATGGCGCGCAGGTCGTAGAGCGAAATGACCTCCTTGAACTTGGACCGGAACTCGACATGCACGACGCTCCATTTCGGGTTGGCCTCTGTGGATGATGCGTCGTAGTAGGCCGTCTTGGGATCGTGCGCCGACCAGTCGGGCGAGTGCTCCTGGACAATCTCCATGGTGCCCACGATGCCCGGCACTTTGGTGTTGGAGTGGTAGAAAAACGCGAGGTCGCCCTTGCGCATGGCACGCAGGTTATTGCGCGCGCCGTAATTACGGATGCCATCCCAAGGCTCAGGCTCGGTCTTGTTGCGCAGATCGTCAATGGAGAAGCGCACGTCGATGCCTCTCTCAAGGCGCGTCTCCGGTTCAGCCTTGAGCAGCCAGTACTGCTTTGCGCCAGGTGTGGTCTGCGCCGTCTCTGTAGTTTCTTCTGTCTTCTGAGACTTTGCCTTTGATTTGGCTGTCTTGGCCGTCTTTGGTGTTGGTTTGGGCTCTGCCTTTTTGGGTGTTGGCTTTGTCGCTTTAGTTGTGGCTTTTGGTGTGGCTATCGTCTCGGTGGCAGGCTCTTCTTTCACATCGGTTCTCCGTCTGGATGACCGCCGGGGTGCCTCGGCCGCCTCGGTCTCGATCTTTCGTTTCGCCATTTGTGTGGTGAGTGTGCCGATTCGCGATTTCGAGAATGCGCTTCGTAGGGATTGCATGTCGCTTGTCGTGATGGCCAACGCGTTCAAGATGTGGGCCTCTTAGCTACTAATAGCGTATTTATGAAAATAAGCATAGTAAATGACTAAGTACACTATACATGCCTCTATCAACAATACACTGATGAATTGCCCATGCTTTGACATTATTTTATTCTTAGATTGCTCATTACTTGTTAGACTCTCGTTTCTATCTTTCGTTGAGTGATCCTCAAAGCCAGACATCCATCAGCCGTCGCATCTGCCCCGGCTGTATCTGGGCATCAACAAATTGGACGGACCCAAGGCAATTATACATTGATATGCAGGAAGCACATGCTTTGTCAACTCGATCTTATCTGCTACATTACCAATGATACTTTCAAGTCGTCACACAATTGCGGGAGGATCCGAAGACGAGCGTTGGCACTTGGCCTCCTCAGCCGGCCCTACGCCATCTAGTTGTCTGTTGTCTAGTATGTGTCTCATCAGTTTGGTCCTATCAGCTTCTGTCAAGATTACTATTATCCAGTTATCAAAGGATACAAAGGGATATGGTCCCTCAGCCATTAGCCTTTCAGAAAGTCAATGCATTACCCCAGCTTTGCATCTCGCTTGGCAAGTTGATGTGTCTACCCCAGCCTAGTCGATGGCAGATATCCGGTTGCATGCTCACGCAAACAAGTTGATTTATGATCGCCGGTGGTATTGGTGTGCTAGTTGGGCGTAGTTGACAAACACTATTAAGCATAGTGAGCGTAGTATATCTCATATCAATTACCGTCGTCTTTGTCTTTGCTTGTCGTCGTTTGCTATGAAGTTGATATCGATGGCCAGCGCGCCAACGACCGCCACACCAGCAGTACTTTAACACCTGTGAAAATCGCTTGTGCATTTATTATCTCTCTTCTGGAACTGTTCTTCTGGTCACACATAATCCGGCATGATTTCTAGAAGCTGAATAGAATCTCGTCAATGTGTCAATGCCGATGCATCAAAAAGGTACTTGTGCGTACATACAAATACCGCTGTATTCAAAGTATACTTTCTACCTCGTCTGCCAATATGATTGGTTGCCGTTTTCGTTAAGGCATCCAAGACCCACCATGGCACTAGCGCGGGATTGAAACCACAGTTGACAAAAGCATACAGATAAGTGGATCGTTTCTTTTCTCCTTTTCTCCTCCCAGAAGCCGCTGTTCTCACTCTTGTCTTCCTTCGCAGCTCCTGTGAGTCCCTGTGTCTTCCTTGCTCACCAACGCACCTTCGCCAACAGGCCCGACGCGCCTTTTTCGCTTTCACTGTAAGTACTGCTTTTATTCGTGTGATCTGTATCTTGCTTGTACTGGGCTCTTTCCTATTTTGCATTTTTATCGTCCGCTCTTTCCATTTCCAGATTTGCTCTTTCCGTTTTCTCTCATTTGTTGTCTGTTGTCGCTGTCTCTCATCGAGAGAATCTGCCTGTCTTGCCTCATCTGTATCTCCATCGCTCCTTCCTCCCCCCGGCACTTGGCCCAGCTGCATGGTGTAGTCGCACTTTGCACCTTTGCCGTCTTTGTCAGCTTTACTCTTGTACCGCCCGTGTCGTTCGATTGATATCAATTGGTATTGATTTCGATCGATCGAGGTCGCGTTGTGTGCGAACGCGATCGGGCGGGTCCTCATCGCGTTCTGCTACCGAATTGCCCGAGTTTGCAGCAATGCATAGCACTGTGTGTACCTTATGAAGCCACAGTGAAATAGTGTGAACAATTATACTTCTTCTCACATTTGCACTGTACACCACCTGCTCCTTCCTTATTCCACCTAAACTACAGCAGGCTCTTGCCTATTGCGACAACTACCCCCTGAATCACAGTGTATTTAGCACAAGTTTAGCACCTGGATGTCCCGTGCTCCAGCCTATCGGCCAGCCAGGGGAAGAGCGATCGGACTGTACCGGCCAGCGCCTTCCAGTCTTATCTGTCTCGTCTTGACACGCTTTACTGGAATAAATGATTTAAATCTTTCTCCTAATTATATACATTAAATAACAAAATCAATCCAGAAAAGACTACAGGCCTGCCTCCGCTCCAGCCTCTCTCAGCACCCCCAAGCCCATGCCCCATCCGCGACCTTTCCACCTTTTGGACCTCTTTTTTTCGAGAACCTGACGCGACTCAACACACACATCACACACGCACCATCACGCACTCGCCGTCGCTTCAACCCGCCGTGTGTGTCTCTCCCCATCCAGTCACAATCTCCATTCCTATTCCATTCTTAATTCACGCTCGTTCTTTTTTTTGTTCCCTGTCGATTTACTCAAATTCCATCGTCGTCGCCACCGTACTCCCCTCCCCCTTCAAGAGCCACCTTTCCCATCGCATCGCGACGCATCCGCCATCCGATCGCTTGTGCCTCTCTCACATCTCTATCTCGTCCGTTCTTTTTTAGTGTGTACTTTGATCGCTCCTTTTGTTGGGCCCGTTATCCGTTATACTTGTTTACTTCCCATCCCAATTGTCTTTTTCATTTGCTGCGCTCCTCCACCTCCCCCCGGCTGTTGGACGATCTCGACGATTTTTTCCACGCTTCTCATCGCGTCGCCGTCTTGTCCATCAAAGCTGACCGTGCATCCCACAGCTATCACAGCGCATCGCACCTCGGCGCATCAGAATCGACAACAGCATCCATTGACTTCTGTTCACCGTTCCCTGGACTCATGGGCGCATTTTGCCGACCAGCCTCCTCTCCTCCCTCCTCCTCGATGAGCATCTAACGACCTTGCATCATCAGCAGCATACCCACTGGGTATAATCCATCGACGTCTTCATCACTCGCAATAGCTTATACATCACCTAAACGAATCACGATTCACAACGATTGCGAACACCCCTTCCGGTCTCATACACCTCTCTGCATCCCATACACCCACCTCCTGCGGCGGACCCAATCGCCGTCGCTGACAAGTGGCCACTATGAGCTCCTGGATGAACGAGCCGGCCGTGCAGAACCACAATGGCAATGGCTTCCCGCATATGAACGACCCGAACGCGCCGCCTGGCGGCATGGCCGGGATGATTGACCCTTCGGCTTTTATGCACAACCCCAACGCCGGCCAGTTCAACCCTGCCGCCCAGGGCCAGTACAACCCCCAGATGATGGCAATGCAACACCCCCAACAGCAGCAGCAGCAACACCGTACCGCCTCTCCATCGCCCTTCAATCCCATGTACCAGACAAACCAGGTTATCCCGTCAAAACGTCCTCGTCCGCGCGAGGATAGTGTTGCCGCATCGCCGCGCCAGAACTCAGGCATGCTGCCCACGTCGCGCGCAGAAACCCCTGGACAGTACGGTCAGCCACAATCGCAGCAACAACAACCGCCCCAGGGCCAGCAACACCTCCCCCACAACGGCTCGGCCAACGCGACACCATCTCCTATCATGGCAAACCAGATCCGGGCCGGTAGTGCTGTACCTCAACGTGTCGCGACCACCTCACCTCATCCCTTCTCACCCGCAAACCAGCAGACCTTCAACGCCCAGGCATCGCCCGTACCCTCGGAACATGGCCAGACCCCAGGCCAGAACCCCTACGCCCAGGGTGCTGCAGGCAACTTCCCCGGTCAGGGCTTCAACCCCAACTTCCCACAGACACCAAACGGCGGCCGCCCCTCGCCAAATCCCCAACAGGCCGGCGCTCCTGGCCAGATGATGCCGCAGCATATGGCTCAGATGGGCCAAATGGGCCAGATGGGCCAGATGAACCCAATGGGACAAATGAACCCAATGGCGATGGGGCAGGTGCCTCCGGGCGCCATGTTTACCCCCCAGATGCAGCAGCAGCTGGCTCAGGCAAGAACACCTGTTGACCAGCAGAAGTTGATGTACCAGATGCAAATACAGCGTCAGCTTCAGCAGCAGCAAGGTGGTATGCAGCCCGGCGCGCAGCTGCCTGGCCAGAACATTTCTGCTCAGCAGCGTAGCATGATCGCAAGACAGCAGCAGCAGCAGCAGCAACATATGCAACAATTACAGCAGCAGCAACACGCCCAGCAACAGCAGCAAGCTCAGCAAAGCCAGCAGCAACAGCAGCAGCAGTCTCCCGTGCCGCAGGGCACACCTAACGGACAGGTTCCCCCAGGCACACCAAAGTCGGCAAACGGGCCTCCTAACGGACCTCAGCCTAATGCGCAAAGGCACAATCCCGATCAGTTTATACACCAGCTCACCGTCTTCATGAACCGGATCAATATGCCACTAGATGCCAACCCTATTATCGGCGACCGCCAGGTACACCTCGCTCAGCTTTTCCAAACTGTGCAGAAGCTCAACGGCTACCGGAACGTAATGCAGGCCAACGGCTGGCCACAGGTCACTGCTGCACTGGGCTTCCCGCAACATCAGATTCCTGCTTTTGCTCAGCAAATTCGTAACGTGTACGAGCGCAACCTTGTTAAGTTCGAGGAATTCGTTACACAGACCCGCGCGAAGGCAAACCAGCAGCAGCAACAGCAGCAGGCTCAACAGCAGCAGCAACAGCAGATGCACCTCCAGCAGCAATCCCAACAGCAGCAGCCTCCACAACAGGCAGCACAGCAGCAACAGCAACAACCTCACCCACAACAGTCTCAGCCCCAGGGCACTCCACGACAAACTCACCAGCAGCCGCCTCAGCAACAGCAACCGCAGCAGCCATTACCACCCCACGAACAAGGTGGCCCTGTCGGTCTGCCACCCAACACACCCAAGTCTGACATGCGTCCCAGCCCCGGACAAAGACAACCTTCGGGTCAGCAGCAACCACCACCTACACCTATGGGCATGGGCGTCGGTACGCCTAATGGACAGCAAGCACTACCCCAAGCGCCACCCAGCGTTAACGGCTTTGCGTCGCCTCAGCTTCCTGCCAGTCAGCGTCCACGTGCCCCTGCTAAGGGTAAGGCCGCACGCGTTGCACAGAATCAGCTCCAGACGCAGGCGCAAGCCAACTACCTCAACCAAATGCAGGCCCAGGGCCGGTCACCATATCCGCCCGGCACGCCCGGTCAGCACCCCGATTTTGCAGCTCAGTCGCCGGCACAAGTCAAGATGGGCGTTGCCCCTTACATGGAGGGACATGTGATACCTCCAGATGGTGTTGTCGCACCGCCACCGCAGCCCCAGCTGCCTCCTCTTGAAGAGTCGGACGAATACAAGCCCAAGACGCGCGAATACCAAACGTATGGTGGTGTGGATATCTATGCTCCCGGCAAAGTGGTTACAGATATCCTGCGCATGCGCCCCGATGTTCCGGCCCCGACAGAGCTTGGCAATGTCGACATCCACGCCTTGACGATGAGTATCCAATCCGGCATTCACAGCGAGATCCGCCTGGCCCTGGATACACTGGCCACTGTGACTGTCTGCAACGTGCCGACGCTTGACATAAACATTGAGCACTGCGACGACCTGCTGGATACGATTCTTGAGTACGCAGAGGAGCTTGTTGATCTTCTGGCTGATAACACGGCTGAGGTTTCGGACGAGATTTTGATTCCACCATACGAAGATATAACTCGGGCGTGCCAGATCGAGCGCCTCTCGCTGCGTGACGACCCCGAGTATGGATCTCCGGAGGACGAACTTAACCGCGCTGTGGACTACCTTCTCTGCATCACGACCATCTTCCGCAATCTGTCATTCAACCCACACAACCAGGCTAGTCTTGCTGACGAGACGGCTATCAAGTTCCTGTCGCAGGTGATTAGATACGCCGGCACGCGTAATATGTTTTTCCGCACACAGATCAACATGCTGGAGTTTATGAAGGACGTCATTATCCTCCTTTCTAATATCTCAGGCTCGATCGAGCTGCCCGGGCACGAAGAAGCTTTCTGTCTTTTGCAGTTCCTTCTGGCATTTGCGCCATCATCTCTGCCGAGTCTGGCCGACGAGCACATCTTCTTCCCGCTGTATCAGCCGACGCTGCAGCCATATTTGCCACCAGCTGTCGACGCACTGGCGAAGCTGCTAGCTCGCGACGAGCCCAACCGAACGCACTTCCGCAACGTCTTCTCGATGCCCGGTGCAGCCGATCTGTTGACGCAGACATTTGCACTCGCTATTTCTCCGATTCCCGAGCATCTTCGCGAGATGCGCCCGCGCCACCTCCCACCAATTCTGGAAGTCCGCAAGCCAATGCTGATGCAGGGCCTGCTCGCCGCAGATATCGTGGCCAGCCTTGCACCTGGGCCTGAATCGGGTGTTGCGCGCGCGTGGCTGCTGGCTGAGAACCAGTTCCCACAGAACCTGCATCGTACTGTGCGCGATCTGTGCAGACAGTACGAGAGCGTCGAGATCATGTACCGCCAGCAGCCGCCGTTCCAGGGACGCGGCCGCCCTCCACCGCCGCCACCCAAGGACGCCGAGCTCCTGTACATTGTGGTTCTTGCGATCTCGATGCTGCGCAAGCTGAGTGAGAAGGCTGTCGATCCAAGCGACCCTGCATGCTCAAAGTTGCCGCCATCGGTGCTGCCTTCCGAGGATGGTTTGCTGGAGGCTCTAGAAATGATAAGTGGCGAATGGAGCCGTGACGGCTTCCTGCGCAACCTGGTGTCTTTTGCTTCGCTGGAGAAGTAATTTCAGAGTCAACATGATGTGTGTGTTGTGACGTGTTTTATGTGGTGTTTTAACAACGAAAATGGGGCGATCAAGGCGTCTACTGTCTAGCTGTCTGTGTTTTCTTTTTGCTTTGCTTCTTTTTCATCTTCTTGTGCTTCATCTGCTTCTTTTTGTTATTCTCTTTTCCTTTTGTTTGCTGGTGTAAGCCTGGCTGTACTTTTTTCTCGTTTGGATCTCTTCTTCCCATCCACTGTCTTGACTAGGTTTTATCTAGGTTGTCTATTGTCCAGCTTATTGGTTTCTCGTTATCACTTTACATTACTGTCTTGCATTCACAATTTTCATATATAATTATTATTATCACGTATTTTGGTGTAGCACTTTATGGTTATCTTCAGCAAGTGTTTGCGCGTTGACTCTTCACTCGCTGGCTTGATTCCTCTTAAGAAATTTATATTTCTTTGTATATCATTGTGGTTCGTATAGTACAAGTTTAAATTCACGCTTTTCCGTCATCTCCATGCCTATTGTAACCGATCCCCGTCGACTTTTAAAAGCCCTTTTGTAATAGCCACTGCTCGATCTTTGGCCGATGAAGTCCCTAGCTTGTTAGTATAATGACAATAACCGAGTTCGTAGAATAGGGTATAGAGAATAGACACCCACCTTGATGCTGATGTGGTTGGTGACCGGGTTGACCTTGGCCTCGAGCTTGAGCTCGGCCTGGATCAGGTCGGCAAGCGCGCGCGCATCGCCCTCAATCTTCTTGATCTCGGTCGTCTTGTTGGTGCCGCCAGACTTGATGCGGTGGTAGACTGGGATGTTGGAGGGGTGGGTACGGTTGACGGTAAACGCTAGCGGTGCAGCTTTTTTGAATGGTGGTGTCGATGTTGGCGCTGCCGATGTGGCCGACGAGGCCGGTGTGGCTGCCGGGGCGTCGGTAGAGGAGGGGGTGGTGGTAGAAAAGAGCCGGACGGTGGGTAGCCGCAGAGTTGCTGGGCGCAGGCGTATTAATTGAAGCATTGTGGCGGTATTAAATCTGGAATTGCTAAAAAATTGGCAAAACTTCAGATCTTCATCAATCGACATCGTGACACTGGTGATGGTCGTTCAATGTCACAGTTTACAGCATTAACACACCGCCCGGCAGAATATCCGCTTGCGGCACGGAACAAGTATTGTCCATTGAGGGACCGCGTCTGAATGGAATAATGAGGGACGACCAAAATTCCCACATTTCCTGCATTTTGGTGCAGGCGGCAATATGACTAAGATAGTAGACTAAGGGTCGTCAAATAAGAAGAGCAAGAACGGCGGCAGCTCGCCCCACCAAACGAAAAATGAATGCCAAAATTCAAGGTCTACTCCCCTCCTTCTACTTATCACCATCATCACCACCGCCGCATTCGCAAACTTCCACACCCCCCCCCCCCTTCTTTCTCCTTCGCCATACCGCTTTTTTCCATCACCAATTTTCACCAAAATTTCAAAATCAGCAATCATGGCATCTGTGGCCGAGTTCGACTTGCTGCCGCAGCTGGTCCTGCGCTTGGATCGGCACCTCATCTTCCCCCTGCTGGAGTTTTCGGCAGCACAGCTGGAGGATGACAACGGCAACACCACCAACGAGGCCAAGGCCCGCGAGATCACGACCGCCAAGTACGAGCTCCTGAAGAAGACCAACATGACCGACTACGTGGCGAACCTGTACTGCGACATCAACAACCTGGATGAGGCTCCGGCCGAGTATGGCGAGAAGCGCAACCAGGTCCTGACCAAGATGGAGCAGTTTGAGGAGGACACCACCCGGCTGCGCGACCTGCTGGGTAACGAGGACGTTGTCGGCAACCTGCGCAGCGACAAGGTTGCCAACTTGGAGTTCTTGAACAAGGAGCACAATGTAAGTTGCGGAGACGGTGGGAATGTGGTCCAGATGGTTGCAGGTTACAATGGTGAAGAGCTGGCGGGGAATGTTTGAGGGCGAGATGACGCGATGATGGATGATGAAATATGCAGACAACTAACAATCCAGGTCACCGAGGAGATGGTCAACGCCCTTTACGACTACGGCAACTTCCAGTACAGCTGCGGCAACTACGCCGCCGCTGCTGACCTGCTTTACCAGTTCCGTGTTCTGTCCACCGATAACGACAAGGTGTCTGCGGCAACATGGGGCAAGCTGGCCTCGGAGATCCTGACGACAAACTGGGAGGTTGCCCTGGAGGAGATCCAGAAGGTCAAGGAGATGATCGACACAAAGCTGTACAACAACCCGCTGGCACAGCTGCAGCAGCGCACGTGGCTGCTGCACTGGGCCCTGTTCCCCCTGTTCAATCACGAGGCATCCCGCGACGGCGTGCTCGATCTCATGTTCTCGCCCAACTACATCAACACCATCCAGACCTCGTGCCCTTGGGTGCTGCGCTACGTTGTCGTGGCCGTCATCTCGGGCCGCGGCCGCTTCAAGAACGCCGGCACCCAGCAGAAGCAACTCAAGGACATTGTGCGCGTTGTCAAGCAGGAGGCTTACGAGTACACCGACCCCGTCACCGACTTTGTCAAGGCACTGTTCCTCGAGTTTGATTTTGAGGAGGCCCAGCGCCACCTGCCGCGCGCCGAGGAGGTTCTGCGGTCCGACTTCTTCCTGTCGGCCGTTGCCGACTCTTTTGTCGACGCCGCCCGCCACCTGTTCTTTGAGTCGTACTGCAAGATCCACACACGCATCGACCTTAAGCGCGTCAGCGAGCAGCTGGGTCTGAACGTCGATGACGGCGAGAAGTGGATTGTCAACCTGATCCGTGACACCCGGCTGGACGCCAAGATCGACTTCAAGGAGGGCACCGTCATCATGAACCACCCCAACAGCTCCGTGTACCAGCAGGTCATTGAGCGGACAAAGGGCGGTTTCTTCCGGACACAGGTGCTGACCGCTGCCGTGTCGAGATAAGTTCTTTCATGAGACTTGCAAGTCATTTGATATGCAATCTCGCCGGCGTCTTCGACTGCTATAATCATACTTCACATCTAAAAATGGGACGGGATCGGAAAAGAATTTTATGACAAGCCTTGGGTCGTTATTGTTTTCTTTTTTTATTTTCTTTTGTCTCTGCGTCTGCGCTCTCTGCGCTCTCTGCGCTCACTGCGCTCACTGCGCTCACTGCGTTTTTTTCTGTCTTGTCTTATCTGCGTACCCTTCCTTTTACGTCTTTTTTTATTCCTTCTTGTTCCTTTGTCATTCTGTACGGCGTTATTTAAGGAAAATAAAAAGACTTGATTTTTCTTCAAAACTTTTATCCTTGCATGTTTCCTTGCCTTTTTTCAAAAAGCAAAACAGGTCCCAGGGAGTGGGAACACATGTTTTAGAATATCTACAACAGTGAAATAAAAATCATAAAATATTATATTGCAAAGAACACGAGTCTGTTAAGAGTCTTCTAATCGATCGTAGTTTACTAATTAATTGCAAATAAAAATATTTTTAAAATGTTTTAGTTTATTAAATTTTATCCCATAAAATCTATAACCTACAAATAAGTAAAATAAAGAATATCTTTTGGTACAAATACAAAGTAATACAATCGACTCTTGAATGTCACTGAAATCAAGTATGTAAAATAAGAGAACTGATAAAGCATCGTTGGTAATTTTCTAACAGTAGACTTGGAGAGTTATGAGAGACGAGAAACATTTAGAAGAGCGACGATTACATAATTAACACCAACACTTGCTGACATAAATTGGCATGAGCGCGCTCTTCCTTCTAATAGACATTTGACCATTGAGCATCATCGTCACCCTGAATATGATGACCAAGCAGCCATCAATAGACAAGCAAAATTAAACTAAACAGTATTGAAGTTGAGTGGCCCGGCCCAGACACGCATGGCCTTGCCCCAGCGGACAAGACACAGGATAATAAGAAAAGCCCCGCCCATGATACCGCCCTGGATACCAAAGCTCACCTTGGCACCATGGTTAGTAGCCCAGCGCACCTGGAAGTACGAGATAATGAAGCCGCCAATGGTGCGGCTAAAGTTGACCCATGCTGACACTTCACCACTGGCTTCCGGGTACGAGTCGAGACAGTAGCTGGAGACGGCAACAGTGGTGATCATGATGCCGAACACGTAAAGGCCCCAGGTGACGGACGTTACCATATAGTGCCAGTGGTTCTCGAGAGACTGGCCGAGGATGACAATGCCGATAACCATAAAGGGAAGGCTCACAAAGATGGCCCGCAGGCGCACCTCGGGCTCAAAATGACCGCGGTGAGTGCGGATATACTGCTGCGCCAGAGCGTCGTGCAGCCAGTGGCCGGCAAGCTCGCCCAAAATGACACCGACGACGGGGGTGAAGTAAAAGTAGCCGATCTGGAGGACGCCAAAGTTGTAGACAGGCAGCAGCAGGATTGACAGGGTCGTGTTGATGCCGACAACCCAGGCAAACGTGAGGCAGTAGTAGACACAGACCAAGAAGACGGTGGGCTTGAGGATTACACTGACGGTGCGCCACACGGCGTGCTTGAAGCTGTTGCGCAGGCCGCGCGAGCGGAACTGGGACACGCCCAAGACCTGCGCGACACGGCTGCCCGGGGCCGGCTGCTGGTCGGCTGGGATGCGGCGGTCATAGTACGTCTCCTTCAAGAACAAGGCGGTGGCAATAAAACAGGCAGCCGTCATGGCGGTATAGACCCAAAAGGGAACGGGCCAGGACTCAGTAGTCATCATGAACGCCGTCAGCAGGGGGCCCATGTAAGGACTCATGACGAAGAAAGAAGCCCAGATATTGATTTTACGGGCACGCTCGTGGAAGAAGAACATGTCCTGGATAAAGATGAGACCGGAGACTTGGGTGACGGTCGAGAAGAAGCCGTTGAGAATGCGCGCAGCCATAAACGACTCAAACGACGTGGCGCCAGCACACCATGCAGCAGTAGCTGTCGACACGGCCAAGAAGTAGAAGACGACCGGCAGACGGCCAAAGTAAGAAGACAGAATAACGACAAAGATACCGCCCGCACCGAGCATAAAGACGTTGCCGGACTGGCTGTGGTTGACCTTGTCCTGGGACATGTTCCACTGCTCGGCCTGGGCAATGAGGGTCACCGCACCCGTGGCACTGCCGTAGTCGGGCAGAAGCGCCGTGCAGGCCACAATAAAGAGGGTGATATGCTTGGTGGTCCAGGACCAGTTGAGGGGGTCGTTGGGGTCATCGCTGGGCTGCGGAACGAGGATGGTGTGTCCATCAGCGGCTCTTTTCAGATGGGATGTGTCACCACTGCCGTGGCCGCCTTCGCCGCTGTCATCAGAGGTATCTACAGCATCAATGACATAGCCTTCGGACTCGGCAAACTCGTGCAGAGCAGTAGTGGTGTCATGGTGATGGGCCACGGGCCCGGTCTTTTCGGACATGGTGGGTATATTGAAGCAGATGTGATATAAATAACTAGAATAAAGGTATCTGGAGATGAAAAGAAAAGAGACAGAGGCCGAACAAATTCCACAGGGAGATTGGTATGGAATAGAGGGATCACCGTATCTTATAAGCTTATAGAGCGGGAGAGTAACGGCAGCAATAATCAAATAGAAATAGCAGACCAATCAACAGATATTAATACAACGTGCCAAATTGCGACAAGATTGCCTTGACCACGACATCACCTTGCTGACAACTTCGTTACTGATCAAACTTCTGCTCTCCCCCCTCTCTTGGTTTGGAGTGTCGATTGTGAGGGGACAGGCAGAAAGACAGAAACAAGGTAGGATCTGCCGTGACGAATACCATGAGAACTGCCGATGAAGAGAGGGGGGGGAGAGAGTAGGGATGTCGGGGGAAACTCTTGTAAAAATGGCAAAAAGAATCAATACTACGCTGATCACCAGTGTACAAGTATATTGCTGGATTAAGACAGACAAAAGAGACAATGTGTGAAAAGGTAATAGAAGAAGGAACACAGCCAGAGTAGAGTGTTGACACGTCAATATATAGAAAGACGGCAGACGTTGATGCTACAGCGATGATACAAAGACGCTTAGCGAGGTAGACACTTTCAGTCAGATCACACCACATTGAATATCAAATCAGTCTTTGGTCCAGGGTGCAGAGATAGCACGGTCTAACATAAATGAACCGCTCAACGGACAGTGATACAAAAGAACAACACAATATAATCAACAAGATGAAGACACGGGAAGAGGTGGCAGTAGGATTCTGTGCCACGGGAGAGAGTTCTCAAGAAGAAGGTGTACAAGGTCGGGGACATGTAATGCAAGTGCAATCAGAAGACGGCAGAGATATAAATATAGACTAGGTCAATGCGTGCATGATGGATGTAGAGGTAGGATGGACAGAGAGGACAAGACAGTGGGAGGACAAGAGTACCTACCGGGTGGACTAGATTCCCGAGGGTTGAACGGAGACTATTTCAAAGTTTGACAGATTGAGATGATAGAGTTTGATTTGAAATTGAGATTGATTCTTGTTTCCATGAAAGAAAAGCCTTGACAAAGCTTGATGCTTGATGGGGACTGGGTCGGGCTTATATCTCCGATGCGGCGTCTCGTCGAGTCCGGCGTCTCTGGATTTCTCTTGTCTGTCATTCGTCGACGTGCAGATCCCCTCACGACAGTGATAAGCTTACTTTGTCTTGGGCTGCTTCTCCAGGTTTGATTCTCGGTATATTTGAAAGCTTCGAGTCTTAAAATATGGGGTAATGGGGAGTAGAGGTAGAAGTAGAAAATAAAAGTATGGGGTAGTACGGGTCTGGGTCTGGATGCCTTTGTGGCTGGCAGATGTCAAAGGGGGGGGGGGGGTGGGGGGGTACTGACTACAACGCCGTTCATAAGACGACCTGGTTGTAATAACAACATACAACCGCACTATTAGGGATAGTGACACAGACACGAGGTAGCCATTATAATGTTTCAAATAAACCAACAAGCAAGCACTTCATTATCATCAATTCAGTCTATTGACATCATGATGATCACATAAGCAGCATAAAAGCTGTACCCATTCACAACAGAAAACAGAAATATTCATAAATAAATGCATGATATAATACCTCACCCAAACGCCTGCTAGTCACTCGTTAAACACGTTACTCCTGCCCAACAAGCCATACCTTGCCCTTGAGCTTATCGATAGCGCTGTCACCCATCCACCAGTCGACACTCCCCTTGTCCTTGTCCGTGCTCGGCCATGGAGGCAGCAAGCTGTCCTTGCTCTTGTCTTCTTTCAGCTTTTTATGGTCTTTAGGGTCTTTGGGGCCTTTGCCTTTCTTGCTGTTGTCCGTCTCGTCTACCCCGGCCTCCCTCGCGCGGTCTGCCTCAAGTCGCGTGCTGCGATGGTCCGCCCAGTCAAACAGCAGCCGCAGATCCTGCAGTCGGTCACGGCCCCAGCCGCTGCTCAGTCCGCTAGCCAGTGCCAGCCGAGCATCGACGACACTGCTGAGCGATGATAGACTGCCGCTGCCGTCGCCGTCCTCACCCAAAACAAAAGAACGCTCCGCCCGGCTGAGGTCCTTGAATGTGTCCAGGCCAAACAGCCACTCTAGTGGATCGCCTCCGCTGCTGTACTTGTTGTTATCGCTGGTCAGATTGGCAGTTACGTCGGCCGATCTTGACAGAGCTTGCAGCGTCGTTGAGAAGACGCTCTCGTGGGCAGGCCGGCGGCGCAGATACAGGTTTTGGTTCGTCTGGAAGGCGGTACGCAGCGACGGGTCGCGCTCAAAACCAACCTCGAGGTCCCAGAACCCTCGTGCCGCTGCATCAGTCCGGATCGCGATGATATCGTCCAGGGGTGGCAACAGACACGGTGTCTGGCGGCGCTGCACAGTATCTTCAGGTGATTGCGTTGTACGCACTTGCGGGTCGGACGAGTGACCACTGGCAATACTGAGAGCCGATGGCTTCAAGTACACTAGAATCGGTACAGAGATGGGCTGGCCCGTTGCGGCGTCTTTGGTCACCAGGCATCGCGGCTCGGTTGCGAGTACCCAAAAGTGCCGGAAGGCCTGCAGGTGGGATCCGTTGTCCTGCACACTTGTTGGGAAGATGGGATAGAATGCCACTAAAAGCGCCCCAATTGCTAGGTTGCTGTTGCCAAAGGTCGTTGTTCCTGATCCCAAGAACAGAGTACCGATAGCCAGGTGGGCTGCCATGTGGCTGCCGTACGTTGTCTGCACATCATCTCGGCCGTGCAAAAGACGTAGTCGACGCAGTACTTCAATATCTCCTGTTCCTGCCATCACCGTTGCGCAAGAGAGCGCCAGCACATCCAGGCACATACGAGCACCACCACGGGCCAGCTGGGAGTCAAAACTGACCGTTGCCTGGCTATCGTTGACCACCACAATCTTAATAAACCGGTCCAGGTAGTGCACCAACAGATCCCGCACGCGCGTGTTGCCTGATCCCGCAAACCGCAGAGATACCGCAAAACAGAGGCCGGCGAGGATCGAAAAGAACGGCAGCTCTTGTGTCCGCAGCATCGGTGAGTCATCCAGTTGGTAGCGGCCACGGAACTCCGCTGGCAAGTTGCGCCGAATCCAGTCGGGCGTCGCACGAATTTCGTTCCACATGATCAAGTTCTTGGCCAGTGTCCGCAGCAGCAGCACATCGGGGCGCACATAGTCAAACTGCATGCTCGACTCGGGAATGTCAATCTTGCGCGCCACAATATGGTCTTCCGTCTTCATGTAGATGAGCGCGACGGCGATTGTCGCTGCTGGTGCCGCGCGGTCCAGCACGTTGACCAACTCAACCTTTTTCGTCGACGATGCCAGGCTTAGTAGCTGCTCAGTAATGTGCATGTCCAGCAGTCCCTTACGGTCGCTGCCCTTGCCGAGGTTAATAAAGCCCAGCGCATATGCTGCTGCAAGACGGTATCCTTCGTTGCGCAGCGGGTCCTCCTCATCCTCGTCGTCCATGTACTCAATCTCCGACATCATAATCTCGCTCATCCGCCGGTGCTGGCTGTTGTAGTACAGTAGTCCAATGCCAAATATGCCCGTCGTCTGAATCTGGTGCGACAAATTAAGCTCCGCTGCTCCTCGCGGCAGCATGCGCGTGACGTGTACCGACAGCAGCCGTGTAATGAGCGAGTCCATCGTACCGAGGTGTGATACTGCCAGGCCTAGTAGAAGACCGATCGACGTCATCATGTGCTTGGGTGTTAGGTATTTGAACGCTACCCATTTTGCAACTGATTTGAGGTGCCCATTCAGGCCAAGTGCTAGAAGGAAACCGGCGTGTCGGTGGCTCAGGTCCGTGCCGGGCTTGTTGAACACAATCCACGACGTGTCAATACCCTTGGCGCGTGCAGAGATGGCCAGACCGTATGCTACACCTTGATGGAAAAAAGCCCAATTCACCTTCTCCTCAGTAAACATAGCCTTGTCTACGCCGACAGCAACATTGCTCGGCCGTACGATGCACGTAAGATTAAATCCTTGAACATTGAACTTTTGCGTTAGCAATGGGAATTGGAACCCGTAGTTGAGCATACCACGGCCCGCCGACGTGGCCAGTGTTCCTGTCGCAATCGTAGTCACCAGCTCTTTTTGCCGCTCCAGGTACTGGGGCTCGGACCAGTCTGGCTGCTGATGCAGCTGCACTACACGCGGCTTCGAAGAAGAAAGTAAATTTTGCGCCTCAAACAGCCGCTTATCGTCACGGAACAGCGCCTGGATCACAATTTGCCGCTCCTCGCTCTCGGGCTCTTCTGCCGTTGCAAGAGCGCCACTGCTGGCGGCATCCTCTTCGTCCTTGGGTGCTGGTGGTTTCTTGTAGAGTGCCTGCATCACAGTATTGCTCGCATTGCCACCGCCGCTGGCGTCCAGCTGCTCTGATTTCAATACTGTGTTCATGTCGCCACGGCCAACAAGCTCGTATAGCTCTTTGCTCCAGTGGCTCGGAGGGCGTTGTTGACAGCGTGCAATTGCATCCTGAAATGGTGTGGCCATGCCCTCGGGCAGCGTATTTAATATCCCGGGCGTGAAGCCGCACTTGTGCATGGCCTCCAAGACGTGGGCGCTGGAGCTAAATGGGGTCACCTCATCAAAGAACTTGCGGAACATGAGCGTGCGTGGTGTCACGTCCTTCCATATGTCGTCGCTGCGTTGTGCATCTCGGGGGTTCTGCTGCAACAAAACTGCGAACACGTCCCGTAGTGACAGAAAAGGCTCAGTCTTTTGTCCTGTCAACCGCTGCCGCACCCAGTCGGATATGTTGGGAATCTCGTCGGGCTGAGGTATAGAGAGGGTTGTAGCTGTAGATGTAGATATGGGGTAGGCCGGAAGGGCCGAGTTTGGCAGTTCAAGAGCATACAATGCTGCAAAAGAAGGCCATTTGAGCCACAGACACATTTGGTGGACGACTGTCTTCAGCCCAATGCTATTTTTGAGGCCACAAGACATAATGTCCAGCTTCTCCTCTTCAAGCAATAGGTGCAAGGCCATTGTAATGCCCCAGAGAGTCTTCTGCCGTGAGCTCTCTGGCGCACTCAGAGCAGTAGGCAGGTAACCAGCATGGCCAATGGCTTGATCGCCAGCTTCAGTAGCCATGAACAGCTTGGCCAAACGAAGCGGTTCTGCCAGTGGACCATCGTTGGTATCGATGCTGGTCGCACTGCCGTGGTAGATGGCCGTTGCAAAGCTTGAAGCTGGACTCGAGGTTGCGTCAGACGCTGCCCAGTTCCACGCCTTTGACATGACCCATGACGGTGTTGCATTATCCAGACGTGCATTGCTAGCAGACACGGCCAGCGCGGCGTGCTGGTCACGATCAATATCGTTGCCACCCGACCCAGATGCTGCTAAAAAGATAATACACAACTCTGTGACAAGAGCCGTCCACTCCTTATCCTTGCTTGGTGCATCCAACTGCATGTCGTTAAGCCACTGCATAAGTTGCCACCAACCAAGTAAGATCTTCTCAGAGTGCGAGGAAGGTAGAACACTGCGTAGAACATTTAATATCTGGCGCACGCGGGCCGACCGAGGCTCGAGCTGGATCTGGACTTGGTGCAGCCGGTCCTGTTCGTCAACTACATCTATAACACCTTTGCCTCGCGGATTACAGAGACTCTTGATGGACACACCAAATTCGCCGCCCTTTGCAGACTGAAAGATGCCGTCGTCAAAAGGGATAGAATAGAGGTCGCGGTTGTGAAGCGATAGTGGCGGGATAGATATGGTTGTGAGCTCGCTCCACGGAGCCTGGATACTGAGCTGGCGGTGGCCATTGTCGCCTTCGCTCAAAATGAAAATCATGGATTGATCGCCGTCATGAATAACACACGAGTCAGCTACGTTCTGGGCTTTCCTGTGCTGGCCCCACGTAACAGATGTTGCCGTGCTGGGTGCCATTCCCGGTGTTGCAGTTGCGGCCGGGCGCATATCACCCCTCACTTGGACATGTAGTGTGAGTAGCTGGAGGCGCTTGTCGATAACGTCCTGGATACACACTAGTAGGTAGTTTCGGTCTTGCTCGTCCACAGAGTAGGGTGTGCCCACAATGATAAACACCTTGCAAAGCTTTGCTGCTGGCCGATTAAGAAACGAATAGCGTAAGTTGGTCGTGTCCATGGACATGCTGTGGACTTTGGTAAAAAGTATCTCTTTGGTGAGACCGTCAAACTCGGGGTCATCCAGGCCCATGTTGTGGAAGCCCTCAAAGTCACCACCGGATCGAAGCTCCTCCAGAAGTCCATCAACTGGGGATTCTAGGAGGCTATTTAGAGTATGGCTAAAGGGTAAGTTCCCGCCACCTGCGCCGCCGCCGTAGCCCGAGCTGTTGCGTCCTCGTTGGCTACCGTGCGAGTCGACGCGCCGACCGCCCGCTGCTGAAGATGTACTTGCACCCAGATTTATTGATGAACCAGGTGCATCTGGAAACATGGGCCGCTCATGAGACGCAGAGAGGTCAGCACGTGCAAGATGTGAACTGGCTCGACGTGACTGCCTCCGAGACACATCACTAATGCGGCCAGTTTCCATCGAAAGAGCTTTCTCAATAGCACCGTTCTCACGGCCTTTCTCCTTTTCTCTCTCCAATCTCTCGCTCTTCCGCGTCCGCTTCACCGGCTGTGGAGGGCCCATACTTTCACGTTCTCGGAAGGATGAGATGTGAGGCGTCGTTGCTCCGCTGGCAAGGTTGGGTGCCATGGAGCTTCGCCGACGGTTTCCGCCATTGCCTGTAGTAGTTCCACCGGTGCTGTCTTTTGGGGCTGATGTGTTCGCCTTGTCTGTTTTTGACTTTCGCCGGCGAGTCAACTGGTCGTCTGCGTTCAGATATGTCATGCGCCACACACTGTACATGCTGGTGTCTCGATTAACGGTGACGGCGAGAACAAGCTCATCTTTGGGGTTGGTATTCTTCGGACCCTTTTTGATCAACTCGATATGTAGAATCTCTTCCGCAGGGTCGAGAAACGGGGTCTGCTGGCTTCCGCTGCTGCGTGGGTAGCGGTCTTTGCTGGCCCTTTCTGGCTGTGTGACCACCAGACCAATCTCGGACATGGGGTCTGTCAGACACACAAGTCGTGGCCATCCCAGGTCGCTGGACTCTAGTGGTGTATCCCACATGGTGTCGAGAGTCGAGCTGAGCCGCATTGGTAATGGTTTGGGCTTGCCGAGGGCGGCCGTCGAGAACGAGGCGCCGCCATCGAAAGTAAGTTGGGGCGGTAGGATCTGAGACGAGACAAACGAGTTGGGCGGCACTCGAGGGAAACGAAGTGTTATGGGAACAGTGCTGTCGACCTTTGACTTGCGCTGGATAATCACGCCTCGGGGAGCAGCAATGGCTGAATCGACCTCAAAGGGCATGTGCACAATGTACTCGCCGCCAGAGAAGGAATAGATATGTGCCTGAGTACGGAGGAAGACGATCAACGATTTTGCTAGCTGCGGATATCCTGGCGTGTTGGTAGGTTTTGACTTTGAACTTTTCGAGGAATTCGAAGCTGAAGACGGAGAGCTTGCAGTCGTCGTCTTGGCGGCGGTGGTCGAAGTGGCCGCAACATCGTCTTCGCTGATTGGAAAGTATGCGAGCAGGGCAGTTGAAATAGGTTCCTGCTCGACATCAAAGCGCAAGCATCGGCCAACCTCGCCACCGCGGGACCATATTACACATGTGGCAGTCGTGAACAGCTCATCCTCGCCGTTCTCGTCGTCGAAGAGCTTCCAATCGTATTGGTCCGGTCCGGCGTTGGCTGGCAGAATACCCTCGGCAATCGCATATCGCAGTCCGGCGGGCTCATGAACACCGAGGGATGTCACGGACGCCATTGTGAGGTTAAAAGTCCATAGAGGGTCGAGATACTCTATTTAGTTCTTGGCTTCGAGCTTCGTGGAGGCCATGATGTTCGTGATGTTGACGTTTCGAGACCCACTTTAATTATCCCACGTAAACAGCTCCCAAGTGCTGTTGGTTTTTACTTACAGGGGAGCTGCGACCGACTCTCCTGCCTGGATTGGAGAGAGACGCGCCGCGTTGCGGGGGACGCGACAGGGACGACTTTAGACTACAGATACTGCAAGGAGCTGTGGCTTGTCCGACGCCACACTTTGCGTCCTGAGATGAGTTATTCCGCTTTTGAGACACGCTAGTGTCCAAGCTGTGACGCTGGGGCAGGTGCAACCAGCCAGCTGGTGGCAGCCCAATAGCTCCGACGTAATAGCGGCAGCTTCTCCGTAATCTAAGCAATCAAGGTCAAGTGCGCTTAACAACGCCTTAGCCACAAGCACAGCCGACCGAATAAATTACCAAAGAACAGAGTCCGAAACTGTGGAATGCCCGTATTCATACTACAGTAATCACTTGCCATTGACACTGCAGCGGCATGCCAACGGGCGGCACTTGCTAGCAGACATGTCAGAAGCGCAACCTGAACGAGACGAGATGGGCTTGACGGGCGCTGGTGACGTCGAGGTGGAGGGAGTGACTGAAACGACGGTCCAGACAAAGGAGAATAAGAAGGATGACACAAACTCAGACGACAGCCAAGACTCGGATGATAAGGAGACGAGCAGGATAGACAAGGGCAAGGGCAAAGCCGATACGGAGGGTGTCAAGGAGGAGGAAGAAGACGATGATGAGGAAGAAGAGGAAGAAGAGGACGAGGAAGAAGAGGACGAAGACGATGAAGATGATGACGATGACGACGATGAAGAAGAGGATGAGGAGCCACGGCTGAAGTATGCGCGCCTGACGCAGAACCTCGGCGGCGTCTACCGCAACGGTGATGCGACGTCGGCCTTTCTCGTTGCCGGCGACAAGATGGTAAGACTGTTGGTATCCTATCGATGGAAATATTGATGGAAATACAAGCTAACACAATACACAGATTGTCGGAACACACAATGGCAATATTGTAAGTCTACGTACTCTCTGCTTTGCCTTCTCGTTTACCTTGACTAACATCCCAGCACGTCTTCCAACTTCCAACGTTCCAACCTCTCCGAGTCTACCACGCCCACTCGGCCTCGGTCACAGCCATTTCCATCTCGCCATTTACACCCGCAATGACCTCCCTCAAGACCGAGCAGATCAACAAGATTGTTGCCGAGAGTGCGGGTGGTACCTCGTCACGGCCCGGATCGCGACACCAGTCGGAGCTTACATCGCCTACAGCCTCACCACGCAAAGCCAACCGTCCCCAGGGCCGCGAGCCGACACCGATCCTCAACGTCCCCTCCAACAACATTTACATTGCTACGGCCTCGACCGACGGCAACGTTTGCATCCAATCACTGATCGATATCAAGGATGTACAGCTGCGCAACTTTGGTCGGCCAGTACAAACCGTCGCCCTGTCGCCCGAGTACCGCCAGGACCGCACGTATCTGTCCGGTGGTCTTGCTGGCAATCTGATTCTCACTGTTGGAGGTCAGGCCGGACGCAGCACCTCAACAACTGTCGGCACAGCAGCAGCGGCAGCGTCTGGCTGGCTTGGCACTATGGGTCTCGGTACCAACACCGGCAAAGACACCATTTTGCACTCGGGCGAGGGTACAATTAGCAATATTCAGTGGTCGTGGTCCGGCAAATATGTTGCATGGCTTAACGAACACGGTATCAAGATTATGCGCACCAAGCTGCTCCTCGAGAGCGCCGATGCCGAGAGCGCGTGGAAGCGAATCGGACACATTGATCGTCCGCAGACAGAAGAATGGGACACTATGGCAAGTGTATGGAAAGGCAGAGCGCATTGGATTGACGAGGCAAATGTCGAACCAGACGAAACGGACGATGACCAGACTCGTGCACGGGCCACAGACAACAACGCAGGCACCTCGTCGGCGGCGGCAGAGAAGCTCAAGCAGGCACAGACGCGTAATAATAAGGCCATTGAGCGTCTGCTGGTTGGTTGGGGCAGCACAATCTGGATCATCAATGTACACCCCGGTGGTGTTGGTGTTGGCAAGCATGTCGGCGAGCGGTCAGTGGGACGCGCCGAGATTGTCAAGATGTAAGTTGTCTTTTATCAGCCCCCAGCTCGAAATCCAAGCTAACCCATATCTAGCCTCCGCATGGACTGTATTATCTCGGGCCTCTCCCTTTATACACAGAACCTGCTTCTTGTTCTTGCATACTGTTTACCAGACGAAGAAGATGAAAAGGAAGAAGACGCAAAGCAGGCCTCTGCCCGTGGTCACAGAGCGACAGGCTCTACGGCGTCAACAAGCAGCGAGCCATCAGGTGGCATCCGACGCCGGCAAAACAACCAACCACCTGAGCTGAGGCTGATTGACCTTGCATCCCAGGTAGAGATCGACAAAGATGGCCTCAGCGTCAGTAGATTCGAGCGGCTATCTGCGGGCGACTACCACCTGGGCATTTTGCCTTCTCAAACTGCTGCGGCTGCGGTATCGTCAAAGGGCACACTAGAAGCAATTGCAGGTCTAGGAGCAGATATGTGGAATGCGGCCATCAACCCGAAGAGCCTGTTTAGCTCGGGTCAGAGTATCAGAAGCAAAAGCAGCACCGAGGGTGGCGGCGGCACACTGAATTCAACGACAGGAGCGCTGCGAGTTGGAAGGCAGCTGGGCCTGCCTACTGGCAGCGTTCATCCCTCCCTCTCGACAGTGGGCATTAAGATCTTTATTCACAGCCCATACGACTGCATTTTGTCCACAAAGCGGGACCTGTCAGATCACCTCACCTGGCTGCTTGAGCACCAAGAATACCAGAAGGCGTGGGAACTCGTTGATGAGCATCCCGAGGCAGTCCCCACCGCCGACCTGGGCGGAGTGATGGCATCTGATACGGCTTCTCTTCGGTCATCGTCAGACCCATCACAGGCTGACGATTTCTTTGCTGGAGGAGGTACTGATGCAGCAAATGCTGTGGCCGACCAGATCGACGCTATCAGTCGTGCAGCAAACGCACCAGCGGAGCGCGAGAAGCGTCGCATCGGTGAGCTCTGGATCAAGGAGATTGTCGACACGGAGCAAGACTGGGTGCGCGCTGGCCAGGTCGCAGGCAAGGTTCTCAAAACGGCCAACCGGTGGGAGAAATGGATCTGGGCTTTCGCAGGCGCTGACAAGTTTGACGAGATTGTCAACTTTATTCCTGCCGAGCCGCTCAACCCTCCCATCCCGCAGACCATCTATGAAATCGTGCTGGGCCACTACCTAAAGGTAGACAAGCCACGGTTCCGTGAGCTTCTGCTGGAGCGATGGCCGACAGAGCTGTTTGACATTCCAACTGTTGTCACAGCGCTCGAAAACCAGCTCAACTATCGGGATGTGCGGGAAGACAGCGTCGAGGGCGGCGAGCGCGGACGCGACTGGCGAATTGTTATGGAATCGCTGGCGCGTATGCACGAGGCCAATGGGCGTTACCGCGAAGCACTCAAGTCGTACATTCGGCTGCAGGATGCCGACAATGCGTTCCGTCTGATCCGTGACAATCACTTGGCGGACGCTGTCATTGACGACATTACGCGTTTCATCTCATTGCGCGTACCGCCTGGAAAAGAGCACTCCATGTCTGTGGCAGAGCTGGAAGAGGCCACTGCCGAGGCTATTACTTTGCTTGTCGATGAAGCCCAACACGGTCTAGTGCAGGCTTCTTCGGTCGTCTCACAACTGCAGGCTGACGATTTGAACCTGTACATCTTCTTCTACTTCCGTGGCCTCTGGAGAGGCGGAGCCGGTGTAGGCATTGACGGTCTTGCGGTTGTAGATAGCAGTGTTGCGGACCTGCGCGAGCACCACGGTGATTCTCATGACCGACTGGTCGCCGAGAGTCGCGCACAACTCGATGAGTTTGCCGATCTTGCAGTGCACCTCTTCGCACAACACGACCGCACCCTGCTCAAAGAGTTCCTCAAGTCGTCAACATCCTACTCCTTTGAAAAGGCAGCGGCAGAGTGCGAGCGGTACACATACATTGACGAGCTCGTGTTCCTTTATAGCAAGACCGGCCAGATGAAGCGCGCCCTCTATCTGATCATTGATCGCTTGGGTGATGTGAGCCAGGCCATTTTATTTGCCAAGGAACAGGACGACCCCGATCTGTGGGAGGATCTCCTCGAGTACAGTATGGACAAGCCGCGATTTATCCGGGGTCTGCTCGAGCAGGTGGGCACTTCTATCGATCCCATCACTCTCGTGCGCCGGATTCCCGAGGGGCTGGAAATTGATGGCTTGCGCGAGGGCTTGAAGCATATCATGAAGGAGCACGAGATCCAGCACAGTATCTCGTTAGGTGCGGCGCGGGTGCTCCGGAGCGAGGTGGCCGTCGCACAAAATCTGCTAAGAAGCGGCCAACGGAGAGGTATCAAGTTTAATGTCGTCCCAGCGGATGCCACTGTGAGCGCCGTCAAGGACAAGGAGGCCGACGCTGACGAAAAAGCTGGCCATGCTGCCCTTGAGCCTGGCCACTGTGCGCGTTGTCACGAAGCCTTTACAGAATGGGACGCCGACATGCTCGTTGGCTTTGCGTGCGGACACGTGTTCCACCTCGAGCACCTGCTGGGTCTGAAGCCGGGTGAGGCCGTCGACCTCGGTTTTGGTGTCGATAGTGAAGTGCTGAGCAGCGGTCGGCACATCTTGGGCACCAAGATCACACATGCCCGTCTGTTGCGTGACCGTGTGCATGGCTGTACCGTATGTGGATGATTCTACGGAGTGGAAGGGGGGGTTGTATATACCAGTGCCTGCTTTAATTTTCTTTGCTTATGTGTTTGGCTTTTGAATGTTTTTCTGCCCATGTCTACTGCATTAGATGTACTTATACCTTGGCGGTTTTCCATGTTTTATTTGCTTGTCTTTCACATGCTTCATCATTGCTCTTTTGTCTAGCCTAATACCATCCAGCCATTTTTTAGTCCAGATATGTCCTTTCTATGTGTTATATCTACATGCCCCGTGCCATCTTGCGAGAACGCTGGTCGCGCCGATTGTGGTTGGCCCGGCTGCCCTTATTGCTTTCTTTCCGCCGGCGCGCTGCTTCTGTATCCTTGTCGCCCGTCGGACCGTCCACGTTTCCACGCGGTGGGCGATGGAAACCAACACGACCACCACGGCCGCGTCCTCCTCTGTGGCCACCCCGACCGGATCCTTCGCCATCCTCGCCGTCGTCGTCTGTCTGCCGCCACGATGTGCGCGCAATCTCGGTTTGATTGCCCGTGAAACTCTCCATCATCCTGGCCTCCAGCTTGCGACGCCGCTGCGGGTTGCGGTGCAGCATAAGAGCCCAGCCTTCTACCATCTCGTCGGTCATGTTGGTTTCCTCGCGCAGACGGCGACGGTCGTCACTGCGGCGGGCCACTGCATCGCGATCAAACACCTCGATATTGTTCTGGAAAGCAGCAAACAAAATACGGTCGTTGGCATCAATGTCATCGCCGGCTGTTGTCTCGGGCTCGACGGCACCGCCAATGTCAACAGCGTCGTAGGTATCATCATGCTCATCGTCATCGGCATCGAAGGCAGCGAGGGCTGACATGATGGCAGCTTTGCGAGGAGCATCTGAGCCTTCACGGATGACGTCATCGGCAGTGCGGCTAGACTTTTGCTTGCCAAAGTGCAGCTTGACCTTGGCTGTTCTCTGGCTGAGCTGGGCAAGGTCGTCATTGTCAAAGATGTTGGCGCGCTTGGGTAGGTCTGCTGTGGCGTCTGGAGGCGGCAGATCGGGCATCAATGTAGGCGATAGTGGTGGTGTAGCGCGTGGTGCCATGTCATGTGGTGGTGCATTCTCGGACAGGTTCTGGGATCTATCAAGCGAGTCGAGGTGTGGTGGGAGGTCGTCTTCGAGGAGATGGGCAATGACCTGCTCCGAGTTGTCGCCATACTCGTCGAGCAGCTTTGCGATGAAAGCAGATCCGAGGTCGGGGAAAAGGTCTTGAATTTGGGAAATCTGGCTGAGCTTGTGGGGGTGTAGTTGTGTTAGTTGTGTATTGTTGTTATTCGTTGATGCAGGTGTGCTTTCTGAAGGTTCTGGCGGTGCGGCTCCTTTGCCCTTGTTCTGCTTTTGTCGTGCTTGTTTGAGCCGCCACTCTGGCACAACGATACGACTTCCAGGCTTCTTGTATGCCTCGAGGTCTCTGAGGATGGGCAAGATACGGTTGGTGGCCGTATTCGCTTCCTCGGTCCGCTTCTTGAGTACCAGTAGAATCGGCGTGACAGACACGAGCTCGGCAACAAGCGAGTCATTGGCGTTGAGCGGTCCTTCTTTGTGGTCTGAGGCGGCTGCGCGCAGCGAGTATAGCACGTCCGACAGCATTGAGAAGCGCGGTGTTGGCGGCTCCGTGAGCGAAACCAAGCTGATGTAGGTTGCAGTCTTGATGATTTGTCGCAATGGTGGGTTCATGATGGTGTAGCATCCGATGAGGGCATCGAGGAAATCGCTGCCTGCGAGAAGCTGTGCGCCAGCCGCTGGCCAGGCGGCGACCAAAATGTTCAACCGCTTCAGCTGTTCTTCCACAGTGCGCAGGTCACCTTTTATCCGCAGCTCCATCTGTTTGATGAGCGTCTTTTTGAGTGTTGATAGAGATGCCTCGGCGACGCCGATGGAGATGGCCGACAGGTGGTGTGCGCTGTCGGTGCCATTGAGTACTAACGATGCCCTCTTGCGGCCGTATACCTTGGCAAAATCGGAGAGAATGTCCCACTGCAGTAGCGCAGCGGGTGCTGGTGGTGTTTTTGATCTCAGGCAGCGGCTTGTCAGGAGGTAGACGGTCTTGAAGAGGGCCTCTGCTTCTGGTGATGACGATGGTGAAGGCGGTGATGATGTGTCTGATTTTCTGCTTGCTTGCGCCTTGATATATGACAGTAAGAACGGTTCAAGTGTGCCACTCTTGAGCACCTTGCTAAAGTCGGCAGGCTCGAGGCTGTAGTAGATGCGCGCCAGCTTGTTCCATGCTTCGAGGTAGCCCGTCCATTCGTCGGCCGGAATGTCCTTGTGCGTGTCAGCATCGCCGTACGGTACCAGTTGTGGGAGTTCCATAGTGACTGTGTGTATGCGTAGCTATGGACTGGTGACCGTTCAAGTTCTTGACAAGGGGAAAGGTGACTGAGTGCGAGTTAGGAAGCTGTCTTTGAAAAGTTGAGCTCAATGCTAAAGCTTAGCTAGAGGTCCGAATGATGACATAATCCGTGAATGTCTGCTGGCGCCCCGCGATAGCGGATTTTGCGGCGTCTGAGTCAATCGGCACAGCCTTGCCGCCAGTGGGGCGCCAGCCTACAGTGGATGTCTCATCATGATTCACCGGCTTAGTCACTCGTCGATTATAAGGCATTGAACATGGTCGTCAAAGATGTTCTCGAGTTTGAGTTGATTATAATAGATGCTCCAATATTGATTTATGAATGATAATATAGATAGATGACCAAGCTGTGGTCCATGCTCTCCCTTGATGCTCTATCAAGACAGCAGTATGACGATGATGCCCTTTTATCACTCCAAACGCCCGCCGGGATGGTAACGACAAACAACAAAACGACAACAAAACGCACGATGAAATAGAAAATGGCAGAATAATAAAGTAGTGTATACAAAGTGATAGAACGCTGCAATTAATAATGGAAACTAGAAATCCCACCGGCACCACTCGCGCAGGGGCGGCACTTCGGGCATCCCGCCGACATCAAAGCGGCCTGTGCTCATCATGGCAGCATAGCTCTTCTTGACAGCCTCGCCAGCAGCGCCCTGGTACCTGTCGGCCGGCAGCTCTGTATCCTTGTTGAATGCGGGAGGGCCAGCCGGGAACCACACCTTGACCGGCTTGCCATCGGTTGGTCGCTGGTACACGGGCGTCTCGACATCGTCCTTGGTCTGGTAGGCAACCGGTCTACCCTTGAATGCTACCAGACGGCCATTTGCATCGCGCTGAGCATAGCTATCGATGGGCGGGTGTGAACCGCTGGAAGTGCCATTGGTAGCTGTGTTTGTGGGTGCAGAAGCAGGCGCCGTAGTTGCTTGCTGGCCAAAGGGACTGGGTGTTGCGGTAGTGCTGGCAGCGGGTTGGCCAAAGGGCGAAGCCGTTGCACCGCCAAGGGCAGATGGCTGACCAAATGGCGACGGTGCTGCAGCTGTTGCTGCGGGCTTTCCAAAGGGCGATGGTGCTGCACCGGCGGCAGCCTGGCCAAACGGCGATGGCATAGCGGCTGAGGCAGCCGACGCGAAGGGGTTGGCCGGTGCTGCATCTGCCGCCCCTGCTGCCTTGGCAAATGGGTTAGCTGCCGCTGTTCCTGTACCGGCGCCAGCCGCTTTGGCAAACGGATTCGCAGCTGCCGCATTATTTTGTGATGCTGCACCAAATGGCGACGGTGTTGCGCCCAGCGCAGATGGCGCGCCGAATGCACTGGGTGCGCCAAAACCACCTGTTGCCGCTGGTGCTGCTGATGTAGCGCCACCCAGCTGAGATGGCTGGCCAAATGCGCCGCCACCGCCAGTTGTCGATGCCTGTGCGAATTTTGAGAAACCACCTGCCGCTGGGGCCGCCCCTGGTGCTGCTGCTGCTGACTGAGAGCCGAACGCGCTGGGTTTTCCAAACGCACTTGCACCGCCTCCTCCTAGCTGTGCTGGCTGGCCAAAGGCAGATGGTGCACCAAAGGCAGATGGTTTACCAAAGGCCGATGCGCCACCGCCGAGCTGTGACGGTTGGCCAAACGGCGAGGCTGCCGCCGGCTGTGCGGGTTGCCCAAAGGCAGACGTGGGCTGTGATGGCTGTCCAAAGGCAGGCGTAGGTTGCGACGGTTGGCCAAATGCAGGCTTTGGTTGTGATGCCTGGCCGAATGCTGGTGTCGGCTGAGACGCTTGTCCAAACGCCGGCTTTCCAAATCCTGGTGTGCCGCCACCCAGTGCAGATGGCTGACCGAACGCCGACGGCTGGCCAAACGCAGAGGCAGGTGCAGACGGTGCACCAAACGCACTGGGTTTTGCGCCAAACGGATTAGCCGCTGCACCTGCGCCTCCAGCAGCTGAAGGCTGGCCAAACGCCGACGGTGCACCGAAAGCGCCTACCGACTGCTGCTGCTGCTGCTGTGGTGCTGACCCGCGGTTGATGCCCTCGGCAAAGATTCCCGTGCCCATGGTCTGTGTGTTGTTCTTGCAGTGGTCAGTTCGGTTGGGGTGCTGGTTCTCGGTCTGAAGTACAAACTGCGCCGCCTCGGCCGAGTTTTTGACGGCGTTTTCGATTTGCGCCATGGTCTGCTGGTAGAGGGAGTCAATGTCGTTGATGGCTGCCTGTGGATTGCCGGCGGCCTGTGCCTTGTAGTAGTGCAGGCGCAGCTCTTCAAAGCTCTGCTCGGTTGTCGCGCCGCCAAACAGCTGTCCTGGCGCATTGCGCCCCGGGCCGTAGGCAGAGAAGATCCACGACGGGCGGTCTTCCGTCAGATCCTTGAAGATGCCAGTGGGTGTGACGCCATAGTTGTTTGCCGTCGAAGCCGCATTGTTCGGGTTTGCATTGTTGTTTGCGTTGTTGTTCTGGCTGCCCTGACCGAAGACGCCGAAACGGTTGTTGCTCTGCTGGTTGGAGGGATGTTCGAACTTGCAGTTGTCTATCAAGGTCAGTATTTGTCGTTGCAGATAAGCAAAATAGCTTCAAAGCTTCATGCTAGCCTCTGCTTGCGTGCTCGATGCCGACTCACTGCCAAATCTGCAGTTCCCCTGTAGAAAGTATTTGCAAACCACCATGGCGCGCGAGGTTTTGAGAGGTGGCTTCGTTATTTAAGAATCTAAGAATTCGAAATTGTTGTGGTATGTAAGATGGAAAGTCAGGTTATCAATATATCGCTGGGTATTCGCACTCGACGGCCGGCGTAGATGTGTCGTTATGCCGTGCCAAACGAGGTTGGAGCTTGCAGTCGGTGATCTTTTTGGCCGGCAGAAAAAGCACAGACGCGTCGTTGGGATAAAAGTGGGTCACTCGCTTTCAGCTCACAGCAGCAAACGAATTGGCCAGACTTCTCACCGATATTGGGTTTAGATTTTATTTCTATTTCAGTTGTTATCTATTATTTTTTCTAGATTTTCTATCTCTTTTCTTGTGAGAATACACGAATAACCAGACGTGGTTGGGCAGTGTGCCAACTCATCTTGTTTATCAGTTGATGAGACTCTCTTAAGTTCACTATATATTTTAATTTTAATTAAAATCATCGACGACATCTATTTATTGGTTCATCTATCAGTTTAAGCCTACTGTTATGATTTAGTTCTAAATGGATTTATTTCTAATATTTTTTTCAAGAAAGATTAATTCTGCTTGCATTAATTTCTTGCATTTTCAAGTTGCTGGTTATTTTCTAATTTATTCAGAAATATGTACAGTTTTGTTACGAGTAGAATACATTCAAGAGAACCAGTAAATCGAGTATAGAGAACCATTCCATTATTCAAAGACTGGTCCATAATATACCCCCTTACGACAGAGTCGCCTTGATCATGGGAATCAGCTGGTTGTTCACATAGTTGGGGCTTCTCCAGGCAGTCCAGTCGTGGGTGGTCAGACCCCAGGTCTCGTCAAAGTCCTGGCCACCGTTGCGGATGTAATAACTGCCCGAAAGCACCCAGATCATCCAGCCAGCCTTGATCGACGGCAGATAGCTGGCCAGACAGGAAGCGTAGACGCCGGTGTATGTTGTTGCATCCTGAGCAAAGCCAAACTCGGTCATCAGGACGGGGATCTGCAGCGCGCTGCCCGACTGCATGGCGCTGAAGCCATTCGTGTTGAGTGAGCTTGTCAGACTGCTGCAGCTCGTTGCCGACGTCTGGTAGTTGTGCAGCTCGAGCACAATCTTGTTGCCATACCCGGAGAAATCGTTGAGCGAGAAGCGGCCGGTACCGGGTGTCAGGTCAGTGCCTCTGGTGACGGGGGTCAGGTAGGTGTCGTAGGACAGGCCCGACAAGAAGATCAGAACGTCGGGGTTGGCGGCGTGGATGGCATCGGCGCCCTGGCGCACATACTGGTACCAGCCCTGCCAGTTGTACGTGGCCTCGGCGGCGGCATTGCCCACAGGCTCGCGGGGCTCGTTGCGCAGCGACATGGAAACGAGAGCGGGCCAGTTCTTGCCGTGGTTGGCCATGTAGCTGATGCCGCGCGTCCAGTTGCCGACATCAAAGTAGACATCACCCCACCAGGCATTGCCATCCGTTGTCGAGCAGCACCACTCGGCCTTGGAGATGTGGTTGTCAAGGTGGACGTAGATGTTCTGGCGCGCACACTCGGCGGCAACAGCGTCAAAGACCTGCAGACGTGTGGTGGTGGCCGAAAAGGAAGGGTTCTTGGAAATGATCTGCTGCAGGACCTTGGTGCCGTTGGTGGTGCCCAGAGCCTTGTTGAGGGAGGCCTGGATGGTAATGTCCTTGCCGCCGTTCTCGTAGATCTCGTCGATCATCTGGATGGCATAGGTCAAGCGGATGGAGTTCATGCCAATGCTCTTGATACGGGTGACGATCGAAGCAATGCTTTGGTACTGCAGACCCTCGGGTAGCATCGCGTCGGCGGCACCGGGCCAGTTGGCACCGGCATAGGTGACGTTGGCACCAGAGGCGTCATGGATGCTGCGTCCGGACGTCACAAGCGGGCCATTAGGCCATGCCGCGCGTTCGGAAATGTCATGCACGGGCGAGGCAGAAACCATACTGGCCGACGCCAGCAGGAGGGTAGCCCATTTCATCAGGGAAGCCATATCAAGCCGAAGAGTTATGAAGATCGATGACGCTGATGAATGTGATGATGCAGCACGAAATATTCAAGAGCAGACAGATGGTCTTTATGCCTTTGACGTGTTGATGCTCAGTGCTCAGCGCAATGGAGAGGGCCACGATGAGTGCCCCTTTGTCTTGACCGATGCGAAGGCGAGTACGAGTTAATTTATAGTCAAAGTATAGTACTTTTGAGTTTTTGAGTATACATCCAACACATTGATACATATCCCTTTATATACTTTAATTTCACATGCCTGTACATGGTTATACGAGCTGCACTCACTATGCACCCGCGGTCAAGCAACCTCCCCTCTTTCATCTTTCGATTACGACCGTGAATGTGCCAAGTCAAGATTTCGATTCCCGCGCAACGGCTGTTGGACACTTGGATCTACCCCGGACCCCATTACCCCAGAGTGCGATTCGGACCCCAATTGAATCGAGACTTTGAGTAAGCTAGCTGTGAACAGTAAAGGGCAGAGAGTAGAGCGTCATTGACAGTACCGTGTGCCTTGAACTAAGCGAAAGATCAGATGACATGTAGTAGCCGGGGCTGATAGATCGGACATCCTTCCCGGTTGACGATAGTTCTTGATTTCCAATGGGTGCGAGAATGAGGGGAACGACTCTGGGAGGGTCTTAAAAGAGGAGGTGAGAAGTGAAATGCGGAGGCCAAGTTGAAAAAGACGTCAGGAGAGAAGGTTGAGAGGAGGAGGCAAGCTCCGTCGTGGTATCAATGCAACGCCATTTATCTAGATGTATATTGATGTACTTTTGTACATTGAAAGATCGTCACCGTTGATTGATCGCGGCGTGCCGCTCCAAGTGTCAAAAGTACCAGCGCTTCGGGGAGTACTTTGCCCGGCCATCCGCGACTTTATGCGCAGGCCGAGATCAGCAAACATCACGAAAAAAGACGAGTTGATTCACTTTGATATTATTTTGGTTGAATTCTTAAAATGAAATAAAAATTACGCTTTAGATTGTTATTCTATATTATACACCCAGGCCTACTGAGTGTAGGGATTCTTCACCAGACCGGTCCAGTACTGCGTCTTGGAAACACTGAACGGAGCCTCGACTTTGTTGTCTGCGCCCGTGCCCTCGACCGTCAGCTTGTACGTACCGGCCTCGCTCTGCCACTGATCACGCTTCTCGTCCCAGAAACTCGTTGTCTGAGCAAAGTTGGCCTTGATCGTGACCGTCTTGGTCTCGCCCGCCTTGAGCGACACCTTCTTGAACGCCTTGAGCTCGCGCACAGAGCGGCGGATGCCCGAAAGCGTGTCGTCTGGAGCCGGCGGGCTCACATACACCTGCACGACCTCGGCGCCGTCGCGCTTGCCAGTGTTGGTGACATCGACCGTCAGTGTCAGGACCTGCTCGGTCACAACACCGGCCTTGGGCTCCTCCACCTTTAGGTTCTTGACCGTGAAGCTCGTGTACGACAAGCCGTGGCCAAAGGAAAACAGGGGCGACTGCTTGACCTTGTCAAAGTACCGGTAGCCGACGTAAATGTCCTCGCCGTACAGCACGCGGCCGCCCTCGGACCGGAAGTTGAGGTACGACGGGTTCTGCTCGAGCGTCTTGGGGAACGTCAGGGGCAGCTTGGCTGCCGGGTTGACGTCGCCAAACAGAACATCGGCAATACCGTTGCCGGCCTCGTTGCCACCGTACCAGGCCTGCACGAGCGCCTTGGCGTTCTGGACCCACGGCAGAGTCACGGGGGTACCGCTCTGGACGACGACGACAGCATCGGGGCTGACCTCGAGCACGCGCTGCACCAGCTCATCCGAGTTGGGGGGCAGGTCCATGTCGGGCCGGTCGTAGCCCTCGCTCTCCCAGTCGCCGTTGAGACCGACGCAGACGACAACCTGAGTGCCCTCGGCCGCGGCAGCCTTGGCCGCAGCGACGGCGTCTTCGATGGCGGGCTTCTCTTCCAGGTGGCGGCAGCCACCAAAGCGGACACCGCCAGCACCAAAAGCAACAACGCTGCCCTGGCGGAGCTTGGACGTAGGGTACGTGCCGTAGTCAATGTGAATCTTGTAGGGCTTGCCGGCCTCGAGGTCGACCGAGCCGCGCTCCTCGAGAGTGCCGACGCCGAAAAAGGCGGTACCGCGGCGCTGCGTGGTCTTGTTGTCAATGACGAGCCTGTCCTCGACAAACAGCTGGCCGGTACCGGCCACGGCGAGACCAAAGTCGTAGGTGCCCGTCTCCTCGGGCGTGAAGATGCCGTCCATGGTGGTGTAGTACAGGCTGCCCTTGATGTTCTTGTTGGCGTAGTCCATGAGGAATGCATTGCTACTCGTCATTGTCAAAACATCGACGGGCTTGCGGTCGGGGTTCTCCTCGAGCGACTCCTGGTAGACAGAGAACGTGTAGCCCACCTGGCCGTCGGCAGTGCGCAGGCGCTCGCCCAGCAGGGGCAGCTCGCGGTGGCCGTAGGCACCCTGGCTGAACGAGACCTTGTCCTCGCCAATCTTGTTCTTGATGCCCTGCAGGGGCGTGACAGTGTAGTAGGCGGGCAGCGATGCCGAGCCGCCGCCACAGTAGGCAGAGATGTTGGCATTGGGGCCGATGACCAGCGTCTTCTTGGTGGGTGCCAGGGGCAGAATGTCGTCCTCGTTCTTGAGGAGAACAACCGACTCGGCGGCCGCGCGGCGCAGGAGAGCGCTTGTCTCGGGGGTGTTGCGCTGCAGCTCGGGCGCATTCTCGGCAATGCCGGAGGCGGCCGACTGCTTGACGGCAGCCAGAACGCGGCGCACGCTCTCGTCAAGGACATGCTCCTTGACCTCGTTGGACGTCACGGCGTGCGCCAGCGCACCGCCGCGGAACTTGGATAGGCCGGGCATCTCGATATCGAGGCCGGCAATCAACGCCTGCGAGACACTGTAGACACCAAACCAATCGCTCATGACGAGGCCGTTGAAACCCCACTCTTTCCGCAGAATGTCCTGCAGGATGGGAAAGCTCTCGCTGACGTGCGTGCCGTTGACCTTGTTGTAGGCCGTCATGAGGGCGCCCGGGTTGGACTGCAGCGCGATCTGGAAGGGCAGCAGGTAAATCTCGCGCAGAGCACGGTCGGTCACAATGGAGTTGACGGCCATGCGCTCGTGCTCCTGGTCGTTGCACACAAAGTGCTTGGGGGTGGGGATGATGCCCTCCTCCTTGACACCCTCGCAGTACCGTGCCGCTAGAGTACCCGACAACACGGGATCCTCGGAGAAGGACTCGAAACCACGGCCGCCGAGGGGTCCGCGCTGGATGTTGATGGTGGGACCGAGCAGGATGTGTGCGCCCTTGGCCTTGCACTCCTGGCCGAGCAGCTTGCCAAGCTCCTGTGCGAGGTCCTCGTCAAAGGTGGCACCGAGAGCGGTCTCGCAGGGCAGACAGGCAGCGGGAGTACCATTGAAAAAGCGAGTGCCGCGGACACCGTTGGGGCCGTCAGACATGCGGATGCTCGGCACACCAAGCCGGGGCACGGCATAGGTGTGCCACATGTCGATACCCGACACCAGGGCGACCTTTTCGCTCAAGGAAAGGTCTGCAATCACCTCATCAATGTCAAAATCAGCCATTGTGTTGTTTTGTGGGGGGGTTGATTGGATACGGAGTCCAAAATCAAGAGGTAGCGAGAAAGCAGATGAGCAGATGGACAGACAGCCTTATAAGTGCTCGAGCTGTAGCTGTTGGAGCTTCGATCATCGACTACAAAGTATACGATGAACGCCGCCGCTAGCGGCTGTCAGCTCGGATTCCGGATATGTGCTCGAATGTGTGCATCCATCGTTGATCCTTACGGATGGCTTGCATCATGTCTGCAGCATTCTGCCGTCCCTGCATGAGCTCAGCCTTGATTTTGACTTGTCCTGCAGCTTGTCCATCCCACACATATGCGTGAGGTCATGCCGTCCTTTTGAGCCCACTTTCATCCGCGGATTTCCCGATGTTCAGCCGTTGCTACTGGTAGGTATTCGTATTCAACATAGCTTGGGAGCCAAGGGGAGCCAATGCTTTGTCTACTTGGCCGGGCACCGTCCCGTCAGTGCCGCTAACCAATCTAAATCTAAATGTGGCCTATAAGACGCAAGTTGATAAAGTGCTTGTGCCTGTCTGTGGCTGTTTGATGCAGTACGTCTAGTTTAGTACGAGACGGAGTGCAGGCCGAAATGCCGCAAAGCAGCTGTGCCTGGTATCTGGCGAGGAGAGATAACTCTAAGCCAGGAGAAGATGCGAGATTATTTCAAATAAAGCAAACCTGTGCAAAATGGAAAAGGTACAATAGCTCAACCAACAACCTTGGCGTAGCCCGGACGTGCTAAATGTCGATATCCGGGACAAAGCACCCCGAATGACCGAGCTAGGTCAACGTCACTGCTCATTAAACAGTATTTATATAGTTCAAACGGGATCAATAGAATCTAGTTCATTATATAGAGCTCAACACGTAGAAAGACTAAAGAATAACAAAAGATACACATAGGAATTTACAGACAACGAGTCACTAAAACATATAAGAAAGAAAGAGATACAGGAAAGAAATAAAACAAGAGACAAAAGCCTCTAGTTTTCTATACTGAGCCTGATTTGCTTCATCGAGGACTCGTCGTCATCCGGACCACAAACAGGTGCCGTTCGCTTTCGCTGCTTCCGGTCGACGTTGAGCTTTTCTTTTGGCGGTATATGCAAAGAAATGGGAATAATCGCCGGCTTCGCGTCCTGCTCATCCTCCTCTGCTCCTCGAGCTCTGCAGATAGCATCAAGTGCCCCCTGGATGCAGTCGAGACGATAGGTTGCTCCCCACTTGAGAATGTTGTTGACCGTCATGCGAAAGACCACCCAGACATCCAGAGTGGCAACAGGGACTTTCATTATCGAGGCCATGCGGTACCTCGTGTTGCTTTGTCCTTGCCCTTGCCCTTGCTCGTCATTGGCCTTCCAGGTCACAAACAGCTCCACCATCTTGCACGACACGACAAGACTATACACAGCACTGTTCACATCCAAAACCATGCTCGGTTTTGGGTCTGTTGAGCCGGCAGTGCCGACTCTTGCGCAGCGTCTGTTCAGACTGTCGACGAGGCTGACACAGATTGCCGAGGCGACAAGGCAGTCCTCTCTGGCCTGCGCTTCTTCTTCTTCGTTGTCGACGAACCGGACCGAAAAGAATGGGAATAGGAAGCCAGTATTCCGGCGAGACAGGGCCTTTCTGTCTTCGTGCCACTCATCAAGAAGAAGGTTCTGGTGGCGTGAACGGGGAAACGCTTCGGCTGGGTCGTAACCATAGATGAGGTCAGGCGCTGGCATAGATGCTTGGTCTGGGGGCTGGCATAACGGTTCAGCAGCGTCAGCATCTAGACCAGAGGCAACTGGCAGCGGAAACGACTTGCTATTCATGGGCACCCTCTCGCTCGTTTCCAGCACATCCGGCAGCTTCTTGACGGGAAGGATGCGATCGCGGAACCAGCCTTCCAGCTCCGACTTTGTAGCGCCCGTGCGGAAGTTCTTGAGCTGCTTTCTCTCCTTGTCCGAGAATATCGTTTCCTTGTTTGACAAAAAGGGATTGTTGCTTCTGGACGCGGTCGTCACCTCCGAGGAAGAACCTGGCGTGAACTTGATTCTCTGTATGAGTCCATCAACGCGAGCAGGTTTTGGCATGCGCCCATAGTTTACCTCGAGGCCATAACTGCTTGGGCTGAAGAGTGACGGAGGCAGGGGGCAGCACGCGAGTGGAAGAATATTCAAAACACTCCTGATCCGAGCCAAGCGGAAGCCACTGCCCCAGCCGACAATGGTATCAGCCCAGCGCCTGAAACGAGCGAGGCCCCATTCGTCGCGTGTGTTGTAGGTGGCGATGCGTCGCGTGCAAAAGAGAGGCTGCTGCGTATCGGATTTGTCACTTTGCTGGTGCTCGTGATCATGCTGCCAGGTGATGTAGACGTTTAGCTGGTGGCGACTAATGGCAGCCCCAAACGAGATACTTTCCATGGCAATGTTTTTACCTGCATCAGGAGTCCAATCCAGGTATGGATCTGCTGCCTTGGCTGCGAGCTTGGAGTTCATCATCACCACGGCATTGGAACAGCATGCAGTTGACAGCAGAGGTTTGTGTGACTCCACATAGTCGGCGCCCATGCTCTGGCTTTGAAAATGGACTGTAAAGAATGGCAGAACCGGCCCGTATGGCTGATCAACAATGTCTGCACCGTGTGTAAGCTCACGGAGCTTGGCTTGTTCTGCCTCTGAAAAGGCACTGGCCCTGTCGTAGCCGAATGTAATATCCGGCACCGGAGTATGCCGTCTACCAGTGGACGCTTCAGTGGCCGCCGGAATCGTGTCTTTGTCCATGCGGCGCTGCAGGCCGCACTTGATTGTACCCAGCCCTAGGCGCCGCGTAAAGACAGTACCATAATGAGAAGTGTCCGTCCGAATACGGCTTGGCTTGGGGAAAATATCATCGCGGAAAAAGTCGACGACTTCGGCATTGGTCAAGTCGCCGCGTTTGAGTGCTTGGGCGGTGGTATCTTTTCCCAATATATCGACAAAAAGTATGTCGCTGGCGAGGTTCTGCTGAGACTCTAGTTTCAGCTCGGTGACCAACGCCAAAGGACCAGGAGGAAGTGAGTCGGTGCCAAGGGGAGCCAGGACATTGGCCTTGGAGCGAGTATCATCGTCGCACTCTCGGTATAGTTGTAGAAAATTTTCCAGTGGCCTTGCAGGTGTTATCGGTGGTGTTGGCGGAGGCTCCCGGCGCTGCTCCTCCTCGGAAGACTCACGGCTGGTAGCCTTTGTGCCGCTGCCCCGAGCATCTGCCAACGATGCCTTCTTTTGACCCTCACGCCCATCCCGCTGTAGTTGCTTCTCCCTCTCCTTGCTACTCTTCAAAGAGGCCTCTTTCCCAATCACCTTTTCGCGACTTGGTGTCTTGGTCTTGGGCGCCAAAGTGTTGTGTGTAGAGTCTTTTCTGGTCGGAACAGGGAGGTCCCTGTCATCTACACTGAGAAGGCTACCGGTGTCAAAGCCTCTGCTGAAATACGGCTCTGGGTTGAGAACAGCAGGACCTGATTCTGAGAGAAAATTGTGCTCGGCCATCTTGTTGAGGCTGCGAATGACTTGTGCATGATTGAAATTTGTTTGTAGACGGCGGTTGCCTGGTATATAAATGCACAAAATTGATATACTGGGGCTACGATTTCATAATCATTGAACAGGCAGCATCATGGCTGAAGACGAAACAAACATAGCCACAGGAAACGGTGCTGCAGGTCAAAGGTTGGGCCGCTGGCACATAGTATGAATCAGTAGTATTTCTACTCTTACGGGAAATATACGACTATGGCCTGGCCTCAGTAACGGGCCGCTTTGGTGTGGTGGATGAAACATTTTAGACAAATAGTGGCAGCGCTTAAGAATGTCAGAGTGCTGAGCCTCACTGTATCATGGACACCGAGCTGAGCGCTTAATGGTACTGTAGCCGTGCATGTTCAAGGATATTAGGAAATATTCAAATTGATTACTGTCAATATATATAAGACTTTTCATGTCCTTGTATTCTAAAGTAACAGAATAATTGAAGAACAAGCCATCAGAAGCACGTCGCATGGCTGATCTGTTTACACTTTGTCAACACAAAAGGGACAGCAGGGCAATGTGTACAAAATATCCTTCATGAATGACTTGCTCGAGTGTCACAAGTATGCTCAAGTTGGCTAGCAGCATCGTCACCAATGCCTCGTTTGCCAGTCAACTTACTTCAAAGTTAATAAAACTGCACATAAGCCTGAAGCGCATATACTTGAGTGATAAATGTGATATCACCCTGATACAGTGGTAAGTTGCTGTCAACACTTTGGTGATGAATCTAGTAAACTCACGACGTTTGCTGGCACATCACATGCTTTTCATCTTCACCAACAGACACCGTCTCACTCTGCTTACTCTTGGTGACGTATTTACAAACAACTGCTATGAATCTCACTCACTTTCGAGATGGTTCTACTCTCTAGACTTGGGTATAAATAGATGACATCCCCCTTACCTTCCTCTCCTCCTCTCCTTCTTCTTTCATCAACAAATGCCGTGACAGAAAAACTACATTAACAAATGTTGCTCGAATGGTATATCAAAGGGAGATGACATGATGATGGTTCGGACCATAGATATACTATCGTCTCGATTACAGACAACCATGACTTGACCTTTGAGGTAGTTACCCGCAAAGCCTACCATTTATTGTGGCGAGTATGCACATATCAGTTTGACGACATATTACAAGCAACGAAGACAGGCCACCAAAGGTGATGTTAACACAGGTGTATTATTAAACAGGCCACTGCTAGTGTTTGTCCACACAAATAGCAGATGGAATGCAAACGAGACAGATGATCAATTTATCAAGGTTGCTTGGTTCGCAGAGTAGCCTCGATGCTGCCGGGCAGAGACAACAGAAAAACTCATCGTCTGCGATGAAGATGCACCACATAACCAAAGCACGAACTTCACAGTGTCGTCTTTACTGCTCAGCGCCTTCACCCACAAAAATCACATGGTGGAATTAAGAACACCCAGGGACAAGTTATTTCAGCTGTGGATACCGCCCATGCTTTTGGCCTACTGGCCTGAAATCGTCTCGAGATTGTCCGCTTGGCAAATGCAACACACACATCCTGAAGAGGTGGCATCGGCATTAGCAGCAAGCAGACATAAGCGGGATTAAGTCTATGGAAAAGTCTTTATTTATCTATCGGCACGCAGAGCTCTAGATTTCCCAATGTCTCAATAACCTTGCATCGCAAATCATCAGTGCTTTCAAGAGAAGCACAATTCCAACACTACTATATCACACAACAGATAGCATCATTCCATCAAAGCTTATATCTGATTCACCACTTCGATCAACTTGGCACTATTTCATCATTATATCTGGTCAGCTAAGAGCCAAGGCCGATTTCAACCAATATCAGAGGAGGTATCATGATGCAATGAGGGCCTGTTGAAAAAGAAAAAACACTATGCACACATCCTGGGAATTTAAAAACAGTTCCAAAACGACGCTGTCGATACTAGGGATGCACTTGAAGACTTTAATATTTGCTGAAAGCACCGGCTTCTCTCTCTCTCGTGTCCCAAAGTCCAGCCTTGGAGATTCTTCCTCGTACTGGAATGCCTCACTGTGGAAAGCACTCGAGGCAAATAACCAAGAGAGGTCAAATCAAAGAGGGCCCATACTCGATTCAGTCTCTGGTTGACACTCCAAATACAAGCAGTTATACAGTATTTGGCAACTAGACTGCGTCACCAAGGACTAGAGTCTGAACTTGAAGAGCGCCGGGACAAGTCACAGCCCAATCATCTCTAGCTTCAGCAGTTATCCGTCTTTGCTTTGATCCTAAGAATATAAGAATTTTACCTACTAACTGGCACTCACTCAAACGTGACAGATGGTAGCAGATCAGATATGTTCATACCCTCACTTCGCATCCAATTCTTCCTATCGTTGTTCTCCTTCTACAGCATCTCGCCGGACTTGTGCTGGTACGACATCCACAACTACAAGACATCAGTCTACAACTCATCACCGAGGCTCCGCAAACGAGACAGCCGTTGTCCTCGGACGATCTCGACCAACTGGACACTCCCGACCCATCTTACATTTACCCAGACAGTCAGCGTTAGCCTGTTCGACGCTGATTGCGATATATAAGCGTCAGCAAGATGCATTGTGTCGGCGCTGGAGACGCACTCACACCTCTGCTGTCCCGCCGGTGAACAAAACCCACCCGGCATTCTCTCTCTTAACGGTTGACCCAAAAATTGATCCCACAGCCGTGCCTTGTCCATCTCCACCACCCGACAGTTCCACAGTCGTGCCTCCTCCCCGGTTAGCCACACCACAATAAATCATCACGCGAATATCTGGGGTGTCAGCCGAGGAAAAGAATATTGACTTTTCATTGCGACGCCGGGGATATCTCGGCCAGACATCAGACATGACACGTTCTCGACCGCCATCTAGCACAAAATGGCAAGATACTAGAGATAACGAATAAGTTGTAGAGTCTTATCTCAATGAAAGCTCGATGTGGCGGTGATACAGACTGGAACAGCTTTCGTCATGTAGCTGCTGGCCCCCATCAATACCAGCTGCAAGCATGACCCGATCTGGTGTCTTGATGCCAAAGTGATGTGTGTCTGATAAAGAAGTAAGCTGAGCTTCATCCCCCCTCGCAATATTGACATCTTAACTCAACTGTATCATCATCCACATCCACAACAAAACTCCCAACCATTTCAACAACAACATTACAACCGACCCCGACAACTGACCGACATGGCGGCGACGCTGACCAAGGATGGCCAATATAGCAAGGCAGAAATTTTGAATATGCATAAGTTTAATGTGGCCGATGGATGGGCGAACAAGCCCCTAGTGACAACGGCGTAAGTGATTTGTTTGTTGTCTCCGTTTAAGTTAGTGCTAATTTGGCGACTGGTAGGCGGTCTGCATGCGGTGCTTCTGCCGCGCGGGAGCTGATCAGTGTCTTGATTTCCCGTGCGTTCGCCAAAAAGGCGGCCTTAGCTGTATTGCTTGCTCGAAAGAGTCAAAAGCGTGTGAGGCCGTAAGTATTGAGAAAGGTTGCCGATTGGTAGGCGAGGAAACTAATGATAGATTCCGACTGAGGGCAAGGGACTCACTACAAGGCGTTTTTAGCGGTGTATCAGTGACATATGTCAGACACATTAGACGCAGCTATTTGCACGTGGTTATAGCACATACTTGCTATGTTCGAGATCTAGTAATCTAGACAGAGGCCTCTCCAATTCCTAAACACATCATGAAAATCTGCTGCTGGCCTTTGGCCGTGCTACGCGATGCGCCGCCGGGGCAGGTGTTGTAGTAGTGGGCCCAGGAGACTGTAGAGCCCAGCCAGCCTACCGTTAATATTCTACCGTTGACGCCGACCGCCCACCGCCTCTGGGGCCGATACGCATTTGTGTTGCGTCCTATCATGCCCAAGCACAGACACAGCCACAGACAACAGACAACAGACACAGGCAGTACCAACCTTTATGTGCACGTCGTATGGCTGGTTGCGGGCAAGCTTGTCGTGGAAGATGGCGAGGACGGCCCTTCCGCAGCCGAAATGAGCCCATTTGGACCAAGGTCAAAGAGTGCGATGCACGAGAAGCATCCCTCTGACTGCCGCCACAGCTCGCCTAACTGGCTTACCGATCGTTTGTTCTTGATACAGTCAAACAAGGACCATGCAAAACTTGCATCCACAAGAGCCATACAGCCTCGGCAGTCGGTCATAAGATTGATTAAGTCTTTGCGGATACCTAGGCATCATGAAGTTGGTCTTTCCGAAATTCACCAAGTGCAGTTGGCATTGACGCGGCTCGAACCATTGAGGGATTCACAACGTTATACTCAGCAACACAGGCCGATCTTCCAGATACTGTATCTCTGATGTGATGCCAGTCCGAATGCCATATCTGATGCACACCTCACTACACCACTTACACTTGACCTCAACGACATCCAACCTAAGTGAACGGATCAGCTTCTTTGAGACTATGCCAGCACATTCCTAGACCCTACCCTGGAAGACGAAGATTTGGATAAGTCCCAAACCGATTCGTGGATCCCAAGGCATAGGAAACTGCCTGGATTATCCGATGCCGGACCTTGAAGGACTTTTTTAAAAAGCGCATACATACAAAAGATTGCGTATATCAGCTTTACCACAGTCAGGACTACTCTACCCTACAATGTCCGGTGCCAAAATAAACACATCGAGCAAGCCTCAACTCGGCCAGATTCACAAGTACCTAGCCAACATCGGGTCAGTCTTATGGCTCGCTCTAATCAGGCGATGGTAGTACACGATCTATCAAAAGCTCACACCCACCAAGATAGGCACCATGGAGTATTATAGGTGTATGTTCGATCAACAGCATTATGGTCGACCTGATGGTGCCTGCTGATATATTGTCCTAGAACAAATAGAGCCCCTGATCACAGCTTCACCATGGAATATATGTGATTCTGCTCAAGCTTCAGTTTGGCACCCTGCTGACGGCCACTAAACGTCTTGCACTTGACCACACCATCTGGGCTGCACTGAAGAAAATGCCAGGCCTGCACCATGCGATCCAAGCTTCCTTGCAGCATGTTACAAGTCCCCTTATCGCTTCACAATTCCCATGCATGAGTATGCAACCTATAAAAGACGCTCTCGACGGAACTCAATCGTTCTTCCACACGAGAACTGCAGAAATCTAATCCAGGCTGCAATTGGAACTCGTACGCAAGTCATCAGACTCTCTTTGCCCCGATGCTCAAGCCTAAGAGCAAGATTGCGAACCTCACCTGGCTCGGGAGTGATAGATCTACAGTACAGTCCCTGGCCTATCTGATCAGTTCCCTCGATGGCAATCGGCATCGTTCAGCCAACCGCATCTACAATGTGACACCTATTTTGCCATGCGCATCCCGTCTCGCAGTCAAAATGTTCGCGGATGTGTCATTGACACAAATAAAGAGGCTTTAGCTATTTTTATAGACGAGTCAGTGACCCGGCAGATCAAACGTCAAAAGAAAGATTCATACAGCAAAGTCAGCGCAACTTTGCTTCTCTCACGGCCAATTTTATCTCGTCTTGCCGAACATGCTCGTCCAGCTCGTCCAAGAGTTCACGGTGTCATAATCAGAGTTGAATTGTGTCAGCCGTTGAATTGATTCCACCACCAAGCGTCGAGATGGAAGATTTACCTCATTGACACCGGAGAATCACACACATTTTTGCTTTCATCGACGCAAGCCTAAAGCATCGCGAGAAACCTCGCTCTACAGAAACAAGGGTAAAGAACCTAGTTCGTGGCTTTATGGAACACAAGGCGGCGTATGCCCGGAGCTACTCCCGCCGCGTCTGCCGTGCCCCCAAACCCCTTGGCCTTGTGTTTCGTGCATCCGCCTGGTTGCCCTGGAGGTCCCGTCCTTTGGGCACGAGGTGCTTTTCGCGTATGTGGATCGGCAAGAGGTCGTTGATTCCTCCAAGAATGGCACCGTATACTGCCTATACCAACAAGCAAAGCATCGCCAGCGCGGTCACCCAACTGGATAACTTAATTCTGCCACAAATTCAGCTTATCATAGCCGATATAATGCGATGCTAACTCGTTTAGCAGTAAGACATCACGGTAGTGGACTGCATTTCGTGAGATCATAAAGATCTCGCTACACATGCTAATCAGTGTCAAAAGGTTGCAAGTAAGCTTCCATATGTCCGCTTCTCTAGCATGCAGCCAGCAGAAACTGTCTCCAAGGCTACACTCATTCTCTCCAATGCAAACTACAGTTGTAGGGGAGAACCTCAGCAGTTCTCAACGGTGCTATCTGACAGGAGAACTGAGGCATATACTTCAAGGCTGTTGTATATTGAGCCGCCAACTGTGGACCTAAATCGTTCATCAGCTTGCATAGAAATACACAGACAACATTCGCGCTTCGATCACATAGAGTTACGATACGGAGATCACATTCATTGTCTGCTACCAGCATGCCTACAATCATTACCGTTAACTACATCAGCCCCTAGTCTCTGGTACTGGGCTGCAGTGCTACTTGCAGCCTATGATATCCAAGACTATAAACTGTTCAAGATCAGTCCTGCACAGTAAAGTACCACGAATCAACACAGATGGGAGAGTTTCAAGGACCATCACAGGTGTGGCAAGCACCGTGTGGTACTTTATCAAGTCACGCAGAGGGCCTTTACCAAGGGCGCGATCCTGGGTGTATCAGCTTCGAACATTGCACTCATCACTGGCAGCAGCACCGGCCATAGTTCATTGATTAAAAACTCTCTCAATCAAAACAAGCCGTTCATTATATCTTTCAGTCTCGTCTCCAGCCGCTCTAATAATTAGGACTCGCCAAATGTGACTTTCTCGACCGCACCCTGGATGGTAGTGTCTACTTTTTTGTGTGCAAATTATCATCGTCTCAGTGGACAATACCAAATATTTGCGGGATATTATCTATGAGCCCAGCTCAGAGACAGATCGCAGGAGTTATCAGTGAGAGACTCTATAGACTCACGATACGGTCAATTTCAAAGACGTCAAGCTGCCTCTCAGCTGTCATTGTTAAGCATCCCGATAAGAACTGCTCAACACCTCGCAGCATAAGGCTCGGATTATGAGCGATCAGGAACGTTGAAAGAACGCCCTAGTCACTGACTAGAACTTCACACCATATTTATTGTCGAGCAATCAACAAAGGTGGTACTGACACACAATATGGTCGAAAGTGTCAACGAGCCACAACTGTTATGATGGTTGCCATGATCAGCAATGCAACAAGGACAGGGTTGTTTGACAAAGGAAGTAGGAGCAGAGTTGCGATAACGATAAACTGGGATGTATTCTCACATCAGCTTTTTATATAACGCCAATGTCACGGCCGAATGCGTCTTCGCTGCAAGCATGGCACTTTTGAGTTATCATTTACTCTGAGACTCGATGTCTTTTGATTTATTCAACACGTCTTGCATAGCCATACCGTGGTTATTGAAACGGTATCGTTTCAACAGTCTTGCGATACAAGAATGGCATAAGACCAATAACTATTTTGCTCCGTTTTCAACCGATATCACACCGTGCAGGCTACAATAAAGCTTGGTCTGCTGCCTGAGGAAATCCAACTGCCGCTTATTGCTCGTGACTTCTTAGTCCAGCCAGTGTCTTACAGGTGTGCATCGAGGCTTGGTCTATCAGCTAAAATGCGCTGGTGATTCATCACAGCCTGCACCTCTAGAACAAGTGCAATATCAAGCAATGAAACTTGGTTTGAGCTATCGACACGACTTCGTGGCACCTCAATTCCCTCCTTTTGCAGTCTCGGGGGTATGGTAGGAAAAATTGATGGAATCGTCACGGAGGTGACCGGCATAAAATGCAGACCTGGCTATACAGCTGAGCAGTAAAACAATGCCTTCTACTGCCGTCTAAGCTCTCATTTCAATTATATTTCAATTATATTTCAATCTCATTTCCTTCTCATTTCATCCTTCTCAAAATGCCTCGCAATTCCCTCACCGGATACCGCTCGCATGATGCCTACCGTTGGTACATCGGAGAAGATGGACAAAACCGCCCGAGAATGCCCGGACTCTACCACAAGCTATCCCTGGCACGTTCCGCAAACACCTGCTTTGCAAGGCCCATCTGCGCGCGGTGGCCGAGGCCAATGGTGCCCCTCCCCGGACCTTCTCAGCCAATACGCTACTTGTGCGCAGCATCGATGCTGCCAACAGGAACTCGGGGCGGTTCCCCTGTGGCATCTGTAATATGAAGTTCAACAAGAACGCCCATCTGCTGAAGCACTTGCGCTCCAACAAGCACGCGCGCAATGCCGCAGAGGCCCAGTCCGCTGCCGCCGAGTCCGAGAATGAGTCCGCCGAGTCGTCCCAGCCTGGTCCCGCAAGTGCGGCCCGGGTTGTCCCCGCGAGCTTCTAGCTCCCCCCTCCCCCCCCCCCCCCCCCCCCCCGCACCACAGCAGACCTTCACGCGTCCAACGCAAAGCTATGGAGCCTTAACATGTTTTCCACTCTTGTTATTATCATCTAGATTTAGACAATAACAACAAGACCATCACATCGCGTCATGTTCCAGCTACAGATGCTGGCACACGGCATGCTCGTTTGTTCTCGAAAGAGAAAGGACAAAGCTATCAGGCCAACGCAGACGGTCTCTTCACAAAGATCAAGTCGGTGTATCACCAAATGCAACAGCAAATTGTGTGGGCTAAATCGGAAGTATATGCGCCAGATTCTCGAACATGTGTTTAGCAATATCAGTCCAAGACGCCACGGCCGATCTTGCAGTGCTATAGAGTACCGGTAGGAAATCACCGCTCGCAATCTAGATTCTTCATCTCAGCATTTGTCTATTTGACTCTGGAGGCAGCATAGCTAGATGCTCCAGTTTATCAGCATGCACAACCAGAGAAGAGATGATCCCAGCACACAGCGCTTACAAGCATGCCCCTGTCGCAGGAATCATCCGGCATTAATAAAGCAGGATAGTGCTATCTACCTTTCGGTGACGGTAACAGGCATATCAACAGATATTTCTCGGCAATGCATGATGCTCCACGGCGCTTCAGCTCAAAGTATTCCCAGATGTACCGGAATAATCTACAAGCATCGATGATGGACGGAGTTATCCTATCCCTTTCTGCCCACACACAGTCGATAATAAACCTCAACTATCAAGAATTTCACGGCCGCCTTTAGCTGTCAATACAAGGCATACCGATGGATGCATCGGAGACCACTGCATGCTCTCACATTCTGCTATGACAGCGGTCCATGAAGAGAAGTCTAGCATTCGACTCAAACAGTTCTGCCTATCGTCTAAACACACTTCAAAAGCATCTCATCAGTTATGCCCGGCTTATACTATGGCCAGCGATATCATCAGCTTTGTCAGAAGTCTACCATTCTTCTTGGAAAATAATTTTAATCCATCTCCGAATGGGATCAGAGGCATGAGAGTACTACTTTTACACCAATGATCGTGTTCACCACCTTTAGCACGGCGACTGCTGGGCCATTGGGAGACTATGGAAGCTCAGTCGGGGAATCACAGATCACACACATTTATGACATATGCTTCAGAGACGTTTAAACATCATTGAGGTCTCTAACAGCCGTTGCTTCCCCCTGCACCCTAGCTTGGACTGCTTAGCTTGATCACACTGTTTGCGCATCCTTGCCAGCCAACTTTCGCAGCTGGGTATCTCAGATGATTATATTGATAGTGACTAGCTGTTCATACCTGATGATGGTTCTGACGCCAGCACGATCGTGCCAGGCACCCAGACACCGACAGGACCTACTACTGCAGGAACCATGGACCAACTCACGATCGCCCTGGATAACATTGAGGTTGTGCAGAGCGCCGATCGGCCTGCCTACCTAGTTGGGGATAGTTTTCCTACTGAATTCGGTCCAAGCTCTAATAGAATGGACAGGCTGGGAGAGCTTCTCCCACGAGCTTGTAGTCCGGAATGCCGACGCCGAAGCGGCTAGAAAAGATGTCGACCGTTAGAGCCGTATCGATCGGGCTGCTAAGAGACACGCGAAGTAATTACTATATTAATAAAAGATTTAAAAGAGATAAGGGTAGTGTTTGAGTTAATATATAAGACTTAAAGTGTTATGTTTTTTTTTTTGTTTTTTTTATACTATTATTAGTTTTATTTTATATTATTATATTATTTAATATAGGCGCTATAACGCAATATTCTACCGCGCTATACCGCCTATCGCTACCCCTATTCTTTAACATTACTAATCTTGTTTATTACCTCCGGTAACAGACACAGACGCGTCTACCATAAACCACGCATCACAGAATTGATATTGTTGATTTCGGGCTTCAGATTGATCTCGATCAGTATACTACGAACCTCCTCGACTACTTTCCAGACTCTCCGGACCTATATTCGTGAAGATACAAATTGGGCCTCCTGCCTACACGCCTAGTCCTAGTATTAGAGTGGTGTGTTGGTTGTTGGTTAGGTAGATAGCAGGACAGTACGCACCCGTCCTCGCTCTCAATGGGATAGACTGCCTCACATGTTAAGAGTTTATTTTCTCGTGTTTGTATATGAACCGGGTTTGGTCCATCAAGACAAAGTATGCGAAGAATCGCATGAACTGAGATCGCCTTTATTCGACAGCGTCCTTTACCTAGAACCATCCAACGGAAAATCAACAATTTGCTAAAGGTCACCGGTTAGCTCAGCTTTCTTACTACAAAACATTTACCGACGCCGTGCGCTGCTGAGACTAAATATGAGGTCAATCTACCAATTTTTATCAATAATCAGTTGAGATGAAACCCAATATAATGATGAAAACCTTGAAAATTAAGTGTGAAATTGTATATAAGTAACCTTTCGCCGATGCAAAACCAAAATATACTATTGAAAACATGATATAAAATAATGGATAGAAATCAAAGCTAAAGCAAAATATGGGGAACAAATGAGATAACCGTAAGCCTGTTCCAAGAAATATACAAAATGAAACGTCTTTCAGGTGCTTATCAAAGAATCACTTGGAAAGAAAGTGAGGTAGCTATGAGTCCAGACATGACAGAGCGACAGCGGCACCAATCAAGGAGCTCTCCTTGGCTGGCACAAGGTCAATCACGTTCTTGGTAGACGACGACAACGACGACGACAACGACGAAGACGCCAACTGGTTGATAATGCTCTGGCACTGGCCAAGGTAGCCCGGGTAGCGCTCAATCACAGAGCCGTTGAACGACACCACAGTGTGCTCTTGGACGATGGCAAGCTCAGCCGCTGCAGCCGAGGCGTGTGCGGCAGAGCGTGTCTCACAGTCGATCAGCTCCTGCTCTGTCTCCGCTTTGAGTGCCCACAGACCGTGCACAGAGGCAGCGACAATCGCAGCTGACCGCCGTGAAATGTACTGCGCAAGCGTCCGCACCACCCGCACGTCCTCAATCGACACGGCCGCCGGTGACGGGTGTGCCTTTGTGAATACCGAGTGGGCTTCATCCAGAGACAGCGATGTGTCCGCCTCCATCTTGGAGAGCGTCTCGGTGTCCAGGCTGTACGGGACATGCAGCGATGGCGGCACGACACCGCCAAACAGGCCAGCCGTGGCAGCGGCTTCCAGCAGGGCGAAACGGCACACCTCGCCCAGATAGTAGCCCGACACCATGTGCTCGAGCGGCTGGAACTCGGGCTTGGGGTGGTCGGCGTTCAGCAGCGCATCCCAGCGCGTAACGGACAGCAGACCGTGGCCAAACATGCCGAGCTCCGTGTTGATAATGACGTGGCTCGCGGCGTCGTACCAAGCAGCAGGCCGGTCGCCAAATTTAGACAGGCCGACGGTGTTGACAGGTAGGTGCACGGCGACATTGACGCCCGTGCCTAGAATCAGACCAAACCGCGTCGACGGGTGCACATAGGCCTGCGATAGCAGACAGGCAGCCGAGTCGTTGACAATAGCTGCGAGCTCGGTGGGCAGTCCACGGGCGGCACAGGCGGTCTGGATGATATCGCCGAGATCCTGGCCGAGCAGAGACTCAGCCGCGTGAAAACCCTTGCCCATGGACAGGAGCACACCGCCGCGGAGCGAAGTCTGCTCAATGGGAAAACTCCACGCCAGACCCATGGGCAGAGCGACATTGTTGGCCGGGCGGCCCTCAACCTTGTCCACGACATCGATGATGCGCGCGGCCATCCAGTCAAAAAACGCCATGCCCTCGAGCTGCTTGAGCGCCGGTGTGATCTTGAACGACTCCAGGCTAAGAATCTTCATACTTTCTTCAGACGAGGGAGACCCGCTCCCGCTCAGCTCGATGAGGGCCACTCGCAGAGTTGATCCGCCGACATCAAGCGACAGAAAGCGGCCGCACTCGGTGCCCGAGGGCAGCTGGTGGTTGTACGAGGGCAGCATGCAGGTGGCATCGTGGAGCAGGCGGTCGCGGAACTGGGTCTTGAGACCGGCGGCAAACTGTACGAGGCCATCGCCCTGAACGGGCTGGAGGAGAAGCCGCTCTGCCTCGAGCAAAAATTCCTCAAGAAGGTTTCTTCTTGGTTGCTGTTTTGGTAATGGTGAAAAGCTGTCTTTTTGGAGTGAGAGGGACGGCGACGAAGATGCGATCAGAGTGACCGTTGTGTGAGTCTTTTTGGATGATGAATTGGTGGATGTGAGCGTCGCTGTCGATGTTGCTGTCGATCGGTCTCTGCTGTCTCTGGTCCCTGGCACGTGGCCATTATCTTTTGAATTTTGCGAATTGTGTGAGTGTTGTTGTTGGGTCTCTTGACCATCTTCTGGTGATTGTTGTTTGCATGGGTTAAACCAAAAGGCAATGAGGGCCTGGATGAAAGATTTGCCCTTGAGGAGAGCCTTGAGCGCGGCAATAAGTGCCTCGCGCAGTTTTGACATGATGAGCGTGTGTAGAGTGAAAGCAATATAAAGACAAAGCAAAAGAAGAAAAAGAACGAGAAGCCAAAAAGACAAAAGACAAAAGTCAGAATATATCACAGGATCATGGCAGTGATATAAAGACAAGACAGGTGAAGGATGAGACAAGACAGTGCAGATGAGACAATCTGATGAGACAGAAAGGCTAGACAAGGTCAAAAAGTCAAAAAGTCAAAAGTCAAGAATAACAGCAGGCAAGCCAACTAATAAAATAAAGTTGCAAGGTAGTACGTGCTGTATGGATGAGACAGGACGGAAGGGTACTCTTGAAAAGTATTCAAAAAGGCGGTAGAATAAAGCTGAGAGGTAAGAGGGAGAGACAGGACGCAACCAGCTCGGAGAGTAAGCGGTAGACTATGCACGCAACAAAGGGTATAAAATAGATATGAGACGAGACGAGACGAGACGAGACAACGAGAACAAGACGACCTCTGGGGAAACGTGAGGGATGGTGGGATGAGGCGTACAAGTCCCGTTGTCTGTGGATAACTGGAGCAGGTAAGATAGATGGAGCTGTCTTGTGTCCTATGTAAAAGTTGCCTGGCTAGAGTGCTCGGCACGGTACGTATGGCTTGTGGTCTGTGAGCTGTGGATTATGGGTTGTAGGCTGTAGTAGGTGTAGACGTGTACGTGTGTAATGTACTCCGTATGTGCTGCCGGGCAAAGTCAACGTTGTTGACGAGTAGTGGCCGGGGTCTGGTAGGTAGGAAGGAGAGGTGGGATCAGTGGAAGTAGAGGTGGAAGCAAAAGTGGAAGTAGAGACGTGTAGATGGAGACTATACGTCGTAGAAGAGGAGATGCTGAAAGAATAGAATATGGATCATAAAAGAAGAAGAATTAGTGTAGTACAGACGATGGGATGGATAAACACCAAAATAAAAAGAGGACAGATGACGATGAAGCGAGGGTGAAGACAGTAAGTGTCGATGGGGTAGTCAAAATGCGAGGTTGCGAGCCGATGGCCGATGTCGATGGGGCGCGACACGAGAACGTTGGATCTGGCGCGGATCGGTGGTAGAAAACTAGAGTTGAGACCAGAGTAGATGAATATAAATGGATATAGATGCAAATAGAGTGTTGTTAGAAGCTAGATGCCTAGGTCAATCTGATGGTGGTGGTGGTGGTTAGACTCGAATCCGAGATTAAGATCAAGAGAAAACAGACACGCCCCTCCCGTCTTGGCTGGTTACTTATGTATTGAGGTAAGAGAGGTAAGTACTAGAAGTACTAGAAATAATCGAGGAGGAGAAATGAACAGAGCGACCAGTGAACGAGTAAGAGGGTCCAGATCTAACGAGCGTAACAATAGAATGGGGAACTGGTAGAGGGGTGTGTATAGAGGAAAGCACTATTATTACTCCGTAATTCTCTAGCATACAAGTATAATTGGAGCCTGCCGCTTGTATTCTTAGGCTAGGGAGCTAGAGGTAACGGGACAGGGACGGCGGGACTGTGGAAGTTGGAAGGTGGGATCGGAATCGAGGCGGCTGTAGCAGTAGACCGGAGTCCGACGGGTGAACATGTATCTTGGATGCAAGAAGAAGAGAAGATGGAGATGGAAAAACGATGATGATAATGAGATTGAGTGAAAAGTACAAGAGGGATAGATGATAGCCCCGTGACATTGGCATTGAAAACTGTTGGCTGCATTTAGTTGGTACTTGTAAGCCTACATGGTATTTACAGCTGGATAGCGCTATGACAATTGCCACGTCAAAGTAAATACGCACAGATTACTGTAGCCCCTTTGGCGGCTTCTTATTTGTTTCAGGCAGAGTTGAAAACGAAACGTTATGCGGCTGAATACTGACTGGTATAGCTTGACTATTCTTGGTAAAAAAGGAAGAATGACAATGATGGAAACAAAAGTCTGGAAAATAGAGGACAAGAACAAATAAGGAAAGCAAGTCCGACAGTCTACATGATGAGCACACAAAGTCGATCTGTGGATCTTGAACGGAAATAATTGACTCTAATGGCAACTGGAAAATACCAGTGAAAAAAAAAAGCAAGCAAGGCTGCCCAAGGATTTGCATGCTTGTTTCTTGTGATTCTTGTATTTCTTGCGATGCTGATCAGTTGGTGCGATTAGCGAATGCATGATAGCCTGGAAATTTTCAAAAGAGGGCTAACAGACCAAAGGACAAGCATACTGTGCGTCTTCAGATGCATGATGATCGCTACACTCATGATACATACTTAAATTTGAATGCAAGTAGGTAGATGCAGGCTCAGGATGCTAGACGGATTAACTAACTTTAGAGTAGACGCAGGCACAAGTGTACAGATGCATGTCACATTGATCTTACCGGAGATGAGGACATTGACTGATTATACAAGTACAGCGTTAAGAGACAAAGGATCGAATACGGGAAATGATACAATGCCGTGGTTGTGTTACGGTCTCGTCTTGTTGTTCTGTTGAACTTTGTTATTCGGATTAGTGTCTGGGCTATGTGTACAGCTTCAGCGTCTGAAAAGTTGACATCGAGGACCATCTCGTGTATTACGCTCTGCATCTGTCTCGGTGTTTGGACTTGATATTTGCATCGATCCAAATATGTTTAGGCCGACTTCATGAACATACGCTGAAACCGTAAACGATATTGTGATATTCCGTAGGATGGAAGATGGCTATCAGACAAACTGCATTACAGTCGGAATTGCAGTCAACGCGTCAAGCTTTGGGCTGTGCCCCTGTAATCTGTCGGCAAGGATATCAAATCCGTAATGCTCATGCTTAAAATCCAACGGTTGATCGTACCGTGGAATGAAGCTAAAAGCGCACAAGTCTGAAGACCGGAGAGAATAGAGAAGACCAAGCTCGGACTTGTCGCGTGTCAGTGAAATCCGCCCGTGCTTGGAGGAGTCGACAACAAGAGCACAGAATATAGCACCAGAGGAACAAACTACACCAACAAAGGCAACGTTACAGCCTCGTGAAATGGAAATGAGTCGAGCTCGACCAATCACATGCAAGTACTATGTCGGCCCTGGTAAGTATTAAGGTATTGAATCGGGAAGGGACCCATTCTCCTGCAGCTCTATTTCAACTCTAACCTTTAAACGGAAGATCCACTTTTATGACGGACAGGGAGGAGAGAGAAGAGCGAAACGGTGCTCGATTACTATGAACGTGGCTGAACGCCACACTTATTAAGCATGCCAAGGCGGCACTGGTGTTGGAGCTAGAAGGCGTCTTGCTCCGTATGCAGGTTACATTCTAGCATCTTTATCTTGTCACCGCAGTATACCGTAAATTGCCGATGTATATTAGAGTGCCTGCCGTGATGCTGTCTTGCTTTTCGAGACAGTCTGAGAATAAAAGTAAAACGAGGTGTGTTTAGATATCACGTGATTTTGACAGCCTGCGCATATATTGACACAGACACCACTCTGTTCAGAACGGCTTCAATACAAACACAGGTGTGTATCTAATGGAATGGCTGGCTGATGCTGGTATTAAAGTCACGATACTGCAAGGCGCTGATGCGCCGATACTGGTACTGATACTGATATCACCCGGTGTAAAGTCCGCTAAGAGCCGGCTGCCCACGTTACGATAGCGGCCCACTCTGATATCTGTACGACGTTGTTAGTGCACAGTGCACACTGTGCTACTGCTTCTTTGGGTCCCACGCTTGACTATTACAGACGTCTTCTCATTCAACGTCTGCTCTCTTTCTTTCTCGCCTCGTCTCTCTGACTTTCTACAGGGCCTAATCACAACGTTCCATTCCTAATGTAGCGAACACTCCCACTTTTGACGGATCCTCCCTTGTAGAATGCTCGTTATCCAGTATCATCTTCTCATTTATTACTCTGCTATACTCTTCCGATAAGTACCAGCCTCGCCGGCATATGCAGTCGCATGATGGAAGGTGACGTGAGCGGATATCGGTGGAAATGTTGAAAAGAGATTGGGAGAGAAGAACAAATCAGATAGGGACAGTGAAGAATTTGCCACTCTTGTGACTGGCGTTAAAAGTTAAAGTCAAAAAGTCACCAGTCAACGGACTGCACTCGTCCACGCCTTGGCCGTCCATGGGCCATGTGCTAGCGGTCCTTTGTTGTAGATGGTTCAGTTCGGAGAAATAATGAGAGAGAGAAAAAGAGAAAATGTATTAGCCCTTTACTCAGTATTACGGAGCTTGCCACCTTCCCCAGCCCCTCGTTGCGTCTACGACGTATCGATGGCGTGGATGCGTGGATGCGTGAACTGACTGGACTGAGAGTTTTATATTCTGTGGAGTGTATTGGGAAAGGAAGCAACAAGCACAAGGCAAGTGCCATCGGCTATCCGTCACTGGCCACTGCTCTGGTGATCTCGTTGTTGCTCTGCGCAAGCTTGTCGTCACTCGTTGCTCGTCACTCGCCTCTCTCCATTTTTCCAGTCTAGTCTCACCTCAGTAGCTGCTAGGACGGCGGAAAATGATATCGATATCTATGGTGTGTGTGTCAGTGCAAAAGTTCTCTGTGAATGGGCTTGATAGGTGATAGCTAGTATTATTAGTCCTTCCTCTTTGGCTTTTCCCTACTTGTATCCTATCTAGAGGTTCTTTTGTCTCTTGTTCTTTTGTTCTTTTTACTCTTTCCTTATTTGTTTCCTCTCTCCTTCCCTCCCTCTCTCTTGTTCTTCTTCTCCTTCCTCTTCTTCCTTTTTTCTTTTTCTGTTGTTATTTCTGTTATAGTTAGATAACCAAACATAATACACTCCAACTCTACTACGTCTATCATATCTACTTTATCTCTATCTCTGTCTCTATTCATCTTTCATTCTACTATCGTGAACTCTCTCATCTTGCGTCATACCCACATCTGCCGTCTACATCCTCCAAGATGCGTCTTATTATCCGTGACGACGACGCCCAGGCTTCGGCCTTTGTCGCCAACTACATTGTCGATCGCATCCGCACCTTCCAGCCAACAGCAGCCCACCCTTTTGTCCTCGGCCTGCCCACCGGCTCAACGCCTCTCGGCGTCTACAAGCGCCTCGTCGAAGCCTACCGCCAGCGCCGCGTCTCCTTTGCCCATGTCATCACATTCAACATGGACGAGTACGTCGGCCTCGCCCGTGACCACCCAGAGTCCTACCACACCTTTATGTGGACAAACTTTTTCCAGCACGTCGATGTCCGCCCTGAAAACGTCCACCTCCTCAACGGCAATGCACCCGATCTCGAGGCCGAGTGTGCAAACTACGAGCAGGCCATCAAAGACGTCGGCGGCATTGATCTGTTCCTGGCCGGTATCGGCGAGGACGGCCATATCGCCTTCAACGAGCCCGGCTCCTCCCTCATGAGCCGCACCCGCGTCAAGACGCTGGCCTACGACACCATTCGTGTCAACAGCCGCTTCTTTGGCGGCGATATCGATGCTGTGCCGCGCTGTGCCCTGACGGTCGGTGTGCAGACGGTGCTTGACGCACGCGAGGTCGTCGCCATTGTGTTCGGCCCGCGCAAGGCGCTGGCGCTGCAAAAGTGTATCGAGGAGGGCGTGAACCACATGTGGACACTGTCGAGCTTGCAGCTGCACCCGCACCCCATGGTCGTCTGCGACGAGGACGCCACGCACGAGCTGCGCGTCAAGACGGTCAAGTACTTTAAGAGTATCGAGCAGGTTGCTCGTACCCAGGGTTTCGAGCAGGCTCTTCCCACTCGTCTGCGTGTCCGCACGAGCGGTATTCCTACTACTTCGACTTCAACTATTGGTCGGGGCGGCACCATTACTCCCCCGCCGCGTGAGGTGCCAACGGCCACAACGGCTACTACGCCTCTCGTAACCCCCAACCCCATCAAGCCTTCTCCAAAGATTAATTCGTCGGGCGCCTTTGTTGTTGTTCACGGTGCGCCCGATACCCCCGAGGCGTCCCCGATCATGGCATCCAAGTCGCAAAAGGCAGTTGGTCTGGCCCGCACCCTCGAGGCTGGCGAGCCCGGCTCCGTCCAGAGCGGCCGTCTATCTCCATCCATGGCTGCGGCCGACCGTCGTCTGTCTGTGTCGTCTGTGACCTCGGTCGATTCGGAGCTGGATCTGATCCCCGACCGGATGGGTGACCGCATTCCTACGACCTCTGGCAGTGTCTCGGGCATGGCGCCGCTTGGTGTGCCTATCTACCGCCGCCGGCTGACACCCACTCCCGAGCAACAGCAGCAGCAGCAGCAGCAGCGCGTCAGCGCATAGTTTGTGCCGAGAAAGAATAATGCGATATTCAACTCGGTGTTTACTCCTGTTATGTTTTGCCTTATTTTCCCCATCACCCTGGCAATATTATTCTACTTGTCTATGGGTATTCTTATGAACATTTCTCTTTTGTTTAGTCTTTTGTCCAACAGTTAAGCTGCATTTCCATTGTCTGTTTTTTTTTCGTTACATTACATGGCTTGACTTGTTTGTTTTCTTCCTTTCTTGTTACTCCTTTTTTTTTGCTGTTTTTTTTAGAAAGAAATTGAAAAGGATCTCGGTTATAATTCAGTACAAAACACGGCGAATGCATTTAGAATTGTGAATAACCTAGATTAAATTTAAATGCTCTGTTGTGTGATATAATTACATAACCGCAACCTTAACCAAGCCAGTTAGGCTGTTGGGTTGGAATTCTGTGTATTTAATTATCCTTATATTGCATGATTAGTTTTATTGAAACAAATAATATGATATGAAATGAAAATATTCTCTGAAATAAGCCACTGCTCTCATAACCGTAAATAATATATATAATTCTAAACAAACCAGATGCCACAATGTTCGCTGAGTCATGAATAATACATAATGGGATTAAAAAACTAGCCAAAAACGATGCATAAAGTAGAAAGTATCATCACCAGCACATATCCAGAACATAAAAACATACCACGCATAAATAGTACACAGCTCCGAGGTTACCCAGAGACTATTCAACATCCAGCCCATTGGGAAGCAAAAATACAATACGTATCCAACGCTATTGTAGACCGACAGAGACAATATAGGGAATCATGCCAACCAAAATAAATAAACCAAAAGAAAATCAGAAAAAAATGGAAATAAAAAAGATCACTCGGCAGCAAAGTACCGCTTCGTTTTGCTGCGTACTTGCTGCGCCTTGACCTCAGGCGGCACTACTGTATGGTGCACTACATGTGGCCGGTAGATTGCGTCAACCGGTGGCATCCTGTGAGCTTGTTAGTATGTATTCGCATGTGTGAACTGATAGACCGAAACTACTTACCAGTCATCCAGACTCAAAGGAAAGTACTCGTAGAGCATCTCGCCGTTCTCAAACGCATCGCTCTGGTTGGCAGTGGCATTAGCGCCGCTGCCTGCGCCTGCTGATGCGGTCGATGATGAGGTCGACGGTAGTGCAATCACGACACCACCACTGCCGGTGGTGGTGTTACCGCCGCCGACACTGCTGCTCAGGTTATTGTTCGAGAACGGCGGGCTGTTCGAGTGACGCTCGTTGCTGAGCTGGGTTGGTGGGCTGCGCTCATCTTCAGACAGCGACAGGTTGAGTGGCATAGCAACACTATTCGTGCGCGGCTGTTGTTGTTGCGGCATGTACTGGTATTGTAGCTGCTGCGTCTGCTGCACTTGCTGCTGTGATAATTGCTGTTGCTGCTGTGTTGGCTGTGCCTGGGGCTGTTGTGATGGAAGCTGGTGCTGATGTTGCACTGTCTTTGCTGTCCTTGATGGCGTCGTGTCCCATGTCGGCACGGGAGGTCGTGTTTGACTTGGTGACAGGGCCATCTTCTTCGCCGGGTGTGGGCTCTGCTGTGGTTGCCCATATGGCTGTGCCCACTCGTTTGGTTGCGGTTGTTGCATGCCGCTCATCATATTGAATCGCTGGTAGTTGTGCGCCATGTCGATGCCGCCGCTGTTGGTTCGGTGCAGCTGGTGCATACCAGTCATATCCAGACCACTTGCAGAAGTCAGGTGATGATCTTGCATCGGCTGCTGTTGCTGCTGCTGTTGCTGTTGCTGCTGCTGCTGCTGCTGCTGCTGCTGCATTTTGCTCTTGTCGACCATGGTACTGCTGCCTGTTAAAGGCACATCGCGACGGCTAACAAAGTTGCGAGGGCTCCGGCCGCGCACAATGACGGGACCTGATTGGATCTCCGCAATCTTCACCCACTCGCCATTGTCGCTCGGAGCTGGTGCGGTTCCGCCCTTGACCTTGTCGGCAGTGATGACACTGCCGAGGCCGCTGCCGGGCTGAATACGACCGAGAAGGTTGATTTGGACAACATAGTGCTGTTGCTGGCCCTTGCGGCGACCGTTGTTGGCGGTTGCATGCTTAAATTGCAAGCGTTTCCATGACACAGGAACGGACACGCGGCCGTTATCGAGCTCCTGCCCATTGACAAGGTCCACAGGCACATTAGGTGGCGAGCCCGCCACCTTTGCATCCTCATTCTGTGCGGCAGCCGCAGCGACGCCATTATTTGCATTGGCGGCTGTGCTCTTCCAGGGAATGCAGATAATTTCCGTCGGTTTGCCCTCAATGCTCTCCATAGCCGTAATGGAGGCCGCCAGTTCAAGGATGGGTACTTGCTGGCCTTCAGTCACGATATGCGTGACCTGGCGCGGTAGTGTCAGCTGGCCAGAGCACCACCACAGGTTGCGGCGATAGCAAGTAAGTTCAAGTGGGCGCGACGTGTTTTCTGTCGAGTAGACGTCCTCAGCCAAGAAAAACATGCCAAACAGCTCAGCTGTCATTATTGGTTCTGTGAACTGTCCATTCTCGTCAACGACTGCGGCTTTGATAACAGGTGCTGAGAATCCCAGTAGCTTGTTGTCGAGCTCTTCTGATGGTGATGACGTCTCGTTGAAACCTTCGGGGTTGTGTGCTTGTAATTCGTACGGACGACCGTTGGCTGCGGCAGAGTATGTAAATGGGTCATCAAATGTCGCGTTGGAGAACGTGTCAAAGTCGTACGATGGCGTGAATGGGAGAGGTAGGCCGTTGACGTTGTCGCTTTAAAGTTAGCAATGAACCGATAAACAGGCAGATCGAAAGCAATAGGGACTTACAGGATAGTATCATCGAATGCGATATCTTGGTCAAACTGGTCCAGGGTCAGACGGGCATTGCCCTGATGGCCCATGCTGACGCCAAGGCCGAGCGCATCAGGTCCAGGGCCGCCGGGAACCGATATGGTGGACATTGTGTTATATGAAGCCATTGTGCATGTCGGGGGTGGCGTGGTAGAAGGCTGGTGGGGGAAGTAGAGTTGTTGCGGTTGCGAATAGGCGGAGCTGCGCGGGCGTTGAGTCGCGGTGCGAGCAGCAGATGGAAAAACAAATGTACAGTTTCGTAGGGTGTATGTTGTGAGTCGCAGTGCCGCAATATAAGAATGGAGCAGGAGATTAAGTTGCGAAAATGTGGTGGCTAAAGATTAAAGAAAGATAGGGAGGGCCGAGGCGCACAGAGGTGGAAGGTGAGATCTTAAGAAGGGCGATTGCTGGGTGACACACGGCGGGGGACCAAAAGCAATTTTGTGCTTTTGTGGCAAGGCTTGGTGAGCTGGTTCTGTGATCTCCCGCAATTGATCTTGGCGTTCCGTGCTTTTTTTCTATTCTTGCTGCACTTTGTGTGCTGCTGTGCTGCGGTACGTCTGGTCCCTGAAGAGATAGGACTACCTGACGTAGTTCGGATCGAAGGTGTCCTGATTCACAAAGATAGCCTTCTAGTGCCAAAGAGGATCGCAAGTGCCGTTGAGCAGTGTGGCTAGCTGGTGACAATGGCAGAGGCGGTAATACCTGATAGGCAATGTGGCAGAGTAGCAGTGTGGCAGAGATATCCCACGCGCCGGTGTCTGGCAATGTCTCGCAAAGTCTCGCACAATCTGCAAAGCCTCGGTAACAAGGACGGCGTTCTCCTGTCGTGTCTGACCTATCGTTATCCTTCCGGAGCTCGTTTTCTGCAGTATGCTGTATGCAGTATATAGTCTGCGAGCTGAGCGCGATAAAGTAAAGATGTGCAAGCGCAGTAAAGCGAGGTAGAGGGAATATGAACGAGGGCCGATCCCAGTGATAAATGAGCAATGTCAAGGACCAAAGAGGTAGGCCGAGTGTCGAGCGTTGAGCGTTAAATGTTGAGGCCTCTGCAATTGCCAGAAATCCACAGGAGGAAGTCAAAGAGATAAAGGTGATACTAAAATGCGAGAACGAACAGAGGCGAGCTGCACAGACAGAGTCGACCAGACCCAAGTAGAGAAGCAAAGAAGCCGAGCAGTAAGGACGAGCAGGACAAAGGTTCAAAGAGGTAAATAAGTTATCGCAGAAAAGCAAAGAAGAAAGTAAACGAACACGAAGGAGTCGCCGTGGACCGTGGACGCTGTGGCGGCTGTGCCGATCGTTTAGAAACGGAGGGCTGCGATGGACAAACGAAAGTGCACCTTGAGATTGTTTCCAGCTGTGTGTGGTCAGGGAGGTGAGGATGATAGGGGTCGTGATGCTGTTGAGAGGGGAAAAGCAAGAGACAGTATCTTAGATTAGACGTTGGGTAAAAGGACGGACAGAACGGATAAAGGATACGGAGTAGTGATTTGGCACGGGATGATTAATTAGGAAAGAACGATGGATAGAACAAAAGAACAAAAGAACAAGACGAAGAATCAGGAAAGAACAAACGACCAAGCCTAGCGCTAACCGTAGAGATAGTGATAATTAAGTAGATTAATGTAGGAATTAATGTGTTAATTATTGAGATAAAAGATATGGTGTACGGAGTCAAGCGGGCAAAAAGAGGAGAAGGTGTGAGGAGAAGGAGTGCTGAAGACACAGTGAGGAGAGCGCTAAAAGATGGAGCCACCCATTGAGGAGAGATGGAAATGGAAAGAGGAGACGACACGAGGGGGAGAGGAGGAAAGAGCGTGGCATCGTGCATTCACTAAATTGCCAAAAAAGGAAGGAACGACACGATGATGTGTGTGTCTATTTTATGCTTAAACTTTTGGGATAATTCAGAATGATTTATGAACTACTAATGATGATCAGCAGCGTATGGAGACGTGAGATGCAGTTTATGACAGTTTACACCTTTCAGATTAGTTTGTAGTTCACATATATAGCCTGGTACCACAAGATGACCATGCTTCAAGTCAATCGACAAAGATTGGTTGTCAGGAAGGAGCTGTCTTGGAAGAGGACAAGGTACGGAAGGAGCAAGAGACAATACTTGACGCGAGCGTGGCAAAAAGCATATGGTTGATGCAAGAAGGGAAAGAGCACGTACCCAGATAGGAAAGATCACAGAAGACAGGGGCACGGGGCGGAACTCGTGGTGGGGGAGGTGGTAGGGAAAGCTGAAAATAGGAAGGAGCTGAGAATAGGAAGGAGCGCAGGTCATAAACGAGGGAAGGCACGAAGGATTGCCAAATGTGAAGGGGGCAATGGCGAAGGGCAGAAGAAACCCCGGCCAAAAAGAACACCAGTAATAGGCACAAAGAAGCAGAGCCCGAGAAAAAGAAATTCAAAGGATCATTCAGGAGTGGCCGCCTTTCCCCAAAAAGCAGCGTGTTCGTCAGACGTGGTCGACTTGAGAGGTGTCAGGCGGTCGGTCTCAGAAGTACAGTCGGAGGCAGTGAGAAAGAGGGGGCTTCGGTAGAGCTGGAAATTGGAAATTGGAAATTGGCAGCGTAATAAGGCCGAGAATATGTTGCAGTCGCTCTTTCCTTATAATTTCTTTTTGTTTTCGTGATGTCGTTACTTCCTTTTGTTCGAAAGGCTACTGTTCACGATCAGTGTCCATTTTTACAGACGCTCGAGCCGTTTTGCCTATTACAGCACTATGACGACTTTTTACAGTTGCCATTTAGATGCCAATTGTCACAGTGTAACACAGTACATACTTATCTCCCAGCAGTGGTATTTCTACATTTAAATCTTCTATTTTATTTATATCACCTCCCCGTCCCGACTCCAGGGTTGATCAGTTGTCACTATTTGTTATCGACCAAGACTCTAGTTGACCTGAAATATCTCAGATATCCCAGACATCAGACGGCACGGCACAACTTGACTTGTCTCCTCCAGTCAGAAAAAAATTTACACTCTGTAACCTAGCTGCAGAAAGTTGTGGTCTGTGCACCGAGATAAGAACCGAAGGATTTGCTGTACAAATAGGTAATTACCGTGTAACCCGACTAATTGCACTATATGCTGATAAGATGGGAAATATCATATGTTGCAGGTAAAGCAAACCACAAGAGAACACCTTGTTACTATGGAGATAGAGATAGAGAGCTAGACACTAAACGTGATGGTGACTGTCACCGGCGGCTTGAAGCCCTTCTCGGCCCAGATATGCGACCGACACGGGCTGGCGATCAGGTGTAGATTAATTAGGCCGGGAGATGGGGTATATTGACGGAGAAAGCAGTGACAAACGGCAAGGTAAATGCAGATGGATATACGACGGGCGGATGGAGCACTTCACAGAGCCAAGGCTCGAGTGTTGGGATGTTCGCGATAGAGAGTCCAAGCTTTGAGCATCACCGGCGACTTCAAGCTCTACTGGGCCAACTTGCCTCATTGCCTCTACGCCGCAGTGCCTCTATGCCCCAAGTTCCTGTTGAATCTATTATCTTTTCCAAAGTCGGATAGAGTTTCCCGTCATTTTCTTGGCATCCTATCCATTTGTGTGTACAGGCACGGTGTGGGTGAACTCGGGATCGTCGTATGGTTCGGTTGAGACAATACAAAGAACGCCGGTATCATGAGATGGCATGACTCAAAACGGCAGTTCATGGTAAACCGTGGGGTAGCAACTGGCAGGCCGAACCGCGAGTGTTGACCGTTATCCGGGAATCTTTTGTTTCTGGGACCCATGTAATTCAAAACTTAAATTATATTCAAACGCTATTGTTACCGGGAGTGATTTTACCGGCAACAGCCATCGAGGTAGCTGGTAGATCGTGATTGCATCAGTGGCTAAACCAAATCGTGATATCTAGAGGCACATAAACGGCATGAATCAAGCTATAGACATGTATAGAGTAAACAAAATGAACCAACAAGTAACAAAAACAGTAACAGGGACAAACATAACGGGCTTCATTCTGAACCAAGAAAACTCCAAGCCGAGAAAACATAGCAAACATGGAAGATATAAACATCAGAACAGTAGAGTAAACCAAAAATGAGACAAGAGTATCATAATAGACATAATAACATGATAACATTCAACTGTTGATCAATGCGCCATGTCGGACCACTGCACTGTTAGTATTTACACCAGCCGTAGAGTGAGGAATCTATAGACTTACATTTTCTGGCGCATTGGCCAGCTCGTCAAAGGACTGCAGCACCTCAAACTGCATCGCCAGCAGAGCCTCGTAGGCATCGTCGGCCACCCAGCTCAGCACACTACGCACGGCCCGGTGGTTCTTGTTCTGCCGTACGGCCATCATCGCTAGGCCCTGCAAAATCAGGGAAGCAGAGACAGTGGCCGTGCCGGCAATGACTGGTGCCACGATGCCGCCCGTAGCTTCTTCAAAAAAATTGATATTGCTCATACCCAGGTTGACACTGTCTTCCGTGCTAAGGCTGGACGAGCGGCCGTTGCCGGCATTGGCAGACTGGGAAGCGGGACCACGCAGAGGGTTGAGAACGGGCAGGTATGTGGCAAGCGGGCTCCCGGGACTGCACACGACGACAGTGCCGAGCAGCGAGTCGGCATCATCACTGGGAAGCTCAGAGTCATCATCAGACTTGACACCACCGTTGGCAGACAGCTTAGCTCTGACGACGGCGCACGACTTGTTACCCTGCGACAGCGCGAACCGATAGAGCTCCACCACTTCGGGACCAGCAAGGGACCCAACATGGTTTAGCACACCCTCGGCAATCTCGGGACCCTGGATTAGATCGAAACTGATACCGGCATTGGCAAGGTGCCGCGTCAGGCCCTCGGGCGGCGACCACCGGTTCAGGTCGTGGATGGCCATGTTGGTAATGCGGCGTGGAAAGGCAACCTCCCAGCCACTGCGGGCGAACCAGGACTTCAAACTTGATCCTGTAGCCCCAGAAGTAGTGCTACCTGGACCGGATGCGCCCGTAGTGGCTCCATTTCCGGTTGGTGTGTTGCCTGTACTACCCGCGCTGCTGCCGTTATCGTCAACGACGGGGACACCCGGGAACACACCCGGGAAGCAGGAACCCAGTTGGATCCGAGTAATTCCCGGTTTTTGTACCAACAGTCGGATCGCTGCACGGTGCAGTGACCGGCCGACTGACACATTACGCTTGGCTGGGTCAACAAACAGGCCACCAAGGATACCCGTACCATTACTCTTAATGTAGTACGTCGCACAGAAGCCGTACAGAGCCTGTGTACTGCTGTTGCTGACAACCAGATGCGACTCCTCAATGTTGTTTGTAGTCAAACTACCGCTGCCGCTTCCATTGCTCACACTGATGCCGCCGTTCATGCCAGCAACCAGCTCAAAAGACGACGCCGTAGCGCTCCGTAGGTACTGCAAATGTGGCCCACTTGCACGAGCAATGGCCTGCAAAAGCTCATCAAGGCCCCGGCCATCACGGTCGCGGTTGTACGTCTCGACAAGCCAGTTGCGCCGTGATTTGAGAACCTTTTTGCTCTTGCGCAGCGTGCCTGGCAGTGTGCCACAAGGAGAAAACTCACCATACAGAGCCCGCACGAGTGCATTCATGGCCATTTCGGTGAAATCGAACGTGCAAATGTATGTGCCGATTGTCTTGTCCATGGCAAAATCGTACGGTGAACTAACGGCCACAACAATGAGGGACTTGTTTTGGCCACTGGCACGCTGCATCGAACACATCATGGCCACATGCTTGGTGAAGCCGGCTTGGTAGAGATTGCGGTTGGCGTCGGCCGTGACGATAATAATAGTTGACGCGCGGTGGATCAGGTTCTCGTGCACAGGACGCACTCCATTAGCCGTGTATGATGTGTGCAATAGTTTGCCGTGTCTTGCGCGTGCTAGCGACCGGCCAAGACTGCGGAACACGCCCTCGCCACTCATAATGGCGCTGCGGTCGCGGTGTGTCCACTGGTCGTGCAATGTAGTGCGAGAGGCCGCGGAAGATGTAGCTGCTGGTGCAGCGCCTCCACCTGTCAAATTCTCCCCGCCACCAGAACCGTTTCCAGTCGTCGCTGCAGCAGCAGCGCTAGCAGATGTCGACAACGAGTTGGGAAGCTTGTTCTTAAGTGTCTTGGTAGCCGACGATGCAGGCAACGGTTTCACGAGCGGTGTCAGCAGCAAAAGCTCCTCGCGCTGGTGCATAGACCGGGACAACGGCAGCAGCCGGTCGCGATCACGCATGACTGTGATAGAGTCATCATAAGCTTTGCGTGAGAGTGCAAGGTGTGATGGGTGGATTTTCGAGAGCAGCGAGATACCGGGCGGCTTGAGAGCCTTGGCCCACGATGTGCAGCCGCTCTTGACCTGGAGGACACGGCGTAGGGATGTGAAGATCCGGTCACGCGTCAAAATACCGTTGGTGTAACCGAGTTTGAGGCCGGCAATGGCCTCGAGCTGGACGTCATAGGCACGACACAGCATAACAATGTCGCAGCCAGCCTCAACCGCCATAACGGTACCGCCCTTGACACCAATTTCATGACTCAGTGCTTCCATTTCGAGACACTCGGAGATGGCCACACCACGGAAGCCGAGCTCGTTGCGGAGGAGATCATCGACGACCTGATCTGACAGACACGCATGGCTGACATTCATAGACGGGTTGGCAATGCCACAGCCGCCAACAAACATGGCATCTAGCTTGCCCGTGGCAATAGCATTGCGGAAGGGCACAATGGCACTCAAACTCAACTCCTCGAGGGTCTGTGTAATGATAGGAATATCGAGGCTAGAGCCGAGAAAGTCGAGGTTGCCGTACGAGGGAAAGTGCTTGCCACAGGTGGACAGACCAGCATCCTTGTAGCCCTTCATAGCAGCAATGTTGTACTGTGACACTTCTTGGGGGTCGTCACTGGTTGCACGTACACCAAGCGGTTGATAACGCGCATTGGTGAGGACATCAAGGACAGGACCGAGGATCATGTTAACACCACAGGCCGAGATCTCAGTAGCCGTGGCCTTGGCAATGGCGTAGGCGAGTTCTGGGCTGCCGGCTGCAGCGATACCCATAGCACTGGGAAATTGGCAGATGTAGTTCTCATCAAACAGACTGTTGACGCCACCGTTTTCCTGGTCGAGGGCAATAAGCAGAGGGTATGGGTGGCCTGCATTGTGGGCAATGGCCTGGAGCTCTTGCACGAGCTTGGCTGTTTCATGGGCGGCTATCATCAATAAGTAAGATGTCCGCAATTTAAAAGTGTGGTAAGATGCAGTATTTCATACATTTCAGATTCTTTGCTGTCAACAAAATAGACCCGAGATGGTGCTCCTCGATGAGATAGCGGATCTGGGGGGTGACCTCGGTACCGTCCCAACCCATAATGAGCATCTGGCCAATAGCCCTACAGTCGAGTTAGCATTGTGTGATTGCATCTTGTCGAATGCATGGTGACAGTGCCAAGACACATCCAACTACATGCCGACAACCAGCACAGAATATAGTATCGATATTAATACTAATATCAACGTTGGATGAGTAGACATACCAGTCAATGTCCTCCCATAGTGGATCCAAGTCGCCGTCAACTTTGTTGGACATGACGGGCTATGGAGTAGAGCGGTGCCCGGGGGGTTGGGCAAACACGCAATCAAGCAAGGCGTTGATGGAAGAAGAGACGAATCGGATGGCGGTGAGTGACGAGGGAGGGATAGCTCTTGAGTAGGGTAGACACGGCAATACGAGCTGGGGACTAGAACTGGGATATGGGTGAGACTGTCAACCAGACTGTAAGCTGTAGGCTGTAGGCTGTAGGCTGCAGGATGGAGACTGATCCGGGCCGGGTTCCGATGCTGGAAACTGTAAGCTGAGCTGAGCCAAGCTGAGCTATTGGCCTACTTGTTACAGCAATGTTGATTGTGTCGATAACACTAAGGCTGTGGCTATCGGGTAAGATACATTAGTATGGCGATTGCATGGGGAAACAGGACTCAGGTATAAAAATTGGCAATGGGGATAAAGGACAAAGTCGGGAGTAAAGAGACTGCGTCAATGAAAGACAACGGTGTTCAACGGTATAGAGCACGTGGCAACATACAAGGCTCAAGGGTAGTCGAATATAGAATGTGGAACAGATGTAGTGGTCAGGTAAGGGTAGTCAGGTCCGCAAAACTAGTAGACATGAGGACAAAAGACAGAACAACAGGCAGGGCCAGAACAACTGGACAAAGGACACAGGACACAGGACACAGAGCAAAAGAACAAAAAACCTGGAACTAACAGCGGCTGAACAGCTAGTACAGGTAGCGACAAGACTAGGAACACAATACTCTGAGAAAAAAGAGCTACGCGGGTCTCGATATAGGTATGCTTACTCGGGGAGGTCGAAGAAGGGCAAGACTCAATGTCGAGGAGAGCGGAGCCTTACCGTATGTCGAGATGTATGTGACGTGAGGTGGAATAGGCTGAGGTAGCGGGTGGTGAGATGCAACTTACTACTTGCTTAAGATTTACAAGGTGGAGGGCGTGGACGGTCGTATGTGGTTGAAGAGGACGGACGGAGACGTTGATAGAGAGCGAGAGAGCTTCGAGAGAGGTTTGAGGTTGGGTGAGCGCAGGGCTGTGATTGGCTAGGCTGTGAATCCTCTGAGGACGCACAGCTTGGCCTGAACAGGCAAGAGCGATCACCATCAGTTCCCATATTAACCCTCCATACATCCTCCATAATCCCAAGCTCCAGACAAAACGGAACCCCATCTCCTCAGAAGACCGTGCACACAGTGGCCACAGTGCGGAGCGGCTAGTGTGGCGCTAGCGACGGGCACGGTGGGTCTAAACGGTGGCACAACTTCTATAGAAAACGGTGCTATATCAGAACGGTAGATCACTCCCTCACCCCACTTTACCCTGAGAAATGCTTCGTAGAAGCACAGTGCATACCGGCAACGTTACATGCCATTCATGGTACTCAGTAGATAATCGGCCAAGCACTCAAGGACCCGACACATGCACTGCACCACCCCAGATATGCTCCTCTCTTATTCAATTAAGAATTTGACGTGCTACATGCCTACGGAGTAGTGACATCGCCTTTGACTTTTTCTCTTTTACTTTCGTCTACCATCTTCATCGGTCCATTGCCGACGTCGTTATCAGAGACGACGTACCAGCTTGTCGGTGCGTGACCGTATGTGTACAGTGCGCGTACTATATCTTCCAGGACGGCGACACTCGCTGTTAGACGGCCAGAGCCTAAGCACACTCACATAGTAGTAGCCAATGAGTCCGCCACCGGGAATGCCCTAGTAAAGAGTGGTTGACTAGACCGGTGGCGCCGGCCGGTCCTTTGTTACTTTTGACTCGCTCTTATCACTTTTTCTTCAGTTTCAGTGTTAGTGACGGGCATGTTGCGTGTGGAGGTAGCCGGGTTTTGCCTGGTACCTTTCTTTTGGTGAGTAAAGGGAGTGAACAGAGTAATCTGGAGAGAGTATAGCTAGGAAAGAGAGAAAGGACGGCTGTCGGAAGGTGCGAAGGTGCGAGTGACTGGCTGGCTTGTGACGGGTAGCTAGATAGTGTGATTCTGGTGGTCGTATATATTCTTATCATCCTTGTGTTCGCAGGCTCTTGTCCGCACTCTCGAGATTCTAGTCTCCAGCCTTTAGTCTCTGGTCTTTGGTTCTACACCAACATCTACACACTCGAGACACAACAAGATGCCCTCATTAATAACTGCAGTGCCGGCCTCGCCGATCACCACTACCCCCTCATCGCCCACTGCCCCCGGCACTCGTGGCATCACCAAACTCACAAACTGTCGTCTCGTCCGCGGCAACGAACTCGTCTGGGAGGACCTCTGGATTAGCTCGAATACCGGCAAGATCGTGCGCAGCCAAGCTGCCTTTTATGACGAGCATGTCCTGCCGGACGAGACTGTCGACCTTGGCGGCCGCATCGTCGCCCCCGGCATGATCGAGTGCCAGCTCAACGGCGCCTTTGGCTTCAACTTCTCAACCCTCTTTGGCGACGAGGGCTCAAAGAAGGCCCGCTATGGACGCGAAATGCACGCGCTCAACAAGAAACTCGTCGAGACCGGTGTCACGGCGTACGTGCCCACCGTCACGAGTCAGACCAGCGAGCTCTACCACAAAGTGCTGCCGTATCTCGCACCCATCCGCGGTGCCGCGCGCGACGGTGCCGAATCGCTCGGTGCACATGTCGAGGGCCCTTTCCTCAGCCCCACCAAGAACGGCGTGCACAACCCCGAAGTGTTCAAGGAAGCCGTGACATTCAAAGATGTGCAGGACATGTACGGCGAGGACAACCTCGGCAGCGAGGACGGCTCAGCCAAGCCGGTTGTGCGCATGATCACGGCCGCTCCTGAAATTGGTAACATGGCCAATGTCGTGTTCCCCGAGCTCGTCCGTCGCGGTGTCGTGTGCGCCATTGGCCACTCTGAAGCCACGTACGAGCAGGCCGCTGCCGCCATCACGCATGGCGCCACCATGATCACACACCTGTTCAACGCGATGCGTCCTCTGCACCACCGCAACCCCGGCATCTTTGGCGTGCTGGGTGAGACCCCTCTTGTGCGCGTCGACGAAGGTGCCCCCGCGTCGCCCGGCAGTAATGCCGCCATGTTTGCACCCACCAAGCGCCCGTACTACGGCGTCATCTCCGACGGCATCCACCTGCACCCGACCACGGTCAAGATCGCCTACAATGCCTACCCGGCTGGCTTCATCCTGGTGACAGATGCCATGCACATGGTCGGCTGCCCCGACGGACCCTACGACTGGACCAACGGTGACCGGCATATGAAGCTGGTCAAGAACGGCAAGGTCCTGCTCCTCGAGAATTCCGAGACCATTGCTGGCAGCACTATCACGCTGATTGAGTGTGTCGAGAATTTTATCAACTGGACCGGCGCCACGATCCCCCAGGCACTGCGCACTGTCACTTCAACCCCTGCAGCTATGCTAGGTCTTGAGGGCCAAAAGGGCACGCTCGAGCCTGGTGCCGACGCTGATCTGATTGTTCTCTCCCCTGAAGAGGTCCTCGAGACTCCGCAGTCACCCATGGCTGCCACTGCCACCTCGGCTGCCGGTGCCGTCGGTGTTGTCAGTACTCGCCTGCACATTGACGAAGTCTGGAAGTTTGGCGAGCGCGTGTTCCAGCGTAACTAGACTGTGGTTTTCTTTGATTTGGGTATCCATGGTTCCGCTCTTCTTTGCTTGATTTCTTCTGTTCTTCTCTTTATTTTCTCTATTTTCGATACCAAAGCTCAGGCTACAAAAACAAACATGAGACAGCGTAATGACACGGGCAATAGCATCATGGAGTTACTTAGAACGGCATTCTCACTTGATAATTGACTATTACAATGTATTCATATTGTATAAGGCTATCGCTATTAATTTGTGTTCTGTGTGTCGTGATGTGTATCATAATCATCTATCCTCCTCCACTTCCAGCTTCTACCTTAAACCACCTTCAATCATGCCGACTTGCTAGACACCCACTCGGCCTCCACCTTGGCAAGTCTTTCAGAAATAGTTGCTTTGATTGACTCTTCGGTGTACGGAATCAGTGTCTCCGGCTGGATGGGCGACTCTTCCAGTGTCTTGGCCTTGATGTGCGTAAATGTTGACTCAGTGAGAGACTCGGGCCGCTCAACTGCACGACGGATAAAACCAGCCCATCCATCAAAGCATCGCTTTGCGCCAGCAACATGTGAAAGAGCTAAAGCAAAGCAGTGCGGCATTGCCTCATACTGTTCAAAAGTCACCGACTTGACACCCTTTCCACCGTTGTAGAGCCGTGTTGCTGTAAAGAAGCAGATTTCATCAGCCAGCATCTCCCAGCCTACACAGACGTACATGGGAGGTGCACCGCGCCAGCCGTCTGGGTTGCTAACAAACATCGAGACCAGAGGGTGTGTGACAAGACTTGTCTCTGTGTAAAGAAAGCGGCGGGGTGGGCTGGCAGGCCAAGCTTCACATGCCGGGCGGTTGAGAGCGTCCGAACCTGGCACAGGCATTGGTGGCAGATAGTCAAATTCTGGCCGGCAAGATTCGCTGGACGGCTGCCACGACGGTGAGCTGCTCGTCACATCCACCCACGGTGAGTTGAGGGCAACACCAGCTGGCAGAGGGACTTGACGCTTGATGCCATGCCACATGACGCGGGTGTTGTGCTTCTGGAACTCCATCAGCACGCGTGTGAGTGCCAAGCAGAGGTTTCCACCAGCACTTATTTGTTAGAGGTCAAATGAACATTAGACAGAGGGGCATGGACGGAAAATTGGCATACCTATCGCCGGCGAACACAATGTGTTTTGCGAGCACCGGTTCATGGAAAGCCCCTGGTGGCGGGTACAGCAGCGTCAAGTACGAAACAAGGGCATCGAGAATCTGAGTAGGGAAAGCACTTTGGGGAGCCAGACGGTAGCGCACAGAGTAGCACCGGCCACCGACTTGGCGGGCAAGTGTGTGTGTACCATTGCGGTGCGTCGCAGGATCGAGCAGGTACATGGCACCACCATGCAAGAAGAGGACAGTCGTTGGCTGGGGTGCAGTGACATGGCTCATGAGGGCCTCATACCGCTCGGGTTCGTCGGTGTATGTGGGAAGAGTAGCTCCCTCTCTGGCACCGGTGCGATGGCCTGTCCACTCGGCCTCCACGGGAGCAACCTCGGGCCACTTGATTTCAGGGAACGCCTTGCCGTTGCGGCCGTCGCCCTCTTCAGCATACAGACGCTTAACAACGTCTGCCAGTGCATTGCAGAGCTCGGCATTTTCTTGGCCGTTGGCACCACCAGGTGCCGTATACTTGCTGACCCAGAGAGGGCCACAAACACCGCTGTCACTGTTGAGCAAGCGCTGTGTCTCCGTGATGCTTCTAGCACCCGACGTCACAGGCTGGGCGTCAGATGATGAGCTTTTAGGCGCGCTGGGTCCCGAGCCGATGAACGGGAGGTTCGACAATGGAGGCTTCTGTGGCACGGTCATGGCGCGAATAACAGCTATGATGACTTCTGACTTGAGATCGAGAAACTCAGATGGCTTTGATGAGCCCATTATATGGCGGACCGCAGTACGGACAGCCACAGGAAGAGCAATCAAAGCGAGATTGATGCGGTCAACAATGGACAAGCCGGCAGCCTCGTCGTTTCCCTCCTGGAATGCAAGATCGGCATCCATGGCCGAGGTGGCTTCTCCTGAAACAGACATGTTTTGGTGCAGACTGATATGTCAGGTCAGGTAGCTTAAGCCTCTAGTTTTTGCACGTTGACAACTTTGGGGATCAAAGATAACCAACAATATTGAGTCGTCAGGATGAAAAGTGTCTTCAGGATGCCCCGTGTTTGAAGCTGATGTCGAGCTCCAGCTAAGTGTAACGCCTAGACCTAGCTGAAGATTGCCGATTCTCCACCACGCACGCTGTGGGGACTCAACGAGATGAGGTATGGTAAGGAGAGATGATGATGGCAACAAATGCCAATACTTCACAATGAGAAATCAATCAGATGACCTTTCTCGTGTATTAATAGGTGAATAGGATCGAGGCGAATAAAGAGGTAGGTTGATAGATGGTGTAAGCCAAAGGAGGATATGAGGACAGCTTGGAATCTCTAGCCTAACAGTGTCTGGTGGAAATGTGGTAAAGTAGATAGTGAAAGTTATTGCGGAAAGAAAGAAGAGAAAAGTGAAGAAGTGAAGATGGGAGTGAAATGATGAATTAGGCGAAGCATTGTTGATGTAGCCCCTTGGATTACCCTGATTCCGAAAGAGGTAATAAGCACGAGCCGAGGCAGGTGCGACTAACAACATAGAGTATCACTTAGGCAAGAACGATAGACACAACGGCACCAAGAGGCAAGTACTTTTGTTGCATTTCCAGCAAGAGAAATGGCGGAAATCGTTCCTTCCTCATGATGGGCTAAATGAAGCACAAGAGGAAGGAGCTAAACACATTAAAGGAGTTGGTGCGTCGGTGGTTGAGGAAGGCGCATCTGGACAATCTTCTGTTAGCATCCTACATAATCACGAATGGCAATTTTCAAGCGGAAGAATATTAGTAAGTAATCAATCTTGGATTCGGGATCCTAGGTACCATATGAAATAGAAAGAAAACAAGACAGAAAGCAAAGACGAGAAATGTAAAATAAAAAGGAGACAATAGTAAAATAATGCTTAGTTACAAAAACATGAAGACCCGCAAAGAACCGTCGCTATCAAATTATCAACTTTCACTGCGCCCACATAAGCACCATTCATATCACGCGTCGGTGGCAGCAGGAGCAGGGGTGGTGGCAGCAGCAGGAGCAAGGGTGGTGGCAGCAGCAGGAGCAAGGGTGGTGGCAGCAGCATGGGTGGTGGCCGACGAGGACGCGCCCGCGGCCAGAGCCAGAGATGCGGAAATCGGCTTCATGGCACGCTGCCATGCAGGGATCGATCTGCCAGTCGACGTCGGCAGGCCGCTGCTGCCAGAGGTCGAGGCCAAAGTAGAAGTAGTGGAGGCAGTGTAAGTAGAGCTGGAGTAAGGTGCAGCAGCAGAAACGGAACCAGAGACAGAACCAGTCTCGGCGGGCTTCCCGGTCTCGCTCTCGACAGACACAACAGAAGGAGCAGACGTGCTTGCCGCGATACTACCGGAGCGAAGGTAGCTTGCAACACCGTTGGTGCCGTTGACACCAGAGTAGCCGATGGTGGGCGGTGACGGCGAAACAGAAGCACCGCTACCCATGCGCTGACCGATAAGCGTGCGCAGACCCTTGAGTTCAGTGTTCACCTCGCGCAGGCGGCCGTCGGTAACCTCGCGCTGTGTGTCGAGTGCCTTGGGGAGCGCATCCTTTAAGCCGCGCACGTCATCGCGCAGACGCTCGGCATCTTCTTCGCGGCGCTTGCTGGCCGTCTTGAGGTCAGAGATGACGCCCTCGAGGTTGGTCAGGGCTGAATCCAGGCGCTCGGTGCGCTCCTTCTCGGCGGCCTTGAGCTCATCGGTATCCTTGGCAAGCTGCTCGACGAGCGAAAAGGCGCGCTCAAACTGATCGTCAATGGCCTTCTTGTCCTGCTCGAGGCGGTCGGGAGTGGGTGGCGCGACAAGCGGGTAGACGTATCTCTGTTTTGATTAGCACGTGGATAAATTTTAAAACTTTCATCAGTAAAGAAGCATACCTTGGTCATGCTGTACAGGCCGTAGCCTACACCGCCTACGACAGTCGCCATGATAAACCAGTCACGCCAGTCACGGCGCGGTATGGCCTCGGGCGGTGGTGGCTGCCAACCATATGGAGGCTGCTGGCCATAGAACTGAGGAGGGTGCTGCTGGTGCTGCTGTTGGGGACGGTATGGAACAGGCGCTCGTGGCTGGGATGGTGATGACACGACGGACGACGGGGGCGTGTCGACGCCGGCACGCCCAAGAGCAGCGGTGACCTCTTCTGAAGTCAGGTTCTTTGCCTTGAGGAAAGCAGCGCGGCTCTCTGGAGATGAAGAGGCGACAGAAGGATCCTGAAGAAACTTGGCCGCCGAGGCGACCAGGTCCTCGCGGATGGTCATTTCGGTGGTTGTCGGTGTCGGTCAATGGGTAGATGTCTGTTGATGATGAAACGAAGCTGTAGCTGTAGCCTGTTGCCTGTAATTGATGAGCTATGGATGGCTGAAGTTGGTCGAACGAAGTGACGATGACAATTTGACAGCAACCCAGAGTTGACGATTCAATGGAAAGATGGAGAAGACAAAAGACAAGCACGAGATAAATAGACAAGTAAATACAATTCACAATCAAGCCGAGAATATAGCTAGGATGGAGACCTGTTTGCCGCGTGGTGGAACTCCTTTTTAGACGTGGAGAAAGTGGTCATACTCCGTAGCATAGTGTGCGGAGGCGTGTCTCTCGTGAAATTCAGCTGGCCCGGTTGGACCGAGGCAGCGGCCCTGGAATTGATCAGTACTTGGTGTACATTTTATGGGTCTCAGATGGCCCCACACGTGACACGTCACTCACGCGTCGATTATATAAGGTTTTTTTTACGCTACTCATATAATAAGTCCCACCAATCAGTTCGTCCATTGATTGTTTACATTTACAACGGGGCAACGGCCATTCCCCCCTTAGGCCCTTGTCGGCCGCTCTTTCCCCTCCTGTTGTCGCATTTACAATTTTGTGTTTTGGTCTTTTTATCTGTAATCTCTCGTCACCCACTTTCCTTATTCTGCATCGACGCGATAGACATACCCACGCGACTATTGCGGCTCATTTGCATATCGGCATCCTGCACCCAGCGTCGATAGCAGCAGCCACCACTATTTAACGCGACTACACGGCCCGCGTGCATCGCGGACGCCAGTCTTCATTAAAGCGCAGCAGAGCAACAACAGACAGCGAAGAGCGCAACCATATCACACACAGCCTCACAATGTCCCAAGACACTGGGCACTGGAGCGTCCGCCGCCCTAGAGAGGTGAGCTTTTGTCTACCCCTATTATCCAGCTAAATACTCTGTGAGCGTTATACTAACATACTCTCATCCTACAGACCCTAGGCGGGCTGAACCTCAACTCTGCAATCCCCGCACCACACTCCTCGATGAAGCGCTCCAACTCGTCCGCCCACGGCAATGTCGGCGCTGTCCCATTCTCGACCTCGGGAAGCGGCAACACACACATGCGCTCTCTGTCCGGCTCGCGCCATTCCCTAGCACCAACGCGTCCGTCTTCACTCGCCGATATGGGCCTTGCGTCCGCAAAACGCCAGTCTATGCGCCCTGGCCCGTTCACGCCTGGTCCCAGCCGCGCATCCGAGGGCGGCGCTGCTGATAGAAGAAGCAGTGTCTACCGCGGCGGGCGGCAATCAATCGGTGTGGGCATGGGTGGTACCAGCATGGGCAATCTAGGAGGGATGACGTCGATGGGAGGCGGCAGCCACCAGAGCTTTTTTTCCCAAGCGCCAGCACCAGCAGGTGCGCTGCGCGACCCGCGGCCACTGCGAGACCGCTCATATCTTGCACGCATCGGTCAGGAAGTCATTGAATACCTCACACAGCATAACTTTGAGCTCGAAATGAGCCACACCCTATCGCAGAATGTCATCAAGTCACCAACACAAAAGGACTTTGTGTGCATGTTCCAATGGCTCTACCGGCGAATTGACCCCAACTACCGGTTTCTCAAGAGCATCGACCAGGAGGTGCCCATCTTAATGAAGCAAATCCGTTACCCCTACGAAAAGGGAATCACCAAGAGCCAGATTGCTGCTGTTGGCGGCCAGAACTGGGGCACGTTCCTAGGCATGCTACACTGGATGATGGAGCTCGCTGTGATGCTTGAACGCTACGCAAGCAATCGCTACGATGACGTGTGTGTCGAGGCGGGCGTGGACGTTATCGCGGATCATATCACTTTTGACTTTGTTGCACATTCGTACCAAGACTGGCTTGCCATGGATACGGATGCTGGCGATGATGGCCCTGCAGACGACGCCGAGCAACTAGCCAAGCTGCTACAACCACACATCGAAGTCATGACGCGGCAACTCGATCAGGCGTATTCAAAGCACGAAGAAGAACTGGCTGAGCTGGAGGCTGAGCACGCGAAACTGCTTAAAGACATTGCCGACCTCGAAAAGTCGACGCCCGATCTTGCCGTTCTCGACGATCACTTCAAGATCATGGAGGAGGACAAAGTCAAGTTCGAGGAGTACAATGAGCTGGCGCTGCAGCGCTGCGAAAAGTACGAGTCCCGCATCCCACAGCTACAAGAAGAATTAAACAAGCTACAGGACGAGGTTTTGGAGGCAGAAAGCGAGCAACGCAGCCTGCGGCAGGCCGTCGACGATCAGGGAATCAGCATGGCGGATATTGACCGCTTGAACTCTGAGCGCGAGCGACTGCAAAAGGGCATCGAGGCCGCCGGGCAGCGTCTGGAGGATGCCAAGAAGAAAGTGGCGGACCGCGAGCTTGATGCGAGCCGACGGCTAGACGATCTCGAGCGAACCGTCGACCGCTACAATACGGTGGCTTACCAGAACGCACTCATCCCCGAGTCAGCGGCCAATGCCAAAGGCAAGGACTACGAACTGCGCGTCAAGGTCGACAGCGATGGAGCTGGTGGTGCCGGAGGAAATGGCATGGATAGCGGCAGCGGCAATCTTGAGAGCGACCGGCTACTAGTCGACGCAGTTACCGGCTACCAGCCAGCGCACATCCTCAACCTTGACCTGCGGGGCGCTATTAAGAACAGCCTGCTCGCGTTGCGTAAAGAGGTGGCCGAGCGGCGCAATGTGGCGCTCGAGTCGATGATGAAGGACCACGACTTGCTAGACAGCATCAAGGAGGCGATGGAAGACAAGCGCAGCGAAGTGGAGGCTTTGGAGCATCGCGTACGGGCGGCCGAGCAGGAGCATGAGAAGACCAAGGAGGTCACGACGGCGCAACGGCTGGCGTCGGATACGCAGATTGAAAAGATGGAGAAGGAGCTCGCCAAGATGCGCGCCAGTCTGAGCGAGTCTGTGCAGCTGATGGAGCAGCGCGAGATGAACACAAATATTGAGTACGAGCAGCTGACGCTGCGCGCGGGTCAGCTGCGCGAGGAGCTGCACACGGAGATTATGCGGATGCTCAACGACGTTATCAAGTTCAAGATGCACGTCCAGAAGAACCTGGAGGAATACGAAGAGTTTGTTACGGAGGAGCTTGTCAAGGAGCTGGGCGAAGGAGACGAGGAGCAGTAATGTCTCGGAAGAGACAAAGACTGAGACTGACGACTTATGACGGCGTTGGTATTGATATCTGGTTTCTTGTTGTTTGTTTGTTTTGTCTAGCTATATCCCCGGCGTACATAATGTATGGTTTGCTGTTAGATCAATTTTATTTCCAAATTTCTTTTTGCACTGGGTCATCTGTATAATTCACTTTTGTCTTTCGAGGGTTGACTTGTGCCCTTCTCTCATCATTTTTTTTCATTCTGGTGTTTTTCTATTTCTATTTCTATTTTTTTTTATTTTTTTTGAATTTGTTTTATATTTGAATATTTTCCAATTCTCTTATTTGTTTCTTTCACATGTTTTCTCCATATATTTATATTATGTTCCTTTCTGATCATGGATATTAATTCGTTCAATTTATTACGCATGAAAATAAAAAATAAACAGGCAAATTCATTCACCAGCATCGGCCAACAGCGGCAGCCGATATCGATATAAGACAAAGCAGTTGGCAATAAACACAACAAGCTTTACGGGGAATACTATAAACATTCATCTTTTCATATTGAGGACATAGACGACCAAGGGGGCGAGATGCACATCAGCCGGTAGGCATGGCATCCTGATGAGGCAGCAAGTTGCTATATTATGTCGTGGGCGTCCTTTTTCGAGGGAAGCGAGCAGAGGAGAGATGAGGTCAAGCGAAGCGAGGACAATAGAAAAAGAATCGAACCGAGGGAGAAAAAGAAGGAAGACTGGGGCTGTGATGAACTGCCGCCATACTTTCACAAGGCACTTCACTTTACTCCTCCTATGGCAGAAGTAGCGACAGCAGCCGGAATTACATACAACATATCCTTCTGGGGCAACCCATCGGGTGTCTACACGGGGTGGCCATCATACCAGTTTCCCGGCACGAGACAACAAGCGGAAGCCTTTTGGGGCATGCCCGGAGTCAAGTTCCCCAAAGACAGCGGCGCCGGCGAGCCTGGAGTCTACTGGTTCCCGTTGTTTATGGAACAGCGCTCGGCAACGCGGTCGTATGCACGCACGGACCATCACAACATTGAAGTTGATAGGAGCAACTACCACTTGCTGGCGCGCACAAGGGTCGACCATATCGTCGTTGATCCCGAAACCGATGGTAGAGCCTTTGCCACTGGAGTCCGCTTCAGAGTGAATGCCATAGCCAGCACCACCTCGACCTTTGGAAATCAAGCAATGACCCAATTTGTGGGTGCTCGGCGAGGGGTTGTCCTGGCTGCCCGGTATACACAGCTCGCAGATCATGCAACTGAGCGGTCTGGGGCCACGAGCTCTCCTAGAGGCAGCCAATATTACCGTCAAGGTCGACCTGCCTGGAGTCGGCCAGAACTTTCAAGACCACCCTATGCTTCAGGCGGCGTTTCCTCTGACCAACTACACGGCCCGACTGATTCTAATTTATTCTTGAATGCAACCTTTCGGGCGTGGTCTGACTCTATGTGGAAGGCCCCAACTCGCTCGGTATTGGCAATGCTGCCGCATGGCTGCCGCTCCCGGACATCTCGCCGCGCTGGGCCGAAGTGCCTCGAGTTTGTCGAATCAAAACCACACAGACCATCTCCCATTAGGAACACACCCGACTGTAGCCGCTGCGTATGCTTCTCAGATGAAGTCGTATGTCTCTGCGTTAGAAAATAACAAGACGACCTTTTACAACAATGTCCTGTCAAACAGTGGCGGGGCCGGGCCAATAGTTCTGTTACACCCCATGAGCCGGGGCACAGCCGACATTGACCCCGTCGGCCCGTACAATCGTGAACCGCTAGTAGACCACCGCTCCATGTCGAATCCCATAGATGGTGCCGTCATGGCCGATATGATACGGTATACCCGCAAGTTTTTCATGGAGATTCCCGAGAATCCCGAGAATGCCAAGTATGCACCTGTCGAGCTGTCACCGGGTGCCTATGTCTACAGTGAAGAAGATCTACTGGTCTACTTGTCGGAAATAGTATTACCGTCAGTACCACCCTGCAGGAACATGTGCCATGCTTCTTCTCGAGCTAGGGGGTGTTGTGGACCAGCAGCTGCGTGTCTATGGAGTTAATGGGCCCAGCATCGTGGATGCAAGCATCTGTCCCACCCTGCCCGGGGCCAATACATGTCAGACAGTGCATTCTGTTGCAGAGAAAGCAGCCGATATTATAAAGCCGAGTGTATTAAGTAGTTTATATCCACAGAGAAAGGCTTATGAGGACTGAATCTGCCGCCCTGGAGCACCTTCAAACTTGGTCTTCCATTTTTGTTCTTGCCGGAATAGAGTAACTGCCTCTAGTGCCGACGGCGTCCCTGCATCCGGATCGGCCTTCCCTTCTAGCAAAGCCTCGACGACGTCGTCCTCTGCCTTGAAGACAGCCCCGGCGAGCGGACTCTGTCCTTTGTCGTTGAGCTTGTTGGGGTCAGCGCCGTGCTTGATCAGGAGACGGACCAATTCTGCATGGCCGTGATACGCAGCAAGCATCAGCTTTTAAATGTTAGTTTTGTAATTAACTATATGGATTAGACAGACAGACAGACGTACTAGAGTGTCGCCCTTTTCATTGGTCATGTTGGCGGGAAGTCCAGCGCCGAGGGCCTGTTCAAACAGGGCAATGTCGCCTGTTCGGGCGCCGTTGAAGAGGCGCGTAGCGAGTGCAATCGCTTCATCTGGGAGTTCTTGTGACATTTTGGCTTGTAGATATGAATGTGAAAACAAGATGAAAAAATGAATACGAGTGACGTGAAGGAGATGACGATGTGTGAGCAATTCTTTGGCTTACTCATCGGTGACGTCACTGTAAATGGTATTTTCTGTTTGGGAAGGTGTTGGGGCCTGGCCACTATGTGTAATACCCAGTAATATCTGCTATAGTCAGAATTTCTAGTGCCCCACTTCCCCGGACGGAAGCCGAGGGCAGCCGCAGCCGCAGCTTTCTCTTCAGCTTCAGCTATAGTACCCTCGCCGTCAGTCTGCACACGACTAGATTGACTTGGGATATAGAATAGAGACAGGCTCAATTGCGGATATGTCGTCCCTTCGTTTCTCTGTGCTGTCGCTGACACGGTCGGCCGCCTCTGTGCGCCGTCCCTGCTGGACACCAAGATTTTACTCGACCTCCTCCTCTACATCATCTTCGGCACCCCTCATTATTGCCACCGACTTGCCTGCACCCGGTTCAGGCCACATCCGCGTCCTCGAGATCAACCGTCCTGATGCCCGTAATGCTATTTCGCGCTCTCTGCTGACGGCGCTGCGCACCGAGATCGATGCCGTTGCCCAGCAGTACGACGACAAGGGCAACGAGACATCTCCCGACGGCAATAACACGCGCGCCCTTATTATTGCTAGCGCACTCGACTCGTGCTTCTGCTCGGGTGCCGACCTGAAAGAGCGCCGCACGTTTACTCCCGACGAAACCTCCATCTTTCTGTCGAATTTACGCGGCACTTTTACAGCCCTCCAGGCCCTACCCGTGCCCACCATTGCCGCCATCTCGTCGGTTGCTCTGGGCGGTGGCCTTGAACTGGCATTGTCTACACATATGCGTGTGCTCACATCAAACGCCGTCGTCGGTCTACCCGAAACCCGGCTGGGAATCATTCCCGGTGCAGGTGGCACCTACCGTCTGCCCATGCTAATTGGCGTCGGCCGTGCACGCGATATGATTATTACAGGTCGGCGTGTTGCAGCGCCCGAGGCCTACTTTTTGGGCATTGCCGACCGGCTGGTGGAGGTCAATACTAAGATCGAGGAGACCAAGGATGAGTCAAAAGAAAGCAAGGATAAAAAGTATGCTGCCGTCCTGGAGACGGCACGGCGCGCGGCGTTGTCCGAGTCGGTGCGGTTGGCCCAGGAGATTTGCAGCGGTGGCCCGATCGCAGTGCGGGCGGCATTGCAGGCAGTGCAGTACCCGGCCGAGGTGGTTGAGAACAGCATGTACGAGCGGGTGGTGACCACCGATGACCGCAACGAGGCGCTCAAGGCCTTTTCCGAAAAGCGCCGGCCCGAGTTCAAGGGACGATAGCTGGGTAGAGGTCTCTCCGAACTAAAAAAAGTCAAACAATATGATTGGATAGTGCAACTGAAAAGTAAAGGTGACAGTAATGGGCGAATCAAAGTGAGCAGCAAGGCATGGGATTAGTTGAGACATGTCAGATGGCAGCCTCTGAAAGCAGCAGCCGTAGATCCAGAGAAGCCAATTTTGGCAGTGATGAAGAATGCAGGCAGCGGTAGGACAGGCAGCTGTAAGACAGGTAAGCTACAAGCATTCAGTATTCTAGACCGAATTCGACTGTTTTCTATGCTCTGAAATATTTCTCTCAATTAGATCCCAAGAGTATGGTGTCCACAAATGAGACATCGAGATCGAGTCGAGCGGAATGGATGTCAGTGGAGCTATGGAGGATGCAAGGGCGAATTGAGCTGTACCTAGACTTGAACTAGACGAGAACAGACAGTACTTTTGTCTTCTTTGCGTCTTGTCTTACAGTGTTGATGTGTCTTGCACGCGTTTGGCAGCTCTAGATTTACAGCTTGGTTGCTGGTAGTAACTGGATACGTCATACCCAGGTACATGACATCATCACGTATATATAAAGGTGTAAACACCTCATGAGCTCCTTGGTTAACTGCAGTATTTCACATCGTTCAGCAAAACACATCTACTACAATCAAAATGTCGTTCCTTACCATCTCTACCCGCCGTCTGGCAACCGTCGCCCGCACTGCCCGGCCCCAAATGGGCGCCTTCTCGGTTGCCTCGCCCTTCTCTACCTCTGCGGCACGTCCCAAGTCGGTCACCGAGGCCGCTGCCGACACCGTCAAGGACACTCTCAAGACGGTCAACCGTGTCGTCTCCGACAAGCTCGTCGATGGTATCAACGCCGGTGGTAAGTACTTTTAGGGTATTAATGGCACCGCATTTCCACAACCAGTTGCTAATAATCGAAAGAATCCGTCGCGGACAAGGCCAAGGAGGTCGGTCAGGATATCACCTCGGGCAAGGCTGCCGGCAAGGCTGAGCAGGCTGGCAACGAGGCTGCTGCCAAGGGCCGCGAGCTGAAAAAGGACGCCGAGAACAAGGGCGAAGACATCAAGGAGGGCGCTGAAAAGCTCAAGGAGGATGCCAAGGACAAGGTGCGCCAGGCTGCCGACGAGGTCAAGAAGCGGGTGTAATCTGTTGCGGTCTCGGCAGTCTCAACGACAAAATAAAATAGCATAATTAATTGATCAAGCATTGCATTTGAAGTCTGTGGACTGTGACATACATACTGGAAGTCATCGCGAGATGTCGTTGTGGTTGTGATCACCTGACCAGTCGGTAAGTTTCTCGGTCGCTCTTGCCTCTTATATTTCTTGGAGTCCTGCCGTTTTGAGATCATACCCTTTGTCTGTCCGTCCCTGTGACACGGGCTGGTTGGACGTCCCGTTGCGACTGCCTCGGCGAAAAGCCAATCGGGAAGGCACACTGGGTACACAATAAACAGCAAATAGGCCATGCTCAGCCCTCACCAACTCTTCTTCGTCAACTTCATCCTCATCGTCATCATGACTGCCGTCAGACTTAGCATCTTATCACGCAGGATCCATCTTACATCAAGCATTATCATTCAACCTCATAGCAAAGCAGTCACATATATCTCGAATATCATCATCACAAAGTTGGTCCTCTCCTCCTAGACAAACGAGACCACTACTACACCTACACGCGGAAATGACCGACTCACTTACCATCCACCTGGAGAATACCTCCTCCGATGAGGTATACGCCTACGTCACAGGCTACGAAATCGACAACAACAATGAGCTCGTCATGGTCAAGGCCGATGGCCGCTCGCTCTACCGCCCTGCCAATCTGACCCCCGGGGTCTGGCTGCAGTCTCTCGAGGCCGATATTGCCATTCCCCTCGGCCGAGCAAGAAATACTGGCAGAGATGCCAAATACGCATGCTCCACGCCGGTGCAGATTCCACACATTGCTGGCGGCCGCATCTAGTTCAGTCGCGGCCCGAAGAAGCTCACGTTTCTGCTCAATCCTGTTTTTGATCAGCCCGGTGGCGGATGCGGTGCAGCTCTCATTGAACCCTCAGTTCTCAACCCGGCAGACCCCAACATCAGCATCGATTACTCGTTTTGTGAGTTCACATTCGACAAGAATCAGCTGTATGCCAACATCTCGTACGTTGATTTTGTGCCGCGCTTGCCCATTTCCCTCACTCTCAAGGGCGCCGACAACGTCAAGGACATTCAGCATGTCTCGGGCATGAAAGCCGAAGCATTTGAAGGCATATGTGAGGAGCTACGTGAGCAGACCAAGAAGGACAGCTACCCATGGGGCAGTCTTGTCGTCAGTGAGTCCTCGTCGGACAATAATACAGACACACCAATTCCGATTCGCATTCTCAGTCCGATGCATGGCAAGTCTGTCGGAGCATCTTTTGACGGCTACTACGAGAAATATGTTGACGAGATATGGGAGTATTACCGCGAAAGAAGTGCTGATAATGTCGATGATGAAAGCTGCGGCAACGAGCTGATTCTCGATAGTCAGAGCTCGATCGGCATCCTCAAGGGAATCGTTGACCGTCACTCAGACCTCTTCACATTCTACCCCAGCAACAAGGCGTGTTGCGTTGGCGGGCCTGACAAATGCCTGCCAACTGACCCGGAGATTGAAGTATTTTACAAGCCTTCTACGATGGACATTCTGAGCTGCAACTCGGGACCCTTTCAGAACCGTAATCGGCCTATTCACAACGCCATTGTTCCTCGTCTGACAGCCGCTTTCCAACGCAGCACACTCTTGTTTTCAAGCTTCCAGCCAGCTGTGGACACAACGACATTCTACACCAATGAAATTACAAACCACTATGCCCGTATTGTTCATGCAGCCAATCTCGACGGCAGGGGATACGCCTTTGCTTATGACGACGTGCAGTCAACCTATGGTTGCGACCAGAGCGGCAAGGTCAACATGAGCAAGCCTGGCTTCTTCAAGGTGGCCGTGGGCGGCAAGAGCACGTATGTCGATTCTAGTTCGTGCACACTGCAAGGCACGGTAGAAATCAACACTGCATGCAGACAGAAAAAGACCAAGGCACCGGGAAATGTGCGGTTCCCCATGTACTCGACAACGACAAAATACCGTTCCAAAGATTCCGGGTCAGGGTCTGGCAGTGCATCTGGTGCAGGATCAAATGCAGGCGGTGCCTCCGAGGGCAGCGTCCATTCTGCCGAGGATGAACTTGCTGGCAAAGAAACCTTTGAAGTAACTATCAAGCCTGACAACGACCCAGAAACTCATTGCAGTTGTACAGTTGCTGAGAATGTTGACCATGCACGGCCCAAGGCGGAGCAGGAAGGAGATCAGGACAGTGGCTATGCAGAAGATATCAGCATCGCACCCGCCAGCATTGCACCTGGCATTGACGATCACATGCCCTCATACCAACCAACGGATAGTGAAGTCCGGGATTGGGATAATATGTGGAATTCCATTGCTAGTGATATCCCCGACAGTGTTGCCGACCCAGCGTTTCTGCGAGCACAAAAGAATACGAGACCAGGCCTAGGGTCGATGCACAGCTCACAGCAGAGCCCGCCCCTTTCAGAGGCAGCTTCTCGTGTTATGAATGAGCCTGTCCAGGGCAGCGGCGACAACAACAGCAACATCGGGGGCAACGGCGACAATGGAGTTTATAGCGGCAGCGGCAGCGGTATCGGGAGCAACAGCGGCAACGAGGGAAACAACGGCAACGGCGGCAACGACGGCAACAAATACCCCAATTTTTATAACCACAACAATGCCCACATCGACGATGGTATGGTTAATGAAAGTACCAGTAGATGTGAAGGCTGCATGAGCTTGCTCAGATGCTAGAAGAAGTGAGCCAGCCGAGGTGTATCAAGGGAGGTCAGTCAGGAGGCTATTTATCAACAGGATGTGGTTGATAGTCATTCAGATGGGGGTGCCAAGAAGGAAGAAAAACATTATTATCAAATAGACTAAGGTTGTCATCTACCTCTCCAATATATTTAATCCAGAACAAACATTATAGACATGGAAGATCGCCATCACAACCAATTGTATCTGATCAATAATTAACCCTTGCCAAAGAGACCAATACCGTTGCTCAATGTCTGAACACCACTCTGTAGACCACCGCCGACCGACTGGGCACTCGTCTTTACACCATCACCGACGGTGTTGGCAGCGCTCTTCCCACCGGATGCCACAGTGTTGCCTGCATTAGGGACATACGACCCGTCCTCGTCCTTGCCCTCGCGCTCGGCTCTGTTGATGCCGTGGTGCGACACCGCATCGCCCACCGGCTGCAGCAGCCCGCCCTGCCCGACCTGGCCGCCCACCAGTGAGTAGACGCCGTCCTGCAGCGTGTCGACCTGCTTGACGCCCGTCACTTTGGTCTTTTGCAGCGCATCCTCTGTCGCATAGGATGCCTTGTTGTGGCGTGTAAAGTAGCGAAGATACAAGTCTTCAGCCCACGGTGCCCATGATGTGTAGAGCGAGTTGTACGCATCACGGGCCGACTCAGACCATGTCTTGGACTCGGAGTCGGCGGAGTCGGCAGACTCTCCGCTGGGGACGGCAAAAGTCTTTGCGACAAGAGAGTCGGGGAGGGCAGAGGCTTGGGTTGGAGTTGATTGAGACATGATGCTGTACCGGGATCTCGAGATGTGTTGTATTGAAGGATTTGTGATTGACTACAACTAGGCATTCGGTACATTTGAAACTAGTACATCTAGAGCCGTTGTATTTATACTAGTTTGTCCAACGTACATTGGGATTGCCGACTATACAGCCCTGTACAAATGACAAAGTACATTGACGTGGTATCGACGTCATTGTGCGACTTGATTGAGGTGTGGCACACTCTATCGGCTTGTGCATCGACACGCGGCACCCCGTTCAGTTCTTATAGGCCATAAACACGGCTTGCTGATATCATTGTTGCACAAGCATTCTTGATTGTATTCACAGATGCTGTCGGTGATTCAACACAGACATGATGACTAAGATATGGCATGATGACTAAGGTAGATGGTGGAAAAGAAGTAGGTGGGGCTGACTCTACTAATGTGGAGTCGTGGAAGCCTATGGAAGGACTTTTGTACTGTATTTGGTGGCCAATTCGTGGTCGCCCTTTCTAAGACAGACTTTTATACCAGACATTACTAACTCGACTAATTTAGACTACCTGGTAAAGGGGTATGATACGGTCGTTCGGTGGTTACTGTTGAATTGATAATACATTTTGATATGTATGAATTCGACGGTAGTCATTTCTAAGCGACTACTTCGATAGTTATAACTTAAAATACGCGGGACTTATTTTTGAGGTTTCGGTGCGTCGAAAAAGTAATAAAAGGAAAAATATATATATATATATACGTATACGCCCCCTTTACTTCGATATATACACTTTTTTATCTCCTTTTTTTATATATATACCCGGGACTATATAATGTTTTACTTTAAAGAGGTAGAGAAGAGCGCGAGCGCCGTATAGATAAAGCGACGCTACGTTTAAATGCGGACGGAGTATATTACGACGTAGTAGTAAGACTAGATCGGTGATAGTACGATCGCCGATAATAAGCTTTTTAAATATATTTAAGTAGACTTCGGTATATAAACCGTTAAAGACTTTTAAAAGGCTAAAGCCGTTAAAGTTACGTATATAAAAAAAATGATAAAAAGCCGTGGTATAAATATGATTGAATATCGTGGTACGAGTTTTACGATTTTTAACGCTATAGTTAAGACTATCGTAAAAGGCTACGAGTAGTTTGTAGTCGACTTTGCCGATACCGTTAAGTAAAGTTTTTAAAAACGTTTAATTAAGACATTTAAGCCGCGATAAAAGTGTACGAGATCGACGTTTTATATAAAACGTATCTTCGTTATTTCGAGATTAATAATAAGCTTAAGGCGTTATTTTTAGTACTTTTATTAATTATAAGTATAAGTAGTTAAAATACGAGGTTAATAGACTTTAAAAACGTCCTATTATTAAAGTCGACGTAAAGATAAAGTTAATTCTTTATATTTTAAAGCGTGTATACCGGAAACCCGTATAATTATATTATAAATACCGGGATATTTTTTTAATACCGCGTACGGCTTATCGACGATACAAAAAAAGATTAAATTCGATTATTAAATAATATTACGAAGAATTACTTAACTTTTATAAAGTATAAAGGCGAGGGAAACTTTATAAGTTTAAAGTATAGATATATTATTTTTATAACTTATTATTAAAATAGTAGTTTAATAAAGAGATACTTTTATAAAACGTTATTAATTATAATAATAAAAAGCGAACTTTACGATAAATATTAAAAGTTATAAAACGGGTTTTCGGACTTCGACGACTAATAAAGTATTATTATAGATATAGTTAACGTATTTAAAGATACGTTAGTAGTACGGTTTAAAACTATAAGCTAGTATATTTATATTATTAAGTAATTCGTTTAAAATATATTAAATTAGCCGTTTTTAAAAGTAGTCCGTTTTTTTTACGATTATATCGTTTAGAGTTAACGGGTATTTAAACCGGATATTAATAAAGAGAGAGTACTTTACTTTCGTATATTATCGGCTTTTAAATAATACCTACGGCTAAAATTTACGTTTTTTTTCGTATATATCGCCGTTAATAAAAGGGTTACGTAGTTTATTTTTTTTATAGTAAACTTTTATAAGTTTAACGAAAGATTTTATAATACTTTTACGGCGCCGACGTTTTTCGTCGCCGTATTTTAGTTAAGCGAAGAAGAGACGTTTTACGTAAATAAAACTTATTAATAAAGAGCCGATAAAAAACCCGCGGTTAGTAAACCGTAATATTATAACGCCGCCGCCGCTTTAAAAGCCGGCGGCGCCCGTTTATTAAAAAGTAATAAGTATTATATTTATAGTAAAAAAGGATATCGTTAAATAATGTATAGCTAATAAAAAAAAAATTTATAAGCGCGAGTAATAAAATAAATATTAAAAGGGCATTATATTTTACTTTGCGATACTAAAAAACACCGAGGGTAAATAGACTAAAAAGCTATTAAAAAAAAAAAAAACGAAAAAGAAATTAACGACGTAGTAAATATACACTTTACTTTATAAATAAACAACCTTTAAGTACGTTTTAACGACGACGACGAGGCTTTTAGCTTTTTTATCTTAAAGCCTACGCTTTTTAATTTTCTTTTACTTACTATTAGTAATATTACGACAATTAATATATTTAAATACGGTGTAGACAACTTTATAAAGCTAATTGTCGATATAAAAGCTTCTACGTATTTAACGTATAAAACACCGTAACTCGCGGTATTATAAACCTTTCGCCCGTCGACGTAAATAAATAATACGGCCGTAAACGCCGTTAACGTAAAGTTCGGTATAAGCGTCGCGACGTTAGTCGGTACCGTTATCGTTAATACGTTAATCGGTGTAATTAAGTTTTACGTAATACCCGTAAATATACTTTTTTTTATCTTACTATAAGATTTTAATCGTTTAAAGAGTTACTTTAATAATACTCGCGATGTAATAGTGTCTTTATAAAGCGAGGCACCCGTAGTACGCCGTGGTAAATATATTTTTTTACTCGTACCGAAGATAATAAGGCCGACGATAATAGAAAACTTATATACCGCGTTAAAACTCCGGCGTCTTTACCGGCGCTTTAAACATTTTTTAGTCGACCGGCTTTACCGTCTTTTAACCGTCGCTAGCGACTTTAATGTTAAACGAAACGCTTTTTAAAAGATTCGGGACTTTTACTATTATTATTAAATATATTAAAGTTTTTTAAAGCGATTTAAATTTAACTTAAGATACGACTATAATATAATATTTAACGGTATTATTATCGTCGACGTAACGTATATCGACGGTAAGTTATATATTTATATCGTAGATTAAACGACTAGCTTTATAACGGCGCGGTAGCTTAATAATATAACGGTTTAATATATATAAAATAAGCTTTAAAAGTATTAGTTAAATATTTACGCCGGGCCGCCGAATATTATAGTCTACGATTAAAGTATTAATTTTATTAGTAAAGAGTTTAAAAATAACGCCGTACTACTCGAGTCGAAAGTAAAGCCGGTATTTATAAAAGCTTACTATAACATCGGTAAAGTAGAGCGGTACTATAGTATAGTTAAACGGGTATATTTAATTATTTAAAAAAAAGCCTTAAAGCTATTTATAGCTTTATCTCTTTAAATAACAATAAAAGCAGTTAACGATACCGTTAAACCGTATAATATCGTCCCGACTTTACTAGTCTTCGAATTATATCCCCGAATATTAAATATTACTACCCCGTCTTTAATAGTTATACGCCGAGTAGCCGTAATTAAAATAGTTATAAAAAACCTTGAAAGGTATAATATATAACGTTAAATTACGGAAGTTGACACGCACACTAAGCTCAGCAGCGCCACACTCTACATGGTCTAGCGTTGCTATAGCACCGACTCCCGTAGCTATATAGCTTAGCATAGTCTTTTCTTTTCTTCTCTTCTTCTCTCTCCTTTCTTAGTCAGTCAATATATTATTATCATCATACACATCTAGATTAACTCGCTACTCATAGCCGTAAGACGGCCTTCTGCTTCCGCGATACTTGCTACCATCACTGTCACGACAGCTTCGCGCTCGTAACAGAAGTAATCGGGTAACGCAATAAACTTAACCTTGTATTACCGGCTTTAAGTAATTAAATAGTCGTATAATAACTAACTTATAATAGTAACGCAACGACTACGTTAACCGAGTAATAAAAGCTATATTATATACGTTTAACGATAAACGAAAACGTTATCGTAAACTTCGGTAACGGAAAGTAAAGTACTTTCTGTATTATATTAATATAAACTTATAATACGGAGAAATCGAATACGGAGATAATAACGGAAGCTAGTATAACGGTACGTTAAAACCGCGAACGACCCGTTAATAATAAAAATAATAAACCCGTATAAATATAAAGCTTTAACCCGCCGTTAAAGACGGTATTTATTATAATTTACGGTATTAATACTACTATATAGCTTACCGCGTTTACGTTTATATTAAATTATAGTATTGAAATAGGCTGGGTGAACTAGTTAAGAGATGTAGCTTAAAACACATAATAATAAACAAAGTGTATAGTGCTGGTGCAGACACCTGATCAGGACTCCCGTAGTGCATATTTGTGTAGGGTCTTTCAGTCGGGTAGGATCTGATCGGAAGTCCGTGGGAAGGCTGTCTGTCGATGAGACATCGTCGCTTGAGTTTTAGTTCGTCAATGTGTAGATCTGTATTCGTCTTCCGTGAAAACTGTGTCTCTTGTCTTTCTTCCTCCTCTCCTTCTTGACTTTTGATCACTACTTTTTATTTTAAATGACAAAAGAAGATGGGCTCCACTCGCTAGTGGCTCAACCCCAGCTAGCGCTACAACCGGCAGTTAAGAACTCCCCACTCTTTGCAGCTATACACGCTACCCCGACTCAGTATTTTTAAGCGGATAAAAATTTTAAGTCTTATAAAAAAAAGTGTATTTAAGATATTACCGCGTAAAAAAGTACCGTTTAATACTCGCGTCTTTAATATACGATTTATCGACGAAATAAAGCACGTAAAAACTTTATAAGCTATAAAAAAGAGTCGCCTTATAATATAAAGCTTTAACGACGTCGATAGCGATATAGTTTTAAAGACTTATTTAATACTATAGCGAATAAACTAGCGCGTTATCGCTAGCTTCGCCGTATATTATATCGACGACGAAAATATAAATTTAATAGTTAAAGACATTTCGTAAGTATATATATAGTTTATAATAACCTTAAAGCGCGACTTTTTCGTTAATTTAAATAAAAATATACGTAAAATCTTTAACCTCGCCGATAATTATATTTTACGCGTCGTTAAACTTTTTTACGGTATTATAAAAACGGGCAATTATTAATTTATTATTTATTATAAGTATTATATAAACTTTTTAAGCTTAATATCGTCTTTTTTCGATATATACTTTATAATATATAATAACGATATATTCGCGTTAATAAGACTTTAAACGAACGATATATTAATTTTAACCGATAAAAGGTTTATAGCTTTTAAATAAACTACTTTAAAAAAAACTAGATTTTTAATAAAGCTTCGTAAAACTTTAACAGCGATATTTTTTTTTAAATTTAATAACGCGATATTACGAATCTTTGACGATATTTTACTCGAGTTTTCGTAATAATTTTAGATAGAGAATATCGTTACCGTTTCGGAAAAACCTTAAGTAAATAAAAATAATAAAAATAAAGTCTTTATTTTACTTAATTTTAAATAATAATACGTCGTTTAACGCGTACGCGGCGTATACGTAATATTTATATATTAACTAAAAGCCGTATTTAACTTCTCTTATATTACTTAATATATAAACTTAAAGTTAATAAACGTTAAAGTACTTAACTTACGTTTTTAATAATAAATCGAATATTTTAAATAAAGGCTTCGTTTTATAAAATTAAATAAAACTACGATATAAGTTATCGTTTTCGTCGACGTAACTTTTATTAATAATAAAGACTTAAACTTTTAAATCGGATACGTAGTAACGATACGAAACGCCTCTAATATAATTAATATTATATATTAATTATTAACGAAATATTAAAAAATAACGAAATTAATACTCGCGGCGAAGCTTTATATATTCGTATAAAACTTCGACGTCGGTAGCTACGTTAAAATAACGGTCGATGCTATTTATAATAAAAAAGTCCCTTTAATAATTTATATCGATAGCAAATCCGTCTTCGATACTATTACACGGCTAAATACTACGGTAAAAAAAAAGCTAATAATTAACGTTTCGATACTTTAATAAACATACAAACGTAAAAAGATTATATAAATCCGTTAAATTACGAAACCGACGAACCCAGCCGACGCACTCACTAAAAACATCGTCTTTAAACCTTTTTTTAAACTAATCGACAATAATTACATCGATATTACAAACGAAGCGTAAGTAAAACGGGAAGACGACGGCTAGCCTCGACGCGACGAGCATCCGGGAGACTACAACGGGCAAGATAAAGAAGAAACGGAGGAGAATAAGAGACTGTCTACAAACTAGTAATATAAGGGTTGTTAGGGGGGTTTAAGTGCTTTATAGACGTGTAATTAAATCACCACTTCTTGCAAGTTTCTTCACTTTTAAAAGACAGCCAGTATCGGTGATTCAACACAGACATAATGACTAAGATATAGCATAATGACTAAGATATAGCATAATGACTAAGGTAGATGGTAGAAAAGAAGTAGGTGGGGCTGACTCCACTAATGTGGAGTCGTGGAAGCCCATGGAAGGACTTTTGTACTGTATTTGGTGGCCAATTCGTGGTCGCCCTTTCTAAGACAGACTTTTACACCAGACATCACCAACTCGACCAATTCAGACCACCTGGTAAAGGGGTATGATACGGTCGTCCGGTGGTTACTGCTGAATTGACAATACATTTTGACATGCATGAATTCGACGGTAGTCATCTCTAAGCGACTACTTCGACAGATGCAATATATTTAACAATATCATTGATATTTGAGTAGAATAACAGGGAAAACAATTAAAAACGCCATGCTTCCAAAGGGTATCGAACATAGGCAACCAGCCATAAAACACCAGCCAACCAGAACCGAATAAGACAAAAATAAACCTATGTAACCAGATAAACAACCATGCAACCCCAATCCAGATCCCAAGATCTAATGCGTGTGCGCCCTTTGCAATACCCATCCAATATCCACCAAATAACCTTTGCTCAAAACCAAAAAGTCACTTTTCGCCCTGGCACAAAAATGTGCGCTGAACGACTTGCATCACTGTACTCCAGGTCTCGTCCGTTGCGCGGATCACCGCCGGCAGGTCACCCAGACCCCTCTCCTTCTTGTTCAGCGTAGTCACCTGCAGAGGCGGCATCTTGGTCACGCCGCCCTCGACGAAACTCGCCGCCTCTTCGAGCCCCGTGCGCACATACACGGCGACGCCATCCGACGTCCCGAAATGGGAAGGGTCCCACGGGAAATCAAACTCGGCATAGCCCGACTCGAGCATCTGCCGTACGCGACTCGATGCCGGGTCAGACCACCCACCAGCATCGTCAATCGAGATGCCGCCAACCATGGTGTTGTTGCTGTTGACAACGCCCAGCAGATTCCTCTTTTCTTGGATCTGCAGTCGGCCCCAAATCATAGCGACGGGCCGCGCGAGATCGGCAACAATCTGCCGCACGGGCACGCTCGGCGCAATTGCGACAACAATGGTCGTCTCGTCAATGGCCAGAAAGGCGTGCGGGTCTTCTAGCACCGTTATCCCGTTCTCGGCCAGCACGGTCGTGTCGCCCGGCGTGTACATGGGGTCCTGGCAGTAGACGTCGACAGGCTGCTGCAGAAAAATATCGGCCTGGATCTGCTTGATGACATCACGCACCGTCAGCAGCATGGCGTGCTGCACGGCGTGCCGTTCGCGGTCCTTTGGCTTGAGCTCGTCGCTCATGGACGAGCAGGCAAACGCCACAATCTTGCGCACGATTGCCCTGCCACGGGGCTTGAGCTGCGGTGCCAGGCTGGCAAAGAGAGTCTCACGCAGCTCGCGGCATGCTTCGCTGGCTTCCCAGACAGAGCGGTGGTTAGCAAAAAGAGCACGAATATCGGCGGCGGCCGGGTCGCGTGTGATGGTGCCGCTGCGCTCGCGGGTTTTGCGGCGCTTCGGGTCCTCGATTGGCTTCATGTTGGTGTCGTCGGAAACCATGCGCTGGGCAAGTGTGGTAGCGAGTTCGGCGACTGTGTTGTATCCAGTCTCGCTGACGACGCCGGCAGCGTTGCGGTAGCGGGCTTCCTGAATGTGGGTGATGCGAATGGGCATAAAAGACCGCGTAGGGTTGAAGCGACGAATATGCCACAGGGCATTGCCGGTCAACTTTTCGATTGTCCAGTACTCGATTTGCGGGCGGACGCTGTGCTGTTAGTAGGATTTCTTGACTGGTTGAATTTGAAGAGTGACATACTTCATGAGGACAATCTCTGGATGAATGGTCTCGGTAAAGGTGCCGGATGCTGTGTGGACACGCACTCGCCGGCCATCCAGACCCTTAATGGCAACGAGGACATTGTGTTGGCCAGACCGAACACCCGGTGTGTTGTCGAGCTGCCGAGCAAGACGTTCGAGGACTTCTCGTGTGAAAAGTGGTGCTCCGGCATTGTAGAGAGCCCAAACACGTGCAGCATGTTCTGCCATGTCTCTGCGGAGAGTGTTGTCCTCGTCGTCGGTGCCGTGTCCTTTGCGGAGCGTAGTCGTCGTGCTGGTGGCATAGCCATCGTAGCGGGGGGGATACTTTTCATTGGCATCATAGCCAAAGATGCACCGATCAAAATCAAGTTTGTAAGTAGAGTTGTGTGTGTAATTTTTTGTGGTGGTTTTTGATGTGAGAACGGTAGCTGTTGTTTCGGACGACATGTTCGCCCGTCTGTTGAAGCTGTTTGATGCTGAAGTATTTGTGCTGTTTGTGCTGTTTGTGCTGTTTGTGCTGGCTGTGCTATTTGCCGCGCTGTGTGTACTTGATGGGCTAGTGGTTGGTCTCTCATCGGTAAGGGTTTTACCTCCTAGAGAGATGGACGATGCTGCCCGTGACAAGATGCGTGGCAGTACCGGACGGTCGCCAGACCGGCGGTTGTTTATGCAACGCATGTGTGTGATGTGGTATGATGATGACTGATGAATTGTGATGTGTTGAGTTGAGCTATCTAATATAACATGTGTCGTCGAATATGATGTGTAGATGCGAGTTGTAGATGTCATGGATGAAGGTTGTCTTGTGTCTCCGTAGAGATTAGTGCCGAGCAAGCATCGTTCGTGAAAGGGCCATTGCGTCCGGGGAAGGGGAGTACAAGTATGGGACAGAGGCGGGAGAGAGTAAGATAAATCCGAGCAGATGAAAATGTAGAGTAATGATAAAAGGAGATAAATGCAAGGAGAAATAATGGTAACAGAAACATAAAAAGAAACAAAATGGAAAGATAAAAATAAACAAGTTTAGTGATATTAGAACCGGGTCCAGGGGTGAATCAACTCTCGGGATGACGGTTGACAGGTGATACGTGAGAGAGGTGAGGAGGGATAGAGGAGGGGGGAATTAGGATGTAAAGAGCAATGCTTAGAAGATCGTGAGGAGAGGCCGAACCAGAGTGTCTTGGGTATCTTGAGGTATGAGGAATAATACGCTGAGACTGGGCTGGAGGGAGTCAAGGGAGGTGTGAGCATCGGCCTAGACGACGAGGATGGGACGATAGGCAATACGAGAGGGCGTCGGCAGAGGCGTTGCGGGCGAGACAGTTGAGTTAAACGGGCAGTGATAACCAGGTCTGGCATGGAGGACGTTGACTCGCTGAGTTGGCTGGGCTGTGCTGGCTCTGAAAGTCTGAAAGAGAGAAGATGGTTGAGAGTCAAAGTGGCTGTTGACTGTTGCGAGAGGGTGTGTGTGGACTGAGACAACCGAGACAATGTGAGCACAAATCAAAACACATGTTAGACAGGTCTCAGTTCCCGACTTGGACGTCTCTCCGTCTAGTTGAATGTAGCCGTATTGAGAGAAAGACGAAGAGACTATTACAAGACGCGGTAGACTTAAGCTCGGTGACAAGCCAAACGAAAAGAAGCAATGATCAGAAAAGGATCGTCGGAGATGCAAGAGACTAGGACTAGACGGCGGGTAGCCAGGCGAGGTGGTCCAAGTACTTGTAAATCGATTTTGTGCTGAGAGCGCGAGTCCTGAGGAGGGACCAAGAAAGCCGGAAAGCTGGCTGAGTGCTGAATCGATACCGCGTTGATAACACGAGACAAAAGCAATATGGTGGTCCAGTAAGACAGCCCCAGTCAAGTAAGACAGTAATATATCGAGTCCAAGTAGATGATTGAAAGTATGCAGTCAAGTGAAGAGTGAGTACATGCCAAGTCATGCAAGGAGGAGGGTATTAGAGACGGGATGGGAGACTCTGAGGGAGTGGTCGATGAGCGAGATGATCGAGCAGGACGGCCAGGAGGATGTGCAAGTGCGCAAAAGGCGGCAGACGAAAATGGAAAGAAAAGCGAATGAATAGAGATATTGAGGCAGAGTCGCAATTGAGAGTCGTAGTGATCATTGGCGAATGTAATGGTGGGTGGCGGTACTAGTAGATGCGACGAGGTCAAAGTTGAGGCTAAAGTGAAGCCAAAGTGAGGCCAAAACTGAGATGCGGTTGAGAGAGATCAAACCGAGATCGGACGGCAGGAATGGAATGGGCGATTGGTTACGGCACAGTAGGAATGTGCTACGCCATACATCGGCAACGGCAGGAGCGACCCAGGGGAATGGGGAATAGGGAGCAACTGCCAGATGCAAAATAAAACGGGAAAGCTGGCAACGATATTAGTGTTTGGGAGGGGCGGCGCAGAGGGAAAGAGCAGTTGATCAGGGTCGTTGGTTTAGCAGTTGAACAAGATCATGAGGGAAGGTGCAACATCGGCCGGCCCTTCCTTTTTTGACGTTTAACGAAGCAAAGTAAAGAATCAAGTCATCAATTAGCCCGTGAGCTACCCAGTACAAATATTTTTGATTACATAACAATGTCTACTGTCCGTGACATCCGGGCAGTTTTATGAAGTTTGTAAAGAGTAAAGTAAAGTATTCTCATGGCTCGTCTTCGTATCCTCTTCTTTTCAAATTGCAATGCTTATTTCTCTCCGGTTCGGCTCCGTCTCGTCTATTTGTTCCATTTCATAATATCCTCTTTTCTTTCCGAGTTTAATTCTCTATGCTTTTGCTGCCACTTTATTGCCATTATTAATCGGATTATTAATTCTCTTTTCAATATTGTGCTCACTCTCAGTTAATCTCCCAGTCAATTAATAACAGCCAATTTTCTTTGCTTTCTGCTTCTGTTTCTGCTCTCTTATTTTTTCTTTTTATCTTCATTTACTTTCCCTTCTTGTCACTTATTTCGACACCTTTCCTCACAAGTCCAGCTCCGATCTATGTCATTAGGAATTGGGTACTCAGGTACAGGCTTTTCAAACTAATAATACCTGCATGAGATTTATGAGGACCAGTTTCTAGTCGCCGTCTATTAGCTCTTTTTAGTCTTTTTAGTCTTTTTAGTCTTATTAGTACCCTTGATGCAGCTAGGCCAGCCTGGGGTCATCAAACAAGATCCGAGCTTGGATGCTCTCATCTCATCTCAACTCGTATTCTGTTGTCTAATTTGAATATCTGATTAATCGATCTAGCAGTTTGATGAATCAAGTTGGCTGTTAGTTGGTCCAGACACAGTCAATGTTGGTAGTTCTTAATACCGCGGCAGTTGTCCTGATGTCGTTTTCATCTAATCAGCGCTCAGTCTATCAAGTAACTACGACATACTACTACTACAGTTGCACATCCCTTGCATAGGCGTCATTATGTGTATCATTGTAGTAACATACGACATCTTCCAGCAGGTAGATATAAAAAGAAACATACTTTCACACACCCAGCAGAAACAGAACGGCGACAGGCCACTTTAACGCGCTGAGACACCTATGCCCACACAAATGCGACAAAAGACCTTGCATGTTAATATGATAGAGAGACAAAACACACACCCTGTGACCTGAAATACCCTGACCTGTTCACCACAGGGGTTCGCTTGCACGCTCAGGAGTCCCATGCACAGACTCCAGCAAACAGAAACAAAGTACTCGCTTGACGTACTTGTTGTCGCCGAGCTGACCTTCAATCACAATTCATAAACACGGCTCCATTTTACCATTACACTCATCGCTTTCCCTCTGGGCACCCTGATCATCTTGATCATCTTGATCATTTTGGCCATTTTGATCACTTCTTTTCCTCTTGTTTTTGTCCTCCTTTTTCTACATCCCCTCGCCTCGCCTCGGCCTGCTCGTCTCTCGTCTCTCCTCACTCACGTTTTCATTCCCTGGTAGTCTCCATTAATTTGCCTTTTAATCCATCTTACTGTCGCTTCCTTACCCATTACCAGTCCCAGTCCGTGCCCAGTTCTTGGCGATTGGTTGTGCACGTCCCATCTCGGCAGTAAAGAAGGCAGTTGTGGTGTGGCGCTGTGGCGTCGCACATGATATATCGCGTGACCCAACGGCTCTGATGACATAATATTGCAAAACATCGACGAACACTACAAAAGCTGCGAACCATGATATTAGCCAGCTTCCAACTTGGCAGGAGCCCCGCTCTCTTACACGCGCATCTGAGGTCATCGATTGAGCTCACAACGAGATGTCTTCGAGTAGATATTATAAAATCTGTATTTTTATTTGAAGTTTATACTCGATGACGCAAAAAAGGGAAATTATATCTATCTTCAGAACCCAATAACTGATGCATTTGCCTGCGGGAATAACGAAGCATGACCAAATTGCATATAGGCTAAATTCACGAGGGGTAGCTTGAGCTGGTGCTCTCAGTAGCTCCTGCCCGGTCAAGTTATATATTATTAACATCCTCTCCAGTCTTTTTATCCGATTGTCAAAAGCTCTTCTGACATCATCCCTCAAATTAATACCACGGCATCACATCCTCAAGATGAGCGGCTCAGCCTTTACTTTCCTCGCGCGCGGCGCCATCATCCAGCACTTTGAGATCGCCGGTATCGATATCGTCCAGGGCTTTCCCACAACAGAGCTCTACGCTGAGCATGGCGGCCCCTACTTTGGCGAGACAATCGGTCGCTTTGCCAACCGCATCGAGGGCGCCACCATCAAGGTCCCCGGTGGCTTGAATGGAAAGGCCGCATACCCTCTGGCTGCCAACAACGGACCCAATGCTCTGCACGGCGGCAACACTGGCTGGGGCAACAAGACCTGGGACGGCCCGACGCCCGTAGGTGTGCGCCAGACTATTCCTGGTTTTGCACCAGGTGACTTGACAACAGGCGGCGAGTCCGTCCAGTTTACTCTCGTCAGCCCCGATGGTGATGAGGGCTACCCGGGCACCGTCAAGGCGACAGTCACATACTCTGTCGGCAAGCAGCCGCTGGCAGACTCAAAAGGCGAAGCAACTGTTCTGGTGATTGAGTACGAGGCGGAGCTGATTGATGGTGCCGACGAGACTGTCATCAACTTGACCAACCACAGGTGAGCAAGCACGAGCACAAATATTCTTTCTTATAAATAGAAAATAGAAACAGCAGAGACTAATAATTAGCTACTTCAACCTCGGTGGTGCGCCGACTATTGAGGGAACGGTCGTCGAGCTCGGTGCCAGCAAGTACTTGGCGGTCGACGACGGCGGAATCCCCACGTCCGATGTGCCCGTCGTCTTCCCCAAGACCCAGGCCAACGTCCCCTTTACGCTCGGCGCCGTCGAGCCGGACATTGACGACTGCTTTGTCGTGCGCGACGCCGCCGATGCCAAGCAGATTGACACGCGCTCGCTGCCGCTCAACCGCCACCTGGCTGCACACCACCCAGACACCAACATCCACCTTGAAGTCTACAGCACCGAGCCTGCGTTCCAGTTCTACACGGGCAAGTTTATCGATGTGCCTGCCGCTGGCGGTCTGCCTGCGCGCGGCAAGCGGGCCGGTTTCTGCCTGGAGCCCAGTCGGTACGTCAACGCGCCCAATGTGGAGGCGTGGAAGGACATGGTCATTCTCAAAAAGGGCGAAAAGTACGGTGCCCGTATTGTCTACCGCGCATGGAAGGAGTAGATTCTATGATTCTATAATGCTATAAAGTTTTTGAATGACATTGATCATGATAAATTAAGCTGTGACTCGGTCTCCTCTACAGATTGCTTGCGGAATAGATTGGCAAGAAAAGTGCTGGTGCTGGCTTCATCGATTCCCTTGTCCGTCCTCTTCTTTAGGAAGCGAGGGAACCGTAGACTGAGGCCGCGGGCATCACTGACAAGCCCAATAGCTGCTGTGTATGTCGGGCTTAGTGTGATATCGGCAAACGCCATTTCCCAGACCTCCTTGGGCTCGAACCAGACATCTGGTTCGGGGCCGTAGTACTCGACATATGTTGGTTTCGTGCGCCGCGTGTTCTTTATCTTGTTTGCCTTGTCAGCTCCATCATTGTCTCCTTCAGAGTTGGAGTCGTCATCCTCATCCTCATCACCATTCCCATCCTCGCCATCATCGTAAAACGCCCTGTTCTCTTTATAAAAGGCGTCACTGAAGCCGGACATGCACTTGGTCACGGCCTCGAGCGATCCCGTCTCTTCATTGCGCACGGCCATCAGGATGGGCGACCACCACTTGGATTTGCGGCCCATGCCGTGCCACGCCGCAATCGGGACCAGGTCCAGCGTATCCGACGTCGCGCCGTAGTCCTTCTTGACTTTAAGCCACGAGTCCAGCCGCTTGTCCGGTTCATAGGTGGCCAGTAGAGCTTTGCGCCGGCTTTTTGGTTCTGCAGACTTTTCTACCTTCTCGGCCTTCTCTACAGTCTTCTCTGCTGTCGCCTCGACTGCATCTTTGATCTCGTCGTCCAGTACCTTGACCATGATACCTTCACACTTTTCATTGACGGCGCCACGGAAGAATTCGGAAATCGCATCGCCGTCGTCCGACGTAGCGTCCATACTCTGCACCCACGTAAACTGCCGTGGGACTTCGACAAACAGCGACCGCAACAGCTCGCGTCGGGACCGCAAGGGCCGGTCCAGCAGCGCCTCGCCGTTCAAGTACATGAGATCAAAGGCATACAGACACACATTGACTGTGACACTGCCAATCTCGACGTCTTTGCGTGCACGGCTTGTCAGTGTCTGGAACGGCTGCAGCTTGCCCGTGACGGCGTCGACAGCAACAACTTCGCCCTCTAGGATAAAACTGTCCACGCCGGCACTGCAAATCTTGGGCACCAGCGACACCAAGTCGGGGTACTTGTCTGTCATATTCTCCAAATGTCTCGAGAATATAGAGACCTTGTTTTGGGTCCTCTGAGAGTAATGCACTTGGGCGCGCTGGCCGTCATACTTGTACTCGCAGGCAAACGAGCGGCCCTGCAGCTTGGCGAGCATCTCGCCGAGGTCGCGCGTAATTGAGCCCAGCATAGGCCGCAGCGGGATATGCAAGGCCAGGCCGCACCGCGCAAGAACAGGCAGATCATCACAGACGCCCAAGTCTAGGAGGGCGGGCACGAGGTCGTTGTAATTTGGCCGCCGTGCAAAGCATGCCTTGACAATTTCTTCCGCGCTGGCCCAGACCGCTGTCAAGTCTTCCTTTTTCATGGCTGCCAGCGCTGATGGCGCGTACATTTTGCGCGCAACTTCTGGGGATGCAGAAGCACCGGGGGGTGCTGACAGCAGAAACGCCCTCGACAGAGCAATCAGCATCGTTGTCTTGACTGCACCGATTCGCAAATGCTGGCACAACGTCCGCACAATGTAGCGGCTCTCGTCGCCGCCACGTGCATCCTGCAGTAGCCGGTCCACAATCCGCTGTTTTACCTCGGCACTGCCTGTCCCTCGCGTCCCGGCGATTTTTATCAGGGACTCGTAGACGCCGCGGATTGTCAGGGGGCGCGGCCGCCGCAATGTAAACGACTGCTTCTTCTTGGCTTCGTAGGCTACGTCGCCCGGGTCGCCGTGCTTGTCGTACAGCGTCTTGAGCGAGCGCGCATCGAGGCCGCATACCTGTTTGAGGGCGCGGCTGATGGCAGACCCGCCGAGGCCAAGCTCAAGCGATGCAGCATAGGGCGGTCCAATAGCATTTGTGGCGAGCCAGACGGCCGGCAACAAGCTGTCGGGATCGCCCTCGATGAGCAGGCGCAGACAGTTGACGAGCGTGTCGACAATCTTGATGCGGCTCTGCGTGGCGTTGACGAGGACGAAACAGCGCGTCAAAAGAGAGTAGGTTGCTTCAGTAGAAGTGGATGTCTTCCCTTGCCACTGCTTTCTGAGGAGGGGAATATAGCTGGCCGTATCAAACGTGAGCGGGCTCTGGTCGAGGGGGATGGTGGCCGTGATGAGGTCGTCGGCGGTGGTGACAGACTGGAGTGAGAGGGTATTGGATGTTGCGAGTGCGACTGCGGGTACAGCTACTGAAGTTGCTTTAGCTGGCTCGCTTGCGAGTTCTTCCTCTTTCAGTGTCGGAGCAACATCTTTCTGTGGTTGTTGCTGCCCCTGCTGCTGCTCTTCCTGGTGCTGTCGTAGCTCTTCGTCCCATTCGACCTGAAGCTTCCGGGCGAGCTCCTCGTCGGTCATCTCAGTATCCTCAATGGGTAACGAGTTCACCCCAGCTGCAGCTTCATCTTGTACAGTCCCAGGTGTCTGCTTTTTGTTTTCATTGACACTTTCGCCTACAGCCTGCCTGCTCGCGAGACTGCTGACTGGAGTCTCTCGCTGCTTCGAAAAGAAGTATTCCAGGCCTCGAGGCTGGCCGCCCTTTGCATTGGCAGCAAGCTTCCTCTTTTTCGCCGGACTGGGCATTGCAGTGGCTATTTTCAATTCATGATTCAAGGTAAGAGAGTAAAGGGGTAAAAGAAAAAGACTACATCTTGCCCGTACTGCTCATCGTTGAACTTGACTGAGACGCGAGGCTGGCTAGCGTATGACGATGCCGATGCGCTCGATGTGTACAAAGGTACAAGCAAATGTCATCGGTACCAAGATACTTTGGTACTTTGCTCCTCATAGAAAAGTACAAGGATACAAACGCACGTGACTAATATTGCCCTGGCACAATCGCAACTAAAAATGGCTGGAAATCCGCGCTAGTCCGCTTCCAGCCACCGCTCTTCACAAAAACTCTCGCTGGCAAAAGAGGGAGGTAAAACTGAACAAATCTCTTGCCCCGCCAAAATCATCGACGACGTTCATCACCACCCTCATCCGACATCCGACATCCGTCATCTACATCTACACCCACACACCCACACACATCAAAATGTCTTGCGAAGACCCATCAGACCGGCCGGAACAGATTTCGGCTATCATCAACGGCCTCGAGCGCTACAACCCCGAGGCTGTCGGCCACCTGGAGGCGTACTTGACACAGCAGTGCGAGGAGCGGTCTTGCGACTGCAACGCCAACCGGACACTCCTGAAGCTGTAAGTTTGCCGAGACTGTTGTTATGCTGATTTATACATCTTTTCCTACTGTCCTACTTTCTACTTCTATTTCTTCTATTGGAATCTTCTCGCGTTCGCGCCTGCTCGATGATGACGTTTTGTAAACGTTTCCTATTACCTGATCTAAAGGATGTCAACTTTGTGATAACTGAGAGCTCTATACTTTTTCAAACTTTTATTCTGTCTCGTCTGTTGGGAGTATGCGCTTTTGAACACAAGCTAACAACCCTTTCTCTATAAACAGTTACCAGCTCAACCCCGACCGCATCAAGGATGAGATCATCACCAACATCCTCGTCAAGGCCATGACCCAGTTCCCCAGCCCCCAGTTCAACCAGGCCATGCACCTGCTCAGCCCTGCCATCGCCAACCCGGCTGCCGCTGCCGCTTCCAACGGTACCGTCTCGACCGAACTCGCCGAGGCTGTCGCCAAGCTGCGCGCTCTCAACAGCCTGCTCGAGGGTGCCCAGTTCTCCCGCTTCTGGGCCACCGTGGACTCGGACGACCTGTACGCAGACCTGACCACCGACATTGATGGCTTCGAGGAGATGATCCGCGTGCGCATCGCCACCCTGGTCAGCCATGCTTTCCGCGAGGTGCAAGTGTCGCTGCTGGAGCAGTGGCTGGGTCTGAGCGAGGATGCCGTGCGCAAGTTTGTCACCGGCACCTGCGGTTGGAAGATTGAGCCTGTCGGCTCTGCTGCCGTCACCATCCCTCAGAACCCCGAGAACGAGGCCAAGAAGACGGAGATCCGTGAGGACGTCAACATTGAGATGTTCTCGCGTGTCATCCGGAGATCATGGGAAGAGGTTGCATAAATGCGAAAAAGGCGAAGAGAAAAAGGGGGTTTCAGTTTAGTCACTTCAGTACCAGTCAGCAGGAGTTGCGGTTTAGAAAACGGTCGGCATAAGGCTAAACATCTCTGGGCTTGTGGCTTGCAGTTTGATTAACGGCGTTATTTGTTTTGCTTTAATAAAAGTCCTTTTTGATATGAGCAGATATTGGGTATAAGCTATAGCATGTAATGAAGATAATCATTTAGATATATTAAATACACTTGGTAACGCAAACGACTAGCTAAACTGTCAGAAAATGAATTTGAACCACTTAACAACAAGGACAATGAACGGCAACGACATCGTTATTGTCTCTTGGACGACAGCTCCTCCCACTGCACACCCACCCACTCCTCAAGGTAGCTTGCCTCGCCCGACGCCGTGCCCTGGATCTGGCAGTCCTTTTCGCACACGCCCACCACGACGGTGCCCCAGTCCATGCCCTCCAAGCCAAGCTCGCTGGCCTCCAGTAGGTCGATTGAATGCGGCATCAGCTGCACCTCAAACACCCGCTTCGCCCGGCAATTGGGACACGGCGGCAGACGGACAGCGCCTGCAGCAATGGTAATCTTGCTGCTGGACGACGCCGGCTGCTGGCCAAACAAGGCGGCCACATTGTCCTCCTTGTTGTACAGCAGCGGCTGGCCGGCAAACTCGTAGCGGATCACCTGGTCGGGGTTCTGGGCAATGCGGTCGGCAAACTTTTGGAATGTCGAATCCATGCTGGACTCGTAGACAAACTTGTCCTCCTTTCCTCCTCCCGAAGAGGAGCCGCCTGCGCTGCCGTCGTCGACCTCCATGGCTTCGGTGCTCACGTTTTGTGTCGGCATGGTGGGTGTCGGGTCGATGGTCTCGTACTCGGCGTCGGCAATCCAGCTTGTCGGGTAGGCCGCAGGCCAAGTGTCGACGGGTGGCCATGGCTCAGCGGGTGCTGCAGCGGTTTTAACAGTCTCCGACTGGGTGTTGTTGAGCGACAGTGTCTCGGCAAACGTCTTGGGCAGGTCTTCGGTCGTGGGGGAGGTAGAGTCAGAGGTAGGCGCAGACGCTTTTTCGGGTTTTGATTCTGTTGACGATGTGGTTGTGGTTGCTGCCGGGGCAGCTGGTGTTGATCCAATGCTGAAGGGGTTCTTGGGCGCGCCGTTGGAAGCACCGCCAATGGAAAAGGGGTTTGCGTTGCCCCCGAAACTGCTGCTGCCACCAGATGCAAACGGATTTGCTCCAAACACAGAGTTGCCGAGTGTCGATGCTGCGGCCTTCTTTGCTGCGGCCGCCTGTTCCTCCTTTTCGCGCTGCTTCTGTCTCTCGGCTGCCGCCTTGGCTTCAATCTCAACGGCCGCCATGTCAATTCTGACACCACGGATTACGCGCATGCTGCCGGGCTGGCGACGGCACGCCTTGTTGCGGCATGCAAGGACGTAGATGCGACGCTCGTGGCCCGGGAACCGGTCGGGCAGTTCGCCATTGAGCTGGAGCAACAGCACCAGCAGGGCTTTGCAGACGAGACAGCGGCCAAGGGCAGCTGACGGTGCGACAGTGTCGCCCTTTTCTGAAGCGCCAAGCCAGTCTGGCCGGCCACCAAGACGACTAACGGTCTCATTGGCACCGCTCTCGCTGTCATCAGCCTGCTCCTGGTCCTCGGGGTCAGCATACCCCAGTAGGACGTTGGTCTCGGTATACTGGGTCTCGCCCTCGTCGTCGGACGAGTCGCTGTCGTATGGTGCCATTGTAAATTGGATCAGTAAATTTGGTGTAATTTTTTTTCTTTATTTTTGAAAGAAATTCCGAGTTTGATACAAAGAACTTGAATTATTAGAAAAGTCGTCGTTTGTTATTCAGTTGCTTGTTAGTTGGGTGTTGACATGCGCCTGTTGCCCCTCCTCAACTTTTTTTTCTTATCGCGATAAGCATACAATATAGAGTCACGTGAATCTCGACGACGTCAACATCGGCGGCGACGACAGTGACGACGACAATATTACTTTCATAGGTCAATCAATCGCATGAAAATCAAAAGAATCACATATATAGATACATTAAACCATTTATTTTTTGCATGTTTCCCTGGTAGCTATTCATACAGCAATTCCCAATAACAGCACCTCTATATCTTATTTCTCCTTTCCATCCAGCCACTCTACTGGTCGCCCGGCTGTGGGCCGTCCATGCCCGGACCAGGCCCGCCTGACCGGCCCATCTGGCGAGCCTTGAGCAGCTCGTCACACAGCAGCAAGTTGGATGCAATGCTGGCACTCGAGGCAACACAGTTGCGCAGCACACGGAACGAGTCGTACACACCCTCCAGCTCGGGGTCCATGGGCTGGCCTGTTGTCAGGTCCAGGCCGACAATGTTGCCCTCGGACAGCTCGTCCTGCATGGCAGCCAGAGCATCCTGGATATCCAGACCGGCGTTGGCCGCCAGGGTCTTGGGAATAATCAGCAGAGCATCGGCAAAAGCCTCAACACCCCACTTGGCCTTGCCCTTGACCGTCTTGGCAAATGCGTCCGACTTGAGGTGGGCAGCGCAGGCCACCTGGAAGGCACCAGCACCGGGCACGACGCTCTTGTCGACAATCATGTTGTAGACGGAACGCAGACCGTCGCGCACGGCGTCGGTGATCTGGGTAATGGTGTGCTGGTTGGGGCCCTTGATCATCAGCGTGACCGACTTGGGGTCCTTGACCTCCTCCACAAACGTGTACTTTTCCTCGCCGAGCTGCTGCTCGTAGACAAGGCCGGCCCAGCCCAGGATATCAGGCGTCAGGTCATCGACACTGTTCTGCGAGATACCGCCGCAGACAAGCTGCAGGCGCTCCATGTTGCGGCGCTTGGCACGACGCAGGGCCAGAATGCCGTTCTTGGCCAGCACGTCCAGGGACAGGGGGTCAATGCCCTTTTGGTTGATAATGACAAAGCTCTTGGACGGGTCCGAGCCGCACACCTCCTTCTTGAGGTCGACAATCTTCTTGAGCTTGGCATCGACGAAGCGGCGCTCCGACTCAACGAGCTTGTCGCGCTGCTCAGCCGACGAGTAGAAGAAGCTCGAGTTGATCTCGGTCTTCTCGTACTCCAGGGAAACGTTGAGGGTCAGGATGAAGGCGTTCTCGACACGCTTGGGCATGTCAGGGTGGCGCGCGCCGTGGTCGAGGGCAAGACCGCGGATCAGCTGGGTCTCGGACGCGATGCGGTGCTGCATCTTCATGATCTCAACCATGTGCAGATCGGGCTTGGCGGGCGCCTGGTAGATGGCCAGGACGGCGTCGACAATGTCGGGAGTGAGCTTGTTGGCGAGCGTGGCGTTGAGCTTAGTGGCGAGCGAGGTGCGTGCAACGGACAGCAGCAGCTCACGGTCGACCTCCTTGGGCAGCTTGAAGTTGTCGAGGAAGGCGAGGGCCTCGACCTTTGCAATCTCAAAGCCGTCGGTAATGATGCGCGGGTGCAGACCCTCGGAGATGTAGCGGTCGGCCTGCTTGAGCAGCTCACCGACGAGCAGAACAACAGAGGTGGTGCCGTCGCCGCAAATGTCGTCCTGTGCAGTGGCGGCGCGGGCAATCATGACGGCGGTGGGGTTCTGTATTTGCATCTCGCGGAGCAGGACGTTGCCGTCTTTTGTCAGCTTGATCTGGCCGGAGCCGTCGACGAGCCTGCTTGTTAGTTACTGTAGTAGATATGAAAGATGAGAGCTACAGGTTATAAGCCAATGGATACGTACATCTTGATTGTGCCCAGAGGGCCGAGATTTGACTTGAGGACATCCTGGAGACCCTCACCGGCGTTGATGTTCACCTTGAGAGCTTCACCGCGCCTCTAGTTTGTTAGCAGGTGTTTGTATAATGTTTCCATGTTTCCCTTGTTGTTTCTCCTCTCCATCTCCTCCGCCATGCTGTCCACCACTATGCCGTCCACCTCGTCGCCGTCCTCGCCATCACCATCGTCAACGTACTCTCGACTCGGCCTTGGGGTTGAGAAGCTGTGCGGCCGACATTGTCAGGAAGGGGTATCGTGTTCGGCTTGGGAGTAGTTATATCGGAAAACGATGTAGCAGTCGTGTTGCTACTCTTCGTCAGTCGTATATTGGATGTCTAGATGTCTAGATACTTCGTCTTCAATAGTCAACACACCGTTGTTCACTTTTGGCTCTTGCTCTTTTGGCTTTTGGCGGGGATGCTCTCCTAACTAAACCAGAACTGTAGTTGCTCCCTGTTTGTGTGGACCCGCTTTTAACTGGCCGTCTCCTATTCCTATTTTCTGCCTGCGCTTTTCTGGTTGCTTCTCTCTCTATTGCCCATTTTATGGGTTTTATTACGGAGCAGCAATTTTTCTGCTGCGAGTTGCTCCAGCTAGATTTATCCATTTATTTTCGCACTTAATTTAATAGCCTCGCGCCGCTGGCAGCTGCCTGCGTGAGGGGTACTCCTGACTGATAGCTCCATATATTTTCTTATCGCTAGTTTCTTATCGGTGCACGTGCTGATAAGACGCGTTAGTCTTTGGAGGTTCTTTAGCGTTCCATCTTCAGGGGTAGCACTGTCGGCACTGAACAGTTGGAGCTGAGCTAGGAGCTTCAACTAGTCTCGCCAACGCGCAGCCTCGCGTCTTCTGTGCTCGATGACACTGACGATACACTGGCATTTCAGTCTTTACGTTCATGGTTTACGATTGACGACTATCAACTAAATGCACTCGTCTTTTTGCTCTGCGACTCTTAATACTTCTAAAACTTGCTATTTTCTCTTAAATCGAGAGTCATCGATCTTTACCATCACAAGCGGTCAACCTCAAATTCATGACGCAGTGAATCTGAGCTAGAGGCACAACCAGGGCTGTTGAAAAAAATCTGGAAATATAGCAGAATATTGCTAGATTTTCTTGTATCTATATCGAATTTATTTGGAGTTTTTTGTCCAATATTTGGCAAAAAGCCACGCCAGCTTGCCAACACCACATCCATCCACCTCATCGGCTAACGCACTCAACAGCAACCGCCACAATGATCACCCCGACAGTTGTCAACAAGCTGCTGCAGTTTTATGCCATTGGAAACACGCCTCCAGCTAGTTATGTTCGCACACATCCCCAGGGCGTCAATGCTGCCGTGCTCTGTCTCGGCTCCGGTGACGCCCGGTACATCCTCTTCACTGCCTACACCGAGCAGGGTCTTCGTAAGTAGACTGGCCGCAAAGCCCTTTTCCACATTTCCCACAATTGATACTAACAAAGAAGCCCCTCGTAAGATTGACATTACTTGCTCGGATTATACGTACGAAATTATTGGTGAGTTCATGTTGCAGAATGGGCCTCTACGAATGGACCTCTGCAAATCACCCCCCCCTCCACCCGGGACATCTACTAAGTAACATTAGTCCGCAACGTCATCTTGCTATCCTTCCTCATCGACGGCCTCGAGTCCAACGAGGACTTTGACAAGCTGTGGAACATCTACTACCACCTGTACTTGGACGTGAACAGCCTAGAGTTCCTCGAAGCCCAAGTCGCAAAGCTGAACACGGCCATCGCCTCGCTCCAGTCATGGCGCGACAGCAGCTACGGCAAGGTCCTGCGCTTCGCCGACACCTCCACATTCAAGGATGTGCAGGACAGCCTGGCCAAGTACACCATGGCTATTGGACGCAAGGGAGAGCCCTCCTACAGCAAGTCATTCAAGACCTACGTCAACGACATCGTGGCCATGCGCAAGAGCATGTTTCCTGCATTCCCCATAACCACGGGCTTCCGGTCGGCGGCACCTGCAGTCGAGGTCCTCGATAATGTGGCCGACCAGTTTAGCAACTACTGGAAGACGGGCACATGCAACACTTCTGCCGGCTCGCTGCTACCGCACGATATTCCCAACCCCATGTTTGCCGCTACCATCTCGGAAACTGTGTTGCTGCACCACGGCGTCAACCCGACCCTTGGCTTCCACCTGGGCCCGGCCTATGTAGGTCTGGCTGACGGCTCGCCACTCAAGATTACGGCAGAAGACAAGCTTCCCGGCCGCGACCAGTTGGCCAAGGCGGCCCAGCTTGAGTTCAGAGCCATGGCCAAGGCATTCCAGGCGCGGCACGAGTCCTTTACAATCCGCTTCACAACCGCCGAGGCGCTCGCCTTTTCTTACACGCTGCAGAATTGCAGCTCTTCTGGCCGTACTGAACTTTCGGCCAACTGGTACCGGCGGCAGCAGGACGCACGCGCACTGGTGCTCGACGCAACCGAGTATATGACCAATGCAGCTCCCGTGGTATTTGACGTTATCGAGACATCGACCATGTCGGACCATCTGGGCGTGCTCAATCTGCTCCTCGCCGCTGTGCCCATCCTCAAAGATGCCCCGTCGTCCACTATCCACATGGAGACCTTGGTTCGCGATGACAAGGTCGAGGACGAGATATTTGCCACGCTGCTGTGCGGCGACACCCTGACCATGTCGCTGCTGCTAGGCATCACACCGGCCGAGTACTACACCAACACACGCACGACATCCAGCTTTGACGAGTTGGTATCAGAGGAGACGGAATACGGCAACCTCGAGAACATCAACAAGCAGCTTCGCACGCACATGACGTGGAAGCTCGCGCACCAGTTTAGCAGCTATGCTGGAAACACGTCTGGTAGCAACAAGATCAAGGTGGCGGCAGACGAGCTGTATGCCGTCCTACTGTCGGTCTACAACGACATGTTTTTCTACGAAGATATTGACCGCCTGCGGCGGTACGCGGGAGGCAAAAAGAACCGAGCGAGCGGCCGCCGCATCAAGGCACAGTTCCCTCTGTACCACCGCGGCAGTCTCGCAGCCCTGATTCGCATCGCCATGGACCGCGTCGAAACGGACTGGTCGAGTGTGCTCCAGAAACTGTACCAGATGATGGCCAGCGCCAGCGACAGTCCCGCCGCGCTGGGTTCACTTCACCTGGCCGAGTTCAAGACGCACTTGCAGATGTATGGCGTCCAGACCGCGGGCAAGATCTTTTCCATGACGTTCCTTGTGCCGCGTGCCAATCTCAAGGAGATGTTCAAGGGCTCGGTCATGGACCAGTCCATGTCGCCCATTCTGTCGGTCGAGCTGCTGACCGGCGCAGGCGACGACAGTATGGACGACACTCCTCAGGCGTCACACCACTTTGATGATATTCATATCATGTTTGGCACCCTCGAGACGGTGGGCAAACGAGGCGATCCTGATTTCCGCTTGCTTGTGGATGAGGACAGCAAGGGCTGGCACGGCAAGAGCCAGCTGATTGTGACATTCAATGTCACCGAGGAGGCTCTCGCTTCGGTCAAGGATAACGGTAAGGTGATTCTGCAGCTGCACTCGAACAAGCGGTGCATTAAGCTTGCCAACAGCTTGTCGTCGGGCTCAGAGATCGGCAATCCCTTTATCTCCGGCGTGAGCATTAGCGATCAGACAAACGTGTTTGTGTCGCAGTACACGCCAGGTATAAAGGGGCTGACCAAGATTGCGCCGCCCGTCTTCAGCCCAGTTGCTTTGCGAGAGGAGGGCCTGGCGCCGACCGACATTACGGCCAACATTGACGTCAGCGGCAGAGTGTCGACCGTGACGGGCCACGTCAGCATCGACTCGGACCAGGGCAAGCAGCTGCTGCAGGACCCGCAGGTCAGTCTCAATGTCGTCGCCGGGTCGTCTCCGTATATTGTCAACATTGTATTTGGCAAGGATAGCAACCTCGTAGTGCCCGTGCAGTTCACGGTGCCTGTGGCGGCCAACAAGGCCAAGACGCGTATCGCGCGCAAGTCGTTGTGGATCGAGGTCATTGTACCGCTCGCCCTGCCTGCGCAGTCGCCCTGTCTTGAAGGCATGGTGTACCCTACTATCCTGGATGCGCAAAACCTGCCGGTGACGCTGACGTGCCCGCATATCAACCTGGATGTGCAGCCCGTCATTGATCTTGACATTCGCGACAAGCGCGAGCTCATGTGGCTCCCGCTGTCAACAGTGCTGACATTTAGTCTGCGGGAGACCAAGATGCGCGACCGTCTCATGTCGTCGGCCAACAACACGCTCGGCGTCAGCCCAGACCTGCGGTTCAACATCAAAGAGACCATCTACTCGCTGATCCAGATCGCGTCGGGCCTGCAGGAGAAGTCGACTGGTCTTATTGCCTTTATGCACCCGTCACGCGGCGGCATCCATATGCTGCTGCTGGTATCGGCGCTGCGCATGGACCTGAACAGCGGCTCCGTCGCTATTGACGCAGCGGTGCTGCCGTTTACCCAGGCCATTCTGGACAAGCCAGGTATCCAGGCCTTTTTGGTCCTGTCGCAGCGCATGGAGGTGCGCACAGTCAATATCGACGACGCCGAGCTGGCTGCATGGAAGACGCTGCTGCCGGCATTTGCCGAGCGGTGCCGCACGTGGCAGCACAACGAGAGCTGCGAGTACCTGACGACGCAAAAGATCCCTCTGTCCTTGGAGGATGGCCAGCCTGTGATCTGCTCGTGCGGCACAGGCCAGCTGCCCAGCGACTTTGTCAGCATACCGCTGTGGGAAGAGGTTCAGCCGTACGCGACGCGCGTGGCCATTACACCGCTGTTTTGCTCGAATGCGGCGGAAGACCCCATGGACCCAGGGAACCACACGCGCGCGTCGCAGTTGAAGCAAGAGCAGCAGGCCCGTGCCGCTCAAGCACCACCAGCCAAGGACCGGTGCGGCGTATGCAAGTCACGGCATGGCAAGGCAGGCCCGAGTGACAAACTCAAGGCATGCTCGCGGTGCAAAAAGGTATATTACTGTTCGATTGTGTGTCAAAAGGCCGACTGGAAGCGGCACAAGAAGGGGTGTATCCCCAAGTAGGTGTTTACTACAGTTTGCTACAGTTTGCTACAATGGAGGGTAGTGGGTGGTGGCACGAGACACTGAATACGAGACGTTGGCATGTCGGGTAGGACAGAGGATCACTGGCTGCAGAGCGTCTCTCTCTTTTCTCTCGAGATGTCTGGACACCTAGCGCCCAGACTCCTACCAAGCCACGGCCAGACGGCCACAGAGTACCGCGCACAGCAGCGGACTCTATATAGTTTCTAGCTATGCCTGAATCTATTTTAGATTTTAGATTTGCGTTGGATGCATGTTTTGGGCACAGCTTTGAATAAGCTTCATGCACACTCACCGTTGTTTTAATTTGCTTGTTTTGGTTTGATTATATCTCTCTTCATTTCTCTTCTTTTCTCTTCGTTTCTCTCTCCTCCTTTTGCTCCTTTGTGTTTTGCCTGGGATCACTTGTTCATCCAACGATCCCTGTGCTTGTTTATATGCAACTCTATTATCGTGGCAGGGATGCCAGTTGGAAAATTAGATGACAGTCAGATGGCTGCCCAACGCGAGACTCGACATTTAATCATGCAATCTCGACACTTTAATTCGACTCTTGAGCTCGACCTTGACATGCAATGCTTAGTCATCATGTCTCATCGAGGTCGGCGACCGAGACCGAGAACCAGGAACACTTGGGTTTGTCTCTACACTGTCTTTCTGTTCTTTTGTATTTCTGCCCTTTTCTCCAGGCCGTCTAGACATTAGCTACAGTGTCTTGTTTCTCAATCTTCCCGCGTGTCTAAGTATCTCCCCGTGAGTCGTGTCTTGCTGCAGTTATCCCAACCATATTTTGATTTCTGCAGATGCATCAATATATCCTGTCGACTGCAACGCGAACGGAAGGAACGGCACAGCCTTGTTTGTGTCAGCAGGAGCTGCTCGATGTAGTGGCTGTACCAGTGTCCAGCCTCTCTTATCGTCATCTTATATCTGCTACGCCTACCTCGTCTGCTCCTTGTTTGCCGTTACCGTGATAGATGAAGGAGATTGCCACTTGCAATTTGGGTACAATTAAAACCATGAATGCGGTGCCTAGTTCTGCTGCAATGGTTTTCGTGCTTTCGTCATTCAGCACCACGGCATCAGCTGTGTAGCTGGGTGGCGGTTCTGCCCAGAAGAGAAGACTGCAGATGCTGCGTGCAGGCAGCGTGCATGCTGCAGACTCAGACTCGGACTCAGACTACGTGGAGACTACAGCTCTCGAGTCCAGATCTCTCCGTTCAGACACCTCCACAGCTCTACAGCTCTACAGCTCTACAGCTCTACAAACTACAACTACATCCGAGACCGAATATCCGAGTCAGCTGTAGCTTGACACAGCAGAGGCTACTCGCCACGCATCTGCACATGTGCGCACTTGAAGCCACGGGCCTCGACGGCGACCTCGAGCATCTCCATAGCTATGAGGCCTGAATAATAATAAAGCCACTATGGCCAGTCACTTTGTCTGTATACCGTCATCGTGGAAGTAGATCCCTGTCTATAATCACACCTCTATGCCTGTCCAATGTCGCTGCTGTCTTCACCCCGGCACTCGCTCCCTGTCTTGTGATGTCGTCTGTCTTTTCGTCTGTATTTTTGTCTGTTTCAGTCTCTCCTCCTTTTGCTGTCTGCCTCCTCCTCGTCACATTCTAGACAACCTTTTCGTCCGTTTTCGTCGACGCCTCTCGTGAACCTTGCTTTTGTTTCTCTATTTATCTTCTCCTCTCACGCCCTCGACTGTTGTGCAACACCATTGCTGATGGTGTTCTTATGTTCTTATCCCTGCCTTCTTATCCTCACCCACTAATAGCTACAACTAGCCTCCATCCTGATTACAACTGATCACAGTTATGGCCAATCTGACTACAATGGCTCTGCCCCATTGCACTACGTAGCACCAGATAATTCAAAGCAAAATGCCTCGAAAAGGCCTCCAGACAGCAGCCTCAATACGCCTTTCGGTCGGTTTTATTTATCAACTCTGATGAATATATATATACCCCTGCACCATCAAGTTAAGCCAATAAATAAAAATATAAATATAGAAAACAAAACCACTACAGTGCAGAGAGAAGCAAAGCCTACAAAGATGGCCTGGCCCGCCGCGGGACAGTGTCGATCCCATACATGTGCATGTATTTGATGCACGCTGCACGACTCGGTGTTTGAGACGCAGCCTGCATGGTTTGTAGAGTTGGAGAGAGAGAGAAAAGGCCGAGCTGCATGTAATTACCGCGATCGTCGGTAGAGTCAGTGAGCGTATGAGCGTAAGCAGCTGGCCAAGCTGGTGAAGTAATGTCAGAATAATACAGGATAATATTAATATCAAAATAATAATAAAATAAAAATAAGCATCGGGAAACAAGCATCAAAAAATAATTGTCAACGATTGCCAAGGACTTGGCTACAGGACGTTGAACTTTATTTGTCTGATGTTAATATCTCACATGCGTTGCAGATTGTAAAGTAAATAGAGTACATAGAGTACATAGAATGGCGACGAGAAATTGTGTAAATAACTGTATGAATAAAAGATAAATGCATCGATAAATAAACAAGGAACAAGGATATACACCGGACACAGTCGTGCCGAATATCCATGGGCTTATTCTTTTATCTGAATTTTGAGTGGCTCTTCAGGAGGAGAAATGATAGGCAGATATAATAAGAATAAAGAAAGAAAAGAAAAGACAATAAAAACAAAAGACAGAAGTAACAGGACAAGAAAAAGAAATCAAGCAACCACCGTCATGCAGCCAAATGTCCAACAACTCAGCCGACCTCTACTATTCAGATAGAAACGTATATATACCACGGCTGCAGCCATGATTCTTTCTGTCGATGACTCTACAGCCACAAGTCTCTCGTTCTTCGTCACTGTCCATCGTTTCCATTTTATTATTTATATTTACTGCTTCATCTTCATCTACACTCGCTTCATTAGTCTTGGTCCTCTTGATCTTCCAACACCACGTTCGCTTTTATTGCACATCACTCTAATTTATATCATCATATTATTATATCTAATCTACGCCATGCTTCAACTCGTCCGGGCTCTTGGCTTCGTGCTGCTGTTTGCTCAGCTCGTCACTGCCAACCCCGTTGCCGTGGCCCCTTTTGGCAAATTTCAGCAATACTATGGCCGTTCTGCTCGCTACGGTAGAAGCCCTGGCATCTCTGGCAGCTCGGGTGCTGATGGCAGTCCCGCCGTGTCTCCAAGATCCTCCGGTAGCAGCTATCAGCTCGCTCGCCGCGCTTCTTGCAACACCGCTACCGACCGCCAGTGCTGGTCCGACGGCTTCGATATCAATACCGACTATGAGCACTCTACGCCCATCACCGGTGTCACCCGCTTCTACACCCTCACCCTTACCGAGGTCGACAACTGGGTCGGCGGCGACAGTGGCACCAAGGCCAAGGCCATGCTAGTCAACGGCGGCTTTCCCGGTCCCACCATCACGGCCGACTGGGGCGACCAGATCCAGGTGACCGTCGTCAACAACCTCGTCACCAACGGCACGTCCATTCACTGGCACGGTATCCGCCAGCTCAATTCCAACAACATGGACGGCGCCAGCGGCGTCACCGAGTGCCCCATCCCCCCGAACGGCGGCACACGCACCTATACCTTCCTGGCCACACAGTACGGTTCGTCGTGGTACCACTCGCACTTTTCTTCACAGTACGGCAACGGCGTGCTCGGGTCCATGGTGATCCGCGGCCCGACGTCGGCCAACTACGATATTGATCTCGGTCCTGTGTCGATTGCCGACTGGTACTACAGCGCCACAGATAGTATTCTAGCCCGCATTAACGATCCCAACAACCCGTACATTGCCGGTTTCCCAGGTTCTGTACCGCCGAGCGACAACCTGCTGTTCAATGGTCTCAATGTTGACCCCTCGGGCGGCAGTGTCGGCTCATATCTGAAGCTCAACTTTACCCAGGGCAAGGCGCATCTGCTGCGTCTGATCAACCCGTCTGTCGAGAACTCGTACACAGTCTCGCTCGTCGGCCACAATATGACCATTGTGTCAACCGACTTTGTGGCCGTTCAGCCCGTCACGGTCTCGAGCATCTTCCTCACCATTGGCCAGCGCTACGACATCGTGATCAACGCCACCGCCGCGTCCGGAAACTACTGGCTCAACGTCACGATGCCCACGGGCCCCTGCGGCCAGAGCAACAACCCGTTCCCGGCTGCGATTGTCAGCTACACCAACAGCAACTCGACCACCGGCCTGCCCACTGATCCCGGTACCGTGCCTGCTGATGTCAGCTGTGCCGACCCCGGCCCGTCCTTTTTCAGCCCCATTGTGTCGCGCTCCGCCCCCGATGCCACATCCTTTGCCCCCACAAGCAACCAGACCCTGACCACGTCGCTCATCACCAGCCGCGACAATGTCTCGCGCGTCTTCTGGCCCGTCAACGACTCGCCCATGAACGTGTCCTGGTCCCAGCCGACGCTCCAGTTTGTCCAAGAGGGCACCACGAACAGTCTGCCCGCCGCCCATAACTCGATCAGTATATCCAGTGCCGGCACAATCACGTACTGGCTGCTGCAGAACAACGCCTCCATCCCGCACCCGATTCACCTGCACGGCCACGACCTGCTGGTCCTGGGCTCGTCGCCGGCGCTCGCAGACCCCCTCAACCCGGCCAACACGCTGCGCGCCTACGACCCGTCAACCGATGCGGCTACGCTCAACGGCAACAACCCGACGCGCCGCGATACGACGACGCTGCCGGCATGGGGCTGGCTAGTTGTGGCTTTCGAGACCAACAACCCGGGCGCGTGGCTGTTCCACTGCCACATTTCCTGGCATGTATCGCAGGGTCTGGGCGTGCAGTTCTTGGAGCAGCTGGACGCGATTCCGGCTGCTGTCGACCTGAGCAGCATCGGCTCGCAGTGTGATGCCTGGACTGCCTACTACCCGAGCGGCGATCCCTTTGGCCAAGGCGACTCTGGTCTGTAGAATCTGAAGCTTATATTTTGTGTCCTATTTTCTCTTCTTCATATTTGGTTTATTCATTTTTGCATCTCATATTTTGTTTGGATTTATTCTGGTAGTTGGTAATAATACACTCAGCATAGTATAATTCATGGAGATTGTTATTTTCCCCTGCTATTTCACTGCCTTTCTGATAAATTGTTCAGACATTTAACACTCTCATTCTTTGTCACTAAATGAATTTCAAGCATCTTTTTTTCCTTTTTATTTTAATTAATTTATCCATTTGGCCCCACTCACTTACACACTTACACGATTTTTTTGGCTTATATAATCACTAAATATATTTTATAATTCATCAATATTGGAGGTCGTCATTCATTATCGTATCAATCACATCTAAAAATACACATCGAGGGCATCGAGACCATTCCTGCTCGCATAGAAGAGCCGCGCCGGCTTCCGGTTGCCCTTCTTGTACGAGTACCCGCCATACCGCTTTTCCTTTGGCCCTCTCTTCTCCGGCTTTGTCCACTTTGGCGGCGCCGGCCATCTCTCGTCGTCGTCGTCGTCCTCCTCATTCTTTTCCTGTTCTTCAGTCTCATCCCCTGAAAAGCTCTCCTCATTCTTTTCATCACCGTCCCCATCCTCACTCTCACTATCACTGCTGCTGCTGCTGCTCGCTGCCACAAACTCGTCGTCGTCGTCAGAGTCATAGCGGTTTCTGCTCTCCTTGCGGTGCTTCCGCTGCTTCTTCTTCTTCTGTGCCATCTTCAGCATAACCTTCATCTTTTTCTCCGCCTCCGCCTCCAGCTTGTCCTTCTCCTCGTGCTGCTTCTCGCGCTGCTTTTCCAGCAGCTTCTTCTGCTCGGCATGCAGCAGTGCCACGCCCGGCAAGCGCTTCCGCTCCATCTGCCGCTGCTGCTTCTGGGCCTTTGCATCCCGACGGCGCACCCGGCTCGCATATTTGAGCTGAGCCTTTTTCTTTTCCAACTCTTTGCGCTTTCTCTCATCACACCGCGCGGCCCGGTCACGCAGCTCCGCCTCGTGACCATAAGTGTTCGTGCTGCGGCCATGGGTCTGGAAGATTCGGCAGTACTTTGACGAAGCAGTGGCCTTGGCCTTCTCCGCCGCGACCATCTCGGGCGTCTTGATCTTGTTCAGCGAGTAGAACCGCCGCTCACGCACACGCTTGAGATGCTCTTCGCGGGTCGGCGGCAGGCCAAACATTTCCACTTCGTACTGCTTGCCGTCGCGCAGGGTCGGCCGGAGGGTGATGGCCGTAGTCACGCCGTCGGCTCTTTGCGATTCGAACCGAGGAATCCGCTTCTGGACATCCAACAGCGCATCGGGGTGGTACCGCTGCAATCCATAGTCGTAATTATAAACCATTGGACCATTGTCGTCGTCGATGGGATCGCTGCCGCCATGCATTCGCGGGTTGTAGTCGTGCTCGTCATACAGCGGCATGTCGTACCTGAGGCGCTTCTCAATCCGGGAAATGCCGACGCGCGCAACGCGGCGCACTGAGCCATACTTTTGACAGCTGAATTCAGGATCCTCGGTGCTTACAAAGACATTGGATCCCCGGCGAAAGCGCACATCCTTCTTGACCTTCTTGGGCGGCAGGGCATCCATTTTGCGCAAGGGCAGCGGCGGTACACGGGCCTGCTGGGCACCCCACTCATACGGAAGGTCCTTTTGGATGGCGTGCCGCATATGGACCAGGAAGTTGGTGCGGAAGCTGCGCAGCATGTCCTTGTAGGTGCTCTGCGCGGCCTCGGTATCGGCGATCCGCTGGGCCGTCTTGGAGTCGATGGGAGCCGGCTCTTCCTCTTCGTCCTCTGCCTCTTCCTCCACCTCTGTTTCAGTTTCGGAATATGAATCTGAGTCCGCGTCCGCGTGATCCAACTCCGCCGCCCAGCGGTCTCTGTTATAGTGCTCGGCGGTGCGCTTTGTAGTGCGCTCGTCCATGGGCGCTGGGAACAGGCGTGACGTGAGTGTAGTACCGCGCGTAAACGAGTCAATCACGGCGTTGTCAATCGTCACGCCCACCTTGAACCATAATATGCGCGAGAACTCATGCACCAATCTGTAGCCAGAGCCCGGGATGATGGGGTTCAAGGCCAGCCGACGTACGGGAGGTGGTGGTGGAGAAAGTGGTGTGTCGGCATGACTGATGTGGTGGTTGGGCATTGTCGAGCCCAGCGTGGCCATTGTGACTGGCACATCAAGACCGATATTGCTGTCGAGGCCATCGTCTTCTTCGTCGTCGGTATTATTGTTATCATTATTTTCATTGTCATTTTCAGACTCGTCCTGTCCACCATCCTCGCCCAATCCGCCATGTAGACCACGGAGAAGCAACTTGTTCTTTGTCCGCCTCCGTGCCGCCAAATCGTCGATTTCTTCCTGGGCCGGCCACACCTTGTATGCCAGCAGCGACACCAGCCGGAATGTCTGGAGCAGCGGCAGGTTGGCCCGCATCCGGCTCGCGTACATCTCCAGCTGCTGCATCAGCAGCCCGTCGTGCAGCTCGAGTGTCTGCAGGCCCTGGCATGCCAGAATCGACTCCCACATGGACTCAACCCAGGCCATGTCATTGAACATGCCCCGCGGACGCTGGCGGAAATTGCGTGACGGTGCCATCCGGTAGTTGTAGTCGGTGGCACGGCGCTTGAGCGAGTCGCCAATGTAGGGCATCACGCAAATGTGGCGGATCAGCAGACGGTTCGACGGACGCACACGGTCAAAGAAATTGTCGCTCTCCAGGTCGGCCGGGTGGACAAAGCAAAATGTGTTGCTCGCCCAGAAGATGGGTGAGGCTTCGCGGTAGATGAGGCGGGAGACCCGGAGCAGCACGAGTCCCCGGCGGCGTGTGCAGGTGCACTCGCCCGCCATGTTTTCAATGAGCGCACTCTTGAGAAACGCCGGGCGTTCGGTGACTGTCGGATCTTTGGCGGCAAAGCGGCATGTTGAGGTATGCCGGCGGTACCACATCTCGGGCTCGATGAGGCACTCGCGGTAGATGCGCTGGCGAAGCTCGTACGGCAGCCGAAGGAATCCGGGCAGGTCGCGATTCTCGCCAGCGATCCGGACAGCCTGTACGTCGGCCATTTTGAATGTTTTTTTGTCTTATAATGAGTATTTCTGGTTGGTATTCGCTGATGTAGATGCGAGTTGGATTAGGATGAGGTTGTCTGACAAGTAGGTGAGGGGTATCGGTCAACAGCTCCTAGTGAGACCTAGATGCAGAACAATTGATGTAAAAAGGACCCAGGGAACCAAAATCAGATGTCCAATACAAGATATAAGAAAGAAGATAAAGCAATGACAGAAGAGTAACGATTGAGGCGGAGTGATGGCTGTATTTGAAGCTGTCGTGATTATGTCAGCGGTCGATAGGCGGCTGGCGATGTTTGTTGTTGGCCTCACGGGAGCTATGTTGGTTCCCACTCTCTGCACCTCAGTGTTCTTTGTATCTCGGCACTTTTTCAAGCGTAAGCAGGCTAGTCGTCTTTTGTCTTCTGTCTTCGTCTTTGTCCTTGTCGATGCTTGTCGTTGTCTGACTCTTATGCCGGTCGTGATGATGCAAGTAGAGGATGATGATTGAGAGTCAAGAGAGAGTGTAGTCAAGACGCAGAGAATCAGAAGATATAGATAGCAGACCACAGACATCGGCAATCAAATGCAAGCTACAATAAACTCAACTCATCAACGGCATTCGTACCAGCTCTAGGCATGCTAGGCAGCCATGCGTGATCTCATGACTGCATGATGCGGGCATTGGCTAAACGAATCATAGCCGTATTTACCTGGTATTTACAGCATACTTTCAGCCTGCACGCACTCTACTGCCACAATATACAACTATCTACTCTGTACATCGTTTTTCTAGTACTAATACAGACTCACATCACAGCGCAGCTCATGCACACAGCCGCCTTGAGCCGCATTGGCTAGACTGCCCTGCAGGGATGCCTCTTCCATTTTGTTTGTCTCACTGCGTAAAAGCCTTTATAAACGGTTCAATGACTCACTGGGCTTGCTTTGGTCAGGTTCACACGCTCACCTCAAAGAATTAACACCAAACACAATGCCTTGCTTGTGTTCGGCATTAGGCAGACCGGCAGGCAGCTCGGTAAAAGTGGGGCATGTCACACTGGCCTTGATATAGATGCATACTGGTGCAGAAGCAGCATGTCAGCTTGTTAGACTGAGTTCAGACTGCAGGATATTGCGTTTTATTTGTGGATAAATAATTGAAAACAATAAAAATGATCTGATAAAATGGAATTAAAATGGCGGCTTTCCCAGTCTATTGACTGACTTGCTTATGTATGCGCTGGCATATGGGACATGACAACAGGTAGGTGACTGTAGATCAACGGGATATATAGATAACTTTTATAATTGAGCAATTGTATTCATATCGGCATGACTCATCAAGAATTCACAAAAGAAAAAGACCACATTGACAAGTAATCGATCGTAAAAAAGCAAAAACATATCTACGCGTACAGGATCTCCTCGATGATGCCGAATGACTAATCGACCGTTGCGACCCGTGCTTGCCCCACTCTCCATTATCCATACCCCAAGCTCGGGCCACTTAGCACCTCTAGTGTTCGGTTCGCTCAATATGGCAGGCGCCCTCATTGCCCATTGGGGTCCCCGCTTTTGTACCGCGACGCGACAGGTGCAACTCTTGCCGCAGTATTCTTTGTGCTGATAGAACGGAGAGAAGGAATATATATACAAAAAATAGACAAAATGTCAGAATCGCTCGAAAAGGCATTAGTAGAGGCCGCAAGGCACATCTTCAAAACAGACCGCGACAATGTCACTGTCAATGCAGTCCGCAAACACGTCGCCGCCGAACGCGGTCTGGCCGACGACTACTTCAAGGGCGATGACTGGAAGGAAAAGAGCAAGCACATTATCACCGACGAGGTAACAAGACTGATGGAGGGGGACGAGGAGGAGGCCGAGGCTGAGCCAGAGGTGAAGCCAAAAGCTGCTCCCAAGAAAGCTGTACCGAAAAAAGCTGCTCCCAAGAAAGCCGCGCCCAAGAAGGCTACACCCAAGACAAAGGCCAAAGCTGCCCCGAAGAAACGAAAGGCACGCGCCATCAGCGACGACGACGATGACGACGACGACGACGATTTGAGCGATCTCAGCGAGCCATCAGAAGATAGCTTCGGCGACGACAACGACGACGAGGAAGAAGAGGCCGAGGAAACGGACAACAGTGACGACAGCGAAGCCGACAGCCCCAAGCGCAAAAAGGCTCGCACAAGCAAAGAAAAGGCCATCCCCTCAAGACCGGCAAAGGCCAAGGCAGGACCAAAGTCAAAGACAAAGCCAGAAGCCTCAGAAAGTGCAGACTCGCCCTTGAGCGATGATGCCGATGTGGCCAAAGCCGATGCGGATGCGGACGCAGACACGGTTGAGCCCACTCCCGCTGCAGACGATTCTGACAGCATGTCTTCCGTCCTCGACGATCCACCGCCCAAGAAGAGAGGCAAGGCCGGCGCAAAGTCAGCCAAGCCAAAGGCTGAGCCGAAAGCAAAGGCAAAGGCTGTCAAGAAAGACTCCGCCATGAGTCCCGACGAAGCAGAGATCAAGAAGCTGCAGGGCCAGCTCGTCAAGTGCGGTGTGCGCAAAATATGGGCGTTTGAGCTGCGCTCCTACGGCGACGACACCAAGGCCAAGATCCGCCACCTGCGCGGGGTGCTGAGCGACATTGGCATGGACGGCCGGTTCTCCGAGGCGCGTGCGCGTGAGATCAAGGAGCGTCGCGAGCTTGAGGCCGACCTGGAGGCTGTAAAAGAAATGGACAAGAACTGGGGTGTCGGCGGCCGGTCATCGCGGTCGGCAGGACGGCAGCGCAAGTCTTTGAAGGAGAGCTCTGACGAGGAGGACGAAGAGAAGGCTGGTGCCGATGACGATGATGGTGACGGAGACGACTTTAAAGAAAAGAATGGCAAGGACGAAGCAGCCGACGACGACGACGACGATGAAGATGCATCACCGGCACCCAAGCCAAAGGCACAGTCGAAACGGGCCCAAGGCCTGGCGTTCCTCGACTCTCTGAGTGAGAGTGATTAATTTGTTATATCATTATTTTTTGCAGATTTTCTGTCTTCTGCCCTTCTTTCGTTTTGTTATCATTCTTTCTTTCGGTTCTTCTGTCTCCTGTCTTCATGCCTGTATGTCCCTGACGAGGTGGCGTTCTGTGTTCTGATATTATGGCCGTTCGTTGTTCAGTGTTTGCGTTATCTGGGGCATGGGGATTAAGGTTTTTCCATGTCGTCATGTGTAATGTATATGTACTTGTATTGTCATGTTTTGTATGTTTCGTTCGTCTTTTGCTTGATTTCTCTGTAATGGGTATATGATGTATAATATAGCCGTCGTTCGGCTTTGATAGTTTAGCTAAGCAGATGGCATAATACAGATGCTTTCAGATGCTGCAAAAGGCAGGAGCATGTGTAGCAGCGCCGCGGCCAGGTCTATTTGGCGTTCATCCGCTGTGCAAAGAGACTGAACACGGCCACTGAGCTCATGAACAACACGGCATTGTAGAACTATCAATAATTAGCTGACTATCGCCCAGACAGTACCGACGACAATGTCGAGACTCACCGCTTTCCGAGAAACCTCACGCTCCTCGTCGTCGTTCCGCGCCTCAATAAAGAGGCGCCGCAGGTTGGGGAAGCTTGCCTGAGTAGTTAGTATCTCTAAATGTCTCTGTGGTTTATATATAAAGAAGAAGAGCCTTTATAGCTTATTATAGCTTATATTTCACTTACCATTGTGATGCTTCGCTGCGTTGTCGGCCGTCAACCCATCATCTCATCTCATGTCGTGAGGTCAAATTAACGGTGAAGACGGTCACGTGCACCCCCACCAAACCGAAACCAAAGCGGCGACAAGCTCTCGTCCTATGTAATACGGAGTTGTCGAAATATAGGGGCCTAGCTGAGGGGCGAGACCCAACTGCCACACTGTCAACACTGCCAATCAGTGCTAACACCGCCAGCGCTCACTATCACATACCTCTCATCCCCTGGCCACCTCAACGTACAACGTCAACGCCGACAATTCTTCAACACTTTTACCAGGCAGCACCTGACAACCCCAGACCTGCCCTGGCAACAGTACGACAACAGTACACCGGTATCCCCAAAGCCATCGCCGGCCTCATCTGCCAAGAACCGGCGCTCGCCGTCGACCTCCCCCGACTCCCTCCTCGACTCCCTCCTCCACGGGACCTCTACCTTGAACCACCACAATGCAAGCGGTCAACCGTATACGGGGGGCCTTTGCCGTCCCCCGCAAGGGCGAGACGTTTGAGCTGCGTGCCGGCCTCGTGTCCCAGTATGCTTTTGAGCGCAAAGAAGCAATCCAGAAGACCATCATGGCCATGACCCTCGGCAAGGATGTCTCCGCCCTGTTCCCTGACGTCCTCAAGAACATTGCCACTGCCGACCTCGACCAGAAGAAGCTCGTCTATCTCTACCTCATGAACTACGCAAAGTCGCACCCGGACCTCTGTATTCTCGCCGTCAACACCTTTGTCCAGGACTCGGAAGATCCCAACCCCCTCATCCGCGCCCTCGCCATTCGCACCATGGGCTGCATCCGTGTCGACAAGATGGTCGACTACATGGAGGAGCCCCTGCGCAAGACCCTGCGTGACGAGTCTCCCTATGTCCGCAAGACGGCCGCCATCTGTGTCGCCAAGCTGTTCGACCTCAACCCCAGCATGTGCATCGACAACGGCTTTCTCGACATCCTCAAGGAGCTAATTGGCGACCCCAACCCCATGGTCGTCGCCAACTCCGTGCAGGCCCTGTCCGAGATTAGCGAGACGTCGCCCGAAACCCAAGCGCTCGTTGTCACACCCGCCATCCTCAAGAAGTTGCTCATGGCTCTCAACGAGTGCACCGAATGGGGCCGCGTCACCATCCTGACGACGCTCGCCGACTACCCGTCGCACGACGTCAAGGAGTCGGAGCACATTTGCGAGCGCGTGACGCCCCAGTTCCAGCACGTCAACCCCAGTGTCGTACTCGCCGCCGTCAAGGTTGTTTTCATCCACATGAAGACAATCAACCCAGAGCTCGTGCGCCAGTACCTCAAGAAGATGGCGCCGCCGCTCGTGACGCTCGTCGCCAGTGCGCCCGAGGTGCAGTACGTTGCGCTGCGCAACATTGACCTGCTGCTGCAGGCCAAGCCCGACATTCTGAGCAAGGAGATGCGTGTCTTCTTCTGCAAGTACAACGACCCACCCTATGTCAAGCTGCAGAAGCTCGAGATCATGGTGCGCATCGCCAACGAGAAGAACTTTGAGCAGCTGCTGGCCGAGCTCAAGGAGTACGCGCTCGAGGTGGACATGGACTTTGTGCGCCGCGCGATCAAGGCTATCGGCCAGGTCGCCATCAAGATTGGCGAGGCTGCGAGCGAAAAGTGCGTGTCGGCCCTCGTCGATCTCATGGCCACCAATGTCAACTATGTCGTCCAGGAAGTCGTCATTGTCATCAAGGATATCCTGCGCAAGTACCCCGGCTACGAGGGTGTTATCCGCACCATTGTCGAGCACATTGATGAGCTCGACGAGCCTGATGCCCGCGGCTCCTTAATATGGATCGTCGGCGAGTATGCCGAGAAAATCTCCAATGCCGACGAAATCCTCACCGGCTTTGTTGACGGCTTCATGGAAGAGTTCACCCAGACCCAGCTCCAGATCCTGACGGCCGTCGTCAAGCTCTTCCTCAAGAAACCCAGCGCCAACCAGTCCCTCGTCCAGCGCGTGCTCCAGATGGCCACCGCCGAAAACGACAACCCGGATATTCGCGACCGCGCCTACGTCTACTGGCGTCTACTGTCGGGCGACCTCGAAGTTGCCAAGTCGATTGTGCTGTCGCAAAAGCCTGCCATTTCCACGACCATGACCACCCTGCCCCCCGCCCTGCTCGAGCAGCTGCTCGCCGAGCTGTCCACGCTCGCGTCTGTCTACCACAAGCCGCCCGAGTCGTTTGTCGGCAAGGGTCGCTTCGGTGCCGACGCTATCCAGCGCGCTGCTATTCAGGAACAGCGCCAGGACGCAGCCGACAACCCGATTGCTGCATCTGCGGCCGCAGCTACTGGCGGTTCTGCCTCTGCCGCGTCGCAAAACAATATCGAGAACCTGCTGGATATCGATTTCGACGGCGCAGCACCGGCGTCGGCAGAGCAGCACCCGACTGGCGGCTCCAGCACGCCCGTGCGGGCAGGCAGCCCTGCGGTCGGCGCTGCTGCTGCTGCTGGAGGTACTGCTGCCGGCGCGGGCGGTATTGCCGATATGATGGGCCTGTTTGACGCACCAGCAGCATCGTCTTCGCCCGTGCCGGCAGCAGGCGGTTTCGGCAGCGGTACCAGCTCGCCGGCACCACCACCGGGCATGAACGACATTCTAGGCGGCTTTGGCGGTCTGGACCTGAGCGGCAGCAGTGCACCGCCACCACCCGGCCAGCAGCTGCAACAGCAGAGCGGAAACGGCGGTAACGACGATCTTCTAGGCCTGCTCTAAAATGATAGAGTGCTAAAATATCCAATGCTCTGCACGGTCTAGACGTTTAGATGTAAAGTAGACTTCACACGCTTCATGGTTTATTGTGTCATGTCCATTTCTTTATCAATTATTTTTACTACGTCTTCTATCTTTTTTTTGAAAAGCAAGGTGTTCTTTGCCATTTGTTTTATTGATTTTGTTATTTTGTTATTTTGTTACTTTGTCAGTTTTGTCAGTTTTGTCTTTTCTATAGTTTCTGCTCGCATGGTAATGAGATAAAGATTCACTGAGAATACTGATAGCATGTATAAGACGTGATAGAGGTATATTCGTAATGTCGTAAATGTCCGTCTACTGTGACTATATCCTGGTTTACCGGCCGCGCCACCGCTCCTTCCAGCCGCCCTTTTCATACAGCCAAATGGCCTCAATGGCATACGCCCGACTGCCGCGGTGGCCACTGCCCTCCTCGACACCCGCCGCTTCTTGCAGAGTCTCCAGCACGCGGCCTTCACTTAGACCCCGCCAGATACCCTGCGACATTAGCGCGCGCGGGTCTGTCGTCGCATCGTCGACCTCGGCCTGGCCCCATTCACCCTTGCCCAGCCGGAAGAGAATCCGGCCCAGTGTCTGGAACGCAACGCACCGCTGCGCAGGCACTGCGCTCCGTGCCAGCCGCGCCAGCTCTCCAATCGTGTAGCCCGCCGCCTCGGGCGCGACACCGTGGTGGTGCAAACCCTTGGATACGGGGATTTCGCGCGACGCTTTGGGGGGGATCAAGCGGCCACGGAAATCAAACCGCAGCTGGGACACGGCAACGGATTCTTGGCCCGGGTAGTAAGGCGACTCCTTGTCGGCAGGGGAGTCGGTCGTGGGCAGCGGCGCCATCCAGGCGAGGCGGGCGGGGTCGGCGGGCAGGTTGGGAAAGTACTTGTTGTGGAGATTCTCGAGAAAGTTGGGATCGTTGGGGTCGAGGTCGGGCACCGTCGGTGGCTGTGGGAAGTGCATATTGGTGTCTTCAGAGTGGTCATGGTCGTGGTCATGGTTGTCGTTGTGACCTTTGACGGCTGCTTCAGGAGACGAGATGGGAGCCAGGTTGGCTGCATCGTTGGTCAACAAGTCATCTCCGCTCTTGGCATTCTTCTTTGCCTTGTCTGCCTTTTTCGGGCTATCCTCATCGTCGGCATCCTCGACGGACGCAAACAGCACCTTCTTGTCCTTCTTGTCCTTCTTTTCTTTTGTGTCTTTTGTATCCTCTGTATCTGCATCCTCAACTTTGATCTCTGGCGGCGGCACAGGCTCAGAGTCGCCCGGCAGCCTAGAAGCATCGTCAAGGTTGGCACGCCGCAACAACATCTGCAGCACGGTGGGATCCAGATTCTCCATCAGCTCACGGCGGGCCTGCTCAATCTCATCGGCGCCCATGCCGCGCAGCCGGTCGCGGTTCTCGCGATCGATGGCTTCTTTTTCGGAAATGGCAGAGCTCTTTGCAGGAGGTGCACTCGATGTGCTTGGGGTGGTAAATGTCGGTTTCGGGGTGGTGGCCTCTTCATTGCCCTGCATCCGTTGCTTAAAGGTCGAGGCGAACCGCGTCCGTTTCTTGGGCTGCGGGAACCCGCCAGCCGCCGTCGGTTTCGGTGACGGGAAGGCAGGCGCACGAACTGTGCCAACCTCCTTCTCCTGTATATCGAGAACTTGCAGTGATCCGTCCATGATGTTTTTGCAGTGGTCGGCGTAGATGTCTACCAACACAGTCCCAGAAGGCACGAAGCAGCTTTTGAGCCTAGCCAGCCTAGAAGTCTTGGAAGCCTGAAGAAGAAAGAAGGATTTACACGTGACCGTCCGACATGAGGTGTGCATTAGCGCCGATCTGACAACCCCGGCTCCACTTATTTCTTCTATTTCCGTTCTACAAATAATAATATCTAAAATAAATAAATAAATAAGCCATAAATCTCCTCGTCCCAAGTCGAGGGACCGGCGTGGCCCAGCCAATCAGAGCAGCCGCCGGAATCAACGAACGCAGTAGACGAACAGGGCAGCAGCTCCAGCAGGCGGGGTGGCTGGATTTGGGTGGTATTTATGCTCGATTTGGCGTGCGACGACCGCGTTTCAGTGAATTATGAGTGACTACAGTTCTGTCGTTCTATTTCGCCAGTATTTGCAAGCCATTTTTCGGGTAATTTTCTGCCATTACTGAGCATCTAGTAGGTCCTTTTCGGCCACATTTACCGACCGGCAAGTGTCCTTGTTCTCTGCCAGCGAAACAGTTTCACCCTTACCGGCCAACAACTGAGCGGTGGCCACTGCAGCCAGCGCCCCTTATTGTTGCATTCATTCTGTCGCTCGGTTCTTATTTCCTGTTTTATTGTCGTTTTTGTCGATTTCTCAATTTGATTCACGCTCTATTGTCTTATGATTCACTTTGTCATTTGTATTATCACGTAATCTTCGCATCACCAATTCTGATAGCTCCAGATTCGAGCTCTTCTTAAATAATCTACTGTCTAAATTCATCGTCAAAATATCAAATATCTGTCAAAATTAACAAGAATCAATACCATCAATCATCAACAGCTCACACTCTGTTGAAACAAAGCAGAATAAGAACGGCCAGCACACCCCTGTCTGGACCTGCCGCACGCTTGCACATACGCGGTTGGCACGGGCCCACACAACGGGTAAGGGCTGGTGGGTACTTGACAGTACGATAAGACTGTATGTATTACAGTATGATTTTGAGTTCTTATATGTACCTTTATAAAGTATCTTGCACCACTTTTACAGCACAGTGTACATCGAGTGCCACTGTAAAATACTCCGCGCGGCACCCAACTCGTCGTGCCTTCCCCACGTTGGCTGGTCACCAAAAGCAATATCTGATTAGCACAGTGATGCGATATATTACGAGTAGTGTTTTCACTGAAAGATGCACCAACTGACACATAAGACTAAACAACTGAACCACTGGATGGAACACTGTACAGCGGCGGTTCGCTGCCCGCTTCTGCATTATTGTGTCTGCCTTGATGGCGACAGATATGCTGCTGTAGATGCACTTTTGATATATCTACGGATTGCCAGGCGACTCATATTGGATTTATTGGATTTTATAAGCCAGCTGATTTCTTATTCCACTTGAAAATACACAAAACAATAATGATGTCGCTCTCTCTCATCGCCTCTGTTCACTACAGAGTGCATGAATACTGCTTATTAAGTAATCACCCATCGCACCTGCTTCAGTCATCGTTAACAGCACTGTCTCTTTCCATAGCATGGCATTACGACTAAGTGCACGGTACTAGACCCACACCCCTACCTTCTGTTTTTGCTCATTTTTCGCCGGTGATTGTCGAATGTCGATTGATTGTCACACCCCTCCACCCTTCCCCTTGTACTCCGTACCCCCGTACCTCGTCTAATACAGCTCAGCCATAACTTTGCCCTATCATCAATCATCATGCTAGTCATCAGCTGCTTGTTGTTGTTTTATTTGATATTAATTCTGATATTATTAAATATATTCACTGCAATAGCATTGCTACGCCGTCTGTTCAGTCTGTCCTACAGGTGCATGGTGCCGGCTCAGGACATGGCACAAATAGCAATAAAATAAAATAAACTCCAATAATAAATCACTAAATCCATAAATCACATTACAGACGACGTGCATTGGGCAAAATATGACAAAACACACCAATCTGCGGCTGCCATCCGCCAGCAGATCCATAATGTTTCTGTTTTTCCTTCTTTTTCTTTTTTCTTCCTTTTTCCATACGTTCACCTGCAACCGGTCCCCATGCTATCCATTTCCCTCTTGCCATTTGCACCAAGCTGTACATTTGGCAGCCCGTAGTCCCTCGTCCCTCGTCCCTCGTCCATATCTCCATATCGACCTTGTCATTGTCTTATGTCGTACTTGCCGCACTATGTATTACGAGACTTGTACTTGCCCTTTTCGATACTTTGGAAATACCATATGCCGTCTAGACCGCGTGCATGTGAGGCTTGTCCATCGCTCCTTCCTTGTCGGCTGTATTCCATGATGCCTTTGAGTCGCCTTCTCGCTTTCGTGCTTTGCCCTCTACTGACTATTATTACCACTCCAGTCTGACTCTTGACTCTCTGTCGTAGCCATAATTGCCGTTCTTGCCTTGTTCGTCACATTGTTTCGTTCGTGCCTTCCCCCAGTCCAGCCCAGCTGCCTGCCTGCCTGCCTGCCCCCTTTCCCATTCCTCACTGTCAACTTCCCCATCGCTCCTTCCAGCTTGCCTCTTTTTCCACCTCGCCTTTGCGTCTCGTCACTCGCTTTGTCTCTGCTTGTCTTTTTCTTGTCTTGCCTCTTTTCGTCCCGTGCTCCGCTCCTTCCCTATTCCCTTTGCCATTGTAAGAGTGACAACCCGATGCTGGCTCATGATCCGCCAATACCGCCAACACCCAAACACCCCGTCGCTCCTGCCTTTTGAGCCTTTTCTGCCTTTTGAGCCTTTTCCCTTCTTGCCTTTTTGTCTCGTCTATTTCGTTTATCCCAAACCGATGCAGGAAGGAAGCTCGTCCCCACGCCCGTTCGTTCTTTCCTGCTCTATTGCATGCCCCCTTTCGCTTTCGCCCTATCTCGTCTTTCTTGTCTCTTTTTAATTTCCCCATTCCCTTGCCTTTCTCTCTGTTCCTTCCGTATTCTCTGTTGATTGTGAGGCCCCTCTTCTTTCGCTCTTTCGTCTTTTGCCTTTTTACGCTTTTCACTCCTTCCCTCTCTTCTCCTCTTTCCCACCTTCCACCCTCCTTCTCTTCCACCTTTTGCTCCCTCCTTCAACTATCACCACCTTTTCGGATGCACTTTTACACCAAATTCCCTCCCAAATTCACTCCCATCCAACATTTGGTCTCTTTTCAATCATCAATTTGGATTTATTCAAAGTTCATCGCCATCGACAAAATACCACCATTCGATTGCCACGCTTCTGCTGTAATCGATCCTGTCGCCTGATTGACGATATCTCCATCCGCCATCCACCATTTCGCGCCCCAAACTCACCCACCTTGCCACCCTAATACCTACCATACACGCCCCGGTTTTCCGTACCTATTTTTGAAGCTATTCACAACGTCACTCTCAACCTTCAACGTCCACAAAAGTACCTAAAACGGACAACACGCTTCACTTTCCATCACCCACCCACCTTTTGACTCTTTTTTCTTCATTTTTGCTTCACTTTTAAATAATCTCTGCATCGCGGCATTGCGATAGTTCTTTTTAAATCGCTTCTTATCAAATCGCTCTTGCCTTCTTGCTGCTTCTCTCTATACGCTCTATTCGCTTTATTCATTCCTTTGTCAATCTGTCTTTGCTCAGACTGACTTTTGATTCTCCTCGTTTTCACAAGTTTGGTGATGTTTTGATCCATTCTTCGCAATTGCAGAGAGTCACGCCAGATCGCCCAAGCAGCCCAACAAACTAGCAGTTCCCGACCAGGTACACGCTCTTTTCTGATTGGCCCATCTCCTACATCTCCAAATAGTCCGCCTACACCCCGATCGGCCTGCCTGCCCCATAGTGCTACACGTTAATTTGTTCGCGCTGGAGCGCATCGCAACGCTTCCTCTGATTTACAGCAACAGCAACAGCAATTTTGCTGCAAGCAACTCACACCCCTCTACCTACACAATAGCATGAACAACCCGGTTCACCATGTGTCTATGAACAACTACTCGAATAACACTTCTCACCAATACACGACTTCCTCCAACTCCCCTTCCGGGCACAGCCAGACACGCACGAGCTCTGAACGCTTTGATTTGTTTGCCCAACAATCACCATATAACCAACGAGATCCTTCACCCTCCGGATACACAATGGACGGTGTGCGCCTCACCAAGGACGGCGTTCCTAGAAAGAAGCCTGGCCGTAAGCCCGGCACTGTGGGCAGAAAATCGGGCGAGGACATCACACCAATGACATCTCCTGGCCAGATCCCAATTGTCGTGTCGGACATTGAGGCACCCAAGCAGAAGCGCGCTCGGAAACCTAAAGATCCCGATGCTCCTCCTGTTTCGCGAAAGCGACGCGCGCTGCCATCGTCGGCGGCAGGCGACGAGATCGGCCTATCCCGCTCGTCCTCGGCCCATATGCACTTTGAGCCCAAGGCAGAGTTTACATCAATGCGTAGGGACTTTGATCCTCGCCCAGCACCACACCCCCTTGGCCCTTCTGCCATCCTCTCATCGGCTTCATCTACCACACAGGTGCATCTCCACCCGCGCAAACAGCCGCCACCAGCCGACAAGCCTCCTGCAAAACGCGAGTCCCACCAGAGCTCGGTCATGAGCATCCTAAACGCAGACGACTCTCCGCCACGGCCACAACCACCAGCATCGACCACACCTGTTCGGTCGGTCGGCCAAAGCTATGATCCTATCCGCTCCTCCTATGACCCAGTCCGAGAGACAATGTTCTCGCGCGACCCCTACGGCACTGGCCCTCTGGGTTCACCGCGTGCCCCGCCACAAATGACGAGCCGCACAAGTGCTTCACCCTCCATCGCCAGCCTTGTCAACCCCGCCCCTGTTAGCCACAACCGGTCACCGGACAGCTCATTTGCAACATCCTACACGCAAGCGTCACCACCAACAATGTCAATTGCAGCAGCTACAACATCTTCAAACGCAATACTCCCTGCGCGGTACCGTGATAGTCACGCTTCGCTCCCTCCGTCGCCATCGCCTGCTCCTGCACTACGCGCTACGAACTCATCGTCCTCTTCGAACCCTCCTCCTCCCCCTTCTTCGATTCTCAAACCGGGCGCCACATCCTCGAAGCCCTCTCCTCAAGTCACCGCCGTCAAGGAAGCAAGCCCAGTAATTCCGGCACTCGCCCTCTCCAAACCCTCCGCGACCAAGTCTACAACTACGGCAAGAGCTACTAAGGCCACCAAGACTGCAAAGGCAGACGCGAAGGCAGACGCGAAGGCAGACACAAAAGCAGACGCAATGGATTTGTCCGATGCACAGGGCAAGTCGCATAGCAAGCCGCCGCCAGCTCCACCAGTTCCCGCATCTGCAAAGTCAGCAGCCACAAAGCCCCCGACCAAGGCCGCAGAGAAGAGAGCTGAGAAAGCCGCGGCCAAGGCTGCCGCAGCTGACGCTAAGGCGGCGGCGGCAGCTACCAAGGCGGCCAACAAGGCAGCAGCAGCCGCATCGGAATCTTCTAACAACACATCTACATCTGCTGACGAGCCTACACCCAAGCCATCCGGCCCAACGACGACCTCGTTCAAGGACGTGGCAGTGTCGGCTGCGAGCTCGGCCGCCGCAGTCGCTGCAGCAGCTGCATCGGCACCTCATATCAAGAAGTTTTCATCGATCCTACATCAAGAGCGCGGAACCAAGCAGACCAAGAGTGCTGCATCGTCTCCCAAGCTTTCTGCCTCCAAGGGTGACGGCCAGCCGTCGGGCGCAATGTCTCTCGACTCATCCCCTCAAGCTGAACCAGAACGTTCGATTCTCGATTTCGGAAAAGCTCTGCCTGGTGAGGAGAATGCGGTGCCGTCGATTGTGCTGCATATCCCTTTGATCAAGGGTGAGACGAACAAGTACGTCAACTTTATGCGGATGGCCGAGGAGCGGTATGGTTGGGATGCACTTCATCCTCGCCTGGCCGCCCACCGCGACCGCAAGCTCCGCATCGCCGCAGCTTCAGCAGCCCTTGAGCGAAATGGCTCCGGCCGCGAGTCTGGTGATGAAATGACGGACGACATGCAGTCAGGCGACGAGGGCAGCAACGAGGAGAACGGTGCCGCAGCCGATACCACTCTTGTTGGCGTGAATGCCAGTGGTCCTGAGGATGCTCCTGCTAAGCCGGCTCGCAAGAAGCGTATTTTCAAAGAGGACGAGTACGACAAGGACGACGACTTTGTGGACGACTCTGAGATGATGTGGGAAGAGCAGGCGGCTACTAGCCGTGACGGTTTCTTTGTATACTCCGGTCCTCTTGTCCCCGAAGAAGAGAAACCAGCCGAAGGGTATGTATTTATTACAATTATCACTATTGGCGTTGGGGCACATACTAACTAAATAGAACTTCCACTCCTGTCAAGCGTGGCCGCGGCTCTCGTGGTGGCCGTGGTGGCAGCACCCGCGCTGGTGCGCGTACGGGTTCTGGTCGCGGTGGCGGTGGTCCTGGTTCGCGTGGCGGCGCTGGACCTCGCAAGCCACGGGCTACCAAGCTCGAGAAAGAGGCGCGCGATCGCGAAAAGGCCGAGCTCAAAGAAGCGTCGGCCAAAGCAGCAGCAGCCAAGGCAGCGGCAGCCAAAGATGCGGACAAGGTCATGATTGATATTTAGGGATTAACATGCCTCCGCGAACGGCGCCGGCCAACAGCCCTAAAGGTCTAACAAGATAGTGCATCTGTGTCACATCTCTTGTTTTTTTTTTCCTTCTACTTTTCATTTGTTCAATCTGGTCTATCGCTGATTTGACTTTGGAGTTCATCATGTTGTCCTTACAGCGGGTGGTTTGTGACACATTTTATATGTTTTCTACTCTGTTTTCATTTGCCTATTTCTTTTCTATTTGTCTATCTTCATTTTTTTAGTTGTTCACGGTTGTGCAACTTGGTATGCGACGGCGTTTCTTGGTCTTGATGTCACTGGTCTAGAGGTCTAGAGTGATCCCAGGTTTGAGCTTTCCAAGATGTGACATCTCTATTATTTTACATCATTATTGCTTGCTTTATTTGAACTATCATCATTACTTGTCATGTTCCTTACGTCACCTCTATTGGGTTGGTAGGCAGCAGTGCCTCTTCCTGCAGTCTCAGTCTCCTGTTTGTTTATGTCCCTTCTGATGGGCGAGTCGTTTATCATTTTGTTTCGTCTTTTTATTTGCTTCTATCGCTCTTCAATCTCTTGTCTCTCGTCATAGGTGATTGAACCAAAACAGAGAAAGTATCATCCAACTTGGGCAACCATTGTACCGCTATCAGTTCTTTTCCATCCTATCTCAATAAAATCAACATGATTGTACTCAATTTAGAGTGTAAAGGAAGCAATGATATTCTACCACGAATTACAAATAGTTATAATATTTTACACGTGAAAATGTAACCGTTCTATTTAATAAACTTATTTAATGAACGATTCATTAAAAAAAGACACATGATTAAGAGAAAAAAAATCTAGAGTAAAATAATCCCTTATCTAAATAAAATACTGGAAAATTAAGCACTATTCCTACTTTCTTTACAATTATTTTCATTCAAGGACGACTACTTACTTTAATTTGGCTCCCTCTGTCGACAAGTCCTGTGACGTACTAGTGTGGCGTCAGTGGCGTTGGTGATGACCAATCGTTGTACTGAACAGCGCTAGTCGCCCAATCTGGTCGGTGATTGGCCAGAAGCCCTAGCAACCAGTTTGCCTACGGGAGGCCTTGTTGCTATGACGCAGGCAAATTAGAGGGGAAAGTGCGAATAAAGAAGAAGAAAAAAGACATAAAAAGGGAAGGAGCGCCCACCCACGAAAACATTGAGAAAACAAACCAAAACACACAAACAAAACACAGGAGAGCAATTCTGTGTGAAGAGTGAATGCAAAATTTATACACAAAAAATAGCCGTAAAAAGCACAAAAAACACAAGTTCTTGAAAACCATAAAATATACAAATAGTGCACCAGTCTTGCTGCTGTAAAGGAGGTTGTAGTGCCAGTTGCGTTTTTCCAGTCTGTGTTTTGCTTGTGCTAGACCATCGAGCCTTCCTTTTTGGGGGACTCTTGCCATTATTGTCTCGGCCCTCACCTTCCAATTTCTCCGTCTCGTCTCTGCCCTTTTGACATCCCCTCTTTCACCAGATTCTCCCTCTCTAGACAAATCCCTTCTTTCCTTCCCCGACTGCACTTGCACAGTCTCCCTTGCGTTGCACTCACTTCAGCCTTGTGACTGCCCCTCTCTCTATTACTCTGCTCGGTACTTTTCCTTTCATTCCACCCCTCTGCCAGATCTGCCCTCTAGCCATCTTTGTTTTGCCTCTTCGTACCTCACTCCCACTCCCACTCCGACTCTCAGTTTTACTCACATTTTCATTATCCTACTCAACACTGCGCATCAGTCATCATCTCACCGCTTTCCAAACACGGCCATCGTCACGTCCCTCTAACATCATCGATCGCCACCCAACCTCATCATCTAAACATCTGCTCGGGAGAGCACCCTTTATAGAATGTTTGTCCTCCGGAATGGTAAGTCGAATCCTTCTACCACCTCGTTGCCCCGTCTACCTCTTTTACTAACTCAAATAGCCGCCAAGCTCCTATTTGGCTCAAGCAACCAGGAGTCTATGATCGAACTGCCTCAGGGCCAACTCTACCTCGTCCGCCCTCTCTCCCCCAAGGGATATTCCGAACTTTTATTCAAAGACGCTGCCGCCCGTATCCGTCGCACCGCCCAAGACTTTCAGTACCAGCTTGTTGTCCAGCGCGTCTACGAAGAAGGCGAGGCTGAACTGCTTGCCGACGAAGAAGGTGACGACGTTGAGACCGATCCTCTCGCTTTCGAACGCGACGAAAAGACCTTTTTGCTCGACGAAGCACTCGAGTTCCGCGTCGAGTTTCGCCACGACGAGCACGGTTCAAGCGAAGAGCACGTTCTCTGCTGGCGCGATCTCACCGGTGACGCCGGCGACGTCTACGAATTTGTCTGCGACCTGAGCACCCTCAACCAGTCGGCCGCCACCCAGACCACCAAAACTGTGCGCCAGTTTGAGCTTGTTGCCAAACAGTGCCAGTACGAGCGCAAGTACCGCAAGCCCGCTACGACTGCCACCGACGACGACCTAGCCCAGTTTGAGTTTGCCAGCATCCTCATCCCGCCCGCTAGCCCCCTTCACAGCCCTTCGCTGGCCCGCTCCATTGCTTCGACCGACTCCATGCTCAACTCGGCTGCTGCGGCCTCTGGCCGCAACGAGACGGTCGGCACGACCCTGATTGATACCCCGACAAAGCCTCGCGCCAAGGGTAAGGCTACTGCTGCTGCCGCATCCGTTCCTGCGCCTGCTCTTGAGTCGACACCTACACCTGCTGCCCGTGAAGCTCCCGAGGCACAAGACATTCTGGGCGCTGAAGTCTGCGAGCTGCACTTTTTCGACTTCCCCTCGGGTTCTTTTGTGCTCCAAGATGCATCCGTCACGGCTGTTGTCAGCGAGGTTGGAAAGTGGCAGTACTGGCTGCAGGTCGCAAGCAAGGACCGCGACTGGCTCGGTATTCCGGTTGTTGCCGACATCAACCCCGTCTTCAACTTTGAGTTCTTGTCGTTCATCTTTAACCAGTTTACTCCTGACGGTACGGCGTACTCGTGGCTGCTGCGCTTCAAGGACCAGCCCACGCTTGAGCGGTTCCAGGAGGGTCTGCTTCGCGCTCTGTGGGAGCAGCTGAACGAGATCAAGTGGTCCAAGATCAAGGACAAAGAGCGTGACTACGTTGCCGACGCGTTTGCCGATATTGTGATGACGGATGCACCTGACGCCGATGAGGAGGAGCGGGATATCGAAGACGAGAAGGAGAGACAGAGAATTATTGAAGAAGAAGAGGAGGAGGAGCTTGCAGCCCTTGCCAACGAGGCAGACGAAGCTGATGAAGAAGAGGAGAATTCGGGCCGGCCACGCAGCGAGCACTACGACAGTGACGAAGAGGCCGACGACGTCGATGCTCTGCCCAAGGACAAGGCCACGAACAAAATGCTGGCTGTTGGCTACAAACACGACCGGTCCTTTGTTGTGCGCGGCACCCAGATCGGAGTGTTTAAGCACACCAACGACAACCAGCTCGAGTTCTCGACCAATATCTCCAAGATTGAGACCCCTGCTGGCACACTCTTTAGCCCCAAGAAGGCCATGCTGCACAACGAGGATCGCAACATGATCTTGCAAAACGACACTGACCCCAACAAGCTGTACCGCATGGATCTGGAGTACGGCAAGGTGGTGGACGAGTGGAAGGTGCACGAGGACATTCCTGTTGTTACATTTGCGCCCGAGAACAAGTTTGCACAGATGACACACGAGCCTACCTTCTTGGGTGTCTCGCACAACGCTCTATACCGTGTTGATCCGCGTCTCTCCGGCACCAAGCTGGTCGACTCTGAGCTCAAGCAGTATGTGTCTAAGAATGACTTCTCGGCACTCGCCACAACCGGCAAGGGCCACATCGCCGTTGCTTCCAACAAGGGTGACATCCGCCTGTTTGACCGCCTGGGTATTAACGCCAAGACACACATTCCCGCGCTCGGTGAACCCATCATCGGACTCGACGTGTCGGCCGACGGTCGCTGGATCCTGGGTACATGCCGCACGTACCTGCTGCTGATCGATGCTCTGCAAAGCAAGGGAAAGAACGAGGGCCGTCTGGGCTTCGAGAAGCCGTTTGCCGCCGACAGCAAGCCACAGCCGCGCCGTTTGGCACTTACTCCCGAGCACGTTGCACAGTTTGCCCACGAGACGGGCAAGGGTGTCACCTTTACACCTGCCAAGTTCAACACGGGTGAGGGTTCCGAGGAGACGAGCATTATTACTGCTACGGGCCCCTACGTGATTGAATGGAGTTTGAAGAAGGTGCTGCGCGGCAGCAAGGCGTCGTACATGATCAAGCGGTACCGCGACGATGTCAAGGCAGACGACTTCCAGTACGGCACGGACAAGAACATTATTATGGCGCTGCCTGATGAGGTCAGTATGGTGGCCAACAAGGCGCTGAAGCGGCCAACACGCGAGAGTATTGCCGGCCCAGCTGCCTTTACACGGCGGAGTGGTGGCCGCGTGAGCGGTGCCAACAGCGGACGGTATAAGCTGGGCAAGGACGATATTGTCGAGACCCCTTATTAGGTTGTCTACTTGTCTGCTAGTGGAGTTTGGTGTTTTAATCAGTTTTGCTCTATCAATTTCATGTCTTCTGTATTCTCTATCTGGCCGTTTGACCGTCTGACGGGCTTCTTCCATTACCGTGTTGTCTTTTATTTTGTCCTTTTTCGATACCTATGATACTCAGATTGATGTAGATAATTTATGCAAATACAATGCTATACACAAAAAAGCAAACAAAATGAATAGTAACCAAATGATGTCTAAAAGAATAGATCGCGATGAAGTGCAAAAAATTGAACCCGACCCGAATCGAACGGATAATCTTCTGGATGCTCCAATTGCTGGAATCAGACGCGTTACCATTACGCCACGGGTCCATGATTGGTGGCTATTGCCGCTTGTTGAGAATTTGGCTCGTAGGCAGGCTTATGTGTGAAGAATGTGTAGCTAATGATTATCTAAGATATATTCCGATCCACTATTATCGATAAGAGATAAGTCCCATACTAGACCCATAATAAAATTATCAGCCAATCACCAGCCACTGGCAGAAAAAAAAATCCAAGTCTCTAAACCGAAAAAATTAGAGAATTGCAAATTTAGAAGCTTCAACACACTACACCTCTCCTCACCACCTCTTCATCACCGATCTCTCGGCACGTCTTCACCTCTCTTTTCCCCCAACAACTCTTCTCCCTTAACCAAAATGTCTTTCCGTGGAGGTGCACCGCGCGGTCGCGGCAGCTTTGGCGGCGGCGGCGGCTTTGGCGGTCGTGGTGGTGGTAAGTCTTGCTAAACTATTGTTGATTCGATTTGTGCCTGCATCGACAATTGCAACCGCAATAAACAGACTTCTAACTAAATAGGCCGTGGTGGCTTCGCTCCCCGTGATATGGGCCCGCCCGCTTCTGTCGTCGAGATGGGCTCTTTCCTCCACGCCTGCGAGGGCGAGATGGTCTGCAAGAGCGTCAACGCCTCCAAGATTCCCCAGTTCAACGCCTTTGTCTTCCTCGAGAACAAGACCAACGTCGGCAAGGTCGACGAGATCCTCGGTCCCATCAACCAGGTCCACTTTACCATCAAGCCCTCCGAGGGTATCCAGGCCACCAGCTTCAAGCCCGGTGACCGCTTCTACCTCTCCAGCGAGAAGCTGCTGCCTTTTGAGCGCTTCATCCCCAAGCCCAAGCCCCCGCCGGGCACGGAGGTCAAGCGCGTCAAGAAGCCCGGTATGGGTGGCCGCGGCGGTGCTGGCGGCCGTGGTGGTTTCGGCGCTCGCGGCGGTGGCCGTGGCGGTTTCGGTGCTCGTGGCGGCGGCGGCTTCTCTGGCGGCCGTGGCGGTGCCGGTGGCCGTGGCGGTTTCTCGGCTGGCGGTCGCGGTGGTTTCTCCTCTGGTGGCCGTGGCGGCTCTGGTGGTTTCTCCCGTGGCGGCTTCTCTGGCGGCCGTGGCGGCTCCGGTGGTTTCAGCCGCGGTGGCGGTGGTGGCCGTGGCCGGTACTAAGCGTATCGTCCTCCGGGCATTGCTCACTATCGTTGACTGCTGCCGGACTCGCTCATTTTCATGATGCTCAAGGACGCTTTCGGGATGCAAGGACGACGCTTGACTGACACACGGGCCGAGCGTCATTGTTCACCACACCGCTGTTGCGGTTTCGACATCATCTACACCCCATCGCCGATTCGACTCATCGACTCCTCATGTTGACCTCGATTCAACTGATACGCCTTGCCCTCGAACAATCAGTGGGCACACCGACAGCACACACAGCACGACACAGAACCAACAGGCTCAACCGTTATAAAACAGGCGTTATGGCTGGATAGGATCGTTTTGCATTTACTTTTGACGCATTTATCCTTTTGTTATTTCTATTTCTATTTTCCATTTTCCATTTCCATTTCTATTGCGACTTCTCTGCTTTTGTTCTGCTGTTTGTTGTTTTGCCCTTTCTGCTGCATTTTGCTGTATTTTTTGGGATATCTTGTACGGTATAACAACGTGTCTTCAGTTCTGAACACTTTTCCATCTCGTTTTATGTCGTTATTTGTGATTCTCGTGAGGTATGACAATGTATTACTAAGCTATGCTTTGCTATCTAACAGATTTAGAAAAAAAATCGAAAATAATCAAATCAAATCGAATGATGTAATCAATCATCCCGAGATATCTTGAATGTCCAACGCTCCTTCCCAAAAAGTAATCCTTACTCCTATAAATGCAGTGATTAAATGCCCCGTTCCTTCATGCAATTCCATTAGTGTCATGTGACCGCATCCTCCTCGTCAACATCTCTCTTCCCTTCATTATCATTCTCTTCTCTTCTTCGTTTCCCTTACACCTTCTTATACCTTCTTCTCGTCAGCGGGAGGGGGCGTGCGCAGATAGCTCTGGCACAAAAAGGCAGTGCCAAAGAGGATACCCAGACCACCAAGACCAAGGCCAAAGTATTGAGCGGCGCGGTAGCCTGCCAACAAGTCGTTGGGATCATAGGCAGCCGCCTCGACGGAACCGGCGACACCTAGAGCCAGTGAGATGGCATAGTTGACAAACGTCACGACCAGACTGGCTGCGATGCCCTGGTGCTCGCGCGACACGCTGTTGCTCAATAGGATCGTGGCCGCCGGGTTGCTCATGTCCATGCCAAAAGGCATGATCAGGATGCTGAAAAAGGGGTTGAACCAGTAGAGCTGGCTCTGCGCGGGCGACGACGTGGCAAACAGCAGACTGCCGATAAAAAAGGCAAACATGCTGATCAGCATGACCCAGTGCGGCTTGACACCACGCGAGAACAAAACGCCTGTCAGCACACTGGCCATGAGACCCGTAATGGGCGCCGGAGCAAACGCGGCGCTCGTGCGCAGGGGCGACCAGCCGCGCAAGTTTTCGAAGACTTGGACAGCATAGTAGATCCAGACTGAAAAGCAGCCCCAGCCGGTGGCCGTGCAGCCGAGCACAAAGTTGGTGGTCGAACGCATTGCCGCCAGCGGCACGAGCGGGTGCTTGGCCTGGTAGGCCTCAACGTACAAAAAGGCAATCATCGAGAAGATACCGATGATGAGCAAAAAGTACGTGTAGGGCGTGCGCCACCCAACAATAGGCGCCTGGTTAAAGGCAAAGTTGATGAGCACAAGGCCGGCGATACCAAGAATGATGCCCATGCCGTCCATGCGTACCCACAGGCTGTCGCGGTTGGCCAGAGCCGCCTTGGCAGCCGCTTCGCGCTTGGCAGCCAGTTCTTTAGCACGCTGCATCTTCTTCTTGGACACCACCACATCGTCGTCGTCGTACTCGTCGTCATCGGCATCATCGGCTAGGTCAATCTCGTCAGTGGGCAGCGGCGGGTGTGACTTCTTGATGGAGTCGGCGGGCAGCACGAGAATGCTGACGGCAGCCAGCGCGACACAGACAGCGGCCATGGTCCAAAAGGCCCAGGGCCACGAAGCATAGACGGCAAACAACGACGACATGACGGCGCCAACAACAAAACCGAGTGGAGCCGATGCACCGAACAGCGACATGACCATGTTCTTGCGCGGGCCGGGTGAGTAGGCACGGCCGAGCATGGCCTGACCGTTGGGCACGAGCATGGCCGGGCCGATGCCCTGCATAGTGCGGGCGACGACAAACAAGACGGTGCCGCGGTGCAGACTGCTGCCGGAGCCGGAGCGCTGGACCATGGGAGCGAAGCCGGCAACCAGACTCCAAATGGCAAACCATAGAAAGCCTAAGATAAAAATTTTGCGGTGGCCAAACAAATCACCCAGGCGACCGGCAGGAAGGACAAATGTGCCAGCCGTTAGACCGTACGAGGCTGTGTACCAGGCGAGGTTACCCGGGTTGGTATCGGGAAACGACTGGCCCATGATCTTGGCGGGCACGAGTGCCTGTGCAATACCCGCGAGCATGAGAACCTGGGCGAGGCAGACGACTAGGACGAACAGGATCTCGTGACTGAGCGAGAAGCCGTGTGGGCCATTGCTCTTCTTGGGCGGCTTCTGGGGAGGCTGAGTTGTAGTATTAGGGGGTGTAGTGAGAGGAGGAGGGGGCAGGCTCTGTCTGTATGTGGGCGCACCGAGGTTATGGCGGTTATAGTAGTCGTTACCATTGCCGCCCGGGCCGGGGTAGCTGTTGTATCGAGGCGCATCCTGCATTTGCATGTCTTGCATCTGTATATTCTGCATGTTTTGCATTGCCTGCATATTGCGGATGAGCGACGCGCGGTACTCGAGATCGTTGGAAGCGTCGTCGGAGCGTACATAAGTGTAGCGGCCAATCTGGAGGACGGGCTCAGGCTCGACGAGATGATGGTGCAGTGCGCCGCCGTCCTCGTCGATGTCGGCATACTTTGGTGCCATCTGGCCGACCATGGCCTCGTCATCTGTAATGTGTCCAGTGTCATCACGGTCGCCACCCTGCGTACCGGGAGTGAAGTTGGAGTCGCGCGGGATGGACTCGCCGGCATGACCGATACCCTGGTAGGACTGGGTACGCTTGAGACGCGATGCGGCCTCGATGAGGTCAATGTATGACGACATGGACGGACGGCGACCGCCGGCGGGGCTCACACGAGCACCAATGGGAACCGTGGCAAATGGGTTGTGGCTCTTTTCCTTGATGTCCTTGTACTCTCTTGAGTTTCTGACATCTCTGACGTCTTTGATATCTCCAATATCCTTGACATCGTTGAGGCTCTCATTAGCCCCGCCAAAAGTGACACTGTCAGCAATGGGTGTCGGCGGCGTGAGACGGCGCGAGGGAATCTGGGCAGTGGGCTCGGGCGACTTGGGGATCTTGGGCATGAGGGACCAGCTGCCGTGGGACGTGCGACCTGAAACGGAGTTGGAGGGTGCCAGAGATGTAGCTGGCTTTTTATTGTCCTTTTCAGTCTCGCTCTGCTGAGCTTGGGAAGACTGCAGGGGAAGTTGCACGGGGTGCATTGCCAGTGGGCCGGGCGCCTCGCTGGGTAAGAGAAGACGCGGGTTGGACACGGACATGACCATGGCAATGCCCGAGTCGTCACGGGTTGTCTTTTCCTTATCGAGACGGTCCTGTTCAGCCAGTCTCTCCTTTTCGGTCATGGGGCGGTCGTTTCTGTCTGCAAGATCTTTGGCCAAGTCGATCGGGATGGCGGGGAACTTTTCTGAGAAGCGCTGCCGATCGGATCTGTCCGACGACTTTGCCTGGCGGCCGGTAGTGGCGTCTGCCGTGACAGGGCGCGAGGTAGAGAATTCGGAGATGGGAAGTTTGGGCTGAGTTTGAGACTGAGCCTGTTCAGATTGGACTTGCAGCAAGTGGTTGTGCGCCATGTTGGATGGGTTGAGAAGGGACACGGGCGGCGCGGGCGAGCTCGCGCTGGAGCGCGTTGTGGCACGGTACATGTAGTACTGAGCAGCCGGGCCGTTGCCTGTAGCGGGCAGGCTCCGAAGAGAGCCCGTTGCCGACGGTGGACGGTGTGATTGATTTTGGCTTTGGCTTTGGCTTTGGCCTTGGTTTTGGTTCTGGTAATGAGGCTGGGGAATAGGTTGAGTTTGGCTTGGGTGCATAGAGTTTTCCGAGGCCGGACGATAGGGCTGGTAGGAAGCCGGGCGCCGGCGGGTAGAGCTGGCCCGTGGCGGGCGGCTGGCATCCTTGTCTCTCTCGGTGCGGTCTCTGCCCGCAACTGTTGTGATTCCCGTATTGGGCCCGCTGCTGCTGGACTCGCTGTACGAGGTAGAGCGGTCGATGCGGCGGCGCGGCGGCGAGTTCTCGGGCGAGGGATTGATATCCTGTTGGTGGAACTGTTTGCGGAAGGACTCTGTGGCGGCGATCATGGCATCGGCGGCGCGCTGCATAGCCTCAGTGGCACTGCGAAAGTCAATGTCGGACGCGATGCTGTTTCTGTCATCGGCCGACATGGGCAGCGGCGTTGAGCGGCGTCTCTCGCGGTCCATTTTGATGTGATGGGGCAGAGGAGGCGAGGGATATGGAAGGGTATCAGATATCAGATATCAAAAAGATATATTAGGAGATGGTCGACTATGACCGATCCATGAGAAGAGAGGAGGGAGAAGGAAGGGAAGATAGGAAGAAAAAGAAGAAGAGTTATAAATAAATAGAAAGAGAAGGCAAGACGGATATAAGATACAAAAGAGACTCGGGAGACTCAGCGAGGCAGCGAGACGCAGAAGACTTTGTGCAACTGCAGCTGATCAGCAAAGAGCGTTCTGCAGCTACCCTTTTCTCTCTCTTTCTGTTCTGCTGTCTCTGTTGTCTGTTCTGCAACAGGGAGGCGAGGCGACCTCGAGTCAAGCCGAGTGCAGCACAAGGTTGTCTATAACCACTATCGATAGAGTTGATGTCTCTTGCTTAATCTTGGTGTACTGTTCTTGTTCTTGTGGTGTGTTGTATAACGCTACTCCCACCCCCCGTTGTCGGAGCCGTTACACTGCAAGGGCAAGGGTAGGCAGTGAGAGTGATGCGAGAAGAGAGGAGGCAGAAGGGGGGAAGGTAAGCAGGCGGGAGATAGGCTCGGGTCAAAGTCAGACGCACTCAGACGCACTGGCACAGAATGAGAGAGACAAAAAGAGACAGTCGACGCCTTTGAATTTCCTCTTGTCTTGTTGTGTGTGTCTGTGCTTGTGCTTGTCCTCTGGAGCCCTGTTTGTTATGGTTTTGATATGGTTCAAGTTGGTCTAATTCCGGGTAGACGTCTGTGGCTGTCTGTCTGCTGCGGAGTTTGTGCTGTGCGTGCTGTCGTTCTTGTCGTTCTTTGGCTTCGGGGTGGCGATGAAGGCGCCGAGGTGGTAGTATATAGTGGAGGTCGTCGTGGTAGAAATTGGCCGTATAGTTGTGTAAGTCGTATACGTTGTAAGAGGTCACGATAGTGATAGAGCAGAGTAGAATGGAGTAGATTACAAAAACAGAGTAAAACAACGAGAACCAGAGAAGAGAGAAAGATGCTCATGACGAGGCGGAAACGTTCGAGTTATCAAGAATCTAGACACAAAAAAGACAAGGCTGAAGGACGATCTGGCGAGAAACTCAGGGCTATGAGAGACTACAACTGACGACACTAGGGACTAATACACCGAGATGGCTGCGATGTGATTCGATACTCTACTCGATGATCTACAAATGATTTGCAGATACACCCTCAACGCGGCAGATTCGCTCCAGGATTAAACCCCTGGAACTGAAATCAATTAAGATGCATTCCAGCCATGGAAGAAGTGGAAGAAGTCGCGAAAAGAACAAAGTAAGAGGCAGCCTGAGGTAAAGTAAAGCAAAGTAAACAGAGGAATGAGTAGAGCAGTTTCTTTCTTTTCTTTTTCCTGCTTAGTTCATGCTCGTAAAAAGAAATATATTAGGCAAAAAAACTCAACCACCAAAAGGACCAGCTGAGACATGGCGATCGCACCGTTACCCTCCCTCGCCCAACCACCGGTGGCTATTTCCTATTCCTATTCATATTCCAATTTTGTATTCCTCATTATCAAAGTCTTTTAATTACTCTTCTACAACTATAGATCTAGACAGGCGACGACCCGACAACGACGAGACAAGACGACGAGACAGGCAGCACGACAACGCGGCAGGCCAAGACATCTACAGAGTAGAAGTATATATAAATTAAAGAAGTGGCACAAGCAGTGTTACACAGACGGTCAATATTGTAATGTTCTGACCGTGATTAGTGCAGTGGTTTATTGCAGCGACAAGACATCCAGGCACAAGTTTTGGATGAGTCAGCCGACTATATTTTTATTACCATGCTGTCGGTTTATTATCGTACTTGGTACATACTCGTACTAATATACTACGCCCGCCATGGATACCGTCGATACCGTCGATGCCGTCAATATCGTCAATATCCCCAGTTCAATATCCACCAAGCAGTACCAATGGCTGGGCTATGGAGATGCAGTGCAAGTTTCCACAACGCCGAGTTCTTCCCGGGATTTTTTCTGCTCGTAGTTTTTAATTGCTCTTCTTGTTGTTGTTCTTGCCGTTATTCTCGTTCTCTGTCCTTTGTTCTATTATCGTTCCTCTATCGGTAAACTCGCAGTGCATGCAGCGATGCAGAGACAGCGGTCAGCCCTCGTCAGCCAGCTGCTCAGCTGGTGAGCTGGTGAGCTGGTGAGCCGGTCAGCCTGCAGTGTTTTACTTGGCTTCAGCCGTCTATTTGTATTTGTAAATAATCTTCTTTTCAATTGTATCTTATTTGTCTTCAACTTTATCAGGGATGCGGCCGTAGACCCTGCTGTTCCTGGTAGGTTTGTTTACTTGTCTCACAATTGGTAGATAGTCGGGGTTGGCTAGCCTCAGCAGAGGGGCTTTTATTCATTTAATCATTCATTTAATTACTCTAAAAAGCGAGAGGAATAGTGGACGACAGAAGAGGCTGAGGTGGAGGAGACAAAGACAAAAAAAAAAAAAAAGATTGATTCTAAGAGACCACAATGGCTGCCAGCTCGGCGGAAGCTCGGCTGTAACAGTCAAACAGCCCGACTCAGATTCAAGCAAGCACTCAAGCACCCAAACCGACGATACCAATCAGCATATAATTAGAGACACAAACGGTACTTTGTCCCCAAAAGAAATGAATCGCCGAGGAATGGAGATTGCGGTTTACTGGTACTCTGTCTCAAGACTTATTCATAGACATGGACTCACAAACTAGACCCCCGAAAATAAAAGTATTCTTCTCGACAAATATATACTTGAGCTTATGCATCGTGATCCGGACATCCCCAAGGGCTGCAGATGGTGTGGTAGCAGCTGTGATGGCGTAGAGTGAGAGATGGTGGTGGCAGTTGTGAGCTGGCATAATGAAGGAGAAGGAATGAGAACAATAATCAACATGATATAAAACATTTTAGACTCTTCACCGTACGTGAGATCCGAATATCTGCATTAGTTCTTGAAAACGATCTACGACTCACAAAAAGACGACCGCAACGAGAGATGACCGGCATGGACCGTCAGCATGACGCGAGCGTAGCCTGTGGCAGAGAAGAAGATGTCTTGTGTGTGCAGAAAGCAAAGAAGATTCTGCCAAAGACGACGAAAAGTAACACAAGGGCTGAACAAATGTCCGGCCACCGCAAAGGGCCAAAAGACCAAGGACTAGTAACCAGGAAGAGGCCAAAGAACCAGAAGCCAGAGCACTGTAGTACAGACACGAAGCCACGATATTACATTGGTGTAGTTTATCAGCATTGCTATTTCGAGTTCAGTTTGTACGACTTGATCAACACGTGTATTGTCGAATAAGGTAGAATAAGGTAGAGACAAATATAACTCGTTATATGAAGAAACATAAATAAAGCAATAAGGAATGAAAAACACAATATCATAATTCATGAATGCCGATGACGCCGGCAGTCAAACAAGGCACAACACAGAATACAGTAAAACAAAACACAAGACAGAAGACACAAATACAGCTACACAAATGACAAAACAAGAGATACAAGAATAGATATGTACAAACAAATAAAAAAGTAAATTAAATCAAATCAAAACACCACTACTTCCCTGGGTATTCGCCGGGAATGTGCAGGTTGGAGATTGTCAGAGCCTCGCTGGCATGGCGAGCCTTGAGCTCAGGCCGTTCCGGCTCGGTCGAAGCAGCAGGAGCGGCAGCAGGGGCAGGGGCAGACAAGGCAGATGCGGCCGGCACAGGCGCAACGTTGACACCTGGCGACTGGGCAGACACCGTCTTAGTCTCGGGCTGCACCTGTGTCTGTGAATCGCCATACTGTCCCGGCAGAGCAGCCGCAGCGGCAACCACGTTATAGTCGGAGCTGGCGTACGCCGACTGACCCTGGCTCTGGCTCTGGTGGATCGACTGGTTCGACCCGGCCGACCCTGATCCTGCAACACTGGTCGGCGACACGGGAATCCCGGCCGCCTGCACCTCGAGTCCCCGTTGCGCGTTCACCTGCAGGTCCGATGGGAAGCGGCCGGCCTGTGCCGGACGAGCTGGAGGGACAACAGGGATGATGGGCACGACAGTCACATCAGACTGGTTTTGAGAGGCCAGAGTCTGCGGAGTCTGAGGTGTCTGCGGGATCAGAGGGATTTGAGGCTCCTGGCCCTGGAGGTGCTCGGGACTGATGGTGCGCGGATCGTTGACAGTTGTGTAGGTATCAGTGTATCCCTGCTGGGGCTGCTGGTACTGTTGCTGATAGTGCTGCTGGTATTGCTGCTGTTGGTACTGCTGCTGCTGAGCCTGCTGCTGAGGGAGACCGGCAATGGCAGCGGGCGAGTTGGCAGCAAACGGCTCATCATCGTCTTCATTTACTGCACCGTCACTGCTGTACGTGTGCTGCGATGCACGGCTTGTGCTGCGGCCATGGAGAAGGGTGTTACCGTTACCATTGCCGTTACCGTTGTTGCTTCCGTTCCGACTAACAGAAGTCATACCCGTCTGACTCGTCATCTGCGACGCCCGACTGCCACTCCGCGAGACGCCCGAAATCGCTGCACCTGCACTGATGCTGCTGCCCACCTGCTCAGTCACCGCCTGGATCGCCTCGTACCATGCCATCATGGTATCGTAGCTCTCGGCCCGAAAGTACCACGTGTGGCCGCGGTGCAGGCCGCCCGTCTGCCGGCCCTTGAGGGCAAACTTGCTCGATGACGCTCCAGGCGCCGAGTGCGCACCCAGCTTCTGCTCGGGCAGATACAGCGACATAATGGGCGCACCCAGCTTGTCGGCCGACTTGAACTCGTGCAGGTGCGTTGGCGACAGCACATACCATCCGGCCGTGTAGCTCTTGAGGTACTTTGTCTTGCGCTCGAGCAGGCCGGCACGGAGCTCCTGGCACGCAGCATGGTCCTGGCCCGGGTACGTGAGGAACTGGCTGGACCGCAGCGGCACATTGGGCCCGACAAACGTGTCGCTGTTATTGTAGATGAAAGTAGACCATTCTTCGTCCTTGGGCATGGATAGCGGGCCGGCGCGTAGCTCGTCGGTGACCGAGTTGATGAGCGCCGTCTCGCGCCGCAGGATGCCGCCCACATAGGCATTGTACGACTTTTGCACTTCGCCGACAACAATCGACTCGAGCTCGCGGCCCGACCGTTCCAGGTTGAGAAAGGCCGAGTGCAGGTAGTTTTCCTCCTGGATCTGGCGGTCCAGCTGCCGGTCGGCAATCAGGCGCAGCAGGTACGGGTCCTGGCGGCCTGTGGTTGTCGACGTGTCCAGCTCAGCTTGGCCCAGATGGTCCTGCAGGTTCTTAACGGCGCGCTTGGTCGCTTCCATCTCCTTTTCCACGTTGTTGCGGAAATCGCCCGCAATGTTCTTAATCTCCTTAATCTTCTGCGTCAGGTCGCTGCGCAGTCCTGTAAGTGCCAGGATCACGTCCTCCTCCGTCTCGCGCGCCTTGACCGCCTCGGCCACGGCCTGCTTGTGGAAATTGCGCAGAATTCCCGTGGCATCACCAAGACCGCCGCTGGCAATAAATCCGGGAGGCACACCCGTGCCGCTGCTGCTGCTCGTGCTGTTGAGTGCCGCCGCCAGCTTCTGCAGCGACTTGGCGCGCGTCTCGTAGTGGTTCTGAATCTCGCGGTGGTAGGCAATCAGGTCCTTGAGAATCTTGCGCCACGCTGTGAACCGGGCCACCAGCATCTCAGTGGGAGCGCTGCGGGTCGGCACAGGACAGTAAAAGGCGCTCTGAAACTGCGCCTCATCGTCTGCGTCATGGTCGCTTCGTAGAGCCAGGCTGCGCACGCTGCCGGCCTTCATGCTCCGGCGGCTGCTGCTGCGGTGCAGACTGTTGCCACGACGTAGCGAAGCCTTCTTCTTAAGAGTGTTCGATCGCGACGGCAGCTGGGCAGCGCTCGTAGAATCGCTGAGAGAGCCGCCACCGCCGCTGCCAAGGCCGCCGCCAGCATCTGCACCATCCAGGATAGAGCTGCCGCGCTGGCTCGCGTCCCAGTTCTCAGCGAAGCGGCCAGTAAATGACGCCTGCTGTTGCTGGGTCTGGTTCTGGGGTTGGGTTTGGTTGGCCATGGCAAAGTCGTGGTTTACACTCGCGACAGTGTCGACTCCATTGTAGCTGTCGTAGTTGTCGCGACTGCGGTACGGTACGCTGGAGCTGAGTGGGGATGCTTGCGCCAGTGACTGCGTCTGCATTGGGGACTGGGAAGGGTCGGCTACTTGTGTTGATGGCATAAAGCTCTGGCTTTCGGTATACGGCGAACGGGCCGGTACACTCGATGGTATGTGTGATTGTGATTGCGCGTTTGTCGTTGGAGACTGGAAGTAGCCGCTGTTGTTGCTGGGAGGCTGTAGATGGCTCTGCTGGGGGGCCGAGGCGCCTCCTTGGGTCACCTTGAGTGACATGGTAGAGGGAGTTGAGTGAGATAAAATGAGTTGAGTGATTTGGCAATGAAAAATATGCGTAATATCGTGGTCAATGATAGACTTTAGATTGAAGTTTAAGTAAACCCGTCGTGATGAATGTGTAATAAACCGTGATGGTTTAGACGAGGGGTCGAGGCTGTGCCGACTCTACTTGAATAAGGGTGCCTGAACTCGTAAGCTTGTGTTCGTCTGCTGCTTGCACTGCGCTTTTTTCAAAGTTATTTGTGTTGTGCCTCTGTGCTTGCGGTAATTGTGTGTGGCGATGCAATTGAGAAAGAAGTGATATGGAATGAGGAATGGTAGCTGGAATGTAGATTGGAGGGGGAACAGCGAGACGGTCGTCGAGATCAGTGAGTGAGACTTGCGTGGAATGTAGAAGAGTAGAAGGGTAGAAAAACAATAGACGAATGCGACTATCGATCTCGATTGGAGTTGGGTTGTGTTATCTTGACGTACAACTCGAAACGAAGAAGAAGACAATGGAACACTGAAAAGGTAAAGTCCTGTTTGAAGCCTGATGACGTCGTCGAGGTCAAAGTGATGTAGAGGTGGGGGGTAGTTGACGATGCGCTATCTATGAGAGGGTGGCGTGCGATGTGCGATGTGCGATGTGCGATGTGCGACATGCGACGTGCGGCAATATGCGACGGTGACAAAAGTGAGGGTGCAAAAGACGAGGAATACAGCTCGATGATGGATGCTGCCAGAAGGGAAGGAAGACGAGGAGAGTGCGAGTCAAATAAAACGGGAAGGAGGTCCTTTTTACGATGGAAATGGGATGGATGATCAAAGAAGAAGCGACGACCGGTAGCTCCATATTAACTTAATACTTTCCAGGAATCTTTGAAATCCGAGAGAAATCCTGGGGGCGCACAAGCTGGCAGGAAACGAGCACTTTAGTGCAAACTGCAGGCACTAGGCGCTGAACTGCAGATAAACTGCAAGAGCGTCAGCCAGAACGTGTCGATCGGGAAGGAGCGAACGAACACACCACAACGAGGTTCATTAGAATAAATATTAAATTTATTTAAATTAAATTAAATTAAATCAACTTAATCAATACCAATGGAATAAATACATTACCCACAGCTGTATACCCGATACGGAAGGAATGCCATGTAGACAAACAATGCCCACTATATTTACAGAACAAGAGGGTGACCATGATCACTAAGCGACAATGGTTTCTCGACAACCAGAAGCTGAATTGTGTAGTTATTATAATTGATAGAACCAGAATAAATCTAGAAAAATACAGAATCGCAGTACCAGTAAAAAGATACCGAATTGTGCCCTTTCTTGACTACGCTCAGCAGATATCCCCGCACTGCATTATGGAGGATGAGTCAGCAGTCACAGCGCTATTACCCACTAGACGCTCTTTCCCGCTAAGCGTTGTGACGCTATACTTTCAGGGCACAGCTGTGACGTCGATGTCGAGGCTGTGGGAAATCGAGAGGACAGAGAACGCGTGGCAGTGACAGCCACCATGTGCATCCATTATGTATTGGGCTAGGTAGACTATATTTATAAATTATTTGTCGGTTCTGTAAACGGCCAAGCATGTGTGGGATGGCCACAGAGCCAGGCTGGAAGATCAGTGAAATAGAGAGAGAGAGACGAGTTGCTGTCCAATGACGTTGTCTGTGTTGCAGAGGAACTGGCTTCTCTATTATGTATTCTCTATGCTATTCTCTATTATACTCTCTCTATCATCTTCTCTTATCAGTCTCTCTTTCAACTCTCTTCCTACGCCCATGTCTTGCTCGTCTCATCTCTTTGTTCCATCCTTCTGCCGCCCTTTCTTCGGGCCATCCCTTGCGTCTCTCCTGTACAACTAGAACTTGCAAGCTACCTCACTCGAGACAGAGTCTGCAACTGCAACGGCTTTAACAAATGCAGTCTCTGTCATCAGCGAGAGCCGTCGTCTGGCTGTCTGGCTGTCTGGCTCTGTCTGTGACTGCTAGCTACCACCGATGACCTCATTAAGTGGGCCCTCCAGCTACAATTGGCCCCACTTGCATCAGGCAAGACACGCTCGGCGACAGCTAAACGACGGACACCAAGTCGAACAACCCAACTCTTCAAGAAACATAGACTCTGCACACGGCTCGTAGACTTTCCGCCGGCCTGGCGATGATCATGCGGCGCAGCAGTTGTAGACCAGGTTTTGTAAGATGTTTTGTTCAGAATCAATAACAAGCAACTCAAGCCGATATACCATACTCACTGCTTACATAAGCACTCATATTCTGCTCGACATCTAGTCACAAGCAAGACGACAACATAAGCAAATGAAAAATAAATTCGTGCTATTTCGTTATCCAAATCAATACCCAAACGCCGTGATATGTGCCCATAGTCGTCTTTTTCTTTGGTTCGTGTAAACGCCCTGCTCACATCTCCCCTCGTTATTACCGGCTCTCACTCATTAGCCTGCTCGTGTTTCGGCACTCGCGACTACAGACTGCCCTGCACCTCTTCCACTACCTGCCCCAGCATCCGCAGCCCATAGTACTGCGCAACATTTCCATACACCCGCAGACGCCGCACAACCTCGTCGCGCCGCACCGTCGGGCCCCATTCGCCAGAACACGTACAGTGGTCCATAAAGTCATTCACCCGCAGCGACCCGCAGCGGCCACACTTTAGGTCCTGCACAGACCACGCCACGGCCTCGCTCTCGACCGCCGCCACCAGCTGCTCTTCCAGAGCAATGCGGTCGTACTCGGCCGAGCAAAACGTGCAGCTCCACGGGTTGCTGGGCGCGCCGACCAGATCCTCGTCGCGACACAGGTCGAGGTCGCGCGCCATGGTGCACCCGTCGCAGCTGAGCTGCACCATCTTGAGCGACTCGGACGGGTTCTGGAACGCGGCGTCGCGGCTGAACTCGCGCACGTCAAACATGGCCAGTAGCTCTTTGCGCAGCAGGCGCGCCTCCATGGTAATGTTCTTGTCCAGCGACAGGACCTGCATCAGCGACTTGACTAGCTCCAGGATAGGGTCGCGGCTCTTCTTGGTCTTTGTCTTGGTCTTTGTCTTGGACGACGAGACGAGTTCCTGCGACACGAGTGAGCCCGGCAGCTGAGGGAAATCGTAGTCGCCGGCCAGCTCGGGGTGCAGCATCTCGCGGTTGCGCGTCGCAATGAGGCCAGCAATCTCCTTTTTCAGTGGCCGCTCAAAGCTGGGTCCCAGCAGAACAACATTGCTGTCGTCAGTCTTGTCGCCGCGCAGGACGGCCGGCGGCAGCTGCGTGAGTCGAGGCTGGCTGCCGCCGTTGCCTGCAGCAGGCCGCTTCAGGCTGTGCATCAGCTGCACAAACTCCACAACCCAGTCCGAGAACACGGGCTGCAGCCGCACCGGCAAAAACGTATTCATCTGCCAGTGCATCACCGTCTCCAGCGACTGCTCATCCGTGGCGTCGACGGCCGCGCCTTCAATGGTCTGGCATGCCTTGCCGCCATAGTTGAAGTCGTCGTACCACACCAGGTAGTCCCAGTACTCTTTAATGTCCATCTCGATGAAACTAAAGAGCGGCCGCGCCTTGATGCTCTTGATAATGTACTGACTGTACGCGTACGCGTTGCCTACCTCGGCCTTGGTCGTCTGCAGCAGCAGCCGGTTGGCGCTGGCAAAGATCACCTGCGAGCCGACGCGCCGGAAATCTGCCATCAGCTGCTGGAACGCCTTGCGCGACATCATCTGCACATAGTAGTGCAGCGCCCGGTCGTACAGGAACGAGTCGGGGTTCTCCACCCACCGCACCAGGTTGTTGACTACCAGGTCCGCCATCGCATTGCCCTTGCACGCCTCCGTCCACCAGCCCTTGACCATCTCGCGCAGCACCAGGATGCTCGCATTCGAAAAGGCATTCTCCGAGTACAGAGTCGACGACGCGCCATTAGCGTCATCGCCGCCACCACTGCCCATATCGGCTGCCGGATTAAACGAGACTGCCGCATCCGCGCCCTCGAGCTCGTTGATCAGTGATGACGTGAGGATCGTGTTGATCGCGAGGTTGCGCACGTCAATGTCAATGCACACAGACGAAAACGTGCCCGGGTTGTTAATCTTGGGCAGCTGCACCGTCTCGAGAGGACCCGCCACATCATCCTTTTCGTACCCCGCATGGTCGGGACGGGGACTGCCCGACCACCAGAGTACCACGTTGTTGGCTTGCAGGCGCCGCGCATAGGCGATGTCAATGAGGAAGCGGGGATCGTCGCGCTCTAGGTTGCACACGGGAACGTCGCCGTAACGCGCAAGGCCTACCAGGTGAAGCACCCATGAGCCCAGAGCCAGGTAGTGGCTCACGAGCCGGCGCGCAACCACCGACTGCCAGCCCAGAGGCGGCAGCGAGCTGTCGAGCGGGTCGTACTTGAGCGGCAGCACAGGGAACTCGGACAGCACGGGCACGTCGTGCACTAGCATGTTGCGCTGCGACGACTGGATCACGAGCATCTGCGGCCGGCCAATCTCCTCTTTGCGCATTTTCTTGACAATATCGCCAATCTCCAGGAATGCCTTGCGCCGCGTCGTCACCTGCGTCACCTTGACATCGAGCGCATCCTGGTACGGGAAACAGTCGCGCCAGTTGGTCGCCGCCGCCGCCGCCTGCTGTGCCGCTTCCTTGTCGGCAGCCGAGAGACCAGCTGTCGCATCAGGCGTCGCAGCCGCGCGCGCCTCGGCCTCCGTATCACGCCGCCGGCCCAGCATGTCGCCATAGAGCTTGCCGACATTGGGCATGTCCTGTGCGCTGTCGCGATTGCGGTGCAGAATCACAATGTGCGCCTGCCGGCTAGTTGTCGAGAACAGGCCGTAGATTTGCCGCTCGCCCGAGCTAATGTGTGAGACGTAGATGTAGGCCATGGATGTCGGATCCAGGTACGGCTTGAGGTTCTTGACCGGCCGGATCAGACCCGACAGGTCAAAGCCCTGGTCGAGACCCTTGCCCAGAACACCCTGCTGCTTCTCGTCAATGGTGCACACATTGCCAAGCTTGAGCAGCGCACGAATGTTGAGCGGCACTTGGCGCTCGTAGACGCCCTCGACACTCGGATGATTGAACAGCAAGTTGAACTTTTCCGCCTCGGCAAAGTATACCTCCTCCGGCACCGTCATCTTGAACAGGTGCACAGACGAGTGGCCGTTGGGCAGTGTGTGATTGACCTGCTCCACCTCGCATCCTTCAATCTCAATGTCGGGCAGCACGCGGCTCTTGAGGTTGAGGAACACTTGGCGCGGCACCTTGATCTTGAGGTTGTGCACGCGCGAGTCGATCAGCACATGCGCCGCCACAATACCGGCTGTGTCGGTAGTCTTGAGCTGCAGCACCTGCCACGTGTTGCGGAAAGTGATCTCGGCGCGCTGCTGGAACGACTGCTGGATATTGTTGGCCTTGTGCTGTAGGTTGCTGCGGTCGCCAAACAGGTGCCGGCGGCGGATACGCGCCTGCTTCTGGATCGCCCACTTCTTCTTCTGGTACTCCAAGAACCCGACATAGTCCTCGCTCGGGTCTGGCATCACCTTGGGCAGCGCGGCAAAGGGGTCGAGCGACGCAGCTGCAGCTTCGTCCGTCTCAGGTGGAGACTTGCGCTTCTGAACCGGTGGTGATGATGCATTAAAAGTGGAAGCGGTAGCTGCCTTGATCAGCTTCTGGCTGGCTGCTGTGAGCGAGCCGTAGTCCTCCATGTCGCCAACGTCGGTGCCTGCAGCAGCGGTAGTAGCACGCACGACAAGGTCTTTGTTGTTGGCAGCATTGCTCGAGTTGGTAATGTCCTCAAGAGGGCCGCCAGCCGAGAAGCCAGGCTTCTTGGGTCCAAAGAGGTCGGTCAGCTTCTTCTGCTTCATCTTGTCGTCCTTGATGTTGATGCGGCGCTGTAGCCACTCAGGGTGGGGCACACGCGGCACGGGGTTGCGCACTTTTTGCAGCGCTGCCGGGATCGTCACAAGCTTCTGAATGACCGAACCGAGACGCTCCAGGTAGTAGTCCCAGTCGAGCAGAGCGCGCGGATCGGTGTCCGCCGGTTCCTCCTTGAACCACTTCTTGAGGTACATGCGCTTGGTGGGCTCATCGGCCGAGAAGATGGCCACGGGAATGGCACGCTCGGTGACGGGAGCATTACGCGGGCGCGAGCAGATAATAAATTTGCAGTTGAGACCCTTGTCCTTGACCATGCCCTCGCCCAGGAAATCAGCCAGACGGCGGGCAGTCGTGATGGATGTCGACTTTTGGCTGCCGTACTCTTCAAGTGTCTTGGACATGCTGCGGTTCTCGGAAATGAGCTCCATGAGCTCCTCGTCGGCAAGCGTGGCGCCCTTGCTGTGCAGCACATCGAGCCAGCGGTTGGCGACCTTGGCGACAGCGGCATAGCACTCGGCTAGCGTGGTGCCCTCGAGGAAGAACTTGAAGATTTGCTGCTGGAAGATCTTGATGAGCTTGAGCTCACCACGGCGCTTGACCTCGAAACCCTTGAGCTCGGCAAGACTGCCGTCGTCGTTGAACACGGCATACCGCTTTTTCAAGTTCTTGTCCTCCTCCTTGGACGTCGGCAGCACCATGGCCTTGTAAGGACCGTCCACCTCGAAGAAGATGGAGTTGTCGCTGTGAGTCTCATACTTGAACGTCTTTGGGTCTGTGAGGGTCTGGTACTGGTGGTTGGTGAAGCGCGCGTGCACAAGATGGTTCAGCATGACACAGGGGTACGAGATGGTGATCTTCTTGCCGTTCTTGAGCTTGAAGGAGAAGTTCTCAGGGAATGTCGCGGGAAGCATGCACCAGATACCGTCCGTGTCGAGCTCGAGGGGACGGCCGAGACGCTCGACCAGCTCTCGCGCCAGCTGAATAATGGTGGCACCAGTCAAGCATGTCACACCAGCCATCTCCATGGAGTACCAGCGCGAACCTTTGCGCATGACATAACCGTAGAAGGAGTTTAGAATGACCTTGTGGGCGAGCTGGAGCGAGTCGAACAAGACAATCATCTTCTTGGCCTGGTCAATCTCGCCGGCCGAGGCACCAGCCGTCTTGAGCGAGTCCGTCTTGCCCTTCCACACCTTGGCCTTTCCCTTGTAGTCGTAGCGACGGTCACGGAAGTCGCGCACAGTGTTGATGTAAAAGGGGTTCTCACGCTGGCAGATGATGGCTTCACGCACAATGGTGGTGGAGTCGTGGATCTTGTGGTAGACCTTTTGCGAGTAGAGCTGCAGCCGTTTCCGCACGAGAGAGGCCTGTTCGTCAGGTGTGAGTTCCTGGAACGAGCGCGTGGGCGCATTGGGGTATTTTCCGGGAAAGCGCTCATTCTCGAGAGCATGCCGGATCATGTTGTACTCGTCGCGCTTGGCGGGAATGTACTCGCCACGCCATGCCCAGGGCATGCGGCGATCACAAGTCTTGCCGGGCCGGTTGAAGTCGCATGTGGCACAGTCGGACTCTTGAATCATGGAGTCGGGCTGTAGACGGTTGGTAGTCATGATATTGGGATACATGGAGGCGACATCCAAATGGTAGATGAGAGGGCGCTCGAGGCGATTGGGTGTTTCCTTGAGGGCCTGTAGCTTGGCGGTAATCTGAGCCTTGACCTCATCGTAGTTGGTAATGTCGTCCATGGACTTTTTCTCTTCGACCGTGATACTGAACTCGAGGGCGGCATCGAGATCCCGTAGCAGCTCGTCACAAGCAGTCGGGTCGACGGCAAAATTGACGGGGATGTCTGCACGGAACACACCGGCCTCAATACTCTCGACGTGGCCACCGACGTAGGTTTCGGCGTCGAGCAAGTGGCCCTCCCAGAAAGACTCCTTGGGCGACATATGTTTGTTGGGGAGCACAATCTCTTTCTGGTAAGCCTGCACCATCAACAGCATCTCACAGAGTGTGCCCGTGCCCTTGCGCAAGACCTCGTCGGGGCTGAGCGGCAGAATTGTGCAGAGCGAGAAGATAAAAGGATGGACGTATTTCATGTAGAGATAGTAGGTGGCAACAGCATCGGAGACAGAGTACTCGGCAAGGGTCTGTGGGCGCTCTGAAGCGTAGGGCAGCATCAGCTCGGGGTCGAGCTCATCGGGGTCGTAGCCGAGCTTGGCGACGGTGACGGCCTTGAGACCACGACTACCCTGGGGCAGGTAACTGTCACGGTTGACCCAGTGGAAACAGTCCATGTGAACAGAGTAGTTGCACTTGTACTGGTCCTCGCTGTCGCGACGCCAGCCGATCTCGTGGTACATGTCGATGCCGTTGGCACTGGCACGGGCCTCCACAAAGGGCCAATCGAAAAAGTCACCGTTGTATGTGGCAATGACGGTAGGGCGGGCCTCTTTGATGTGGAGGAAGAAGCGCTCAATGACGGCTTTTTCGTCTGGTTCGTTGAAGATCATGAAAGGGCCGGGGTACTCGGGCCGCGGGGTGTACTCAAAGTCGGCAATGTCTTCGGAGACAATCTCGCGGTTTGTGATGAGGAAGCCCTGGCCGTCGATCATGTAGGAAATCATCATGACCTGGTCGATAGAGGAGTCGGGGAACTTGAGCGGGGATTTTGTCGTCTCGATATCGTAGGCCATGACAACAGGGTCGGCCATGGCGAGACGATCTTCGTTGCAGGTGACGGTGGTGACGCCGTGCTTGACATCGACATAGTACCACTTGGCGACACGGATGTCGAGGTCGATGAGGACGCGCACGTGGTAGGGCACGTCGTACTCGCGAATATCGACAATGTAGGCGCTGGCCTCGGACACTGAGGTAGAGACGCGCTCGTCGTCGCGCTCAGCTTCGTCAAAGAGGTCAAAGCCGAAGCCGTCGTCGTCGATGCCGCGGCCATTCAAGGTGTTGCCGCCGGATGCGACCTCGGCATAGGTGTCCATGGCATCCATGCCCTTCTTGTTGGTCTCGGCAATGGGCATAATGTCTCGCCGCACGGCCAGGAGGTCCTGGACGTTGGCGAAGCGCAACTCCAAAAACGTTCGCCGGTAGCCCAGCAAGTGGTTAGGCATTTGCAGGTCCTCCTTCTCAACACGACGTACAGTCCGGACGAGACCACCACCACCGGGCACGCGCTTGCACCACTCCTCGACCTCTGTCTCGTGGCCCTTGCGAACCGCCACTAGAAAATATGGCTCGTACTCGATTGTGGCCTTGAATGTGGAAGCATCGCCGGTGGCTTCGTCTGCGTTGAGGTCGATGAAATATAGATCAATGGCAGCACGGCCACCACCGCTGTCGATGCGGTCGTCTTCGATCGAGGTGGCTTCGACGTTGACCAGCCAGCCCTCGCGGCGGCGGCCAGCTTCATAGCGGGGGAAGCCCATCTTTTCGTCAATGGCGTGGGCGAGGCGAGTGCGTTCCCACTTCTCGTCGGCAGAGGTGCCCTCGGTGCGGCCGCCGCCTGCTGCGGTGAATGTGCGTTGCGGGCGGCCACCGCCATGGTATGCCTTCTTTGCGCCACCCTGGCGAAAGCCCTTTTGGGGCTGCCTCCGTAATGTTGTGTTGGCCATTGTGTGTATAGGGGGTTAGAAGTAGAGAAGAGAGGAGAGGGGAGAGAGAAAAGAGAAGAGAGAGGGAGAAGAGAGGAGAGAAGACGAGGCTGAGTCTCCTGCTGGCGATTAAAAGTCGAATGTCATATGTCCAATCGTCGTGTATCGTGAATCGTATCGTCGTTGTCGTATAGAGTGAGGGTAGAGTATAGAGTTGAGGGTATCGTAGTAAGACACGACCGTATAGGCGTGAGGACTGAGGACTGAGGACTGAGGACTGAAGAAGAGGTGTCGAGAGTCAAAAGCCAAACTGGTGATAGTATTGGAATGATAGTATGGGGAGACTGTATAAGAAAAAGTCCAGAATGGTCAAGGACTCAATACAGAAAGAGCCACCCAGAGGCCAGAAGAAGAAAACACAAAGAGCAGACTGCAATTGGCAGTCGAGCCCCCTGCGGGTGGCCCCTTCCCACTTTGGCGCGTAAAGGCATTGGAGACGCGTCGAGAGTCTCGTCGTAAAGTGTTAAAGTGGTAAGTGGGACGCGTCTGGACGTGTGTATTATATAAGCCGCCCGATAGGGAGGACTTCAATTAATGCTCGGCCCCTGGAACGCGTCCCGCTGTAGGGGTAGCATCTGGTTGTCAGGTGTTACTGGCTCCACAGGCGGAGCCCTGCCGTCCCTGTACCAAGTACCTTGTACCCCTGCAGAACAGAGTAGGGACGCTCTGGACAACAGACTGACGTCGGTATTAAAGTGGGTCTAAATCACCACCAATTTTTCGTACCAGTCGGATCAGACGACAGCGACGGCAGCAGATAGCGATAGCTCGACGTTATTTGTATTTTTTGTAATTATAAAGACACAACCACACAACATGTCTTCACAACCATCACCACCACAGCCAACACCACCGCCGCCGCCGTCACAGCCCCAGACGACAGGCCCGACGGCCACGTGGGGTGCCGACCACCTCGACCGGGCGCCGACGGTCGAGGAGATCAAGGCCCAGGCGATCAAGCAGGCCCAGGCCCAGGCCGAGGCGCGGCAGGCCCAAGATGTGTCGGTGGCAGAGGCTGTCAAGATGATCAAGCCGGCAGATTTTATGGGGGTGTACCAGACGCCGTGCGCGCGCACAGGGCTGCTGAGCGGCATTGGCGGCGGTGCTGTTATCGGCATGCTGCGGTATATCATGGGTGGTGAGTTTACTATTTCACTGAGATGCTGTTTAATACTTTAATACTCGAGTAATCCTGGATGCAATCTGAATAATACTAACATTGATAGCCCCCATTCCAAAAGCAGCCAACTGGGCAGTGGGCGCCTTTGCGACCGGCAGCATCGTGTCATACGAAGTCTGCCAGGCAGCACGGCGGGCCGAGCGGGCCAAGATGCAACGCGTCGTCGAGGTGTTTGATCGGAAACAGGCCGAGCTCAAGGCAAAAGAGGCGGAAAAGGCAAAGGCAAAAGCAGCAGCCGAGGCGGCGCGGCTAAAGGAAGAGGCCGACCGGAAAGCAGCCCAGAGGTGGTACAAGTTTTGGTAGGGCAGAGCAAATGAAAGAAACAATATATGCAATAAGCAATAAGCAAAAGAAATAATATTCAATACATGTAAACAAACTAGGGTATCCAATCATGATCATACAGAGCAGAAATGCAGCGGAAAGCAGACGCAGAGCAAGCCGAGAGAAATAGAGCGAGAGATCAGAGAGAGCAGAGAGACACAAAACTAGACGACGACTTCGGGCTCGAGGAACCGGATCGTTACTGGCCCCGTCTCCAGGAAGCGGACTCGTCGGGTTGTTGTCGCCTGTTCCTTCTCAGTCTTGTCCTCGTCTTCTGGCGCGTCTTCCACCTCGGTCTTGGCCTGCCCTACCCTCGCTCGGCTCGCACTGCCGTAGACCCGCGGCCGCCGCCGGCTTCGCTTTGCCCGTGCCTCGCGCTCTTCGCGCTTGCGATACTCGGCCAACTGCTGTCGCCGTTTGAGTGCACGCGCATGGGCAATGGCAGGTGTAGGTTTGAAGCCGATGCCGTTGACGCCGGTGCCGTCGTCGTCCTTGTCGTTGGGGTCGTAGACGGTGATTTCGTCGTCTTGCCAGGTGAGGGAGGCGCGCAGGGGGTCGATGGGGGTGTTGTAGAAGATGGGGCGTGGTGTGGTGTCGATGTCGTTGAAGTCGTCGTTGGACAGGTCTGTGTTTGGCTCTGCACCGCCTCTCAGCTCGACGTCGGCCGTGTCCTCGCCTGCATCGCCAGTATTGTCGGCATCCTCGCTTCGCTCGACTGCCTCGTCTGCCCCGTCTGCCTCGGAGCGCATCCGCTTGTGCACCCTCTCTTCAATTACCAAACTCCCAAACCGCGACGCCACCCTTGTCCGTGGACTGCTGCCGCCATCGGCATCGTCTTCGATATCCGCTGCCGAGATGGCCGCCGCCAACGGCGTCGGCGCATAAAAGGTGAAGCGGGGAGTTGCGTCGTTATCTGTGCTAGAGGGATGTGACGGCGATGACGACTCGTCGCGCTTGCGTTTGGCGGGCGAAGACAGCATGTTTATCGAGGTCATTGTAGTTGTAATGGTTATAGAGGCTGTTGTGTTGACAGAGTGTTGAAGAGTCAAGTTGAGAGTCGGTGTCGCCTACGTGCCTGCGTGCCGATGAGATCGCACCTGCCTTGCGCTGATATCACCTGTGTCACCTGTGTCACCGACATCACCTGCCCATCAATGGCCTGGCCATACACAAAGGGCTACGTCTGTTGTTACTCCAGTACAGCGCAAAGAGGGGCTGCCAATACACTAGCGAATAACAGGCGGAGCTGCAGCGCCATGTGGCCGCCCAGGTATGGTCAGGTGGGGGCCGCGTTAATCAATAACTAATAAACTACCGCATTTGGCAGTAGCGCTCTAATACAGAGAGCCACTCTGTATTAAGTCATCAGGCTGTATAGACACTCATCATTCTGCTGCTAATTACCCAGTGACTTCTCAATCATAATTGTCAACTCTATTCTATTCAAGGCTCTATTATGCAACTATATCATGAACATAAATCATTATTCTATCTCTTCCACTTTGTCTATGGAATTTTGTGGATGCTATATTACCGCCCCATCATGTAGGTATCTAGATTAGGCTCTTGGTCCCGGTTGTTCAGCAGACTGTCAATACTAGTGACACTGCCCGGTCCGCGGTGCCGTTCGGTGGTATTGAAACTCGGCACAGTGAGCGAGTAGGACGCAGAGGCCGTGCCGGGCGTAACTCCAGAACCCGGCGCTGCTGGTGGTGACTGTGGTGAATGTGCTGCAACAGCCGCCGCGCCTGCTCCTGATGGCCCTCCTGGCGGTCCTGCACCTGGAGCAGACGGACCTCCTGGAGCAGCGCTCGGCGCAGTACTCCCCGGCGGTGGTCCCATCAGCGAAGTCTGCAAATGCTTGTACCAGTTCCACCACTCGGCCTGCTCCTCCATCTCATCCATCTCGTCCGACCCGCCCGAGTGCTCCATCATCTCATCAATATCGACACTCGAGACCATGGCATCCTCGACGACGATATCGTCCATACCCTCGGGCTCGTCCTCTTCCTTGATCTCACGCATATATCGCGGATCCCGATAGTCGCGCTCAACGTCCATCTCGACACTCGGGTACGTGGGCGCAGGCGCCTGACTCGAGGCCAAATCAATTTGCATTCCTTCAGGTGCGCGCGGGACATTACCAATGAGGTTGTTGATTGACAGCACATCATTGGATGGCGGTGTCAGTCTCTTGGCTGGAAGCGGCAGATTTGCATGAGAATGGCTCGCATTGGAGGCGTTGGCAGCATTGGCTGCCGCCGCTGCCTTGGCGGCTTTCTTTGCAGCCTTTGCGTTCTTGCGCCGACCGGCAAGATCGAGCATCTTGAACGACCGCAGACGTGCGGCAAATGCATCGTAGATGATATTACGCACAGTATAACCGAGCGGATGCGGTACCGTACGGACACGTGCAAAGCGGCTGGCGACGGCTTCAATAGTCTCTGTAAATAGCGGCAGAGTGACACCTTCAGGTACACCCTGTGGCCGAGCATTGCCGCGGAAGTAGGCCGTCAGTTTTGCAAGTGTGAGATCGGCATGGACGAGCTGCGTAAAGAGAGTGACGGGAAATTGGTGGTACAGATTGACGGGCAGCGTCAAAAAGATATCAAAAAACTGCTTCAGAGCAAGGTAGCAGCGGATGGGCCCGGGAATGTCGGATTCCTGTGGGTACTGATGGATATGGTTGTGCGTTGACACAGATACAGACGACGAGCCATCATCAGACTCACGACTAGGGGTACTGTTGGCCTTGAAGGGCGTTGTCTGCGTCGCTAAGCTAAGCTCATAGATATAAACCTCGGCCGTGTAGTACAGCAGCTTGACCTTGAAATCAGACTGCGTCTCTTGCGGCAGACCGCTCCATAGGCGCGTAAGCTCAGAGGTAAAATTGTCAATATGTTGGCGTACCGGCACGGCAAAGTGGCCGCCACAGAGATCGGCGTCACGCTGCACCTGGAGCACGCGCGCAATCAGATAGTAGAGGCGCACAGTAATGGCCAGGTGGTAGTCGGCAATCGTGGACGCGGCAACGGGAGCAGCAGCTGTTGTTCCAAGAGTGTAGGGTCCACCGGGCGAAGCCGATTTCTTGCGCAGATATGTGGCCTCAAAAAGGCGACAAGTGTCTTCAAGCTGCAGCGAGTACTGCAGCGGCGTAACCATGATAATGCTGTCAGACATGGCGTGCGACAGACAGAAACCACCGGCGAGGGCGCGACGCTCCTCCAGAGTATGGCCCTCGTCGGGCGCGCGCAGGCCGGGGCCGTGAATAGTCTTGGCGACGTACTGATCGAGAGGCGAGCGCGCACTAGTCTTGGTGAATTCGAGCTTATTGAGTCCTAGGTCGGTGACCAGCGCCATGGCCATATGGATGAGGTTGGTAAACTGGGGCAGCACAAAGTTTTGAGCAATAAACCAGTTGAGAAAGACCAACAGACCCTGCAGAAGATCGAGTGACTTGATATTGTTCTGGTACAACCGGTCAGTCAGGTAGTAGATTATGGCGCGACCGAGCTTATTTTGGCGCTCAAAGTCGTGGAAGCTCGTGACAAAGACGACGCCAATCCACACCAGCGGTTTCTGGGCCTGCAGCTCGGCCACACGCATGCCCACGGGTGGTGGCTCCATGTAAGGGTTGAAACTACTGTAGGCATCCCGGTAAAAGCGCAGCAGTTCTTCAGCTTCGCGCTCGTCCATTTGGAACACAGAGTCGATCGTCATCTGGTGGGGGTTCTGCGCGCCGGGCTGTGACAAGGCAGATATTTGCGGTGGTGAGACGCCGGTGCCTGTACCAGGTGCAGTAGGCCCAGGTGTCTGCCCTGGTGTCTGCGCAGCAGGTGTCTGTGCAGGTGTCTGTCCCGGTGTCGGGCCGGGTGTTTGCCCGGGCAGTGGACCTGGTGTCTGGCTACCTAGTGCGTGGCCCGGCGCCTGGCCGTGCGGCGCATACCCGGTTTGTGATGCATGCGATGTCTGAGGTGTTGGCAGTGATAATTGCGGCTGTGGGTGGTATATTTGAGAGGGAGGTTGGTGTATCTGTGGTATTGGGGGTGGTGGATGCTGAGGTGGCGGGTGCTGCTGCTGCCATTGACTTGTTGATATTTGGGAGATGGGTGGTGATCCGAATGGGCGCAGCCTGCTCGGGTCGATAGTCGCTGGTGCTGTCATGTTGGCAGGATTAAAGACGCCAGGCGATGCAGGCCCAAATGACTGCATGGTGGTTGTCTTGGTGGACATGGATGAGAAGGTTGACATGCTTGAAGACATGTGCATGTTTTGCAAGTTGTGCGTGGGCATGTGCGTGTGCGTGTGAGGCGGCTGTTGCTGGATACTTGCAATAGATGGTATCTGCTGTTGTGAAAAGGGTGGCTGCGACTGGTACTGATGTTGTGGATATTGTTGTAACTGTGGTTGCGACTGAGATTGTGAAAGTGGCGGTGGTTTTTGTGATGTTTGATAGGGGAAGGTAATGGGTGTCACGGGCGACCGTTTGGGTGTGTTGTGTGCACTCTGCGCGCTCTGGCCCTGACTTTGTGCGCTTTGCATGCTTTGCGACTGGGTGGGCGGCACTGATGAGCGCATATTTGGCATCGACGGCATGCGTGCCGGTTTGGCTGGTGAGAAGCCCGGGTCGAGGCTGGATGTCGACAAGTTTGAGAATGACGTCTTTTGCGTGAGTGTTTGCATCTGCTGCGACTGTTGCGACTGAGGCTGAGGAGTGACAGAAAACGTGCTGCTGCCGGCGCGCATGCCGGGCTTTAGTGTGCCGACACGGCGCTTTTTGCGTGGGCGTGTGGGTAGCAGACAGTCCCGGTTGAGGCGCTCGCACCGCTGGCACCGCGGAATGGCCGGGGTTCCGTCACCGCCGCCACCACCGCCGTTGGCAGAAGAACTAGACTGTGTCTGCATATCGGAGGCAGAGGTGTTGATAAAGTCATCAGGCCCGCCAGTGATGAAGCCGAGCGCGTCGCCGCCACTGCCGCCCACCTCGGCGTCATCAGAAAAGACGCATTTGGCCTTGGCGGCCGAGCAGCTGAGGCAGGCTCGGTGGCCTCCAGGAGGGACAAACTTGACAGAGTCCATCTTTTCTTGGGAGGGTAGATGACAAGTTTATTGCGGTATTGACACGGGTGATTGTAATTAGACGCGCCGACCGGCGGCCAGCCGAAGGGTAGCGAAAACCATTAGCGATGTGAAGAAACGAGGTGTGGTGGTAGTGTGAGGAGAGGCAGGTGAGAAATGTGACGAGAGTGAGAACCAGAGAATATGGTGGTGGTGGTGTCTAGATGCGAGGTTGAGGTGTGAGATTGGCGAGGCGAAGATATGTTGGGGGGCGTCCGGACAGCTGGGTGACGAAAGCCGAGGCTTGAAGTTTGACTGAGTGAAGAGATGTCTGTCTAGAGAGTCAAGAGTCTTGGGAAAGAGAGAAGGTCGAAGTTGAGGCGATGGCACGAGGGCAATGCGCGTGGGGGATAGCTGAGATGAGGTGTTGACAAGAGAGTAGCAGTGAGAGTAGCAGTGAGAGTAGCAGTGAGAGAATGAGTAGGTAGAGAAGGGAAGAATAGAGAAAGAAACAAAGGAGGGTAGTAGAGGTAGAGTAGTAGTGGTAGTAGTAGTGGTAGAGTATGGGAGGTATGCGAGGAGGAGGTACTTGAAAAAGAAAGCAAACAGCAAGATGGACGAACAGAGAAAAGAGAAAGAGGCACGGAAAGAGGAAGAGGAAAAAGGAAAAGGAAAAAAGAAATACTAATGAGCTGGGATGACAGAAAGAGGAATAGACCGCCGATCTTGAGGAAGAGGTAGAGAGACTGAGAGGGGAGAGGGGGGAGAGGTGAGTGTATGTAGAGGTAGAGGTAGAGAGGTATTACAGAGATAAACGAGAGAAGAGGTGGAATGGAAAGCGGATGACAGGATGGGTCCCGAGTGGAGGACTGGGTCTTTTGGATACGGAGCAAGCTGGAGGTAGAGGTTGAGGTGAAGGAAGGTGCGAAAGAGGAAAGCACGAGGTACTGTACTTTCTAGTAGTATATTACTGAGTAGAGCTAGGTGTTACGATACTACGGGTTATGGGGCGTAAACATGGTTGTGGAGCAATACTGGTAATGGCAAGAGCGATGGAAGAAGAGAGAGCAGACAATTCACAAAAAGAGTAGGAGCGAACAGGCAAGGGTCGGCGAGGACAAAATAGGCAGGCAGAAAAGCAAAAGGCAAAAGGCAAAAGGCAAAAATAAGAAAGTAGAAAGCAGAAAAGCAATCTGCAAGACAAGGTGAAGACGCAGAAACTCAATGATTACTGAGTAGGAGGAGAATTCATTTTTATTTCGTTTAATATTATTTGATATTAATTTTTCTGAGATTAAATTAATTATTTGCAGAAAAATGGGTCCGGTCGACTTCTGTTTTGAGACTTGAGCTTGTTGGTAGTTTTGCCGGGTCGGGAGGAAGGGGCGATGGACGATGAACGATGAACGCTGGGTCGCTTACGACATACAAAGTATGCATCTATGTGTTTAACAACGAGGAAGGCACGCAATGGCACATGGAATAAGTGATCGTTACGAGTAAAGCATCGAGTAGGGAATAGCAGTGCAATCGCCAATCAATTGAGAATAATCGATAAGAGGCAAAAGAATCAATTGACTTGGGGGCCAATGGGCCAATGGGCCTGGCCATTGACTCCTCGGCCGATATCGATAATGCACATGAGAAATACCAGCAGGAAGTAGACAGATTGTACAAGAAAGTACAAGAGACTAAACACTGTAACTGCACTATTACATACTACATGCACACAAAACTAATGCAGGCGCGGTGTCATTGCTGCAGGTCGGCGAGATTCCTGAAGCGGAAAGGGAAATGCAGGTGGTAGATAAATAAGCAGACAATAATGATAATAAGTAATAATAGTTACTTGAGCGAGATAAAAGGAGATAATAGGATAAGGGGATAGGGAGAAAAAGGAAAGAAATGATTGGAACTGGAGTGAGAGTTGAAATGTTGAAATGCAAGGAATGCGAGAATAGCAAAACAGGGAACAAAGGATGGTGGAGGGGTAGAGGGGAAGTAGATGGAAAGGAGAGGAGACAGACATGGGCAGACATGGGCAGACATGGGCAATAAAGGTGATCGGATAGCATGAGTCTGGCCCAGTTGAGTCATGGATTCATTGCAGGATCGTAAGATAAAGCATGCGAAAAACCATAGTGGAAGCAATAGTTGGTGAAACAAGGCAATAACAAAACCAGTAGCAAAACCAATAAAGAGAATATGGAGATGAAGTAGAAAGTAATGGTAGAATAATGAAATACGGTAATAGTCAAAGAAATAAGACCAAAGGCCAAAGAAAAGAGAGGCGAGAGCAAGAAAAGAGGAAAAAGTAGAGCGCAATAATGATGCATTAGGAAGTGAGGCAAGAGGAGGTACGGAGCCAAGTAGAAATAGAAATGGACAAAGTAAAAGGAGATAATTGCGATACTACGATACTACGATACTACGATACTACGATATACCATCCCTGCGATCTGAGAGTGAGCGACGAGAAAGGAAGTATGGCGCGCAGAGGGGCAGAGGGGGTGTAGAGTATATGCAGAAGAGATGAGATGAAACGATGAAGTCGTAAAGATGAGAAGATGATAAGAGAAGAAGAAGAAGAAGAAGGAGAAGAAGGAGAAGAAGGAGAAGAAGGAGAAGAAGGAGAAGAAAATATTGCAAAAAGAAAACAAAAAGAAAACAGTCAAACAAAAGAAAGCAGGTATGCCGATGGTTTAATGGGGGTGGCTTACTGCACAGGTCTTATGAGAGGCAGAATAGGATGCGAGCAAGCAGTCAGAGGGCAGAAAGGAGCAGCTAATCACAACGACATATCTTACAAAGTAATCACAAGTGATGGAAATTAAGATAGACTGGTAAACTGGTAGACGGGGAGCTGCCCGATACCTGATGCCTGATAGACTACGATGGACACGGCACACACCGAGCAGGGGTCATCAATAACAATAACAATACAATAATGAAGATAGATCCCTACAATACAATAGCTACTCAGGTATTGATCAGTCTTACGTTGCACGTCGTCGTACGTGACGCCAATAATAGGGGACTTTGACCATACTATGGATGGAGTGACCGTACTACGAGTACCGAATAGGTGATATCCAGTCAGCAAGGACAGGGACAGGACAGGAACAGGAAACAAGCCGGTCACACGATGCCAGATAGTCTACCAAATAATAAGTAATCAACAAAGAAAGAAAGAAGGAAAGAAAACAAGGAAGGAGCTCTAGACGTGCCTACCCTGAACCCATTGCACCTTTGTCCGTGATTCACTTCAGTTGTCCTCCTCAAGCTGGTCTCTAGCCTCTTTGTTATCTTGTTGTCTCGCCTTTTGATACACAGAACAGCCCCTCTGCTCATCACGGAGTAGGCGTCTTCTCCACAGCATACTCCAGCCTGGAAATAGACTCCATGCTTCGCTCGCCTGGTGTATTGTATTTATCGAGCACGTAGAGCGGCCGCCTGGGCGCCTGTGGAGTATTAAACTGGAGATTAGCTGGGGACACTAACGCGCTGGAGACTCTCCATCGAGGCAGCAATACGGAGTAGGAACCAAACCGGAAGGAGCCCGTGTCGTCTCGCCTGACGCATCGCCCATCACCGGTCCAGCCCAGCGAACTGGAATGAGTAGTGTAATAATTTAGTGTACTTCAAGTATATTAGTGTTTAGTTAGTACTGAGATACAGAGTTAAATAGCGAACAGTACAGCACTAACAGTGCGGGAGGCCCCCAAACAGTGACGTCTAAAGCTGCAGAGAGCCCTAACTAGCAACTAGTAAGCACTTAGTGCATCGCCACGTTTTACTCCGCCGTGTGCCCGCTTGCCCGCTTGCCCGCGGAGTACGTAACGCAAAACAGGAGAGCGAGTTTGAGACTTTCTGATTCCTCAAGTACGACTCTGCAAGCGTGTAGCGAGTAGCGACGGAGTATGCTACTCGTGCTATCGTACCAAAACCGAGGCAGCGGGTCCCCGAGAGTAGTCATCGATGCAACTGTTTGGTAGTGGTTTTTGTGCTTAGAAGGGTGCTTATGTAATCAGTTCAATTGAGTCGGAAGTGACGGCAGAGTCGACAACTCAGCAGTAACTCTATTCGAGTGAAATTACTTGCATTGCAGCTACGACGCAGACTTCATCCATGTGTATTTACAACACACGTCTGCTCGCTATTACTTGGTTCTTCTATTTGCCTATATGCATGCAGTGTTTGACCCTACTGCAGCTGCATGTCGCTAGTCCTATCAGGCAACTGTCCGAGGAGTTGTGTGTTGTTGTTTTGTGCCAGTAGACTTGTAGACTTGTGAAAACAGAGGATGCACAAGGGGAGGTTGGCAAATACGAGTACGGTTAGAGACGGGCCGTCGTTCTTTAACCGGTCAGGCGGGCATCGCAAGGTGTTGAGCTGTTTTCCTGTTTTGCCGTTCCAGATCGGTGAACAACAGGCAGACCGGCTCAAAGACCGTAAAGATCTCAATGATATCAATGATCTCACAGGCAAATCAAAGACAGATCAAAGACAGAAAGTGCATGGCAGTCTTTACGACCGGACCCGTTTCTCTAGTTGCTCTGCTCTACTTGTACTTCTTTGTTCTAAAATACGGACCCTTGATTATCATACAAATACCAGTCCAAGGAAGCCTTCCGGGCGGCAACAAAGGACTGCGGCAGTGCACACCGAGCTGAACAGTGGTGATGCTTGGCCAAACTGTGGCAACTGCAGCCTGGATATCCATCTAAAAGCTAAAGGCTAAAAGCAAAAGCGGAAAACGAGCAAATGTAAATGATGACTCAATATTCCCCGAGTGTCGATCGCCCATGATCGTCTACAGACTTTTTGTATTGATTGTTGTCCGTCGACAGACCGGAGTGGTGGAGTCTCCGAAAGACCGACGTCTCTCTCTCTCTCTCTCCTCTCTACAAAACTCTACGAAACGAGGCTGCACAAAACACAAATCATATACTAAAAACCGCAGCTGGTGGCTAGACTTGACATCTTGGCACTATCCGAAGGTGCCGCTCCTGACGGCGTCTGCTCTATCTTTGAAAGCACGAATATGATTGTTAGGCGGCTATCTACGATGCGGTCGGCAGCCTGTCTGTGCCAAGGAACACGCGGCGTAATCAATCTGCGTAATCAAACACGCCCGATTCGGTAGCATGTCTCGACAGAAGATGGTCTAAACGAGGTAATGGTGGCCAAGCGTCATAGCTCATCTCATAGTCGTAGTAGGTTCTGGACAGCCCTGGTCGGGCAACACTAACAGCATCATGTGTCGTCTCGTACTTGGCAAGCCGACTTGATACTTGTATGTCCAAACTGAGTACACGGCCGAGCATTAGCAACCGGTACCGGCGAGTGTCGATCAATGACAAGCAAGGCCAGGCGTGCTTGGTACTCAAAGGAGCTCAGCACCAGTACACCGAGTGCACATGTGACGATGATGCAATGAGGAGCTTTGCTCATGCCTGTATATGCTTGCTGCCATTTAACCCAAGGGCACCAGTCACTTAGTGTCATGCTGGGTAGGCGCTTAATGAATGCCTTCCAGACATAGTAGTATCAAACAGTATCATGCCGTATCAGGCAGTATCAACCTGTATCAACCAGTCATCTTGCTTAGGCATATACACACAAGTATATAATACCATGATATAAAAAGATACAGCCAGCGCCAACCCGGCTGTCTCGGTGCATACATGAGGCTGCTACTTGGCTTGGCTAACGATACAAGACTAACAGTGTCGGCCTTGTTGTCAGCCTTACCGTGTAGACCATTACTACGCTTTATATTATGTCTCTTATATCCGAGAAGCAGGGCAGCCTCTAATAGAGTTGAGCGGCCATTATAGTAGAGCATCTCATCATGGCCTGTCTTTCGTACTGTCAACATTGTTGATATTGTATCACGGGGTTATCAAAGATTAGGTTTAACCTTTTCGTATTTGTATTTGTGTATATTGTTCTAATGGTTCATCAACAACCAGCATCAGCTATCTACAGTCGTCTATAGTCTGGTCTACAGTCTACGACCCCCTCTGCCCTACTGCAGCTTGCTGCCAAACCACTCGCCAGGAGTGGGCTCGGGAAGGGGAAAGTGTTGGATGCAGTCATTGCAATACGCAGACCGCATCTCCCGGACACTGCCGGGGTGGCCAAAGCCACACTGCACGCCCCGCCGGGCCGCCGTCTCGCAAAAGTAGTTGAAGCGGTGGCCAAAGTTGACCGAGCAGAGGCGGCAGATGTGGTAGGTGTACTTGCACATTTTGAGTATAGTGTAAGTGAGTGAGGGAGTAATAAAGTGCTGTGTAGAGTGTAAGTGAAGAAGTGCGAAAGTGAAGAATGTAAAGTTGAGTGTAGATGTTGTGTTGATGCTACTGATGCTGATGCTGATGATGATGATAAAACAAAAAGCAAAGCTGCGATACATTGAGCACTTTTATACATCTTTTGCGGGTGATTTTTGTTCATAGTTCACTTATTGCGATGTTCTCTTGTTGTTCTCTTGCTGTCCTTTTGTTGTTCATTGTCTCTAGAAAAGCAAATGAACAGTAGTACAAACTGCAAAGTATTGTGAACAACTACAAATCCCAACCTCAAAGCATCCCACATGCACACTGCCTTATTGCTCTATGCAAATACACTGGGGAGTGGTCTGTTCAGTTGCTGAGACATTCGTATATTGAATGTGTTCACCATTTGCATCTGCAGTCAGTATGGACGGTTTGTATGGCAGACCAAACTACCACGATACTGTCTAGGTTGAATCATAGCAGAACATAGCATTCAAAGAGCTAGACCACAATGGGCTGATATGTGCATTTGACGTTGGCAGTACTGGCTATCCCAGGTTGGCAGTGTTTGTCGGGGACCGCACCGTGCCGTGTCCGGCCTTGCCATGACCTTGAAGAGGACTCGGCCGATTCGCGACCAGACAGCTGATCGATAGTGGCCACATCCAGGCTTGGGCTTGTAGTCAGTATCAGCCGCTGTCGACTAGTGAGGCCTCGATATAGACTTTTACTATCTTACAAGATAATTCTAGAACACAGCACTTGCGATTATATGGGCTGTCGCAGTCTGAGTAGCCATGACGGCCCATTGACTACACGGACGGACGGGCGGCATGACTACAACAGAGACAGGATCTAGCAAGTCTAGAGGATAATACATAATACTAGATTGGGTTTTGAATGTTGTTTTAGTTTTGGTATGGTTTTGGTTTTGGCTAAAGAGCAGGAGTAGGCGTCGCCAAGTCGAGGAGCAAGAGGCAAGAATAAATGAAAATAGCATTGACCATCGGCAGATACCAAGAGGCAGACAAATGAAAAGCTAACAATAAGGAAATAGGAGATAGGAAATACAAATATAAACGCAACAAGCAAAAGATCAAAAACAGATAGTCGACTACATTTTTGACGTCTTCGACACAGAAGGGGGTTGTTGGAGTGATGGAAAAAGACAAAGGAAGCGGAAAGCGGAAACAAGAGTTCGAAGACCCTCCCAAAACGCCGAGTATGCCGATGGTACAAGGTGGTAGTGTAATAGATCAAGAGGTTGAGAGAGAAAAGAGGTAAATAAGTTCGAGATCGGTGAAAGAGAGTATAATATTGAAATAAATAGAAAGGAGAATAAAAGAATATAAAGCAGGTGTTACAACAAAAAGATCGTGCGTCGTCGTGAACCCGAGGGAGGTGTTAGATTGCCGGGAGCGTTGCTCATGCAAGCTCATGCATTGGTGACCTGGCTTGTTAGTTGTCGACAACAACACATGGTGGCGATTGTACTGATGCTAGTGTCGAGGTTACTAGTTACGTACCCGAAGAATCCTTCTGGAATAGTCTTCGTTGTCGGCAATGCTGCCGTCGCTCATGCGGCGCTGGGCCATGACGGGATCCAGTCGTGCGTCCGAAGAGCTGAAATCGCCATTGGTGCTCGGGGCCTTGCTGGCGCCGTTGAAGAAAGCATTGACAGCAGCATTGCGGCGGTGCTCCTCCTCAATCTCACGGTTGCGGCGACGGCGCAGCATGAAGAACACACCACCGACAATCGCCGCAACAACAACGACACCAGCCACGACACCGCCTGCAATGCCAGCCGTGTTGCTACCGCTCGACTTATTTGATGATGTCTCTGCCTCGCTTGTCTGTGTCACAAAGACAGTCTCGCCGCCGACAATAGTAGTAGCAACTGCTGTCGACTTGGTAGACGATGTAGACGTGGACGAAGATGATGTCGAGGATGTGGTCTCGTCATCCTCGGCGAAGGCAACGCCAGCCAGCTTGAGACCGGTGTTGTAGACAGTGTAGAAGCCGAAACCACCGCAGGCGTCCTGGCCATAACCAGTGCAAGGCGTGTCACATTTGCTATCGTCGACGAGGGTGCTGTTTGGTGGGTAGGTGTTGCCGCAGTAGCACTGGTCACCCTCGGTCGACGCCGCGACGTAGTAGCCCATGGCCTGGCAAATAGTCTGACCACACTCGCCACGCGAGTTGTAGGTCTGGGTCGAGTTGAAGACGAGGTCGCCGGCAGACGAGAAGCAGCCCTGGACGACAGGCTGCTTGTAGATGGGTGCTGATGACGGCTGCTGGACACCCATGGCTGTAACTGTGGCGGCCGAAGCCGTGGTCGCGAGGCCAGCAGCAGCGGCCAGGCGGAGTAGTGTAGATGACTTCATATTGTTTGTGTTTGTAATTTTTTATAGTTGATGATTTCTTTTAGGTCGTTGGTCCTGCCACGATATTCAGTCCGTCGTCTAGATCGAAGTGAAGTGGTAGCGAGTGTTGATGCAATCGAGTTGCTCTTGATGTTGTTGATGTCGTCAATGTCAATGTAGTTTAATGTCGGGTATTCACCAACTTAGGGCTGCCGAGACATTGAAGGCCGGCAGTGGTCGTCGAAGTTCAAGGGATAATCGAAACGAGTCACGTCGATGTAGTCAATATCGTCAATGTCGATGGGGATGTCGATAAGTGAATATCGATGTCGATCGAGGGATGAGAGAGAGTGGTCGACGCGATGCTTGATGATTCAATGTCGATGTCGAGATGATGGATCGAGGAGAAGACGAAGAACGAAAAGGAACAACGGAAAATAGATCAGGTAAACGAGTGTAGGTGTCCTGGGACAGTAGTGGTTGGGCGTGGCAGTGGTTTTGTTGAAAGAGTGCAAGATCTCGTGAAGAGAGAAAAGGAGAGTGGGTGGTAAAACGAGAGACAAGAGGACGAGAGTGAGGAGACAAGAGTGAGCAGACGAGAAGAGAGAGGAGGACAAGAGGGAAGGAAAAGGAAACGGAGGGAAAGTGGAATGTGGAAAGAGGAAAGAGGAGTGGGCAGAGAAAGTGGAAAAGACGAGGGTGGAGGTGGAGCCTGGAAAGAGGCGAACAGAGAGGGAAAGAGGGAAAGAGAAAAGGGGGCCAGCAAGGGGAGCCAAGACGGTAAAGATTATGTACATATATTACAAGCCGTACACCAAAAGTATCTTTGTAAAGAGATAAAGAGAGAGTGTACTTCGTACGAAGAAGCGACAAAGGGTACAAAGAGACAAAGGCAAGACAAGGCACAAGACAGGGAAGGAGGGTATTATTACGGAGGAGAGACGAGGAAGGAACGACCAGTTGGGTGGTGGGGATAGACCTGTGACTCTTTAGACCAGACTGTGACGGTTAGAGGCAGAATCCACTGAGCACTGAACCACTGCACATAAGACGAGTCCACTGTAATAAGTATCTTAAATGCTGAAATAAGAGAAATAAGACTATTTTATGCTTGTCCCGTAGAAAAACTGGATTAAATTTAATGCAAAACTTAAATGGAAATAAACACAAGTCGAAGAGGAGGGATACATTTTCGAGCTTTTGCAGCACCAAAGAGGCACAGGGAAGGCACTATCTAAAGGTGGGTGACTAGTGACTGGCCGGGGGGGAAGGTGCGACTCTGGGCCCTGGCCTGTACGGATTATTGGTGGGTCTCGCGACAACTCATTCCTAAAAAGGATATTGCACCTGACAGGGAAGAAGTAGAAACGGAATACGAGTACGTTTCTTACTCGTAGTTGTGGTGAAACGGTGAGTAACGGTGGGATGCTGACAAACAGAGAGTTGGTGATGTCAGCAAGGTGTCGCGTTTTGTCAATATTTCTCCAATATTAACGATATAAATCTATAAAGATGAAGGCTTAATGCACGATGAATGAATGATCAAGATCAACAATTTCATCCCATTTATTAAAGCACTTTGCAAAGACTGTTAACATTGGGTCGTCCCTGAGACGGTGCCTGGCGCTATTTATGGCGCGACGCAGGTACTTGCCCAAAAGTACTGCCTCTTCACGGTATCTTATTCGTGCTCTTGCTGAGTCTGATTGACAGAGACGGGTTCGCACCGTTTAAACCAACCTAATACGGCTAGATGGGAGGGGCTGTGTAGCCCAATCATTTCTAGAATACTATATGCGTGTGGATCTCCCCTGCTGATCAACCGCTCTCGTTGGCTAGACGCGTCGAGTGTTTATTCGATTAATTGATTGATTAAATCGAGGGGCTCGTCAGGGGAAGTGATAATCTCGACAGTGTGATGAAGCGGATGTCTGCTTCTATGCTTACCTGTGTGTAAGATATCTAAAAGTATATTTAATACAAGCTATCAGTGTAGTGTTCACAGCAGTGTCACGGTCGGAACGACGGCCAGTTGATTGCGAAGCCAGCCGATGCCGTCGCGATGGAAGACATATCGTTGGAAGCGTTTACGATTACGATTGGATCGGGACTGGCTGCCTTTTGTGTGATGGAAACACTCAGGTCGACGAGTCAAGTCAACAAGAGGACGCCGACTGTCGTATCGCAGACACTTTGAAACAGGAGTCATCACCGACACGTCCAGCCCTCGAACAGCCAAGAGAGCAACGGATGCCGTTTGGGTTTAAATACGGAGAGGCAGAGAGGACAAAGAAAGAAGCAAAGAAGCGAAAGCAGAGAAGCAGAGAAGCAAAACGGCGTGGTCTGGCCAACGTACTCGTACTGAGTAATAGTCAATAAAGACGAAATTGCACCGCGCGTCGCTCGTGTATGTACCCTTCATACTATACACAGTGAGAGGTACATTTAAATTACAGGTCTCTAATGTATTTATATTTACAGCATGCCCGTGAATGTATTTCAAGGGATGCTCTGTATACTCGTACGCTCTGACAGCGTCGCATATTTTAGATTTCCGTAAGCATAGACAATATCAACGGAAGCAATTCGGGAGCCGAGATGAATAGTGGGTGCGTTATTCTTAGAAATCTTTGGTTCTTTCATTAGCTCTTTGAGTGTTATCTCTTTGATCCTTCATCGGGCTCATTTGACTCTTTTTCTTTCATATCACCCAGAGCCAGGATGGTGTGGGAGTGCACTGGCATCTAGGGAGAAAGAGGGAAACAGAAAACAGAAAATCAAAGGATTGGAAACCCAGAAAATTAAGAATTACTTCTAGTGCATTGCCCTCAAACACAGTGTTCTCTCGTTTGACAGGTTTTGGATCAGGGGCACAGACACAGCAGCAGGGAACCGAAGACGGAGCATGAAAGCCAAGAGGAGAAAGCACTGCTAGCTGGTAAGATAGAACGGTAGAGTGCTCCAGATAGTGACTACACAGCCTGCCCTCGGGCATGTGGCAGCTATATCACGTCTCCTAAGCCCAGCCTCCCTAAACCAGGCTTGATTGCGCCCCAAACAGGAATTGCGTGTTGTGTGAGTTGTATCTGAGAGTTGTATTGAATAATGAATAGGATTCAGGCACGCAAGAGTCTAAATATTCAATACATCAATATGATGTGATGTAAGATATCTTGTCGTTTGTATTGCATGCAGGTCTGAGATGCTTGTCAGACGAAATATTTCCGAGTAAATTCAGGGTCGGGTCAGGCAGACTTGGGACTCGCGTTGGTAGGCCTCGCTTTGAAATTGATGTCTACTCGGTAATACGTCGACGTACCAAGATATCAACTACTGAGTAGTGTATTGGTCTGTTTCGTTCTTCCTCCTTTGCATCTCCTGAAACGGATCGCCGTCGCTAGAGATGTGAAAGGTGCGAAAGATGTGATGAGAAACCAAACGGAGACGGGTAAAAAGATCAAAGATCAATAGATCACCAGAAAGATCACCAGATCATATCACCAGTCATATGGTCATCCTATTCCGTCTTTCTTCTTCTTTCTTTCTTTTTCGTTTATTGCCGTGCCTCTGCCTTTGTTCATCCGATGTCTTGTGCAACCATTAACTTTGTCTTGGTTAAAGACTGCTGGGTAATGCTGGCGAACAAAGTATATCCCGCACCCTCATCACATACTTTAACTAGGCGAGGGCTTAATTACGTGCTTGTGTAAATATTGTACGTTGCAGATATTAAAAGAGATAATAGAGATAATAGAGATAAGATGGAGGGTAGATGGAGGGTAGACGGACTTACTTGTATGTAGAATGCAACCAGCAAAGCGAGCAAATCAATATCTTTCTTGCCAGGCTCGAAACCGAAAGCGAGTTTTTACTTCCTATCGTAGATCCAGATACAGAGCACACTTTTCCGCCCGCTTCGATGGTGATCAGGGTCTGCTTATGTCATAATGGCTGCAAACTATTTGCAGACTATTTGCAGACTTGCAGGATGCTTTTCTGGACAATGCACTCTATCCCATCTACTACTTATCTACTCGGTATTAATGGCCATTATTCAAAAATATCATCTAGACGTTGCAGCGAAAATCAAGGCCCGTAGATGACTGCAATGCACCTCCAAGAAAGATAGTATCGACAATACGAGGGAATAACACCGTTGTGAAAAAAGAAATCTATTAAAAGATTTTTATATTGAAACACGTGACTAAATATAGTGCAACCCCGAGAATTCACATTCTTCACGTTTGGAGTTCTGGACCATCGGCCATCGGCCATTCATCAAAAATCACGCTCTGATCATGGAATAGTTCAATAGCCATCAGCTCTGCATTAGCTTCTTTGGAGCTTGGCTCTCGCTAGGAGTGGACCGGACACGAGCGTTGGCTGTCTTTTGTCTTTTGTCTTTTATCTCTTTCTTTCGATGCCGGCGGTATCCGTGGTCGCCGTCTTTAGCCTATGTACTGTTGTATTCTCTCTACCTGCAACGGCCTCTACTGGAATGAAGTTGTGCACTTACTCTCCACGCAACAGCTCGCCCAAACTATCGAAATATGCAAATGCAGAGGCAATCCCGTCGACGGCGTGTACTGAATAGGTGGGACCCAAAACTGGGCCTTGCTGGCCTCATCAAAGTTTTGCTCTCTACAAAGTACATATATACATATATACCCCGTATTATGTATTCTGTATTCTGCGGTAGACATCTACACGCATGACAGACACGTCAACCTTGCGTTTGCTGTTAATGCCTGGCCACGTTGGTATTCGGTACAGCAGTCAGCGTATCCTTTAAAATATCGCAATACGAGAAGACGGGAGATGTATCTTAATAGATGAGGGAAGAAAGAAGAAAGAAAAGGAAGAAGAAAATATTGTAAAATGAGAATAGACCGAAAATAACAAAATTTAAAAGATCCTTCCGAAGACTCCGGTCTAGACGCCTGGCCAAGCAGTAATTACTCTGCGCTTGTATCTCACCAAAACATGGAGACGACATAACCAAAACGCTTGGCTGCACTTGGCACAACATGTCACTGCTTATATTTAAAATAATGTAAAAATGTTTACATATCTACATCAACTACAAATGTACCGGAGCGAACCTACAGAGACAGACGACAGACGCGCTGTCAAGTCTAGAGTGCATCTCTGCAGACCTCGCTCCGCCGAGCAAAGACTATGAGAACGGGTCCGCCAGTCATTCAGTTTTGCAGTCATCGGCTTTGCGTGACTGCAAACTGGACGGCATCGCCGGCTCGCTTTGGGCTCGAGGTTGATCTGCCGCTCGGAATACAGAGCCTGGAACAAGGATTGAATTGCCTTGTGCTCCACCATGCCGTGCGGCTTCTTTTGTGTCTCTGTTTGCAAGAGACATCAAATCACCAAAAGGAAACACTACAGAAAAGTAAAGGAATGGTATTCGCTATGGATGCTAGGATTAGATATAACAATGATGGAGAATAAAAACAAGAAGCAACCATAGGAAATAAGAGAGAACAAAGCAAGACAAAAAAAAAAAGGACAGAGCATCAGTGCATCACGTGGACTGTTCGGCTTTGTCGTCGAGATCATCGTAGAATGCAGTCCATGGGGCCCGCGGCATCGGCGTGTCGGTACGTTCGGGTGCCAATATCTCCTCGTCGAGGCCCATGCCCATGCCATCGCTGCTGCTGTCGAAAGGGTTGGAAGGGCTTATAGGCGCATCCATGAAGGAGCTCTGCCTCGTCTGAGAGCTGTCCGCGCCTGTCATATTTGCGTCGGCCTTGCGGGGTGGGCAGTATCTGGGTGCAGCTGCAGCCGGATCCGGTTCAAGCTTGACTTGCCGGCTTCGCCGGTCTTCCGGCACAATAAAATGTTGGCGAGGACTGCCTGCAATTGCTAGGGAGGGTGGTGGTGTCATCGGCGATGGCGTCGGCGATCCTAGCGACGGCTGCCGAGGCGCAACGCGGTATTCGACGTTCTTGTCCTTGGATCGTCTGGGTCGGCGCTTCTCTCGCTCTTGCAAATGGAATGCCATCGTAGAAGCATCTTTTTTTGCCCACGACGGCACTGGCATATACGAGTATGGCGGCGCCCACCACGGCCCCAGTGCAACCATCGGCATCACCGCCGCACTGCCGTAGAGCGACAGGCGTGGCAAGAGTCGAGGTGTGCCCCGGGGTTTTAACATAGGCTGGCGTGCAAGATGCAATGCATCAATGACTCTTTTCTTGCACGTCACCCGTTTGGCTTGGGCACTTTTAAACCACCTCTGAACAATAGATATACCATTGCCACGAAATGTTCTCGCCCGTGTGTGATGGTCCATCGCGTTCAGCAACGTGACAACATTGTTTGCCGTGGCTACCTTGAGCAGAGCTTTGCTGTCCTGCGGGCCCTTCTCTGAAATCATCTGAGTGAGTTTCTCGCATTCCCATGCCCGAATACGCGCTTCCCAGAGTATGGTGTATCTATTTTCTGGGAGCTGTTTTCGCACATGGTGGAAATCTTGGCACATCAGTCGCGGGCCGCGCTGCAAGGGTTCAATGTCTTTGCCCGGGCCCTCGCTAAGCAACACGCTGCACGCATGACCACTCGGTGGCGGGCACCTGTCCTTTGTGGCCATTTCCATGATTTTGAGCAGAAGCATGCGTGCCCTGGCCTTTTCCTTGTTCAGGATGTGTCGCATATGGCGGTACTGTCGGTGGCTGTCACGTATCCGTCTCACATCGTGATTGAGCCGCTCAAGCATTGCCGCCGTATTACGGCGGGAAACATCCCTTCTTCGTAAACGAGCTTCCTTCACAAAATAGAATTGTTCGGCAATCATGTCAACAAACTCCGTCTCGCCTGCCGAAATGTAGAATTCCTAACCACTATCAGCACTTTCTTCTTCATCTTCCTCTCCAACTTCCTCGACGCTCATAATGACAGGGTCTTTTTCTTTCTCTTCTTCCGGTGGTTTGGCCGCAAATGTCAAGCATGTATCCTCCGTATTCTCTCCATCTTGCCGGTGCTGTTGCTGTTCCTCGGACGGGCCGCTTTCCTGGTCCCCGTCTTCGGGTGCCGGATCGACGAGGCCACCACGGAGCGACGGGCGGTCCCATGTCCCCTAGCAGACTGCGCCCTGGGGGCTCTCTTCAGCCTCTCCCGTCACACGCGGGGTATCCGTTTGCTGTGATGGCTCTGAACCCTCCTCGCTGTCGCCCTCGGATGCCTCCTAGGCGCTCTCGAAAAATATATTGTGACCGCCAACTACGTCTCGCCGGCCTTCCATCGCCTCCAGCTCGCGGTCAATCTCCATGATATCGAGCATTTCCTCTTCAATGTTACGCTCTTGTACCGCCTCATCGTCATCCGACGCCTTGGCTGCATTTTCCAACTCGGCAGCAAACGCAAAGTCTGGAATTACTGCCTGCTTCTGTGCCGGCGGCCGCATCATGCTCATAGTCAGCGTCACCTCGTTCTCATCAAACAGAGAGCGTTGCGATAATGGCTTCTGCGGTGTCCGTACTAGCTGTGATGATGAGCCTGCGCCGGGCTCGTCAAACAGAGACTGCGTCAGGGCTGGCCGGCGCGGTGCGCTGCCTGCACCACCGGGGATCAGCGGCTTGCGCAGGCCCGTGTTGCTGCGCGGTGGCAGTGAGTCCAGGTCAAACTTGACTGTTCCAGGCTTGCGTGTGCGGGGCTCAACCACGATTGCGCGCGTGACGGTATCGGCGGTGCGCTTACGTGCTGCCGAAGCCGCAAGCAGGCGTGTCGTGAGACCGCCAACACCCGAATCCTCATTGCTCTCGTGAACAGCAACCAGGCGGCTCTCGCCCTGCACGATAATCTCAAGCAGTTGGTCCTTGGGCGTTTCTTCTTCGTCCTCTTCAGCCTCGTTGTCATCGTCATGCTCGTCATCACGGGTCTGGGCAAGCGGCTTCGACTGCTTAGGGAGCCAAGAAACGATGGCGGCGCCGCAGCACCGCTCACCCTGTAGGCTAGAGTTGAGGTCCTGCAGGCGAATCATGCGTGTTGGCCGGGCACCCGAGAATAGGTTGCCGCCGCCGCCGCCGCCAGAAGCCCGTCTTGACTGTGAGTCCCAGAAACGGTCAACATCGGGAATAACAGCTACAATGTAGTCGGCACCGCCCAGCCAAAGAACAGCAATCTCTTTGCCGGCGCCAGAGCCACGCAGGGACCGCTGCTGGACAACCTCGACACCGCCGGGGGTCGCAACAAGCCGCTCTGCACCGCCGCTGGTACCAAATGAGACAGCAAGTGCGTCACGGCGTGTATGGGGGGTCATGGGGACAAAGTCGCCTTCGGTAGACTTGCGAGATGCAGCGACAGGGTTCCGCAGCGGTGTGGTGCCCTCAATCTGACCAGATATGGTGAAAGTAGTCAATGCAGCACCGCGGACACCAGATGTAGCTGATGCCGCACCAAAAAGGCCACCGTTTCTGCCAGATCCGTTGCTGGCTGATGTGCTAGATCTGTCAATGTCCCAGACTCCCCATTGGCCATCGGCCATGAGGGCCAGGATAGCGTGGCCACGGGCGATCCAGGCTGCAGCCACGATCGGTTTACGGGCAGCCACTGTAGGTCCGCCGCGGGCAAACGGAGGGTAGAGGGAAAGCAGCCACGATCCTTGTGGCGGGTGAGGACTTTCGTTTGCCTCTTCAGAAGGAATTGCAGGGATGGTGTAGTCGTAGATGCGCACAGCCCGTTGTGGGTCGACGGCGAGCAGCTGTGTAGGGTGGGTTGGGTTGAAGGCCAGGCCGGTCAGCGGGCTGGGCAGGTACTCAGTCTGGAAAGGGTCGATGGCACGGTCAGACGACGGGCGCTTGGCAGTAACAGTAACGTCCCACAGGCGCAGAGTGCCAGAGGCCTCACGCGAGTGTGCCGCCACGATCAGATGAGTGGGCGGTGCTACAGAGCGCGGGCCAGTTGCGGTAGAAGAAGTGCCCTGCTTGGCGAGAGCAATGGCGACACCCTCGCAGCGGTGGTTGCAGCCGCCGAGCGCGACAAGAGTATCGCCAAAAGCGCCCTTGCCCAGATTACCAGCGACCAGGTCGGTGCGCAGCTGGGGACGTGACTTGGCCTCGTGCGACGGGGGTGTGAGGGGCACTGTGGCGACATAGACGTCGGTTGTGGCACGGCAGGTAATGGCAAAGACCATGTGCTCCTGGAGGAAGCTGGGCTCTGCATCCTTGGCGGTACAGGGTGCAATGGGCAGCACAGCGACGCTGAGGACGGACTGGTTGAGGGCAAGGTCCAAGGTCTGGACGACCTCGGAGAAGCCACCAGCATTTGAGTCCGCAACAAAGTCTTCAAATACGGGCTTATCGTTGAAAGCGCCAAGTGTAGAAGATGCAGCGTTTGTATCGTCGTCGTCTGAGTCGAGGATCATGACAGAGTCGCTGGTCGAGGCAGGCTTGGGGTTATTGGAGGCAGAGGCCTTGGAGGTATCCTTGAGACGGCGACCGCCGCGCCAGACTATCGTGACACCATTCTCATGGCCATAGATAACAATATTTGCGCCTTGGGGCGAGAGGACGGGGTATGTCTTGACACAGTGGACGCGTCGGTTGAGGTCATACCTGGATGTGTTAGAGAAAGTAGGTGCTGGTGGGGAAGGTAGACTGGCACTTACAGGCACTGGAGATTGTGCTGCGTCTGGCGCACACGCTGGCCAAAGACAGACATGTTGGAGTATGAAAGTAGTAGAGTGTATTGGTGTCTGTGAGGGAGTGGCGATGCCGTTGAATGGTCGTCGTCGAGAGTAAACAAACCGCAATGGCGGCAGTGACACCTCGCTAGGGCTAAAGCAATGCAAAGTATCGGTTGGTATTGTAATGAATGGATATCGTAGAGTCTATAATATCGTGTAGAGAATGTAAGTGTAGGATATGGATGCCGAAGGGCGACGCTGGTAGTCGACCGTTGAAGACGAGAGGCGAGCTGTTGGCATTTGAAGCTGAAAGCTCAGAGCTTGACCCCGAGACGCATGGGATGCAGCTAGTAATTTTTTGGCAGCAAGCGCGACTTGGTAAGGTCACGTGGTATTAAAGGTGCATGATCACGTGTGTCGGGTGAAGTCTTTTGCTAGCCATGATATGTGCGTCTTTACCCCAGCTTCTTCCACATCAGTTACATCACTGTACATTGACTATGCCTTGAACCGTTGCATAGACCATGTGCAAGATGGATTGGTCGGCAATACTTTGGCATTAAGCCGAGAGGTGCAAATATGCAGCGGGCCATCAGTTGCAGCCGAGATGTTGTGCCGCCTCTTTCTTTATTTCATAGAGGTATTTGATTTTTATTTATTTAATATCATTTAATTCTATACCTTTGCTTGCCTGATAAATGTGCTTATTTAGATTGTAGTATTAAGTATTATTTTAGAAATAAGCTCAATATTTCTCTTAGATTTACATATTTACTGTAAATTGATTAAAAATTACACCAATAAATCAAATAATGCAAACAAATGCAAACAAATTCAAATAGAACCACGAAACAGAAAATGAATCAAATGAATATTAGAGTACATGTACAAAACATATCTACTCTCTCTCGCGTCACATTGAGTGAATTACAGATGCTTCGACGCGTTAAATGATGATGCGAACTGCTCGGTTGCATTTCATCATTTCGCGTCCAGCCCAACAACCCCTGCCACCGATCGTGGACCAAAGGCCCGAACCTACTTAGTAAGATAGACGGTACGACGTAGAATTCGCACATGGAAAGATACATAGAAGGAGCAATAAAAGATAAAGAAAATGAAAGAAAGACGGCAGGAGGCGGTAGGGGACCCAGAAACGGCAAGTACAACAACGAGTAAAGGGCCAGACTACACAAGATCGCAGCGAGATAAATAAAAGAAGGCACGATGGAACAGAGCCAGTGACGCCGCCCGAGAATTTATCGTGGCGCAACACACGGCAGGGGATACACAGGGGAAGGCAGGGGAAGGAAGGCGGGGAGGGATTTGATGTGATCAAGAAAAATGAAAGATAAACAACGAGGGAAGGAGCGACTCACGACATTTCCTGACGCTCGGCTGCGAGAGGGTGTGGAGCTGAGGAGACGTGCCGCCGGTGCGCCGTGGAGGAAAGAGCGATGGAGCACTTTCTAGAAACCTAGACACGCGTCCAACGCACGAGCGAGAAGAGAGCAAAAGCCAACAAAACATAAATGAGCAAACGAAGCGATTTCTACGTTGTATAACATGAGATCACTCTGCCATATCATTCAATATTAAATCCGAGAAGTTTGAGATCAAAATGAGTTCTACGGAGAGCCCTCCCCGAGTATCTTGCATAGAGAGAGGGAAGTTGGCTAATTCCTCGTTTATTTACTCTGCAGAAGAACCATTACGTCGATGGTGGGGCAGCGGCCGCTCAATCCCTCTCTGCTCTTTCCTCCGCAGCATTTTCTGTTCGGCCCTTTGCCCCGCCCAGCAACTCTCTCGACCCTCTCTGCCTTTCTGACGTCCATCGCTCTTTCCGGTTCATGTGTTTTGTTCACATTTACCCATCGCTCTTTCCCTTTTTCTCGTTGCTCTTTCTACATTCTAGTCAACCTATCGACCAAGCGTTCCATTCGTTGCCGTCCTGTCACCTGCAGGCCCATGCATAGTTCCGCAATCGTTCTTTCCTTTCTGTATCCAGTCTTTATCCAGTAGTCTAGCACCAAGATCACCTAACAAAACCATTTGCCATGTAGAGTGTCTTACTTACACCAGGGCTCCACCCGACGGGAACGAGACAAGGCAAGACGAGGAGAGACACCCGCCCGCCAATTGCAGAGCTTGTTGAGCAAAGCTTTGGCTCAAAGGTGGACGCCGTGGAGGAGGCTAGCAGTTCTTTACTCTTTTCACTCTATCCCGACCGGCCTGTACTTTTGTCCTCAGTCGTTCCAGTGGGCTGCTGTTGGCTGCTATTATTTGCTGTTTCCCCTCCAATCTGGGCAGATTCAATTATAAAGAGCCTAAGAACTGCCCCCCCCCCCATTTCTCTGAATTTTGGTGCGAATTGACATCATTGTTGAGCAGAGTTGGCTTTTATCGTCGACTTTATCTGTTGATTTTTACCTCGACCTTTGACTACTGACCTCTACGTTGGCTGCTGATTGTAGACCTTACTCGACTGCCGACTATACAGACAGGCGGCACAGCAGGAAATACGAAGACGATTTCGATTACGAAGACTTTATAAAGACTTACAACAGCATCGACATCAACTTCATCGTCGACCTCGTCAACACTCTGACATCGCTTCCGGGCTTCCAGGCTTCAAACCCGGGCATCGAAACTACCTTGAACTTCACCACATCGCACCATGGACCCCTCGACAAAACCTGCCGACGACGGCTCCAAGGCCAACCTGATCCTCGTCTCCAACCGTCTGCCGCTGACTGTCAAGCGCCAGGACGATGGCAAGTACAGCTTTAGTATGAGCTCGGGCGGCCTCGTCACTGGCATCATGGGCATGGCCAAGCAGGTCAACTTTACCTGGTACGGCTGGCCCGGTCTGGAGGTTCCCGAGTACGAGCGCCAGCCGATGATCGACTCGCTCGGCAAAGACTTTTCCGCGGTGCCCGTCTTCCTTAGTAAGGACGAGATGGACCGCCACTACAACGGGTTTTCCAATTCCATCCTGTGGCCGCTGCTGCACTACCACCCGTCCGACGTGACCTTTGACGAGCTGTCCTGGATCGCCTACAATCGCGTCAACCGCGAGTTTGCAAAGACCATGGCCCAGAATGTCCAGGACGGCGACATTGTGTGGGTGCACGACTACCACCACTTTGTTCTGCCGCAGATGCTGCGCGAGGAGCTGGGTCCCGAGCGCAAGAACGTGCGCATTGGTTTCTTCTTGCACACGCCGTTCCCGTCGTCGGAAATGTTCCGCATCCTGCCCGTGCCCGTGCGTGAGGGCATCCTCAAGAGTCTGCTGGCGTGCGATCTGGTGGGCTTCCACACGTACGACTATGCGCGCCATTTCCTGAGCAGCTGCTCGCGTATCCTGAGCGTCAATACAATGCCCAACGGCGCCGAGTTCAACGGCCGTTTTGTCACTGTCGGCGCGTTCCCCATTGGCATTGATGTCACCAAGTTTGAAGACGCGTTCCACAACCCGACCGTGCTGGACCGGATCAAGCAGCTCGAGAAGAAGTTTGCCGGCGTCAGTGTTGTTGTAGGTGTCGATCGTCTGGACTACATCAAGGGCATGCCGCAGAAGCTGCACTCGTTTGAGCTGTTCTTGACGGAGCACCCCGAGTGGGTGGGCAAGATCGTGCTTGTGCAGGTGGCGGTGCCGTCGCGGCAGGATGTGGACGAGTACCGTGACCTGTGGAAGGAGACCAACGAGCTGGTGGGCCGGATCAATGGCAAGTTTGGCACGGTCGAGTACATGCCGATCCACTGGCTGTACCACTCTGTCAGCTTCGAGGAGATGACGGCGCTGTACGCCGTGTCTGACGTGTGCCTGGTCACGTCGACGCGTGACGGCATGAACCTGGTATCGTACGAGTACGTTGCCGCGCAAAACGACCGGCACGGTGTGCTGATCCTGTCTGAGTTTGCCGGCGCCGCACAGAGCCTGAACGGCGCGCTGATTATCAACCCGTGGAACACCGAGGATGTGGCCAAGGCGATTTACACGGCGGTGACGATGCCGTCGGCACAGCGCGACAGCAACTTCCAGAAGCTGCGGCGGTATGTGTACCAGTACACGAGCCAATGGTGGGGACAGAGCTTTGTGTCTGAGCTGCGGCAAGTCAAGTTGACAGAGCAGTAGAGGAGTGGCGTTGTTGCCGTTGTCTTTGTCGAGTTTGTTTGATTTGACTTGAGTTTGCTTGATTTCATTTGCATTATCTTTGATTGATATTGATGGAAAATATACGAGCGAGGGACGGGCGTTTGCTGGAAATTTCTGTATTTAGAGTTTATAAACTGCATAAAAAAGATCAAGAGAGTAAAATAAGTGACGATGATACGGTAATGTGAAGGCAATAAGGAGCACGTTAAAAGTAAAAAAAAAAAATAAAGGTAACAAAAAAATTAAGAAAGGCAAAAAAGTTGATCTAGGCAGGGATCGAACCTGCAATCTCTTGGTTCGTAGCCAAGCGCCTTGCCATTTGGCCACTAGACCTGTTTGTTGAGATGAGAAAAACCTACTGCAGTATATATGGGCACCTACAAAATAGGCCAATCGCCGAACGGTGTCCGGAGTTTACTGGAATTACACCGGCCGTTGCTTATATGAAGATGCGGCCAGCAATACTATAGCGTGATCAATTTCCAGTCAACTTGGAATTTTTCTTCCAAAATGGACCGCTTTCGCCCCGTCAAGGAGGCCCTCGAGTCCCTCAAAAAAGGCGCGTCGCCTGCTCTCAAGCTCGAGTTTCCATCCAAGGTCGTCGTCGACATCACCGGCAAGCATCTCACCCCGGCCGAAGCCACTGGCGAGCCTGTACTTTTCGTCAAGGCTGGCATTCTCGAAAAGGATGCCAGGTACATCTGCCTTGCACTCGACCCGGATGCGCCCTTCCCGTCGTTTCCCTTTCTCGGTCCTATCCTACACGGCATCCAGACAGACCTTGTCCCCGACAACGTCGAAGAGACTTCTACCGAATGGCATCGCCTGTCATCCAAAACAGCCCCCCTGGTTGTTCATGCCAAACCGGGGCCACCGCGCGTGAGTGCGCCTCATCGGTATGTGTCTGTGCTCTGGCGACAGCCTGGTGACATTGACGACATTGGCAACATTGGCGACGTTGACGTCGCTTCGAAAATCAAATCAAGACTGGGCTGGAGCGACGAGCCGATCGGACTCTTGGCGCGCATGCGCTTCGACGTGAATGTCGTCGTCAAGGCTCTGGGGTTAAGCGAGGTTGTCGCCATTAGCTGTTTTACCAGCAGCACTTAGGCTTGCTCACCTTTTCTCACTCTCTGTTCTCTATTCTCTGTTCTGTTCTCTGTTCAAGAGGAGACCTCTTGTGGGACGTGCGCGCCGCGTCATCTTCCGGCACTAGATCGATCCAGTCGAAACACAGAGGGCTGTTTCAGGACGGGGGTCGTTTTTGATGAATGCTAAGGAAGAGGGGTCTTTGGTCTTTCTTTTCAGCAGATGACTGGGAATCAAGATTTGGCCGAAACCTGCAGAGCTGCAGAGTTGATAGCTGCCTTGCTTGGGTGGGATGTGTTTGGCATACAAGACTTTTGATAGTTTGAGAGTTGTCGGTGTAGTTAGATCCAAAGAGTCCGGTTTTGAATATATTGGCGGTTGATTGAGTTGCCTAGGCGTCTTGGACGGAGACAGCTGTGAGAGCTGTGAGAGGCAGTGAGATCTGATCAGTCCGACGAATAAAACAATAATAAATTAATCAAATAATCAACTAATAGACTGATAAACTTATAGTCAAGAGGCTAGAGGGCATACATCTGCACAGCATATTTGGAGAACGTGAGGCTGAGCGGCTGTTCTATTTTTACAAGTCAACTTCAGCCTATCTTTGAGAGAGGGGGGGTTCGTTCTCTCGTCTTCCTCTGCTTCTCTGCTCTTTTGCATTATCTTTTGAATTTCATACCTTTTTCTACTCTTCTTTTTGTTCGGACTCTCAAATAAACCACTTATCATCGCCTCATCGCTCTCTTGTCCCAGTATCAGCCTGCCTCCATTTCATGCGCCATTGCGTCTCGTTCTTCCACTCTCCAGAGACTAAACTGCATCTACGCCACACGCCTCCTTCAATGCCACCATACTACTGTACTACATGTACTCTCACTTACACTTACACTTACACCCCCCCTGTGTAGCATATTTCGGGTGACGTATACATCTTCTCTTGTCTATCTAGCTTCTATTATCTCCATCTTCTGTCTCTATCTATATGTCCTCCTCCTCGACTCTAATCCATATCTATTTCAATCTATCCCCCATTTTTCAGTCTAGATCTGTTTTGCATTTCCTTATTACGAATCTACAAGGCTGTATTATTATTTGCTTCATCTTTTCATCTACTTGTTTCTATTTTGGTAATTCTCATTGCTACTCTCATTGCATCACATTGCTTTATAGACTGCATCTTGACATCTATAGACAGCTTCATCGCAGCTACATAGACTGAGCTTCTTTGATTTTTGTATACATTGTTCAGCTCTCATCATTACCAACATCGCCTTTGATTATTTTGATACCCAATACATTTCGATTTACCTTGTGATCCTCAGCTCTCTTGCTGGCTTCAACATTTCTCTCACGACAATACATCTCACGACTCTACCCCGAAACCCATCAAACCGCTTCTCCATATTCTTCTTCAAAAATCTCACAACGCTGTCACAATGAAGCTCACAACACTCCTCTTAGCATTGCCATCAGCTTTCGCAGCAGGCACTACCACATCCTCCCCATCCACCTCTACACCTACCTCTGCAGAAACAACAACAACGGCCTCTGCCGCTCTATCACTCTCCAGCCTGGTCGCAGAAGTCCCATCCTGTGCCATCTCGTGCCTCGCCTCAGCATCGACCAATCTCGGCTGCGCTGCTACCGACCTGTCGTGCGTCTGCAATTCATTCACCAGCGCTAGCACATCACTCGTTGCCTCGCTGGGTGCTTGTCTGTTGCTGGGATCATGCGAGGGCGACGCACTCTCGACCATTCAGTCGCTGGCACCACAGATTTGCGCACAGGTCTCGACAGCGGCATCGTCTGTACTGCTGGCGGTGTCGACAGAGATTGCAGCCGAGCTGGCTACAGGAACGGCCGCTTCGTCGTCTGCATCAAAATCCACGACAGCATCCACAGGCGGTTCAGGGCCGATACCACCAGCTGGTGCACGGGCTACATGGGCATTGATGGCCATTGGCAGTGTCGCCGTCCTCGCAGTATACGCTCTATAGTTGTTTTATGAAATAAAAGTCTTGCACAATTTACATGTTAAAATAAAAAAAATAAAAAAATGAAACTGCTAATCAAAAACGTTGTTATTAATCTATCATGCTGGTCTCCTTTTTCCGTATCAGTCATCCGAGCTATCGACTCTCTACTCCTTGATGACAATGTTGTACACGTCGCGGTTTCTGAAATCGCGCTCCTTCTTGGTCACCTGGTCGCCCACGACTGTACGCTCGTCGCTGACCGGCAGGATAATGTCCAGGCCGTTCTTCAGCCACAGCGGCTTCCACGCAGGCGCGCCCTCGACAGTGCTAGCCTTCTTGACGCTGATCGACGCCTCCACCTTGACCTCGGTCTCGCTGGCAGTATACACCACCTTGATCTCGTAGATGGGCGACCGGCCCTGCACGCTCAGGCCGTCGTCCTCCAGCCACGTGTTGGTAAAGGTCTTGGTGGCAGCCTCGAAGCCCTCGGACTGCTTGACAGGCACGGGGTATAGCTCAACACCGCGGTAGCTGTCCAGCGGCGTGTTGGGGAACTCGCTGTTCTCGTAGTCGTCCGTGTTGCGCGACGTCGTGTCCTTGCGCGCACCGACGGGGATGGCACTGCCGCAGCGGGCCAGCACGGGGATCGACGAGTACCACGGCGATGACACCTTGTGCCACTTGTCAGCAGGCAGCCACTCGTACGGGGCGTTGACGTTGAGGAAGCCGGCAGACGTGGCCTCACCCTTGGGTAGGTACACGTCGGCGACATCGACACCGGGCTCATAGACGCCGCCGATGACAAGATCGCTGCCGAACCAGTACTGCGTGTCGCCCTCGAGCAGACGCTTGGTCCAGACCTCGGAGTCAAACTCGTAGCCCCAGCCGATCCAGCGCATGGGCGGCAGCGCCGACAGGTGAGACTCGATGGCCGACGAGTAGACGTAGGGGATCAGCTCGTAGCGGCGCTTGATGGCCTCGCGCACATACGGCGTGGCCACGGGGTGCATCCACGGCTCAATGACGTCACCCACCAGGTTGTCCTTGGGGGATGTCTTGTAGCAGTTGATGGCGAAGCGCGGCTGGTGCACACCGATCTGGATCCAGCGCACCAGCAGCTCCGGGTCGGGCTGCGGGCCCTCGAAACCGCCAATGTCGTGGCCGTAGCAGTGCAGCAGCGACACACCCGCGTTGAGCGAGATGGAGTTGGCGCCGCGCATGCCCTCCCAGCTGGTGACATTGTCACCGCTCCACGACGAGCACGAGTAGCGCATGGTGCCGGCCGTGGCACTGCGCGTCAGCACCAGAGGGCGGTCGTTGGGGAACACCTCCTCGCAGGCCGAGGCCGAGCTCTTGGCCATCAGCTCCGTGTTGAGCGCGCGGCCCCAGAGACCGACCTTGCGGTCCGTCTTGTCCGTGATCTCCGTGGAGAACTCGCGCACGTCCTTGCCGTCCAGCGCACACTCCCAGTTGTCGTTGAAAATGTTATACTCATTGTTGTCGTTCCACATGGAGTCGATACCAACCTTGGCCAGGTCCAGGCAGCCCTGGCGCCACCACTGGTAGCCAAACTCGCTTGTGAAATCAATGTGGCTGCCCTCGCCGCTCTCACCACCACCGGCACTCCAGAGACGAGCTATGCCCGTCTTGTACTCGTCCGACGATGAGGGGTCCTGAAAAAAGGCATTGTTTGTCTTGAGCTGCTGGTAGGCCGGGTGGTTGTCCAGAATGTAAGGCTTGATGTTGGCCAGAATGCGCACACCACGGGCGTGGCACTGGCGTGTAAACTCGCGGGGGTCGGGGAAGCGAGTCAGGTTCCAGGTGAAGACGTTGCGGGTCTTTGGCTCAGTCATGGCAATCGTGTAGCCCGAGCTCATCTGGAAGGCCGACACGGGAATGTCTTCCTCCTTGCACTTGTCGATAAAGTTCATAATCACATCGTGGGCCTTGGGCGGGCCGTCCTCCATGCTGTACTTCATGCCGCCACTGACGTAGCCCATGTAGTAGCGGGGGGCCAGCAATGGGTAGCCCACCAGGTCGGCATACAGCTTCACGACCTCGGCCAGTGTGTTGCCGACCAGCAGGTACTGCTCCAGACCTCCGTGGGCCTGGCGGTACACCTTGAAGTGGCCCCACATGCCGTCAATCTCAGAACCGACGTTCCAGCCGCCACGGCTGTGTGTGGTTGAGAACATGGCAACACAGGCGCCCTTGTTGCCGTTAGTCTCGTTGGGAGGAGAGACGTGCACCAGCAGCGGGATGTGCTTGTACAGGGGGTCGGTGCGGTAGGCATCATAGCCAAAAGTGTCACTGGCCGTGATCTGAAAGCTGCGGCCGCCAAGATTCATGGGAGCGGCCTTCTCGCCGAGACCGACATACAGCTCGTTTTTGGCATACGACGAGTAGTGGGCAATGCCTGTGCCATCTACAACGTACGAGCGGTAGCTCATGTCCTTGTAGAGGGGCTTCTCTTGTGACGCACCATACAGCGAGACAACGGGAGCATGGGTCCAGTTGACAACGGCCTTGACGCCGCCCGTCTCGACAGTGTAGGTATTGGCGGTGGCATCGACAACGCCGGGAGCGCCGAGGGCTTCGGTGGCAGTGGAGGGCTTGTGGGCGCTGGGGAAGGGAGGCAGCGGGTGGCTGGGCGAAGAAAAGGTTGTGCGGAAGATGCCCGGGCGCAGGGCCTCAAAGGTAAAGTCAAATTTGGAGCCATTTACGGCCTCTATTGACTGCAGAGCAACAGACTGTGGGGAGAGAGAAGCAGTTGCGCTGCTTTGAACAGCGTACTTGCTAGGGGTTGTTTCTGACTGATGCAACATTGTGGCGGTAGTATGAATATGGGGATGATGGAGGAAGAGGAGGAGGCGGAGGAAGGTAGAGGGGAGGTAGAAGGAGATGAAGAACGAGGAGAAGATGCCGGAGAGAGCAGAGCTATTTAAGAGAAATAAGAAGAAGAAGGTAGAGTAAAGGGTAGAGGGCAGAGGTTAAAGCCAAGCTACGAGAATTTACATGTTTAGTTTGTTTGTTTTTCTTTCCTATTACCATTATTACTGTTTTAAAACAGTTTACAGCTGCAGTTTAGAGCTGCCCGATGACGGGGTAGTGTATCATGGGAACGGGGTAAGACCCAGCGAGTATAGTAGAGCTTGGATCCAGGAGTAGAGAAAAGAGCAAGCGTGCTAGAGGTAGAGGTAGACAGGTACAGACAATGAAGCTGGAGCTAGGTACTAGGTGCACGGATAAGTGGTAGTGAAGAGGTAGTCAGGCGGTCACTACGGGGTCCGTAAACGGAAGTGGGTTTAGACCGGCGCCGTTCACAAGACGATGAATGGGTGGAGAGGGGGAGACGTGTAGGATAATGACAGGGCGTAACCCGGACTCGGAACTGCACCCCGCGGGGTGAAGAGGGGTGGTAGTCACGCATGGTAGCGATATGGCAGTGATAGATGATACGGGTAGATGTGATACGGACGACATAGGACAAGGAGTGACCTTGAAATACACACGAAGCCGGGAACAACGGAAGCAACACGGAAGACGTTATCATTCAATGCACAACTGGGAACGACGACGAAATTACAAAGCAAAGCCACAACGCAAGGAAAACAATACGTGTTTGAAAGTGAGAATATCTCCAGACTTACAAGACAAAAGTATAGAGTAAAAGGAGGGGTGGCAAAGAGAAAGGATGACATGGGAGCTTGGTTGGAGAGCTATTGTTGTTAGTCATGGAAATTGGAGAACGGCAAATAGGAAAAAAGAAGTATTTGCTAGTAAAACAGACAAGCTAAATGACAAGACGGGACAAGCAAACGGACAGAGAACGACAGTGAAAGGGAAGAAGGAGAAGGGGGGGGATAGAGAGAGAGAGACAAAAGACTGGGAATAAGGGGAATGACTGAGTGTATGTCGCATTGGCCAATCAGAGAGCGCGATTGATCACAAGCCACAAGGCGGCGACGGCCTAGTCTGGCACCACGTGGGGCGCTGAGACTCAGTGATTCAATAGCCTAAGCTGGGGAAGGCGCCATCCAGACGGAGGAATACAGCAGCTGCAATTTATCAATTTAACTTGTAGCCAAGTATAATTCAAAATACCCCACAAACATTGCACGAATAGCATCGAGTCCGACTCGAGAGGGCAAAGTATCATGAGATCAAGAGTCAAGCTACGACGGTTACGGAAAGCCTATCGTCTCTGAATATGGCGTTTGTACTTGGCGATACTAATAGTCCTTGGGTACTCGGTCTCGGTGTTCTTCTCGGTGGCCTCGCGGTTGGCGACCGAACTGTCGACTGATTCATTGCTGCATCTGGCTGCATCTGGCTGCATCTGGCTGCATCTCGCTGCATCTGGCTGCATCCATCGGCATATCAAGAATCCAAGGGTACCCCAAAACATCTTGACTTGACCACTCGAAAACTGACGCGTTTTTATGCGCGGAACATTATGCCATGCGCCATCTCTGCGACCGTGCGTGAGCGACCATACTCGATAGAGCAAGTTTTCAAATTCCTAGTTTCCAACGGACGCGGCAGACGATGACAAGGCGACAAGTGGCACGGAATCTTCTTCATCCATTACGCTTGGCTGCTTTGGGCTGTGAATAGACAACCTCGACGACTGTGTCTACCCCAAGTCTTCCCCATCATCTCCATCTTCCCCATCATCCCTACCATCTCTTTTGACTCTCCAGGCTAGGCTGTTCGTAAAGTTGCCTAATGGGGTTATTTCCGGTCGGTGCACAGGCCCCGGCTATTTTACTTTGGGTGCCTTATTGGTGGACTCGGATTGTTCCTACGAAGTATGGACCCTGCTAGCTTCTAGTAGCCTCTCCATCTGTAGATCTGACGTCCTATGCGAGTCTTATTCTCCGTCTGTGTCCATCAGTCGTCCGTTTTTCGGGCCGTTAGACTTGATAAACCGATAAATACCCGCATTTATCTTGTTTGTAGTCATCTGTTCTTTGATTCTGCGTATTCTTCCGTCTCTTTTTGTCTGCCAATTTTGACCAGACGACGAGGTTGACCGTGCCACTTGCTTGGCCTTTGGGAATGGGCTGTCGACTGTCTTGCCTGCCGGCTAACGTACCGATTCATTCAAAGCCATTCATACTATAACTGCCGTGCCGTGTCTGTATCTGATTGCTACACCTCAATTGCACCGCTTAATGTTCGGAATGTCCGAATTTGATAATATAGGCGTGCCTTCTGCATTAGGGTGATTGCACATGTTTACATAATCCCACCTTGCCCTGTTCTCAGAGACTGACTCGCCTCGCCTTTCGCCTTTCAGTCGTTTTTACACGACATCATCTGACCTCTGCCCACTGTCCTTTGCCCCGGATAACTGCCCTTTTTCGGTTCTTCCCCAGACTGTTGCCGCCCCAGCATTTCTCTCTCCCCAGGCTCCCCACAGCTTTCCCCATATTTCCACCTTGCTTGTATGTTTTTCTACTTCAAGGCCTCGATTGCACGCGCCCGATCTCCCTTAATCTTGGGGTCTCATGACTTGTGACTTGTCTATCTGCCCATATCTGCCCATATCTGATTGTACCTGTCCTGCAATCTGTACCATATCTGCCTGTATGTGCCTCGTACGAAGTATCTCTCTCTCACATACTGCCATCTGCTACCTTCCTGAGACCTAAAAAACTAATGCCGCCCGAAGCGTCGTACGCTGCTGATCCAACCACCTTTCATGGGCTCAGTTTGTGACCTCATTTTGTGACCCCTCTGAGAGCACACCTTCGATGACCTTAACGGACTCCAAATAGTTAATTCTCCGCTGCATATGCCGATAATGGAACATGGACAATATTGTTGACCCCGAATAAAGGAAAGAAAAGAAAACGACAGAAACGTGAACCAAAGATACAACACACCATGGACTCCGAATTTGGCTCCCCTGTTTTCCCCAGATATTGACGGCCAATCCGTGATTGATTCTTGAGTCTTGGGCATTATTTTTTTTCTGGTTTGATGTTATGCTCGGTTGATAATGGTAATAAAAACAATAATATCAGAAATACCATTACCACCGTTAGTCTCCCGTCGGGCATTATTTGGACGTTTCTGATCTAAAGACCCTTTCTCTCTTTTACTCATTTCTCGTCTTGCCATCTTCTTCAACTACTCCGTAGAAGAACGATCCCAGCCTTGGAAATGAGCATGGCATGGTTGGAGTCGTGGCGATCTACCGCATCTTATTTTCTTCCGTGTTACCGTCTCTACGGATTCGAGTTGTTGTAACACGCTGTAACACGTTGTGATATATTGTAATACGGGACCGTTGTTCGAGCATGCTCGGTTATCTGTGATTTGTATAGTACATTGACAGACGAGAAGAATTATTACATTCCCCGCCAACTGCATTGGAAAGAAGGAAATGAGACAAAAGAAAAAAGAGAAAGCAGGGAATAATATGGCAATAAGGTAACAAGGTCATAGGGAATAGAGTTGCTAACAGGTCAGACCGGAACCGAGCGAAGGCCAATAAATGGCAGGTAAAAAGAGCGATAAAATATAAAAATATAACGTGAACTAAAAGGACGCAAGAAATAATCTGTTGTGTCTGGGTGTCTGGGTGTCTGGGTGTCTGGGTGCCGACAGTGTGACGTTGACGCTCCAATGACCAGGTTGGGGAAGCCTCGTGGAGAAACAGGAGGAGAGTCTGGAGTAGACTGGAGTAGTCGACAGTGCCAAGGTTGAGACATTGGTCCAGATGACAACGGAATAGGGAATTGGAAATGGGGGAGATAGCGCTTAGTACCACATCCTGTGCGATTATAGTCATTGCCCCCGACTTGACTATATAGTACCGGATCTGCACAACTCGATCTTGTTTTGTTTTCTCTTCTTTCTCTACTCGTCCCTCTCTCGATCCCTCGACTGTCTTTGTGCTTCCCTATCCTCATCCTCGACATTGATGGTAGATTGTAGTCTTCTATTTTGTTGTTTTTGTTCTATATTCGTCTTATCTCTTCTTATCTCTTCTTATCTCATAACTTATATAAGATTACCCCCCCAACAACATCTGCATCTACATCTACATCTACAACAACATGTCCGAGATTCAGAAGCCCGGCGTCGAGAATGTCGAGAATGTAGCCACTGCACCACAGGCAAAGGAGGCTCACGGTATCCAGTCTGTTGCCGCCTCCAACAACATCCCCGAGTCCCTCCTATCGCCCGGCAAGGAAAAGAACGGTCACCGTCTCGATGCCGCTGCCGAGCTGCTGCGCAAGGTTGGTGCCGGTGACGGTACTGAGGGCCAGTTTGTCGTGACCCCCGAGGACAATGCTCGCATTCTGCGCAAGATTGACTTGGTCATCCTGCCCATCATTCTGGTCGTCTACTTCCTGCAGGGTCTTGACAAGGCTACGCTGTCGTACGCCTCCGTCTTTGGCCTGATTCAGGACACACACCTGGTTGGCAAGCAGTACTCATGGCTTGGCTCCATTGTCTACCTGGCCCAGCTAGTAGCCCAGCCTCTGGTTGCATGGCTGCTCGTTACTGTGCCTGTCGGCAAATTCATCTCGACTGCTGTCCTTCTCTGGGGCGCCACCCTGGCTTGCATGACCGCTGCCCACAACTTTGGCGGTCTGCTGACTGCGCGTTTCTTCCTCGGCCTGTTTGAGTCGTCTGTCGCCCCCTGCTTCATCGCTGTCACCCAGATGTGGTGGCGTCGTCGCGAGCAGACCACGCGTGTCAGCTACTGGTACGCCATGAACGGTCTGACCAACATGTTTGGCAGCTTGATCACCTACGGCCTGGGCCACATCAACTCGAGCCTCAAGTCGTACCAGATCATCTTCCTCTTCTTTGGTGTCATCACCGTCGCCTTCTCGGGTGTCATGTACTTGTTCATGCCCGACTCGCCCGTCGAGGCCAAGTTCCTCAAGACCGATCACGACAAGGTCATTGCCGTCGAGCGTCTGCGTATGAACCAGATGGGTGTCATGTCGCGTGAGTGGCGCTGGGACCACGTGAAGGAGGCTGTCTTTGATGTCAAGACCTGGTGCTGGTTCTCGCTCGTGTTCGCCATCAGCATTCCCTCGGGCGGTATCTCCACATTTGGCCCCTTGATTGTCGAGTCCTTTGGCTTCAGCTCCTTCCAGACTATCCTGTTCAACATTCCCTTTGGCTTTGTCCAGCTCGTCGCTACTGTCGGCGGTGCCATTGTTGCCACCCACATCCGCATGAAGGGTCCCGTCCTGGCCGCCCTGTGCCTGCCTCCCATTGCTGGCTGTGTCGTGCTGATGCTGGTCCCCCATGACCAGAGCCACCGTGCTGCCCTGCTTGTCGGCTACTACCTGATTTCCGTGTACCCCGGAATTACCCCACTCATCTACTCGTGGTCTTCCCAGAACACGGCCGGTGATACCAAGCGCAAGGTCGTCACTGGCATTCTTACCATTGGCCAATGTGCTGGTAACGTCATTGGTCCCCAGCTGTACACCACCGCCGAGGCTCCCATGTACGACCGCGGCCTGCGCAGCAACCTGGCCCTGTACTGTGCTATCTTTATGATGACTATTCTGGTCATGGGCTGGCTATTCCGCCTCAACAAGAGCCACGAGGCCCGTCGTGTCGCTGCCGGCAAGAGTGCCAACATTGTCGACTTCTCGCTGTACACTGCAGCAGACGCCGACCGGATCATGGCCGAGATGACTGCCAACGGTGTCGAGGGCGGCGGCGCAGCCACTGGTGAGCGCGCCTTTGACAACCTGACTGATCTCGAGAACGACGAGTTCATGTTTGTCTACTAGTTTTCTTGTCTTGTATCATGAAAAGATTGATTGCGGATGTATAAAATAAATATAAATATAAAATAGATTGCCAAAAGAAAGATCATGGCGCCGTGATATATGATGCTAAGTGCGACAAAGGAAATAAAAAAGAGTGGCCTAGAGTGACAAGTTTGTGCGCGTGATTAATCAAAATAACAAAAAACAATCAAAACATATCCTCCTCGTCCTCATCTAGGAAGCCGAGCCCGCTGTCGTACCTCCGGCGCTTTCGGCTGTCCTTTTCAGTCTCAGAAACTGTGGTGCTCCTACCCAGGGATACCCGCCGTCCCGGCGTGATCCGTTTCCGTGAACTGGATACCGGCTTGTCCTCCACCGGACCTAGCAAATCTTTGCCGAGTTGGCTGACACGCGTCAATTCAGCTTGTAGAGTGGCCACAGCGCTTTGTGTGCGCTGCTTTTCGGCATCGAGCGTGGCAGCCATGCCGGCATTGTCAACGCGCAGCTGCCGCGCCGTGTCATGTGCTGCACGTAGGGCGTCGTTGATCTGCTCAATCTCGCCGCGCAGCTCGTGCACGCGAGCGTCCCGCAGCGCGAGAGCACGGCCGTGGTTCTGGTTGAGTGCCAGGGTAGCCGCGGCACGGCGGTCCAACAGTTCTTGCTTTTCCTGTATCTCTTTCCGGGTCGACTTGTTCTCATCTTTGGACTCGGCCAGCTCCTTCTCGAGCCGCTGCACCAGTGCCTCCAGCTCGGCCATGTCGCGTGCATAGCTGGCTACCGCACCCTTGAGGCGGTCCAGACCGACCTCGAGTTCGACGACGCCCTCGCCCTGTGTCAACAGGAGGGACTCCTTCTCAGCAAGCATAGCATTCTTTTCTGCAAGCATTGTGTTCTTTTGTTCGATGAGAGAATCGCGCTCGGCGACTTCGTCCTTGAGCTGGTCCATGGCCGACACGCGCGCAGCCAGCTGCTCTTTGAGACTGGCCTCAATCTCGCGGTGTTCGTCTACGCGGGCCCCGGCTTCGCGCGCGTTTGTGCTCAGTGTGCGCAGACGACTGAGGAGCAAGTCAAGAATCTGGGCAGCCGGTGCCGTCAGTGGCAGCTCAATCTCGCCGGGTGTGAGGTACTCGAGCTCGAGGCGGGCTGTACGGAACGCGGCCGAGAGGTTGGCAACTACTTCGCTGGCATCGCTCTGTCTACCACTTTGTCCGTCCTCCTTGGATGTGAAGCCGAGTGCGGCAAGGCTCTTGGAAAGGCCTGTGAGAGCGACAGTCTTGTCGGAGAGGGCGCGTAGTACAAGGGTTACCTGCTCATCAAGAGCTGCTGGCGATGCAGGAGAAGATGTGTGCACCTCAGCAGAGGCGATCTTTTCTTCAATAACCTTGACAAGGCCTTGGTATGACTCGAGAGCAGTATTGAGCTTGGCTGTCTCGCGGTGGAGAGAGGCCACCTCGTCGCGGAGAACGTCTGTCTCTGGGTCTGGCAGGCATGCCTGGACATCCGCCTCGGCTGTAGAGACTGATGACGGGGTCTCAAGTGATGAGAAGAGGGGCGACGGAACACCCGAGAGTGTGCTTGGCCGTGCTGTTGGCCGTTTGGTAGAAAACAAGTGCATACTTGGTGTAACTGGTGCGGCGTCCGAGACGGGTGAGATGGGGTCTGGCATCCAGGCAGCCGGGCTTGTCGCCGGTGGCGTCGGGAACGAGCTCTGGCCGGCATTGCAGTCGCCAAATGAGATGGTGGCTTGACTGTCGTCCAGCCGTCTTGGTGGCGGCTGTCTCTGCCGCCGGCTGGGAGTGCTGCACTGCAGCTCGGCCATGGTCGTGTCGCCAAACACATCATCGCCCATGTCGGTCATGACTTCTGTCATTGTTTCCATAGCATCGTCAATGTCTACCAGTTCGGTCAGCTCGCTGGATGCAAATGGATCGCGTGCTGCCATGGTCCAATCACTGGTACGGTTATGGTGCTCGGCGACACCGCTGGCACCCTCGAGCTGGTTCCGGAGGATGCGCAATTCACGCTCAAGAGCCACGATGCGCCCATTGTCTTGCATAACGGTAATGTCGTTTTCCTGCAGAGCCATGAGCCGCTCAATTTCGCGGTCCTTGTCGGCCACATCCCTGCGTAGCTGCTCCAGCTCCAGCTGAGTGGCAGCCGCACGGGTTTTCTTCTCACGCTTGGCCGCGCGCTGCTCGTCGTAGATGAGGTTCATTTCTTCGCTGAGACCATTGCGGCGAAGACGACGCTTGATACGACCATCGATTACCTGGCGCAGCGGAAGAAAGGTGGCCTCTGTGATGGGTGAGCTGGGATTGTTTAGGCCAAAAGCCAGAGATGTCCTCCGGATCATGGGTGTAATGCCGGTTGACAATGAGCCTGAAGACAGGGACGAGGAGGGGGTGGCCGGGCTCGGGTCAGAAAACCGGACCCGGCGCTTTGTCTTTGTTGATTTTGAGAACGCAGATGCCCGTGAAGAGTGGCGGCGAGATGGTGTGGTCGGCGTCGATGATGTAGATGGTGTCAATGGGGGTGTAGGAGGGGCGTTGTGGTCGGCCAGGGGCATCGAAGCACGACGACGCGTCCGTCGGAGGGCAATAGGCAGATCCATGTTGCGATAGATGCAATGATTTAATGAATAAGTAAATACATAGGGTGGAGAAATGAAAAGTGCAGAGCTTAAACACAATCACGTATTTGAATAAACAAGAGTTGCAAGAAGTCTCAATAAATCAAAGATCAAACAATCAACCTTTGAAATGCAAAATCAAAACAATAATACTCAAAGCAAAGCAAGTGAAGAAAAGTGGCAATTGATAGTCCTACATGAACCCTAGATGCTATGGAGAAGTAAACAAAGCCCCCCCGTTTATACAAGACGCGTTTATCATGCAAAGAGAGGCGAAGAGGAGTTTGAAGAAGAGGAGCATCTGTCACGGCCTTGTCTTAAGCGAAGCCACCTTGTGCGACCGCGTTTTGTGGGCTTCTATCAAGCATTTACAAACTTTATTGGCTCTCTGACACTCTTTCACCACTTGCAGATCCAGTGTTGAAGGATGGCTGCATAACAAAGAATGAGAGGCTGCAAGGGCTCGGGTTTGACTGGCGGTGGAGATGGAGTCGATGGAGATGGAGTCTCGAGGTGTCGATGTCGTTTGTTTACGTTTCCCAATCAGGACTAGCGCATACCAATGCGGCCCGTCGTGAACCTCGTATACAAGCAGAGCGTGTCAGCCGTTGTAACACGCTGTGTTCTGTGTTTCCTTGGACTTCTTTAATGTTAGTTATAATAAAGAAAACGAGCCCTTCGTGACATGTAGCTTTGCCATCCAGTCTACTAGTTCAACAGGTTACAATGCTGGAAAGCGTTTGATGATGATCAGTCTTAACCATCTCGCAGACGTCAACAGGAGACGCATTCATCTTCACCAGTAAGGCATAATATGATATAAATAAGATAAATGCATTCCCCGTGAGCAGTTGGAATAGATCCAGCCATGTACCTAACCAATATATAAAGAGAAAAGAGTAATAAGAGGTAATGAAGCCGCTGCCGATTAGGCTGTGACAAAAGGATAGTATCCGCGTCTGTATGGCAGACGACAGGAAGCAACCAGGACACTTGGGTAGCCAGTAAACGAGTAACCATGGTGTTCCAATGATGAATACAAAAAGTAGAAGTGAAACGTATGAAAAATAGATAGATGAAGAAAAGGAGAAGAACTCCGCCAATGCCTGCCCACTCAATGAAGAACGAAGAACAATGAACAATGAACAATGAACAATGAAAATGAAGGAAAGAAGAACATAACGATAACGCATAAAGAATAAAGAATAAAGCAAAAAGCATAAAGCATTCGCATAAGACATAAAACAAACATAAACGCAAAGACTTGACGAGCATGATGAAACTCAGACAGCCAGCTGATGCGGTTCTTGGTTGGGATAGTAGCACGGCAGGAACTAGATATAGTCAGCATTTCGTCCATTTAGAATCGAGGTCGCAGGAGTACTCACGTTTATCACAATCATCATGGGTATATCAAATGTGTCGCGCCGGATATGCCAACAGTAGGAGCACTCAAGCTTGCCGCCCCTGGCGATCTTGGCAATGCCGTGCTCGCCGTCAATACGCGCGACGCGGCTGCTCAGAATGCTGCTCGCCGGCCGGCCAGGCCCGGATGCACCAAGACTGATCGTGCCCGAGTTGGCGGACAGTTTGGAAGGTGTCGTCTGAGGCCCGCCCGCCGTCTGGGGCTCGTCTGTGACACTACCGCCGGCCGAGGCCGTGGCCGATGAAGCATCCAGCATCTCGCGCGTGCGGTACTTGAGCAGGCGGCACTTGCGGTTGACGGATCCACGACTGTCGCCAAAGGCTAGGTGTGCAAAATCCTCGTAAAACTCAATGACATTGTCGTCGTCCATGAGCTCGGCCAAGAACAGCGGCTGCAGTTTGCCGTCAGCCGTCTTGGCGATCTCGGCATTGAGTGCGCGCATTCTGGGTGTCGCGCCGGCACGGCCATTCACAGGCGTCTCTTCCAAAGGAGCCAGAGGCGCGACGGCATTGGGCGACACCCCAGTGTTGATGTTCAGATTGGGCTCTTTGCCGAGAAGCACATCCTTGGTCCAGCCGGTCAGGGCGGCAAACTCCTTGTTGACAGCAGCCACCTCGCCTGTGCGGCGCAGTACAATCGTGGGGCTCGACACTTGGTTCATAAACTCTTCATACTCGAAGAGCGTGCGCTGGAAGCACTTTTCCATAAACACCAAATCTTGCCGGTTCAGGGTGCGCGTACACGAGATAAACGATGGGCGGATGCTCGACAGCGCCTTGGCAATGCGGTGGATCTTGCCGGCCGGGAAGCGGCGCTGCAGCAGAGCAATCAGGCGGTGGAACCCGTTGACGTACATGTACGGCTCCTTGACGGTCTCGTATATGGACGACGGGTCGCGGTGCCGCTTGCCCAATATTGACTGCGGCAGCATCTTGGACACGGCCGCCTTGGCCTTTTGTTGTTGCTGCTGCTGCTGCTGCTGTACCTGCTGCTGGTGATGCAGGGCCTGGGCCTGGGCCTGGGCATGCTGCAGCTGGGCCTGCGTGAGCGACGCCCGGCCATTGCCCAGAACAGATGGCGGGCCGCCACCGTTGCTGGCGTTGGGGTTGTTGCCGTTGCCACCCAAATTGGGCAGACCAAAGGGCGCCGTTGTCGGCGAGCCCTCAAAGCCATAGCTGGTTGGCTGTGGGCTGTTGTTGTCCGTGCTAGGACTCTGCAGGCTCGCGGGCGCTGCGGCAATGGCATACGCGTGCGGCAGGCCGTGCTGCAGGTTGCCCTGGGTATAGAAGCTGTTGGAAGTCGAGTCCATGTTCATAAAGTCGTTCATCAGCCCACTTGCACTGGCAGCACCGCCGTCGTACAATGTCTGGTTGACACCGCCGCTGCCAAACACGTCGGCGGCTGAGCTAAAACTTCCAACACCAGACCCGTTCCGTCCGCCTTGCTGTGATAATGAAGACGAATCGTGCGGGTCGTCGGTGCCGGCACCAGACATGTGGCCAAGCATGCCAAACTCCATGGCTGCATACTGGCTGCCAAAGTTGATGCCCTCGAGATTGAAGTTGAACAGGGCCGGGTTGCTGGGGTCAAACAGCGCCGGCGAGAAACTGGTCATGCCCGCCGACGCCGACGACAGTCCACTGATCCCTGATAAAGGGTTGTTATCATTGGTACTGGATTGGAAACCGGGCGATACAGGCGACTGCGGCCCTGGGAACGTAAGCGTCTCTGGTAATGTGCCAGTGGGTGTCTGCTGTGAGTTGGTAAAGACGGGGAACGACGGAGCTGTCGACTGCGAGAATAAGGACGCAACATTGGACGTGGACACGTCGGAGCCAGCGTTGGATGCGTGCCGGTGGCCGTGCCCGTTATTCGCCGTAGAGCGGCCTGATGTGCTCGATGCGGGCACGTTGTAGTTGGGACCCAGCACGGGCCGCAAAGCCTCGGCCGGGGCATCGTGAAGGTACTTGGCCTTTTTGCGCACACCGTCCTGGCAGCCGTCGGCAAGACCTCTCTTGATGCAGCGCTGGCACGGCCGCTCGTCGCCACATGTCAAGTGGGCACGCTGGCATGCAAAGCACGCCCGACGGGCCTTTTTGCGGCGCGGCCGTAGCGGGTCCTTGGGATCATACTTTTTCTTAAGCTCAGCAGGGGGCGCTGCGGCTGTACCTTGGCTGCCGGCTCCGGGTTCCGACTTGATATTCCGTGCGTCGTTCATCTTGTCGGTATCGGTGTCGTCGTGACTTTGGTCGTGATCGAGGTCTTGCTCTTGTTCAAGGTGATCATGTAGTTGCGTAACGTCCTCGTAGTCGTTTTCTGACATGGCATCCGAGACGTCGCCTTCGGTGGTATCCATATCACCCAACATCGTGACAGGTTCTCTGGGCGTGAGTGCCGAGCAGAGAGTAGGTATTTATATTGGGCGGTCCCAAGGGACCCCCGGGGCGAACAGGAGGAGATACTGAGGGGGTGAATGACAGCAAGCTGGCAGGGGGTGTGTGGGGGAGGAGAAAGTCCCTGTGCTGACAGACCACTAACAATAGTCTATCAGACCTGTTTACCAGACCTCAATCTATCAAGTCTTAAAGTCCAAAAGTCTAGTACCCTGATACCTCTGTGAATAAGGTAATGCAGTGTGACGGAGGCGGTCACACAGCAGGCCAGCTTTCTTGGGTTCCGCTCCTTTGCTCTGCGTCTGCAATCCTATGGCGTTTTTGAGGACGGGTGTCTGGGCTTGATGTCGCTGGAAATATGAGAACAGCGGCAACGGAAGCGGCTTTCCGGAGATGGTGTGTAGAGGTATCGACGTTGCTATTCGGCGTCTGCTGTTCGTTTCGTTGCTCGTTGTCTGTTGACTTTGGTCTGTGGTCCGTTGAGTTGTTCGTTGCCAGTTTCCAACTTCCGAACGCTGATGCAAGATGAGAGAATAGGCTAGATTCTAGATTCTAGCTGTCGATATGTGAATGGATGGCTGCCTTGCATACAGGCAGTAGACAAGTATTGTGTCTTTGCGTGGTCGGCTCTGGGTGCAGAGGGTAGATAAAAGTGCCGGCGGATAAGGGACAGGGACGATATCCGACGACTATATTCAGCAGCAGCCAAAGACAGCCAAAGACAGCCAGAGTGAAAACCTCCGGGCATGCGCGTGTGGCGTTGGTGCACAGAGCACAGAGCACAGAGCACAGGTACACGAGTACAGCGTACAGCGTGCCGTCTACTTGATATTCGACTTGCCCTCGCACAGGATGCAGGAAGGATCTGGGCGTGCTACACGGCGGTCGTATATGTGGGAGATGCGTATGTATAGAGTCTATAGTCTATAGTTTAGTCTATAGTATAGTCGAGGTCGTCGCCAACAGCTGGAGCTGAGATATGATTGTGCAAGACGAGGCGGCAGGGATGATGCGAGATGAGCGTCGTGAGCGGTAGAGTGATTTGACGCAGGGGGGTTTGTAGAGATAAGTAGATGTATACTTTGGTAAAGACAGGTCGTTAGAGAGAGAGACAGAGACAGAGGCCGACAGAGACTGAGGAAGAGGCCGAGAGCAGCGGTCGCCGACTTGAGTTACAGATCGAGGTGCCCGAGAGGTGTATAGAACGGTGGAGTGGAGAGTTTCGAGCTGAAAGCAACTGCAATTGGACCAAGCAGTCAGAGAGAGCCTCAACGGGTCTGACAAGAGTCTGAGAGCTTGTTTAACAGAGTCCAGAGAAAAACGTCGTGGCCAACGGGTCAACGGCTTCGTCGCCGACGAGGTCGAGGTCGGTGTTGGGGTGGGCCGCCCTTGGGACGGTCAATGGACGAGCTCTGGTCGAGGGTGCGGGTGGCGTATGGTCGAGATGTGGGAGTTGATTGTAGTTGTAGTCTGTACTTTGTAGCTATTCAAAGATATTCGTAAACTGCAGCCAATACAGAGCGATGCCGTCAGAATTGTCAACTCAAAGTCGCAATGGTCGTCGGTCGCGCGAGGTGGGGCGGGAATTAAAAGAATTTAATTCGAGTAGGTAAAATCGCATACAATCGCACACTGGGAAAAATGGAGCCAGCCTTCTTCATTTCTTAGCCCTTTTAGTTGGTTTAAAGTTGGCATTTTATTTTATTCGCGATCGCTGATGTCAGTTTGGTGTGGAGTCAATAGTGGAGGAAGGTGCGCAATGACGGCGGCGCAAGCCAATGAGGGAGTCTGTTCTTTTCTTCATCTTTTTCTGTGCTTTCTGTCTTCTTCCTGTCTTTGCTTTGTCTTTTCTTTTGTAGACCTCTGCCCTTGTGTCTCTGTCATTTGTGTATGGTCTGGTTCTCTCTGTTTCACTTGTGACTACTCTCGGCTATGGCTCAAGTTGTGTGCCAAAATGCTGAAGAATCCCATGCGGATAGATTGGGAAAGATGTGATTATACAGTAAGTATGCATAGTCGATCTTATGAAGAACACTATGACTGGCTCGCAATCACAACTCATTTGTTCGAGTCTATTTCATATCTCGGTCTCAGCCGCCGACACTCGGGCTGATTCCGGACGATTGACTGTCAGTCTGATGCACAATTGCCGAAGCCGGGGTACATAATACGCGCTATCAGATAGAAAGAGAAGGCACGCTGATGGGGCTATGGAAATCAAAAGAAAAAACGGCGCCGACAGAATAACAATGCCGTGAAGAATGTATGTAGATGCAAAGTACATTCAAGATGACTAAGATGCGGAGAAGCAATTCGCGGGGAAGCTCTTACTACGGAGTACTATCTTATTACTGTATTAAGGGGAAAGCAAGTTCATGATCAAAGCAGAGAGGGAAAGAGAGAAAGATGGAAAGCGGGAAAGAAAGAAACGAGGGAAAGAGGGAAAAAGGGAAAGAGGCAACAAGGTAAAGCATGCCTTTGACTTTCTGTACAAGGCAGGAGCGTGCGGGAAAGCGCCGAGAAAAAGAAAGAGGGTCTGCCAGCAAAAAATGGTCGCGTGGGCTTGGCTTGGGTGGATACTGGTAAGTGGGCTCGGTAGACTCGAGGATTGACTTGATTGATGGTTGCCTCTTTCCTTGTTCTGCGTTGCTCTTTCCACGTACCAATTATCAACAGTCGCTCCTTCTTCTTTTGCGTTTGAATTGGGATATATTTTAAACGACACATCAATGCGTATACACTCTATAACATGCGGGAGAAAAAAAAAACATTGAGACTCTCTTGATGACTCGATCTATAAATAATTATATATATCTAAATACGAATAAGACGTCCATGCTCGCTAGCAATTTGACCAACTTTACAGGCCACCATAATATCAGCTTCACCGACTTTGCCATTGGCGCGGCTTCTCCCTCGCTCTTTCTTGTCCTGTCTCATCTTTCCCATCGCTCCTCCCTTCTCCTCACTCGTCTCTCCTCACTGCTCCCTCACTCCTTCCCTTTCCCCATCCGTCTTCCTTTCATGCTTTTTGCTATTGGCAGGCTCTTTCTCTCTCTAGCAATGCTGCGGGGTTTTGCTAGCCGTGTCCCAGCTGAGAGCAGATCTCCCCGAATATTGTCACTGGTACGTGCCAACGCACTTCCCACGTGTGCCGAAGCATGTAGATGATACCATGCATTCTGTACTGTGCCCTTCTCTCAAGTCCGGGGCAGCTTCCGCAATCCATCCACATATGAACTAATTACTCTGCAGAAACAGTTCCTTCTATTTAATCTATCATTTATCTCTCAAAGCAAGCACCGCCTGTTGAGGATAGATATACTAGAGGTGGCTAGTGTGCGGCATCGCTGACATAATCACGACTTACATAACGACGTCCCTACCAATGGCCAATCTCAACTCGACATCAGCATTATGCATAACATCGTGATCACCTTGTACTTTTGCTCGACGTAGGCCGTCCAAGCTGAACTTCAGCCGTCTGCACGGTTATTGGCGGGGAAAACGGCCTTTCTACAAGTCCTTAATTTCTCCCGCGTTAGTCGCGGCGATTTGCCTGTTTTGATGGCCTCATCCTCGTCATGCGAATGTGCCTTGACTGTGCTTATGTGATTGTAGATGTGGATGTGATTGTGATTGTGTACTTGTGCATGTCTGTGCGTTTTGGGGAGTGTAGCTAGAGTATATCAAGAGTGTATTTGATTGTGTGTGATTGTGTGAATGTGACTCAAATGCGTGCATGCATGTATGTGTATGTATGATTACCTGGCTGTTGGCATCCTTCCCGTGCAACATATTACTAATCGGATACCGTCTTTTGTTTCATTTTGTTTTATATGTAATCTTTTATTCTATTCTTTATTCTTCAGTAACGATCCTGCAATATCCATGGCTGCCCAAGCACACCATCACACTGCTTGGCGCTGCAGAGACATGGCAAGTAGGAAGCGAGCAGAGCAGGCAGCTGGATGAGTGACGAGACGAGCGAGAACGAGAGCAAGAGTGCATGTTGAGCCCAACCTGACCGGAATAGGAAGCGGTAAGCGTCGTGACTGAGAATCAATACTGGAGATACTTCAAGTATATGCATATAAATCCGATAAATATAAATCCGATAAATATAAATCCGATTAATGTAGGAGAATAGACGGAGTCATAGTTTCATAAGATTTGATGCGGCAGAATGATCATCAAAAAAATATGACGAGATATGTGATCGATCTAGGCCTCAGTCACAGATGAGGGGTGACAACGCACAAGCTTGTAGGTAATTTTATTTGGATACTCTCTCATTGATCAAAAGATATGCGCTACGGCGTTATACCTGCACAAGATGCCTGCATCTTCATAACACAATGCACATTGCATAATGCTAGTTGTGCGTATTTTTGTTGCACATGGCATTCGACATGTATGTCTCTCATTCTCTCCGATGTCTCGAGACGACCACGTCCACAGGCTGGGCAATAATCTTAGTCTGGGATTTATTTCTGCTTATTTGTGTTCAGCCTGCCAGCCTACCAATGCTTTCTATATCGTAACCGATTGCATCCTCGACCATGATCTCCCACACCACATTGAATATAACAAACCAGCGAGAAAAGCTCCAGGGTAGCAGTCTATCCACCCGAGGCAGTTGAGGTAGTTGAGAATGGCTCAAAGAGTGTGCTCCAAGTAGCTTTCCTCCCATCTTTCTACTTTAATCCTCTCATGGCCATCCTTATTTTCACCTTTCATGTACCCAACGCTTGATCCTTTATTCATATGCCGATAGTTGAGACTGATGACCTCCTCATCCTTCTCGTACACCCACCCCGTCCTGGTATCACTCATCACACTCGTACAAGCACCATTGGCCTCGTATACTCCCCTATCCCAGTGCTGATATTCTTTGTAAAAACAATTGCTTAGATAGTATAGATAAAATGAGAGCGAGGGTATTGCGTTGCACCAGTGATATGCATACGCCCCTCTGCGAGCATACAGAGCTGTACACTGCATGCGCTCAGGCGCCCACACGCTCAGACAATCAAGCCATTCATAACACAATCCTCAGCCTTACACAGCATCTGCAGGGCACCTTCTTTTCCTTTCCTTTCTCCTTCAAGTCATGTTGTATGCGTATATTTACTCCATCATATCAGCATCAATAATTAGACGTCACAATTAATCAATTAAGATTACATCGTGGGGAATTAATCTTTTTTTTTAACTTCTGATATTCACATTTGTATATTTGGGTATTTAAATGTTCAGATGCTTAGATGTTTAGATAATCCCAACATGTCCAAAATAAATGACAACGCCAGCTATGCAATATGTACGAGAAATGACAAGATACAGCTATACAGGATATTAATTAGCTGCAATGAGCAGCCTAGTTGACAGCAAAACGACTGCGGCCTCTCAATCGCTTGCCGTACTTGAAGAACAAAAAGGGAAACGGAAGCATGGCAACAGCCATGAATGCAAGCACTGATGTTGCCCACTGATCGCCGATGCCCTTGTACATTTGCACACCAAACAGCGGGAACGCGGCAGATAATGTGCACCGCACAAAAGCATTGCCTGCCAGGGCACTTGCGGCATACAATGGGTAGGCATCCACCAGAAAGGTAAAGATGCCACTAAAGGCAAACAGCGCTCCAAGGCCAAAGACGCCAGAGCCAAGAATCGGCAGGATCCAGTGGATCGAGGCGTACGAGGTCCAGCCGAACCAGAAAAGACCGATAGGTACAACAATAGCACCCACCATGACCGACGGCAGCCGGTCTTCGGGCTCGCTCTGGTGGCCGGGCCGCTTGGCAATCAGCCGTGCACGCACTCGCGTCCACAGCGGGAACGAGGCGCCGGCAGAGGCCATGCCGACAAACATGCCGAGGAACGACAGGCCCGTCTGCGACAACGTAAAGTTGTGGTTGCCCTTAAACACAATGGGGAAGGCGCCGAAGAAAAGATAGATGATGCCCAGCAGGATGGCAGAGTACATGTCTAGTGCAAGGCACATGGGCTCGTACCGCAGCAGCTGGAAGGGCCGCAGAAGTGCGTTGCCAATGGCGCTGGCCATGCTCTTGTTGGCATTGGCCTTTTCCAGCGGTGCCTGCCAGCGGTCGTCGCCCGTCTCTTTGCGCAGGCGCTGGGCCTTTTTTTGCAAGAGCACTGGGTGGTACGTCTCGGGGACAAAGAGGAGAAGCGCAGAAAAGAGACAAAAGGCCCAGATAATCAAGGTGTAGTGTGTCCAGCGCCAGTTGTCGGGGTTGGTGTTGATGAAACCTCCGATGAGCGGGCCAATGGACGGTCCTAGGAACGGCGCCGTCGAAAATACCGCCATCGGCGCCTGCATGGTTTCCTTTGAGAACAAATCGCCGACTGTGCCGCCAGAAACGGACAGGAATGCACTGCCGGTAAACCCCTGGAAGAAGCGCACAATGATCATGGTCTCAATGTTCTTGGCAACGGCTGATGGGATAATCCAGATCGTGAACAGGAAAAAGCTGCCCAGGTAGATGGGCCGGCGGCCATAAAACTCGCTGAGAGGACTCCACGCCGGGCCGAGGGCAATGCCAAGAACAAACGTGGATAGGCCGATAGTCGCGACAAGTGTCGATGTGCCCTCAAACTCGGCGTTCATGCCCGTGTATGACGACGTATAGATGGAGCTCGCGCAAGTGACGGCGGACGAGCCAAAGCAGGTGATAAACACAATCAACCACTTGCGCCATGTCGCCATGCTGCGCGGGCACATGGGGTCTGCATCGCCGCCATCCCATGCGACCTCGTAGGGGTCTTTTTCTTCTGTGTCGGGTCCCAGTACGACCTCGTCGACGACGCTCGTGTTGGCTTCGAGGTCGGCTTCGCTGCGGTGGCGAGAAGCGCTGCGTATCCGGGCAGGTGGAAGTGTCTCGGTCTCTATTGACTCTATAGAGTCTTCTTCGTTGTCGTCGTCATCGTCATCGTCGACAGAGACAGTCTCGGATCCGTTGTCGTCGATAGTGCGCTCGCTCTTGGCATTGTCAATTCCGTCGATAGGTCTTGGCTGTTCGTAGACGGTGGCGTCCTCGGCCGCATCCACGGCCTTGGATGACTTTTCATCCATTCTTGCAGTGCAAATGAACTGTAGGAAGAAAGAAAAGAACAAAACCCTGCAGAAAGATGAGGAGAAGAAGAAGAAAAGAAAAAAAAAAAAATCGACAACGGCTTTCACCGTGCTATTGACGTCAACCGCTTTCTTAAAGGAGAAGAATGCTATCGATTAGACATACGCCAAATAAAAAGCCGAAGGCGAGACTAGTAACAAATAAACGTAAAAACAAGTGCGGCAAATGGAAAAAGCTTCCAGGCACGGGAACTAAACGGCCTTGTCCCAGCGCGGGCAAGCCGATATGTATGAGATGCCTGTCACGCTAGCTTTGCTGCTCTGGAGAAATTTATAAATAATGTAGTAATAGCAATGACAGACGGTTGTAGCGAAGACGACCCTGGACTATGGAGACTCGGCCGACATTGAACCGGTGTTCATAGTGAATCTTGGGCAATGCCTTTTTATATAAGGATAAGGTCATGAATAAATCTCAAACCAAACTAAGAAAAAGAAAACGAAAACTGAAATAGACGGGAGAAAAGCAACACCCGGTGATGATCTTTATCAGATGTCAAATGTCAATGACAAACACACCCAGGCAGATAGATACACGGACAGGATGTGACACTAGCAATCCATTATTCAGCGGCGGAACAACTCTAATTCCTCGCTCTTCGCTCTTTAAAGCATCCATCTCTTTGGTCTAGTTTCCAAGGGGTCGTCCTTTTATTCAAAATAGTCTTTGGAGGACCCGGGATGCCGGAACACGGCATCTTCCCTTCCCTTCTCTTCTCCGCAGCCCCTCGCACGTGTGGCACCGGCCAGCAGGAGAAACCATGGCAAGCAAAATTGGTCATGCTATTATATTGTACGGTCGACATGCGGATCGCGTATCGAAATGCAGACAACGTATAGTGCCATGTTTTGTTCTTGCGTGATTTACTACTATTTTTATGCTACTGCCGTATATAACAACTTGGCAACATTGACAATGTCGCATCATGCGACTGCTTCCGTCTACTCTCGCCCCGAGGCCTCGTCGCCGTAAAGACCAAGTTCGCCAGAAAGAAGCCGAAAATAAGGATGACTAATCACACGTGGTTATGACGGGCCAAGTATCACGATTTTATTTTCACTTGTTCTTCTCGGCGTTGACCGTAAAAGTAAACAATTACACGGCCATATCATTCGTTGATGTACGCCATAAATTATATTCATTACATCACTGACATCGGCTTGCTATGAAAGCGGTCATGTCCTCGTTGGCGGAGAAGACCGCACCCATGAGGTAGATGCCATCAGTTATTACTTGTAAAGCTTATTTCAAAAAGTTGCTGTCAAAGGGACTGCGATTTTGCACGGAAATTAACTATACAGAAAATGGCAACGATAAATTGAGGTGCCGAGATTATATTGTATTGCGTGACGGCATTTTCTTGGACTGCACTGGTCACTATCATATGGCACGTGACCGGCATCGTTTTGTGTGAACATCGTACAAGATCACGAGAATCGGCCCCTCCCGTTATACACATGCCATGTCCAACCATGTACGTCCACTCTTTACTTGCATCGCGATCTCAAATGAATTCAAAACAAACTATCTATCTGGTACCTTATGGAAGAAGCTGCCCAAGTCCTACCGCAGTTCGAAGCCCTGCTCCACGTCGCGTCAAGCCAGCTGTGCGTCAGACATGTAGTGCGCGCCACCAGCGCAACGGTATCCCCCATTTTGCTTGATCCATGCGTAGCCTACGGGACAGCAACCCATCGCCTTTAGCTTTTCCTGCATCGCAGCCTCTTCTTTGCGGCGGCGCTCCTCCTCAACTAGCCGGCGCACAATCGCGTCACGCGCGGCTTCGCTGGCCTCGTCGCGTTCCTTGAGCAACTGCCGGTACTCGCTTTCGCGCTGCTCTTCCGCTTCGCGATCCTTCTGAAGCTGTTCCCAGACCTCATCGCTCACACCGGCGTCCCGCAGGCTGTACCGGTTTTGATCTTCTTTCTTTACATTGGCTACCACCTCCTTGGGCGCCTCCTCGGGTGTCTCAGACAACTCCTCTTCCGGTGTCTTGCTGGGCTCCGCTGCGACTGGCGCTGTGCTTGTGCTAACGGATGTGGCATTTTGTGTCTGTGGATTTTCGCAATGTGCCATTTGTAGCTCGTCGCGTTGAGGCGGCGGCATGCTACCCTTGTTCGTTTGGCGTCCGCTACGCTCATGCAGCATACCCCCAAGCACCTCACGCACAATTTCAGCAGAAAGAACGAGCGTCTTTGTCTTGTGGCCCTGCTCATCCTTGAGGATCTTGGTGCCCATGCTCGTGGCCAGCGTCTTCACATCGCGCGAGTTGGCCCAGCTGGCTTGTGCCATAAGCAGCTTGAAGATGCCGATGATCTCTGCAGAAAAAGCCGCGTCATCGAGGACAGACAGATCAACACACACTCCGCGTGCTTCCAGGGATTTCTTGCGCCCTTCAAGTGTCTTTTTCATGAGAAGAGCGCAGTCGGAAGGCGGCAAGTGGTGGAAGTTGACGGACTCGGTAAACCGCGACGTCAGGCCCTCGTTGGCAGACAGCAGTCGGTTCATGTCAGCTTCGTACCCAGCCATGATAATGATCATCTTCCGCTGGTACTTTTCCTTTGTTGCGCAGTCGACAATCTCATCGATTGCCTCCTTTCCAAATACTCCGTCAGCTAGCCGGTATGCCTCATCAATAAAGAGCACTTGACCCAGTGCCTTGTCCAACATTTGCACGACCTTTTTGGCCGTATGTCCAACGTATTGTCCCACCAGCTCAGATGCCGAGCATTCTGTTACTTGCGCCGTCGCCAAAAAGCCCATGTCATAAAACACCTTGCCCATGCGGCGTGCTGTCGTTGTCTTGCCGGTTCCGGGCGGGCCTCGGAAGATAAAGTTAAACGGCACCGACTCCTTAATTTCCGCTGCATCCAGCCCAAGCGACCGCATTGTCCGCACAGTTTGTTGGTACCCCTCGAGCTGTGCAATGATTGCCTCAGCTCCCACTGTGCCCTCGAACAGCTTGCTGAGATTGGTATCACCGCCCGTATCCGCGCGGGCGAAGTCCTTGTCAAAGTCTTCAGGCCGGAGTACACTGTCCTGCTTTGTAGACTTGTTCTTGCCATTCGTGCTATTGGCAGCTCGTTCTTTGCGCAGCCTCATTTGGTGGCGCGTTTTTGCAGCATCCAATAATATGTCCACCTCGCCTGCATTGCCAAAGTTTGGTCGGTTGCGTGCACGGCTGAGCACCTCAAGGGCCACCTTTCTAGCCCCATCAGTCGCTGTGTAGCTTTGCTGAGCGAGCTTCATATCTAAGATAAGACCCAGTTCGGCCTCGGAAAAGTCCTCAAACACAAATCCAGAGGCGACGGGGAAGCGACGCGCAAGGCCGGGATTGACATTTTGGAACATGGCCTCCATCTGCTCTGTGTATCCAAGAAGCAGCACACAACGGTCGTCACCAGGGACGCTCTGCACCTCAGCCACGATTGTGTCGATGACAGCCGTCTTGTAAATATCTGCTCCGCCTCCGATGCCATTTGCGTTGCCTCCGTAGAGGCCATAGGCCTCATCGATAACCAGGATCTTGCCGACCGAGGATGCTAGGATGCCCTTTGTCTTCTTTTCCGACTCGCCAAGAGCTGCGCCCACGAAATCGGACGGGTTGCGCACGACGACCTCTCCATTGCTGAGAAGACCAAGATCGCCCAAAATTTGGCCGTAATATTTGGCCACGGTCGTTTTTCCAGTGCCTGGGTTACCCAAGAAAACCTTGTTGACAGAATACTCAATCGGAGCCTCCTCGGCCAGCTCGCGGAGATAATTTTGGGAGATACTGTCGACGAGAGCATTGACAGACTGCTTGACAGATACAGCGCCGATCAGCTTGTTCAGTTTTGCCCAGCCAGCCGACTTGGCAAGGGCCTCAGTTGGCTCGGGGCCAATGAGATCCTCCTTAGTGAGAAAGAAGTCGTCTGGCTTTTCCTCCGCCTTTTTCTTGGACCGACGCTCTCTGCGTAGTCGATTGGACTGCCGTTTGAGAATCTGGGCCACGACATTTTGGACCGCTCGTGCATTTCCAAAGCCAGGCTTGCCACGACCCCGGCCAATACGACGTGCCACCACCCGCATATACAGTCCTCCGTCTGTGTTTGTGCTCTTTGCCACATCTTGAGGTCCGACCTCCCACTTCATAGCACCATCAAAGCGGGTATCGACAATAGATTTGAGAATCTGCAGCAACTCATCGTCGGTATAGTCGGTGAAGCGGAGCTCCTCGGGGAAACGGCTTTGTAGGCCAGGGTTGTGTGCAAAAAAAGACTCCATCTCCTTGTCGTAGCCAGCGAGCAAAAAGACGATTTTCCCCGTCAGGTTCTCGACTTCAGCCAAGAGATAGTCCAACACGGCGCCGCCACCGTGGCTGTTGCCGCTTGTCAGCTGGTACGCTTCGTCGATAAAAATGACACCACCGCCGTCGTTGAGCACGCCGTCGACCATCTTCTGGCAATTGGAGACACCCTCGTTTGCCAGCTTGGCGCCCGTGGTCTCCACAAACTTGTTTCCTGGTATGACGCCCATGCTCGCGAGGAATTCAGAAAGCAGACGCGCGACAGTGGTCTTGCCAGTTCCCGGGTTGCCAAGCAGCGCGCAGCCGTAGCGCTGGTGCTTGTTATCGACGGGAAGACCCTGACGGATGGCGGTGTCAACAGTGTTCTTGATGCTAAGGAATTTGTGCTTGACCTCTTCGAGACCGGTCATCTGCATAAGCTTATCTAGAGCATCACTACTGGCCCCCTCGTAGCGTTTGGCATGCTCCCAATCTTCGCGTGCACTTCCTGGGGGGCATTCGATATCGGCCGCGTCCTTCCCCTCTCTGGCCGCCTTGTTCTGCTCCTTCTTTTGCTTCTTGGTCGCCTCAGCCTTTTTCTTCTCGTTGAGACGGTCGGTATGCTCCCTCAAGGCCTTGAGATCCTGCTTCTTTTGAGCAAGCGCCTGCTTCTCTGCCAACTCCTCCTGGTGATACTTGACCAGGCGTCGCTCGTGTGTCATCTCATCATCAATGGCCTGTAGCTCTTTTGAGTATGCCGCCTGGCGCTCCAAGCGTTCTTGCTCTAGCTTGAGGTTGCGCTGGATCTGACGCTCGTGCTTGAGGTCCTCGTGTGCACACTCGGGACAGGCATTCTTTGTTTGTGTGGCTGTACTTGTGCTCGAACAGGACACCTTGCGTGTGTGTCCACGGTCACAGGTTACCGACACAAGCTCTCTACAGCCTACTTTGGTATGGTCGGCAATAGGGTGGCAACGGCGTTGACAAACGTGTATGCCACAACCTAGCTTGGCTCCGCACATCTTGGCACACCCGCCATCCCGGCAGTGGATATCAAAATCCTCAGGCTGCTTCAGGAGTATATCGGGAATGTCAGGGTGACGTTCGCAGCGGACTGGGATGCCATCATAAAGATGCCCAGTCTTTTTCAAGAGGTCAAAGAAGGGTATCCATGTGGCTCTGCCCTTTTCCGTGAAACTGCCCTTGAATGTCAGCATATTGCCGATCAGGATAAGGCAGTTGCGTGCACGCGTGCACAAGACGTTGAGACGCTCGGGTGATGCCATGAAACCGATATCGCCTCGTTCGTTGCTGCGCGTCAAACACCCAATGACAATGTCGCTCTCTTCGCCCTGGTAGTTGTCGACGGTCGAGATGCGCAGCTTTCCACTGCTAACCTTGGCCACGGCATCGGTCATGAGCCCTGCCTGAGTCATGGCGGCAGTATCAAGATCGTTGAGCACTGGATCTGTCTCGCCCTCTTTTTCTAGCAAATTCATGATAAGGCGGAGCTGGCCAACATATGGTGTCAGGATGACCATCTCAGAGGTGCCGTACCCTTGCTGCGCGAGATAGCGCACTATCTTGAGGCACATTTCGGCCTCGAACGGGTTGCTTTTTGTCGTCTTAGCCTCGGGATCGAATCGGTCCGCAGCACCATTTTCATTTTGATGCTCGGGCTGTTCGTGGTTCATGAAAATGAGACGATCCCGAATACCTCTCAAAGGCTTTCGCTTATCGTCACCCGTGCCCGGACCGTCAAGAAGATCTGGGTACGTCAACGCACGCGGGATGACGGAAAGATCCTTATGCATACGATGCTGCCTCTGCAGTGTGATAAAGGGGCATCCTTGCACGATAAGTCGCTCAAACATGGACATGTTAAAGTTGTAGCCTTCGCCCTTCTCGACAGTGAGCGCATAGTTGTTGTACCGCGGGCGCAGTTGCTGGTGATCGCCAATAAGGATCAGCTGTTTGACAGATGACGATGCAAGAGACGTCAAAACGTGACTCTCGAGAATTTCGCCGGCTTCCTCCACAAGTACGACATCGGGCTGGGCAGCGTTTATCATGTGGTGATACTTGGCAGCAGCTGTGGTAGTACAGGCAATGATGCGCTTGGATTTGAGTGTGGCCGTGTCACCCTCCTTATAGAGACGGTCGATGTTTTTCTGGCACTCGTTGTACTTGCTAACGAAGCTCTCGAGCTCAGCCACTTGTATATTGGCGAGCTGGGTAGTCCACTTTGCGAGCTGTACTCGACGCTGTGCTGGGTCCATTTTCCACACCTGCTCGAACTCTACTGGAATCTTGTAATTGGCCAAGCCGGGCCCTCGACCAATGCGCCACTTATTAAAGAAGTGGTCTGGCTGGAGTACACTGTTGTTATGCCCTGCCACTGTCCATCCTTTGTTGTTCTCCGACGCTTCGGGTAGCTTGAATGCCTCAAAAAAGAGGCTGTCTTCTTCCGAAAACTCGAGCATGTCCATGATGTCATCAAAGGCAATCCGGCCAGAAGCGGAAAATGCCGAATGATGAAAGCTGTCGAAAGATGCATGGATGGCAGTGCTCAATGTGGTCCGTTCTCTCTGAATTATGTTCAAGGCCGCGGAAGTTTGAGGAGTGAACTTGGTTGCTTTTGCCTGGCCAGAGAGAAGCAGATCCTGGGTGCCGGCCGTCGACTTGCCGCCTAAGCGTACCATGTCACCACTTGGAATACCCGCCTCTTTCAGGTCCTCAAGAAATTGGTCAAGGGCATGGTTCGTGTAGGTAATGACGAGGATCTTGAGTCTATTTGTGTGTGTGACCATGAACTTGGCAATCTGGGCTCCGATGAACGATTTTCCTGTTCCTGGTGGGCCTTGGATGACTGTCAGGGGCTGCGTGAGGCCGGAGGCAAGAGACTCGATCTGGGGCTGTTCCATGACGAAACCGTTGATTGTAAAGCCCGAGGATTTAGACTGATATAGCATTGTATCTACCACGGCCTGGAGTTTCTTTGCGGGGTAGAAAGTAGGTACTGAGAAGCCGATGCCAGAGTCGTCTGACTCGGAGATGGATGCGCCACCACTGTCATCCAACTGGTCGTCTTTTGCACTGAAAACCAGGCTTGGGCAGACGATGTGGCGGTCAAGTGCAAGCTCGTCCATGCTCTTGAGCTGGCCAAGGACATGCTCATAGGAAAAGACAGCTGTACCCATCACTACGAAGCGGACATTGTGTTTCTTCTTGGGCTTCTCCGTGGCAGCTGGCTTGTTTTTTTGCTTCTTCCGTGACCTCTGGTCTGGGTTCTGTGGAATGGCAATACTGCTGGAAGTGGCAGGCAGGGTGGTATCGTCTTGCAGAAATATAAGCACGCGCGCAAGTGCTTTGCTGTCTGGGAAGCGCACTGACACGACAGGGTTCTTGACAGTATCCTGAGTAGGATCCGGGTTGCTGTTGCTGGTGTCCTGCGGCGTAGATCCAATAGCGAGCGCATTGATGTCACGGTCGACACAAGCAAATGCAATGATCTCGTCGGTGGCTGCGGTGGTATCATTGCCATTCTGCACCTCTCGCACAAAAATACCAACAGCCTGATGTTTCAAGTAGTTTTTATGCTGCTCCAGAAACTTGAGGCGTGCCTTGGAATTAGGCTGGCGTCTAAGCTCGTCAAGACCATTGGCACATGACAAAGCTAGGGTGATTTCTTTGCCCCGACGATCGTCGCCGGTGTCAAGGTCCAGGGGTGTGAGTCCACCGAGGACCATCTTTGCCTTCTTTTTGACACTGGTTGTCTCAACGCGCTTCTTGTTTCCCAAATTAAGGCCCTTGAGGTCTTCGCGGATCTCTGCCAGCATGTCCTCACGAAGGAGACGGAACTGGTTATCGATGTGGACATATGCCCGCACGCCTGGGTCCTCAAACGCTGTGTTGTTGAAGATCTCGTCGGTGCGCCGATAAAACGGGCGCTCTCGAGACATGAGCTCTTCGTTGGTTGGGTAGATATTGATCTCGCGAATATCGGCAAAGTCATTGTCGTGACGGCCGCCCGGCGAGTAATCACCGAAAGCAACGCCTTCGGGTCCGGTGCCATCTCGGGCGGCAATCTTGGCTTTGAGAAGCTTTTCGATCTTGTAGCCCAGGGTGCGCGTCTCAACGTGTTTCGAATCGGCAAGCTTGCCGCTCTCCATGATAACACTGACACTGTCCAGGAGAAGCTCCTCCTCATCCTTGTTTGCACTGCCAGCCAAAAGGCGTTCATACACGAGCCAGGCAAAGGGGAAGTACTCTCCACTGCCATCGTATTGCTGATCGTCAAGCTCGTTCTCGAGGAACATTGGCACAAGACGCTGCCATAGCATAGGCTGGTCGATGATCCATTGCACATATTGCTTCAACAGCTGGCCGTCTGCAATGACCTGAAGCTCAGTGGCAGCGTTGGCTAGCATGCGTATAAAGGATAGCGTGTGTTTCTTGATGAAGTCATGGCTCAGGTCTGCACTCAAGCTTGTCTGGATAGCATCGGCACCAGCCCCCCTAGCCGGGCTAGCAAAGACAGCCTGGAGGCATGCACTGGGGCTTGGGTAGTCGGAGTGTGTTGTCACAGCCTCGAGGAAGAGCTTCGCGTCGCCCGACGATGCAATCTTGCGTTTTCCATAGATGATGTCGCGAAAGACCTTGGACAGATTTGCAGCTCGTCTATTCAGCTGCATTTCGTCGATTATAGCTGTAGTTGTATTGTAGTTGTGTTGTGCTGTGATGTTCTTCTACAGTAGTGTTTTCACGGGTAATAGATTGAAGAGTGCAAACTGACGCCGAAGAAATGATCAACGCCAAAATATCTGCAATCTCTATGTGGATGATAAGCATCAGTTACGCATTGCAATCATTACCTGACTAACAGCTATAAGCAGTGCCCCTCGCCTCCCCCCATTTCGGTAACTGTCCATGGGGGCGAGCAAAGCGGCCACATACAGAGACCATGCAAACGGGTTTTGGTCGGCCTCATCGGGCATTAACCCCTCTTCTTGTCTCTCGTCTCTGTTTGCTTGAACCAAACTACACTCATACATGCACTTTTCCGCCATGTGTTGTCAATGTAATGTCCGATACAGGCTACACCAATATGAAGCCATGCATAGCCCCCCATTATAAGATATGTGTAGCCCGCCTCTGATTGGAAGCTCAAATTGAGGCCAACCTTTATGCCCATCCGTACAAGTCGCAGTCTATTTAGGGCCTGATCCCCCCGCAAGACAAAGCTCAACATATAATTATTAACCATCTTCATACTTCTTATACTTACAGTCAAAGGCACTAGCTTCGAATCAAATGGAATACCGTTCCAAATACGGCGCTTCTCGGGGAGGAGGATACAGTAACTCTCGCGGAGGGTATCGGGGAGGTTCTCAGGTAGGAAGCCGAGGTGGAAGCCATGGAAACTCATGGAAGAGAAACACACCGCGGTATTACCAGAAACCACCCGAAGTTCTAATCACTCCCCGGCCTGCCTTTGGTCCTCTCATCCGATCCATCACCGTAGCAGACATTGACGTCGAAGAGGACCAGCCGGCCGTCATAACTGATTGCGAGCTTGTTGGGTCTTTCAGCTGGCTTGACTGCAAAGAGCCATCTATTCTCATTCCTGGTAAGTTTTTATTTCTGCTTTATTTGATTGTTTGCGATAAAAAAGGCGACAGGCTGTGGTGTGGCTATGCAAGTGCCGGGCGCTAACTAATGCAATTACAGGCGGCCCGCCCCGATGGTCACCACTAGCACGATCCACAGCACTTACAAGCGACTCCGGGGCCTACTTCCGCGACATCAACTCGGCGCGGCTCCCGCTGCATCCCATGGAGCCTGTGGCCCATGCTATCTGCACGAGTCAAAATGGCCAAGAGACGAAGAACACAAATGGAGCAAATCTCGACTTTGACATTGTAGCCTGCGGCTACACTTTTGGCAATCTCCTGCGGTTCATTCGTCTCGATGAGCTGGAGCCAGAGGCCTGCAAGTCGTTCAGGCTGGTGGCTCACCTTGTCGGCAAGGATGACGACGACAAGGGCAAGAAGGCCACACTGTTTCTGGTGCGTCGCGAGAATGCTCCTGACGAGTGTATCCAGGGCGTGACTGGCTTTGGGCACACATTCTGCGAGTCCTACACCAAGTGGGATGGCGAAAAGTGTGCTTCGCACCAGCGCATCCTCAAGTACCGCTTTGGTGGTCTCAATATCCTGTTCCGCTCCGAGGCGGACGGCTACATGAAAGACAAGGTGCCGTCGTCGACGTCAACGGACGCACTGAGGCCGGCAGCCGAAAAGACGGGCGTCGATGAGATTGACGACTTGTTTTCTAGTCTCGGCATGGGTACAGAGCCTGCATCGAGCTCTGCCGACAAAGCCCCTGTTTCCAAAGACAAAACTGGTTCTGAAGATGGGCTACAAGTTCGGTTCAGTGGCGAGCTCCTGCCACAGCAGGCCATTTTTGACATCAAGACGCGCAGTATCTGGAAAAAAGATCAGCGCGACGAGATGCTTGGGCAGGAGATGCCGCGCCTCTGGTGTCGCCAAATGCCCACCTTCATCCTCGCTTTCCATCGTCGTGGTGTTTTTGCTCAGGAGGACATTGAAATCATTGATGTGCGAAGAAAAGCCAAAAATTGGGAGCAAGACCATCAAGAGTCGCTGCAGAAGCTTGCCGGGCTTCTCCGGATGATCGTGGAAGAAGTCAAAAGCCTGCCGCGAGGTGCAAAGCTCGAGATCTGCTACACTGCAGACGAAGACAATGACAAGTGTCTAGAGTTTCGCGAGCCCGGGCCAGGAGCTATGGATGCTCTTTCTACAGAAGGACAGCAGATGTGGACGGGCCAGAACAGCGATGGAGACGGGGTCGAGAGCGACGGGGAGGATGAAGATGATGATGAAGATGATGATGAAGGTGGCGCTTACAGCTACGCCGATGATAACTGGAGCGAGCCTGACCTCGACGACTTGGACTTTACGGCCTGCTCGAGCTCGGATTGCGGCTACTGTGGCAAGTGTCCGTACTAAGGATGCGCATGAACAACTCTATGCGTAGTTTGCTTGCGTCTTATCGTTCCATGTTTGCGTTGCTGCAGAGTATATTGACTCGAATCCAGTCTTGAGAAGACTTATTGTATTTATTTTCCGTTGCTAATCGCCTATGCTTTATCGTCTTTCCGTATTTTCCACAAATGGTCACTGTAAGAACCCTCTGCCAGCTATGCCTAGGATGATTAATGTTAAAACAACTGGCATTCACCGTCAATGGATATTGATATACCGCATTTCTGGTCTAGATAGATGTGAGGAGCAGACTTTGATTTGCCAGTAAACTCTTTGAAGCGGTTGCTCCAAGATATTATAATCATCAAGCTGCTGTCCGTTCCTGGATAAAGCTTCGGGTATTCCCGGGTTCAAGGAGCTCTTGCGAGGTTCAGCGGCGACTGAACTGTCAACTATGGCTTGGTGCGATCGCTTGCGTCTCTTTTCCTTCTAGCAGTCTCGCACTGGCAACTGTGACATGGTCACAGCACCCCCCCTCGCTTTCTTGCACTACCTAGTATAGACGTGATAGACTTGGAGAGCTCTGAGAACCTACCTTTGTGATACAGCAGGTGACCTGAAAAGATGCTATACTAACCTCGGCGGCTTGATAAGCACTGAACGAACCTCCCGTGGGATATACGGGGACTATCCAATACCGTACTTCTCGGTGAAGAGGAAGGCCTCGGAGCCCTTATAGCAGCCTCATAGTGTATCTTCCTACTACCAAGCTGGCATCCTGACATCAGGCATAAGCCATACTAGTAATTCAGTATTCGGTCCTATTCGGAGCCAGGCCGAGCCTATACTTGCTATTTCCGTATATTTGTGGGAAAGGAAATGAGCGTGGGACTAGCCTGCTTGCGTGTGGAGGGGGTGTTGCGCAAACGGAATGAGAAGAAAGTAGAGTGAGGAATAGAAATAAATTAGGTAAAGGCAAGAGTTTTGAGCAAGTTTTAAAGGTAATGAAAAAGAGATGACGAGAGAAGGAAAGGAACTGGGAGACTATCTTCGGCGCCCGTTGACTATCACAGAGAAGGCGACAGTGTGTATAGATAAAAATAATATACAACCATCTCAATCGTTTGCATTTTCGGGTAGAGGAAGGGGACAAAGGGGGGGCTGGCTGAACCTAAACTGAGATCAAGATGTGTCTGGCTGTTTTCTAATCATCTTGGATCGGAGTCCCGAAATCTGAAATATAGTAGTAGCTTAGTAATATATATTTGCTCTCCCTCCGCCGGTGTCTGGTCTCCCTTCCTTTCTATACAAGAGCTTGTTTCGGATTTCTGAAGATCAAAACAGCAAGAAACGGATGTAAATATAATAGAAATGAGGTATGGACGGGCGCAGTCGAGCATCGAGAGCACAGGTGTGGCGCACGGTGTGGCTGAACAAGCCGTGATCTTAGAAGAGCCTCATCAACATAACGACATGTCATGGCGATATAATCTGATTCGGGCCCTTTGGATAGCTTTGTTGCATGCATTGAGTTATTTTATCTTATCGCTGTATTATTTTTCTTCGTCTTTTTTCTTTCGTGATTCTAGTTTTATATTTTTAACGTGTTTTTGACATAACGTATATTATAACAATATATATATATATTGTTTTATTTTATTTTAAATAGATAGTTAAAAACCAACTATTTTGACGGTCAAATTTTTTTTAACATATTCAAGACATACTTACTTGATATTTCATGCCGTGAAATAAACCACACAAAAGCTGCCTGAAAATATTGTAAATATTTTGAAACCCAAACAAATAAACACAAGGCTATATAATATGGGAGTCTATCTTTATCACCAGCTAGATCTATAGATTTAACAGCCTTGTCTTCTCCAAGAACCTGTGTTGATTATCTCGCATAAAAACGGTTATGCCATGCTGTCCTGCGGTTTGTCGGCAAGGCTGGCGCCGAGCTGTCTACACTTCACATTTTAATGTTATGCTTGGCAGACACGGGTGCATGCTACTCTCTTCCCAGCGTTGTGTTTTAGTTTATGCTTATCTGGATTAGTTATGTACGCAAGCATCAAATCAACAGGTCAAGTAGGACGTGGCACAGGTGTCACATAAACACAGTACACTGCATAGGGCCGAAGAGTGCCTCATGTCAAATGCATATTTTCGGTACCTCGAATGCAGGCAAGTAGACAAAGCACAACTCTGATCGCAACAAGCAAGAGATGATGAAGATACCCCGAGGACCCCGAGGATAGGAGAGCCCAGAAAAGAACCCGTGGGACATGACCACGACAACGGGCCGTTTTTTCAGTCAGGGTAGTCAAGGAAGAACGTTGATAGGAAAGCCTTGAGAAAATCTGAGGAGTCTCTCCACCTCCGCGTGGAGAGACTGCATAAAGCTTGGAGACGCCCACTCCACGGAGCAGGCCCGGAGAGACAGCAGAGACTCGGAGTGCATGAGTGGAGTGCTAGAAGCGGACGAGTTGCCGGTTGTTAGAGAACTATTGAGATTATTCAGTATTATGAATACTTCCCCATCGCTTAGAAAAATTCGTAGCCTCTTAGTCTTGTCAGATTAATGGTCAATGTGCCAATGCACTACGGCGGTTTCTCGGTGCAGCCCAAGGGGGTGTGTATATACAGTCCCAGTGTTTCTCAGTGTTACGTCGAGCTAAATAGAAAAAGCCAAGGCGTGGTGGGAGAGAGAGAGGGTGATAATTTAACTTGCAGAGCCCAATGAAAGTAAATCAAGAGCCCAAAGTAGGGACTAAAGCGAGGAGAAGTTGGAGAGATGTGGGGAGGTTGGAGAAGTTGGAGAAGCACAACGGCCAACATCAGGAGATACTCAGGAGATTCTAGCAGATACAGAGTGCTTGGGAACACCAAGGCGAAAAGAAATATAGTCGAGATGCAATGTGATGCGATGCATGGATGCAATGGTTGCAGATGTAAGTTGATGAGGATAAAGAGTTACACCGGCGTCTCGTCTTGCCGTGCCGTGGATGTAGACTGTCAAGCGAGGGGACCTCGATGTGAAGGGGCTGGATTTCTTACAATTATTCTTACAATTATTCTTGCAGTTCTTGATACAAATTTCCATCCCTATACACCCATTGAATATTCGAGATCCATTGCCGAAAACAGGGCAAAAAAAAAAACCGACATGATGCCGGCATTATCAGATGTAGCTAGTGTTCTTGACGTTCTAATCTGAATCGAGAAGAGAGCTTTCATCTCATAGTCCAATATCGCACGAGTTGTTGGTCGAAATCGGTCTGCCAGAGAAAGCACCGATCCAGCCACACTGTCAGTCAAAAACGAGACCCCGAACTGACCAACCATTACCACTGCACTGGATCGCGTATATACTTGATATTATATTATTAAACCAAATATCGTATCTTTCACTGATGATCACGATCACCATAGACCCGAGCCGCGGCGGCCGAGCCATGAGGCATGAGCTACTTACTACTTAGGCTACCTACCCATGAAGCAGCATGAGCTCACTGCACTCGAGTACGCAAGGGCGCAACGAAAGAGCGCTTGTGCGAGAGGGTGCAGCACGCAGGCCAATGCAAATCAGCAGGCCAAAGTAACGGTGAGCGGGCGGCCAAGAAGATCCAAGGCTAAAATGTGTCGAGGACATGGGAGGTGTAGAAAGCGTCACGAGGCATGAAGTCATGCTTGCATGTTTGAAAATGTAGCCACCAAGGATTAAGTGGTGGCAAGGGTTTTTTTTTGACAGACATAAAAGAGACACGAGGACAGAAGCAATGACTCTGAGTGACTCTTTGCATCGTGGGTTTGTCTCAATGCGGTCGTTGTTCCATTACTAGGGGATGTTTTAAATACTATCCTCGGCTGATGAGCCGAGCCAAGGCTCGTGTCATTACGCCAGGTGCCACTTACTTCCATCTCTTCCTTTTGCAGGCACCGGTATACGCATCTACGCCGAATATGCTGTTATAGCCGTACGGAGCAATACTCGAAAAGAGAGTAAAGCCGAATTATTATAGAAGGAGGAAACACAGATCGCATAATTCCTCATACAAAATGCACACGCAGGGATATCTGGCGTACTCCGTAAAACTCTGTATATTTACACATTGTTACAGACTTCCACGTGAACACTTTCTAGAAGATCAAAGTAGAATGCGAAATGGAAATAGAGCACATAATTGTATGAAACGGGTGTAAGTGAGAAGAAATTCCCCCCAAAGTATGGAGTATGGAGTGTGGAGTAGTGGGAGTGGGCAAAAAAGGCCCTTTTTACGGGGTTGGCCTGGGCACTTGTTTTTGTGCGACATCCTGGTGTGCGAACAAGTACCGGCCAATGAATCGGGCCAGTTTCTCGATCTGGTCTAGACCGTAAGAAAAGGCAGAGCAAAAAAAGAAGGAGAAAGTAAAGAGAAGGAAGGATGTGGGTTGTGGGGAAAGCTGAGAGACAATGGCAAAAATGTCATGTGCCTCAAAAAAGGAAAAAAAGTCAAAGAAGGAGGAATGAAAGGCGAGAGTATATTTGGGAATTAAGGATGACACATGGCGAGCGCGAGAGGGCAACCAATAGGACAGGCAGACTCGGAAAGGAACGATACAAGCGGTCACATGAGCATTGAGAAGGCTGAAATATGCTTTGAATGGATTGGGAAAGAAGTAACATGCTGACTACACTCTCCAGCACTTTAATTGGAATGATCCAAAATAAAATAAAAATAAAAATAAACTCGAACAGGAAAGAGCAAGGGACAAGAACAAGACTCGCGCAACACGCGTAGCGTGGCAGGATCACGAGGTGCCAAGTCGATCCTGACTAATACAGCATGCTGCCATGTGATTGGCTGCGGCGGCACACTCTCCCGCTGCTTACAGCCACTCTGTCTCTTTGCGTCGTCTGTACCCCATCTACTACTCCCACCCTCCTGGCCCACCTGCAGGCCGGGCCGATTCCATTAATATAAATAATGAATTAAATCAGATAAATAAGAATACAACTAAATGTATCATATTGGCTGACCCGTGGAGATTACAGTGGCATTGAGGTGAAAGTGACACACCAGACACCTGACCATTCTACCAAATTGTTTACTACAAGTATTATTTTTTATTTTGCTAAAGCATAGGCTGATGATGAGTGAGTGACTGGTAAGAGTTTTTACAAATGGAGAGAGCAGATGCTGTAAGCATTCCAGATTGTGTATACGCGTACTCTTTTTCGTATTAAATGCTGACTATATTTCCTATTCACTATTTACTATTTACTAAAATACGGGGTAGAATTCTATTTGCCCCGGACAAAGGCCGACGACAGAACGACTTCCGAGAATCTGTTATCCGATGCATTGGCCGAAGTTCTCCCATGGCTTGAGGACAATGAATGTCTTGACCGATGACGGTCATGTGTTTTGTAGAGGTTCTTCTTGAATCCTTCTCAGTCATTTTCAACCTGACAATGTCTCGCCTGCAGGTGTATCAGGTTTGTTGTCGCTGACTACCATGTAGAATGTGCATGTCTATGCTTACTGCATCTGCTGCATTTGCGGCTGTCTGATGTCTGCATATGTGCATCCAAGATACCATGTCGGCGCAATGTCGGCCATGCTTCTAATAATACGAGTATTCCAAGATCCAAAACTGCAGCATCACTGAACGAGTTTCACCTTGAGGTTCTTGGGGGTTTCCTTTTCTAGCTTCTTCTCATCCTTTCAAGATTGAGATTCTCAAATCTAAAGGATCCGCGTGTTCATACGTCGCTCCATCGTAGCATCGCCAAAGAATCATCAAAACAAAAGCAATTTCTACCACATACAACGATCGTAATGTAATGTCCGTCAACCGTGTTTCTAGCAAGTAAGCGTGTCGCTCAACCGTGACGACCGTGACGACCGTGTCGACAACGTTACGTGACAAAGCTCCGCAGAGTCGATCCGCGGACGGTCCCAATAAGATGCAAACTAGCCAATAATGGTATGAAGCAGACCTTGGGGTATTTTAGAGCCTTTAGAGTAGCCGGCAAGTGACCATGATCCTGGTCGAATAAGAATCGAGTTAACTATCCTAGGGAGCTTTTCAACACCTGTTAAAAGTACTAATGGTCCTTCCAGGACCTGGGAGTGTTTGCATATCCCTGCTAGTGCACGAGTACCGCCGAGCGTTGGCCCATTGGGGTGTATGGCCGAACGCCACCAGGTCAGCGATGAGATCTTGGTGGAGGGTGGCTCGGTGGCTTGGGGGTGAATGAGTGACTCGCTTTGGAGTCTTGGGTGAGGCTATTGTAAAATATTTGAGACAATCGATACAGACCGTTGGCGATGCTTGGCTTCGACGTGATGCCATGCCATAATCCGGAGTAAACGTCATAATACAGTCTGGAGAAATAGAAGATGCCTTTGATGGTAGAGGCAGCACACAGCTGGGACACTGCGACACCAACACGGCATGCATACTCAGTAGGCATACATATACGTCGCATAATGCTGATATGCAACCCCCAGGTGAATGTTCCATTTCACAATCACCCTGTCGCCGCCACCCCCATTCGCCTCCCCCGTCCTCCAGGTTTCTCCCCTCCATCCCCTCCCGCATTTCAGACCAACCACTCCATACTCACACTTCCATAGCTTGGGGTTTTGAGTTGAGTCCTAGGCAGGTTGCTTCCCCGCATGACCAGTTATTTGCATGTTTGCATTTTCGCTTGGGTACTTGTCAAGTCTACCAATAATGTGCTTGGTTCGACGCGGAGCTGTCCGTCCAGTCGGTCTTACTTCGTAGCTTTTGTGGTGAGTTGTCTGTTGTAAGATATGTCTGGTGTCTGGTGTCTGGTGTCTGGTGTCGTGTGTCGTGTGGCTTGTGTCCTTGGATATCGCTTGGTTGCTTGGTAGTCTCGTAGTCAATTGAAATTATCTCTATTCACTCCATATTATGTTTTTAATTGGTGTTCCCTAAAATGATGTTCCGGTGTTCTGAATCCAATTTGTTTTTGGCTGCTTCCGTATTACAGGCGCTGCTCACTTCCGCCTTCAGGACTCGTCAATCGACACATGCCACTGAGACACTCTGTACCGTCGTCTGTGCTGTGTCTCTCCCTGTGTCTCGTTGGGTCGCTCTGTCTCTCTTCCGGTATCTCTACTATCTTCCTGTCTCTATCTCTGTCACTCATGTCTCTGATCAGGTCCAATGTACCACACTGTGTCACTTTATTTCTTATTTTTATTTCACTTTTGGTTTTGGTTATTGCTTTTGGTTACCAGATGAAAATAGAATCTGAAAATAGAATCGGCCCCCATCCTCACTCTCTCAAGTCTGTTGTCGGCCAGGCCTATCCACCACCACTGACTCCCACAACTGACTCCATACTCTACACCCACACATTTTACACACGGCGACTCCAGGCCTGCAATCGACTGTTGTCTCCAGACTCTTCTGCCCTAAAAACCAATCCAACAGTCATCAATATTTTACTGCCCCGGAATGCTGATAGTAGAATCAACACACGATTCATATTCAATACTTGTGCATTCCTCGTGACGCTGTCTAGACTGTGGGCCAACAGCCACTGGTCAGCAGGTCGATAAAAATCATTGCATTAATTGGGCTAGTTTTTTTTGGGGGTGTTTTTTTTTAAGTCTTAAAATATAGACCGTCGTTTGCCTTTTCGCTATCGCCTTGGAAGCAAGTTTAGCGCCGCAAACAGCCGCTCAGCTTTACTTGTTCTGTCGCAGTAGTCGCATTTGTCACAGTCATTTCCTTTCGTCTTTCGTGTTACGTCTTTCGTCGTGTCTTTCCAGTGGAGGATTATCGCCTCTATGGACTCTTTCTCAAACCTTTTTCTTTCTTTCTCTTTCTCTTTCTCCTTCTCCTTATTTGTCTTTGACTCATTTCGTATGCTACACTTTTGCTTCTTTCATTTTCAAACATCTCGTACTTGCACTCGTACTGAAATCTCGTAATATACCGTATTGCATAAGTTTTAAATCTTTTTTTGGTATCCTTATTTCATATTTTCTTCTTTTCTGGCAAAATATTAATATTAAAATTTCTACCAATCCAATCAAGAAGACTAAGCGCACTTGCAGACGGGACGAGGGCGGCACGGCGTGTGATTTAGCAATCCTTCTCATTCTCTCACGCAATGACACGCCATGGGGTGTCCAAATCTCTTCTCCATACTCTTAACACGGAGTGCAGTGTGGAGGCGAATGGAGAAGACGAAATAGGAACAGCGTCTAGTCTCTCCAAATGCGCCGCCATGGTGCTTCCTCGGGGAAAAAAGAGGAAAAAAGAGTGTTAGTGGAAGGGGGAATAGAGAATCAAACGCCACAAAACAGACAAAAATCCGAAAAAGGATGCTGGGGGACAAAGAACGAGAGGATTGTGGGGGACTCCTTTTCTGTTGTCTTTTGTTTATTGTTATTCTTCTTTTTTTTAATTGTGCGTGGTCGCTCCTTCCCCGTGCTCGCTTCGCTCTGCCTGCACCTTCCTCGCTCGGCCCTACTCACTCACCGGCCATCCTGGCGGCCAAACGGGCAAATGGCCAAATGCAATGCACCTATCTGCACGGCCACTCATTATATTGAATGCCTGCCGGTATTATCTATGCTCTCCATAGTGAAGTCGGCACGGCTAAAGGCCGCTTGAGGACACATGCAAGGCATATCAGCATCCTAGGGCACCCTAGGCTATTTCACAGTTTCAGTAACACAAGCCAAAAACATTACAAAAAAGGAAAGAGCACTGGCTCCGTAGCAGGAAGGAGCAACCATGAAATGACCGACTCGACGCAATTACCAAATAATATCAAAGCAAAAAGAATAGTAAATAATAAATAATAAATAATAATAGAAAAAAGCACGCGCTTGTGTACCCACAATGAAACTTACACCCTTTACCACTCTCTAATACTCTACACACCTCCCCCGGCACCCCAGTCTTAGTCTCTCTCCATCTTGCCCCATGCCCCAGGCCCCATTGTCTATTCTCCATGCCCAGGCCCTGCAATCCCTCCATACGGTCCCATGCCCATGTTCTCTCACTCACACTCACACTAACACTCACTCTCACTCCCCCGTTTGCACTCGCCTCCCCTTCTTTCAAAAAAGTTTAAATATCTGACGTGCCACCCCCTCTAGACATCTTTCTGCTCTCTCCTCTTCATCCCCAGTCGATCAGTTCCCGATATCTCAAAGATATATCCCCAGCTGGTGTTCTCTCTCCTCCTCCTCCTGATCTCCTTCTCAATCACTTCAGATCACTCCTTCATATCTCAAACATATCACACACTCACAATGTCCGCCATTGAAAAGGACACGGCTCCGGCCAACGAGCACCACGACAACATCGCTGGCCTCCATGTTGCCAACGATGTCGAGTTCGTCGAGGCCCCCGTAACCTGGAAGGCCTACCTCATCTGCGCTTTCGCGTCGTTTGGTGGTATCTTCTTCGGTTATGATTCCGGTTACATCAACGGTGTCACTGGCTCCGCCGCATTCATTCACCTCATCGAGGGCCCCGCCAAGGACGCCCTCAGCACCCCCCACCAGTCTCTCATCGTCTCTATTCTATCCTGCGGTACCTTTTTCGGTGCTCTCTTGTCCGGTGATCTGGCTGACTGGTACGGCCGCAAATGGATTGTTGTTCTCGGCTGCGCGATCTACATGGCTGGTGTTGTTCTGCAGATGATTCCCGGTGTTGGTGGTGTTGACACCCTCGGTGTCTTTGTTGCTGGTCGTCTTATTGCTGGTGTCGGTGTCGGTTTCGAGTCGGCCGTCGTCATTCTGTACATGTCCGAGATTTGCCCTCGTAAGGTCCGCGGTGCCCTCGTCTCTGGCTACCAGTTCTGCATCACCATTGGTCTGCTGCTGGCCTCCGTCGTTGTCTACACTGAGGAGGACCGCACTGACAGCGGCGCCTACCGCATTCCCATTGCCATCCAGTTCCTGTGGGCCATCATCCTCGGCGGTGGTCTGATGTTCCTGCCCGACTCGCCCCGTTACTTTGTCAAGAAGGGCAACCTGGAAGCTGCCACCAACTCCCTGTCCCGCCTCCGTGGCCAGCCCAAGGACTCCGAGTACATCCAGATGGAGCTTGCTGAGATTGTCGCCAACGAGGAGTACGAGCGTGCTCTGATCCCCTCCACCACCTGGTTCGGCTCGTGGGCCAACTGCTTCAGCGGCTCGCTCTGGAAGGGTAACTCCAACCTGCGCCTGACCATCCTTGGTACTTCGCTCCAGATGATGCAGCAGTGGACTGGTATCAACTTCATCTTCTACTACTCCACCCCCTTCCTCAAGTCTACCGGTGCCATCTCCAACACTTTCCTGATCTCCCTGATCTTCAACGTCATCAACTGTGTTTCTACCCCCGTCTCGTTCTGGACCATTGAGCGCTTCGGTCGCCGTACCATCCTGATCTACGGTGCTATGCTGATGCTTATCTGCGAGTTCCTCGTCGGTATCGTTGGTGTTACTGTCGGCTTCAACAAGACCCACGTCGACCCCAATGACGCGACCGCCACCATTGCCAACAACATTCCTGCTGTCAACGCCCAGATTGCTTTCATCTGCATCTACATCTTTGGCTTTGCCTCTACCTGGGGTCCCGCTGCCTGGGTCGTCATTGGCGAGATCTTCCCCCTGCCCGTCCGTTCGCGCGGTGTCGGTCTGTCGACTGCCTCTAACTGGATGTGGAACACCATCATTGCTGTCATCACCCCCTACATGACCAACACCGACAAGGGCGACCTCAAGTCCAGCGTGTTCTTCATCTGGGGTGGTCTGTGCACAGCTTGCTTCGTCTACGCCTACTTCCTGGTCCCCGAGACCAAGGGTCTTACCCTGGAGCAGGTCGACAAGATGATGGAGGAGACCTCTGCCCGCACCTCTGCCAAGTGGAAGCCTTCCACCACCTTTGCCTCTGGCTACGCCCAGGGCGGCCCCAAGACCGAGACCGTCTAAAGCGGTGTCGTATGAGAAATCTTGTGGTGGTAATTTAATGTTCAATCTAGTTGAATGGTGAAGGATTTCAGTCTATAAAAGATGTATCCTTGAAAATCTGCTTTCTCTTTTGTTTAGTCCAAGGACAGCCTGCTTTACAATAATATACCACTTGTCCCTATTATCTCGTTGTTGACTTTTGCTGCCTTTGCGACCAACTCTCTACGGTGCATGTCAATCTGCGAAACTGAGGTATTCGGTGATTTGTTTGAGGGCGTCTTCGAGCATCACCTTTCTATTCTTTTTGTATCTTTTTTTACACTTATACCTTTTTACCACATGTTTCATGTTCTATATACCTCAATGACTGTTCAAAATTACTCTCTGCTATCTCGTGCTTGTTCTCTTGATCACTATGACTGCCGCATTCGGTGTTCTCTGTCCTTTTGCTTTGGTGAGAATGTCTTGCACGTGACCACTTACACGCCACTTTGCCACGACGGCGACAACCGAATGCGACACCTGATGATAGCCTCAAACCAACCACCAACAAAAGTACTGAGCTGCATCAGCATGAAATAGATACAAATGATTAGCCTGCCTCAGAGTTGTTTATGAGCTCATATTTAAATCACATGCATGTAGGCTTTGCCTTGTTGGAGGCCCAGAAACAATGCGGACAGCCTTTTGGTGCTCTGCTCACACACGTACTTTGTAGATGCACAGTCCTTTTACAGCTCCTTGTATTTGGGCCAGTATCTATTCTCAGACACCGTCCTGTTATTTGGGTTTATATTTTCCGTGTACTAAGTATGTCTCTGCCCGTCTCAGTATTGAATCAGAATTGGAGTACCACTTATAATCTCTGGTGATCTCCACTTAGTCATCAAGCATCACAAGCAATCCCCGGTCGATTGGTCTAGTTGGTTATGACGGCGCCTTAACACGGCGCAGGTCCACGGTTCGATCCCGTGATCGATCATTTTTTGCTCTGTTTCGCTGAAAACACTTTTGGCTGTGTAAGTTTTATATTGCTTTTCTCTGGCCTTTCTAAATCGACAAATGGACATCATTTTGATGAGAATTGCTTTTCTTTCATACTTTTTGGTTGTCGAATTCACGGCACGTGATACACCACATGCGCACCAGATGGCCCGTGTTATCTAATCAATATGATATGGGGCCATTGTAGCCGCTTGCGTCTCAATTCGGCCTGGTCTGGCCACTCCAGACGTCTCCTCATGCGCCATCTGCCTGTCTGTCTGTCGTCTGTCCCCTCTCCGATATCGTTAACTCTAATCTCAGCCTCACCTCTCAGCCTTCATCTGGGCCTCTTTCTTTTCCTGAATTCTACCTCAGCCTCAGCCTCGTCTTTGCCACTCCTCAGTCTATCACGCAACCTCTCAATCCTCGATACCACCTTACATCATCCCAGGCCCTCTCTGTCTCTCTTTCTCGCGCGCGCGCTCTCTCTCTCTCCCTCTCTCCCTCTCTTTCTACTGCCTCTACCTCGGCATCTCTCTCTACCTACCTCCTCGGCCAAGGCCGGGGCTGATTGATCGTTTGCGGCTCACGACACCGGTTTGACGTTTGATGGCTGGTGTACCGAAGGCCTGCTAAGTAGTGCACACGGCCCGTCCTCTACTGCAAACACAAGCATGCCCCCGACCACGCCTGGCTGGTGTTTCCAACTATAGCCTCTAGTCGTTATCGATACAACCTTCGGACACCCCCACCACACGCGCATACACGCACGCATACACAAACACGATGGCGACAGCTTCACGGCGGCGGCGGTCCCGCACTGCTGCAAAACGGGTACCAACAAAAAAGGCAAACAACCTTCAGACTCTTCCGTCCCTCCACAGCCTTCAGCACCCGCCAAGCAGGCCAAACCAGCCAAACCAGCGCAGGCACAGACTACATCCAGACGACCCTCGCCTCAAGCTGTCAATGCGCGCATTCCACCCGGTGCTTGACAAGAGCAAGTCCAGACGGCTGCGATTCAGCTTCTCGTCGGCACAGTCCTCGCACTCGTCCGAGTCGTCAACAATAGCGCCATCCACGAGCACGCCGACGACTTACATGGCGTTCCCGCCGAGCACATTTTCCTATGCGGAGCTTTACGACCCGAGCTCGCCATGGGGTGTCAAAGGCATCAAATACGATCCGTGCTCACCCTGGGCGGGCAACACAGCGGTTCCTCCACTACAAAACTACTTCGCCGACGCCTCGACCTCTGACTCTGCCTCACCACACTCATCACCGTCTCCACCACCTGGACTACCACCCGGACGCCAGGAGCTTCTGTTCTATCAGCCGCAGGAGACCACCAGGACAAGTAACCCAAACGAGACGGCCAACCATGGATTGGCATCGGATATTGCCGACATGTTTGCCACACGGAGGCAGGCTGATAAGAAGAAGGGAAAAAAACCCAACTACCCAAATATGCGTTTGTTGCTGGCAGACACCGCACCAGCCACACCAGCCAGTCCAGAACCAGCCGAAGCAGCCAAATCAGTACTGTCCAAGGCGTTCAAGGATTTCAAGGATTTCAAAGACCCCCCAATAGCACGGCCGGCCAAGGCCACTGCAAAAAAAGCCCAGCCAGCCAAGAAGACACCCGTACCGGCCCCAGCGCCAACGTGTCGCTGCCATCCGCATGTGCCGTCAACGGTACACATGTACATTGACAGCAACATGAGCGACCCCAAAAAGATCAAGTCAACTATGGGCATGCTCAAGCAGCAATTTAGCGGCACACTGCACCTGCTGTGCCCTACACACCGCGAAAAATACCAGCGCATGGAAGCTGCATCGGCTTCCGCCATCTCCGTCTTCTCAGTCCGTCCGTCTGCCGCTAGTGTCGCGTCACCGCCGCCTCGACCACCACCTGCTTTGCTCAAGCCGCCAGTTTATCCTTCGACCCCGGCCGCCTCCACAGCTCATACAGGCGCTGCAGGGCCTAGAGGCACAGATACATCAGCCCGTCCGTATATCAACGTGGTGCGTGACAACATCTACCGGCACGATATGCTCCGTGAAATCGCCAATCGGTTCTCGGTCATCGAAACGACAAACGAGTACACGCACGGCGACGTCAGTGACCGTGTCGTCTACGATTTGCTCAATGTAGCCGTGAACCCGCAGCCTGTTGTCAACGGCCAGGGTGATGCGCATTTTTTGTCGGGCGACGAGGCGTACGAGCTACTGGACAGGTGTTCGCCGAGCGAACCTGTGGTGACACAGAACGAACAGACCTTTCGTTGGCGGCCACGCATGCGGCCCATTGAAGAGCTGTTTCGGCGCATGGAGAATCTAGACCGGAAGGTGTCCGTCCAAGTCCCGTCGCGGCGGTGCACTGATGACTCGTTTGAGTCGCGCGACCTTACCGAAGTGCGCGGCCGGTTCTTGGATAGATCTAAAATCAACAAAGACCCCTGGAATATTCTCGACTTGCGTAGTCCTCTGCCGGCGGCTGTCCTTCCGCAGTTTCTGACAAGCGCGAACTGCCAGCTGCTGCCGCGCCTGCGCGACGAAGTGCTCAACCCCAGCCGTGCCGAGCGCGACTCGGCTTCGCGCGAGCAGTGGAACGAGTGGCGCGATGTGTTAGAGTGGGTGCTGCTGTCCGAGGGCGGCCACAACACATCACCGCACACGGACTCACACGGCCTCGCGACATGGATCACCGTGCAGGAAGGCCTGTTTGGCTTTGGTTGGATGTCGCATCCGACGCCAGACGAGCGACAGCAGTGGATGGACGACCCTCAGGGATTCAAGGGCGGGCGGTGGTGCTTTATGATCCTGCAGCCTGGCCAGACTGTCTTTTTCAATTCGGGCACGGTGCACTTTGTGTTCCGGCAGCACGGCCAGGCGACGCTGGCGCTGGGCGGCCACATCTTGCAGTGGTCGGGCATTGAGCGGTGGCTGGAGATTGTGGGCGCGCAGATGAAGAATCCGCACATTACCAACGAAGACATGGAATGGAGTGCGCCCAAGTATGTGCGGGTAGTCGCGCGACTGGTGGCGATGCGGCTGCAGCAGGGAAAATACGACAATGAAAAGAACGGCGACGACAACGAGAACATACAGGAGGAGGTGAGCCGGATTGAGGCCATGGGCGGCGAGGCGGCTGTCAAGCATCTTCTCGAAAAGCTCAAGGATTTTGACGACGAATACTTGAGGCCGCGGCCCAAGGGCAAGAACAAGAAGAAGAGACGGTAGAGCCGTCGATACTGAGCAGCGATGCTACAACAACTACGTCAACAATCACAAGAGCACATTACAATGCTGTGTACACACATACTTTCTATCACATCAGACTACACCATCACGGCAGCATACGTGAAACCTACGATATCCCAGGGGAGGCGCAGAAAGCAGTGGCGTTATTTTTATGGTTTACATTTTACATATTGCTGCTTTCATCTTCATAAACTATGTCTAGTTCTTTTTTTGTTTTACTCTGCCATGGATCGGTCTGTTTTTCTGTTTTTCGACATTCCTATTTTCCTCTTTTCCAGCCTTTTTCTTAGGTCCCTTTATTTCCTTTTGTCATGCATCTGCCGCTCTATTAAGCATTTCAGGCATCATGTTCACGTCTTCTCCATCGTCTGTTTTCTCTTACATTGTTCTTTCGGTATTTTTTAACCTGTGCTTCAATCATTGTATAATATGTGTATATCAGTCACCAGTCATCAGTCATCAGTCTTTGCGTTCGCTTTTTCTATTGCTTCCCTTAATACAACTAATCTAATGGGTTTAATTCGGTATTTCACTGCAGCTTAGGCTATTCTACTCTTCCGAGCTGCCTAATCACATCAGGTTTCCTCATCAGTCATTTTTCAAGACGACCAACATACATATGATCCTAGATTTATATGGCGTTGGCCGTCTCCTTTCCACTCGCTCTGTGTCGTATTGACACCTCCAGGTCCTGAGCGATGACCGCTTCGTTCTCAACATGCTGTGAGGAAGTGTATGGCCGGTTGAGATATGGCAGCTGTAAGGGACTGTACGGGGCAGCGGCAAAGTGAAGGGGAGACAAAAAACCGAAAGAAATTCAATCCTAGGCCAGAGTAGAATAGCTGAATGAGGACAGTATTCTTATGGAGGTGCCTGTCAACAAGCACATATGCCGACCAGGCGAAAACAGATCTATACCACCTCGAAAGCTTCCAATAGTTCGGACTTTTCTATGTGCGCTTTGGTGTACCTCGTAAACTACAATATATGGCCTGAAAAGGGCTCTTTGGCCATGCTGGCTTACAGTGCAAGATCCAGTAAGGGTTTGGGGTGGTAATAAGCATCTAAATATATAAGAGTATCAGGCTGTTATTAATTGTCTAACTTTCAAAATCAAAGCCAAAATGCAACTCTCTTTTGGGCTTATCGCGCTTAGGCGTGTTATCTCGCCCGCAGCCTACACACAATTAGTATACTTACCACCGCCGTCGGGCAGTCCGCCTTAACACGTCTCATCTCACCACATTCGTTGAGGGAATCATTCAAAGTCATCAAATATATTAAAAATCTCAAATTTGTCAGACGCGAGTATATAAAAAAATGACACTACCGGTCTACCGTCTGTGGTCCGGCGGCCAGCAAAAGGAGGGCACCGAAGCGGCCATCCCCGTCGAGAACCCCGCGACCGGCGAGGTCTTTGCCGCATGCCAGTCCGCGTCCGCCCAGGATGTCGACGACGCCGTCCAGGCCGCCCACTCTGTTTTTGCGTCGGGAAAATGGTCCAGCGCAGCCAACCGTGCCTACCGCGCCGATGTGCTGGAGGCCGCCGCCGCAAAACTCACCGAGGCCCTGCCTGAGCTGACCCGTCTCGAGGTCCAGCAGACCGGCCGCGCCATTCGCGAAATGCAGGCCCAAGTGCCGTCGCTCGTGCGCTGGTTCCGCTACTATGCGGCGCTCCTGCGCACCGACGAGAAGCCCGTGTTCCCCACCATGGGAAAGCTGCACAATTGGACCGAGCGCGAACCACTCGGCGTCGTTGTGCTCATCACACCGTTCAACCACCCGCTTCTGATTGCCGTCAAGAAGCTGGCCCCTGCTTTGGCGGCTGGCAATAGCGTGATCCTCAAGCCGTCGGAGCTGACACCGCTGTCTTCGCTGCGGCTGGGTGAGATTCTGCAGGAGGCGGGTCTGCCGGCGGGCGTGTTCTCGGTGCTGCCCGGTCCGGGCATTGTGACGGCGGCAGCGCTGGCGGCACACCCATTGGTGAGGTCAGTGGACATTACCGGCGGCACAGTAGCCGGCCGGGCCGTGGGCGCTATGGCGGGCCGCAACCTGGCCAAGTTCAATGCCGAGCTGGGCGGCAAGGCGCCTGTAGTGGTGTTTGGAGATGCCGATGTTGAAGCTGCCGTTAACGGCGTGGCATTCGGTGCGTTTGTCGCGAGTGGGCAGACGTGTGTGGCGGCAACACGCATCCTCGTTGAGAGGAGCGTGTACCCACAGGTGGTGGCCGGTTTGGAGCGCAAGGCACGTTTTATCGAGGCTAATATGGGCTGCGCACCAACAGACGTCAAATGCACAATGGGCCCGATAGTCTCGGCAAAACAGCTACGGCATGTTGAGAGCCTTGTCGACGATGCTTTGACGGGAGCCAAGCTGGCCACAGCGGTTGTGGGTGGTGCGCGCATGGCGTCGACGGCCAACTACGATTTTGCCAAAGGCTACTACTACCCGCCAACCGTTCTCGTCAGCGCCGATGACGAAAAGAAGAGCATTCTGCAGAGCCGGATCTGGAAAGAAGAGGCGTTTGGCCCTGTGATTGTCGTGGTACCCTTTGAGGCCGAGGCCGAGGCGGTCGCGCTCGCCAACGACTCCGAGTTTGGCCTGGGCGGTGCCGTGTGGACCAAGGACCTGTCGCGCGCGTTCCGGGTATCGCAGCAGATCCGCGCGGGCATTGTCTGGGTGAACACGCACCACCGCAACGACCCTAGCAGTCCATGGGGCGGCGTGACGTCGTCGAGCGGCGTAGGCAGCGAGAACGGCCGCGAGGCGCTGCACTACTACACCATGGCCAAGAGCACGGTAATCAACTATGCAGCGGCCGAGGACGTCAAGGCGGAGGACTGGTTTAATGACGGCGGTGCAACCGTGCGGTATGGTTAATGGGTTTGATGTTGTAAATAAAAACTATTTATATATATATTGCCGAGACACGGTGGGTAAATAGTGTGTACATGTTTATGAAAATGTGCAAACAAAATAAGAGCTGAATGTCTCGGCTATGTGATTGATTACGTGGTAGATGATAGATGGTTGAATATAGATGACAGGGGCAGAGCATGGGATAAACATGGCAAAACAGTACGACAGTACAACGAGATACAAGACAAACAGTCACAAGCGAACAGGGGGAAAATCAAGATCGGACGTGAGAGAAAAACAGAGACAATATGACCCGGTGGCGTTGATATGCGAGATGAAGCTCGATGGTAGATTGAGAGTGCAGATGTCAACGGAGATGTCAATACAGGTACAGACGGCGATACAGACATTGATGCAGATATCGAGACTCGATGGACAAGCCAGGCTCAATCAATAGTCCTGGTCAATTGTGATTGTCTCTGCCAATATCCTGGCCCGTGGTGTTCTGGCTGATTTGTAGAGGCCGAGTTATGATCAGTACTGGGAGGTGAAAAGTATAAAGACTGGTCATATCGTCTTCCATTTGTTTTTGTATTTTATTGTCACCATATCTACCATCGTCGCCTTGACATATTCGCCTTGTCGCCACCATGAAGTTTACTATCACCATCCTTGTCGCTCTGGCTACTCTGGCTGCTGCCTCGCCAGCCCATCATCGTCGTGGCAGTCATGGCCCGGACCACTCTCAAGGCGGCGGTGTCGGTGGCTATGGCCATGGTGGCCACAGTGGACTCGGAGGGTACGGTGGCAGCCACGGCTCGTCTGGTCCTTGCGACATGTCCAGCGAGGATACCGGCTGCTACCTCATCTCCGATAACAGAGGCTGTTTTCTCAACACGAACAATGTCACGCGTGTTCTCGAATGTGTCGATCCCGTGCCCAGCGTGGCCATTGGTATTGTAAGTTGAGGTCCAAGTAGAGATCGAGAATCCTCGCTTTAGCCGGCTTCTAACAGCTACCAGTTCTGCCGCTGCTGGGGATGCAATGGCAACCAGTTGACCAACTTTATGCCCACTCTCAACTGCACCAGCCACACGGCCATCCCGCCGAGCAACTCGACAAGCACCACGTTGACGCCCGGCTTCCAGCCCCCTCACACATCCACTTCCATCAGTACCCGTCTCCCTCTGTCGACCGGAACAGGTGTAGGCACGGCCACGTCTGCTACCACTGCTGCTCCGTCCAGCCCGATCCATGGCTACGAGAACACAACCACTACCTGGGCCAAGAATCATACACGCATGCCCGTTCCCATTGTCTCTCACATTAGTCACGACTAAATCTTTGGAGATTCATCCTGTCGGCTACTTTTATTTTCTTTCGTTTCTTAATTCCCTCTTCACTTGGAAACATATTGTACCTAATCTTTGCAACTCTAATACTACATATCTCTCATCTCATAGAACAGCTTGGAGCGGCTTAATCTAAGCAGCTCTCTCCCGGACTTCCACCAGTGGACCATCTTTTGTACTCGTAAAAGTATCAGTGAGCTGGAACTCGCTGATTCGCTGCCGCCCGTAGTCGCTTGCTGTGAATAGGCCGCTGGCAGTGCCACCCTCACCCGGGTCGGCGACTCCCTCAGCCTTGCGCAGCTCATACAAGAACAGCATCCGTGCCAACGTCGTCATCATTTCCGTGTATGCCAGGCCCTTGCCAATGCATCCGCGCGGACCAACACTGAATGGGCAGAATGCAGACTGTGCGCGGGACAGGTCGGACTCAGTCACTGTGGCCTTACCAAACGGTACCTGCTCACCCGCCATCCACCGTTCCGGCACAAACGAGTAAGCATGTGGGTAGTACTCCTCGTTGTGGTGGATCGCATAGTGCGGCGTGCCCACTTCGACACCAGCAGGCACGCTATGGCCGTCAATGATGATACCGCCATCCAGTACCTGGCGCGGCAAGAGACCACCTACAGACGGTGATAGACGCATAGCCTCGTCGATGCATGCGCGCAGGTACGAACACGATGCGAGGGATGCGCCTTGCTTGATGTCTTCCACGTCGCTGAATACACCGCGAATCTCGGCACTTGCACGCTCCAGAGTAGCAGGGTTCCTCACAAGATAGAACAGCGTGGCCGCCATGGCAGTCGATGTCGTGTCTGAGCCGGCGATAATCAAGAGGTTGGCCTCGGCCCAGAGCTCAGGCTTGGCGAAGCCCTGGCCCGTCTCGGGGTCACGGGCCTGCAGCAGATAGTGGAAAAAATCACGGCGGTCGGCGTCCTTTTCGCTCAGCTTCATGCGCTCGGCCAGCTGTGTGCCGCAGTACTTAATATAGCGCGCGCGACCGGCTGCAATCTTGCGGAACATGTACTTGTCAAGGCCCAGACGGTCAATCACGGGCATCGTGCCGCAGATCAGATGACGCTTAGCGGCCGCGCTCACAAGATCAATGGCAAACCGGTTGTCAGCACGCTCCAGCATGTGGAACGCCTTTCCAAAGCAGAGGTCGCCCAAGATGTCCATGGCCAGCCAGTTGCACAAGTCGCTCATGTTGTGAACTTTCCATGTTGACTTCTCGGTTGTTGATACTGCATCTGCACCAAGGACATCACAAAAGGTGCGCACATTTTGTAGAATGTAGCGCTCAGCCTCCTTGACAGCAGCATCGGAAAAGGCATGAGAAAGCACGCGTCTCTTGCGGGAATGCTCCTTCTTGTCGCGCGTGTTGTGTGTATTGTGTGCCGGGTGGGCAAACGCGTCATAGAACTCGGCCTTGCCCACATTGGAGCGGAAGCCGTAGATGTCTTTGAGGGCCGTAGCTGAGTGAAATGACAGTGCATTGGGGCCGTAGCGGACGACAGGGCCGTACTTTTGGTGCAAGCGGTAGAATTCGAGGTGGCGATCGCCCTTCCACGCATGATACAGAGCATAGAAGCCGGTGATCTTGGCCAGGACGGGGCCGGGGTACTTTGACAGTGGGTGGAAGAAGAGACGGTAGACAATGCCAGAGAGAATGTAGAGGGCACCGGCCGAGGCGAGGATGCCGGCCCAGGCTAGCACATGGGCAGTGTGGAATTGGATATGCATCTTTGTGTTGTCCAATGGGTTGAAAAGGAAGAGAAAGAAGACTACAACGAAGACAGAGAGAGAGAGGAAGAGACCGAGCACTTTTAAAGGGAGCAAAAATAGAGTACATAATCAAGCAGATCAAGAATGAGGAGGGGCAGTCACGGGTCTCACTGACGACAATACCTACAAAGGAAGGCGCGCGTGAACGGCAGGCACGAATGAGCTGTCATGCATTAGCTACCATGTGCCGGCAGCAGTATCTTACTTTGTATCTCGTATATATCTATGTTTCCATGTAAATATGCCGTCATTTTCCTTGCTGGTTTTGCGCAGGTGATTGGTTTATTTTATGTATTTTATTTTTTATTTTCTGTATCTTGACCCTCTTTCGTCATAGAGCTCTCCTCACTCTCATCTTCCATCAAACTGGTATTACAGTCTGTCTATAAACACACAAAAATCTATAATCAGAACAAAAGCTACATCTACATCGACGAACAATCTACAAATGAAACATGTCTTCCAACAGTAAGATCTCACCAACTAGGTGTGCGGGATGCGCGGAACTAGCCCGGGCTCGGTTTGCGGCGGCTCAACCCACTTACACCGGCATTATGTGGAGTAATGCCGGCTTATATAAACCAAACTTGTATCCACTTTTACAGTCCTTTCCCGTCTTCCCCGCATCCGTGGCTATCAACGGCCGTCGTTGATATGGATAACAGGCCAGCAGCAGGCCAGCAAAATGTCAGCTATATTACATGCGTCCCTATGCCTTTGTAGTTTGATGGCTGAAAGTATACGTCATAGCGGCGGTCAAGGCCACAAGGTAAGATCTCACAAATGTGATCAAAGCCGGACGCATACATGAGACTAGTAAATTATATCGCCAAAGCAGTAGGACTGGCAGACCAATGAATGGGATGCTTAGTCGTGTCTAAACTTGAAAGAGGTCTTTATATAGGTGTATTTTGCTAGATACTTATGATCAGGCTGATATGCATTGAGCTGGCTGTCTGGGTCGCCAGGAGTTTAGCTTTGCACGTGCTTACATAAGCACGACATCACAAACTTCATGACATCGGACATGGTGATGTTGGCGTTGAGATAGAATGTTCTATACCTCATAAAAGCTGATACAATAGTATAGAAATATTCTAATTTTTACTTGGTTGTGTACTTCTTGCAGAAACCACCATCGAGTGTGTTTCTGTATGCGTGAAATGGCCATTTGGCATCATCATTGAGCAAGGCAACCTGTTTATCAGATATGTTCGCTGAATGTATGACATTGGAGCTTATTTACATCAGTCATGTGTAATCTCACTTCCTCATCATTCTAACACCAAGCCTTGCCTTAGTCCAGAGATTCTCGGTTTCTTGATTTTGTCTCAGTGGCTTCAACTGCAGAGGTAGGTACTACCTCAACCTTCGACATACACCCTCCATCTTGTACATCTGACAGTCATATCATAAATTGTCTCTTCTCTTACAACTAAGATTCAACCTCCTACGACTCACGAATGGACGCACAGAATGGCCCCGTACTCAAAAGCCTCGACAACGCTGTCACATCCAGGTCACCACCAGACCACCTCGCGGTGGGAGAGCAATGGGCTGCAGTCTCTGCTGCAAGACCAAAAGCGAAGAGTCGACCAAGCATCCAATTCCTTTCTACCGCCGCCACTTTTGTCTAGCAAGGCACCCATTATTAAGCCGTGGCTTATAAAACGCGCACCCAACGATAAAGGAAACGATACTGGTGCCTATTCTTTTTTCAGACATCTCAATAGGAACCCGGTCAAAAAGGCACCGGTCTCGGCTCCATCAGCTTCAAGTGATAGCGACAGTGAGGGTAATAGCAGTGGAAGCGATAGCGGTAGTGAGAGTGGGAGTGGGAGTGGGAGTGATGAGAGCGGTGACAGTGACAGCAGCAACGACAGTGATGGTAGTGGAACTGAAGACGGAAGCGACGGCGACGACGACGACGACGACGACGACGATGACAATGACGACGACAGTAGCGAAATAGAGAACGAAAGTGAGGTGGATAGCGATGAAGATGGCGAAAACAAACAGCACGACAGCCGGCACAGCCAAGCAAGCATAGATTTCAAGTTCCTCAATACTAAAACGGCATCGCCCAAGAGGCTCCAGAGGCCTCAGAATAAACGGCCGACATTGCTCCCTTGGGAGTCCAGTACTGCTGGGCAGCCTCCGGCGGCCATTACTCTTCCGTTGCCATTGCCTCCCAAGCCGCAAAAGGGAATCGAGGCACTAAATCCCGTTCCGGCCAAGCCACCCGAGTCAAAGCGGAATGTTGAATTTCCCTGGATGGCCAAGCCAAAGTCTCTTGAGCCCAAGAAGATAGGAGTGCCTCCCAAGCCCATCGAGCCAGAAATGCATACCACCCAAAGCCAATATGTACCATCCAAGCTGGCTCGCTCCAAGATGGCGGCACGTCCAAATCTAGACGACGAAGCCGCCTTTTTCAAGAGAATCGAGTCCCGCCATTTGAGTAAACTCGATATTGATTCGATATCATCAAACTCTGCTCAAAACACAAAACCACAGCCAAGACCGCCGCTACCCTCACAAAAAAGCATCCAGGAAGCCACTTGCCGGTCTTGGGAGCTTTTGCAAAAGAAGAATGCCAAACGCCTGCTCAACCAGAGCCGAGCGGAGGCCGAGTCCAAAAATGCAAAGCGAGTCAAGCTTGGCGAGGCCAATGCACCACCACCCACGAAATTCTCTGCACAAACTGCGCAGGCAACAACAGTAACAGCAGCAGCAAAATCAAAGGTAAAAGCACTTCCTATCGAAAGTGACCGCTTTATCGTACAGTACACAGTCTTTGAGACGCAGCGCCTTCCTCTCCCCTTTGACGGTCAGCTGCGCGACAAAGTACTGCGGCGCGAGTCGTTCCTCGACAAGCACAAGGCAAATGTGTTTGCAGCCCGCCTGATGCCCAAGGCCGAGTATGTACAGTCCTCGGCCGCTATAATGCGCATCGAGTCGGACTACGGCAAGGATGATGCCGAGCGCGACGGCATGTTCTTCGGTCGTGTGTACTACAGCAAAGACGGTCGGGATGAGATCAAGTTTGTGTATGTAGACAGAGAGAAGCAGCAGCTGGGCAAGATGAGTGTTTCCGACTTGGAAAAGGAGGTTAGCAACCGGGACTTGTCGACCAAATATATCGACACGTTTCTTGCGGTACGGTATGATGTCTTTGTCGTGTTGAGAAAGGCAATTCAGCCGGGTGATGGACGGGTTGTGGTCTACAAGTATGATGAGTCTGAGGCTGAAATTCGCACGAGGGAGGATGTCGACGTTGATAGTGATGAGGAGGAGGAGCAGGCAAAAGAAACAGAAGAGGCAGATGAGGTTAAAGAGTCAAGAGATGTCGACGAGGAGAAGATGGAGGTGGCGGAGGCGGATGAAGAAGAGGAAGAAGAATGGGCTGAATCGGCGAGTGAGATATCAGAACCTAAAGAACAATCACAACAGTCTAGCCTGGGCTCGCATTTTGAACACCTACTGCAAGGCTCATACACAACACTGCTGGAGGCCAACTCCAAAGCCATTGATGCATTTGAAAAATGGACAAGGCCGCCGTCTGACCGGCCGCGGCTCGACTCTATCATCTACTACCGCGACTATATCAAGCCCGATCTTGCCCGGAGGCGGGCAGCTTTTGATGCAGACGACGGCAGCGAGAACGCAGAGGCAAACAAAAGGGATGTCGAGTCGATTGAGCTGTCATGGGAGCCACTACCGCAGTTTGGGTACTCGTACAGCTCGGTGTCGGTCGTCGTGACAAAGAGCCAGATGCAAGGACCGCTCGATCTCACTGGGGCGTTCAAAGGTCGTTGATTTCATGGATTTTAATGGCAAAGATCTAAAAGATTAGATAGATACCTTGAATATAATCATGCGCTGCCTAACCAAATCACGATTTCTTGTGAGATTTCAGGTTCGTGAGTCAAGATGGAATGTTATATCGGATCCAAAATCAATTTCAACTATCCAACGCCGTATATGCAAGAAGGTAGTAAAAGATGGGTAGATGGATAACAATAATAAAAATAATAGGGTAAAGAGAATGAACCGAGTGACGAGAAAAAGCGAAGGGAATGAAACAATCAACGGCAGGGTATGTACAAAGTCTATGGAGCAGTAAAAGGCAAGGAAAATAGAGATGGTCAAGAACTAAATTTAAACAAGATCAGATAATGGCTGCTACAGCCACGGCACCACCACCGACAATTGCGGCCCAACGGCCGTATGGACGTGAGGCATCAGCGGCCGACGTGGACGTGGATGTTGTTGATGATGTTGTTGAGTCGTCCGTCGCGGTACCGCTAGCATTGTCAATGGTTTCCGAAGGGACCGGGTTATCGGTGGCCGTAGCGGCGGCGTCGGAGATTTCTGCAGCGAGGAGGGAGGTCGCCTCGGCAATGGCCGACGAACCGGGGTTGTCGTTGTAGGCGTCGCATACAGAGGCGATCCATTCGCCAGAGTCTAGAGAGTTAGCAAGAAGCAAGTGGGCGCAGAGATGAAGCGAGCGAGCGATGGAAATGAAAGCCGCAAACAGATAAGATGACTTACCAAACTGAGCCTGGTCATCACAGTCGTTGCCCACACAGAGACCCATCTTGACGACGAGCGAGTGCGGGTTCTGGCAGACACAGGCAAAATCGGACGGCGAGCACCCTGAATCGAGACAAGCCGCCTCATAGCAGAGCAGCGCACACGACTCGGTCTCTGTGACGAGAGTCGGCAGGGTGGTGCCCGTGACCAAGATGGTGCCGGCACTGGTGGACGAGCTGGAAGAGGTTGTGGGAGTTGCGGACTCGGCGGCAGCAACGGCCGCCAGCGCAAACAGTAGTGAATACTGCATTTTGATTCTGGATTTGATTGTTGATGATTCCAAGATGTGTCGATCGAGTGCTGGTTCGATGCCGTCGTTTATTTTTGTCTTTGAAAGCAACTGCGCCCCGATGTGACGTGTAGAGGCGAATGCAGGCTGCTAGCGCAGGTGTTGGGAGCCTACACGCTGATTGGAGTAGATCGAGTCGGTGAGATGGGTTTAATGAGGGAATGCGACAACGGTTTGATAGCAACAAAGGCGATGCGGTGTATTCAAAGTAACGTAAGGTAAGAGGTAGAGGTAGAGGTACAAAAAGAGGAAGGGGCTGGTGATGCGCGTCAGCAGTGGCGGGAAGGAACGATGTGCTGGTACTGCCTCTTTGGGTTGAACAGAACGTGGCGGACGGGACAATATCTCTCACAGTAAAGTTGAGACAAGTGTGACGGGATTAAACAAAAGACGTTGTGTCGAATAACAGACCGCAGGTATCGTGGACGATCTGACAGTGAATCGACTGGTGTGTTGTCTCGTCTGTTGTTCGTTGTCAGTTGTTGTTACGCTCATATCCTCAATTTTTGTTTTCCAAAACAAGCGATGGAGCGACGTAATTAGCGACTCATTACTAGCTCCATATTAGTTAGTATTTATCTTGGCGTGCTATTGGTCAGAGGCGGGTATAAGTGGGTAACAGCAATACAAGCAATGCCGCCAAGTATGCAAGGGACTTGCGGTAGATCACGTGGTATATATATTGCTTGGATTACCCGATCCAGTAATTAACACCAACATCGACGTTGGTGATGCCAGGGAGAAGCATTTATCCCCTTGTGATGCTTATGAAAGGAACTCCATGTATTATTCAGAAGCTCCTTACATGAGAGTATTTCTGAAGTCACGGCGCACACTCGCCAAAATACGTCAACTTCCTCGAACAACTAACCCAGCGCCTTGATCAGCACCGCCGACGTCATGCCCTGTGCGACCTCGAGCAGGTTGGTCATCTCCATGGCACCCAGCAGCTTATTCTCGCAATCGCTCGGCTACGAGTTGAGCGAAAGTGCAAGCCGGCGCTCGGTAATGTTGACACAGCCAGCATCCTTGAACCAGCCCTGTAGCTTGAGCGGAGAGGGCCAAGATGGTTGTCGGAGACAAGCTGCAGCCTTTATCTATTATTCATAAAACATTAGGAATGCTCATGTTTGGTTGACCTATGATGCCGTATTTACGGACCAAGGTGTGGTGACTAGGAGTGACTACAGCTGCAAATAGTGCAGAATGTGACGTCGCTTGTATTAGCCAGGATTATACAGCTGAAAAAAAAAAGCACGACGAGACTCTGTAGAGGAAAAGAAGCATTAACACCGGGGTTTTACCATGAAAGGAAGACCCGTTTGATCGATTAGCTATCATTATCTCTGTTGTTTTATTTCCAAAGTAGCTGCAGCTCTGCAGCAAAGGGGTGGCAAAGACAAAGACCAACAGGCCAACCCATCAACATCGGTAGAACCGATAACACAGACTAACAGACGTACTTCTTGATCTGATGAGGTTGTGATAGTGATGAGAGTAGCTAACCTTGCTAACCAAGAAAAGGGCGCATGATAAAGATGGCAAGTAGTTTCGACACCCTCACTGGACATCATGGACTCTTGGATTCTTCAACGGTGATAAAATTAAAGGAAAAGAATAAGAAAAGAGCGGATGTCGCTACTGAAAGGAGAGCCTCATGTCTCATTAATTATTGGTATCTAGCGTTGCATCTTGTGTCTTTTATCTTATGCCCTATGCTCGCTCATTCTCCCCTAATTGGCATTATTCTCCGGACGCGCCGCTGTGTCAGGTAATCTGCAATCGCCCGGCGCACAGCCGTCTCGGCACTCCGCGGATCCATCCGTCCTTCGGGCCCGCTCCGCATCACCTTGCCCATCAAGTACTGCAACTTGCCGTCGGGGTACTTGCCGCCCTTGAGTTCGTAGGTGTTGAACGCCTTGAGCGCGCTAGTCTCACCATCAAGTGCCTGCACGGCCAGTTCTTCGTACTCTTCGGCCGAGATCTCATCAAACCACAGTCCCTCTCTGTCAATGTACTCGGTGACGTTGTCAATCTCGTTGCGGTAGAGCGAGTACAGCAGCTCCTTGGCGACATTGGCCGTGATGCGGCTCTCGTAGCGGTACGCCAGAATGTCGGCAATGCTGTTGATGTCGACAAACGCGTCGCTCTCGACTTCACCCTCGGAGAACCGGCCCAGCTGGTGCAGCACCCAGTTGGCCACAAACGGACGCACCCGTTCGTCGTGCTCCTTGAGCCGCTGCTCGACGGCCTCCACCACCTGGTAAAAGTACTCGGCGCGCTCGCCGCCACCCTGCATCAGCGCCACCGCATCGGTCGTGCTGACGCCGTAGTGTCGCGTCAGTGACGCCAGCTCGTCGTCGGGCAGCACGCCGAGTGTGGACCGCAGGTGTTTGACTAGTGCACCATCAATCACGACAGGTGCCAGGTCTGGGTCCGGCATGTAGCGGTAGTCCACTTCGCCCTCTTTGCCGCGCAAGCGGTGCGTCGTGCCGATGTGTCCGGCTTGCGGCGTGTACCCGCGTGTCTCGCTTTTGATCACAAGTGCTGCCTCCTCGGGCGTACGGCCATTCTTCTCGGCATTCCAGATCAGCCCAATCTGCCGGTCGCGCTCGGCAATAATGGCGTCCTCGACGGCGCGGAAACTGTAGAGATTTTTGATTTCTGTGCGCACGCCAAGCTTCTTGGAGCGTGTGCCGTCTTCGTTTTTGCGGCACACACTGACATTGATGTCGGCGCGCAGGCCGCCCTGCTCCATGCCCGACGTGCACGCGTCCACGGCATACAGCAGCGCCTGTACTTTGCGCACAAAAGCGGCAGCAGTAGCCGGGTGGTGCAGCTCCGGACCGGTAATAATCTCAATCAAGGGCACGCCGACGCGGTTGAAGTCGAGCCAGTGCACACCACCCGGCTGGGCCACCGTCTTGGCCGTGTCCTGTTCCATCTGCACTTGCTGGATAGACACTTTGATTTCGTTGGGCAGCACAGAGCGCACGTCGTCGGGGAAATCGGTTTTTGTGAGCGTCAGATAGCCGTTGCGCGCAAATGGCTCGTAGTACTGTGTGATCTGGTACCCGGACGGCTGGTCCCAGTGAAAGTAGTGCTTGCGGTCGAAGCGGCTGACGGGCTGGATGTCGCAGTGGAGCGCGAGGGCGGCGCGGATGGCGGGTACGAGCGTCGCCGGCTGGAACAGGGGCTGTGCGCCGGGCAGTGCGAGGTCAAAGAAAGCCACATGCTTGTTGGGGCTGTCTGTCGCTTCGCCCTCTTTCAGCGAGGCAGGCGAGAAGAGCTTGCGCTGCGTGTTGAGCTGGGCATGGATCTCGATGCCGACAGTCAGGTCCCAGCCGTCGACGGTCTGAATCTCGCTTCTTGTTGGTAAGGAGTTGCGGCCTTTTTTTGACTTGCGCGCCTTGGCCTCATCTTTATACTGTTTCCGTAGAGGCACGGCTTTGGGTGGTGATGGAGCTAAAGGTGCCGGGGTAGACGTCGCCGTCGTCGTTGCGACCGAGAACTGCCGGGCAAAGGAGCACTGCGGGCAGACGGGCGATCTCGGGTTTGGTACAGCTCTTGTGCGAGAAGCTTGTCTGGTAAGCCGACCAAGAGGTCGAAGATTTAGTGGCATTTTCTATATGTTTTCTAATAACCTGTTCGAGACAATTACGCCATCCGTCATGGTTGGCGTCGTCGGTGCATTGAGCTTTTTGCTTGTGTGGATACGCCGTCAACGTCGTTGGTGGTGTCACGTGGCGATACCGTTGTACTTGTTTTACGCATCGTCTTTGTGATATCGCCTGACATTTCATCGACTTATAAACATGCCACATCTGACTTGTATGAATCCTGTTTGTTGTCCGTGTTTTATTAGATGATACAGAAATACTTGAGCGAATATAATCAATGCATTGCCCCTTTTTGTTGCGTGTTCTCCCGAAAAGCATTTTTTGTTTATTTTTAATTATTATTTTACAATATTCTATTTTCCTTCATTTCCGAGATATTTTCTTGCACTCCTTACCTCTTGTCTTGAACTAATAAATGTTTTATTTACTTTGATGAATTTTATCTACTTTAAAGCACACTCTAACAGACTGTCATGACATGACTAGAATAATCAAGCTTTGTTCTTTATTCATCCCACGTCAACCAAGTCTCCTGTTTCCGCCATCCCGCGTCGACCGCCAGGATCAGCCAGGATGAACTGGCTTGATACCCTACAGCTCGGTTTGATATGATTTGATATGATTGCCACCTCATCGAACGACATACACCATACAGGCTGACCAATTTTACACTCAACTGACATGGCAACACTCTGCCCTCGAGGATATTGACAACACGTCCACCATACTACCTAAAGAGGCAGTTGCCGTTTTATATCTGTATTATCTGGTAACAGCTGTGTCTTGCCGCCTCGTATGGTATGGTATTTGCGTGTCTATATTGTCCGTAATATCCGTGCCCCCCCTATTTTTGTATTGTATATAAACAGTGATGCATCTCGTCTTCTATCGCATCTCCTCATTCTAATATCTGACTTATTCATTTCTTTCCCCGATATCCTTGACAGCTCGAACCTCCCCATCCCATCTCATCTGACAGACCAACACCATCACATTGACATCTCCAACTCCAACATGACGTTTGAAACCCAATGTAGAGGTAAGCTTTCTATGTAGTCATTCCTGTGCTGCAAATACTAACCCAGCAGACGCTATCTCGCTGGTGCCGACCTACTTTAGCATCGTGTCCTGCCAGGTCCGCACCCAGAGTGATGCCCCCCTTCACTCCATCTTGAGCCACGTCTTCCACCAGCTGTCTACCGTCGACAATACGGACCGCCTGGCTATTCTCACATCCCCAAAGGCACAGTCTGCTCTCATAAAGGCCGTTTACGATGAAGATGCTCTGCCCTTGGTCGAGGCGGCTTCGTCTGATCTGCCGCTCGATCCTCAGCACAAGGCCCGTCTGCTCGTCGAAGGCATTGCTGGTGCCATAGCTGCTATCTCCAAGCTGCCTCAACATAAGGTGGTTACAGAAAAGTGTCTTGCAAATGCCCTCAACAGCTTTGCCGCGTCAGAGCACCGTCGGCAAATCCGCGATGCCGTCGAGCACGATCATCTGTTTAGCGAGTGCCTCATGACGAGCCAGATTTTGGACTTGATTATGAACCTAGCCCATGCCGATGCGCGGCCACAAATTACAAGAGAGCTGTCATTTGACGACTATAGTCGGGATATGTTTTGTTCGGAGCGCGAGCGGTCTGTCGCACGCAGCATGGGACTGCCCTGGGGGTTGACTTTTATGGCGTTGAACTAGTTGGAACGGCATGGCCGAGATTTGATATAGCACAGCGTATAGTAGCATGGCGTGAATGACTTGAATATATTCCTTTAGCTTATTTATGCCGCCGTGGCCGCCGCCGTTGGTGGTGCCTGCATGGCCATGATCTGGTCCTTGATCTTGTCCATCTTTCCGTTGGACTCCTGGATCTCGTCCTCGAGCCGTGACATCTCCTTGTCAATAAAGTCCAGACGGCCCTTCACCGTGCTGTCTGCCTCAAACTTCTCCTGCTTCATCAGCACCGGCCCAACCATCTTGTAGATGATCTCGCCCTCCTTGAGCTGCTCAAACTGCTTCTTGACACCCTCGTTCTCAGTCTTTTGCGCGCTCAGCCGCTGCTGGTTGGCAATAAGTGTTTGTTGTTCTATACATTAGCCATTATCTTCCTGTAATAATCCAGGAGAATAAACCTACCCTGCTGCAGTTTTGTGTAGTCCTCGGACAGGACGCGCATCTTCTCTTGCGCTTGAGCTTGAGCGTCGGCCATTGTGATGAGATGTGATGTGAGGTGGTGGTGATAGAGACTGAGAGTTGAAGAGGTGAAGACTGTGAAAGCAAGCTACAGGGTCTTGGCTCGTCAATAATACCGAATAAGTGAGAATGAAAAATGGCTTATTCGTCGTCGTCGTGCTCAGTACCGCCGCCTCTGATGCTCTGATGTCTGCCCCTGTCGGCCCATGAATCTAAATCCTCAAGGCTCCACTCTAGCAAACCGCTCCTGCCTAAGTGGCGTCGATAAGCTCATAGCCTAATACAGCAAATGCTAGCAAATAGGATACTAGCAAAGCATAGCGCTACAATACAGTGGCGGATTCCCATTGCCCCAATCAGAGCGCTAATTGCCTCGCTTTCCGCTGCCTGTAGCCTTCCACGGTGAGTGGCCTGGCCGTCTGTTTTCTTCCCTGGTTACCCCGCCAAAGTGCGCTCTACGAGCCAATCCACGAGATCCAGCGCCAAAACAGCAAGCAGCAAGCATCGTCATCTTGACATCGCCTTGCCCTGTTTCTCTTTCCCACCTATACCACCCGTTTCCAACGCTCTGCGATCCGCCACCCTTGCATTCCACGACTTGCGACTTGCGACCTAGGGCACAGCTCGACTTTATCATCGAGCATTACTGAGCAACCTTGAACGGCCTTCCGCCTCTCGACCCCATCGACGACGATCAACACACGACGACCTCGTCATCGGCCTCTCTCGTTCTTCCACTACCCTTACCTCTTACTCCGCCTACATTTACAGCACCACCGCCATGTCGAATACCGACTTTCTCGGCCGTGCTATCGAGCAGGTCCGCAAGGCTATCGAGGCTGACAATGCCGCCCAGTACGACAAGGCCTACCAGCTCTACTATGCCTCACTCGAAATGTTCATGCTTGCCCTCAAGTGGGAAAAGAACCCAAAGTCCAAGGAGATGATTCGCCAAAAGACCACCGAGTACATGGACCGCGCCGAAAAGCTAAAGGCTCATCTGTCCGATGCCGAGGCCAAAAAAAAGAAGCCAGGCATGGTCGGCGCCAACGGCTCGTCGACTGGCGGCACTGCTAAGGGCAAGGGCGGCGAAGGCGGCGACGGTGGCGACGGTGTCGACGAGGATTCCAAGAAGCTGCGCAATGCTCTGGCCGGTGCTATTCTCCAGGAGCGCCCCAATGTCAAGTGGGACGATGTTGCCGGTCTCGACTACGCCAAGGAGTCGCTCAAGGAGGCTGTGCTGCTGCCCATCAAGTTCCCGCATCTGTTCCAGGGCAAGCGCCAGCCGTGGAAGGGTATCCTTCTGTATGGCCCGCCCGGTACGGGTAAATCCTACCTGGCCAAGGCCGTTGCCACTGAGGCCAAGTCGACGTTCTTCTCCGTGTCGTCGTCTGATCTAGTGAGCAAGTGGATGGGTGAGTCGGAGCGTCTCGTGAAGCAGCTGTTTGCGCTCGCACGCGAGAACAAGCCCTCCATCATCTTCATTGATGAGGTTGACGCGCTGTGTGGTCCTCGTGGAGAGGGTGAGTCGGAGGCTTCGCGGCGTATCAAGACGGAGATGCTGGTGCAGATGGACGGTGTCGGCAAGGACTCGACCGGTGTGCTCGTGCTGGGCGCCACCAACATTCCCTGGCAGCTCGATGCCGCCATCCGTCGTCGTTTCCAGCGTCGTGTTCACATCAGCTTGCCCGACATTGCAGCTCGCACGACCATGTTCAAGCTTGCCATTGGCGAGACCCCGACGACGCTGCAGAGCAACGATTACCGCGAGCTGGCCGTGCAGTCCGAGGGCTACTCTGGCTCGGATATAAGCATTGTTGTCCAGGACGCCCTCATGCAGCCCGTGCGCAAGATCCAGCAGGCCACTCACTTCCACCCGGTCATGGTCGAAGGCGAGCGCAAGCTGACACCCTGCTCACCCGGCGAGCCGGATGCCATTGAGATGACATGGGACGATATCCAGCCAGAGGAGCTGCTGGAACCGCTGGTCGAGCTCAAGGACTTTATCAAGGCCATCAAGGCGTCGCGTCCCACTGTGTCCAAAGAGGATCTCAACCGCAACTCTGAATGGACACAGGAGTTTGGTTCCGAGGGAGCGTAGTTGTGCATTGTGTGCTTGTCGATGTCGATGTCGATGTTGTATGTTGTATCTACATGTATCTGATTTCTGTCTTTCTGGCTGGCGTTTGGTTGGCATAGCAGGGTTTGTTTCTAGCTTTAGCGATAGTCGTTCAATCTACATGTCACTGGTATATATATTGCTTTTTTTTTTTGTTAAATTATAATACTTTTAGCCTCAGTTTATATACTTTTAATGACTTGATTAATATGAGCAAACTCCAAGAAGCGAGTAGCTAGTAGCAAGTAGCAAGTAGCAAAGAATAAATAGATAGCAAAAGCGAAACGGCAAAATAGCAATATAAATCGAATATCAAAATCAAAAGGAAATAAAAACCCATCCAAAACTCCGCTACAATACAGAAGAGATGATAATGAAGAACAAAAAAAGTGATCAAGAGACGACAAGAACACAAGAGAGGATATCAAAGATATCTGATGAAATAAGAACCCAGAGATGCCATGCAGATTTCAAAACAAAGATGAACAAGACAACGATCAAAGAAGACCAAAGTATTCAAGTCGACGAACCTACTCCGACTTGGACTTCTTCTTCTTCTTGATTGGCTCGTCAACCTCCATTGCGCTGGCATCCAGAGACTTGCGCTTCTCCTTCTTGTCCTTCTTGTCCTTCTTGTCCTTCTTGTCCTTCTTGTCCTTCTTCTCGCTCTTATCCTTCTTCTCCTTCTTTTCCTTCTTCTCCTTCTTCTCAGCCTTGCTGGTCTGCTCCTCGTTGATGTCGTCCATGTCGACATCCTCCGCATCGCCACCGTCGGCCAGGACCTTGGCCATGGCCTCCTGCATAGCGTCCTCGTTGGTCTTGGGCTTCTTGCCAGTGGCGAAGAAAGCCAGGCGGTCCTCGAGCTGGTCGCGCATCACCTCACCGTACCGGGAAGTGGGGGTCTCGCTGAAGCTGTCGACACGGGCAGCAATGGAGCACTTGTTGGCAAGGTAGCGCGAGATCCGGCCCTTGTGCTTGGGACCCGAGCGGCCGATAAAGGAGCTCTGGTAGATCAGACCGTACTTGGGGGTGTTGCCCTTGGTCTTGAGAGCGCGGAACAGCGCCTTCTCGGCACCCAGGATCTGCAGGGTCGAGGCGGGGTACTTGGCCAGGTTGGTCAGCGAGCCGGCGTGCGAGATCAGGCGGGCAGCGACGGGGGTGCCCAGAATGACCTGCAGGTTGGGGGCGACAACGCCCATCTTCTTCTCCAGCGACGAGGCCAGGATGCTGCGGTAGGCAGCCAGCTTGGACACGGTGGCGGCAAACGACTTGACCATGCCGAGATCGTCGTCGTTGATGTCCTGGCCCATGGAGACACGGGCAGCATCGATAATGGCCTGGGCGCGGTCACCGTCCTCGGACAGGACAGCAGCCAGGTCGTGCAGGTTCTCGTCGGTCAGGTTCTTCTTGTTGCCAATCACCAGCACGAGGTTGGCGTAGGTGATGTTGTCCGGTGCAATCTTGACCAGCTCGGGAAAGTGCCAGCCGTACCACTCGCGCACGCGCATGGCACCGCTGTTGATCGTCTTATCGAGCGCATCGAGGGTGGCAATCTGCTGGATAATGTGGTTGTCGTTCTTGTGGATGTTGAACTTGACGCCGGACCGCGAGAAGGCGTGACCCATACCCAGGTGCGCACGCGACATGTCGCCATCGTGCAGGCCCTTGAGCAGCTTCTCGCCGTACTGGCGCGTGCCACGGAGAAGAGCAGCAACAACCTCGGAGGTCTCAATGGTCTCGCACTCAACGCCGGGGAAGCGCGCAGTGATCTCACCAGCCAGGTTCTTGTCGTAGACACCGAGAACAACCTTGTTCTTCTTGCTGGCCTTGGGCAGGCTCAGCTCTAGGACCGAGGCAAGGTAGTCGGACAGGATACCCTCGGACAGCTCGTTCAGGTTCTCGAGACCCTCGGTGTGGTTTCTAAATTGTCAATTGAGTTCTCTTTGGTGGCAAGACGCTCGTAGGTGTCTGCAAATGTCAAGAGACATGTATCGGCTAGACTAACCTCCAGGGAGAAAAGTTGACCAGCTTGACCATCTTGCCAAACTTGGCCAGGTCGCCCATGGCATCCTGGACCTCATTCAGACGGATGCCGACGCTGTCGGCCTGGTGCACGACCTCGAAAACGCCGTAGCCGACGGCCGAGTCGTGCAGGAGGTAGTTGACGCTGTTTGCCATTTTGGCAGACGGAAAAGACAATCCAGAGGGGTGTTGGGTCTGGAAAAATAGAGAAAGGGCGATATCTCGTGATGGGATGGCGGGAGGAATCGAGAGATTGAAGGGGGTGTCAAATCGAAGGGGAAAAGACTACAGAACAAGAGGAGGAAGCTTTTTACTGATTTTTTCTTGCGAGACCAAAGGGAAACGAACTTTTTTTTCTTAGCGTGCTTTTTGGCTGGAGAGTATGGAGATAAAGATAAGACACACGTGATGATAAGAGTGATATTGTGGAGCACTGCAGCGGTCTGATATAATTCCGTTCCAGCTTGGCCGGCAATCACGCTGACTAAGTTTTGAAGTTCTGCTCCGCCAGCACCGCTTTAATACCCCTGCAGCAACGCCAACGCCAGAGCAGTGTCAACTTCATCCCCTCCACAATGAGGCAGTGGTGATGAGGGGTGCGCTGGGCAGTGCCTCTCTATTTTTAATTGTATATTATTACTGCGGCATTATCCATTTTTTATCTTTGCTGCCTTACTCCGTATTACAGAGTACATCCCATTGTATGCACGTCCCGCCAGTCAGCTTTGTCCTGGCATGCGAGGCATCAGCCATCGGACGATATCGATGTCGACAGTGACGAGGACAAGAGAAGCATCGGAGGCCTACTGTGCTGGCCAGTATCCACCGAGTAGTCAATTGCTCATGTATTAAAGACAGGTAATCCTGCTCACTTCCACTTGCTCGAGTCAACTGTCAAATCCTCGCATATCCCACCGTTGCACCCGCATCTCCCCCTCCCTCGCCCCGAAGCTATCACATACCAGTGGTACAGCAGTGATCAGCCCTACCTGCATAATCCTCACAAAGCTTTCGCTTGTTGTTACTGTAGCACATTCACTATATAATCGGTCTTTTCTGCACTGTTCCCCTTGCATCCATCCACTCTTCACACCACTCAAGGTTTACCTTGTGAGCGTACAGCATCACATCTCATCTATCTCTCGTTTGACCGTCTGGTCCCACCCGTCGACATGTCCTCTCCCGCTTATCGCACCGTTGCATACTTTGCCAACTGGACAATCTATGCACGCCAGTATCGTCCACAGTACCTCCCTGTGCAGTATCTTACCCACATCCTCTATGCCTTTGCCAACATCCGCGATACCGGCGAGGTTGTCCTCACCGACAGCTATGCCGATGTCGAGATCCACTGGGAAAAGGACTCTTGGAACGACATCGGCCACAACCTTTACGGGTGCATGAAGCAGCTCAACATTCTCAAGCTGCAGAACCGCAACCTCAAGGTCCTGCTCAGCATCGGCGGCTGGACGTACTCCAACAACTTTCAGGGACCGGCATCCACGCCCCAGGGCCGTGCCACATTTGCGCAGTCGGCCGTTCAGCTCGTCAAGCAGCTCGGCTTTGACGGCCTCGATATTGACTGGGAGTACCCGCAGTCCCTCGAGGAGGCCACCAACTATGTCGCCCTGCTCCACGAGTGTCGTCGTGCTCTGGACGACTATGGCAATGCCTTCACGCCCAATATCCACTTTGAGCTGACGGTGGCCTGCCCCGCAAGTGCCAAGAACTTTAACAACCTCGACGCAGTTGGCATGGACCGGTATCTGGACTTTTGGAACCTGATGGCCTACGACTATGCCGGCTCTTGGGACATGCTTACGGGACATCAGGCCAACCTGCACTCGAGCCGGCTGATGCCACACACGACCCCGTTCAACACCACCGACGCCATCAACATGTATCTGAGCAAGGGCATCCACCCCAACAAGCTCGTGCTGGGCATGCCGCTCTATGGCCGTGCCTTTGAGAACACAGAGGGCCTGGGCCGGCCGTACGAAGGAGTCGGTGACGGCTCGTGGGAAAGGGGCGTCTACGACTTCAAGGCACTACCACTACCTGGCACCGAGGAGACGTTTGACCCCGAAGTTGGGGCATCATATTGCTACGGCACCACGGGCGAGCCGTCAAACAAGCGAAAAGTGCTGGTGACCTACGACAACCGCGATGCGGCGGTGGCCAAGGCCAACTACATCCGGGACCGCAGCCTCGGAGGCGCCATGTGGTGGGAGAGCAGCAGTGACCGGCAGGGCCCAGAGAGCCTGATTCGCATCGTGACCGACACCCTTGGCGGCACAGGCGTGCTGCAGCAGCGGCCCAACACTGTGATGTACCCGGAGACGCAGTATGACAACCTGCGCAACCACTTTGCCCAGGGGTAGTCATCCATGGCAGTCGACCTCAGGAATATTATGACCACATAGTATGAACAGATAGCAATAGCATATCAATAGCGTATCAACAGCATGGCAAGCATGGCACATATATCATATCTCATATCTCATTAAACACGTACACTGCAACAGCTCACTGAATGAAAAGACTGGATTCATAAGGAGGCATCATTTATATTTGATTGATATCATACCCTTAAGAACGCCATTCAACGGGGAGTGAGTGGAAGGACCTCTCCATGCACTCCGTATGAAATGTACGAGACAAAACGACAAAAAGCAATTCCTCAAGGCCCCCGGAGAATATAACCCAAATCCCATTTAACTTTTCATTTTAATTTTTTGGTTTTGTTGGTGTGCACAGCACTTAGTTATCGCCAAAGACGTAGGTCAGGTGGCAACGGCCACAGTACTGGCGGTCATTCATGGCAGCCATGAAGACACCGGCACCGCACTGAGTAGTTAGTATTGAGTAAACTGGTGGAGAAGAGATAGTGATGGGGTATGCTTACAGTCTCGTTGGGGCACTCGCGGCGGAGACGCTCGATCTTGCCATCGCCGTCGACCTTGTAGTACTTGAGAACAGCCAACTTGGTCTTCTTGCGCTTGTGCTTGATCTTCTTGGGGGTGGTGTACACCTTCTTCTTGCGCTTCTTGGCACCACCACGCAGGCGGAGCACCAGGTGAAGGGTCGACTCCTTCTGGATGTTGTAGTCCGAAAGAGTGCGGCCGTCCTCCAGCTGCTTGCCAGCAAAGATCAGGCGCTGCTGGTCTGGGGGAATGCCCTCCTTGTCCTGGATCTTGGACTTGACATTGTCGATGGTATCGGACGACTCCACCTCGAGGGTGATAGTCTTGCCCGTCAGGGTCTTGACGAAAATCTGCATCTTGCCTCTAGGGGGGTTAGACTTATGAACCAATGGAATATGGGAATATGTTTGCAAAAAAGCAGCCAGTGCTTGGGAGGCCGTCGAGCCGTCGTTGGGTATCGTCGCAGAAGGAAAAATGTGAAAGAAAAGCAAACTGAAATATCAAACTGAGGCAACGCTGCAGATGATAGTCAATCTAGTGTTTTGGCTCTGGCGGACGCAACGGACCACCAAATCAAACACCGGATGACGGGGAAAAAAAGCAAAATGACGGGAAAGCATGAAAACTGCGACAACTCGACGACCATCCACAAGACATCTGGAAATGCTCACCTGGCAATAAGGATTGCGTCCTAGGCAAACTTTCAGAAATTTGAAGATGGGTGGTGAAAAGGGGAAAGAGAAGAGAAGGAGACCATCAAAGCGAGGCAGAAATACCTTTTGCTCTTTGGGAACGAGAAAAATGGCCGACCCACAAATAATGTGGGCGGGTCTCAAAAAAAAGTAAAAAACCCACTGAGCCACCCAGAAAAGAATTTGATTTCGCTTGCAAAGTACCGGTGCTCGAGGGCTTTAATTGATTGGCGTGGCGCAGGCATCGCTGTGGCGCCTAGTCGAGATCAAGTATTTTCCGCGTTTCACCTGTAAGTCATTACCTGCAAACTGCATCACGTGCTAGGGCTTGCGCTAGCCCTTGTAAATTTTTCCAATTCGGTGGGTCCCAATTCTTTCGTCTGGCTCCTCTATCCTGTTCGACCTCTTACTTAGTCTGGACGTCTGTCTTCTCTTTCCCCTCTTTCCTTCTCCTTCAACCATCAACCACCAAGTCGACAACAAATCCGCCAAAATGGTCAAGAAGAGAAAGAACAACGGCCGCAACAAGAAGGGTCGCGGCCACGTCAAGCCGATCCGTTGCTCCAACTGCTCGCGCTGCACGCCCAAGGACAAGGCCATCAAGAGATTCACCATCCGCAACATGGTCGAGTCTGCCGCTATTCGTACGTTTCCGAGCACTCCTACCGAGAACTACTCTCGATGCACTCTCGCTGTACTCGCACTCCTCACATCGATCAACTGCTAACAAACCAGGTGATATCTCGGACGCTTCGGTCTTCGCCGACTACACCGTCCCCAAGATGTACCTTAAGCTGCAGTACTGCGTTTCTTGCGCCATCCACGGCAAGATCGTTCGGTACGTTGTATTGTCTTGGGAGAGACAACATGGACAGTGGTCAAGGACGGGAGCTGTCGAAGCGTGGCCTTCAATACAGCACCTGTCTGAACACCACCCTCCGTGAGCTAAAGAAGAACCTTGGCTAGACGCTCCCAGGAGGTCGTGTTCTCTTCACAGAGACGGACCTTACCCTTTCCCCCCCTCCAGGTAATAACAGTAAATGCTAACAATCTAGTGTCCGCTCCCGCGTTGGCCGCCGCAACCGCGCTCCCCCCCCGCGTGTCCGGTACAACAAGGACGGCAAGAAGGTCGTTCCCACCCAGGCCAAGGCTTAAGTGGGTTGACTGATCTTTGAGTCGCTCTCCCGGCAGCTTTTTTTCTTTTTATTTTTCTCTCACTTTTATGTCTCTTTTATGGGTTGGCAGTGGCGAAACGCTGCAGGAGGGATTTAAAAGTTGGACCTGAAAAGGCGTTATTATGAGATGATATTCCAAAACTTTGTGTGTTTCTTCTAATGATTGATCTTATCCCTTCCATATGAACCCGGAAAGCATGATCCTTGAAAGAAGGACGCGCTTTTAGAATGAGAAATTATTGAGATTGCATAGGTGTCGTCAAAAATGTAAAATCAATTCAAAATGCAAACAATTTGTTCCCCGGTGTAGTGTTTATGTAATATTCCCCTCCAGTGAGCTCATGGCCAAATGCAAGTATGTACTTAAAGGGCCTGATGTCATGAACGTATGCATGGACATGCAAACGCTTATAGGGATTTTATATACAAGCAGAACTGCTCATTAAGACTTGATCAACGTGTTTTATAATCAACTTGGCTATCTATGCCTGCCTTGACTTGCGATATCAAATAAGTGCCATGCAGAGCTATTGTTGGTCAACTGTTATCTACACAGGATTTATTTTGCATTATTGGACGTTCAATGAAGGAACAGATTCAGCTATTTCAATACTAAAGTACTTGTTGCTAATTACTGTTGGATGTAATTTGCACTGCTTTCGTTATTTCACATTTCCCAGTTTCAATATGCGTTTGACTGCTATTTTGACTTATTCATAATTAAAGCCACTGTTGTTAAATATTAGAGTGAAGACCAGATTTTACCTACCACTCGTAACAGTTCTCCCGCTGCCAGGTGTCATTGTTCCAGCTATCATGACGCAAAGCATCGTGTGCAGCCTGCCCATTCGCATACCACCGCCGCGGCAGCTCACCAATGGCTGGACCGTTCTTTTCCGAATCAGCATTCTGCTCGCCAGTCTCCTCCTCATTTCCCCAGCCCAGGTCGATGAGGTCGCCATCTTTGGCAGCCCAGACATTATCTATTGGTCTTGACATTGGCTTTGACTTTGACTTGAGAGTGCCGGTGACGGGCGTGTCTCGTGGTGTCGGCAAGCCTGTTCCGCTTGCAGTGGCTGTCGTCTTGGCTGTGGACATTGCGGACAGCTCTTTGTAGGCATTCCAAACACTCTCCTTAGTAGTATTTGATTTTGGTTCTGTTTGTTCATTATCGGAAACTGAAGAGTTGGCAGGCAGAGTTTGGTCGGCATCGCTAGCATCGCCAGCATCGCTAGAACCGCCATCCTCTTTGCCACCGCTAACTGGCTTTTCTCCATCGTCCACGACGTCAACAAGTACGGATATTTTCGTGTTCGCGCTTGTCTCGCGCTTGGTAGTACCCCACGACGGCCACCATTGCTCCTCACAATGGTCTTCTTGCCCTTGAATAGACCATATATCGTCATAGTAGGGCTGGTGATGGTCCCAGTCTGGGTCAACATCGTGGTCAGGCCACTCGGGAACACCATCACTGCCGCATTCATCGTCGCCCCATGCAGCCCACATGTCGAAGCCTGTATCGTTACTAGCGGCATCGTCATTCTCGCTTGCAGCACCTGTTCCATTTTCAGTGCTTGCACATCCATGGTCGGTACCAGTGCCAGATCCAAAGTGCTGGATCCGCCAGCGGCGGGATAGCTCCCGCAGCGTTGCCTCTGTCTTGGCCTTTTCATCATTGACCTTTTGAGTCTCGGCTGCGATCTTTCTCATTTCCAAGGTGGTGCTTTCAATGTCAGCTGTGGCCTGGGTTGCCTTGATATCAAGCTTTTCGAGCGCCGCGTCTAGGCCGCGGAGCGTGTCAGCATCGTCAGTGTCCATGGGAACAGGCTCGACAGGAGCCGAGTAGGGAACGACTGGCACATCCTCAAAAAGAGTGGTCCCGTCGGGTCTGACAATGGCAACAGACTGCAGCTGCGGAAAGTTCCATCCAGTCTGGCCCCGGCTGAGGGCAGCATGCCACACCTTTTCTTGGTGGGCGGCCTTGATCTGGGCCTGCTTGCGCTGGGCCTTGGTCTTCATGTGCTCGACCTCATTAGCAATCTGCCAGAGAGCAGAAATCATGGTCTGCTTCTCTTTGAGCTCCTTGCCGAGAGACGCCACGTGCTTATCTTTCTGGACAATATCCTTGCGTGCGGCACGAATTTCCTTTTCGAGCTTCTTGTCTGTCGGCGGCGGGCGCTCCGGCCAAGCAGACTTATCGGGTGGCGACGGCGGATATTTGGTGGACGAGACATTATCAGTCATCCACGGGTCTTTGCGCGAGGTGGCAGTGTAGAAACCGCTGGTCTGGTGCCAGCTCTTGATGTTACAGGTATGGACGCCGGTGAACGCGGCCTTTTGCTTGTGCTGGCGGAAGAGGCGGATCTGTTCCTGCTGAACATGGACGGCATTAAACTTGACATCATAGTCGCGACGCGAAGCGACATCCTTGAGCACGGAGTATGCCGACTGCAGCTCCTGGAAGAGGACCGTGGCATTTGGGTTGTCGCGGTTCTTGTCGGGGTGCTTGATGCGAGCGAGGCGTCTGTAGGAAGCCGCGATCTCGGCGGCCGTGGCGGTCCTGGGGACCTCGAGCAGAGCATAGTAGTCTGTGGTACCGAGCATATCCATGGCGACGGAGAGTTGAGGTTGCTAGCTGTGATTGAAGTCCGGATAGCAAGAGTTGGCCGTGACGGGCTTTGTAGAGCAAACGATGGGATGAGGTATGTAACGGGAACTCTCAAAAGAAGGCCGACGACCGCTGACCTGCCTGAAAAGTAACGACGGTGGCCCACGTCAGGCAAGATAAAGGTAAGGCAGGCGTGAGTGAGAACTGTTTTGTTTTGCTGAGTCAAATTTGAAGTTGTCACTGATTACGTGTTGTTTGCCCATCGCTCCTTCCTCGTTTGTCAATGCATCATCGCCTCTTAAATTGTTTGCACCTATCGCTCCTTCCTTTTCCATCAGCCGTAGATAATGGCAAACGCGTCTCTTGGGACACAGGCGGTATCATTACTCACACGTTGTCGGCAACTAACCATTGCAAGATGCATATAATGACTAATCAATCACCGCGATGTCATCCTCAACATCTCACGACACCCTCTGGCAATTAATAACTGTGCGGCACAATGTCGGCACAAATTTAGTCACAGATATACAACAGCTCACCTGTTTACAACAAACAGCAGGCAACAGTGACAGTCTACAGCAGTGAATCATAGGTGCATCGTTGTAGACGAGCTACACGACCTATCAGTCAGTCTTTGTGACCGTCTTCAACACGTTGTCAAGGGCTCACCTGGGCTCACCTGGATCTGTCAGAAAATTGTACAGAAGCGTTCAGGTGGGCCTTTGTGAGTAGTTGAGTTGATACTGACTTGTATGAATCCATGCCACTTGGCTTAACTCGCTAATATTATTCGTTACTTTGATTACTTCTTCAGATATTTTCTCCTTTCTTCTTCTCATTTCTTTTGCCTGTCCACATCCGTGGTCCATGTCATGAATGTGATATTGAGGCCGTCGGGTTGAGCGCCACACCTTATCTTCAGATGCATTTCAGATGCAGCTCCAACTTGACTACGTGGCGTATCGTTCATGTTGTTTGAAACGTCCGGCACGGCATAGCTTACATTTTATGGCTGCGATATCCCAGTCTGCAATATATGTCCAAATTGAGAGTCAAGTCGCGAAGGCTGAACGGTCTGCATCCCCATCCGTTCTCAAGCTCTCTTTTTCTTTTTTGTTTTGCTTCTGACTGTTTAAATTTTTACCCTATGACGACATTATTTGATCTTTCATGAAACTCATTTTCACATCGTCATTCTGTATTTCTTTATGATACCCTTCAACGCCGGATGAAGCGAGGCCGAAGTGATATCTCAGGGTCCAACAGATGCAACTAGGCGCGCATGAGGCCGGCTTTATGATTGCATTTTGTATTATTTAGGTAATCGAGCGCCGTTGTATTGAATAATTGCTATTGAAATCAAGGTACAGATGGAAAAGTATGCAACAAAGAAACCCACGAAAGGCTACGAAAAGCACAAGAGCTAACGAGAGCTCGGCTGAGCGAAAACGTATACGGAAAGACAACAAAGACGGAAGCTAGCAGCCAAGGCTCTAGACACTCTTAGAGGCTTGAGAGTCTGGACTAGACTTACATGACGAAACGGCACTATTACCAAGAGAATAAGAAAGACGTGGAATAATGGTATAAGAACTGACAGAAGCAGACCAACGCGAGCACAGACGCAACTAAGGCTGACTTTCTTTGAGTTATCGACTTCATCGCCCGGAATGGCTGCCCGGCGTGCGCGCTCAGTCATACTTGGTGGTGTGCATTAACGGTACAACAAACAGTTGTCCGAAAGAAAGAGAACGAAGAATAGTAATAAAAAGACCGGAAAAGCCACATCAAACTCCAGAGTCTCGTTATCCAAGAACAGAAGCGAGGGGACTTGGCTTCCTGTTTGGGAAGGAGAACAGCTGCATTAGGACGAGGCGGCAACAAAAGACGGCAATATATGTCAAAAGACGTCAAAAGGCATGGCGATGAAATAAAAAGACGACGAGAACGGCGCCAATGATTCGAAGTTTTGCAAAGCTGTTGTTTGAAGGCTTGTCATAAATCATTCAATGATGTTGGAATGTCACTGTCGATCATGCACGGCGTCTAAAATATACAAAGTAATAGGAAGAATAGAGACGATGGGCAGCGAACCAACATCCTGGCGCTTAATCTGTTGTTTCTTTGACATGATGGATATGTAAACAACATTTATGATTCGAATTTATCAAAATAATTTAAATAAGAAGGCTGCTTCGGATTTGCAATATAGAATACGAAATACTAACTATCGGATATCGCGAGTAATTATCCAAAACATATAATTGATTTCCACATATGATTATAATTAATCCGATTATGTTACGGTACACAAATGACAGTTATAGTATGACAAGGCCGGAACTATCACGAAGTCACACGAAATTAACTTGCCAATATAGACCCTAACACAAACATAACGAGGCTCAACGTTCGTTCTATTGAGACAACATGGTGCACTTTCTGACAGCGCCGAGTGCCGCTTGATTGACATGAATGTGCAGCGATTATTCAGGATGTGATATCTAGAGATCATCTCTTACAGATTAGCCCTGTGGGTGCGAGCTTGCTCCAATTAGCCCTCTATTGGCGGTTAGATGCCACACAGCGGTTACAACTGTATTTCGCAAACTAGCATTTCAAATCCCCGAATTATCCCAGAAACTCCTAATCGAATATGATCGGAATGCTATTGAAAGGAACACCAACAGAAATTTCAACAGTCAAGTAAGAGGAATGCGATATACATTAGTGCAAGCAGGTACGTTCAAAGCCTAATAAAAGAAAAGTGATAACAATTAGTAGAACGCAGTAATAGTGATTGCCTAGAGAATAAAAATAGAGCAAGCTGAACTGAGAGCTGAACTGAGAGCAGGGATTGGTCAGCTTTCGACAAGCTACTGCACGATTTCGTATTCAGAGTTTTTTCTCTGCTTCCCGCCTCTCTCGTTGATACGGAGTAACTGCCTCACTCGCTCTCTGTTCCTTGCTTGTTCCTCGCTCTATCTCCTCGCTCTATTTTTCTCGCTTCATGTTTACTCTCTTCTCGCCGAACTGTCCCCTACACCTGCATCACCCTTGCTTCCACATTGCAGCTCGGTTGCGCCTGCATCAATATTCTCTCACTGTACAACGAGCTCAGAGCTTGGCTCGTTGGCAATCACGCACCCCGCCACTCGTATGCTGCACAGTACTTTTACGACTCGCCTCACAGCTGGAGCCAGCTGCACTCCAGTTTACTTGCATGATTTGCACGAGTTGGACCAGCAGCCGCAATGCACGACTGCTGATCTCGTATTATGTAGAAGGATTATTGTCTTCCGTGATTTTGAGATTATTTTAACCTTCTTGACCGCAAGTCTAGAGACAGGAGACAGGAGAGGCCTCATGTAGGAGTAAGACATGCATAATAGAGGGGGGAATGTCAAAACAACTATCAAGATCATGGACAGAAATACGGAGCAATACTTTGAGAGGCAAACTTGATGGAAAAAAGAAAGTAAACAACCACTATGACGAGCGACCATTGCGGCCATGCGTCCGATGCGACCTTGTAGCAACCTTTGCAGACCTTGTACTCAGGAAACCCTGCCGGTCTGGCCTAACAAGCAGGCAAGGCTGGCCGGCCACTGTCCACCCTCAGAGCAACCCTTATTCAGGCAGTATTGTGTCCTTGATTCTGTTCATTATGGCACTGTAGTATAAAATCCGATGTCGAAATATTATTTCTACTATTGATAATAATACTATTGTTATCAGCACAGTTACATCATATGGTACCTCACGAGTCAATCGATATCAAGATGCCTTTGAAATTCGAACTTGATCAAGTATTGAACATATTTCATCACCTAGCTATTACAGATTAACTTAGAGATTAAGATATAGTAATTAAAGATATCTGAATCATCTATGTCATCACCGCCACGAGTTTTCACAGGGTACTGGTGATCGGTCTTTTTGTTTTTATGTCCTAATGTTTCCAGGTCTTTATCTCTTCATCTGATCTTTAACCTCATTTGAGGTGCATTTGCATTGCATGTAATCTCACTCTTGCAGGCGTATTTCTTGACTTTTACCTGTGTTACTTGCTCAACTTTTGCATATGAAACATGGCACAGGACTTGAAGTGAGACATGCCGAGTCACATGGGAAGTGCTTGTAGCTTTTGCTGTAGCTCTTGCTGTAGCTCTTGAGGTTGGGCAATAGGCGAGTATGGTTAGAAAACGAACTATGAAGTAAAGCGGGAATGGCGTGACAAAGCTAGGACTAAAGAGGAAAATAAAAAGAAGAAAAAGAAAAGAAAGAAGCCCCAACGAGATCAGATAGTCAACCGATAACAAAAGAAAGCATAGACACAGAAAGACGACGAAAAGTGAAAAGTGAAAAAGACCCTAAAAGGACCCTTTCTTTCTTTCCCTTTTTTTTTGTTGTCTCTTCTCTTGTCTGTTTTCTCTATTCTGTCTCTTCACGTCTCTTTCTCTTTGCTTGTGTCATTCTTTGCATTGTCCGCTGTGTCCCCTGCTTCTGGTCATAGCGTTTCATTGCCATCCCTTTAGGTGCCATAACCCGCCTCGTAGATGGTAGAAGCTCTTTTTTTCGGGAATTTGACAATAGACCCTACCCCGTCAGCCAGTCCGGATCTTCCAGTACTTTTTTTGAATACCACGCCGCCAAGGTCGGAACCACACGTCAATATTGGATTCTTCTTGATAGAGGTCTTTTCTCTACTACTTCTCTACTTCTTTTCTACTTCTTCTCTATTCCTCTTTTTCTCATTACACGTGAATGTTATCTGGTCTTGTCACTACAGTGGCTTTTCTTGTCTTTTATTTTCAATTTTATTTAAAACCATATTCAATTTCTCCAATTTTCTTTCTTCTCTCGCCTGTTTTATTGACAGATATTCGATACTCCACGTGTATCACCATCTTATTACTTCATTTGAACAATTTCCAACGTTTTCGTCTAACGATCTGAAGTGTGTACTTTGACTTTCACGCAATTCACACCGAAACAAAAGTATTGCCTTCTTAAATCCTCTAAATCATTTACTGTGTTGGTTCGTCACTAGGGCCAACAACTATCGTTTCCCGAAACAGGTCTCACAAGTATGCCGAGACTAAAACAAGTACAAGTAGAGCCTAGGTCTAATAGTTTTACGATGGAGTGAAGTTGATAGTTTGTGGCCTGTGGTACGAGGACTTTTACAGTCTTTCTCAGCAGGACTTTTAAAGACTCGAGTCGAACGATCATGGCACTTCAATGGGGCTGTTGAGATATCTGAAGGATATACGATTCAAGAGATCTAACGTAGAAATAGAAGAAGAGCAGATATTCGAGGAAATAGGTTCATAACGCATGAGCGAATAGACGGTAGAGGTTAGAGAGAGAATAGAGAGAATAGAGAGAAAATAGAGAGATCAAAACCAGCCAGACTCCCAGATCAATGCAAGCTAACCGGATTGGGAATATACTAACAGGAGATCAGAATGGAATAAAATGATTGGCTGCCCTTGTTTAAGTGGGTACCTGCTGTTAGTTGTCAACTCGTTCGGTTGTTTACTCGTTGTCAACTCTTGTCTGTATCTGCCACAACTGTCGACATCAGCCACGGTGCTGTTGGTGGTTGGCTACTGAAAGAAAAGAATAACGAATGCATCCATGCGATTTTATCTTTTTGGGTTCCTGTACGGTATTTCTTTTGACGCGTCTTCCTCTTTCGGCAGACGACGCATTATATTGCCTATTCTGTCGCCACATATTTTTGCCTCCTCTTCTCCTGACGATCTCCTCTCCCCTCTTCCTCTTCTCATCTGCTCTTGTTTCTTCTCTTGATTTCTTCTGCTTGTCTTCTTCTCTCCTCGTCTTCTTCTCTCCGTCTATCCGTCTATCCGTCAAGGTTCTGATGGCCAGACGTCTCTGTCTTACATCCCCTGCCCCTTCCCCTCCACAATTCAGCCTCGACGTGGCAAATCTACTTTTCTTTTCTTTTTCGTCTTCTCTTGAGCTGTTTCTTATGTACTTGTGTTTCTTCCCACTCTACCACCACGTTTGGTACTTTTAATAATTTCTTGATGCGGCCACACTTTAATCATAAATGATATACTACGAAGTACAGGACATATCACTGCGGAGACTGGCTCATCCTCGCACGATGCCCGATCCTCTTGTGCATCTGGAGTGGGGAACACTTTATTCCCTCTTTCCTGTTTGATTCTTGCTTTTCTTATTTTGTAAAATATTTCCTTTTGTTCCCTTTTCATCCCTCTTCCAACCACCATCTCTGCCTATTTCGTCATCGATCTACCGTATCTACACAGTCCTTCTTCTCCCAACTGCCCCTACTCCTGCAGCTGTACAAGCCCTTTCATTTGAGACTACGTCTAAAACAACCAGTAGGATCTCAAATACACGTATTCAGCCTCTCGCAATCCTTGATATCTTAATATTAATATCTTAACATCTAAAGACTAGTCATCCCTTGATAGCCTGTGCCTCGTTAGCTATGAACTGAATCAGTCTGTCAATGCTCGCCGACCATATGGTCGCCGTTGGCTTTCTGTCTTGAACCATCTCTCTGTTTCTCTGCCTGTCTTTTTGTGTATTTTATGTGTGCATTTTATGTACGTTTTTGAGTCATATATGTCTCTCTCTCTGCCTCTTTTTACCGAGCCTTTTCTTTTTATCAACCTCTTTCAACTGTCTTTGCAGAGTATTTTCTAGCATCAATCTACCATGTCTTGCTGCCTCGTTGTCTCGCTGCCTCGTTGTCTCATTGTATTTCTGATCCACTACCTGATGTCTTGCCCTTATCTTCTTACACCTTTTCATTTATCTGCTAATCTACTTTTTTTCCGTGGTTCTTTTTTTCACCATCGATTTAAAGTTAACCCCTGTTCCAACACTCGGATCTTGTAGCAATCCATGTAGAATAACGTAGCTGAAGTGGCTGCTCAGAGAAGAGGAAGAGAAAAAGAAAAAGGAAAAGGAAGAGGGAAAATATAATCAGGCTACTAAATCGACGTGGCACTCAGCTTCCCTGTCTTGTCATCGACTGCATAACACAGCTGCCATGGCCCTGGCCTGGCCGACTCGCTGGCTGCAACTACTGGCCGCCCTACAGGCTGCAAATGCGACGTCATATTCCAGCCCCTCTGTTTACTTTCTTGCTTCTTGTGCTTTGCTTGCTACTCCCACTAGCGATTGACCCGCGACTGTGCATTTACTCCAGCCATGTATATTATGCCCAACGAGGATGATGATACCACCCTGGTTAAGCTTATGTTTGGCTGAGGTTGTCTCGACGAGGGTGTGTGGAGTTTATCTCGTGTTGTATTCCGTGCAACGTCTTCAGCTGGACCTTTTATTATCTTATTATATATTTTATCTCGACAAATCCGACCAATACATTTCTTTTTTCTCTTATTTGTCAGAGTCAATCGAGCGTGTAGCTATCCCACTAGCAAGGTGTTGGCTGTTGCAAGTAGAATATCACTCGACGAAAACGAATCTCAGGAAGGACTAAGAAGTCTATCAATGGCTGAAAAGATTATGAATAGACAAACGAGTAGACAAAAGAAGAGACAAGCCAAAAGCTACCTCGTCATCGTACATATGTTGACCTGGAAAGGTGGAGGCTGTAACAGAGCCCAGATGCATCTGTCCAGTTGCTGTTCCTGCTGTTCGTTCTCCTCCTGCTTCTGAGTAGGAGGCTATAACCACGTAGCCGCATATGCAAACTTTTCTTGTCGTCACTCTGCTTCGATTTGTCTACCTAACTACCTCTCTACTTTGTATGTTGGCCCGGCATCTTCTCTCCGGAATTACAAGGGCCCCTGTCACTTCTATTATCGTGCCTCACTTCTTTCACTGTACTTTTCCGGTTATTGTCCCCGAAGTAATCATGCAGTGACGAAATTGTGAGATGAAAATAATTTGTAAGAAATAACATGACTCAACCGCGTATTCACTTGACCAAAGTTAATTTATATTTGAGCGCAGGACCGTCTTGGTAATCCACCATTTGTGCATACTATCATCGATGCAATATCAAATATTGGCTGAATTGTCTGAAGTTGTCTCGCTGCATCAGGAAACAAATTCTGTACAGTAGAATAGCAATGGGTATAAAATAATAATCAGAGATAAAATAAAGATAAATTAAAGACCAAACAGAACCATCCGCACAAAAGAAAAGAAAGTGACGAGCAGAAAGAAAGAAAGAAGCCCGCTTCAGCCGACCACGCCAACCGACTAGACCAGGAGACCAGCCTGCGAGCTGCATCCCAACCCCACTGACCAAGATGGTACTTTTGATTATATTTATTGATTTACGACATATATGATTTATATGATTATATTCATTAATTCATTGTCCTATTCTTATATGTAATGTACAGACTCAGAGCTCATATTTAAATTCCGATATCTACTTATATATCGTCTTGCCGTTCCCATATCTGGTTCCATGTCTTTTTTTTTCATTTAGTCACAGCTTTCATTCACACCATCTCTGACCATCTTCATCTCTTCTCATCGTCCTTGTTCCTCCATTCACTTACAGGACTTTATTTGAAGAATACTCGACCACATCTTCACCATGTGGAAGCTCTTGACCATTGCCGTCCTCGCGGCCGGTGCCAACGCCAAATGTGTATGTAGAGATATTTTCTGCTTTCATTCTAATAACTGCTAATATCCAAACAGGCAGGAAACAACTGCATCCGTGCAATGATTGATACTCGCCATCTGCCTGATCCGACACCATGGTGCAGCTCCTTTTTGGCCGGTCCTTCCAAGACCTCTGTGACTCTGCCTACTGACTGGGCTCGCAACAACAACTGTCCCAGTAATGTGGCCTCCATCAGCTACGCTTGCGACTGTGTGCTCGCCCGTTCTTCTACTACTGCCCTTACCCAGGCCACCGGTACTGTCACACCCTCATCATCGTCCTCTTCGCCAGGCACTACATCCACCTCGGAGTCTTCTTCTCCAGTCTACTCTACTCCCGCATACACACAACCTACGTCTTCTTCGGTCTACTCTACTCCTGCATACACACCGCCTGCGTCTTCTGCAGTAAGCTCGACGGTGCCTGTCTCGTCGGCGCCATCCAGTTCAACTCCTTCCTCTACCGATATTATCAGCTCGACTGCTCCCGTCAGCTCGGCTTCCTACTCTTCTCCCTCGTCAGCACCCATCAGTTCTGTCCCTGTCAGCTCGGTGCCTGTCTCTTCAGTCCCCGTTAGCTCTCTCTCGAGCTCTCCCTCAAGCTTGAATCCTTACCCTACTGATATCAGCTCGACTGCTCCCGTCTCTTCGGCGCCCGTCTCATCGGTGCCCGTCAGCTCCCCCTCGAGCTCGACCTCTTGCTCAACAGACGTGATCAGCTCGACTGGCCCTATCTCTTCAGTCCCCGTCAGCTCGACTCCCGTCTCAGTGCCTGTTAGCTCCGTCCCGGCCAGCTCCGTGCCCGTCTCTTCGGTGCCCGTTAGCTCTCCCTCGAGCTCTCCCTCAAGCTCGACTCCTTACCCTACTGATGTCAGCTCGACTGGCCCTGTCTCTTCGGTCCCTGTTAGCTCGACTCCCGTCTCCTCGGTGCCTGTCAGCTCGGTGCCTGTCAGCTCGGTGCCAGTCAGTTCTTCCCCTGTCTCCTCAGTGCCCGTGTCTTCCGTGCCCGAGTCGACTCCCTCGAGCTCTACACCCTACTCTACCGACATTAGCTCTACAGCTCCTGTCTCATCGGTCCCCGTGAGCTCTGTGCCTGTCAGCAGCCCCTCGAGCTCTCCCTCGACCTCTTGCTCAACAGACGTGATCAGCTCGACTGGCCCCGTCTCGTCGGCTCCCGTCAGCTCGACTCCTGTCAGCTCTATTCCCTCGAGCTCTATCCCTTACGGCAATTCGTCTGTCCCGGTTTCTTCTGTCCCGGTCAGCTCCGTTCCGGTGTCTTCGGTTCCAGTTTCGTCTGTTCCGTCGGTGCCCGTCTCTACCCCTGCCTCTTCCACTCCTAGCTCTAGCGATATCAGCTCGACCGCACCAGCCTCGTCGGTCCCTGTCTCCTCGGTTCCCGTTTCGTCGGTCCCTGTGAGCTCGGTCCCGTCGGTCCCTGCCTCTTCAGTGCTCTCCAGCTCAACTTCTTGTTCCACTGATATTATCAGCTCGACTGGACCTGTCTCTTCAGTCCCGGTCAGCTCTACAATTGTCTCGTCGGTTCCCTCGAGCTCTACCCCTTACTCTACCGACATCAGCTCCAGCGCTCCTGTGTCGTCTGTTCCCGTCTCGTCTGTTCCGGTTAGCTCGGTCCCAGTCAGCTCGGTCCCCTCCGTGCCTGTCTCCTCAGTTCCCGTTTCGTCGGTCCCTACCTCTTCGGTGCCCTCCAGCTCGACTCCTTGCTCCACTGACATCAGTTCGACTGCCCCTGTGTCGTCTGTTCCCGTGTCTTCAGTCCCGGTCTCCTCAGTCCCCGTGAGCTCAGCCCCTGTCTCTTCGGTTCCTTCTGTGCCTGTTTCGTCGGTCCCCTTGAGCTCGACTCCCTACTCTACCGATGTCATCAGCTCGACCGTCCCCGCCATCTCTTCTATCCCCGTGTCGTCGGTTCCCTCAGTTCCTGTCACCTACCCCTCGGTGCCTGTGTCTTCCGTCCCCGTCAGCTCAGTTCCCTCGGTCCCGGTCAGCCCCCCCTCAGTCCCTGTGACCTACCCCTCGGTGCCCGTCAGCTCCGTCCCAGTCACCGCCCCCAGCGGCACCATTAGCAGCGTTGGCCCTACCACTTCCGCCTCCGCTCCTTCTGGTCCTTCTGGCACCACCTCCACCGAGGTCGAGACCGACACCACCACTGTCTCCTGCTCGACCGGCACCACCACCTACCTCACCACCTCGACCGTCTTCTTGACTACTTCTTACACTATCACCACCTGTCGCGGCACTGCTGGCTGCACTCCTGGCCAGACCACGACTGAGACTATCAGCGTGAGCACCACTATCTGCCCTGTCACTGAGACTTACACTTCTTCTCACCCTACCACTCCTATCGTCCCTGACACTACGACTCCGGCTGTTCCTGGTGAGACTACTACTCCTGTCATTCCCGGCGAGTCCACCACTCCTGTCGTCCCGGTTCAGAGCACTACTCTCGCCATCCCCGGTACCACCACCTACCCTACTGGTCCTGGTGCCTCTACTACCCCAGCTGTTCCTGGTACCACTTCTCCTGTTGCCCCTGGCGAGTCCACCACTCCCGTTATCCCAGTCGAGAGCACTACACCCTACGCTCCTGGCGAAAGCACTACTCCCGCTATCCCCGGCACCACCACCACTCCTGTCATTCCCGGCGAATCTACTCCTGTCGTTCCCGGCGAGTCCTCGACTCCTGTCGTCCCGGTTCAGAGCACTACTCCCGCCAACCCTGGAACTACCACCTACCCTGCCGGCCCTGGCGCCTCTACTACCCCAGGTGTTCCTGGTACCACTTCTCCTGTTGCCCCTGGCGAGTCCACCACTCCCGTTGTCCCCGCCGAGAGCACTACTCCCTACGCTCCTGGAGAGAGCACTTCAGTTCCTGTTGTGCCCGTCGAGTCGAGCACTCCCATTGCCCCTGGTGGCGAGACTACCACATCATACGGTGCTGGCAAGCCTAGCACGACCCCTGTTGCTCCTGGTGGCGAGTCGAACACCCCTGCTGCTCCTGCCAGCTCTGTCTCGGTGCCCATCTCAGCTACTCCTGTCCAGCCGACCACCCTGGCCACCACCACACCGGCCGCTGGCACTTCGGGCTCCTCCACCCCGTCGACTACGCCCGTTGTCACGGCCGGTGCCAACCGCTCTGTCGGCAGCGTCATGGCAGCCATTCTTGCTGCTGTCGCCGTCCTCCTGATTTGAGCACCTCTTTGATGAGTTTGCTTTTGATCAGTTTTAATGCTTAACGAAGTTCACTTCTTGTCTTGTATTTATTCTTTACAACCCCTTTACCCATTTTTTTTTATCTTTCACTTCTTCTTTGTTTCTTTTTACGTTTTACTTTTATTTCTTTTGTTGCCTACAAGCTTACTTTATACGAAAACGCACTGCTTAATACCGCTGGATAATGGAATTTACTTATACTTTATATAGTCCTTCAATTTTGGATGGAAGAAAAATATTAGCTAGCTACAATATATTCGATATATATATAACCTCTTCGATATGCAGTGCCCTCATGTTTAGTATATTAGGATGAGCTGTGATTATTACTCCTGGCCGTGGTAAGGGTTGTCATTCTGTCGGTCTCCGCCCTCGTGAAATATCAAATACAGAGAAACCCGAATGGACGATAATTCGAATGCTACTTGTATAATATACTGATAGTTCACAGCTTCTTAATCAACGACTGTTTCTTCATATACGTCCCAAATAAGAGAGAGCCCAAGGATCTCGGCCGCTGTATACAAGGCGTAGGATCTCGGCAGGCAGCGCCCACAGTGGTAGATGGTTTTGCAATGTCCAAGACGCAATTATGTAATGCTTTGGCTGTTTGGACTTAAATCTCTAAAGATACTGTATTTTTAGAATTTTGGCGAGCCCCATGTCTTGGCCAGCCTTTTTTTTTGTGTGTGAAATACAGAGTAGAGGGGTACGTTGGTAAGATACAAGTAATGTCTTTATTAATTACGGGACGAGTAGCAATTATGATGAAACTCTTGAGTAATTGTTTCTCTAATGCGAACTCAAACTATTGTTACTTATACATCCGTGATTACTAGACGTCATGGGGCCATCCTTGGGCTTTTGAAATGTTGTTTTCTATTGCATAATTTAATTCTTCGTCTCTCTCTTATTCCATATTTATCACACGCCGACCCGGAAATATCTTCATTGTCTACTTGTGCAAATGCCGTTGTCGACTTTTATGTTGCTATATCTGTATTTCTAGTTAACTATCTCGCTTCCATTGCTTTTCTTTACCTAGTTTGAATTGTCTTTTCGCCCTTTTCCCCTTCCTGGAATATCTCCAGTATTTAACTGTCTCTGTATTTTTACTACTCCAGTTAACCCCGTTCACCGTCCGAGATCCCAAGTCGCAATTCTAAACTCGAGGCAGCTAGATTCTGGTGTAGGGTTAAGTAGAAGAAAATAAGAGAGTAAAGAAGGATGCAGCTCGAGAAACTATGAGAAAAGAGAAGAAGAAGAAAGCCCGGAGGAGAGATAGCCTCCGTGAGCACAGTGTTAGTTTAGTGTACATGATCCTCAACATTAGAGAGAAATAAAACAAGAAAATTAGACAGAACAGACTATTGTCAAGCTGTGACCAGTTGCATCAAGCTGATCATCCGTGCAGGTGGATATATAAGTTGAGTAGAAAATATAGTAAATATTAAGAAAACATTTCAATTATCTAGTTTATAGTTCGGGTTTATTGCTAGTTTTTAAATCTTAGTTATTCCATGTAGTAAGTTTTGATCCTCTTCTTTCTACTTAATTATACTCTTAAAACATATGCAACACATCCAAACGGGAAACAATATCAAACAAAAGCATGACATATGTAGTAAATCTGCGGAATGCAAAAAGTCTTGGTACTTGAGGAGGGCTTGGCCCGTTGCAAGAATAGGGAGACTGGAAAGAAAATACGGAGTAGAAATAAAGATCAAAAACCAAACCCAAAACCCAAAACCCAAAACCCAAAACCAAAACCAAAAACTGAAGACCAAAAACGGCTATCCAAAGAGGGAATTATCGTAGATTCAAATTTTGGACCAACCCGGCGAAAATACCAGCAAAACACTCGGGAAGCTGCCAGTAAGAACCAGCTACACTTGCGAGATATATAGGCCCAGAAAAGCATGAAGACGACAACAAGCACAACATCAAAATAAACAAAAAAGGCCCCGTTTCAAACAGACATCATCCCCGTCACTGGCTGCATGACGCACCTCGTACGGCTGCTCTTTGGAATAATTTCAAAGATTTGCGTTGATGAGCTGCACATCTCCACTAGCCCTCTCTCGCGGGTCTGTTTCTCCCACTCACTCTTAGCCAGCTGCCAACTGCTAATCAGCTAGTCTAATTATACCAGTCAGCCAGTCTCCCGGTCTCTGGCACTACTTACTAGTACCCCCATTTTACTCTGTATTATAGTTCTCCATCCCATATCATCTTCCAATGTGCAAGTACCCTGTACTCCGTACTCCGTGGCATCGTCACTAATCCTCTGGTTACTGTAGGCCTCGGTAAGATACTATGTTCACTTGCTGTTACGGGTTAGATGTAGATGATCATCTCGCTGCCTGTCTGCTGTTTTGCTTAGTTTATTTAGTTTGTCTATCGTCTGTTTGTTCTCTGTCAACCTGTTATGACGGTCGGCGTACTCCCGACAAGGGATCGCAATAAAGTGCACTTGGAATGTCTGACAATGTCTGTCTTTGATCTCTCTATGATCTCTCTTTGGAATGACCTCAACGTCTTGACGACGTGGCCAAGATAGATACGCCGGTTATTCACAGCAGACGGAGTTTCGCACGGAGAAACCAAATCCCTGGATACACATATATCGAGTTCATACATTGGATTTATTTTCTTGGAGAACTCAGAGACTCTGGACTGTATCTTGACATCGGGAGTCCTCCTTCCCTTTGGTCGTTTTACGGGATGAGCGGACTTGCAATACGCGATTTGCAGAACGTCTTGCAGTGACCCGGATCGACAGGTAGTCGTAGTTGTAGTCAGTCTTGCAATTTTGCACTTTTACTTTCCGATCCTTCCCAGAAGCTAGCCCCTCCTTGTATTGACCTCATATTGTCGTAATCGCCATGTCCTTGCCGCTGGGCTAAAATTTAAACTTTGTCACACTTGTGTAAGCCATCCGTCAAACTAGACACCCCCAAACACCCCAAGCACGCCGAACTACATTTCATCAGCATTCTGTTATTTCTGCACTACACAGTTTACGTCATGTAGCAATGCTAGTCTTGTCCGAGTTGGATACTCAAATGTGAGAAACACGCAAGTATGCATGCAAATGTACAGATGAGACTGAGTAGGCTAGAGTATGCTAGACCTCTGAACTTACTTGTTGCCAGTTTGCTAGCCAATAGATTGGTGCGGATGTAATTCCGTGATTTACCTGTTCTGGTACTTCCGTAGAGTAAAAAGCGGCGAGCAGTCGAACATCAGGGACTGCGACCACTGTAAGTGAGACACTGGTCAAAAATTGTAGTAAATGTCACAGGTACAAGCAAACCTTCCGGAGTAGAATGATGAATAATAATAATAACAAATATAACAGTTTGAATCAAATAGTGGTGTAGTGAATCTGGAGGCCTTCACCGACTTATCGACTTACTTCTGGCTAAGACGAAAGGGGCGCAGAGGGATAAAGAAACATTAAAATGCTAGACGCACGAAAACAATAAAGAAGGGCAGCGAGTCGCAACCATAGTAAAGAATAAGAAGAAGAAAAGGGGAAAATAGAAAGAAAGAGCAAAAAAAGAAAAAGACGGTGGGTGGACGATCAAGACATGTCTTACTCCTCAATCGATGTCGCGGACAATTGACAACAAGACAGAAAGACTCAGACTTACCCCATCAAACTCTCATATGTCTTTGATTCTTTGGCTCCTTGATATTTGATATTTGATATCTGAATACTAGTTTTTTCCCTTTCAATTAATAGAGGGTGTCATTGAGAATGGGGTAGAGCTGAACATCAACAGCCACAATCCTGCCATCCACGCACATTCGCTTCCAATGTGTTGGCCGTACCAAACTTTGGCAATGTTTGTTTTGTTTGTTGGTAGAAGGTTGTATAAGGGGTGCGTGTTCACCTGTTTTCACCCGGCGTGGACAGAGATTATGCACTCGACGTACCATTACAGATGAGTAGCCTCGATGGCGAGCACCAATGCAATCATTGTGCATTTTGTGATTGCCTCTTTGGTCAACTCGACTCGTCCTGCCTCTCATAGGATAGCAACAGGAGGACTTCACTTGCACATTCTCGCAAAACATTTGTATCTATATTCTGTACAGGTTACATGCACAATCATTGGCAAGATAATATCATTTAGTAGACAAAACACAGACACTTCTTCCTGTCTGTACCTGGTACTGTCTCTGGCTATGGCTCATCTGGCTGCAAATCCTTGATCCACATGCCAGCCTCACAGTGGACCAAGGTGCAAAATGATCGACGCACTGATGCACAGACCAAGGTTAACACTACTCCGACGGGGGTTATCCTCACTTCTGAGTTCAGGCTGGCCTGGAGTTGGAGTCTGGCGGACCTACATATAGTAAATAACCAACGAGGAGATGGCTTGGAGCCAGAAAGCCTTGAGTACACATCAAAGGGATTCGCATTCCAATCAATACCAGGGAGTCGGAAGAGACATAGAATGGGTCGGATTTTCAAGCTCGTACGAAGTAGGAGTTTAGGCAATATCAGGAATATCAAGATGAGCCGTAAGATATGATCCGCGACAAATATAAGAAATGAAGCAAGATGCACTGGTGGTGGAGAAGGAGACAAGAATACAACAGTTCGAGTTATCGTAAGGCGAGAATGGGGTGCAAGCGTTTTTGGCGATTCGTTACGGTTACGCTATCGTGGGATTTTAATGAGACTATCCATAATCCTCCTTGCAACCGTATTTCCTTTGTCCGCCTGACCAACTTTGCCAGAACTTTTGCAGCGGAACTTGGGCGACAAATGCCGCTGGCGGGCTGGGCGCTAATTATTACTCGTTTGAGTTTACAACATGTATCATATGTCTCCAGCCCAGACCTTTCAAGTCCAGCCGCAGAGAATTTGCCAGATGGGGGGAATTAGGATGAACATCAGGATGGGACAGGCGAGACTGATGGACAGATAGACGGGCTATGAACATGGCCGCCAAATGGGCCAGCTGTAAAACAAATTGGTAATATATCACAAAACCATACTTAAATAAGCACCATAAATATTAGAGGCATACAATTTCTGTGCAAAATACTCCGCGCGGTTTGCGTAACAAGTACGGAGTACATAGGAGACTACTCGGTATGTTTTGTGGCATACCCTGGGAATCCAAGAAGGAGAAGTAGAAATATTGGCAACGCTCCTGTTCCGACAGACGACTGAACCCTGTCACTTATGGGGAATCATTCTCCATATTAGTTATTAGTTGCATTATTCGAGAGATGTGCAAGCTGTACTGACTCGGATATGGTTAGTGAACATTTGTATAGATGAGGATTTGCGTAGATGTAGTTCCAGATTTTAAAACGGTTTGGTATGGACGTTGTGCGTTTGTTAATTTCGTGGCAAGTTTGCTAATTCGAGAAACAAAAAGTACACACCGTTAGGATCGGTACCTTTCCACGGTTCGCAGCCCAGCCGAAGAACAAGACAAAGGCGAACAACAAAACCTAGTTAAATTTAAGCATTAGTAACTCGTCTAAGAAAGGTTGGACATGCTGAAGAGTAATCATGCTATATGACAACCATCTGGGAAGACTAAATAAGGGCAGCAAATGATCGCGGCCTTGCTGTTGACACTGGACGAGGTGATCAAAATAAAACAAACACGGTCATGATTAGAGTTTCAACAGGAGCAAATAGGAATGAAGTGTGAGCGGGGAGAAGGAGCGGCAGACTTACCCTAGTTCTGGTGCGAGGGTCGTGGATGTGGTGACAATAATCCGAGAGGCACTTCAGTTGCAGGAGGATGGCGATCCTTGCTTTTGGAAGGGCCTGTCTGAATGGCATCAGATGCGATTTTGAGCATGCGACGCCAGAAGAAAACCCGGCCATGTCTTGCCAAAGGTCAAAAGGTGGGCAAATATGACCGGCGATGGACACTCGTTTGTTGGTGGGTGGCGATCTGGTAGTCTGGTGACAAAATGGCACAGTTGGGCGGCTACTGGTGCTGAGATCCTGTGGTGATAACATCTGCAATGTGCACTTCTGCTTAACTTCTTCGCTAGTAGCAGCTTGTGGTCGTGGATATACACGTACTGCTTTGTCTCCCTCTTTGGCCGTTGCTATCGGGCTGTTAGTCCGACTAACAGTTCCTGAGCTGCCGAACCGCCTACCTAGTAACTAGCCCTTGTCTCCACCGACAGTGAATGATATTCCGATTTTCCCATTCTCTCTTCAAACGTATTTGTAGCAAGAGATGGAGGTGCTCTTCATCTCTCTTCCGAGGTTCTTGGGAAAACTTGTGGGCCCAAGCGCACAGAGACTCAAGAGATTGTGGCTCGAATTCGACCTGTGAGCTTGGGACCGGACACAGGGCCGGACATTGGAGAAACGAGGGTAAAAAGAGCAGCATTAAAAACCCTAACAGTCAGCTAGTAGCATCAACAGGCTCTTGAGTGGACCTTAAGTCGGGAACTAGCAAGGATCCCAGGCCAGACAAGTTGAACAATGCTAACCACTAGTCTCCCCAAGATGTGCTGGAGTTGTAATGCTTTGGCTGCTGTGAACAGGTCGAGGAGGTCTGGAGGTCAAGCCAAACAGCAGAAACAACATCTTGGCTTAAGCTGAATTGACATAGGTTAGTGTACTGGTTGTAGAGATGCAGGGAATGTGTATGGATGCAGCAAGGTGGAATATGAAATGGCGGAAGAGAAATGGATGTTCTCCGTCCAAAAACTTGATAGGCCAAGAAGGAGACAAACCAATAAAACAACAGATCTTGCGACGACGTTGGACAAGATACGATGACAGTCTGGCCAGTCGAAGTACCCCATAGAAGCATGAGACATAATATTCCAGCTGATTTCTCCATACTTGTCGACTATCGGGCCCAGTAGTCGAATAGCAGACCTTTTCTTCAACTCTTTCCCCGTCACACCATTTTCAGTTCGGCGACCACCCTGGGACACTCTTCTTCCCCGATCGTCTGCATATTTATATTTTGGTCGTTGCTCTTTGAACTGGCACAATCGACTTTTTCTATTCACCCTGCTCTTCGCATCCCCCGGTCCTCTTTAAATAATCATATCACTTCTACCGCTCTTCCGGCATGGCCCAGCTACTTGTTCGTAACTTGCCATGTCGATCTGTCCAATTTGTCCCTCCGTAAGGCCCCGTTCTCGTCAATTCTCGTCTGAAGTGAGACCTTGGTGGTAAAGGGCAAAGAGTAGCTAGATAGTGCTGGCCAGCGTGCTTAAAGAACGGCGATTATCATGATTCGATAGTTGAGTTTCCGGCCCTTTCGCTTTCGTGAATTTGCCCGGCCTTGTAAAAGGCTCTTTTGGTGAAGATATGGGAGTTATTCTGTTCTCCTGCTGTCTTGGTTCATAGCTCGCTTCATGGCTCGCGGTCATCTAGTACGATGCTGCAAAAGACTCTCTTTGCAAGGAGAAGAGGGGCCAAGTGGAGGGGCGCAGGACAGGGTTCGCCCGAATGATGCGACTACGACGTAAATTTTCTAGGTTGAAGCTTTGGGGAAGGAGCCCTGGGTCGGCAGTGTCGTTCCTTCCACATAGGCTGGTATGACTATGCGGTGATGCGATGTGTCGGTAGCGCTTTCCCTTATATTGTCTAGATGGCGAGCCGTCCCTTCTCCTTTGAACCCAAGCCCCCTGAGTTCCTTCCGTCGTTGATGCGGTCAGCGCAGGGTTGCATCGCGCGCTCTTAGCTTTAAATCAGTATTATTTAATTATTTAATTATTTAAAGTTGGACTAAATTAAACCCACAATATCACTACTACAGAGTATCATTTATTGGATTGCTGTCTAGGATAAAGCCAAAAAGAAATGTGCGTATATGTGATCTTCAGAAGCTTGTTCACTTACGAAGTATTTGCATTGTCTATCGTCAGTCCCGGAGCAGCTGTGCCGGCAGGATGAAATTATATGTGCATGCGATAAACACAAACCACATTAAGATCGCTGGCTTGGGGCAGCCGTTTTGCTCTTTCCTGATGAGAGTTTTACAGGTTCTTGCTATTTCCTTATTTGACACATGACTTTTAATATGTTTGTTGTGATCACCATCAGGATCGTGCCTTCCATTTAGCAGAATAGGCAGGGCCACACCTGCTATTTACGACTCAATGCGCTGTACCCCTCTTTCCTCTTTCGTCATTCTCCATTATAATCCCTTGTTATTAAGAATTATGTACAGTTTGCCAGTAGCTTCTTAACAACCTGTTTATAACCAGTGCACAACTTGTTCACCTCCTGCCGACTATATCCCGACAGCTGTACTACTCAAAAATTCGCACGCTGCTTATTAATGCCTCAAACTTATGATCTTAAAATATGTTCATACGACGATGTCGAGTTTTCGTCATCCTCCTCCACCTACTCTATCCCACCGGGCACGCTCATCGCCATAAGCCAGACGAATCCTACGTACGATGACATGTCAAATACAGAAACGACGTACACGTCTTTGCATTTTCAGTCCCGAATATCCACCCCGTCCACTCCATCCAAGGGAGATTTACATAGTACATGCAAGCACTACCACAAAGCAGGCGCCACAGGGTACCAAGCGGCTCAAGTATATGTGCTCTATTATTATAATATATCTTAATAGCACACCCTCTTCGCCGAACTTGGGACGTCTTGTTCCACGCGCTTGTTGGCGATTCTATATCAGACAACAGAGGATAACCGGTGGGGATGACTGGATAGAGAAGAAGCACGATTATGTACACGTATGAAGTAGCGGCCAGGAATCGAGTTCGGTGAGGAGCTGAATATACGGCTGAAAAGCGAGACATGTCGTCTGATGGGAGGCCGGGGGTATCCCTTTCTCGTCAATACTTGGACTATATTTATGCAAATAATGTATTATTTTTCCTAGAGCTATCCTAAAAGTGCCGATATCAACGAAAACAACAGAAGGAAGAGAAATGCTACGGATGAGATCACCCAAGCACACCCCTTCTCCCTTACCTTTTATTCTTTTTAGTTGATTTTTTCTTCTTATTTTTCTTAAGCCCCCTTCAAACCGTCTGCTGGCTTCCTTTCTTAGGCACCCTGGTAGCAAATCATAACCAACGTTTTTAGCTAGCTGCTGATCGCTTCTTGTTGAGGAGTTTATCACTTTTCTTTTGTTATATTAAATATACTGTGTCTCTATCCGGTTATTCTGATCTTACTCTGTATTAGCTACCATATATCATTTGAAAGGGAATAAGGGAATGAGAATGGGAGAGTGAAAGGGGGTGTAGGTTTGCAGTGGACGTTAACCTTACTGGGTAAATTAGGAATTCAGAGAGGATCAAAAAATGACGACAGTAATTACAACAGTCTCCAGAATTTCTACAGTCTCAAGAAGCGAGATGCCGGAAACTGGTCTTGTTTTCATGTGGTTAGCTGTTGTTAGTTCAAACTATAAAATGTACATTTGTATTAAAATTTTCAAACACAAACACATACTTGTGCATATAAATATAAATGGTTTAAAAAAACAAAACAGACTTCAGACACCCGACAAGAGCAGCACCTGGCTAAGACCCCCCGCTTCCCTCCCTTCCGATTCTATGCTCACCAGCTTTAGCCCTTATGTCATTAACGGCCCGCCGCTACCATACACTTTGCAGTTTGGCTTGTAGTTTCTTAGCGATGCCTTGACGTTTATTATCTTATATAAGGTACAGTTTTTTTTTTTTGTATTGAGAGTTTATGTTTGGCATGCACCTATTTGGTGGGCAGTTCTTTTTTATACTTGCTTTTATCCACAAGTGACATCTTAAGAAATTGTACTGATACCTTGTCCTCGGCAACCTTATTGGCGTATCTTGTAACCCTTTTGTCTTTGTGGTTTCTACTCTCTACTTCCTTCTCTCCATATTCTTCTCCATCATCCCACACATTAAGCGAGCCTTGTCAAGCACATCATTCCAAGTCATTCCTAACTCCCAGACAGCCGGTCAGTCATTTTGCTTAACATTCTTGTCTCATCTGTACCTTCCACAGGCTAGCTTGCACGTTACTCAGAACAACACAGCACACAGAACACACACGTATCATTCAGCCTCGGGTCTCACTCCTGCGAGATTGTTCTCGTCACTCATAGCACTTACGGAATATATTAGCTTGCCTATCCTCCAAAACTCGACGCTATTCTCTTGGACTATACAAATACCCTTAATAATATCTTGTCAGTCGAAGTTTAATGCTTTGACATATAAGACCGATTCCCAGCAGCATTACATCTTGCTTCAGCAAAACAGACACAATAATCAGTTTTGATATGGAATATACGGTTTTGGCACTTCCTGGAAGACTGAAGACAAAGACAACAACGGCGGCGGCGGCGGATGACCAGGCAGGCAGCACAGGCAATACCACAAATAACAGCAAGAATACCATCGTCAGACTCAGCACACCTCGCATCATGAAGGACGAGAAGCACTCTTCTGGTGGTCGAGGGGGGGACAGCAAGAGATCTAAAGGGAAGGATGCTCGCAGCAAGCCACGGCACGGCGAAAACGCCGAACAGGAAGGGTACTATGGCGAAGAAAGCTACTATCCAGTAATGGAGTCATCCTACACGCATGGCCAGCAGCATGGTCATCATTATGAGCAGCAACAAGGGTATTCAACTCAGTACGCCGACCATTACCAGCAAGATTGCCAGCATCACAATCAACACCAACATGCCTACTATAGCACAAGTGCACCGCCTGTCAGCAGCGCATCATCAGGGCCGAAACTGTCGGCAATTTTAAACCACGAAGAGCCGTCAGATGACTACCGGCATCACACCAGCACGTACAAATCAGCAAGCACATTGGCACCCGATTCTCGTCATGGCAGCAGTGGCAGCATGGGCAGCAATGGAGCTCCATCGAAAATGACCCTGCAGCATGCGCTTTCGCCAATAGTGCCTTCTACACCAAGCACGACAATGTCCGGGCCGGTTGACAACTCTTTCGCGTCTGTCGTGCTGTCAGACCAGCGATCTGTGACATCAGCGAGCAACGTGACCTACACATCTCACACGCAGCCACAGCCACAGCCGAAAGGATACCGAACGCACGATGGACAGTCAATGGCAATGTATGCAAGCGCCGAAGACTTCCAAAAGGGCAAGGCAAACCTCGACTACCATTACTATCACACGCACAGCAGCAACAACAGCGACACGTACTCGCACTCGCACTTCCACGAACATGAGCACGAACATGAGCACGAACATGAACACGAGCAGTACGCGACATCGAGTCTCAGAACTGAAAGAGACCGGCGCACCAGCGGGAGCAGCAAAAGCAGCCGGCATCACAACGCTTCAGCCAGCTATACATCGGAACCGTCATCGCGAGGGCCGCTAACATCATCGCGCAGCGACGCGAAAAAGACAACGACATCGAAAATGGCGTCACCAAAAGGCAGAAAGGACCCCAAAAGCGAAAAGAGCGAAAGAAGCACGAAAAGTCAAAAGATTCAGAGCCACCACCACAACAGCCACTTGTACGCAGCGGCACCATCATCGTCAGCCGGAATTTCGTCGCCTGCATTTTCGGCATCAGACACGCCCGGCCAGCAGACACCCCGTCTTGTGTCTATCGGCGCAGGTAGTCTTGGCAGCAGCGAGGGCGAAGGCGAGTTCTACGAGCAGGATCGAGACCAAGACCAGAACCAGGACCAGGACCAGGACCAAGATGATAACGACAACGCCAGCAGCTATGGCGGACTACGCGATCGCGGTCGGGGTCAGCGCGACTCAAACTCAGCACAACCACAGCCAGCCGTGCAGCGCGAACGCAACCGTGTGGCAGCAACCAAGTGCCGTGCGAAGTCAAAAGCGGCGATATCCAAACTAGAGGAGGAAGAGCGGATGATGTCGGACCAGCGACAGACGCTTGTGGCGCAAAAGTCGGCGCTGGTGGACGAGATGCTTAACCTGCGCGAACAGCTGCTGATGCACGGATCGTGCGAGAGCGGCGCGTACATCAAGCAGTACATTAACAACGCGGCACACACGATTGCGGGCAGTGGCGGAAAGCAGCTGATATGGGGATCTGACGGTACGGGCAAGCCCTGGGGCGGCGAAGATAGCTATCACGTCCACCGCCATGGTTACCACGATCACGACCACGACCACGACCACGACCACGGCCACGACCACGACCACAGCCATGATAGCGAACACGGCAAACATAGCAAAGGCCATGTGAAGAAAGAAAAGAAGAGAAATTAGAACATCGGCGGCTATGTTTCTTTTCTTCAAAATTTTCTTGGCTGTCCCGATCGCACTCCTTCCAAGGCTGAATGCGAGGGCGAAATATAGTCGGCATCCCGACCGTTCGCGTTTACTTGCATTTCCGCTTGCCGAAATTTGCAACCCTCTGCACACGTTCTTTGTACTACAGTACACGCACGTTGTTTGTGTGACATGGCGCGCCTTGTGATTGCCAACACAAACCGCCCAGCTTCCCAGGCGTCTATATACGCCGAGCATAACCTGCATAGCAAAACGACAAAACATTCTCACCTTCTCGCAAAATGGATTGGTGAGGCTTTTCTAAAGCGTTCTCTATTACTATTCTCACCGTTGTCTTTTCCTTCCTCTTTCTATTGCTGCACGTTGCATGTGTCTTTCTTCCTTGTTTTCTTCCAATTCCCAGTTCCCGGTTATTAAAAGCATCGTGGTGTATACTGATAGCTTCATATTCTCCTTTGTCCCAACAGTAATTCTCATTTTATTGTTTAGGTTTATTTGTATTGCTTTTTTTCTCTCCTGTTTTGGTTGTTGTTTTGATATCCACGATTCTTACGATCGCTTATGAATAATGCGGCTGGGGATGTTATCAGATACACAATGCTTTTGTTAAGAATACGAAGTAACAAGCTATTTTCAATTGCATCCTACTTTACAATGATATGTTTTGTGATCTCGTGTGCAATAGCGATATTGACTATTCTGAAACATTTTGAAACACACATTGTGGCGTCCTATAATGATTTCACTGCACTTTCGCAGTAAATACTAGCCTCGGGACAAGAGTCTTGTAGAGCTTAACTAATGGGCCTAGAAAATTGATTACAACAAACAAAATGAGATAATACAAACACGTACTGAGTAGTTTGTTGAAACAAGAAGCGGAGATGTTAAGATGTTTATGTGTAAATAATACCGTTGGCACCAGGGCACCAAGCAGCCATGTCGGACCCGGCAGGCCAAGAAAGGAGTGAAACAAGGTGATGCTGAACTTTTGAACTCAAAGCTGTTGAGTGAATGAAGGTGGGGAAATGAGAAGAAAGTTGAGTTGGTCGTAATTGTCTTTTGAAGCAGTCTAGATACATGGCAAGCAAAGACATCTTGAATATTCTGAAACGCGCGCAGAACAAGGTTGATACGCGACCCCTTGCGGGAGGTGTTGAGCGACACGCCTGGGGAGCCGAGGAGCCTGTGGACTTAAGAAAATAACCCAAAATATGATAAGAACCAGGTTCCTTAATCAAAGGTCAACTTGCGGGGCAATGCAACCAAAAGTTGTATTCTGGTGAGATTGATGTCTAGCGCAGGGGAGACCTGTCACCGTGACTGAATCGTCACCATCCTGGGAAGAAACAATGGCGGCAACCAGCACAAGAATGGCAAACAACAGATCTTGCGTTGGTTGAGCTTGAAGTGTAGTATTGGTATGTGAGATTGAAAGATACAGCCTATCTTTTATGTTGTGTTGTTGTGTCGCGCTCGATACTAAAACTGCCAAGAGAGTTGTCGTCGTCAATGTCGAGATGTAAGGGTTGAGGCCACGAGTTCATGATAAGGCAGTGAGAAAGAGAAAAGGAAAAAAAATAGATAATAGACACTGTATAATCTTTAAGCATTCTCCGTGATTAGTATCGTATTTTCGTAAGATGCCATCGCAACCAAAGATCTATTGCTCCTGCATAACAATGACTGTTCAGCCAATCTCTCCATTACGATATAAAGGTGTGTGATGAGATGGAACTGCCTTGAGCCGATGCAGAATATCAATCCATACAAAACAGATGCGCTGTAGATCAATATGCAATTCAAAAAATGTTCAGTACAAAATGTCGGCTGACCGTCAACTCTTCTTCGTATCGAAGGCAGAGAGTGAGACGGAGAATAGGACCCTCCTCGTTGGCGTTTCATCTCATTCTCTATTTCTTGGCCGTGCTTCATCTTTCTTTTGGGTTACGGTAGGATCGTGTTGGCAGTGGGAATTTGAGATTCCTATTTTTTATCCTGTCTCCTGCATTTTGTATCATGTATATCTTTTTGCTGTATCGGAAACTGTTATCCGTATTTTGGATTGGATTTATATTTTCCCATGCCTCTCTCTCGCATTCCGAGGTCTGACTTCAGCCAGTAGATTTCACCAGACACGACATGTCTCCTCGACAAATATCCTTCTTGACAAGCCACGCCGAGGGCGCGTGGTCCGCACAGGAGCAGCGGCACTTTGAGAACAAGCCGTTTGAGGCCGAAGTTGCAAGCTCGATGCCGTTCTATGGCTCTACAGTCGGCGAAGAAGCACGACTAAGGGCATCGGCCGAAGCCAAGGCGGCATCGCCAAGAAAGAAGCACTGGCCGGATACACTCAACTTTTTGAACACGGAGTCGCCCACATGGAGAACCTCTCCTGACTCTGACTCGTATGAGTCGAATGAGTCGGCCGAGTCGACAAATACAAACGAGACAAGGAAGACAGCGGACAGCTCTCTATCCAAAAATACACCGATAGAGAGCGATGCGACAAGTCCAGATACAAGCGAGAATGGCGACGACGACATCGAAAACGGTGCAACACCCAAGCCGACACCAGCACCGACGGTAGACGCAGACACAAACCTGCATAAGCCCGAATCGATACTCGCACAGCCACCGTCTCCAGCACTGCCAACACTACTACCCTCTCTATCAAACACCCGACTATACCCTAATCTGCATATCAAATCTACCAAGCCGCCGAGAAAGTACCCGTACGGAACACCCGAGATGCCACGCGGCAATGCCAACCTGCCGCACCGGCCAGTGAGCGCGCTTAACCCGCGCATGGCCGGTCACGTTAAGCATCTGCCGCGCGCCGAGAAGCTACCTCTATCAGGGTATGAGCTGCTAGCGTCGCATTTATCGGCACACGGCAAAGGAGGCGGAGGCGGCGGCGGCAGCGGCAGCAACATACGCCGAGGCAGTGTCGCGTCAACACGGAGTGACGATTCATTGAGCAGAGACGTCAACATCAAGCCGCTCTACCGCAAGTTTGAGTCACTCAACCACCGCATCCTGCTGCACCTGCAAGATGAGCTGAGCGAGCTTGAGGAGCAGCTGCATCGGCTGGACACGGCTGATACGCAGACGCGCCGCCTGCAGAGCCACATCCTGCCTGCCTCGAGGCGCGCCGAAGCATCGTCGGGTGGCGAGCTGCAGTGGCACAAGACGGACATTCTGGGAAAGATCGGCTACAAGCTGGGCCAGTATAACCACGTGCTATCGTCGTTTACCGAGACACAGCAGCTGTCGTCGCCGACGATGAGCGATGTGAGCAGCTACCGTGCGTACCTAGATACACAGCAGCCAATCGCCGAGATTGAGACGCGTTTCCTGGATGCGAGCGACGATCTTGTTATGCTGGCGACAAAGCCGACAATACACGTAGGATATGCTGCACATGCCACCCATGCCACCCATGCAGCACATTCAGCACATCCAGCACACCCAGCACACCCAGCACAGCGGCGGCCGAGACGAGTGGATGAGTCATCGTCATCCGAGTCATCGCTGTCGCCGTATATGCAGACACTGGGAGAACCGATGGAGCCTCTGTTTCTGCGGTGTCCATTACCCGAGTCGTGTCTGTCGGACGCTTCGTCGGCGTCATCGGTGTCATCGTTGCCATCAGCTCCTCTGTCTTCATCAGTGCTCTCCGACAGGGACGAGTCTGTCTCCTCTAATTCTAATAAGAAGAAGATCAATGGGAAGAAGGTCAAGTCTGGCAGGACTTCCAAGACAGCCCACCAACTGCGGCCGACGCAGGACAACTTTCTTCATCTCGTTGTCGCGTTAGCCGTGGCTGTTGTCGTGCCCGTATTGACATTTTCCATGATCCCCACGTTTTCGGGCCGCATCGCGGTTGTGCTTCTTATTGCATTTACCGTGCTTAAGGCCCAAGTCCAGGCAGAGACTGTTCGGACAAGCGAGCACGCACATCCCACAGGCAGGCACAATACGCGCGACCTCGTATACTGTGCTGCTGCGTATGGGGCGGTCATGTCGGTGGTGGCAAGCGTGTGTGCTTGAGTGTGCTTGTCTGTTTTATGTGTAATTGTACCGAGTGTTTGCATCTGTTAGCATCTGTTAGCATAATCTATTAATGCCCGTCTAGACTGCTAGTGAGTATGAATAAGCTTTGCCTGTGGATGTTCGAGTCCTCCTTGCCTAAATTTTAAGATTACAAGATTTTCTTGGCGATGTTGCGGATACCACCGTCTACTGAGCAGTACAGAGTCAATTCTAGATTCTTGTGCGGTGTGATCGAGACGATATTATTGAGTTTACTACTATCGACATCTGTACCTGCACGATTGTCTCACACTCGATCCGACTTGAACAGCATGCATCGCCTCATGGCCTTCAGATACCGAAAGAGATGTCTACACAAGTATAGGACAACGGCCCGTGCCTACTACTCTTATACTTTATGAGTTTCATTGATCTTCTTTGTCTTGACTTGCGTGAAATCAAATGTCAAAAATCATCACAAATATTTATGTCCATAAAGTAAGCCGTCTAGACCATAGACTTTTAACTCTGGCTTCAAAAAGGGTTTCTATTTCAGATAGCATTTCTCTGAGATTAATTGCGACTTAGTATCAGAGGACAATAAGTTCCTATAACTATGTAATTGTGTAATAAACCCTTACTAAAATGACCAATGAATCATTTCGGGGAGTCGTAGCATCACATCCCAACGAATCAGAGTGGAACTAGCCAGACAATGCATTGTTGCAGTAAGAGTAGACACAGGAACAAAAGGACGACAAGGTGTGATTGGAAACGAACAGGCACTCATCCCATCCGGGGTAGGGCATACGAAGTAGTCGAACGAGACCGAGCGAAGAAGAATGAACACAGAACGAGAGGAGAAGAAATGAAATCAATTGAAGTCGAACGGTTGGGGGCCAAGATCAATGCACTCCTCAATGCCTCCTTACTTGTTTTATTATTCTCAGGCAACGCATAATATCGGGAGATAAATCATCCAACCATGTCAAGCAACCTAATAGATGTGTTTCTGTTTTGCAGGTTCTCCTTTTTGGCGCAAAAGGTGCATAGAAATCTGCATCGTCCCCTTTTTCTACCATCTTCGCGTAATGCTTGGTAACAGCGAGTACGATAAGAAGGCCTCCTAGTAGTGCCAACGGCATGCAGCAGACTATTGATAGGATTTATCTTTTCATCTTCTTGGTCTTGTCTGATCTGGCGATACTAGCTTGTCTGGTCCTAGTCTTTTTCATTCTTAACCCCTGTCCTGGTAACGCCGGCCCGGCTGGCATCTAGACCATTTCTTGCAAGACTATCTGTACGAGTGCTTTGACTAGTAGATGCCTTTCTTCTGTCATGTCTGTCGTCTGCCGTCTGTCGTCTGCCGTCTGTCATGTATCTTCCCCTCCCGACTCCTCATCACTGCACATCGTCGATTGTGCAAATCCGCGTACTCACAAGGCCAATGCAACATTGATCAGGAAAAACAGCAAGATCAGCATCACGATGCACTAGATGAGAACTATGAACACCGATAAACACTTCTCAGTAGTGAACTGTTGGGCATCACTCTACGAAGTGATGTACTACTCAGTACTCCCAATACAAGATTGCACAGGAAGGTCTGTGCAGGCACTGCCAAGATGTCAAAGCGCCGCAACTGCCCTCCTCTTGAACACTCATCTTGAACTCATCTTGAACTTCTCTTGAACTCCTCTTGAACTCCTCTTGAACTCCTCTTGAAAACTTTTCTGGAGGACTCCCTCTCCAATTATCGAATCCCGTCAAAAAGACAAATCCTTCAATCTCACTGTGATGGTCTGGCCCGTCTTCCCCGCAAAGAAGTCCTGCCAGTGCCAGCATACGGAGTGCATGCCATGGGTAGTGAAAATTACGGTTCCCCTATCTTTGGCAGTCTTCAACGACAGCAATACTTTGTAAATATGCAATGCAGGTAATGCAGAGAAAAGGATAAAACAAACAGGGCAACATAAGCTGTCGATCACGATAACGAAAAAGATAACGAGAATACCACCAGTAAATCTTGCCGTATTGAATAGAGAGGCAGGGAAGAGAAAAGGGTTGAGCGGTGATCTGCGTTTGACAAGTGCAAGAGATGCACTGATGCAGAGATACATATGCAGATGCGATGTAGATACTCCACGTACTCAGTAGGGGTTGAAGAGTACGCGCCGTGCGTGCACATGATATTGAAGAGAGGTAAAGGGGAGAGAACAAGGCACACAGAAGAGTTGACGTGTTTGCGTCTGCAGATGCACAGATCGCTTTGGCAACGCCAGCCGTAGATACATGAAAAACACACTCGATGCCGCGTCTGTGCGTGCCGTCAATACGACCATGCAATACTTGAAAACCTTTGTCAAGCGGTAGGATGCCCTTTTCTCAGTACTCAGTAGTATCTTTCAACTTTTAGAACAGCAGATGCTACTTCTGCCTTGTATCCTTCTACCTTTGTCGTTGTGTCGTTATTTTATATTATTTTTATTCGATTCGTATTGCTTCCCGAGCTTTCATATACCTATACCTCCCTTTCTTACATTTCCCTTCTGGATAAGATTGTTTTGTCCCATCAACAAGTCTCTATCATGGTCTTCTAGCTTTATCATCTGCAGGTCGTCATTGTCAGCAACGACTTTGCATCGACACATCGGCACTGGTTGCAATAAAGACATCGACTGTCGACTATACCGACGACTATACCAACGACAGTACGTCATGCCGACTCTTGGGGACGACCCGGCACTGGATGCCAAGACGCGCGTGCCCATCCTCGTCGGCACCTCTATCGCCTTCACCGTCGCCTCGTCGCTCGTTGTACTGCTGCGCATCTACACGCGCCACTTTATCGTCCATTCGCTCGGCATCGACGACTGCGTCATGGTTGTGGCCGCCGTGCTCGCCATTGGAGTCACTGTCGTCACCATCCTGCAGGCCCAGAACGGACTCGGCCGCCATGTCTGGATCCTCATTACCGCGGAGCAGACGCAGATCCAGCTCAAGGCTCTGTTTGCGGGTGAAGTGCTATACAACCTCGGCCAGATCCTGATCAAGATTTCCTTTTTGATGCAGTACCGCCGCATCTTCCAGGACGAGCTGACATGCATCATTTGCTTCTGGCTGATTCTGTTCCTGACGCTCTGGGGCATCACGCAAGAGTTCTTGGTGGCGTTTGCGTGCATCCCCGTGCCTCTGTTTATCCCGGCCATGGCGGACAAGTGCATATCGAGCATCATAGTGTGGTACCTGACGTCGATTATGAACATTGTGACCGACTTTCTCATCTTTCTGGTGCCCATACCCGCCATCCGCAATCTTGCCCTCGAGCTCAGACAGAAAGTGATTATTATGTGCCTGTTCTGTCTCGGGTTTTTGTAAGTCTTCTCGCCCTCTTTGCTTGTGACCAAAATGACACAGAAATGGCTCGAAGCTAAAGCTAATTTCTGCAATAGCACCTGCATCATCTCGATTGTGCGGTTGTTCACGCTACGCGCCGCGCTCAATTCGGACGACGCGCCGTGGGATAACGCACCAACGTCGTGGTGGACCGTGATCGAGCTCAACTGCGGCATCCTGTGCGCCTCGATAGCCACGCTACGGCCACTTATGCGTCGATTTGCGCCCGGGTCGTCGGCTGGCGCGTCAACGGGAGGAAACCGGGCCGATCCCGCCGGCAGCGGCACACATGGCACGCAGGGCACACATGGCACGCATGCGTCGAGTCGAGGAAAAGGTCCGTCGCGTCTGAGCGGCCGGCACTATAAGAGCAATAGCGACGCGCACAATGCTGGCGCCTACCCTATGCGAGGCTTTCACTTGAATGAAAGTCAGAATAAACTAAAGCAAGAATCTGTTGGGGATTTACGGGAAGGGTCATTGGCATCATATGCTGGGTAGTCATCGGTTGAATTAGTAAGCATAGCTGGAGTCAATTTACTATATTTGTTCCTCACAACTTCACATGTTATCAACAAGGTTTGTCTGCAGAGTAATTGTTTGAGCTTTATAGTATACTGGTAAACAGTATGACTGTAATATTAATTTGTATATGCTATGAAATGATTGATGTCGTTATGCTATGAAAGAGCAAATGCAGAACAGAGGAAATCAGGAATATTATAGAAGCTCAGGAAAGCAGCTCAGTAATATCGACTCTACTTGGCAACAGCGGTGCCGCTGGTGGGTGTCCACTCAAAGGTCTCGCCGACACAGGTGGTGGTGTTGGAGGACAGAATCTCGCCGAGGGTCCAGTCGGGATTGGTGTACTTTGCATTCTCGCACTTGAGCTCGTTGCTCAGGTCAATAGAGCCCTGGTAGGTGAAGGCACTCTGCTCGCTGGTGCACGACCAGCTCTGGTTGAGGGCCAGGGTCTTGGAGGGGGAGTTGTAGGTGAAGGTGGTGGTCAGGCCGTCCTCGGGGGTGCCGGCATCACAGGTGAAGACCTGGTCGCCGTAGAAGAAGTCGTTGGGGCGGGTAGAGAAGCCTCTGCAGAGCGACGCAGCCTTGCCGGGGAAGGCAGGGTTGGAGATGTTGAACTGGATGACGCCGTTGGCGATCTGGTGGGCAGGAGTGCTGAAGACGACGGAGGTGTTGTACTGGAGGTTGGAGACGGTCCACTTGAAGTCGGTCTGGGACAGCGACGAGCACGTGGTGGCAGGGGCGGCGGCGACACCAGCGGCCAGGCCAACAACGGCAGCAATGTGAACCATTTTGAAAGGTGGTGTAGTAGAGTGTTTGGGTATTAAAGATCGATGAGATCAAAAATTAAAGAATAATATTAATGTAGAGTTGAGAAGAGTTCTGAAGGAGATGTGAAGATGAGATGATGAGATGAGATGAATCAAAACCATTCCAAAGATATGGGAGTCGTCGTGTTATATACACGGCGAGGCATGGGAGTCAATGCGAGACAAGCAATCTGGAGATCCAACAAACAGGTTTCCCGTTGCCTCCCCCGAAGACGCTCGAAGATCAGAGACCCCTCTCTGCACTTCTCGCATACCTCTTGGCACCCCTTTCTCTACTCTCTGCTTTTTGCTTTCTATTACTACGCTCATCGGACTCGCCTTTATTCAATGATGTCCGCGGATCTCGCAGACTCGGAGACACCAGAGGCAATGAGGTAACAACAGCGTATGTAAAACCCAAAGTACCAACTAACAGCACAAAAGTCTATTTTTGTCTCAGTAGACACTAACAAGATGCCGGGTCACCTATTACTATTGCAGTGTGCCGCTCTTTGTTTCTCCAGGTGCCCGCTAATACTGTCGATCGCCCCCATATTAGAGTTTTTATGCTTAGCAGGAACGAGAGGTATCTTAGTAGATCGCCACTGTCACCCATGCTGGTGGTCATTTTAGTCAGTTGTGTAATGAGCAGTCTCGACTGCTCTGACTCGAAGCTTTAGGTGCTGGCCGCATGCATCTGCCTTTACTTGGAGTGTCTAAAACAGTTCCATAGCACACCATGTTCCTGGTCGTCTGCCGTCTGTCTGACCTTGGTGTCGGTGCAGTTCACACTGTCTCTGGACCTCTATGTACGTACTTTTTATTTCTCAGTCGGTTCCTTGGGTTTCGATGTGCTCTCTGTGTCTGTCTGTTATCTTACCTCCTTTTGCCTATATCATTGTGGGTGTATTCACTCAGACTGCACACATCTCGTATCCGTGCAACCTCGTGATGCTCGTGGCACGCCGATCAGCTCTGAGACGGCAATGGAAAAAGCAAGGAATGTAGATATCTCAGCATAAAGAATGTTCTCGGTAGAGGCCGGAGCTGTGTAGACAGGGGAAGAATAGTGAGGGAGAATAAAAACATAATAAAGCTGCGTGTAAAAAGCATATTTCCACGACGTCATTTGTATTTCTACCGCTCTAGTAAAGGGTTAGGTATCCGTCGCCAAGAGTCCCCATCTCGTATGGGCTCGAGTATGTATGTCTCTGTACCGCCTTTCCAACGACTGTCTACTGTCATACGGTGATAGCGGTCTGCAATTGTGGTCTGCGATTGTTGTCACTGGCCACTGGTCACACAGAGAGTACGGAGTATGGCAGCTGTCTCCGTCCTCTTCGTATTATGTCGATCTTTGTCAATTTAATGGACTCCTAGATTATGCTTGTCGAATCAATCGTATAACTCGCACGAGTCAGACGAGTCGGACGAGTCGGATGGTTTTGACCTATGAATACCACTCTACACGGCTGTTATTGACATGACCTCTCCCGCCTCTAAGCATTACTCAGTAGTATAAGTTGTTGAACCTGCCCTTCTCTACTCTGTCTATACAATCGTTCATTCTAATTTCGTACAGCCGCCAAGATGTTGTTCGTTTCGTTTCGTTTCTCTCTCGTGATCTTGTCCGTTCCTTGACTTATGTGAGATTTGTCTACGCTTAATTTGATTAAAGCTTGTCTTTCTCGTGTTCATGTTTCACCATCTATCATTACTTTGATTGTCTGATTTCCAGCTTCCGATTGCATTATGCCGTCCTCACCGGCATGGTACTTTGGAGATGCAACGTTTTATTCAGCTCAGCCTTCTTGTCGACGTCTCGCTCTCGCTGTCGCTGCTTTTTCCAACTCTTTCTCTGGGCTGCTGAATTTTCTGAATCTATTTTTAATCGATTGATGATTGGCTCCCAACTAGCATTAGGCTTGCTTTAGGCGGTACGTAGACTTAAAGTTTAGGCTTGGCTTTGCCTCCGCCTCATCAGAGAACAAACATATCTCCATCCTTTATGCGGGTACTTTGCAAAGAAGACCCTGATCCCAACAGCCCAAGAGCCCGGACTAACTCGTTTAGTGTCGTTCGGGTCGATTGTTCTCGATTCGTTTTCTTCAGCTTTTTGATCTTTCCCATATTTGCATATGTATGCATTTTCTCGTCTTCTCGTACGAGGGGCCGTTCAGTCTTGACCGACGTCATTTACGCATTGACATGACTCGCTCGACAACGTAACGACTTTATTAACAACAGGGCGGTGTGAGTTTAGATGCAACTATATGCGTTGGCTGTCGCCTTTTTGTTAGTAATAATGCTTTCTTTCGTGAGTTTGACTGCACCGTTTGAACTTTGTCGCATTGTCTCAGCTCTTTGTCACTTTGTGCCTGTCACCTCCGTAACATCCGGCCGATACAGCTCATTCCGCCCCCATTTTTTTCTCTTGTCCGCCAAAAGAGCGCTATTATCCTTCCCGCCAGTCACTAAATGGCTATGATGTCAGTATTGCCATTGTTCTCAAAAAGAGTACAGGTACAATGCTCAGCCTCCTTGCCAGTGGCAATGTTGGAGCAGCGAGAGAGCCGTGAGAGCTAGAGAGCCAAGGCCCGAAAGACCCTTTAATCTGTACTATGCGCCTTTGATTCTCCAAAGGGCAACACATATCTCGTCGGCTGAAGTGAAGTAGATGTGTGATGCAATTGAAGATATATCAATTCAAACAACATCAAGGGATCATCATGAACACAAATGACTTGTCGGCTGTTGCTGGTCACGACTGATTGGCTTTTTTTAAAAATAATAAGAAGAAGAAGAAGAAGAAGAAGAAGAAGAAGAAGAAGAAGAAGAAGAGAAAATAATAAAAACATTTGTTCATTATTGGCTTTGTTTCTGCCAGTATGTACATTATAGGAATCTGACTGGGGGTGAGGCACCCCCGTCTTCGCCGTGATTGCTCTCGTCGTCACCATCTATCTTGTTCTAAATCATACGACGCAAAGAAACCTGTACAGAAAGAGAGAGTTCTGGGGGATGAGAAAGGAACAATTTGAGAGCATACGGGCTTTTAGAGAACTTTTATACAGCATGGGAATATCAAAACATAGTTTATGGTACACTTTTACACTTATTTGAAAAGAATTTGTATACATTTTGTTGGAACTAATTCTGTATAGGTATACAATTAAATATATGTCAAGCCATTAATTAGGGATGACAACCTACTCTTTTTTTTTTAAAAAAAAAAGAGAAAAAAAAGAGCAAAACAACACTCCAAAACAAAAGAAACAAAAGAAACAAAGAAAAACGCTGCTGCGACCAAAATTTACAAATAAAGGATATCGCCCAAGGTCAAAAGGGCCACAACATATTTAAGGGTCGCGATCGGCAGCTCGGCATCACCTCCCCAATGCTCTCGAAAGGCGTCTTCCACGACAGACCCATCGTTGCTAATGGCCCTGCGCATGATAGACGTCTTTCTGGCTTGACATGCCACCAACTCGTGGTACATGTTGCGCACATTGCTCTGTAAGCGTTCAAAGCGTTCGTTAAAGTTGGCAATCAGGGCCCAGTGCGCCTCGTCGATCGGTCCCAAGGAGTCCTTGTCCTTCTCGCGACCGTCGAAATAGCAGCCTGTGGCTGCGACGCACTCGCTCTGATCTGCATAGGCTTTCATTGCCGCATTGCGCGAATCGAAGCAGGCTGTCCAGAGGCCCGCGTCCTGCATAAATGGCGCGGCAGGTTCATGGCCGCCCGATTTAGGCTTGTGGCTTTCAAAGTAATGGGCACACGGCGGCGGCCGAGCGGCTTCGTTCCAGATCTTCAATCTAAGCTCGGGGGGCAGCTCGGGGAAGAGGTGGAAGCTAGTTAGCTTTTCTTTAGTCTGTTGTTTTTCATCTTCTTGCTTTTCTTGCTCTTCTTTCTTTTCCTGGCGTTTTCGGCCCTCGTCGTTGCGGAGTTTTTGGCAGATCCTCCAGACCATCCCGTGCAAAGACTGCAACTCTTCGCTATAGCGTCGCGCGCGGTAAGCATATCGGGATCGCTGGATCGAGCCCCCTACACCTAGAAATTGGATTGGCCGATAGTCAGCTGTGCCGTTTTCTGTACTCACCGAAAATTTGCGAGACTCGCATATTTTGAGCGTTTTGTGGATGTCAGTGAATAGCGTACTGGCTATCTGAAGCCCAGTGGGAGTAGGCGTCCACATGTTAGTAGAGAAGTCGTGTATCGGCATGCTTACAAAGTTTACGAAAAACGACCGATGAAGAGAAGTAGCCCGTCCAAGATATATTCTTTCGAGACAAATTTAATAGACTCTGAGTACTACTTTTTGGATGAGTTTCTTTCGAGCTTGTGGTATAGTAGACTCAAAGTCTAAACAAAAAAATTGACATCGCCACCTCTGTAGACTTTATATGAGCGCGATTGGACATGTATGAACATGTATGCGCACTTGTGAACATCTATGAACATCTATGATATCCATCAATGCATGCTATGGCACAAAGAGACATTGGTAGAAGACTGTATTTTTGAGCAAGCTGTTGTCTTAACAAACATTTACGTTTTGTAGCTCATTGAACAAAATACCCAGTCTATACATTTGCCTACAGAATCGTGGTGTAAATACGATGTAGTTGACGATGTTCTCAGTCCCGTGACTATTCACGCCTCTACATTGTAAGTAGGCTCTGAAATGACTAATCTGTGCATGACTAAGAATCCAGACCGAAACGCCACTGCATAATTTGTATACTTTTCTATTTTCATTGCACAATATTTTACTAATAACCTTTTCTTATTCATACGGCGTACTCTATTATTTCCTGTTATGCCACTTCAAGTGCCGTGAGTCGGTATATATACCCCGTGGGCCTCCAGACGGAAATATACCGACGGCATGACAACAGTCTGATTCTGGTGGTCAGCTTGACTGGAGTGAGAAAGATAGGATGCGGCTTCTTATTAGAGGCGCTGCGGCATGGCACTATCCAAGATACAAGATATATCCCAGAGATATCTACAGTCGGATCTGCGGGGTGTCTTCACTGTCTTCTTATTTTCTCGTCTTATCAGAGTCCGTCTCTCCGTCTCTTCATGTGCCATTTGCTAACCGTTTCACGCTTGCGCAAATGATCATAAACAATGTGACTTGTGACTTGTGACAGTGTGACCACCTCCTCAGTACAACGTAAGACAGCTATCTAAAAGAAAAAGAAAAAACAACCAATATTACCCCTCCGATGCATTCCGCACAGAATGACTAATCAACAGCCACACCTTGGCATTCAGCTGTATGTGATCAAATGGCTGCCCACCTGCCAAATTGGTCGCCAATGCTGCCGGATTGGGCAGTTACTGTGGCTTGCTGTCGGGAATTTACGTAACCAGTCCACGTGATTCTCTTTCTCATACAGCCCGGCAAGCCCGATATTAAGCGACCACGCAGACAAGTGGGTTAATATGAATAATATCAAAGGGACACTCGGACAGTAGTAAGAAAAGAAGAAAAGGGAAAAAGGCGCATCAGCGGCAGGACCTTCACTTAGGGGTATAGCCTTGTCTGGCAGCCGCGGGTCTTTATAACTTAGGGGTATAGCGTGCACGACGTTGCTGGACCACTGCGCGGTTCACCTTCACTTAGGGGTATAGCTCAATGGATACGTTTGTCTGGTTTCTGGATCAGAAAAACAACCATGATGATATCCAAGGATTCCTACCGATTACAAGTGTCGATTCTTATGTTTTTTGTCCATTTTTACCTAATGGGCCAGAGCGCGCGTCCAATGACAGGGCCGACAACGGCAGAAGCAGATTATTTCTTGTGGTATTTCTGGTCTTTTGTCTTTCTGGAGGAGGGTTTGTGGCTGTCTTTGATGGATAAGAAACGAGATGTGCAAAAGGGGAGAAATAGAAAGCATAGACATGCCAGGCAGGGCGGTCGCCGGTTCGGCCGCAAACGTATTATAAAGAGAGGCCATCCTCCCCCAGATGTAGATGTTGACGCTCCTTCCCGTTTTGTCTTATTTTCTAGTATCTATTGTATTCATCCATCCTTCCTCTTTCAGAACTGCTAATGTAAGCATTCCACACTGCTGGCCCAAGCCCCACTCGCCGTCGATCGATCGTTGGCCTTTGCCCTATTCTAGCCATCCTACAGTGGTCTACGGGGATTTTTGTAGTTTTATTTGGTCACTAACTGCCGTTTTCAGACAACTCACTTACACCTCTCATCTCAACTCTCTTAACGTTTCAAGACCTTGAATTCTCATTTCCCTCTTGTTTTCTTCACTTGAAATTTCTACTCTTTTACTCTCTTCTACCACCACAACCGCCACAATGACTACCTCGCCCACCACAGCCAAGTTCCTCTCCCACCAGGAGGACCTCGGCGTCGTTGCCGTCGGTTTCTCCGGTGGCCAGTGCAAGCCCGGTGTCGATGCTGCCCCCTCGGCCCTGATCGAGTCCGGTCTGCTGACCCAGCTGCGCGACGAGCTCGGTTACAAGCTGCACGGTGACGACGAGGTTCACCTGTACACTGACCTCGTTCCCAAGGAGGACCCCGACTACCGCGGCATGAAGAACCCCCTGGCCGTGTCTGCCGTCACCCGCCGCATCGCCGACCAGGTCTACGAGCACTCCGTCAAGGGCCGCATGACCCTGACCCTTGGTGGCGACCACAGCATTGCCATTGGCACCATTGGCGGCACCGCCAAGGCCACGCGCGAGCGTCTCGGCCGCGATATTGCCGTTATCTGGGTCGATGCCCACTCGGACATCAACACCCCCGAGTCGTCGGACAGCGGCAATGTCCACGGCATGCCCGTTGCCTTTTTGACTGGCATCGCCAAGGACGAGCGCGAGGAGTACTTTGGCTGGCTGCGCCCCGAGAACCTGATCTCGGTCAGCAAGCTGGTCTACATTGGTCTGCGCGACATTGACATTGGCGAGAAGAAGATTCTGCGCGAGAACAAGATCAAGGCCTTTAGCATGTTCGACGTTGACAAGTACGGCATTGGCCGCGTCATGGAGATGGCCCTGGCTCACATTGGCACCGACACTCCCATCCACTTGTCGTTTGACGTCGACGCTCTCGACCCCATGTGGGCGCCCTCCACCGGCACCCCCGTGCGCGGCGGTCTGACCCTGCGCGAGGGTGACTTTATCTGCGAGTCGGTCCACGAGACAGGCAACCTGATTGCCGTCGACCTAGTCGAGGTCAACCCCAGCCTGGCCCCCGAGATTGAGCAGGGCGCACACGAGACTGTGCGTGCCGGCTGCTCGATTGTCCGCTGCGCTCTGGGCGAGAGCCTGTTATAAACAACTCTTTTTTCTTCACCGCAATTGTTGCGCAAAGAAAAAAACTAAAATCGAGTTGAGATGGATTAAATAATGAAGGATTGGGCATCTGGCGCATAAGGCTTGGCATATGGCATATTTAGCAATAGGATGAATATATGATTTTTTTATAGACTTTTTTATCTCTTTTTTATCTGGTGTTTGACTGATTGCTGTTGGTATATAAGAAACAAGGGGAGCTGATTGGTATACTGCTAGATCTGTTAGGTTTACTTAAGCTGGCTACAGTATATACCGGCCAGGCATTTGCACACTGTATCACGATGTCCTGCTTGACTCGGGAAGAATAAACAAGAAATATGTATTTGAGAAGTACAATGGCTAACTTGAGGAATAAAAATAAACTACGACAGTAAAGCAAAAAAAAAGAAAAAAGGCAAAAGGTAAAATGGCCAAAAAAATTGGATACATCCGGATTCGAACCGGAGACCTTTCCCATGCGAAGGGAAAATCATACCCCTAGACCATGCACCCTATGGCGTCTTGATGACGATGCTGAGTTGTGAATTCCAAGAGCTCATGTGTGCCGGTGTGTAGACGCCAACGGGATCGGATGATTTTTGGGATTAATATTTGTCGCTGCATCAAGGTTTATAATCTCACAACTTGGGACTCGATCTTGTAATTTATTTCTGAGGCTAGTACAAAAAGAAAGACATGTAAAAGAACGAGAGAAAGTGTGCTGTCTATATGCAAAAACGCCTCCATGCTCCCAAGTCCGTCTGTCTGTAAGATGATAAAAAAAAATAAGAAGATGATAAAATCGATACAACGCATACCTATCGCTTTGACGATATTACAGTAAAAGCCATTCAATCAACATGTGGATGCGAGACTGTGGGAGCAAAAACCGGGAGGCTAACGACATGCAAGCATGAAGTTCATTGCGCAGAATGTCTCCGAACGGAAGCCTATAGCGATATAGATAGATCACCATCTTGATGTCCGTGTCACTCGTCCATATCTCGGCAACAGCACGCCATGCTTGCATCACTTTGTCGGTCAGCACCGGTGACATATCCCATGTGGCAACCACGTTCATAACCGTTTTGTAAGTCACAACGGGTTTTTGGCAAGGGTCTTTGCTGGGTGTGACATTCCTAATCTTTCTGGCCGAAAATTTGCATATATGGCTGTCGGCATGAAAGGTAAGCTCAAAGTCGCGAAGCTTTGTCATGTGAATAACCGTGTCGGCCGCCAGCAGCAGCAGCCTCGAGATGTCGGCCTCTGGGGTTTTGGGTGTGAGTTTCGATGAAGTGAGCATGAGCGTTTTTAGTTTTGGCCAAGCCACGGTTGCCGCATCCGTCGCGGTCCTCGTGGGCCGTTGTAACGCTGCGTTGAAAAAGTCCTCGGCTTCGGCCAAGTAAAATACGCCGATAACTTCAATCTCGGACGCGCGGGTGTGCACTGCCAGCTGTTGCCCGACCCTAGGGCTTGGCCGGCGATCCAGCAGCGCGATGGATTTGGGATTGGTTGCAGCAGCAAAGGCTGAACTCCGACGAGGGTGTATGATGGAGTTGCTTTCCAAGTAGAAATTGAGCACGCGCAACGACGGCGGCAGATTGGCCACCAGCGTGATAAAGCCGCGTTCCATGGCACTCAGATTAAAGGCATCGACTGGTCGCCAGGGCTCCAGTTTGATAAACTCGACACGCGGAAAGCAGAACCGCAGCAATTGTGCCAACGTGGCTGGGTGTATAGAGCGGTAAAAGTTGCGTCCCGCTGCGAGTTTTCTCACAATAGGGGCAGCTTGCATACCGTGATGCAAGTAATATCTCTGGGCTTTTTCTGACTTTGCTGATTTTGCTGACTTTGCTGTTTTGGTGTATTCCATACTATCTTCCGTCATACTATCTTCCGTTTCCTCACCGGACAGGGCCAGGACCCTTGGGCAACCGTCTGCGTCCAGATTGAGCATGCGTCCGCCGAGCACACGACAGCTGGCTGCAGGATATGGCAACCGGGTCCGGCTCCCGTTGTTCCACCCGTGTCTGGGGTTGTTCCGTTCACCTCTTGTGTTGTTCAAATACTCCCGTAACTGTCTCAAGGTGGAAATCTTCCCGTACGGCTCCTTGAGGCGATAGTCTTGAAAAGAATGCTTGAAATCGCTGGTTGAGCGGACACCAAGCTCGAGCTGCATGCCGTAAACGCTATTGATATTGGCGTCGCTACCGTCCTCGGGCATCTTCCACAGTGCCAGCACGCGTACTAAAAGCAATAGGGCATGGGTAAAAACGACATTGTTTCTGTAATTAATGTTAGCAAAGAAGAAGACAACAAAATGGTGCATAGAAACCTACCGCTTTATAGTTGCGGCGTCTTCCTCGTGTTCGCTCTCGAAACAGGTGTACTCGGGCAAGTCAATGGTGTACCGCAACCACCGCATGTACTGCAGCCGCTCGGGACGGCATTTTATTATGCTGTAGAACATGTGGATGTCGCTGCTATATAAGGCAACCGAATAAAACGAGCGGCTTTCAAAAAAATGCTGCCAGTCCCGCGCGACGGCTGCATACTGTGCACATCGCGGTGCTGGGGGATCTTCAGGTGAAGGCGGTGATAACGAAGTTTGATTGGGGCCAGAGATATGTTCCCAGATAGAAAGCTGCAGCTCTGCTGGAAGGCTGTCCCAGCACGCCATAATGGCTTTATCTAAGGATTGTATTTGAAAAAGAAATATGAGATATGGGGCAGAATTTTGTATGGTTTTTTGGTGAGCTGTGATGGTTTGGGCGTAAAGATGTGTCTGCAAAGTAAAAGAAAAGAACTGGAACTCCGGGGACGAAAAGCCGAGAATATAATATATAAACGAAAGTCTACTATGCTCCTGGCCAAAGTTTAAGCATTTGTTCCCTCGCTTCTGTCCTTGTGACCTTTTGATGAGTTTATGAGGCAACGTACTGGACAGACGCCACAATTTGTATCTTTCTTGGTGACAAGAGGCAAGCTATTCGACAGTGCTTTGAATTTTTATTTTTTGCATATTCTTGACGTTTCCTTTTCTACAATTTGATATATCAGAGAAGACGTGTGCAGTGGCTCGTGATGTTGCTCGAAGTCTACTTGCTTAATACGTGATTGGCTGGACTGACTAGATTGCCCCATAAATAAGTCCAGCTCACAAATCGTACATCAAAAGCATAGTCATAAATAGTAAATACGTACTATTTATTTTCTAAGAGTCTATTATTTATTTCTAATAGATCATTAAAAACAACATCCAGGTATTCTCTATGTATTGAATCATGTCGACGACGCTTATTAATATTACTCGGTAGGCTGTTCGTGGCAATACCTACTACGCCACAGTCTATATTGTCCTCTAAATCGACTGCGTTAATATCCGGCCTCCTTCATCATCCCATTATATAATTCATCCCGTACCCAAGTATGTAATGTTGGAGCCATATAGAGTCATGTATCAAGGAGCTTGAGTATCTCGAGTATAAAGTATCGTGGTCTCCTCCCAAGTTGTGTTTGAGATGGGAGAAGACATCACCAGAAACTGATCCAACTCTTCAACTCTTCAACTCTTCTAGATATAATTGTACAACACTTCTAAAGTCTATATTAATCACAATGAAGCTCATCTATATCCTGGCCGCCGCCTCGACTGCACTGGCTCTTCCCGGAGTCGCTGACACTACAGCCTGTGCGCCCGGCCCAGCCCACCCGTTTCCCTTGTGTGCGTGTGTTCCTCTCATTTCCCCTGCTTTTTATCCCAGTTTCAGTGACACCATTCAGACTGCCATCACACATCCTGCATAGCCGATGCCATCAAGACAACCAGCTGTACTGCCACCGACTATGCCTGCCAGTGCAAAAATTTGCGCTCTCGGCATGAACTGCATGTAATTTAGTGGCGATCCATCGCAAGAAGTTAACAGATAACTACAGTAGAGATGAATAAAGTGAACAATAAAATATAATCAATAGAATAATCAGTAAAATAATCAGTAAACAGTTATAATTGCAGTGCAGACCCGTTACTATCGATGCTGCCTCACAATCAGCAGGTATCGGTGCTCCTTTCTCCATACTCCTTGCCCGTACCTGCACACAATGTTATCAGTGTTTCCCGTAGATCAAGTTGAAAGCACGAATTTAGCACCATATATCCTCTACTAGCAGGACTGGAAGTAGAAGCAAGAAATAGAAAAGCAGAAGTAGAGAATAGAAAAAAGAAAAAAGAAAACTAGCCCGTACAACCAAAATCAAAACAACACACCAAACCTCGGAATCAACAATGCTTTGCATACACTGTGAAGTCAGCACGGCACAGAAGAGGTAGCCAAGTAAACAAATCAACGAGTATAAACAGGACTAACCTCCTAGCATACACTCATGCGACTCGGGCCTCGAGATGAAAAGCCCACAGTCAAAGCATTGCCGCATCCCGCAGTTGCAGAACCGGTTTTGTCTAGGCCGCGTGTTGTCGTCATCAACATCAGCGACATCATCGACATTATGGCCATTATCTTCGACCTCGTTGTTAATGTCGGCGTCAGCTACTACTCGGTGCCGATGACGCCGCCGGATCGGATTCGTGTCCGATGTCGTGTACCATTCGTCCGACGACGAGTATTCCACGCCACGAATTGACTGTTCTCTTCCAGCTTCACTAGCATCGGCATCTTTATCTTCATTGCAATAGCTTAGACCTGACTGCAAAAGCCTAAACCGGCATTTGCCGTGTGATGCCTGCAGCGAGCGGGCCCGTGGTGTCGGTGATGGCGGGGCATCTTTTCTGTCAGAGGCCGCACTGCTCCTGACATGCTTTGGAATCCGGGGCATAGTGCGCGGGGTAGAGCTGCTCCAGCGATTGCCTAGACTGTGTCCTGCTGGTCCATCAGTGCCCGCCTCGGACGTCTCCGATCGCAGGCCAAATACATAGTTGCGGTAGCTGCCACGGTTACTGGTATACTCTGTCTCGGACCCAATGGGCGACGAGCTGTAAGATGAGCCACCGGCATCGTACTCGCGGTCTGAACCTACCGGCGTGGCAGACGGGATGTGGCGGCTGGCGCGAGTATCACACGATTCACGAGAATCCTGAGAAATCCAATAACTTTCGCGGCTAGCACGACCGAAAGCAGATGATGACAGATATAGTGGCTTTGGTCTGTGCTGACGCTGGATCCGTTGGTTTGAGCGAGTTTCTGTTAAAGTTGGCGCTGGCGCTGGAGTTGCGCGAGGTACAGTTGCGGGCGGCAAAGACCTTGAGGCGTCCTGCATAACACTGCCCATGCCGGCACTCATGTGTCGTTCTGACGGGGGCGTTATGAATAGCATGTTGGGAACAGGCATGGGGCTCATATGCGAGTTCATATGCGGATTCATGTGTGGGTTGGCTGCATAGTGACCCATGTAGGCAGGGCCCGAAGCAGAGACGCCCACGCCTGTGTTCTGCTGAGGCGATATGTGTTGTCCATGCGGCTGCTGATGTTGTTGAGCCTGTTTGTCCTGCTGGGACTGTTGCAGCTGTGGCTGCGGCTGCGGCTGCGTCTGGTAGTAGCCGCCTACCGTGTTCATGCTGCCGGGAGATCCAATCATGCCGAGGCTTACTTGGCGACGTAGTGGGCTCATGGGCGATACGAAATTATGCGTCGGTGATACGGGCGACATGGCCGTGTTGGGAATCGAATAGAACGGCTGTTTCTGCTGCTGGTGCTGGTGCTGTTGGTGTTGGTGTTGATGGTATTGGTGTTGAGTCTGCTGCTGTAGCTGGTGCGGCTGGTACTGTGCCTGCTGCTGCTGCTGCTGTTGCGGGTGGACAGGCTGGTAGCTGAGATGTGAGCCGTCAATGGGCACCAGCTGGAATAAGCCTGGAAGTGGCTGAGGTGACCATTGTCCAAACGACGGTGGTTGCATAGACTGAACTGACTGCACTGACTGCACTGACTGAACAGGCACTGGTTGCATGGACTGCGAAGATGGCTGCATAGCGTGCTGCATCAGATGCTGCATACTCATACTACGGCCTCTCAGATTAGTCGTGACATAGAAACCTTCTTGCCCCTCCATTTTGTGTGACTTTGTGAGAATCTGCGTGGCTTATGGTCGAGATATTGATATTGAGAGAGAGTCGGCAATTCTCACGATGTTGAATGTCAGTATGTAGCCACTCAAATCTGCTTTATTATGATACACGATATTGTCTGAGAACGGCTTCGGAGAGATTCGGATAAAATTGGGTTGTTCTATTGCTAATAAACAGTCACGATTGTTTTTTGTTGAGGTGTTGGCCCGGACGCACCTTCCTCGCCGGTATGCCCAGCACCATGTTTGGGCAGGTGAGCAAGTTTTGGGGGGCACAATATTTTTGACAGTTTCAATTAGGAAGGAACGAAGCTTGATAATACGTGCAAAAGGTGCAGCAACAAGAGCAGTGAATGGAAACAATTAATAAATAAGGAAGGAGCAATGGGCAACCCCGGACAAATCGGGGAACGCAACCGGGGGAAAGTGACCGCAACAAATGCATCATGACTCAGCAAGGATATGAGCAATTGTGTGCTTGAATGATAGAATGACTGATGATTGCTATGATTGCTAATTGCTATAAGGCTCGTAGTAACGTAAAACGTAAAACATTATCTGATATAAATACATGATGGATGGATGTGGCATCGTGGTATAGAAAGAGGTGTGCGAAATGTGTCATTTGAGAGAGGCATGAAGGAGGTAAAATAAATGATGCAACGCCGTCCAATGGTAGATAGAGAGAAATTGAAATGAAAAATATCATGATAGAGAAACATCAAAAGGTAGACGTATTCTTGGTCCTAAGGTCCTTCACTTTGTAGTCGATGCCCGAGGCCACAATCACATGCCCCCGTGGGCTGATGGCTTCGCGGTAGATTTCGTGCGGCCGCAGATCGTGCTCGTGGAAAGCACCGGCCTTGCGACAGCCCACAATGTACGGCAGACCGGGCGGGTTGGTCAGCCGGAAGATGCCCCAGCTCGGCTCAAATTTGGGCGCGCACACAATGGCGATGCTCTCATCCATCATCATCTGGTAGCCCGCGTGCGTGTGCATGTCCAGCGAGCTCATAAAGCACGTCTGCGTCGGGTGCGTATGGATCCAGCCGATCTGGATCAGGTCCTCGGCCGAGCAGTACTCAAAGGTCTCGACTTCCTCGGTAGTCTCGCACGAGTCGGCTGTGCCGATCTGCTGCGGGATCAGCAGGCACGTAATGAACAGTGCGTTGTTGACCGTCTTGCCGCACAGGATGCCGCACGTCTCGATGCCGCGTGCCGTGTTGGGCTGCGCAATCTTGAGGAACTCGCCGCGCAGCGTGTCGGGCAAGAAGACGCCGCGGATGGGGGTGCCGTTCTCAAGATAGGCCTTGGGCTTAAACGTGTATGAGCTCTTCTTTGGCGGCGGCGAGGGTGGTGCAGATGGTGCTGCTGCTGCTGCTGCTGCTGCTGCTTCCTTGGGGGGTAGTGGAGGTAGTGCAGAGGACAGCCCGGACAGCTGCAGCAACGAGAGATCGCTGTTGTAGCGCGATGTGTATGCCTCGCCGCGGGACGGCACTGGTGGAGGCATGGCTGAAGCTGAAGCGGTATCAAAGGTAGACCGCTTTGGTGGCAGTGATGGCCGCAGTGCATCTCGTCCGTCTCTTGCGTCTCTTGCGTCTCTTCTGGTATCGTCAAACCGCATTGCCTCATACTGTACAGGATTCGACTGGCGCACAGATGGGTAGTTGTACGACACGGGGACAGGGTTCGGTGGCTCGCGTGCATCATGACTGCGGCTGCCGTAGCTCTCGTGCCGCTCCATTTCCTCCAACTGCCACCGCGCACTTTCCATGCCGCTTCTCGTGTCGTCCTCTGTGCTTGTGTGTGATTGTAACGGCACTGCCCGACGCTGCACCGGCGATGATGCCTTGTCGCGTCCTGCACGCCGGCGGTTGGCCAATTCCACGGCCAGACTGATATTCTCAGAGGCGTCGAGCAGCTCCGGCTGCGAGTGCGGATTCCACGACAGTGCCGGGTCGCGCTCTGCAAATTCTTGGTCTACCGACTGGGTCGAATACGTTGATGGAGGCTGCTGTCTCGGTCCTGCAGGCACAGCCTTGCGGGCCGAGGGCGATGTAGTCGACTTTGATTTTGCGGCAGCGGCAGCCACGCGCCGCTCCCACTTGCGGCGCGACTCATCCAAGTCCTGCTTGATCGACTCGAGCAGCGGCAGCACGGTCTTGCTGAGGCGGCGCGTGGCGGCACGGATCAGGCGGCGGGCCTCGGGGGTTATTGCCTCAGGATGTGTCGGGATCTTGTCGACGCAGATGACCGAGTAGCGCATGAGCAGCACGTAGGCCTTGGCATAGTTGTGCTCCTCGTAGTAGGTCAGGCCCTCGCGGTACATGGCGTCGAGCGAGCCAATGTGGTACTTGAGCGGGATCTGGGGGCGCCACTCAAACATCTCGGCGGACCGAGCCAGCTCCTGGGCCGACAGCGGGGCATATGCCTGGCGCGACATTGCTGGTCGAAGGGTGTTGTCGTGTCTGTCTCGTTGTCTTGTCTCGTTGTCTTGCTATGTTATCTTCTCGTCGTTGTCGTCTTTCTCTTCTTTTCTTCTTCTTCTTCACGTCGTCGTCGTCGTCGTCGTCGTCAGAGCTCTTCGCGTCTTGTCGCTAATTCGACTCGAGGCTGGATGGTGTAGAAAATGCCATACAGAAGGTTGGCAGGAGTCGAGGCAAAGGCAAATGTTGGAGAAAAGAGGATGCAATATGAAGAGAGAAAGGCACGATACCGTGGCACGCGATACTTGGCTACCTTGTCATGAGCTGTCGTCACACGCAGGCTGGCAGTGGCACGTTTGCCGTTTGCTCTCCACACAATGCGCCAATGTGCCAAAGAGGAAGGAACGTTGAGCACCTTGCAGTTGCCTTGCGCTAACATAACGGCATGAATGGCTACCAATGGCCTGGCCTGTAACTTGTAGCCTGCGCCTAAACGAGGGGCAAAATGGCACGCCACGGTACTTCACTTACACGGGCTACACTAATACACACGCGTCTTCTTTTATCCGGGTATGTATGACGAATATCAACTGCAAGGCTGCGGCAGGTGCATCTAGACGGCAAACGACAATAATGATGCTGATATGTATCGCAGGGTGGTTTATAGTCTATTCTTTAAATTAATTCAAGATAAAAAATAGAATAGATTGATTTTTATTTATTAGGGGTTTGAGGGATTATTTGTTCACAGGCACTATCGACGATTTACGAAGATGTGGTGATGGGTGATGATCAAGAATATTGGGAACATAAGTAATTCGAATGCAACTATTAAAATGAACTCTCTAGTTTTATAGTATGAATGGCTTCAGCTTGGATATCAAGTCAAGGTGGTAGGGTAGGTTGTGATGGTTGGCGCTGCTGTCGGCGTGTCTGCATGGCAAAGACGCAGACTGCCGTGGTGCATGACGGCTGGGCCATGGTAGGCGATGAGACGCAAGTTACTGTAGGTAGTAACTGGCTTATCTACTCTATACTCTCCATCTTACAGCCGGCTATTTTAATTCAGACGGCAGCCAGTTCTATCGGCTACTCATTATCAAGTATTACTTGCACTATGATCATTGATAACCTGCACAAATGTATAAAAAAGGGATTGATTGGAATTGTTTCTTCTAATGCTGGGGTGCTTGGCTATAGAGTTAAGAAGAAAGCATCCCTCTTTTTCTTTTGAATTTTTAAAAGCGAGCAGACTGTACCGTGCTTGTCTGTGTCTATTTGATCTTGTCGAGAGTGCTCAGAGTACACCTCGCAAGACTAAAAGAGGTGATGCAGTGCTCGCAGTAAGAAATGGGTTTTGTCGTGCGGTTTTGAAATTTTTGTAGAGTTTTGTTTGGTTTTCGGTATTGTGAGTGGTGGCGTAGTAGGGTGTGGAGTGAGATTGGTAATGCATTGGTTGTTGAGTGTTTGTTGTGGTAATTGTTGTGGAAACGTAGGTTTCTATTTGTTGTTGATGATCATGTTCTTCTTTGGTGTTGGTGTTGGTGGTGATGGTGGTGGTCAAGGTAGAGACGATAGAGACGATAAAAGCTCATGACCAGAAAAGACCAGAAAAGCAATAAACTCCTGTTCTCCGGATCCCCGACGCCGAAAATTGAAAAACAAATCAGTGGAAAAGATGAAAGAATTCAGGGCAAAGTGAGGTTCGATGGACGCCATCGTACCCCTTCCCATCCTATCTCATCCCATCCCATCTGCTGCCACCTGCTTCGGCACTTGTCGATAGCTGTAGGTCTTGGTTGGTCGTTCTTTTCCCATTTTCCCTTGCAAAACGCCGCCTTTCCCAACCCGCAAAACCGCATTCCTGGTATTCCCTTGAAACGAGAAAAGAAATGAAGCAATGAACAGTAAACAGTAAACAGAGAACAGAAAACGGTAAATAATGATGACATGAAGAGAGAGTAAAAGGAAATAAACATGACATGCAGACAGCCAAAAGAACCAATAGAAAGATCCGCCCGCCATGTTGTGATATCTGCCTCTATGCTTGTCCTTGGTGATCCGTAGTTGTGGTAGAGGCTGTGATTGATGCTCCTGATGTATCTGACTTTGGCAAGACCTGCATGACTGATTCTACTGCGTCTTTGCATTCCGGTTCTCAAAGACGAATAGAGGGCCTAACACGAATCAAGCAACAGACCCCAAAATGACAAACGCTCCAAACACACCAAGGCGGAAAATGGCAAAAGAGGGAGATGAAAAGGGAAATGCATAAACAGAGAGCACATGATTCATATGTACAACCGTTTTCAGACGTGCTTTAAACGTAAAAAATGCAAATGCAAAAGAGAGAAAACAGAACAAAACAGATAAATAATACTTGAAGCTCGGGCTTGCGTTGCTGAAAGTGGCGCAAGCGGTATGAGTTCAAGAAGTCGACGCGATAAATGGCAGAGAATAGCAAATCAGGTACTGCTCAAATAAAAACTACTGCGGACGACGGGGACCGCCGTTCTGCTGCTGCTGCTGCGGGAAGCCGTTGCCGTTACCACGGCCACCGCGGAAACCGTTGCTCTGCTGCTGCGGACCGCCTCTCTGGTTCTGGAAACCGCCGCGGCCGTTCTGCCAGCCGCCGTGGGCCTGGGGCAGTGACGGCTGCACCTGGCCCTGCTGGACAGTAGGGAAGGGGTTGCGCTGCTGGGCAAACATAGTCTGCTGCTGCTGTTGAGTGGGCTGCTGAGGAGACTGCTGCGGCTGCGGCTGCTGCTGCTGAGCCTGCTGCTGTTTCTGAATCTGCTGCTGGACCTGCTGCTGAATCTGCTGTGGTGCGCGGAAACCAGCGTTGGCGGCAGCTGGGGGGGCGGCATTGTGAGGCGCAGGGCGAGCCAGTGTGGCAATCGGGCGCGGGATGCTCTCCGGGTTGTCGTAGACGTAGAGGCTCTTGTCAATGTTGGCCGGGATGGGCTGGATTTCGGTACCCAGGTCTCTCTCGATATTGTAGAGGTTCATGCGGTCCTCCCAGCTGATCAGGTTGATAGCAAGACCCAAGTGTCCGTAACGACCACTACGGCCGATACGATGCAGGTACGTCTCGGCGTTCTTTGGGAAATCAAAGTTGATGACAACGTTGACGGCCTGGATATCGATACCACGCGTCAGCAAATCGGAGCACACCAGGTTGCGGCACACGCCGTTGCGGAAGTCGTGGAAAACGCGGTTACGCGCGTGCTGGGCCATCTTGGCGTGGCTGTAGAAGCACGAGTAGCCGAGCTCTGTAATCTTCTTGGCTAACAGCTCGACACGGTTGGTCGAGTTACAGAAAATAATAGACTGGTTGATCTGCAGGCGGGCAAAGAGCGTGTTGAGGCAGTGCACTTTTTGGCGCTCCTCAACGAAAGCGTAGTACTGGGTGATACCGCGCAGCGTCAGCTCGTCCATCAGGTTGATTTCGTAGGGCGTGTGCATGTTCTTGTCTGAAAAGTCCTTGACCGAGAGCGGGAATGTGGCAGAAAAGAGCATGACTTGGCGGTCCTTGGGGTGGAAGCGCAGCAGCTGTTCGATAACAGGTGTGAACTCGTGGGACAGCAGCTTGTCGGCCTCGTCCATGACAAACATGGGGCACTCGGACAGATCAGCGACGCCCTTGCCTGCCAGATCGAGAATACGGCCAGGTGTGCCGACCACGATATGGACGGCCTCCTGAAGACGCACAATGTCGTCGCGCAGACCAGTACCACCGGTGGTGACCATAACATTAATGCCGAGGTGCTTGCCCAGGGTCTTGCACACCTGCGAGGTCTGCATGGCCAGCTCACGCGTGGGCACGAGGATCAAACATTGGATCTTGCTGACTTTGGGGTTGATACGCTCCAGAGTGGGGATAACAAAAGCCGCTGTCTTGCCGGTACCATTCTTTGCACGCGCGAGAATGTCCCGGCCGGTAAGGGCTACTGGGATACTCTCCTCCTGGATAGGCGATGGCTTCTCAAAACCGGCCTCGAAAATGCCCATGAGCAGCTCGCGCTTGATCCCAAAATCCTCAAACTCGAGGCCCTTTGTGTTTGTGACATCTTCTGTTTGTTGACGGTTATCGCGCTGAGGAAGGTTCAAGGACTGCTTCCAGTCGTCTCCGTTGCTGCAATTGTTAGTAGATGCGCAAAGAGTGATCAGAGGCGGTCAAAGGAATGCAATGGGAGACTCACCTCGGAGTGCCTTGCTGTGATGGTGCATCCGACATTGTAGTTGTGTTTGAGGGGGGTGGGGGGGGGGGGTGAGGTTGTTGTTTGTTGCGTGAGCTTCCTGTACTCAATGCTTTTGTTGGCAGTGAGGGGAAAGCAATAGCGCGTTGAGAGGGAGGTGAGGAAACGTCGCCGGGTATGGGTATCAAGAGTAGTATCTATACGATGCAGTAACGACGGTAGGGTGGTATGCGCGTGTGCGTCTGTAGAGTTTGATGTCGTTGTGTTGTAGTGGTAGAGAGCTTTAGAGCTAGGATTGAGAGTAGTATCGAAGATAGAATCGAAGATAGAATCGAGGATAGAATCGAAGGTAGGGTGGATGGTGTAGCTTCGAGGAAGTGGTAAGTCGCGAAAGGGTTAGATATCGAGGGAGCTATATAGCTACTGCGTGGCCGGTAGATTCGGGACAGTAGACGACTGTATGCAATTGAGGACAACAGAAGATTGTAACTTCAAGGAAGTAGAGTTATGTAGAGCCAGAGGCAAAGTGGTGGCAATGGGATGGTGGCCGGTCAGAGAGGAAGAGGAGAGGCGGAGGAGAGGAGGGGGGTGGCCTCAAAAAGCAGGTAGATCGAGGTGTAATGGTCTGGAAAGATTGTAGTTTTTTGTAGTTGGAAGATCAGTCCAATGTGAGATCGAAATTGATAGTTTAAGAGTGGTTTGGATTCGTTGTGGTGTTGTCGAGTGGTTTTAAAGGTTGCAATAGTGTTTTGAGGGGAGGGAGAAGAGAGGTTGTTAAAGGTGAAGTAGAGGTGAGGGCTGGGGGTTGAAAATCTGGCAAGGCAAGCAGTTGAGTGGTTCGTGGGCGTACAGGGGCAGGCAATCTCTAGGCAATCTTTAGGCAATAGTGCTGTATTTTGCGAAATGTGGAGAAAGGTTGTGCGCGACGGAGAGGGGAAGGAGCACAGGGCCAAGCTTCACAGTCCTGCCAAAGACAATGCGTCCGCCTAGAAGTGGTTAGGTCATCATAGCTGGGCTTATGTAATGGGTCCACGAGACACAGCGCGTACCGGCACCGGCGAGCGGAGATCTTGCCCCAAAAGGGTCCGTATCGTTGTCACAAGCTCTTATCGCACAGTGACGACAGCGACGAGGGTGTGATCATGACAGTCACAACTCTATCCATGCCACTGTGCACACGTCAAAAATGATACCACGAAACACACGGAATTTATTAAAAAATGTCTGCCCGTACTGCAGTGTGCACAATGCTATCACGCGATCACCACCGAGGAGGTCAGCGCCCGGACTGTCCCGGCGTCTGACCACGGGATCAGCAGCGAGACCGGCAAGACCGGCGAGGCCGGCGGCAAGGTTGGCTTCAAAAGAAACTGTGGAAGGGGTTATCTCAACCGTATCAGCCCGGTCAGAACTATCCAGATCGGTGAGAGAGCGGCAGGCACCTCTTAAAACATGTCTCCGGACGTTTGCCACGGCAGCCCACGACGACAAACTCACTCGGAGACGGCACAGCTCGTCAGAAAATGAGTCAACCTCTCCATTGTCATTCTCGCATAAGTGGCCCAAGTCCCGGTACCCGACGCCTTATGAAATATTTGATCAGCCAAAGGGCTCGCCGTACCAGAAGAAGCGCTTCTACGCGCTGGCAAAACTATATCACCCCGACCTACACCACAACGTGCCCGCGCACCTCCGCGGCATCGCTCCTGCAGAACTCATCATGCGCTACCGCCTAATTGTGGCTGCCAATGATGTCCTCAGCAATCCCCAGCGCCGCAACCGCTACGACAAGCTCGGTCTCGGCTGGGAAGACTACGAGGCACCGCCGTCCCACTCATCTAGATATGCCAGTAAGACACCGGCAGAGCAGGAACGAGAGCGGCAACAGGCCGTTTGGGAGAAGCACAACAACTGGCGCACGCGACCCGGCAGTGCAGCCAACAATGCGACATGGGAGGACTGGGAGCGATGGCGACAAGACAACGGCTTCGAGTCCAAGGACAAGCAGGAGGAGCAATTCATGTCCAACGGCGGCTTTGCCCTGATAGTACTTTTGCTGGTCTTTCTCGGCGGCTGGGGTCAAGTGACCCGGGTTGGCAGCAGCGGCACAAACCTGGTTGCGGCGCAGTATCAGAACAACCAGCACATCTCGACGACGCTGCGAACCCAGCAGGCGGCGAATGCACCTCTGAGTCGGCAAGACCGGGTTGGATCATTTCTAGAGCGGCGAGAAGGGTGGTATGACATCCCAAAGGGGAGGTAAGAGAAGAGTCTGTTTTGGTCTAGAGATGTAAAGATATAAGAGAAATCACAAGACAGCTTTCCAAGACATATATCACAAATAGCAGAGAAGCGAGGAGAGCATCACCATGAAACACGATCACGCGATCATCCTCAGCATACACCATATTGATCTAGATGGTAATCTAGTTGTAATATGAAGTTATATATCAGTATATTCTGAATTTATCCATCGTTAGACAGAGCAAAAGTCACGAAAAAGTCATGAAATGAAATACATTTTCTGTAAAATAAAAATAGGAAGCTTTGCATTTGCCAACTTCAATACCTTTCTTTAGGGGCAGCTTAAATTTGTGAATAATTAAAGGTGCATATAATTTTCTTTATTGAAAAATATAGTCATTAAACAACAGCAAAGACTTCGAGACAAGATGGTAAAGACCCCAAAAATGGGAAAAGGCAAAAAAATGATCTAGGCAGGGATCGAACCTGCAATCTCTTGGTTCGTAGCCAAGCGCCTTGCCATTTGGCCACTAGACCTTTCAATTGATGTAATGCATACCAAAAAGTCATTACATATACTAATCCACAATTTCTTATCGGCTATCGCACTACCAGGGTCCGTCAAATAATCCTTATCAGACAATTAATGTCCTTATCGCGCTACACGTGACAGCGGGGATAGGAGTAGCGGGGAGTAAATAGGGGGGAAAGAAATCAACAGCTCCAAAAATGCGGTGCCTGGATAGGCGGCAGGCATACGCACCTGTATTACTCCGTAATAGCGCTGTAGTAAGCCTAGTTCCTTGCTGCTGTGCACTGTGGGAATTGATTTTTCTGGGCCTGCCAATTTGTCCAACTTTGGGAAGGAGCTTCTGGAAAGACAAGGAAGCTTTTTTGCAGCGAACGGTGAAGAACGGCGATATCACACAGACCACTGAGCATATCCACGACCTACGACCTTGCACTTTTCTTCCGAACTCAACTCCCTGTCGCGACTTATACCCCCGACACACATATACCTTTCTATACCTCCTCCCACACATATCAACATCATCGATACCCGCCCACCATGTCGTTCGGAGGGCAAACACCCACCATCATCGTCCTCAAAGAGGGTAAGCTTGCCCCTTGGCCAGGCGCGACCACGTCGTGACATTGTGACGTCGTGCGCGGTAACCTATATATTGCTACACATAACTAACCTCTTGTCTACCAGGCACCGACTCCTCCCAGGGCAAGGGCCAGATCATCACCAACATCAGCGCCTGTCTCGCCGTCCAGGCTACCATCAAGTCCACCCTCGGTCCCTATGGTGGCGACCTGCTCATGGTCGACGCCAACGGCCGCCAGACCATTACCAATGACGGTGCCACCGTTATGAAGCTGCTCGACATTGTCCACCCGGCCGCCCGTATCCTCGTCGACATTGCCCGTTCACAAGACGCCGAGGTTGGCGACGGCACCACCTCTGTCGTCGTCCTTGCCGGCGAGATCCTCAAGGAAATCAAGGAGCACGTTGAGCAGGGTGTCAGCTCCCAGATCATCATCAAGGGCCTGCGGAGGGCCTGCAACATGGCCGTCAACAAGATCAAGGAGATTGCCGTCAACACTGACGAGGCCAACCGCCGCGAGACCCTCAGCAAGCTCGCTGCCACCGCCATGACCAGCAAGCTGATCAAGCGCAACACCGAGTTCTTTACAAAGAGTACGTTCTTTTATACATTGTTCTGACTCTGCAGCTGAGTCTTGATGAACCTAATACTAACAACACAGTGGTCGTCGACGCCGTGCTGTCCCTCGACCAGGAGGACCTCGACGAAAAGTTAATAGGCATCAAGAAGATTCCCGGCGGCTCCCTCACCGACTCCCTGTTTGTCGACGGTGTCGCCTTTAAGAAGACGTTTGCCTATGCTGGCTTCGAGCAGCAGCCCAAGTTCTTCACCAACCCCAAGATCTGCTGTCTCAACGTCGAGCTCGAGCTCAAGGCCGAGAAGGACAACGCCGAGGTCCGGGTCGAGCAAGTCTCCGAATACCAGGCCATTGTCGACGCCGAGTGGCAGATCATCTACCACAAGCTCGAGGCCATCCACAAGACCGGTGCCAAGGTCGTCCTCTCCAAACTGCCCATTGGCGATCTTGCCACCCAGTTCTTTGCCGACCGCGATATTTTCTGTGCCGGCCGTGTCGCTGCCGACGATATGGAGCGTGTTGTCCAGGCCACCGGCGCCACTGTCCAGTCTACCTGCTCCGACATCCGCGCCGAGCACCTCGGTGTCTGCGGCAGCTTCGAGGAGCGCCAGATTGGTGGTGAGCGCTTCAACCTGTTTGCCGACTGCCCCGAGGCCCGCACCTGCACTCTGGTCCTGCGCGGTGGTGCCGAGCAGTTTATTGCCGAGGTCGAGCGCTCGCTGCACGACGCCATTATGATTGTCAAGCGCGCCATCCGCAACCGCAGCATTGTCGGCGGCGGTGGTGCCTGCGAGATGGAGGTCTCGTCCTACCTGCACCAGTTTGCCGACAAGAACGTGCCCCACAAGCAGCAGGCCATCATCAAGAGCTTTGCCAAGGCTCTCGAGGTCATTCCGCGCCAGCTGTGCGACAATGCCGGCTTTGACGCCACCGATATCCTCAACACTCTGCGCGTCGAGCACCGCCACCGCGGCCACACCTGGGCCGGTGTTGATTTCACCCACGAGGGTGTTGCCGACATGATGGAGCGCTTCGTCTGGGAGCCTGCGCTGGTCAAGATCAACGCCATCCAGGCCGCCACCGAGGCCAGCTGCCTTATTCTGAGTGTCGACGAGACCATCCGCAACGAGGAGAGCGCACCGCCGCAGGCCCCCGGCGGCCCACTGCCACCCGGAGCTGCCCAGCGTGCTCTGGGTGGTCGTGGTCGCGGCCGCGGCCGTGGCATGCCCATGCGGTAAGCTGATGTCCTCTTAATGAGAATAGGACGGAGGCAGTAGATACAAGAATAAGATAGATGTTACGATCCAAAGATACAGTGGAGGAATATCAAAGAAAAAAGTCAAAATTTAAAAGAGTTAATACGTTAAATGCGTTGAATGCGTTAAACACGGCGCCGGTAAAGGACGGATACAAGGAGACATCTGGAGACTGGAAACTGGAAACTGGTGATTCATGTACTGGGTTTGCAATCTTGCTTTTGGTTATTTAGTTCCTTTGCACTTTGTATGATATCACCTGTACCATTTGTATCATCTGTAATCTCATAATTCTATTGTATTCCAAGTGCTCTAATGCTCTGTTTTGTTTTGCTTTTGTCGTCCAGTCCGTCATACCCAAGAAATAAATATAAAGTAGAAAGTAGAAAGTAGGTGGTGAAACACAAATGCCACCAACCGAAAGAAATAAAAATAAAAGTAAAAAATAAAAGTCGTAAAGATACATAAATGAGAGTTGTGAATCAAAACGTATCATGGCGTGTCGTCAGCTTCGTTTGTTAGGTTGGTCAAGACAAAGGTTTGGCTTAGCTTGGAAGCCCAAACTGCATCTCATCTAGTCGGTCGTCGTCGGGTTTGTGGCCGCCGTCGTTCATTACAGAGCCAGCACCCATATTTACGTTGGAGCCATCTGCGGCAGATTGGCCTTGCCCCTGCACTTGGCCAGGGATGCTGCCGGCTCCTCCATCACCAGAGCCGCCAGAAGCACCCTCCTCGCCCGACGATAGTAGCCGCCCAATATCCATTTTGGATACAAAGCGATCACCACCGGCGTTGGGGTCTGTGCTGCTGCTATTGTTGATGGTGTTGTTGCCACTGCCACCGCCAGTGTTACCCATATTGTTTGCCTTGTCACCGTGGTGGTTGACAGAGGCGTGATCATCGTTTCCACTAATGTTGACATCGTCGACGACGCCGGCGATATTATCGACGACATCATCGTAGATTGTTGTCTCGTGGTGTGGGTGATGATGGGTGGCATGGGTATGGTGGTGCAACATCTGGTGATGGGGGTACTGCTGCTGTTGCTGCTGCTGATGCTGGTGGTGGTGTTGAGGCATAATGTCACCGCTCGAGGTCATATCGTCCTCCTCTCCAATCAACATATCTAGATCGTGGTCTTCATCAACAGACTCGCGAGTAGCATCGTCTTCGTCAAACGTATTGCCTCGGTGGTCATGGAAACCGGATGGAACACCGTGATGCAGCTGAGCTTGTTGCTGCTGCTGCTGCTGCTGTGCTTGCTGTTGAAGGTGTTGCTCGAGCTGCTGTTGCTGTTGCTGTTGCTGCCGGTGTTGTTGTTGTTGGTGCTGCTGCTGCTGCTGCTCATGCTGTTGCTGCTGTTGCTGTTGATGCTGTTGCTGTTGATGCTGTTGCTGTTGATGCTGCTCATTTTGCTGCTGTTGCTGCTGCTGGGATGAGAGGTTGTGAGGGTGAACAGTATGAGGAATGGCATGTGAAGCATGAGCAGCACGGTCGTGAACACCTTGGCTGTTGAGATGGTGGTGATGCACAAGACCACTGGCAGCAGAACCACCACCGCCACCTGCAACAGCATTGCTGGAAACTCCACCAGCACCTTGGCCAGACCCTTCGCCACCACTGCTACTCTGACCGACAAGATCGTCGTCGTCTGGGCCATTAAGCAGTGATGTAAAGGCATCGGCTGCGTGGTGGTGTACGTGGCCAATCTGGTGGTGTGCATTGTGAGGCTCGGGATCGTGAAACGAGACAAACGGATCGTTGTGAACACCAATCCCGCCAGAACCACCACCGACTACTCCTGAATGGTGATGTCCAGTGTGATGATGGCCGAGCTGGTGGGTAGGTTGCTGCTGTTGGCCAAGTGCATTGTGGTGAGAGTGAACAGCAGCTTGTGCTCCTGCCCCTGATCCAGGGCCCCCGCCGCTACCACCGCTACCTGCAGCCCCCGCGTGGATAGGCTGTGCATGGCTGTGGTGTGAGAATTGGGAGGCTGTAGTGTGATGCTGAGCGAGCTGGTGAGTGGCGTGATTGGGCGGTGATGGCTGACTAATAATCTTGGGATCAATGGGCTGGAACGCCGAGGAAGCTGAGTGGGAGTTGGGCAGTGGTAGCATTGAGTCGAGACCATGGTGGGAGCCGTGCTGCACCGAGTGCAGTCCCCGAGGCTGGTCCTGCAGCATTGGGTTGTGACCTGGCAGTGCTGCGTGTGGTGGTATCGGAGACTCGGTTGGTGCCCTCAGAATTTGGCCGATGGACATGGCGGACACGGGTCCCCGGATGCCCTTGTAACTATCGGGGGTTACAGTGAATGCTGGGTGTGGCGGTTGCGGCGGTGGCGGCGGTTGCGGCGATGACGGAGTGTGTGTCAACGGGTGCTGTGGATGTTGCTGAACGTGCTGTTGATGTTGAGTGTGCTGTACGTGTTGTTGGGCAAGTTGCGAGTGATTGTCGGACGGCTTGCTGTCTTGCTCCATGGGAATCGAGGACGGGACGGCAGTCAGTGGCGCGGAAGCAGAAGCTGAAATAGAGGCGTGTATTGGCGGAGCATTGGTTGTGGGCATAGATGTGGAAACAGAAGGAAGGAGGTTGCTGTTGCTAGTAGAAGAAGTTAAAGTGTTGTTTGAACAAGATATAGACATTTGGGAAGGGTCGGTGGCGTGTGGTGGCAGAGCGGTAGTCTTGGTAGGCTCCTTGCACGTTGTACAGTTGCGGATGACGTCCGACACGGTGTCCTTGATGCGCGTCCAGTGGTAGCGCTCGGCAATTGTGGCGGTTGTCTTGTTGATGCCGGCGTGCTGCTGGAGGTGGATCTCGCGAGCAATGGCGTACTGGCGCTCGGGGTTGGAGACCACCTCCTTATCTTTGAGCATGAGGACGTCACCGTCGAGCAGCTTGTACGTGGTGGCGGCGCTACGTAGTCTGCTTTTTTCGGCGCGGTCAGCTCCGCTGGGATACTCGCCGTATTTGAGGTAGAACTTGATCTTGTCGAAACGGTCATCACTCACGAGATCATCGGCGTCGCCGTTCTGCACCAGGTCGCGGCCAAACATAATTGCGTCCACGAGGCGGTTAGGATAGCTCTTAAGGTTGCCGCAGCCCTTGACACGCCCGATTCGCTTGAACCCAAGGGCGTCCCAAATCTTGCAAGATGCAACGTTGGTCTCGTAGACGAGATTAAACACAGAGTATGTGTAGCCAAGCTTGGGGGCCCATTCCAGGTAGGTCTCACCCATCAGGCGACCGACACCGCGGTTACGGGAGGCGTCTGTGACGAGAAAACCGGCGTTGCACACGTGGCTGCTGCGGCCGGGGTAGTTGGGCTTGATGTAGAAGCTGCCGAGACACTCCTTGCTCCAGTCGCGACCCTCGACAACCTCGTCGGGGTGTTCGATGCGGCCAAGAAGCATAATGGCGCCAAAGTTCTGGAACCAGTAGTTGGCAAACTTCTCAAAAGGCATGGGTTCAATCATAGGATAGGTGTCACCACCCTCGATTTCCTTGCGGAACTGATCGCTGAGATAGAGCAGCAGAGATGGGGGTACCTGGGTGCGCGAGGCAAAGGGCACAATGGTCGCGACGGTCTGACGATCACGGAGCGTGACTTGGCGGGGCACGACGGAGGGAGGAAGCGCGGGGTTGGCCGGGTCGGGGAGGGGGCCAGCGCCGGAGACGCGGTAGATGGTGGGAGCATCCGGGTCATCCATGATGGCGGGCATGGTGAGACGGATGGTCGTCGCCGGTCAAGGCGGAAATCCCGGAAGCTAGAAGCTAGAAGCTGGTGGTAGACAACGGGCGGTGAGAAAAGAAGAGGTGCGGGGCTCCGGAGGTCGAGGTCGTGTGGCACAAGGGTCGTGATGTGTTGGATGGGTGCTAAGGGGAGAAATAGAGAGAAGCCGAGCTAGGGCGCGCGGGTAGCGAGGAGGAGGAGTAGATATAGACGATATAGGCCGGCGGGGAGAGGTGCGTACCCTGCCGAAGACCGGGGGATGTAGACGACGACGATGTAGTCACGTGACCACGGAGTGGGCGCCGAGAGCTCTAGTAACTCTAGAGTCTTTTTTTCCTTGTCTTTTTTGTCTCTTCTTTGATTTGACAGTTATCGAATTATTGGGCCAATATGTGAATCAGACAGGGTCTTATCCACGCCCTCCACTTGGCATCTAGAGGAGCAAGATAAGCGTTAGCGAGGGTCGGCGTAGAAATGAGACTGGCGTCGTGAATAAGAGCTCAGGAAGGTCTGGAACAGAGCCGGGAACAGCCTAGGGCCCGCATGACTCGAAAGTGGGATACAAAGCACAACGGCAAGCAGCAGACAAAACAAACGGTGATGAAGAACAGCTCGAAACTGAGCTCCTCCAGCGGCTTCGGCTTGGTCTGCAGGCAGCCGTGAATAGAGAGGGGCTGTAGATGTCATAACGGCTTACCTGTGGAGAGAAATAACGATACACAGTAGAAATGATAATAGAAACAATAACGATATATCCACCGATTGGGTGTGATGATGGACGCAGACACGGACGAAGCTGTCGGCGCGAGAAAAGAAGAGAGAAAGAGAGGCAGATGCGAGTTGGGTGAGATGCGAGAGAAAAAGGCAGGCAGTTGAGGAGCTGCTGATGACTAAGGTGGGAGGGCGCGATCAGTGCGTGGGTATTAGTGATTATTCCCGATTTCAGTGGGTGCGCCCTGAGGCTCTAGATGGCTGGAATAGGAAATAGCAACTGGCAGCACGAGCCCGTGGGGAAGGCACGAATTATGACAGTATAGGGTATTGTAATATGCAGTTAATTTATCATAAACATTTAATTATTTAATGATACTTTGTTGTTATTTATAGAGCAGCACAGAATGGCCGGAGCGAGGCGGTGAATTGGTGAGTGAGGGTAGGAGCGTGCGATGTACCGTGATGCCTTTGCCTGCATCCTGTAGCCAGACCACATTGAGTTGTGTAGCATCCTACACGGGCCTTGCAAATGTATGTATATAATTTTGGATTACCATGTCAGTTGATAAAATTAATTTAGAATAGCATCTTGATGGCTGTAGTTGAGAGACTGTTATATTCGCGATGCTAGTTATATCAGCCATCACGTACATCGCTGCAAACCCACGAGACATCACCAAAAGTCGTTGTTATTTCTATGATCTTTGATTCTTTGTTCTTTATTTTATTTACCAAGCATAATGTACATGAGATGCATGAAAAGGCCAAGCGGCGTAGACATTGAACAGAAAAGACAAGCATTGACAAGCATTGACAAGCAGAGAGACATACAGACACAAAGACTAGTCGCGCGCAAAGTTGCGAATCTCGAGCGCCGAGCTCCTGGCACCGCGGCCGTACCTCGGCGGCTGCTCAATCGGCCGCAGTGACGGACCGTCACCGCGCTGCTCGTCAATGTACCGCTGCACATCCGCCGGTGTCTCCCACGCCACAATGCCCTGCTGCGCGTCCCGCAGACGCCGCTTGTTGCCAATCTCGGCTGCGCGGCCCAGGATGCCCGCAATCGTTGCCACACACCGCAGACTGTCGTCGTTGGCAGGGATCGCGTACGTCACACGGCCCGGGTCGGCGTCTGTGTCGATGATGCCAATGGTGGGCACCGAGGCACCGGCACACTCGCGCAGCAGCACAAAGTTCTCAAGCGGGTTGAGGCACACCACCAGGTCGGGCGCGACAGCACGGCGCTCGGCCAGGTGCGTCTCAAAGTCGTCAATGGGCCGGTCGTTGTGGTCGATGATCTCGAGCCTGCTGTTTCTCAAGATCTGGTCGCGGTTGGTGATGGCGCCCGACACCCACTTGTCAAAGACGTGGCAGCCCTGGGCGAGCTGGGCAGCGCGCACGACAATATCGCGCTGGTTCTTGCGGGTGCCGACAAACAGAATCAGGCCGCCGCGGTAGGCAATCTCCTCGGCGACGCGGGCCGCACGCTTGAGGTGGGAAGCAGTCTGCTCAAGAGAAATAATGTGCAGGTCGTTGCGGATACCAGCAATGTAGCGCGAGTTGCTGGCGTTCCACAGGGACGGGCGGTGGCCGAGATGGGTCTGGGCGGCCATAAGCAGCTCCAGGGAAATATCCTTGGGCGACGGGGGGTTGCGGATGAGGTCGACGGGCACGTAGCGGTTCTCAATGTTGGAGCCGAGCTTGTTGGTCTTGCGCTGGAGCTTGGTCATGGTGATGAAGTCGGCGGCGGCAGTGTCGGGACGCTTGTTGGTCTTGCGGCTGGACCAGGCGACAATGCGGCTCGTGGGTGCCTTGGCTTCTGATTGTGATGATGCAGCCTGTGGTAATGAGGCATTCTGCGAGTCTGTGCTGGTGGTTGTATTGTTTGTGGTGGTGGTCGACTTCATCGTCGTCGTCGTCGACAGTCCCCGGGCCATGGGGGCTAACAGCCGGCCTACTCCATTAGTATGCACTCTATAAGAAACCTTGGCAGAAATAGACTCACCCTGCCGAGCGACATTCCGGATAATCATGGTGATGCGATACGGAGCGAATGTGCAGTGTCGAGCTCACTCGTGACATTGACCCGAGTGTCGAATGTCGGATGTCGAAAATTTAGAGTAGGTGAACAGTAGCTGGGTTTTCTCGGGTGGGGCGAGTCCTGATTGGTCAATTGTGGAAACCGTATCCACCAAGCCAGCCTCGAGCTCCCCATGACACTGGTTACGTACGAAGATATGCTTGATATCACAAGCAATTAGTTTTAGCTTACTGTGATTGATATAGATCACCAAATCCAATTGACACCTTGATTGATTCATTTCATGCTCCAGGAGCAAAGTGGAGATGTCTAGCTCATAATATCATCTACGTGCGTGACGACGTAACAAATGCAGAAGCAGCAGAACAAAAACATAGCAAAAAGAGTACCAAAAAGGATAAAGGATAAAAAGAAATACAAAGGAAACAACAAGTACAAGATACACAAACAGGAAAAACTGGTTCAGCTAAAGGTAGATACAATAGGAAACTGTAACTGGCGGCTGGTTATCGCTACTAGCAGGTAATTTTTGGGGGTGTAAACCGCCTTACCGCGTCAACCGTGAAATCGTAAAGACGCCCAAGATGACAACCGACAATGTCACAATGGCACCCGGCAGCAGCAAGTCGTTGGACACGCCCTGGATCAGCGGCTCGCCGTCGCCCGTTCCAAAATTGCTTGCTGCAAAGGCGCCAAATGCCTTGCTCACATCGCTCACGCTGTTGGAGTGGCCGTGGTGGCCGTGCCGGCGCCGCGACCGTCTCGACTTGGTGCGCTTGTCCGAGTCGTCCGAGTCATCAGAATACTCGTCAGACTCCTCCTCACGAACCGACCGGTTGCGGCGACGGATCGTGTTCTCGGTAGCCGCAGCCGCAACAGGCGGGTGGGCAGGGTCGTGCACGAACAGGTCGACCTTGTCCCGGTGGCTCTGGCGCGCGAGAAGGATAGCCTCGAGCAGGTCCTGGTCTGCGGTAATCGAAACAGAGTCGCCCTCATCGTCCAGGTATGAAATGGCAAAGCCAGTGCCGGCAGTGACAATCTTGCCCTCGACAACAGCCGGGATACCGCCAATAGGCTCGTACTCGGCAGCGCCCAGTTTGGATGCAACGTTCTCGACGAAAATGGCAATGCCCTGCGCGGCGGTCACCTGCAGACGGTGCACACGACCACTGGGGGCCTTGAACTTGAAGGGGAAGGGAACCTCGGCTGGGTTCATGTCGGGGCTTAGGGGCGTGCCGTTGTGGCCGCTGCCAAAGCCGAGAGCAGAGCGCGGTGGCGAATCGAGTCCAACATGGGACGCCGAGTCGTTGGGAGCAACGCTGTCGACACGGCTGTGGAAGTTGTTGCCGAGCGAGTCACGGGTAAGTTCGGGAGACATGATGCGCGAACCACCGGCGCCGTGGTGGCCGTGGTGGTGGCTGTGGCTGCCGCCCTCACCCGACATCATGGACTCGGTCTCGTGGTCAAGCGAGAGCCAGAACTTGTTCCAGGCAGGACCCTCGCTGTCGCCGCTGGACATGGTGTTGATCTGCTCCAGAGTCGCGTAGGTGAGCTTGAGGACGTCGACCATACCGACAATCTCGCCGCCGTCGTTCATGACAGGGAGGTTGAGGTAGTGGCCATCGTGCATCTTGCGCAGGGCAGCCTGGATGCTCATATCCATGGGCGCAAAATCGGGGTGGGGGGTCATGACACGCACGACACTGCAGTTGGCGGGGTCGAGGCCGGGGGCGATAACACGCAGCACAACGTCCTTGCTGGTAAAGATACCGGTAATAGCGCCCTGGTCCTGGACGAGCACGGCGGTGGTGTGGTTGTCCTTCATGAGCTGGGCGGCCTCCTTGACCGAGGTGCGGACGCTGACGGTGGTCGGGGGCAGACCGTTGAGAACGGACTCGAGAGTCGGGCCGGACATTTTGGAACGCAGGGCCTCGACGTACTGGATGATCTGCTGGGGCTGGCTGGCACCGAGCTCGGACTGGACACCTTCGAGGGCATCATAGAGCTTGCGCGACGACGAGTAGGCGCGCTCAAGCTTCTCCATGGCATCGTAGAAGCACTTTGTGATGTCGAGGATACCGGAGATGTCCTGGTTCTCGTCCATGACGGGCAGATGGCGGAAGCCCTTGCGGACCATGAGATCAAGGGCGTCGGTGGCGCTGGTGTCGGTACGGGCGCACAGCGGGTTCTTGGTCATGATCTCAGCAATGGTGACGGTGGTGGCTTTCAGACCGGCACCGACGACGCGGAAAGCCAGATCCTTGGCGGTAAAGATACCGGCAATGCGGTCGTCGTCGTCGGTGACCAGGACACAGTCCTCACGCTTGGCGGCCATGAGCTGGGCAGCCTCGGAAACGGTGGTGGCGGGCTTGATCTGGAGGGCGGGGCTGGGCTTGAGGGCGAGGACGGTGCCGGGAGGAGCCTTGCGGGAGTGGCGGGAACGGCCGCCGGGGACGGTCTTGTTCTTCTTTGACAGGTCGCTCTCTAGTTTACGACGGATGGCCTAGACAGTCAACATTATTGCAAACGGTATATTAAAAAAATGAAATATGTGAAATATAAGAAATGTAGAGGACTCACCTCGTCGCGTTTTGTTTGCTTCTGCCGGCTGGCGCTGACGGAGGAGTTTGGGCCGGGGGCGCCATTGGAGGGAGCAGGAGCGGTCTCGACGCCCACTTGGCTGTGGCTGTCGTGGGCGGGCCGAGGGATGTTGGAGTTGACGGCCGGGGTTTGCTGGAATGGGATCTGACCGCGGGGCTGGCCGCGATTGGGCGTGCCACGGACCGTGTTACCAGAAGACATGGTGGGGGAGGGGGGGGGGAGAGGAGGGGGGAAGAGGAGGGGGGAAGAAGACGACAGGGAGACGGGGAGAACGAGAGTCGAGAGTCGAGAGAGACAGGCGGTAGAGAGAGAGAGAGGGCGATCGACTGTCGGGGAGTAGGTCGGGAGAGAAGACGGGGGAGGTAGGACGGAGAGTCGGTGTGGAGGAGGATAGTCTGAAGAGGGGAGACTACAGACAGTGAGTGGCAGTAAAACGGCAGTAAAACGGCAGTATGAGGAGACGAAAATGAAGACAGGCTGAGAGGGTGAATTCGGACGCTATCAATGGTCAGATCAGACGACACCGAGGGAAGGAGCGACTGTGCAAATAAAAAACGAGAGGAAAAGGAAGGAACCAAGAGATCACGAGATAGAGTCACCCGATGACTTTTTTTCTTCTTTGAATTCTGAATTTTGAGATTTGAAATATATATTCTCTCTCTCTCGGGTAGAGCCTACTATCGAAGACTTCACACAATGGCTCGAGATAATAACGAATTTATTTCGGCGCTGCTGGACGGGCTGACTGCAGTATGGAGTAAATTTGCCCCTGTGCCTGCCTGTTCTTGCTCTTTCCGTTTACGTTTTGCGGTTTACTTGTATTTAAATTGTTTAATTTTGTTTAATTATTTATTTTTCTTCAATTTTTACATGCAGCCGGATGCCTTGTCGAAAGCGGTGTGGTCCAATGATCAGCTGCTAATGTCAGAGTAAGAGATTGCTAGACACTGAGGGGAAGGAGCACATGGGACAGGACTGGACATTGGGGCAGTTGGGCTCCAATGCTGCCAATATGGGATATTTCGGCACGTTGCAGGGACCAAACAGGAAAGAACAGGGAGTTGGGCCTGAAGCTCTTGCCGTTTGTTGTCTTGGAGATGCACGGGCCAAGACTGACTGAAGAACTGACTACAAAGTACGAAGAAATGAGGGACAGGACCCCATAGGAGCTCGCTAGTGCGAGGTGAGAGTGGCTCTTTCTAGGGGCAAGCAGGCGGTTCCACGGGAGCTAGCGCTGTAAACCGCTATTTGCCTCTATATTTTGGGAGCATTCAGAGTGAGATGAACCCCGCCACGACGCGCTGCAAGACCGTTTAAGTGCATAAGAAGTCGGTTAGTAGAATGTACTTGGTGACGGCACGACGCGTCGACGGGAACAAAGACTGAGAGCAAAGACTAACAAGCAAGAAACAAAGAACAAGAAACAAAGAACAAGAAAAACGAAGAATGCTGTAAGGCGTTGCTAGGCAGGGCATAAGGAAACCCCATATATTTGTACACCAGATATAAAGACGTAATAAAGCTTTGACGTCAGTCGATGAGTATCGATGGCGGTGATGACGACGACGATGATATATAATAATCAAGAATGAAGAGTACGATCTAGAACCTGAGAGTTGTCAACTGCATCGAAGATACAAGGCCAGTGTCTCATCGAACCAGCAGAGACAGCATCTGACTTGTGGCACGAGCAAGACAATCTGCAGTTACGCGATGCCGAGTCGATGCAAGATGCAGGATACGTCTACACCCGGCGACTGGCATCTTATTTACCGGTTCATGCGTTGACCGCACGGGAGCCTTGCATGAAAATGCATACATCGGTAGGTGGTTGCTCATTTGCGCGTAGATTCTCAGGCTAGGTATTTGTTGACGTCCGATACCGAGTCATCCAGTCATCGAGTCATCGGATATCGACTCTCAACACATCGCGATGGCCGAAACGACCGAGTCTACCCGGCGCCGTTGCCAACGGTCAATGGTTCGTGCTCTGAGTATGCAACAGTGATAATTTTCCGATATCACCATTCCTCTTTGACTATTGTTCTCTCTATTGTTTTGGTGCCGTTGTTGCCATGCCATGAGAGTCAACTTGGTCGCATTCCAGGTTTGACAGCAACGAGGAATGCACTATTTGTGCAGATGATTAGAACATCCTTGGCTGTTATGCTCGAGCTTATGGGTGAAGACTTGCAGTGTACAAGAAGAACTTGGCAACTGCTGCTTTGTATTCCTCGAGCAAGCGAGTCATCGTCTAAGATACTGTAGTGATGGCTTTGTGCAGATGGGTATTAGAAGTGCATGAATATTCCTCATCTCTGAGCAGCAGAGAGCAATCTAGACTTGTGTTGACGTCAGTCTTCAGCTGGGGATTGCAGCACGCAAACCCAAAAGCAGCCCGCTCTTGATTCATGTCCAGACTCGAGGCTATTGCCTGGCATGCCAGACAGTGAGCGAGTTATACTCCGTAAAGGTGTTGGAACACAGAGACTCAGATAATGTCCGTGCTTCTTACCGTTTCTAAATGTATTCCAATAAGAGCTGGTATTAATGCTGCTGCCATAGTCAATACCAGTCATGCGGCTCGGGGAGAGACTCGGCTCTGCTTGCATATCCGTTGGAGCATCCCGTGTCCGGCCGGTGGCTCTTAATCGTCTAAACTGTTCGAACAAGGCATAGAGCTACAAATGTAAAAAGGTAGTCATGGAGACGCACATACAAAATACGGCAGCAAAATCAACACCAGATGATACTGACAATGTTTGTGTGTTTAACTCGTATGATATTCTACGAATTAATGCTCCGGTTCACAGCTGTCAGATCACCTGCATATGCAGCCCTATGCCTTCCATGACAGACTTATGTTATTGGAAGGGTCTATCTCCTTGTGATCCCTTGTTAATATCAAACGAGTGCATCCTCCCGGCAACTGTCTATTCCTGTGCGATGTGAGATGTGAGGTGAGACAGGTAGATATAGATACACGACTCAGTCACCAATACCCGTAGATGAAGAGGTACCAATTAAATATAAATATACATTTACAGATTACCACAGAATAGATGAACTGAGAAAAGAGGCCAGGGAAAGTCCGACAGACGGGATGGTCTCGATGCTGCAATTAGACGAGAAGCAAGGGACCCGACAAGGGATACTTGGAGTGATGATCCAAGTGGAAGAAGCTTCAGCAGAGTCAAAGAGAAATACCCAATAGTAGATGCGACGTATTCTTGTGGATCTCGGTCTCGTCTGGCTTCTCGGGTCAATAACCTGCGTCCGTGTGTCTCCATCTCTCATGCTCCGAGCTCCAGTCTCCAGCTCCATTGTCTCCATCGCGAACAAGCACTCCATACTCTGGCGACATTCATGTAAGATATTAATAGAATGTATCTAGAATCAAATATACAGCTGACATCACATTCTGTTTTGTCATTTTTTCATCGTCGAGCTTTTTCATCCTGCCACCGAAAAGTCGTGATGCTTCATAGGCCGTCGTTGTTGTTTGGTTTTCGCACCAGCTAGCCGCCGTCTCATCTCTCCCTTCATTGAGTCCATCAATCTCGTGTCTCCCTAATGTCTTTACCGGTTGTCTCTTATCTGAACTGTTTGTTTCATATTCCCTCCTCTCCTCTCTCAAAGTACTCATCGTTGCCTCTCGTTGCCTCGGTTGTGTCTTGCTTTATTTCGAGTCAGACCGGTTTGTCATCTCTCATCAGATACCACTTGCCATTTCGCTCTCTTTTCTTACTTTCCTCTCATCCTCGTTTTCTTACTTCATACAATTTCTTACAATTTCTTACAATGTATCAAACCCGTCGCACTCGCTTTGTTAGCGCCCAGAGCTAAGGGCGTGTGCATGTGTTTGGTAGCATGGTAGCTTAATAAGATAGCAGGGGCGTGTGCGATGGTGTTTACATGGACAAGGAAGGTGCAATGAAAAGATAAGTGAAACTCTCCGTAAGTAATCCACCCTGTTTGCCGGACACTCCCCCATTACGGACGTGACTTCTTTGTATTTTTAGTATGTAAACAGCATACAAAAAGTACCTAATTTGCATCAACAAAAACCTCTATCACTATCCCGTATAAAACTTTGAAAAAATATAAATTAAATATCATTATATTCCTCTCGTTTCGTTCTATCGATTATACTACTTTTTTATTTTCTTACGGTAGCTTTATATACGTATAGTTTTCGAAATAAAAAAGTTTTCTTGAATTTTATGCAAATTTTCATAAAACCCCTGCAAAAAAGAAGTAACTAGTGCGAATACTTTAAAACAGACCGTCGCACTGTTTTTTATACTGTATAAACTCACTTATCTAGACCACCATTAAAGTAAAAAAAGTGAAAATAATTTAGAATTCGAAAATTAATTGCTTGATTCTAAATTTAATTATTTTAGATTTTTCCTTTACGTTGTTGCTTAGATATTGCTGTTTTGCTATATGTATTTTTTATATGAAAATGTATACAAAAAGTACTTCAAAACTTGTCCGTAAAGGGGGAGTGTCCGGCAAACAGGGTGGATTACTTAACTATTACTCCGTAGGGAAAGGACAAACGATAAATGTGAAAAGGCAAAAAGACAAAAAGCAAGCACCAACCAGGAAGGAGCTGAGACGATAGTCTTGGACAAGCCCAATTTAACGCTTGTACCCATGTGTACTTTGTCACCCAATATATACGCAGAGGTACTTCAGGTACGCGCTAGGCGCACTTTCCCTTCCGCACTAACACCATAAGACAGCTGTTGCTAGGCAACACCACAGTCAACAATCAGCAGAAGGAGCGACCGGGGGTTACCAACGTCACACTATTTACATACAGAAAGAAGTGCGATTCGTACCTGCCGTGCGTCCACAAGAGCCCCGGCTGCATTCCAATAAAACTTCATGCCATTGCTCCCATCTTGTCTCTCACTCTCTCACTCTTTCAGACTTTCACTCTTCTCCTCTCTTCCTGGTCCTTTTGCTTCTCTTCCCCTCTCACCTCTCACATCTAACCCAATTCCAAACATCATCAAGACCATTGCTATTGATTTTCTTTTTTGATTCTTTTTTTTTTTACTTCCCGTCCTAGCGATTGGAAGTGAACAGGGATTGAAGAGAACATCACCAATTTTGCTTCATTGAACTTCATTGAAGCCAACTACCAAACAATCCACAACCCATCTATTACATCTACTGTTACTGCTACATCTACATCTACATCTACCGCTCTCCACCTCCATCCATTGATCTCAAAACCACAACTACCCGTTGTGTTCGCACAGTCACCTCGACTGAGCACAACAAGGGGACCTCACTTCCCGGCCTACTGGCTTGCCCTGCGTGAGGTACGTCAAGATCGTGACTTCATTGCTTCATAGCATGATCGTATTTATATCTGCATCTGCATCAAGTCCAATACTAACTCTACAGTTTCGGAACCTACCTCGATACAGGTACGCTTAATTGCGCCAACTTTTTCGACACCGACAACGACAAAATCTTCGACGACGATATCAACTTCAACAACTACGACAACAACACTACGACAACTACGACGACAACAACAACAACTATTACGACAACTACGACAACTGATATATCGACACGACAAAACGACAATTCCGACGATTTTACTTTCCGAACTCTTGAACCTCGCAACTCTCACAACGCCAACGCATCATACACAATGCTGTCCAGTCCCATCAACAACACCCAGAGCAGCGCTCTTCAGACTCGCCGCCGGCTACATCAAAGACAAAAGTCAATTCCTGTAGCTGCCTTTGAGGCGATGAAGATGAGCGGTAGTCCAAGCACACAGGTTCAGGCCCAGGCACAAGCCCAGGCCCAGGCACAAGCTCAAGCACACGCACAGGCTCAGGCGCACGCACAAGCACAATCTGCCGTTTCGCGCCAGGCCAGCCACCGTAGAGGGCAGAGCCTCGACACAAGACGCCAGCAGATCCAGCAGCGCCAGCAGCGTCAGCAACAGATCCAGCAGATCCACGGCCATGCCCGCGGCCACAGCCGCAGCCAAAGCCAGAGCCAGAACCAGTACATGGGTCCCAATCACACATCACAACAACAACAGCATGTTATGCGAGAATCGCAGCCGCAACGCACAGTACGCTCGGGCCCTTCCGCCCACCAGCAACAACAACCCCAGCAGCAGCAGCAAGAGTGCTCTGCCGCTTCCTTTGACTACTTCAATGAGCCCACCGCCGCCATGATGAGAAAGACGCTCTCCAGCGGTGGCCTGCCCATAAACCAGCAAGACTTCCAGCTCTTTGCTAGCCCCAACCCTGCCCAGCAGCAGGCTCTTAACTCCCCCACAGCTTTCATGAACTTCCAGGATGCCAACAGCGCCGCAATCTATGCCAACTCGGCTCCCTCTCCGCAAGGATGGGCCTCTGAGGAGGAGACTTCGAGCACTCGCCGCTCAGCCCGCCGTGTGAGCAACGGTATCCTGGACCGCGTGGTCAAGTTTGAGGGCATGCAGCAGATGGACGGCATGCAGAGACCAGCTACCCCCCCTAGCAACACCGCATACTTCCCGCCTACACCGACAGAACTCCCCCTCGAGAGAATGCAAAACCACCCCGGCTCCGCACGTCTTGACCGCTTCTCTGACGAGTACGATGACTCTATGGAGGAGACACTCAAGCCCGTGCGCCAGCGCGCCCACCAGTCAAACCGCTCGTCTGGAGTATTTGACGACCTGCGTCAGCAGGCCGAGGCGATGGCTCTTGCCACACCGCAGCGGTCCAACATGATGCAGGTGCCCATGACCCCTGCCGACTTCATGGCCATGAACGGCATAAACACCGACTTCCTCAAGATGCAGCACAACGGCAACTTTGTGTCCATGCCGGTCCCCGCCGACATGCAGCACATGTCCCCTCCTCAGTCTCAGCACCCTACCCCGGCCAGCATCCAGGGTGTCTTTGATGGCAACATGCTCGGCAACGCAGGCATGTTTGAGACCAAGCCCGACCTCTGGGCTGCCGAGTTCGACTCGCAGGCCAACATTTCTCCCTTTATTCCCGCCCACCCTGCGTCGCCGTCGTACTCCGAGTCCGCTGAGGAGTCTTCGAACCACCGCTCTACCCGCTCCCCCAACGCCCACGCCCACAAGCGCAACGAGTCTATGGCCAGCATTGCCAGCGCTGCTAGCATTGCCGGCATCAATATTGACGAGACACGCACAGAGACGGGTGTCACCACTGACGATATTGCCGCTTACATTGAGGGCCCCAACCCCGTCGATGGCAAGTGGCGGTGCACGTTTGAGAAGTGCGACAAGCGGTTTGGACGTAAGGAGAACATCAAGTCACATGTACAGACTCACCTCAACGACCGTCAGTACCAGTGCCCCCACTGCCAGAAATGCTTTGTTCGCCAGCACGACCTGAAGCGCCACGCCAAGATCCACACCGGTATCAAGCCCTACCCCTGCGAGTGCGGTAACAACTTTGCTCGCCATGATGCCCTGACGCGCCATCGCCAGCGCGGTATGTGCATTGGTGCCTTTGACGGTGCTGTGCGCAAGATTGGCAAGCGTGGCCGGCCTCGCAAGTCGCGGCCTAGCATGGATATGCGCCGTGAGAAGTCGTCCCGCACCATGTCGAAGAACACCAAGTCGGGCAAGGGTGGTTCGTCGTCTCCTGAGACTTCGTCTTACTCTGGCTACTCGGACAACTCGGCTGGCAACTCGCCCAGATCCGAGTCCGGCAGCGCCTTTGAGGACGAGCAGTTTATAGACGATGAGCTCATTGACATGGACTTTGCCCAGCCCGTTTCCGCACCTGCTTCTTCTTCGATTTCCACCTCGGCTTCCACTTTGTCTAGCACCATCAGAGGCACCATGAACCCTAGTGCTCTGGCAATGTCGTCTGCGCCGATGCCCGGTGCTGGCGTGTCCGCCATGGTTTCTGCGGCCATGTCACCTTTTCCCATGAGCCACTACTCCAAACACTCGCAGCACTCTCATCGCTCTCACCACTCACATGCTTCCATGCCCGGCAGCGGCGACAAGGTTGATGCTGATGATATGCTGCCCGCGAACCACCCCGCTTCCCCGGCCAAGAGCGTGGCCAGCCACTACACACAACACCCCAGCACGCCGCCCGAATTGTCAGCGTCGAGCTCGCCGCCGCAAACGACTTCTTCTGCGCGCTTCTTTGAGTTGGATCCCAACTCAAGCTGCACGGAGGATGACTCACTTGTTGGTAGCCTGAGTGCTCCACTGACGGACGACGGGTGCGGCCCGCTGGGCCTTGATGTTGTTGATGTGAACGGTTTGCCATCGAGCCCCCTGGAGGACGAGATTATGCTGATGAAGGCGTATGCTGCTGACGACGTGCTTGTTCAGCTTGACAACTCGGGACTCAGCATGCTGAACACGAGCAAGTTTGATGACGAGTACGGCATGTTCACCAACAACGATGACGTCTTTTTTGGCAACTAATCTTGTCTTCTTAAGAGTTGAGGCTCAATGAGCGGTGTGTGGAGAGTGTTTTGATATACTGTACTAATCTGGGAGTTTGCGTTTTTCAACTGGGTTATGGGTTTGATTTAGGTGTTTCCACCGGTACTAATGAGATCACGACGACAAGACCTGGGACTAATATTTGCTTATTTCTTGTTTAATTTGGGATCGGTCGGGATCATCTGGGAATGGATATGTTTTCTCTTCATCTGCGTGTTGATGTTTTGAATTCTTTGATTTTGATTTTTGATTGTTTGATTCCTTTCATACTTGTCTGCTTGTTTGATGTTTTGCCTTGTTTTCTTTTCTTTGATTTTGGATATCTTAGGTCTAGTTGCTGCTGCTTGGGTCTGTCATCTGTGGTTACTTTATGAACACCGGTAAAACAACAAGCGATGCACACATGGGCAATTTTGGATTTGTTTTCTCGAGTGTGGGTTCTGGCTTGCGCTCTCTGGCAGCATTTCCTGGCTGTCAGCCTCTATAGCTTCACTACAATAATACGAGCATGTTGGGCGGGATTCTGTTTGATTTGATACTATACTGTTGATATGCTTTAGTTGCTATTATCTTATGAGTTGTGTTTTTATCTCGATTTTATTTGTCTCTTTATATCATTTTCTACATTTTTAAAGAACAGTTTTTATACCATTTATGTTTTCAATGTCATTATTTAAGAGAACAATATCAACTCTGAATTACCTCAGCAAAGCGAAAATAATATTAATACTATCATAATATTTTAGTAAAATCAAACAAACAATAGAGAGAAAAAAAGAAAAGAAATATCAAGTAAGCAAACGCATGGTTTCTGCTGACATAATTACACGACCGCTTATATAATGACACGTCGGATGACTTGTCAGATGACGCAATGTCAGATGCCAGCTCATCTCCGACGTTTCCAGGCAGCTATCCAGATATTCAGCTTCTGCCCAGCTCTTCTTCATCTTTGTGTTATTTATTGACTATTGACGGCTATTCAGGCACACAGATCACCATCAATAATAACACACGCCAAAGAGTGCTCCGTGCGGCCTAGCCCACAGCGTCCAACAGCACCCTTCGAGACAAGCCTTCCTAATTCAGCTCAATAGAGTAGGAGCTATCAAGGGCTACCAAAAGAAGAAAGACGGCTGCTTGCTGACTGATGAGCTCATCCAGCTCGTCATCCCAGACGATATAAATAAGATACTTTAGTACACTCTCTATAAACCTCACTCTATACTCTGAACCATTGCGTCTTTGCGTTTTGCTTTATCTACCAATATTATCGCTATGTGGTCCAATTATTGGATCGCCGCACTGCTGGCCAGTGCTGCATCATCTTCGGCTTCATCTCCAGAGGTGCGCCAGATTGCCGTCATCGGTGCCGGTGCGGCCGGCGCTTCGACCGCCTTTCACCTCCAGCGCTTCGCTGCCGCCAGCAACGTTACTCTCAATGTCACGCTCTTTGAAAAGACGAGCCGCATCGGCGGCCGCACTCTGACCGTCAATGCCTATGACGACCCCCATCAGCCCGTCGAGCTCGGCGCGTCCATCTTTGTCAAGGTCAATGAGATCATCTGGTCTGCCATTGACGAGTTCAGCCTGCCACGCATCCCCGCTGGATCCTCGGATGGCGACGATGCCGCCGAGTCCGACTCCATCTTTGGCATCTGGGATGGTGACAAGTTTGTCTACACAGAAGACGACGCGTCGTCGGACTGGTGGAACCTTGCGCGCCTATTCTGGACGTACGGCACCGCACCCTACCGCGCCAACAAGCTGGTGCAGGGCACCATTTCCAAGTTCCTGCAGCTCTACAAGGCGCCCTACTTCCCCTTTCGGTCGCTCACGACGCGCGCGCACGAGCTGGAGCTGGCCGCCGTCACGAACCAGACGGGCGCAGCATACCTCGAGGCCAGCGGCATCTCGCTGAAATTTTCCCATGATCTTGTGCAGGCGAGCACGCGTGTCAACTATGCGTCCAACCTGGCCGGCATCCACGGCCTGGACACCATGGTGGCGCTGGCACCGCAGGGCGCGTCGCAGGTCAAGGGCGGCAACTGGCAAGTGTTTGACGCCATGGTGCAGGCGGCTGTCGCCAGCGGCAGTGTGCACTGGCTGGGCAATACGACGGTCACCGGTATTAAGCGGGTCAACGGCACCGCGCCGCCATTCAGCCGCTACGCCGTGTCAACCGACCAAGATGACAATGACTTGCTCGAGTTTGACAATGTCGTCCTTGCCGGTCCCTACCAGTTCAGCGGGATCAAGACGGGCGCTGGTGTGCTGCAGACGACCATTGCGCCAATCGACTATGTCCAGCTGCACGTCACGCTGTTTACCACATCCCTCAAGCTGAGTGCCAAGTACTTTGGCCTTGAGCCCGGCAGCAAAGTGCCAACCACCATTCTGACCACTCTGGCGGACGATGACGACGCCAACGGCAGCTCTGGTCTCGAGGGCTCGGGCAAGGCAGGCTTCTTTTCCGTGTCGGCACTGCGCCGCGTCGTGAACCCGGACACGCTGCGCGAGGAGTACGTCTACAAGATCTTTTCGCCCGAGAAGGTGACATCTGCGCTGCTGTCCAAGCTGTTTGATGTGGACATTCCCGACCTTGTCGCTTCTTCATCTTCCAAGAAGACTGAGAAGAGCGAGAAGGCGACGTCTGCCAGCGTGTCGCCCGTCAGCTGGTTCTACCCGCATGTGTTTTACTCGTACCCTAAGGCAGTGCCGCGGATAACGTTCCAGGACCCCGTGGTAGGCGACGGCGTGTACTACACGTCGGGCATTGAGAGCTTCATCTCGACCATGGAGACGAGTGCGCTGATGGGCAAGAATGTGGCGCAACTGATTGTCGACGACATCCAAGGGCTGTCCACGGGGCATGCCGTGCATAGTACGATTGAAGAACTGTAGTTTGTAGCCCTGTTTATTGTCCTACAACTGTTAGATACTGTTTTGATTATCAATCAACTTTATTGGATATTGTTTTGATTGTTAAGAAAGAGTGAGATGTCGTAACTATAGGCTATGAGCGGTTGCAATGATAAAATGTTGAGATTTGTAAACGAGCTTACAAATGTCTATAAAAAATATAAGAGACACGATTTATCAAGCATTTAGTGCATATTAAAACAAGTACACTAAGAAGACCGCCAAACGAGGTGAGATGGGTGGCCTGCGTGCACCGTGAGGTTGCGCCATCGGCTGACAAATGTGCCTGTTTTACGCTACATCGCATCACCAAGTATCACTACCGGCCCCAGTCGACCACCGTTCCGGCGGACTTGGCATTTTAAAATTGTATAAAAGAGTACAGCCTGGCCCATCAAATGGTAAAAAATAATGAACATCAAGAGGCTTTTACACACTCTACAGCATCTACACTTTAAATACAATGTCTACAAAGGTTGCCATCGTCGGCCTGTCAGCCCGCGCCGTTACTGCCTGGGCCAGCCGCGCCCATCTGCCCTATCTGTTGTCGGAGCGTGGCCGCAAGACCTTTACCATTGTCGCCCTCCTCAACTCGTCTGATTCTGCCGCCCGTGACGCCATTGCCCATTATGATCTCGGCGCTACGGCCAAGCCCTATGGCGATGCCCAGACGCTCGCCGACGATGTGTTGAGCAAGAAGATCGACGTCGATCTCGTCGTCGTGTCTACCCGCGTCGACGCCCACTACCCGGTCATTCTGCCTCTGCTCAAGGCCGCTGCCAGCTCCGTCGAGAAATCGGGCACCAAGGTCGACGGTCTCAAGGTCCTCGTCGAGTGGCCGCTGACTTCCAATGTCGACGATGCCCGCGAGCTCACCACTCTTGCCAGCACGGCCGGCATCAACACGGCCGTCGCTCTCCAGGGCCGCTTCGCACCATACTACCGGGCCGTTCGCGACCTGATCCTCTCGGGCAAGATTGGCCGTGTCCTCAGCAGTGAGGCATTGGGCTATGGCGGCTCGCTGTCCCGATCAAGTCTTCCCGAAGGTCTTGCATACTTTGCCAACCGCAAAGTCGGCGGAAACATTATAACCATTGGTCTCGGTCACTGTAAGTATTTCTTGGTGTCCTCCCCTTTGCTATTCTCAGCTATTCTCACTCGCCTTTTGGCTCTCCCTCCACCCTCACTTTTGTTTTTGCCTCGACTTGCCCACCCGCTGACCGTCTAGTCATCGATGCAATCCAGGCTACAATTGGCGAACTCGATCCTGCTCGCACGACCGCTCTTGCCCAGCTCCAGCGGCCTATTGTCGATATCCGCCGCACTGCGGCTGACGGCTCGACCGAGATCGTCGACCAGATAAAGGCCGATGTGCCCGACTACATTGTCGCCCTCGGCCGCCTGTCCCCTCTGACTGTTCCCGGCGACAGCTCCCCGTCGCCCTATCTCGACGGCTCAGCCCCATTGACCGTGCGTCTGCGCCGCGGTGAGCCGTACCTCAGCCAGCCCGCCTATGTCTGGACCATCAACGGCGAAAAGGGCGAAATCCGATTTGTATCTGAGGGCGGCCCATCCACACAAGCTGCTGGTGGTGGAAACAACACTGGTCCGACGGCTATTAATATTGAGCTGCACGATTTTGAGACCAACAAGACCACCAAGGTGCCCTGGGAGTGGCAGGACTGGCAGTCGACGCTCGAACCGGTGGCGGCGCGCAATATTGGCAGTGTGTACGAGGCCCTGCTGGCACACGGCGATGCCGACCCGGCTCACGAGCACGTCACTTTTGCTGACGCACTTGCGCGGCAGGAGCAGTTGGCGTCGTTCCTCAAGGATTTCAAAGCATAGGCTTGATTATCTCCCAAGAGTTGCCCATCGGCTTCAGCCAAAGTTTATCTGGGCAACAGAAGTGACTTTGTGAGAGTAACAGAAAGATTGAACCCAAGTCTGTTAAGAGAGAATTTGATATTAGCCTCTTGTCCTGAAATAGCTCAATAATAAGAAAATAAACAGAATTCATCGCGAATGCTTATATAATCAAGGCCTTGGTCTGTCGGGCAGTCCGCTATAGTGTCGGGCAAGCTAGTCCGTCGGCCAGCTTCAAAAGAGTGCCTTTTTCCATATGGCATCGGCTTGTAAGTCTTAGCGCATGTCATGTATTTGCGGGTACAGGTAATCCTACGGTGGCTTCCGTTATCGCGTCGTTTTGGCTGCTGATGGTGTATGATAAGACGGCGAAGCAGGAGGGGAACATGACGGGTGTAGGGTATCTGTAAAGCATGTAGAGCGATGACGGATGACGTGCCTGGGGTGTCAGCATTGTTACAATTATAATCAAAAGCACAAGTTTCATATGTACTTGACCTCGAACACAACTTGACATAGCTTGGCTTCATCTCACTGACAACCCCCCCCCTCTCCCTTTCTTCCCTCACACTCCTCCCATCACAACTTATCACAAGATGGTGCGCTCTATTGTCGTTGCTGCTGCCCAGCTGGGCCCTATTCTCTCTGTGCCCAACCCCGGCGGCGCTGCTCCCCGCAAGGCCGCCCTCGACCGCATGATTAAGCTGCTCGAGGACGCCGCCGCCCAGGGCGCCCAGCTCGTTGTCTTCCCAGAGCTTGCTCTCACCACCTTTTTCCCGCGAGGAATACTGACAGACCCGGCCGAACATGCTGCTGTCTTTGAGCCAGAGGACGACTCAACCCCCCTCGCCGCCAGCAAGATCATCGAGTCGCCCAACTTCAAGCCGCTGTTCCAAAAGGCGGCTGCCCTCGGCGTCGATATCAGCATCGGCTATGCCGAGCGGTACACGACCACGGCGACCAACAAGACAGTCGACTACAACACGGCCATCTACTACAAGGCAAGCTCCAACAGCGTGCTTGCAAAGTACCGCAAGGTTCACCTGCCCGGCCGCAAGCATTTGCTGCCCGACCCGACGCACGCGCAGCAGCTGGAAAAGTACTACTTTACCCCCGGCGATCTCGGCTTCCAGGCATTCCGCGTGCCAGGCCTCGTCGACTCGCTCAAGGAGGGCACCACGGAGACAGAAACAGACGGCAAGGGCGACCCCATCGTGGGCATAATGATCTGCAACGACCGGCGCTGGCCCGAGGCGTGGCGCGCATACGGTCTGCAGGGTGTCGAGCTGGTGCTGTGTGGCTACAACACGGGCGACTACAAGCCGCAGGACGAAGGCTCGTTTGAGGAGCAGTCGAATTTGGCCCTGCTGCACCACCACATCAGTTGTCAAAGTGGCAGCTACACCAATGCGTGCTTCAGTATCAATGTGGCCAAGGCCGGCAGGGAGGCCGAGGGTCCCGGCGGCGGCCTGATTGGCGGCAGTGTCATCTACGACCCGTACGGCCGCAAAGTGATTGAGTCCCAGTCGCTCAATGACGAGCTGCTGGTGGCGACGCTGGACCTGGACTTGTGCCGCAAGCCAAAGAATACCATCTTCAACTTTGCCCAGCATCGTCGCATCGAGCACTACCCCCGGCTGGTCGAGCAGGTCGGAGTCGTCGAGCCGCCATTGCTGCCAAAGGAGTAGGGTGTGTCAAAAGAAATAGAAAAGAAATAGATGTGCCAAAATGTATATTCAATTAGCAAGCAAATGAAAACGAAAACAAAAAACAAAAACAGCCTCCATATATGCACCATGTTTGCCAAAATGATACCCAACCAGAACGATAGACAGTGAAACAGATGAACCGAAAACATTACACAGAAACATTAAACATACAAAATAACGGACAGCCAAAAGAAATACAAATCATTACAGCATCACAGTCCAGACAAAAGACCCCCATCCTATGGTGGCGACGCGAGCTGGCCAATGTGCACTGCTGATGGCCGGACTGGCGTCTGTGCTGATGCGCCTGACTGCTGCTGTTGGTGCAGCTGCTGCTGCCGCAATGCCTGGGCCTGGGCCTGGCTGCGCTGCCGCACAATATAGTCCTGGTTCTCAATCGTGACGCTCTTGGTCATGTGGTTGACCTTGTACACGCCCACCAGCCGCGCCGCCAGCTCAAACATGTTGTTGCGCAGCGAAATGACAATAAACTGCGCGTTCTTGGTCCGCTCCTTGATGTAGTTGGCCACAATCGACACGTTGCGGAAGTCCAGTGCCGCATCAATCTCGTCCATCACGTACAGCGGCGTCGGCTTGTAGTGGTGCAGCGCAAACACCAGCGCCAGCGAACTCAGCGTCTTCTCACCACCCGACAGGTTGCTAATGTTCTTCCACGACTTCTTGGGCGGCATCACACTGAACAAAATACCCTCCGAGAACGGATCCAGTGAGTCCACAAGCTCAAGCTCGGCGTTGCCGCCCATGGTGATCATCTGGTACATTTCCTTGAGGCGGAGCGAGATCGTGCTAAAGCCCTCCATGAAACCCTCCAGCCGTAGCCGGCGGAGGTCGTCGCACCGCTTCTTGGCCGTGTCGCGCTGCGTCACTGCTGATGCAAGATCAGACGACCGCGACGCGTGCTCCTCCACACGGCGACGGTACTCGGCCAGCACGCCCAGGTCCACATTGGTGTTCTGTGTCTTCTCCTCGAGCGCGGCAATCTCGGCCTTGAGCACGTCCTTGTCCATGCCGGCCAGCTCGTCCTTGCTGTGGCGAGTAAGCTCCAGAGGCGGGCTGTTGGAAGAGGCGGCTCTGGTAGTGACGTCGGCCTCCTCCTCGCCTTCGCCCTCGGCAGCCCCGTCCACATCCATATCCTCCTCGGATGTGGGCGTGTTGCTGATGCTGTTGTCGGCGCTCTCGGTAGGCTCCGTCTTGACCGTCTTGGAGTTCTCAAGATCGTGAATGTTCTGCAGCCGCAGCTTTGACAGCTTGTCCTCCCAGTAATTGAGCTTCTGGTGGTTCTGGTTCAGCACCTTTTGGTTCTCCTCTAGCTTGTTGCGCATCTCAATCTCCACTGCCCGTGTCGTGTTGAGCTCGGCCGCCTTCTCGTCCAGCTCCTCCTTGAGCTCCGCAAGCACCTGCTTCTTAAGCAACAGGTCTTCCTGCGCCTCCTCCACCGCCGCCTTGAGCGTCTCGGCATTCTCGTCCTGGCTCTGAATCTCAATCTCCAGCGCCTCCAGCTCGCCAATCGCCACCTCCAGCTCCTTGCTAGCCTTAGCGTGGTCCTTCTCGAGCTTGGCCTGCTGCTTTTCGGCCTTGGCCTTGCGCACCTCGGCATTCGACGTTTCCTCATTGTTGGACGCCAGCTGCTCCTTGGTGGCATCAATCTTGGCCCGCTGCGCCCGCAGCTTCTCACCACCAACCTCCATGATCTTGTCCTGCAGAGTCTTGATCTCCTCCTCCACGCTTGCCATCTCGTCGTGCAGCTTCTCGACTTCCTTGTTCAGCTTGGCAATATCCTTCTCCAAAACTGCAACACGGTTGTCGTCCGACTGCGACGGCTGGTGCTCCTTGCTCAGCTCCTTAATGCGCCGCTGTGCGTCCACCAGGTTCTTGGCCGAGCTCTCAATCTCGAGGTTGATCTTTTGCAGGTTCGTCTCCAGCTGTGGGATCTGCTCCTTGAGGTACCGCAAACGGTTCTCGAGCTCGCGCTGCCGGTCCTGAAACTCCTGGAACCGCTGCTCTAGCGCGTCCCGGTCCGTCTCCAGCTTGGTGACCTGCTCCTTGGACGTGTCCGACACCAGCTTCGAGCTCATCAGACCCTTCTTGACAGTGCTGCCACCACCAGACATGGTACCAGACTTGTCAATCAGCTCGCCGTCCAGCGTCACAACGCGCCATCTCTTGGCACCGTATGCGATGCGGTTGGCCTGCGCCAGGTCCTTGGCCACAAGAGTGTCCTGGAGAGCATGGAAGTAGGCAGGACGGAAGCGGTCCTCCTTGGCCTTGATCAGGTCAAACAGACGCGGGGCATCCTCGGGCGTCCGGATGGGTGCCATGTCGCGTGTGCGCAGCTTGTCCAAGCAGATAAAGTTACCGCGGCCCATGTTGGTTTTGCGCAGGTACTCAATGCACTGCTGGCCCGCCTCGACGGTGTCGGTAACAAAATTGTCTAGCTGGGGACAGGCTGTCGAGATGGCCACGTCGTACTTTTGATCAATCGTGCCCAGGTTGCCGAGACGGCCGTGGAAGCCTTCGATACGGCCAGACTCCTTCATGCGCATCAGTGCAGTAAGCACATTGCCCTGTGTCTGGGTCTGCGACAGGCTGGAGCGAGCTTCGTCGGCCTTTTGGCGCACATTGGACAGCTGGGCACGGAACTTGGGCTCCTGCGCAGCAAGGCTCTCGATCTCGGCCTCGACCTTCTTAGCCTCCTTCTCAAGACGCGCCTTTTCGGCCTGCACCTCCTTGAGCTCGTCGGCTTTGAAGGTGCGGCCCTCTTCAATACCAAAGATCTTGGCCTCCAGCTCTTCGATGGCAGCAGTGCCAGCATTGGCCTTCTCCTTCAAAATCGCCAGTTCACTCTCGGCCACGGCGATAGCAGACTGCTTCTGGTTGAGCTTCTCCTTCCAGGGCTCGAGAGTCTTCTGCTTTGTAGCAATTTTGTCGGAAAAGGCCTGCGTCTTGCCCTTGAGGCCGTCGCGGATGCTGGCCAGCTCGGCCTCCTCCTCCTTGATCTGCGCCTCGAGCTGCTCAATGTCAGCAGCACGCGTCTGGATCTCCTCGGTGCACTGCTCAATGGTCTCCGCAGCCTCGGCTCCAGACTTCTCGGCGTTCTTGATGGCCTTGTCGAGCTTCTTGCGCTTGTCGGACAAGAACTTGCGCTTCTCCTCAAACTTGACGCGCTCCTGGTCAAACTTGGTCATCTCTTTGATCAGCTCCTGCGTCTCCTTCTCGTGAGCCTCGCACTTCTTGCTGCCCTTGGCAAACTGCTTCTCGAGCTGCTTGATGATCTGCTCGCCGCCGTGATGCTTCTCCAGCTCGGCATCAAGTTCGGCCTGAAGCTGGGAGATGGCCTCCTCAGTAACGGCTACATTATCGCTGCAGTCGCTAATGTAGATCTGGTAGAGCGAGGACTGCTTTGTCGCGAGCTCGTTCTCGTCGCGAATAAAAGCAATAGCCTTGTCCTTCTTGTCTTCAAGGCTGTTCTTCTCCTTCTCAACGTGCTGGACACGTCCGCTCTTCTCCAAGCAGATGTCGTTGAGCGTCTCCACCTCGGCGGCAGCTTCCTCAATCGGCGTCTTGTACTTGGAAGTGCCAATAATGTCCTCGAGGTACTCCAAAAGGCCGTCTTCGTGCTCGTTACCGGCCTTGGGCTTCATCTGAGCAATGGACTCGACTTCACCCTGAAGAATCAGGAAACGCTTGTGGTCCAGATCGACACCACGGTCCTTGAGGAGGGTAGTGACGGTGGTAAAGTTGGAGGTCTTGCCGTCAATGTAGTATGTGCTCGAGTTGTTCTTGAAAGCCTTGCGGGAGATGATGAGGTCTGAGTTGGGAACAACCTCGGAGCCACCGCCAGGCAGATCCATAACCTCGCGGAAGTGCACAGCAACCTCACAGTGGTCGAGGTTGGGGTGCTGAGCAGAGTTGTGGATGAGCGCAGACAGCTTGCCCTGACGCATCTTGCTGGCACGGAAACCAAAGACAAAGAGCAGCGAGTCAATGACGTTGGACTTGCCAGAGCCGTTGGGGCCGACAACCGAAGAGAAGGACGAGTGGAAGGGGCCGACCTCCTGGCGGCCTGCATAACTCTTGAAGTTGTTGAGGATCAGGTAGGTGATGACAGTACGCGCCTTGGGCACATCGGACTCGACGGGCGGCACGACAGTCATCGTGCGCGACTTGAGCACAATGTCCATGGGCTTTTCGAGCACAGTATCCATGGCACGAATGGGCTTGGCTGCAGCGATCGTCTCGTCGGCTGTCCTTGGCCGCTCGAGCATGGTGGCATTGAGGTTGTTGACGGCAGCAGATGTGATGTCGGCAAGAGGGGTGGCAGTGACGTCATGTGCTGTTGTGTCCTGAACAATGGTGTGGTCCTCGGCCAGTTCGTCGCCCGTGTCCTCCTCGGCAGTGTGCACGATAGTGGCGGTAGAGGCGTCGGGGTTCAGCTCGGGTGTGGGTGTAGGGGCAGATGAGGGCAGCGAGCGAATAGACAGGGCTCTCTCGGGCGTCTCTGACTTGATGGATGCTGCCTTGGCAGGGGCCACGCTCCTGCGCTTGCGGACGAGCTTCTTTGGTGCGACCTGGGCGATGTCGTCGTCAAGGTCCATCTCGGAGGTTGTCATCACTGAGGCGGCGGTCTGGTCGGGGTCAAACATTTCGCTGGGCTCAATGGACGGCGCGATTGATGCACGTGTACGTCTTGTCCTTGTGGTTGCGGGTGCTACTGAAGCAGAAGAGGCTGTGGAAACCCGCTTTGCGCGGGAGGTCGAAGTGGATGTCGAGATGGTGCTGGACCCCTCGTTCGGGACGACGCTGGTTCTGCGCCGCGTAGACGCTGCTGTTGACCGGCGCGGGCTGCGCGCAGGAGCAGGTGTGAAATCATCCTCGTCGTCACCAGGGCGAATAGTAGTGTTGCCGTCGCCAGCAATCTCGTCGTCCGACTCAATAATGGCCGTCCGCCGAGTTGCGGCGCGTCGCGTCGGGCGTGTCGACATGGTGCCGTGTGTCGGGGTGGTAGGGTGTAAGGGGCTGCCGAAAGTATTACTTTGTCGATTGAAACCCTCGGTCGCTTGTCGGTTGTCGTTTGTCGTGATAAGTCAAAAATATCGTGTCGTCAAGACACAGTGCGGATGTCGACGTGCTGATGTTGTATCTCAATCACACCGTAAGTGAGGGATGCAGATGAGGGCGCGAAAGTGGTGACATGGGGAAAAAGCGGTTGCCCCGCCTGTTGTTGATTTGCGATTGCCTATTTGGGCTGTAAACAAAACACACGGCAGGTGAGGGCAGGTGGGTCTGTCCAATAAGGGTCCATTAAAGTGGTCCACTCTATATTTTCTCGTATGCTTACATACATAGTGGTTAGATGCATCCTGCATAGTGACCATTTCCGGCAGCATTAGAGCTTCAGCCTCGCAGCTCTTTTGTATCTGTCTTGTTCTATAAAAACCACCTTCAACCATACACGCGCAAAATGGTGACCCGGCTCGACTACAGGAATTTCCAGGACGTGTTTGGCAACGGCGACACACTGCCATATGACCAGCATGTCAACCGCGACATTGAGTCGAAGCGCAATGCCCTCAGCGGCACGCTTTTCATCGACCGGGTGTTTACAGCATTGGGGATCCAGCGAGGTGTGTCTTGCTCTCTTGCTCTGTCAATCTTTCTCTTTGGAGGAATATAGCTAATATCCAAGTCAAAATCTACCCGCCCAAGGACACGCGCACGCTGCACGACCTCTACCAGCAGATCCTCGACTCCAAGATGTCTGAGCAGCACAAGCTGTCAGCACTCTACTACCTGCTCCTCGACCACGACGAGGGCATGGCCACACGGTCAAAGCTGTCCAACAACTTTGCCACCCAGATGCGCATGACCAAGCGCTACCAGATCTTCATGAGCGGTCTCTGGCACATGGACCGTCTGCAGTTCAAGGTAAGCTCTCTTCGCAGCATTCACAACATTCGCAACTCTCTTTGTCTACAGCTTCTAATCTGTCTCTGCTCTACAGCTCGCCCTCGAATACTTGGGCCACCCGTCTCTGCTGCCCGAATTTGCCAACGACATCCTCGCAACACTCGTACGCCACGCCAAACACAACGACTACAGCCTCGCGCTGGCCTACTATGCGTCCGTTCAGCCAGCACTCAAGTGGTCATCGGCCATTGAGATGCTGTTTGAAGCACTCGCACGCACCGATATCACCGAGGCCTTTTACTTTACGCGCATTCAGAACGATGCTGTGCGCCAGCACCTGTTTGAGCAGCTCGTGGCCGCAGCACTCAAGGAGGCCACACCATCCGACAGCGGTGCACGTTCGGCCGAGCTGATCAGCTTGCCGCTGGAAAGCTGCGAGGAGAATTGGCTGCGGGCATACTTGACGACGGGAGAAGGTCGCAAGCTGAAGCGTGCCAAGGACACCATCATTATGAAGACAATCATGTCGGGCGACGTTGCCCTGTCGCAGTTTGGCAGCAGCGACGCCGCAAGCCGAGGCCTGGGCGGTCCTTGGGGTATTGTGCTACAGGGTTTCCGGCCAGACACGACAGCAACCGACAGCAGCAATGGTAGCGGCGACTCGCAGTAGGGTGCGACACCCACCATCGTTGTGACCGGCGGCAATCTTCCCAGCTCAGTCAGACCAGCCGAACCGTTTACTGTTCCCACGCCGGTACAGCAGCCATCGACAGCAGCTCAAGAGCAGTTTGTACGGTCGTACCGCGAGGGACAGCTGATCGACCTTGGGTTCTAACCGGGCGCCGAATCGCCCGTTCAGTCAAACTCTTTTACTTTGATTCCATTGATTCATCTTGTTTGTACGGCGTTCAGGATTGACTAGACATTGCTCAAGGCAGCTTCTGGTTTCATAGTATTTTTTTGTTTCTCTTCACATTGTCAGACTTTGTTTTTATTCACTAGCAAGCACCATTTACTTTATTTCTGTCACGCAATGCCATTCCTCTATGTTTCCATGAGCTCCCTGTGATGTCTAAATAACGGTGGTTGGACATAAATTAAATGCAAAATTAAACTGATAAATTAAGCTCGTGGGAAGGGCGTGACTTTCGTGCTTAATTGGTCTCCACTATTCTTCCACAGCGCGCCTTTGGACGCGTCAAGTGAGAAAGCCGTAGGTAGAGTGGGCACGCTTGCTACTCACTGAACTGCACCAAAATTTCAGGTCGACATCCGAAGCAACTTTACTGCCACCATAAGACGCCGTTTGCCTTTATTGTTTGTTGCTTCGCTGTTTAGACAGAATTACAACGATATCCACGATCTACGATATACGATTTACTATATACGACCACTAGCATCAACAGACCGCCATCATGGGTATCAAGCAGCTCTTCTCGATCGTCAAGGAGGAGGCTCCCGATGCCGTCAAGGAGGGCGAGATCAAGAACCAGTTTGGCCGGAAAGTGGCAATTGTAAGTTTATCATACCATCCTTTGTGCTTAATTATGATACATTGTACTAACTGTGTAGGATGCGTAAGTACATTCCAACCTCGACCGTCTCTAACCAACACGAACTACCGACTAACCGATGCTAGCTCTATGAGCATTTACTCGTTCCTGATTGCTGTGCGCTCCGACGGCCAGATGCTGATGAGCGAGGCCGGCGAGACTACGTCGCATCTGATGGGCATGTTTTACCGTACGCTACGCATGGTCGACAACGGCATCAAGCCGCTCTACGTATTTGACGGCGCACCACCCAAGCTCAAGTCAGGCGAGCTCGCACGGCGGTACATGCGCAAGCAGGAGGCCACCGAGGGTCTGGAGGAGGCAAAGGAGACGGGTACGGCCGAGGATATCGAAAAGTTCTCGCGCCGTACCGTGCGTGTCACGCGCGAGCACAACGAGGAGTGCCGCCGTCTGCTTAAGCTCATGGGCATTCCCTTTATCGTGGCCCCCACCGAGGCCGAGGCGCAGTGCGCGGAGCTGGCACGCGGCGGCAAGGTGTATGCGGCGGCCAGTGAGGACATGGACACGCTGTGTTTCAATACGCCGATTCTGCTGCGCCATCTTACATTCAGCGAGCAGCGCAAAGAGCCCATCCAGGAGATTCACCTCGACAAGCTTCTGCTCGGACTCGGCATGGAGCGCGACCAGTTTGTCGACTTGTGTATCCTGCTCGGCTGCGACTACCTCGACCCCATTCCCAAGGTCGGCCCCAACACGGCCCTCAAGCTGATCCGCGAACACGGCTCGCTCGAAAAGGTTGTCGAGTACATGAAGAACGACCCGAAACAAAAGTACGTGATCCCAGAGGACTGGCCATACGAGGATGCGCGCGAGCTGTTCTTCAAGCCCGATGTGCGCCCAGCTGAAGATCCCGAGTGCGATTTCAAGTGGGAGAAGCCCGATATTCCGGGCCTCGTGCAGTTCCTGGTCAACGAAAAGGGATTCTCCGAGGACCGTGTGCGGTCGGGCGCGGCTCGTCTAGAGAAGCAGATCAAGGGCACACAGCAGCAGCGTCTAGAGGGTTTCTTCAAGGTGGTGCCCAAGACCGAGGAGGAGCTCAAGGCACAAAAGCGGAAGCTAGACGAGAAGAACGAGGAGAAGAAGAAGCGGCTCAAGAACGAGAAGAAGGAAAAGGCCAAGCTCAAGGGCAAGCCACGGGGAGGTGCCTAGGCCTAGGCAGAAGGACAAGCTAGAGGTTGATTTGTTTACGATTATGTGTGTATGGTTTTTCATGGCGTTGTATTGGCTGGGTCATCTTTGATAATTTATCTATTTGTGGTTTTTCTTCATCCGACATATGATACTTTTCTTTTCGAGTTCTCTTGAGTTCTCTCCCCTTGCATCGTCCTCACTTATCATTCCAGATATTCTGATCAGCAAGGGAGCTATCACATGGAAGACGGGCACATTTGATTTTTTTTGAATTCGCGGGGAAGTCTGGGGAACGGACGGGACGGTCATTAAAAGGGTCGACCTAATGCCATGTATTCAGAGTATGGGGTAGCCATAATGGCGCTACATCATTCAAACGTCCGACGATACAAGTCATCTTGATTACATGATCTTAGCAGTTGAAAACGAGGCATTTGCTCTAACTACTCCGTGGAGCGAGTGAAAGTCCCAAATAGGAAAGACCACGAGACCACAGTGTGCGCTACAGAACGACTTGCCTCGGCTCCCCGCAATCAGCCCAATCACGACGGCCACTTTGAAATCAGGGGCGAAGCATGCGACATGAACGAATGATGTCAAGCATGATTTGCAAAAGATGGACACATATCTGCCGGAGACGGTACTATCATTGAAATAAAATAAGAAATACAAGAGGAAAAAGAAGTGAGACCTTCACATGTGCCATGGAATCCCCGGATTCTGTTGGTCTGGGGTAGACGGGTAAGCGAAGATGGCTTTTTTTTAATCAATTTATTTAGATGGTTTTATTCTTGCTTCCAAGAGCAAAACGGCCTATATTGCGTCTGTTTGGCCCAAGTCTTACCTCTGACTCTCGCATGTCGTCGTCTTCGTCATCTGTCTTCTGTCTTCGTAACGATGTGTCTCACATGACTAAGGAATGCCAGTCGCTCTTGCCGCAAGCAGAACAGTAACATTTTCTGTAAGAGATCTTACATCAGATCGCACGCACTGTATGTAAATACTTTTTTAGTTTCAACTGTACTTTCCTCTGCTGTGTTTCACCCTCCCCAGACCGCTGGAACCAATCGCATGCACCGAATTACGCTGCACCCCACAGACTCCGGAGTGCCGAACGCAAAGCAGGTGATATTGCGCACTGTACTGTACTGTGTAAGCTCTCTAGCTCTCTAGCTCCCCCAAAGCACCCGATTACCCCAGTGACGTGCCCCAATCTCGTACCAGTCGCCTGTTTTTGGAGGCTTTCTCTTTCCCCTTTCCCCATTCCCCTTCGCATCCTCTTCCCCAATTGTCAGCAGTCGCATGCCAACATTTCACATGTGATTGTCCGCAAGAGCACAGTTACACACAGTACCCTCGATTGTTACCTTTTTACATTACTTTTTAAAACCATTACATCTCCCATTCTTTGTGGTAAAATTGGATTTCTCGTTCTCTTTTTTATTCCCTATTATCTTTTTTTTATTTCTCTCCATTTCATCTCCATTTCATCTCCATTTCATCTCAAACATCCTCTCATCGTGTCTCCTATCTCGACCTCACATCACCATCACATCCACCACCTCACATCATGTCAAAAACATTTACACAAGCCGAGGTTTCCTCGCACAACAAACCCGACTCGCTGTTCATCTCTATTGACGGCGATGTCTTTGACCTGACCAAGTTCCAGGATGACCACCCCGGTGGCAAGAAGATCCTGGCCCGTGTCGCCGGCAAGGACGCGTCCAAGCAGTTCTGGAAGTACCACAACGCGGGCATCCTCAACAAGTACAAGGGCCAGCTGCAGGTCGGCTCGCTCGACACCAAGCTCAAGAAGGAGGAGGCCCCTGCACCGGCTGCTGCTCCCAAGCCCAAGCCGGCACCTGCACCCAAGGCAGCGGCCAAGCCCACGGCCAAGCCCACGGCCGAGCCCGAGTCCAAGGAGATCGAGCCCCTGGACGCTTTTGGCGACAATATTCCCTTTGCCGATCCCGCATGGTATCAGAGCGTAAGTATTTCATCTTCTGGCTTTTTTTCTTGTTAAATTATTTGCTAACAATTCAGTACCGCTCCCCCTACTTCAACGAAACCCACGCTGCGCTACGTGCCGAGGTCCGCGAGTGGGTCGACACTGCCATTGAACCCAATGTCACCGAGTGGGACGAGAACCGCCTGGTCCCTCCCGAGATATACAAGGAGATGGGCCGTCGCGGTTACCTGGCCGGTCTACTCGGTGTCCACTATCAGACCAACTACACTGACAATGTTATCAAGAGTGTCGAGCCCGCCAAGTGGGACCTGTTCCACGAGATGCTGCTTACCGACGAGCTGTCGCGTGCCGGCTCTGGTGGCTTCGTGTGGAATCTGATTGGTGGCTTTGGTATTGGCTGCCCGCCGCTCGTCAAGTTTGGTAAGAAGGCTCTCAAGGACCGCATTTTGCCCGGCATCCTGAACGGTGATAAGCGCATCTGCCTTGCCATTACCGAGCCCGATGCAGGTTCCGATGTTGCCAACCTGACCTGCGAGGCCAAGCTGAGCGAGGACGGCAAGCACTACATTGTCAACGGCGAGAAGAAGTGGATCACCAACGGTATCTGGTCCGACTACTTCACCACGGCCGTGCGCACCGGTGGCGAGGGCATGAACGGCGTCTCACTGCTGCTGATTGAGCGCTCCTTTGGCGGTGTGTCGACGCGCAAGATGGACTGCCAGGGTGTGTGGTCCAGCGGCACTACCTACATTACTTTTGAGGACGTCAAGGTGCCCGTCGAGAACCTGATTGGCAAGGAGAACCAGGGCTTCCGTGTCATCATGACCAACTTCAACCACGAGCGTATCGGCATCATCATCCAGTGCCTGCGCTTCAGCCGCGTCTGCTACGAGGAGTCGGTCAAGTACGCCCACAAGCGCCGCACTTTCGGCAAGCGTCTCATCGACCACCCGGTCATCCGTCTCAAGCTGGCACACATGGCGCGCCAGATCGAGGCCAGCTACAACTGGCTCGAGAATATGATCTACCAGTGCCAATCCATGGGCGAGACCGAGGCCATGCTGCGCCTCGGTGGTGCCATTGCCTCGCTCAAGGCCCAGAGCACCATCACCTTTGAATTTTGCGCGCGCGAGGCCAGTCAGATCTTTGGCGGTCTGTCGTACTCGCGCGGCGGCCAGGGCGGCAAGGTCGAGCGTCTGTACCGTGACGTGCGCGCCTATGCCATTCCCGGCGGCTCCGAGGAGATTATGCTGGACCTGAGCATGCGCCAGAGTCTGCGCGTGGCCAAGGCTACCGGCATGAAGCTGTAGAAGCTGTAGTCGGTCTTTCTTTGTTGTTTTTTTTTGGCTGTTTGATAAGTTTTCTTTTGATCTTTTTTTGGTAAAGCTGCCTAGTTGAGCAGTGTGTATGATTCCACCCAGATGCTCTTCTTCTTATTTTATCTTTATTCTTGTATAATTCCTTGACTTCTCTTACTTCTATTTTCTATATTATATACATTTAGATTGTCATCTAGACCATACCAATCTAAACAAACTGTACAATAATTGCTGAGTAATCAACAGTGATGCATCGAGTTAAAAGAAGAAGGTGCGGTCTAGGCATGCACCGCACTTGCCTCACTGCATCTCCTCATCTATGTCAACATATCCACCTACCATATCTGCTCTCCTGTCTCTTTAGTTCAAATCATCTCACTTCAGACAACATCGTTATCAGTAGTGCCTCAACCTCTTCAACCTCACATCACGATCACGATCACGGTCACCACTACTTCTATCGTTTAATACCTATACGACTACACTGTCACCATTCAATGTCTTGATTACTCCTACACACCTTCTCAGTATCACTATTCCACGTAAAAACAAGATGCCTTCTTTTTCTCATGAATCACCCTCTGTCTGTTCGGCAGCCGACTCCGCTTCCCAATCTACTCTTCGCCCAGGATCTGTTTCTTCAGATCCGCCTCGTGATATGCCCCGTGAAATGTCTCTATCACAGATCTCTCAGGTATCCAGGAGCGGCACACCCGTCGACCTTCGAAATGCCATCTCTGAATGGGTTGACCAGCTGCCCAGCAACCGCGGTGATGCCGCTGACAACGACTCTACCGAAGCGGTGGCCTCTTCTTATGAGGCTCTCGCTGATTGCAACACAATTCGGCGCACGTCTTCGCCTAGCAGGTAGGCCGTGCCAGGCCACCAGCACACTGATAGCGACACTCGGCCCCCTCTGCCAGCGCGGAGAGTCCTCTGGAAGGACTCAGCAGCGGCTGTACAGGTAGCTCCCACCAACACTCCCGTCGGCGTCAACACACCACCTGGATCGAGCGAGGTCGACCAGTCTGAATTGCACCGTGCCATCCATGAGAGGCTACGGCGCGAACGCCTACCTGTGGCTCGTGGAGGCTCGGCCCGTGCGCGCTGGCCTACACGCTGGCTTGGAGGCCGGCATTGGCACCGCGACCACCGTCGTCTATTTGTGCGCTCCTTTGACGGTGCCGACGCTGCCGCCAAGGCGGAGAATGCCGGCATCGAGACTGAACCGAATTCTGACGGTGACGCTTACAATGACTATGGTGTCCGGCTTGATGGCGCGACTGCCGGGCAGAGCCCCAGTCAGATACGGCCAACAAATGTTGCAGATCCAGTGAGACGGCCCGCGCCGCCCAGAAAAAAGTCAAAAAAGGCTGCAAGTGTCAAGTCCGGCGTGCAAAAGTATGCCAAAAAGTGGTCATGGGTGCTGAATCCACAGGACACATTGCTCCAGTGGTGGAAGCTCCGCCGCGAGCATAAGCGCCAGAAAAGAGAAGAGGCGCAGGCGGCGTACGACTATGCAGTCGCTCGGGAAGAGGCAGAGATTGCACTGCGGGCCAATGCCGAGGCCGCAATGATCGTTGCCCGGGTAGTTGTGCAGCAGCTCGACGAGGACGACGACCGCATAGCCCGAGCACGGGCGCTCACAGCAGAGATGCTGGCCGCGGCTAGCCAGCCACCCTTGGCGCCAGAAGTCCCGCTGCAAATTTGCGACTCCATGTCAAGCGCACTGGCGGGTGACCACGAGGTGCCAGACGACGTCTCATCAGCTCCCACTTCGCCGCGGCCATTCTTAGTCAAGGGTGTCAATATGCCCATGTCATTGATTCAAGATGAGGATAAGGACAACGAACGTGAATCCAAGGACAAAGACACGAGTAATAGCAGGGAGGCCGAGAAAAACCCGTTCGACGAGACAATCAAGTTACAGCCAGCACCTAGTCCTGAGCTCACCAAAGTTGCCGATGCCAGTGACGCAGTTGCTAAAGACACTCTTCTCGGGCAGGGATTTAATGATGAGACTATTGATACTCCCAATACTGGACTCGGGACGTATTTGGCACAGGCGGTAGTCTCGTCGCTGGGCTGGGTCATGGCTGTGCCCAACGCCATGTTAGGCACATCTTCCTCGTCTGACTCTCCCGTCGAGGAAGAAGCGGATGTTGATCCTATGCGCGACCGCGCCGCCTGCGGCGATGGAGAGTAGCTCACATTTCTATGGGGTTCTGTTCTAGAATAAATTATAAATAAAATGCATTCATAACCAATCGCATTCGTTGTATGAAACGAGTTGATGATACTCGGCTTAAAAAGGGCTAAAAGGCTAAATAAAGCAATGCTAAAAAATACAATACCAAATATACATCATACACGTCTCTTTGCCGCTTCGCTAGAAACCAAAAGTGTGAGTTGCAAAAGAGTAATCGAAAATTATCGAAAATTATCGAGAATTACCGAAACTGCCCGCGCAGAGCGTCCACCTCGCGCTGCAGTGTTTCCAAGTCGGCCAAGATATCAACACCACCCAAAGATGCCGCCTCATCCGGCTTGTTCGTCTCACTAGCCGCCTCTTCTGCCGCCGTGTCGGCGCGCTGGATACTGCCGCTGCTCACTTGCCGTGGTGTCGCCGTCAGTGCGCCAGGTCCGTCCATACTGCCACGGCTGCTCCCGCGCTGTCGCGGTGGCGGCGGTGGCGGATGGGCTGTAGATGTAGATCCTGTAGACGTTGCCGGTGCCAGTGTGGACGGCAGCTTTGAGAATCTCTTTTCTCTGTCGGGTCTGTCGCCGCGGTCTTTGCGCACAGAGGCATTTCGTGCAGGCGGCGGTGGCGGCTTGTTGCTCTTGTGTAGTGGTGGCTGAGTTGGCTGAGTTGGCTGGGTCGGCTGAGTTGGTTGAATATGTAGAGAGTAGTTGCTGCTGCTGCTGCTAGTAGCACCGGGCGACGGCTTGTCAAAATCGGCACCCAGCGACACAGACGGACGCGACGCATGGCCGCCCCGGCGCGGTGGGGGCGGTGCTGGCGCGGCCGGTCCAGATCCAAATCCAGATCCCGAAGGCGTAAAAAGGTGTGCAGAGAAACTACCCCTGGCCGAGTCGAGTGACGATCTGGGAGACGCGCCCGGTGAGCGATCATGCTGGGTAGACGTAGAACTAGAAACTTGAGAAATATGAGGGATCTGGTGGCTCTCTGAGCGGCCGTGTGGCTGGCGGCGAGGTGGAGGGGCAGGTGTTGGCTTCTTTGGTGTTGGCTTTGTGCTTGCTGTAGGTGCAGGTGCAGATGCAGATGCAGATGCAATTGCAGCTGACGCAATCGCTGCAGGTGTAGCTGCTGCAGTTGCTGCAGTCGCGGCGACTGTGCTGGCGGGCGGCAGCAGGCCAAGGTCGGAGATATCGGAAGCTTCGGCGGCATGGGATGCGTTGGGTGGTGTCGGCGGGCGTGGTGCCGGCATGTCGTCCGAGTCGGATGAGCCGGTGTCATCTTTGTCTATTTTGTCTAGTCTGTCTAGTTTGTTGAATCTATCTCTGCCGTCTTCATTTAGGCTGACAGCGCCTCCGCTAGTAGAGCGCCGGTGAGACGGCGGCGGCGGCAGCGGTTTGGCCGTGTCCGAGTGCCCGTTGCCGCTTGATGATTGCGGCCGAGACTCTGCCTGTGCACTGCTCGAGCCTGCCTCAGCGGGCTTGATCAGCTTGCCATGGCGCGAGCTGGGCGGAGGTGGTGGCTTCACACGTGGCTGCCGTGTAGAAGTCACAGGTGAAGGAGCTGGTGCAGCTGCAGGTGATGGTGCTGGAGGTGCTGCTGGAGGTGCTGCCGCCGGCACCGGTCCCTGCCCTGTCAATAGTAGCCGGCTAAAGGCATCGACATCGAGCGGTTTTGCTGCTCCTGCGGTTGATGCCGGTGCAGTCTCGCGCACACTCTCAGGCCTGCCTGGTTCTAGATCGCCGAGTGTTCTCTGAAACGGATTGTGTGGAGGTTGTGTCGTATCTGTAGATTTTGTCGTCGTGGCCGTCGTCTCTTCGTCAGAGTCGCTATAATCGTCGTGCTCGAGGCTGGCCGGCCTCGCCCTTGTTCTCCCCCAGTCGCTCTGCCCATGCAGCGGCTGAGGGACTATGCCCGACGCGGGAAACCGTGCCTCAAAGTCGGCATCGACGCTACTTGGCGAGCTGGGGACTGAGGGCGAACTAGGCGGCGACGGCGGAGGGGACTGGACGCGAACTTTCTTGACGGGTTTGGAGCGCGTCTTGGAAATGGCAAATGACGTCGAGGGGGGCGGAGGTGGAGCGTCTGCGGCCGAGGAGGAGCTGGGGATAAAGGACTGGAGCTGTTGGCGGAACTCGTCGCCTGTCGGGTGGTGTGGCGCTGGTGCAGGTACAGTTGCAGGTGCAGGTGCAGACGATGAAGAGAAGGCATATGTTTCAAAGAGGCCGGAAGCTCCGGAGTCAAAGTCGGAGGTGGGAGGATGGGCCGGGGTTGAGGAGGATAACGCAGCAGCCGCTGGTTTCCGGCGAAACGGATTGTTGGACGACAGCGGTGGTTCGGCCATTGTGTCGTTGCGGGCAAAGGGCCGACTGAGGTTGAGTGGTTGAGGGAGAGAGGGAACAAGCAGAGATGGCGAGATTGAGATTAAGAGAGACGAATCGGTGGTGGCCGACTGGTGACTGGCAGGTGTGGACAGGTGAGCTGAACTGCTAATAGACGCGCACGCCCCCTGAGCCCTGAGCACTGAGCGGACATATCGGGAGCTGCGGGGTATTAGCAGGCGGTATTACAGGCTGTTAGCTGTAAGCAGTTGGTTAGCGGCCGCTATAGAGCGCAACCACATAGCAATGCGTATTCGCACAACAGCACACGATGAATTGGCTCTTTTGTTTCAAGTCGGGTAGAATCAAGTAGCAGATATTCATATAGTAATAAATCAAGAGACAGACATCCAGCAGGCATTGGTTGTCTGGAGAATCACGACGAGGAATGCGTCATGCGTCAAAAGGAATCCAGCGCTGTAATTCCAGGGTGCTCGATCAACAGACACTAATGTACTCTATCATTTTAATCTAGTCAAGTATTACTTGCATCAAACGACTTCACGTATTCGCATTCAGACTCTTCTCCGAGTTTCCAGGTCTAGAGTCTCATCAGTCTTCCCGATGATGCAGCCGCTGCCTTGCGATCCACTGCGCAGTCGTCGTGGGACGTCTCCAGAGCTCTAGAGAGAGCAAGTGCTCCTTCTATTCTCTCTATTCTCCATAACCACTTGACACAGCATACGAAAGACACCCCGTTGTTGTTGAGTGTTGACGATTGGAGTCGACTATGGCTGCTGATTTTGTGAAGAGAAGGATGATGATTGATTACGTTATACTTGCTCTGATACACTACAGGTACAGGCCACAGCTCCTTCCCTGTGAGTTGTGATGTTAATACAGGCTGGGCAAGTGATTGCTTAGAAATCTATCAGTGCACCACATCTCAGTGATATTTGCCCATATTGTCATCATGTGGTCTATTCTACTAGAACCTGAACGTAGAATAGTCTCCAGCACTTTTCTTTCATCTCTAAACACATTGCCTTCACTCTATTGAAAAAAGGGAACAAAAAAGGAATAAAGATGCTGCCTGATATCGCTTGCGAATACGATGCTGAGCTAGCAAACTGGAACACGTGACACTTACACGGAGGTGCCATTTTTCTATATACTCTTATTGGCTGGTCCACTTGTAAACAACATCACCTCGTCAGTCGCCAGTCGTCAGCCAGCGGTCGAGTCTGCATCTCCGACTCTCGCACATAACGTACTCATACAATGCGCGCTCAAACGCGTCGATTTTGCTGTTTTGTGTCATTTGAGTATCACTCTCCATTATAACTATATCATAGCTAACAATAAGCGGTAAACATGTTCGTAATACTAGCTATCCATATATGGTATTCTCAGAGGCATACACCAGAGTAAGCACAACATCAGCACAACATGAACAAGAGCAAAATGAGCAAAAGCGAGAGAACAGAATTGAACGACAACCGAATCCGGCGTTAATATATATCACGCACTCTGCACACAAAATATCCATTTCCCCGCCATCCCTCTTCCAAACCCAAACGCCAGACAAGAAAATAGAAACAGTGACAGGTGACAGGGACGCAGTAAACAGCGAACAGAGTTAAACAGGAAATCCAAAAAAATACCATCACACATAACAGAAAGACATCATGACGCGTGTAATGCGCTCATGGGACGTGAAAACCGAAACCGAACACACAAGAAAAGAAGAAAGGTGAGAAAAGGTACGCAAAAAGGTAAAAGACAACACAAAAGACGCAACGGGTATCAAAAGCGAGGCAAATAAATCTGCGACTTGCTTATGCGTCGGCCTTCTTTGGTGCTGCTGCCTTCTTCGGAGCGGCCTTCTTGGGCGCTGCCGCCTTCTTGGTGGTGGGCTTGCTGACCTTTGCGGCAGCCTCCTTCTTGGGCTTTGCGGCGGCCTTGGGCTTGGCCTCCTTCTTCTCACCGGCCTCCTTCTTGGGTGCAGCCTTCTTGGGGGCGGCCTTCTCGCCAGCCTCCTTTTTGGGAGCAGCCTTCTTGGGGGCGGCCTTCTTGGTCTCCTTCTTCTCACTGGCCTCCTTCTTGGGGGCAACCTTCTTGGGAGCGGTCTTCTTGGGGGCACCCTCCTTCTTGGGTGCGGCCTTCTTGACAACAGGCTTCTTGACCTTGTCCTCCTTCTTGACAGGGGCCTTCTTGGCCAGCTTGGTGCCACCAGAGGCGCCCTTGGGCTGCTCAAAGACACCCTTCTCAACACCGACGCGCAGGGCCTTGTTGAACAGAGAGTCGAACATGGCGTCAGTAACAGACAGGCTGTTGTTGGCCTTGACGAACTTCTTCAGAGATTGCCGGCTGTTCAGTTAGCACTGGTGTTTCGAGTAAATATATTTTATAAGATAGTGTGGGATGGTGAGCTTACCTGGAACCGTTGCGGTCCTTGAGCTATATATATATATAGCGTTAGTAATTGTAATAGATTAAATAATGCAATCATCGTATAATATTAAGAATGTGCGTTGTAATTGTTGCAGCAATCACAGGAGAAAATGGAGGTTGCATGACGTGGCGAGTGTTCGCATCGCGACGTGGCATGTCGCCGCACATGCATCGCAAGAATGATTGCAAGTGGCAGATACAAACGTGCGCGCCAGCAATGCCACGCCATGGAAACAAAGACAAGCGGTAAGAGAATGCAAATCATTGAATCAAGCGCGTGCGAATGGGGTTATTTACCGTAACAATAGCCTGAGTAATCATGTCCTGGGAGTAAAGTTAGCTGGGTGCTCGTGGAAGTGCGCAATCGCTTCATCTAGCGGTCGCGCGAATGAAATCTTATCGCGATCGGCGGCGCGCATCGGGTCGCAATCGGTATGCGACCGTAGAGAAAGCTACAAATGGGATGAAATGAAAGAACAAACCTGGTACGAAGCATGGGCAGCCTTGGGCTTGGCCGCAGCAGTGGTCTCGGTCTTCTTGGGAGGCATTTTGAAAGTGGGTGGTTTTTATAAAAAGTGAGGAGTGAAAAAAGGTGAATTTGAGTAGAGCTGTCGCGTTGAATGGCGAAAGGCGAGAGATAAAGCGATGTTGTTTGAAATTTACACGGGTATTTAGTTGTTTGCGTTGGGATAGTGAAAAGAGAAGATGAGAATGAAAAACGAAAGAAGAGGAGAAGAAGAGAGAGAGAAAAGAAGGAGAAGAGAGAGAAGAGGAAAGAGAATCAGAATCGAGGGGGAAGCGGCGGAATATGGGCGACTGTGAGCTGGGCCCTTTTTGGGCAGAGTGTTTATATATGAGAGCGGGGGTCGCGGCGCAATCAGTAAGAGGGCAGAGGGTGAACTAGAGAGCAGAGAGCAGAGAGGCCAGAAGGAGAGACCAGACACAGAACATCAGACACCATCAGACATTAGACACACAAGGACACAGAAGGGGGGTACAGTGAGCGGCCGGGGTGTTGTATGGTTGGCTGCTGCGGCTTTTTCCTTTTTAATCTGCTCCCACCTTTTATTATTTATTCTCCACTTTGTACCCCTAGTATTTTATACGCATTTTTATGTGCTTTTTATGTGCTAGATACTTGTATCTACTTGTATCTACTTGTATCTACTTTGGGTCTACATGCCTCAATTCCCGTAGCAGTAGCATGCGCACACCTCTAGCGCTGTCTGCTGGGCTGGGCTAGGCACGGGTTGTCGACATCTCGCTCTTTCCTTTCCTTCTTTCTTCTTCCTTCTTCCTTCTCTCTTTTTCCTGTCCCTCGCCCCTCGCTCCTGCCTCTTTCTCTCTCTCCTTTCTTTTCTTCGCTTTCTAAGCTATGATTCTATTGTTGCTTTCTTCCATTCACGGAATGTTGTGATACTGGCCAGGAATGGCTGTGAGATGACTAAAATAGTAGCTCATAGACTCAAACTCTGTAAACGTCTCACCGTATCTTGCTTTTCTGCTATTCTGCTATTCTGCTCTTGCTTTGATTTTGCTCTCGATTTACTCTGCGACGCGCTTTCTCGTCGTCTTCTAATTTGATAATTTGGTAATTTGTTTGAAAACACCTCCCTCTCATGGCCCGAGCTTGATCTGAGAAGCAACCCCTTGCAACTCAATTACTCAATCTCTACCCGGGTCGACAGGGGACAAGCGCGAGGCAAGACACAAGAGGAAGGAACGGGGAGGGAGACACATGAAAGAGGAAAGACGAAAGACGAAAGAGGGATAATGACAGCGGCAAGAGGCTGAGCGCGCAACAACACAACAGTCAGACCGCGTCGTGGACAAGATTAGAGTTTGTCTACTCTGTACATGGTATTTTCCCTTTATCAATACTCGTTATTGAGTCCCCATTTGTCTTAATTGTAGCCACTTTTTCGCAGTGTTATCTACTTGTAGCAGAGTATCACGGTCGCACTTTGCGATGCACAGGAATGCTGAAGAAACCACACCGTAATTATGGCACCGTGATTTAAACTCCCTAGCTGGTCGCTCTTTCCAGTCTCTTCCTAGTCTCTTAACTGAGTAGTCACATCATCGTGGTGTCCACCTTCTGGAGGCTTGCGTTTCACGGGTCGGGCGCGTGCTTTTGACTCTTATGCAGACTTGACGATACCCAGAGTCTGCGGCGTAGAGCAGGCTGTGCATCGCGTCTTTTTCGTCTTCCAATCTCATGTAAATAGAGTATAGCAGCGACAGCCATATTCCTTATGCTTCCATCACATACCCATTCATGAATTACAAAGAACGAGACGAGACATGCATCTGCCATTCCAGAGTCGAAGAAGAAAAGCACGCGGAAATGAGGCAGGCACGACGGGATGAAAGAGTCGAGAGACCCACTGTCGTCCGTCGTGCTTTCCCTTTCTGTTTTGCTTTCGCTCTTGCTTTCGCTTTTCGTTTTTCGTTTCGCTCTTCGCTCTAGTATTGATTACAACCTTTCCGCCTTCCTTTTTCTCTTTTGTCCCCTCTGCCTTTTGTCCCTTTTGCCGGCTCTTTTTATTTTATTCTCCGTGGGTTCTTTTTTCTGATTGGCTGCCCAGCCTCAACAAAATAGCACATTTAATTCCTTTAATCAGGACCACACCTTGGAATCATTGATATTCCCATTACCAAATCACCTCCCGTTCTCAGGTGACCCCCCTCCAGACCCAACGCATGCGCCCAAATCACCTGCCCGCGACACTCTCCCCTCTCTCTCTTTTCTCGTCTCTTTGCCTTCTTTTCCATTCTTGTCTTCCTTTTATTTTTTTTTGGTCTCGAGTGGCGTCGTCTTTGGTCGTATAGAAGGTTCTTTGTGTATGCTGTAGAGTATCGTAGTCTCGTGAACATGACTGTTATCATCCGCCTCGATCGTGAACACGGTCGTCGTCTGACTCATTCACCATCTTGTCTTCATATGTTCATATTTTATCTCCACGATTCAACGATTCAATTACTCTTCTCGCTCCTTCTCTGTCGCACGGTCGTTCGTGTCGCATATGCCCTTGCGCCTCTAGTTTCTTGCCTCTTGCATCTCGGTCGCTCTTACCTCACTCACGCCCCTCGTCGCGTCTTTCGTTTTGAAGATACTGGGCTTTCCTTCACGACGGGCATCTACAATTCACATTATTGCACTTCACGCTCTCTCGTACTTGTATTCTCCACTCTCAAGCACACTTCTCATTGTAATTACCTTGTGTTTGTGGTGGTCAGCTCCCGCTGTTATGATCGCGTCTTTGCGCGACTCTCCACTCTGTCGCGACAGCATCCCTCGTCACGGCTTTGATTTTCATTTTCCCAATTTCACAATTCGCAAAGTAAATATTTCTGCTCGAGGGTTTCCTCTTCTCAGTCTCCCCATTTCATCAATACCACGATTTTATTGTGTTGTGACGCGTGAGTGCTTGTGCCGTGAATTACCACCCATCACCACCGCATCGCATCGACACGTTCACATCGGACACGTCGGCACTCGTCGTCTGCTATATCGTCTGCTGCACTGTGTTTTCATTTTCTTTCTTTTCTCTTTTTCGTTTCAATTGGCCGAGTCGCTTGGCTATCGCGCCGTGCTCTCATTTCCCACGATACTTGTGTTTTGCGATTTCTTGTGATTCACGCGCGCGCGACGACGACGAGCTTCATCTCCCAATTGAGCATTCCATCTGTTGGTAGCCTACACTTGACCAGACTCTGTAGGTGGCATTATGGATCGGTAAAATCGGTATCTACATTCATTGTTTCACAGCATCATCGCTCTATTCACAGATTCTCGTACTTTCGATTTTGATCAAAAAGTGTGAAGGTGGAAGAGTCTGCAGAGGAAGGCGCGACCGGCGATGGAGGGGACCCCCCGAACGTCGACCTCGACATCAGTCGTCTGTATCAGTAGCAGTCCAGTAATAGAACTAGTTTCTTTCTGTGTTGTCAAGTGTGGGGCCCATCCATTCTGGCCTTATCTATTTTAGTCGCACGTCGTTGCAATCGTTATCGTCTTTGTTATCTCGTATCAGGTGATTGTGTCGCCTCTGGTACTGTACTTGCACGCTGGTAATACCCCGTACCGCTGGCTGTTGGTGATGTGAAGCAAGGGCCCGTGTTCCCGCACATATCTCCGTATCCACTTCTTTTGTGGAACACTGGAACCGCTGCCTCCGAGGCGTCGATCGTCTGGAACTTTGTTAATCCGTTATCGACCTCGTCTCGGAGTCTCTTGTTTCAATGGGTTTCAATCATTTGAATCAAATCTGACGCCGTCTGTAGTTCCCAATCAGGCAATTTACAACCTCTAGTGGGGCTCTCTCTCTGGTTTTCGCGTATTTTCCAGAGTGTTTATTTTCATAATTCCTCAACCTCTTGGTTAATATTTCTATATTATAGCTAATAACTGTATATATATTATTACCTATGTCCTGGTTCTCTTTTTGTGCATTTTTGCCAGTATCAATGTATTATGGTTGTTTGTGTCAAAGATGAAGTAAATTTAGTAGAGTTTTTATTTCAGTATTAATTGATATTTCAAACAAAACACAAAATGGTCAACAACACAACAATAATATATGCCACAAGCACATACAACATACTGTTAGATAAAGAATACAGTAAATACTCATGTAAAAATAGAATACAAAATGTAGAACCACCAGAAAAGTGGCTGTTGGCCCCCAAAGATTTTGCAAAAATTACAAAAACCGGTGCACGACGTTTTGCAGTAGACAGCACGACAAATACCGGTGAGAGAGACGCCTGGGCTATATGATAAATAGCTAACGAGTAAATAAAAGCAGAACCAAAGTACTATAGAAATATAACGCAAGAATTCTCAATTTTGGCACGGATGTAGATACGCCGCATATCGCAAAGGGCAGGATTGGACTCAATAGACACCGACAGCAACCTCGTACCGGACCAGAACGAAAAAGGACAGAGTAGTTGATAAACTCAATATAAGATACCAAGCAGATAGTGCCCAAAGCCCGATCCCATACACAAGTACCATGATAACCGTTCGACCTGCGTCAACCGTGATGCCGTGCATGGATGACTAAGCACACGAGACACGCATCGCGATAGGCCATGCTTACATAACGCGTCAGAAATCGATGACGGTTATCAGCAGCAGCAAACTATACAAAGGAAAGTTACAAAAACCAAGTGTCAACCCCGAATCCAGCGTCTTGCATTACTTGCACATACTGCTACCATTTCCGCCCAGGCTACCCTCTCTATTCAAGCCCCAATGAGGACTCCGTCCTGCCAAGAAATCACCATTCAGTGATTCACCCCATACGGGTCCAGTGGCCAAATGGCAAGGCGCTTGGCTACGAACCAAGAGATTGCAGGTTCGATCCCTGCCTGGATCATTTGTTTTTTTGTGCGTTTTTTGTCATGTGTTTTTTTTGTTCTGCTGTCAGACATAGTCGACTGTATTTTGACCGTCCATACTCCTGGGCCTTTTCTCCCGAGAAGAACCGTTATCGACAGCACTCGGCGACGTGTCATGTATTTTTAGGCATTGTTACGGAACTGATAATATCACGAGATACGAGACGGCAAGGTGTAGGAAACATGTGTTATATTTGAAACTAAACGATGAAAGTAAAAGTAAGTAAGAGTAGGTCAGAGTAAGCAGGTGTAAGTGAGGTTGAGACTCAACAGCGACAGCTTAAATACCGGTGCACCAGGCACCACGGTACTGTGCCGTATAGACAGAGGCATCGGAAGGCGGGAAGCTGACGACAGTCGACATTTGACAAACTATAACAGAGACACGAGACAAAGTAACAATCAGAATCAGAAGAGTGGCACCGAGCAATTAATCACAGCGACGAACATGGTTGAGTGAAGTATCTTTGATACATTTAGAAGAATAACAGCTAAACCGCTACTGTCCCTTTCCGTGCTGGCACTTTGTATGCCTGTGATATATATCAATCATGATATAGGATATCGAACCCATTCGTCCTCTCGCGCCGCCCATGCATGTAGAGACAAAAGATAAATATGACAAGAAAACGACAGAAAATAAGAGAAAATAAGAGAACAAAGACTGCGAGGCTGACCCCGAGGCGACAAGATGAATAACAAAATGAAAACAGAAAAAGGAGTCGTCCTCTAAAAATATTGCCAAAACCAGTGTATGCGCCAATAAAATGAACTCGTGCAATGACCGAGCCGCTGACAGGAACCAGAAATACCAAAAGCGTGTGCCGAATATCTTTAGGCAAATAAAGCTAGAACCCAAATGCAAATCAATATCGTGTAGACATAAAAAAAGGAAGGACGAAAGTAAAGAAAGGGTAGAACAAGAGTAAAAGAAGAGAAGAAGAGAAGAAGAGAAGAAAGGGGGTAATGATGTAAAAAGACAAGGATAAAAATGTAGTAAAAAATGTCTAGTGTTTAACAATCCCGTGCACCTAGATACAGAACTTCTTGTCCAGACGCGAGAGTGCGCGCGAGTCCTCTCCCGACGGTGCAGGCTGGAGGTACTGTTGCGACAGACTGCCAGGGGCAGAGCCCGCAGCAGCTGCAGCTGCAGCGACGGCAGCGGCAGCAGTAGCAGCGGCGGCAGTACCGACAAGGTTGGTACTGGGATAACGAGGGGAACTGCTGGCGCTCTTGGCCACGCTTGTGTTGGCGCTTCCGGGCTCTGAATTGGTAGGCGTCGGGGTGGGGTGCAGAAGAGCCGACAGGCTCGACTTGCCACCAGCACTGGAAGGCGGCGGCGAGTTGCCGTTGCCGTTGCTGCCGTTAGCGTACGAGTCGCTGGGGTGGTAGGGCTTCGCCTGGTAGGGAGGCGTCAGAGCCGAGGATCTAGTGGTAGGCTGGGCCGGTGCGGGTGCAGGAATGGAGGCTGCGGTTTGTGCGATGGATGCACTCAGTGCAGGCAGTGGACCGCTCTGGGACACGGGCGGCAGGTTGTTACGGGAGCGGGGCGAAGTGTTGTAAGCCGAGCCGGGGTTTGCGACAGGAGGCAGAATGGGAGCACCCTGGCGGTAAGAACATCTCGGCGAGTGAGACGGACCGCGACCCATTGGTGCAGGACCGTATGAAGAGTGAGGCGAGTGAGGAGATAGGCCTGCGTGGGCAGGAGGAGAGGCCCGTGTCGACTGCGGTGGGGGCAAAGGCAGGCGGTCATACTGAGAAGAGGCAGATGGTGGTGGCGCGTGAGGGCCGCTGCCATAAGGAGGGAGAGTCTGAGGAGCGCCGTGAGGAGGAGGGCCGGGGTAGTAGCCGGGCGGGGGAGGAGGTGAGAGGCGCGAGTAGTGGCCTGAAGGCGGCCCCTGGTGCTGAGGGTGCTGAGGGTGCTGCGAGTGCTGAGGCGGGTATGGGGCCGATGCATTTGCGTAGTGGTGGTTGTAAGGAGGAGTGGCAACAGGCGATGGCGGCCAAGAGTAGCCGGGCTGGCCGTAGGGTGCATAGCCGGGATGAGGGCCGGTCTGCAGTGGCGGCGGAGGAGCGTGGTGGTGGCTGTAGTGTGGAGAGTGGTGGTGCTGTTGTGACATGTTGTTGCGCGAGGGCATTATGGGTGTGTTGTCCGTCATGCTCGATTCCGGGTACATGCCCTTGACGGGCACAACGCTGCGCAGTGACCGATCGTTGGTCGGCTGGACGAGATCAGCCTCTCCAGGACCAGGGCGGGCGTAGTAAGAGATCAAGTGCAGGTGTTGGCCATTTGAGGTCGTAATGCTAAACGACTGCTTCATGAGACCATCTGCCTTGTACCGGTAGCCGTCCGGCTCGCCGTCGTCCTGGTCCTCGTCGCTACCACGGCCAGATGAGTCAGGAGTCTTACCAGAGACGCGGCGGATTGTGTTAAAACCGCCGCCGCCGCGCTTGCCCTCCATCTCGCGGTATGTCAGGAAGCTGCCAGAAACCCGGCTGGCGCTCCACGACTTGCCGTCCGTCCACCGGCGCATACCGGCCTCTCTTTCGTCCCAAACAAACACAGAGCCAGAGCGGATTGCTTGCCGTTCCTTCTCTGACAATCTGCGCTGGACACGGGGAAGGAGGCCTAGTCTGCAGGCCTCAAACAGCTTGATGGCATCGGAGGGTGTGCGGACCATACCGTGGTAGGTCTCCATTGGGTGTTTTTGTATAGACATTGTGATGTGTGATGTGGTGTGTTGTATTTGATGGTGTTGATGAAGAGGCGAGAAGAGCGTCTCGAGACAAGTTCGCCCTATCGCGAACTACTGAGGCTGTTGCCCTTGTTGGTAGTTGTCGTTTGAGAGAAAGGTCAACTTCTTGAAACCGAACAAGAAGAAAGAGAGTTGTCTCGTAATAATATAAAACAGGCGAATGGTAAAATCCGCGAGTTGAGCACCGGCACAGACTCCCGTAGGCTAAGTCCGTGTAAAAGGCGGGCGGTCGAATGTATATAAAAAGGGAGCGTGCAGAAAGAGAGCGAGACTGTAGACTGTGCCACGCGGCGCCTTGTTTGGAATGTGAAGGAGTGATAGATGGGAGCAGCTTGTAGCTTTCCAAGACGTTAGAATCAACCTCGGCGAGTCAACGATCTACAACTCAGTAGACGTGAGGTGAGGAGAACTGGTGATGTTAGTTGATGTCTCTGTATATATGAGAGTATATGAGGATCTCTGAAGAAGAATATCAAAGACATGAATGGAGCAATGAGAGAGCAGACAGCAAGAAGGACAGCCAGCCAAAGAGAAGAAATCAAGAGATATCAAGAATATCAAAATGATCAAGGGGAACAAAAATAGAGCTTCATAAGGCAAACGGAATGATACCACAGTGACATGGAATCGCCCCATAACCACCATACGTTACTTGCTATTTTAATTATTCTTCTTTCACCTCTTGCCTTTCATTGCGCACTCTTGTTCTTTGGGAGTGGGACCGTCCCGCAGCGGGCGAAACGCGGAGGATATCGAGACGTGCAAGGGTTTGCGTAGTGCTCTTGTATGAAAGGGGTGGCCGCGCACGCACTTGCAGAGGCCCTGGCTGATGTTGCGGCGCTAGACTCGAAGTACCCCAAGAGAGAGCACTGCCCAAAGAACGTAGCGACAAGACAATGAAGACACTCCAGGATGACTTCCAAGAGACTATCAATTATCCAAATGATAGCGGTGGACCGTGGACTGTTGGAAGAGGAGACCGGCGGCAGTAGACCAAGCCTATAATAGACGAAGAGACAGTGGCTGGACAAGAGATACGAATGACGATGGTGCCGAGGAAACAAATTGAGGATCGATAACCAAGATGGCGAGGCACAGCAGAACAGCATAAACAGACGTAGCAGTGCCACATAGAAGACATAAAAAATAAGACGCATAGAACAGTTGCTGAATGTTCCATGAGGCGTCTATGAGGCGGGTTGGTGCTCGGATGCAAGACAGGACAAGTAGGCCCAAGATACTCGGCACTCAGGTTAGAGGGTCAATATTGGGAGACGAGCGAAGCCAAAGAGAGGCACCGAGAATACACCTCAAGATGGTAGAGTGGCCGTTTCTAAGAGCGGTGCTGTCGGCGCAGTTTGTTTCTTGGCTGCGTCTTGCCACTGAGGCTGGTGTTGCTGTGATGATCGTGCTGAAGTTGTCGCCACTGCCAACCAAGACCCGCTGCTTAACTCGAAATAAGCATGCATACACACGATGTGCAAGCATGCTTGTTTGTGTCAAGGTCCAGGTTATTCGACAAGACCCAGCTGCTGAGTTGCTGCATGTGCTGGTTGTAGATATGTTTATTGTTTGATTTGTATTCTTTTGGATTGTCGTCATGTCGTTTCGTCTCAATTTGATATTTGTTTGCTGTCTGTTTCTTTTGTTTTGCTTTGCTCGCCCTGACTGCGCCGCTTGCCTGCCCTTGGTTTATGCCGTTGTCAAAGCTTGACGCTGGCATTGAAGACTAAGACTGATATCTGGTTGTCGTCGTAGTGCAGTGCGTGTATCTGTTTAGATGCTGGTGCTTGATGTCTGCTTTCTCTTTGGCGATATCTGGTTTGCCATTCCTTGCCATTCATGCCGAACCTCGCTGCTCGGTTCCCTAGCCAAGCTGTGTCTATGATGTCGTCGATGCTGCTGTTGCGGCTGTCTCTCTGTTGTGGTCGCCCATATCAAGTCCATATCCTTGGTCCGCCATATCGCCATGTGCGCGTGGAAAATCAAACGAATACAAGAGCCACAAATATAAAATCTTATTACGTACCGGATGTTGAGATGGAGATAAGCGTTGCCTGATATTGTGAGTGAGATGATTCAAAGGTGAGGTGGATGTGTAGCTGTAGAGTGAGAGTGAAGTGAGGAGTGAATGATCAAGTCGAAAGATTCGAAAGAGTAGAAGAGAAACAAAAGAGGAGCAAATAGAAAGAAGAATCGAGATTTCGTGTGTGCAGGAAGATAGTTTAAAGGAATGTAGGAGACGATAGACGACGGGATAAATGGGAATGGGAATAAAGAAACAAAAAGAAAATAAACGAATAAACGACCAGGCAAAGTATCTGAGTATCTGGGCGCAAGTGGCTAGTCGCAAAGAATCAAGTGTACTTTACACATGAGTTGTGCTCCCGTAGGGGCAGTAGAGTAATAGGCGTGTGGAAAAATAAGGAAGAATTAAAGCAAAGCAAGGCAAAAAATAAAGCAACAATAGAGGGAAAGCAAAAAATAAAACCGAAAAATAGAAAACGGTCGAGGCCAAGCAAGCTGCCAAGAATCCAGAAGCCGTCCTCAAAAACGGGTCTGCCCAAGGGGGGTACTGTATCTTGGGGAGAGTCTTAGCCTCTTGTTGTATGCTTGATAAAGGCTTGGCTGGGGGCGTGTGATTTGCTCCGGTGCTTGTTTAGACTCTTGTGCTTACCCGTTCTGGCTTGTTAACCGTCGTCTCGACTCTTGGGGTCTTTGACTCTAAATCGTGCAAGTCCTTGCAAGTCTTGGAAGCTCTTGATGGTGATCTTGTCACCGACTTGGCCTGCTCTGCGCCCCCCTTAGCCCTGAACAGCAGATGCAGAAGGCAGAAGACACAAGACAGAGGATAGAAGATGGGAGTGGCAGTTTGGACAAAGGGTCGGGTCAAGGGTCACAGGCGAGAGCGAGGAGGCTGATATCAAGACAACTGCAATTGAGGCAGAAATTAAGGCAGAAGTTGAGGCAGAAATGCGAAAGCGACGGCCAGCGTCGATGAGCGAGGAATGATATCTCGATGCCTAGTATTGACGAGATGATGGTGATGTTGCAAGGAATGAGAAGTGAGAAGCTGCTCAGAGAAGAGATGACGTTGAGTCGAGAGCTTACGAGATGAAGAAAAGCTTAATAAAGGAGCCAATGTGTCGGTCGCTCTTTCCTCAATTGCGAGATATTGTGAGGTTCACCGAGCTCCTCCTTCCCTTGTACACAATGATATGTTTTAGAGTTGAATGGCGATGACCGGTCGTGCCTTCCCTTTCGTTGCCCTCCTCCTTCCCATTCAAGGATATCAATTTTAACTGTCCTCGATCGTTTTGCTTGTCCAAAGACCATATTTACAATAGGATGCACATACATCGCTCTTTCCTTCCTTCATTCTTCCCGCATCTCCCAGTTGCCATTGTCTGCATGGAAGCGGCAGCAAGTGGGGCATTGTTGGGGTGTGAATCTAGCAAGCAGATGGTGACTAACTAATCGAATTTATCGAATTTATCGAGTTTATAGTTCTGCCAACGTTTTCTAACCCAAGCATACCAAGCCACTGTATCTCACGTTTATTCTCTTAATTATTTATTCTTCATTTGTCGACATGCCGCCGCAGTGATTACGCAGCATATCAACAGAGTAGAATTAGCATTGAAGCTACAATTAGAACAGTTGTCTCTACAGGAATAGGAATTCTGGGCCACGCATTCTTTATTATGCTGCTCCATTCGGCCCCGTCCCCGTATTAAGAATAAGTTTCGTAAGCTATTGGGAATGAGCTTAATTAGATAGCAGTAGTGAGGAGTACGGATTAAATGAGAAAGGAAACTAGGAGTCTAAGAGTCTAGGAGTCTAGAGGGAGAAGGGTTGCGGGATTGTGGAGGCGTGGTACGGAAGAAACGCGAAACGAGTACATAAGAAGGGAGTGCGAGTAGAATCACTATTCAATGGCGAGATTGGATGGATTTGAATGGGTTTCAATGTTCAAATGTCTTGAGTGCATTTTGTACAACGGCAAATCATCGGATATCAATGTACATCAAGGCGAAAACGATGTGTTGCACAGAAGCTTTGTAGCGTATTTTGCCCCTATTGAGCCTCGTGTTCCGCGCTTTTATTCTACTCGGTACGGAGAATTACAGAGCACTTTATTTTCTTATTTTCTTATTTTCCACTCAAGGCTCACTTATTCTATTTACTGGTCAAGAGTGGGGAGGAGTGCGTGTCGTTGAAGAGGACTTGACAGTCCGACAATGGGCTAGTGAACGCTATCACGACGTCTTATGGAGCAGAGTGTGGTATTGATCACTCTGTACCAAGTGTAAACGGAGAGAGAAAACGGTGGATGTAATATAGCAAGACATTAACCAATAGGCAATTGTCGATACTGAACGGTGACAAGTTTAAACGGAACAATGCTGGGCAGATATGAAATAGGCACGCCAAAGATGCGAAATAGTGAAATAGAGGAGCAGAGGAGCAGAAGCGGGAAATACAAAAGATGAGACAATAAAACATGCTTAACAGACGGGGAGTTTGAGATATTGGCAAAGAAGAAGACACGAGACGACATGAGGAATCAGCCAAGACTCATATGCAAGACTCCAAGACCACCAAGGCGAAAGACCAAGACTACCAAGAAAGGTTTATTGCGTTGTGAGCAGAAGTGGCTTGGCGTCATATGGAGAAAGTGTCAGGTCTTGGCATAGTATGATATGGGAGGTGAGAGAGGTTGGCTGATGGGATGACTGTTATCCAAGTATGTTCAAACCATAATTTAGCCATGTCAGATAGTGAGATGATACTACGGAGTAGAGATGGATGGCTAAGACGGACGCAGTTATATCTAAGCATACCTAGGTGAAGTGCATATCTGCTATTCCCGTCGTACGGCGTTCAGCCCTGCCTAATACTGGTAGATAATGCAGGGCATAATTGAAGAGAATTTAGAAGACTTGATAGAACGGTCTCGATGGCTATCTCGTACTCTCGTACTCTCGTACTCTCGTACTCTCGTGCTCTGGTGTCTCGATCGCATACATAATCACCAATGCCAGGCCTCTGGAGACTACAGCTGGGGCTGAAGAGCGCCACGAGAGCCAGAGCCAAAGCCAGTGAGTCTCGATGGTTGCGATAAAGTAGTACATGCGTCTGAATAGTATTACTCCATAGCGAGACCGAAGCGAGCCACATTTTGGGGTATTCTAGACTCTCTCGAGGTTCTTTCTAAAGTATTTGTAAGGCTCAAAAAAGACACGGACTGTACGGGATACCATCTCGGACAACAACAGTTCCGCGTGAACGCAGTGACCGCCACGAAAGGACCGTCAAAGGTAAAGCAGCACAGACTCACCACCCTACAAGCACACAAGAACGACCAAGACATAGGAACAGACACGAGACCAGCACAAAGACAAAGAGCCAAAGGCAAAATAACAGACACAAGCGACAAACAAATAAGAATACGTAGACTGGCAAATAAACCCCGATGATGGGCAATGTGGTGGTGGCGGCGGTGGTGGGCGCCAAGACACGTAAGTCTCCCAATCCGGATGGCACGGAATAAACCAAGGCCAGGCATTACATAATACGGGGCACACAAGCAATCATCAGCAGGCTATGTGCTCTTGTCGACTTCTTGGGTCTTGGCTGTCGAGAAAAATATAGACAAGAGACAAGAGACAAGACAAGACTTGTGAGAAGTAGAATTGTCACATAGCGCCCATCTTACGTAGACATGCGGAGCCTACATGCGTTTCAACCCACCAGCAATGTATCCTCAGGCACAATATGTGTGAGCGGTACTTCCAAAATATGTGCCAAGACATGTGGGTTCGCCGAATTTCAAGCTTAAATTTATCCCACCCCTATTGACGGGAGCAGGGAAAAGGCAGGACAAAAGCCGCTCCGTTAATTTAAATTTAGAGGATTTATCAAGCAGATAAAGTAAGCCGTCGTCGATAGAGGTGGCAGGGGGTTAGCGAGTGCTCCGTATGCCTACGCTTTGAGTATCGGTCATGAGAGACAAGCAGAAATGCGATGAGTGTAGTTGGCTGTTTATATTATGTAGAAATAGTATAGTTACATAAATCAGACATCGTATTAATACGATTTTTGTATATCAGTAAGCGACTGCTCGTATTTTGTGGTGCCGAGGAAGGATTGCCACTGGTGAAGATTCTTCAGAAATACGGCATGGAATATCCGAGAACGAAAGGCAACCATGCAAAGAACGCGGAAAGAGAGGGGCAGAGAGAGGGGAGAGAGGAGCGAGGAAAGAGACAGCGAGAGAACAGAAGATTAACAAATAATAATAAAGAGAGGGACCGGCAAGTATGCCGAGAACTCAGAGTCTTCATAAAATAGCCGAGGAGTGCGTCGTCATGCCCCATCAAGCGAGTGAAGCGACCATGCCGACGTTTAGTGGCAGCGAATGGAGCAATGAAAGAAATAAGTAAGAAAACAGAGAAAGGAGAAAGGAGAAAATAGAAAGGAGAAAAGAGAAAAGAGAACAAATAAACCGGATAAATACGGGCAAATCTTCAAGTAGCAATAATCCAATCAGACAGACCGGACACAACACAAGAGGCGTCGCAAGGGCGAAGAATGAAGACGGATATGATACCAGCAACGTGGTGTTATTGTTTATGAACTGTCTCTCTTTTGGTTTCAACTTTCTCTGTGGCTTCTACCACATATTAAAAAAGTGAGAACACTCGACCCGGAGAATTGCCACATACAGCGATGGTTGTGCTACCCAATACAAGCACATGGCAGCCGACTGGACCGGCCGTCTTTGCCGTCTTACTCTTTGTCTATTCTCTCATTTTTATTACTGTCTTGCCTAGGCGACTTCAAACACCTGGATGCCCTTATTGCAAACAGCGATCTTGCTTGGAAGATATTCTTAGGAAGATTAGAGTAAGCAAGGTCTTGTCCAAAAGTACTCAATGTAACAAATAAATAATACAAAAATACAAAAAGTACCCTGCTGTTTCTTATGCTGTCTCATTGTTATGCTTATTTCAATAGCCTGCATTCCCTTTTTTGGAAGTGATATTTAGATTTGCTTTGACACAAAACGGACCGAGCAACACTCCAAAGGCACAGGGGGTGCGCGTCCAACAGCAGATCGACCAAGTCAGTTCAACAACTAAACAATAGCATACCTGTAGAAGAAAGAATAAAACACAATCAAAACCATACGGAGTACGCACCGATACTGTGACATAGCCACGACGCATCAATTTCCCAAGCGGATATAACAGAGTGGATATACGGCACAGAGAGAACGCTAGTCTTGGCATTGATTGTGTGTTATGGCCGTTGTTGTTGCAAATACTCGTAATCATCCCCTGCGCTGTAGAATATGTATCAAGTACAGCAATGGTCATGGCGATCATGCGATCATGCGAGATTTCAAGAACAAATAAACAAGCTACCGTTATTCAGATAATAGGAAACACTCCAAGAGAGCGATCCCGAGAACTTTGAATACTGATAGCCGAATGCAAATAATGTTAACATGTCTTACTTTAATGTGTGGTGAAAACAAAGAATATGCACTGCTTTTCGCGCTTAGTAGACAGGTTTGATTCAGGAGAAGAAGAAAATAAGGAAAACCAAGATATCAAACGCAAACCAAGAAGGACTCCGAGTCTAGGCCTCGAACATCCTAATATCCGGACCAGTTTCTATTCTTGGTGGCAGTATGGTATGCTGGAGGAGTATGGGGTAATACTGGAGTACTGGAGCACTGAGACACTGGAATACTGGAATACTGGAATACTGTTGGAGGAGCCGGAGAAGGACACGATACAAGATCAACTAATCATTGTTTCAAATCCAGGATCGAAATATACCACGGCATCGACTCTAGTAAGAAGGCAAATTAAGAAGGACAATCATATTCGATGAGCGAGCGAACAACAAATGACTTTGCTAGAGGAAGTGCGATGCAGATCTATGCTATCATTAAAGAGCAAATATTTACATGTGCTTTAAAGCCGAGCCTGCTATGCATATTCAAGCAGTGGGCAGCAATTGCCATGTATATGCGACGTGCATTTAATTGCCACTGCCACACTACGTAAGATCTCTGCAGGGTGATGCGCCCTGGATTCCAGCGGTTGGCTAGAGTCAGATGCTAATCAAGGCATCTCAAGTCAATTAAGCATTTCCGACGTATGCTTAATACTGGGACGGATCAGCGACGCACACATTGCGTCTGTGGTGTATATATATCAGGTTTTATGAAATAAAGGGTTGGATACCAAGTCTTGACAGCAAGGGCGAAGACAAGACTAAATCAAGAAATAAGATATGTCAAGTCAGCAAGAAGGAACAATCAAAACAAGGCGTGCGCATATACGAGAGGTAAGAATAGAAATAGAGTGTGGTGACTCCAATAGACGCAATAAACGCAAGACAATGTACTCTAAATATAATAGACGATCCTACATTACCACGGTGTATGATGATTTTAATTCGATTTACCACGATGACTTTTTGGAAATTCAGGGCAAAACAAGGCACACACCTGGACATGTGGACTCAACCGAGTGCCTTGCTCTGGTCAGAAAACAGAGTATTAATACAATGTGCAAAACAAAAGTCGAATGTGTTTCCATTTTCCGACAAGTAAATTTACAGTTAACTTGGCATGATCATGGCCGGGGCCAGAACTCAAACTAGAAGAACTAAAGAAGGGATAGGGAATTAAAATAGAGAGGGAGAGGAGCGAGAAAGATGATGGATGGGGAAATACATTGATACAAGTACGGGAACAAAATGGAAACAACAAGATAGAAACCAAAAAAAAATGAGGGACAGATACAACTGCCGGCATACGTCGTAGACGTCTTTTTGACACGCGGCCGATCGGCTCCTATTCATTGAATATTTATTAAAAATGAATATAAATATTACCTCTACTTTTTACAGGGTATTAAATGTACTTGAGAGAAGCTTCTTGTTGTCAGTGGGCACGATCTGCGAGAGGCACTGCAATAACAGTTAGAATTTGCGCCGCAAGACTTTAACATATCTTACTTGATCATACGAATTTTACAGAATCCTGCTCATCTACTCTTTACAAACAATCAATCTGCCTACGATATGGAAAACGACCGAGTCGTCTGCCGCAAACATGCCGATCGGACATGAGCTGGTTCTTTTTGTTAAAGTTTTCTCTTTTCCCTCTTCTTCATCTTCTTCTTTATCCTCTTTTTTGCCTGTCTTGACGCTTACGGAGTTCGATTATCTTTCGTCTATCTCCGAGCGCCGCAAGTGTAGATATTGTATTTGCGTTGAATAGTAAAGAGGAAAAATAATAGTTAGGACCTAAGCGAAAAATCAAACCTAACCAATTTCAGATAAAAGCCAGATCCAAGTCTTCAAGACTATAACTCCGTAAAAGATATATCCAAAGAGAAATCACGCAGTGGTACCCTCACTGTGACAATGTAAGGAGAAAATGGCAACCATTAAACGAAACCACGGAATTTGCCCTATGTCAGCAGTAATACTACGGAGAAGAAGTCACGATGGATACTTTAGGTTTGAGATGGAAAAAATATGGCAATATAGTAAGCTATGAAAGTATCAAAATATTGTAAAAAATTATAAAGATATAAAAATAAAAATAAAAACCCTAGAATAAAAAAAACCTAGAAGAAAAAAAACCCAGAAGAAAAAACACAGAAAAAAGACGACCGGCAATTCAGTACCAAGCAGGATCTATGCATATTTTTCTTGACTGAAATTCGCCCGAGCACATGATCTTCGTTGTCTACTTCGTAGAGTGAATATATAGTAGTATCTGATGAGCGAGTTTACTTGAAACAAGTATATTTAAGATGAGCTTATTCTTTATTAAATCGATCGGGGGCGGCCGTGATTACATAAGCATTATTTGTTGAGAATACGCAGCAAATAAATGCGAATAAAAATCTGTGTACTTTTGAGTTCGTCTTTTGTTTATTAATTAATCGTTCAATACATATACATGTAATACATACTTGCGCGAGCACATAACGTCAGTACCCGTTCATCAAGCCACCGTGAGAAGATTATGAGACGGATATATAGAATGAGATAATATAAGATAATATAAGATAATATAAGATAATGAGTATGTAGAGAACATCTGGCTGCCCATATCATTGGATTACCGTAAAGAACATGTGTATCACAAATGTAGTGAATAATACAGTATCTCCTACAAAACAAACACAGCATGAACAAGTAATGGTAATACACGGAATATTGTTCTGCAGACGGCTGACAACAGTGTCGCACCGGGAGAAGACAAGTAGTTTAAGAATATCGATACTCAGTACAAGAACTCGTGCGTAAGGCCCTTGCACAACGCACATCTCGTTCCGCTGCCGACCTGTTGACAATAACATTTACTATTGATGGTTGTGTGACTGCATGGGATACGTTTGAAACTGAAGATAAAATAAAGAAACGAGTATCGTTACAAGCACCTCGGTTAACAAACTTTATCAACCTTGTTCTGAGCCGTTACCAAGTTGTGCTGTGAATTGCAATTAGCCGTATCTAACCTAACCCAGCCTCTGAGAGGTAGTCTGATTAATATAGTCATCACTATGATGATCATCCACACCCGCTGTGATCACTTATTCAACTCAACTTGATCAGATCGATTGATGGCATTAGTTAGCAAGAGTATACAAGTACGACTTTGAGAACAAATGATTATATCACAGGTCAAGATATGAAAGGCCGTTAAAAAAGGAAATATAGGAGCCGAGAAAAAAAGAGATATAGGACAAATGTTACTAGGCGAACCGAGCTCTAGAGACGAGCAGAGGATGCAAGCCGGGCCTGAGATGCCATATGAGCTGCTAGTCAATGTTTATCTGTTCCTTTGTCGTATTAGGTGTTCTTACTCAAAAGTATTTATCCTCAAATATCTTCTTCGCATGACCTCGTAGAGGCTGCACCATGTCACTTCAGCCACATTCAATATTCACGAAAAAAAAAGAAAAGCAGCCACTGTATTTACTTGAGTACCTGCAGTACGATGAAGCTTACGCTAGCGATTTTATACCACCGAGGATATGTTCTTCCTTGTTGCTATCGAAACACTTTATCTCTTCAAGTATATTTACAGAGCTCTAGATCCGGAAACCATTGCGACATGAGGCGAACCACCGACACGCATATGATGGAAACTCATAACACAGCAAGACAAAGAACTACTTACTCGTGATGGCGATGCTGTTTACGATCACTGGTATTCAGGAATAGCAAATCGAATGCAAATACTGAGTACACCCGGAGTTGCTTTCTCTCTACTCACTATTTTTCAAAGCATATTCGTTCAACTCTGTTTGGCGGCCGTTCGGAATTGCACCTGTCAGAACATACGTAAGTCAAAAGTGGGCCCACACACATACACACAAAAAACACACTTGGCGTTTTCTAGTTAAATAACAATAAAGTTCACGCCCCCCTTTACCCCGAGCCATGCCCAAGACTGCGTAAGCTTAATTCATAGAAGCGATAACAGTTAGACTATCCATAAGCAAGTAACCACAAGTAATAAGCAAATACAAGTAAGCCAATAATCATACTCAAGAAATCAATAAACTAAACTAGGGCATGGAAAGGGTGCTGGTCTGGAATTTTGTAATTTTGCCGAGAAAGAAAAATATATCCTTTTTTCTTCCTTTTCTTTCTGTCTTGTACTTTGCGTGAGAGGCGTAAAGAAATAATTTGAAAATAACATACGACATGAGTCAACGTGCAGACTGCCATGGAGCGTGCTTACGTACGCCATGCAGAGTTGTAATACGTCCCTTTTTGATCCGAACTCGTCAACGCCGTCTCGGTAAGATTGGTATTCATATCTTAAAGTGAGCATTAAGGACTGAGAAATTGGTCATGTCTGAGTAAGCGGAGGGGCAAGACTAGATCAAAACTGTGGCGGAAACAGTAGACACTCAGCAGAAACCAAAATATAACCTTTTATTTTCACAATTGACCACAAAAAGAATATGGGCGACGCAACCGAGAATGGAGATAATTTAGGCTTTAACGAAAACGAAAGTCTGACCGGATAAGACGGAGTAAGCTCGGGCTAATGGGTGCGTGAGGTGCCTAGGCTGAGAGTGAGACGAAACGGTGTGGTTGAAGGGAAAACGGTACCAACCGGTTACCATTTAAAGTGCGGATACGAAACGGAACAGCGACCGTTAGAGGCTCTTTGACTGCTCCGTAAATATAGTCGAATAAGGAGAGAAAAATTGCACATTCGAACAAAGTTGTATATCGTATTGTACATTGCATTCATATTATATATATTGAACGGATAAACTCTTACTGGTCCTGCTGCAATCTCCCGTGATACTCTGCACCCTTGTTTTGCAAGATGAGATGCCGACAAAATTAAGGTTCTTTGGCCCCTGTACCGAGGCTGTAGCAATTGCAAACTGTAAATAGAGTGTAAGCATATTACTCATACTCATAAATAGAGTCTACAATGCCAATCCTTCTAGTCCGCTGATACGACCATCATCCAACAAACAACGAATCTTTTACCCCTTCAGTCTGATTATGAGCAACGCGTGGTCTTTTGTGGAGATGGAAGAGTATGATCGACTCTTATTCAATGTAATAAGTTGACAAAGAAGGGAGGAGAGGGAGCAGAGAGCGAAAGAGACGACACCGTTACGTCGCACAGTCGGTGATAAACCCGTTTAAGGTTGTCAGGAGTTTTATGCAGAGAGGAAACAAACATGATGCCATCCTTGGCGTAGAATAAGTACAAAGCAATAATATCAAAACTAAAAACAAATCAGTAATAGTTCCAATACGCCCACATGCCGTAATATCACAAGACTTGATTAGAGAAATATACTCAAGACCAAGACTTGAGAAATAAACTTTACCCACACGCTGACGCGGCCTCCTCCTCGTTTTAGTGGAACTTGGCCGGATTGGCATTGCGTTAGTTTGGAAAGGGTCATGGCCCCGGGGATAGCATTTTAAAGCACTTTACTATTGTAGCAGTGTAGCAGTGAAAGGAGGGCCAGGAGCGAAAGGAGTGCCGGGCCAAGAGATGCCAAGAGTCTTGGTGGATGAGTCTATTTCGTTAGTTCAAGGACAAGAGTTTTATGCGATACGGAGAAATAACACGATACAAAAGGGAAAACCCCGAGTAGAAAGTAGAATTTGTGTAGGGTAGTCGGAGTACGCAGTAGAGGATAGACCGTCGTAATACCGTCGTAAAGAATACGAGATCAAAGCATCGATGAGTAAGTTTGAACAATGATACGAATGCGAGAGAAAAAAAGACTGCGAAAGAACGGGAGCAGAAATGTGTAGGCATAGAGGAATGACGATAGAATAATCACACGATTAAATCAGATAGCCAAATAACTAAATAGCTAAATCAAATAATCAAATAATCAAATCAGAAACAAAACTTGGCAGATGGGGATGCACTAAACACTAAACTCGAGACTAAAACAACAATGTGCATCTTCTACGGGCAAATGACCACCTCATCGAGATGATGTTGTACCCAAATGGAGCACTGCAAATAAAGACCTGGATAGAACTAGAGTCTATGCCGGCACATGAACAAAAATAAGATTTAAAGTGATCAGCAATCGATCATCTCTGCCAGAATTTAAAGCCGGCCGTTGTTTAGATTGTAGTCGTGATAAGTATGCTTAAAGTGTGGATGAAGACAAAGTCAAATAATCGAGTGACCAGTAATCAGATGATATTCATGATAACCATGATGTTCAATACAAGGAATATAACAAACATTATCAAAGCAAAGCAAACACTAGAATCTGTCTGACTATTTGACCGTGTCTGCTTATGCTTATGCAGCTGGCTAGATATTGTCTGCAGAATGACACCCTCTATCTTTCGACATAATAAGCAAGACACACAGGAGCATAAGCTGTCTTCTTGAACGCACAAACATCCATCCGGCTTGCAGGCAAGTCAAGGTCATGGGAACGAGACGTGACGAACTCACAGACATGGCAAAATGTGCAGTATTTCCAATCACATTGATATCATTCAGAAAGTGTTGGGCAGTCACATGTGTAGCATGGTCGATGCAGGCCATCTGGGAGGCCGTTTGAGTACATAGACAGTAATGGGAACCATCTGGCGGCGTGAGAATATCACAGAAAGCTCCATAGCTACACGACAAAGATTTTGGACAATGTCAAAGTGAGCCCATGGATATGCTCATCGTCACGACAGCCCAGCTGACACTACACTGTACAACATTGTGCATCCATGTTATCTATCTGTGATTGCTGCTCTTACCAGGTGTCTCACTCTGCTAGACCCATACTGTTGCTTGAGTTCATCATCGATGACATGGTTGGGTATCGACAGTTCATCGAAGTTGTGCTTTTGACCAAGATGCAACCATACCAATCAAGACGCTGGAATCAACTTCAGCAGCGAGGGGTGGTATTGTTCTCCTCGTCCGATCGTGTCCAAAGACATAACATTCGCTGTGGCTCTGGTCAACTGTTGATGCAATTCATTACTCGGCCGTCATTCTTGTTTGCAAAAGACATCTGCAAAAGCCACCTGTAAAAGCCATTTGTAAATGTCACATATCCATAAACATAGGTGTACAGTGCACTGAGACCTACGCCTACATCTATGCCTCTGTGAACAGCCCTGGCGTGGCCAACTTGAAAACACTCGTATCCTAGACTGAACATGTATCCTCTTCATAATGACCTTCAACTGACTCTGTGTAATACTATGTATCCTGCTCGTCTTTGACTATTCACCAGGAGAGACCTGAACGACTTCTCTTCTCTTGTCTGCCCCGTGAATATGTTCAACAGACACAACTAAATGCTATTTCTCGACGAAACTCGGCTCAAGGCATAAATAAAACATGCTCGGCAATGTGGCTATCCTCTATAGGTCTTGACAATACAAGCCAACGAGTGCGGAGGCGGCCATCATGAAGTAGTCCGAATGGGTGCACACCAACCCAATTTGACATGCACAAACTATGCTTCTTGGCCGTGGCCTTGGCGTACTGTACTATTGCTTGAGCCCTGCCATTTTCACAGAATGGGGATAGCGAGAGCGAAACATCAGCTTAACGCAGTTTGGGGATTTAGGATTCAGCTTGAGCGATAATTATTTTTGTATCCAGGAATAGGGATTAAGAGTGCCGAGTTGCCAGGTGGCTCCTTGACAAGCCCACTCGACGCGCAATCACGGCGACGTACTTTGAGGAGATACTGAGGAGATTGATGGAGAGAAGAAGAGTAAGAATAAGAGCAATACACTAATAAGAATAAGAATAAATAAGATTTAGGGAGCACAGACGACCTGCCAGAATAGACGACTGTATCTCCGCAAGTAGAAATAAGTAAATGTCAATGTAAATAGGAACAGAACGAGAAGAGATAACGAAAGCGAGGGCTGAATAGCATTGGCATCTTACAAGTAAATACGATTCTCCTTTGAAACCCTTCCCACGTATGAGAAAGCAGCTGCATGGAGTATTGGCATGCAGTCGTAATGCTATAATGTGAAACGAGTGCCATCTTTGGTGACTATTAGCGGTAGAGACGGCGAGTAAAAATGACAAACAGCAAGAGAGTACGGATATAGACACAGAGGAGATAAACCGTGGAATATAATAGAGGAACAGAAAAATAGAGAAATAGAGAATGGTGACGAGGCCAATTGGGTCGAGGCATTGCGGCATCTATATCTAGGAGGCTTTGCGGATACTCTACATCGACCAAGTGAGAGAACTGACGCGTCTCATACCCAAGGGGGTTGACGTACCATCTCTGGGGACATCGCAGACTTGATGTGTCTCTTAGGACCGAGAAAACCCAGCCCAGCTGAGAGTAGAGCTTGTACAGAGGAGACGAGATGATCTAGGGATATTTGGACTTCTACTTGGATCAAGGAGATGCAGATGAAGTCGTCGTCGTCAGAGAGTTGACGTGGGATCACTAGCAAAGCCACAATGACGATTAGAACCTTGAGACCTTAGAATACAAGTAAAAGGTTAATAAGAACAAGGAGGGAACATGTCTAAATCTATTCATATCCCCGACTATGCACTATGCACAACCCATGAAGCTTTGTTTCGTTTGATTCTTATGGAAGTAATAAGAATATAACGATACTCCAACAATACAAGTGTGGGACCTGACGCCGACCAGCTCTTGTAACGAGGTTGTCTGCGCTCGTCGTCGTCACTGACGCGGCCTCTATGAGATGCCACCCCTTGTCGAGGACTATTTCGACACCACTACAGCAAGTATTACTCGAATGCCGACATTGGAATGGTGTAGAAAGAGTCTACGATAGGGTGTATACTCAAACAGCTGGTTAACATACTTCGTAAGGTTCATGCCTGTGTCGTTCATGTATAGTTTGTGGTATGCGTATCTTCTACAGTTCATGCGTAGTCACTGCTGTGTTGCTGTGTTGCTGTGCTTGATGTCTGTGCTGGTATGCTGTGGCATGTCACTGTTGACCCGTGCTCCTCGAGATAAACGGCCACCATATGTATCTCCGTGTATTGACTTCGTTCTTACTACTGATATATCTTGACATCTCTAACGCCCGCAATGGGGTGACACCATCAGCCCGATATCTTCCTTTCCATGAGCCTGAGCTGAGCGAGAGTAGCAACTACACATGCACACAAACATCAAACACACGAAAAACAATCACAAACACAAACACAGACACAACACGATGGACGTCCCGATCCTATACGTATAGTTTAAAGAGTCGAGGACAGGCAGCGGGACAGCCAAGTATAATGCTATATTACTACCAGGCGAGTATAAGGCCTGTTGACCGTTGTGCAAGATTAAACAGGTAACGGGCGTAATGGTTAAATATGCCGCCGATAGAAGAGTTCTCGTGCAACGCTTTTTAGACGATTAGAAACCAAACAGCAAAGAACAAACATGGCAATAATGTTCTTGAGGTCGATATCTGCCGTGGAGTTTGTTGGAGTTGACATGAGTCTTTGCTGGTTTATGGCATCTCGCGTATTTTTTTCGTCTTCATCTTCATCTGCGTCGCTGCTCTTCTCTGCCGTGCATCATTCTCTGCCGTGACCGCGGCCGTGTCTGCGTCCGTGTTGTGTCTCGCGTCTTTCAGCGCCTACAGTCTGCAGTCTGCGTCCTGTCCACGTCCGAGTCATATCTATCGTGTCTACCCCTACCGTATCTACAGTCAGTCTACAGTCTACGGTCGACAATATAGTCTAGAGTCAGGTCGTGTCTTGTGCATCCTCATATTTTGAGTGTGGCGTTCGCCTCTCTTGTGCATGTGTAACTCTGGCTGAGATTGATTTCCTTGTTTCGTTTCATCCCTCCTATCATATTTTTTGTCTATAACGGAAATATCTACTCATCTTCTCCGCACACGCCGCTCTGATTACATGCAACGTCTCACGAATGGCGAAATGAGTAGGATGAGGGATATATAGATCGATTAAAAAAGATCTAAAGAGGCAACGGCTATGATGTGCAGCTGTGCCACAGTCGTTTACCAGTCATTCAAACGTGAAGGAAGAGAGTAGAGTACACAATAAGGCCGTAAGGTTCGGGAAGGGAGCGGAGAGCATCGGTCAACTCCATGGACACAAACACATGCACAGCGGGATACAGATATTTGGTAGATATAAGATGCAGATAGGATACAAAATACAGGAAGCAGGAAGCAGGAAACGAGCACGAGGCAACGAGGGCACGAGGACAAAACAGAAACACAGAACACATGCTACAAAACACAAATCACAAAATACAAAATCCAGATGCACAGAAACACAGACACACAGAAACACGAACCTTATTTGTTTTGCAAGGGAATATAGAGAGACAGGCAGACAAAGCAGAGATAGAATGCCACTTTACCAGTATAAAACAAGCAAAAATAAAGTAAAGACGACCTGTCAGGTGGTGGTGACAATAACACAAGCACAACACAAACAATAAACACAGGCGAGTCTACGAGTACAAAATCCAGGATACGAGGTTGGTAACGGCCGTCAAATGTTTGTTCCGAGGTCACGGCTAGATATTCCCCGGCCGGGGGGTAGACGAGAGTGAATGAAGTAGACCTAGTAGATCAAGTAGACAAGATAGACAAACTAGACGAGGAAGCCAGATGAAGTCAAAGGCAAAGGCAAGGTAGGTAGGTACAGACATTTAACTAGATGCCTTGAAGCTGTAGACATCTACAAGCGGCAGCAGCTTGTCTCGATGCCGTGCCACCACTGATTTCCTCTGGTTGCAATGCTGTGCAACAGCAGACACATGCACATCACTGTTCACCACATCTGCACTCTCCAAACCGGCAGCTTGTGACTGCATCTACGCATCTACGCTGTATCCCAGACCGGCAAGCCTAGACGAGCACGGCAATCTTTATCACCTTATCCCTGTCTGTCTCACTTTTGCGACTCTTTACGAATCTTCAAGACTATTATTCTTTAAGTCTGTATCCCAAACTGGGGTTCGCTGTATTAGGAGGAAAAAAAACGTCAGGCTCGCTTCTGTAGTGGAGTAGAGTAGAATAGAGTGGGAAGAAAGAATATATTAGAATAGAGTAGACGGGACATCAGCCGTGTTTCTCTGTATCACTGTGTCCGCGTCTCATATTGATTGATGATTGCCTTGGAGTCTTTACATTTATGTTTTTATTTAATAGCTAGTCCACACTAGCAATCGCACCGGCCATACCACCGGGGAAAGGCGACCATGTCGCGGATGGTCTGCACGCCCGTCAGGTAGCAGAGCAGCCGGTCAAAGCCAAGACCGAATCCGCCGTGTGGTGGACAACCCCAGCGCCGCAGGTCGACATACCATCCCAGGTTGCCCTCTTCAGAGTTTGGGCTTTGATGCTCGCCCTCAATAGAGACACCTCCGCCCACGGGCATGCCTCGCGCCTTCATGGTATTGACAAGTTCGACCAGCCGGTACTCACGCATGGAGCCGCCTGCAATTTCGCAGAAATCGGGCACCAGCAGATCAAAGCAGTCAACCGTCTGTCTTTCTTCCGTTGTGGCCTCTTCGGTAGGTAGCATGTAAAAGGCCTTGCTCGCGCGCGGATACCGTGTAACAAACACAGGCATCGCACCCCCAACAATATCGGCAAGGTACTTTTCGTGCTCCGTCTGCAGGGGCGCTCCCCACGTGGGTGCGTGCTCAAACGCCACCGGTGCCGCCTGCAGCATCGCTACTGCTTCCGTGTAGGTGATGCGTGGCCAGCGCGCGCTCGACAGCAGCCCCTGCCACCGCTGCTCCACCACGTGCGCATCTTCCCAAGTGCCGGCCGATTTTTTGGTTTGCAAGAGCTCTTTCAACAAACGGCTGTCCTTGTTTTCTGCCGCAACGTACCGCAGCATATCCTCCACCAAGTCCATGACAGAGCCCATGCCGTCGACAAAGCTGACTTCGGCTTCCAGCATATAGAACTCGCTTAGGTGTCTTGGCGTATCGCTCTCCTCAGCACGGAACGTCGGCGACAGTGTCCAGACATTGCCCACGGCCTGGGCCAGTGCTTCTAGGTGCAGCTGCGTAGATACTGTGAGGTACTTTGGCGCGCGGAAGAAGCCCTCGGCGCCCTGTCCAGCCTCTGTAGAAGAGGCCTCAACGGAAGCGGGTGCCACGGTGAACACTTCACCTGCACCTTCGCAGTCCGACGATGTGATCAGCGGCGGCTGCGTCTGCACGAAATCGCGGCTCTCAAAGAAGCGGTTGAGCGATGCAATGACGTCGGACCGGAACCGCAGCAGCGCCGCATTCGTCGAGATGCGTGGCCGCAAGTGCGGCATTGTGCGTAGATATTCGGGGGTCTGGTATTTCTTTTGAATAGGGAACGTCTTGGCATCCGACGAGCCAAGAATGGCGACACTGTCAACCTGAAGCTCATGGCTCTGGCCTGCGCCTTGTGATGGACCCCATGAACCTTGCAGGCGCACGGCAGCGCCGTTGGTGATGCCGTCAGCAAGATGAGCCGGGACAACGGCCTGAAGAGGAGCGATTGATGAGCCGTCACCGAGCGTCACAAATGACACCTTTTTCATTGTCCGGACGGAGCGCACATAGCCGTGAACGGTGACGTCGGTGACAGCCTCGGCCGGTGACCAAGCCAGGAAGCCGGCGAGGGATGTGGGGTGTTTAGAGTCTGTTTGTGCAGAGTTTTGTGAAGAATAGTGGCAAATTGTTGGCCGAGACAGAACACAAGAGTTTGAGGGCTTGGCTGATGGCCGCCTTGATGTCGTTTTTGTGAGTGGTACCGCCGCCGTCGTCGACATGGTCCGGAGCGTTGCTGGTGAAGATGAAGCCGCCACTCGTGACGAGGCCCGCAGAACAGGGCGAAATTGGCACTTCATTGTGTATCTATATTTTGACCTTTCATTGAGGCTCAAGAATATAAAAAGCCAATTAACCAATTACACATCAATCGCCGATAGCAGATGGCCGTATGAATCACTCGCTACTGCGCATCGTGACATGAGGTCGGCGCTCACTCCCACAAAGTCCCACCTGTATTATTCTGCCGCCTGTCTCCGCCTAAATTTAATGAGAACTCAGTACCCAGTCTGTCAGCACAGCTCTGCGGGTGTGATATGGGGCAATTGCTACCAGAGCCAGCGGGGCGGTAATAATGACTAAAAATAATTTAAAATTTAATTGCTTAAATGAATAGCTGCTGCATCTTGATCGCGCCTTCCCTACAAAGAGACACGGCACGAGCCGTCATTTCCCTTCCGTCTCTTGCCTCTTTTGCTCGTCGGAGCTGGCCAACACCGACGTCGTTGTAGAGACGCCTACTCTTTATTTAAACTATTTGAAATGTTAAGACCTTAAGATTTAACATGATAACTGGGCAAATGAAGCGCAATGGAAGCTGAGTCCGATTTATTCTCAGCTTCAGCTTTCATTACCTGGTCTTATGCTGTCTTATTGCTCTGATGCTTTGGCTCCCCCATTTTCATTTCTCCTTTGTCGTCATCTAACTCTTCGCTTATCATATCATATCAAGCTATCCTCATCTGCGTCCTCATCTGCGTCCTCATTTGCGTTCTCACCTTGTTCCTATCTTTATCTTCCCCATATATCATCTCACCTCCACGTCTGCTACTCACTTACTCGCCCACCCAGAAAGCCATTTGTCATTTATCAGGTCTCTTTGCTCCGTCCGTCTCATCCTTTAACTTTCCCAGCTGTCCTACAGCCTTATTTCTGCTCCCACAATCCTATTCCTTTATTCCTTTGATCATCCCTCTGCTACACAAACTTGCAGATCAGCGCGCAAAGCGGCCGGATTATCTGATTTCCTTTTTTCGACTCCTTAGGATTCTTAAACATACATTTCCGCATTTGCGATTCCCGGGCCTGATCTACAGTATCCCTCCTTTGGCGACCTCTAGCCTCTCTTGTCTCTATTTGTCTCTAGTAGAGTTTTATTCAGCAGTTATTGTCTAACAGTTCAGTCGAGCTTGACTTTGATCGGCTCCCTTGCCTATCCGCGCAGCGATTTGCAACATTCCTGCATTCTAAGCTGATACCTATGCTTGTAGGCAAGAGCATTGCATGACCGGTGAGCACTGCCCATTGTTTATTGCTGATATGTGTATCGGAAAATCGGAAAATCTGTAAATCATTATCCGCCAACCTGCCCATCCGTCCACCTACAGCTCTATTTCTGTGTCTCCGATCACTTCCCTCTTGGCTTGTATGTTTCCTGCCCCTGAGAAAAAGGTCAAACATTTAACGATATGAGGCGCCACAAGTACTCTCTCTACAATATCAGAGCACCGGAAAACCAATAACAGAAGCAACTACAAAAGCAACTACAACCTACAATCCCCATCAAGATACTACATTCCCGTTAGAATCAAACGAGAACCTTCATATGTGCTACCCTCTCCTTTTCTCCTTCCACCCTTCCCATTTATCTCACAAAGAAGCATTGCTGGACGTAGAGACTCCCGGGACCACCCAATTTGCCCATTGAGTCTAGCTCGACGGTGTAAAGTAACAGTCTGCGCCCTTTGGTAATGCATGCTCTCTGTTTTTTCTCTCTTTCTTTTTGCCTCCCTTTTCTTTCATCTCTCCTTACAGGTAAAATATCTGAACGGTTCAAGACTTTGACTTCCGGAGGAGGATGCTCTCGAACCACTTTATGCTCATCTTTGGTAATGAAAGCAAGATTCAAACTAACTACAAAAGTAAACTAGGACAAAATGAACAGCACTAACAACACAAACAAAACCAACACTAACAAACTGATAGAACTCTCAGCAGCTGCATCTTGGTTCATGCATGAACCCTGCATGAACATGCATGGCCGCGGGCCCAGTTCCAGTTCTAAGCTCTAGCCGGCATAGTCTGGAACAGGCATGGCCAGCCATTCCTGTATCCTTTCCCTCATAGATACAGGAATAATATCAGATCAGCAGCTAAAGACCGATGCCAATCTCCCAGCGAGGAGTGGCCATCGGCGCTGAAGAGGTGCCATCTTGCATGAGTGATATGCAACATGTCAGATGCACTGTGCTGGTCTCATTCTTATCAGCCTGATTAGTTGTATGCAGGGCCGATGTATCATTTTTCTTGTTGATATTGTTGATAGTGTCATGATTCTGTATCATATTTCTATATCGCATCTGGGGCGATTTGTTCTTATTATCACATCTTGTTTCACACCGCCTTATAGACCTGCCATGGTAGCTGGAAGTAGCTGGAAGAGAGTCTATGCTTTCTCCACTATCAGCTCTGATTCACACATATGTTTCCGTAGATTGCATATGCTTGGATTGCATAGATTGATAGACGCAACGTGATATTTGATACCGCAATCGATACTAGACTCGATGCTTTGTGGACCAGCAAATATGCAGTTTGGCCACTCGCCAGTGCAAAAGACGGCGTTTAATTTCACTCTCTCCGAGGCCAAGCACTACCGTCAACCCGGCCCCCAAAATGGGAGGCGGCCTGTCTTTACCGTTGATTTGCTTCTCGAACTTGCTTTTCGAAACTGTGATAACCGTCAATTTGACTTTTCTTCTCCACTGTCAGCTCCCTCTACCACATTTCCAGACAATTTTTCTTTTCTTTCTGTTTTTATTTTTATTTTAACAGTCTAACTCTTTGAAACTATTTTCTTTACTTTTGCTCGTCATGGACCTGCCTTTACACTGAACTCCGAAAAAAGATGCTCCGTTGATAATATACTAAATCCCAAACATTGAACATCGAATATTGAATATTGATACTGCACCTCTCCGAGCTAGTCCTGGGCAGACCATTATTCTGTTATCATGCATTTTCTTCTCGTCATATTTGATATACATACAGTTTCTATTTACCTCTTACTTCTACTTTCCAACCCCCCCCCCCCCCCCCCCCCCCCCCATCGGGATGCAACCCGCTTGTCCCAGCAATGTATAATTGTAGTGTCTCGGCGGGAAATGGGACCCTTTTTGTTATTCCTAGTTACCCTTTTCTGCTTCCTGCATATCTCTTAGTGGCATTTAGAATACCATGCTTAGCTTTTGCACACGCTCTCTCTCTCATACACATACGATGCACATTTTCTCCCAAGTGCTTGCACACACGCATACACACCCTGCACTCATTCCATCATAGTGCTGAAACCGCAGCCTCCTTTGATTTTATTCACCATCTTTTCCTCTTCCCTATTTTCTGCCCTGCACCAGCATTTTTGTCATAGCTCGTAGCAGTTCCACACTCCCACTTCCAGAACACCAAGTAATGATCACTGGACACTGACCACCGACACCGACACCTCGGCGGTTCTATACAGATAGCCGAGCATACCAGATTGGTACTAAAGAATCTAAAGATCAATGGTGGCCATGTACCGTTCTACACTCTTTCTCCGTTCACTTCGTAGAAGACGCCAACAGACGTCAAATAAACATGTAAGCTAGTCTTCCAACCCTATGCCAATGTAACCTTGGCCTCTCGCTTGGACTCGAAACATGCCGACCTATCCCGGTAGACGGGGTTTATATTACAGATGATACATAGATATACAGATGGAACAGATGGATCTTACAGAAAACCGATTCGGCTGATCTCGCACAGACCCGAACCTTGACTGGCATTGTACTACTTGCTGGGTGGCAAGATGTCAAGATTGTGTACTAATTAGATTGTGCCATGATAGATCTCACATCCGTGCCTGAACACGACGTCTGACCTTGGAGTTAATAGGAGATAAATAGAGCAGAACAAATATACACTGTATACAATTTGTAAAAGCTGTTATATTCAGCTGTTGATAAATTCACAATGTTTGTTGCTTATATTTTCCATATATTTTCATACATCCCACAATTCGAGAGCTGAAGAAAAGAAAACAATAGGAGGCTAGCGAATCGCATCAGCTGTATCAAGAGGCAGCCTCCCTGGCATAAGAATGAATATAAGCTAGTGTAATCACGAGCATTGTGGAATAATGGAACTCGAATACACGCTCTATTCGGAATATAGCACAGCAGATGAATATGAAGAACAAGACGAATTTAAAATAAAAAAAAAAAAATTAAAAAAAATTAAAAACAAATAGAACAATAAAGCATGGAGGACTGTTTAATACAAAAAAAACAGTGCATCCAGTGTTGCTTGCTCCCTATAGAAGCATACGCCCAAAGCTGGCATGAGCTCAACGTGCATTTAAATTAATGTAGAGTTTATCATGATATCAATTAATTTAATGATTTACCGAGCATCATCTGAGATTTTCTACACCTCAGCTCATGGTCCTTCTCGGTGAACTGAGCATTCCTGGGAAGCCCAGTGCTGTTCCGACAAGCCGGATCGCATGCTTCACTCGGTGAGCCTCCCTTGGGCTGGTTTTATTCTGATTTAATTATTTTTAATTAATATATTTTACTCCTTCCTCTATCTTCTCCATACTTATCGTTTCTTCTTCGTTTCTTCTTCGTTTCTTCTTATATCCTTTAGACCCTCATCTCGTATCATTGACCTATCTCGCACATGGTCTCTTATCCTCGCTCCGTGCTAGACTCTCTCACTTACACTGACCACGCGTGTCTCGTCTACGCTTGTGCTACCCTTTTTGTAGATGTATTCTATTTCTGTAGTGTCTTTTATAATGTCTTTTATTAACCGTCTAATCAGTCCCCTTTGACTCTACCCGATCTGCCTGACTGTGCTTTGACAGGGAGGGTGTACTGTCCCAGACAGCTACTAGACAGCCACCAGACGGCATTCGGGCGAAAAGAGGTGACACAAAACGTCAACCGCTCGCTTGGAGGCTGCTACTGTCTGGTCCCTGTTGACAGGTAATGCAGGTGCTTTAAGAGACGGAGTACAGACTAAAACCTAAATATGGAAATAGTAGGTACTAGAAAAGAGAGAGAAAAAAAAACCAAGAAGAAAAACAAAACTCCGACAGAGACAAAGGTTCAACGTTGACGAGATGAAGTCATGATCTGGCGAAATGACTGACTGAAGCTGAGGCCGTATGCTGCTGATCTCGACTACGTAACGAGTGTCTTGAGAAAGCAAGTGGCAAGCGGACAAGTGAAAAGCATAATGATGATAGAGGTGTAGTTTTTTCAAAGAGGCATGCTTGGATGCAGCCGTCTAATCAAAATCCAGAATGATCAAAAACCAGAGCTGCAAGGTTAACGCACGAATGCCCCCTCGGAGAAACGGACTCAGCTTGCATGAACGTGTGAAGTAATAAATGTAGCGAGGAATATAAACTAAATAAATCACATAAAAGAGACAAAAAAGAAGAAGAAGAATGTATTTGCACACACTCACACCAAAGAGAGATGAACGTCTGATGTAGCCTTGCTGCCTCGTAGTTTGTCCCAACGAAGTAAAAACCTAATGTATGTCTCTCTTTGGTTTTATTTTATTATACATCTTGTTTTTAATATTTTTTTAGTATGCCGGGGTTTGTTTTATGTCTACTCTCTTTTTTTTCTTTTTCTTTCTCCCCCCTCTTCCTAGCTAGGCATGTCATTTTTCTTTCCTTTTGCATCTCGAGTTCTTCTTTTATTCTTTTAATCTTTAATTCATTTATTCTATTATTCTAATACGCTGCTCTGTTAGCCTTACTTTATATCCATTAATTAACTCCTGAATTTACTTTTATTCTACTCGCACACCCTCGACTACTTCACTTATAAAGTCTCGGTATTTTCACCTCATATTTAGACACTATTATACAATCACATCTAATCACATATATAAAGGACGTCCTGACTTCTCTTCTTTATCTCATCTCATCTCAACTCGTTCAACCCATCCCATCATTAACTCTCACCTTTCATATTTTGATACATCTTTGGTTACTTCCTTTGACTATATCAAAGACACCACAAGTCTCTATTATACTCATATATTCATATACTCATATACCTGACGAGATATACCAAAGCTACCAGACTACTTTACATCATGCCTAGTTCAACGTCAAAGTCCAAGCCCAAGGCTTCCGAAGTGGCTGCAGACACTCGGCGCAACTACATCCCACTCATTAGGAACGAGTACAGCCACGTCTATTATACACACTCGCAACTTTTCCCCCACCCTATTCTTGATCTGATCCCGACCTGTGCACCTCCCTATGGCCGGTTACCAACCTTTTGTAAGTCTTGCGGCTCAACATATTATAAAAATGCTTACCACATTCTAACAAACCAGTCATACGAGACGGTGACCCGATCTTTATATCTGCCCAATGGGCGGCTCATCTATGTCAACAAAGCGCAACCCAGCAGGCCGTGCCGTTTATCTGCTCAGCCAACGATAAGCGGCCCGGCGGCGACTGGGAAACTGGCGTAGCCGGGTGCGAAGAGCGTCTGTGCCGGCGAAGCACACTCTCGGCCACTCTGGCTACGCCCGCTGCCGGCACCTACGAGTCCAACTACCCCATTCCCATTCTCGGCGGTATTCTATCCGAGCATGTTGTCGTCTTCCGCGGCCCCGCCGACCGGTACGAGCGCATGGCCCCCGAGGACTGGTGCGTGCTGCCGGTGATATCTGTGCCGCCCGTGCGCTGGCCCAAGCTGACGCAGATGGGCACCAAATACTCGTTTGCCGAGGAGCGTGCCATGGTGCAGGACAAGATCCGCGCGACGCTTCTCATCTGCATTGCGGCAGGGTACACGGACATTGTGATTGGTGATTTCGGGCTGGGCAACGGCTACCGCAACCCGCCGCAGGAGATGGCCGAGCTGTGGCGCGAGGTGATTCTGTGGGACAAGGACATCCGCGGCCGTCTCAAGGGGGTGTGCTTTGTGTTTGAAGACCCCAAACAGAGCACGACCAAGCTGATCCTGGACGACCTGAACAAGAAGAGCCGCAGCGGCCGGTCATCGGGCTCGTCGTCGTCGTCGTCGTCTTCAGCCAGTTACATTACCGACTACGAAATCTTCCACGCCGTATTTGACGGCGACGAGATCCAGCGGTTCCTAAACGAGCCAGACCCGCGGTACGGTCTAGGCACATTGATGTCACCAAATTGATTCTTTCTCTGAGTTATTTCTTCCTTTATTTATTTCCTTATTTCTTTGGTTCATTTATTATTATCGGCTCTCTCTTTTGTTTATCCGTTCTTTTATGTTTCTTCATTCCTCTATTTTCGATTGTCTGATCTCCCTTGAAATTCAGATACTACGATCTACCATGGAACACTCTCAGGGAGAATGGAGATCAACGTGTGGCTCGTTGTTCGCTTTCTGCGCGGTTTGTTTTCTTTCTCCTCTTTTCCTTTTCTTCTTCTGTTCCTTGCTTCTCTTTTCCCCTAGTTTTTGCTCTCTTTTTCAATACGTTGGATACGCTTGAAAATTATGGGACTGTTGGTTATGATATTTTATCTGTTGTCTGTTTTCTTTTGTATGGCTAGAAGATTGTTTACTTTATTTTATTTTTTGCTTCTTTGCTGTAATTGGCTGTTGGCTCTCGTTATCGGACCGCGTTCAAAATTGACATTTCAAAATCAAACTATCTCGATCAAAGAGTGACAAATACTTTTCACCTTGCTTTCGCAGATGACAGATCCGGCAGTCATGCAAGTAGAATCTGTCACTGGCACACAGAATGCCATTTAATATATCTCGTACATACGATTTAGGGACTAGATCAGACTATGAGTGGATTATGAGCTAATACATAGCAAGTGAATCATGGTCGATATAGGGATACCCTCAGATCCGATGGGCATCACGGCTGAGACTTGCAATCGAGCATCGGGGGTCTCAAGTCTATCAAGTCTGTCGATTCGGACTTGACTACAAAGAGAGCTAACAGAATGCGTCCATCAGAAACGAGAAAATCAAAAATTGTTGGCAAGCATAGATGTAGGAGTGGCGGTCAATATTTGTCAAATAGGATCTGTGCCACGAGTGGAGAGGGAGGGCAGATCCAGCAGTCTACTGAACCGGTCTCAGGTAAGCTTGGATTGTTTCATTATCTCAATTTCTCTTTTCTGGCCCTGTTTACTATATTATCTTTTGTTCAACAAAGCCTGGTCACACCTAACTGATACTGACGTCCTTGCTATGTGCAGAGGCATCCAAGCATCTATACACTCAAGCTGATATGCGGAGCACGAGGAGTGCCTGCATGAGCTTAGGTGTCTGCACCTAATGTTTTAACTCGACTATCTTGAGTATTATATGATGGAGATTGCCGAGGAAGTGAGGCAGTGGGTATTGATATACAATGCACTCGTATCACTGCCGCCCTGTACCATCATCTCCGTAGGTAAGAGAGGCTAGAGTGAGACCTGTAGTATATTTTATCTTAGCTTGGCGTGGGGAGGGCTAGCCGCACGGAGTACTTGTATGTTCGTGTTGGGTCTGAATTACCGGAGGGCAGGTTCTAGCTCCCTTCTCTTCTTCAGACTCAGGTCCCTTGACTAGGGGGTGCTTTGATGATCGTCCCTCTATGATGTCTAACAGGCTGGTTAACTCAGTAATTACACTTGATTCAAAAGATATACTCGGCAAAAACAGGCTACGGGTTGAGGACCAGACTTCAGACTAGACTTCAGACTAGGTTCTACAGAGTAGACTCGGAAGAGAGGCAGTGCATGCGCTGGAAAACAGTGTTAGTCTCGTGAGTGTATGCAAGAGATGCAACCAGAAGGATGCTTAGTACAGAGATCGGCAAGCCTGTAGTTTTGGAGTTGCGTTGTTGCTTCGAGGTGTATATATTGCAATATTGCAAATAAGCCGGAGATGTGGAATGTGATAAGGGGTGAAGGATGAAGGGTGAGGGTGAGGGTGAAGAGTAAACCAAAACATCAAAAAAATATAGTCAGCAGCAGAAGAAGAAGAAGAAGAAGAAGAAGAATAAAGCGAAAGCGAAAGTGGAAGCGAAAGTGGGAGCTAAAGAAAAGAAACGCAAAGACAAGAAGAAAAAGGAATAAAAAGAGAGACAACCTTGCTCAGCTCTGCCTCGTTCTGCATCACTTAACTGCCGCCTGTCTCATCAGGTGAGCATGCAATGGAACCTAGAGAACCAAGATTTATCAGACAGACATGTTGGGTGAATAACGGTGCTTTGTTTGACAGAGCCGTTCCTGGAAACCAATCCCCGGGGTTTTTAAGGTTGAGCCAGACGCCAGAGACGGTTTCTGCATCCCATCAAAGCTATGGGTCCTCTGCAAGGAGAAGATGGCAAGGTCGTATTAACCATCAAAGAGGTAAAGGACGCGAGAGTCTAGTATTGTTAAAGTGATTAATTATTCGTTAGTACTTTGGACTACTATCAGCTGTCACGTTTCCGTGTCAGCTGTCAGATTCGCGAGGATGTGCGGAAATCAAAGGATGAGCTCGCTAGCAGGGGATATGAAGGAACGCCGAAAGGTGGTTTTTATCAATGCACGTTTATTATTGGATAGAAATTGTATTTTTACCAAACAGTTGCTCTTCCGAGTCGTAGATGGAGTGGTCAATAGGGGCTTGTTAGAAGCCATGATTATTGATGACGTTGACTGATAGTATTGGTAATATTGACGATAAAGGAGACAGCAAACAAGAAAACAAAGAAGAAACCGAAAAAGAAAACGAAGAAGAAACAAAGACAAGAAAATAAATAAATAAAACCCAACCCAATAACACATGCATGTCTCATACCAAGTTGTCAGAGGTGCTGCAGCAGCCTCATCTGGGCAGCAGGTGAAGTCCGGCCTCGAGAATCTTGCCGTGTATTCGAACATCTGGCTTGGACTCTGACATATTTCTATCATCTTTAAATCACCTGTCCTGTCTATACGACCCCTGCCACATCCCACGTAGCGTCACTCCTCACTTGAGATATTCACACTATGCACAGCACAAGCACAAGCACAAGAACAAGCACTTGTATGTTTAATCCGTAGTTGCTATTCATCAATAAATCCGTCAGACTATGCGTATTTGCTTTTGCATGGCTTTCTGCATGGGCCCAAAGCAGCTCAGCACTTTTTTTGACAAGCAGAAAACTCCGTAATAAGCGAGGCCCGCCTCGATGCTCTAGGCAACTCGTATCTTGGTTCCTCTTGTATATCACATTGTCTGTAAAAGGACATCCGTAATAATCAAATAAGAACATCATGCTGATCATGCTGATCAATGAGGGGTTTGAAGAAACAAACAAGCCAGGATCTTGATGTCATCGAGCCAAATCCAGAAGGTAATCAAATGGATATAAAAGGCTGGTATAAGTATTTTCAAGCTATTTTGAAAAATAGAAGAATAAAAAGAAAGAGATAATCACGAACAGAGGAAATAATAATTCATAGATCATAATAGGAAACCAATCAACTGCCGAATACTAGCTATCCAACCATCACCACTCTGCATGTTCACTCGGGGTGAGCGTGGTGGCCTCCAAAATCCAACCTCCCCCTCCTCCCCCTTGTCCACCTCATGATGATTTTTGAGATATTTATTTCTAATCCGATTCCTTCATATTCCTTCATACACCGAGATGCTACAGCCGCTCTCGCATTCGTGCAAATCAGACTGTCTCAATACACCTTGAGAGACCTCTATTCTTATGTAAGATTATAGCGCCCAACTATTCCGGACGGATCTCAGCTGCATCACCTCACTCCTACCACTCTAGAGCCGTACCATAGCCACTGATCCTTCACTTTGTGACTGATCCTTCACTCTGTGACTGATCCGTGCCCTCGGTCATTGATCCAGTGATCCAAGCATATTGACCTGGCGGGCGGATCATGCAGAGTGAAATGAGGGTTCAATAGCTAGGACGATATTTACAGAGCAAAGCATTGAAAGATATCCCCGAAATCACGACTACTCCGTGACGGCCAGAGACTATTTCCCGACGTGTCTCTCTAATGTCCGTGTTAGTACCGTAAGGCTGTATCAATGCTCCGTGATGTCTTACAGCGAGGTGAGCATGTCGGGAGATCGTAGGGGTGAGTGTAGAAAGCTAACATTTGTTCTTTGTTCTCTGTTTTCTATTAAGCAAGATTGGAATAGTGAGACACTTTAGTCGACACTGGCCCTCAATATGATTGGCATTCGATTCCTTGTAGCCTTTTCAGCCTCTGAGCCTCCTACGTTTGTTTCTAGTAATCACTATTCACATCGGCCTCAAGCCTCAGATTGTTCGGCTATATTTTAATATTGTCATGACAAATCCGACTGCCAGAAACTTGTGCTCATATTCCTTCCATTGCTGACCAGTACGTGATCCTTGATCCTAGAGTCTCCGTCTCGGCGTTCTTCTCGATGCCTATGCATACCCGGCTTCAGGTATACATTCACTGTTCGAGTACAAGTCAACATGTCTACAAGTCTACTCTGCATGTCTACTCTATATGTTTACAAGTCTACAAGTACGGTCTAAGCCAGGTCCTTGGGTACGGAGCACGGGCACACGACGGCGTATTACTACCACACCATCACATCCGCCCTTGTCATAAGAATAAAAATGAGGCGCCGCAACCAACAGTTTTCGTCCCAGAAAGCAAGCAACATGCGCGTGGGAGCGGAAGAGAGGCGTGGCATGAATAAAGAGGTGTTGGTTGCATTGGTCTGTAAATATAGTCTGCATGGCCAATTGGCTCGTTGGCTTCTCGTATGTGTATAGTATGTAAAAATATGCCAGGGCCGGGTATGATCCTACTCGATGCTGAATATGAACAAAAGATTTTGATTTTATGGAGAGGACAAGATAGGGTATAGTATTTCTTAAGGTAGAAGAAGTCATTCGTAATTTCAACTGTTTTTGCTTTCTTCTTTTCTTCGTCTTGTTTTATATATATATTTCTTTTTCTTTCTTCTTCTTTCTTCTTCTTTCTTCTTCTTTCTTCTTCTTTCTTCTTCTTTCTTCTTCTTTCTTCTTCTTTCTTCTTCTTTCTTCTTCTTTCTTCTTCTTTTTTCTTCTTTTATCATCAACCCCCTCCATTTAGCTATCATCTTTCTCTACCATTCCATCGCGGATCGAGCGGTTCCAACAGAAAGGCTGAAGTCGAGGGCCAATATATTTCTTCTTTCTTGCCTTCTTCCGATTGATGACCCTCCCTCCCTCGCTACTTTTGCCTAATGTATCATAACTGTCCAAACATGTTCTGTCCTTTTTCACTGACATGCTTCACCCGCCCTCCCCCAGGCTATCACTCATGTGATCTGAGGCCCGTTCTCGACTGACGATCACCTGCCATCCAAATCTCCAACAGCCCGAGGGCTGAGAGTCTGATGTCGTTGCATCCGAGTGAGAGACTGGAAGACCTGACGTTGATACAGCACATCTACATCTAGTCCACGCAGAGCAGTACCTAAACAATGCTACGGAGCAGATGTAAATCCTGCTGTCACGGAGTGCGCCGCCTCACGGGTGGCGATCCGGGAAGCTCGTATAGCGGCCGAGTGACATTCTGATATTTATTCTCTTTATTTATTTTAATAACATGCTTATTACTCGAAACAAAAAGAGACTACCTGCTTTGGTAACACTTTGTATTTATTCTGTAATGAGTTTGTGTTATATGCCTGTTTCGTTTTTGCACGTTGTGGGATATCACCACTTTGATTTCTTTGATTTTCCTTGTATTTGTATCAGCTTTTCTTGCCGATACTGCCTTGACTACCTCGCACTACTCCTATCTCATTGCCCCCGCTTACCTATTGTCATCATGGGTGGGTGGATGGGCTGAATTTTGGTTGGTAGAGCACTGGCCATTGGTTATGCATGCTTGTGAGCTGCACACTACACCCTCGCATCCCTGCTCTTTTGATTGTGGTCTCCTCTAAAAGTGCTGTTCTCCTTTTATGCAGCCCTTGAAAACAAACACTATCAGTTCTGACGGCGTCTGATAGGCTGATTGCTGATATAAGACGACATGAAAAGGGGCATCAAAACAAAGCCACACAGTCACATTGTAGGTGTATTCATCTGATTTAATACTATTTGAAATCGTTTATTGCATTTACTTTTGTTAATTCTTTTCAAACATTGGCATGTGAGAAAATAAATAGAGAATTAAAAGTAGACAAACAGGACTAATAGGATAGGCAGAACGCAGCAAGCACAGTGAAAACAACCCCCCCTGGAACGCATATCGCCGCTTTCATTTCTCATCGAGCAACTAGCAAGGACAGTTATGAAAGAAAAGCACAAAAGCACAAGAAATAAACACTCAAAAGAGTAGACGCAAGATAGACGCAGAAAAAAAACAAGACACATGATAAACCTCCTACCCAATGTGAAAAATGCTGCAATGTGCAATGCTGCAATATTGATTGATATCTGCATAAACCCCTAATACTCTCCGTCTCCGTACAGATAAGAAAATAAAGAAAGATCACCAGTATCCCGGCCGCAGACCGCCAAACGAGGCTGCCAGCGCCGACGTGGTATCTCCATAGTCCTCTCTCTTCCGCTGTCCGCCCAATTCCAGCTGCACGCTCTTGTGGATGTGCACGAGCCAGTCCACATAGCTCTGTGCCTCGTTGTTGCGGTCCTCCACCAGCAGCCGTGCAAACTCCAGCTCCGCGCCGTCCAGCTTCTGCCGCGCCAGCTGGATCGTAAGGCCCTTGCTGCCCCGCATCGTCTTGAGGAACTCGATAATGTTGCGCACCTGTGCGTTGAGGTGCGTCGCCAGCACCGGCAGCGACGACATGTACGGGTCGAGGCTCTTAAGCGTCTGCAGGTCCTCGCCAAACAGGTCCGCAATCAGGTTCGGCGATGTGTGCTCCTCCAGCCACAGAATGCACTGCTGGCCATTGTCCACCAGGTACACGCCGCCCGCCTCGACACGGCTAAACGTCGCGCGCATCGTCGGCGGCATCTTGAGGTGGCCCGTCTCCGGATCGGGAAAGCCCTCTTCCGGCTGCAGCGTGTGCAGCGGCAGGATCCGCGGGTATAGGTATAGACTCAGCTCTAGCGCGCCCATCGACCGGATCATGCGCAGCTCGTTGACACGGCGGTCGCCCGTCTCGCTGCCCGCCTTGAACGCGCGGCACTTGAGCAGGCCCAGCATGTACATGCAAAACTCCTTGAGCCGCTCCGGCATGATAAGCTGCGATGGCGGGTGTGCCTGCGATGCCTGGTGTTTGCGATACGCCGACAGCACATCGATAGTGCGCTCCGTCAGCCATGCGCGCGTATCCTTGAGGTTGGCCGAGGTCGTCGCCAGCTTGGTGGCCGCCTCCTTGGCCAGGATCGAGTACACCGCATCCTGGTCCACAAACTTGAGACTCTCGCGCGAGCTGTCGCTCACACTGGCAATCACGTTGCTGCACCGCACGCGCCGCTGGCCGCTCGCCGTCGTGTACAGCAGCGCCGACTGGAAGTGTGCGTCCAGCTTGCTGTCCAGCTTGCCATCGTAGCTAAATGTGATGCCCAGCGCCTTGTCCTCGTCAATCACGCCAATATCCAGGTCCGAGCCCACAGTGTGCTGCACAAAGTTGCCATGGTAGCTTGAGATCTGCAGGCCGTTGCTGCACCGAACCTTGACGAGTGCCTGGTAGCCCGTGTCGCGCGTCACCGTGTGCTTCACCTCCAGCGACAGCTTGGCATTGTCGCGGCCGGCAATAAAGTTGGGGTAGTAGAAAGACTCGCCACCCGTTGTCGCCGATAGGTGACCGATAGTGGCAATATCGAGATAGCCGCCCGACGGCGCTGCCAGGAAAAAGTCGACACCGATGCCAGCACCCGACATCCGCTCGGCTGCTTTCCGCCAGCCAGGGTGCTCGGTCGTGTACAGCTTCTTGTCCATCTCACCCAGCGGGTGCTTGCCGTCATCGCGCATAAACAGACGGCCAGGACCCCATGTCGGCAGTGTCGACACGGAGCACACAATCTTGCCACCCGTCAGCTCCAGCGCGGCAATGGCTGCATTCAGCGTTGACAACAGTGCAGGTTCTGGGTTCTTAATCGTCGAGAACATTTGTGGCAGGCGCGTCAGCAGCGATGTGATCACAGCTTTGGATTCGTAGGGGTCGACAAACAGGCCGTCGCTCAGGGGAACAAACGGATCCTCGATATCGGGCATAATCATCATTTGTGCCTGCTCAAGGTTGGAATTGACGTTGTAGAAGTGAACCTCCTTGTCATAGGTCACAAAGCCGACACGCGCTCCCTCGGGGATGCTACGCTTGGGCTCGCCGTCCTCGCCCACCTCCTCACCGTAGAGCGCGTTCAAGATGCCGTCGCAGAAAGACTCGAGGAAGCCACGGTTGTATGACTCTTGTGTGACGTCAATCACAAACAGCCATCGCAGGCCCACGGGCTCCCTTGTCCAGTACTCCTTGGGCACTACAAACTCGACCGTGCCGCGGCTCAGCTCAGGCCGCTGGTCGCGGTCGTTGCGTACGCCTTGCGGCGATGTTGCACAAAAGTACTCGGGTGGTGTGTCGTTGGGGTACGTGCACAGGTTGCACACAAACTTGTCGCCGCCAGAGCGGAAGACCATAAATGGGTTGATGTAAGCACGGCACCGCCTACACCGCGGAGGACCGGCCTCGCCAAAGTCAAGCACGGGCACGGGCAGCTCGCCGACCTGTATCGGGGCCAAAGGCTGCAGCAAGAGACCGAGGGGCAGGCCCGTCTCCTTGAGCGACTCAGGGGATGCAGGGATATTGTTCATCGTCAGGCGCGTGTACTTGGGCGACGAGTTGCCCTGGTCAAAGGCCACAAACGAGATGGAGGCGGGTGGGGGAACATGGCGCTCAAAAGTCGGGTAGACGTTGGTCAGGAAATGCGGCTGCACGCTATCACGCGACAGGGGCACGCTGGGAATGTCGTCGGGCGACACCTTTTGCTGGCCAGATGCAGGAACCACGGCGGGCATAGGGCCGGCATCACCACCAGTAGCGGCGCCACGAGCAGCAAAGCTTGCAGGGTCGGCAGGCTGCGCAGGGTTGAACGGTCCGTTGGCCGGGGTCGGGAACTGGCTCATCTGGGGCGTCATGCCGCCGTTGTCGAAGCCGGGTGTGCCTGGGATACCTGGGATACCTGGAATTCCTGGAATGCCTGGGATGCCTGGGATGCCTGGGATGCCACCGACAATTTCGGGCTGTGCGGACATGGCGGCTGCCGAGAAGGATCCACCAACGGGTGCCTCGACAGTGTGGTATGCGTGACGGTCCTTCTTCTTTTTCCGAGTGGCAGCTGCTGTGTATTGGTTGGGGTCGCCACTAAGAGTCATGCCGCCCATCTGTGCTGCGAGGCCACCGTCATCGCCGATCAGGCCTGCTGCCGGAGGGGGAGCTCCAAAGCCCGCGGCGGCAGGCGAAGCTGTGCCATAGGGTGGCTGCTGCTGCTGCTGCTGCTGCTGCTGTCCGGGGTACTGCTGTGGTGGCGCACCATAGCCTGCTGGAGGCGGTGCCTGCTGCTGCTGAGGGTATTGCTGCTGCTGCTGGTACTGCTGCTGAGCAATGGGGGGAACAAAGGTTTGTGCGGCGGGCTGAGAGGTTCGCTGGGGGTCGTTGGGGTCGAGCTGCTCGCCATGGCCGAGGGCATGAAACATTGCGTAGTCGGACATAATGGCGACAGAATGAGAAATCGAGGAGGGTGGAAGTCGGAGATGCAGAGAGCGTAAAGGTTCAAAAGGGTCGTTCTGGTCGAGATCACGACGATCAGGTCGAAGAGGACGAGGCCGTCGAGGTCGTCGAGATCGGCAATCGAAAGATGAGACAAAAGAAAGAAGATGAAGCTCTTGAAAAGAGAAGAAAGAAAACAGCTCGCACACGCTTAGACTGCCCTGTTAGTCCATGCTATGTGGGAATCGAGTGGTAGAGAAAGTTGTAGAGATGTTACACCTGGCGCGTGGATCGTGGGATCTGGTCGACGCCAAGGCAGTGCAGAGAGTCAATAGTGGTGTTTTGGTGGTGGAGGTGGTGGTTGGTGGAGGTGCTGCCAGGGTTGGACACGTTGCTCGCGAAATCGACTTTGGTGTAGGATATATAAGAGATTGAATGATGACATAATCTCTGCTGTAGTAGACTACGAAGTACACTAGTAGACTCAGTACTTGGTAGACCGCTCTTGCTGATTTGGTAGCTTAATTCACATAGTGGGGTACAAAGGGAGCAGGGCGGTTGAGCTTGATTCAGGGGGCTATCCTGATCTCTTGCCCCTGCAAAAAGCCTGTGACAGCCTAGACGTCCAAGACAGTTCGATAGCTCACCTGTGCTTCCGAAATGTTATTCCGAGCCGGCCTAAGGAGCCTGAAGAGTGGACGTTCCAGGCACGGAAGGAGCGCTGCAGCAAACAGGAATAAGAAATATGGGGAAGGCGCGAACGTCACAGCCTGCTGGTAACTGGAGTAATTACGCTGCAGCTAAAGGACAGGCTGAATGCGCTAACGCAGAACGGCGACGCGATTTGCGAATAGCTTCATCTGCACGCTCGGCTCTAACCAAGGGTGACCATCAAAATATCAAAACGAATTCGATACCCGACATCACGGCACCAAAAATCGACATCAATTGATCGCACACGGAACAAGCACAATCACAGAATGAATCAGTCATAAACATACCTCTGCCGAGACCATGTTCACGTTCTGCCCGTTGCAGGGCGCGCGGTCCGAGTCGACGGCATCGCAGTCGCTGCTCGAGCTTGACGGCGGCGTCAAGGTGCTCGTTGACGTCGGATGGGACGAGTCGTTTGACACAGACAAGCTGCGCGAGCTCGAACGGCAAATCCCGACCATCTCGCTCGTCCTGCTCACGCACGCGACCGTCTCCCACATTGCCGCTTTCGCCCATTGTTGCAAGAACTTTCCACAGTTTGCGCGCATTCCCATCTATGCCACAAAACCCGTCATCGACCTTGGCCGCACGCTGCTGCAGGACCTCTATGCCTCAACACCGCTTGCTGCCGCCACCATCCCGCGTGCGTCGCTGACCGAGGTCGCCTACTCCTACGAACAGTCGCACTCGGCTGAGCACAGCAAGTTCTTGCTGCCGGCACCGACACCCGAGGAAATTACGCGCTACTTCTCGCTCATCCGCGAGCTCAAATACTCACAGCCACACCAGCCGCAAGGACCGCCTAACCTGCCACCGCTGACTGGCCTTACCATTACTGCCTACAATGCTGGCCGCACGCTCGGTGGTACACTGTGGCATATCCAGCACGGACTCGAGTCGATTGTCTACGGTGTCGACTGGGGCCAGTACAAGGAGAATGTGTTTTCAGGCGCGGCCTGGATCGGTGGCGTCGGTGGCGGCTCGTCTGAAGTCATTGAGCAGCTCCGCAAGCCGACGGCGCTCGTGTCCAGCAGTCGCACACCCCAGGTGGTCCGGCCCGGTCTGCGTGACGAGCAGCTGCTTGATACGATCCGGACATGCGTCGTGCGCGGTGGTACTGTATTGATACCCGTCGACTCGACAGCCCGCATTCTGGAGCTGGCCTACTTTTTAGAGCATGCATGGCGCAAAGAAGCCGTGGTAGCGTCGACAGTTGGCGGAGCAGAAAGTCACGAGAACCTGTCACGATCAAAACTGTTCTTGGCTGGCCGCACATCTGGCAGTCTGGTACGGCACGCACGCACACTGCTGGAATGGATGAATGACGGCATTGTGCAAGAGTTTGAAGCCGTTGCTGACGGCGCCCGGCAAGCTAATGGTGGCCGTGGCGGCAACGACGACGGCAAGTCAAAAGAAGGCGGTCCGTTTGACCTGCGGCACATTCGGCTCCTTGAGCGCAAAATTCAAGTCGAACGCGCGCTCAACCAGCCCACTACAGGCGGCGGCGGCAAAGTGATTCTGGCCAGCGACTCCTCGCTCGAATGGGGCTTCTCCAAGGAAATTCTGCGTAGAATAGCCGACGACCCACAGAACCTGGTAATCCTGACGGAAGTGCCTGGTGTGCTTGCGCAAGACAAGGCACCGTCACTGGCCCGGACGCTGTGGGAATGGTGGCGCGAGGGCAGCATTAACAGCATGAACGAGAGCGGCGAAGTCGATGACAGCACTAACCAGCTGGTCAATGGTGGCGGCCGCTCGCTCGAGTTTAACGATGCGCGCAAGGTCGCCCTCGAAGGTGCCGAGCTTGATCTCTACCAGCAATGGCTCGCTACGCAGCGCCAGCTGCAGTCAACACAGGTCTCCAAGGCCGGTGCTGGCGGACTGAATGCAGACGGCACTCTTGGTGTTGGAGGTCTGGGCGACCCGTTTGGCGGTGCTGCCGGAGGCGTGGGCATTGGCGGTGCCGGAGACGATGACGACGTGTCGTCCGAGTCGTCGTCTGACTCGGATGAAGAATCGGACGGAGAGCGCCAAGGCAAGCTGCTAAACGTGTCGACTACGATTGGCCAGGCCAGCCGCAAGAAGGTGGTGTTGCGCGACGAGGACCTGGGTGTTACGATCTTGATCAAGCGCAAGGGCCACTACGACTACGATGTGCGCGGCAAAAAGGGCCGTGAGCGGATCTTCCCCGTGCCTGTGCGCCGCAAGCGCGACGACGACTTTGGCGAGCTGATCCGGCCTGACGAGTACCTGCGAGCAGAAGAGCGCGAAGAGGACGCGTCCAACAATGACGCCAACGGCGCCTCAGCGTCGTCTGCTGCCAACGACCTCGGCAAGAAGCGCAAATGGGACGACGTTGGGGTTGCAAACGACAAGCGCAACAACAACCAAAACAACAATGGCAACAACGACAGCAGCAACAACAATACCAAGCGCCGGAACCGAGGCGACGATAGTGATGGCGATGACGACCGCCATGGCAACCATGGTGACGACGAGCTCGATGCCGAAGCCGAAGAGGATGCTGCTGCTGCCGCGGCGGCCGCTGCTGCTATTGTGGTCGGTCCTGCAAAGCTGGTGGTCACAAGCGAGACGGTGCCTGTCCATCTGCGCATTGCCTATGTCGACTACTCGGGCCTGCACACTGCGCGCAACCTCGAGATTCTGCTGCCGCTTATTGAGCCGCGCAAGCTGATTCTCGTGGGTGGCAGCGATGCCGAGACGGAGGCGGTGGCGGCACAGTACCGCAGCGTTGTGAGCACAAACCGCGGGGTTGCGCCCGCCGACGTTGATGTCCTGCTGCCGCGTGTCGGCGAGCCGGCCGTCGACGCTAGTGTGGACACACACGCATGGGCCGTGAAGCTGGCGGATGCGCTCGTCAAGAAGCTCAAGTGGCAGAACCTGCGCGGCCTGGGCATTGTCACCATGACGGGCCAGCTGCACCCGGGTATTTCTGCAGCAGCAGCAGCAGCGGCGGCAGCGGCTGAGCACGATGCCGAAGCCACCAAGCGGCAAAAGACCGAGGTCGCGACTACATCAACAGCGATTGTGCCAGCCTCGGCCGCGTCTGGAGCAGCACTGCCGACACTGGACCTGCTTCCGAGCAATATCTCGCTGGCCGTTGCGCGTGCGGGTACGCAGCCGCTGCATGTGGGCGAGCTGCGGCTGGCCGATCTGCGGCGGTCGATGCAGGCGTCGGGCCACAAGGCCGAGTTCCGGGGCGAGGGTACGCTGGTGATTGACGGGTCTGTTGCAGTCAAGAAGACAACGACGGGCCGTGTCGAGGTTGAGAGCATCGGCCTGCCGTCGGATGGCGGGCCGGCGACCTTGTCAGGAGGAGGCACGTTCTACGCGGTCAAGAAGATGATCTACGAGGGTCTGGCCGTTGTTGCGGGTGGTTGATCACTCTTGTGATTTGTGGGCAGAAGAGATATGATAGAACATATGAATAGCATTTTTGTACGATACCTAAAGTTGATATTAATAAGCATTTTTTTTATTTGAATTTTCATTCAAGTCATAAAAATGAGTACCTGAGCTCGGGATGAAACAGATGCCAGACAGGCGTTTTGCTGGCACTAGGCGCAAATTCTATGGGATATAATAAAAATAAAAGAGAAATAAATCAAGATAGACGACATGGCATCTACACCGCTGCCTTCTGTTTCCTCGATGCTCGACATTGTAAGCCGTATGCGCTGAGGTGCTACACTCGATGCTGAGCGGTCTATACAAGAAAGTCTCAGTGTCCTACTGGCAAATGTGCACTTCTCAGCCTTTACATTTGCTGGCGTTCAGCTTTTATATTTGGAGCAGAATATGCACGGCGTCAGCAGCCCCTTGTCTGTGCCTCCTCTGCTGCGTCTTCCTGCAGGATTCTATTTCTTGATTATTGAATCTGACGCTTACAATCTTTGGTGACAGCTGGATGCCGCTGTTCATCTGCCGTGCAACTTTCAGCTTTTGCCGTCATTCTTTTCATCGAATCTTACTTCTCTTCTACTATTCCTCTCTCCTCACATCCTCTCTAACCTCTCCTCTCAGGATACACCCGCTTCCCCTGTTTTGCTTGGTTACATTCATTTACTCAATGGAATGGGCGGATGGCTTGGTAGCAGGCAGCTTTCCCGCCTCGTTCTACCGACTGAGTGGTCAGTATGGATCGTCAGCGATCATCAGCTGTGCGTACTTTGTAGCATCCTATGCAAAGCCTGCAAGTCTGCAAGCCTGCAATGACTGTGATGCATTGGCACTGTGCTGAGTTCCTTGTTTCCTGGTCTGTGTTAATATACAAACTATTCCATAGAAATAGAATTGGCCTGCGTATTCGTGAACACCATGCTTGTAGAAGCCTGATCACAGACAGGGAGACAATAAGAGACAGAAAAACACGGATGAAAGACAGGACAGGAGAAGTTCGTCAAGCAAGTAAAACGCCCTGAAAAACCTGCTGTGGCCCCGTGTACAATACACATACATGAATGCATCTCATGTGGATTGGGATGAACATCACAGCCGTGTTGCACAAAGCAAAAGTTTTCTTTCTTTCTTCCTCAGCTGAAGCAAATACTGCGCAAGCAATTTGAACCCCTGTAGTTACAAGGCCGTCGCAGTGGGTGATTACTCCTATCCCAGGGAATCCGAATTTTAAGATCAGAATAATCAAAAATCAAAACGCTCACATCCAGAGCCAGACAAACCAGGGTCCTCATACGCCTGACAATACATATTGCCGGGAGATGACAGGTGGAATGAAGAATACTGAGTAGAGGAAAAGCGGTGACCATGGGATTGTGCGCATGATGATCGCTGATCTCATCTCATAATCAAATATTGTCCTAATTATTGATGCTATTTTCAGACGTGGCCATGTGGACTGCAACATAATTAGAGGCCCATTATGGGAGTAAGGACTCGGTGTTCCATGGAACGTATCTTATCTTAAAATCGACTTCTAGAGACCATTAGTTGCTGGTTGGTCTCTAGTAAGATATCTTAAGATACCAGTATCGTCACCGTTTTGCTTTAGGCCGCTATTATCTAGTACTCCCTTGGCATGGCAGCTGGATTGGCTGGGATAGTGTCCGGGAAACGGGTGTGCCTGGAGCGAAATGAGCTGTGGGGGCGTTGATGGAGATGGGGGAGCGCTTTACTGTATGAAGTGAGCATTGATGATTAGCGGAGGCAATACGAGGGGGACAACAGAAGGATAGAAACGAAAAAGAACAAGAACAAGAAAGGGATAAGACCGGTCATAGAGAGACAGAGAGAGAGAGAAAGCAAAGAAGCAAACATGGGAGGGGGGACATGGCGAACGCAGCGAGATAGGAGAGCAGGAGAGCAGGGAACAGCTGGAGGATACCTTGCCTGTAAACATCTGTAGACCAGACACACAGTCGACAGTGAACCTCTGAGCCTCTGTAAGAAGAATGAACGCCCAGTACGCCGAGGCCACACTTGTGTTGCCGATAAACGCCCAAGCCACCACTGCACGAGATGATGCATCGGACATTGAGCTCAGCAGAGCAAGTCCGTATTTATTGGCGGGAAAGTAAACAAATACGCCATCGTCGCGTCTCCTGTCAGATATCTTAGTTCAATGCACCTGCATTAGATGCTTGCAAGATACGGAGTAATAGAGAAGAACAACGGGGTTTCGGGCACTTCGGCAGCGCGTCGCTTCGTCTAGCTTGTATCTTAAGATAAGATATCCTAAGATAGCTGTTGCAAGCGCTAATACGTCGTAGTGCTGCTATGCTGCAACGCAATACGGCGTATTACGAGCCCTCCCTGTGGTTCTCCTGGGTTGCAGTCCGTCTTCTTTGGAGGAGGGTCTTGGAGGAGTTGGACGAGACATCGACAACCTCGACAGCGGATAGCACGGCGGAGAAAGCAGTATACTGGCCGACCTAAGCTTCTTTTAGTTGTATTGATATAGGAGCAAAATAGAAATAAACAAACTGCACCGACAGGAAAAGGGAAAAGGGAAAAGGGAAAAGGGAAAAGGGAAAAGGGAAAAGGGAAAAGGGAAAAGGGAAAAGGGAAAATGGGTGCTGGGGGTGATAGTGGTGGCAGTATTAGTGAAGGGATAAAAGAGGAGAAACCGCTCAGAAAACGGGCCAAGAGGCAAAAGGACGTCAAGATAACTGGAGATGATTAGATAATGGCTCGAATCGCTTTGTGGCGGTCGGAGGCAAGAATGAAATCAGAGTGGGAAATTTGAAGAATTAAAGATTAAGGAGCGACTGGCAATTTTCACAAGCTTCCCATTCGCATACTGTCCACAGCATATATGTATCTTATGTGTGGATTACTCAGTAGAGGGTGGACAGCAAAGACTATAAGTGCAATTTCACCTGCCTAAGAATGACGAAAAAGGAAAGTGCGATTGGTATCTGAAAGATTGGGAGAACAGGATGGCTGGATGGCTGGATGGGCAGGAACGAGGAACGAAGCCACTTCCAGGGAAGGCGCAACGGGAACCACCTATCAGTTTAGTGGACACAGTGCACAGACAGTGTATCAAGACGACCACGACCAACACAGCAGCACCAACAAGAACATCATTATCAACAAAACTCACAGCACCTCGTAATCATGTCGATATTCTCGACTGTTGTGACGTTTTAATCATGCACTGCAAGACTTGTACAGATATCCCAATTGTCGGCAACAGCCTGCGCCGCTTCCATGTCTCACACTGTTCTCCCGTTCCTGTGCAGGTGCGGCCGCTAATTGGCCTAATCCCTACCTGCCTGCTTAGGCCAAGCACCCACATCCACCTGCGACGGCCGCAGCCAAGAGAAGTCCATCCCATATTAATAATATTCTGTCTCCTGTCGAGTGTCCTGTCGACACCGCATGGGCAATGCACAGTGGCTACCCTAATACGCACCGTATAGTGTAATACAGTGCGTGCTTTCAGTGCTGCCAACTTTTCGTCGCTCTCGCCGGCATGCCCCGTTTTACTACTGGGTCCCCCTTTGGCTGTGCCTCGCACTCCGTCTCCAGTCTCTCTCCAGTCTGTCTCGCTGTCTCTCTGTCTCTCTGTCTCTAGCCCATCTCCTCAACCTCTTCATTTCCTTGTTTCTCGCCTTCAAGCCCCCTTCCTAGCAACCACTCTACATCACCAACGCCGTCCCTTTTCGCCCTTTTCGCTTTTCCTCCCATTTTCCTTCTTTCATTACCGGCCTCTGTAACGACTCTGCATCCTTTTTTGCTTTTAGCGTATGTTTCTTTCATTATAGGTCGCTCGTTCTCAATCACTCCTCGCTTGAAGCATCTGAAGCATCATCACCATCGATCGACAGCATCGACAACCTTCAGTCATCACGAAATCATCAAAGTTGTTGTTCAAAATCACAGTAAAGCCTCCAAGACGCAACACGAGCAACGATAGCATACATTTTAATCGATCGGCGACCTGTGGCTTTCATCTCATCGAGGCTCGCCACTACATCTCGCCACAGTTGCTCCGACGACACGACATAAATAGCGACATGTTGGTGGACAACATCTATTGATCCTGGTCTATACTCGTCTTCGTCCACAATTGCATCGACACCGTCTGTCAAACATCTATCGACCCCCAGCACATCCAAGGCGCAATGCCCTCTTTTGCTCAGGACGAGAACCGCCCCTATCCGACGACCCAGTCCTTCTCCTCCGCCACCTTTTCCTCGGCAACCACCACGCCAACGTCCGCCGACTCGGAGACGGCGTTCAGCAAGGCCGTGGCGTCCAAAATTTCTGGCCAGGCTCTCGCCTCGGTCGATCTCAATGGACCCCGCCCTCTCCGCTACTCTCCGCCACACCCAACGTCACCGCCTCCATCTCCCCCTAACATGAATGGCGACAACGGCGTAAACAGCAATAACAACAAGAACAAAATTGTCGACGACCGGACTGTCTACTACAACCCACAGCGATCGCCTGCACTCACTGAAGACGACGCCTACTCTGCCGCTTCGTCGGCCGACATGAACGGCCATAGCAACAGTAGCGGCGGTGCTGCCAGTTCCCAGGCCACCACGGCACCCGCAGACGAGGATGCCACGTACTACGAACAGTACGAAGGCCGCACAGCCTCGCTTACAAAGTCCATATCACCCGATGCCCCATCACGAGCACCGCCACCGCCGCCACCATCGCAGAAACCACCATCAGCTCCTCCCCAAATTCCTGAACCATCGCAGCGCCTGTCCTCTTCATCTCTGACCTCGTCAATATTCAGGGCCGTAGGCCAGACCGGCCGTCCAGATGCACCCTCATTCCCTCCCCCGCCTCCGCCAAAACCAGAATCCATGTCCCGGAAAGCAAAAACGCTGCCACATGGCGGCCCTATTTCCGTCCCCAACCCCATGTTATTGCCTGACCGCACACGCGTCTCACCGCCTCAACAACACCACGTTTGGATCAATGGCACAAGCGCAGAGGAGGCCGATGAGGCTGGAACTGCCGCAGATGATACTCAGCCTAGGCACTCGACTACATCTAACGGCGCCAGCTCCGTTCTCACTGCAACTCAAGACGTGTACGGCATCCGCCAGGTCAACAACCGGAGTACGGATGAGACTACCCTCCCCGGATCCTCTAGCTTTATGACGGCTCCTTCTGGCAGCACAAGCCAGCTGAACACGGCCGGCACAAGCGGTCCAAGTGCACCCAGCACAGCCAATCCTGACCCTGTCTCATCGGCATCCTCCAACCACCTCTCCGTACACAACGTGAACCCACAACTGCTGCAGGCTGGCGGCTCACCGGTCCCCCCCCATCGCTTCTCATCGCCTCCTGCATACAACCCGGCTGCTGCATCGGCATCGGCCTCTTCCACACACCTGACTCCGGCTATGGGACTGAAGCACCGCCACACGCTCGAAGTGCCCAAGGTCACTAACGGCAGAAACTCGCGCGACAGCCAGGACACGGCCATCTTCACATCTGGCCGGTTCTCGCCCACTACCGTGGGTGTTGGTAGCGGAAGCAACAGTGTGGGCGGCCGTAGGGCATCACTGAGCCTTGGTCGCCGCAACACGCGGTCAATACACTCTGAACTGCCGCGCGATGAGGTTGTGCCCGATGAGGACGCTCTTAGATGGGCCGAAGCCTACCGCCAGAAGCGCGCGACCAAGAAACGGCGGATGGAGCAGGATGACGACCAGGTGCTTGTGGGCACCAAGGTGGACGAGACGCACGCAAACTGGGTGGCCGCCTACAACATGCTAACGGGTATCCGTGTGTCAGTGTCACGCACCAACGCCAAGCTGGATCGGCCGCTGACGGACGAGGATTTTGAAGCGAAGCAAAAGTCGACATTTGATATTGCCGGCAACGAGCTGGTGCCCTCGGCCAAGTACGATTTCAAGTTCAAGGACTACGCACCATGGGTATTCCGCCACCTGCGGTCACTGTTCCACGAGGATCCGGCCGACTACCTTATGTCGCTGGCGGGTAAATATATACTATCCGAACTTGGCTCACCCGGCAAGAGCGGCAGCTTCTTTTACTTTTCACGCGACTACCGCTACATTATCAAGACGATTCACCACTCGGAGCACAAATTTTTGCGCAAGATCCTCAAGGACTACTACATGCACGTCACGGAGAACCCCAACACCCTTTTGTCGCAGTTCTTCGGCCTACACCGTGTCAAGATGCCCTATGGCCGCAAGATCCACTTTGTAGTCATGAACAACCTGTTCCCGCCGCACCGTGATATCCACCAGACATTCGACCTGAAGGGCTCGACGATTGGCCGCGACTATCCTGAGGAGCTGTTGTCGAACAACCCGCGCGCCACACTCAAGGACCTGAACTGGCTGCGGCGGCACCAGCACCTGGAGCTGGGCATTATCAAGAAGCGGCTCTTCCTGGAGCAGCTGCAAAAGGACGTAAAGCTGCTGCAGCGGCTCAAGATCATGGACTACTCGCTGCTGGTGGGGACGCACGACCTGCGGCGCGGCAACGATGAGAATCTGCGCGGCAAGACGCTGCAGGTGTTTGAACCTCGCGGCGACGGCAATAACAGCCAAGAGGGTCCCGAGCAGCAGTCGGTATTGATGCGCACGCCTAGCAAACTCGAGCACCAGCGCAAGACGCGCGAGCTGCGGCAGATGCTCAAGTCGGAACGGCCGATACCGATTGGCGAAAGCAGCAACAAGATGCCCGACGAGCTGGATGACAACAAGCAGTCCATCTTCTACAAGGACGATGGCGGCTTCCAGGCAACACACCAGGACAATGCACCTGCTGAAGAGGTGTACTATCTCGGTGTCATTGACTGTCTGACTCACGTATGTACTTTTTTTCGTCCGGTGTATACATTTATGAATATTTACTAACAATAATTAGTATGGCATGGTGAAGAAGATTGAGCACTTTTGGAAGGGCTTGTCTAGCGACCGCGAAAAGATCTCGGCACTCCCTCCCCAGCAGTACGGCGACCGTTTCCTCAAGTTCATGTCGGGCATTACCATGTCCCCCGAAGATGCTGCACGCGAGGCACAGGATCGCGGCCACGATGCCGCCGCAGAAGCAGGCGTGCCTGCCTCGAGCAATGCAGGCCCGTTTAACTATGACGAGCAGTTCCAGCAGCAGCAACATCAGCAGCAGCAATACCAACAGCAGCAGCAACAGCACGATGAGGGCATCACAATGGCCAGTGGCCGTGCCACGAGCAGCAGCTGGCAGAGTAACTTGCGGCACCGGTCGGCCGCGTCGGCGCACTCGCACTCGAACTCGTATCGCAACTCGGACAATGGCGACGTGACTGCGTATCACCGCGCTGCCGAATACGAGGCGCAAAAGGGGTCGCCCGTCAACGACGGTGAGGCGACACACATTACCGTGCCCTTGGGCAGCATGGTCATGCCCGCGCTCGTTAGCGGTAATGGCGACAGCGGTAGTGGAGCTGCACCGCCGATCGACCGTCGCGAGTCCCAGCAGCCTGCCCTCGAAATTGTCGACGAGGCTGGCGAGAGCTCGTCTACGGGCGGCCGCAGCCAGAGCAGCCGGTTGAGCACGCGCACAGTCGACAGCGACGGCCGGCCTGCCACGCCTGCCAAGGATGGACGGTACGTCAACAACCAGATCAACAACCAGATCCACAGCCACAACCTGAAGCCGGAGAGTGCAGATAGCGGCTACGGCGTGTCTGGCTCTGGCTCTGGCCGCAAGGTTGATGTGCAGATGGGCCGCAGTAGTCTCGAAAAGGATCTGCCGCCGCTGCCTCCTATCAATGTCTAGTCCCTGATCATGGCTCGTTTTCAAAATGTTGCGTCTACTCTTGAGTTGGATAGGTTGGTGGAAGCTGTAATGAAGTGACGCAGTGGACTATTGTAGATTGATCTGTTTTTCTGTTTTTACCTTTCTGTTCTTCTCTCTCTTTATCTTCTCTTCCTCTTCTCTTGTTCTACACAGCGATTTTGTTGCATTTGATTTTGTTTCTTCTGTTTCTGTTTCTTTTTTTTTCTTTTTTTTTTCGTCAGTCTTGTCTTGCATCACTGTCTATACAAAATGGCATGTACTACTTTGCATTCTTCTTCTCTATTCTCTACATCTTTTCCGTTCGATCCTCTCTACATCATGCAGCATAGATCCCGATCCTTGGATCAGACCGCGCACACACATCAACTCCGAATTCCATGATACCACTGCCCCTGTCTATTCTCTTTTCTTTTCTTCTTTTTGAGTGCTTCTTATTGTTTCTGTTTTTCTTTCATCTTCTACTTACTTTACTTCTACCTTTTCTTGTCTACTTTCTTTTCCTTTGTCATGTTATCTTATGCCCGCCTAGAATACAACAAAACAAGTCTATTCCGAGTACATCTTTGAATCTCTTTGGATCTCTTTGGATCACTGTAGCTTGATATCACCTGTATGAATTGTGAACTCTTATATACTTATACTGTCATTTTATCACAAGTGGCGATTCCCAATACCCAAACGCCGTAATTATTATTGTGCTTCATCTCGTACAACCTCCCGTCTGAAACTACTGCTTCTTCGCGTTGGGGTTCAGCACTGTATCGCCCGGTCCGTTCTGGATCTGCACCTCGTTGGCGCCCTGTGCCCGCAGCGCCGCCAGCCGCTGCTCCTTTTGGTAGTTGGCCACCCGGTATTTTTTGAAATGGTCGACCTGTCTGTCAGTATGGAAAGATCTGTTTATCCTTAAAGTATGAGGGGTACTCACCCACTGAGCCGCACAGTCGCGTTCAATCAGCTTGTTCTCTGCACTGCACGCCTTCTTGGCCGCTGCCGCACCCTCGGGCTTGACGACATCGATAATGTTGTTCCTGTCCAGGCAGCCAAAGTAGATGTCGCGGCTGTCCCAGCACTTTTTCCGCTCGGCCCGGGTCGGCACGGCGGCACCGTTCCGGACGGCCTCGGCGCGCTTCTCCTCTTCCGATGACGGGCCTGACCAAGGTAGAAAACCCATTGTGTTGTGTATACCGTGTGTTTGTTGTCTGGGTATATAGGATGCAGTAATATAGCAATAGAAGCGATATCAACCGACACCAATGCGCCGTCGTGCTGCTATGAGCTGGTTGAGTTCGACTGATGTAATGGCAGAAAAAGGCGGTGAGCCAGGTGCAAGAGAATACAGGGAATACAGAGAAGAAAGAAGCCCTTGGAACTGGAACACCTTGGTAGAGAGTGGGGTTTACCGGCCACCTGTATCTTATCATAAAGAGCGCTGGAATGGAGCTCCAACCCCTAATACTGTAATAATCTAATTAATTGGCTAATTTATTAAAAAAGACGGAAAGACCCTTGTATCGAGCACTTGCCGTCAATGATTACCTAACTCGCAGCCATCAGCCATCCATCCACATGACAGCCTTGTAGCCTCTTACGTTGCGTTTGCCTCATCCGAGCCTCACCCTCGACGACACTTGCGACTGGGCGACACTGACGTTTACCAACCATTACGACTTGCTGAAGAATATACTCCCTTTTCGAGCTACTCTCCTACCACGACTGAACGCCTGTCTTACTTGCATCCCATCCCGTCTGCATCGATCGGCGCATCTTGGCTTCAAGCCCCCTTTTCATCACCTCTGTTCGACTTCCATCCCCACGCACACCTTGCGAGAAACTCGTTTTGGCATTCAAGCTACAGTCGCGACAGCACAAATTAAGGCCACAAGCTTCCGGTATCTCAAAGTGCTGCCATTTCAACGTCTGCGACCGCGACTACTGCGACCTACCTCGGCGCATTCCCGACGACCTCATAGCCCTGCGCGCATGACCCTATCTCTGGCGCGTGCTATACTTCCCTAATCCCACCACAAGTACTCAACATGGCCCGTCGCCGACGCCCGCGCCGCTCCGGTGCCCTCACCGAACTGCCCCCGCTCAAGCTCGCCAGCCAGATCGCAACCATACAAGCAATACTCTACGCCGTGCTCGTGCCGCTCGTGCTCTTCACATCCCTCGTCTCCGGTCGCGAATTTTCCTTTGAGCAGGTCTTTGGATGGACCGCCATCCGCGGCGACACCACCCAGGGCTACCTCATGTCCTTTATTTGGATCCTGGCCGGCGGCCTGTTCAGCGCAGTCGCCATTGTCATCATCGTCGGCCGCACAAAACTTGTGCTCGACTTTGCAGCTACACTACACGTGCTGCACCTCGCCGTCGTGTACTTGTATACCGGCACCGTGCCGGCCAACCTCGCGTGGTGGGCGACCATGGGCGTGTCGACGTGCGTCGCGTTCCTGGTCGGCAGCTGGGGATGCCAGCACCGCGAGCTGCGGCCCATCAACTTTGGCGGGTCATCAACGAATACGACATCAGGAGCTGGAGGAGCCGGAGCTGGATCATCCTCTACACCACCGTCGGCACCAGTCGACGGCGATGAAGAACAAGGGTTCTCGCGCGGGCGGGGCCGGGGTCGCGGGCGGGACGGGGCCGGCGACTATGAGATGGTGCCAGTTAAGACGAGCGATAGCCGGCGGCAGGACTAGCCGTGACCGTGCTCTGAACTTGCCGTCTATTTCTTCTTGTTTTTATTGATGACGTCTGCAGTTACGACTCTTCTACTTGTTTAATACCTCACGCTGGCGTTGTTTCTTCTGACGGCATTGTTATCTCTCTTCTCCTCACGTTCTTTGGCAGCATGCACCTTTCCTTCCCTCCAGTTTACCACTTCCGTTCTGTTTCCTATATCTCTTTTCATATTCTCATATTCTGTTATCTTTGTATCTTGTATCTTATATCATAGACAGCCCGGCCACTGGCTAGGGCATGGCGTTACCGTCATGGGAATTGGTCGTTGCTTGTAAGCACTGCCTAGTAGGCAGCATGATGATGAATAGACTCGCTCACACTACTTCTCTACCATAACATATGAACATGGCACTACCAACATACACATAGTCATGGAGACCTGACATATGTTTCTTGCATCATTGAAAACCATGCATGTAGTCCACGGTGTAGTAATATATCGATCAGTTTGAGGTAACAGTTGACTCTCGACTTGAAACAGAAAACAACTACAGAATCAAGGTCGGAGTAAGCAAACAAGCCCGCACTACTAATACTAAGAGAGAGAATCATTAATATAATAAGTAACTAACTAGAATACTGGCCATTGCGCCTGGAAGCTTTAACGGTGCCGATCCAGCTCTACTGGATTTCGTAACGTTTTGCCTGGGCGTTGCCTTTCTGCCATTCGTCTATGGCACGTCCATACATGAATCCCTCAACATATGCATCCCCGACTAGTCGGTGCTCTGCCGCGTCATCGACGGGACGCAGTATCAATGGCGTATTGCATCCTAGAGGCACGATAATATGATCGCCTACAGCCAGATGCCCGCTACCCATACCCATCATGCCGTTGGTCGTGAGAAAGAACGAGCGGCCAGTCATGGGTGTTGCAAAGCTCTCGTGAAGAAGAGTATTGCGGCTAATACCATGTAGATCCACGCATCCAATTTTCGCAAAGTCTGCAAGTCGGCGGTGAAGAAGCATCTCGGGCATAAGCTCTGCTGCCAGTGAGGCAAAGACATAAAACGTGACACGGCGCCAGACAGCCGGCTCTGCGAAGAGAGGGTGGGCATTTTCGACAACCAGCATGTGGCAAAACTCTTCCTCGAGTCGTTGCATCCTCGACTCTGGCGAGCCCCGAAGTTGGAACTGCAAAAGAGAAAACCAGTGCAAGAACGAGACGATAAAATCATGGGATGTGTTGACCACATCGACAGCTGTTCCACGATGTCGGACATCATCAATGAAGATGGCCTTGATATTGAGAATTCGCTGATCAAACACTGTGATACCATCATGCTTGCCACCACCAGCTGAGAATCTGCCCATAGGCCAGTCTACGGCTGTCACAGGTGTGACTTCTGACCAATTCGGCACCCATGATGGTAGTCCCATTGCTGTTGTATGGACGGGGAAATGGAAAGCATTGCATACGACGTCCAATCGCTTAGTGGTGGTGATCAGATGCTCTGCTACTCGTGTATACACTTCTCTTGTCGAGATTGTGTAGTCTGGCACTATGGCTTGCTGAACACTGTCCGATGCCAAGCCCAGTAACCCGTACACTTTGTCCCTGGGGTTCGAGGCGTGCCTTGACCGACCGTGACAAAGGATCCCTAGAAATCGCTGTGCACAAGATGCCGCATCGGGTGTGAGCTCGACATCCATGAGGTCATGTATCTTGTTGAAACTGGCCGGCCCAAGCTGCATCAAAATGGTTGAGAACGGAAGGCGAGATTTTAGAGACACATTCGAGCTTTCATGCCCTTTGGCATTTGTATGCATGGAATAGTGTTTATAGATGAGTTTGGAGTTTCTTCGGAAGACATCAAGCGTCCTTTGGTACACAGTCCAGGGCATGATAGACGAGCCGCATAGAACAGCGACGTACTTGGCGATCAAGATCTCTTGAGTGACCCAAAGACGTGACCAGTAGTCTCGCTCAAACAGTGCCACTATTGCCTTGAACCCGTCCCGATTGTGGGGTGACTCGATGAGCTGCCGGATAGCACCGTCGTTCCGTTGGTTGGAAAGCTTGGAGATAGTCTCTAATAGCTGGATTGCCACATTGCTGTCCTTGGATGATAGGCCAAGCCACACAGCAACTGAAGTCGAAAGACTGTAGATGTCTCTCATTACTTGTACCTGCTCCGTCACCTCTTGTGGATCTTTTTGATTGATGCAGATAGCATCTGCCCAGCATAGAATGTCTCTATCCCGAGATTGGAGCTGCCTCAAAGCCGAATGCAGGTTTGAGCTGATGGGCATGGAGTGGCCATTGATCTCGATAGAAACGTTTTGTTTCACAGTACCCCAAGCGTATGACAGGGCGGTATAAGGAGGCGGCCTAATAATGCTTGCGTGCAGTAACGTCAGCCTCAGAGGACCAGGCTCATAGACAGGGATCCGAATGAGGCGGATCTCGGAGCTGGAAATTCTAGAGTAAAGACCCGGCTGTATATCACTGACACTCAATTTCGTTGAGCCTGTTCCAGTCCAGGATGAGACTACCTGCGCTTTTGAATGCTGTGCTGGCGGCGAAGGGGGAAAAGCGTGGTGTGCAGGTGATTTTGGTGATGTCGAAGAGGGCAAGCTCATTTCATACAAGGCTCTTGGATGGATACTTGCAGGCTCATAGCTTTCATATGACTGATACATATAAGGCTCTTGAGAATCGGATGTTGTGGGGGGTAACAAGGGGCGAGATTGCTGCTCTGCGGGCAAGCCGAGGAGCCCGAAAGTGGCCGGTTGAGGCTCATGCTGCGGTGCATCGCCATACGTCGAGACCGGGTATGGGGCTTTCTTCGTCTCACGACTCGGTGTAGACGGGGGCATGAAGCCGAAGACTGACGGTGGTTCTCTGTGAGAACTCCCTGAACTGCTTCGGCTGGAGGGGCCCGCATGATGTCCCTGAGCTGGCGCCGGGAGTGCCTGTCCAGACGGATGCTGCACGGCATGGCTGCTGGCAGGTCGCATAGGGAGGGCATTGACCTGGAGGTGGGCATTCTGGCCGAAAGCGTGTGCGTTCTGGCTATATGCCTCTGCGTTTGCCTTGGCATTGGCTTCTGCGTTTGCTTTGGCAGCGGCCTCGGCAGCCTTGCTGTCCTTTGGTCTGTGAGAGGGCATTGTTCTTGACAGGATGCCCTGTGGGATGGGGCGTCTAGCCTTTTTCGTGTCGTCGTCATGGCCAAACATGATGTCTGCACAGAAAGGTTGTAGATGTAGATAGATGTAGATGAAGTGGGATTGTGGTTATGCGAGAGCAAAGATAAATAGATGAAACGAGCTGGGAGATCAGGAGTGATGGATAGAGATGTAGCAGTATTCCCCGACAACACAACATCAAGACTATGACCTCTCTTTTATATGCAAACCTCAGATGCCTTCGCACTTATTTTCTGAAGTCTTCCAAACGCCCTTTTGACTTGTCACCAAGTAGTTTGGCGGCAAAGTCAAGCCAGTTTGAGCCTCTTGGCCAAAAAGAGCCATTGAGGCCGTTGCTTTAGACGCCATGTATTGGAATCAAATTTGCTTCTGCATAAGCTGCCCCTGCATCAAACTCTAGATAGCCGTTTCTGCGGCCATCGAGCCAACACACCAGAGGAAACACAAAGGCGGTTATACATCTCCAGTTTTTGGTTGATGTCACCAATAGTAAACAATCGCCGTGTTAGTCGGCTAGCTCGCAAGACGAGTCTAGACTGATAATATTGGCTATTTTTGGCTGTCTTGCCATGCCCTTGACTCTTGCCTGTACTCTGCCTCTCGCCTGTTTGCTTGATGTTTAGATGCTAATCTCTTCCCATAGCTCGACTTCTGGTATTTTGACGTGAGCTTGTTTGATGATCGCGGTATCTCGATGCTATTGGCGCTCGTAGCGCTTGCATGAAGAAAAAGTGGACAGAATAGGTCCAGGACTCGAGAGCGGTAGAATAGAGAATACGACGCGGTCGGATTGATGTTCGAGCTGGCAGACAACAATAACAATGAACTAGATTATGTGATGCAATTCATTGTCGACCATGGACCTGTTGAGCTATTTATTGTTCGTGTGTCAAAGCAGGAAAGAGCTGGCGTTGCCGATCGAGGTTCTTGCCACAAACTCAAATTAATGTGGAACATGTGATGACTTACATGGTCGATGTGGAAGTAACGGCCAACAATCACTATCGAGAGTGTGAGACCATGAGACAAGATTAGCTGACTGGCATTGATCTTCACTAGCAATCAGCTCAATGTGGTTACTTCTTCATCCACTGTTTGTCTCCTTTTTGATACAAAGGAGTGGCCGAATGGAATGTTATTTGCTTTAGTTGGGGCATGTTTGCCTGCGCTTATTTGGCCCTCCCTGTCTTACTGTGGGACAGGGTCGCTCTTGCTTGCCTTTCCTGCCCCAATGGATTCGACTGCGACTTCCCTTTGTGACAATTGTCCCTCCCTGTCTCTGCAGCAAACTGGAGCAACTGGAGCAAAGTGCCTGTGCTCTGCCTGTAATTGCAGGCACACTGTCTGTGCATTGCCTGCTACGCCCGCGCCCAGTGTTTACTTGATTCCTCTTTGGGACCACTCTCATTTCTGGCCCCTCTGTTTTTCATTTTCTCACATTTCACATTTCTCACTTCTCATTTCGCATATTCCTAACAGATTCACATTTCTTACAATTTGCCTCTCCTATTTTATGTTGGTTTATCGTATCTTATTTAGCTTGAGCCCTTGGGTCTAGCCTCTCGTGACGCGCTCTTGCCGAAATACTTGCATTCCCGGTCACTCCTTCTCAAAATGGCAATCAAGCAAACAACAGTTCCCCTCTCCATCCAGTAATATGGCAGAGCAACACACGTCAACATCGAAACCGAGGAAGGAACCATCGTCGCAACCGCGTCCCTTCCTCAATTGGAATTAATGCAAGCATGATGATTATATAATTTCTCATCTTCCTCCACATTCCCCTTATACTCTGTATTATCTTAATCTCAGCTTCTTCTTAAGACGCACTCTCCATTTAACCCTCTTATCTCCTCGACTTCTTTGTCTTTGCTCATTCCTCCTCGCTCTCTATCACACACGCGGAAACTCCCATCACTAGTTCCTAGCTCCCGCTCTACGACGACGACGACCCCAACCACCACCATCACCACCACCACCACCACGCACCACACACGCAATATGACTTGCTCGGCATTCTCACGAGGCCCTTGCCACGGCCGCAGCCGGTCGACCAATACCATTTATAGCAACATCCCCAAAACCTATGATTCTACTGACGACGAGGCTGGTATCTGGACAGGCAACTTCAACGGCAACAACACATACATGTACCACCGGTCACCCGCCACAACAGTAACAAACACAAGCCCATCAACACCACGTTATGGAGGAGGTTTCGAGTCATCCAAGCCCACGACACCAAAGTCAGCCGGCACATCAAAGTCCATCACCGGTTTCCATGTCCGTCAGCGCTACCAAAACCAGGCCCGAGACGATCTGGCCGGCCGTCGCCGCAGTGCCAATGCAGAAATTCTAGAGAGCCTGGGCCTGCCATCGACGGTCTCTTTTTACGACATGAAGCAGTTGCAAGATGGTCTGAGCGAGGAGGACATCTTGGGCCCCCGCAAGAGCCACCGCCGGCAGAGAAGTCGTGCCATATCGGTGTGCCTGTCGACATATAGCGACAACGTCCGCGGTGTCACTGCAATTGTTAGTGACAATGCTGCCCAGGTAGCCAGACGTGCATCCGTGTCCTTATCTAGTGTAGCCCGCTGGACAAGAAAAGTGACGCCGCCATCTATGCACTGGAAGATGCAGAAGAAGCACAGCCGAGACCAAGACAATACAGTAGCAAACAGTGCCGGCGCAGATGGGGATAAAAAAGGTGCTGCAGTTTTTGATGAGAAGCAGATTCGCAGCACATCCTCACAGACTGATGACGACACACAATCATCATTTCCCAGCCAGCTGATGAGACGGCAAAATGCCTTCACCGAGGCAGCTGATGACGAGAAGACTCTTTGAAGGAGCATCTACAAATCCTCATACAAAACGTTGTTTACGAAGCGCCTATGGCAAAGAATGCCATGCGTTTTATGCAAATACGTCTATTGATTTGGATTTTACTTTTACAAGGCGATGGGGTTTACAAATGCAATAAAACTGTCTGCATTTTAGGGGGGTTGAGGTTTTTCCTTTGTGTATTATATCTCCTTTGTGTTTTATATTTCCTTTGTGCTTGATATCTCTTTTGTTTAACGTCTTTCTTATGAATTTTATGAATATTCTCCCAGCCAATGATTGCAAACTATCTTCATAAATAACAAGTGCCTTTATGACCACCATTGTTCTTGCTCTTATAGACCCTACCGGTCCTGGTCATTGACTAGTAGTGGCCGTGGTCCTGATCATGGGCATTGTCATGTTCGTGGCGGCAGCGTTCCTCACAGCGGCATATCTGTTAGTTTTGGCTTCGACAGCATAATATTCTAGACTAATCAAACCCCGCGAAACTCCTCATCATAGTGATGATCACTGCGGTGGTGGCAGTCACACTCGCTTCTATCGTCGAGGCAGCGGTTGCGACAGTCGCGGAGACCAATGGCATCAGCTGCTGGGTTGGCAGAGATGCCAGTATCGGCAATGGCCGCAGTCTCTACACCGTCTTTGGCAATAACAGCAGCCTGAGCAGCCGCAGCAATGAAGAGGATGATCTGGGAGAACTTCATTTTGGTTGTTGTAGAAATTCATGCCCGATTCTCGAGGTACTTGAGTGAAGATGCTGATTTGACATTCAACATCAATGCTGGGGCATCGACAGTCTGGTATTTATACTCGTCTGTCAAGATGACGACATATCGAGCATTCGCAGCTCACGACTATTTCCATGTGCATCTCACATTGTCTTAATTTGTCTTGATAAAGTCTAATCTTGGAAGGTTTTGATGCGTGTGTTGGTACATAGAAAACATCACGACGCGTCACGTGCCACTTACACAACTTCACTCATGCATTCGCCTTCACTTGTGAATCACTTCTTGTTTACCTCAACTGAACTGGATATCAGTTTTATACTACTGCGCCTAAACTATGTAAATCTCATAAATCAGTAGCAGGTTTCAAGTAAGCGTGAAAGTGCAAGTGACAAGTCTCGACGCAACATCGACATCGACGGTGTTGGCATTCTATCGTCTCTCAACTTTAATATTATTTAATATTAAATCACGCTTTACATGCAGGCACTCGCTGAATAATCATCGTGGTCTCGTGGCCTGACAACGATGGTCGCTCCTTCCTGTTTTGTTGTAACTGCGTGCTCAATTTGCCATTGTCGGTTGTGTATATCCCCAAACAACTCGTCGCCGTTTTGTTCACCACTCGTCCTCTACACACCATAGTTTTACATATCATCTACAACTCCCCACCTATAACGAGATTACCAACAATAGCTCTACAACATGGACAGCCAAGCTGGTGTGCAGAACTTTTCTCTGCCCAACCGGTCCAACAGCCGCCGTCCATTTTCGCCCGTTCCTCACTTTGGCAGCGAACATCGCAGTGGCAGTGGTATCGGCACGATCAACGTCACCAACCGCAACGAAAACACGGCGACCATGACCTCTGCTCTTAAAGGCGGAGGTTCTTTTGGTGGCAGTGACCCTATTGACCGCACCCAGGTCCGCTCGCCGTCACCTGCAGCTCTGCGGCTCTTCCATTTTACAGAGGACGCAAGATCGTCGATGAACGGCCGCTCTTCGCGTGCCCTGCCGCGGCCAATGTCGACGTCTTCATCGGCTCCAGCTTTGGGGAGTGCTGAGCACACCGCATCTGCCATTGCCATGTCTCAGCCCGATGCGAACGACCGCCCTGGTCCGTGCTCGCCCATCTCCTCCGCTTGGCCTCGTCCTCTTTCTGAGAGATTAGACAGACTGCCGCAGGGTGGTAGAGTCACGGGAAGTGAGAGACCTGGACTCACACACAATGTCAATGCTAGAGAAACATCTCACCACACAACGGAAGCAGGGACACCAAGAGACACACAGACATCACCACCCCCCATTGCCCGCTCCATTTCTATCCGCTGGGGCCCTCGCCTGCGTCACATTCCTATGAGTGAAGTTCAGGCGGCCGACGACGCTGCTAGCCGTATTGCGGCTGCACGGCGTGAACGCATCATATTTTGGACTCTGGTGGCTACTGCACTGATCGGTGTGTTGTCGTGCACGGCAGCCGTCACTCTGGCAGCAGCACAAGCTGCACTCCAAGCGGGCCTGGAAGATGTCGGTGAAGGCGGTGGCATTGTTTGGGATTCACGCACTCTGGGCTGGCTAGTTGCGAGCCTGATCTTGTGTGCATCTGCTGCAGTCGGTCTCGTTGTAGCCACTTCTACACGGTGCCGCCGCAACCGTCGCCTAAACCGTTGGCGAGGCCGCACACCTACCCCAACACCTGAGAGCACTAGCCCGAGCCCAACCGCTCCCGTCAAGGGTACTGCAGAGAACAAGAACAAGGATAAAGAGGACGCCACGGTCAAAGGCGCATACAGACTGTCTACCCTTTTTTCTAGCCGCCAGGAAGACAGCACCAAGAATGGCCCGTGGTTGGAGATGCAAGAGATGGGCACCGGGGAAGGTAGTGTTGAGGTAGATACTCCGAAGTGGTGGCACTTTGGTGCAAAGTTGCAGGACTCTGGACAAGGAAATAAAAATGGACATGGAATAGGAGATGGAAAAGGACACGGCCAGGGCAAGTACGGCGACGTAAGCCAGGAAAGCCCAACAACAAGCCCGCATGGTAGTTCCAGTGAGACAGCATCCAAGGGATCTGTGAACAACAATGATGGACCACCGGACGTGCCTGATGAAGACCGCAACTGGGCCAAGTTTAGCCAGGATACCGTGCAGCTGCGGCGCTATGTCGAGTCACTCGAGGCACGCCTCGCCGGAGCTCAAGATGCACCCGCCGAGAAGCCAACCAAATCGGGACTTATCGACACCGAGATCAGTCAAACGGAGATCACCGAGAGTAATACTACCCCCAAGCGCATCCGCATCCGGCCGAGCACAAGTGTGCGTACAATCACATCGGCAAACACGGGAGCGACTACCGCCACAGCAACAACCATCCAACCGGTCATTGGTGGTGCCGGTCCATCTGCACCTCACTCTGCGTACAGTCTGCTGCTGCCACCAGGATCACCGTCGTCTGTTGTCTCGGCATCAATGGTGTCATCGTCGTCACCACGCCGGCCTCGAGCCAAGAGCGCCAACACCAATGGTCTGACTGTGGAACGGGATCTTGGACGAGACCTGACAAAATCTCACCCACCGCCAATGCCTTCTCATACGGCGATCCTGCCCGCATCCGATACGCAGACCAGCATCCTCGGCCAGCTGTATTCATCGTACAGCGAACGTGAGCGAGTGTAATCTGTTGATTTTTATGAATTGATTTGATATCTTGATTTATTTGATGTGTACTTCTTGTTTGCTATTTTGAGTATTTTATATCTGGAAGCTTTGGCATTTATCTTGTGACTTGGAATTTTGGTGGCCGTGTGTACGTTGGAAATGATGGAATGCAAACGAAATGGGAATGTTACTGTTTTTACAAGAAACCAGTGCTATGTATGCCTATACCAACACGAACCAAATGGAACTACATCAGCACTAGATGGCCCGCTCGTTGCGTGCGCGGTTCTCGCGGTACCGCTTCTCCTTGGCTGCGGTCTTGCGCCGCCGCTTCCACGAGCGGTTCAAATCACCACGGTTGTCCCAGAACCACGACTGGAAATCAGTGGCCTCATTCTTGTCGCTCTTCTTGCCCTCACCAGCGGCGTTGGCCCCATCCTCCTGGTCCTCGTCATCCTGCTCGCTCTCCTCGTCGTCGTCATCGTTCGCCCAGAACATCTTGCTGCTCGGGTGTGCCGTGTCCGGTGTCGGTGCTGCACTCCGCACATTCCGCCACTCAAACTCTTGCTTGGTGAATGGGGTCATAGGCTGCTGCGGGACGGTCTCGGTCTCGGTCGAGTCGATTTGCATTTCATGGACGTGGACATGGGCATGGGCATGGGCATCATCCTCCTCGTCCTCGATATCGTCATTGGCCATATTGCCAAAGAAGCTAAACGGCGTCGCCTCGGGCTTCTTTGCGTTCTCAAACGCGGCCTTGTCCTCCTTGGCGCGCTTGTACAGGGCCTCGAGAGGGTGGACCTTGGCGGGTGTCTGGGGCTCGGCCGACTCGACTGCTCCGGTCGATTCAGCGGGTACGGTGGATCCTGACGTGGCAGATGCAGCGACGGGCTCGGACAGTGGTGGTGGCGGGATCTTGATGGTCAAGCTCTTGGCCGAGCTCGACGACTTTGGCCGGGTGTCCTTTTCCTCTTCTGCAGGAGTCTCCTCCTCGTCTTCTTCCTCTTCTTCCTCTTCTTCCTCGCTAGACTCGTCTGAGCTGGTATCTGATCCAGAATCAGACGTCTCGCTCTCGCTCGCCTCTTTTTCGGCTTCCTTCTCCTCCTCAACGCCCGCCAGCTTCAGGGCCTCGGCTCGCCGGGCCTTGTACCGTGCCTGCTTGGCCAGCTGCTCCTCCTTGGTAATGACCGCCGTCACGGCATTCGGGCGCGTGCTCTTGATCTCTTCCACCACATCGCCCGAGCCCACCGCCACCCAGCCCTTGCCGTCCACATACTCCAAGTTGTCCCCGCCAGATGACGACTCGCCTGCCGTCTTCATAAAGTTGGGAATGCGCGACCAGTTCTTGAACTCGTGCACAACCACCTCGCGCGCTTTCCGCTCAGCCTTGCGCTGCCGCTTTGCGGCACGCTCGTCGACCTCACCGTCGCTGCCGACAGGCTCCTTTTTTGGTGCGGGCATCTTGCTTGCCGGCAGGACCGTCTTGAACAGACACTCGGGCTGTTCTGTGTATGCCGACTTTTCGCGCTGCTTCTTTTCCTTTTTCTCTTTGCGCTCCTTCTTGGCGGCTTCCTTGTCCTCCTTGGTGTGGTACTTGCGCTTCGTCTCGGGCTCGTCGACGGCGACCTCGGTCCAGCCGCGCTTCACGGGCCGCTCGTCCAGCTGCACACCTTTGATGGTTTGGCGCTTGTTCTTGGTGTCCTCGAGCTTATCCCAGCTCGTGCGCGTCTTGTCCTTTTTCTCCTGCTTTTCCTTTTCCTTCAAGGCTTTGCGCTCTTTGCGCTCCTTGTGCGCCTGCTTCTCTTCTTCGGTGCGCTTGGCCATTTCGGTGGCTTTCTTGGCGGCGTATTCGGCCTGCTCTTGGCGTTCTTGGGTGTACTTGTCTTCGGGTGCCTGGCGGGCAGTCTCGATGCTGAGCTTGACGCCTTTGAGGACGGCGCCGTTGAGTTTGCGGCGGATTTTGACGGCGGCTTCGGCGGGCAGGTCGACAAAGCCGTAGCGTTTCTCGGGGAACGTCTGGAGGCCGTGGAACGAGATGTTGCGGGCGTCGGGGCGGATGGAGGCGGGCAAGACGACGTTTAAGAGGTCGGCGTCAAATGGGGCAATGTGCAGGCGGGTGTAGTCGGGCGACACGGTCGAGATTGCGGCGGGCACAAGTTTGTGGTGGACTGGGGGAGGCTGCTGTGGCTTGGTCTTGGTTTTTGTTTGAGTCGAGGCCGAGGTCGAGGTCGAGGTCGAGGTTGAGGTTGAGGCCTCTTGGGGTTTGATCAAAGACTTGGTCGGAGGACGGGCCGGCGACGCAGCGGCAGGCATATCGATAGTAGAGAGGAGATCCTACTTGCAATATAGAGTCACTCAAAGGCGACCAATATGATTTACAGAATGGAAATGATGCCAAAAATGCATACGCAGAAAATGCAACCATGCGAAAATTGCCGTGATATCGAATAAGGAGGAGGAACCCGCTAAAAAAAAGACAAAAAGATGCGAGAAGGAAAAATGCTACAACAGATGAATTAAAGCGGGTCTGCAAGCGCCAGCGCCTGGGCCAGCTAGCCGTGCGCAGCCTCGTCGACGATCGATAAGACTTTAGTTTTGATGGGATCGATTTATACTTTTTGATCATGTAGATTCTAAATTGATGAATATTCAAAATGAGGGGAGTATTATGAGAATACGGGCTACAATAAGCAATAACAAATGATAGAATACAGACAAGCACCCGCCATCCATAGAACCCTCTATATGGCGCCCGAGAAAGAAATGAAAAAGAAAAAAATGAAATGAAAAAGGAATGAAAAGAATCCAATCAAGTCAAACATCATACAAAGCATAAATCATACTGCTGCCGCAAACAAGTGCAGCTACTCCCGGGCAGCGCCGCCAGATGCGCGCCACCAGACATCGCCGCCCCAGCGCACGAGACGCTCGGCAGCACCAGTGACAGACATGGCCGGGCGCACGTCGAGGTAGAAGACGGGCTCGCCAGTGGGCTCGGGCTCGCCGGCGTAGTAGTCGATCACGTAGCGCACTTGCTTCTCCTGGCCGTTGACGTTACGGGCAACATACCAGTCGTGGCGGTCAAAAGGTGGTTCAGTTCTGTATTGTTAGCTGATGGCATCACATGGAGATCACATTGAGAAGACGGCGTGGCTTGACTCGTCAATTCCCGCCCGTAGTGGACTTACGCAAACTTTGCCGGATACAGACGCCCCAGAAGCTGCACAAACGCCGCCTTGGGCGTCATCTCGCCAGGCCGGCCCTGGAACCGGATCAGCCGCGGCTCGGCACCCTCGCCGACGGGCAGACCCTCCTTGTGCTCCAGTATCCGCGTCGCCATCTCGGCGTTCGCCTCGCCGCGCCGGCTAATCTCCCATCCACGCGACAGACCACGGCCGAAGCGGCGCTCCCAGTCGACAATCTCGGCCCATGCGCCCTCGTTCAGAAAGTTGTGGACGGCCACCATGCTCTCGACGGCGGTGGCGTCGGTGTCGGTGTAGCCCTTGCGCAGCAGAGCATTGTACATTTGCTGGGGCGACGGGTACTCCCAGGTGCCCTCGCCGTCGCCGCGTGGGATGGTAGACTCCTCGCGGGACGTGGGCAGGACGACGGTCTGATTGGGCGCGGGGGCCTGCGAGATGTTGTGGAACATGTAGTTGAGAGGGTTGAGTTTGGAGAGAGTCGAAGAGGTGTCAGTAGAGGTCGAGGCAGAGGCCGAGGCAGAGGCAGAGGCGGCAGCAACAGCCCTTGCTCGCTGGTCATGGGGCACCGGGCAGCCCGACGGTTGTGGTGATGAGGGAGCAGCAGCAGAGGTCGCGGTTGTGGGAGCCTTGATGGCGCTGCCGCTGAGGGCGTCGACGGTAGCCGTGTGCATGGGGCAGCCGCGCTGTTGGAGTTAGTACAGAGCAAGCCATATATCTGCAAACTAAAGACCTACAGGAGGAGTGCCGGCGGGAGGAGCAACGACGCTGTGCTTGACAGGGCATGCTGACGGCGACGAGGAGGAGGCTGCCGCGGACGGCGTAGGATCGGCCCAGAACCAGCCCATTTTGAGATGAGTATTGAGTGCGAGGTGGTGGTAGACTGTAGAATTGAGTGAGGAAATAAAGAAACAAAGTCGAGAGAAGAAACGCCAAAGGATGACGATTATACCGTGGTGCAATTGCGTGACGGCTCCAGAAAACGAGGCAAATGGGAGCCAATCTGTTTATCAGTAGTCAGCAGTCAGCGGCAGGCGCCCTCACCAGAATTTTTTACTGCACTCGCCATCACTATTTTTCTTTGCAGCCTAGCATATTTGTAAGTATATTTTCTGCCGTGCTTTTCCATGTCCCCGCCTAATAGTAATAGCCCACCAACCACGCGAGGAATCTGCCGCTCGACACCGCCTATTACTATTTCCGGACCCACCCGACACGAGCATGTGAAGGTACTTATCTGTACCTTTGCCAAGCACTAAATATAGGGCAATAGAGTCTAAAATATGTACCCATGTACAACTACGTCAGTGCGATTTACATTCTCTACCACGCCCGCGGTCTTTTGCTCTTTGCTCTTTGCTTGCGTCTAGCTCTAGCTTGGTGTCGATTCGTGTCGATTCGTGCCGATTCGTGTCTCGCTTTAAGCCCTCCCTGTGCTTGTTGTTTTGGTCTTTTTGGCTTCTCCTTTGCTTTCTTCTCGCAATGAGTCGACATCGAGACGGTCCGTTGTCCTCATCGAATCCCTCGTCCGACCTCGCCGTCGCCGTCGCCGTCCTCGATCACTCCGTCGTCGGCCTTTGTCTTCCTCGTCTTACTTTTGCCGTCAGACTTCTGACGCCTCTACAATACACGCCATGACGGCATTGCTCGGCCCAGCTTCGCGGCTGTGCCTGTCAAACTCATCATGCCGGTCTGCACCTGCATTAATTCGGTCCCTTGCACGGTCGTCGTCGTCGTCGTCGTCATCGTCGACACCCCTCTCCTCTCCAGTACACGCCGCCAGGCCACTATCAACTCAGCCTCTACGTCAGACACAGACTCAATGGACTTACCCTAGGAGTGACTGCAACAAGGACAACCACCAGAATCGCTACGACAGTTACAAAAACAACTACAGAGATAGCTACAGAAATAACAGACGGCCCAATAACAAGGGCCGCACAGTCCTGCTTGCCAGTGCCACTGCCCTGGGCACGGCCGCGTTTGTCGAGCTCAGCGAAAAGGACAACTCGGGCACGTCAAAGACAGTCGAGTCGCGCATGCTCGAGGCCTCGCGTGCCGAGATTGCCCTGAAAAAGACGGTGCAAGAGGACGAGCATGGCCCGCGCAAGCTGTTCCACTACCTCATCATCGTGTTTGATCGGTACTTTTGGGAGCCCCTGTGCACAGCCGCACGCTTCCTGCAGCTGGCCGTCATCTTTGTGCCGGTCATTATCACGGTGCCGGCCCTCTTCTTTGGCAAGCAGCAGCCTGACCGTGACAACGAGACGAGCGGTGCTCTGTGGTGGTACGGTATGCTGGTCAACAGCATGGAGCGTGCCGGCCCGACGTTTATCAAGCTCGGCCAGTGGGCAGCCTCGCGCTCCGACATCTTCCCCACCGAGCTGTGCGAGATCATGTCCAAGCTGCACTCCAACGCGCCCGCGCACTCGCTGCGCGTGACCAAAAAGACAATTGAGGATGCCTTTGACGGCCGACCGTTCCACACCATCTTTGAGGAGTTCCACGACGAGCCGCTCGGCGTCGGCGCCATTGCCCAGGTCTACAAGGCCAAGCTCAACCCAGACCTGGCCGTGCCGGGCGGTGTCGAGTCGGGCGACCACATGGACTACACGATTCCCGGTCTTCCCGGCCTTCCCGGTCTTCCCAATGGTGGCGGCAGCGGCCACGATGCCAATGTGATTATGCAAAACGTGGCCAATGTGCGCCGCCGCGTCGACCCACTGCTCAAGAGCACGCCGCAGCGCGTGCCCTCGTCGTACGTCGCCATCAAGGTGCTGCACCCGGGTGTTGAGCGCACGGTGCGCCGCGACCTGCGCATCATGCACATTTTCGCGTCGCTGCTCAACCTCGTGCCGGGCGTGGAGTGGCTGTCGCTGCCAGACGAGGTGGTGCAGTTTGGCGAAATGATGAAGCTGCAGCTCGACCTGCGCATTGAGGCGGCTAACCTGGCCATTTTCCGGCGTAACTTCCGCGACCGCAGCACCGGCTGGTTCCCGTTCCCCTACGCCGAGTTTACGACGCGCAACGTGCTCGTGGAAGAGTTTGCCACGGGCATCCCCCTAGCGGACTTTATGGAGAATGGCGGCGGCGTGTTCCAGCACGACATTGCGTCGGAGGGACTCGACGCCTTTTTGCGGATGCTGTTGTTGGACAACTTTGTGCACGCCGACCTGCACCCCGGCAACATTATGGTGCGCTTCTACCAGGCGGCCCAGCCCGATTTTGGCCGCGGCTCGCGCAAGAACAAGGCCAAAAACGCAAACGAGAAGGAAAATGAGAAAAAGTCTATACACGATCAGCCCGACGTCACCGAGCAGGTCCTGGAGCGGCTGCGGCCGTTCCGGCACCGGCGCGACGTGGCCGCCTGGAACCGTGAGCTGGCCAAGATTGAAGAGGAAGGCTTCCACCCACAGCTCATCTTTATCGACACGGGCCTGGCGACGCAGCTCAACGAGACCAACCGCACCAATTTCCTGGACCTGTTCCGCGCCGTCGCCGAGTTTGACGGCTACCGCGCGGGCCACCTCATGTGCGAGCGCTGCCGGCAGCCCGAGGCGGTGCTGGACAAGGAAGTGTTTGCGCTCAAGATGCAGCACCTGGTGCTGTCCGTCAAGAGCCGCACGCTGGCGCTGGGCAATGTCAAGATTGGCGATATCCTGCAGGACGTACTGGGCATGGTGCGGTCGCACCACGTGCGGCTCGAGGGCGATTTCGTGAATATAGTGATTTCCATTCTGCTGCTCGAGGGTATCGGCCGCAGCCTGGATCCCAACGTGGACTTGCTGAGCGCGTCTCTGCCTATTCTACGGCAGCTGGGTGCGCAGAGCGGTGCGGGCATGATGAAGCAGGGCGATTTCTCGATGCTGCGGATCTGGGTTGGGCTGGAGACGCGGCGGTTCCTGCAGGCGAGCGCGGAGGATGTCGAGCGGTGTGTCAAGTACGACCTGCTGTCGCCGAATGTGTAGATGTCTTTTACAAAGACGGGCTTTCAGTGTATTATCTAGGCGTTTGGATGGGATAGACGATGAGCATTAGCATACAGGAATAAAGCATCACCCCAGAAGAGTTGTTTGATTTTGTACATGATTTTCGTTTGATTTCATGTCCCAGTAATTATACTACATATTTCTATCAACTTTCTTTTACTAACTTGGTATATGGTTGAAGATGATTTCTGTATATTTCAGATATTTTACTTGAATCATGATATTGCCACAATGATCCATAAAGCCAGCTTCATTCTGCCCATGTCTTCCGCGGAGACGAGAAGATTATCAGATGAGATCAGTATTAAGAAAATGGCCAGAGAGACTTGACAATACTTTAGCTATGGCGTCAGATGGCGTAAGACGTTAAGACAAGGAGAATTCCAATTTTTGATTGTATTTTCATTTTCATTTCATTCTCATTGACCTATCATAGTCTGCATTCTTTGGCAAAGGCCCAGACACTCATGACTGTCACCTGCAACGCCCAAGAGCAGCGACAGGCGGTTATGAAAGCAGACAAGAGGAGAGGAAGGGCAAATAACAGCAAATAACAACAAAAAAAAAAGAAAAGAAAAAAAAAGACGGCAAAAGACGACAGAAGACGACAGAAGAGGAGGTGTTTGTCCTTGTTACGTAAAAATGGTGTATTCGGCGTTTGGCGTGGTCGTACCGTGTCCATGGGATAACAAAACACTGTGCACTGTGCGGTGTGCCGCTGCTCTCTACAACTCCGGCCCACGTGCAGTAAAAGTCTGCTCGGCTCCGCTGTAAAATTGAACAAGTCCCCCCTATTACGTGATTTCATCGCTATTGCGTTTGTTTGGGTTCACAATGCACCACAACAGCACACTGTGCTGTGACTGATGCCTCGTTCTTGGCAACGCCTCTTCAGGATCACGTATTGATCGAGGTTTTCTATTGTTTCATTGAGTTTCATTGAATTTCATTGTGGCTCTGATTCTGATTAGATTCTGGCTCTGATTCTTTGACCCTTTTAATGCTTGGCCTTACGTTTAGGTTGATGATCTTACGTGATGCTAAGCTTTGCGCTGTCATCCAGCTGGCCGAGACTGCTCTTGCTCCTTACAGCGTCAGTCTTGGGCATGCCTCTTACACTGTGCGTGGCAGTCACGCTGGCAGGTAAAGTTCTTGCTATGGGGTAATGATTATGTTATCTGTACCATGTACCCATGTACTATTGCCGTTTACAGATGTCAGCTCCAACGTCCAGATTGCATCAGAGCCGAGGATCCCATCACGTTTGTTGACGTCTTGTCTTGTACTATCTATCTGCTATTGTATCGTACTGTGTGTACTGCTAGTTATTGTTACTTCTTGTAGTTTGAGCTATCTCAACAGCCGAGACTATGCGTGATCGCCAGCTATGTGTCAAAGTATCCGTCCTCGATTTCAACGACGAAGCAAACGGCCAATTTCGTTGAAAAGGAATCAATTGGTGAAGAAGAAGAAAGGGAAAAGGAAAACAAGTGTGTGGAAATGAACCAGAGCTTGACGTACTATGGCTGCGTGACGTGCTGTTTCTGCTCTTCTGCCGACTTTCTATACATGCCCCAGCTTCTTCGTCACCCTTCCCCAGAAAGGGAGGTCTATGCCAGTCGAGACATGGGGCTGAGAGGTCCGCTTAATGCCCCATAGCTGGTTGTTCTGGTTCTTATTTTTAATCATATTTTTGATCATCACTGCTGCTCTCCTTGCTGTATGCTTTAGTTGCCGGGAGCTATGGCCTGGTTTCTCGGCAAGGAGAGGAGAGCTTGACACATGGAATCGTGGACTGCATAGCAGAAGAAGTCATCTGAGCTTCCATCTTCCACTTTTAGCTTTCAAGTCTTGCCTCTTTTGAATATTGTTTTATGCTTTTCAGATCAAAACGGTCGACGAAATACGGTGAAAGAAGTAAAGGGGTAGCCACGAGACCGGCCAGACCGGGCCAGTGCGGGCTAACGCCCATCCAATCTCTACAGACTACACCAGACTGAGCTGTCTCATCGGCCATCGTGACTCTCTGCAGACTGCACTGACTGAAAGAGAAGATAAAATAAAGAAAAAAGAGAAAAAAAGAATAAAGAGAAATGAGGAAAAAGAATGAAAAAGAATCTGCAGTACCCAGTCAGGCACAGATGTACATCAGGAACCCGTTTCTCTTACCCCCATTTTACGTTTATTCTATTTATTTATTCTATTTATTTTAATCATCATTCTTGGCTCGCCTCGTCGTGTTATTTTTGGGTCATTCATCTTTTAGAGAGGTCCTGGGCCATCTCTGATTTTGAGAACGACTATGATTATTTTTGATTTATTTTGTCATTAAATAAAATTGCCTGTGCCAAGCCAAGCCGACCCGAGATCAGGTGCGGTCGTCTTTTTATTTATTGGTTTTTCTTTTAGTAAATAAAAAAAAGAAAAAAAAACCATCGTGTAAGTCACTGTACTAACTACTAACACGAGCTTTGGCAAAATCCGGGGACAGTTGTAGGTATACCGTATTGCTCATACTTTAATACTTTGTTATACTGTCAAGGGATACACGGAGTAAATACGATGCTTGTTTTCATATATAAATCCAAGCTGATATAAATGACGAATATATCTTGTGTCATTGTACCTGAGCCTGCACTTTATAAGAGACAAAGCTTTCCTTGGCCTTTTGTTTGTTTTCTTCCTTCATTTCTTCACGTTTATCCTTCTTCTCACACACATACACATCCGCAATCATGACGACAATGACTACCACCCTCACCTCTACCTCTACCTCCTCCTTCACAATGACCACAATCATGCCATCACAACTCCCAGATACCGCCTCCTGGCAAGAGGTCGGCTACCGCTGCCCCCGGCCAGGCTTCTTCCTCGGCGACGACGGCTCCATGGCCAGCTCCCACATTCTCCTCGACGACTCCAGCACTTCTGCTTCTACTTCTACATCTTCATCTTCATCTACATCTTCATCTTCATCACAAAGCTCACAAACTCTGCCTCCATCCTGGAGTCTCGGCGCTCTGGGAAAGCTCCCACTAGAGCTCCTCCATCAGATCGTCTCGGAGCTTGGCGAACTGGACATCCGTGCCCTCGTGGCTCTCCGCAACTGCAACCGCGCAACAGCATCAATAGTCGACAGCTTCCGGGACTTTGCCACTGTCTCATCTTTCCCCAGAGCTCTCGGTGCTCTCGTGAAGCTGGCTCCCCCTTCTCTTGATGCCTCCTCATCAGGCCCCTCACTGTCTGCCCTCGCTGCCTGTCTCCGCACTTCTGCTTGTGCCAGCTGCACCCACAACTACGGCGACTACATCTACCTGCTCCGGCCCGAGCGTGTCTGCTACTCGTGCTTCCGCTCAAAGCCAGAGTACCTTCCCATTGCCCGGTTTGCCGGACTGCCCGCTTCTTCTTCTTCTTCTTCCTCCACAGCCTCTTCTACTTTGGCCACTTCCACCACAACATCAATTCGTGTGCCCCCTGGCCGGTACGGCGTGCTGGCACGTCTCACACAATTTGTCGACCTTTTTGACCGCCGGCAGATCGAGTCACAATTATCTCCGGCAGAACTTCAGTCCCGCCCCGCCCCGGCAAGAACAAAGTCGGCCGGCAAGCCCCGTCCGGATCCTCTCCGGTATGCTGCCGTCATCCCTGGCCCCTACTGGCAGTCTTCTTCAACCACAAAGATCGAGGATGGCGAGCTTGACAGAGGATACTCGTGCCGGGCCTGCTGCCACACAGACCGCAAGTCTGCAGGGCATGCCGGCTGGGCCGATCCGCTTGCTCGGTATACGGTGCAGGGTCTCCAGAAGCACATTTCAGACCCGCAGTTTGGCGGCCGTGTTATCCGCAAGAAGGATCCGCGCACCGGTGCTGACATCTTTGAGCACACTGCTCCCAGACGCGGCAACTTTCCACCACCAGTCGAGTTTGGTGCCACTGCCGACCTTGCCCGGCGGTATGAGGCAGTTATTCTCGTGCCTGAAGGATCGGTTGTCGGCACTCGGTCGTAATTTTTTTTTCTTTCCTTTTTTTTCCAGTCCATAAAAGCGTTCAAGTTCCTTTCGAGGGCTGCTTCAATCAGCCACGGAGTAAAAAGTATATGACCTAATGATGGCACAATGATTGCCGATGATAGTTATTTAATATCTTGAGAATTATTGATTTACCAGTTTCAGTCTCAAAGGCGTGCATTGTGAAGCTATTCGACTGACCATGTACCATTATCACAGGATGCAGTAGCGATTAGCCTCAGTGGGTTCCCCTGCTTGTGAAATAGCTTCTTCATTGTTGACATCATCACCGACGACGTTGATGTTGTCACTGGTGTTTGGTAGTAGACCGCGCTCGAGTTGTCCATCCATTGTAAATTCCTGAAGTGAAGTCTAGTTTAGATAGAGATGAGATGTTGACAAAGCTATAGCATATGGAGAAGCAAGACTGCATTATATAGTCAGGAGCAGATAGTAGCTCCTATAGTTACTATGAATACCTTGTATAATCTTTATTGGTGATGAACAAAAAGAGAGACAATGTGTCCTCTTGTGGAGGGCGGTCCCGTCGATCCAGACCAAGAGAATAGAGCTTCCAGCATTGTGAGCTGGGTAGCTGAATAGACACACGCTGCTCTAGTAGATAAACCCAATATTAGGAGCTACAATCGGGATAGTCAACTGTCGAGTGAGTTGTTAGGTGTTTTACAACGTTCATGAGGACCTACCAGAGTATTCGGAAGTTATCGGCTCTTGGGATTGTTGGCGGCATCTAGCACAACTGAGAGTACTATGAGCACGGTTGCAGAAAGCAAGAAAATACACAGCAGAACCATAAGCCAAACGTAGAGATAGATTGATGTCGAGTACGGCCAGTAGAAGGAAAGGTATAACCCATGTTGTGAAGATAAGAGGTCGGGCTCGCCATAAAATTGACGTGAGGAAAAACATATCAGGCGCTTATCTGCATGCAGAGGCGTCCTTTCAAGGGAGTAGTAAATTGGACGAGGAACAAAAAGAAAATAGGAGTTAGGGCTGACACACACCCTGCAGATAAAACTCTCGGCTCGATGCAGAAAGTGCTCATTTTTTAATAAAAAAAATAGATTCAGGAAAGGCTGTATTCGGAAGATATAGTTATTGTCAGCTCCTATCACTCGGTCAGGTTCACACCCTCCTGCTTCGTAGATGTGGGTGGGTGGGTGGCTGCACCAGCCAGGACACGCCGCCTTGCATCAATATACCGCATATACTCCTCATATGTGTGTGGCAGCACGCGCACATCCTTGGGCACCGTAAATGTGTAATGGAACTGGCCTGTAACCTTGGCAGTTCCGTGCTCCATCTCGCGCACTTTGCTGTCTACACGCACATGCACGCGTGTAAGAGGGGGTCCGTCCGAGCCAGAGTTGGTGTTGGCATTGGCATTGGCATTTGCATTCTTGCTCTCGTCCAGCTCCAAGACAGCTGGGTCGGTGTAGGACACAGTTGCCGTCAAGTACAGAACACTACCCACGGGGACAGGGCTGCGGAAAGTACAAGGGTCGGCGCTGACAAATGTTGGGCGGGCGTGGGCAAAGGATGCCGCACAGCAGAATGCAAGCTCAAACGTCTGCTTGATGTGGTAGCCGCCAAAAATCATGGTCTGGTGCCGATTGCGGTACTGGGGTTGCATGATGGCAGCCGTAGACAGAGTAGTGCGGCTCATAGCAATGACATTGGCTGGCTGGCGCAACGGGCGGTTAGGGTCATGGTACTCGAGCTGACGCAGCCAGATGCGGTGAATCAGAGCCGACTCTTCGTCGTCGGGTTCGACCTCGAGAAGCGATGTTTTGCGCTCTTCGCGCTGGGCCAGACTCTTGGCGGCGCCGGCCTGAAAGATGGCCTCCTCCTCGGGCGTCTCACAGATGAGACGCGGAATGTGAGTTGGCTTGCGTGTGATTGGATCAAGAGCAACCATGGTAAAAGTGCAGGTGAGAAGGAGATCTTCGGGCTTGCTGGGCTCACCCTCACCGCGCGCACGAGCCACCTTGCATGTTATTTCGGCGCTGCTGCCGCCAGCCGCATACGTGACCATTCCGCTGTACTCGAGGTCACAAATCTCCGTGAGCGGATGTGCCAGCTCGATCCGATCGACGGCAGCAGTCACAGTAGTGACACCCGTTCCCGTGTGTTTGTAGACAATGATACCCGACAAGGCATCAAGGTCCATAAACACTGTGCCCAGACTACATAGTCAGCTGTGAACCGAACGGTCTGAAGAACAACCATGTTTCTTACCGAATATGACCAGACGAGTTGATATAAGTATCGGAAAGCCATGGATCTTGACCAAGAGGAAGAACCTGTGGTTGTCAATATACACCTCATCTCTCTGCCACACGCTACTCTCATCACGTACCACGCGGTGGTAGCTGTCGCTCATCTTCTTTGGCGTCAGGTCGCGCTTGGTGTTGTGCGCTTCCGCAAACTCCACTTTCTGGCCCTCTTGCTGTAGCCGATACGCCTCGATCCACGGCGTCGGGAGACGCGTGTCCGTAAGACCCCGAAACACGCCATCGGTAGAGCGCGATGACGTCGTCGACAAGAGTCGCGACAAGACGCGTGAAGCAATGCTGGGCGACGGCACAGAACGCCGCAGAACCGGCGCCAGGCGCTTTGCTGGGAAACTTGCCAACTTCATATTTCAGGAGAGGTAGTATTGGAAAGTACCGCGCAAGATGTGTAGATGGATATAGATGGATACTTCCGGGCCATGATGATCGACGAAGCCAAACACTGGAGGGTCCTCCCGGACTACACTTATATGGGACCCACATTGAGCCGACAGCTATACAGCGGGCCAATCACAGCACTCGCTTTATCACGCAAGACGACGATATGATACTTGAGGTAGGTTGTCCTAGGACAGACTTCAAATAAATAAAATTGAATAGAGAGAGTGTGTAGCCACATATTACGGTTTATTTCTTTGCAAGGGGCAGGACGATATCTCTTGTTCAACGCCTGGAACCCCTATCTACTAGACAATCGAACGGGTGTGTCAAGGACGTGGCCCTGCTCAAGTTCACATTGCTCAACGCAGCTGGCTCAGTTATGGGCCGGAACATATACTGACTCAGTGCATCTTGGTCAGCTTGACTAGGAAAACTCTAACTGATACTATACACCCGTCACAAAGTATGCGCGAATAATGAATGTACCGTACTCCAACATCACCGTCACGGCCAAGCCGGGGAATTCAAACTCACTCGTGATTGAGAACAAGTTGGCTGTACCGGCCATCTTTGTATCTCTCAACCGGGTCGACGCTTCCGGCACTTATGTCAACCCCATCATTTGGTCCGAGAACTGTTTCACTCTCTTTCCGCATGAGTCTATCGAGACGACAGTACGCGAGCTCTACCCATTTCTGAAGGTTGCATCAAGCCAGGGAGTGGCTGTCAAAGTTGTTGCCAGTAAGGTTGCCAAATTTACTATTCCTTAAAGTTGACAGCTTTACTTTACGAAATGAACCGACGTATTTTCATATGATATCAGTATACCAAAAACATTCCTTCGTTGATGTCCGTTTTACTCCTATTTTTACCCCTTTTACTTTATCTGCTATGCAACAAACAGCCGTTTACAGGTTCAGCTCAGCAGCACCAGTCTTCTCAATGTACTCCTTGAAAGGAGCCAAGCGGGCCTCGACCAAACCGCCAGCACCACAGTAACGCTCGACCATCTCGCCCGAGCGGCCGACAAACAGAGAGGGGTCCAGGAGACCGTCGATCTCAGCCCACACGGGGCGGAAGTACTCGGTGGCCTTGAGGCGCTCAATCAGGTCGTTTTTGCCGCCCTGGTTCTTGACGACGTCGCTGGCCTGGTGCGACAGGACACGGATCTCCTCGTGGGCCTCCTGACGAGAACCGCCGGCAGCGACAATCTTCATGATGATGGTCTCAGTGGCCATGAAGGGAAGCTCCTCCATGACGTGAGCGTGGATGCGCTTGGGGTAGATAACCATGCCGGAGCTGACGTTGTCAAGACCGATTAGAACAGCGTCGGCCAGCAGCATCATCTCGGGAATGTCAATGCGGCGGATGGCACTGTCGTCGAGGGTGCGCTCGAACCACTGGTCAGAGTAGGTGTCGGCAAAGTTGGCGGGCAGACTGCGCAGCTTGCGGCCGAGCGAGCAGATACGCTCAGAGCGCATGGGGTTGCGCTTGTAGGCCATAGCAGAAGAGCCGATCTGGTCCTTCTCAAAGGGCTCCTCGAGCTCCTTCATGTGGGCGAGGTGGCGGATGTCGCTGGTGATGTGCATGGCAGTAGCACCGAGACCAGCAATGGCGTTGGCGACATCGAGATCAACCTTGCGGGAGTAAGTCTGGACAGAGATGTCGTAGGTCTTGGGGAAGCCAGTCTTCTGACAGAGGATCTCGTTGAGTTTGTCAATCTTGCTGCCGTCACCGTGGAAGATCTCCAGGAACGAAGCCTGGGCTGTTTTTTTATTAGTTGAAGTCCAGAGGAAAAGTAGGTTGAGGGTAAAGAGGGAGTGCATACTGCCGGTGGTACCCATAGCACCGCGGAACTCGAGACGCTCACGCTGGGTCTTGATGTTCTCAAGATCCATCATCTATTTTGTAAGTTGTCAATGTATGATTTTACATATGGAATTGAAACATACCAGGTCCTGAACCCACTGGGCAGCACGACGACCGACAGTGATCAGCTGGGCGGGCTGGAAGTGGGTGAAGCCAAGGGTAGGGATGCTATCTTGTTAGTAATAATGAAACCACAGGTGATCTATATGTAGAGAAGGACATACTCCTTGGTCTTGAGGGCGAACTGGCTCAGGTTGTGGATGACCTTGGCCAGCTTGGGGATCAGCAGATCCATGGCGTCTCTATTTGAATTAGTATGTGGTAATTATATAAATAAAAAAAGATAGAAAGACTCTATACCTCATAAGGATCAGCTCAGCGTTGTCCTATATTGTTAGGTCTTGATTTTACGTCGTCTTCATCTATTCGGAGAGAATACATACAGTGACGCTGTATAGGTTAGTAAGCAGGCCTGATATATGTATTGAGTTTGCAAAGTTCAACTTACTAGCAAGAGGTGGCACCCAGGTGGATAATGCCAGCAGCAGCAGGGGCAACCTGTCCAAAGGCGTGAACGTCTACACAGTCAATATCTCACGAGGCAATGGGATATGTCGAAATATCAACTTACGGGCCATCTAATTCAGTTAGCATGTCATCTCATCTCACACTAACAGACCTATGCAAACTTACAACGTCGTGACGGCGGCGCTTCTCCTCAATGGCAGCAATGGCAAAGTCTTCGTCCGTCAGGGTCAGGTGGGCTCGCATCTGCTCAAGAGCCTCTTCGGTGATGCCCTCAACGCCGACCTCCTTCTCGGCTTCGGCCAGCAGAAGCCACAGCTTGCGCCACACAGAGTGACGGTTGCGGGCACCGAACATCTCCTTCATCTCCGCGCTGCTATAGCGGGAGTCGAGAGGGGTCTATCTGTCAGTCTCGCCTTTTTTTCATTTTCATCTTCATCTTCGTCTTGACTTACCTTGTACGTATCGAAGCCGGACATCTTGGCGATTGTTGATTGATATATCAAAAAAATCCAAACAGAGTACAATTCAATCAAATTCAATGGAATCCGGAGAGAATCGCAGTTATATGTGGAGTTATCGAATTATCGTTAATGTCCCGACTGGCGTCGTTGTAACTATCGGCAACGCTTCAAAAAAATTTGATAGCACTGATTTTTAATCGGGGCGCGCCTTTCAGGTGGGATGATCGACAACACGTGATGGTGGGGAAGCATCGAAGCAGTTTCAATAGGCTTATACTGCTTAATTTTATGTGTACGGTCTATATACACTACAGGGGAAAGTATGACGTCCTTATCGATAAGAGATAAGCTCGACGTCAACGACACGGCCGACGAGATGGTTAATAACGTTTATACTTTGTTTATGTAGGCATCGTACTACTCTCTATATTCACAATAGTACTGCAGTTTTATAGTTGATTTTATATTCATTTCCAATTTTACTGGTTCAAGAATATGTCATTCAAAAAGCAATTACTCAGCAGCAATCCATCGGGAGAAGCCAATACTTGCCGACTATCCCGTGTGACAGAGTCAATGCATGGTAGCAGTCGCAAGTGCCGGATAGAGCAGCTGTAAGCAATACAGATGACCAAAATGAGTTATTTCAGGATTGCCAAATATTGCAACTAGCATGACCAAAAATGTGGTTATATCAAAATAGATCGAGACGAAGAGAAAGAGACAAGAGACAAAGATGAAATAATTGTCAGCGCTAAGCATGCCATCAAGTTGGCGCATACATGCCAGCTACTCTACCGTCTCTACTGCCTCTTTTAGCTCCTCCAGCTCAGACTCGCCAGACACTCGCGCCCATGCGCGGTCTGCCGATTGTACAGCAACCACGCCGGCCCATCCCGCCACGCCAAGGGCAACACCAACGACTCCGCCCAGCAGCCAGCCCAGCACCAAAAGCGTTGCTGACACGCCCGTCCACACACGTCCTGTGAGACGGAGCGCTGCTGCGGCAGTGCCGACATCGAGTCCGACACCCACACCGCCTGGAACTACTGCTTGCACCACCGTGTTTACTCCCACGAGCCGGCGCCGCAGTCGTGCACGGGCATTCTCGAGTCTTGCCTTACGAGCGAGTCAATAGGCGGCCGTAGCAGCGCGACCAGAAGTGCGAGAGGCACCGGCGGCAGTGCGGCCCGCGACAGCAGCATTATGGATCTCGACGGCTTCGGCAGACTCGGCAGCCTCATAGGCAGCAGCCACATCATCGCCCATGATAATCCGGCGGTTTTTGCGCATCAGCAGGGCCATGGCCTTTTCGTAGCTCTCGTTTTCGCGGCGCGCCTTCTTATAGGCGAATGCAGCCTCTTCAACGGTCATCCAGCGGATCCGGTTCGACAGCTCGCGCTTGAGGTCCTCGTCGTCCAGCTCCGACAACGTGCGCTGGAGGCCGGCCACCTCATCCTCGCCGTCGTCCTGGCTGTCGTTGTCGTAGTTCATATCGTCCACGGTCGAGTTGTCGCCATCGCTACTGACGTCGTCGTTACCGCAGTTGTAGGCGTAGCCGTAGCCGTATCTGCCGCCGAGACCGCCATCGCTGGACGGCAGGCTATCGCCGCCCTGGTACATCCAAGGAGCAATTGTGGCCATGCCCACCATGTTGGGTGTCGTCGACTCAGCAAGCACCGACTGCCATGTATACTTGTCAGATCCCCTCAGAATCGAGAGGCGCGGCAGCACAAACTGGTTGGACCAGTAGATGAACTCGTGGCGCTGGATCTTGGCAATCGGGTCCACAATCTGCAGCTGCTCGGGCGGCACGCTTGGGTACAGTGCCGCCAGGGCAGTGCTGGTGTAGTACGGGGGCAGGCCATCTGGCACAGCGCGCTTGTTGATCAGCGTGTATCCATCGGGCGACGTGTTGTAGCGGTCAAACAAAAAGGCAGACGCTAATCTCAGGTCCGAGCTGACAGACTTTTGCAGCTGCAGGAACCGGTTCTCCTCGCTCTCCGACAGGTTGCGCACGCAGTCTCCATTGGGCGTGATCATGATGCGCATGCCGTCGAGAACCTTGCGCACAATGTGGCCCGACTCCAGTTGGTCACGATCCTCATTGCTAATGACGATATCGGGCGGCAGGAGAAGGTCGCCACGGGCCATGGCAGCGCCCACAGGTCCCTTGGTAGGGTCGACCTTGCCGTCGTTTGAGGCCAGGTGGAGATGAGGGCGCAGCAGCGGCAGGTTGTGTAGGTTGGCATCAATAATCCCACGCTTGACTAGGTCCCGCGCAACATCCTGCACACGGCCACCAGGCAGGACATGGATGTCATCGTCGACGTAGGATGTGTAGGCCGACGAGTTGGAGTTGGAGCCGGGGCTCGTGCTGCCGCCGTTGGCATTACCGTTGGCATTGTCGTTCTCCTCGGGCATAGTCAGCAGTGTTTCGTCGGCAAGATCAATGACCTCGCGCATCACTCTCCGGAATGCCTCCTCCTCAATCTCGCGATCGGTCATAGGGCTGTACTCAAAAGATGCCTGGACAAGCGCAGACGAGGAAGAATTCGCGGCTGCAGCATTCTTCTTGACCTTCTCGGCAGCCTTGGCCACGGCCGCATCAAGTGCCCGCTCCTTGGCCTCCTCTTTGCGTCTCACGGCAGCAGACTTGGTCTCCTTTACGTCCTTGATGTCTTTGATGTCTTTGACGTCCTTGGCTTCCTTCACCTCCTTCAGTTGTTTCACATCCTTGGTCTCCTTTACTTCCTTAACCTCTTTAGCCGTTTTGGCCTCTTTGGCCTCTTTGATCTCTTTGGTCTCCTTTGTAACATTCGTCTCAGTTGCCTTGGTCTCCTTCACATCAGCAACTTTTGACTCCTTTCCCTCCGCAGCTTCTGGTGTCGATGCAGATGCTTCGGAGTCACGTTTCTCTTCCTTAGCAGAGGCGGCATTTTTAGATACTGTCGCGGCTGCGGGTGTCAGCGCCGGCTTCTCCTTCTTCTGCTTCTTCTTGCGGCCTAGGATGGGCGCAATGCCGTCGTCAGGAATCACATTATCCTCATTCTGCTGCTCGGCCAGTGTCGAGCTCGCCAATGCACCCGACATAACGGCTGCTGCAATGGCCGCTGAGTCCTTCTTGGACGCCTGCTTGCGTTGTTTGCGCTGCTGGCTCTTCGTGGTACTGCGGACGGCGGCAGAGCCGATACGCGAAAGGGGCGGCGGTGATCCGGCCCGTGATGCCGAGATGGACGCGGACACTACCGACGCGTTGTCTGAGAGAGAAACTATCTCACTCGCGGGTGTGCTCGGCCGGTTGTTGAATGACGCTGATGCCTGGCGGCTAGCGACTGTAGCGGGGCTGGCACCAGCACCATTGGCTGCTGCAAACTTGGCATTCTCGGCCGCTGTAATAGCAGCCAAGCTCAGCACGGGTGCCGCGCCGGATGACGTGGCGGGTGTCTGCACTACACGCAGAGTCTTGGGGGCTGTGCGCACAACGGGCGACCACGGTGCTTGAGGTGCAGCGCCAGAAGGGGTGGGAAGCGACGGGAATGCAGTTGACAGATCTCCGGCAAGAATCTTCTCCTTGTCAAATGGCTTGGGGCTGGCCACCTCGGAAAGCGTCGCCTTCTTGATGGTGCCAGTGGCGATGTTCAGAACAGCAGGGACAAGGCGCTTCTCGCCGGCCTTCTTGCCGACAGGAGTCGAGGGCTTGCTCGGCACAGATTGTCTGGATGGCTTGGACGGGGTAAACAGAGCAGCACCGAGAGCAGGGAAGTCCTCATCTTGCAGCGTGGCGCCCTGCTTGTTTCCCACTTTCGACAGCGGGGTTGCAGGCACAGCAGAAGATTCCCTGGGGGTGGAAAAGACGGACGGTCCAGTAAGGACGGCCGGGATGGGGTCGGGCGTAGAGACTGCGGCAGCAAAGATAGCTGCTGCAGATGTGACTGGGGTTGAGATGACCGACTCGGCCTTTTCCGTCTTTTCAACCTGTTCAACCTGTTCAAACTTCTCAGCCTTTTCATTCTTGTCCGTTCTCTCGGCTGCAGAAGCTGCAGTGCTATTCGTAGTCGCAGTACTAGCTGAGCTAGCAACATGAGTCGCCTTCTTGGTTTGCGTGTTGGGCGGCTGGATCGGGGCAGTTGGCTGTTGCTCTTCTGCCTGTGCAGCCTCGGTAGCCTCGGCGCTCTGCTCCTTGGCTGTCGTATACGCTCCTGCACCGATAGGGAGGGGTATGAGAGCTGCAGGTGGCTTGGTCGCCTGGTTGGCAAATGAGGCCGCGTTTGTTGTTGCAATCGAGACGGGCGTCATTGACCGGCTAAAACCAGGCGGTGGTGTCGGGTTAGGGTTGTGATGTGGCAGCTGGGGGCCAAAACCGGGCGGGAAATTGGGCGTGCCTGAACGCATTGGCGACTCAATGCCGTAAGGGTACGAGAGCATGGACGGCTCATCCGAGACGAGTGCGTCTACTGTAGAGACCACGTCGTCCAGTGCTGGCAGTTCATCATCTGTAAGAAAAGGTCAGTACATTCTTGTTTCTTGGCAACTCGAGGCAAAACTGTGTTAGTAACCAGTGAGCCCATCATGCGTCGGCTCCTGAGACGAGATAAGACGTGAAAGACGACCAAGAGACAGCCCCCGACAGGCGGGTGATGACGACTTATTTGTGAGACGAGAGGATGCTATATCAGGCCAACATAAAACTAGTTGAAGACAAAAGACGGACAAAACTATAGACGAAATACAGGCTATAGAAGGGGAGAGAAAGGGTGAAGTGCATGCAAAGGGGGTAGCATCGAAAGTGAGCAGAATAATTATACAGATAATCAGCATACAGCGAATACAGAAAGTTCAACCATGGTAGAGAGAGAGAGAGGCGTCGAGGTTGCCATTGACAGTCGGTTTTTCTTCGCGTTTGAATGGTTGACGTCTTCACCGTGGTCGCTCAGGTGATTTTTGGTATCCGTCAGTCGTGTTCGTTGTCATCGTCTGTACTGTTTTAAGAGTATTGGTCTTTTTGATTGAAGTTAAGACAGCATATCATGATTTTCGTTGGTTGAGAAGTGAGGTTTATGAAAAAAGAATTCGGCTTCTTGGATTTTTATTCTTCTTTTGATTTTCGTCTCTGAGACCCGCCTTGTTTCTTACTCGTCATTGCTTATCCAGTCTTCTGCTTGTGAATCCAGAGGCATGGTGAGTGCTGCGGACCCAGAAGCAGTGTAGAGTAAAAAAAGCAGAGAGAAGTCGAGACAGAGGAGAGAAAACGTCGCGTTGCGCCCCCCTTGGCCCCCCATGCCATACCGTCAAACCGCCAAGAGAAAGCGAGAGACAGGCAAGAGAGGTCATCGGGCCCAGGAGAGAAAAGGAAAAAAATAGTCTAACATACATGAATGCCAGAACAGGAAGAAGACCCCTCGAGAGGAAAGAAACAAAAGACGATGGTGTTGAATAATGAATGCTGTTGGGAGGTAGGCCTGCCTGGCTTGACGTAACGAAAAATTCTCTCTCTCTTTCTCCTGGAAATATAAGGGGGGCATGTGAGATGAAGTCAACTCTTCCATGGGACGGCGTCAAGGCGGTGTCGTGAAGCTGCCGAAAGAGAAGAAGACGAAAAGATCAAAAAGAAGAATAATCCGAGGCCGAGGCGGGACTGAACAAGATTTGATGTGTGGTGCCGAGGTGTTGTATAAGGCGATGTAGTCGTGAAGAAACTTGGAAATCGTTGGGCATCGTCGTCTCTCTGCTCTCGAGGGTGTTCTCTCTGTCTCTGTTCGTGGCCGGAATGATTCCAAACAATAAGAGAAAGGAAGAAAGAAAAGAGAAAAAAAGGAAACAGGAAACAGCAAACAGAAAATAATCCGAGGCGAAACAAAACAGAACAGCAAACGAGAAAAATAAGACAAAACAGCCGGAAAGAAACTTTCTGACTCCGACAGTGACTGAAACTTGCTCAGACATGGCTGTGCTCTGCTCGCTTGGAGGGAGGTCGGATCAGGGTGGGATATGAAAAGCAAACGCCTCGTGCAGAGAGAACAAGAAAATCAAAGCACCAAACCCAGACAACATGTTGGCATGTTGCATCGCTGGAAACGCCGGTGTGGACAAAAAGATCGGTGCAAACAAAAAACGATGAGCAGAGGTGAAAAGAACAGAAACAAGCGCAGAAAGACGATAGGTTTGTAGGGATGGCAGACATAAAGATAATTAAAAAAGCAAAAGAAAAGCATGCGCAATTGGTGGTGTACAAGACACAGTGGTATAGGGTAGAAACAAAGAAAACAACGAGCAAGGGGGTATAGGCAAAAGAGGCAAAAGAAAGGGGCAATGCTGGCGCAAGAAAAGAGACAAAACAAAAGCGAAAGCGAAAGCATGATGTAAAAACCACGTCTGTTGTCGAGTCGTCTGGGGTCTCCTCTCGTCTCTCGTCCCGAACTGTCTCCAGTCTTCCTCTCGTGATCGATCCTCGGTCCTCGGTCCTAACTAGGTACCCTCTCGTGGCGTCGTCGTTCGGTCTCGGTCTCTCACCATCTCGGGTAGCCAGCGCTCTGGTACATCATGCTCTGGTTGTACCCACCTTGGGCCTGGCTCCCGAATAGTCCCTGACCGCTTCCGGCGTTGTTCTGCTGGTGTGGCAGTCTGGCCTGCGCTGCGATGCTCGGGTCTGCAAGATCCACTAAGCCACTCCCCCCAGAGGAGGAAGTGTTAGCATGTCTGTGCTTTTTCCCCTTCTTCTTCTGCTTCGAGCTCATGTCCTGGAACGCTCCTGGAGGGGGCGCTCCATACATGGGCGCCTGAAAGCCAGAAGCAGTGACGGGGGTAGAGGAACCGGACGATGATGGGTACTGGTTAAGGAAAGAAGGGAAAATGTACTCACGCTTGGCGTCATGCGCTTGGCTAGTACCAGCGCCTGCTCCTCCTCTGCTGCGAAGCATATCTTGCAGCATTTGGTTCGAGTCCTTGGGGGCACCGCCAAAGGGTGCGTTTGCAAAGCCCTGTCCGAATCCAGCCGGCGGAGTGCCAGTCGACTTGAGGCCTGGGGGTGGGCCGGGCATCGAGGCAGCATAGTACGGGGCAGCCTGCTGCTGCGAGTGTAGCGACTGCGGGATCATGGATGACTGCTGAGCAATAATCCGGGGGTTGGCCGCCAGCTTAATGGTTGCCGAGTTGCTGCCCGATGTCTCGTTAGCAAAGCCATAACGGGATGGCTGGCGGTTGTGAACCTGTCCCTGGAACAGGCTGGCTTGCGCCGATGTGATACCGGGGGGCGGGTGGCTCTCGAAACCTCCGGGGGTGCGGGAGTAGAGCGACTGCTGCGGCGTAATGGAACGGTTGCCAATCGTTCCAGGGTTGGCACTCGTCAAGTAGTTTGCGCCAAACGAGCCAAATAGTCCATCGGTGTTAGTCCGTTGAATCGGAGGTGGTGCGCCACCACGACGCTGGTCGAACGCATGCGTGCTGCGCGTCTGTTCACGATCTTCAGGCTCGCCACCCAGAGCTAAGCTACCGCTGCTTTCGGGCTCGCCTTCGGATGGCTCACGGACCTCGCTGGGCTGATCGTCCTGATCAGGATCCACGCGGCTCTCGTCATCAACCATCGCACGTCTCTTCTCTCCGCCCAGAGGGTCAAACAGCGGAGGGAAAGAGGCCAAGCTGTAACCAGAAAAGAGAAACGATCTCGGAATGGCACACTTGCTCATGGCGTACAGGAGAGCACTGGTCGGGTCGCGCTCCTTCTTGGCCTTGGGCGTCCTTTCCTTGGGTGCCGTGCTTGCTAATGGCGCTGCTGCTTCCACGGGTGGTGCAGGCTCCACAGGTGCAGGTGCAGCTACTGGTGCCTTGGAAGCTGCACGAGGGGCCACTGTGGCTTCGGCGGGAGTCGGAGAATCATCGATGGCTTCGGCGGCAGACTCAGTGGTGACGGGAAGAGACATGGAAATCGCAGGGCTTGGTGCAGCAGCACTGGTGGCATGACTACCACGTCGACTCCGAATCTGGGGGTTCCGTGCCCAGCTTGCAGCTGCAGGAAGAGCAGAACCATCGCCGTTTTCAGAGTCGTCCCTGCTGTGAGATCGGGCCATGGGTTGGGCGTGGGTGACGGCGGGCGATGCACGGGTCTGCTGGCGGGAAGCAGAGCGGGAAGCAGCAACAGCCAGTGGTCGTTGGGTGTTGATACTGTTCATTGAAGACAGGTCCTGGCGGGTGTAGCTGTCCTCTTCGTCGCCCAGCTCATGTAAGAACATGCACTGCCGGTTGGTGCATTGCTCGTGGCGGAGCCAAGCTGAGCAGTACTTGGTAGTGCCGAGCTGAGCTTTGAGGACACGGTCGTCGTTGGTGGAGCCGTTGACAGACTGGATGCAAGTGTTGGCCTCCTCCTTCTTCTCAAACGTAATGTAGATGCCAAGTGAAGGTGATCCGTCGGGAGTCTTCCGATTGCTAATGGAGATCTTTTGGATGTTTCCGTACTGGCCAAAGTACTCCTGTTTCCTCAGTGTCTTGAGAAGCTCGTCTTCGCGCACAGTCGGGTTAAGACCTGTCACGTAGACAAGGTTTTTCTGCACCACTCGCACGCCGACGAGGTTCTTCCGGTTCTCGCGCTCAGCCTCACGCTTCTGGGCCTCTTTTTGGCGTTGTTCGAGAGCCCGCTTCTTCTGATTCTTCTGGATGTTGCTCTTGAACTCCGCGTGTCTAGAGACGATGTTAGCATGGTTGTTTCCACAAAGCGGCTAGCTGCAACGTTTGTTGTTTGTTGACCCATATCTGTGCTACCACGCGGGTTGGGCACATAAACCGGCCAAGTGGCCGCAAAACAGCAGCAGCAGAGTCAGGGTAAGGGACGTACTCTTCGGCAGTGACAACTCTCCACACGATGGATTTCTCGTCGTAAGGCCGTCGGCAGGCAGGACACAAGCTGTTCATGTTCTGCTTGATGTTGTTGAAACAGAACTGGCAGATCTGATAACCGCAAGGGCATGGCCGGAATCCACGGTCGGACAAGTCAAACTCTTCGATGCAGAGAGGGCTAGAGGGGAGGATAGTTAGTATCGCATCGCGGGATAGGTCAGGTTGGGGGCCGACAACAAGGGCAAAGGGGCAAGGCATACCAGGTGTCCTCCTCATCGTCGAGAAAGGTGTCTTGAGGTGCCATTGTGATGGATGGTCTATGATGTGAAGCGCGTCTTGCGGAAGAAGACGAGGTATAGGAAAAGAGACGACACGAAGGAGGGAGATTCGTCCAGAGGTCGGGTATATGTGGAGGATGGTTGATGAAGCACGATGACGGTAGATGGGTGATGCGAGGCGCGTATTCAGGTATGTTAGGGTGAGGGTCAATGTGAGAGAGATCGCAAGCTGTGAAACAAGGGTGCGATTTAAATAAAGAGAATAAAATTGTTAAATTCGTCGAAAAAAATCGAGGAGGGAATTCGTATGCGGATAGAAATCGAGGAACGATGGTAGTGGGATGGGAAAGTAAACGTCTTTATGAAAAGCACCGAGAGAACAAAGGCAAGGGACGTTTCGTGATGCCGAGACAATATTGGATGGCAAAAGTAGTGGCGAAGGTGGCGAAGGTGAGGTTGTGGTGATGGTCGGGTGAAGAAGGGGAAAGGAAGAAGTGAAAAAAGGAGCAGGAAGAATTTGGAAGCGAAAATGCCAAAATGAAAATTGGGAACCACTGGCGCCTGCTGGGGCAAATTCCACAGGCTGTCCTACTGTATCTTACTTCGTACTGCAGGCCAAATGAAGCAAATCAAGGCAGGGAAGGTGCGATGGAGAGGGCCCTCTGGTCCCCCAAAAACCCGCTGAACCCGCTATGTTAACTGGGGCAATGATGCCGTAGAGTGCAAGTGTAGAAGTGCCACAGTGCCACTACGAGAAAACCATAAGGCCCTAGGCAGCTCCAAGTCCCGTTCAGGGAAGGTGCCAATCACTTCTAATCTGGTTTGGGAAAGGTGCTATGCCACTTTGGCACGTGGCCAGTCACGGTTGGAAGGTTGTAGAAATCGTCAAAGGTGCAAACAGAACAATAGCAAAAATGCACAATTGTCATAATCATGGCAATCTTGCAGATATCTGGCAGAGAATACATGCTCATTTATTTCCGTTTGTTTACTTCTTTACGCAGCCACTTTTGAGGCACAATCTCATATCGCGACGCGGCTGACTTGGCCACGTAATCAGGAAAGTTGTTCTAGCAGATGCTGGGTCGCACCTTCCCTCTCAGCTCGCAGACAAGACCCCACTAGACGGATACCAGCCAAAGCGCCAAAACTACACATAGCTAAAGCCAAATCGCCAAGTCATGATTGATTATATAATCGCGGGTCTGTGAATAACAGTTCATCCGGCAAGCCGACCAAAAGCTACGCCAGCCAATCAGAGAAGGGCAAATTATCTCGCATCCAATTTGGGTCGCCAGCAAAATCGGGAAACCCCAGCTTTAATGTTTTGCTTCCCACCTCGGCCGGCTGCGAGCACGACGACAGCGAATACTGCATCAATTGCACCCGCCCTCCACAAACGATACCCCAAAGTCGATCCGAATTTGTCGAACCTATCGGCCCTACCCCTGAGGACCCCCCTTCACATCACAATGGCCAGCAGACTCTCGCGGAGTAGGACGGCGCTAACCTCGGCTCTCCGGGCCAGCAAGCCGTCGGCCCCGGTCGCTCGGTGCCTGGCTACTAGCAGCCGGCTGCAGCAGGGCTATGCCGTGCACATGCCCAAGGACGCACCAAACCCGCGCAATGCCCCCCGGTCTGCCGTCGGCTCGCTGGAGGCACCCATTGTCAACCCGGTCGACAAGTATGAGACCATGGCCGACAACATGCACAAGTACGGCGCTTGGCTGATGGCTGCACTTCCCAAGTATATCCAGCAGTTCTCTGTCTGGAAAGACGAGCTCACCATCTACATCTGCCCCTCGGGTGTCATCCCCGTCTTTACTTTCCTGAAGCGTATGTTACTTTCCAGGTTGTTGTCACAAATTATAATTGGCTGCTCTCGACACCTTGCAATCCTAGTTTTAATTTACTAACTGTCCAGACAACACCTCGGCCGAATTCACCCAGGTCAGTGACATCACCGCCGTCGACTTCCCTACCCGCGACCAGCGCTTCGAGGTCGTCTACAACCTACTCAGTGTGCGCCACAACTCGCGCATCCGCGTCAAGACCTACGCCGATGAGGCCTCGCCCGTTCCGAGCGTGACTCCCTTGTTCGATGGTGCCAACTGGTACGAGCGTGAGGTGTACGACATGTTTGGTGTATTTTTCGTCGGCCACCCCGATCTGCGGCGTGTGCTGACCGACTACGGCTTCGAGGGCCACCCACTGCGCAAGGACTTCCCCCTGACCGGCTACACCGAGATCCGCTACGATGAGGAGAAGAAGCGCATTGTGACCGAGCCTCTGGAGCTGACACAGGCGTTCCGCAACTTTGAGGGTGGTTCGAGCTCGTGGGAGCAGCTGGGCACTGGTCTGGACAAGACACCCGAGACCTTTAAGCTGCCAACACCGAAGCCGGAAGAGAAGAAGGAGGAGAAGAAGTAGAAGAATTAGGGCAGCGGCAAGCAGGATAGATGATGGGAGCCCTTGGGCCCTCGACGAGAGACATCATAATATACACATCAAAGATGAGACCCTTGCTGGCAAAGAGGGTCCATTTACATCCATATCATGTACATGTATCTTTTTCTTTTTTTTTTTTGTATTTGGACAGTCCAGTAGGGACAGCGGCATATTTTGCAATTCAACGTAAACTTTTACTATGGGCGGCATCACTGAATGACTTATAGTGATTACTAAGTTATCCTTTTCGCACTGGAACTAATCAGGCAGTGCTCTGGCATATAAGATATCAATAAGGAAAGAGCCTCGGTTGTGTATATGTGTGCTATTAGAGTTCATATCTCTAATATTAATATCAGTAAGACAATTGGATCTTCGGCATATGTTTTATGGTTTATAGTAGAATAAAAAACCATGAAATTGTTTTTTTTTGTAAAACAATATAATTATTTTTATACAAATAAAATAATAAAAAGTAAAGATAACAGATGACAATTTGATATTCAGGAAATTTTGGAGTATATTGTAGGAAATATATTCATAGACAACGGATTTACAAATTAATAGAGTATGTTTAAAACAAAGCAATAAATCAAAACAAATGACAAGTACAAGCAGCATTAATTTATAAAATTTGCTTATGACTATCATCAAAGCAAAGACTGCATGGTGACAGCCTCGCCATTGCAACCCCACTGAATAGCAGCGCCATCACCAACGTCTTCGCCCCACACCTAGGAACGAGACCAGCCAGCCTCGGCCTTAACCCCTCGGGCTCAGACTTGCAACAACTCATGACGCGACTCATATTTGCATTCTGATTCTGATAGATTTCCATCTTGAATTCAATTGAATTCAATTGGAAAGTCTACTTTTACTTTAATTATCAACATTCCCCAGCTGCTGCTCAACATCATCAGCCTTGCTGACTAGAGGTGCTTTGCCTCGAGGTCGACAACCCATCGCCCACCACTCTACACTCTGCACACACAATGGCCCAGGATTCAAGGTTGTCCGCTGGTACGGCGGCTTCAGCACAATTAGCACCAGATACCTCGTATGCCCCGTATACCCCGCCGACATCGTCATTACCACAGCAGTCATTAGGAGGAGGAACTTCGCCCGCTGAGCCGGCAGCTCCCTCATCCTTGTCGTCTTCGAATTTTACTTTCCCACATTACTACAACTTTCCGCCCATGTTTACGCTGCAGCCAAACCTCAATACGCGCCGTGCTCAGCTCGACAAATGGTCCGCCCTAGTGCTGGCCTACTGCCGCCATTACCGCATCTTCCGCGTGATCGTCGGCGGCGGACCTCCCGATGCCACAGGCCCGGTACGAATCGACTCGTCAACTACAATTGTAGACCACGACGATGACATGCCAAGCGTGGCCTACTACGCACCAGATCTGTTCCGCAACAGCAATATCGACCGCGCCATGCCGCCGTCGGAGATCCGCCAAGTGCTGGACGACATGAAGCGCCAAGGCCGCATCGAGTACGTTGACCAGCCACAAAAGGGCAGCGCGGCGACAGATATGCCAGCCGCAACAGCGTCGTCAAGTTTCTACGTATTCTGGAAGACGCCCGAGGAGTGGGCCGCCGCGGTCGAGGCGTTTGTGGACGACACGGCCCAGCGCGGTAGTGTGTTGACGCTGTACGAGCTCACGGCCGGCGACGCGACGCGCGGCAGCGACCTGCACGGCCTCGATCCCGTCGTGCTGCAGCGTGCACTGGCCGTGCTCGTGAAGCGCGGCAAGGCCCAAGTCTTTGGCCAAGAAGAGTCATTGGGTGTTAAGTTTTTTTAGGTTTTCTCCAGATGTCATTATAGCATGTAAAAGAAACTGTAATGATAGATATAATAGAGCTGTAGGAATTGTATAAATTGATATGCCAAAAATTGCTAGACGAATATTTTGACGAACAAGCAGCGAAACAAATAAGACATCAACAAAAAAAACCAAAAGCCAACCATGCATCCTGAGCTCCATACCGTATTACTATATCTATGTTGCACCCTTTTATTCTCTCTACCGAAAGGCTGGCTACTTCCAGAAATTCTCGGCAAGGTAGTGGTCGTCAAAGAGCACTTCTTGCCGCATCGCAACATCTAGCAGCCAGTCGGGCGCCACAATGCGCGGCAGCATGTTGCCGTCGCGCGCCATCTGCTCGAACTTGGGCCACAGTGGCCGTTCAGCTGGTGATGCGCTCGTCAGCAAATATACAGGCTCTGCCGCCGACTGGCTCTCCTCACCAGCCGCAATGGGCCGGATTGTGGTGCCGCTGTGCAGACGGTACGTCTTAAATATGGCGCCGTTGGCCTCGGCAATCTCGCGGTAGCTTTCCGGGCCGTTCTTGATGTCGACGGCACAGTAGACGACAATGTTCCAGAGCAGACGGCCGCGGTTGGCCCGGGCGCGCGCAAGGGCTTTGGGGAGCGACACATTGAACCGAGACTCACCCTCGGTATCCTTGAGGGCGTACTCTTTTGTGTCGAGCATCTTGCCCTTCTCCAACACATCTGTGATGAACTGGGCATTGATGACCTGCGGTCCGCGCGCCAGAGTCTTGAGAAACTTCATTGTGCGCACGAGACAGGGAGCAGCGAGGAAGTCGCAGGGCTGGTTGTCTTGGACAATCATAATGCCAAGACTGCGCAGTTTTCTCTGGTTTTGTTAGTATTATAAAAATAAAATGAAAACAGTAGTGTAAAGACGTACGCGTTCAGTTTCTTCTTTGGTGCTGCTGTTGACCCAGCGATGGTAGCCAGTGAGCACGATACGCATCTGGATGGGCGGCAAAGAGGGCCGGCTCTTCTTGGCTGGCCGTGCCTGATCGTCAGCCTCATCAGAGTTGTCTGCAGAGTCCTCGTCGCCTTCGCCCTCGGCAGAACTGCGGCGCTTCCGGCGGCTGGCTTCGGATGCCTCGGCCGCTTTTTGCCGCTCCTTGTCCACCTGTTCAGCAGCCCGCTTGCCGCCCCAAGGTGCATTGCCGTCGCGCGTCGAACGTTTGCGCTCCTTTTCATACAGCGCGATATCGGGTGCAAGGCCGTGCAATTTTGTCAGAGCCTTGTCCTTGGCACTCCGGCTCGCGCTGCCCACAGCCATGGGCGACTCAGCGGCCGCAGCAGCAGTGAGAGGGTCATTCTCTTTTCCATTGCTCTTCCGTGGCCGAGCAGGTGTTGCTAGCGAAGACTTTGCGTCGGCGTTTCTTGATGGGCGGCGCGGCAGTGTTGACGAGGTTTTTGAAGAGACAGGTGGTTCTGCCTCGGCCTCGCTCGATGTGGAGGCATCGTCGAAATCGTCTTCACCGTTGAGGGTATCGAGCTGTCCATTTTGTGCCGACACATCGGACAACACTTGTGGCTCGTCGTTGAGCTCCACCGCCTTCTTCCTCCGCCCAGCTGCCTTTGTCGCTGGTGCTTTCTTTGGTGCTTTCTCTGCGACATCCCCCCCGCCTGGAAAGTACATTGCACGCAGCTTGCTCTCATCAAAAAAGGTCTGGCCGATAACCTCGCCCAAGTTGGTGCGAGAAGGGAACGTCGTATACCGCGGGTTTGTGACGCTCTGCACCTCGCATCGTGCATAGCTCTCTTCGATCCACAGGTGGTTCACCATGGGAATGTTCCAGTCGTGTGCGGCCTTGCACTTTTCGCTATTGTCGCGTGCTGTGATCAGGTGTGTGTTCTCCATGCGCATCGTCTTGGTAAATTTGGCACCGGCAGCCACGACTAGGTTTTCGAGGTACGGCCGGGCCTCGCCGCCATAGTTTGACAGCGTGACGGCAAAATCCTCGAATCCAGGAATGCCGTTGTGCGGGACAGGGTAGTGCAGCAGGCGGCGCAGCGGCGAGCACCACTCGTTGTTTGTGATGATATGGAAGAGCCAAGCCAGATTGCCAACATCCTTGCGGAGCTGGGATGCACGGACATAGTCCTCGCCCTTGCGGTAGTGGCAGATGAACATGTCGCACTCGGCAACATCGGGTTTGTGGTTGTCGTCGTCGTCAGTTGCAGTTAGCACACGGCCACCGCCGCGGGTAATCATGTCGACAACAACAGCTCGGAACCGCTGGCCAATCACCAGGTCGTCGGCGAGTATGACTTTTTTGTTCTGGAACACGGTGAGGTTGCTGCGACAGCCCTTTTGGTCGAGCATGGGGAGCGAGTCTGGCTCGGCGGTGGTAGCGCCTTCGAGGGCCAGGGCTTCGGGAATGGGAATCTTGTCGCCGTCTGGGCCATCAGCACCGGCAGTACCGTGACCGCTACCGCTTCTCAGGATGGGTGGGTCAGGAAGCAGGTATGGCGTCTCGTCAATCTTCTTGCCCAGCTTGAAGCAGTCGTCAAACCAGTGCGGCAGCACAATCTTGCAGCGCACCTTGGGGTTCGCAGTGGCCTCTTTGCACTTTGGGTGATCCATGGACAGAGCACAGATATGTGTAGTGAGGCGTGTGACATCCTTGGATTCCATGCCACCCAGCGCGAGTGTCGCGCCCGTAATGGCTTCCTTGTCGCCCTGGGGGATGTCGGCACAGGTCAAGCTGACCGAGGCAAAGATCATGCGCGGGTCGGGAGAATATGGCCGAATCTGAGCTAGGCGGGTGCGCTGTAGCGAGTATGTGATCCAACTAGACGTGACGACCGGGATCATCATCTCAATGGCAGTGTTGTACTGTTCAAAGTCGATCGAGTTGGCGATGATGTGTGTCGCGCTGGTCAGGGGTAGGCTGCCGTTGGCCTCGGGTTCAAGTGCTTCACCGCCATACTTTTGTACGGTGCGTGAGAGCTAATCTATTAGACAGGCACAATAAATATTAGAAATACTAGAAATAAGCAACACTCACCTCGGCAATGGTCTTTGGCAGAAGAGTCCGGCTGCACACAAAGGCAAACCGGCACGAGTCGAAGACGTCTTTGGCCGCGCCCTCGGCCATTGTGATGTTGAAGTGGGGGAGGGGAAAAGAAGGACAATTGTTGATGTTCGGGGTTGTCGATGTAAATCAGATGAGATTGTCGTGAAAATCAGTAGATACTTTAGTAGTAAAAGTCGTGATGCCGTGTGCACAAGCAAGCTGCTGTTCAATCGCAATGTTTGTGATTTGGCGTCAACCCACTCCTGCAGGCAAAACGCGAAACCAAACCCCAAAGCCATTAGACACGCGAAATGGCGCGCGAAACCCCCGCGAGAGTCACATGACTGATGAATAAGCAAATTTAACCACACGAATGCACTGTAAATAGATAACTATAAGGGTATATACACTGTGTATACACTGTGTACGGACCTCAGCACTGATGTTCGATCTATGGGTAACTGGCATGGTGTTGCACATTGCGTGACGTAGACGATTACTCACGGATGGCTTCAAGGATTTCTCCAGTTAAGAGTAACGCCGACGGGTGAGCGGCAGAGACAAGATATCGTAGCCGTGTCTCGATGAGATTGCAGCTCTTACGGACGTCTGGCAATGGTGTTTGTCTTGAATGACTAAGCTGACATTGTAGTGAAGACTAGAGTGGAAGCGAAGGCATTTGCACATGGAAGGAGCGAGTCTGCATCGAGTGCTACTCGCAATGCCGCATACAGCGTCCGTCAGTCTACTTCCCCAGCTTTCCGTCTCTAATACTCCCTTAGTTGACATGTCTCCTCCAAACCTACGCTAACTAATACCCCATTTTCAGAAGGATCCACATGCCTTCCCCTTTGCAGCCGACTAATCTGCCGCCCCTCAGCGGGTGGGTCTGTATCATTCCGTACCTGTCATGATAAGCTGTATTAAGCTGTAGGCCTCTAGTGAAGGCTAGATAGGCATAAACCTAGATTTGTGATGCTGGGGAAGCCTCGGCAATGTCCCTCCGGGCTCCACGAGGAGCATTCGTTATTGACCACCCTGCCCATCTCCCAAGCCGATTGACATTGACAATATAACTTATAACTTCACTCTCTGCTTTCGTTTTGAGATAGGCGGTTCCGAGTAGAGACTTGTATCTCCTTTATCGCCGTCGCCGTCGCCGTCGAGCTTCTTGTTTCATCAGGCGAGCTTCTCTTCAGGCCATCTGCTTCACCCTCATCTAGCTGTTGATGAGTGTCTAAGCTGTTTGATTATTAGAGTTTCAAAGTGCCTGAAGTGTCTCTCTGCATCATCTATCTTGTCCTCTTGTTTGATCTCGGCTCAGTTACTCAGAGCCACTCCCTGCTGTTGTATCACGGACGGTCTCGCATCGGCTGTCTCGAAGACACCATCTGGATTTCTCCATCTCTGTTATCAACCTGTCCTCCGTCATCTTTCGTTTGTCTCGCGACCCCTTCATAACTTATGCTTCATTCTGTCCTCTAAACACCAACATCACCATACCACACCACACCACAATACAACACAAACAAAGCTTAGGACGACCTATAAGCCCGCAATAATTCACACAATGTCTCAACAGTACTTCGATGTCAGGGAGCACGTGTTCGACGGCCAGCACATCCGCGAATACCCTCGCGCAACCGCAAACTCCCAGGAAGACGTCCTCCGCGTCACCGCAAAGCAGTACATCCCACGGTCCAACCCTAACCCGCAGCCTGGCGATGTCACTATCATTGGCGGACACGCAAACGGCTTTCCAAAAGAGCTCTATGAGCCCATGTGGGATGATCTGCTGGCTGCCTCTGAACGCCATGGCTTCCGCATCCGCAGCATATGGATCGCCGATGCCGCCTGGCAGGGACAAAGTGGCCTGATGAATCAGGATCTCCTTGGGAATGACCGTATGACTTTGCCTCCCTCTCCCTTTCTCTCCTTACATTCTACAAAGTACTGACTGCTTAGCTTCTTGGTATGATCATGCGAGGGACTTAATGCAGATGATCAACACGTTCCGCCGCGAGATGCCGCGGCCGCTTGTCGGCGTGGGCCACTCGTTTGGTGGCCACGTAGTAACGCAGATCTCTCTGTGGCACCCGCGGCTATTTTCGACACTCGTGCTGATGGACCCGGTGCTCAACTTACGTGCTACCGGTCCGGCCTTTGGGTTTACACCACTTGAACTGTCGGCTGCGCGGCGCGATCTGTGGCCATCTCGCGCTGCCGCTGAGGCATCCTTCAAGCGGTCTAAATTCTATGCTGCGTGGGATCCACGAGTGCTGGATGCGTGGGTCAAACATGGCCTGACTGAAGTGCCAACAAAATGGTTCCCAAATGCAGATAAGAAAGACCTAAAAGATTCCGAGGACGGCCCGCCGGTGACTCTCACCACGACCAAGCATCAGGAGTGCTTCACCTTTATGCGCCCACTGTTTCAGGGCGTCGATGCGCAGGGTAAGCGTGTGTTCAACCGGCAGCGCGTACTCGACATCAGCGACGCGAGTCTAGCCAGCTCGTTTGACTTGACAGGGACCGAAGCCGGCAAGAAGCCCGGCAGCAAGCTTTACCGCCCCGAAGTGCACAAAACGGCGAGCCAGCTGCCACACCTGCGGCCGGGTGCGTGCTACATTTTCGGCGGCACAAGTCAAATGTCGCCGCCCGAGCTGCGGCGCGAAAAGATGGAGTTGACTGGCACGGGTCTGGGTGGCAGTGGCGGCGAAAAAGCAGGACGCGTGCGTGAGATTGTGCTCGAGAAGACGGGCCATCTTGTGGCCATGGACCTGCCCAACGAGTGTGCCGAGCATGCGGCAGCGTGGATTGGCGGCGATCTCAAGTATGAGAGGGAAGAGGCGGCGGAGCTGGCGGCGGCATGGTGGCTGCGCAGTGACGAACAGAAGCAGACGATTGACGTTGAGTGGGAGTCGCAGATCGACAAGAAGCCCAAGTCGAGGCTGTAGATGTAGATAAACTAAAGGCAGGTATACAACTAGACAGATCTTATGGCTCTTATCTTCTCATAGTACATTCACGATCATTATTTGGTATCTATCTAAAGTATGCTACTTCTCGTCATCCTCGCTGTCACCCTCGCTCTCATCCTCACTACCTTCGTCGTTGTCGTCATCTTCTTCCGCGTCTTCCTCCTCAACTTTCTTCTCAACTGTTTTCTCTTCTTTCGCCTCTACTTCTTTCTCCTTCTCCTCCTCCTCCACAACTAGAGGCACCCAGATGAGGATGCCATCCTTATCCATCTTCATACCCTCGGTCGGCAAGATGCGCAACACCTTTTGAAAATACTTGTCCCGCACACTGAGACCAGGGCGGATCCAGTGCTCTCTTACGGTGCCCGCACCCGAATCAGCAGTGTTATCATCATTTCCACCAGTAAATGTGGGCATCAGTCGGTACGTCACCGTGCGCCGCGACATGGGCAGCACGTGCAGAGTCGTCATCTTGGCGCCTGAAAAGGCAAACTCGTTGGACGGCTCCATGGTCAAGCCAAATGTCAAAAAGTGTGCCGACGGGTTTTCAATGGCCACGGTCATGGTGATGATTTGTGTAGATGTAGATGTGCCGTGAGCAACAGAAGCGAGCACACGCGGCTCGCTGCCAAAGAGGGCTAGACGCGGCACGGGCAGGACCGTCTTGTTGGGTATAGTGGAAGGCGAAGCACCGAGTCTCTGCCATGAAATGACAAACGAGACATCCAGGTGGACGGCGTTGCGGTCGTCGAGACTCTTCTTTTGCACCACCAGATCAAACTGGGCTTCTTCCATTGTCTGGGGCTTGACAAGCTCGCCCAGCTTTAGGTCTTGCTGGCGGGTGTGCCTGACAGTGACTGCTGGCACGGGCCCGACGACCAGGTCAAGGTCGACAACGCGCAGCTCTTCCGTAGCAAACGATGCGTACCGCGTCACTAGTGCCCAAGCCTGTGATAGGCCGTGCGTAGCAGCAAGAGGAGCAGCGACTGCATTGTCAGAGGATGCTGTTGCTGCTGGCTGGATGCCCTCGTGATCAAACAAGGATGGCCAGGGCGTCGGGTGCATGCGCGGAAGCAGGTCATAATTGGCCTCGAAAGGGTTGCTGAGTGCGAGCTTAAACGACAGCTGCTGCGAGATGGGTGTTCCAGGGGCACTGGTCAAGTGGTAGACGGCGCGGAGAGTAATATCAAGGTTAGTCGGCAGCAGCGATGATGGCAGTCTCAGCACAAATTTGGATGATGCGCCAGTAGCCAGACGCCCAAGAGGCACCGACTTGAGTGACGGAGACACTTGTTTATCGTCCCCTTCGGAAGCAGCATATTCTGTCGTCCCTGGCGCGGTGTCAATCTCATCACCGCCGACCAGCAGCGTGAACCCAGGCGCTCCGTCGTCACCCTCCATAATCACGTCCAGCTTGACGCTGGCATCGGCGTCTTCGCCGTTGACAAGCTCCAGAGCGAGCTCAATGGTTTCATTAGTGTAGTACGTAGGAAGGACGTGTGCTTGTTCCTCCTTGCCGTCTTCCTTTGCAGCATCTGCTGCCCCATCGATGGCAGACCACTTGATGTCGAGCTTGGGAGGGCGCGGCAGGATGTGGATGGACTGGCTCTCGGTACGCGGCACGGTTGTGCGCGCATTGGGCCGTGGTGCCAGGAACCACGTTGGCTTACCAAAGCCAATATCGCTCACCAGCGGTGATGTAAACACGAGACCATAGGCAGACGATGAGTAGCGGAAGTCGGCGGCCAGGGCACGTGCATCGCCGGACCTCCGCAACGGTACAGACAGTTCAAAGACAAGTGTCGACTGCGGGTAGAGAGTGAGGTCGGCAGATCCAACAAGGTTGCTCAGCTCTTCCTCTTCATCGCCTTCACCGGCATCCTCATCTTCGTCACTGTCGTCATCCTCCTCTTCCTCTAGCTCTAGCTTGGTGATGTAGACGGCCTCTTTGGCCTTGGTACCACTACCCGAAGCGACGTGCTTGATGATTATGGGTTTCAGATTGCCGCTGAACCGGAGCCGCAGCTCGTCGAGTACAATGGGCGCTGCGTGCGCGTGGGCATTAGACCGCAATGCAAACTGTGCTTGTGCCACCTCGCCCGCCTTGCCCTCGCCGTGCTTAAACACAAACCCTGCGAGCAAACAGGACGGCGACGTCTCCAGCTTGACTTTGGAGATCTTTGCGTCCTCCCCATCCGCCTTGATGTTGGCAATATTTGCAACATCGTACGTCCAATTTTTTCTTTGCGTGTACTTGCTGCCTTGAAGCTCCCAGTCGACAGCCACGAGCAGATCGGTCCGGGGCGGCTCAATCGACTGCGCAGCCGCCCGCAGCGTCCAGCCCAGATCCTCGCGCACATTAGGCCATGCCTTCCACGCCTCGGACGTCCATAGCGGCGACAGAATATCTATAGCAGCCTGATACTGCTTGGCGCCGACGTACTCGCGGCCGCACTCGAGTGCGAGCTCGGCTGCCGTCCGGTTCTGCCGGCGCTGCACAAACTCAGTAATCGCCTGCTCCAAGTATGTGGCGATAATGGCCGAGTGTTTCACGCCTGGGCCGCGGCTGCTGACCAGAGACGGTATAGGGTTCTCTTTGTGCGGTAGCGGACACATGTAGTCGTCATAGGTAAATGCGCGGTGGGCCACAGCCGAAGCTGGCGAGAAATCGGGCGGGTAGCGGTCGTCTTCGGGGATTGCGTTGGCCAGGGCACGCCGCGCAACGGTGTGCCGGGCGGCCAAGCGGAACCAGTAGCCACGGTGGTGCAGAAACTCAAAGGGCCCGGGCCGCTCTGAGACCATTGCCTTTTCTGGCTGCAGATAGAGTGTAGGAGTTTTCTCCTTCTTCGAGGACACTGCAAGGTCGGGCACGCCAACACGCTGGATCAGGTCGCCCATGACGGCAGCCCAGTGCGCCTCCCATGCTTTCCAGCCGTAGTTGGCCGTGCCACGGCCGCGCGCATTGAGCAGGGCAAACAGCCTGTCACGGTGCATCGTCCAGCGGCGCACGGCAAAGCTGTGCTGGCCCATGATCAACAGACACCGCAGACTGCGAATAACCAGGATATCGGCCAGCAGACGGGCCTCGTTCCAGCGCGGACTCCAGTGCGGGATAGCTTCGTACAGCACTTCGGGCCCCAGCAAATTCTCGTAGGCCTGGTCAAAGAACCGCAGCGCAACATCAGTCTCCTGCCGAAACTCGGCCAGCACGGCTGTCTTGAGGTCGTAGCGGATATGCCAGCCGGCGAGCGAGAGCGTTTGGGACGTGCCGCTAGTGGGCGGCACAGAGGGCTGCGGAGCCGAGCCGCGGCCGCGCTTCTTGCGCGTATGCCGGCCGAGCTCGCGGTAATAGTCCATAGCAACGGCATAGATGTTGACGAGCATGTTTTCGGCGACGCGATGTAACTCTTCATGCAAGTCCGAGGTAGCCGGCACGGCAAAAAAAAGCTTGGTCTCGGTACCGGTCATCTTGCGGATGCTCTCGAGGCGCTCCTGGACAAGACCGTCGGCGACGGCATGGTCTTCGCCAGCCGCAGCGGCCACAAAGATGGCGACAGCGACACGGCTGCGGTAGCCCGACTGCTGGACGGCTGTGCGGAACGAGTTTATGTCTGTCTTGATCTTGTTGTCCTGAAGGGTGGATGTTGTCGAGTCGGGCGTCAAGGAGTAGCAGCACAAGAACACACTGGGCACGATCTCCTGGTGTTTCTGAATCCATTGGGCGCTGATGATGCCATCAGGGTAGAGCGAGCACGAGGGGCTGAGCGGCGAGAACGGCGAGTGAAGGGCGACCTGCTGGGAGTCGGGGACGTCAAAGTTTTCCGGCAAGCTCGCATTCCGTGGTGGCAAATAGTAGGTGCGGCCAGCCCCCTGTATGCGAAAGCGATACCGCTGCGAGCTGGCACGGCCGTACCATTTTTGTGAAGATGCGGGCACGGGACCGGACACGTCGCTGACCGAGATGTAGTGGGTAAACTCTGAGGCATGGTCGCCGTCGAGGACAGGCATGTCTGATCTCAGAAGGGTAGCCTGGTCTTTGAGTTCGGCGCCGAGCGTCCATGCAGCATCCCTGCTGCCGACAGAGGCCTTGTATGCCGGAAAGGGAGGCAGGCCGACGGTGACGATGAGGGGGATGTTTTGTGTGACGCTGTATGCGGGATAGGCGTCCATATTGGTGAAGAGGCACTATCCAGCGCTGTCGTTTGGAGAAAGGGAGTATATGCCGTATAGTTTGCAGTTGTACGCCGTGTATCGGAGGGGTGTCGTCGTCGTCGTCGTCGTCGTCGATGAAGCTATTCAGGTAGCTCGTAGAGGGCGGTGACTGGTATGTGTTTCATAAAGTAAGTTGCTCAAACAGCGGCAGACGTACAAAGATCACTTAAATTATCACAACTAAAAGCAGTAACTAAAAAGCCAAATTGTCAAAAGTCGCAGGGTGCATGGGCGTTCATCGTGATGCTGCTTGGACATAAAGCTGTGTGATTGGAGGGGTGAGCTTAATTGAAGTAGGGGTACGTATCTTCAGGCAAGTTCAATGGTGATTATGACTACTGACAGGTACCGGTACACTAGCTTATTTGACCCACACTTGATAGTATCAGCCAATAGTAGCTCTAGTAACCAAGCTAGCAAACGCGGTGAGCGCTCAAGTGGCAGAATTACACGGGCTCACGCTCGCACGGCAGAAAAGAAAGAGAGGACAGAGGGCGGCAGTGTTGCGATCCCGACAGGCGACAGCGGATATTCCCTGGTGATGTGATCAATTGTCTCTCTATCCAAGACACGACGCATTGGAACAACATATTACGCACACCAAGAACACTTATATTATCTATTACGCGCATTCAAATGCACAACACTCTCATTCGCATCACCTAATCAATCGTCATTGTCGTCATCGTCGCCACCGTCATCGTTATCCGCGTGGCCGACATTCCTGAGCCCTCGCGATCAACACCTCTTTAGACCCTCCTAGACCAATCGACCTATCTTGATCAAAATCATCCTCACAATGGCCGCAAGAGATCAAGCCATTTTTCTAGAGATGGCCATGGGAATCCAGCGCGCCCGCAAGCGGAAGCAATACGGTGGGTAGAGCCGAGCACTTCTCTCGTCTACAACTACTTGTCTACAACTTGACTGACCTCTAACCTCTATAGACTCCGACTCCGACTCTGAAATCGACTACAGCACCAACCGCGGCAACAAACTTAAACGCGGCGCCCGCTTTGTCCGCCAAGGCCAGCTCGGTGCTGCCGATGGCCTCAACGTGTTTGCCGAACCCATCAACTACAACGGCTGTCGCCGCGAGATCATTAACCGCAACCCGCAACTACTGGACTCCGACGGCTACGAAATTAACAGCGACGAAGACGACGAGGCGGCGGTTCAGGAAGCTGTGGCAGCGGCAGCAGTTGAGAACCCGTACGCGGGTATCCAACTGGAGCGGCTGCTGGCGCCGCTGGTGTCGGTGACGGAGCTTGCGACACACCCGATGCTGTCGCTGCCGTTCAAGAACAAGGCGCTGACGGAGCTGGCGAGCCAGGGCGCGAGCTGGATGCACAAGGAGAACCAGGCGCTGTGGAAGGTGAAGCCGCTGCTGATTAAATTGTGCGGCGACCACATCTGGGTAGACAGCGGGCTGATGGTGACGCCCAACGACGCGGGCCTGTTTGATGACAAGTTTGTGGCGCGGCTAGCAGCGGCACAGGGCGCGAAGCTGTTGGAGGTGCCACCCTCTCAATATCAGAGCTCTCAAACCGACAAGACAGACAAGGGCGACAAGAAGGAGAGCCAAAAAGACAAGGACATAGACATGGTGGATGCGGACAAGGCCAACAAGCCTTCTCCGGCCGCCACCAACGGTTTGAAGGAGAGCGAAAGCAAAGACGCATCAGCGGCAGTAGAGACAGTCGAGGGTGAGGACGACAGTTTTATCCACCCACTGTTCCTGGCGCCGCGGTCGGCGCACCCACAACCCAACCTGGGCCTACCCGAGGCCGAGGCTGACGACGTCAGGCGCATGCTACAGATGTGGGTGCAGAAGCAGGAAGAGGTCGCACGGGGCACGCGACGGCTGCACATGGGACTGCTACGGGCAGAGCGGCTGCGTAAGACGGTGATGCGGTGGTCTAAGGCTGAGGCACATAGCGGGCCGAATCGGAATATGTCTGACGGCGAGGACTATTACGACCACGAGGAATGGGAGCTAGTAGAGGACCTAAAAAAGGGCCATGATGAGGAAGAAGAGGATGCACAGGTGCAGCAGCAAAAGAAGACAAGGAACCGTAAGTAGCGGGGGTAGATGTGCTTTTTTAAGACAGTTATTAGGACGGTAGAAAAAATGACTTGTCTATTACTTAGTTTTATTTGATATTTTATCGTGTGTTTATTTATTGTTATTCTTGCAGTCCATTTATAAATGAAACTCTAATTTTTATCTATGTCAATAAGTGGTCAATTGGGCCCGGTAGCGCAGCTATATTAATAATTAATAATTATAATAATCATATTCGTTGGATTTAGTAGTCAAGCAAGAGAGGAAGAAGAAGGACAATACACACAGTTTTACAAAAGAGGAGTAATCATCGACACCTTAAATAATCATAATACGAGCGACGATTCCTTATCGAACAAATAACCTACGTACGGACTTCCGATCAGATCCCTCCCGACTAAAAAACCCTATACAAATATAGACTCTAGCAGTTCTAATTAAGTGTCTGCGCCAGCACTTTACACTTTGTTTATTTTTATATATTTTAAGGTGCATCTCTTAACCAGTTCTTCCAGCCTTTACTGTTGGGTTTGTTTTATTTCATTTCTTTCGTTTCTATTTTATTTTCTATTTCATTTTATGGTAGGCTTTATATGTATTTGCTTTGCTTCTTCTAGTCTTCGGGCCTCTCAGCGGTTGGCGGCGCGCCTCGCAGGCGTCTTCCAGCGCGCACCCCCTGTATTTATAGGGTACGAGGCGCTGGAGGCTAGCGCGCTGCCCGCTGAGGGCTAGCGGGCGGAGGTGCCTAGAGGAGAAAATAATGCCCTGTAATGCCCTGAGGCGCGCGCGAGCGTGGGGCTGGGGGGGCACCGTCCCACCGCGGTGAGTCGTCCTCGCGCCCAGGCCCGCAAATAATAATACGGAACCTGGGGAGCCGCCGCAGCCTTGCCGGTCTGAGCACCGGTCGTCGTGCGGCGACTGCGTAGATTTCCAGAATCGCGTCGAGGGTAAGCAAATTTTCCCCGCCCGCGGCGCGCGGGAGGTGAGGTCTCGGAGGGCCCCAATGCGGCAGTGAGATAGGCAGGCAGCCCTGGCCAAGAGATGCAGCCGACAATGTACAAAAGAAACCAGATGGCAAGCGTCGGCGCAGGCTCCTGATCAGAACTCCTTGCGTTTGTCGTATGTCCTCCTCTTGACTCTCCCGGGGTCCTGATCCCAACTCCCTATTCTAAGGCGGGTGGTTGCTTACGTCAGCGGTCGAGGGTAGGCAGAGGTCGAGGGTAGGCAGGCGGGTGGTTGCTTATGTCAGCGGCCGTCGAGGGCAGCCAGGGCGCCGGAGGGCAGGCGGGGCCTGGAGGCCCGGTGGCATTTTATTTCTTTCGTTTCTATTTTATTTTCTATTTTATTTTATGGTGGGCTTTATATGTATTTTAAAGGTTTATGTGTTATATCTTTAAATTTCAGTTATTTATTTGATTTTTGTTTTGATATTTTGTTATAGTTTTTAATTTTATTACTATTTTATTGTTATACTATTCTCTCCTCTGTTATCAGAGATGACAGACAAAGAATAGATTATCATACACCACACATTAAAAAATTGATCCTTTTGATTTCAAACGTTAGATTCATCCCGATCGGTATACTATAAACGTCTTGGACTATTTTTTAGACTTTCCGGACGCATACAAATTTGAGGCCAGGAGCGCCTAGCCCGACCTCCTGCTTGCATGCCTAGTCTTATTATTAGGTTGGTGTATTGGTGGTTGGTTAGGTAAGATAGATAGCAGGACAGTACGCACCCGTCTTCGCTCTCACTGTCTATATCTTTAAAGATTACGTTGAAGTATAGTTAATACTATATTATTGTCCAAGCATAGCTTTATGCCTCGCATTAGTCTTGTCAAGTCTTTCCAATGTATTACTAGTCGAGCTGGCCGACAAAGTCTTTATCTTTTTATAGGGCATTATCTCGACCTCCAATTCCATCACCGACCTCACTGGAATCGCCACCGCTCCTGCTGTGCCTCATTTATCTAGATATCAGCTATGCAAGCTATACCAGACTTGTCGTATTTATGTTGTTTACTTCTCTGGGTTGTTTCGTTGTGGGATGTTAAGATACAATCTATAGAAATACGCCTCGTCAGTTTCGCCATTCCCCATTCCGATGGCATCCCGCTCCGTGGTCGGTCTTGTTTGGTTGCTCTATTGCTATTGCGTTATTTCACTAGTTAGGAGCTAAGATAGGTATTAGTATTGATCTGAATAATGATAAGATACAAGATGGTATGAGCACGAACGGATGTGAGGTTGACAAAGCTTGAGCTTGAGAGCTTCCTTTAAGGGTCAACTAACGAGGCGAGCTGAAGAGGCAGATCTTATGAGTTGTCTCGTTGAGCATTGCAGTAATGTCTCTTTAGGCTAGCTTCAGCAATACCGACTAGCCTGATTAGACACGCAAGTTAATGGGAGCTGTGTCTATTTTCAGCACCAATTTCCCTCCCCTGCTGCCCTGCCAGTCGATTGCCTGCCTCATGCCTGTCTCTTTTTGATCTCCTCTGCCCTGCTGCACCTGCTCTTTCCCTTTTCTCCTTTCTTTTCCCCGTGTTTTTCCTTTCTTGTCTCTGTTTTCCCTCTTATTTTCCTTTTATTTTCCTTCTATCTTGCTTTATTCTTCTTCGCGCCTACCCCCGGTTGTTTCGATTTCGTCCCCCCTGACCCTATTCTCTTTCCTCGTTCTACTCCGTACGTCTCCTCTCCTTCTAGTTGCCTTCTTTTTGTTCTTTGTCCTTTCCTTTTCAGGATGCTCCTTCTCCTACTTTCCTATATATCCGTTGAAGTCCGTCCTTGCCGTCCACAGCCTCATCTGTCATCATATTGACGAGATTGCATAAACGGCCAGACCGAGACTGTTGGCTGTTGGCTGTTAGTTCTGTCATTCTCTCTCTTTGTACCCCTCCCCCCCCCTCTATTCTAGTAGAGGCAATCATGAATCTCCTCGAATGCTTGCTTCATGTAGCTAATAGGATTCAGTCGAAACCAGTATCGACTAGAAAACCAGCGGGAGATCACAGATCACTCGGTCGTGCGTCCTGTTGGCTCTACTTGGTACAGAGTATTGCTGCTCTTCTCAGTACCACTTCTACTACTTCTAGTGCTCCTACTTCTACATTACTACATACATCCTCCGTGACGTGCGCTCAGTCCGCTCGTCCATCATGTCACAGACCAGTATCACAGGCCAGTTGATCGTCCAAATAGAATTAGTACAAGCAAGACAAAGTAATGAACCCCTTGCTTGACTCCCGCGCGTGTTGGGCCACCAGTGGGTCACCCGGTCGCCCCTTTTCTGTCCGTTCTGTTTCCCATCTCTGTTTCTTTTATCTTTTTTCTTTTTTCTTTTCTCTTTTCTTGTGCGTGGGATGGATCCACCCGTGCCGCTCTGAGATAACAGTCTCCTCTCTCCTCTCTCCTCTCTTCTATGAATACGTCCTGCAGTAGACAAAGTATTTCTTGGACACATGGCATCACGGATACGCCGACAGCACTACTCAGTAGCTTGGACTACTCGGTAGAGACGGTCTGGGGTTCTTCAGCACTAGTAGTTTGTTTGATTATTTCATTTGCTTGGTCATTGCGATTGGTCATTGCACTTGGTAGACGTTATCTACTTAAATGGCTGGTTCACGAATAAAGTGAGCGTGAAGAGCGAAATGAAATGAGGCAGTCTTCTGGAAGGCTTCCACAGATCCACATTCTCCGCCGCTTACCTGTTTGGGAGATATATTCTTGGCATTTTCTATCCCTCGCAATTGTTGGGACCCCCTCATCCCGCACACCTTCACCGACTCTCTTCTTGAGTAAGGAGTACTAGTGCTACGGAGTAGCCTCTTCTCTCCTTCTGTTTTCTATTTTTTTTTATTTTCTTCTTTTATTTTCTTTTTCTATTTTCTATCCTCTAATTTATTCTCTCGTCTTCTAACCTCCGCTTCTCTTCAATACTCTACTCAGTATTCCTGCTTCCTGCATCTCCACTAACATCAAACACTCAGCCGTATCGGTAGAGAGAATATCGAGAATAAAGTACTAGATTAACATGTCGTTATTTGTTCTCTCATATCCCATTCCTTGTCTGCCTTGCTTTCTGCCTTGCTTTTCTTCTTCTTTCCTTTCCTTCTTTCCTTCTTCTCACTTTCCTCTCTCAGCCCCTGATGCGACCCTCTTTTATTTCAGAAGAGCGGGTCCATTCTTCACAGTGGTGTGACGGGCCCATTATTTTCTTCGAGAAGGATCTTCTTCATCTCTCCTCTCTCCTCATCTCTCGCGGACAGTCTGCTGTCGTCCGCATCAGACATACGAGTATACGACTATTCCGCGTGATAATTATCCAGTAATATTATAATCGAATTAATTGTGCAGGATATCTTATTGGAGAGTCTCACTGACCTTCAGCTGATGCAGTTCTTTTGTTTAATTTATTATAATATATTATAGTATATTATAATTCCTTATTTTTCTCTTGTCCAGACTGGATAAATAAACCCATTTCGTTTTCTCAGCGAGACGACTATTCCGGTGATTACAATACCATCTGTATCGAAACTATCTTACATTCATACTCCCGCTCCCGCCAGTGTTTCGTTTGCCCGTTGGCTTTCTAGAAACAATGTATCTTTGCTTTTTTCTTCCCTTTTCAAAAATAAATAAATAAATAAATAAAATAAAAATATTGCTATGCCTAAATCCAATCCAATCAACAAAACATCTACAACAGAAGCATCCTTACGGTCTACGAGAGGGTTACATTGCAGCAGCGTTTCAAGCCAGACGGTGTCCCGTTGGAGAGGGTGCTGGAGAAGTACGCATATTACTCAGTACAGCTGTCTTGGACAGGCTGGCCGGATTTCGTAAAGGATGTCTTCTAGAAGAAAAGAACATACTCAGTACATATATTTGAATTTATACAGTTAGCCGAGACTATTTCTTGTCTTACCCCTTGCTTGGTGGTGGCACGGTGACAGGGGCTGAGCAGGCAGGGGCTGGAGAACTGACGAAGAAAGAACAAGAATAATGACAGAATCAAGAGAAAGAGCAGCAAGAGAAGAGATAAGTTATAAAGTGAAGAAGAGAAGAAGAGAAGAGAGAAGTGAACAAGAAGAGAAGAAAAAAGAGTAAACCGAGACGACAGTCACTTTGCTTGCAGACATCCAACCCTTGCGTCGTGTTTATTTTTTTTTTTATTTTTTTTATTTTTATTTTATATATTTTTTCTCTTCTCTTTTTTTCTCTTCTCTTTTTTTCTCTTCTCTTTTTTTCTCTTCTCTTTTTTCTCTCATTTTATCTACCATTTTCCCTCAGTCTTTTACCTCGCCGACCTCAGCTCTGGCTACTGCACTGTATTTTTGATAATTGCAAACGTCCAAGATACAAAACTACAAACTACAAAAATAACTACCCAATATTGTCGGAATCGTCATCGGCACATGGACCATCTTGTGACCTGTTTACGTCTTTCTTCGTGGCGTTCTCTGGCGCTCGTATTCTCTGTTTCATCCCTGTTCACATCTATTTTGGAAAAAGAAGCTACAGAGTATTACTGCGTACGGCGCGACAGGGGCTGCCACCCCTGCTGTTTGTCTGTTCTAAACTGCGACGCATCCCAGCCTAGTATCCTAGTATCCTAGTATCATAATAAATCATCAATACACATGCACGACCCCTGCAGAGAACATTCCATCCTTCTATGCATAATCGAAGACGTCGGCTTTGTCTTTTTTATTTATTTATTTTTATCTTTTATCTTTTGTATGGTTCTTTAATATGTCGATATTCTGCCTTGTATGTCATCTTTATTGCTTCTCTCTCTCCATTATCACCCACCGAGCCTCAGCCACAGCAATCCCTTGCCTATTCGTTCCTTCCTTTTCGCATTACTGCTCTGCCTCTTTATGCATTTATTTCCCGCGCAATGCACCTGCCTTGTCCTGCTCGGTGAGCCTTGTGCTTAGCACCGATTTCTTATGCGACAGAGCCGTTGTGATACTATGAAGTACTCGTCGATACCGTACTCAGTAGATCTTTACTACTCTTTTTCTTTTTTTCTTCTTCTTCTTCTTCTTCTCTCTTGTTTTTATTTCTTGTTTCTAGTTTCCGGTTAGGGGCTGTTATTTTCGGGTTGTCGAGTAATATCCAGCGGGGATTATTGCCGAACTGGGCCTGTGCTGCGGCAGTCACTTGCCATTCTTTTTTACTGTTACAGAATAAAAGCTGTCTTTTCCGAGTACTGTTTATTCAATATACTGCCAATATCAAAATCACCGACTCAATATCTTACTTTATTCCGGCCAAGACAAGACTCTGCCTGTGCGCAGTCCTTTTGCGTTCCTGACTAGCAGCTCAAAGACCTCTATGGTCAGTGGCTTGTGCTCTGCAGACTGTACAGTGTACACAATCAGAAATAAGATACCATCCAGTGTATTGTCAGTAATTTCATAAACTCAAACTCATCGTCAGTCGCAATACTGATAAACTGATAAACTGACAAACTGACAAACTGGCAACTTCCCCTATTTGCTGCCTCTTTCCCCTCCAATCGAATTGATCGCATTTTATCACCAATCCCTCCGTCGCTCTTTCCGTAATTCGTAATTGTTTATTCCTCTCTGTCTTTTACGCTCCTTCCTACCCCAAAATATCCCCATTACCCCCATGCCGTACCAGTTATTAATTGATAAATTCGATAAATTCATTAATTCATCAATTCATTTATTCTTTTTTCTTTTTTCTTTTTTCTTTTCTTTTCCCATTCTATTCTTCTTTCGTTTCTTCTACTCAAGCCCTCTTTTCTGTTTCCTATTCTTTATTCTTTATTGTCTATTCTCTCTCTGTTCTCTCTCTATTCTCTCTCGATCCCTGCTCTATCTTTGACCGTCCTCCATCTTTTACTTTTATTTTATCTCCTATTGTTTTTCTATTCTCTACTTCCCCCCTCTCTCCCTACATCTACCCTTCATATCCTTTTCATTACGACTGACGTTTTCGCTATCTTCTATTGCTTCTATTCTTCTATTGCTTCCATTTTCTATTCTTCCATTCTCTATTCTCCATTCTCCATTCTTCCTTCCTTCCTCCTTCCGTCTTCCTTCCTTCTTTATCCTCTACTGACGCTACTTATTAATCATCCGCTTTAGTAAGTACCAACGCCACGCGTGCCTGCCTGCCTTATTTTTTGGTCTTTGCGACCCAACCAAACCACACTACGCCACTCCAAGGGACCACACCAAGCCAGCCAAAATCTCGGACCGCATTTGCGACACAGCATCAGTGCATCACCACCCACCGTCATCCCATCTTTGCGCACACACAACCGCATGCCAGTCTTTGCGTCTCTACCGCCATACAACTGCCGCTACAACTACCATTGCCCGCATGGACTCTAAATCGCTTCAACGCCTGCTGCGACTGCCCTAGTCGCTGCCGCTGCCGCTGCATCCGTGCCTCGAGGGTGATGCGTCTGCGCGTGATGGCCTAGCTAACCACGCGAATAGTCAAAAGTCAAAAGTCGAATAGTCAAATAGTCGAAACCTTCTGTACCTCTATGCACGCCTCTCAGCTTCTCAACTCCTCAGCTTCTGCTCTCTGCCAGCGCCGCCCCTCTTCCCCCTCGACCTGACACTCCCGTTCTGATACAACCGTCTTTCCGGCCTGCAGCATCACGCACACACCGCTCTCACTTGGCCTCTTATACTCTTGCTCTCTTCCTTTCTCTTTCTCTACATCTCGCACTCGGCTACACGTATACCTTCTCATACTATCCCACGTCTTCTCCACCTCACATACATATACTCTCGACACCCTCTCATCTCTACACCAACACAACACCATGAAATCACCAGCACCAGGCGAAGTCATGGGCATTGGCGACATGCTCAACGAAAAAGCCGGCCTGCAGGCCATGTCCCTTCCCGATATCAAGCTCGAGACGCACTCCCACACACACAGCCCGCCGCACCAACAGCATCACCAGGCCCAGCAGCAGCAACAACAGACCAACCACCACTACCTCCCGCCCGTCTCGCTCCAGCCCTACCCACCACACCCTCTCGATCGCGCCGACTCCCCGCACGGCTCCGACCACTCGCGCTTCTCTGCCCCGCCCGGCTCATTGGGTGGCGGCTCTCTCATGGGCTCGCCCACTGCCATGCACTCGGCGCCCCTGCCGATCCCAGACCACTCCTCCAACAACGGCGGCCTGATCCTGCCCAGCCTCACGCCGAGTATGAACTCGATGAACGCGATGAACTCCATGGGCATGAGCAACATGGGCGGCATGAACGGCATCAACAATATGAACAACATGAACAGCATGAACATGGGCGGCATGGGCAGCATGGGTATGAACTCGATGGGCATCAACTCGATGGGAATCAACTCTATGGGCAGCATAAACTCAATGAACAACATGAACATGAACCTGCTCTCTACCGGCATCCCCTACAACAAGATCCCCATGGCCAGCGGCCAGCCTCCCAAGGCGTACCCCTGCTCCGTCTGCGGCAAGGGCTTTGCCCGGCGCAGTGATCTTGCGCGGCACGGTAAGCCTTTTCCTTTTCCTTTTTCCTTTTCCCCTTCTCTTTCGAGTGTCTCATGTGCATGCTCATCTAACAAACAGAACGCATTCACACTGGTGTCCGGCCGCACGTGTGCGACTTTCCCAACTGCGGCAAGCAGTTCATCCAACGCTCGGCTCTGACCGTCCACCGCCGCGTCCATACCGGCGAGAAGCCCCATCAGTGCGAACGCTGCGGCAAGCCCTTTAGCGACTCCAGCTCCCTCGCGCGCCACCGTCGCATCCACTCGGGCAAGCGGCCCTACAAGTGCCCGTACGCCGACTGCCAAAAGACCTTTACGCGCCGCACCACCCTTACGCGCCACCAGAACCACCACACCGGCACTATTGAGGATGCAGCACGCGCTACGGCTGCCGCTCTCGCGCGCGGCACCTCGGCTCCCATCAGCTCTGGTCCTGGCTCTGTCAGTGGCGGCAACCCGTCGCACTCCCAGTCGCACTCCCAGTCGCAGTCGCACTCGCACTCCAGAATGAGTCACCCACCGCGTTCCGATGCAGGCTCGCCCATGTCCACGCCGTCGCCCAACGGCGGCCACGGCGCGGGCTCGCAGCGCAACATGTCCATGTCACCGTCGTCGGACATGGGATCCCTCAGCCACCAGATGCAGCACGCTGCAGCCGCCGCCGCCGCCGCCGCCGGCTACTCTTTGCCTGCCCACCTGCGCGGCGACCACAGCCCGGCATCCACAACGTCGTCGCTGGCCTACAGCAACATGCGCCCAACATCCCACCCGACAGGATACGGCTCGTCAAATCAGACGTCTTCATCTACTGCGCACCAGTCCGTGTCACATCCCAACTCGGCAGCACACTCGCATGCGCCGCCGTCGACGCTCGAGCCCAGCATCGAGCCGACATCGGGCGCTGCCAGCACAGGCAGCGGCGGTCCCGGCAGTGTCGCCGGCAGCATCGGCGGCAGCCCGCACATGAGCAGCCTGGGCTGGCAGTCGCCGTCGCACCATCTGGCGGCGTCTCCCTCGCACCATCTCGCCGCGTCGCCGTCGCACAGCCACCACAGCAGCAGCAACTACGTGTACCCGGACCCGGACTCGTCGTATAGCGCGTCCACGCTGGGCCAGCTGTTTTACGGCGCGGGCCCGACGTCGTCCTCCAACAACTCGACGTCGGCACCCACAAGCCATGCGCACACCGCCGCCCAAACTCAAACTCATTCCCACTCCAATCACCACTCTCACTCTCACAACCCAAACCAACACCAACACCAAAACCACTCGCACACAAATACACATGCAAGCCCGCACTCGCCACACATGGGCATGCCGATGCCCACCATGTCCATGTCCGGCATGGGCCTGTCCAACCTGTCGAGCTTGTCCAGCGGCATGGGCGGCGGTGGCGGCCGGCGGCCGGGCAGTGTAGAGCCGAACGGTGCCGTAGGCGGTGGCGCCTTTGACGTCAACAAGCAGCCGCGGCAGAGCGAGCTGTGGGCAGCCCAGTAGGACGTGCTTCTCCAGCTCGAGCTCGAGGCTCTGATGGAGTCTTGTTGATTTCTCGTCCTTCTTTTCCGTCTCTTTTCCCTGTCTTTTCCCTGTCTCTTTTATCTGTTTTATTACTGCGTGCCTGTTACGAAAACGAAAAGCCAAGGATACCCTCTTGTCTTTCCTTCTTTTTATTGTTTCTTTTTACTGTTTCTTTCTATTGTCTCTTTCTATTGTCTCTTTCTGCTCTTGATTCTGATACGACCAGCCAGTTCATTGTTCTGCTTTTCACTCTCCTTTTGTCTCTTTCCACTTTATACAGTCTCATGTCCTGTTATATTACTTGTAATATTGTCATGTCCATCCAGCGCTCTCGTTTTCATGCAGCTTTTCCTCTTCTTTCTGAAAGGGGGTTTTCCCTACCTGTTTTCAATTTTGTTCATGTATTTCATATTTTACTACTACTCTAATGTATGCCGAGCTGGATCTCTGAATAGGAAGAGTGAGGCACGCCATGCATTGCCCCGGGGTTTCTTCCATCTTATGTCTCTTTTTTTACGTCACAGCCTTATGCTTTCTACATATAAATTTATGCCCACATGTTACGTCTTCTCATATGCTACATCACACCAGTCTCTTGTTTCTGTTTTGACGTAAATACTGTGCATTTCAAATTCCTTCAATTCCAAAATAATTGTATCATTCTGTATCATTCTTGTCGACCAGACCGTATAAATAAATGCAATACCGCCAACGCCATTCTCCCAAGTGTTTTTTTTTTTTTTTGGTATTATGCCAATAGGGATATAGATCAACCCAAAAACAAAAGCAACGCTCAAAACAGAAAAGCACAAATGCAAAACAAAAGAGGAACGAGGACGCTGTCGCCTAACGCTTCATATGGCTGTAGTCCTTGAGCAGATGCTCCATGTGCGTGTTGGTCGACTTGCCTGTCCGCCGCTGCGCCTTCTTCTTGATCTTCTTCTCCTTGACCTGGTTAGCCGCCCGCAGGCGCGGGTCCTCGCTCGTCGGCTTCTGGCCCGCCGCCGTCAGCTTGCGCACAATGTCCTCCAGCGGCGGGATCTCCGACCGGTGCCACAGCGCCTGAAACTCGGGCTCCACGCCGTGGCACAGGCTCGGGTCGTCCAGCCACACCATGCGCGGGTGGTTGTCCTTTTTCGTGCGCACCACCAGCACGCGGTGCTCCTTTTCCAGGGCCGTCAGCGTCGGCTCGCAGTCGGGCCAGCCGTCCTTGAGATCCTTGATGGACACGCCCTGCGCATCGGTGCGCCGCTGCAAAAACTGCAGCAGCGATGTGCGGTCGCGCACGCCCGGAATAATGGGGTTGTGCTCGTAGGCGCCCGTGCTCCAGTTCTCGTCGAGCGACATGGACGTCACGCTGTCGTCGGGCCGCCATGCGATGCGCGGGTGCATGCGCATGCGCTCGACGATTTTCTTCTGGAACGCCTCCGACTCGCGGTTCAGACTGAGGTGGCCGAGCACGTGCGCCAGGCTGATGGCCTTGCCGCGCTGCTGCTTGAGGTAGTCGAGCGCATAGACAATGTTGGTGCCAATGTCGGTGCCCATGCCGGTGTTGTCGGGCTGCGAGTAGATGGCCGCAGCAGAGCCGCCGGGGGGTCCGTTGTGCCGGTTCTTCTTGGGCGTGGTGCCGGTCACCGACGTTGTCGAGGCCACAGACGGCGACGGCGATGCAGGTGTGCCGACGGCATTGCTGTTGAGGTTCGGCAGCGGGCTGGCGACGGCTGCGGTGTTGGTGGGCTGCTTGACGTTGATCTTGGCAGCAGCCGCCGCCAGCGAGCTGGTAAAGTTTTCACGCTGACGGTTGAGGTAGGACATGGCGGGCGGTGGTTGAGAGGTGAAAACGGGAAAACGGGAGAACGGGAAAACGACGAGGAGGTAGGTGAAGCCGCAAGGCTGGCAGTCTCGTGCGCGAGCTGCTGGGGTGGCGAGGCGCTGATGGCCGGGTAAAGCGTGGTTGAGATGAATCTGACTCGTTCAATAAGATTGATGGGCTTGCCACGATGAAGTTTGGATCGAGAAGTTGTTGTAAACGCGAGGGCGGATGAAGATGTCGATGATGAAAGATGAAAGATGAAAGATGAAAGAAAGGCTAGCCTTTTTGCAGCTATAGTCTACTGAAATGGGAGCTGCATCAAAGAGGCGAGGCTCTGGAAATGCGATACCCACTTTTACAAGGCAGTTAAAAGAAGAAAACAAAATGACTAATCAGGTTCATAGAGCGGTCACGTGCACCATATTATCACGAACGCGATGAGTGCATCTGGCGATGCCGGGCGATTTCGAATGTATTTGCTTTTGTTTATTTTGAAGAAAATATTTTTATTTCTTAGGAAGGAGTGTGCAAGGCTACGACATTGAAGGATTCGTGACTCTTTGGTCCCGGGTAATAACTGTAACGGCACTCTGCGGCCTACACTACGGCTTCAATATTAGAATTATAGCATCTGAAGTCCGAAATGAGATGGAAACTAGTGGCATCAAATTCCGTACCGTATTCACAAGTGAGGCTACCAATTCTTTGAGCGCGCTGTATACGTGAGCATATTTCGTAGTGAGGACCCTATCGACTGGCAACTCCTCCATCCCATCTGCGAAGAATCCCGTTGCAGACCGATTGTCGATTGCAGACGGAGATGCACGCCGGTAATGCAATTGTTCTTCTTGGCCAGGCTCGTGCTTCGTGCTCAAGTCTGATATGCTTGCGTCTCTGGCCGTGGCGTGCTCTGGCCCTGTCGACCCTCCCCCATTCTCCCGTCTACCCCATTTACGACCCATTCTTGGAATATAAATAACTAAGCCCGACGTAAAAGAAGGAGCGAAATAGATCAACTACAGAGATCAACCTGCCAAACTAGACTCTCAAAAGATAGAGTCAAAAAATAGAGGACAAGTGCCGGAAGCATTAGACCGAGGACGGGAGTGGGAAGGCTGTGCGGATAGAGCGTAGTAGAGAAAGTCGAGAATGACGCGCAGCGAGTGTACACTGTAGAATAAGGGAGGAGGCGAGAACCCTAAATGGAAAGAGCACTCAGTGGCCGTAATCATGGAGCCGGCAGGAGACGACTTCCGACGGCTGCTCCGTATAGGGTTGATGACCGGATTTGCGATTTGCTTGCAAGGTCTTTTGTCTTTCCTGTCTTTTATGCTATGTATCCGGGCTACTGTAGGTATTACACACAGTCAGACTGTCTCGCAGGGTTTAGGGGTCCTACAGGCATACGCCGGCGCACTTTAATATAGCACACGACCCCAAACTCCAGCCGGCGTGCTTCCGATCGTTCCTTCCCTGACCGTGCAAGACGAGACCGAACATGTGTAATACTCGGATTAGGTAAGATGCAGCTCTCGGCTTCCTATTGTGTATTGTATTGTATTATTGTACAATATTATATAATATTATATTGTATTATATTGTACGAGTGTTAGAGTATCCTTGCTGTCCTCATACTGCCACTGCCACGCTTATCAGCTCGCTCGCTCGGTCTCGCTTCCCCACAGTCTTCGGCTTCAAGTAGGGTTTTGCTGCAGTCTTGTCTGCGACGTGGTAGGATCACTATTTCTACCCAGTACAGCGAAGAAACGGTGAAGCCACTGGCTCGCACTCGTTCTCTAGCCTTCTCCCACTTTCCGACACCTTTCCGACGGATAGCCTACAAGAGTGACAAGTTACTCTCAAAGTACATTTGAGGGCTGCCGTTCACTAAGCATCAGCTCCGATTGGGCGCCAACTCCGAAACCTTGCATCGATTCTTGAGACGTTATTGCAGACATCTGACATGGCTGACAGCGGTAAACACCTGGTCGACCTCTAGACCTCTAAAATCTGCAATCTACAATCTACATCAACAAGGCAAGAATATAGAAATAATATTAGAATGGGTAATCGTCGTAATGAAGAAACGCCAAGGACCCTGGAATTATTAAAATAAATAAATAACAAACAGCTCTATCTGACTGTGTTTTTTATGTTCGCTCCGTGCCCATGCCAGGTCGCCGTCCATGTCCGGTCATGCTTGGTGTGTTTGGGAACATGACAGTGTCTTTGCCCGACCATGACCGTCCCCGTCCGACCATATCCATCCGTATCCTGTGTCTCCGCGACACTTGCCGTCTCATAGTTTGGTATCGTTTGCCACCGTGTCAACATAAGCACAAAGCTTAAGCAGTGGGCTGCAGCTCCTGCTGCTGCTGCAGGTACTGGTAGGCGTAGTAGGCAGCGGCGCCACCGATAGCCAGGAAGGCGTACAGGCCAACACCGAGTCCTGCAGCGCCGCCGGTCTGTGCCTGTGGCGCGACAGCGCCAGTTGTTGCGCCGGGGGCGGGGTCGCCAGGCAGTCTCTTGAGCTGGCCGACAAGCAGCTGCTCCAGGGTCTCGCGCGCCTCGTCACTGTGGCCGACATCCTCAAACGCCTCGGTCGCGTCCTGGCCGCCTACATCCAGCAGAACCTCCTCGCCACCGCTGATCAGTTAGTATTGTGTTGTATGGTATATACATGGTGTATAGTGGGATGGGAGTGCGCTATACAGCTGCTATACGTACGGGTGCTCGTCGACAAACTTGGTGCAGTCGTAGACCTTGTCGTGGATGACCATGTACAGGTCCTTGGGAGTGTTGTGCTCGGCAACATCCTGAAATGTGAACTCGGCGTCGGCAGACATTTTGGCGGTTGTTGGGTAGAGATGGAGAGGTGTAGAGTAGGAGTAGGGGCAGGCGAGAGTCGGATCAAGAGTGGTGATCGTGAATCGGTGAGATCGTGAGTGGTGGTAGGAAAAGGGACAAGCAGGACAAGAGGCGGAGATCAATGAAGAAGTAGACGCAGAGATAAAGAATAAAGACAACGCAGTCCTAAAGAAAGATAGGGGGGCGATTGTTGAAAGTTACAGTGGATGAAATTGCAGGGCAGATACTGAGTAGGAAAAAGTGTAGAATGGGCTAATTTTAAGTGGCAATTTAATATCTTGCATAAAATCAAATAGGGGCCTACAGTGGGAGTTTATTTGTACAGCGCTGGTGGAGACGCAGGAATATACGTAGACAGACTGTTGGGATCAATCTCTACATACAGAGTAGCTGGTAACTCCAAAGGGAAGGAACAGGGTGAGCTGGCAACTGGATGGGGAATTGAGTTGTTTTAATCCATAAAATAAATAGGAAAATAGCAAAGTTAATTGGAGTAAATAAGGAAAGAGACAAACAGAAATCAGCTCGCTGGGATTGGCTGAAAGGGAAGGTGCAAAGGGTTGGGTTGGGGCTAGCAGGGGTGCTGGGTTATCTACTATCTACACTCTACCCAGTAAAGACCCTAATTCTAGGCTATGGTATGACAGGGAACACAACGGCAATTCTGCGCTGCAAATTAGTATATAAAATTGGTAGCAACTTTAATTCGTTTAATGGTGCCCCACCAGCACAACGGCAAACAGTGGACAGAGGCAACAGCGACAAGCACAGACGACAAGATAGCCAGACACTGTCTGACAGTAAACTAGGTCTGCGTCATAGCTATTGCTCTATCAAGCCGGCCGGATTGATAGTGGGATAAGAGGTGGAATTATGATGAGATAATGGATATCGGCTTCCATGAGGGGTCGGCAAATGGGCATCCCCTCTTCTAGTACGTCGCTTCTTGGTCTATACTTTAACTTTTCTATGCTGCTATTCTGTTATTCTCTCATCCTTCTATTCATTTCTAGAGTATTCCCTTGCTTTGTTAAGGTCGTTCAAGTGTCTATAAGCCAAATTGCATCGGCTGTAACACGTTCTGATGCTCGGTGCCGGCAAAAATAGACAAAAAAGGCAAGAACTAACGCTGCTCAAATAAAGCGGGGTATTCTCTAGGTACTCCAAGTGCATCGCGTCAAAGGCATCGTGTTGAGTATTTCTCACGACATTCAGGATATCTAGAGTCTAATATACATTTGGAGACATTTGAAATTTATTAAATCTAAAGACTGTAGAGGATATGACTGCCTTATGTATTGTATGGTTCTCAATTCTTTGACGGACGCTCCGATTCACCGTATCGGGGCGTCCGCCATCTCCATTCCTCTGCCGACTGATGGATAATCTACATTGCTAAAAGATGTATCTTTTGTCATGCTATTTAGTAATGCCTTTTCTGCAATTTGCACCTACACAGGCCGTCTTCCGCTTGTCAGAGTACAGCCGCGGCCTACGTGGGCAAGTTCAGCGGGGTGACGTTATCCTTGCTGGTCTCTACTGTGTCAACCGTTTTTTTCTTTCTTTTTTCTTCTTTTTCATTTAGATAGCACATCAAATAGCAAATCTATTTCCATGATTTTTATATACTGTCTGACCAATGACATAGCCACCCAGAGCCTCGTCGAGCTAGCCTCGTTTTGTCTAGATGTGGCAGAATACCTGGCTCGAGATCGTGTCGGGTGATGGTCGTGGTAGTCGGCTGGAATGGGTGGTCAGAGCAGCAGCTTGCTTCGCTCACTGCTTCGCTCACTGCTTCGCTCGCTGCCTCACTGCTTCGCTCGCTGCCTACTTTCTTCCACCACCGCCAATGTCCTGCCCCAGCCGGTAGCTCGCAACCTTTTCCCACTCAATCTTTTGCCGCGTCACCGGCAGCTGCCGCCGCAAGCCCTTGAACGCGCCCTCGCTCAGCGCCAGAAACTTCTTGTTCAGCTCCTCCTGGTATGTCTTCTCCAGGGCCGCAATCTCGCGCACCACGGCCACGCCGTCGGCGCTCGCCGACGCCGTCTGCGGCTTGTCCGTCAGCAGCCGCACGTTGCCGTCCTCGTAGTAGTGCACGTCCACGCGGATCGATCCCGCCACTGTGCCGGTCGACGGGTCGTAGATGTACCGCGCGCGCCACCGGCCGTTCCAAAAGTTTTGCGGGCTGTACTTGTTGCTCGCAATCAGCACGCCCACGCGGTCGCCGTCGAGGGCGTAGACGCCGTATGCTGGGCGCTCGTAGTGCTCTTTGGCGTAGATGCCGAGTGCTTTTAGAACGCTTTGTCTGGGCGGGTTAGTTTTTTCTTCTTCTTTTTTCCTTCTTTTTTGCCATGTATTCTCGCCGGCTCGCTGCTCTCGCCAGCTGCAGAGATGTGATCTCGTCCTCGCCCTCTCAATCCCCGTGGCCTGCTCGCCTTTGGCTCACAGCCCGCTCGTACTTACACTAGCTCTCCCTCCACCGCATGCGACTGCACCGCGCTCGCCTTTTGCGTCTTGTGGTCAAACGCAAAGCTCGTCGCCGAGCTCGGGTCAAAGTACCGCCCACCGCCCAGCCGCGACCACTCGCTCACAATGGCAACCTCCTTGGCACTGCCGCCCGGCAGCTGCACCGTCACAAACTGCTCTTCATTGTACTTTTCAAACGCGTCGTCGAGGTTGGCCGACTTGCCCGTCAGCGACTCGATATCGGCCACGACGTTGGACAGCTCACCGGGCGGAGCGTCGGCGACAAACGCCGAGATGATTGCAGCATCAGAGGGCATTGTAGTGTGTGTGGATGATGTAGAGGTCGTAGATTCCGTAAATTTTGAATTTGGCGGGGTTCGTCGTGGGTGTCGTCGTGAATGTCGTCGATGGATGACCTGGATGCCTGCAACCCGAAACTCGAAACGAGGTCGGAGCTGGAGCTCTTACGTAGATGCGGGGCAGAAGGCCCCTATTGCTCTATGCTGTATTGAGGCAGCGGGTGGAGCCGAGCCGTTACTTATGTAAGTCGCCCAATCCACCTATGCCAGGTATTAGACTGCAACTTTGCAACTATAACTACAACTACAACTACAAAAACAAATGAAGAAAATGATACATAATGAACATTTATTTGCTACTTTGGTATCTAATAATCCATTGCTGTCTTTATCGCGTCGTATATTCCTAGAGAGTTAGCATCCCATGTAGGTAGAGGGGACGGAAGAAAAGCAAGAAAAGCAAGAAAATAATCATGAGGGAAAAGAGAAAAAAAGAAACTTACTTGCAACATCGGGAAGAACAAACTTCTCAAAAGACAAGGGCATGTGCGTGCTCCATCCGGCAACGCGCTGCACCGGCGCCTCTAGCCGCACAAACGTCTCGGCGTCTTCTTGGATCGTGGCCGCAACCTCGGCACCCACGCCCGCGTTCACCATCGACTCGTGCACTACAATACACCGTCCCGTCTTGCGCACGCTCGCCAGCACTGTTTCCTTGTCCCACGGGTAAATGGTTCTCAGGTCAATCAGCTCGACCGAGAAGTGGCCGTTCTTGCCTGCGCCCTTGAGGTCCTGCTCGGCCTGCCGGATCGCACTCATACATAGATACAGCGGCTGGCCGTACGAGACAATGGTGACGTCTGCGCCCGTCTTGAGCACCTCGGCTTTGGACAGCGGCAGCTCGTACGGGTCGACCGGGACCTGCTCGACAGCCGCGCGGTACAGCACTTTGGGCTCGAGAAACACCACGGGATCGTTGCACCGGATCGCCGCCAGCAGCAACCCCTTGGCCTGGATGGGCGAGCGCGGCATCACCACGCGCAAGCCGGGAACGTGCGTAAACAGCGCCTCGGGCGACTGCGAGTGGTACATGGCGCCGTGGCCGACGGCGCCGCAGGGCATGCGCGTGGTCAGCCCGCCGACGTGGCGTTTGTTGGCGCCGTCCCTGTAGCGAAAGCGCGCGGCCTCGTTGACGAGCTGGTCAAAGGCCGGGTAGACGTAGTCGGCAAACTGGATCTCGGCAATGGGGCGCATGCCCTCGGCGGCGAGGCCAATGGCGAATCCCATGATGCCCTGCTCGCTGAGCGGCGTGTTAAAGACGCGCTCGCCGCCATAGGTATCTTTGAGGTTCATGGAGCAGCGGAACACGCCTCCAAACGCAACGTCTTCGCCAAACAGCAGCACAGATTCATCTTCTGCGAGAGCCGTGGACATGGCGTCGTTGATTGCCTGGTAGAGGTTCATGCGCTTCGTGAGGCCGGCACCACTGCTTCCGCCGCTGCCTCCACGCGTAATGGACGGCGGCAGTTCGGGGTTGCTGAGGGCTGTGCGGGCGGTGTGTGCGAGCAGCGGTGTTGTAGCATAGTCGAGGGGGATGTTAAGGCGGGCATTTGGAGCAGCAGAAGAGTACGCGCGGACTGATACTGGCTGTGCTTGTGGCCGAGATTGTAAACGAGCAGATTGAGGAGATGGCCGCCTTGATCTTAAGAGAAAATGTGACTCTGAGGCTGCCTTGAAAGACTGTCGGCTGGTCGCCCGCAGCACGCGAGGAGTGTGTGTAGAGAGCATCGTCGGTGTAAATTGTGATGGACGGGCAGTGTTTATTCGAACAAAACTTGAACAAAACTATGGATGGAGAGATCAAAGAAAGATCAAAGAAAGATCAAAGAGAGATCAGGAAGAGATTCTACGCACAATTGAGAAGATAATAGAAACAGAACCAGACACTGGCAGAGACACATACCGAATAGGAAGGCACTCTCCTCAACTCCTCAATTGAGGATGCAGGTGAGCAAGAGCGGTTCCCGTCGGCTTTCCGCGGCCCTTGTGTCTTGGAGCTTTGGAGCTTGGTCTGGTGAGCCGGGTTTTCTGGGGTATGCCCATTAATAGCGTGGGGATGGCTTTAGGCCTGTTTCGTCACTGTCCGGGTACAGCTTAGACTACCCACAGTGGAGCGTGCCGCTGTATCGGGCTGGGGAAGTCTGGTTGTCTGCTTATGTCGTGTATCAAGGTCTTTGCTGCGTTACGCAGTTTTATATTTACTCAGTAACATTTGTAGCCAGCCTCTCTCATTGGTCTGCATCATAGAGGTCTTTAAATATAGTAGCCCTAGACGCAACTCGACCAAAATCAAACGACAGAGCAGATAAGTTGATGGCTAGCTGGCGATTGTTTCACGTAGCACGACAGCTGGATGGGAGAGAGCCTTGCAGATAGATATGTGCATGGACAAGAAAAAACTGTGATAGATACAGTGCTTGCATCCTGTCCTCTCTCTGTTTATGTTGTTGGTATGAACAGACGTGTAACGGACACCCAGGGCTAGACTCTAGTCATCTCGGGCCGGGCCAGTAGTTTTCAGATATGTGTCCATCTTACAGGATATATGACTACACTTGCGACCATACTTTCAATGGCCGTGCAGTCTTAAACGCTATGAGAGTATTTAAATTGGAAACTGTGTCGAGCTCGTGGTTGATGGTCCTATGGACATGATGGCCATGCTTACATAATCAACAACCGACACGAGAACCACGAGTGCCGCGACAGCAGCGTCATACGAATGTCTTTGTATCGGCCATTGTTTACGATTTGCATGTATTTTCATATTGCGTGAAATTGCATGGGATTGCTTAAAGCCAAGCGCCTAGAAATGAGGGCTGAAATTGTGCTTGGTGCTAAGGCTGATGCTTGGTTGGCAAAATGTCACTGCCCGTTGCTGGGGTAACGCTTACGTAGTCAATACACCCTAAGAAAATAACCACCACCCTTGACAGCTGCAGTCCCTCTGTGGATAGAGTAGGGCAGAGTCGTACAGCGTCGGAGTTTGAGGGTTTTACGTAGCTGGCTGTCATAATCAAAGCGGTGGTGGCTTGGCATTCAAACCATCTAAATCTTCATAGATGCCTCGATCAACTTGCATGTGCTTCTGAGACCGGAATGCTCAGACGATCTACACCGATACTTTTGCCTGACTTGACACGATACTAGTCTAAAACACCAAAATACGAAAATACGAAAATACATTCCAGCGACATCTGCGATAACGACATTTGCACTTGACGACATCGATCAAGCCCACATGCCAGAGTACGCGCATGAGGACGGACGGCACCGCGACCGCGACCGGGATCGGGATCGTGGACGGAGCAAGAAACAAAAGTCTACAAAACACCGAAGCAACGGCGCAACTCCTTTGTCGGCTGATGCTCTTGCAGCTCTGAGCAGCGGCGAGGCGCGGGCAGCGCAAAGTGGCGGCGAGGGAAGACCACGAAAAGAGCGAACAGAACGGCGGGACCAAACACCACGAGACGACGACGACGACAGAGAACGGCAGGAGCGCCGAGAGAAGAGGGAACGTCATGAGAGGCGAGCGCGGCGGGACCGGCAAGAAGCCGAAGAGCGCGAAGAACGGCGGCTGCGAGAGGAGCTTCGCGAGATTGAAGAGCGCGAGGCGGCACTCTCGACACCACGACGAACAACACGAGCAGATACCGATTCCGAGGCGGAGCCTGACAGCCGACGGCACTCACGACCACGACCATACCGAGAGCGGCGACGAGAACGGACTCGAGAACGTGGAGAAACTCGCGAGTCCCGCGAGCCCCGCGATCGAACACGAGACCGCACACGAGACCGCACACGAGACCGCACACGAGACCGCACACGAGACCGCACCCGCTCTCGACACTACACAGAAGACGAGAGGACCGACCATGAACGAACCGACTATGAGAGCGACCGCAGACGACGTCACCACAGCCGCCCCGAGCGGACACACCGATCGTCCAACTCGCGCGCCAAATACACTTCTCTGCAAACCGGCCGCGGCGGCCATGGCAACCACGGCGGCCATGGCGACCGCGACGACTACGAGTCCGACTCTGGCTACGACCGCGTACTAGCTGACGGCGCGGCTGACCGGCGGCACCAGTGGAAACGCGACCGGCGCATACCCAGCGGCGCTGTCCTCGAAGAAGGCCGGTCGCGCGGTGTCTGGGAGAGGGACGAGGCAGCAGCGGCTCTCCACAAAGCCAAACAGGCAAAGAAGAGCAAGGCGAGCAGAGACACAGAAAAGAACAGCAGCAGCACTGGCAGCAGTCTGTTCAGCTGGCGCAACACCAAACCTGCCACTGCTGCTGCTGCTGCCGCTGTACCACCCAAAGCAAAAGAGAAGAGTTCGAGCGGCTTCAGTTTCGGCTGGCTGCATCTGCGCGGTGGTGGCCATGCTGGCCAAAGCAGCATGTCCAGCAGCGACACGCGTAACAGTGTCGACCGGGCCAAGGAGAATCTGTACTACTCCAGCAGCAAGCCCAAGAAGAAGCCGGAGCCGTGGAGCAAGAAGAAGAAGATGGTGGTGTTTGGCGGTCTCGGGTCTGCTCTGCTTATTCTGATCATTATTATAATCGCCGTGGTCGTGAGCAAGAAGAGCAGCAAAAACACGTCGTCGTCGTCGTCATCATCGCCTTCGTCGGGCAGCGTCATCTCAAATGTACCCACCGATGCGCCATCGTGGCTCAATCCGTACAAGTGGGTGTCGACGACTGATTTCAACCTCACGTACACCAACGAGACCGTGGGCGGCCTGCCCATCATGGGCCTCTACACCAGCTACGACGACTCCAAGGCGGCAAACAGCAAGACGCCCGCGCTCGACGAAGATTGGGGCTCGTACGGCACAACGCCTGCGCGCGGTGTCAATCTTGGCGGCTGGCTGTCGATCGAGCCGTTTATCACGCCTTCGCTCTTCCGGGGGTATCCATCGAATCTCGGCATCATTGACGAGTACACGCTGTGTGCGTACCTGGGCTCGGCCAAGTGTGCGAGCACGCTCGAGAGCCACTACGCCACGTTTGTGACCGAGTCGACGTTTGCCGAGATTGCCGCGGCTGGACTCGACCATGTGCGCATCCAGTACTCGTACTGGGCCGTGGCCGTCTACGACGACGACCCGTACCTCTACCGCACGAGCTGGCGGTATTTGCTGCGCGGCATCGAGTGGGCGCGCAAGCACGGCCTGCGCGTCAACCTGGACTTGCACGGCCTGCCCGGCAGCCAGAACGGCTGGAACCACAGTGGCCGGCAGGGCGCGATTGGGTGGATGAACGGCACCAACGGCGACCTCAACGTGCAGCGGTCGCTCGAGGTGCACGATGCGCTGTCGCAGTTCTTTGCGCAGCCACGCTACAAGAATGTGCTGTCGCACTATGGGCTGGCCAACGAGCCGCGCATGACGTTCCTGAGCATGTCGTCGGTCATGAGCTGGACGCAGGAGGCAGCGGCGCTGATCCGCAAGAACGGCGTCAGCAACGACACCATTATCGTGTTTGGCGACGGCTTCTGTGGCCTCAACCAGTGGCAGGGCCAGCCCAACACGTACAACCTCGCGCTCGATGTGCACCAGTACGAGATCTTTAACAATGAGCAAATCGTCTACACACACGAGCAAAAGATCAAGTACGCCTGCAGCGACTGGACGGCGCAGACGGAGCAGAGCATGGACACGTCCACGGGCTTCGGCCCCACGATCGTTGCCGAGTGGTCGCAGGCCGACACCGACTGCGCCAACTACCTGGGCAATGTCGGCAACGGCAACCGCTGGACGGGCACGTATGACGTGGGCAATGCGTCGCTGAATGCGCTGACGCCCAAGTGCCCGGCGCAGAACTCGTCGTGCTCGTGCACGCAGGCCAACGCGGACGTGTCGTCGTACTCGGACGACTACAAGACGTTCCTGCTGACCTTTGCCGAGGCGCAGATGGATGCGTTTGAGCGCGGCTGGGGGTGGTGGTACTGGACGTGGGACACGGAGTCGGCGCCGCAGTGGTCGTACAAGAAGGGGCTGGCCGCGGGGATCCTGCCGGCGGATGCGTCGACGCGGTCGTTTTCGTGCGACAGCAGCACGATCCCGAGTTTTGGTTCACTGTCGGAGTTTTATTGATCTTGTTGAGCAGCGAGTAGACTTGGCAAAGGTTTGAGCGCAGCGAATAGAAGAGACAAAGATTTCAGAGAGAAGCCATGTGTAATACGAGGACAGGCTGCATAGACGAGCAACGAGCAACGACAGCATAGCGATTGTTTTGAATTGGAGTTTTGATTTAACATTTTGGACTTTATTATATTTTCCATTAGTAAATTGAATGTGACTGAAGCATATAGTGAGTTTATGCCTTTAATTATTTTTTATTTTCATTGTTTTTATTTTCTCTGTTCTTTTATATCTTGCCATCTTTTACGTCTGTGATCTCTACTATTTACACTATATACTACTACCTTTGTCAGCCATCGGCTTCGGTAACGGCTTCCCGACAGCGGCCCCCACCTTAATATGACGTGCCTATCTGTGCGTCTCAGCTCCATAAACGGAATATAGTAGGGTATTCCCAAAGTAGCAAGCGAAACACACTGAAATCCACTAAAATCCACTAATACACGAGATCGAGAACTTTGACCGTAAAACTCCATCACAGCCCGGCTAACTGTCGTTCCTTCCTCAAAAAAAGGATAAAAGAGAGTAAAGATAGTATACAGCTGTATTAGTAAATCGTGCTTGTGGAGGCGTGGATTGGGGGTTTTGCCGTGAGAGCGGGGCAGCAGCGCAGCAGCACAGGCAAGCTCCTTCCTGTTGTTCATTTTCTCTATCTCGATTATTCTCCCCATTTTCTCCGCATTTTCTCTTCTTTTCTTCTTCATTTCTTCTTCATTTCCTCTTCTCATTGTCAGAGCCTCTTCTCCGTCTTGCTTTCTCTCTCTCTCACTCTACATAAATGAACGTCTTTGTCCGCGCTCCTATCATCTTCCGTCCCATCTGCCGACCACTGCATTCTCAAGCTCCGGCTTTCTTTACTACCAAATCAAAGACCTCGTTTGTCGGATTCGTCCGCACCGTCGCAACCATGGCCGCCACCACCGACACCCAGACCTACAAGTTCAACCACACCATGTGAGTAGATGTCTTTTTTTCTCTCTTTTAATTCTATCTAGATAGGCTAACAAAATAGGATCCGTGTCAAGGATCCCAAGGAATCAGTCAAGTTCTATGAGTTCCTCGGCCTCAAGCAGATCCGCAAGGTCGAGTTCCCCGACAACAAGTTTGACCTCTACTTCTTGGCCTACGACTCGCCCTCTGCTCTGTCCGCCGGCAACAGCGTCTTTGACCGCGAGGGTGTCATTGAGCTTACCCACAACTACGGCACCGAGACCGATCCCGACTACAAGGTCAACAACGGCAACGTCGACCCCCACCGCGGCTTCGGTCACACCTGCATCTCCGTCGACCACATCCAGGCCGCCTGCCAGCGCATCGAGGATGCCGGCTACAAGTTCCAGAAAAAGCTGACCGACGGCCGCATGCGCGAGATTGCTTTCGTGCTGGACCCCGATGGATACTGGGTCGAGGTCATTGGCCAGAAGCCCCTGGAGAGCACCGTCGATATCACCACTACTGACGTCACCACGTACCGCATGAACCACACCATGATCCGCGTGCGCGACCCCGAGGTGTCCCTCAAGTTCTACCAGGAGATCCTGGGCATGACCGTGCTGCGCACCGCGCCCAACGACGCCGCCAAGTTCACCAACTTTTTCCTGGCATACGGCGGCCCGCCGGCGCTGGACAACTCGCAGCGCGAGGGTATCCTGGAGCTGACGTGGAACCACGGCACCGAGACCGATGCCGAGTTTGCCGGCTACCACGACGGCAACAAGGCGCCGCAGGGCTTTGGCCACATTTGCATTACTGTGGACAACATTGACGCAGCGTGTGCGCGCCTGGACGGCCTGGGCGTCAAGTGGAAGAAGCGGTTGACCGACGGCCGGATGAAGAACGTTGCGTTTGTGCTGGACCCTGATGGATACTGGATTGAGATTGTGCAGAACGAGCGGTATGCCGGCAAGGACAACTTCTGACTGCCCATACCGGTGTCTGAGTCTGGGTCGAAGCCCGCAGGGCGTAGACTGGAGGCGAAGATCTAGGATAAAACCAAGTAAATAGAAAAATGATAGTAAATAGACATGCGATTAACGAGACATATGAGGTGCATAGGAATCATGTGGTGGAAATGTGCGGCGCGAATCAGTGATACAAGATCCGAGAAAGATCCACGTCATGTTGAATACTACCAGGCTGAAAACATAAACGGGGATCATCTATTTTTTCATCTATACGCTATAGAAAAACACTCAGACACTCAGACACTCAGACACTCAGACACTCAGACACTCGTACACTCAGACAGGACATCTACTCTACACCAGCCATGGGATGTCGAGAGCGCCCGTCTCGCTGGCCGTGCTCTTGGGCGTCCACGCTGGCCGCGCCAATGAGTTGCGCGCCACCTCGCAGTCAAAGTTGATGTCCGCCACCAGCGCCTCGAGCGACTTGTAGTTGAGCTCCGGCCGAATGTACCCCAGAATGGCCAGCCGCAGGTGCGCGCCGTAAAAGTCGCTCGTGAACGGGTGCAGGATGTGCACCTCGGCCGTGCGCGTCTCGTTCTTGTAGAACGGGTTGTAGCCAATGGACATGACCATGGGCAGCGGTGTCTTGGCCACGGGGGCACTCACGGCCTCGGACTCGGTCGGCAGCTTTGACGGGCCGCCGCCGATAATGCCCTTGGCCTCGGCGGCAGCAGCTTCGCCGGGGCGTGCATCCTCGAGCACGGCCCAGCCAAAGTAGACGCCCGACTCGCAGCCGGCGATCCACGGTGTGGCCTCGGCGTCTACGGGCAGGTTGGCAGTTGGGATACCGAGCTGTTCGTTAGCATACTTGCTGAAAATGACAAAGACGTCAGTGATAATCATCTACTCACCTCCTTGGATCCCCGGCCGAAGCCGCTGATGATGGGCCCCTCCATGCGGACAGGGAACGGCGGCTCGGGGCCGGCATCGGGGCCGACAATAGATGGGCGGGTAGACATTGTGATGGCGATTTAGAGGTGAGTAGGATGCTATGAAGCGATAAAGAGCAGACGGGAATCAAAAGAGAATCAAAAATGAGGCTGCACTTGGTGTGATTCAGATGAAGTCAGAGTCACGTGCACCTGTCGCGAGCTGCCCCGCCATGGCGCTGGATGCATCATGCATTGCCCAATCTGTAAGCTCCGTCGCGATATTCCTCCGTATTACTCAAGATAAGCTTTATTACTGTGTATATCTCAAAGTATGCAAATGTTGTCTTTTGATTACGAGTTGTAATAATTATAGGATTATTAGAGGGTTTTTCCGATACCAAAACCTTTTGACTTTTACGAACAGTTTAAGAGTCAACAGCTTTTATAAAATGATTAATTGGAAAAGAAAATATTAAAAAAACATGACGATGGCGAAAAGCATCAAGCAAATGCGATGCTTAGTCTTACTATAAAAATCTAGAAAGAATTCTTGAAAATAAATAAACTGAGTGCAAAGTAAAACCGCTAAACAGACTGTTGTGTTCTCCTATCTGTCACGGACACGGCACGGCGGACAGACATCCGCCTTATCGTGCTATAGTGCAAATAGGCAACTGTTTTATCACGCTTCATCTCGGCTTCATTATTCTTTGTTTTTCATCTAAAGATCTATTTCTCTGGTAAAATTTTATATATTTTATATCTGACCAAATACATTCATAAACATGTGCAATGCCTCGCCAAAACACAGCCTGCGATACGTGCGCCTCTATCAAAACGGCCTGCTCCAAAGGCCATCCCTGTGCACGATGCAGCTGTATGTTGCACCCTTTTGCATTGTTGATGCAGCTGTGACTAACTGATAGGCCTCACTCTTGAATGCTCATATGGAATCCAACGCCCTATCCGTACTCGTCGGGCAGTACCAGTTCCCCGCGAGAAGCCAGCTACGACTGCCCCTGCTGCACCTAGCACACGCAGCCGTGCTAAGCACAAGCGGTCTTTTAATGGGGTGTGTAAACTGTCTGGGGCGTCGTAAGAAGTGTGATGAGCTGCTGCCTCGTTGCGGCGAGTGTCGGCGTCTCGACTTGTTATGTACGCGTCGGCGTCACGAAGCACCGGCCAAGACAGCGCCATCTACATCTACATCTATATCCACACCCGCATCGTTGGTCCCATCAACTGCGGCGACAACAGCTCCTTTTCACAGCAGCCAGTTTGATGACCTGCCCGATATCTTCTTGCTCCCAGCCACAGACCCGTCAGAATCTGACCCCAACGTCAGCATAAATATCAATAGTGAATGGCTGCCGCCGTCGCCAGCGGTAGCGAGCGACGACGGGGGCGAGACTACAACAAGCCCGGTCGAGCGTACAAGCAATGATCAAAGAAAAGAGCAGTCTGCCACTGAGTCTGCACTACCTAGAGACCCGAGTGTCACGCGGAGGTACCTTGGTGGGTGGCCATGATGGAAGAGAATATTGTGCCCGAGGTGATGCGCCAGGGACACTTGCACGGCAGCAGTGCTATGAACCGACGCGTTGCTTTACAGCCGCCATTTATTGCAAAAGATCCTGTGCTGGATGGCTTCATCAAAGCGACCGATGTGGAAAAAGTGCGTCAGTGGCCGCCGACAGAGCAGCATCTCCTCAACCACTTTGTGCAGCACGTTGCCCGCGCCATAGTGGTCGTGCACGACGACGACGCCAACCCTATTCTCCGAGAGCTGGTGCCGCGCGCTGTCCGTGGCCGGCTGTGCATACGGAACGTAATGCTTGATCTTGCGGCCAGCCATCTGTGCAAGCTCTACCCCAACTCTGAAGACAGCCTCGTCCTGCAGCGCAGTCTGGCCCTGAATCACCTCAAGCAGGACTTGTCTGCAAGCGATGATACTACTACTGCTGGCCGAGAGGATGCCTTCATGGCCACCGTGCTGCTCTGTCTGTTTGAAATATGCCAGGGCAACTCGTACAAGTGGATTCTGCATCTTCACGGTACCCATGCCCTCCTGTCCGCCCGCGAGACTTTGTCAACTTCATCGCGCATACGCGACGGCACCTTGATGCCGTTCATGCTCGACGTCTACCACTCGGTCCTATGCATAGCCTGCCTCACAGCAGCGAATGCAGCAAATATACCTAGTCTTACAAATGTATCGCGGGCCGAGAACTCCCTCATATCTACCGCACCTGTCCATCCCGTCTTTGGCCTCGCTAAACCGCTCTATGACATACTCGACGTCTCTAGTGCCCACATGGCAGACATCACTGCCACCTCAAAAAAAAAAAGCACAAGCGACTCGTTCAATAGCATCATAAACGAAACGCGGCAAAACCTCCTCGGTTGGACCTGCTCTGCAATATCTTCGGAGCCCCTTTTGCGCGATCTGTTGAATGCTGCTGAGGCTGTGCGATGGGCTGGCCTGCTCTGGCTGCTGCACGCAGGACATCGACATGCAGGCACAGCCATTTTTGCCGTCGACCGGCAGGCATTTCTTGACCGCATACTAAAGGCAGTGTCTCTTATCCGCTCCGGGTCTGCAGCCAAGGCACAGCTTCTGTTTCCGCTGTTCATGGCCGGTGTCTGTGCACATCGCAAGTCAGAGCGTCTCCGTATCGAGTACCGCCTGACCGTGCTCGAGAGTACTGTCGGAATGGGCAACATCACGGCTGCACACTACTTTCTGGATGAGTTCTGGCAGCACTGGAACGAGGGGCTCGGCGATACCGGCTGGGAGTCCCTTCTTAGTCCAAATTTAGTCTTGCGGTAGTTTAAAAAGTATTCTTACAATGCACTCTATCCAAAAAAAATCTAAAAGATCTAACAAAATCCGGCCTGGTGCACAACGAGACGCTCAACGCCCGGATTGGCTCGCCGCTTCTTGTCCGCCTCAAAATCGGCACGAACAGCAGCTGCAAACGTATCGTCAGTCAAGGCGTACCAGCCGGCCACTGCAATACCTTTGCTGGCTACTAGTGCCAGATCGTGTGCACCCTCCTTGCCGGCCGATGCAGTGAACCCGGGCGTGTGGTTGCTCGCGCCGGGCTCGCTCTCGATGCCCACAATGGCCTGGAACCCGGGACACTCGTACGACACATTGCCCTGGTCTGTCGACCCGGGAACGCCCGCTGACGACGGATCGCACCGCACGTGTGAGCCCATGCCGTTCATCGCATCGGCATACAGCTGGCTGATGGGGCCGTTGGGCCGCAGGTCCGCGTACGTGTTGATCAGCTCAAACTCCACCTTGCACCCGGCCTGCTGTGCCGCGCCCGAGAAGCAGTTCTTGACCTTGGCCAGCAGGTCGTCTGCCGTCTGCAGCGTCGGGCACCGCACATAGCAGTCCAGTGTCGTCGCCGACGGAATGATATTCGGGCGGTCGCCGCCCTCCATGATAACGCAGTGTACGCGGCTTGACGGGTGCATCTGCTGGCGCAGCACGCCAATGCCCGCGTATGCCAGCACGGCCGCATCCAGCGCATTTGTGCCCTCCCACGGCGCCATGGCAGCGTGTGCAGAAACGCCCCGGTATCGCACGCGCAGCTTGTGGTTGGCAAGGGTCGGCATGTACGCATCGCCATCGTAGCCCTCGACGGTCGCGAGCGGTCCGGGGTGCACCATGAGCGAGGCGTCGACGTCGGCAAATCCGCCCGCATCGATAATCTTGAGCTTGCCGCCGCCGCCCTCTTCTGCCGGCGTGCCGATCAGACGGACCCGTCCCTGCTTGATGTTCCTCTCTTTCATAGTGGCAGCGACGCTGAGAAACGCGGCAATGGATATGGTGGCAATCAGGTTGTGGCCACAGGCATGGCCGATGCCCGGCAGCGCGTCGTACTCGGCATTGTAGGCCACGACACGGCCGCCCTCGCCATACTCGGCACAAAACGCCGTCTCCAGACCGTAGGCATGGCGCGTCACCTTGTATCCTTGCTCTTCAAGCAGATCGCAGATCGCATCGTGCGCCTTGTATTCTGCGTAGCCGAGTTCCGGGTTGTTGTGAATCTGCTGGTTGATGGCCCAGAGCTCGGAGCGGCGCGCGTCAATGGCATCCTGGAGCTGCTTCTCAGCCGCGGCATCGCGGTGTGCCGGAGCTGTATCCATGACTTGTCGTTTAATTAGAGTCATTGTGGCAGTAATTTGAAGCGATTATTTGTTTTCTATATTGTTTGAAATACACTGTACTTAAATATACTGTACAACTCTAGGAGCAAACAACAACGTCGGTCTTCCTATCTCCGATACCCATGTCGGATAACAATTAAGAGCTCCCCACATTGTGGTTACGCCGGTATACTGGCGCTACTATACGACGGCATTCGGTGGAACGCCGTGCTTGGCTTCGTGTATCCACGGTGTTGGCCTTCGCGCACGCGCGCATTGCCGTAATAACTTGGTGTCATCGATTGCCGTCGTATACGATATCGATAACGCAGGTCTAGTGTCGTTGGGATTGCCGTCGTATTTAGTAAGTACGATACATACTACAACAGGCTAGCTCCCGGACCGCTACCATAGACAAAGGACTACTTCGCGTTCGCAATTGATAACGATGTTGAGCTTCATCTATCGAATAGGCAAACAGGCAGATGGCCAGCAACCAAAGTTGGGATTGGGAATGATAAGGCTTGAATGCTTTTGGATATCCAATTGTTGCAATGGAGTGGCTGATTATCAAGGCCTGGTCAGTCAATATAAGGCCGGCATCGTCAGGTAGATGTTTTTCTTAGATTTGATCGTTTTATCTGCTTCATCTTCTCGATAATCTGCCTACGCTACTTTGAACAATACACCTTGCAATGTCTGTGGTTCCAGACCCAGACCACAAGGACCCGTCGGCCGTGGACGAGGCGTTCGCCGAGCCCGTCAAGCCTACCATAGATGTCCCCGTGGATCGTCGACCTTGGCGATGAGATACTAAATGCACTGCGCATCCATGGTGCCGAGCCGCTGACCGAAGAGGACGATCGCCACATTCTGCACCGCATCGACATGTGCTTGCTGCCTGTCATTCTAGTGTCGTACATGTTCCAGTCTCGACAAGTCGGCCATGGGCTACACGGCCATCTTTTCGAGGGCTCGTGGGCTAGCAGCTTGTTCTACTTTAGCTACTTTATCGCTTCGGCCCCAGTGGCTCTCGTGCCCGTGCGCATGCCACTGGGCCGCACGCTGTCGCTGGCTATGATTGGGCTTTGTCGAGTCTGTTGTTGCACCGGCAATGTCGCTCGTCATCTCCATGTGGTACAGGCGCTCTGAGAAACCGGTGCGCCAGGCTGCCTGGTTCATAGGCTCGGCGGTCTGTTTGGCGGTCTGATCGGTTACGGCATTGGCCATGTGTCGTGGTCTCTGTGGCGCGCACTCATGCTCATCTTTGGCGGTACCACGCTGCTGTGGTCTGGTGATTGCCTTCTCAGCCAACTTCCCCATGACCTTTGCGCTGATCACAAGCAACACCAAGAAGACAAGTCTTTAGCATATACTGTGCCGGCAACATTGCCGGCCCGCAGGTGATGCTCTCGCGCGAGGAGCCTGCCTACCCGTCGGGGTTTGCCGCCATTCTCGTGTGCTTCTCGGCCTCGATCCTGTTGATCTTAGCGCTGCGGTATCATCGAGGGAATTCCGTCAGACGGTTCTTCTACCGCTCTCGATAATCGCAACGCGGCTGACCACACGGACCAACAAATGCCGCAGTTCCGTTATATCTACTAGGAGACAATACTCGAGATGGTTTATACAAGGTGCATTTCCGCAGTGTTGGTAGTTCATTATGATTGTTATTAAATTTACACTGTGACTCAATACGAGAAACTGATATGTGATATGCACTGTATATCAATGCACTCTGGTTGTTTTGATGGTCACCTTAAGATCAAATGACAGCCTGATGTGAGATAAGACCGAGACATCCTTCACCGCCGGATCATCTACCGGCCCTGCCGCGTTGGCTTCCAGCGAAGCGCTCTTGGGCACGAGTGCAGCTGAGCACTACTTATATATTTACATGTGAACACTTGAGGAGATGTGTGTTATTCTTATTACTCCTCCCTATCTCTCATCTGTGCCGTGTTCGTATTACACTTAGTAGCAGTAGTCATTTACGTAAGGGAGAAGAGAAGTGGAAAATGCGGAGTGCCAGAGGGGAAGTAGGAGTATTTCGAGTAATTGAGAGCATTGCAGCAATATCGAGGGAGGAGAAAGTAAAATGAGGAGGAGCCACGCAAAGGGGTCGCAATTAAATACGGTCGATAAAAATATGCGTTGCTGGAGGCGCGTATGAGAATTAAGTTGCTTTGATTTGAGTTGTAAACGAGTTGATAACATGAACCAACAAAAACGGAAGGAACGGTCGTTTACAACACAACACAACAATACGTCAACTTTAATACTCGCTCCTTCCCCAGAAAGCAGAATCTGGGGCCGTCTCGAGTCTCGACCCAAGGCCGCTATATTATGCAGCCGGCCCCCTAATTGGCCGAATCCCGACATAGTAGACACAAAATACGCTGCAAACAGTTCGCCCATAGGACTTTTCGCACTACTTCATAGGGCCGACAGCCACTCTGCTATTTTAGTGTTGAGCATGGGACCTGGTAAAAGCGGGTCGCGTGACCCCAGCTTTCTCTTTTTAGTTCCTTCCTAGTTCTCCTTATTCTGCACCAGCGTGCCTGCCCTGCCGTCCTTTTTATTGTTTTTGCTGACGAACTCCAAAAAGCTGGCCTGTATCTCGATTTGGCTCACATGTGGCAGGCGCACTTGCCGTGCATTTTGCCCTCTTGCACGACGTCTGACGTCGTATTCTATCCCCCACAGTTCGGACAAAAAAGGCAGGAACACCAGTAACTGACCTCGTGCAGCATCGACGACACCCCCTGTTCGATAGATTGGGTTGCATCCATATTATCGGCAACTTCTATACCGTACATATTTCTTTTCATACCGCATCTTGATGCTTTCTTTTCTTCTTTCTTTTCTTTCATTTTTTCCCTTCTTATAGACGGCTACCTTCCTTATTCGGTCATTGACATCACTCTTCAACGACACGTCAATAATCTCAGGCACATTCCAGCCAGCCAGCCATAGAGACGGCAATAGACAGACAACACAGTCTACACATAGCCAAATTTACAATGGATCAGCCTGAGACTTTATCATTCTGCCAATAATCATTTACCCAACTACCTAGACAGCTACCTAGACAACTTCCATCATGGAGGACCTCCTCCTGCTGCCCCGAGAGGACCGTGATCCCGTCGACGTCACCCTCAAGCAACAGAACCATAAACAACAGCAGCAGCAGCAACCACCGCAGTCACCGCAGGCACCCAATGTCGCACGCCGTATTTCGTCCATGGCTGCCGGCCTGTCCGAGTCTATCCGCTCGCGCGTTGCCGATACCATCACCGAGCGCCGACAGCAGCAGCTGCGCACCGAAAAGCAGCATGTTCTGGAGGGTAGAATGGCCAATGCCCAGACATACGAAGAATGGGAGGCAGCCGCCCGCATGCTCGACGAGCTTGAGGAACACAATGCTTGGAAAGCCAGCACTGAGGCCAACGAGTTTTATAACCCAGACCTAATTGCAAGCCGCCTCAAGGACCTCGAACAAGCACGGCAGGCCAGCCGCGAGATCGACACCGACCCGAACCCGGACCCGACAGCAAGTGCCAACACCATCCGCCGCATGATGCACCTGGTCCGCACGGCCCTGTCACGCGATGTCGGCGGCATCAGCAATGCTCGCCTGTACTATGCCGACCAGCAATTCAACAACAACAGCGATGCGCCACACACTGGCACAAAGTATCTCGTGGAACGGTATGCGCGCGCATCTGTAGACTTGATCCAGGAGCTGCTTGACCGCACGCGCAGTGTGCACAGCCTGCCGCCCGGCCTTACGCATCGCGATATGCTAGACCAGTTGCTGCTGGCACGCCGCAGCTACGGTCGCAGTGCCCTCATTCTCAGCGGTGGCTCGGTCTATGGCATGGCGCACATTGGCGTGCTCAAGGCCCTGTTTGATCGCCGACTGCTGCCGCGCATCATCTCGGGCACGTCGGCAGGCTCGATCGTGGCATCTTTGATTTGTTCACGTACTGACGACGAGGTACCCGAGCTGCTGGGCCAGTTTGCCCACGGCGATCTGGCTGTTTTCACCGACAAGGATAACCCGGACTCATGGACGACGCATATTGGCCGTGCGCTGCGGTACGGTGCGTGGCACGACAGCCGACACATTGCGCGCGTGATGCGGGATCTGTTGGGTGACATGACGTTCCAGGAGGCCTTTAACCGCACTCGGCGGATTCTCAACATTTCAGTCTCTTCGAAGCCTGGTCTGCGGCTGCCTGGTCTCCTAAACTACCTGACGGCACCTGACGTCATGATCTGGTCTGCTGTGGTAGCATCGTGTTCGATCCCGGGTGTCTTTGATGCGCGACCACTGCTGGTGCGTGACGCGGAGACGGGCGAGCATGTCCCCTGGGACCCGGCCGAGCAGCTCTGGATCGACGGCTCCCTGGACAGCGACGTCCCCACGGAGCGTCTTGGATCTATGCTCAATGTCAATCATTTTATCGTGTCGCAAACGAACCCGCATATTGTGCTGTTCGTTGACAAGACGGATGCTATGAAGGACACGGATAAGAAGACGATTGGCGAGCTGTTTTATACGCTGGGCTGGCTCGGCAAGTCCGAGGCCATCTATGCACTCGAGACCCTCGTCGATGCGGGCATCTTCCGCGGCGGTGCCAGCATGGTCTTGCAGATGTTGACCCAGCGGTACACGGCCGACATTAACATTTTGCCGCGCATGAGCCTTGCCAAATGGGGCACGACGCTGATCAAGAACCCGACACCCGATTTTATGCTCGAGGCTTGCCGTGTCGGCGAACAGGCAACATGGCCGTGCATCTCGCGCATTGCCCAGGCGTGCGCGGTAGAGATGGCCCTGGACCGTGCCGTGCACACGCTGCGCGAGCGCATTGCATTTAGCGACAGCCAGGTCAACCTGCGGCGCTTCTTCACGGGATCGCACGAGCTGGGTGTGCGGCGGAACTACTCGGTCATCAGCACAAGAACAAAAAAGAGTACCTCACCGACCCTGGCCCGCAGCCGGTCACCGGCACTCAGACGCACGGGGTCACCGACCATTACACGCAGCGGATCGCCCACTGCATACCGCCAGCCACCGCCGCCCGCCACCACAAACGCCGCGACTGCACCTCCGCCACATCTGCGTCACCGGCGGCGGGGATCCGGTGGAAGCCTACAGCTGTCGGCGCGTCGGCAGCACACGCGGTATGCCCTAGACACGATTCTCAGCGAGGAGGGCAGTGGACGCGATCTGAGCCATGAGTCGGACGAGACAGACGACAATGACAACGACAATGACAACGAGTCGCTTGCCATGCGCCGGGGTATGGGCGATATGACACTGCGCTTTGAACGGGCACCATTGGTCCGCAGCAAGAGCTATGGCCATAATGTGTATGGCGGCCACCAGGACCAACACCAACACCAACACCAGCAGATCCAGCCTGCCAGCCACAACAACTATGCCTCGCCGACACACTACCGCACAGTCAAGCAGAATAGCCTGCAACAGCTGCCCATGGTGACACACACGCATTCGCCGCGGCAGACACCCAGACAGACACCGAGACATACGCCGAAGCAGACACCTCGGGTGACACCCCGCCAGACACCCCTTCCGACACCCAAAGCAGTCGGCGGGAAGCTGGCCCCGCCCGTGTTCTGGAAGCAAGGAAAGCCGGGCAGCAGTGTTGCACCGTTTACGGCGTATGACGACGACTCGCCCGGCAATGGAGATGAGGATGTAGGTGCAGACGAAGCGCAAGCGCAAGCATCAGAGCACCGGTGGTCCAGATCGACACCCGTGATTGTACAGCAATCGAGGGCGGCCTTTATCAACGCAAGTATTGGCGACGAAGCAGGCTCGCCGGAGACGGAGGCGAACGAGCAGATGAGCGACGAGGAGGACGAGACGGATGACGATGACGATGTATTCATGACGAACCGACTGAGGTAGTCTTGTTTGCGTCTCCTACTATATTACACTGCATCTAAAACAGCGAGCATTGCATCTTACGACATCATAGCATATATTTAAAGAGTAATTAATTCAATATATAATAAATTCATCAATTTTCAATACGTATTCGGGGTATCAAGTACGGGAACCAAATAAAACAAAGAAGCAACCAAAAGACAAAAGACAAAAGACAACAGCTTACGCACCCAACGAGACTACATACTTGGCCACAGCCGCCTGCAGCTCGTACAGCGTCCGCCCCTCGGCCCAGAAATGGCCGGCCGTAGCGACCTCTAGACTCGCAAAGGCGCCGGCTGCCCCGGAGGGGGACAGCGCCCGGCTCTCTTCACCGAGCTTGGCCGTCCACTGCCGGATCTTCTTGGACGACACAAACCCGTCGGCGTCGCCGTAGACCACCAGGGTGGGGTTTGCCGCCAGCTTGCGGTCGGCCGCGCCCGCCTCGTCGTCGTCAGAGACTGTGCTCGCGGCAGCGGCTGCCGACCGCTCCTTGCGCCGAAAGAGAGGCAGCGAGACCGTCATTGTCGCCAAGTTCGATGCGAGGCCGACCGGCGGCGACACCATCAGGTAGGCGGGCTGCACCACGGGCAGTTCCACTGCCGACAGGTAGTCTCCCTCCTCTTTTGTGTCTTTTGCGCCGTCGTGTGTATCTTCACTGCGGTGCCGCACTTTGGCCAGCAGACCGGCCACGCCATGGTGTGCCTTGTCGCTGTCGCGGGCCAGGTCTTTCGACGACCGGCTCTCGCTCAAGCGGTGGTCGGCCGAGAACGACCGACGCGGCGACGGCGACAGCATGTGTTTGAGAACAGCCACATCGTGACTTAGGCGTGGCGAGCTGAGGCCGTGGCCGTGGCCGTGATGGTGGCTGTGGCTGTGGAGCAGGTCGTCGTCGGCCGCGCCCACGCGGATGCCCATACTAAGGCGCGCTTTCTTTGGCGACGTCGACGACGGTGGTGTGCCCAGACGCTTCTCGGCCTGGGATGTCTCTGCTGTCTGTGCTGTCTGTGCTGCTTTGGCCTTGGCGGCGGCGGCTTCGGCAGCCCTGGCGGCAGCTTCGGCGGCTTCCCTGCACGCGGCAAAGTCGGCATTCTGGATAGCCGCCCAGCGCGCGGCGCGCCGCCGGACTTCTGCCGCCGGTGCATTGCGCAGGGGCCGCGCAAACGGTGCCAGGACAGCAGCGACGGGCGGCAGCAGCGACGTCACCAGCGCGCCGTAGGAGTAGCCGCAGCACAGCAGCTTGGGGTTGAGCGCTTTGGGCGTGCCCGGCTCGAGGTAGTGGGCAAAGTAGGACACGAAGCCGGCGACGGTCATGTAGTCGGCGGTCTCGGGTTTGGCGGTCCACGAGGTGCGGCCGTTGCTTTGGCCTGCGCCGCGAAAGTTGAAGGTGGCTACGACATAGGGCGGCGACGTGGGCGTGCCCGTCAACAGGGTCTTTGTGAGGAGGCGGACGATGCTGTCGTTGAAGTTGCCGCCCATGGGCGCGTAGGGGTGGGCGACGACGGCGGCATTGCCCTGCCAGGGAAGAGCCTTTGTTGACGAGGCGGGCGACAGCAGCGACAATGGAGACGGCGGCGGCGACGAGAGGTCGGCGAGGATGGAGGGCGGGAGGTAGATGCGGCAGTCGAGCGAGGTGCCGTCGTGGATGCTGGGGAGGGAGAAAGAGAGGGTCGGGTCGGGGAGCGATGTAATGTCCATGGCGGCGGTTGTGTGGGTGATGTAGAGGTGTCGCGAGGCTGAAGAGATGATGGACAGACAGATCAATTGATAGACGGAGACGGAGAGGTCGTCGGGATGGAGAGACGGAATTGGCGTCTCTTCAAGGTCACCGGACTGGCATAGCGGGTGGCGGTGGCGGCAATATATCGTCGGGCGGGATTGGGACGGATTGAGTATGAAAAGACTTGAACTCTGCTGCCTTGTGTGTCGCTGTCGATGTTGAGCCTTTATTGTTCTCAAATGTTATTTTGTTTGTTGATTGAGTCTTTTTATCGTATCATGTTTTTGCAAGTGTATTTTTAGGTGAAGCTTGGCGGGGAAGCTCCGAGGCTGTAGCTCTACTAAGGTGAGTGAGATACGGAGGCGCGGCAGGTGGGTCGCTGATTGGCCAGGCCTGGCCGTGTGTGCCTGTGGCTGGCATGCTGCGACTATTTGGTGCTGGAGTTTGTGAGTCTTTATTAGCTAGGCTTAACTTGGCGCGGCCTAGCAGCCTGGTAGTCTACGTCACTCACTAGGCATCACAATAAGAGTTTTCAGTAAAACACCAACTTTGAGCCAAACAAACAATAAAAATAAACTGAAATTTCCAAGAACAAAGACAAAGACAGTGCAGCTTGCTTGCTATCCACAACGCCATGCTATACGAAGAATAATGCGAATAAAGAATGACAAGAAGAGAAGAAGAGAGAAAGAAAAGTGACGACAAGAAGAGAAACAAAAGAGAGAGAAAAGAAAAAAGGAATCATCATCATTAGCATGAAGCATACGCCATCACTATTAAAGAGGGAGGCGAATAAAAGGGTGATTGAAAAATGCATCAGCTCAGAGAAGAGTCAGCACAGCAGCGACGCCAATGACGAGGGCCAGCGACGACATGGTATCGACTTGCTTCTGCCTTTCCCCCTCGGATTTCGGTAATGAAGTCGCTGTTGCGGCTGCCGTTGCCGTGCTGCTCGACGTCGTGCTCGCAGGGCCCGCGACGCTCGCATTCGCCTGCGTCGCGTTGAGAAGCTGCGCATACGGGTCGGCGGCGCTCGGGTCTGCAAAAGGCGCATCATAGTCGGTGGTGAACACCACTGCCGAGCTCCTGCAGCTGTTGATTACTTCAATCTCGCCCGGCACGCCATAGCCGAGGGGCAGTATTCTTGATGGAAAATTTGATGAAGGATTTGATGAAGAAGATGAAGCAGATGTAAGAGCCTGGACCAGAGCGGTGGCAAGACGGCCGGTGATGGTGGCTGGGTCTTGCAGGCCAGCAGCTGTTGTCTGGTTGGGCAGCACGTAGTCGAGGGCGACCAGGACCTGCGTGGCCGGCGAGCCGTCGTAGTCCCAGACATGGTCGTCGGGGGGGTCGTTGCCGAGCAAAGGCGCGCCGGCCTTAATAGTGCCAAACTCCGAGTCGTCGGTCAGTGCGGCACTGCCTGCAAATACCAGGCCCGCGCCCTGGCCGAACTGGTCACTGGACGAGGCGATAATGTAGCAGTTGTGGCCGAGGGCGGTCATCTCGCGGTGCATTTCACGGATGTTGGCGGCAGCGAAGCCATTGTCGTTTGTGATGAGGATGTCGAGGGCGCGGACAGACGCCGCACAGGTGAGTAGTGGTAGTAACCTCATGGCGGGAGTTGTCGCTGTGGCTGTGTCGTAGATGTGTAGATGTGTAGAGGTGGTAGAGGTCCAAGATTCAAGATCTAAGACCTGAGCTGCGAGCTGCGAGAAAAGGCCAAGAGGCAGGAAAGGTGGGATGTATGATAGCCAAGACGGCAAGAGGGACGATGCAGGCTAGACCGAGGTCGCGACGGGAATGACTAAAATGGGAATAGGGAATACCAAGGCGGGATACCAAGACGGAAGGAGCCAGATCAATGTAAATCAAATGCTTGGCCGGCTTACGTTATCAATCGGTAGACAGTAGACTCTAGACGGCAGGAGCAGGAGATTAGAAATTAGGAGGGCAAAAGTAGAGGATAGAGGATATAGAGGATATAGAGGATAATAGGAGACAATAGAGAGGAAAGGAAATGAGGGTGGCAGCGCATAAATGACCATCATAGTGATGTATGCTGCGCAGATGTGCCAATGTGACATCTGTTGTTGAAGCAGTTAGGCAACGGTGCTGTCATGTTTCACATGCCACTGAGCCACAGACTCAGGAAGAACAGACAAGACTTGGAGGCCAACGGTCTGTGGGAAACAATAAACATGGGAAGCAACTGGAAACAGGCTCGAGTAGCAATCTTTGTACTCTGTAATCTCAGACATATTCGACATTGCACGCTGCGTGGAGCACATGCTGGCCTGCCATAGGCGAGTGGCATGCCCCCTATTTGACGATCTCGATTAATCAATCTCTTTTGATAATCACGGCAATTGATATGGAGATTTAATATTCGGGGATATTGAGAAGATCACTCATTCCTGCAATAGATAATGAAGACTCGCGAGGCTTATTTACTTGGGAACATAAATGTCTTGGCAGTTACGCGGAATTGTTCCAGAAACAGGACATGTGTGACCGGCGTCGATCTTGAAGCGGTCTGCGTTTGATTTTGCTGCGTTATTTGGTATCAGGGAACTTGCCAATGTCTGTGTTCTGTATTTCGTATTGACTCTGTATGGTGTTGTTTTCCTTGCTTTGTATTTAAGGGCCATATCGTGGAGTTTTGGTACCATTTCTACACCATGTTTTGACTTCTACATGATATTTCCACTTGACTTCTACGGAAATGGGTTTCACAGCTTTGCTCCGTATGGCCCCATTCCTATTGGTTACTCATTCACATTCATTCGATATAGTGACGTCTTCCTTTTGCGTTTTAATCTTATATTGGTGTCACCGTCAGCCACTGTCCACTCTCATGGCCGTTTTATGAGTGCTTATTTATCTTTATGAACTCTTTATTGGGCGGCATTCTCTTCCGACTAGTTCACTTGCACCAGTGCCGGACTGCCCACAGACATTCAGAATATTGTTAATCCCGGCGGCACAGAAAGTATCCTATGGATCCCCGGAAGTTCGTCAGCCGTTTCGGCTGTAAAGTTTGTACTGCCGCCGGGCTCAGTGGCATTCTTGGGCGCCGCTACGTGCTGCTGTCATGCTTCTCTGTGGATAGTTTCTCACTTTTGTCTGCAGCATGGCGGGCTCTGCGACCAGTTCTTATTGTAACGTCATAGGTAGTTCAGCTTCAGCCCCGGCTGTCCGTTGCAACATCTACACATCTACCACGAACTGTAGTGGTGTATGACCGGCGCCAATATCAGCACAATACAAATGCAATCGGCCAATAGATGCAGTGTGCGGCTCTGATGTCAGCTCCAATGTGCAGAAAACAAAGCTGGATAGAGTGAGCAGCTAGCAAAAGCATTCCTGCAACTGCTACAACGGAGGCATCGCGTCATGCCATCAAGCCGTGTATATATATGAATGAATTTCAGTCTTTTCATCTCACGTCCTGTTGCTTTTTGCTCATTTTATTTCTCTCCTGCAAAACCAGCTCGACCGAAGAACGTTTGGTTTTACTCCATCTTACCTATCGATCACGTCAATGCTCTCCTCTCGAAACAACTGTTGCACATCAAAACATGGAAAAACCCCAAGCTCTACCTTTTGTACGCCCAAGGCTGTGGCGTCTACCGTTCTTGGTGTACTCCTCAGTCTGTGCACTGTGGCTCTGTACTTTTTGCGCGACGATCACCCTGAGTCACATTGATATACCATTCAAGGATGCATATGTGATACCTCTCTGCGTATGCGCCGTGACAAGTGCACTGAGCCTACTCTACGTACTAGATCGAATTATTCGCTATCTAATTGCACATTTTTCTTCTAAGAACCCAAAGTCGATCAGTATCCCATTCCTCCTTGGTGCTACTCTTGTAAGTATTGGTTCCCAGCTTGTCTATTCTTTTCTCTTTTTGGGGGGGTTTATAATTCAAGATGTTTCTGACTCTGCCATGCCAGGGACACCCACTCGCCCTCATTGCACCAAAGGGAACTCTAGACAATGTCGCCTCATTTCAATTTAGCCGCACGTTTCTCGGCTTCACCTACGATTACTTTATTGCTTTGTACTGGTTCGGCGCTCTCACATTTGGTGATACGCGTGCCTACCTCGACCAGTACCAAAAGGATATACAGCGACATGGCAGTCGTAACGCTCTCGGCTCTCTTAGTGCTCCGGTCGACTATGAGCCTCAGACACTGTCTCTTTTTATCGACTATCGATTCCAAGCATATATGCCGTGCGATGTCACCATGAATGATAGGGAACTATTGTCCAGTCTTTCCACATTCTACTACTTGCAAAAGATGCGACGGGGTATATGGGAGGCTGTCGGGTTCAAAACGCTTTCGTTTGTCGAGGTGGTCGAGGTATGTACTGTACCCCCTGACCAACTTTCTTTCAATAAAGAATATCTAGTACTAACCACGTTGTGCTATAATACAGCTTCGAGGCGAGGAAACGGTCGGGAAACGGACAGCAATCCTGAGTCTCGGACGCTACGACCTCACCCGGGAAATTCACTATCTTCGAAATACAGAGCAACTCAACGGCAAAACTTTGGCTTCGACACTAGTAACCAAAGGCGTCATCAGCCCAGATAAAGCAAAGCGACGCATCGGCCTCAACTTTGTCAGTGCGTGGCACACGACTTGTGCATTCTGCGCCGTCTTGTGCCCGACCATTCTTGGGACGATTGTCTGTATTATCTGGCCAGCTGTGGCTAGATGGAAGTATGGCGCTGACCTTCAAACAAGTGTGCAAACGGGATTTGCCGTCGGCAGCTATATAGTCACAGCCGGTGCCATCATGGTCGCATTGGTGACGTATGCAGGCACTTTGCATGACAAGGCGCTGCAAGACAACATACATGGAGAAATCATCAAGGTGGTCGGCGACAAGCCAGAAAGCGATGACAACTTGTCAAGGTCTAAACCGACGTTCATCGATGGACTCACGTATGCAAGCCGTCAAAGACAAAAGCAGGGTGAAGGTGGGACAGGCCGTCCTCATGTTCTTGTTGAAGGCGTTGATGCCGGGATAGAGCGAGCTCCTGCTTTGCTTTCTCCACAAGCTGCACTTCGATCTAGGCAAAATACAACTACTGACCCAACTCTGGGGAGCGCGCAGACTAGAACTCGGGATCAAGTGCAGGCCACTGGCTTGACTTCAGCTGGAACAAAACTGACAACGCTAGCAAGTGGACGGTCCAGCAAGAAAAGGTCTCCGGTGCAGTACAAAGACGAGATTGGACACGAGCTGCAGAAAATAACGCCATCGCGAGATCTAGAAGACCAGGCTGGGAGACCTGAACCTGCTCTTATTCGGCGAGAACGAAATCTCGCTGAGCCATGATTCAAAGGTCACTGGCTCAGCCGTTTGCAATATTTCTTTTAGATATGTCTTCTTTTTCTCTAAGAAAATAAAACATATACAATATAGCTGCAGATGATGGAACCCGCTTGATTCATGTAAAGTCCCAATAGTCCAAGCAGGATAACGTTTCCAAAATCCGTATTTGGATTATTTATATAGTCATTCAGGGAGGCCCAAATCGGCAAGCGACATGCCCCAAGTATCATATTAGTCCCACTACAATTTATGATTTACCGGCCACGATGTGAGACTTTAGCTTCACTTTATATTTTGTGCGTTTGGCTATGAATTATCAGTATCAAGTCCGGTGCTCCAACCGACACTATTTGTGTCGCAACTGGCCGAGAGTCTAGTTCGGAGGATATAAGTCCAGTGGAAATCACAATAAAACGATTCTAGGCTGGTCATCTAGGCATGTCATCTAGGTATACTACCATCTAGGCTTGCCACGGTCTGTGCAAGATATGCCTAGAGCTGACAACTATTAACCTGATCTTTCAGCTTAAACATTTGGTATCGCCGGTCTGTTGTGTTCTGAACTCTGCCTCGACTGCAATTCATGGCTGTGGGGGTCAGACACCTCTTCACTTTCTATGTGACGAATTCTGCATGAGCCGCACTGGTCTAGAAACTTGTTGTTAGACCTAGAAGACAGAGGCTCTGCTGCCAAAATCAATGTGCTCGACTATAATAGCGATACACCACTGCACATTGCGTTACAGCGGTCTGTTAACGTCCAAGGGGCACGGTTTTTTCTTGGCCGCGGAGCTAACGTCCGAATACGAAACAAACGCAGCTAGACGGCTGTCCACAAGGCTGCGAATAACCACACTCGCTATGATGACCGTACTAGTACGGCGGATGACTACATCCGCGCGCAGGACGCGATGCTAGCAGTTCTATGCGGAAGCGCTATCGAGAATTTCGTGCGCGACAGCAGTCGCAATCCTATGTTGGGTGAGAAAGATGGCTTCGGCTACACACCAAGGGTGCTTGCAGCAGTGATGAGGGTGTTCTAGAGCGAAAGGGCAAAGGCAGAAGTGAGAGCTTTGAATGGTATTACAGTGCAGCCGGATGATTGGTTGCACCGGTATGGTACAGGGGACAAGGTGTGTCACATGAATGATATCAGTGTTTTGTTTGAGCCGCCATGTCGCTTTGCGTTCCTTAATGAATCCACGAATGGCGCAAAAAAGTCCTTGTTTGTGCCAGCGAAGAGCCTTTTACCTCGACTATATTCATTGTCTACAGTGCTGCAAACCCTTTATTGATGGGCCAAAATAATAAGACCTGTTGTTCAGAAAATTCAAAGACCTTCTCCCTCCGATGCAAACACAAACCCAGTCCCCATGAATTATTCGCAGATCAATGCGATTAGTTTTGAGTCATCTCAAAAACGAGTCTTTGGTGCAGCCACACTCGGACTTGGAAAATAAACTGGTCGCGCCCCAGCCGACACAGACCAGACCAGGCAGCGATACTCGGCCTATGTGATACCAACTGCATGATATTATTGCACATTTGTCTTATTTTCGTAAATTCGACGAATGACAGGCTCCCACGACGGGATATCACGTATTGCCTTGCATGTGAACCCAGTAAATATGTATGTAAGATCTCAAGAAAACAAATGTCCAATGCATGAGCATCAGCATGAAAGTGCGGAAATGAGCAAATATCTATTACTAGAAAACTGCAAAAAGACTGATTAGAGAGAAACTGTCCGAGGTTTATGCCTGGGCCCTTATATTCTGCCGTCTGCTAGCTTGTTCAAAGTTTTCTTTTTTTTTTCTCCCTTTCCGTCCTTAATGTCCATATCAATTCTCTTGCCAGATAATCCTGGAGTGGCCTGAATTCAATCGTATCTCTACAGCCTCAGTCGAACCTGCAACAAACGTGCGCAGTGATCTTCAGCATGGAAGCCAGCGGTGCCATTCTGGCTGTCAGCGAATACATTCCAGGTATCGAGCGTTGGCTATCGCCAACATTTCGCCCATTTCTGCGCCCACACTTCTGGAGAGTGCCGTTTATTTTGCACATCATGTTCTGGACGACATGTGCCACTGCTTTATGTGTGTCAATAGCTATGATGGCCACCGGGTCAATCTCGCTATATGCTCTCTTTCCCATCTTCTTGGCCACGTCTCGTATCCTTTTTGCAACACTACCATGGTCTACTATCGAATACATAAATAGCCACATCACTGCCATTCCATCACCAGTGCTGCGACGCCTTTGGGATCCTTTCGTGTGTGTATGGGAAGTGCTCACTTCTTCTGTCGTCTCTGTAAGTGTTGTGGTCTATAAATATCCATATACCAGCTACCCTTATCGACATCGTCAATAGGCGCAGCATAACGCTTCCCAAAGTGCTAATATATTGTTTGCTATAAAGAGATGCATCAATTCCATTCCTTGGCCTAAGTCAATACTGTTATTTATGCTTATGCTGCTCATGTGTTTTATATTAATAGCTCAGCGCTGCCTGGAGGACTTGTCCACCTCTAATGAGCATCTCGACGAGCACCACAAGGCTTTGAACGACAGTATCACAGGCCGGATTCCCACGGCGCAGACCCCTTTGGATCCTGCAAATTATCCTTCCCTTCATATCTTCGTGGACAGTCACCTACGAGCAGAAATGTTATGCGACCCAGCGATGAAAGATAAGGAATTTTTGGAAAGCTTGTCTACACTATATTACATACAAAAAATGCGTGGCGGCGTGTGGGAGGCGATCAGTTTCAGAACACTCTCATTTATCGAAGTTGTAGAGGTAGATTTCTGCTTTTTAGTCTACAACACGTGTATTTTCGACCTTACTAACTACGAACAGCTCCTAAACGGGGACACGGTAGGAAACCGTGCATCAATCCTCGGACTCGGCCGATACGACTCTCTACGAATCAGTCACTACTTCTATCACCGTAGCAAGCTACACGGCAATGGCTTGGTCGCGAAGCTTACCGAGAAAGGCGTGATCGGTATTACTAGGGGTAATACTGGGGATAGATTCACCGCGAAAACCCACACGCATGCCCTTAACTTCGTCAGCACCTGGCACCCAACGTACAGTCTTGTTGCGGTCATAATGCCTACTATTATAGGCAGCATTGTGTGCATTACCTGGCCAGCCGTTGCTACGAGAGGTTTTGGTGCAGATATACAGTCAAGCGTCCAGACAGGATTTGCTGTCGGTAGCTATATTGTAACAGCCGGTGCACTTATGGTGGCACTGGTCACATTTGCTACACTCAGCTTTGATAGAGCTACGCAAGAAATGAAAGGCGATACTATGACCATCACTGGAGCTGACGGCCCGACAGACCAGCCAGGCTCTGGAGATAAGAACCGGAACAAACTTCGTTTGGCAGCAAACGTAATCTTCTGGGCTATCGAGGAATTCAAAAAGCAACCGGAAAGGAGACCAACAGGCAATTTTCAGGGACAAGGCAACGGTGCATCTTCAAGACAGGCACAAGAAACTTCCAGAGTAGGAGATTCAGTCGCCCAATCTCCTGCAGAGGCATCAACTGTACACAATCCCGCGGGACAGGGTATAGAGCAAGCTGGGGCTGAACACGGGCAACAAGCAGGGTCGCAACCAGAGCTACTGCTGGCCGAAGCACAGCCAGAGGCACAACCAGAGGCACAACCTCGTGATCTGTCAGATGCACTGCATACTTCACGTCAATGGGATGTTGAAAACCAAATCTCTGTACCCAGTCAAGCTGTCGTCAGGTCACATAACGCACGCATCGAGCCGTGAGAATTTTCGTGTTTATTCCCTCGCTGACTTTGTTGCTCTTTCGGACACTTCCGTTTCCACATACTGTATCTTCAATACCTACACTGTTTGTGATTCATTCAACATACCTAATTCCTTTCTGTATGCTTGCTCTCATGTTTTTGCACCATTATGTGTCTGCTTTTACGTTTTTGTTTTCATCCATGTCTCAAATTGATCAGTGCGATTGGGAGATTACCATATTATGCCGTTCGGAAGATTCTAGAGAAATTCGACAGCGTCCTCCAAATCACAATATAGTGGCCTCTTTCATTTCGCTTGGCCCACGCGTGTTTTGACTACGAGAACAGAAAATCCACGACTGGCTGGTCGGCTTGAGCCCCACCGCGTCAATGTTGACATGATCTCTGGTGATACAGCCTGGGTACAGTCTAGGCACAGTCTAGATTCTTCTGTCACAGTCTGAACACAGTCTGTCTGGAGCTATCACGTTGTAATACTTCTGAAATGGTTGGTAGTCTCAGTAATCTGGGGATTTGGGGCTCTGTGTCGCATGTCCGATTACTTGGCATCGAGGAGTACAGATTCGCGTGCAGATTAATCAATTTCTCTGCTTATTGAAATGTAGTTTCTTTAATAAGGCGAACCGGAGAGGTGGGCTTTCTATGCTTGTGTTGTATTCCAATTTTCCGAAATTTGGCAATCTGGCGAACAAACTTGCATCTAAATGAGACAACGAGCCAGTCGCACAGGGAGGCACTGGTGGTGGTACGTCGTACAGTTTTGCTTTGATGAACACAAAAAACGCCATAGCTATACATTATCGTCATATCGAGAGCATCGCAATTATGAAAACATATCAGTTGATTACTTAGAACTTGATAATTACAATAGTACTTTTATTTGTGACTCGTGGAATTTATAGGCCATGGCAGTTTCGAATTGTCCTAATACTTGTAATAATAATAATAATATAATAGTGTTTTGAATTAAAAGGATACTTAGATCTGTTTTTATTATTATTATACTGTATATAAAACTTTATGGAAAATATAGTACAGCTTTAATATGGGGTTCAAAATGGGTTTCTTTTTTTTTTTTGTTCTTTTTATTCTTTTTAATATCAAACAAAACGTTCCAAAAAACACAAGTTTGCCAAAACATGAAGCAAATTCTACAAAAAAAAAAAACCCCCCGCACATATTTTCAAAATACCGAGTCGACAATAAAAAGTTAACAACTAAGATAATGCCCATCTAGAAAGATCTGTCGATGGATCAGTGTCGTAGACCCAGAGTGGCATACTGAGTAGTAGCAGCCATCGACATCGGTGACCCTATTCCCACCTATGGAAGATTCTGTGGGATTGGCGCAGGAGCACGGAGGCGCACGTCCTGTCAATCTACTTCTTACACAACCCACCGGTAAGACGACCGAAAGGGTAAGCCGCCCGGCTTCGTATTGTCTCACGACCCTGGCAATCAGAGGAGCAGGGTAGAACGACGACGGGCTATTTTCCTGAGATGTTTCTTATGATATTGAAGGACATGTAGGATTTTATGGGCTATGGGCTATGAGATTTCGTTGGAGCTGTCTAATTGCTTGCATTGATTCCATGGCCGCTAAGTAATATATTGGAAACAAATACCAAGAACTCGCGTACGAGTAGTAGCAGAAGATGACGTCCCGCCGCACCCCTGCCCTGGTCAGACGACGGAGTAATACGCAGTAGGCGCCAGCACGCCGACGCAGATAGCCACCCGCCAGGAAAACGGGCTGCACTGACTATGGAGCACGGAGCGAGCAAGGCGGTGAAGTCGTACGTCGGCGGCAAACTATCCCTTGTGGCTTTTTTTGTACTTCGTAATCGCTCGGTCATTCTGTGTTATCGCGCTATGCATCCTACGACACAGACATACACGCACAGCAAAGGGATGCGATGCCAGGGGTGTACTTTTGAATGTTCCTGCATGCCCATGACCAGTTCCTCCATCTTTTGCTCTCGCTTGCTATTCTGATACCAAGCTATTTGATATGTTGATAATAATAGTAATCTTTTACTTCGTATTTCATTCGGGAACAGTTGCAATGCCATAGTCCTCGGCATTCTCTTCGTATTTTCTATACTGAAGTACGGAACTACTGAACTACTGAATTATCGAGAATGCTGGACAAAGAGCCAGCACACAGACAAGTGTCAACTCTTTATTGTACAACGTGTTTCGTGGTTGTTGTGCTTTGTTGTCAGCCATTTGCTGTTATCTGGCGTAAATCAAAGGATCGTTCGCTGTCATCCGATCATAGACTGTTATTTGTTTCTTGTATGATTTTCGTTTGGATTTGCAGTTTGATATTCGTTTCCTTCAGATCCTTTTTGTTTGCCTGTTGCATATTGCATAATGACACTGCGACTGCGACTGCAACCTCAATTGACATCGCACTCCGTTGTCCGTCATCCGTAGCCGTTCGGGCTGACTGATGCAGGGGACCTGCTTGCAGATCGTAGGGCAGCCACCTTTCTTCAGTTCCTCTTCCATGCAAGACTTGTCTTCAGAATGTCTTGCCTGCCCTCTATCTCGAACAGTGGGCGATACCGCCACCTCAAGCCATGTCCATTCATTGGCTCTGCGTCTTCCGATTACATGTGCGGATGCAAACTTGAAACAGCAGAGCACCACCCCTCTCCACGGACGGCCCCCCTTTCCTCCCCTTTTCGCTGCTTCTACATTGCTTTTTGGCTGTTAGTCGCTGGCTAGTCGCTCCCTGCCGCAGCCGCTCTACCCCTGGCTGGGGCCCTCGCTAGGGTTCGGCTGGTTCTGTGCATGACGCACTGTTTGACCATTGGCGATTGGCGCGTGCGCATCTCAGGGAGAGACCACCAAAATACCCATAAAATCATAGAAATCCACTAAACACTGTTTCTTGCTGTATCCAGTATTACTGTTTTTCGTCCCAAGTCCCCGGTTTTTGGAGGATGCACTGTGATAAGGTCGCCTACACACAGCCTATGAGAGCTCGTAGAGAGCCACTGAGCCACAAATGTTTATGTTTGTTTCTGTTACAGCTCTAACAAACGATCCAACCAACTTCAGCTGGTGATCGACTTGTTTTCTGGGCTGTTAGCCGTCTTCTACGGAGTTTAAGAGGAGACTCTCGTTTCACGATCTGCACACCACCAAGATCAAGTCGGTCCACTGGCTGGCTGCAGGAATCATGGAGACTGAGAAGAGAGACCTTCTAGGGATTGACATAGACCCCTTTCCCAGGCGCGCTCGGTGCTCGTATCGAAGTCATCCGCCCAAGTAAGCATACGTTGCATTCTGTATCTTACGTTTAAGCAGCAGACTGGTGCAGACTGGTGCAGGCGTGTGCAGACTGTTTATGACGAACAAACTTCATCAACGCCCTTGTGCCAAGGAAAAGGACATCGGCCACGCCCAAGGGAGCTTTTCCTGAAACCTCAAACGCCCACCATCGGGCCAGTCAATGGACCCTTTGCTCTGCTAGACAAGAGGTCGGACGGTCAAGTCATGTTCCTTGTCTCGCTTGCACATGTCCCTTGTCTTTTTTCACGTACCCTCTTTTCTTCCCCTGCGCTTTCTTGCATGCATTCCTGTTCCTGTCTGTCTGCCTCGGAACAGATGTGGTCCTTGTACGCAGCGATGCGCCCACTCCTTTGACTCTTGGTATGGTGCCTCACCGAACCCACAAAGACTTCTGCAGGGGGTTCCGGACTGAAAGAGGGTAAGACAAAAAGAAAAGACCAAAAAAGAGGTCATTGGTGGGCGGAACGAGGTCTTTGATAACGGAATAGAGCTGAATAGAGGGTTGATAGTGTCTGATATGTGCATGCGAGGTTGAATCTGTTGGACGAGAACGTATAAGAGACGCCGCCCTCCCCAGCATCGTTTGTGAATTTTGAATTCTTGCTTCTCATCGGCTTTCGCTTTTGCATCGTTTTCATTCACCTTTTTTTTCTTCTTTCCTTTCTACTTCCCTTCCTTTACAGCTGTGCTTGCACGCCATCCTTTCATTATCTTTCCACCAGACACACCTACTTCCGCCAGCGGACATTCATTCATTTCTCTGCAGGACAGAAAATCACTTCAACTATCACCATCACCATCTTTTTCACAACTTTTCAAACTCGTTTTCTAGATCTTTTCAAGAACCCCCCTCAACTACCTACAAAATGTTCTCCAAGACTCTTTTCACTGTCGTGGCTGGTGCCACTGCCGTTGCCGCCCACGGCTTCGTTACTGATGTTGTCATCAACGGCGTCGAGTTCCCCGGCTACAACATCAAAACTGACCCTTATATTAACCCCGCTCCCGTCGTTGTCGGCTGGAAGGAGACCGCCACTGACCTGGGCTTTGTCGGCCCCGAGGGCTATGCCACATCCGACATCATCTGCCACCAGGGCAGCGAGAACGCCCAGGGCCACGCCCGCGTTGCTGCCGGTGACAACGTCTTTGTCCAGTGGAACACCTGGCCCGACTCCCACAAGGGCCCCGTCCTCGACTACCTGGCTGCCTGCTCCGACGTCGGCTGCGAGGCCGTCGACAAGACCAGCCTGGAGTTCTTCAAGATTGGCGAGAAGGGTCTCCTGACCGATGCCACCTCCTCGGGCACCCCTGGCCAGTTTGCCACTGACGAGCTGCTGACCAACGACCTGGGCTGGATGATCAACATCCCCGCCAGCATTGCTCCCGGCTTCTACGTGCTGCGCCACGAGCTGATTGCCCTGCACTCCACCGGCGCTCCCCAGAACTACCCCCAGTGCATCAACCTGGAGGTCACGGGCAGCGGCACTGACGTCCCCTCGGGTGTCAAGGGCACCGAGCTGTACAAGGCCACCGATGAGGGCCTGGCTTTCAACATCTACGGCACCTACTCCAGCTACCCCATCCCCGGCCCTGCCCTGTACTCTGGCGCCACCGAGCTTGCTACCCAGACCACCTCGGCCGCCACCTCCACCGGCTCTGCCACCACAGGCACTGCTCTGGCCTCGGCCGGCACTCCCGCTGCTACCACCTCCGCCGCCGCTGCCAGCACCACTGCTGCCGGTACCTCGCCCGCGGCTGTGACCCCGCAGTCTGCCGTTGCCACCACCTTCTCTACCGCCACCAAGCCCGCCAGCTCGGCACCGGCGACCACTGCTGCTCCCACGTCCACCGAGGGCTGCAACCAACCCCGCGTCACTGTCATCACCGTGACTGTGTAAAATGGTAGCTAGTCTACATTTTGTCTTCTCTTTTTTCTTCTTTTTTCTTCTTCTCCATCTTCACTTCTTTGACTGCTTGGTTTCTTGAAACACGCAGTTCCCATTTTTTGAAAAGATCTTTGAAACGATTCAACCATTCACTTCTTTGACCCTCGAGTCACCTTTTAAACGAAGCCCTTTCACTTTTTGTCCCATTTTCAGCGTTTACACTTTTCATTCTTTGTACTTTTTCAGACCTCTTTTTAGCACACTTTTTTTCTTCATTCATACATATGGGGCAGCCCTACCATGATGTTTATGCTATGTAACATTCAAAATCGAAACATCGTTGGCGTCTAAAAGCCAGCATGATTACAATAACTATATTGATGACTAAATCGTGACAATGACTATGACACTGATTGTGATGATAGCTGGCTATCTTAGTAGTAACTAGAACAAAGGTGTAATTCAAAATTGCCTAATGCGGACACTAACAAAAACAATCGCCATTGATCGATGAAAGAGTCGCTAAATATAGAGCAGCATAATTAAAATACGGCCTGATGGCTCAATATTATATTATTTATATAGACCTAGTCCAAGAAATCAAATTTAACAAAAGCCCCACGCCGTCTTTGTCCTCTTACATGGCTGGCCTTCATTCTCTGACTCGCTGTCAAACAATAACTTCGTTTGCTTATCAATTTCATATTCTTCCATAGCCACTGACGCTGCCCCGAAGCTTAAGATGGTGGCCTGGGTAGTAGTGTAATCCTCATCTGCTGCTGAAAGACGCCGGGGCAGATTCTGTTGGCGCCTGGCTCCCCAGAACACGTTTGATGCCTGGCTCGAAAGACAGCCAAATTGCTGGGAGAATTTGTACAGGATTGGGTTCCTGAGTCGTGGGCCCGGCATAGCCCAGAATGTTTGTGAAAACCGGTAATATGCTCTGAGGTCGTCGGCAGCAGAGCTTCTGTCGTCGTTCATGCGGTAGCGGCAAAGGGCAGACATGGCAAGCTTGAAGTGAATGTACTTGGAAGCCGGAAGAAAGTCATTGCGGAAGTTTAGCCTTCTCCCGTGCAGATCATTGTCCCACACCGACGCCTGGGGGCGGCCAATCTCGTCTGTCAAAAGCATAAAGAGGTAATCCTGCTTACCCGCGTGTCCAGTAAGGATGATGATAGCGGCCTTTCCCTGGTCGAGCAGCTGCTTGTAAGCCTTGCAGATGAACAGGGCGTTCTTTGGATTCCACGAATGCTTCTCGTCGTTTCCAAACAGAGCCTGCAAGACCGGCTCGGTCATGTCTGGGTTGGCAATGTGCGCTGGTGCCATGATACCAAGGGGACAGTAGGCACCCAAAATGGGGCACCAGGCCATGTGCTCATTGTCGTCCTTGACAGAGTCATATTTGAGAAGCAGCTCGTCACGGAAGCGATCAAGTCTGTCCTGACTCGGTGTGTACTTGACTGAGTTGATTAGTTGCGGGTAGTGACGCCAGACAGCGTTAGCAAACGTGGGGCGGGGTTTAACGTCGCTGTAGCGGAGATCAATGATTCCTGCTTTTATGGTGTTGGCCCACGTCTCTGCAATCTGGATCATGTTGGCTCGCAGCACGGCCGTATCTGCCAGTAAAACAAGTTGCTTTCGCAGCAGACAATCTCTCTCCTCTCTGAATGCGGCCCAACCGAGATGAATCTTTCCCTCTACCCGCTTCATATCTATCTTGGCGATGATATTGTTTATGTTAGACAGCTGGTCGTCCAGGCTGACTTTTTCGGCGTATACACTTGCCAAAACATTCAGAGGGTTGTCCATGGGGCAGAGATTATCTGCGTCCTGCGTGAGGCCGAATAGTTTCTCCTCTGGCCTGTCACAGGGCTTCAACGAGCAGAGGAGGCGTTGAGACATGACTGATCTCGGCTGACTGTGGAGGTATCAGTATGTGTTTGATGATTATGGTTATAAGGAGTTTGTTTCTTACCTAGATAAGCCCACTTCAAGGCCCATCATGCAATCTTCCAGATTGCGGGAAGCTCCGCGGAGATCACTCCGGTTGATCTCCGCAATTCTCTCGTGAATATGCATCATCTTGCCTATTTTGATGCGTGGTCGTGTTGTTGTGTTGTTATGTTGTTGAACGATTGTGTAATTGTGTGGTTTCTGTAGGGTAGCAAAAAAAACCGGTGCTATCAAAAAAATAATGAAGACGAAAATCGAGACGATGTGAATGGCTTTTATAAAGGATTTAGAGTAGTAGCCAGCAGCAAACGTTAATAGACTGTAGACTAATAAGAGACTTATTTACTCAATATTGAAAGAGAGTACAGAAAGACTGTAGGTACTGCGGCTTATATGATGGCAAAGAGGCGAAAGTACTTATTTGCTTTAGTAGACTCTGGCTGGTCAATCATCACGAGGCTCTCCAGCCTTGTGTAAAGCGCATGTTAGTAATGTGGGCCGCTGCACTTTTGTTGACACAGGACAAAGAGTCGACTATGAAAGGTTACCAGATACATTAACCATCTATTGATCTCATATTTATTTGAATTTAGCGTCATTGCGTATTTTAAAATAAAATAAAACAACTCTGGCCAGACAAGAATGACTGAAGAGAAAACAGAGCATATAGATAATAACCACGCGTTGTGTTCACTATTACTGTGTCTTTCTATGCACTATGGATCTAAACCCTCGTCTATTTTAGTCGCCACCAAAAGAGCACTGGCAATAATTAAGCTTAAGGAGACCAGACCGTTTATTTCTGCAAGGTCCAACTGTGGCTAGGCCATAGCTTCCTTCATGATACTCGCTTGCTTTGGCTAGATGACAGCCCTATCGACGTCAGCCTCGGTACGGCAATCATATCAGAATCCAGCCGGGGTGATATTGATACGCCAGTTCTTTATGCGAGCTGATGCTCAGTAGATGTGAAGCAAAGCGGTAGCAGTGCTGATGAAGACATTGCATGCTAAGATCGGCACTCTATACTTATCCTATGCTTATCACTGCATCGGAAGAGCACCGGGTCTTTTGTCAAGACAAGAAATGTCCGTAGTTGACTGGCCTTTGTACTAGATTATCAGAATGCATACGTCGCTTTGTATCTCTCGAAAATGCGATTCTTACATTAAAATATTTCTTGACTGTTCTGGCCAAAGGCTCATGCCGATCGATATCCTCCTCCCGTCGTCGAAACCCCGAGACTCGCGGAAAACGGGGTTGTATATATTGAGAGCCGCCGCCAAGCTAGCAAAACTTTCTTCGCGTTCTTTCAAACATCGTGAAGTGCCGCCCAAAGCCTGTCGTGCCGACACGTGTAGTTGTTGCAGACCGTTGTTCTCCAGGAATATGTATGAATTCTGGGAAAAAAGTAAGAATAATAAACCCCAGAATATACAAACTAAAATCAGCGTCACCGTTGTCTCCAAATCTCCGTCAACGGTGCCATCTAAATTACATGGATGACGTTGACTGCCACTTTTGCGGTTGTATTTTTGTCGCTTTTGATGACTTTTGATAACTCTCGGCCGTTGTTGATATTGCTCTATTCTGCTTTGATGCATGTTCTCCCCTTTTCTCGTCTGAACTTGTCCTGAACCTGTCGACGCCCCGATGCATAAAGCCTTGGCATTTACAGCTCTGGGTGGATGGCAGGTCTTGGCAGGCGAGCCATCGCGAAATCCTCCCGCACGTGGGCCCTGTCTTTGTGCCTTTAACGGCCCAGAGCTGGCTTAGACGTGCCTAAAAACCCCCAGGAAATGCATAAAATGCCGTAATTACACTTGTGTCGAAGCTCGTACTCCGTACTTTGCCGGACAAAACGCCTGATGCTGTGTCGTGAGAGCCGACTTGCAGCCATTTTCTCTGTATACGATGTACTAGTGCAATGTAGTTCGTATCTGGAGATGTGCGCACAGCCAAGACATTTATGAGATTCTCCGGCACCTCTTTGGGAAATCCAGGGTCACAATCGTCTCGACGAGCTATGCTCGATTCTGTCTAAGCCATGCTTTGGTCAACGCCGCAATGCATCTTGGTCGCCCTCTTCGGAGGAGTCGCCGGTTCACGCTGCACCCCCTCTCTCCTCTCCTCTATCACTAGGCATGTGATTGATAGTCTTGTACTTCGTAGTCCATTGTCAAATGTGCTGATCATTTCCCATGCTGTCGTCACCACTGCCACTTTCTACTTTTTCACTTGACAATCTCTTGTGTTCAGTGTCTTAACGTTCCCAATATCAAATGTCTTGCCTACCGCGACGTCTCGGCATATCCCCACGTGTGCATTGACCTCTCCTTGGCCCCCAAGCTCGAATTTAATATATAATGAGATCATTCCTCGGCCTTCTCTGTTACTTTGCAGCCTTGTGATCGCCATCCTCAACGGCAACAGTCAATCCATCACTGCTCCAGAGCCTCAAACCGCCATTGCCATTCACGATGAAGACCTACACCACCGCCGCTGCTGCCCTTATTGCGGCTCGCGCCGTCAGCGCCACCTCGGGCACCTTTGACGTCCTGACCATGAACGTTGCTGGTCTTCCCTCTATTCTCCAGAACAACAACGAGAGCGGCGACAAGACCACCAACTCGGAGCTCATCGGCTCATACTTTGCCCAGTACGGCTATGATATCATCAACGTCCAGGAGGTCAGCATTCTATACTCTACATTTTATTCTAGGAATTCTTTCAGAAACTAACAGCCCAGGACTTCAACTACCACGCGTATATCTACTCGACCGATAACCACACCTACCGTACTGCTACCTCTGGTGGTGCCGCCATCGGCTCGGGCCTGAACACCCTCGCCAACTTTGACTGGGTTGACTTCACCCGTATTGGCTGGGATGATTGCTCCAACGACTCCGACTACGACTGCCTGACGCCCAAGGGATTCACCTTTATGCGCATGATGGTCGCCGACGGTGTCCACGTCGACATCTATAACCTGCATGCCGATGCCGGTACCACCGATGCCGATGAGGCCGCCCGTACCTCCAACATCCAGCAGGTTGCCAACTACATTGACACCTGGTCGACTGGCAACGCCGTCATTGTCATGGGCGACACCAACTCGCGCTACACCCGTACCGCCGACAACATTGCCCTGTTCACCAGCCAGAACGGCCTGACTGATGCTTTCGTACAGCTCGAGCGCGCCGGTGTCGTGCCCGCCACCGAGACCATCTGCGACAACCCGTCACTGATCAACACCTGCGAGACCGTCGACAAGGTCTTCTACCGCGGCAGCCGCATCTTCGCGCTTAACGCCACCGCCTTCAACTACGAGTCGTCCAAGTTTGTGCAGTCTGACGGCAGCACGCTGTCCGACCACAACCCCATCACCGTCAAGTACGAGTGGATCAACGAGGCCCTCTTCAGCCAGTCCAGCTACTCTGGCGGCCCCCACGGAGACTGGTTCAGCGATCTGCCTTCCCTGCCCGAGAAGCCCGTCGTGTCCAAGCTCGTGTTCCGCGGCAACAAGCGCCTGGACTCGGTCGGTGTTGTGCTGACCACCGGAACCTCGCTGACCCACGGCGGCACCGGCGGCGACGAGGCCACTCTGACTCTGGCCACTGGCGAGTACTGGACCAGCGCCAAGTTCTGCACGGGCCAGTACAGCAGCCACACCCGTAACTTCTACGTCCTGGCCACCACCAGCAAGGGCCGCACCGCGACTGCCGGTACCTCGACCAGCGACTGCACCACCTTCACTGCCCCTACCGGCTGGCAGATTGTCGGCTTCATGGGCCAGGACGGTGACGAGATTGACCAGGTCTCCCTGATTTACGCTCCCCAGTACTAGAGTACTATGGAGTAGATGTCTCCTGACAACGGCAAGCTCCGAGAGCTTTCTTTGAGGCCTTTTTGAAGCAAGACAACAAACGAAGCAACCAAAATGGCGCGCTGCTTTTACTCCGTGGCAGTGGGGGACAGTCAGACCTGCAGCATGTCGAGTAACATAACCAGGAACACCCTGATAATGTGTAAATAATAATAACGTATATAATAAGATAATTTAACGCCGATTTTTTGTTTCTTTTGTTTGATGATACATTTAGATACAAGTAAGAAGCGGTGCGTTGACTGCTGCTTTGTCCTCTGGTACATGATCGTATTGCGGTCTTGGCACTGCCAACCTTTTTAGCGTAGGGTCGTCGTTGCTTGGAATTGCTTGTATTGCTTGGTTCTTGGCAAGACTGCATTTGTATTGCAGTGTATTGCAGTGTATGGTCACTGCCGCCAAGACCTGGGGTTGTATTGAACGATTACTTGACAATTTGATAATAAAAAGTGCGCGCAAATTGCATGTGCAAAAGTGTGTGGGCGCTATATATTCTTGTATTATGTACAGGTATTAAAATTTACATCTATCTTACACCTTTTTGTTGAGTTGAGTCGCGCGCTTTTATACAACTCCCGAAGACGGGGGCAACGGAACAAAGGAGACTCGGAGATTAAACGTAGCATTGGTCCCAGTTGGCACCCGACTGCGCCAGGGTCAGGCTGTCGATAAACGACTTGACCTTGCAGCGGCCAAGACTGTCGGCACCGCAGTTCTGCAGGGGAATGACGCGGTCGTTGACAATGACACGGATGTACTCGGTGGCGGTAGCGCAGTCCTTGGTGGGCTTGCAGGTCTGCTTCTCAAAGTAGGCACGGCCGGCAAAGGGGACGACCCAGGCAGACGAGAAACCGCCAGTCTCGTTGGCAGGGGCACGGGTGCTGGTCGACAGAGTGACCGTCTGGTTGTAGAGGCCGAAAGCAGAGAAGATGCTGACCATGGGGTCGTCGTGCGAGAAGTCGGCAAAGAACTGGTAGTCAGCACCGACAGGGAAAGTGGCGCTGCTGTCGTCCAAGGTGTGGTTGACAGTGGTGTGGTCGTTGTTGGCGTACGACAGCGAGCCCGTCAGGCGTGACAGGAACTCGTTGATAAAGCCAACACCCTGAGCAGCGCCGAGCTCGTTGCCCCAACCGTCGCTGTAGTACTTACCCAGGGTCTCGTAGTAGTCGTAGCTCTGCCACTCGTCCAGGGTGATGAGCTGACAGAACTTGGAGATGGTGCCGGTGGCGGAGGCGACGGTGTCCATGGGGCACATATCCATAAAGTAGATGGTCTGATCCACAGTCAGGTTAGCACCGGGCAGGGCGTTGTTGAGACGCGTGCGAATGGCGGGAACAAAGACGGCGGCCCAAGCAGCCTGGGCATCGTCGCCAGTGGTCGAGTCCTCAAAGGCGGGACAGGTCGAGGCGTCAATGGTGTTGTTGTAGCCGTCGGCCTCGCTCAGCAGGACAATGGGGAGAGTGTCGCTGGCAGACTTGGCGGCCTGGAAACCAGCAGTCCAGTTCTTGGCCGTGAAGACGACGCGCTCCTCGTCCGACGAGCGGACAAAGGGGGCAGCCTTGTCGGCAAGAGCCTGGTAGCGGTTGTAGAACTTCTCGCCGGCGTTGTACGACTCCTGGGCACCAAAGGTGGTGAGGTCGTTGGCACCCAGAGTGTAGGTGTAGTTGGCCAGGAAGGCGTAGTCGCCAGTGTAGGCAGAGGAGGCGACACCCGCCTGGATCTGGCTGATCATGGCGGCATACTTGCCCGTCTTCTTGGCGGTAGGGAAGCGGGCACCGTGGCGCATCAGCGACTGCACAAAAGTGACCTCGCAGTTGGCGGGAACCTCATCCTTGATCTCGGACTCGACGGAGAAGTACGGTGAGTACTGGCCCCAGAAGTGAGAGATGTCGGTCTGGCACTGGTAGCCGGTGTTGACGGTGTCACAGGTTGTGCGGCGCACAGGAGTGGCAGTGGTGGCAGCACTGTTGGTCAGTATATTGTGTCCCTATTGACACTTGGACGGGTGTAGGAAGAAGCTTATAGAAGCTTACATCAGCGAGCCGACGACGAGGAGATAGTTCTTGATGGCCATTTTGACAGCTGAGAGAGCAGCGAAAGACGAGGTGCGTGATTAAAGCAGTCTTTCAACACCAGCGCCAGAAGATGCGAGCTTGGGTACATTATATAGATTTTTTATGTAGCAGTGATCGCCTGCGGCATTATTCTATTTGTTTTGTTGACTTTGCTTTGACTATTATCTGATTGTTACTGGTATTGACTTGCATAGTACTTTGATTCTATTATTCAGAAAATTGAAATAATCCAAAACATCAAACGTGTAATCCTAGAAAGGTGGATAAACCGTGTTAGTCGTCGGCTAGTCCCTAATCAGCTACGCTTCCGCTCCATCACAGCAGCTCTCCGGCAGCTGTGAGCAAATCTGACAGCGTCTTGCACACACGTGGGCGCCAACGGACCGGGCTACACGTGGGCTCGGTGGGCATCGACGGCAGAACGGCGCCGCTTGTGACGCGTTTTGCTACTATTAAAACTATTGAAGTCGTTAACGAGAATCAGATGTCCAATGAAGAGCTTCCAGAACACCGGATGAGTCCCTCCACACACCCAAGCTTGTCCAAGAATGCTTAAAAAGCTTCTATTCGGCCATCCGAGGATCGAACCTAGCCGTTTCCTGACACCCCCCACACTAGTTGCTGAATAGTGCATAAAGTGCCCTGGACGGTGCATGAATGTGCCTAAGTTTGTTCCTGTTTCCGTCTGGTTCCTGTTTGGTTCCTGTTTAGTTTTGTTTGATGGTGCCTCGTTTGTGGACCTAAGCGAGTCGTGCAGACGCACAGCACGAGAACCCGAGAGAGAAATAAAGAAATCAGTTATGAATTAGAAGGAGATAAGAGTAAAGGGGACAGACTAGATAAAAACCAGTGTGGACAAGACAGAACGCTTGAGGAGATGGCTTGTAACTGGCTACCCTGTCAATAACAGCCCAATAAGTCGGTTTCCATCGGCGACTGCGACGGTGTCTGAGAGTCATTTGTGTCGGCGTAATGTGCGCCCCAGGCCGTCGTCGCTTGTCTCGCCTGTGTCGTTCTAGTCTTCACTTCCTTGTTTGTTTTTAGTTGCCTGTTGCTGTTATATTCATAATATTCAATGATATAAATCATCAGGTTTAAGCTATTCACTTCACTGCTAGTTCGCAACAAGATCAATCATAGCTCCCGTGAGGAGCTGCATGGTCAAAGCGGCATCTAGTAGTTTGAGAACATCAATCAGTATCGACTCTCAGAAAGTGTCTTCAGATAAGACCTAGACCTCTGCCGATGCTCTTGATAAAGACGAAACTAGAAATTATTGAATGACTAATAATCAATGGAAGAACCTGACAAATATGGGATAAAGTGCACGTATATAATATCAATCAGCCAACTTCGAGTTATTACTGTGAGTAAAGCCGCTATGTTAATTCTGAGGACGGCTTAATGTGATTGTCTAAAAATAGATCAATAATGATACTTCACGTAGCAGACACAACGACTAGTATTAGGTTTATTTGGCTACTTGTACAATCTCTCAGGACATGTTGGGTGGCTAAAGAGTGCCGATAAATAACTCTGAATATGGCATGAAGTTCAAAAATATAAAGAAAAGGAGATAAATATCCGGGGTTTGCATGATAGACCCGAGTCGTGTGCTCTGTGTGATCTGAGATGTGGTGTAACGTGGGTCTTGTGTTGACAGGTGATTTGACGGTTGACAACTGGGTTGACAGCTCAAGTTCACAACTTCGGGTTCACAACTCTGAGTTCACAACTGTTGCACAATATGACTAATCGCCATCATGTAGTGATATTTGATTTTGTGCTATATGATAGACAGTTCAAATTTGATCTTCTTGATAAAGCTGTAAGTGAATTTGTTTTCTGATATTTGATATGAAGCACATACGAACAATAAAAGTCCTTGGTATTTAAAGGGAATCAAAATAATGAAAAGAAAAAGGAAATAAAACAAGGTATATTTCAAGACAAACAAACAATAAATTTATATTGAGACTCCTATATTATCAACCTTCACCATTGAACAAATACCATACATCTAACTGCTCTGGATTTCATTGACACATTTCAGGATCGATTACATCATCCCGCCTATATAGATACTTTTGACAAAAATGTGTAATTAATTACATGCCGGATAAATAGTTCTTTGTAGGACCTCCTTTATTAAATAGTCCACTTCATCAAGGACCTTTGTGGGGTGTGAGCACAATTTATCGACCGCTTACTTGTCAATCGCACCTCTTATTTGTCTGCCAAGACGGCCAAGCCAAGAAATCTCCATACTAAAGTCTTGTTCTATCCACTTTTGCACCAGAAACCTTCGCAAATGGCATGCTAAAGTCGAAATAAGCAGGCAAACTCCGCCTTAAATGTCATAGCATGCGCAAGAAATGTGCTCAAACATTCTCTGTGGCATCGCCGCGTTTGTCACGGAGTCACGATAGTGCATGTTTCAAGGAGGATGTCAGATATGCTGGGGAATTGGACGGAATTCTATTGGAGATATCGGGCCCCTTTGCCGAAACCAAACACTCTAATAACATTGAAATGAATACCATATATACCAATGCATCTCTCTCCTGCTTCTGATCATCTTTTCCTTTGTCAAACGGCAGGATCCAAGATCACGGGATCATCGCCACACACTCGCCACCATGTCCCTCTCATCTTTAACACGGAAGCACATTCAAGACTATGGGGATGCCAGCTCCCTGGAGCATCACTGGGGCTATGCGGACCGGGTAGTCCCGTGCACCAACGATGCCGGCTCGTGCGAGTACCTCGATGTCGTCTACGGCGCCCACGACCGAGGAATGATCTACACTGGCATCTTTTGGCTGACGATAGCTGCCATCTTGATACCATGGGGATCATGGCGCTTGAAGACGTGGCTCGAAGGTAGCCCATTATCACGAACATCAGCGCCATCCCAGAAGCAGCCCCCATCCTTTGCATCACGCCTCCACAACACCATCTCTGCCGTGTCTCGGCGCTTCCTTATGCCGGAGACTGCATCCCGGCCAATGACGGCTATCTTTGGCCACACCACCCGCCTGCAGCTGCTCATCCTGGCCATGCTTGTGGGCTATCTCAGCATCTGGTCGTTTGTCGGCATCTACTACAACACCTGGATCACACCCGTCAAGGCGTCGCCCGGCCTTCGCAACCACCGGTCTAGTGTTGGCCCCTGGGCGGACCGTGTCGGCGTTCTCGCTTATGCACTGACCCCACTTTCCATAATGCTGGGCGCACGCGAGTCCCTGCTCTCGACCCTAACAGGCGTGCCGTACCAGTCATTTTTATTTTTGCACCGCTGGGTTGGCTATGTCATTGTCATCCAGTCCATCCTCCACACCATGGGCTGGTGTCTCGTCGAGGCTCGCTACTACCAGCCGCAGCCGACTGTCTGGGACGCCTTTGTCGCTCAAAAATACATCATCTGGGGCTTTGTTGCATTCGTCATCTTGTTATTGCTGCTCGTCTTCACCTTTCCGTTTGTCTACAACCGCCTTGGCGGCTACGAGACCTTCCGCAAGGCACACTACATCCTCGCCATGGTCTACATCGGTGCCGCAATCGGCCACTGGAAGCAGCTGACCTGCTTCCTCGTGCCCAGCATCGGCCTGTGGGGCATCGACCGCGGCTTGCGGCTGGTCCGAAGTTTTATCCTGCACAACAGCGGCCAGTGTCCGGGCAAGCAGGGCGCTTTCTTTGCACCTACTCCTGCACACGTGTCCATCTTTGAGGACCCGGCCGACGGCGACATTGTCCGCCTCGACTTCCACCAGCCCGAGCCTGCGCCCTTTGAGATTGGCAAGCACTACTACATCACCTTTACCGAGGGCAGCATCTGGCAGTCCCATCCCTTTACACCTCTCAACGACCCCGAGTACGACTTGAAGCTGGTCGTGACCGACGAGTTCACGTCGCGTGAGAGACGCACACTTCTCGTGCCCCACTCCTACATCTTCCGCGCCAAGGGCGGCGAGACTAAGAAGATTGCCCAGCTCGTGGCCCGAAAGATCCAGCTGGCTGTGGCCGAACAGCAGAGCACCGAGAAGGCTGACGCTACCAACAGCACGTCACCCGACTCATCTATGGTCGCCTCTGCCGCCTCTGCCGCCCCCACCCCGGTCATCCTCACCGGCCCTTACGGCCAGGGTTACATGAACGAGATCGCCGACGACACAAACATCATCTGCATTGCTGGCGGCACCGGCATCACGTTTGTCCTCCCTGTTCTGCTGCGCCTGGCCAGAGCACCAGTCCCGCGCTCGGGTAAGAGCCAGCGCAAGCTGCGCCTCATCTGGGCCATCCGCCGCCAGTCTGCTCTCTCCTGGATCGCTGAGGAACTGCAGTGTCTGCGCGACAGTGTCCATGATATTCAGGTCGACATCTACGTGACCGATGAGACACCCGACGCCGCATCTCACATGTTTGCAGCCTCGCCCGCAATTGCAGAGGACTCGTCGAGCTCCGGTGACGAAGAAAAGGCCACTGCCGCTCAGCCATCCTCAGCTTCCGCCGTGAACGTCCTGACACACACCATGACGTCGGGTGGCCGGCCGGATCTTCCGGCTCTTGTGTCTGCATTTACTGCCAATACTATTACCGGCCCGACTGCTGTCGTTGCCAGTGGCCCAGTGGGCATGATCACTACCCTGCGCAGGGCCGTGGCCGACTCCAACGTGCCCTCCAAGGTGTGGAAGGGCGATATGCGCCATAGCGTGCGCCTCATTGTTGACGACCGCATTGAATAGTTTTGCTTCTAGATACCACTTTGTTTAATAGCGTTGCATATGAATTAATCTTTTATTTGATACAATCTCGGAATCTCGCTAGATGATTGTAAAGTCTTCCACATCGATGCCATGCTGTCGTAGTGACTCGGGAGTCAACCGGGGATCGCCGATACACGTCTCGCCTGTCTCTTCATTGATATAGGTGATTGTGTCCGGGTCTGCATCAACCTCAACAGAGCCAACTACTTTCCACGCTGGAGGCAATGGCTCCAGGCGTGGATCGTCCATTGTATCTTGGCCTGTTCCTGGATTGACGTACGAGCGTCTGAGGAGCCCCAAGTCTTTAAATCTAATGATCAGGGACCAGCCTTCTGGAAGGCGACCTAATAGTCCTGACCCATCCACGAGTCCCTGGACATAGCCTTGACCAACAATTCGAAACGAGTTTGTATTTCCTGCAGGACGTAAAAGTATACATGTAGAGCACCCCAAGACCACGGTTATAATGTCGCCTGGTTATTAGTTTTTGACGCAAACAAAGTGTAAATTCTGGTTAGACATACCTGGCTCTGTACCGAGTGGTGCGAGACCAATATGACTGTCTTCTGTTGTCACAAACAAGCGGTTCTTGATAAACGAGGCAGCTGTGTAGAACTGGCCAGTCTGTGACTCATCCGGCGCATCATTTCCGTGAATATACTTGGTAAAATATTGTCGCCATTGGGCCAGGGTAATCTCGTTGAGCATTGGCCAGACATCATCCACGTAGCTGCAGCGCAGCATGAGAAGAAATGCATCGAGAAGACTGCCTCCAGTGACATATTTTGCTGTCAAGATGTCCGATGGCATCCACGCTCTAACTGTGTCAATGGCAGTCTGTGCGTCGACCGTCGAGGTGAACGTGTTGTGGACAGACTTTACGACCGCCAGTCGCTTGCCCGAGAAAGTCAAGGTTTTACAGTCGTCACTAAACTCAAAGTGTGCCCGCGAGTGACCGGAAACATGCATATATGAACCAAACGCTGATGTGTCCTCGGGCATGGAGAAATCTGGGATCCAAGATGGAAGATGCTGGGTCTCGGGGCTTCGCTGGCTTATCTGGCACAGTTGAACCAGTACCAGCGAGTGCTCCATCTTTGCATATGTCATTACGGCATTCGCGTAAATAAACTCGAGGTTCTTTGAGTAGTGCGGCCGCATGGCCAGACTAAACTCGCGCGGTGCCATGCCCAGAACACCATATACTTTGTCGCGAGGGTCGGTGCATTTCCGCATCCTGCTCATGGTGAAGAGGTCTGGAATGGGCACAATATCTGACCGAATAGTCAGGTGAATCATGCTTTCAGCAAGTGCACGCACCACGGACGGGATCGTATTGTTGTTTGTCAAAATATGGATGGCATTCTTAAGGAGGGGCCAAGGAATAGAGTTGCTGCCGCAGATGGCCATTGCCTTGTCGTTGGCTCCGGCAACCTCTTGGAGGATCCAGACTCGGTCAAAGTATGGCCTTGATAGCAACGCCTGGACGGCTGCCCAGCGTGTAGCATCGTAGGGGAGCACAGCGTACGGGCTGTACCACTTTGGCTCTTTTGCCTCAGGCGCCTCATATATTCCTCCGTTGCCGATGGCCTCGATTTGCTGGCCAATGTAGGTGAGGGTCGACATTGCCTGGCCACTGTTGTCGCCCTCGGTTTCAGGGCCCAGCCAGCTCAGAACACGGAACGCGAGGTTGTAGATGTCTGCCATTCGTATAATCTGGTCAGGCTTTTCCACCTCGTCGGACTGGTTGACACATATGGCATCCATCCACAAGACTCGGGGTCCGTTGGGCAGTCTCAGATGGACCAGAGCATCAAAGAGGTTTCTTCCAACCGACAGCTTCCTCCAGTTAAGACGAGCCAAGTCGTCGTTGGCTGACGGAGCCCCAGATGCTGAATAGACCACATCAATCGAGGCCGGATTGTCAGATGAGCCCCATACATAGGACAGAGCCTCATACTTTGGTGAGAACCCAGGCGGTGGGAGTTGCGCTTTTTGTTTGAGCCTGCTTTGATCAAAGTCTGGATTGGGGTGTTCCCAAGAGGTTTTTTCTATCGTCTCGTTCACGAAGAGAAAGCGGCCCTCTGAGCTCTCTACTGCAGCCCAGTCAGGCGGCAGAGCTGCACGGACTTCTTCCATAGTTGCACGGGCACTGTCTATTTCAATGACAGGGTGGACAAGTTCGGTATGCCATACTACGATTTTGATGGGCTCGCCAATCTTGCCGGGGAGAAGTGTTATGAGCCGGATTCCAGTCTTGGGATCCCGCAATGGCGCATAGACAAAGGTTGGATGGACTGCGACTGTTTCGTTCTGTCTCCAAGGGATGGCCTTTTGCATGCGGCCCCATACCCGCCGAAGGATGTCGCGAGGCCGAGAAATGAGAGAATATGGTATCTTTATGAAGCGTGCCATGTCGCGACCTTGATATTGATTCTCGAAGAGAGAATCAATGGGAATCATTAAATTATTGGCAACCAAAGGCTATACATATACACACATATGAAGATAGTTGACAGGTTCGCACATCCGCAGAGAGGGCATCCATGTTATCGAAAACAAGGCTGACAAGGCGATACTCTATGGTGAATCTTCTGATACTCATTGCGAACTGCCTTACTAATTGTGCACATCTTCATCGGGGCGGGGTAGACGACACGGCCTGGCCATCATCTTGGTCAAGTGTGTTGTTGCCTATCAATTGTCTCTTGATCTGCTTGCCATTGGCGTCTGAGCCACTTCCCTTTGGCATGAAAAGGCCATACTGGTTGCAACCACCAGCAGACTATCTAAAGTATCGCGAGATATTCATATATTCAAAACTCAATCACACAAGTCGAAGAAACTAAAGCAATGACTTATGGTGAGGCATGCGCGCCTGCACTGTCTGTCGGTCAAGACGCCGTTCTTTACGCCGTCTTGCTCGCGAGAATAGTCGGCAAGCGAGCGAGGTCACGCCTTTAGGAGGGGTGTCTTGAAGAACGAGGGATGGGTGCGAAACCCGATATATACTTGACGTGTAGGATGACAGAAAGAGATCATGCACGTCAAGTAAACACGCATGAGAAGCTAAACGGCCGCTGGTAAATTTGCAGTCTGGGCGTTGAAATTCCTCCTTTCAGTGGATCCCGGCTTAATCCTTTGCCAAAATGACGCCATCCCCGCATGACTCTCAGTGAACAGACGTGAAGACGGCGCGATAATAAAATAGAAGAAAAAGAAAAAATATATTAAGACGACTGGTATAGTCTCAACCTGGTCACAGAATTATTCACTGCAAATCTACAAACAATGGCACCAATAAAGCGTGTGGCCGTCATTGGCGCAGGGCCCTCGGGAGCCATTGCTGTTGAAGCCTTGAGCAAAGAGAAGACGTTTGATGTGATTCGGGGCTTTGAGCGCCGTGAAGGACCTGGCGGATGCTGGTGAGTTGAGTTGGCTTGAAGAAAGCTCAAGAACAAGAGAGAAGAAAAAAATCAAACCGAGAGCTGACAGGACAGGATCGGTGACTCTACACCACCTCCCCACCTCACGAACCTAGAGGCCCTCGCCAAACGTGCGGGCGACCCTCCTCTGGCGATCCCGTCCGAGCTTCCGGCGACAACACCACCCACAGACCAGCCGCGCTTTGCCGAGTCCTCCATTTACCCGTACTTGGAGACAAATGTCGACATTGTGGCCATGTCGTTTAGCCAGGAGCCGATCCAGGGCGAACCTAGTGCTTGGTCGATCGAGAGACACGGCGCCAGCACACCCTTTCGCCCGTGGACGGCGCTGCGCAGCTATGTCTCCAGCTTCCTTGAGAAGCCCGAGTACAAGGATGTGTTTGCCTACAACACCACAGTCGAAAAGGCCGAAAAGATTGGCGACGAATGGAAACTGACGCTGCGGCGGGCCGGTGAGAATGAAGACGAGTGGTGGTCCGAGACATTTGACGCCATCGTGGTGGCATCGGGCCACTTCTCGGTGCCTTATGTGCCCGCTATCGAGGGCCTGGCCGAGTACGAGGCGCGTGGGCCTGGCCGCGTACTGCACAGCAAGCAGTTCCGTGGACGCGATGCGTATGCTGGCAAGAATGTCGTCGTTGTCGGCGCATCTGTGTCGGCTGCTGACATTGCTGTTGATCTCGTCGGCACGGCAAAGGGCCAGGTCCACGCCGTCGTGCTCGGTCACACAGCCAACACCTTCTTCGGCGACGTTGCCTTTGACCACCCAGGCATCACCAAAAAGGTGACGATTTCTCGTGTTGATCCCGAGACGGGCGACGTCTACTTTATTGACGGCTCTGTTGTCAAGAACGTCGATGCGTTTGTCTTTGGTACCGGCTACTCGTGGACAGTTCCATTCCTGCCCAACCTCACCATCCGCAACAACCGCGTACACGGGCTCTACCAGCATGTGGTGTGGCAGGAGGATCCCACGCTGCTGTTTGTGGGTGCCGTGGGTGCTGGCCTCACATTCAAGATCTTTGAGTGGCAGGCCGTCTATGCAGCTCGTCTGCTGTCAGGCCGGGCACAGATACCCTCGCTGGAAACCATGAAACAGTGGGAAGTTGAGCGTATCGCGGCTCGCAGTGATGGCCCCTCGTTTACTGTCATCCACCCCGACTTTGAGGAGTATTTCGAGGCCCTGCGTACGCTGTCTGGAGATGGAGAGGGGGTCGGCCGGCCACTGCCACCATTCGAGCAGCGGTGGTTCCAGGCATTCATGGACGGACACGAGCTGCGCAAGGCAATGTGGCGGCGGAGCAACGAAAAGGCACAGGCAGAATTGGCATCCAGTAGCTAGGCGAGTTTACGACAGCAAATCAATTATATAAATTTGAAAATCATCTTGTCATTGTGACGCTGCATTGATATCTATGGCTTGATCTCAGGCAGATTGGGCGCCGGCTGTCCGGCATGCCAGGTGTACTTACTGCCAGGGTGGTCAGAGGGCAGACGCGCAGAGCCAATAAACACCTCACGGGCCGTGGCACCCTCCTTCTCTACACCTTCGCGGAACCGGCCGCGACGACGCAGCTCCGGCAGCAGGTAGTTGATGATATCCTCAAACGAGCCTGGGTTTGTGACGTGTGCCAGATTGAAGCCGTCGACACCGCTCACCTCGAACCAGTGCTCGAGCTCGTCGGCTACCTTTTGCGGGCCGCCAATGATCTTGGCACCGAGACCACCAACCGACAGGAACTCGACAATAGCCCGCTTTGTCCACACTTGGCCCTCCGTGCCGGGCACCGTGGTCGCCCAGCGGTTGACAATCGACTGGATGCGCGGGTTGCTGTCGAGGAAGCGGAAGTCCTGGTCGTCGTCAAACCCGCTCAGATCGACACCTGTCCAGCCACCAAACAGGGCAAGGGCACCCTCGGTGTTGGCATACTGTTTAAGCTCTTGCTCTTTGCGCTTCGCATCCTCGTCGTCAGCACCGACAATCAGATGCACGCCGGCAATGACTTTGACGTGGTCTGGGTCGCGGCCATGGCTGGCTGCCACCTGCCGAATGTTTTCCGTCGTCTTGCGCAGCAGCTCTGGGGTCTGGCCACCGATGAAGATGGCCTCGCCGTGCTTGCCGCCAAAGTCGTTGCCTGCCGACGAGACACCAGCCTGGAAGAGGAACGGTGTGCGCTGCGGTGACGGCTCGACAAAGTGCGGGCCAGGCACACTAAAGTACTTGCCGACGTGGTCAATCTTCTGGACGGCGTCGTCTGAAATGTAAACACCCTTGGCGCGGTCCTTGATCACGGCGTCGTCGCGGAAACTGCCCTCCCACAGTTTGTAGAGGACCTCAATGTACTCGTGCGCAATAGCATAGCGCTCGTCGTGGGGAATCTGGTCGTCGAGACCATGGTTCTTGGCCGCGCTGTCGAGGTAGCTCGTGACAATGTTCCAAGCAAGACGGCCCTGGCTGTAGTGGTCAACGGTCGACAGACGGCGCGCGAGCGCATACGGCTTGTCGTAGGTCAGGCTGACGGTGACACCAAAAATAAGGTTCTTTGTCGCAGCGGCCATGGCGGGCACGAGATACAAGGGATCGCTGACGGGGAACTGAGCACCGGCGGCGAGCGCGGGCACAAAGTTGCCCGGACCCTTGTAGACGTCATAGGGTCCGAGGGTGTCGGCGATGAACATGGCATGGAAACCGGCATCGTCCAGCAGCTTTGCGAGATCAGTCCAAAACGACAACTTGTTGTACTCGTCTGTGCGGTTGGAGGGGTGGTTCCAGAGACCGGCAGCCTGGTGGCCGGGTGTGTTCATGACAAAGGCATTGAGGATCATCTGCTTCTTGGGAGCTGCGCCGCCCGGTGCGGGAGCAGCCGATGTAGAGTCGGCCATGGTAGTTGAGTTCTGCGTGGTGATAACCTCGTACAACAGAATCAAGTGATGCGCAAGAGTATGACGTTTCTTTATTTACGTTGGTTTATTATATCTTATTACACATTATCGAGCGTTAGTGCACCTTTTTGATTTTTGATCGTTTGCTGTATTTAGTATATTAGAGAATAAAATCAGCATCTCATCAACTTTTGGAGACAAACCAGCCATGTTTTAACCGTTGAGTATACAGTCTTTCTTGTGGATGTACGGTCATTGAATGAGCTCATGCACGTCTGTCGTTATTTTCCGTGTCGGTCACATCATCGATCCTTTGCTTAGTCGAGTTAGATCCAACGCATGTCGGGAACAAGCAACGAGTGCCGGATCTCTGTATCTCGCAGCCTTATTCCCTTATAATTGATTTGCATGGGTTTAAACAGTCGCTCAATTTTAAACCCGGCAGTTTTAAAGTTTTTGCCTTTGGTCATGTAAAGCCGCATACAATTGGTCTTGAGAAGCACGCAACCAGTTGCACACCTTTTTCTATCAAACCAACGGCTAAGCGGTCTGTCCATATTGACACAGTTTCTGGATACTTGATTACAGGGAGTATGACTGAGATACAACTGATTTTCTCGAAAAAGACGGAAGACAACAAAAAGGTACAAGATCAGATATGGCGACAGGATCAACAGGAGCAGTGCAGGGAATAAGCGGTTCTGTCATATCAGCAAACAATTTCGAATAAAAATAAGAATAATGTCATATATAAAATAAGGTGGTTTTATTAAATATCCAGAGAAAATAACTGTCAAATAAATGCCCAGCCCGTCCCTTGTACTCAAAGTTCATCCCGACGACATCCAAGACTGACTTGGCAGTCTTGACCTCTTGGAATATCGATTCAATCTCCATCGCGGCTACACTTTGCCAAGTCGACTAAATATTCCAGCTTTTTATCAATATATTGCCGCCATGGAGTCAGTAAAAGCTGCTGTGCAGGCGGTGGCTGTGCGGTCCGATCTTAGCATTGGCGTGCACGGCCTCACGCTCGTGTCCCAGGGCACCGGCTACGGCCTGCTGATTGGCCTCGGCTTTCTCTTTTGCGTCATCATCCTGCTGGCCGTCAAGATCCAGAAAGCCTACCTGTCCGAAGACTCGAGCACGTCCGAGATGTTCATGGTGGCCAATCGGTCCGTGGGTACGGGTTTGACAGCATCGGCCGTCTTCTCGTCGTGGATGTGGATTAACGAGACTGTTTTCTGCGCCGCCATGTGCTACCGCTACGGCCTAGCTGTTCCCTATGTAAGATTTCCCCTCTCCGAATTCCATTCAGCCTCGTTTCGTTTAAGTGTTTTATTTTTATGTTTATTTTTATGATTCTTGGCAGCTAACAAAATAGTGGTGGGCATGTGGTCTCTGCTTCCAGATCGCATTGATGGCCGCCCTTGGCGTGCTCGCCAAGATTCGCGTGCCTTATGCGCACACGTCGCTCGAGATCATCCGCATGCGTTATGGAAAGACGGGCCACATTGTGTTCATGGTGATGAACCTGATCAACAATGTGTTTGGCTGTGCATCCATGATCCTGACGGGCTCGCAGCTCATCTTTGGCATCTCGGGCATGAACTTTGCGGCCGCGACAGTCCTCATCCCGCTTGGCGTGGTTCTGTACACGGCCGTTGGTGGTCTCAAAGCGACGTTCCTCACGGATTTCCTGCACACGGCTGTGGCCCTCGTCTTGATCATCTACTTTACCCTGAAAGTGCTCACCCATGATGCAGTGGGTGGCCTGTACGGCCTCTATGACAAGGTCCAGGCCGTGGCTGCAGACAACTACATTCCCAGCAACTACCAGGGCTCGCTGCTTACCATGAAGTCGCAGAATGCCATGATCTGGGGTCTGATTCTCAAGTTTGGCAACCTCGCTCTGGTGGTCATGGACACGGCATTTTGGCAAAAGTCGTTTGCAACCGAAGTCAAGGCTACCGTGCCCGGCTACAACATTGCGGCCGTGGCCATCTTTGGTATTCCCTGGGGCCTTGGCACTGTCATTGGACTTGCAGCCCGTGCCATCCACATGACACCCATCTTCCCGACCTTCCCCGACGAGTTGACCGTTACGGAGATCAATGCTGGCTTTATCATGCCCTACACCGTCAAGGCTCTGATCGGCCCCTCGGGCATCGTGGCCTTTTTCGTGCTCATGTTCATGGCTCTGACCAGCACTGTGTCCAGTTCCATGATTGCAGTGTCCAGTATCCTGTCGTTTGACCTGTACAAGACGTATATCAACCCCAAGGCATCTGACCACCGTCTGGTCAAGGTCAGTCACTTGGCTGTTGTATTCCACGCCTGCTTCATCACGGGCATTGCTATCGCCCTCAACTATGGCGGTGCCGATATGACGTGGATCGGCTACTTCAGACCGATTATTGCCTGTCCTGGTATCATCCCTCTGGGCCTCACTCTTGGTTGGAAGAAGCAGACGACGCTGGCCGCTGTTGTGTCACCCATCTTGGGTTTCCTCACGGGTCTTGCCATCTGGCTGGGCACTGCCTATCATTACTCGGGCGTGATCAACATGGTCAGCACGGAAAACACCCTGCCAGCGCTGTTTGGTGCGTGTGGCTCCTTGTTCTCGCCTCTCATCTACTCCGTCGTGCTGTCTCTCTACAAGCCATACGACTTTGACTGGCGCGAGTTCCTCCGCATTGAGATCCAGGAGCACGACGAGCTTGTCGCCGACAGCTCCGAGGACACGCCTGGCGCGTCCAGTGAGAGCGACCAAGAGGTCAAGCGTGTGCCTCAAACAGGCATAACCACGCCGATCCTTGACGAAAAGACGATCGGCCAGTCCCCAGTTACGTCGGAGATCGTCGCTACGAGTACTCCTCGCAAGCACCAGGGTCTTGTACCGTTGGATGAGATCCAGCACCCCTTTGGTCCCGAGGCCCTCAAGGAGCTCCACTGGTGGCTGCGCATTGCATGGTTCTTTTTTATTTTTGTCGTGCTTGTCACATTCATCCTGTGGCCCATGCCGCTGTACCGGGACTACATTTTCTCCAAGACATTCTTCGCGTCTTGGACAACCGTTGCCATTATTTGGCAGTTCGTGGCGTTCTTCGCGGTGGTGGTGTTTCCCATCTACGATGGCCGTGACGCCATTGCCAAGGGTTCGCGAGGTGTGTACAAGTCGACGCTTGCATTCTTTGGTCGGAAGAAGGCGCAAGAATAGGCAGGGAAAAGGTAGGGGAAAAAGAAGAGCAGAGCACAGACGCATATGCAGCGGCACTACGAGGAAAACACGTGTATCGGACAGTAATGTTGCAGGGGATGAGAAGTCGCGGCCTGTGCTTGTGGCATAGTGTTGCATTCAAACTCATCATGAACTACATGGTTTCATTGTGAATCAAGGCGATGAAGTTCAACGGTTAATTGTAAAATAATTAATAGAAAATAGAATTCAATGGCCAAAGTAAAAAATGAATTAAAACGAATTAAAATGAATTAAAACGAATTAAAATGAATTAACAAAAGAACTTTGAAAACAAAAATAGTACAAAATAATAATAATAATATCTATTGAAGAAAACACTTAGCGACTTTATCGTTAAACTTAATTAACCGAAATGTCAAAGTAAAAGTATGTTTTAAAATGCACTTAATATTAAAATCTAGAAAATCTAGAAAATCTGCATTATCTGCGATCTTGTTCGCCGAGTCGACCCCCCAAACTGCCTAATTTAGACACTTACACGACTTACACATTGGGCCGGTGTCGCTCCCCCACATCTCTGTCGTCACAGACGCCATTCTGACGAGCTCGTGCCATTGCCCCCACCCCGAAGCTACCTTATCTGCATCCACACAGGCGTGCTTACAGTCTCCGATGATGCCATTCGCAATCAGCCACCAGCCTAGAAAACATGCACTTTATCCATTTACCACGAGCACTTGGCAGGAGCTACTCCAATAGCACTTGTTGCCAATGGTCAAATCGACTTATTAACGTCGTCAACGGTGGCTGCGCGCTTGATCGGTCATCCGGGCATGCAAGAGCTGCGTGAAATGACAGGAGCTGTGGAAGCACGAGTTATTACAGTTGCTGCAGAACGCCATGTGCACAAGTGATGATAATAGATGTGGATGGCAAGATACTAGAGAAAAACGTACAAAGTACAAAGTGTATGGGTAGATATATGTTTTAGCGTCTTGCAGTCGCTGTTCAAGTGTTTGCTGCTTGTTGCTTGTTGCTGGTGTTTGGACTGTCCATCTTTTGTTGCCTTTGACCAGAACAGTATTCAGAACAGTATTGTCTTGAACCCTGGAATCTGACCGTTGTCTATTACTTCCTGCAACCTCATTGGCCCGTATACACATCAACATGGGCTCCCTTGACAACCCTGCAGCCGTGCCCGCCGTGGCTGCTCCGGCCGTCCAGCTGGTGGACCGCTTCATCGACGAACCCCGGCCGCTGCGTGTCGCCGTCATCGGTGGCGGTCTGTCGGGCATCACTGCCGGTATCCTGCTGCCGATCAAGGTGCCCGGCGTCCAGCTGACCATCTACGAGAAGAACAAGGAGCTGTCCGGCACATGGCTCGTCAACACATACCCGGGTGTCCGCTGCGACATCCCATCACATGCCTACCAGTCGACATTTGAGCCCAACCCTGAGTGGAAGGACGTCTTCTCATACGGTGCCGAGATTCGCGACTACTGGCAGTCTCTTGCCCGCAAGTACGACGTCTACAAGTACGCACAGCTCGGCAAGCGTGTTGCAGGTGCCGACTGGGATCAGGCCAAGGGCGAGTGGACGGTTACCGTGAGCGACGTCGATACCGAGGCGGAGACCACGGCCGTCTTTGACGTTGTCATTACTGCTGTCGGCCGCTTCAACAACTGGAGGCTGCCCAAGTACCCGGGCATCGAGGACTACAAGGGCCACCTGCGCCATGCCCAGGACTGGGACCCGTCGTTTGACCCAACCGGCAAGCGCGTCGCCGTCATTGGCAATGGTGCCAGCGGTATCCAGCTGGTCACAAACCTGCAAAAGACCGTGGGCCACCTTGACCACTACGTGCGCAACCGCACGTGGATCGCCTCATCGTGGGCCGGTGACGAGCGGCTGCCGACAGCACAGCCCTACTCGCAAGAGCAGATTGACAGTTTCAAGAAAGACCCTGCCGTCTACCTGGCCTTCCGCAAGGACTTGGAGGGACGGTACTGGCGCCGGTTTGCCAACATCTTCAAGGACTCTCCGGAAAACGACCACCTGCGCGAGCACTTTATCGAGATCATGACAAAGCGCAGCGCGAAGAAGCCCGAGCTCATCAAGGACCTGATCCCCGACTTCTCGCCCAACTGCCGTCGTCTGACACCGGGCCCAGGCTACCTCGAGGCCCTGACCGAGGACAATGTCGACTACATCCGCGACCCGATCACGCGGTTCACGGAAAAGGGCATCGAGGCTGCCGACGGAACGGTTCGTGAGGTGGATGCCGTCATCTGTGCTACCGGTGCCGACCAGAGCCAGGCTCCGCCGTTCCCTGTCCGCGCCAACGGAAAGGAGCTGGCAGACGTCTGGGCGAGCAAGGGCCACCCGTACACCTACTTGGGCACAGCCACGCCTGGCTTCCCCAACCTGTTCTACGTGCTGGGCCCCAACAGCTCGGGCCCGTCGGGCACTGTGCCCCAGAGCGTCGAGACCCAGCTGAGCTTCGTGTCGCGCATTCTGCGCAAAATTGGCCACCAGGGCGTCAAGTCCATTGCCCCGCAAGAGGCCGCAGCCGACGAGTTTGAGGCCTGGGCTACCGTGTTCTTCAGCAAGACGGTGCTGTCCGAGTCGTGCAGCTCGTGGTACAATGCCGGCAACCCGGGCGGGTTCATTAGCGGCATGTGGCCCGGCAGCTCGGCACACTTGTCCGTGGTCCGTCGCGAGCCACGCTGGGAGGACTGGGACTACACATACATTACAGACGACACACAAAAGGGACCGCAGAACCGCTTTGCCTGGTACTTTGGCAACGGCTGGACCAAGAAGGAGTCGGACCCAGAGTCTGACATTGTGGCGTACTTGCACGTGCCGGGCACTGTTGATCTCAAGGACGTGCACGAGAGCTGGCACTCTATTCCCTAGTTTAAAATAATGCAAGGCAATACAATAAATTTACCGAAATAAACGAAATAACCAATGCGATGAGACAGTGGACTGGGTATTCTTTCCTAATCGATCATGGCGTCTGCTAGAGTCAGACATGGGCCGGCACTTGCATCTTGCGTGACAGCGATTGCAACGCCAAAGCTAACGCGACTGGTGATAGAGGTGTCAGAGTTATTTGAGAGTTACAGATTTTTTACAAGCTTTTACTACAATGGGATAGTGAAAAGGAGCATTGAAGATAAATCAAGCGGATGCAAAAGAACAAATGAGAGAAGCAGTAATGGCATGTGGAGAAAGGGCGAATAACACCAAGTAAAACACAAGAAAACACAAGCCAATACAAAAAATACCCACTCCCCCCCAATAGATCGACATAGGAGCGGTGGTGTGCTCTGCATGGGTTGGTTGCGTCAACGTCAAAGTTGTTTAGACTCTTGTTAGGCTGCTGTTAGGCTGCTGTTAGACTGCTATTAGACTGCTATTAGACTGCTACCAGACTGCTACCAGACTGCTACCAGACTGCTATGGACTGCCGTTCAATATCGATGTGGTAATGTTGTATTGGAAAAGTAGAAGAATGTTTCGAGAAGAGATTAAAAACATAAAGAGACAAGGTGAATCTCGGCATGAAATCAATAGTCAATAATCAATACCGTGAGCGAAGGAAAAAGATTCTGCAGTGTAACTGAATTAAAACGCTCCTGGAGATCGGAGCCGTAGTTGATATTGGACTTTGCATGTATTGAGTAGACCTTGACACCGCGAGATAAGACCGAAAGCGAGAACGTACTGAGTAATAAGTCAATAACATCTGAGAAAGGAAATGTAAATAAAAAGACAAAATAAAAGTGCTCGATGACGAGACCGCTACAATCAGGCATTGCCAACGGCGAGCCATGTGGAAAGGGAATCTTCCCCGTCCCGAGCTGTCAATACGTTGACTTTTCGTTGACTTTTCGCGTACTTTGAGTACTTTAAACACTTCGGAGCTTGAGTAATAACAGTCTCCATGCAGAATGGTAGAGTCCAGACTCCAGAACAATGGCACGCTCGGCGCGCACCGATGGCACAATTCGATAACTCGTGGCAAAGTAGAAAGAGTCTGGTAATCCAAGGAGAGTACAGAGCAACGGATCTAACCATTGACAGACTCTGCAGGGTGCCTTGCGCGGTCGTGCAGAATGTAAAATAAAGGGTCCGCCCTTTTCTTTATTTTTTGGTTCATCCTTTTGTCGTTTTTGTTTTTTCCTACTCTTTTGTCTCTTGTCGCTTTTTTACTCTCCGTCACTATTCCCGACTTTGTGATATAGTCTGTGACACTTGCGACTCCAAGTCAGCATCACCAACATCACATCGAGTCTTGGCTTCACTTGCCTTGCATTCTCTAATCTTTTCTTATTTTTTTTCTTTCTTTTCTTTCTTTCCTTTCTAATACAATGTCGGACACCAAGCATGGCGCGCAGACGGCTGCGCCCTCCAAGGAGGAGCAGGCCAAGTACCCCGTCAAGTGGTACCGCTCGACCTTTTACAACATTACCATTCTCGGCCTGTGCAACTTCTCGGCCCCCGGTATCTGGGGCGCCATGAACTCGCTCGGTGCCGGTGGCTCTCAGTCGCCTGAGCTTGTCAACGCGGCCAACGCCCTGACGTTCTGTCTCATGGTCGTGTCCTGCTACTTTTCAAGTGCCATGGTGCGCTACATTGGAATCAAGGGCGCCCTCATCTTTGGCACCCTCGGCTACGCCCCCTTTGCTGCTGGTCTCTACACCAACAACCGCTTCGGTACCGAGTGGCTGGTGCTTCTGGGTGCTGCCCTGTGTGGTATCTCGGCCGGTGTCTTTTGGATGGCCGAGGCTGCCATTGCCATTGCCTACCCCGAGCCCTGGAACCGTGGCAAGGCCCTGGGCTACTGGCTGACGTACCGTCTTGGTGGCCAGATCCTCGGAGGTGCCATCAACCTGGGTCTCAACGTCGACAACGACAAGGCCGGCAAGGTCTCGTACACTGTCTACCTCGTCTTTATTGCTCTGCAGGCCGCCGGCCCCATTGTTGCCCTGTTCCTGAACAAGCCCGACCAGGTCCAGCGCCGCGACGGCCGCAAGGTGAACTTGGCGATTGTCGAGAACCCGTGGAAGGAGATCCGCGCGACGACGCGCCAGTTCTTCACCCCCAAGTTCCTCCTGATTGTCCTGTTCATTGGCCAGGCTGTCTTTGCTGAAGCTGTCTACTTCACCTACCTCAGTCGTACGTTTTCCCCTGCTACCCGTCGTGTTATATACTTTTTTTATGAGTCCGAGGACTTCCTGTTTTGGCAATGTGTTTTCTCCGATACTAACATCTCCGCTACCCAGTGTGGTTTACTGTCCGCTCCCGCGCTCTGGGATCTTTCCTGTCTGGCATCGTGGCTGTCGCCTCCGGTAACCTCTTGGGCGTAAGTCTCATCACATCATCCCCGATATCTCCCAAAGAAGAAATACTCGGAGATGGTATTTGTTCATTATTATTCTGCTCGTTCATGATTACTAACGTTTCAGCTCTGGATTGACCGCAACTCGATTGCCCTGCGCGTGCGTGCCCGCGGCGCCTTTGGCGTCATCACTATCCTCCAGGGTGCCTGGTGGATCTGGATCACTGTCAACGTCACCAAGTTCCGCCAGACCCAGCCCACCTACGACTGGAACGACTCTGGTTTCGGTGCTGCCTTTGGTGTCTACGTTTTCTTGACTATTGGCTTCCAGATCAACTACATGTTCCTCTACTTTATCATCCACAACCTGGCCGACGACGAGCCGGAGATTATCCGCTACTCTGCCCTGCTCCGTGGAACCGAGTCCGCCTGGCAGGCAGTCAGCTACGGCCTGACCTCCGTCACTCTCTTCGCCGAGGTTGGTGCTGTCTACCTCAACTTTGCTCTCTGGGGTCTCTCTCTGGCTCCCGCTTGGCTCGTTATCCGTCACTTCGGCTCCAAGCTGGACTCTGCCGAGTCGAGCCCTGACAGCGAGTCGGTCTCGGATGTTGCCCAGCCTGCTGTTCTGTCGCAGGAGCCTCTGAAGAGCGAGTAATTTTGGCACTGGAAAAAATATATATAGACTGGAGTAGAAATGCGGTGGATATAGCTCAACTCTAGATTCATCATAATTTACACAACACTGTTGTGCATTTATTTATCTTGCATCTCAAACTGCAGCATGTGATTCAATGTTAAAGACGCCTTTTAAATAATAATGGTAACTTTTATCTAAAACAATTACAAGTTTTATGGAGCAAAATCTAAAAATTAAATTGAAAGCGACAGAATCATATGCTATTTTGAGCAGAAATAACCAAACAGACCAAACAAAAACAAGAGTATATCCATGACCTCTAAACGTAATCACATTTTTAATCAAATCATTTTATGCAGAATGCAATCATGCCTCATCGCCTAGCCGAATAACCAGGCGGCCACCGCTGATCTCTCCCGCGCGCATACGGTCTAGGCCGGCATTGACACTACCCAGGCCCTCATCCACACCGGCAATCTGCGGTGGCACAATCTTTCCAGCAGCCAGCAGACGCTCCAGCCAAGAGCAGAGAGCCTCGCCAATGTCGGGGACCTCGTGGAACAGCTTGATGGGAACGTTGTGGTAGACGCCACCCTCGGGTGGTGCTCCCTTGGGCAGACCAGTCAGGCCGACCAGGTGGGACTGGAACTGTGTCTTTTCAGGTTCTGAGCAGGGAGTCGTAGGCGGCGATAGCGGGCGGGTGGTCGTAGCTTTTAAGGACGCGGTGTCGGGTGAGCAGGCAAGGGCCTTGAGCAGCCATGCGGATGTCTCACGACCGCGAGTGTCGAAGCCGAAGCGGAGCTTGCTGCCGAGGTTGGCACGCAGAATAGAAACAGCGCGCTCGGGGTCGTGGCTGTCAACGACCAGGTCGGGCCGGCACACCGCGGAATCGTGGCCAGCAAGACGCAGACCGTGCTTGGCCTTGTCTACAATAGCGGCGACCTTGAGGCCGGCAATGCGGGCCAGCTGGATGGCCAAGTGTGCAGAGGTTGATGATGCGCCCCAGATGGCGACCCAGTCGCCAGGCTGTGCGCGCTCCGTCTCTGATATACCCGACAGGCACTCGTCACGGATGTCGTCGGGCAGCAGTGTCTCGGGGTTGGGGAGCTTGCGGATAAAGTGCAGCAGATCAGGGCCGTTCTCGACGTCGGTGAAATCGACACCCATGTTGACACCAAGGGCCAAGATGGCGGCCACAAAAGCGACACCTATTGTGGCGCCGGCTTCATACGAGATGTGAGGAGGGAGGCGGACAGTGTTAAAGTCCCATGCGACAACATATTCCTGGTAGGCGCCCTTTCTCATGTCCCGGTAGTCGGTGGAGATGGCCAGCACACGGTCGCCGGGCTGCAGACGTGAGACGCCAGTGTTGAGACGCACAACATCACCAGCAAGCTCACGGCCAGAGATGCATGGCAGTTCCGGAATACCAAAGTTGAAGTCACTGTTATGTTAGTATCAAAGATATTAGTGTGCATCTGCACGAGTACACAATACCATGTCATCATGTTTCGGAGTACTCACGGTGACTTCCAGTCAATAGGGTTCAAGCTGATAGCCCGCGTCTGAACCAGCAGCTCGCGATCATGGATAAAGGTTGGGACAGCATAGTTATGCGTCACGTGGTAGGGCTGCTTGGGAGCATGCAGCAACAGCACCCGCTGTGACTCGGGGATCTGAGGGGGTGTCGTAGTCATTTTGCTCGGCGTGTATGGTTGTGAATGGCCAGGTGTTTGGGCAGTGACCGGTGTAGCTGTGGGAGCAGGAGTGGTGTTTGAGTAAGGGGCAGCAAGCTGCTTGCGAGTGGCGCGGAAGCAGAAAAAACAAGACATGTGAGAGGAGGACCGACAAATGACGAGCAAGAGAACACAAAGACACGGAGCAGGAACCAAAAGATAAAAAAGAGAGGTTATAGAAGATCAGGTCATCAAGAGGCAGGACACATACGATTCTTGTATACTATCAGACCGATATCGATATCAGATAGCCTTCCAATAGAGGGATTGTGTAAATCTGCGCAAAAAATGAAACAAAACTAAAGAGGGAAATATATCACTACGCAAAAATAATGCCTCCGAGCTTGGTGTATAGTGTCATAGCACGTTAGAATTCAAAATAAAACCATAGGGCCAGGCCATGCGATCACAACTTACAGCCGCCACCTGGGACCCTGCCTGTGCTGACATATCGTAGGCTCCCACCATGGGGCAGCTGGGCGGTAAAAGTCCCCGTGGAATAGTTGATACGTTCGTTCCTACTTAAGCCATCGCTCAACTAGGAAGAATGCTGCGACCGGGTAGCTGGCCGACGAGCAGCAGCATGCAACAAAACACTTCCAGAGCTGTTGGCTCTGGCCTATCAGACTACACGCATTCAGCCGGGCGGATCCGTGCACTAAACTGCCTGATACGGGAATTCTTTTACACGAGCAAAGTATGGCGCAACCGTTGTCGAATATTGTTCCATCCGGGCCCGTAGGGTGGGTACCGGCGAGGTGGGACCCGCGCCATCGACGCCACGATTGCGAAATCCAAGCTTGACACGCTTTTGTTGACAACCCCTGCAAGCACCAGCTAGCAGCTCTTAGCAGCACGACTTTAAGTGCATTGTGATTTTATATTCTACTTGTTCAACCTTGGTTCACTTAGATTCAACCCCCGTCCCTTCCGCCACGAGCACGCCGGGCCTCCGTTGTTCGGATTGCACTATATCGTCTTTGATAGTCTTTGATAGTCTTTGATAGTCTTCAATAGGCCTTGGTAGTCTTCGGTCGTCCTCGGCACAACAGCTTTCATTGGTTTTCACGGCCGCCCGATTGGATGCCTTCGGATGCTCGCTAGACCAATATGGATAATTTCTAGAGTAACTAGGCATTTTTCAACATGGCATGTGTTTGACCATTGTCTTGGTTGGGCCTTGGAGGACTGGTCCTCAACGCCATGGCGAGTCGTGCACAAGTCGTAAGATGTACGCTGTGTTGATATATTCCCGAGTCGTGCGCGAACAGCAAAGTCTCAACCGCAAATAAAAAATACAGGTCTAACCCTTTTAACTATATTTTCGCTGTCGTCATTTGGACTTGGACAAATAGACTACCAGTGTCCCTCTTTTGCATCTTGATTTGTTATTCCCTCCTTACCTTTATCCATCTTTTTTCGTTACACTCTTGCTTATTGCTTGCTTTCGCTATCTCCTCCCCTCCCCAAACCTACCAACACCATATCGGTTCAGTAAGCAGCAATGGCGACCCAGAATGGCGTGTCCGGCGGAAAGAAACGCCTCGTGGTGAATGCCTTTGTTGAGATGTGTACGTTGCTATCTCCCCCACACCTCTATTGCAATTTGCTTTTGCGCCTTTTTGCTTTTCCTGCTTTTTGTACAGCTCAGTACGACATCAAGCATATCACGTGACAGATAACGACCTCGACTGTCATTATCTCACTGTTTGTGCATATGCGTTATGCGACATGATTTGCATATGCAGAATGTCCAGCATGAGGACGTGCATATGTTGATACCAGACGTGCGGCTGACACTCTAATAGGCAGTGGTCACCAGTCTCCTGGTCTTTGGAGACACCCTGACGACGAGTCTGCTCGCTTCGACGATATCGAGCACTGGGTCGAGCTGGCAAAGATCCTGGAAGATGCCAAGTTCCATGGTGTCTTTATTGCTGATGTGCTCGGTGGCTATGATGTCTACAAGCAGTCCCTGGAGCCCTCTATCATCACTGGTGCCCAGTGGCCCGTGACCGAGCCCCTGGCTATTATCTCAGCCATGGCCGCTGCTACCAAGTCTATCGGCTTTGGCGTCACCGTCTCGACTACCTACGAGCAGCCCTACCACCTGGCCCGTCGCCTATCCACCCTGGACCACCTCACCAAGGGCCGGTAAGTCTTATCACTTGTCATGCATGCCTTATAAATCAAACAAGGACACAAGCTAACGATATAGTCTGGGATGGAATGTATGTCAACATGAGTCTACTACATGACACAATGCGTGCATGAACTAACAAGGCATAGATTGTGACAAGCTACCTCGACTCGGCTGCCCGCAACATGGGCCGTGCCGAGCAGCCTGCCGTAAGTGTTTTTCACCCCCTGTCTTGAACGAGATGAGAAATTGCAGATGAAGTTAATTAACACCCCCCAGCATGATGATCGTTATGCACAGGCCGAGGAGTACATGCGAGTCATGTACAAGCTGTTCCAGTCATCGTGGCGCGATGATGCTGTCGTGCTAGACCGTGCTGCCGGTGTCTTTACCGACCCGACCCGCGTCCGTACTATCGACCACGTGGGCAAGTTCTTTTCCGTCCCTGGACCTCACATTGTGCACCCCAGCCCTCAGCGCACACCCCTGCTCCTCCAGGCAGGCACCTCGCGTGCTGGCAAGCAGTTTGCTGCACAGCACGCCGAGGCCATCTTCCTGTCGGCCCATGCCGCTGAGGCCTGCGCTAAGAGCGTCGCCGATATCCGCCAGCTCGCCAAGGAGTCCTATGGACGTGACCCCAACAGCATCAAGGTGCTGGCCCTTGTGACCCCCATCATTGGCCGCACCGAGGAGGAGGCAAAGGCCAAGCTGGCCGACTACCGCCAGTACGCATCCACCGAGGGTGCCCTGGCCCTGTTTGCTGGCTGGACTGGCATGGACCTGGACAAGTATGGCGATGATGAGGAGCTGCGCCAGGTTGAGAGCAACGCTGTTCGCTCAACTGTCGAGGCCTATGCCAAGTTCTCGCCACCCGGCACCAAGTGGACCAAGCACACCGTTGCAGAGCACGTCGCCCTCGGCGGCAACGGCCCGATCTTGGTCGGTACCCCGGCCCAGGTCGCTGACGGTCTTGAGAGCTGGGTCGACGAGGCCGACGTTGATGGCTTCAACTTTGCCTACGCCTTGTTCCCCCAGTCGTTCAAGGATATCATTGAGCTCCTGCTTCCCGAGCTGAAGCGCCGCGGTCTGTTCTGGGACGACTACGCTGTCCCCCAGGGCACCTACCGTGAGAACTTTTACGGCACTGCTGGCCAAAAGGTTCCTCCCGCAGAGCACGTTGCCTCTACTTTCCACTGGAAGGCTGGTGTGCCTGCATCCGAGCACTCTATTCCCGAGCAGTAAATGCATGGGTTAGTGTTTAAAAAGTAAATAAAAACTGGATTAAATAATGCGATAAAATCACCTTCTACCATGTCGTGCTTTCTTTGTGAAAATCTAAACTTTTATTTAAAAATATTTTGCTATGAAAAGCTAATATTGGAAATTGTTTTATTAAATAAAATGAACTGAAAAATGATACAATTTTATGAATCAAAATATTAAAAATTGAAACTTATTTCACAATTTCAATTCTTTTTTTCGCATGAGGGCACTTTGAATTCTATTTTTATTTGATGTGCTAAAATAATGGCGGTTAAAAACCCCCCGAAAAAACACTGTTCCAACTCTACAAATAGTGAGAATTACAAAGATATCTTGTTAGAAAGTAGGTGGCGTTAAATTGTACAAGGTCACAGCATCAAGAAAGTAGAGTAAAGTGAAAATATTTCCATTCAGAACCGAAACAATTTGTTCGTAACCCATTAAATCCTATATACATGTACAATAACAAAACAAAATGAAAAATGAAATTTCAAAGCTTTTACTCTGCATCCAGAGGGCAGACAGGTGCGGTGTCGTTCACCTGGATACCACCGCGCTTCAGCTCATGGCTGTCGGGGTACGGCAGCGACCAACCACCCTCAGTCTCGGGCGTTGACAGCCACAGACGCAGCAGATGGCGACGGGGGGCCGGAGCCGGGTAGTCCTTGTAGGCAGTGCGGGCGTGCAGCAGGTGTGTGTTGCTGACAATTTGAATGTCACCGACCTCGAGGATCATGTGCAGGGCGAGGCGCTGGCAGGTATCCTCGAGCACCTGCATGGCGTGCTTCTGGGCATCGCTCAGGGGGGGAATAATACCGGCATCAGAGAAGCGAGTCAGCGAGCGGACGTAGTAGGGGTCCCACTTGATGTAGACGCGGCCCTTGCCCTCGGGCTCCAGGTAGAAGACGGCCTGCTTGATGTAGGGCTCCTCGCCCTCGGAGACCTCGCCCTTGCGGTCAAAGTACCAGATGGGCTGGGTCAGGAGCTCAGCAACATCGGGGTTCTCCTTCTGCAGAGTGTTCCAGACGTTGTGGATGCTGACAATATCACTCTCGCCGCCCTCCAGAGCACGGTGGACGCAGAGAAGACCGACAAGGTCACCGTTGTCGGCGTGGAAGAACTGACGGGCAGTGGTGCGGTAGATGCGCACACGGTGGATCTGGGTCGGGTCATCACCGACATCCTTGACGTGGCCCAGAACGTGACCGCGGCCGTTTTGGGAAACAAAGTAGCCCAGGTAGGTGCCGAGACCCATGTAGGCGACAGCGTTCTTGTGGTTGCCCCAAACGTCGGCAGGGAAGCCCTTGAACAGAACAAAGCCCTTGCCGTTGATCAGATCCTCACGAACCTCGAACAGGTCCTTGGACAGGATGGGGAGGGGGAAGTTGCTCTTGGAGATACCAGTGAGTGGTGTACCGGCGGCAATAAAGGCATCGGCCGTATCACTGAGCTCCTTGATCTGCTCCTCGGTGAAGCGGTGGACCCAACGCTCGGGCTGGTTCTCGTAGTCCTCCTTGTGCCACAGAGTTGGGCCGGTAATCTCCTTGGGGAACTGAGAGTATGGCCGGATGCGCTCCGGGGCGGGGTTGTGCTGACCAGATGTGCGGATGCCATCGGGGAAGATGGAACGAGGCGCCTGGTCGTTCTGACGCTTTGTGACGGGGGCGGGAGTGGCCGAGGGGGCCTCGGAGACCAGAGCACCGGGTGCCATGATGAATGTATGTGAGGGAGTGGGTGTATGTGTATGGGGGTATATGGAGTTAGAGTTAGAGTTAGAGTAATGAGATATGAGACTGAGCTTGATGAAGATTAGATCGGACAGACTAGAGACGTCGAGGAGGACGACTGTTCTTATAGAGTTACAGACAATATCTTCTAGAAGAATCAAAGACTATATTTTATTCAAAGACAACCGGTCACCCGAGATTGCCATCTACCGTAAATAGACAAAACGGCGAATAAAGAAAAAAAGCATAAAAACGCGATCCCGATGTCAAACAGGCCATCCTGGGCACTGCCCATCCACTACCATCCACTGCCATCCCAGCTACAGACGTCACCAGGAGCCAATCCCGATGTAGGAGCAGCTTCATAGTGAGCAGATGTCCACCGAATCGTCCCAAACGCCATTCTAGGCAATTCGACGTCAGAAACAAGACGCCGTTTAGATCGCCGTCCAACGGGGTTTTCGATGCTATGCGTTTTGAATACCAGCCTTTCGGGCGTTTTGGCATTGTTTTATCAGTCGGAGAAAATGTCGACATCAATCTAGACATGACGTGCTCGCTAAGAATTGGCACCATGCGAAAATGACTAAGCTAGACAGGGGGGGAGCAGTAGAGCAAAAACCAAGCAAACGGGAAGAAAGACCAATCTCACATCGGCAATGACTAGTCCATGCCCCATATTTTATATCGGTGGTGCCCCACACCTCCATGCCGGCGACGACCCACCAAAACGTGCGAGGGAGGGGGAGGAGGCCAAGCTCAGCTTCATGTCGTATTTTCTTCAATCCCGAGCTCCATCAGTACAGTCAAACTACCATCTGATAAGCAATTGAAGCACAGACACGATCGGTGAAAATTTCTTATTCTTGTATTCTCATTTTTACATTGTTCAAAGGGCAAAATCATATTCGCTATCATTCATCGCTTATCGAAACAACTTAGGCACTCTCGCTGGGGACCGTGGCAGTGGCAGCATCGGCTGCCGGCGCGGCGTTGCCCGATGCGCCCTTGGCCTCGCGCTTCTTGATGCCCTCGTACACACGGGGCAGGATATACCGGCCGTAGTCGACAACATCGTTGTAGTTGTCGTAACCACGGATGGAGACCAGCTCACAGCCGAGGTCGACGTAGTCAAGGATGGCGTCGGCCAGAGTCTGGGGCGAGCCGACCAGGGCGGTCGAAGCACCGCGAGCGTTGGTGGCGGTCACGGTGGGGTACCACAGAGCGCGGTCCTGGACGTCGCCGCGCTTGGCAATCTCCAGCAGGCGCTGCGAGCCAACGTTCTGGGGCTCGCCGCTGCCAGGGTTGAAGTTGCGGTACTGCAGGGCCTCCTTGTTGCCGTTCAGAACGTCCAGAGTGTGGTGAGCCTTGGCCCAGGCAAGCTCCTCCGTTTCGGCCAGAATGGGACGGAAGGTGACCCAGATGCGGGGCCTGTCAGTGCGGCCGGCCTTCTCGGCCTCGGCGTAGATGCGGTCAATCTGCTCCTTAGTGTCCTTGAGGGGCTCGCCCCAGAGACCAAAGATGTCGGCCAGAGAGCCACCGACGCGGTACGCCTCGGGGGAAGAACCACCAACGGAGACAGGAATGGTCTTGCCGTTCACGGGGCGGACACGGTTGGAGTAGTTCTTGAACTGGTAGTAGGTGCCGTCCCAGTCGAAAGCCTCGGGCGACGCCCATGCGCGACGCAGAATCTTAATGTACTCCTCCAGACGGCCGTAGCGCTGCTCCTTGGTCAGGAAGTCACCCTCGCGGGCCTGCTCGGTGTCGTTGCCACCGGCGATAAAGTGGACCACGGCACGGCCATTGCTCAGCTGGTCGAGGGTGGCTAGTGCCTTGGCGGCAACAGTCGGGTAGATGGTGTTGGGGCGTAGGGCAATGATGATCTTGATGTTCTTGGTCACGGCAGCAATGTAGGCACCCTGGGTAAAGGGGTCAAATCCACCGGCATCGTACGGCAGCAGAGTGTACTTGAAACCATAGTCGTCAAGAGTGCGGGCGTAGCGGGTGAGCCACTCGGGATCGGCAGGTGCTCCGGCCTTAGGGGCCAGATCAGTGCTGTCGTTGGGGAAGGTCAAGCTGATGAATTCGGTCGGCATGATGGCGGTTGTGTAGATACTGTTTTTGAAATAATCAAGAGGGTATCAATGGTGAGAATGCAAATCTTCAAATCAAGCAACCCTTCAAATGTAGACACTCGAGGCCGTATAGTTATATTCTCGATGACGTCCCATACACGCAGCTCGCGAGGCCCTACATGCTACTCCGCGATGGCGTCAACCACCAGATAGTCGCGTTTTGATTATGAAGCGATGATGTGATTACCCCACGGTTCCAATGAGATTTATAATACGCCCGCCATAATGCAGACGACTGGCTATGAGCACAGAGCTGGAGCTTGCGTGAAACAAAGCTCCGAAGTAAAAGTCCTCCTTAAACTTTATTTTTGGTAGTCTAGGCAAATCTTACCATAGACTGGCCGCTTCTCTACAACATTATCCCCCGGCTGCAAGATGTTCCAAGCTATGTGGGACGACACCCTCGGTGACGTGCTTACAATACGGGAAACGTCTAGTCCTTTTTTGTTTCGGATAGGTACACCGTGTACATCCAGCCCATCGTAGGAGTGAGAGTGAGTGACTCGACAATGTGTATGACACGCCCATTTCCCCGATAGCATAGTGATAGCTTTCTGCGACTCCGAACACAGGCGCGAAAAGGCGAAATAAATTTGAAAGTTGTACCATTGTGTATGGCATGACTTGACAAATTGCGTGGAATAATCGTTATCAGATCAAAGGGTCTTTTGCTTGTGAATGGCATGATATGTACAACGTTTCTTCCAAGTCATGACTCAGTACTGATAGTACTTCGACGGTCTTGGCAGCCCTATCACGATACGAGTGCTTGTAGATATTAACTAGTTTTGGCCAGATTATAGTCCGAAGAGGTTTGCTGTACTTTTTCTACTGTAATGTCGCCATCCCGCTATACTCGTATAAGATGCTGCTGATGTGGTCGAATCTATTGATATCCGAGTGCGGATAGTCCTTGCGAACATGCAAGCCCGGCCAAATCATCAAAATAACTCACCCAGTTGGTAGGAAGGGCTGCGGCATTAGGAACAGGCGCCTGCGGACTGGTTTGTCAAGTGGCAACAGGCAGCTGCTTCGCAGCTGTGCCACTGTCCCGACTATCAACATCGTGGGTATGAGATGCTGGAAAGCATGACACAGTGTGCTCTAGAGTAGAAGTAACGACAGCTGCGTGTTTGCTCACAGCTTGTTGTCCGTGTTCTTGCCCAGAACCATGACTGCCACTAGTAACATCTCGCAAAGGCGGGAGACAACCGCTTGCATATGATGTTACCAGTGAGGGCCGGGCATATGACTAGTCATGGAGTGTCTTGTGTGTCAGCCGGAACAGTGGCAATGAATGGGGACATCGCCTTGCTCTGTTAATATCTTGCCTCTTATAGCATGGCCGTCACTCTCAATAGCAGGTTCGGCGCAGATAGTTACCGCGGAAATCTAGCCACTCACTCGCCGGTATCTTAAATAGTACGGACCTCGAACACTACCTGTTCAAGGACAAAATTACAATACTGCCGATGTCTTGAAAACTTATCAAGGCTGTCCTAGCTCTCCGTCCGAAGCACAACTTCGGGGATCCACCGGCCGACAACCCTAACAATTCATGCACGCACTAGACCGCCCCGTCATAGACGACCTACCCGTGGGAGTGGTATGCACTCAGCTTGACCCGTGATGTCAAGCAGAACGCAGCCGAGGCCGTCTAGATTCTTGACAAGGCCGCAGAGACCAGCCGGCCATTCCACCTGACTGTTGGATTCCGGGATCCACACCGTGATGAAACACGAGGCGGGCTTGGTAATAAGGGTGCCGACCCCAATGGCCCTGATGGTGATGTTCGGCACATCCCTGTACCCGACTACAAAGAGAGCGATGTAGTGATTCCGGGTTTCATCAGCGATGTGCCAGAGCTACGAACAGAACCAATCGAGTATTACAAGGTCATCAGCCGGCTTGATGCGGGAGTTGGGATGCTGCTTGAAGAACTTGACAAGCGCAATCTTGCCGACTATACACTGGTCATTTCTATCAGTGACAACGGTGTCAATTCCAAAACAACACTCTATGATGCTGGCGTGCGGCTACCTCTGCTCGCTCGCAGGCCTGGCAACACGGAAGCTCAACAGGGTGGCATCAACCCGAACATGGTCTCGTGGATTGATATCCTTCCGACATGTCTCGACTGGGCTGCTGGATCTCAGTCTCAGACCATCACTACACCTTACAAAAGGACAGGCGCCCAAGCGTGTCGGCAAATCGTTTCTGTCAATTCTTGACTCACCAGACGTGCTGCCGGAAGACAAATGGCAGCCACATGTATTTGGCTCGCACACTTTTCACAAAGCACAAAACTACTGACCAACACGCTTTATGCACGATCACCAGTACAAGGACCACCGCAACGTTGCCTGGAAGCTCGACTTTCCATTTGCGACAAATCCCTATGACAGCTTGAGTTGGGAAGGTCGCCGCAATCGACCTCGCAACCCGACAGCAAAGGCGATGAGGCCACTACTGACACACGGGAGCTGATGATTGGCCGCTGCTGTCTGCAGAGCTACGTCTACCGTGGTGCCGAAGAGTTGTTTGATCTCAAAGCTGATCCTGAGGAGGTCAAAAACCTGGCCAACGACACGGCCTACGAACCGATTTTGCGCCGCATGGGGACCCAGCTTGATAACTGGCAGTACCAAACTGATGATGTGTGACTATTCTGCGATGGAGTCAGTACCATAACAACGGCCAAAGCACAGACGCAAGGAGGCTTAAAGCTGCCAAGCCGGTTTGATTTTGATGCCAATAAGCCCAATCACACAAAGTAGATGCTGAACATCTAGATTATAGCTGTCAATCTAACGAAAACCTCTACTTTTATTTGTAATCAATTTAGTAAACAAAACTAGGCAAAACTCCATTGTACAGTATCTCTGATATCCATGAAAAATATCTTTTCATATAAAATAATCGGAGATTTACAAAACTAAATAACAAAATAAGTAAGAAAATGGTATTCTACCGCCGCATGTCGTTGTTTGGTATCCTCGTGCTGCCGTGGTATTTTTCATTTGCCTGGCGTATGTCCTGACCTCATCGCACTCGTGGTGTGTAAACTAAATGATAAAAAAGATAATAAAATAGGTATTGGGAATGGGAATGAAGTGAAGAGAATGTAGAAAATGTAGAAGATAAGATAAAACAAAATAATGAAATAATGAAATAATAAGAGAAATAAGGAGATAATAAAGAAAACATAATATAAAATCAAAAGAGACTAATGACTGTGCCGCTCTACCTCGGCGTAGTTCAGGTCCAGTCCCAGACCAGCGCCACCAACATGATGCAGATCCAGCGACGGCAAGCCTTGGTGTCCCCGACCCGACTGGTGCTGCTGCGTATGGAGCTGAGGCTGGTATTGGTGGTGCTGATGCTGGTCTAGCGGGCTGGTGTAGGCGTAGGGAGCTATGCTTTGCGAGAAAGATGCCATAGATCCGACTCCAGCAACTCCCGCTACTCCCACACCAGACTGCGCCGTGTAGTTGCCCGTCGCATCAGACGGGCTTGTGCTTGTGCCGCTCGGCGTTGTCGTCGAGTGCGGGTTGGGCGTTGCGTGTGTGCGGGGACTCGTATCGGTGGTGGATATGGTGTTGGCGTACAGCGGCCGATAGTCGTTGATGGACGACGGCGACGTTTGCAGTCCGCTTCCATAGGAGAACGCATGCGGGGACTGCCGTGTCGAGGGCGACTGTTGCGTGTCGATACGGTGGAGCTGGTGGTGCGAGTGGTGCGTATGGCCCGTGTGGCCGCCGTAGCCCAGGGCTGATAGGTTGGTCGGCTGCATCGCAGACAAGCCGTACGACGCTGTGCCGACTGTGCTCACAGGCATCTGCATGTGTGCTGCTGTTGTGCCGTACATACTCGATACACCGTATGGGTTGGTCGTGATGACAGATGCCACAGACGAAACCGGTGCGCCTGTGACCATTTCATCGCCAATCATTCGCCGCCGCTTCGAGAAACTGCTGCTGTCGGTATCGTACGAGGCGTAGCTTGTTGATGGGTCGAATCCCGCCGCAGTCAGGCTGACGCCGTACGACGTGTCGTCGGTACTGCTTGTGCGACCGCCGATCGACCGCCGGCTGATGGACGCTACAGGTCCAACCGCGTCGCGCTGATCTTGCTTGCGCGTAAAGTCGGCAGCCGTTGCATTTCGTTTGCGACTCGATATGCTCCGCGAGTCCTTGCGCAGACGCAGACGCACGCCCTGGTCGCTAAAGGAGCGCGTCAGGAACGTGGATTCGGCTAGGCCAGGAAATGATTTTGTCGGGTAGACCTGGAAGGGCTGGGAGACGATGGACGTGATGTGCAGGCACTCTGTCCGCTGCATTTGGTAGAGGGTAAAGAGGAGCCGAAACTTGCCCTCGGCTTTGCAGCTGAGGTCTCCAAAGACAAAGAAGCCACCGTCCTGGTTGTCGGTGTCCTTGAGGCGGTGCAAGGAGGACACGGCGGTCCCGATCAAGTGGCTGGCCAAGGGATCCTTGGTAGACGAGTCGTCGCCCTTGACGAGGGAGCAGGACATGAAGTAGTACGGGCTCTGGAGAAAGTGCTGGTTGGGATCTTTTTTTGTGCTGACTTTGAGCTGGAGAATGGGCGGCGGGTCGATGGGTTTGCGGTCGGCCTTGTCTTTGCCCAGCGCCACGCGGGCATGTTGGGGCTGCTGCCGGATTTCGAGCATATAGTCGGGCACCTCTTCCTCTTTTGTATTCAGAGGTGGCGGCTGCTGCTGGTGAATGCCTAGACTGCTGCTGATGTTGCCAATACTGCCGTTGAGGCTGCCGCTGAAGCTGCCGCCAATGCTGCTGATATCGCTGATGCTATTGATGTTGTTGATGTTGCTGAAGCCGTGGGAGGTGTCCGCATAAGGCGTGTAGGTCTGTAGATGGCCGCTCATGGATGATGGCGAGAGCGAGAGAGACAGGGATTGTGGAGGAGATGGGAGCACCGAAGCAGGTCCAAATCGGTCCAAATAAGAGTTCTCACACACCAACATGCGAGCAGGTGGTAGGTTGAAGCTGCTTGTGTGTTTGTGCTTGCTGAATTTGTTATGAGCGTCGTGAGCGTCGTGGGTATCGTAGTCTCTTTTATACCAGTATCTGTTTCGATCGTCGAACGCGGTCTCTTCAGAGTTCATGTGGTGACTAAGACGGGCGTAGTTGCGAATCAGCGATAGTTGATGACTCGTACTGTTGACATGAAAGAAGTAAGCGAGAAGTGAGAAGTAATGACCGGCAGTGCCAAGGTGGTATGGCTGGGCAGATTTTTCTTTTGTCTTGTATGCTGGAGAAGCTTGAATATATCAATCACAGCCAGTGTCGCCTTGATATGTTGTGCTCAACAATGTTGCAGTGCCAATTAACGTTCCAGGTAGGAAGCCGAGGGACAAGAGACGAAAGAAGGCAGAAGAAGAATGAAGGCAGGACAAGAAGTAGAACAAAGACAAGGTAGAGCAGTGCTGCAAGGGATCTAGGGTATCAAAGGTATCAAAAGTATCTGGGGTATCTGATATATGTGGACGACAAAAGAGAAGAAGAGCTGACAGGGCTAGATATAGATAAGACGGAGAACAGGAATGGATGGGGATGATGAACGTTGAGGTGAAGCAATGTCGATAAATAATGACTGGTATTTTTTTTCATATAAAAGAGAAGAAATAAATTAGAGTTCTAAAAGAATAAAGACTAAAGAATAAAGAACCACAAAAAATGAATCAAGAATAAACCGACGCAGATCAATCATGAGCTAAACAAGCCGCACAAGACAAGAGTCGGGAGTGATATTTGTGATTATTGACAGGCACCGTTTGACTATCAGAAAGGGCGAGAACCGAAAGTGACAACGGGCCCGTACGTCGTACTCAGTAGTACGGAGCAGACAGAGGTAGAGGCAAAGACTGAGAAACAGGGGTGGCAGTAGGAAACCGAGAGACAGTACGGAGTAGTAGAGCAGAAAATACGAGAGGGGAGAGAGGCAAGACAGGACGAAGAGAGGGGGTGGAGGTGTGATATGCAGCATGGGGACTGTGACTAGGGGTGTGAGTGCAGTGCAGCGTTTTGACCAGCTACTGAGTTACTTGAGTGCTTGGAACTTGCAGAATAGAACGTCGTAGACGTCCATTCCTAACCGCACAAACGTATGCGTACAAGCCGCAGGACCTGGGGAACTACATACAGCGTCGTATCGCTGAGGGAGCAGTAGTGGAAATTATAATTGACGGAGCACCGTTCAAAGTGCAAACGCATGTTCTTGCAACAGATCACGGTACGCGTCTGAGCACCCGGCCAGCTGGAGTAGACGAAGTCGAGGAGAGATTAGAGATTAGATGGATATATACGAGTTGAGGCGAACGGATAAACTAGCAAGTGCCGCACAACAACACATTGTAAATACGTTAATACGTTTTAGAGAGCAGTTGGAAAAAGAAAAGAAAATAGAGACAGGGAGAACGGAGGAGAAGAGAGAAGAGAGAAGAGAGAAGAGAAAAGAACAGTAAATCAGTAAATAAAAATAAAAGTGTGCCGATAAAATATCAATAAAACCGCTAGCCAAATGGAGATGCTTTGCTGGTCGTATGTACCTTTTTCGGATGTGACTGAGAGTAGCTAAGCTGCAGCAAAAATCAAAAGAGACGGGAAAAGAGACGATGGGAAGAATGGGCAAAAAAGACCAAGCAGGGGTAGTAGCACAGAGCTCATGAGACGGTCCGCGGTGTTGCCATGCTGGTAGTGAGATGAATCTCTGACAAGACAATTGACGATTGTATCGATATTCAGCAAAAAAGCTTTCTTCTTGCTCAGCGAGAAATCACAAAAGAACAAGGAGAGGAAGAGAAACGACCAGCCGTCTAGACCACAGGGTGGTGGGAAATAAGAACTGACAGGGTTACAACAGATGCAGCCTGTGCCGAGCTCGAGTTTGGTTAAGGTGGACAAGTCAACGAACAAGGACCCATTCAGGATAATACTCCTACTCTGTGTGGTCCGGGATCAAAGCGGAACGGGGCCGAACGCAGTAAGCTCTGTTTGTGTGAGAGGGGGGCAGAGAGAGTGAGCGAGTGAGAGAGAGAGCGTGGATCCGAGCATTGATGCTCAAAGTATGGAGAAGCGTGGGCTGAGCTTTGATGATTTGAGTTTATGGTTTGCCGGTTTGATAAGACAAGAAGACGAAAAACGGTTAACAAGAGTGTACGATAATTCAAGACGGTCTCAGGCCGGTGTCGTAGGGCAAGACGTGTCCGTTTGTTTGTCTTTTGTCTTGACTCTTTTCGCCTTGCCTTTTCGGTTTACTTGTTCGTATCTTTATTTTTTCTTCACTCCCCCCTTTTTCAACATTGAAACACGGTTCTCGTCATGACGGGCATACAGACACGACATGACGGACATGATGACCGGAGGAAGGATTTCGCAAGGCCTGGTCCTCGCGTCCCTCTTTAGTTGATCTAGTGGGTCGGAAAAGTAAAACTTTATCTCGGGACAAGTAGATAATGTCACGATGTTGGGGCTACACGAATATTGTGCCCGACGTTATTACAAACAAAAGAAAATAGAGGAATAAAGATGAAAATAGAAACAAAGCTCATGAGGGATGGCAAGCTTGCAAGAGGCCTCTCACAATAGCATGTGGAAACATTGAAAAAGGCATGCCTGACAACAGTGGTTGGTTGGTCTTTGTCAACAGTTGCGATATTTTGGGGATATATATTATGTATATTATAGATATATAGAACGGAACTATCACAATATTCAGATCACACCGAAAATCAGCCTCATGCATCTTGACGCATCTTGAATTCCTTCGCCTCGACACAAGCAAGGGAAGACCAGGGCAGCCAAGCTGAGGCAGGGATTTTGCGATATATGTCATATTTGGAGTGTTATTCTACATGTTTTGCTCTATCGCATTCTTAGCATCTGTAAAGGCATAGTAGTCTAACTGCACCGTAAACTAGCAAAAAGCCTGCGTTGAATATCAAAACTACAAGCTACAAGCTACAAAGCAACACCCATGCATTCAAATAATCAGACATATTTCTTTTGTTTACATCGACATGATATTAAACTTTTGTGGCTTGCTCTTGCGCTGCATAATATGTAGTCTCTCTGCTGAAGTGTCTTACTTATTTTGCCCTTCAGCCTCTCGCTTGGCTTTCTGTTTAACTCTCCAATTCATTTTTCTAACCTTTGTTGTCGGTGCTATCGGCAAACCGTAATGGGAAACATAGCCGCCTTTGCAGCTACGAAGTATACGTTGAGCGAAAAGTCCTTTGCAGGAGAAAAGACTCGGCCTTTTTTATTTTGATTTGACTTTGAGCTTGATTTGTATATAAATAGAGTCTGACTTTAGAAAACTATCAGTAATAAAAACAGTAAATAAATAGAATGAAACTATACTCTAGAAATAAAGGCTCAAATCCAAATAATTCTCGTTTCATCGACCTCATCCAGTGATCATAAAGACGCAAGCCAGACTCCCCAAGTCTAGGCCGTCTGTCGATTAGAATGATCTCTACTTCTTTACGTAAATAAAGCGTTCGATCCAACTCCCAGCATCTAACACGGTCTGCCCCTGTCCTTGCCGTCTCTCATCCCCCATCCTCATCCTCTCAGCTCGGGCGCTTGGTTTGGCATGCTGGCATTGCTTATCTTCTAGATGCAACAGAACCGGGACAGCTCGTACTCTACTCGTTGGACAATGCCGGGTACGGCATGGGATATTCGTGGACACGTCGACATGCAGACCGAAGAGCTACACACACAGGAGAACGCAAATGTAAAGTCTCGAACACATAATATCAAATAGCAGAGCTCATGCAGCTGACAGAAACTACATGATCTGACATGCCGACCAAGCGAGGAGGGTCCCAACAAGGAAAGAACGGCAGTCACTTTGTTACTGGCATTGGGTGTACTGAGTATGTGCTGGGACTGCTAGCGCTGTGGCTGTTACTTAGTAGCTAGTATCCTTGTTGGTGTTTTCTTCTTTTCATATTTCTTTTGTTTTTTTTATACTATTTTTATCTCAGTTCTGCTTGGTTATTAGGTCGCCTCGGGTCACTTCTGTGGTCGGCCGTGCATATAGCTTTTTTACGAAACTTTACAAAGGACATCTCGCCTGCAGACCGCCTTTTCTTTTTGTCTAGACTTTTTTGTCATCGTTTCAGCCTTTAAATCAATTTAAACTACCTAGTTCGTTTGTTGCTTAGTTTATGAACACTGTGAATGTGGTATATCCGAGTAGAACGTGTCGCTGTTTCTCCCTTGTCGTAGATTTACAACCTCCTGATAACATGTGGTAATTGTGATAACTCCGGAGACAGAACTCCTGGCATACCCGGAAAGTGACGAATATAAAAGGGAAAAGGGTGGGGGTTAACTGAGACGGAGAGACCAAGAACGAAGAGACAAAAAAATGAATGCCGGTTTGCGACTCATCGCCGACGTGCTGACATGCACGGTGGTACGATCATAGCAGGGGAGAGGAGAGGGGAGAGAGGAGAGAGGAGAGAGAATAAGGGGAGAAAAAGCAAAGAAAATAAGAAAAAGAAAAGAAACAGCACACATATCGATTGAGGGTCAACAGCAAAAGCCGCAAACTCCAAATCCGATACAGTCGGCAAATAGCACATCAACGGCCACCACAGATTGCGACAAGCGCCGAGAATGTGTAGTAGTAGAATAAGGTGGAAGATGGACGGAAACTACAAATATAAGAAGAAGAAATGGAATACGAAGTAGTAAATCGGAAATAAGAAATAGGAAATAGGAAATAGAAAATAGAACAGAACAGCGACCACAAACGAGATAGTTGGATGCATTTACTGGTATGACGGGTACCCGCAGGATCTCTACTGCTGGGTGGCCGTAGAGCCAGATGGGAGGACCCGCCCTGGACTTGTTTGGCCAGTGACCAAGCCAGAATGGAGATGGTGTGTTGTGTACATGGTGCATAATGCAGAGTGCAGAGTGCAGAGTGCAGAGTGCAGAGTGCAGAGTGCAGAGGATGACTGCAGAGTGGGTGCTCGAGTGCGTTGGTGTCTGCTGGTTGGGGAGCTGGGCCGCCGAAGATGATGAGTGGTTTGGGCACTTTTGCACATGTTAGAAGAGTGAGGTTGGGGGGTTGACGGGGGTACAGTCAATGATGAAGGATGAAGGATGAAGGATGAACAAAGGATAAGCACTACGGAGAGAGTGACAAAGGGAGATGATGGACAGTAGCAAATGTCAGACATCAGACTAAACATTAGACACTACTCAAAAGGAATCGGACAACAGACAGAGACACAGTCTGGCTCACTAGACTAACGTCGATGAGGCACAAAAGAGGAGTCGCACCGGAACGATGGGCGGTTGTGTCGCACAAACAAACACCGGCTGTGGGTATAGAGCCGGTGGTTGACAATCGATAGCAGCATGTTTTGATTATTGATTATTGATAGCGAAAGAGACCAAACGACGAGTCGGGCGATGTGTACATGTACTGAGTATTGTTGCTGCTTGGCCAATATCGTAAGAGTTTCGACCGAGGCTTAATACTTGATATTCGAAGCTTCAATCCATCTTGATCTCAACATTGTCCGGCTTCCTTCTACTTTCTTCTTTATTCCCACTACTCAGTATTCGAATGTGATGAAATCAGTGACGACTTATCACACCCATTGCAAGTGGAAAAAGACAGGCGAGGGTCATGGTGCATCCGAGCTGGGGTGCTACCGTGACCGGGCGCTCGAGGGCAGATCAGACGAGGGGTCAAAGGGAGGAAGACTGAGTAGTAGAAGAGGAGGACAAGAAGGCAAGTAGAAGAAAACAAAGAAGAGACGACAACCATATGATGCGGATCTTGGTTGGCATCCCAGCATTCAACAGCTTTCTTTGCTGTGTCATCGGCTAGCGCAGTCTGTTCGTGGCTGTTGCAAACAAACCGCTGAGAAGCAGACACGATACTGAGTACTAAGTACCTCTCCCCCCCCTTGACTGAGATGCAGGTTGCAGCACACCACAGCTGAACTCACCGGCCGTGGGATTCAAGTCCTTGTCACCACAAGTCTCTTATATTGATATTCTCCGGGTTGTACTGAGTGCGACGTGTTTGCTAGTTGTCATTTTGTGGCTGATTCTTTGGCTTTAATGTGGTGCTTATTTCCTATTTCTTGGCTTTGCTTCAGTCGTTTAGAGTATGATGCCTTGTTGCTTGTTGCGTGTTGCTTATAGCTTGTTTTCTTTTGCCTTTTGCCCCTGCTTCCAACCTTCGTAGTCGACCTCCGCGACGTAGCATTCCCTCCCTCTGAATAACCAAATATCACCATCTATCAGACCAGCAATGCACCGCTGGCACTGCTGGCACGTGGCCGCATATTGCATGATATTGTCTCGCCTGTGCTCCTGGGGCATCGTCCGCAGTTTTGTCTGGAATGCCCCTTGATTCACAACCAGAAACATTTGTAAAACCACCACCGAGGTCTTCTTCTCTTCCAACGGCTTTGTCGTTAATCCAGATGCTATTGCTAGTGCACCAACAGCGAGTTAACCTCTTTTGTGGCAGGCGGTCCTAGCCGCTGTGGCTAGTGCCGGCTTCTCATCCGGCCTTTGTACGCTTACCTGTAGCGTTTGTGATTACTGTGTACCCAGTAGTTTCATTCCTGAGTCTTTTTGATTTTTGATTTTCTTTTTCTCCCCTCAACTCCGACACCCCTGCAACCGCTACCCTCTTCACCCTTCGTCTTCTTCCACCTTCTACTCATATTACTCCCAACATAAGTCAAGATATCTGTCGGTTGCGAGTTGTGGAAGCTTTTGAAACACGGCTTTGAGCGTGATTGCTTCCAGTCTCAATGCCAGTTTTTATTTATTAGACTCTACTCATGAAATAAACGAAATAAACAAAATAAACGAAATTATAGATTGCAACAAATGAAACCTTGATACGGACTGATATGGACTGGTACAGAGAGAATACCACCTCATGTGCCCTACAAGTGAGCTACGCCTCGGTACTCTATATGTACAAAGTAAAGCTCTAGCAAATGACAAACCTTTCCCTTTTCGATACGATGAGCTGTTTTCGACCATTTCTGACCATTGGCGGCCATGCGACGGCGCCGTTTTGTCTCCTTTGGTCGAATTTCGTCACGAGGTTCCCTCACTAGTTGTTCTGGGCTTGGTGGAATGCCTCCTCACGTCCCCTTTTGATCTCTGATCGTTTTGGTCGGTTTGTAATTTTGGTTCATACCAGATAATCTTAAGCACAACAGACTTGCAGGCACAGACATCAAAGCCTGGCGTGTGCTGCGCGTGCAAGGCATCGTGCATCGTACTCGCAACCAGGGAACTCGCCTACTGAGTAATAGCTGGGGACCGAGGGCAGGGAGGCTAGACTACTGAGTAAGGATTCGCTACTGTCGTCATGTCACCACTTGCCGTGCGCACAGTCCTGTCAGCTTAGACTTGTGCGGTATCTCAGAATCTCGTTTCCCGAATTCGGCCTCATCGCCGTTTAACTAATCATCGAATCCATCGATCCATCGATCCATTGAATCCATCAGATCGAAGCAAGGCAGCTGCCGCGCGGTGCATCAAGGTAGTCAGCAGCGATCACGAATCGTGAAAAGCTAGCAGCTAGTTGAGAACCAGTCGGGAAGCAGTCCGCAATACCTAGTTGACGACTACTGGATTGTTGACAACCTTGACAACCTGACAACCTTGACCCCGACAACTCGACGCCCATAGCATCTCCTCAATCAGCTGGATTCAGTCTGAGCCAAATCGCAATATGGCATAGTGCCATGCGGTCGAGGCTAGCCAATACCCACATGCTGATCCTATGCATGGTACTTTCTCTTACACCGTTAGTTTTTTTTCTCCCGCTGTATGTGTATTATCTCACGCCTTGCTTTTGGCTTTTGACTTTGGCTTTGGCTTTTTTATTTTTGTTGTTTCTTATTCCTTTTCAACGGCTCGCGCAGAGTCCACAGGATCGCGAAACCGCAACGCCAAGACTCGCTTCCGTAGTCGATTGCCCACGTCTGCCTAGATTTTCTATTCAAGATTAAAGTACATTTTAGACAATTAGAAAAATAAAATTCTTAAGACAGCTCTTGATATTATACGTACTAAATAAACTAAACTGTTATGCGTGTATCGTGACTTTTATGCTGCGGGAAACGGAGTATTCTTGTTTCACAAAATCCGCCCTCTGTACAATCATCTAAACTCTCAAGATTCAAACACGGATAGATCTCATCTCGGTACCCGACAGTCAGACGCTTAGATCGGCTACCACGCCGCACTTTGTACTGCTTGCTGTCTTGTGTAGTGCTCGTGTTTGTGCGATGCGTACGGCGTGCAATGTCCAATCTTGTGTAATCATCAATGCCTCTAACCTAAACTCAATCGTGTACAACCCGACTGTGTTTGTCGTGGCCTCCCAGGTACCCGTCTGCCACTGCCGTCATCACCGTGTGCCAGGTCTCGGCCTGTCCGGTCGATCAAAGTGACCGGCTATGAGGATGCCGTCCTCTGCATTTCTTGTCATCTGCGCCTCTCATGTTCACCCATACGTCATATACCTGTCTCATCTTTATCTTTTTGATCTTCTTCATCTGAAACTCACTGGTAACCGAACATTACCAATCTGATCGTCGTCCCAGATTCAACGTCGTCCCAGGCGTACATCATGCGTAGAGTTTATCTGTATCTGTGTCTAAAGTCTGCAATTTATTCCGTCACCACTCAACCCAAGATCAAACTGACAGACGGACAGCAGACTGACGGCAGTCTGGCTGCTCGCCGTTTTGGCATTACCCTTTTGTCACCGTTCCGAACCGTTTCACTTGCAAAGTCTAATCATCTTAATTTTACTAGTATTCATAGTTTGGCTTTCTCCAGAATAATAAACACCCCCCTACCTTGCGGGTTGCATCCGGCTGTGGCCTGCTGCTTTTCCACATCCACACCCTGCGCTCTGTCACTTGTCTTTTTTTTTCCGTCTCGTAGTCCCTTGTCTTGTCCAGAGTCTCTTGTCTACTTCGTATTTTGCCATCCCTGTATTTCGTCTCCGTCCCCTGTCCGCTGCCTCCCATTATTTTCCGTGGCCCTTCCAGCGTACAAAGTATCATCGATTCCATGTTCTCTTACCCTTGTCTAGCACTACCGCGGGTACATGCAATTAATACTCCGGCTTTTACGAGTAACGTTATTGATCACGTCTCTCTCTCTCTCTCCCCCCTAGTCTCTAGCATGGCTTCTCGTGAGCGGCAGAGTAGTCTTGGTGGCAATCACTCGTCTCATCATCTTCAAACATCAGATAGACGTCGTTCCAGGTCACCCTGAACATACTACAGCACCTATGATCGGCAGTCTTCTGCCCTTGCTGAATACATCATCATACTGGCGAGGTCGCATTGCGGCAGCTACGGCCTGTTCTTTACTCTACTTTTCTGCCCGTGCTTTATTCTCCGTATCAATACTCAGTACACACCTCGTCTTGCCTTTAGCTCCGAGCTACCCATCTACTCTGTATTACGCTACTCATCGACGTGACGCCTGCTATCCAACATGCATAACGTCTTAATGCATGGATGCAATGCGTTGTGATGAGCCGCTGCGTGATGAGTTTTCTACGGAATATGCGTGATTTGTGTCTGTCAATAGGAACGAGACATGGGTTCCGCGACTGTCAGTTCAGTGTCGGTCCCAAGTTAACTGCAGTCTTTCTGCAGTCGTTCTGCAGTTTGTCTGCAGGTAGTCTGCAGTCTGTGCAGTCTGTGCAGCTGGGTTGGGGGGTCCAAGAAACAGGAGAGACCGCTCTGCCTCTTACCCTATCCCACGCTTCTCGCCCTCCTCCTCTCGTGTCGAGTGGTACGTCGTAGAAAGAAACGCGCTTCCCGTGCAGCTTGCCATTATTGATACGGCATGTGGAGAGGACAAGTGCCACCACTGATCAAAGGACACAAATAGACAAACGAGGCGACACCTTGCGAGCAGCTGACTGCAACCTCATAACCTCATAAACTCACAAACTCATGTCGCACTGCCCTTGTGAGTCCACTAAATAGCTAGTAGGCCATCCAGTCTTGTCTACTCTCGTCTCTCATATCCGGTGGTGTATCGTGATCTACAGAGTCCCATTGCGGTCGATGCCACCCTCTTTTCGCTTTTCGGTGTGGAGGAGCTCAGTGCCACCATTCCAGGTGGAAGCTCTCTTTACTGAGTAGTTGTCCTAGAATATCTTGCCAGTTCGATTATCTACCGCAAACTCGTTTTCAGAGTAAGCGTGTCCACGTCGTATCCTCAACCGTCCGACTAAAGTCTCTGCTGTGATTAGCATCTTCAACGGTAGACATTGTATACTTTGTGGGTAGGTTAGAGTGGGAGAAAAAAAAGACAGATTCAGATCGCCTTATTAGATCATACGTCTGTAACACCCGTATCTTGTAACCTATGGTAATCGATACGAAAAAAAAAATTAGATAATCTGCAAACATGAAACCGCTGGTAAACTTCTAGACGTCTGTACTATGATTTCATAATGATCAACGTCTCAATCTCATCTCTATCATTTTTGACATCATTATTGACTTCTGCCTGGCCGGCAGAGTTGGTATCCGGACTGGTCGGTCTGGATACAATGCAAGCGCAAGGTGAACAGACAGATAGAAGAGTGAGAGAAAAGAAAACAAGGTGGAGGGCGCGGCATGAGACGGCCATAGATTAGTGTGCATCAATGTGCCGCGCTTTAATTTTTGGTGTTATTTTGATGTGGCTTTACTGTCTGGATGTGAGCACAAGTACTAGATGTGCCTGGAAATATGTGCAAGAACCTTGATTTTAATCCATATTTCCTCATGCATAACATCCAGACTACACTGCTGACGATATGTAATGCTTTATGGACATCTTGTTACATTCATACACGTCACATGCACAACTGACAACCAACAGAGCCGTGCTTGTTATGCCGTCGTGCCTGTGCTCGACGGCTACCGCTGCATTGCCTATGCTTACCCCTATGCTTACCCATACTTCTTTCGGCGTTGCTTGTACACACGACGTCTTGTTGGTTGTGAAGACTGTGTTTCGTTGGCTCGGTTGACGTTTTCATTGTCCTGTCAGGTTGTGCCAAGCAGGACTGGTTGCTCAACTAGATGAGAAAGAATAGCCGGGACAGGAGTATCGATTCTATATTTTCAACAGGCTCGCCGTGGTTGCTTCCGGTGATATACGCTCTATGATTTAGGTTATATCAAACCTGTTGGCCGGATAGCCACTGCTCACTTAGTTCGTGTAAAAGCAAGTACCTTTTGAACTCAGCCACAAAATACTGGCTGGACGGAAGAAAAATCAAAATAAATATAATAGACAAATACGTCCGCACTGATATCAGTCCATCGATGTCGTAGATCATGCTATGCTCCGACTTGCGAGTGTAAATCTTCTAGAAGCAGTTTCACATTTGATACAGCCACAATGGTCCCATGGCTCCGAGTTGCATATCCCCCGACATCAGACGAGAGTTTTGCAAGTTGAATGTCAATGGCATAAGCATGATAGCAGACACTACTCGGCATATACTATCAACAGAGGTAGGCATAGTCACGGTGCATGGTCGCTTGGAGCGGGCCGTCGACAGCCGGGTCCCGGATATCGTGAGGTCTGGCTCGCAATGCCGGGTCTCCTGTAATCTACTGCGCAGTTGAGCACGGCGTGTATTTAGAGTAGTAATATTTTGCCGCGGGATAGATATAGACGCATTCTGGAGTAGTTTCCAGCTTATAGTTGGTCTTGAGCATTGTCTAGGCGTCATCAAACCCCCTATAGCGCCTCTGTCCTAGGCCAAGATGCCACCGCCGCCGTGTATGTATCAACCCACGCCATGCACCCGTCACCAGGAACCAGTCCTCCTTCTTTGGTTAAGGGCCGATCACTCCATGGTCGCCGCTCTACCCCTGGAGTATTCCAGCGCGATCGTTCTGTAGGAGTGTGGTCGGTCTGCCGTCATAAGGTCTGCTCAATATAACCACTCCGTGCTCGTATATCTCAAACTTCATCCATCGGTCATTGCTCTTCTTTCAAGCCATCATCTCCGTTCTCTGACCCACGACGCGTCCTTCTTCTGCTCCTATTGCTCGTAATCCGAGCCCCATTCTCCTGCCTCCTGTCCCCGTGTGGAAGGCAATATCTATCCCGTCCTTGCATGTTCCGTCATGTTCCTCCAGCATCTCGTCTGGGGCCGGCACAGATTAATGGTGTGGAGGCCACTGGTTGGTCCCAAGCTGACTGTATCCTTACAAATGTCCGTCCTGTATGTTATGCAAGCACTTCTGTTGGCAGTCTCGCCCCCTCTTACCGTGATCTGGCCGTTATTGACGCCCTCCTCCGTTGCATCCAATCTATTTTACGCCCCAACCTGATGCCCGGAAATGTGATGGACTGATGAATACACTTGCCACCTCGTCTCTATGTTACAAGAGGCAGCCCACTCTTGTTGTGTAAAACTGTAGTCGATACGCGCTTCCTAATCAAGAGAGTCAAAGCATCCGAGGCATGCCACCGCACACATTTCGACAATGGTGCAGCCTCGCGCGGAAACAAAACATCAAGAAACAATACGCTCAGACAGAAACAAACGTTTCTGCACAACCACATCTGCAGGTGTGTACAAGTGTCCAGTCTCTGCACATCTTGTGATCGTTTCTGAAGTCTGAGGATCACACCATGTCACCCTCACCTTATACTATGAGGTTTATTGATGAAAATAGGGGAAAAGATGGGCATGGAGAGGAGTGCAACAAGGCAGATAGGAGCACACAGGAGCAAAGAGGAGCATTGCGGAGGTGAAGAGTAGCTTGTCCGAGCGTAGATGCATAGACAGTGTAGAAAGGAGGAGGCAAGAAATTGCATCAAAATTAAAGGAGATGGATGTATCAGGTAGACAGATACATGCGTCTGGTAGACAATACCGGACTACTTCCTGTACCGGTAGGGCCGTATTAATGAGCACCGTCAGCAACCCGGGTAGCACTCATCTCGCCAGGCCAGCACACACCCACCAAGTAGTCACTCTGCCTGCCCGTTTAGCCACTTCTAGTCACTTCTTTATCTTATTCTTCATCAGACTCTGTGGGCCACACTCTCCGTTGCCGCCGTGGTCGTGTCCTCAACATGTACATGTAGCCGAGATTGATGAATAGTAAGATGAAAGGACTGTTGGTAGATGAATATAGGACGGGGTGGTATAACGGATAGGGAAAGAAAAGAGACGAAAGTCTCGAGAGGAAAAGAGGACAAAATATTCGCATCTCCACTGCAACCGCCTTCTGCTGTTGCCAAAGTAGCAAAATGTGCACGCACTAGGAACTGGCCTGCTCAACGGCCGACCACTTATATGAGATACCAGGTCGAGAGGGGGGGTGATCAGCTTTTTCGTCTGTTCCACATATCTGCGTATGTTGAAGACGCCAAGCGGGTTTTGAGAAAGGAGGAGAATAGCAGCAAAACGTAGCAGGAACATGGTACCGTCTGGTTGTATGGCCCATAGCCGTAGTTGAAGCCGTTGTTGAACTGGTTTTGATTTTGGCGCCCGGGAAAGAACCAAGAGGGAAAATTCAATGGTCTCTTGGTGGCGTGGCTGTATCTGCGCAGTGGCAAGTGTGTGCTTGTTAGAGTATGCTACTTGTGCGCACGCAACTTGCAGTGCATTCATGACTGTCTGAAAGGCGAATCCATCTCTGCTTGAATCTTGGTACGCATACCGTATGCTGTGCAACCATCACGCTATGACCATAGGGGTGCCAGAAAGTTCCAGATCAGCACTCACTGTTGGATGTTTTTTTATTTACATCACGATATCCTCTGTCCGACCATCAAGACCATCATTTGAGTAGAAAGAGACTATGATGCTCGAATAGAAGCTCTCTCTTCTACGAACAGAATCCATAACTCGTAAAGACTTCTCTACGCAGAGACAGCTCTCCTATGGTCTGGAAAAGACGGACGGATAAATATGATTGTGGAAATAGAGTGCAGAACGGTGCAAGCTCTAGCAAACACCAGCTGGGAAGGCTATGGTAGGTAACTTTAGACGCTCTATCGCTCAGTACATATGGTACCAGCACCCTATTTGAGGCAATCACCCAGCGGGAGGAACACATGGTTCTTTACTGTGGCTGTCCGTAATCATTAAGATCTCTCTGCATCCTGCCCTGTCTATAGTTGTACCACAGCATTCGCAAGTAGATACCCGCACCCGGTACAGAAGCTTAGAGGATAGAATCACCCGGATAAAATCATACAAGAATCACCACTTGGCGGGACAGAGGCAGGGCCGTATATGTCTGGAGATCATCATCGAGATGTCAATATCACAACATATGCATTATCATATGTCTTGACAGAGGCCCTGTTAATGTTAGAAGGTATGCGATTGCCTGGTGTGAACTGATTGCTTGACTTTTCGGTGTCTCGGCCCAGAACCAAACTTGGCTGGTGCGAGGTTGTCCAGGATGTTCTTGGTGTGTTGATTGATCTGATGTTCCCAATTCCGGGCCTTGCATAGTGGTCTCCCATAGTAACCGCTCTTTTACTTAGCTATAGCTTCTCTATGGCTGAGAAGCCTGGCCATATCATAAAGAAAGATGCGGCCTATAAATCAAGCCATATGTTAGTGACAGGTGGAATGAAAAGCAAGATGAAAGTAAGGTGTACTCTGGTCGAAAGCGGCCAGCAATCAAAGCATGGCGCTTGAGGTTCCCGAGGCAAAATAAAAATAAAAAATAAAAATAAAAACAAAAAGATGAGATGAATTCCCCAACGGAAATGGCGATCTAGTTCGGATGTCGAAATAATATCAGGCTGCAGTCTTTATTATATGGCCGACATTATGCATCTTGCCAGCGCAGCCATGCTCGGGTGTCAGTCTCTGACAGCGTGGAGCACTGTGGCGGAGGCCTTTGATTGTCACAGCCGGTCCATGGTTGTGCCAGGAGTGTCTGATGCTCTCGCATATCCTGAAACAGTACCAAAGAAGTGAAGTAGAAGGAGAACAAAAAGAAAAACAGACAAAATGGCATAGAAGAGAAAGGATAAGCAAGAGATGGCCATCAAAAGATCAAAAAATATTAATAAATAAAAAAATAAAAACACACGAAAGAGATGCGCAAACGCCTTGGATCGCACAAATTTTTATAGCGGCAGCGGTGGTTGACTCCTGTTGTGCTCGTAGATGCATGTCTCAAACACCAGCCATCCCAACTCATCATCGGTTTCAGACGCTGTGCAACACCAGTCGCTCTGAGAAAACGTGCTTAAGTAGCACAACGTCTACTTGAAAGACATCTTCAAACCTTCAAACGAGTTGAAACTACATGATTAGATTGAGGGGGTAAATTTTAAAGATTTAAATCATCGGTAAGACATTCGCGACATATAGTAAAAATCAAGATTTTATATGCTGTGAACATGAGTAAAAAATAAAAATACAAGAGTAAAACAATTCTATATGCTGTTGTGTATGCCGGAGATCCAGGAACCAAAATGCTATCAAACACCCTGTGTGTATGCCAGATAAATCCCAAAATATAACCAAAACTACCAAAACTACCAAAACTGCCAAAATACTATGACCAAGAATTACGGCTCCTCTTCAATAGGATGTGTCTCGCGCCGGTTCACATGGCCGCTGCTGTACGGCCTCGGATCTGCTGCGTCGCCGCCCAAGTTGCTGCTGTGATTTGCCGCCTTGGTCTGGCCATCTTCTACATAGCACGGCGCATCCGAGTACGTACTACCGCGGGCGACATCAGAGGCATCTCTTGTGGCCGTCAGCTCAGCCTGAAGCCTTTTCGTCAGCTTGTCCAGAATCCACTCGCCCTCTTCCTCGCTGCTCATCAGCGGACTACGCGCGTCCACCCAGCTCCATTGCCCACTAGACCTTGCCGGCTGAGAAGCGTCCGTGGTAGTAGAATCTGCGCCATCAACACCCAATGTATGCTTGTCGACAGCGTCACCAACATCACCATCGGCAATGTCATTCTGGCTGCCCCTGCCAAACTTGTGCCGTCGCCGTTCCCTGGCGCTGGGCGTTGACTTGGGCTTGACGTTGACTTTGCCATGATGGTCGGCGTTGTGCTCGTCCTCGCCAATAAGCCGCAGGAACCATGCCCACTCCTGAAACGTATACTTGCGCGGCGGTGAGTGGCGCAGATGCTCAGTGACACGGGCAATCTCGTCAATCAGCACGCAGTGGTACTCGGGGCGCGTGTGCGGTAGGTCCTGGGGAAAGTCGGTGCGCGGCATGGAGACGGATGACAGGGCGCCGAGGGCGTAACCAGGAAGCTGAGATTGGGAGTTTTTGGAAGCCAGCTTTGATTTTGAAGCACTGCGCCGCGCCGAGTAGAGTTGACCACTGCTTCGTGTCTTTCCACCGAGACCAGTTGGATTCCCGGCTCCTCGAGTTGATGTCTTGGCTGCGCTGCCCTCGGCATTGTCTTGCGACATGTATTCGTTGCGCGTGCTGTACGCATCGCTTACCGTCTGGTCGCCGTCATCGTCACTGCCGTTCTCCCTCTCTGCTTCATCAACGGCATCCTCGGCCTCCTCCTCATCCTCCTCTTCGTCATCTTCAATGGAGTCTTCGCGTTCGCCTTCTGTCTGCTGCGCAGCACCCAGCAGCCCCGGGGGCGCCTCTTCGATATCGACATCGTCAAATACGACACCGCATGTCAGGGCACGAATTGTTTCCTTGAGATCTTTCTTAAGGCCACGCTCGCCGGGCAAAATGGTGATCCGGCCGATTGCGTTGGTGGCATCGCTTATGGCCTTGACAATGGTGTCGCCGGCATTGGAGATGAGAATAGTCATGGTGGGCAGAGCCAGCAGTGACCAAAACACAAAGAAGGACCGGCCACCATTGGAGACGGGCGTCATGTCGCCGTAGCCAATTGTCGTCAGACTAATAAACGACAGGTAGAAACCGTCAAAGTAGTCCCAGCCCTGGTATGGGTTCTCGCACGCCTGGAAGACCCATGCACCGAGCAGCCACAGCGCGACCCAGATTCCACCGGACGTGGCCATGGCTAGCCAGCGGCGTTTGTTGGCGGCATCGTGCTGAATCTTGCGCATGATGTTGAACTCCTGTTCGCGACGTTCGTACTCGGTGAAGCCAGTAGCTGTCTGAGCTGTCTGTGGCCGTGACCGTGTAAAGCTTGTTCGTATTGAGTGGCGCAGTGAATTGTTGTCGCTGTTGTTGTCGTTGTTTGCGCTGGTATTCCCATAGGTGCTGTTCTGGATCGGCTGCAAGATCTCGTCTTTGCCCTTCTTTGCAAGTGACCGCAGGAATCGCCGCCGGTTTTTCTCCGTCATGCGTGCAGTTAGTCGCCGCCGACCGCGCTCCAAGGCCAAGCTGCGAATGGAGCCAATGACCAAACCCAAGCTGATGATACCGACGAGTGCATAGGGAAGTAGGAGTGCGCGTCCGGCTATCGTCTCTGGCGCAAAGTCGCCGAATCCGACCGTAAACAGCGTCACATCGGCCCAGTAGACGGCATCCAGGTATGCCCAGCCCTCAATGTTGGAAAATACGAGAGCGCCAATGAGCAGGTACATCAAGACCATGATGGTCTGCAGCATTAGCGTGCGCTGGCTGTTGGACAGCTGGAAGTCCTTGGGGTAGTGGCCCTTGTTGGCGCCGACAAACGTGACCACCATGAGCGATGCCACGACCATGTAGAGGATGGCCGAGTAGATGGCGTAGTAAAAGGCCTGCGACCAGACCATGATGCTGCCCGGGCCGAGCTCGGTTGTCCTGTGCAAGGGGCCAGAGGCTGTTGCCAAGAGGGCGATGAGCGTGAGCGACGAAAAGTACCAGCCGATCATGGTGACGGGCTGAGCGATAACAAAGCGAATACGCCGGGCCATCTGCAGCAGCAGAAACATATTGGCCACAAGAGCAATGACCAGCTGGATGGCGTTGACCGTCGTCAGCCAGATGGGGTCCTTGATAAAGGTCGCCGTGTCAATGGTCTCGCCCGGATTGATCTCTTGGCGCCAAGGCCGGACCAGGGCGCATATACTGAACGCCGACGCGACGGGGCCTAGTGTGCCGGCGGCCATGGGAAACGCCGATGCCGCAAACCACCAGCGTCTCGGCAGCGGCTCGTCGCCGTTGTTGCTGGTCATGCTCTGCTGGTCATGCTCGCTTTTGCTTTTTTTATGCCGGAAGTCACGGTTGTCTATCTCTTCAACGGCGTCCTCGGGAAGCCCGTCTGTTCCGTCCATGGCGAGGCTGAGGGAGCCGGCGACGATGTCGATGGCAATCTAGCGAGGCAGCTAGGTGCCAAGAGTGATAGACATCGGTCAGTAATGATAAAAATTTGACAAAATAAAAATTTGACAAAATAAAGACGACTAAAATAACAAGAGTTTAATCAAAGTACACGCTGAGGCTACAAAAGTACCTTTCTGCGTGGTGTGGTGTTGACAGGGCTGGCTGTCGCTATGACGTAATTGGTTAGATCAAGTCCACTGACACGCTGAAAGATAAAGCTTGTACACTCAACAGGCAGTCTCGAACTATTGGCGTGACCTTTCACGTGACTATATTTGAAACGGTCCAAGACTAATAGGCGGAAAGACTGACAAACTAGCTCGGCCGCCGCTGATACGTCCGTATGCAATGTGCCCCACTCTTTCGAGTCCCCAGAAGCATCCTGGCGATTCTTGGTGATTTCGAATCAGGCAGGCGAGCTTTATCTAAGCTTCAATTTGTAGGTGATTTTGCGGGTGATTTTTGAGGCCATTTTCTAATTCGATTTATTGCAATTTGCACGCCCATCTCACGCGAGTTTTCCGTCCTGCAACGTCACTATTGCAGCCTTGGCTTTATACCCAAGCTTTAATCATTCTTGTCATACATATACTGTGCTTTTTATCTCATCTTGTCCTGACCACTTTTCATCATCACATCGTCAAGACTCATCGCAACTATAACAACCATCACATCCAGTCAACTCAACCTCAAGTGTCTCAGTTTACCTCTCGCGTCTCAAAATCTGCGTATTATTCACTTGTCCAGCAGCTCTCACTTAGCACCCGTATATGATCGCGTACCACAGCCCACTTTGATACGGCCGATAGCGGTCTCGGAGAGTCAGACGACGCAGACTCACATCAACCCATTTTCTACAAAAGGCAGAATGTCCGACATCAGCGACGATGAGCAGATGGTGCTCGAGGACGTGCCACCCAAGCCGCTGCCTCCCATCATTCATTACCGAGACCACTTCATAGTCTCGCCATCACGATCATCCTCGCTGCAAGGCGACAAAATCCTGCTCCCCCCGTCTGCACTAGAAGCCTTGCTGAGCGCAGCATCACAGTCGCGGCAGCACTCGAGCCAGAGCCGCACTTATGAATTCCACGGCGCCAGCTCCAATGCTGATCGCAACGACGGCTTCGATGCCCTGCCGCAGCCACTGACGTTCAAGCTCTCAGGGCCCGACGGCAAGTTTGTGTATGCCGGCATCCGCGAGTTCTCTGCCGACGAGGGTGAGGTGGTTCTCAGTCCCTACCTGGAAGCAGCTCTCTTTGGCGACGATGCCCCAGACAAGGAGACCTCGCTCACAGTCGCATTTGCACCACTGCCCAAAGGAACCTTTGTGCACCTGCGCCCTCTTGCTGCCGGGTACAATCCGGCCGACTGGCGTGCTCTGCTGGAAAGACAGCTGCGCAAGGGCTACACAACACTGACTCGCGGTGCGGCGTTTACCGTGACGTCTGTCGGCGCAGGAGGAGGAGGAGGGAGCGCCTCGCCCGGCGAGTTTAGATTCCGCATCGACGGTTTCAAGCCAGAGGGCGACGGCGTTTGTGTCGTGGACACTGATCTTGAAGTGGACATTGAAGCACTAGATGAGGAGCAGGCGCTGGAGACTCTGCGCCAGATCCAAGGTCAAGGTGCAGCACAGGGTGAGGCCACAGCCTCGGGCAGCGCCGAGGCCGGAGGGGGCAGCACAAGCAGTGGCGGCGACATTGACATCTGGAAGCCTGTGAGCGGCCAGGTGCGCGCAGGTGACTATGTCGATTTTGAGCTCAAGTCGTGGGACCGGTCGCGGTCTCTGTCCATCACTTTGAGCGGACTCGACGACGGTGACGATGCCGAGCCAGGGTTTTCAGTCGATCTTCTCGTTAGTTCGTACTCGGCGAGGCAGTGTGTGCGGCCGCGCGAGACAGAGTACATCTGGGCCAACTTTGCCGTCGCCGGCAATGACGGTACCAAGTCAATCACCCTGCAGCCCCAAGACGGCGATCTTGAGTCGGCAGAGTCGCTGTACATTTCCGTGCATGGCTGGAAAGAGGCGTCGTCCAGCCGCACACACCCCTTTACTCTTCGGGCCAAGATCGTCCTCGAAGACGACGGTGTCGTCTCAGCAAACACAAACACCACAGCAGATGCCGAGCACAGCCCCGACGAGGAGCAGTGCAAAAACTGCCTGCAGTGGGTGCCGAGCAGGACCATGGTGCTGCATGAGAACTTTTGCCTGCGCAACAATGCCGTGTGTCCCGACTGCAAGCAGGTATTCCAGAGACGCTCCGCCGCATGGGAGGGCCACTGGCACTGCGCGTTTGATCCAGAAGACGGCGGTCGCGGCAGCTCAGCAGCCAGCCAGCACAAGCACTCGCTCATCTACCATCCGGGCTTTATATCCGCCGACTTATTGTACTCGTGCCCGGCCGAGACGTGCATCGGTGTCGTCGCCCCTTTTACATCACTCCCCGACCTTGCGCGGCACCGGACAACAACGTGCCCAAGCAAGCTGATCCTGTGCCAGTTCTGCCAGCTGCAAGTCCCGCAAGAGGGCGACCCGTCGAACCCGTCGGCCGACGCCGCTGCAACACGCCTCACCGGCCAGACACCGCACGAGCGTGCCGATGGTGCACGCACGACCGACTGCTACTTGTGCGGCGCCATTGTACGCATGCGCGACATGCACGCACACATGCAGCACCACGATCTCGACCGGCAGAAGCGCGCTGTTCCCCAGATATGCCGAGACGCCCACTGTGGGCGTACGCTCTACGGTGTCGGCCCGCGTGGCCAGATCAAACCGCGGCCGTCATCGTCTGCACCAGGCGTGGCTGCGCCAGCGAATGATCTGGGCCTGTGCGCTCCGTGCTATGCACCGCTCTATGTGAGCATGCACGACCCCGACGGCCGCGCCCTCAAGAGACGCGCCGAGCGGCGGTACATGACGCAGCTGCTGACGGGCTGCGGCAAGGCCTGGTGTGCCAACGAATGGTGCAAGACAGGCCGCGTCAACCAAAAGATGGCCCCCATCGAAGGCGGCACGGCGGCTTTCCTGCCGCTGGTGAAACCGATGGTGGCCGACGTGTTTGGCGATGCGTCCAAACCCATATTCTATTGCTGCGACGAAGAGACGCAGAAGCGGAGGGCAGTCGCCGAGCTGCTCGTGGCACAGAGCGGCGGCGGCTACGACCTCGCATGGTGCGTGGCGGCGTGCGAGGCGGAGGGCGCGGATGCATCCAAGGCATGGAAATGGCTGGCCAACTGGGCGCCGCGGACTAATGAATAACTGAATGTATAGAGTTTATGAGTGTAATGAAGAAAATATAATTAGAATCTAACTATGGTCATCAAAGAAATTACTGCTGACAGAGGATGTGTAGCCGTCGTCAGTGTCGGTGTCGGCCCGGTCGAGCGAGCTGCTGCTTCGGCTTTCATGGCTCTCCGTTGTGCGCGAGCTTGCGGATTTGATGCTTTGGTGTGGACTCTCGCTCGGAGTGCGTGCCGAGGATGCCATGCTGTGTTTGCGGCCCCGGTCGTCGTCATCGCCGTCCTCTTTGTTGCCATCTGGTATAGTCTTTGGATTATCTGCAGGCGTAGTCTGCTCCGTTGATATCGCTTCGTCGGGCTTTTCACTGGCAGAAGCTTTCAGCCGCTCTTCTTCCTCGAGTATCCGCTGCAGCTCGGCCACCTGCTCGGCCGTCAGCTCTGTTCTGCCCTCCTGGCCATGCTCTGTGTCTTGTTTCTGTTCCTGTTTCTGTTCCTGTTTCTGTTCCTGTTCTCGTTCTTGTTCTTGTTCTTGCTTTTCTTCGCCTTCTCCTCCTCCTCCCTGCTTCTCCCTTTCTATTTTTTCCATGTCATCCTTCTCTCTCTGCAGTCTCTCCTGCTCCATCTTTTCCAGCTCGGCCAGAGGGATAGGTCGCTCTGTCTTGAGCTCTCGCCGCTGGAGCTGCACTTCCACAGACACCGTGCCTGGTGGCATTGCTGCTAGTCTCGCCTGCAGTCTGTCGCCATCACAGTCAAAGAAGAGCACCCATAACCCTCCGAGGCCCGGAATCTCGGGCGGGAACCGCACGGCCACAAACCCTTCCCATCCGCACAGCGTCATGCGCCGGTCTTGTCGCGTGCAGTCCCAGGGCCCGGTCAGCTGGCCCTCGGATGCCGCGCGTGCTCCGTAGCACAGCGCATACGTCGTGCAATCCACAAACACCCAGTTCATGATGGGTGCGACATCGGTAATGGTCGACACAAGCCCGGCGTGTCCTGCTTCCGGGTAGGGCAGATAGTAGCCTGCAAAGGGATGGCCAAAGGGCGTCGATTCGTCGCCGTCGCCCGTGTCGATGAAGCAATTGTTGGCGGACAGGACGACGCGGCGGCCTTCTAAAATTGGCGAGTAGGCCGACGACTTGGGGCAGTGAATGACGAGATTGTTCTTGCGGCTGCGGTGCTCCTCACGACGGGCGCGGCGCTGTGATGCTTGGATGCCCTCGGACGTGCCGACAACGGCGCCAAACGCCATACACACGGATAAGACGGAGATGGCCATGGTTTTCGGGATTGTCTAGTCTACTGATGATAATTATTCTGGATAATTGAAGCTATCGCGACTACTGGAGCTATCCAGAGCTATGAGCTACGAGCGATGCTATGAGCTGTGAGCTGTGAGCTATGGACTATGAGCTATGAAGCTTCAATACGATCACACGACCTTGTTTCAAGTTGCATTCAACAGCTTTAATTAATCAATACTAACAAAAGCGACTTCAAACATACTTCAACCCGAATCCTAATAGTTTCAGCAATTCAGCAATCGCATGATGCAGGACAAGCTCAGCTATCGTTCGAGGGGATGCCTCTGCTTTGTTTGATCTCCGTGACGGGGGATAATCACACAGTCGCATTCCAGGGCATGGCGTTGCAACCCGCGACCCTGTCAGAGCGGCCATGGCTCCGCAAGTGTTCCATTTTGGCTTCTACCCAGCCGCTCACCGTCTTGGGTCGGCACGATGATCGCCTTTGATGAGCTGATGCAATTTGTGCAGTGGCCGTCGCTTAATGATTTGGCTGCACTGCACGAGCCTCCTGGAGTTTTAGTATATCCGCAAGACTATGCCGTTTCTTGCTCTCTCAGAGCATCTCCTAGTGTCTGCGTCTCTGTGCTGCCGTTTCAACGTTTCCGTTTCATGTGGACACCCGTAACCTGGAATCAAAGCTGGCCTGATGCAATCGTAAGATGTCTAGAGCCTCGGTCAAGGAGGCCAATCGCATTACATGCTTCCTCCTTGTCTGTTTTGTCTGTTCTATGTGTTTTGTCTGCTTTTCCTCGATAGCTCTTTGCCTGTAATATCAACCTAATAGCATCATCCCCTATAGCGGCTGCAGCTGTCACTGCATTGACATACGGCAAACATACGATGCATGTTTTGGGTTGCATCTGGGCCTATGTAATTCTCCTGTAATTCTCCTTCTCCAGATGCAGCCCTCGTCGTCAACTGCGATGCAACGCAACCGATGCTCTCTGCCAACGTGTACTTCTCTGTAGCAAGTAACTCATCCGAAATTACATCCATAAAAAGGCCTCATCTTCTCATCAATATTTCACTTTCCTTCATCTCATCATCAGCCTCTCATCTCATCTTCACATCTCATCACTAGCTACTTGCCTTACACCTCCACAACCACCCCATCAGTCACCACGTCTTCCCGCCGCATTCCTCCTGCTTCCTCGGCCTCACCGTCAGGCCCTACTGCAGGATCATCAACAACCCAAAAAGACTCCCTCAAAGATACTTTCAAAACAGCTTCCCGGTCTGCCTCGCCGGACACCCCTGCTCGTACTTCTACTTCTACTTCTACGTCCTCTCCTACTCCAGCTCCAGCCCCCTCGTCTCCCTCTCCACCTCCTCCAGGCCGCCTCCGCAGGTCCTCGACTCTTCGCTTTCCCATAAAGATCGCCACTGATTCCTCTTCTCCTCACTCGTCGTCTACCTCTTCTCCCTCTTCATCCCCAAACACTACTCGTCCACGATCGCTGAGCGACCGTTCTGTCAACAACCCTTCAGCTCCTGCTCTCCTCCGTCGCCACAGCTATAAGCATTCTCTCGAGAATCTCCCCTCGCCAAATCCCGACACTCAACCCCAACCCCAACCCCAACCTGAGCTCTCACGTTCTCAATCTCCATCTCCGTCTCCGACTCCATCTCCTCCCATCCAAACCGTCCCAAACTCAATGTCCTCGTAAGAAAACCTTTTTACTCTCCTTTTACTCTCCTGCATCTGCACCACCGCTAACAGCCAGAACCAAAAACATGAGCTCCGCCGACACCACGTACTCGCAGGTCCCCGCTGCCGCGGCTGGTGCTGTCCGCCAGATGGCCGGTGGTCCTGGTCTGCCCGTCAGCATGCCCAACCTCTCGGGCCAGCCCAACGGTCTTGTCGGCAACCTGCTCAAGGGCCCCATCGATGCCAACGGCAAGCTCAAGGATGCAGCCCTGATGGTGGGCATCAAGCTGGACCTGGAGGCCGAGGTGCATCTCACGGCCCGTATACGTGGTGACATTCTCGTGGGCCTCTACTGATAATCATCGTGTTTTACTCTTGTTTCCTACATACATTTGCCATAAGCATAACCGATCCTGTGATTCTGCGATCCTGGTGATCCTCACATAATACAGTTGTTTATTCATATCTATACATGCTTTGCACAGTGACTCTTGATTGATAATTTATCATGTTTCCTAAAATACGATTGCTTTTAGCTACTAATTTGATTTTTCCAGTGAATTTATTTGTTTCAGTTATAATTTCGCTTTTATGTCATTTGTATTTTTCAAAAGGAAATAATTAGATGTTTTTATGACCGGACTTTACTTCTCGTATAATAAATATTTACTAATTAAATAAAGTGATACGCTTAACGTCAAATCTGAAGTCTTTAATACAGAATATATAGAAGAAAAAAAGGAAAACGAAAACGAAAAGTAATAGATAAAAATATATAGTACTGTATCTTGCGTTGATTTTGGATGTTCACATCTATTCAAGTAAATTCAATGCAAATAAAACCATTATCCATACACCCATAAAAAGGTCGCCAGGTCATAAAATCAAATAATCAAATAACATAATTAATACATGAAAGAATATAGAAAATCCATCAAATCTACTGATCCAGAGCCTGTGCTTGGCACATCTGGTAGTAGACACCGCGCTGGGCCAGCAGGGACGCGTGGCTGCCCTGCTCCAGCACCTTGCCGTCGCCCAGCACAAAGATAACATCCGCCTTTTGAATCGTTGCCAGCCTGTGCGCAATCACCACCATGGTGCACCAGCTCAGCGGGTTGTCCACGTTCTTCTCTTTGGAAGATCCGTCGCGCTCAAAGATGGCCTGCACCTTCTTTTCGGTTTCGGCGTCCAGGTTCGATGTCGCCTCGTCCAGCAGCAACAGACGCGGTTTGCGAACCAGCGCGCGCGCAATCGACACGCGCTGCTTCTGGCCACCCGACAGCGCGACACCCTTGCTGCCGACCTCGGTGTTGTAGCCGTCGGGCAGCGACTGGATAAAGTCGTGGATGCCGGCAGCCTGGCACGCAGCGTGCAGCTCCTCGTCGGCAAGGTCGTCGCCACCAATGCCCAGCAGGATGTTCTCGCGCAGTGTGCCATCGAACAAGCTGGGCTCCTGGGCCACGAGCGAAATGTCGCGGCGGTAGTCGGACAGGATGACATCGTCGACGCGCTGGCCATTGTACAAAATGTCGCCCGAGGCTGGCTTGTAGAAGCGCTCGAGCAGCGACACAATCGTGGACTTGCCGGACCCCGAGTAGCCAACGACTGCAGCAAACTGGCCCTTTTCGATTGTCATATCGAGGCCAGTCAGCACAGGCGCGTCACGCGTCGGGTAGCGGAAGTGCACGTCGCGGAACTCGATCTTGACACCCGTGTTGTGCTCGGCACTCTCTGGGTCGGGACGGTCCAGAGGCACCAGAGGAACCTCGACCTTCTTGTCTGGACGCAGGTTGAGGATACGGTTGGCCGCGACGGATGCCTGGGCAATGTTGGGGCCGAAACTGAGCCACTGGCCAGCACCCATGCCACCCTGCAGCACGGCAATGTAGACGACCACGTACTGGAACGAGTAGTACTCGCCCGTCGACAGCAGCTTGCCGCCATACCAGAGAACAAAGGCCATGCACAGCAGCGAGATGCTGTCGCTCAGAGCAAAGACAAACGTCGACAGGCCCGACTTGACGAACGCGCCGCGGATATGGTCCTGGAGCAGCTTCTCGTAGCGGTCGCTGATGCCGCTCTCGAGGGTCAGTGCCGCGACGGTGCGGAACGCGCCGACCGACTCGGTGGCAAACTGCGCGCTCTCAGCAAAGACGGCCATGGTGGCCTTTTCAAACTGCTGCTCGTAGCGCAGGCGGATGAAAGCAGCACCGAGCATGATGGGCATTGTCGTGACGACAGTCACGAGGGTCAGCTTCCAGCCAAATGCAAAACTGACGGCGAGGCAGCCGACGACGTTCAGCACGGAAATGGCCACAAAGGCCAAGTTCATGCCGAGCAGCTGCTGGAGCTGGGACGGGTCCGTGGCAAGACGGGCCGTCAGAGCACCGACGCTGTTGGCCGTGTTGTCAAAGAAGGAGATGGGCTGGTTCAAGATGCTGCGCAGGTACTCCTTGCGGTAGTAGTGGGTAATGTTGAAAGCCGTGGTGGTGGCCGACCAGCCGAGGGCAAAATAGGAGCAGCCGACGGCAATGGCGAGAATGGTAAACATGAGACACCAAAAGTTGGTCAGAACGGTCAGCACCTCTTCGTAGGCAAGGTAGGAAAAGAGCGAGATGAGAATGGCAAACAGCCACGACTGCAGCGGCGAGCTGGCACCGGCAATGAGGGCGCCAAAGGCCATGATAATATACCACGGCCACTGCGCCTTTTGCTCGCGCAGAAGCAGAAAGAAGCTGCTCAAAAAGCTGCGCTCCCTCTCCTTGGGCTCCTTCTTCTTGTCGGCCGCCGTGTTCTCGATATCAGCCTCGTCAACATCAGCACCGACAATCGTGGTGGCAAGACCGTCGGCGCGCGAACCGGAGATGCTCTCACGGCGCAGCTTGGTTGCAATATCAGTCGCGTCCACGCTCTTGCGGTCGTGCGTGTACGGCGACGACACCTCGGTGCGGCCCTCAAGCACAAGCTTGTCCTTGCTGCTACCACCGCTGCTGCTTCCCTCGTCGTCGGCCTCTTCCACCTTCTCGCGGATCAGCTGCTGTGCCGTGGCCAGGGCGTGGTATGCGCCGCCCTCACCCAGCGCCATCAGCTCTGCGTGCGTGCCCTGCTCGGCCACCTTGCCGCCCTTGCGCATGACAACAATGTTGTCCGCCTTGCGCACCGTCGACAGACGATGGGCGATGGTAATGGTGGTGCGGTTCTGCGATGCGCGGTCCAGAGCGGCCTGCACAATCTGCTCGCTGCGCACATCAATAGCACTCGTCGCTTCGTCCAGCACCAGGACCGACGGCTGCTTGATAATGGCACGTGCAATGGCAAGACGCTGGCGCTGGCCACCACTGAGTTTGAGACCACCACCGTCACCGACGACAGTCTCGTAACCCTGGGGCAGACGCGCGACAAACTCGTCGGCAAATGCTTCACGGCACGCGTCTTCGACGCGGCGGCGCTTCTCATCCTCAGACTCGTCCTCCCAGGGCGTGCCGACAAGACCAAATGCGACGTTCTTGAAAATGGTGTCGTTGAACAAGAAGGGCTCCTGCTGGACGAGACCGACCTGGGTGCGCCACCAGCGGCGGTCCAATTCCTTGAGGCTGACACCGCCGGCAGCAATGCGACCTGAAGCCGGGGCGTATGCAGCAATCAACGAGTCCGGGTCCTCCAGCTCGTACCAGCGCTCGATGAGAGACACGACGGTCGACTTGCCTGAGCCAGACGGTCCGACAATGGCGGTCATCTTGCCCGAGGGGAAGGTCACAGTGAGGTCATCCAGAATCTTAATGTCTGGTCGCATCGGGTAGACAAAGTGGACATTGCTGAGGGTGATATCGCCCGTGCGAGCAGCCTCGGCCTCGGGCGTGCCCTCTCCAAAGCCGCTGATCATGGGCTTGGGAGCATCAATCATGGCGTAGAACATGGTGGCCGAGGTGGCCGCGCGTGCAGCACCCGACAGGGGAGAGGTAATGCCGCCAATGGCTGACGTCATCATCATGACTGAGAACAGCACAATCACCAGAGTCTGGGGGCTGTCAATCTCGCCCTTCATGTACTCGTTGAGCGAGTACCAGAACGACAGGGCAAATGTGGCATAGATGGCAAAGAAGACGGGCGTCTGCTGGCACGCAATGACAGGCGACATGCACATGCCCTTTTGGCGCGACTGGTCGGCACACTCGTCGTAGCGGTCGGCCATTTTGGACTCGGCACCGCAGGCATCGACCATGCGGATCGAGCCAAAGATCTCGCTGGCAATGGTGGCGGCCTTGATCTCAATGTCCTGGACCTGGTTCATGATCTTGACGAGCATCGGTGTTGTGATGGCGTAGACGATAATGATAAACACGGTGCCACTGCTCGTCACGAGCGTCAGGCGCCAGCTGTAGTAGAAGGAGATGACAATGGCCGAGATGACAAGTGTCGTCGACTGCAGCAGCGTCGACAGCTTCTCGGAGATGCCCAGCTGCAGCGTGCTCGCGGCCATGGTGATGACGGCCGCCGTCTGGCCCGGCGGCAGCAGATCCAGGGTGGACACGGGCTGCGCCAGCAGACAGCGCATGTACTCGAGACGGATGGCCGCCGAGATGCGCATGCTGCTCATCTTGAAGCCCAAAAAGGCAATGTAGCCCAGCACGAGGCGGGCAATAAAGATGTAGATCAAAAAACGCACGCACACGAGGATCTCGTGCATGTATGCCTCGGGCGTCACGACCTTGGTGCTGTTGCTAAAGTTGCTGAAAACACGGCCAAAGACGACGTTCATCAGCGGCATCGTGACACCCGTGCAGATGGAGGCAAACGAGGCACAGGCAATGAGCAGCCGGTCCATGGGCGTCGAGTACTTGAAGATGCGCCAAAAGTCCTTGAACTTGGTCTTGGTCTCCGTCTTGATGGCAAAGGGGTTGATCTTTTTCTTGGGCGTCGAGTCGTCCTCGAGCTTGATGCCCTCTTTGCGCCACCATCGCCGCCGCGATTTGGGTTTGGAGTGTGCGGAACCAGCATGGTCTGACTTTTCAGTTTCGGCAGCAGAGTCAGCTTGTGCCATGTCTGGCGATGCAGGTGATGCTGGTGATCGAGAGTCAATATCGTTCTTGGGCATAACAGTCAACTCAATGGGACGGACATCCGAGCTTTTCCTTCTGTTGTCCAAGCTGTCCATGTTGTCGATATCATGCATGTTGATGTTGACGGAGTCAGAGTCTGCCTGACGGTGGCGAGCAGTCCATATTGTGTTGTTGGTATAGGAAGACGGCATCGGTCTCTCGGAGTCGGCAGCAGAGACAGCAGAGGCCGAGTGGGAGTGGGAGTGAGGGTGTGACTGTGGATTATGGCCATGACTGTTGTCTGGCAACAGTCTGGACTCGTCCATATCTCGCCTCATTGTGACGGGAGAGGTATGGGCCTGCAATCTATCTCCGACTGATGGGTAGGGCGTATCGTATCAGTCAATGACACGGCAAAGAAGGTAGTGGTGTAAACCAAAATGGTAGTGATAGGACCAAAGGAACAAAGAGGCGAGAAGGAATAAAAAATAGCTCAAAGAAAGAAGTACAAAATAGTACAAAATAGTGAATAAAGGAAAGATGATCAAGATGACGTTTAGGTGTGTAGATGATAACGAGTTGAGGCTGTAAATGGGGATGATAATATCAGCAAGATTGTGAGCATCAGTTGGTAACGAGAGATGAGAATAAAAATAGTTGCAAATGAAAGAGTGTGTTTATGAAAACGAAAGATACATGAGGGTATAAGGGCAAACGAGTGTGTGAATCAAAGTACAAGGAGCGTCGATGTTTGAGTGTAGATGTGTGTCAAAGAGTGTAGATGTCCAGTCTCAGGAATCTGAAGCAGACGATGGCCTCTGTGACACATGCCCAACCACTGCGCGAACTGTGAGATGCTGAGGAGCGGCTACAAGGTAGTCTTAGTTCTGGCAGCGAGGGCCGACCACGCCCAAGAACGTGTACTGTGGAATGGTGTTGGAGTGCAGAACTAGGTGGTGGGCGGTAGACCATGTCCTGATGGAAGGGGTGAAGATAAGCATCAGTGCAAGACAGTGACGAGACAAGTAGGATAGTGCGAATAGCGGCTGCCGAAAGGCTAGCAGGGAAAATAAAGTGGCAAATAGATAAATACTAGATAAATACTAGATAAAATACTAGATAAAAAACTAAATATAAAACTAAATACAAATCTAGTTCAAAAGGGGCACCCTAACAAGCAAGGCCCACAGTCACTTACAGGACTGTCTTCCTTGGTAGTGGGAGAGTGGAAGAAGGCCTGACCAGAAAAAAGAAAGAATTCAAGAGGATTCAACAAAAATGCAGCAGAGATTGTGAATCTGAACAGAGGTTCACATATGGAAGGGATGTGCAGTGATGTGCGGGCTGTCTCTCAAGACGCTTTTACTCAGTATCCTCCCACCCTCTCTGCCTCCATCTTGTTCAGACTGAGACAGAGAGAGCGCGAACTGGCGATCATCGTCGATCAAGGTGATTACTGCTCAGTACTCTTGATCGGCTTGCTTTAAGTGAGCTACCTAAGACTATCGAGGCTTTCAATGAAAGAAGTCATTTCGGCCATCCATAAATATGCGATGCAGACACTGGCCTTGGAAGATAAGACATTGGTCACCGTAACCTCCTAGACTCCCGAAAAAACAGCAATATGCGCCACAGGGATGGGCGAGACACTGTTTACAAAGACAAAGACAAGGTGCCAAACCAAGGCTTGATAACGGCAGCGGCAACGGCAGTGGCTGTCGGGAGAACAAGAAATAACAGGACTTGTGCTAGCTAGTCCCTGGGGGCTTCTGATAGCCGCCCAGGAGAAATGAAATCAAAGAAAGCAGGCAATAAAAAAAGACAACGAGGCCAACGACAATGCCGACCATTTTGGTTGATTGGATACTCTTTCAGTATTGCCGGAACGCTGCTCCGTCTGGCTATTTGCCTGATAGGATGATTCTTTGACGGCTTTGGTCTTTGCATTTTGATTATTGATGCCCGGGTATTATTGCAGATATCGTGCAAACCAAACATAAGTTGCTAGTGCTGTGTTAACGGTCTCACGTAGTTGCAAATACCGGCAAGACATCGCTCTCGGTGTCTTCTCCAGTGTCAGACAATTTTCCTCTGCTGGGAATTCCGAGTCGAGACATACATGCAGGTCCAAGGTGTTCTTCAACCATGTCTTGTAACTTGCTGAAAAAGGTATATGTCCCGAGGGCCAGGGGCAGAAAGATAGACAGCGTACGAGTAAGGGCAACGACTCTGGGAATAGACATGCAGAGAAGGACTAGAAACATCACGCATTGAAGACGGGAAGTTTCTAATGCAAGATACTTTGGATTTTATCTATTGAAGCAAGCCGGATATTGTATTTATCCCCTCGTCGAGTAGACTCAACTATCAAACACTGTTTTCGGAGCCGCCATCGACTAAAGAATACCCTCCGGGAAGTCAATAAGCTTGAGACGCTGATGCATATATAGTTAATACCAGGCAGCCTAGGTAAAGACGGTATATATGTATATATATGAAAAATAACTAAAATAAAATAACCACAGAATCTGTCTGCACTTTCCGGTCGCCTCCAAAAAATACATCATACTCAAGCTTTTATTCATATAGACCAAAATTAATAGAGATTAACGACATATAAAAAAGTCACTTGGTAATCAACCAATCAAAAGTCTAGACAACACAGCGGCTCGATTTACCGCTCTCTCGACACGACGGGTTGCGTGCTGGCAATCTGCTTAATGGATTGGAGGAGGATGAATCTACTGAGGTCATAGCGAAGAGATAGTAAAAAAGTACTGCAGAGTAACAGACATTAAAAGGCTTGGGCCTATCTATTTTAATCGATTTTATGAATAGAATCATTTCATATCTGAGACGTGTCTCTGCACCGCTATGTGGTTTTCAGCCGATCGCAGTATATTTAGCATTCATATACAAATACCAGCACATTTACTGACTGATATACTATATGTCACCTACTCCTATTTGGGAAGTGTGCACTCCACTACAGTTCAACGTCGATCACTCTTTGACCCCCTGCGATAAGTACAAAGTAGAATTTCAAATACTTGCCAGAGTAGAAAAATACAAAATAAAACTAAAGAAACAAATAAAGAAGCAAAGGAAGAACAGGCGAGAAAAAAATAAGCCCAGTCAAAATAAAACGTACCCCTTCCAACAACCCCTGCTAGGTTACAGGCTGCCTGGGGATCCCATGTCCAGTCCACATAGCGGTCAATGGCCGGTAATGATGTCAGGGTGTCAGGGTCTATCGTAAATAAGAAGGGATCGGAAGAAGAAATTAAACAGACAGAAAAACGAGTAAAAACAAACCAGATCAAAAACTCCGTAGCCAGCATCCTTGCCTCTATGCTCTATTATCACGTAAGATGCTTGGTACTCTCAAATAAGCTCCCCCTCCACTTCTACCCCTAATCACTCGTCACCGATATTGTAGTCCTTCTTGGCTTGGCGCACGACATCAGCTAGCTCCTTGACTGTCTCCTTGTCGCGCGGCAGCGTGTGGCCCTTGGCGTGATCAAACAGGTACGCCGTGTCGGCATCACACACATTGTAGAGCGCCATGCTGCCGTGCAGGTAGGGGTCCATGCTGCCGATAATGTGGCACGTCGGGATCTCGATGATAATGTCCGACTCGTCTGACAGCACCATGGCGTGGGTGTCCGGGTCCAGAGGCGGCCAGCCGGCAAAGAAAATGGCGTACTTGAACATGGGCGCAATGCCCAGCGTCTGGGACCGGCGCTGCTCGTGCACCAGCAGCGTGCTCGCAATCGTGGCGCCCTCCGAGTAGCCCACAATGGCATCAAAAGGGCCCTGCTTCTCCATAATGTCCAGCAGGTATTTGAGCGCATTATCGGTGCTGCGGTGCGATGTGGCAACACCCTCCTTCATGAGCTCGCGCATCGTATCCTCAGGCGTCTCGCAGTCGGGGAAGTCACGGATCCGCATCAGCACGTCGTCTTCCTTGGTATCGCTGCTGTCGCTATCGGCGTCCGCGACCTCGTCGGGCTCCATGAAGCGGTAGTAGGGCGGGTTGCCAAAGTACTCCTCGAAGCCGGGCGGCGGCACGGCGGTACAAGGGCCCTCGATAAAGTGGAAGACGGCATCGCCGCTGTCGGTCAGCTCCTTGACGATAGGGGCCAGCTGGACTTGGAATTTCTAGACTATTAGATGTGTCCTCGAAAGAAAGCGAAATAAAACAAGGAGAGAAAAACGTACATCCGCGCTGCCATAGGCGCCAGGAAGGCACAGGAATTTCATAGGCATTGTGTCGTGTGGTTGAGGGTATCGTTGGTGAAGTCGAAGTCGGTAAGATGAAATCGATTAACAAAGTCAGATGTGAATGATCAGACGAGTACGAGAAGCTCGGAGCTTAAAGCTTATCATATGCTTGGGAAGGTGGAAGTAGAAACAAAACAAAGAACGGATAAAGTATTGGAGGAGCCAAGACTCGTAGCTGCTTGTCACTTGTATATTTACATAAGCTGGTTATTTTTCAAGTCAGAGTATGTGGCCATGCATGAGGAACTTAGACTGTCTGTCCTTATTTGTTCTATTTCCTTGTAATTTATTTGTGTGTAATTTTGTGGTTTTTTTGTGTTATTTGTGTTATTTACTTTGATAGCTGTTTCGTTTGCTTGTTTTACTGGTTTCTTGGCCTAATGGCTACTTTCATTTTACGTGCCGCACACCGTTAAAGGGAGAGTTGTTGTGTTTTGAAGATCAGATCGATACGAGTTATGTAAATGCGTAGAATGGTCAGAATACTCACATACTAACATTAATTATGATCAGATGGGGAGACAGACCCAGGATAACGAGGGAGATGGAAGATGGAGGGCAGATGGAAGTAAGATGAAGATGGGATGGGGTTAGGAGGGAGACGGGGCTGAGGGATGCTGGAAGGGAGCTGTCAGCAGTCCTGGTGACGTTGATTGAATGGGTTGCCCTGTTAATTGTGACTTTGAGCATTACTTTCTTCTTGTTAACTCTGAAATTGCAGCAATTACGGGCACATTACAGTATCCTCGTTTAATTATTTAGATATATCGCTATCTTTCACGATCAGCACATGCATACCAGTGTCTGCCGCATGTACTCAGTACGCGCAACTGGTGTTCATGTTTATCATGCAGCTGCATTTGCATTTTCAGTTGTTCATTGTTATCGTTAACTGGACGCGAGTAAGACACATGAGTTTGAGTACGAGACAATAATGACGTGGACGAGAATATTTCAGGCATCAAAACGTAGTAAAGTAAATCCAGATGGGACGATCGCCAGCATGGCGGTGCAGTGATATTACTCATCTCATTTGTCTTTGTCCATACATAGTAGTGGTCTGAAGATCAAGGGAGAATCCATATCACTTATCCAAGTGTTGTCTTTGACTTTTATCGAGGCAAGAGTACATGTTGAAACTGGAAATCGGGCCAGGGTTCCGGAGAATGCATGCATGCAATATGCCCAAAGGTGAAGAAATGAAGAATTAGAGATAAGAGATACTCAGTAATAGAGTCAAGGATGTACAGGAGATCGTCGCAGTGAATGTTTTCTTTCACTAGGGCACAATATCCGGCATGGCTCAAAGGGAAGACGGAACGCGGCTATGGCAGTGTCTATGAATATCTCCGTAGTCTGGATGCTAACACTGAAGAACAAAGGCAGCCGACTATCAGGACGATAAAGATAGGAAGAATGGCCTTTAATTGTGCAAGACGGCTCAAGAAGTATCTCCGGCACATTTAATATGAAGCCGTCTACAGTGGCAATTCCCAACGATACTATTGTCACTCGGTAGCACTATCTTCCCGGCAAGCCATAGGCTAGCGAGACTAAAATAGTAACCGCACGTGTTTGCGTCGGTACCTGTTGTGAGCCAGGCACTAGATGAAGAAATCAGGTTAAATACAAGACAACTTTGGAAGGCGAACGACGATTCCGCCGTGCAGCCGGCGGGCCGCCACAGTAAGTAATGCAGATGGGTTCAGATAAGACGAGATGGCGGAATAGACGGTGAATGGTGACAGACATTTGAAGATGGCGAGATAGTCGGTAGCAAGACAATATGACCAACTTTCAAGTCTTCTTCAAGAGGTCAAAAAGAGTCCAGTGAGTCAAGAGAGTCAAGAGAATGTACGTGAGTATGTGATAAGGCTGCCAAGCTTTTCGTCACGGTAAGAAAAACCTCTAGACTCTCAGTATACTACATGCAAAGCCTTGTTTGTGTGGTACATGGGGGCCATGTCACCGACTGAGACATATACAGGCACTGTGTGACTACTTCCTAGGGTGGGTGCTGTTAGTAGACATGTTGGACAGCAGGCTTAACGGTTACGCGGCAGTGTAAGTCGTTGTGGTACCTGTCGGAGCCGTTAACTGAAAGAGTAAATACCCAGCCAAAAAGGACACAAAAAGACCGCGAGTCGAAACTCGACAGACTATGAACAATACCTGCAGAGGACGTCTCGGACTATTGAATCGGAGAAACAAGCAGACTGCTGTGTATTCAGTGATCATGACATGGTAGAGACCATTGGAGTGTCGGGCCCGGGCAGCTTGGCCCGCCAGACCGCCGTCCTCGTCGGCATCCTTTGGGTTTGAGGGCGAGGCGAATGCAGCAGATGAAGATCATTTGTGAAGATCATTTGTTTGCCAGTTTCGCAGCCAAAATGCATCGCAACAATCGCCAATGATACCAACCCTCCTATATATTCGATTGTCGATTCCTTGCTCCCATTACGAGGTAATAGGCCAGGATGGAGGTGGGTGCTATGTAAGCAGGATTGATCTGCAGTGATTGCTCTTTATTATCGTCTTGTTAATGGTCCTTCTCATATGTGTACAAGTACGTTTGTATGCTTCTCGGCGACTTTTGAGGATATCATAAATCTTGAGATCTTCCGGTGATGCCCAAATGCAGACGGAGATGCAACTGCAAGGCGGAAAAAGTCAAGACAATAATTACTTTGTACAGTAAAGATCAGACGGAACTTGCCGCCAAGGTCACTGATCCCTGTAGCTGACAACTGCAGCCAGCGACTAGAGTTAAATACAAGCTCGGTCTCGCTAGTTGCACCAGCTTAGTGTGCCGTATTCGTCAATTTCAAACGTTGGTCTGTATTTAACAATTTGACATGCATAATTTGCTCTTGGCCATTATGGATGTACCTGTATTAATGTAGTAATAAAAGTGCTGAAGAATTATGATATGAATACTAAACTTGCACAGACGGCTGTAATTAAACTCGGAGCACGAGATGTTATGTTTTGACCAGTGTATATTTTTTTAACATTTCTTTTTTTTTTGCTGCTTTTTTCTTCTTATTTTTTCTCCTCTTTTTTTTTATTTTTTATTTATTTATAACTGCAGAACATTTAATTCATTTTAGAATTATCGGGCTATTTCGATTTATATTCCCTTATTAATTTATTTGTTTATTAAAATCTATTTTGATTTCTCAAAATAGCCTCTCAATAAACCCACTCATATACTTCTAAATTAATTCTCTACCGCCCATGAAACATAAAGCAACAAATACCACATCGACACAAACAACAGTGCCGGAGTTATGCCGTCTTCAACATCGACTGCATCTGCCGCCACCATGATTTTGGCTATTTCCCATAGTGTCAACACTGTTAATTAGTGTCTAGTGCGATAAGCGATAAGTGCCGATAGCAAGGTGGATCCGGGTACAGATAGAGGCAAATGGGTCCACAAGGCTGGCAGCCCCACTAGCTCTGTTCTCCTGCCTCTCACTGCTACTCTTCCCCTGCATTATTGGCGACCCAAATTAGAGTTAAATTCGACATGTCTACTGAGTACGGAGTAGGCGCCTTGTTTCTGGATTTAGCGCTCGACTAGCCAGGAGAACCCTGTATCTTGGCCTTGATCTCAGTCTTGTCCCCCCTCCCATTTTTCCTTCTCTCTTTTCTGTTTTCATCCCCTCCTGTTCTCCGTATTTTCTCTGTATTCTACTTATTTATTTCCGTCTCATTCAGATTGTCCGGGGGCGATTTATATGCGCACGTTTCTTCTCACTCTTTGATCCTCTGATTACATAATTGACATAGCAGAGACATACTCGGTATTGTTTGAGAAGGAGCAGCGGGTTCAGAATGCCTCATCTAGCATGTGAAAGGGTTTACTCGTCCGTTCTTTCCTTTTGGCTGCCGTCTCTATTAGGAGTAGACTGTCCCTTGCTCCTTCCCATTTTCTTCCCTTTAACTTTCATCATCTCTCCCTCCTTCCTCTGAGAGACACTCTGTTCCTTACATAATAAGTCTTAGATACATATCCCTTCCTGGACATGCTTGTTTCTTCCTCCGTACACCCTTTACAGATGGACCTGTTGCCACTATTTGCACTACTGTCTATTTACACTATTGCCTATTTGCACTATGCCTATCTACACTACTACACTATTTACACTCTCCCCGGCCACATCCTCAACACGGAGCTCCCTCATCCCTCCCCATATTAAACCCCCATCACTCACCACTCACTACCCACTACCTATGTACTACTCGTCGTAAATTGGTGGACTGACAGCTTTATGTTTTTCTACCTCTAATCACGATCATCTCAGGCCCACCACTGCTACTCCAGCATGGCATGGATCTGCGTGCCTTTAAACATCCACGAGTGCACGACGTTCTGAGTAATGCTATCGACGCTTGAGCACACAAGCCGACTACTCAGTACAACACTGTCTGGCACCCTCGCACCTTTGTCGTGCCTCGACTGCTAGCCTCTGTGTTTCAGTTGCCAACCGCCTTCCCCGTCTTCTGCCTTGCTCGAGCCACAACGTCGACGACGGGACGCATCTTCAGTCCGCCACTTTCGTGTGTGCTACAAACCTGCTTGCAACAAAGAGTTTAACATGTGTTGCGAGTATGCTTACATACCACCCAGCCACGGAGATCCTGTCATCGATCGCCATCGTTACTATAATCATGGCGATGAGACCCTCTTGAGATGTCTTGCGGGAGTCGTACCACCAACCAGAACACGTCATGAAACTGTGTGATTCCGCTCAGACACAAAAATACATGAATCACGGCTGGTGCGAGGCCATTCGTCCAGGCGTGTACATTTTCAGAGTCGGTGTGTTTGGAATATCATGTATGTTGAAAAGTACGTTTGTGTTCTTTTGTTCTTTTGGTATTTTTACTCGTTTTCCTTTCTGTCGACGGAGAATTAGATTTGACTTGTATTAGCTACCACGTTAACTTGTCTTGTTATATTCTACTTCCTACAGCTTTCTGTAAACTTAGGGTTCCATCCTTTGCGGTCCCGCCGAATTTTTGTTATTACAGAGTAACTAATATGGTCTAACTGGTGCCGTGATAACCCTTAGCAAACCCTCACCGGGAAATTTTATTGACATACTGAGTAGTGCACCTAATTTATTTACAGACACTATATACACTGTTGCGTGAAATGAGCCGGCATTAGTTCTGCCAGAGTAAGATGACACAGTCTGTGCTTGTCCGTATGCCCAAAGGATCTCCGTAAAAGTAAGTCGAGGGCCACGTTGAGGCATGGATCGGCAAGCAGGGAGAGGTGAAAGCAGGGACCATAAGGGATCATGGCATGGCCGCTGTAAAGTCACAGTCAGTCAAAGTAAAACTGAACACACCGAAAACCTGAGATACGAAACAAGACACGTACAAAAATATATATATATAATCAAGGAAACAGGAGACAAGGGAGCTGTTTAGCTAAAGAGCTGGCATGTCTCGAGATGGAATCAAAATATGATAACGAATCAAGAATACAGCAGCAAAAGGACAGACAAAATGCGGGCCGAAGATAGACTTGCAACGAGCATTGCAATAATACAAGAATACACAAGACATCTAGAGACATCTAAGGACATCTAAAGACATACGAAAGACATCTGATGACGTTTACCAGCATCGAGATGAAGAATCGGCAGATTCTAGATAAGGACCAGCCCAGGCACAACACTCAGACAGAGACACTCACACACTCTGGACGAGATCACGTTTATCTAACCACCACTCGAGATATTAGGAGGGAAGAATAATAAAATAAAGGGTGACTGTGCCGTGCCCGGATACTCTCTCCAGCTAGCATTAACAAAGACAGTAGCTACTAAGTAGTAGCTGGTTGCTAGTCTTCTCGCCCTCCACCTAGTGTCTATCTAGTCCATCTTCCTCTAGACACATGTTTCTGCTGATCGTTCATCTCCACCTCTTTGCCTTCCCTTCCTTGTTAATTGTTATTTTATATTAATTTACTTCATTTTATTACTTTTATACTTTGATTATTGTGATTTTAGATGCTACGTGCGACTGCCATAGTCCGTACTCAGTACGCCTCCTCTCCCTGGGTCACGTCACGGTTATTCTTCACCATCTCCCTTTTATCAGTATTAATCTCTATCCAGCTTTATCAAAGTATATCATTCACTTAAAATCACAACAAAAATAGCTCCGGGTAGATAAACGGCTCTTGGCACCATCCTCTTCTCTTATCCTATATATCATCCAGGTCATCTCGACTTGTTGGTTTCTTGACTCCTTGCCATCTTGTCTTTTTTGATTATCTTGTTCTTCTTTACATCTATCTTTTTAGATCCCATCCGCTATACACTTTTCTTCTTGTCTTCACTTCTTGATACTATCTTGTAATTATACCCTTTCTATAACACCAGCTGCCTCATCTAGTCCATCCAGCTCTATATTGTCACGAGATCCCTATACCTCTTTAATGATCTGAATCTTTTCATCTTCTTGACGTCCTCTCTCCCACTCTCTCCCACTCTCTCACATCCCACTTCACACAAAATGGCGCCCATTGCCATGACCCCCGACACATCTGCCAGCCCATCGGGCGAGAGTGATAACGGCTACTTTGACTCGGACAACGGCCGTTACGTCAACGACCGTGCTTCCACCAACCCCTCTAGAAAGAGCAGCGTCGACACTGACGCACAGGGCGCCGCCGCCAATGACGCACCAAAGGCCGAGAAGCCCATGCCCATTGCCATTGTCGGTATTGCCTGCCGCATGCCCGGCGATGTCTCGTCCCCGGCCGAGTTCTGGGAGCTGCTATCCCGTTCCCGCACCGGCTTCAGCGAGGTGCCCGCGAAGCGCTTCAACGCAGACACCTTTTACCACCCCAATGCAGGCAAGGGTGGCAGCTTCCACGCCAAGGGCGGCAACTTCTTGTCGTGCGATCTCGAGTCCTTTGACGCCCCCTTCTTCGGCCTGACCGAGAAGGAGGCCATCTCCATGGACCCCCAGCAGCGTCTGCTGCTCGAGTGCTCCTTTGAGGCCCTCGAGAACGCCGGTATCCCCAAGCAAAACATTGTCGGCAAGGACGTCGGTGTCTTTGTTGGCGGCTCGTTCCCCGAGTACGAGTCGCACCTGTTCCGCGACAGCGATACTATCCCCATGCACCAGGCCACCGGCTGCGCCTATTCCATGCAGTCCAACCGCCTGTCCCATTTCTTTGACCTGCGCGGCCCCAGTTTCACCTCGGACACTGCCTGCTCGTCCAGCATGGTCGCCGTCCACCAGGCCTGCCAGAGCATCCGTCTCGGCGAGTCCAGCATGGCCCTCGTCGGCTCGTGCCACCTGAACATGCTGCCCGAGTTCTGGGTGTCCTTCTCGTCGTGCCGTCTGCTGTCCGACTCGGGCCGCTCCATCGCGTTCGACGAGCGCGGTACCGGTTTCGGCCGTGGCGAGGGCTGCGGTATGGTCGTGCTCAAGCCCCTGGACCAGGCTCTGCGCGACAACGACCCTGTGCGTGCCGTCATTGTCGGCACCGGTCTCAACCAGGACGGCAAGACCCCTGGTATCACAATGCCCAACGGCGAGGCCCAGGAGGCGCTCATGAGACAGGTCTACCGCCAGTCCGGCATCGACCCCAAGGACTGTGGCTTCATCGAGGCCCACGGCACCGGCACCAAGGTCGGCGACCCCATCGAGGCCACTGCGCTGCACAATGTGCTCGGCCAGGGCCGCACCGTCCGCGACCCGCTGTACATTGGCTCGGTAAAGTCCAATATTGGCCATCTCGAGGCCGCGTCCGGTATTGCCGGTATCATCAAGGCCGCACTCATGCTCGAGCGTGGCTTCATTCTGCCCAACCATGACTTCAAGATCCCCAACCCCAAGATCCCCTGGAAGGAGTGGAACCTCAAGGTCCCCATCAACCAGCGCCCCTGGCCCCGCGGCAAGAAGTACATTAGTGTCAACAACTTTGGCTTCGGTGGCACCAACGGCCACGTCGTGCTCCAGGCCGCGCCCTTCCGTGCCAAGCCCAGCTTCGAGCGCGACTTGTCCATGCCCATGAGCAAGCAGCGCAAGCTGTACCCCTTCACCGCCAACGACAAGGCCACACTGACTGCCGTCATGAAGAACGCTGTCATCTACCTCGAGCAGCGCCCCGAGATCTTCCAGGCCGATCTCATGGACAACATTGCCTACACCCTGGGCCAGCGCCGCTCGCACCTGCAGGTTCGCTCGGCCCTGTCATCCACGGACTCGTTTGGTCTCATCGAGGCCATCAACGGCGAGAAGTACTCGTCCAACAAGGAGCTCGAGCCCCTGCGCATCGGCTTCGTCTTCACCGGCCAGGGTGCTCAGTGGTGGGGCATGGGCCGCGAGCTGTTCCAGCAGTACCCCGTCTTCTCCAGCGCCATCGAGCACGCCGACCGCTGCCTGCGCATCCTCGGTGCCAGCTGGTCGCTCGCCGAAGAGCTCAGCCGCGACGCCGAGACCTCCAAGGTAAACGAGGCCCACATCAGCCAGCCCGCGTGCACGGCCGTCCAGCTTGCTCTGACGGACCTGCTGGCCAGCTGGAACATCCTGCCCGACGCTGTTGCCGGTCACTCGAGCGGTGAGATCGGTGCTGCCTACGCCGCTGGTATCATCACTTTCGAGTCTGCCGTGGCCATTGCCTACCACCGTGGCCGTCTGATCCCTGTGCTCAAGGCCGAGCACCCCGACCTCAAGGGCCGCATGATGGCTGTCGGTGGCAGCAAGGAGGAGTTCCAGCCCATTATTGACTCGCTCAAGGAGAAGGAGGTCCGCATTGCCTGCTACAACAGCCCGTCCAGCTTGACCATCTCGGGTGACGAGCCTGCACTGGCTGAGCTGGAGAAGATCTGCGAGGAAAAGGGCGCCTTCAACCGCCGTCTCATGATCGACACGGCGTACCACTCGCACCACATGAACCTCGTGGCCAAGGAGTACCAGGCCAATCTGCAGAAGCTCAAGGCCCCGGCAGACACCCTCGTGCGCTTCCATTCGTCGCTGCACGGCCGCCTCGCCGACCCCTCGGAGCTCCAGGCTTCGTACTGGGTCGACAACCTGACCTGTGCCGTGCGCTTCGACGAGGCCCTGCAGTCCATGCTGGAGCCCATTGGCGAGCACCGCACCGGCGTCAACATGCTCGTTGAGCTCGGCCCCCACTCCGGCATGCAAGGTCCCATCAAGCAGATCCTCAAGCACGTCGGTGGCCCCGCTGCAAAGATCCCCTATGCCTCGGCCCTCATCCGCAAGAAGGACGCCATCGAGACGGCCATGGACGTCGCCGCCGCCGTTTTCACGCGCGGTCTTGCTGTCGACTTTGAGGCCATCAACTTCCCACGTGCCCACTCGGCCACCAAGCCGCCAACGCTGCTGACCGATCTGCCCCGGTACCCCTGGAACTACTCGACCAAGTACTGGCAGGAGTCGCGCACGACACACAAGCACAAGAACCGCACTGCCAAGCGCAGCGACATTCTTGGTGTCGAGGCCATCTACTCGAGCGACCTCGAGCCCACGTGGCGCAACATTGTGCGTCTTGATGACCTCCCCTGGCTGCGCCACCACCGCATCCAGTCGCTCAACGTGTTCCCCATGTCCGCCTTCCTGGTCATGGCTCTCGAGGCCAGCGCACAACACGCCTCCAAAAAGTCACGCACCGTTGAGTCGTTTGAGCTGCGCGATGTCACCGTTGTCAAGCCTCTGATCGTGCCCGACGAGGACATTGAGATGACCATCACTCTGCGCCCGCACCAGGAGAGCGGCTCGTCGCTGCTGCCCGCGTCGGCCTCGGACGCAAACCTGTGCCAGTTCCGCATCAGCTCCTTCACCCAGGCCAAGGGCTGGACCGAGCACTGCATCGGTCTCGTGGGCACGCAGACCACCGAGGAGAAGACCAACGATGTCGACAGCGTGCGCCAGGCCAGCACCGCCGCTGCTGCTGTGCGCTATGCCAAGCTGCTTGTCGGCGACAAGCTGGGCTCGTCTGTCAACAGCGCCAAGATGTACGACACCCTCGACAAGCTCGGTGTCTCGTTTGGCCCTACCTTCCAAGGCGTCGAGAACTGCCGTGCCACCGACAACGCTGCCTGCGCTGACTTGGCCGTCATTGATGTCGCCAACGAGATGCCCAGCCACTACCTGTCGAGCCCCTCGCTGCACCCCAGCTTCCTGGAGTCGCTCATTGAGCTCTACTGGCCCATCCTGGGCGCTGCTCGCACCGAAACCGGTGTGCGCAACGTCTACCTGCCTGCCTCGCTGGAGCGCCTGACCGTCTCAGCCAAGGCCATTGAGCTGTCCCAGAAGCCGGGCAACCTGCTGAGTGCCTACTGCACAGCCGAGGACATTGCCTCTGCTGTCGAAGGCGAGAAGTCGGCCAAGGTTACTCTGTATGCCACTGCCGACCGCGAGTCGAGCGAGTCTCTCATAACCCTGGAGAACCTGGTCATCTCGCCCATGATCGAGGGCGAGTCCGGTCTCGATGACGGCGCCAACGGTGCCCGCGAGCTGTGCTACAAGCTCGAGTGGGAGCCTGTCCTCGAGGCTGCTGAGCCCGCCGCCTCTGGCTTCCCTGACGCCAAGGTCGTCATCATCCACGAGAACAACCAGTCCCAGCAGGCTATTGCTTCTGGTTTGTCTGCTACTCTGGAGAGGGCCACTGGTATTGCTCCCGAGACTGGCTCGCTCGAGACTGTCGACGTCGCCGGCAAGATCTGTGTCTTCCTGTCGGAGCTTAGCCGCCCCGTCCTGTCGACGCTGACCGAGTCCGAGTTCAATGCCCTCAAGAGCGTCCTCACCACCGCCGAGGCCTGCCTCTGGGTTGTCCGCGGCGCCTACAGCAAGTCGTCCAACCCTGATGCCAACATGGTCCTGGGTCTGAGCCGTGTCATTCGCTCTGAGAGCGCCATGAAGTTTGCCACGCTGGACCTTGATGCCACCCACGTTCTCCCCGAGGACGAGACTGCCGCTGCTATTGTTCGCGTCTTTGAGGCCGCCTTTGGTGCCACTGCCTCCAACACTAGCGACCTGGAGTTCTCTGAGCAGAACGGCCGCTTCTTCACGCCCCGCATCATTGACGATGCGGACATGAACGACTATGTTCACCGCCAGACGCACCCTGATATTCTGGAGCCCACTGTCTTTGGTGCCAATGGCCGCTCGCTCAAGATGACCCTGGGTCGCTCAGGTGCGCTGGACACTGTCCACTTTGTCGAGGATCTCGACCTTGCCCAGACGGACCTTGCCGCCGATGAGATTGAGATCGAGGTCAAGGCTATCGGTGTCAACGCTCGCGATCTTGCTACCGCCACCAAGGGCCAGGTCAGCTCCATGGGTATTGAGGCCAGTGGTCTCGTCAAGGCTGTCGGCACTGCAGTCACCCAGTTCCGTGCTGGTGACCGCGTCGCTGCCCTGACCCCCACTCACGGCTCGTTTGCTACCCGCACTCGCACCACTGCCACCCTGGCTTTCAAGCTGCCCGCTTCTGTCTCGTTTGAGGCTGGTGCTGCTCTGCCGCTCGCCTACGTCACTGCATACCACAGTCTGATCGAGCTGGGCCGCCTTGCCGAGGGTGACTCCATTCTCATCCACGCCGCTTCGGGTGCTGTCGGCCAGGCCGCCATCTGCCTTGCCCAGATGATCGGTGCTGATGTCTACGCTTCTGTCAGCAGTGCCGACAAGAAGGCTCTCCTGACCGAGGAGTACAACATCCCCGAGTCCAACATCTTTTACAGCCGTGATAACTCCTTTGGCCGTGCTGTCCGCCAGGCCACTGGTGGCCAGGGTGTCGATGTCGTGCTCAACTCGTTGTCGAGCGCCCAGGCTGTGCGTGAGTCTTGGGCCACTCTAAACAAGTTTGGCCGCTTCGTCGACATTGCCCCGCGCGACACCTCATCGTCGCGCCGCCTGCTCGAGATGAGCAGCACCGATGCCGGCAACGCTAGCTACATGTCTGTCGACATCTTCGCCCTCGCCTCTGAGCGCCCCAAGACTGTCCGCCGCCTGGTGGCTGACGTGTCGAGCCTGCTCAAGTACGGCAAGATTCGCCCCGCTGCACCCATCACGTCGTTCCCCATCTCGGACGTTGAGAACGCCCTCAAGGCTGTGCACAGCTCGGCTGCCACACGGACCCCGGGCAAGATGGTCGTTGTTCCTCATGCCGAGGATGTTGTGCGTGCCACAGCATCCCTGAACCAGATGTCTGATCTGCTCAAGGCCGACGGCACCTACGTCCTCGTCGGTGGTACCGGTGGTCTGGGCCGCAGCATGGCCCGCTGGATGTCCAAGCGCGGTGCCAAGCACATTGTGCTCGTGTCGCGCACTGGGTCTGCCACTGGCGAGGTCAAGACACTGATCGACGACCTAGCCTCCGAGACAGGTACCAACGTTTACGTGCGCCAGTGCGACGTCGTCGACCGCAAGTCTGTCGACAGTTTGCTGGCTGTCGGCCTGTCTGGTCTCCCTCCCGTTCGCGGTATCGTTCACGGTACCATGGTGCTGCGTGATGTGCTCTTTGAGAAGATGACTTTCGAGGACTACGACAAGGTCATTGAGGGCAAGGTCCGCGGTGGCTGGAACTTCCACCATGCCCTCAACGAGACCAAGGCGCCCCTTGACTTTTTCGTTGCCATCTCGTCGGCTGCTGGCGCCGTCGGCAACCGTGGCCAGGGTGCTTATGCCGCAGCCAACTGCTTCCTGAACGCGCTCGTGCAACTGCGCCGTGCTGCCGGCCAGCCTGCCTCGTCGCTGGATCTTACTATGGTGTCCGACTCGGGCTACCTGGCCAACAATGCCGACAAGCTCGCCGAGGTCGCCCGCAACCTGGGCAGCGACAGCATCTGCGAGGCCGAAGTGCTTGCTCTGCTGGGTGCTGCCATCACTGGCCGCCTGGACGAGACTTGCGAGGGCCACACCATTACTGGAATGCGCATCACTCCTTCGATGCAGCCCTTCTGGACTCAGGATGCCAAGTTCAAGCACCTGCGCATCGCCATGGAGGAGCAGGCGGCTGCCGAGAATGCTGCCAACGGCGGTGCTGTTGCCGTGTCCTTCAACGCGCTGCTCAAGGCCGCCCAGACTCTTCCCGAGGCTGAGGAGGCCGTCGCTGCTGGTCTTGTCGACAAGATCGCGGCTGTGCTGATGATGGAGCCCGAGGATATGGACGTGACGCGTTCGCTGTCGCACTACCCCCTGGACTCGCTCGTCGCGATTGAGATCCGCAACTTTATCACGCGCGAGTTCGAGGCCAACATGCAGGTTCTGGAGCTTCTGTCTTCTGGCTCGATCCAGACACTTTCCAAGGCAGTCTGCGCCAAGAGCAAGCTCGTTTCCTTTTCTTAAGAGTGTGATTCTATTTCTTTCTGATGTTTTATGCTTGTTTAACTTATTATTTTTTATTGTACTGTTAAAGTCGTTTTGATCGGTCCATCATTTGTTTTGTTAAAACTGTTATAAACTGATTAGTCGTTTGCAGTTCATTTTCCTTGATTATATTAGAATGTCATAGATTTTATCCGATATTATATAGTGACAGCAATATATACGCAAAAATTGATATCCGCACTACAAGCCAATTATAGTCAATTACAAGAAACATTGCAAGTTACGATTATTTGCTGTCACATCTTCACGGTCACTATCAAAATGAAGTTAAAGTGGCTCGGACTTAAGTCTATAAAAGCAGTCTATACTGTATCTAAATACCCAGGATTTGCAGGACAGTAGGTAAAACAAGGAAAATGAAAGAATGTGAAAAGGCAAAACAAATAGGACAGAAAGCAAATGAAAAGGAAAATTGGAAGAATGAGAGTGATGACATGGAGACAGTCATGACAAGTGAAGAAAAACAAACTAAACAGAAGACATAACATAAAGGTCGCATGCCATACATAGCATGATGCTAATTAAAGAAAAGATTATAGAGAACGTCAGATGGAGAGACTGTGAGAAGAAGAAGTAGATGAATAAAGCAAGGCTGGCATCAGAGAAGAGAGAACTGTCGAGAGGAAGTTATCAGCTTACTCCTTCTTGGCCTTGGACTTCTTCTTGGGCACACGGACAAGCCAGTAGACAGCCAGGGCACCGAAGATGTTGAAAATGATGTACACCCAGAGGATACCAAAGTTGCGCCAGCGCTCAGAGTAGTAAGAGCGGACACCGGCCAGAGCCACGTTGGTGTCTCTGACGGAGCAGAAGTTGCAGGCGGCAGTGGCGTTCTCGTTGGTGACGTAGCCACCCGCAGCAGTCATGTAGTCGGAGAGGTACTGGTAGCAAGTCTGGCCCGAGGGAGGATCAAACTGAAGGTACTCGTTGGCAGCACAAGTGACTTCGGTGTTTGCGACACCGACTGACAACATGGCTGATACCAAGTATGTGAAGGGTGATACACGGTACATGAAGATCCAGAAGCGAGGCAAGGTGGAGGGGTTGGCAAGAACACCACAGAAAATCAGGCACATGGTGAACAGCACGTTAGCGACGTTACCACCACCCTCAGCTGTCTCGAAACCGGCAATGATCATATCAGTGAAAGTCGACGTGAACAACAAGAAGAGCCACAGCAGCAAGAACATGAGGAGACCACGCTCAGCAGTCTGATCGGCAGGAGCGGCGTTCTCGTTAAGACCGATGGGGTAGTACCAGAGAACAAACATGATAAGAGCCATGAGAGTGTTCCAGGGAAGCTCGACGATAATCTGCGACAGCATGAAGACCTTCCAGCTGTAGACCTTGGAGGGACGTTCACGAACCTCGTAGAGCGAGCGCTGGACGACGAAATGGGGCATGGTCTGCTGGACAAGCTGGCCAAAGACAGTGAGCAAGTTGAAGACGGAAAACTGCTGGTTCTGGAAACCCTGGATAGTCAAAGGCGCCTTGTAGAAGACAAAACCAACAAACATGGCAACCAGGATACACAGGGCCATCTTGGAGTAGATGTACGACGGGGTGCGCCAGTACTGCTCAAAGACACGCATGAGAACCTCACGGAACTGGGCAGAAAAGGGGGCGGCAAACTCGCGGTAATCAGCAGAAGACTTCTCAGCAGCAGGGCCAGGGTTCTCCTTGAGACGCTGCAGCTCAGCCTGAACAGCAGCATACTCGGCAGACGCACGCCAGGCCTCGGGCCAGTTGACATCAGAGTGGGAACCAGGGGCAGCACCAATAACCTCGAGCATCCACTCGGCAGGGTTGGCATCAGGAGGGCAGGGGAAGCCACCGTTACGCTCAAAGTAGCTAGTCATAACCTTGGAGTTCTCGCCAATCTCGCCGAAGTAGACAGTCTTACCACCACGGGCGAGGAACATGAGACGATCGAAACGCTGGAAGAGCATGGCCGACGGCTGGTGAATAGTGCAGAGAACAGCCTGGCCGCTCTTGGTGAGCTTCTCAAGCAGATCCAAAATGGCCCATGAGGTTTGCGAATCCAGACCGGAAGTAGGCTCGTCGACGAACAGCAGAAGAGGGGGCTTAGCAGCGAGCTCGACACCAATGGTCAGGCGCTTGCGCTGCTCGACGTTAAGACCTTCACCGGGGACACCGACAACAGCTTCAGCGTACTCTTGCATATCCAACAGCTTGATGACCTCATCGACATAGGCGAGCTTCTCCTCGCGGGAGACGTGGGCGGGTTGACGGAGAAGGGCAGAGAAGTTGAGGGCCTCGCGGACAGTGGTGGTCTGCAGATGAAGATCCTGCTGCTGGACGTAACCGGTCTTGCGCTGGAAGGACTGGTCACGCTCGTGGCCGTCGACAAACATATCGCCAGTAATCACACCCATGGAAGTACGGTCAGCCAAGCAGTCAAGAAGAGTGGTCTTACCAGCACCAGACACACCCATAAGGGCAGTCAGGGTACCAGGCTTGACCCAGCCATCGACGTGGTCCAGAATGCGGCGGTTCTCCTTCTTGATCTTGACATCGTAGCAAACATTCTGCCAGTGGAAAACAGATGTCTGTGCCTGCAGGAAGCCAACACCGCCCTCCTTGTCGGAGCCTGAGCCGGACTTCTCGTTGACAACAGCTCCAGAGACACGGGTACCAGATTCGGCATCAACCTTGTGCTTTTCCTCAAGAGTAACAGCCTTGTGGCCGCGACGGAACACGAGGACCTCACCCTTGGACTTCTTCTCGGAGACAAGCTCGGCAGTGATCATGTAAGTGATAAGGAAGAAAATGGTGAAGCCAATGATGATACCAATGTTCCGCCACTTGTGCGAGCGGTAGTACTTGAAGCTCAGGTTCAGGTAAGCATCGCCATCAACAAAGCTCTGGCCGACAACGGCACCAACGGTAGAGCAGACCCGGTTGATATCGGCAACGTTTTCATAGCCAGGAATAGCGGCACTGGGGACAAAGTTCTTGCACTCAAACTGGCGACCAGAGAACTCGTTGACCATGAGTGCTTCGAAAGCATAAGCGAGGGGATCAATGTAGTTCATCCAGCGGCACCAACCCAGCATATAGTCGATCGGAATAACGAAACCACTGAAGAGGACAAGACCCAGGATAATCAGAGCAGCGGGCACCATGGCCTGTGACAGAGTGCGCGAGGACGAGGCGATCGTGCGGAAAATCATAGACATGGCCAGGGTGATGACAAAGCTGAGAAGAATGAAGAAGAAGTAGTGGCCAGCGTCACGTCTCAAGTTGGTCATGAAGTACATGGCCATGTTGAATGTGAACGTGTTGGCAATCTTGTAGGGCATATCGCAAAGCATAGAAGCCACAGCCTCGGCCGATGGGTGGTAAAGGGCGTACCGAGCATGCTTTTCGACAATTGGACGTTGGCTGTATAGAGTGAGAATTTCCAGGGCGGAGGCGAAGGCGTTCATGAGACAGGCGAAGAAGATCAGAGCACTGCGCTGGTAGAAACTTCCAGTATCGGGCTGCAGGTCGTAGAAAACGGAGGCGACAATCAGGGACATAACAATGTTGGCAATCAAAGCGCCAAGGGTCAAACTAGGGTCTCCCACAAGACGTCTCCAGCCACGCCACAGGCACAGCTGGATCTGCTGGTTGTAGGACAGAGTGAAGGGGCTGCTTGCGCGCTGCGAGCGGGCCTGCTGGGCACGCTTGTTAGCACGGAAAGCCTCAGCATCGGGACCGTTGATGGGGTGGCTGGCTTTGTAGGCCTCGATGTCGGCCTGGAGAGCCTTGTACTCCTCTGACTTGCGCCAGCAGGCAGCAAACTCGTCAGGGCTGTTGGGCGCCCGTCCCTCCCAGCCAGGGCGGACAATGCGCTCAATGGGAGCAGTCATGGAGGTCAAGAAATCAGGAGTAGTGGCACGTGCCGGGCACTCGAAGCCAAGGTTGATAAAGTACTGGCGGGCATCAGTGGTGCGACCAAAGTAGATTTGGCGACCCTCGTAAACAACGGTAACCTTGTCAAACATGTCGTAGGCACTCTGGGGAGCCTGGTAGATGGAGACGACGGCAGTGCTGCCGAAGAGCTCGGTCTGGGTGCGCAGGGTGCGGACAAACTCGACAGCGTTGGCACTGTCGAGACCACGGGTAGAGTTGTCCCAGCATTGCAGGGGGGCACCAGAGAGGGCGGCCTCGGCAATGGTGACACGCTTACGCTCACCACCAGAGACACCACGGATGTACTCGTTACCGACACGGGTGTTAATGGTGTGCGAGATACCAAACATGGCCATGACGACATCGCGCAGGTGGTTGGAGAACAGGTTGCGGCCAATACCGTTGGGCATGTCGCGGGGAGCACGAGCGCGGGCGGCAAAGGTCAGAGTATCACCAACAGACAGCTGGGGGAAGTGCACATCAACTTCGGCAGTGTAGATAGCCTCACCGCGGTGCTTGGAGTGCATCTCCTCGGCAGCCATACCCTGGTAGTTGAAGTAGGACTTGTCGTCGACGTAGATACCGTTGGTCTCACCGGCAATGGTCTTGAGCAGGGTTGTGCAACCGGCACCAGGAGGACCCAGCACGACCAGCATCTCACCCTTCTCAACAACACCATCAAAATCACGGAGAATGTCAATGCGGCGGCCGTTGCTGCCCATGAAGTTACGGGCCAAGCTGAAGGTCTCAAGCCAGATGTTGATGACATCCTTTTGGTAATCGGTAGGCTTGCCGTAACCGAAAACGTTCAGGTTCTGGAAGCTGACACCGGACGTGCGGAAACTGTGGCCACTGCTGCTGACCATGTCGACAACAGCCTTGGCCCAGGCGCGGCCGTTAAAGTTCTCACTGGCCGGGTTGAGGGGCGAGTCAGGCTGCGAGGCAGAGGCAAAGACATTGTGGTGGCCAGCAGGAACGGCACCAGAGGCCATGGACTGCTGGGTGTATGTACGGGCCAGGGCCTGGACGGCGCTGTTGCGGCGCTGCATCTCGGCTGCCTCCTCGTCGTCCTCATCGTCATCGTCGCCACCAGTGCTGCCGTTGTCGACAGCCTTGGTCTTGTTAGCAATGGGCGTGCCGCCGGGACCAGCAGCCGAGCCGGTCTCGGTCAGAGACGTGGCGCGGGTGCCGGCATCGTCAGCGCCGGAAGAAGGAACGGGGTTTGCCTCGTCGTCGTAGCCATTCTGGCGGTGGGAAATTGGAACGCCCTGCGATTGGGCCGTGTGGTCGTAGTTCCCGAAGGAACCACCCCCGACAAAAGCCATTGGAGCGGGTTGGGGTGGTGGTGATATTAAGTGTTGGGTGTATTAGTTGGCAGGTGTAATTATATTGAAACGGGAAAATAGTTGAAAAGTATGGTCGAGTTGGTGGGTGGTGATATTAAAGAGGGTGCTGGTCCAGGAAACAACAAAACAAGACTGGTCAATGAAGTGGTCCTGTAAAAGTCAGAGTATAAAGGAGTGGTATGTTGTTGTTTTGGATGAAGCTTTTCCCTTGGGAGATAGAGAGTGAATTAAGAAGAAAAAAGAACGGATTAGGATTCGAGGGGAGGAGGGAGTTTTTATTCAAAGGTCGACGTATAGCTCGACCACATAATAGGACTAAAAACAGAAAAAGAAAATCATAAAAAGATTAAATCACTAAATTAAAATAATGATAATAATAATCAAAACAAAGATAAAATCAAAACAACCATGTAACTTGTAGCTCGCATGGCAGCTAAGATACATCGGAATGATGGAGCACACCGTCGAGCAGTGTCGGGGAATCAATACAATAGCCTGCAAGCCTAGTAAGTGGCATAAGCAACACAAGCAGAATAAGGGGAAGACGGAAATAGGGAAATGACGTACAACACGAACACGAGACCACTTGCTAGCAGGAACAGCTAAGACCCCGAGCCCGACTGGAGACGGGGCAAATAGGGGGATGGAGCACTGTAAAGTCTCCTTGCGTAAGGCGAGCAAGGCGCTGTAGTTTCGTTTTTAGCGTTTAGCGTTTAGTTTTTAGTAGATTATGGAGAAGATGGACGACAGAGAGGTTCTTTGTACCCCATAGCGTGCTGCTATGTACTCTAGGCCTGGGCCAAGAGCCGGATGAGTAAATAAAACCCAGAAGAAGAACGCGGAACAGGAGAAAAGAACAAATCAGAGCTCCTGTGGGTACGGGGTGAACAGGCTATGGTCATGGCTTGTTACGGGGGGGGACTACGAGGCACGCATTGGTATTACAGCAGAGAGAGTAAGAATAAGAATAAGAATTTTGATTAATGTGATTAAAATAGGGGAGCAGTAGGGGAGTGAGGTATGCATCTCTACGGGTTACGGCGTGGTGACGAGATTGAGAGAATGCGACTGAGATAGGGACTGAGTAAAGCAAGGCGGTGATAGGCGACTAATAGGAGCAGCGAACACGATATCAAATTAGTGTTATGGGCATGAGTGACGCCTGACCGATGGATGCTGTCTATGATAGTCTCGGTGACATGACATCAAGATCGAGGCAAGTAAAATCAAAGTTTCGAATTCAAAAGAACCGAGGATGGAGGTAGAGGATAGAGGATGATTCATGGTGATTGGCAGTCGATGACGGGAGACACGACGGTAAAACCACGGAAGACACCTGGGCGGTTTGAATAATTCAAAACAAGCAGCACCAGGCGAGCAGAAAAATCAGATAACAATAAAATCAAACAATAAAACCAACAATAAAACAATAAAAATGAAAAATAAACTCAAGAATGGTAGAGGGTGTGTGGGCTCCACCGGCCGGACTCCAAGAACACCCCGACTGAAAATGACTAGCCGTGAAGACCTGAAGACTGAAGTAAAAATTAAAATGTGAAAAGTGAAAAGTGAAAAGCCGATTGGGAAATACAGAGTAGCAAAACAACAGGCTCCAAAACAAACGAGCTAGGCTGTTAGACTCTCGAAAGCTCTGCACCCACTGGACGGAAACCAAGCGAGGTGGAGATCAACGATCGCCAAGCACGCACGCTACACTCTGACTGATGTCCAGCAAGGACGAGACTGAGGGCTGTGGCAAGACCTGATACGAGACGCTGGATCTAGTTGACGTGTTTTGCCCACTGTCGGTGCCTACGTCGGGCTACTGCCATAGTCCGTGGTTGGTCGTCTACTCCGTTGCTACTTGTTCCTGCTCTAGCTCTTGCTCTTAATTATTGCCATCCTCCTCGTTCCTCGTTTGTCGTTCTTCTTTTTTCGTTCTTTTTTTTTCGTTCTTTTTTTTCGTTCTTCTTTTTTAGTTCTTCCATGTTCCAATGTCACTGCACCGATCGTCCGGCGGACTTAGCAGCCTGATGTCCGCGGACAGCGGCTGCTACGGGCACCAGAAAAGTGCGATTGCCAAGATCCGATCAGATATTATTTTGATGTTGTTCATTCGCAAACGTCCGTGATGACAAAAGTGAATGGTGCTGACTCAGGTGCGCATATCGGAGACTGCTGGCCAAACAACCCGAAACGATATGGCACTACTCTGTAAGCAAATCGTCGATCATTCGAGGTGTCTCAAACCTGACACTTCGGAATCGCCTGTTGCCTGTCAAAAACATCGTCAACAGCCCAGAGTCGAGAATGCGACACATTCCAGTTGACCCTATTTGACTCTCAGACGCTGTGCTGAGCAAGTATTATTGCTCTTACGCCTGCTCTCTTGGCAGCTCGTCTGAGAGCGTCAGACGTGTTGGATAGTCTCTTGGATGTAACCACAAGGCGCTGCCGTGTCTGTCAGACTGTCGAAGAAAGCGTCGCAAAACGCATCCGACCGCACCGTAAAGACATGCGATTGTCAGATCGCGAATCAGAACACACTGTGTACTTTTAATGGTAGAGATAGAGCTGCAAATATATGTATTTTATATACTCCACTGTGTGAGCGAAAAGTTTCAAACACGGTGTATTATAGCCAACCACATTACATATTCTGGTGTGAGTGGGCACTGAAAACATCTGCTCGGGTCACAGCATTCCGTCCCCATCTTTGGCCTTGTACCCTCGTTTCGCTTCGCTCTGTGGCTGTCGCTGGCTGGCCTGGGCATAGAATACGTGTATTCGACTATTGCACTACAATATTAGAGATTATCCCGGTCCCAGTCCCTATTCAGCAAACGAGCCCGTTATCGTCCAAGACTCCAAGATCGAGGCGTCTTGTTTTGCCAATGTAGTCTGTTGAAAATAATGAGGCCGAACTTTTGCTACCTTTTCAATATTCAATAATCATGTGCATTAAATTATTTTTAATATTTTTAAAATAGCAAATAGCTAATATGTACCTGTATTGATTTTCCGTCTTTTTATAATTCATGCTTCTTTAATGGTTCTGGTGCTCTAGATTAAAAGTTTTCAAATAATATTTAATTTATTTTTGCTTATAAACTGAACAAGTTTCTTAACGATGTTTATGATTTTTTAAAATTTATAATTTCACAGTTACCCTATACACCTAATTTAAATATAACAATAGATTATAAAGTAAAAGGTGCTATCTACAGCTGTAATATACTCTATTATTTAATGAATGTAAATCGAATTACTGCCTGAATTATGATGATTTCAAGATGTGCGAAACTGGCTGTTTGTTGTGTTTTGGGACATTTCAAAACTAAAGCTTGATGGTTGAGAACCACTGTACTCAGTACTCGGTAGCTTCCTCAGATCATAGAACTGATCATATGTGTAGAATGTAATGTACTTCGTAAAGTGCTACTGTAATTTTTACATCTCAACAGTAAATACATTTGTCACAAGGCCCAAGCTCCATTAAAGAGACTGCTTGCAAGCGACCGGGGCCTCATCTCGATATTGAATCGGAGCTACAACTGCCTGATCATTCTCAAAGTTTACACCTTCCTCCACGCCAGATATATATATGTATTCCAAGCGCCGCTCTTCCTTCGTGGTTTTGCTGGTCGTGTTTTATTTGATATTAATGTCCATGCCACGCACCGCTGATCATTCTATCCCTTTGACGAAGCGGCTCTGTTCAGCACTTTATATAACAGACCAGAAACTCAAATATCAACTATCAGAAACAAAGTGCCTTCACAGCTCAGGCACCGTGCCAGCAACATGACATCTTACAAATACGCTGTTTGATAGCTCTTCAATAACCAGCACTGGCCCTCCACACCCGAGTACGGACCGCCCTCGCGTACAACGAGGCACGTTTCGACTGAGACAGCCGACAGCCCGACAGATGCCCGATGTTATCAAGCTGGTTGTCAGCATCAGCGTCAGCAAGACCCTTCGGGCAAATACAATATTTCGGTCACTACAGGCAACATGGTAAGCAGAAGACAGGGTCTGGAGATGAAAGATAACAAAGTACAAAGTACATTGTACCCGGGACGGAGAGCCCAACCTAAGAAGCTAGGGGCTAGAGCCCAGAAGCTACTTCGTACTCTAGAAATACAGAATTCACAGCCTGCAAATTGGTGCTTCTATTGGCTGAGTCCCGGGCTGCCAATTCTTCCACAACACCGAACGGATACGAACACGAATGCGCCTATTACAGCCCCCCTATCCGTCTGCTCGCACCCGATTCTCAAACAACAAAACTGTGCAGTTGTATTCAAAACTGTATCGAATGTGAAGCAGCAACAGCTCAAAGTTTGAAAATCAAACAAGGAAAATCAAACACCGAAAAAAGAAGAGAAAAACGTCAAATATCATCAAAAACCCATCAAAAACCACATCCAATACAGACTAACGGCGGCCCGTTGCCGAGAGTGGCAGACGTGCATCACAGCACGCCAAAAACTACAGTGATTTGCAAATGTCTCCGAACTGCCGGAGACTTCTGGAGACTTTTTGTCTTGGAACATTTTTAATTCGGCATATTTAATTCAGAAATCAGGTACACTGCAACCTAGTCGTGTGCAAAGGTCGGTACAAATGCCAATAGGACTAAGGTCTGCAGCGGCACATCGCTTGAGGTGACCGGCATGTAAGCGTCCATTTGGGAAAGGAAACTTGAGACGAAGCCTATATAAGACTGGCGTATGCGTAGTGACTGAAGCCAAGCGCATGGCAAGCTGGCCGTGGTAAGCATGCTTGTATCATGAAATGACTAGGCAGAGGCAGACATTATCTGTGTTTAAATGAGATTTTAAATTATTCATTCAGGCTTCATATAAGCTGCAACTTGGCACGCTTAAGAAAGACATTGTGGTCAGATCACTATGAACGTGTGTAGATCAGCAATGAAAACGTTTTCTGCTTTCTGCTAGGAGTTGTTATGTATTTACACATCTGGTTTGATGTGCACCATCCTTCCTTTTGTCACGATAATAGTATGAAAGCCAATACTGTATCAGATGGCTTTGGCATGAGAAAACAGGACGAGAGATGCTATCAGATGAGACAATATACTTGGGAAGGATAGCCAAAATGTATATCGAAGCCAAGTATGCCCCAAGTGGGATTGTCACTTAATCATCGTCATTCATTCCTCGTAAACTCATGTAGTCTCGCTTTCTGAGTAAGACAATAAAGCTTATTGATGTTAGTGATCATCAGTCGATAGACATGAAGTCGACAATAACAAAGACGTAAAAATAAACAAAAATAAAATGAAAACAGAGCAATAAAGAAAGCCATATAAACAATAAACAAAGAAGATACGAAGATCGTCGGCCTCGTCAATACGTCCTGATGAGGTTCAACCAGTCTCCTTTACATCGGCTCATGTCTTCCGCCAATTGCCATGAGCTTGCCATCAGTAGATCCTTGCAGAGCCAGACATACGTCATAAGATAGTCTGATGCAAGCAAATCCACAGAGGATGATTACATTTACATTCGTAAAAACAATAAGGTTCAAGGCTCGACTATAAACTCCCCGACATCCATCGCGAGATCGTGACTCGCCTTCTTGGCTCATTGCTTACATCGTATTAAAGGATACCGGCTTTCGATTTGTAACGTAGCGTATTCTCGTTCTGCCAGTATATTTAACCAATAACACAATGTCACAGTGTAATTCCTAGACCGACATCAATGAGGCTGTGTTTGAGTTTGTCTGTTTTGTATCTTCTCCTTGGTGTTGCATGTGCAAGTTTACGGAGTATTGATATAATCTACTTTTTGGCTAATACAAAAAATACATAGTTACTCCGTAGTCCCTTTTACCTTTCCCACTTGTAGGACGGACACTTACCGGACCCCGAACTCTCTAAAATTGCGGATATACTCTTAGACACGTCAACGTCTCGAATAACTAGCACCGAAAATAAAATAGCAGCAAATAGTACATAGCAAATAGTAGCAAATAGCAAATAACAGCAAATAAAAGCTCATAACAGGAAAGGAAAAGAAAGAAGAAGAAGAAGAAGGATAAGAAAAAGAAAAGAAGAAGAAAAAGGCACATGAAACAGGAAGAACAGAGTTAATCGGACATAACAGCTGGCGGCTAATACTATTTTCCGTACATACACGCTACCTCTTCATACATTATCCTAGATCTGCGATTTAATGGAAACCACCACACTAGCACTCGTTGTGCTTTCATCAGGCACCGCTGTTTCCGGACGTCCCGAAGCTCTGTCACCTTCAACCCTGTTGACACCATCGGGTTTCGCAGGTTACGAATGCCGACTTAATCATCAACACTAAGCTACTATATTCACCGTAATCATATGCATTCGTATATGACATCTCGAGAATGTCTGCTTGTTTATTCTGTCATCTCTGCTATGGTATTGCATTTTAAAACATATATCCACCCAGACAATGCATTCGCTTGACATTGATGTTAATGTTTATGTTTGCTATTGTATTCTATCGGCTTTTATTTCGGTGCAATGTTGTGACATTCCAGCAGTATTCGCATCCCCTATTTCTTTCAAAGCAAAACCTCGGAAAATTTACTGAGTAGGATTGACATTTGACATTGGATAATGATATGTGAGAAGTCATACTCACGAAATCACGAATACGAACGTATTCGTCTGTTATCTATCGCCATTCAGCTCCAGACACATGTTGGCTCCCACTCTGCATGTCTCGTTCTCGTCATCATCAGTATCTCTAAACAGGCAACAAAGTCTTGAAAGTACGAAACAAGTGGGCTACGAACCTGATATATAAAGATCAAGAAAGAGGCGAACCTGATTATCGCGGCCGAGTATAAGCAACCGTTGGGTGAGATCTCGGAGCCGAAATCGTCAAACTGGGGCGTATGAGCAAAAGTCGGAAAAACGACAAGATGACAAGATGACGAAAGACGTCGTTTGCATTTGTAAGATGTTTTTATATCCAGAGAATCCAGATCTTTCCATGTAATGAAAATATAGGCTTACTTCCTACGAATAGCTTTTCACGATACACAGACCACCCACCGCTCCAGAACTTAGAAGAAAGCAAAAATTCACAATGTGCAATGTGCATGCCTCGCCCTTTGCATATCTTTTGGACTATGGCGAATACGAATAGTATCCACGGCATGCTGATTGTAATATACTGTACACGAAGACGAAGTGACAACGTTAAATACGCACAATGCAGGCTCAAAAATAGATAAAAACAGCTACTGCACAGAAATCTACGTGCTAACTTCTTTGGAGTCTTCTCGAAACCTTGCCAGACAGGAACGCGACGCGTGCTCTATTTACAATGTTTGCCAAGGTGGCAGTTTGTTGACTTTTGTACAATTTGAGAATAGGCCGGTTGCCTGTGTCCAACACTGACTATGAGTCTGTCTGGTCACTTGGCTAGACATGCAATAGTATGGCGGTGAGTTTGTGCAAGTGAATCCATGGTGTTCTGCCTGTTTCGGAATGCAAGTCTGCCTCTGAGCCACGTAGCCTTGTGATGAGGCTCAAATTGTAGCATCGTGGGATGTAGAAAGCATACGTGCGAATATAGTCCGTTCGTGTTGTTGAGGTTACTTCTATTTCATAATAATATTTGTAATTATATTTGTGTGTTTTGTTTATTTTCGTCGACTATATTGGTAGTATATTTTACAATAACTTTGGTCTTTTTTATTTATTTAGAATTCATTTATGATGTCGTAGGAATATATCTAGTACGATATAAAACAATGTCTTAATAGGATTAAAAAACAAACAATGTTTGCTCTGTATCATATTACGACGAAGAGGATCTATCACCCATATATAGAAGTTCTCGTAGACATGAGTAGGCAAAGTTAAAGTTCACGATCATGTGCATATGTTGACATTAGTGAACAAATAGAACAATGATGTGATAGTTTGCATATTAAACGATACACGCCTTTCATTATAACAATGCACTTCCACTGAATGAGACGCCCAAAATAGAAATAGATGTTAACCACAACGCCGTCATGCTATCATATGTACAAGGCTGAGAAGCAAAGCGAGAACAACCACACCGACAGATCGACACACCCTCCCTTCTCCCTACCACTACGGCTTTACCTCAGTGACTTTCATCTCTGTCTGGAACTTGGAAACCCAGTCTGTGAACTCGTCTTTTGCCTCGGCATCACCGGTCCATGGCCGTCTCAGCTGCTCGGATGCCGATATTGCCGCCGCAAAGCAATCGCCCATGGCCGCATCCACCTCGATCACACTGATCTTGTAGAACGCTGCCGCAAGGTCCTCGAAGCGGTCAGCTATTGTCTTGAGTGCCACAATAGAGCCGTCCAGCCGGGGTGCAATGTCGCTGGGTGTCTTTGTCGGAAGGGCTGTCGGCAGCTTATTTAGTCGGCGCTTGACAACGGCGCGACACAGCAGCACGACGAGCCGAATCTTCTTAATGGCAGCGTCAAGGCGTGGACGCAGACCTTCTGGGTCGTCTAGTGGGATATGGCGTGTGCTCATCATCGCGTCTAGGATGGCCTGTGTCGCGTTGTGCTGGTTGCCGCCCGTGTCTGTGGCGTCGTCGTCGTCCTCGCCGTCATCGTAGCCGCTGTCGTCCACATCGTCGTCATCGTCATCGTCCTCATCCTCCTCGTCACCCCACTCCTTGAGCTCCTCCTGCTCGTCCTTGAGCATATCTGCTAGCTCATTGACTACCTGCACCAGGTGCCCGGCCACGCCGCGGTTGGTGAATGCCACAAGTCCATCGCACTCGGACCACAGAACACCAATCTTTGTGTAACTGCCGCGGTCCGACTGTGCTTTGTTGGCCTTGTTGATCTTGGACAAGCCACTGCCCCGTTCGTTTTCAGGAACCACACGGCCGTCGCGCGGAATCGCCTGGAACAGCTGGTGCATCTGGTCGAGCACGCTGCCGCATCGCCGTGCGAGTTCCTGTCGAACATGATGCGTGTAGCGGTCGGCATAGCAGACTTCGGCAGCCTTTGCGAGTGCCGGTATGGGCCCGCTCACGAGTTCCCGTACAACAGTGCCAATAGCCGAAGGAGTAAAGGGCTCGTTGATCATCAATAGCGAGATCTTGGTGCCGTGGGCGCGGGAGAGTGTAGCCGCATCGCGGGCGAGCGCGAGCGCATCAAATTCTGTCGCAGGCTCCCATTCCGTAGGTTGAGAAGCGGCAGGCTCTTCCTGTTTTATTTGCATAGACTTGAGCTTTGCGGCTTCCGCAAACACGCCCTTGACAAAGGCCGAGAACTGCTGGATGACGACAAGGGCGTTGTCGAGCTGCGCGTTGAGTGCATCAACAGCGGCTTTGTCGGCCGGGGCAGATGGCGCCATAATTTATTTTTGTGTGTAATTTGATTGATATTTACTGCTGCCTAACAAACAGTATCGTAACTAGCGATTGAAAACGAATAAGTCAATCGTTGTCACTGTTGGGTCTGAATGTCGTCGACGATGCTTGCGATAAGCATTTTTTTGCGATAACAGTGGGGGGTGTTGCTTGTTAGACGGCTCTTCCCCTCGGTGTGCCCGCTGACATAATCCCCAGTTATTATGCCAAGCTCCAGTGTTGTCCACACGTGATTGGATAGCTATGACCCACACTTGTATCAGCAGCCAATGAAACAGCCAATTGAAGCAGCCAAATTGGACAGCTTGGTCTTTGGCCCAGGAAGTTGAAAGCTCTCTGGTGTTGGACGGCGTTGACGTCTCACATTCTCCCTTGAGCATTCGTCATATCTACTTTGGCTTTTAATTCTCTGATTTCCTTCGCATTTAGCTTGATCTTGCTAAATATACGCATCACCAGTATTTGTTATATTTATTTACAATGCGGCAATCAGGGGCACTCTTGCTGGCCGGCGCCTTTGCAAGCTCCAGCGTTTTGGCAGCAGCTGCTAGCCTGCCTCGCGGTGTAGGCCCAGAGTGTAAGTGAAGCCATACCAGGCACCCGTGATGCAGTCAATGGGCATCAGATATCTGTCAGAGTTGGTGATTGTGCTAGCTGGCACAGCACTGTCTATTGATGGGCGGTGGATGATGTAATCATTCTTACTGGATTTGTTTATTTTCGAATACTGACAGTCGCTCCTTCTCGCACAGTTGCCAAGTACTACGAGTCCAAGACCAAGTTCACATGCATCAGCAACCCCAACATCAGTCTCGACTACTCCCAGATCAACGACGGAACCTGCGACTGCCCCGACGGCTCTGACGAACCCGGCACCGCTTCCTGCTCCTTTATCGACCGCTTGTCACCGCCCCAGCCGCTGCCCGGCTCGCCATCCGGCACCACCAACACTGCACCGATCCTGCCCGGCTTCTGGTGTGAGAATACGGGCCACGTCGGTGCCTATATCCCCTTCTCGTTTGTCAACGACGGTGTCTGCGACTATGACCTGTGCTGTGACGGTACCGAGGAGTATGCCGGCAAGGGCGGCGTCAAGTGCCCGAACCGCTGCGCCGCTATTGGCAAGGAGCACCGCCGTGCTGCCGAGGAGCAGAAGAAGAAGCAGGAGCGTGCACTCACCAAGCGCCGCGCTCTGATCAAAGAGGCCCGCCAGCTGCGCAACCAGCTGCAGGAGCGTGTTAATAAGCACCGCGTCGAGATTGCCGAGCTCGAGAAGAAGCGCAGCCGTCTCGAGAAGGAGCTTGCCGAGAAGGAGCGCTCCGAGCGGGGCAAGGTGATCAATGCAAAGAAGCAGGGCAAGGCCGGCGGCAAGCTGAGTGTGCTCGTTGGCCTTGCCAAGCAGCGCGTTGATGAGCTGCGCGATACCCTCGACAAGGTGGTCGACCACCGCGATGACCTCCAGGACAAGGTCAACGAGCTCGAGGCCATTCTGAGCGGCCTCAAGGAGAAGTACAACCCCAACTTCAACGACGAGGGTGTCAAGAATGCTGTGCACGGCTGGGAGGACTACGCCGCCAAGAAGTCGGTCGAGGAGGCCCGTCCTGCCCACACGCTGGAGGACGCCGACATTCATGCCGTGCTCAAGGAGGACTCGGCCGAGAACGGTGTCAACTGGAGCGAGTTTGAGTCTGACGACACCGCCACCGACACTGATATCCGTAAGTCTACCATCTCTTTCTTAGGGCTTCACATGTATATGTAATCATGGTAAATGCTAACCAGCAGTGTACGCTTTCGATGCTTACCTTCCGGCGTTCGCACGCACATTTATCCACGAAAAGATTTCTGCCCTGCGCTTCTGGATGATCGACAACGGTCTGCTTGCCGACAACGGCGAGGACAGATCTGAGTCTCCTGTTGTCTCCGAGGCACGCGCCGCTCTCCATAAGGCTGAGACCGAGCTCACCAACAGCCGCAACGAGCTCAGCAACGACGAGGCCGACCTGACGGGCAACTACGGCACCAACGATATTTTCCGTGCGCTCAAGGACAAGTGCATCAAGACCGATGTGGCCGAGTACACCTACGAGCTCTGCTGGTGGGGCCAGGCCGTGCAACAGGCCAAGGCAGGCGGCAGCAACACGCTGGGCCGCTATGAGAGCATCGACACTATGGTGGCTGACGAGGAGCCCCGTGCCGACGGCAAGTCCCTGGGCAAGGGGTCCCGCACTGTCCTGCGGTACGAGAATGGCCAGCACTGCTGGAACGGCCCCAACCGCCGTGTCGACGTCTGGCTGGGCTGCTCCGAGACGGAGGAGATCTGGCGCGTGTCCGAGGCCGAGAAGTGTGTCTACAAGATGGAGGTCGGCACGCCGATTGCCTGCGAGGAGCCCGAGACTGAGGCTGCAGGCAAGGACGAGCTGTAGTGTATCTGTTTTTTAAATTTTTGGCTGAGGATGAAAAATGTGTAGCTTCGAGCGACTTAAGTACATGTTATTTTGATATGATTTGCGTTGTTTTGTTTGATTATTATATGACGTATCGACACTCTTATACAATGCACTTTTGAGTTTCTATTTCTTTGATTACTGTAAATATACAGATGTGACTGCTTTCTATATGGTGCTAAATGTGCGTTTCATCGCGTGGGTATCGTTAGTATTGTACATTGCCTCTCTCCAGTTTCCTACATGGCTTTTACCCCCATCCTCAGCGTTTTCCCTCCAGCTTCCTCTGCTTCCGCAGGGCTTCTTGCTCGGCCATCACGCGGGCTGTGACTGACGCTGTCATGGAGTTGTTGATCCGACTTGAGAGGCCAGTCTTGTCCGCGTCTCCGTTGCTCGCCTTTTCCTTTTTCTTTGCGGGCTCCTTCTCTGCAGTTTCGTCCTTGCCGTCACCGGCCTTGCGTTTGTTCTTGTTCTTCTTGTCTTTGCGGTCCTTTTTGTCGCTCTTGTCCTTCTTCTCCTTCTTCAAGCTGTGTGTCAAGCCTTCCGCCTTGAGAGACTCGATGCGTTTCCGCAGCTTCATGACCTCGGCCTTTTCAGACGGGAGGATCGTGACGATATTCAACGGCTCAACTGCAACGCTGCACTCGGGACACAGCTTGTCGGTCGTAATAGTAATAGTAGCCGCATCCGAGAACACATGCCCGCAGGGCACCACATAGACGGATTTGCCGAGTGGTCCAAGTGCTTTCAGCGTCACCGGGCACTGCCACTTTTGCGTCGATGTCGTGCTTGCCGTGGTCGATGTGGAAGGGGACTTGTAGGGTGTGCCCTGCAGACGAACAATATCGCGGATGGAGCGAATACCAGTCTCGGCAAACGACACGTCGCGGCCGTTGGTGACCTCGTCGGGCAGCTCCGCTGTTGTCGTCTCGTCGTCCTTCTTGGCCTCGTCGTCTTCCGTCTTGGTGGCAGTCAGCCCTTGCAGGATCGTTTCGTAGTTGTACAGCCGCCCGCGCCAGTCCGAAACCACATTCTCTAGATCGAGTGGCTCGCCGCTGACAGGATCAGTCTGCCAGGAGTGCACCAGCGCCTCGTGCGCCGTCGCCTTGAGCTCCGAGACTGTCGGGAGGCGCGCGGCGTTCTTGACGAGTTCGCGCCGCGTGGGAATAGAGCCGCCGTCGTTGCCCATGGTGTAGATTGTATCGGAATGGAGAGTAAGTCTGATGTGAGTATTGTGCTATAATTAGATGAGATGCGTTGATTATGCTGTCGTCGCCTGTTGTTGTCTTGATGATGCTGGTGTTAGAAGAGCGCATACCAAATCGGATTTGATTATATAATATTGGCAGATAAGGATGTATGCAGCTTCGATAACCGATAAGATATTGGGTCAGCTGGCCGTATATAGGTTGTTACACGGTACTGTGTGGAGTAACCTGGGCCGTGCACCGCGCGTTTAGCACAGTGCATGGCTGCCGAAGAATGGCACACTCAAGCTCACCAGAGTGCACCAAGGCTGGATCAAACCCACTGTAATTTGCAGAGCTGCCCCGCATAAGCGCTATGCACGTCCGCTGATGGGCCAGGTCTACTAGCGTGAAGCACTGTAGAGCATGCGCTACAGAAAAGGGAAGGAGCGACCCAACTGCCCTACAATAGTGGCAATAGCAGACTCAGACTAGTCAACTAGCAGACAGCAGACGCTCCTGCCTTTGTCGCGCAAAGGGGCACATGACGGGGTTCGATGGGCTTGTTGCCGCCAAATCATCCATAGCTTCTGTTTTCGTCCATCGAGACGACCTCACGTCGATATTGCTACTTCATCAACGAACCACGACGACCACAACGACTGCATTGACGACTGTATGTGCATCCATTTGTTTCAGTTTGGCCCTCCATACTCCCGACTTCTTTCTGCCGCTTTTCTGTGATCTCTGCAGTGCGTGGCTTTCCCACAGAGCCGCGACCGTTGCATCACGAGTTGTCGACATCGCCACCAGCTTTTGAGCTTCACGGCCCGATACCCCATACTGCCACGTCGATGGATTGGAACTAGACGCAACTGACATTGCTTTTTAGATACCGTTGTTCTTGTATCTTTGCGGCGCCGCTTCGTCGGCTTCACCTCTGTCACCTTCCCCTCACCCTCGACTCGCCTCGACTCGACTCGACACAATCAACATCGTGAACCTTCCTTTCCTCTCCCCACGCCCCTTGTCGGGCGGCCGATGATGCGATACATTGCATACGTTTCGGCAGTATCGCTATAGAGAGCAGGCGATCAACAATTTAAACCCAAACCAATATACCCATCCGCTTTCATTTTTTACGATCTACGACACCACCATAATCAACAGCAACCATGTCTTCCACACAATCCACGGAGCTCTCCACTGATGCGCTCATCAAGGAGCTTCGGTCAAAGTGCGTCCATGCCATCTGACATTGGCCCCTCATCCGGCCACCAGAGAAGGATGTACTAACACGTCACAGATCCATAACCGACGATGCACGGAGACGATACGCCCTGCAGCTGCGGGAGATGGTAGCAGCAGCACAGCGAGGTAGGTCGACCCAAAACAGGAGGAGGATTGACACGAAAACAGTTGGCGAGAACCAATCCTAACAGAATAGATTCGAGCACCGAACAGTTCCAGGCCTACTGGGCCAGCGTACAGGGCAAGATCAGCAGCCTGCTTCAGAGCGACTCGACCATCGACAAGCTCGGTAGCATCTACGCCCTCGATGCCTTTGTCGACTTTGAGGGCGTCGACGCGACAGTCAAATACACACGATTTGCTTCCGCATTGACACGGCTGATGTCGGGCAAGGATATCAACTGCATGCAACCCGCAGCCATTGTCATTGGCAAGCTGTGTCGGCCCGGAGGTGGTTCGCTGGTCTCGTCCCTCGTCGACACGGACGTCCAGCTCGCCCTTGAGTTCCTCCAGGATGGCGGCAGCGAGGAGCGTCGCTATAGTGCTGCCCTCCTCCTCCGCGAAATTGCTCGCAATGCACCCACTCTCATGTACGGCAAGGTCAAGGACATTCTCGAATGGATCTGGGTCGGTCTGCGTGACCAGCGCCACCTGATCCGGGCTACTTCGGCTGAAGCTGTCAGTGCTTGCTTCAAGATTGTCTGCGAGCGTGACCAAGAGATGAAGCTCGAGGTCATGGGCAAGATGTACAATGAGGCCACACACGGCTTCAAGCTGAACACGGTCGAGTCTATCCACGGTTCGCTGCTCGTCTTGAAAGAGCTGCTCGAGCAAGGCGGCATGTTCATGCTCAAGAACTACACCGACGCCTGCGAGATCGTCTCTCGCTACAAGGACCACCGCGACTCTGGCATCCGCAAGACGGCAGTTATCCTTATCCCCGATCTCGCCATCTACGCACCCACACAGTTCTCCGAAGACCACCTCCATCAGTTCATGATCTACCTGTCGGCAATGCTAAAGCGCGAAAAGGAACGGAACGACGCATTTGTTGCTATCGGCAGCGTTGCCAATGCCGTCAAGAGTGCCATGGCTCCCTACCTCGACGGCATCCTGATCTACATCCGCGAGGGTCTGAGCGTGAATGCGCGCAAGAAGGCTTCTGTTGACCCGGTATTTGACTGCATCAGCCGACTTGCCGTTGCCGTCGGCCAGACACTCACAAAGTACATGGAGGCTCTACTGGACCCCATTTTTGCTTGCGAGATCACGCCCAAGCTGACCCAAGCTCTTGTCGATATCGCCTTTTACGTCCCAGCTGTGCGAACGACAATCCAGGAGCGCCTGCTGAACATGATCAGCCTTGTCCTCAGCGGCGAGCCATACAAGCATCTGGGTGCCCCTGCCACACAACAAGCGGTGCTTTCCGTTCCTCCGACGACTGTCCCCACGAAAGAGACAGCCAAGGACCAGGCAGCTATTGAGCAGCATAAGAGCGAGGTTAAGTTGGCGCTCAACACACTTGGCTGCTTCGATTTTACTGGCCATGTCTTGAACGAGTTTGTGCGTGATGTGGCCATGCGCTATGTTGAGGATGACGACCCGGAAACACGCGAAGCTGCAGCCCTCACATGTTGCCAGCTCTACCTGCGCGACCCTATCGTGAACCAGCACAGTTTCCACGCCATGCAGGTTGTTGGTGATGTCGTGGAGCGCCTCCTGACGGTTGGTGTGTCTGACCCTGTCCCGCACATCCGCCTCACAATCCTCGCTGCGCTCGATGAGCGGTTCGACCGCCACCTCAGCAAGGCCGACAACATCCGCACAATCTTTTACGCCCTCAACGACGAGTATTTTCCTATTCGCGAAGTTGCTGTGCGCTTGATCGGCCGGCTGACGCGCGAGAACCCGGCTTACATTGTGCCGTCGCTCCGGAAGACGCTGATTCAGATGCTTACTGAACTCGAGTTCTCCGACGTCGTCCGCAACAAGGAGGAGAGCGCCAAGCTTCTGAGTCTCCTAGTCCAGAATGCTCAGAAGCTGATCCAGCCTTACGTGCACCCAATGATGGAGGTTCTTCTGCCAAAGGCAGCTGATCCCACGGCATCAGTGGCTGCCACGATCATCAAGGCCATTGGTGAGATCTGCACAGTCGGCGGCGAGGATATGCTGCAATACAAGGATCGCATAATGCCCGTCCTTGTTGATGCTCTGCAGGACCAGTCTTCCATCGTCAAGCGTGAGGCAGCTCTGCGCACAATCGGCCAGTTGGCGTCCAACTCGGGCTACGTCATCGACCCATACCTTGACTACCCCCAGCTGCTCGACCTGCTGCAGAACATTATCCGTGGCGAGGCCCAACATGCTACGTTGCGGCAGGAGACTATCAAGCTCATGGGTATCCTGGGTGCCCTGGATCCTTACCAGCACCAGCAGGTCGAGGAGCGTAGCCCCGAGACACAGCGCCGCGTCGAATCTACCCAGACTACAGACATTTCACTGATGATGACCGGCCTCACTCCCTCCAGTAAGGAGTACTACCCCACGGTGGTGGTCAACGCCCTCCTCGGTATTCTCAAGGACCAGTCTCTAGTCCAATACCACCAGGATGTCATCAGCGCCATCATGTCCATCTTCCGCACACTCGGTCTTGAGTGTGTTCCTTTCCTTGACCGCATCATTCCCGCTTTCCTCCTCGTCATCCGCAGCTCGTCACCGTCCAAGGCCGAGGCCTACTTCAGCCAGCTTGCTACCCTCGTGAGCATTGTGCGCCAGCACATTCGCAACTACCTTCCCTCGCTCGTCGAGATTATGCAGGAATACTGGAACAGCTCGCCATCACTACACTCGACAATTCTGTCCCTCATTGAGTCTATTTCCCGGACCTTAGAGGGCGAGTTCAAGATCTACCTCGCCGGTCTTCTGCCCCCAATGCTTGGACTGCTTGAGAAGGACAGCACGCCGCGCCGTACGCCCTCTGAGAAGGTTCTGCATGCCTTCCTTGTCTTCGGATCGAGCAGCGAGGAATACATGCATCTGATTGTCCCCGTTATTGTTCGCACCTTTGAGAAACCGACAAACCCCCAGTTCTTGCGCCGCATGGCTATCGAGACGATTGGCAAGATCTCGCGCCAGGTCAACCTCAACGATTTTGCCTCCAAGATCATCCACCCGCTGAACCGTGTCTTGATCAGTGGCGATGCTGCGCTTCGCACTGCCGCTCTCGACACCCTGTGCGCTCTCATCCACCAACTCGGCAAAGACTACCTCTACTTTATGAACATGGTCAACAAGACCATCCAGCAAAATGGCCTGCAGCATGCCAACTATGAGCTCTTGACAGCCAAACTGCAAAAGGGCGAGGTGTTGCCGCAAGACCTGTCTTCAGAGACTCGTTTTGCCGACCAGTTGGACGAGGTGACCTTTGCCGAGCAGCCCGTTAAGAAGCTAGAGATGAACCCCATCCACTTGCGGACGGCTTGGGACACCAAGGGCAAATCAACCAAGGAGGATTGGCAGGAGTGGCTGCGCGGTTTCAGCACAACGCTTCTTAACGAGTCGCCTAACCACGCTCTTCGTGCGTGTGCCGCCCTGGGCAACGTGTACCCTCCACTGGCGCGTGAGCTCTTCAACTCGGCGTTTGTCTCGTGCTGGAGCGACCTGTACGATACCTATCAGGAGGAGTTGATCTTCAGTCTCGAGTATGCCATTAAGTCTGAGCATATTCCACCAGACCTGCTGGGTCTCCTGCTCAACTTGGCCGAGTTCATGGAGCACGATGACAAGGCTCTGCCAATCGATATCCGCGTTCTGGGCCGCGAGGCTGGCCGTTGCCACGCCTACGCCAAGGCTCTGCACTACAAGGAGCTCGAGTTCCTACAGGACCAGAGCTCGTCTGCTGTCGAAGCTCTGATCAGCATCAACAACCAGCTGCAACAGTCTGATGCAGCTATTGGTATTCTGCGCAAGGCTCAGCTGTATCGCGATGGTATCCAGCTTCGTGAGACGTGGTTCGAGAAGCTCGAGCGCTGGGACGAGGCTCTCGAGTTCTATGAGCAGCGCGAGCGCGAGCAGCCCGAAGAGGGTGCTGCCCAGATTGAGATCGTGATGGGTAAGATGCGCTGTTTGCACGCCCTGGGTCAGTGGGATGCGCTGGCTACCATTGCTAGCAACACCTGGGCTAACTCCTCGCCCACGATCCGGCGTCTGATCTCGCCTCTGGCTACAGCTGCTGCATGGGGTCTGAACAAGTGGGACCTCATGGACACCTATCTCCAGTCGATGAAGCGCGGCTCGACCGATCGCGCTTTCTTCGGTGCCATTTTGGCTCTGCACCGCAACCAGTTCCGTGAAGCCAACCAGTGCGTCGAGCAGGCCCGCCAGGGTCTCGACGTAGAGCTGAGTGCGCTGGTGACCGAATCCTACACTCGTGCCTATCAGGTCATTGTGCGCGTGCAGATGCTTGCTGAGTTGGAGGAGCTCATCGTCTACAAGCAGTGCGACGAGAGCAAGAGAGACTCGCTGCGCAAGACCTGGGAGCGTCGTCTCCTTGGCTGCCAGCGGAACCCCGAAGTCTGGCAGCGGATGCTCCGTCTGCGCGGTCTCGTGGTCACGCCCATGGAGAACATGCAGATGTGGATCAAGTTTGCCAACCTGTGCCGCAAGTCATCACGCATGGGCATGGCCGAGACGTCGCTGCAGTACCTTATTGGCAGCGAGGAGCCTCTCGAGTACACGATTCCCTACTGGGTGGACCCCGAGGTCATGCGCGAGCGCGAACTCAAGCGCGAGCGGGAGCGGGAGCGGGAGTACACTCGTCGCCACAACGCCCGTGACGCTGCCGCTGGTAATGAAACCGCCTACCGCGATCGCAGAAACTTCCGCAACGGCCGCCTTCTGTACGAGGGTGGCATTGGTGGCAGCAACAGCGAGAGTCTGCTGGGTGGCAGTGGTGCCGCCAATGGCCTCAACAGCCCAGCCAACTCGGCACAGAACGACGACTTCCCTCGCGCATTTTCTCCTCCGCCATCGCAGGTCGTCTACGCCGTCCTCAAGTTCCAATGGGACCGCGGCCAGGCTCTGGGTCGTGACTCGGGCATTGCGGAAAAGTCTCTGGACTGCCTCGTCAAGTTCACCAAAGATCTCAGCAGCCATCTGCAGAGCGCCCGGCAGCAATACCAGATGCAGACAAGCTCAATGACAAACGGCAGCAACATGACAGCCCTGAGCACAGCGGCCACTAACGGCAACGGAGTTCCCGGCCTCCTTGGTGGCGGCGCGGCCAACAGCGAGAGTCAGAAGCTGCTTAACGACCAGACGAACCTCCTTGCCAAGTGCTACCTGCGCACCGGTGACTGGATTGTCAGCCTCAACGACAACTGGCGCAACACCCAGGTACGCGAGGTCTTGACCAACTACCACTGCGCAACGCAATATAACCCCAAGTGGTACAAAGCATGGCACGCCTGGGCGCTTGCCAACTTTGAGGTGGTGCAGGCACTGTCGGCTGCGGGTGCTAATGGCAGCAACGCCAATGCCGGTGCTACCCTCTATGCCAGCGGCATGTCGAGCAGCCAGATATCTAACGGCGATGGCTCCATGCGCAACGGCAGCAACACATCCGGCAGTCGCCTGGTAAACAGTATCAACGGTACTAGCCAGGTGGACTACAGTCTGATTCTGGAGCACGTGGTGCCGGCTGTCAAGGGTTTCTTTGAGTCGATTGCACTGTCCAAGGGCAGCACGCTCCAAGACACCCTGCGCCTTCTTGCTCTCTGGTTGACTCACGGCGGTAACAGCGACGTGAATGCGGCAGTAACGGATGGATTCACACGCGTCAATGTCGACACGTGGCTGGAGGTTCTGCCGCAGCTGATTGCGCGTATCAACCAGCCTAACAAGCGCGTGCAGCAGTCGGTACACAACCTGCTGGCCGATGTTGGCCGTGCGCACCCACAGGCGCTGGTGTACCCATTGACGGTAGCGATCAAGTCGTGGCAAAACACCAAGCGGTCGCGGTCAGCCATTCAGATTATGGACAGCATGCGGCAGCACAGCGCGAAGCTGGTGGAGCAGGCGGATCTTGTGAGTCACGAGCTGATTCGAGTTGCCGTGCTGTGGCACGAGCTCTGGCACGAAGGCCTGGAGGAGGCATCAAGACTGTACTTTGGCGACCACAACATCCCGGGCATGCTTGGCATTCTGCAGCCGCTGCACGCGCTGCTCGAGCGTGGGCCGGAGACGCTGCGTGAGATATCGTTTACGCAGGCATTTGGACGTGATCTCGCCGAGGCCCGCGAGTGGTGCAAGCAATACGAGAGCAGTCAGGATGTGACGGACCTAAACCAGGCCTGGGACGTGTACTATCAAGTGTTCCGGCGCATTACTCGCCAGCTGCCACAGATCACCACCCTGGAGCTGGCATACTGCTGCCCGAACTTGGTAACGGCCCACGACTTGGACCTGTCGGTACCGGGCAAGTACCGCAGCGGCCAGCCGGTGATCCGGATTAAGTCCTTTGAGACGACGTTTAACGTGATCAACTCGAAGCAGCGCCCGCGCAAGCTCAACATCAACGGCAGCGACGGCCAGAGCCACACGTTCCTGCTCAAGGGTCACGAAGATATCCGCCAGGACGAGCGTGTGATGCAGCTGTTTGGCCTGTGCAACACGCTGTTGTCCATGGACTCTGAGGCGTACAAGCGCCACCTCAACATTGAGCGGTACCCGGCGATTCCGCTGTCGCAGAACAGTGGCCTGCTGGGCTGGGTGCCGAACAGCGATACGATCCACGTCCTTATTCGGGAGTACCGTGACTGCCGCAAGATTCTCCTTAATATTGAGCACCGGATCATGTTACAGATGGCCCCCGACTACGACAACCTGACACTGCTGCAAAAGGTGGAGGTGTTTGGCTATGCGCTGGACAACACGACAGGTCAGGACCTGTACCGGGTGCTGTGGCTGAAGAGCAAGAACTCGGAGGCGTGGCTGGAGCGGCGGACCAACTACACGCGGTCGCTGGGTGTGATGTCGATGGTGGGCTACATCCTGGGCCTGGGCGATCGGCACCCGTCCAACCTGATGCTGGACCGCAACACGGGCAAGATCATCCACATTGATTTCGGTGACTGCTTCGAGGTTGCGATGAAGCGCGAAAAGTACCCCGAGCGTGTGCCGTTCCGTCTCACGCGCATGCTGACGTATGCGATGGAGGTCAGCAACATTGAGGGCAGCTTCCGGATTACTTGCGAGCACGTGATGCGTGTGCTGCGCGAGAACAAGGACAGCGTCATGGCCGTGCTGGAGGCCTTTATCCACGATCCTCTGCTGAACTGGCGGCTGACTAACACGCAATCGCCCGCGGGACCCAACTTCCAGTCGGAGCGCGAGCTGGCCATTGGCGGTGGCCCACAAGCTGCCGCCACCGGCCGCGCACGCCGTGCGTCTGTGCTCGATAGCAACATTGCGCCGTCGGAGCTGCTGGGTGCGGGCAACGACCCCAACGGGGCTGGCATGATGAACGGCGGCCCGCCTGTGCGCAGCCGAGCACGCACCAACAGCTCGATGGTTGGACCCAACGGCGAGGTTGTTGTGAATGGCGGCATTGCCGAGGGTGGCAGCTCCATGGCAACAACCGCCGTCAACGGCACCAACGGCACCAATGGCACCAACGGCGCTGGAGCCAACGGGGCCAATGGGGTCAATGGAGCCAACGGCTACGGCCAGGCGATCCAGGACCAGGTGGAGCTGCAGAACGCGCGTGCGATCGAGGTGCTGGACCGTGTGCAGCAGAAGCTGACGGGCCGCGATTTCCGGCCGGACGAGGAGCTGGAGGTGCAGCCGCAGGTGAGCAAGCTGATTGGCGAGGCCACGAAGCTGGAGAACCTGTGCCAGCACTATGTTGGATGGTGTAGTTTCTGGTAGTCGTCTGTATTGCACGCGTTATGAGTTTCTTTGCAGTCTGTTTAGGAGTCTGGGTACATTTATGTTTTTCTTTTTTTACTCTTCATATCTGGACTATCTCTGATGGTCATGTTTGGTCTTTTTTAAATGTCTTTTTACGCAATGGCCTTGTTTTTCATACTTGTGTTCTCATTTAACGTTTTTAATATATTGCTTGATGCCTCACAATGCCGGAGAACTATACAATAAAAGCAAATAAATGCTATCCTTATAAACCGCTCCGAGAAGTTATTCTACAGACAACTGCTGGCATTCCATAATCTTTGAGTGGCAATGAAGCAGTCATTGCTTGTCGAGAAAAGTATACAACACCCAGATGCATCTTTTATGAATAGATAAAATTGCCAATACGTTCTATAAGAAAAAGTCAAATGCTAAATAAAAAAGTAATATGTGAAAAAAGTAAAAAGGGAAAAAGAAAAGGAAAGAAAGAAGAAGCAAACATCCAATCATTGCCAAAAAGGTATATGTAGTAATATGCAACAGCGTCAAGCATCAAAACATTTAGAAACGTAGCAGAACTGCTCCCGCCTCAACCGCTGGCAATGCCCAGTCCCACGCGCGGCGCATTGCTCATGCTGGTGCCCGTCCGCTCGCGCAGCCGCCGGCCCTCCATGAGCCCCTTGAGACCGCGCTTCTGCAGACCAATGACACTGCTGAGCTCGCCGCTCCAGACTTCACGCTGGCCGCGCTCGCTGTTGTCGCCCAGCTCCGAGCTCCATTCAGAGCCCGACACGCTCGCAGACGCGCTCAGCTCGCCGCTGCCAGGACGGCCGCCGTTGGCAGACGCAGGCACAGACGACGTCGTGCTGCCGGGCACTGACGTGTTGATGTGCAGACCGGCAGCACGGTTGGTCAGTGCCGCAGCGTCGTCGGGCGACGCCGACTGTGCCAGCTGGGCCTCGGACAGAGACTGGCCCAGGTCGGTCTGCGACTGCGACGGCGAGTGCAGCATGGGGTCCACGGGGCTGAGCGCATCCAGGCCGCTGGGGACAAAGTAGTTGGGGTTCAGCGTGCCGTCGATACCACGGCCGCCACCAGCGGCCATGGCCGTGGCGTTGAACACAGCGGCAGCGTTGCGGCTGTCCAGCAGATCGTGCAGGCGCTCGACGACAGCCTCCAACAGACCGTCGATGCGGTACGGCCGTGCAACCTGAAGCAGAGAGCACAGGATCTGAGGCGTGCAGAGCGGGCTGCTCGTCGGCGGCAGCGAGCTCGTATACAAAAAGTGCAAGAGAGCCTGCACGGTAAGGTAGGTGTGAGGCAGGTACAGGCAGCGCGGGCGGCTGTTGGGCGGGAGCGTGCGGGGTGTCGGTGCTGTGTTGATCGTGGCCGGGTCGACAGACAGTGACTGGGGTCCTGCGCCAGCCATGGCGAAAGAGATACCAGACAGGCTGGTGCCGGGCGTGCTCGGTGCCCTGCCGCTGGCCCCGCTGATGGAGCTGCCGCCGGACAGAGTGCTCTCGATTGTGTTGCGGTTCGATGGTGTAATGGTGATGCTCGAGTTGCGCACACCCGGTATCGGTGTGGACCGGCTGCCGGATTGATCCACAACACTGCCATCCTGGTTGGCAGTGCCCTCACGAAGCAGCTGCACAAAGTAAGGGCCCCAGCGGCGGGCAACAATGCGGCTGTTGACTGGAATGCGCTCGTTGTCGATGCACAGAATGTCCATATCGGCAAGCTCGCGCATGGCCAGCGCCCTCTCGCCCAATTCTTCCGACGCACGCGAGTGGAAGCGGCCACCCGCTGTTGAGCCTGCCTTGCGCGCGAGGCTCAGGCCAGGAGTGGTGTAAGGACTGCTGGCAGACACAAATCCAGACATGGGCGATGTCTTGCGAGGGTTGTCGTAGAAGCCAAACGCCTCCAGCTCGACCATGCATACATTGGTAAAGTTGATGCGGCGGTGGTTGTAGTCGTCGACAAGACTGCGCTTGCGGTTGCCGAGAATGACAAACGTGTTGCGGCGGTTCCAGAGCACGCCGCGGTTCCAGCTGCCCTGGCTGAACACGCTGCCGCCCGCGTCGATGCGGGACCAGGTCAAGTTGCGCAGGTCGAGGGCCCACAGTGCATACTCTTGCTTGGAGCTTGTCAGGTAGGTACCGCTGACAACAAAGTGCGTGTCGATAACGCCACCGTTGGGGAAGCGCAGACCGGGTGGTGTGTAGGTGCCAGCCATGGGCTTCTCGGTAAGGTTGCCATCGGGTGAGCGGATCTGCAGCTCCAGCTTGACGTCAAGGAAGTTGTAGTTGGAGTAGATGAGCATCGACGAGCCAGGCTCGCGGGCTTCTTGGCTGATGCCGCCGTTCTCGGGGCGAATGTTGGCCGTTGCGTTTGGTGCATTGGCACGACCAATCCGCGATGTGACAGAGGGTGGTAATGGTGCAACGACACTCCGGTAAGCGCCGCAGCTCTTGCCAAGCGGCTCCATCGACGTCCACTTGAGACTGCGCAGGTTGAACACGCTGATCTGCTCAATGTAGTGGTTGGCGCCGTCCTGGCCACCCACAACAACCATCTCTGCTCCACCAGTGCCGTCAATGTTGATGCCGATGCGGCCCTCGTTGGTACCGGACGACGGGTTGTGTTGCAGCGCTGACAATGGTGCACGGTGTGAGCTGAACGTGGCTGCCGACGGAAGAATGCAGGCACAGTGGGCGTAGCGGCCTTGTGGCATCTCTTGCGTCTGGATGTATGTCCACCGCTTTGTTGGCACGTCGTAGATGTAAATGTCGGACATGACAGTCACATCCTGAGACTGGTCTTGTGGTGGTGATCCGTTGGGCGTCTGCTGTGGGGACATGCCGCCATAGCAGACCATCTTGGAATCGCCCAGCGCGCACATGGAGTGGAAGTATCTCGGTGGCGGGACATCACCCGAGGTTTCGAGTTTTGTCCAGTGGCGGCGGATGAGGTCGAGCTCATAGAGGTCGGATGTGAGAGAGGCCGGGCGGCTCCGTGACAAGATGCGGCCACCAAACACGTAAAGCTTGTCGCCGAGGATTGTAGTGGTGGCACCAACCAGGGGATGCGGCTCGCGGCCCGTCGTTCTGTGGACGTTACACATCAGACCCGACAGATGGGCCGAGGAGCCGGTATTTGGTGGTGGCTGGTTCTGGTTTTGCTGGTTCTGCTGATTCTGGCCCTGCTGATTCTGGCTCTGCTGGTTCTGGTTCGGGTTGCCGCCCATGGCGGAATTCTGGCCAGTGGGTGTGCCGCGATCCTGCTGCTGTGTTTGAGGAGACGGCCCTGCCGACGTAGGGCCGTTACTCCTTGGTGTTGTGTGTTCTTGGCGGTCATCGGCAACGCTGGTTTGGCTGCCGTTCAAGTTTGTGTCCATACCGGCGGCCAAAGGCGAGCCGCTAGAGTTGGAGTTGACATACAAGAAGCCACCCTCGACAGAGGACGTCGAGTCCATTGTACTTGTCCGACTATCCATGGTGTCGACTCCAAGTCTGTATCCGGGTCCGTCTCCGTTTCTTGAATCGAAACTGCGTTTGGAGGCTAGGCTCCCGCTGGAAGAAGCAATTCGTAGCTGGTTATTGTAATTGTTGTATGTGTTGTGGCTGTAAGGGTTTTGATGGTTTTGATGGTTTTGATGGTTTTGATGGTTTTGATGGTTTAGAGAGTCCTCGGCGGTAGCGTCAATTGGGAGGAGAGGAAATGACGCAGGTCCTGGTGGGGGTCTCGGCAGTGGCTTTTCGAGGCTGTTTTGCAAACTCAAGCTGCGGGCATGCTGGTGTTGCGGTGTGGATGAGCGGAACCCGGAGAGAGGCGCAGATGCCAGGGATGGAGTGGGCTGATCGGAGCCTGGTGCGTATGGCTTGAGGACGAACTGTGCGGGCGGGGGAGGCGAGTCACGGTGATGGGTGGAAGAGATGGAGTTCTGCCGGCCGGGTGAGATCTTTTTCAAGCTGCGGAAGGCGCCGGCGAAGAGGTCGGTAGCAGACCGGTTTGTAGGAAGAGACTTTGGGTTTTCGGAGTCGGATTCAGAGAAGCGGGAGGCGTCCGCCGTGTGCTCGTCTTGTTCGGGCAAGCTGTCCATTGTGCGTTAGTACTGGTTGGTGCTGGGGTGATTTTCTGTGTCTCTATGGCAGAGTTCTTCACTCTAGTCCGTTAAGCCCAGAGGGGTTCTGGTTGGAGAAGCAAGAAATGTAGAAGCGAGGCAACCGAAGGAAACGGGAGAGTATGAGAAACACAAGACACACAAGAAAAACATAAGAAACAAAGGGAAGCAGAAACAGAAACACAACACCACGAGTCAACACGAAACAAGTGCTAGACAAGTCGTTCCCAAGAAAAGAGAAGAAAAAAAATAGAAAAGGGGAAGAGGACAAGGATTGCAAAGTGGACAATGGCATGGACTAGTGTGAAAGAGGGTGGATGACGTTGGGGAGCTGCCCAAGATCGGTAACGAGACCGGCGCAGGGGCGTAAGTAAGTGGACGCGGAGGCCTAGGATAGATGCTTCTTTTGGGTCGGCTTGGAGCTGTTGAGGTTGGATTAAAGACAAGGAAGCCAACCTGGCAAGAAGCTAGGACGCCATGAGATCCAAGAGCCGTGCAGCTGGGAGTGGCGAGGGCAAGGGAAGCAGAAGGGAGCACGGGGAGGTGGAAGATGTCGGCAGTGCATCAGCAGGTGTAGGGTTGCTTTGAGGATAAGGGGGGAGAGGATGTGGGTACGGTGAGAGGGGGAAGATGGTAGAGGACGAAGAGAGAAGATGGATGCAGGGAGGCAAGCAGGGAGGCTAGAGATAAGAGACAGACAAGGGACGACAGACAAGAACGACAACAAGAGACGAGTCGACGTTGATGACTCGAGAGACGGCCAGACTGTCTGGAAAGAAGACAAGAGTGGTGGGGACGGAGACGAACACTCTGTACAAGATAGAAGGTGACGACGCCGTAGAAGTTCTAGACAGGCTTCCAGAAGGTGGATAGGACCGGGGTAGGCAGAAATGAGGTATGGAGAGGAGGGTAATTAGAGATGGACGATAGACGATAGGAAGTAGAGTTATGACGAGATAGGCAAGGAAGACAATACTGGGTAAAGGGGGAAAGGAGTGCCCCGGAAGGGTAGGAGAGCAGGGGGCGCACGCGATGGGGACAGAGCCATGTGCCAGTATCCCAAAGAAGAAAGAGCAAGGAACAATCAAAGAAGGCGTAGAAGGTGTAGAAGGTGCGGATGGCGCAGATAGCAGAGAGGGCGCAATGGGAAGGCACAACGGGACAGACTGGCTAGAAGAGGCAACAAGGCAACAAACAGCAAAAGGAGAAGCAAAGCAGAACACAAGCAAAAACAAGCAAAAACGCTCAAGCATATCTTACCAAGACAAACGGGATCTACGAATAGCTGGCTATGGCAGACAGGACGAAACAAGAGGCTGCCAACAGTTCGGCTCTTGTTGAGCTACGACGTTCCTTTCCGTGTGTTTTCCGTGCGTTGAGCGTGGCAACGGTTGCAGTAATTTCGAGGTCGCGCGGCGGGAAGAGACGGTGTGAGCAGAGGAGGAGGCAGAGTAATAAGAGGGTAATGAGGGTATAATAGAAAGTGATGAATAATAACAGCAAATAGCGTAGAAGATAGGGGTCCACGGTGGAGGGTAAGAAGACGAAAGTCGCGACGGAGAGGGAGAGATGAGATGAGAGATGAGACGAGAGAGCGACGAAAGACGAGAGCGACGAGGACGAGAGCGAGACGAGAAGAAACAGTAGAGACGATAGAGTGACAGTAAAGACTGATAAAGAATGGCCGCCGAGTAGAGGTCTGTGCAAAGTCGTGCAGCCAGGCAGCGATAGAGACGGCGCGAAGAGAGACACCTGTCGCGGATAAGAACAGGCTATAGGCGCGCAGGGACCGGGGATCGTTCTTTGTTATTCGTAACTCGGCAGTCGGAGAATTGTGTTTGCAGTGTGTACGAGTAAATAGCTGGCTTGCCCTCAATGTCAACCTGAAGTTGTACTTTCAATCGACTTGTCGAGTCGGCGAGCTTGTGCGGCAAGGCAGGTATCTCAAACGTGGGGCGTCGAGGCGGGTCGGTGGATAGCAGTGGTTGTGGTTGTGCTTATAGTATCAGAGGCATGCGACGCGTAGAGCGCAGTCGAGATTGATCGGATTGCTCGAGATGAAGCGGGAGATGAGGCCGAAAAGGAGTGTCGGTGAGAAAGCGAGAGCGAGACCAAGAACAGGCGAGAAAAGGACCGTCAGAAGAGAAGGAGCTACGGCTAGCAAGAGAAAGTGCAACGGAGCACGAGGGGTCAAGGAAGAATAAAGTAGGCAAGCGCACAAAGCGATAAATGGCTGTGAGGACGGAAGGAATAAAAGAAAATAGCAAAATAACAAAATAATAACGAAGAATAAAGAGAATAAAGAGAATAAAGAGAATAAATAATAAAGGGGCGCGTCGGAAAAGGAAAGAGACCCTGAAAGGGAAGGAAGGGAGGGGTCGAGCGATGCAAACGTGGTCGTCGCAAATGGTAGGGCGGGAGGTGGGAGGGAGCACAAAGGGAGGAAGAGAGTTGAGTTGGTTGAAGAAATTATCAAAGATTTGGAAGAATAGAAGAATCAAATGAATCTACAGAAAGAGGTGATCGAGGCTGCAGATTGCGCAGGTGCATGCAGATTATGCGCCGATGCTTACTCCTTATGCTCGTCCAGCTAGACGCCAGGCTTGCTATATCGAGAAGGAGGGGGGGATGCCTTTCTGCCTGCCTTTTACGGAGCAAAGTACGCTACTCTATGCCTAATCTGCGACCAATCTACTGTAATAAAATAATATAAGATGAGAGCCGTGCGCAGCCAGTCACAGCTCACCAACGGTCTCTAGACGCATTCAGCTGATAGAGCGCATCGAGTTTGATTATCTTACTTTGCACTTTGGCCAGTCGCGCTTTCCGGTTGGGACAAGATCTGTGAGGGGCAAAAAAACAACGGTAAAAGCAAACGTGGCGCGAGGGGTCTTTCCTTCTTCTGTATCTTATTCTTAGGACAATATATCGTTAGGCAGGCACGAGCGCCTTAAGCCTAGTCTAAGCTGCTTGGAACCTGCACAGAACACGAGAGAACATGCAGACAAGACCGTCGGCTGGCGGTTCCTGTCTGTTATTCATTCGTATTGGGTGATTTAGGGCGTGGTCTGGCAAGATTAGCGGCTTTGATTGGCTAGTGATCGGCTTTGGTCTGACCCGTGTGGCCAATAGCCCATGGAGTCGCATGGCCACGAGCTCGAGGCTACCGGTCGGGACGATCAAGTGGCAAATACGGTGGAATTGTGTTTAGTGGTTATTGGAGATTATGAGTTGCTTTCTTTTATTTTGTAAATACCAAAATGATAGCGTTTGGCTGTGTTTATTGCAGTAGCTCTTGTTTAGATTGTAGAGAAATTCTTTTTTTTCTGTAACTTATTTACGTGATTTATGTTGAGTTTTTGGTTTACATTTTTATTCCTTTTTTTCTGTAACTTATTCATGTGATTTATGTTGAGTATTTGGTTTACTATTTTTATTTTCTAAATAAAAAACCGTTCCTACAAATATAGAATTATTGTTTGACTGTAATCTAACCACGGGAAACATTTTAACTAATTGCTATTGTAATTATATATATACTGGCTTATGCAAAGGAACGAATCACCAACATGATGTACAACATCAACTGAAATAGCATCACCACCAAACACCACAATATATACCCTCTTCACAGCCTCCTCTTCCACGTACGGCCATAGATACTGGAAAGCACGGGATCCCGTCCGCTCTCCCCTAGTTAAACCAGTAATCGGTGGATTAGTAGTTGGGTCGGTGACGACCAGCGAATACCCGCTGCTGTACGTTTTTTTTGTTGTATTTTTTTGTATTATCTGTGCTTTTATTTTGCACTTTTTAGAATTGGTCTGCTGTATTTCATATATCGCTATTCTACAGTCTTATTGAGGCTTCGTCTTTCTTGCTCCTGGTGATAGCCAATATGTACGTCTAAATATCGCGAAATACTCTCCCGAAAAGTCCATTGAAAAGAAAGTAGTGTTTTGTGTTTCAGCCCTGCGTATGCCGGCCATGTTCATGCGTTAATGCGTCAATGCGGATGTTTCAACCAGGGTGAAGAGGGGTAGTTGTCAGTTGCGATGACATGTGTACGTAATCAGCCTGCTCGTACTTGTACATCAGACGCCGCCGCACCTCTATACCTCTATAACCCCACGCCGTCTGACTTGCAAAGCACATTCGCAGATTACTCAAATTCACAATGCATCATTTCACTTGGGCATGTTCTTTCATTGTGTTGGGGAATCTCTTTTATTTATTTTATTGTTTCAACTCTGCAGCCGCTCGCTAGCCAGGTGTGTTTATCCAAATTTAAATTTAAATTTAAATTAAATCAAATTAAATCAAATTAAATCTAAACAACACAAACCGCTTAAGCAGACTTGGGCAGAGAAGTAAAGCGCAGGTAGGGCTTGACAACGCGGACCTCGGGGAACAGCTTCTCGGCGTCCTCGGTCTTGACGCTGGGGTGGACAATGACATCATCGCCAGGGACCCAGTTGATGGGCGTCGTGATCTTGTTCTTGTCGCCGAGCTGCAGCGAGTCGACAATGCGCAGGACCTCGGCCGAGTTGCGGCCGGTCGAGGCAGGGTACGACAGGATCGTGCGGATCGTCTTCTTGGGGTCAATGACAAACACGGACCGGATCGTAAACGCAGTGCCCTTGGAGTCGACGTTGGTCGTGTCCTGGTAGTCGAGCATGTCGTACAGGAACGCAACCTTGCGCTCCTTGTCGGCAATGATGGGGAAGCGCACCAGCGAGCCGGTGACCTCGTCAATGTCCTTGATCCAGCCCTCGTGCGAGCCTAGCGTGTTGGCCGACAGACCAATCAGCTTGGTGCCGCGCTTGGTGAACTCGGGCTCCAGGCGCGCAAACTCGCCCAGCTCCGTGGTGCACACGGGCGTGTAGTCCTCGGGGTGCGAGAACAGCACAACCCAGTTGTCGCCGATGAACTCGTGGAAGTCGATCGGGCCCTGGGTGGTGTCGCTCTGGAAGTTGGGGGCAATAGTGCCGAGGCGGATGCTGTATATGTTAGCAGAGGCTCGAGGCTCTTATTCACACTGAAAGAGAGGCACTTGGAAAACATACGGTGCGGGTCTGGGGTCAGCCATTGTGAATGTGTGGTGATGATGAGACGAAAAGTGTCGATGAGGGAAGAGAGAAGAGAAAGGAAAGAAGCAAGAAGCAAGAAGCAGGAACGAGAGAGAAAGGAAAGAGGGGAAGGTGAGCTTTATCAACGCCAGCACAGGGTACTTATGGGGTCAATACTAAGTAGACGACACAAACGAGCTCAGTGGGATCAGTGGCTAGCAACGTATACCACTAAGCAGATAAATAAAAATTAAATTACTTTTTAAATCAATAACGCGGGCTTCTCTCCCCTTCTCGCCTTTTCCTTTGCATTCCCTCCCATTATCCATTATCCATTATCCTTTACCCCCCCCTCTTGCCTCTCTTGCTTAGCTGCGTTGCTAGTAACGGGATTTGACTAATGGATCACGCCTTCCCTCCTTGATGTCAGAAAAGTCGACTGTTGGACGATCACAGTTTCCGTATTGAGATGCGCCTTCCTGTGGCTGGAGCTCCCCTCCTGCTCGTTCTGGCTCCTTCCTTTTTGCTCGTTTTTGCTCGTTCTTTCAGTTTTTAAGTTCCTTCTTTTTATCCCTCTTTTTATATCGTGATGTATTATATGTATTATACAAGCTGTTCACCAATATGGCATAAAATAAAGCATACATACACCTTGATTCTCTTTTCTCGATATCGTAAACCACATCTGTCGCGACTTACACGTCGTCAAGCTGCCACTATGGAGCATGTCAAGAGATGATGAAATTGCTCCAGAGCTCCCCGCACTAGACCCCCTCGGGCCTAGCACCGCATCGCGCAATCGCTCAGCTTCCCCATTGGCTGGCCAGTAGCGCCTCCGACCCCGACGCGCGCAATCATGTCATTTTGGCCGCGGCTTTTCCACTGCGCCGGCCGTCAGAGCGGGTGTCGGCGATGACATCTTTCTGTTGTGCACAGCCAAAGTATCTTGTGACAATGATAGTATAACTCTATTTCGACGACTCCGTACCCTATGATATTGGTGAATAATGATGAATGAAGATGAAAGATGAAATGAGAAAGAGAAAGAGAAAGTGGTATGAAGAAAAAGAGAAGAAATAAAAAAGAAATAAAAAAGAAAAACAATACAAATAGAGAAGCGTTTGTCATAATCGTCCTGTCGTCGCGACATGTAACACATGCCCGCCTCTGTTGCCGATTAATACCAGCCACCACCCAAGAACAATAGATAGGTATTAGCTCTATACAGCTACAGCTTCACTTTTCCACCCTCGAGAGACGACCATTGATTCCGCCCAAACGGCACATATGCGCCATCCTGCAGCCAGAACACGGCATCGCTGCCCACCTTGCTCGGATCGGCGCCCTGCTCGCGTAGCACATGCTTCTGCTGCTTGTTCGTGCCAGTCGTGTGTGCGGACGAGTCCTCGACGACCCGCAGGAACAGTGGCCGCGCATACCGCGGGAGCGTCTTCTCAATGTGCTGAAGTAGACTGCTTAAAAACTCGGGCGTGGCCTGGCCGTCTTTCAGCACCAGCGCCACACAGCCGGCACGCCCGTCGTGGCCGGGCAGCGCAATGCCGTAGACGTTGGCCTCGACAACACCCTCGTGCAGGCCCACCGCCTGTGCGACCTCGGTCGTCGATACATTCTCCGACTTCCACCGGAACGTGTCGCCGATGCGATCATGGAAATACGTGCGCCCCTCGGCATCCTTGACCATGACGTCGCCCGTGCGGAACCACGCATCGCCCTTTTTGAACACGTCGCGCAGCACCTTGGACTCGGTCGCCTTCTTGTTGCCAAAGTAGCCCTGGAACCGGTCGCCAATGTTGCCAGGCGGCAGCTTGAAGACGAGCTCGCCCGGCTCGCCGCGCTTGCTGCGCTGGCACAGTTTCGTCTTGGGCTCGCGGAACGGTGTCTCCGTCACCCAATCAATGGTGACGAGAGCCACGTTACCGCCCACTGCCAGCTCGTACAGCCACCCGTTGCGACCGACCGCGCCCATTGTCCAGTCATTGCGCGACAGGTTAAAGGTGGCCATTGTGCCCTCGGTGGCGCCGTAAAACTCGGCAATCGTCTCGATTCCAAACCGCTCCTTGAACCGGTTCCATACATCTGGGCGCAGGCCGTTGCCGAGCGCGATGCGCACATTGTGTGCGCGGTCGAGGCATTCGTTGGTGACAGGGTCGTAGTGTGCGGGTGCCGACAACAGGTACCGACATGTCTCGCCAACGTACTGGATAGCGGTTGCGTTGAACTTGCGCACGTCAGGCCAGAAAGTCTTATTGGAGAACTTGCGGCCGAGCGCCATGGTGGCACCGCGGTAGAGCACGGGACTCAGACACAAAAAGCCTGCAGACGAGTGGTACAGCGGCATGCACGTGTAGTAAACATCCTCCTTCTGCAGCCCCATCCACCGGCACGCAAAGTTGCCAATGTAGATCATCTTGGCCCATGACACGACGGCCGCCTTGGGAAGCCCTGTAGTGCCCGAGGTGAAGATGAGGATAGCTATGGCCTCACGCTGGGTCTCGTAGCGGTCTTCGTCGGGGGCGCGCACGGGTGCCGTCGTCTCGGCTTCGATCTGGGTATTGGGCGAGAACACCTTGATGTGCGTGTCGGTGCCGAGCTGGGTCTTCAAGTCATCGGTAATGGCGTCCTCAACGGCCGGATCGAAGATAACGAGCTTGGCATTGGATGTCTTGATGCAGTGCAAGAGCGCAGCGTCGCGCAAATTGTAGTTGATAAAGGCGGGTGTCGCACCAATAGCCCAGAGGCCCAGCCACAGGAAAATGAAGGTGTCCGAGTTCATAAAGGCAAGAGCGACAACATCGTGATTCTTGACGCCCATCTTGGTCTTCCACCAGTTGCCGTAGCGCAGGATGCGATCGTAAGTCTGGCCGTATGTATATGAGACATTGTCATATAGCAGGAAGGTGTCGTTTGCGGTTGAGGGCGAGGTGCCCATGTCTTCGAAACGGTAGAATATGTTGATAGTTCCGCGGCGGCGGCGAACAGCCATATTGATCACGCTAGGTATAACGGAACTTATCATGTGTATATCGTACCAAAAGGAGGAGCGCGCGTTGAGGTAGGCAAGGCCGGCGGCGGCCGCAGGTGCCGCGAGAGCAAGAGGCACTGGCTATTGTTAGGCGGGTAACTTGGGCGGTTATGTGTGATTTGACTGATCTGGGCTTACCTGGCATCTTGCTGTGGTGCTTTCTCGATACCTTTTCTGTTCTTGTTGTGCCTGTCTTAACTTTTTTTTTTGTTTTGCTTCCAAGTTCTCGCTGTCTCAAAAACAATGTTTTCAGGCGATGCGATAAGACCCGTCCTGACGATTGTGACCCGTTAGATGATCAGCGAGAAGAGCGAGAGGAAGAGGAAAAACGAACGGCCCCAAGAAGAAAACGGAAATAGTAGCGAGGCGAACTAGTGGTGTTAGTGGTTGAGGAGAAGCTCGAAAGGAGCTCAAAGACCAAGGCAGAAGTCAAAAACCAGGATCGCACGTGAAAATTGTCTGACTGATTGACAAACGCACAATTGCACAACTGCACAATTGCACAATGAAGCGATAGGCCAAGCTCCCAATCAGTTAATCAATGGACAATGCACATTGACCCCGACCACGTTCAATGCGACGGCTCAGCTGGGAGAGGCTGAGAAGAGAGATTGCACTGGGGCTTGTTTTATAGCTTGTAGCTTGTAGCTTGTACTCGTAGCTTGGTACCAGGCCAGGCCTTGTCTCGGGACTAGTGTCGTAGCAGTAGGTTGTAGTGTGCCCGTGATTCCGCTGTCGCTTCCAAGAGTATCGCGGGCTGAGATAATTCGACGCGACCCGAACTTGAACAACTATATAGATTGCCGACTATCGGTTGAGATTGGGCGTCGACGTGGGCGTGCTGGGCGCGTGGTGCTGCAGTTGTGTTGCGCGGGAGGCTGCAGGAGCAACGGTGCGTGTGCGTGTTTGCGTGTCTGCGCGTCTGCGCCTGTGTCTTTATTGTTGACCGTTTAATGACAAAGTTCGGTAAGCAGGCAAATAGACTACCAGTCGCTGGTGTCTGGTGTCTGGTGGCTGCTGTTTGTGCTTATGCTTGCTGCTGAGGGTAAGACTGTCTTGGTGCCCCTGAGGGAGTAGGGCCGTGGACGAGACGAGCCGCGATGGTACTTGAAGGTATATGCAGGGATAAGGGTGTAGATAGGTAGAGGTATGGAATCGATGTTGAGGTAGATAGAGGTAGGGATAGAGTGAGATTAATGAGATGGAGGTTGAAGGATGGTGACACAGGAGGAAGACAGAAGGTGAAGTGGTAGGTGGAAGAGCAGATAAACAAAAGAAGGAAAGAGAAGATAAAGAGGAAAGAGGAGTTAATACTAGGCAAGGCGGGTGTAATTGGAAAGACTTGCGAAGAGACAAGGAAGGCACGAAAGGCACGGAAAAGGCACGAGGAAGGAGCGAGTGGTCAGAACCTTATTTCTGCACAGGTTCTTTCCTCGTCGAGTTCTTATTGTTCGGCAGACTATACGAGCAAAACACCAGTTAACATGGATGTCATGGAGCATGGAAAGATGGCAAATCGAGGGATTCTACGTGAGAGGTAGCATGATGCTGAAGAAACGTGCGTCAAAGTAGATAAAGTCTCTATTCAGGGAGAGAGGCAACAAGTGAGGCAGAAACACATGGCGTGAGTAAAGGTGCGAGTGCGAACGCATCTCAAGATGGTGGAATAAACCCGAGAAAAAGCTCCGAGGCACACAGGGTGCACGAGACTAGAAGATGCAAGAGAACTATTAGTGAGATGCTTGTAGATAATTAATAGATACTGAACATAAGCAATATAGACGATCATAAAGCAAAGAAATCCAGTGAAATGCGCGCAAAAACCCGAGAGAGGAAAGAGTCGATCGGCTGGGCTGCTATCAGCTAACAGCTAACAGCTATCGGAAGGTGCAGCAAAGGAAAAGTGGGTCATGGGCTACACGGATTACACTGCTTACTCTCTGCCTCAATCAAGCCCTCCATCTCACGTCTATTCGTCTATTCGTCTACACGTTGTAGTTTGTATCACCAGATTTATGCCTCGGTAATAATGCAAGCTGTACTAAATAGGACATCATCGACATAGTGAATAAAACCACGTACACCAACTATATTAGAAAATCCGCTGTTTAACCCCAATGCGAGCGGGGATGGTCCTTTTCAAGACGGACTAGGCACCTTGAATGGTCGGCGTCCTCGGAGGCACATGTCTAGTGATGAGGAGTGAGGAGTTGCTCAAAGTGAGGAGAAGAATGTAAGCATCAAAGACATAGGAGCTCGCTTGAGGCCAAGGGAGGCTTTAAGTGCAGACGTTAAAGTGCATGTGTATATTTATAGACGAGAGACCGAAGGAGGCAAGAGGCAATGAATGAATGGCAAACAAGGAAAGAGCATCAAAGCCTAAAAGGGAAATGGGCAAAAGGGAAGGAAAGGGGCAGCAAGCAGAAGAAAGCATGGCCAGCGGTATCGGGATGGCAACGTGGAGAGCAGCAGACAAGTACAAGTCAATAGTCACTAGATAGACTTGAGTAGAGTAACAAAAGCACAAAGCAGAAAACCGCCCATCTCAATAAGCCCGAGTTACTGGAGCTTTGCTGGTTGATGTACCCTCCACCTATATTTATATGGAGTATACAAGACCCATATATTATACTTATCTTATCAGCAACGCTAGCCATTTCAAGTAAAATATGGACCCAGACTCCTAAAGGGAGCTCGCGACTGAGCACCGCGACCTGTTCTTTCCAGTCTGGCGTTTGGAGCTGACCTGACAGCAGCCGCTCTCTCGACATACCCACGACGTCACCACCATCCATGCCGTCGCCATGGCACACACACAAGCAGTGGCAGATGTGCCCATAATAGCACCAACCCCAATAGCATCTACGATAACCACAACCACAACCATAGCGGCAGATGGCGACAAGAGCCCGCCCCCCGAAAAGCCCGCCGACGTGCGCCGGCGCGGTGCCGTCATCCTCTCCTTTTGGCTCATCGTCGCCCTGCTCGGCCTGCCCATCTGGTGGTACACCACCACCATCTACCGCGCCAACCTCCCCCTCGACGAGATGATGGAGTGGGCCGACGGCAAGGCCTGCCGGCCCGTGTTCCCGCTGCGCATTGCCGTCCAGGCCGCCGCACTGCCCGAGCCCGAAGCCAACCACCTCCTGCGCCTCACCCAGCACGCCCTCGACGACCTCAACGACTTCTCTGGCCACCACCTGCGCCTCGAGCCCTTCTCCGAGGACACCGAGTCCGCCCTGACCATCCGCCTGTCGCCCGCCGAGCCGACAGCGTCGCTCACGGCCGCCCTCGACCCGCTGCAGCCCGTGCTGCACGTCACCTACCCGCCGAGCGCCGTGCCGTCGCTGAGCTCGTCCACGTCCACGCTGGCCACCTTTGTCGCCACGCAGCTGCGGTCCACGTTTGCCGAGGAGCAGGCCGTCATCTCGTACCTGCTGTCAGCATCGTCAGCGCTGCCCCCGGCATCATTGTCGACAACGGCAACCGGCAGCCCCGCCGAGCCGCGCAACATTGCCCCCGAAATCGCCGACGCGCTGTCGAAACGCACCATGCGCTCGCTCAAGTATGCGCCAACCTACCACCTGACATTCTCGCTCTTCACCGGCGGCGCTGCGCCCAGCAGCTGGGACATTGAGGCCGCCGTTGCGCAGTACATGCAGCCCGTGCTCGACGTGCTGGCGCCGATCCACAACTTTACCATGGACACGCAGGTGCAGCTGTACGCGGCCCCCGGCGTGCAGTCGCCCGTGCTCACGAGCAAGCAGGACCTGTCGTCGTTTATCAATGCTGCCGAGTGGCCGCTGTCGCCGTCCATTGGCGGTGCGCCGACCATTAACTTTATTGTCTATGCCGGCAACCAGACGATCCAGAGCCAGAGCCAGAGCCAGAGCCAGGCCGAGCACGAAGAGACGTCGCAGTCGTGGCTGATCCCGCAATGGGGCTCGGTCTACTTGCTGCCGGCCGATGCGGCGCACGTGCCGACCGACAGCCTGCGCGAGCCTCTGCTGACATTTACATCCCACCTGCTCGCGCTGCTGGGCACGCCGACATCGGGCAGCCTGCCGCTGCGGCTGTCCACCCTCAGCCGCATCCGGTCGGCCGACCTGCTGCTGCGCGCATCGTCGACGCTCGGCAGCCTGGCGCGCCTGTCGCTGTCGCTGCGCAACATTGCCATCCCGTCGAGCGTGGCCGAGGGCGTTGCGAGCACGATGGAGCATCTGCGGCTGGCGTGTGACGCCCTGGGCGGCCCCGACGGCCTGGCGCATGCACGGATTGCCGAGGAGGAGGCGGAGCGTGCGTTTTTCGAAAAGAGCATGGTGGGCCAGCTGTACTTTCCCGACGAGCACAAGGTGGCCGTCTACCTGCCGCTGCTGGGCCCGGTGGGTGTGCCGCTGGTGATGGGACTGTTGAATGAGCTCAAGGCATGGCTGCGGCGGCGGAAAGAGCGGGCAGCAGCCGGCAGCGAGAAGAAGAAGCAGTAGCTGGTAGCGGGTCAAGCAGCAGTTCCATGATTATGATTTCTACATCTTTGTTGTCCTTGTTTATTTTGTCTTTCGTATCCAACCATCTTGGCTAGGGCGTTTTATATTCAGTCAAAATTATTTTGATCCGTTAAACGTGTTCATCACAGCCTGCATCGTTGTACTGGCTGATTGTAACTGGTGATAGGTAGCCCTACGTAAACGAGTACGGGGATTTGGTATCGACTGCCGGTGCCGTCAACATGGGGGTGGATATCTACTCGCACCTTGCAACCTGCAGTCAGAATAATCCCTCATGCGTCGCCCAGAATGCTACATGCCGACAAGAGATAAAAACCCCTTATAGCCATCTCTCAGACGAGGTGATCTTGATCTGTTTTCTTGCGTTGCTCGTGCTCTTTGTTGGCTTGTCACGTCTTTGTACATTAGCCTAGTCTCGGTGCTCCAACACAAGAACTCGACCATCTCCGGCGAGGCTTTGACGACTGAGACAGCTTAATCAGCACAGCTTCACAGAGTGTAATTCTATAGAAGCTACTCTACATCTTCACATTTGCTTCAACTATCTCCATCCACACCATCTACCCAACATGGCTCAAAATACTGCAGAGGGACCGGCGGATAAGCCAGACCCGGCCGACTACATTGAGGCTCACATTCTGCCGCGCATGGACCCCGAGATTGTTGACTACATCACGTCCGTGGTCAAGAACATGCCGCCCAAGCCAGCCACCATTGACGACATTCGGGCCAACCCAGCTGCCTTTCGCGGCCGTATTGCAGTCGACGCGTCAGAAGGCTTCGAGGGCGTGAAGCAGTACGAGCTCACGTCCCAGGACGGCGGCACCTTTCCCATTCGCGTCTACCACCCCCAAGGTGCTGCTGCCAAAGAAGGTCTCACTGCGGCGGATGTCTCTGGGCCTTTTAAGACATCTCAGACGTCGGATACCCCCAGACCGGGCGTGCACATCAACTTCCACGGCGGCGGCTTCGTGCTCGGCGACCTCTACACCGAAGCCCAGCTGTGCCTGTCCATGCGCGAGGCCGGGGTTGTTCTCGTCGATGTCAACTACCGGCACTGCCCAGACACGCTCTGGGGCAAGTGCTTTGAAGATGCCTGGGCGGCTCTCCAGTGGGTGCTCTTGCAGTCCGAGTCCCTGGGCATCAACCCAAACTCGCTGTCCATTGGCGGCGTGTCGGCCGGCGCCCACATCACGACCGTGCTGCACCACCGCGCGCGCGACCAAGGCATCCCGCTGCGGCTCGTGATGCCCACCGTGCCGCCCCCCGCCGGGCCGCTCTTTTACGAGTTCTATACCGACTCGCCGTTCAGCTCGTTCCACGAGTTTGTGCGCACGCCCATCCTGTCGTGGGCGCGCGTCCAGTCGTTTGCCGACTTGGCCGCTGACTCTGTCCCGGATGCCGACGCCGACGTGTCCAGCAAAGACTCTGCAAAAGAGGCGCGCACGAAAAAGATTGCCTACCTCAAGGGGAGATGGCCGGCCGAGTGGGTGGCGCCGCTTTACAGTCCCAACTTCAAGGACCTGGCACCAGCGTTTGTGCGCACGTCCGAGCTCGACCTGCTGCGCGACGAGGGCGAGGCGTACGCTATGGCCGTCGCCAAGGCGGGCGGTATCGCCACACTAAAAAGATACCCGGGCACGCTGCACACCTTTATGTTTCTGGACTTTGGCGTGCAGAAGCATGCGTACGATGTTGACTCAATTGTGGCGCTGCGGCAGGCACACGGGCTCGCAGCACTGCCTCTCGACGAGATCAAGGCGCGCGTTGACCGTGTGCTGGCCCAAGTCAAGGCTCAGCAAGCACGCGAGAAAGAGCAGAAAAAGAAGTATTAATTTAAATTTGTAAATTAGTTTTAAAAATGTGAGAACTTTAATTGTTTACACTACATAAGACTGCATCGGACTGCATCAACTACCCGTACAACCTAACGAGCCATTTGTTCTACAATGTGCGGCCGCTTCTGATCCCACTCGTCCCAAACAATAGAGTAGAGAGCCATGTGCTGGCCGTGCAGCTCGATAGGCGACCCGTTGCGCCGCTGCAGCCCCTCCGCTGAAAGGCCGGGCTTGCCAGGCTGCACAATGCGCTCCCACCGGCATATACCCTCCAGCTCAAACCCGATGCGGTCGGCCAACCTGCGCGATGCCACATTTTCCGAGTGCGTCTTCCACTCGACCCGGCGGAGGCCCAGGCCCGTAGGTGGCGTAAGCGACGTAGGCGATGTAGAGGGAGGAACAGCAGATGCATCACCCTCGGTCGCGGCAGCCGGGTCCATCAGCCACTGCAGCATCAGCCCGACGGCATTGACCGACACGTGCGTGTGGTGAAACTCAGGGAACAGGATGATGCCCAGCTCGGTGGATGCGTTCATGGGGTTGGTTCCCGACAAGGAAACGAAGCCGGCAATGTTGTTCTGGGCATCAGACACCGACAGGTCTTTGATAGCATACAGAGCATCCGCGGGAGAGGCGCTGATATAAGACCAGACGTCACGGACAAAAGCATCTTCATCGTCCATGGATGGGAAGGGCATGTAGGCGAGCAGGCCCGGGTTCTCACGCAGGCGCTTGACCGACTGGCCAAGATGGAGCGTAAGGTCAAACGGTTCCAGGACGACGCGGTTGTTGGCGAGGCGGCGCTGCTCGTAGTGGAAGACGCTAGATTTGGCGTTCAGATGGAGATTGTGGCCAAGGCTAAAGGGTGTATCAACAGGCGTGGCTGTGGCGGCACCGGCATTGACGGTGATATCGGCCATGGCCGTGTCCCGAGCGAGAGTCTCTGTAGCGACCATTGTGGTAGAGATGGATGGGAATATGACTTGGACGACGATATTGAAAAGAAAAAAAGCAAGAAAAAACTACCTGAGTGATCTGCTCGATCGACAGGAGATGACGCCGGTATTTATTCTCATCCTTGTGGGCGTCTAGACGACCCGTCATATGGGCGGCCTTTCATGTAAGCAGTCTCACCTCGCTTCACTTCGCCTGGCGCTATTGTTCTTCTCGAGTGATCGGCACTCGACCTGCCTGTTTGCCTGTTGTCGATGCATGTTGGTTGTGTTTAGGTGAAGGGGGTTGAGACAAAGACAAGATACAGGAAACAAAAAATATAAGACGATTAATACTGGAAAAATATAAAATTTCGGATCATGGAATACGCCATGACCTCATCGCTTTACATTCACCCATTGACAAGTCAGCCCCTTGGTATTGTTCCTGCATTGTAGTGTCGTGATGTTATTCAGACCAATCAGAGCACGCGGAGGCTTGTAAGCGGTGTTGTTGGTCTGATCGGCACCCTTGTTGGCAAGCTGTGATGGGTTTCTTGGCTTCATAATATGTTTTAGAGTCTACTTTGACGTTACCCCGAAATGCAACGACAAAAATGCAAACTAACCATATCCGATGTCTGATATCTTGCATCCTACCAACATCAGCAGAAATTTGTTGACATCCAACATCGCCTAGCATATCATCTGCCGCGCTGCTTCCTGGGCGCCCTTTGGGCGTTCTCTAGTCACTTTCCTGGGCACTTGTCTAGGCATCCCTTCTCCGGTAGAATAGGCAGTGGACACAAAGACTGTATATTTTGAACCTACAACTCCCTCACTCGTTGGATGCTGCTGGTTATGCTTAATTCTGCTATTGGCTTGGCCAAGTTGTTGATAGCCGAGTTGCACTGGCTAGGGATATCGAGTTTACCATTACACACGGCCAAGCTGGCTGCTGGCAAGATCACATTCAGCAAGGTACTCGAGGCATAACCACTTCAACATGACAAAGAGGAGACGGCTAAACGGATGCAAGTTGAGCTCGTCTGAAAGTAGCAAATGGCCTTGGAGTTGGACCTGGCCGGCTACTTTCTGGTATTCTTAAATTCTCCTAACATTGTTCTTGATGTTATCTTTTTTGCCGCTGACAGTTTCTCAGCCCGATACCACTATACACTGGCGTATTCGCTTCTTTTTACTTCTGATAGTCAAGCGTGGTGGTAATATCAAACATGAGCAGCGATATCAACGTGAGGATGCTGTTGGAGAAATATATAGATAGAAAAGTGACAGGCCGATATGGAGATAGACATACAGATAGACAGGTAGACAGGCCGACGAAAAAATAGACACTAAAAATACAAAAATAGAGTCAAACGGACTAGAATCTCCCCAAGGGCGAGATGTTCACAAAGCCTGTGCCAGCACGGGACTCATTCCGTCCACCAAACGGAAAACCACCACCAAAGATGGGCAGATTTACCGGCAGTCCATTCAACAGGCCGCCACCGCCTCCTCCAAGCGATACACCAGGAAAACCACCTAGATTGAACCCGTTGATATTGACCTCGGGCATAGTGCCAGTACCAGTCGTGCCGTTAATGTTGAACGAGAACGAAACGTTGTGGCGGTTCCCTCCATTGCTGTTGTTTCCGGTATCACTTCTTCTGTTGTTGTTGTTGTTGTTGTTGTTGTTATTGTTGTTTCCTCCGTTATTCCCATTCCCTCCGCCTCCATTCCCTCCGCCCCCGTTGCCGTCTTTTCCATTGCCATAGCCATTGCCGCCACCACCAGCGTCGGATGGCGACGCGGGATTCGACTGGTAGTCGCGGTAGTACTCGTATCGGTAGTTGCTGTCGGCCGTGCTCTCGATCCGGGCTGGGCGTGTCGTGAAGCGGTTGGAAGCATCGTTGCCAAATGTATAGGCATACGAGCTGTTGTTGATACCGACAGAGCCGGCAATACGGGCTTCGGTGTTTGCACTCGCTGCTGCAGCTGTGGCGCCAGTGGTACCCGTTGTAGCAGCCCGGCCGCGAATATTCAGAGGAGACACGACGACGTCATTCTGACGCGGGCTCTGGCTGTTTTGGCGCGGGCTTTGATTGTTTTGGGAGTTGTTTTGGGAGCTGTTATTGCTGTTGTTGTTTTGATTTTGGACATTCCTCGGGTTTCTCGTAGATTGCATGCGGCCGTTGCGGAAACCGCTATTGGCATTCGGGCGAGGGTCTGTCGAGTTCATGATGATTCAGATGTAGATGAGGATGGTGATATAGGTTCAATAATTAGTTGTTAATCAATGACATCTTTCAATCTAAGGCTACTGTTGCTCTACTTATAGTCTTCCAGATGTATACCACCAAATAGACTCTACTATGAGGTTCAGATCCCCGTTTCGCAATGGCTTCGACAACATACGACATCATCCCATAGAGAGTTGCCAACCTGAACGAGCACGGCCATCTTCTTTACTTGGGAGCTCTAATTGTACTTAAGACGGTATCATGACGTCCAGGGTTTTGTAGGAGCTTTGTAGGGGCCTTGTTTGAGATTCTTGCAGCTCACATCAGCCTAATGTGAAACACGGTGGTATGTCGACTCGCTACAAACATACGTTTTTCGTTATTCAGCATCGGCGTAGTTTGCCAGTAAAACGTCTCACTTGGGGTGAGTCGAGTTGGGTCAAGCATTTGTCGGACTTGAGCTGAAGTCGGAGAACCCGATTTCTTTCGCGTTGCTCTTCTTCTGTGACTTTTCCGATCTCTTCTCTTCTCACACATCTCATACAACCTCTTCATACCACCCCTCTCTGGTCGATACAACCCTATGAGCACGTTATTTGTTGTCAGTGTATTTCTTCTGCATCGATCTGCATACATCTGCATATACCGGCAAATATCTGCGTTTTTTATTTGTCTTCCGCTCTTGATCAATTTCTCTACAAATGGCACAGACATCAGCTATCCAGTAAGAGCACGGCTATCTGCAGAATGCATAATGTGGACTGCAGACTGCATCGGATGTGTGCTCGGAAGCGACTTGGCAGGGACTCTTAAACGTCTTTGGAGCGACGTATATTACCTCAACTCAATTACCTCTGCAGAAATGCGAAATGCACAATGCACGTATATGCACTCACGATGTGCTCGTATGCTCTCGCATGCCTTGTATGAGACAAGCGACAAACCATGATGACCACTTTAACCAATAGCCACGACGCAGCGTCTGACGACTGATAACGATTTATTTGTCATTCAGCACACGCAGTCTGCAGTGTAGCCCCAGCACAAGTCATTTGCCCATGTGAAGGATCTCGCACTCTGCTTATGCAGCTCTTTTGCAGCACTGTACGACTCCGATCCTGTATGATCGTGATCCCTTCCTCTCTTTCCTCTTTCTCTCTACTTTCAATTTGTCTTTTATTCACTGTTGTGATTCCCATTCAGTTACGAGTATCATCTTCACCGCCGATCACCTACTTATTATTAGAGGAAGTATACACGTTGCCACGCTGAAACAAATCTACTATGGGTCAAATAAACCAGGCTGGAGCGCATGAGATGGTATGCACAGCATTAGTGTTGACGAGAATTGATTCACTATGAATCATAGTGATGGCCGAAAAATATTTAAATATCCATTCTAATTTAGAGTCATTGTTTTTCTATTTCTTTTGCAATGGTTATCTACTTGAATATGAACGTTTAGTTTTTATATTTTCTCCTGTAATTCTATTAATTATTTCCCTTTTCTTATCCCTTTGAGATGCATCCATCTAGAAAATAAAAATAAAATAAATCACACTTGTCAAGTCACGAAAGAAATAAACAGGCATAAATCAAATAAAAGAGATCGTGCTCACATTAACGTGTTTCAAGATCCGGCTCCCTGCGTTCGCAGTTGTGAATTGTAATACTGAAAGCCCGTACTACATTAGATACCTGTATACTAAGATATGCTGTGCTCTGGTAAGATAGTCAGAGCCAGCTAGAGAGTCGTCAGGTCTCCGTTTCTGAACACTTTTAAATAAAGAAGGGTCGCCACTGGCGGGGTCCATCGGAGTAGTTGAGATTGTTATATGGCTGGATGAATAGTATAGAATTGGTTGATTCGTGTTCTAAGTTCTATGCTAGGGGGAAGAGGGGGATAGGCCCTTATACACTGTATGTATGTACAGTGTGTGGCCATGGACACGGTGTGTCCCAACAATGGGCCCGTTTTGGGTGTGGCGTCCCGCTGTATAAATGAACAATAGATAGGAAGAATAGCGCGGAACAAAACGTTGTAAATAAAGGAAAGTTAGTGTTGTAGAAGCTATATTTAGTAGGGATATAGAGTAATAATAATTATAAGTAAAATAGAACGTAAAAAAAGAAATAAAGAAAAACGTAGTGAATAATTAAAAGTAAGAAGACGGAGTGTCGGTTTAGTCGTTAAAAGCGGTCGGCGTAGTATAGCCGCGGTTTTCGAGAATTATTTAAGCGGTTTAGTATACCGTAGTTAGTTTAACGATATAATTACGGAACGTTTATTCGTCGGCGGCGATTAATTTTTAGATAATATCGCGGGCAAATTCGACTTTATAAAAGTTTAAATAAAATACTAATTATATAAAATATTTACTACGAAGCTATAGTAAAGATATTAAAGGGGCGGGTATATTTAGTTTATTTTTAAAGTTAATAAAAAAGTCGTTATAGTCGTTTATAACGTATTTATTGTTTATATCGTTTTATATACGATTAACTTTTTATTATTCCGTTATAGTTGTTTATTTAAATATAAAGTTAACGTATTCGTCTTTTATAAATTAAGTTAAGTTAATTATAATAAAATTATCGTAAAAAGTATTTAATAACGTTATTAAATTAAAGAACTTATAATAAAAAAAACGGAGGAGGCCGTTAATTCGTTTTTTATTTATAGCGCCGTATATAAAAAAAACGTATATATTAACTAAATAGCAAGTTTTAGTAGTCTTAAGTAAGACAAACTTAAATATATTTTTCGTAAAAAAAGTTCGAATAAGTATATTTTTCTTCGTTAACGCTTTAACGACGACTATAACGACTTTAAGGACGAATCCGGCTTATAAGAAAGTCGTTAAAATATTTTTAAATAGTTTATTAAGCCGGTCTTAGTAGTTAGCGATTTTAAAAGCGTCGGATATAATTGCCGCGAAAAGCTATACTTGTTTACGTTTTTAGCTTTTATTTATTATAAGATAGTTTAAAAGAAGGGTAATTAATTAAGTATTTTATCTTACTTTTAGTTTTACGTTCGTTTACGATCGTAGTTTCGGTATCGTTCGGTATCGTTAAGTAGAGTAGTAGAAGTTGTCGATTAAATATATTATAGACGGCGGGGGTAAGGTAAGAGATATTTACCGTAGGGTAAATTTTTTAACGGCGGGGGAGTCGTAGTATATAAGCTTAACGATTAACGTATATAATAATAATAAAAGGTCCGGCGTATTTAAAAAAAAAATTTGCCGAGGTTTTAAACGGTGGGTTATATATAGTTTTAATAAAGGCGAAAGTAAACTTTATTACCGACGTTAAAAAAACGAGGTTTACGCTGTTTATTATAGTAGTGTTTAACGATTAAAACTACGTAAACTAAGTTGTTTTAAATAATACGACGGGTAAGAATAAATTAAGGTTAAAGTAAGTCGGTGTTAAAAAAAGATAAAGTATTACGTAGTTTAAATTTTAAAACGACCTCGTTAAGTAACTTTTTCGTTATACGGTGTTTTTTATTATTATAAATAAATTAAATTATTAAAAAAGACTATGTTTAATTAAAAAGTGATTATTAAATTGTATAACGTAAAAAGTTTTATATAGTTTATATTAAGCGCTCCGTTTAACCGTCGGTTTAAAAGTAATACGTTATATTATATAGTAATTTTATATTTAGTCTTATTTAAATAGCCGTTTAAAGATTCGAGAGAAAACGAAGGTCTTTATCGTTAAATATCTCGTAAAAGATTCTTTAGTTATAACTTTATAAAGCGTTAACGAGTTTATATATTTAATCTATAATTAAATAAACTATACGTCCGGGGATTAAAATTAACTGCTTTAATAAATAATAGACTACGGCGAGTATAACGTTTAAGTCGTCGGTTATAAGTAATAAGCTAAAAACGAAGTCGAAAAAAACGGCGGCGTAAAGTATATCCGGAATTAAAAGCGGTTAAAGTAAACCGAAAAGCTTATAGCGTAAAGTTTAATTCCGTTAATAATCTAAACACTTTACGATATATTTTTAAAATAGTCTATCGGCGTAGTAAATATAAAACTATTTAAAGATAAAACGAAATGTTATTACGCCGGTATATATATAGTTATAAGCTTTTATAAAAATACGTAAAGTATAAATTTATAAAATATATAAACGTAAAATTCGGCCGTTTTATTTATAATAGATTAAGTCTTTTTATAAAAAAAACGGCAAAGCGGCGACGTTTTATCCGAGGTTGTCGTTAATTCGGAGAGCTTAAAGTATTTTTAAAAAAAATAAGTTTTAACGGTAGCCGTTAATAAAATCTTAACGGAACGCTATCGAAAAAAAAGTTCGCGAAGCTATAAGGTAGGCGTCGCTTATATCGTCGTCGGCTATATATTAATATCCGACTTAATATACCGACTAAACTACGCCTTCGATTTTATCGAAGCCTTTAAAACTATCGTCGTTAAAAGCGGCGTATATTATTAATAGCCGAGATAATACGTTAAAAATCACATACTATTTATTAAAGCGGTATTAAATATTTAACTCGAAAAAATTAAGTAGTTCCTTTACTTTTAAAAGTCGCTTATTCTCGACGTTATTTAAAGTAGTAGCTATAATATTAATTTATTTATATAAAGTTAAAATAAAGCTATAATCCGTAACGATTATAACTAGTTAAACGGTGTTACTTTATATTTAAGCTTTATACTTTATAAATATTTAAACGAAACTTAAAATCTTTATCTCTATTAACTAGTATTTAAATTCAGCTTTAATAAACATCCGAAACAAAAAAAAAATTATTTTTATAACTTTTTAAAAATAAAAGTATTAATCGAAAAAAACGTACGTTTTATTAACGTAGTAAATATAAGCGCCGATAGCTATAAAAACGACGTCGACGTCGATAAATAATCGACGTTATTCGTTATAGTAATAAAGAAAGTAGTTTATTATAATAACGTTTTTAATATTTATAAAAGCGGCGCGTTGTTCCTTTATACCTATAAATTTAGTTAAGTTTGTTTATTTTTATCGGGCGTTCTTATCTTTATATAGCGGTGTTATTATAAAAAGTTCTGTCTTATACTTTTAAAAAGGTTTAATACGTAGCGTAAACTAGCGAATACTATTACGTAGTTATATAGCTAAGCCAATAAACGTCTCAAAGTTACGTAAATTTTAAAGAAATACAATGTCGCGTACGGCGGCGATACGTTCCGCGGTCGTCGTTAATAAAAAGCCGTTAATATAGCGGCCGAGGACGGTAACATTAAAAAACGCGATGAAAGATTTTTTAAGGCCGATAAACAAATTGTTTTTTTTTAAAAATAAAAAAGAAGCGGCGTAGATTAATAATATATTTACGGAAGTTAAAGTCGGTAAATACGATATTATCGTAATAACTATCGGCACCGTTTAAGTTTATAAATAAAGTATTAACGTATCGTTAAATATAAAAGTTAACGCTTTTATAACTTATAACGAGGCAATTAAAAATAAACTATTTAAACGTCGTATTAATAATAAAAGCTTAACGAGAGGAAAGGTAGACTTTCTATTAATAGTAAAAGAAAAGTACGTCGAAAACGTTAATATATATAACGTACCGAGCGGTTATTATCCTTAAAATTTGTTTTTAAGTTTATATAAAGTAGCTGTTTATTAAAGTTATTTTATTAAAGTTTTTAATATCGATAACTATACGACTTTTAGTCTCGCTATTTACTATACGTTAAACGATAAAAACCGGGAATATAAAAGGCGTCGGTATAATTATTTTATAAACTTTTCTTTTTACGAGTAGTTTATTTATAATAACGTCGACGATAACTACAAATTTAAAGTTTAAAGAGTAGACTTTATTATAACGGGGTATAAATATCTATTAATTAAGTTTTAATACTATACGTACTTATAAGTCTTCAAGTTAGTAAATAAAGCTAAAATCGACGAAGACGTTCTCAAATTCAAAAATAAAGTCGAGTAATATTTATATTCGGCGTAAATATTTAATGTTATTATAAATAGTAACGTTTAAAGGGTACGTAATAAAATATTATAAAAGGAAACGGGGGGACCGTAAAGATAGTATCTCAATAAAGAAGCTTATAGTAAACAAATATTTACTAACGCTCGGCGAACGATATCCGACAAGTAGTAAATAAACGAAAGAGATATCTAAAAATAAGTAGTCAAAAAAATATAAAGACTTTTGCTTACCGAATACTTCTTACTCAATAAGCTAAAAGATTACTTCTTTATATAAAATCTCGCACATATGTCTATCGTTAATCGCCGACGCATCCCGCTTTAAACCGTAGCGTAAAAACATTTTCTCTATTAAGGTTTTAACTAGTCTTTAATATTAAAACTTTAAACTTATCGTCTTTATTTAATCTAACCAGCGGTTTTTATTATCAGTCGACGTCCAATACCTCGTCAGTGTATAGCCGATAAGCTAATATATAATTAACTAATTAAGTAATCGTCTTTAAAAGACTAGCCTAGCTTTATATCTATAGCCTTACCTATTTACATTTCTTCTTATATTATCCCCTTTTTTCAATAATACCGTCCCGGTATTACAAATCGGAGTAACGACGCTAAAAAAGCGGCTCGTCGACGAATATTAAACGATAAACCGTAATCTTTTCTAAGTAGCTAACCGGCTTACTCAAATCCTAAGTAATAAGAAAAACCTTTTAAAAAAAAAAACTCATTTAATTTAACATTTAGTTAAAATCTCGATATTTAATAAGGTATTAATATATTACCGCCCGTTTATTAACCGGTAAGTTTTAAAGTTTAAAATAGTTTCCGAAGTCCTCTTTAAACTCAACGCTAAAGAAATACGAGTAAGCTTTATATATCAGCCATAAGTAGCTTACTCATCGCCGCTTCCATAACAAGTCGACAATAATCTAATTACTCGATCGATAATTAGTTACTTACCGGCGGCAACTCAGCGGCTAGCTAACGGTAACTTATAGCCTTTACGCACTTAACGTATCGCCCGTAACGAAGCTATAATAACTAAGATTTAATATAAACGTAATTTAAATTATTATCGTTTAACGGTTAACTAACGACTAATTTATAATAAGTAAGCAGCTTATTAGTTTTTACGGTATCGTTTACGTAAATTTAATAAATATATACCCATTATATAACGTACGTATAATATAAAAAAAAGCCGGATTTAACCGAAGCTTTTTTCTTCTTTTTTAATAAACGGCGTTCCGTTGCCGAGTCGTAGTAAAGTAGTAATTTATTTAAAAAAGTAGTATTATAAAATTTTATTTAATATCTTCGGATATAATAATATACTATTAACCGTACCGATTAATTAAAATATAAATACGAACGTTAATATATAATTAAAAAAAATATAAATTTAATTTTAAATTAGTTTAAAAAATATCGTTTTATACGAATATAAATAAAAACGGTACCCTCTACTTTTTTTAACTTTATTTTTTAATTTATAATTATTCGACGATATTATTAATTACGACCTTTATAATTTCAATAACTCTCCGACCTACTTCCAATAAAACTACGACTAATACTCGATATAACAACCAACAATCTCTTAACGGACGACGATTTTTCCAAAGTAAAAGTTATAAACGCTTTCTTATACGACTCCTCGCTAAGTTTCTCCAATCGGCCGCCGAGCGGTAATACGGTAAGTTATACATTTCTTTATATATATAATTTTTACTATTAATCAACGATTAATAAACGCTCTATTTACGTTATATCGGCCGGGTTAAACAAAATTTAAAGGTAGAGTTTTTTTATATAAAGATAAAAAACGCGGTAAGTTATATCGTTTATTACGCCGAATTTAAACGATACGAACCTATAAATATTTACGGTCGTTTTTTAATAAGTAGTCGATTTTTAACTAAAGAAAGGTTGTTTCTTTTAAAAAAAAGCTAGCTTAAAAAATCTAAGTTTAATTATCCGCTTTTCGATATAACTAAAGAGTTAAGTCGGACGCGGCTTAAACCGTCGCCGACGAAGCGGCGGCTAAAGATTTAACTAAGCATTTTATTAAAGTTCGTAAAGCGTTAGCGAGTTTTAAACGGGCTCTTTCTTTACTTACTAACCGTTCGGATAGCGACGCGTCGAAGACCGGCGAGTTTATCGCCGAGCTATTAATCACGAATAATAAACTTATACGCCTTTAAACGTTTATTTTAATAGTCTATACGGGTTTAACCGGCAACGCGTCGGCGGCTAAGCTTAAGATCCGCACTTTATTAAAATAAATAACCTTAGTATCTTATACCGTTTTATTAACCGAGTAAATAGACTTTAGTCGCGTTATATTTCGTTTTATAAGTAACGACCGGGTTCCGACTAATAAACGATTACTAACTTAACTTTTAAAAGCAATAAAGTAATACTATTAACGATAAAAAAGTTATTAAGCTAGTAAAATAGCTTTAAAACGGCGACCTTAATCGCTACGATACTACGACCGCTTACCGTCGGGTCCGCGATATATATAATTTCTTTAACGTTATACTTATTAACGTAGCTACGTTTCCGACCTTTACGTTATTTACCGCCGGCTTTAAACGTGCGGCTCGCTTTAGTTAAGCTCTTTTAAATAAAAAGATTAAATAGTAAAAACAATTCTCGAATAATCGGCGAGTAGTTATCGACTAAATAGTAATTAAGCTAAAAGCTAGGCTTTTTTAAAGTCGCTACGTTATTATAATTTTTTATAATACGATAGTACGATAAATTAATATAATAAATAAATAATAAAGTGTTTATACGTCGGCTACTTTACGGGGTCTATATTACGATGATTTTTATAATAAAACGATATAATAAATAATACAATAAATAAAATTGAAATTTTCATTTAAGTACGTAACGGTAGTTACGTTAATGCGTTAACTTATCGCCGAGTAGTCGGACTATTTTTTATATCTACGATAAGCTTTTTATAAGTATTTATTTAAAATGCGTAATATATTAGTAAAGTTTACTTTTAACTTTTAAGTATTATACTCGGCTAGCTATTTTACTTACTTTATTAAAAATTAAGTCGCGGACCCGTCGCTACGGTAGTTAACGATATCCTTTACCTTTTATTCTTTATTTTTTTTTACGAGGTCCGGTAATAGTATAAAAGTTTATTCGGCGATCGTACTACGATCGGTTTACGGCTTTAATATAAAAACTAAAAAAACATTATAAATCTTTAAATACTTAATAAATAATATAACTTTATAAGCCTAAGCTTTAACCTTTTTAATAATCTTAATTTTAATAAATATAAAGCTCGTCTTTCGACCGCTAACGAATCGGAAATTCTTCGTAAATAAACCGACGAATTAACCGAGAGAAAACTTTATAAATATATAACGTTTATTATAATATTTCTTTTATACCGCGACTTAGTTATTTTAATATTCCTTTATTTATAACCGGGCGGCTCGTAATCGACGGAGCTTTTCCGTTACATTTTATACCTTTACTTTATTTTCTTCGTTAATAGTCCACTATATTATACGTAGATAATATCTATAAAACGCCTTAAATAACGAAGTATTAATAGTAGTATATCTCCGGTTATTAAACGAGAAAGCGGCGTTTAGTAGTACGCGTAATTATTATTAAAGATTAATCGAGTAGTAGCTCCGAAGGTATTTTTCTAACGACTAGTAAACTCTTTTAGTTTAACCGTCGGTTTATAAGTAATAAACGGTTAATAAACGTAGGGCCGTGCCGCGTAATTAGTTAAGTTCTCGTTAAAATTAACTAGTAATAAAGTAGTCTCGATTTAATATAATTTTTATTAAAGTTCCGAACTTTATTTTTATATACTCGTAAACTAGTCGGGCTAGCTTCGGGGCGTTAATCGTTTTTTAAGTAAGAATATAAATAACGTATTTAATATATTTATTAACGATAATTAAAATTATATTATATTCGACGCCGTTTTAACGAACGTTTAACGATAAACCGGTAATAAAGTTTATATTAATTTCTTAAAAAAAGTATTTAAGACGAAATAAAGAGATTAAAAGGTTAAACGGCTTATAACGAGAGACTTTTATACTTTAATACGTCGAATAACTTACGATATACCGGCGAACATTTTACGATAAATTAGTTTAATAAAACTTACGCGTTAATAGTTTTTCGCTACGTATATAGCTTAAATAATTTACTCGTTTATTATCGTAGTAAAGTATAATAAGTACGTAGCGTAGTTTAATATATAACGAAACGACGACGCGTCCGCGAAAAAACAACAAATCTTAACTATCGATATTATATCCTCCTTTTAATCCGGCATTATAAATACTAGCCACACGCGACACACACTTTATATCGAGACGTTAAAGTAATATAATAAACTCTCTTAATAAGCTTAAAGACTCTTCGTTATTCGCCGTTTCGTCGGACAAGGCTCTCTTTACTATCGAACTTAAAAATATAAATTAATCTAAGATTCGAGATTCCTTTATAACAAAGTATAACGGGCTCTACGGCACCGTTCTTTCTACGACGTTACTCCAAATAGTCTACGTTTTCTTTTTTTTACGGGTAGATCGCAACTTAATAGCCTTAACTTTAAGTAGAGTAAGTTCTTCTAGTCGAGGGGGGTTAAATTACGGATTAAAAAAAAATCCTACGCTCCGTCGTAAAGCAGTAAACGAAGCAATTACGTTAATAAACGCTATTTAAGGAGTATCGTCGACTCTTACCTTCCTCTTAAAGTAACGACCTTCTTAAGTCGGAGTAATATCAGCGAACGATAAAACTTCTTTTAAAGTAAAAAAGATATCGTAGTAAAAAACGTTACTCTTTATATAGTTCGACCGCCGCGAAATCGCATCGGTAGTATTAATTATACCCGGACGATATTAAATATCGATATTAAATAAAATAAAACGAAAGACATAACGAACGAAGCGACCTTTAAAATCCTTCGCCGGTACGTTAACGACACTTTTAAAAGCTTAATAGTCCGTTAAAACAAAGATTTTATTTAACACTCTATTAAAAAAGTATTATTAATATTTAAAACTTTTAATAATAACTAACAACTCTTATTATTTTATACCCTATCTCGTCTTACGGTTAGAGAGCTTTCAAGAATAAAACGCTACCGGATATTATTAACCGTCGTTATATTATTAAATCAAAATACCAGCCACTACTTTACTTAAAGCGTCGGTCTTAACTTACGTCGGTAACCCCGCGTTAAAGTGTCGTAAAATAAGCGCCTATTAAAATACTTATTTAAAAGACTCAAAAACAACGTCTACTTTTAAAGACCAAAAAAAAAAAAAGCCAGTCAATGTCTTAGTAAAATCTATAAATAAACGAACGACTTACGAGTACTTAACGATAAATCGCCGGTAGAAATTCGCGAAGCCGAGGAAGGACTACATATCTTTAACATTCTTAAGCGCCGGCTATTCAACGATAGCTTAAACACAAGACGGATCTATACGAATCCCATCTTTCCCAACAATAAATTTTAAAAAAGCAACTTCTTCTTTAAAGAATTCGTACTTAAAGTACTTAATATACAAGCTATATTCTTTAAGTCGCTTAAATACTTATCGCAAATACGTCGTATACTCTTCGCGGGTACGAGAGTAAATTAAGATATCGTCTATATATACTATATAGTACGAGTCGATCAACCTAAAAAAGGCTCTTTATATATATAACTAAAAAGTCGTAAAAGCATTAGTAAGCTTAAAAAACATTATAATATATTCGAAAAAACCGTATTTAATTTAAAAAACCGTCTTCTATTCGTCGCCGAAAGCGATGCGGATGCGGTAGTATGCTTTAAAGAGGTCGACTTTAAAGATAAAATTAACTTTTTATAAAGTACCGAGCACTTTATTAATCAACGATAAAAAATATTTATTTTTAATCGTAATCTTATTAAACGCGCGGTAGTCGACATATAGCCGAAAGCTACCGTCGCGTTTAAAGATAAATAGAATAAAAGATTTAACGGGACTAGTACTAAAACGGATACGACTATTTTCTAGCTCTTCTTTTAAATAAAACTATAAAGCTTATTACTAAGATAGCGACAAATAATAAACAAGGCTTAAAAAAGGCTTCGACCCTTCGGCCAACTCAATTAAATACGTAGCAGCCTTAAAGACTAACACTCTCTTTACCGCTAAAACATCGAAAACGTCTACGAAGGCTCTAATCTTTATCGGCAACTCGTCGGTTAATAATAGTACTTCCACCTCCCCTCCATCGACTATAGGCATTAATAACTCACTTTCCCCTAGTTACGCATTGTTAATATAAGCGACCTTTAACGTTTCACCGGCGATTATTCGCCGACGAAACCTTACCGCTAATTCTTATATTAAAAAAGAAAATCTTTAAAATAATTATTAAGTATCGATCTTAATTTTAAACAAGCCTATACCTTTAAGACTTAAAAAAATAAAAGGTTCGGTCGCCGATCAATAAACGCCGATAAAGATTATATAAACTTACTTAACGAGGTTAGTAACGTCGCGTAGCTTAAGCTTCGCGTAGTACGTTTTATAAGATTTTATACGTCGTCTATTAGTCGTTATTAGAGCGGGCGCTAAGCGGCTATATTTTTATAGGCTAAGTTTTTTAGCGAAAAAAATAGAGATGATGTTGACGTCTACGCTAGTGTTTAATAAGCAACGGGCGGAGACGCTTCGGCTATTAGTTGTAAGAATATAGCCTATAATTATATATTTCCGGGATACACGCCTTTAACTTTATAAGGGTTGAATAAAGTTAATTAATAAGGATAAAGTCTTTACCGTTGGCTACTTTAGTTTTCCGCTTTATCGTCGGCTATGGATTTACTACTAGTCGATATATTATCGTTAAAATCCTACGTATAAATAACATCGTTAACCGCGCGAGTAAAACGTAGGTAAAAATGCTTTTAATAACATTATTTCTCTTAATAATTTAATTTATAATAATAGGAGCACGTAAATAGTTACGACTTCGTAGTCGTTAGTTTATCGGCGTTCGAACTATCGGTAGTCGACGCTCTTTAATTAAAACGGGAGCCGCGCGAGCCGCGGTCTCTCTTACCTTTTTTACGATCGTATTTATTAAATCTATAATAGTTATCGGAGTCGTAAAGACGTTTATTCTACGATCGGTCGGCGCGCTTTTTATCGAATACGTATTATTCGTAGTATCGTTAATAATAAATTGCGACTTCGTTAACGGAGGAAAAGTAGTTAATAAAAGTAAAGTCTTTATATTACTTATGTATTTCGGCGTTTAGTCGGCGTTAGTACTACTAAGCGTATTCGTCGGCCGTTTTTTCGTAAAAAATATTATAGTTTAATCGAACGTATAAACTACGGAATATATTATAAAGTTATAAGGGTATTAACGAGCTTTAACTTAACGACTATAATTCTTTTTATAACCGACGCTTTTACGCGTCCGCGTTAAGATACTCTCGACGCACTTATATAATAAAATCGTTTTACTTAATAGTAAAAGTGCTATCTTCGTATAAACGAGCGGCGATAAAATTACGCTACTTTATTATATACTTAAAAAATAATTAAGTAGTAGCTTAAATAATCTACAATTCGTCGGGGGCTAAAGTACGACCGGTTAACGAATATACTTAAGTAATAACAACGATTTAGTCTTCGACAACTACCGCGAATAAATCCGGCTTTAGCCGAGCAAAATTATACGACGGCGGCTTATCGTCTTTTTATCGAAAGTAAAACGGCTATCTAAAAGATTTTTAATTATCTCGTAAACCTTAGCTCGAAAAGTTACGAGTCGGGGTCGAGAACCCGCCGAGTTAATCGGCGGCTAATCGGATAAGTCTCGCGAATATTTCGGGGTATTAAGTCGCGGCTACTAAGAATTCCCCGGCTATAATAAATTGTTTTTAAAGAGGCCTAATAAGGACTAACGTAGTAGTCGTACGTTAGCTTATCGGACTAGCCGTAAGAGGCGGAGTATAACCTACGCTCGATAAGCGAACGGTATCTTTAAACGTAGTGTCGTTACGTTATTTAGTTATAATTCCGGACCGAGATTCCTTTTAAAGATTTTAAAAGCAAAAAAATATAAAAAAAAACGGGGGGACCGTAAAGATAATATTTCAATAAAAAAGCTTATAGTAAATAAATGTTTACTAACGCTCGGCGAGCGATATCCGATAGGTAGTAAATAGACGAAGGAGATGTTTAAAAATAAGTAGTTAGAAAAATATAAAGACTTTTACTTACCGAATACTTTTTACTCGGTAAGCTGGAAGATTACTTCTTTATATAAGATTTCGTATATGTGTCTGTCGTTAGTCGCCGACGCATCCCGCTTTAAGCCGTAGCGTGAAAACATTTTCTCTGCTAAAGTTTTGGCTAGTCTTTAGTGTTAAGACTTTAGACTTGTCGTTTTTATTTAATCTAGCCGGCGGTCTTTATTATCGGTCGACGTCCGACACCTCGTCGGTGTGTGGCCGATAGGCTAGTATGTGATTGACTAATCAAGTAGTCGTCCTTAAGGGACTAGCCTAGCCTTATGCTTACAGCCCTACCTGTCTATATTTCTTTTTATATAAAGCTACTATATCGTTTATATATAACGATTAAACCGGTAAAACCGGCTTTAGCTAGCTTATTTCCGGAACGGCTTAAACCGGTAATTTATAAAGCTTTATTAATTACGAATAAGCTAATAATCTCGCTAGTATATATACTCTTTTTTTTAATAACGGATATAGTTTTAATAATTATAACCCCGGTTATTAAACCGGACTTTAAGGATTCCCTTAGTAAAACTTTAATTAATTAAACGGACTTATCCCGACGAATTCTTCTACCGGAATATAACTATAAAGCAATTTTACCGCCTTTAATAGCTATTTAATAACACCGAAAGTAATACCCCCTCTTTATAAACCGATCGCACCTTTATCCGTCCGGAACGTTTTAGTTTTTTTAACCCCGGTAAACTAAACTTTAAATAAGTCGGTATCGTATTAGACGGTAAAATAACTACGTATATTAACGTCGATATTTTTATTAATCGTTTTTAATAAATAGTTAATACTACTTTTCTCGAATAAATTATAAAAGTATAGATTTAATATTTAGTAAGCGACGTTTTAAAATAGTTTAATATTAAACTTTAAAATTATAATCGCTTCGTACTAGTTAATACCGACTTAAACTACGTCGTTAAATATTTTATAAAACGTTTTTAAACTCCTATAGCCGATAACCTTTAATTTATAAAAAAAGTACGGTTTACCGTTAAACACGTTACTAAAAATAATAATATCGTAACGTTTATTAATACTATAATAGCTAAAATTAAATTATATAAAATAAATATTTACGGTTAACTTAAGTCGGCTTACTTTGTTTTAAATACGTACCTTTAATAGTATATTCTTTAACCGACTTTAATAATAAATTTATAGTCTTTTATTAAATTTATTACCGACCACCGTATTACTATTACTAAAGTAGTTAAACGCGTTCGACGCGAACAACATACCCTATCCGCTTTAAAACGTAAACTTTTACGCCGTCCGCCGTTAAATTAACGCCGGACTTAATTTAATAACCGCGTTTACTACGAGCGTAACTTTATTGACCGCCGTAACAGTAGTACCGGTTATAATAACGGTTATAATAATAGTAATAACGGTAATAATAAAAATAATAACGGCGGTTATAACACTTTTAATAGTAATAATAACGGCTATAATAGTAATAATAATAGTTATAATAAAAATAATTTCCGAACCGATAACCGTCGCGACTTAAAGCTAAACGATTTTAAACCCCGTCGCGACTATAACGGATAAAATCAGCCTACCAAGTCCTCTTTTTAACCCCGACGTAATTTATTTAAGACCGGTATACGTTAAAATACTAGTAATCGCCCGTTTCGCGGCAACTTTAATCGCCGGTTATAGCGCGTATACGCCGTCGCTTAAAATAAAAACTTAAATAGCTTTACGGATATTCCGTTAAACTACGAGAGTGTCTTTTCGAAACCGTTAGATTATAACGACGATTAAAATAACTAAAACAAAGACGACGCCGACGCTACTTTTTTAACTACCGTTAAAAAGCTTTAATATATACGTACTCCGTTCGTTTATACCGAGTATAGTTAATCCTTCTTTAACCGTAACAAAGGTTTTTCCTACCTTTGTAGCGCCTACGGTCGTACTCGTTTAAAAAACTAAATTTTTATAAAGAAATCGCAAAAGCCTTTATAGCTAGTATTTTTTTATACCTACCTTTAACGGTATATTAAAACGTTATTTTAAATTAATATTAAATAAGTAATTACTAAAAAAAAAATATTAAACTTTTAACACTTTCGTTACTTTTAAAACTTTTATAAAATCGCTTTTATTAATAAAAATATATATAAAATCTAAGTAATTACTAAAAAAAAAATATTAAACCTTTAATACCGCCGTTATTTTTAAAACTTTTATAAAATCGCTTCCGTTAATAAAAACATATATAAAATCTATAAATAAATAAAAATCTTTATAAATATACCTTAGTAATTATATCTTTACGTATTAAAACGACCGCTTTTACGAATACTAAAATAACTTACCTACGCGTTTAACTATTAACGAACTTTACTACGAATATATTTTTTACCGTATACGTAGATATAAAGTATTCGTAGTTTATTATCGACCGTATATTCCGTTAAAATTACTTCTTTTTTTTTAAGTTTTAAAAAGCTTTTAAGCTTATTATATTTCGAGGAATTAATAAGTTTATATATAATACTACTAACTTCGTTAATCTCCCTTTTTTATTCCGAGGCTATAAAACTTTCGATAACTTTACCGTACTAGTATTTTTTTACTATTCGGTATTCGTTATCGATAACCTCGTTTTTAATTTATTTATCGGTAATAATATTATAATAAAAGAATAATTCGATATTTTTTATAGCTCTTTATAATTAGTTATTCGTAGCTATAGTATTTTTATTTTTTTTAAAATCGTTTATCGACGTATATTTATTTACGCTACCGTTCGCGTTACGGAAACGACTACTATCCCGTTAAACGCTTACGTTAATTTTATTATTAAACCTTTATTTATAATAATTTAAAATTTTATTTACGAACCGTACAATTAGCTACTCGTATTTATATACGCCGTACTACTTACCGGTATTAACCGTACTATCCCCGTTTTTAATACTACGACGAGGCTAACTATTATATAAAAAAATAAAAACTTTAGTTACGTCGTTTTTTTATTAAATACCGCGTAATTTATATAGCTCGACTTTAAGCCTAGCTCTAATAACTACTCCCACGGTATTATATTAATAACGTATATTATAGTTAATAGTTTAAAAGCTACCGTCGATATTATATATTTATAAGAAGAAATATAGATAAGTAAGGCTGTAGGCATAAAGCTAGGCCAGTCCCTTAAGGACGACTACCTGATTAGTCAATCACATGCTAGCCTGTCGGCCACACACCGACGAGGTGTCGGACGTCGACCGATAATAAAGACCGCCGGCTAGATTAGATAAAGACGACAAGTTTAAAGTCTTAACACTAAAGACTAGCTAAAACCTTAGCAGAGAAAATGTTTTCACGCTACGGCTTAAGGCGGGATGCGTCGGCGACTAACGACAGACATATATACGAGATCTTATATAAAGAAGTAATCTTCTAGCTTACCGAGTAAGAAGTATTCGGTAAGTAAAAGTCTTTGCATTTTTTTAACTACTTATTTTTAGACATCTCCTTCGTCTATTTACTACTTATCGGATATCGCTCGCCGAGCGTTAGTAAACATTTATTTACTATAAGCTTCTTTATTAAAATATTATCCCTACGGTCCCCCCGTTTCCCTTTACATTCTTTTGCTTTTAAAATCCTTAAAAGAAATCTCGGTCCGGAATTATAACTAAACAACGCAACGACACTACGTCTAAAAACACCGTTCGCTTATCGAGCGTAGGTTATACTCCGTTTTTTACGGCTAGTTCGATAAGTTAACGTACGACTATTACGTTAGTCCTTATTAAGCCTCTTTAAAAATAACTTATTATAACCGAGGAATTTTTAACAGCCGCGACCTAATACCCCGAAGTATTCGCGAGACTTATCCGACTAGCCGCCGATTAACTCAGCGGGTTTTCGACCCCGACTCGCAACTTTTCGAGCTAAGGCTTACGAGACAATCAAGAATCCCTCAGACAGCCGTCTTACCCCTAATAGAAAGACGATAAGCCGCCGCCGTATAATCTTACTCGGTTAAAGCCGGATTTATCCGCAGTAGTTGTCGAAGACTAAATCGTTGTTATTATTTAAGTATATTCGTCAACCGGTCGTACTCTAGCCTTCGACGAATTGTAAATTATTTAAGCTATTACTTAACTATTTTTTAAGTATATAGTAAAGTAGCGTAATTTTATCGCCGCTCGTTTATACGAAAACAACACTTTTACTATTAAGTAGAGCGATTTTATTATATAAGTACGTCGAGAACATCTCAACGCGGACGCGTAGAAACGTCGGTTATAAAAAGAATTATAGTCGTTAAGCTAAGGCTCGTTAATACTTTTATAACTTTATAATATATTCCGTAGTTTATACGCTCGATTAAGCTATAATATTTCTTACGAAAAGACGGCCGATAAATACGTTTAATAATATTAACGCCGACTAAACGTCGAAATACGTAAATAATATAAAAACTTTACTTTTATTAATTACTTCTCTTCCGTTAACGAAGTCGTAATTTATTACTAACGATATTATAAATAACGCGTATCCGATAAGAGGCGCGCCGACCGATCGTAGAATAAACGTTTTTACGACTCCGACAACTACTATAAATTTAATAAATACGATCGTAAAAAAAGTAAGAAAGACTACGGCTCGCGCGGCTTCCGTTTTAATTAAAAAACGTCGACTACCGATAGTTCGAACGCCGATAAACTAACGATTACGAAGTCGTAACTACCTACGTACTCCTACTGCTATAAATTAAGTCATTAAAAGAAATAGTACTACTAAAAGCATCCTTACTTACGCTTTACTCGCGCGGTTAACGATATTACTTATACGTAAGACTTTAACGATAATACATCGACTAATAGTAAATCCGCAGCCGACGACAAAGCGGAAAACTAGAACAGCTAACGGTAAAAACTCTATCCCCGTTAGCTAACCTTATTTAACCTTTATAAAGTTAAAGGCGTACATCCCGGAAATATATAATCACAAGCTACATTTTTACGACTAATAGCCGAAGCGTCTCCGCCCGTTGCTTATTAAATATTAACGTAGACGTTAACATTATCTTTATTCCTTTCGTTAAAAAACTTAGCTTATAAAAATATAGCCGCCTAGCGCCCGCTTTAGTAGCGACTAGTAGACGACGTATAAAATCTTATAAGGCGTACTACGCGAAGCTTAAACTACGCGACGCTACTAACCTCGTTAAACAAGTTTATACAGTCTTTATCGACGCCCACCGATCGGCGACCGAACCCCTTGTCTTTTTAAGTTTTAAAGGCATAGGCTTATTTAAAATTAAAATCGACACCCAACAACTATTTTAAAGATTTTCTCCTTTAATACGAGAATCAACGGTAAGGTTCCGTCGGCGAATAATCGCCGGTAAAACGCTAGGGGTCGTCTATATTAACAATGCGCAACTAAGGGAAAGTAAGCTATTAATGCCTATAGTCGATAAAGGGGAGGTAGAAGCACTACTACTAACCGACGAGTTGCCGATAAAGATTAAAGCCTTCGTAAACGTTTTCGATACCTTAACGGTAAAAAGAGTACTAGTCTTTAAGGCTGCCACGTATTTAATTAAATTAACCGAAAGGTCGAAGCCCCCTTTAAGCCCCGTCTACTACTTGTCGCTATTTTAATAATAAGCTCTATAATTTTACTTAAAAAAAAAGCTAAAAAATAGTCGCATCCGTCCTAATACTAGTCCCGTTAAATCTCTTATTCTATTTATCCTTAAACGCGACGGCAGCCTTCGGCTATATATCGACTACCGCGCGCTTAATAAAATTACGATTAAAAATAAATATCCTTTACCGTTAATTAATAAAGTACTCGGCACCTTATAAAAAGCTAATTTTATTTCTAAAGTCGACTTTTTTAAAATATACTACCGTATCCGTATCGCCTTCGGCGACGAGTAAAAGACGGCTTTTCAAATTAAATACGGTCTCTTCGAATATATTATAATGCCTTTTAAACTTACTAATACTTCTATAACTTTTTAATCGTATATATAAAAAGCCCTTTTTAAGTTAATCGACTCGTACTATATAACATATATAAACGACATTTTAATCTACTCTCGTACCCGCGAAGAGTATACGACGTATTTACGATAAGTATTTGAGCGACTTAAAAAATATAGCTTATATACTAAATACTTTAAGTACGAATTTTTTAAAAAAAAAGTTGCCTTCTTAAGATTTATTATTAAAAAAGATAAAATCCGTATAAATCCGTCCCGTGTTTAAGCTATCGCCGAATAGCCGGCGCCTAAGAATATTAAAGATATATAGTCCTTTTTCGTTTTCGCGAATTTTTACCGGCGATTTATCGTTAAGTACTCGTAAGTCGTTCGTTTACTTATAAATCTTATTAAGACATTAACTAGCTCTTTTTTTTTTTAATCTTTAAAAGTAAACGCTGCTTTTAAGTCTCTTAAACAAACATTTTAATAGGCGTTTATTCTACGACACTTTAACGCGGGGTTGCCGACGCGAGTTAAGACCGACGCCTTAAATAAAGTAGTAGTTAGTATTTTAACTTAATAATATAACGACGGCTAATAGCATCCGGTAGCGTTTTACTCCCGAAAGCTTTCCGACCGTAAAACGAAATAAAGTATAAAATAATAAGAGCTATTAACTATTATCGAGAGTCTTAAATATTAACAATATTTCTTTAATAAAGTGTTAAATAAAATCTTTATTTTAACGGACTATTAAACTTTTAAAGGTATCGTCAACGCACCGGCGAAAAATCTTAAAAGTCGCCTCGTCCGTTATATCTTTCGTTTTACTTTATTTAACATCGATATTTAATATCGTCCGGGTATAATTAATACTACCGATACGATCTTATAGCGGTCGGACTATATAAAAGGTAACGTTTTTTACTACGATATCCTCCCCGCTTTAAGAGAAGCTTTATCGCTCGCCGACACTACTCCGATTTAAAAAAGTCGCTACTCCGAAAAAAAGGTAAAAGTCGACGATGCTTTTTAAACAACGTTTATTAACGCAATTACTTCGTTTACTACTTTACGACGGAGCGTAGAATTTTCTTTTAATCCGCAATCTAGCCCCCCTCGACTAAAAGAACTCACTCTACCTAAAGTTAAGGCTATTAAGTTACGATCTGCCCGTAAAAAAAAGAAAACGCAGACTATTCAAAGTAACGTCGTAAAAAGAACGGTGCCGTAAAGCCCGCTATACTCCGTCACAAAAGAATCTCGAATCTTAGATTAATTTATATCCTTAAGTCCGATAGTAAAGAAAGCCCTATCCGACGAAACGGCGAACAACGAAAAGTCTTTAAACCCGTTGAGAGAGCTTATTACATTACTTTAACGTTTCGACATAGAGTATATGTCGTGTGTAGTTAGTATTCGTAATGCCGGATTAAAAAAAAGATATAACATCGATAGTTAAAATTTATTACTTTTTCGTAGACGCGTCGTCGTTCCGCCGTATATTAAATTACGCTACGTACTTATTATACTTTACTACGATAATAAGCGAGTAGGCTATCTAAGCTATATACGTAGCGAAAAACTACTAACGCGTAAGTTCTATTAAGCTAATTTATCGTAAGATATTCGCCGGTATGTCGTAAGTTACTCGACGTATTAAAGTATAAAAGTCTTTCGTTATAAACCGTTTAATCTTTTAGTCTCTTTACTTCGTTTTAAATACCTTTTTTAAAAAATTAATATAAACTTTATTACCGGCCTATCGTTAAACGTTCGTTAAAACGGCGTCGAATATAATATAATCTTAGTTATCGTCGATAAATATACTAAGTACGTTATTTATATTCCTATTTAAAAAACGATCAACGCCCCGAAGCTAGCCCGACTAGTCTACGAGTATATAAAAACAAAGTTCGGAACTTTAACAAAGATTATATTAAATCGAGACCACCTCATCACTAACCAATTTTAACGGGAACTTAATTAATTGCGCGGCATAGCCTTACGCTTATTAACCGCCTACTACCCGTAAACCGACGGTTAAACTAAGAGAGTTTACTAGTCGTTAAAAAAATACCTCCGAAGCTACTACTCGACTAATTTTTAATAATAGTTACGCGTACTATTAAACGCCGCCTTCTCGTTTAATAACCGGAGATATATTACTATTAATACTTTGTTATTTAAAGCGCTCTACGGATATTATCTACGTATAATATAATAAACTATTAACGAAGAAAATAAGGTAAAGGTATAAGGTATAGCGGAAAGGCTTCGCCGATTACGAGCCGCCCGGTTATAGATAGAGGAATATTAAGATAACTAAGTCGCGGTATAAAAAAAACATTATAATAAACGTTATATACTTATAAAGTTTTCTCCCGGTCAATTCGTCGGTTTATTTACGAAGAATTTCCGATTCGTTAACGGTCGAAAGACGAGCTTTATATTTATTAAAGTTAAGATTATTAAAAAAGTTAAAACTTAAGCTTATAAAGTTATATTACCTACTAAGTATTTAAAAATCTATAATGTTTTTTTAGTCTCTATATTAAAGCCGTAGACCGATCGCAGTACGATCGCCGAGCAAGCTTTTATGTTATTACCGGACCTCGTAAAAAAAAATAAAAAATAAAAAGTAAAAAACATCGTTAATTACCGCGGCGATAAGTCCGCGACTTAATTTTTAGTAAAGTAAGTAAAATAACTAGCCGAGTATAATACTTAAAAGTTAAAGGTAAACTTTACTAATATATTACATATTTTAAATAAATACCTATAAAAAACTTATCGTAAATATAAAAAATAGTCCGATTACTCGGCGATAGGTTGACGCACTAACGCAACTACCGTTACGTACTTAAGTAAAAATTTCAATTCTATTTATTATATTATTTATTACATCGTCTCATTATAAAAATCATCGTAGTATAAACCCCGTAAGGTAGCCGACGTATAAGCATTTTATCATTTATTCATTATATTAACTTATCGTACTATCGTATTATAAAAAATTATAACAACGCAGCGACTCCGAAAAAGCTTAGCTTTTAACTTAACTATTATTTAGTCGACAACTACTCGCCGACTACTCGAAAACTATTTTTACTATTTAGTCTTTTTACTTAAAGGAGCCTAGCTAAAGCGAGCCGTACGCTTAAAGCCGGCGGTAAGTAGCGTAAAGGTCGAAAACGTAGCCACGTTAATAGGTATAGCGTTAAAGAAATTATATATATCGCGGACCCGACGGCAAGCGGTCGCAATATCGTAACGATTAAAGTCGCCGTTTTAAAGCTATTTTATTAACTTAACAACTTTTTTATCGTTAATAGTACTATTTTATTACTTTTAAAAGTTGAGTTAGCAATCGTCTACTAGTCGGAACCCGGTCGTCACTTATAAAACGAAATATAGCGCGACTAAAGTCTATCCACTCGGCCAACAAAACGGCATAAGACATTAAAGCTATCTATTTTAATAAAATACGGATCTTAAACTTAACCGTCGACGCGTTACCGGCTAAACCCGTATAGACTATTAAAACAAACGCTTAAAGGCGTATAAACTTATTATTCGTAACTAATAACTCGGCGATAAACTCGCCGGTCTCCGACGCGTCGCTATCCGGACGGTTAACAAGCAAAAAAAAAACCCGTTTAAAACTCGCTAACGCTTTATAAACTTTAATAAAATACTTGGCCAAATCTTTAGCCGCCGCCTCGTCGGCGACGGCTTAGGCCGCGTCCGACTTAACTTTTTAATTATATCGAAAAACGGATAATTAAGCTTAGATTTTTTAAGCTAGCTTTTTTTTAAAAGAGACAACCTTTCTTTAGTTAAAAATCGATTATTTATTAGAGAACGACCGTAAATACTTATAGGTTCGTATCGTTTAAATTCGACGTAATAAACGATATAACTTACCGCGTCTTTCATTTTTACATAAAAGAACTCTACTTTTAAATTTTGTTTAACCCGGCCGATACAACGTAAATAAGGCGTTTACTAGTCGTTAATTAATAGTAAAAACTATACATATAAAAAAATATATAACTTACCGTATTACCGCCCGGCGGCCGATTAAAAAAGCCTAACGAAGAGTCGTATAAAAAAACGCCCGTAACTTCTACTTTAAAAAAATCGCCGTCCGTCGAAAGATTATTAATTATTATATCGAATACTAGTCGTAGTTTTATCGAAAGTAAGTTAAAGAGTTGTTAAAATTATAAAAGTCGTAATTAATAATATCGTCGGATAATTATAAATTAAAAAATAAAGTCGAAAAAAATAAAAGGCACCGCCTTTATTTATACCCGTATAAAACGATACCTTTTAAATTAATTTAAAATTAAATTCACATCTCTTTTAATTATATATTAACGTCTATATTTACACTTTAATTAATCGGTACGGCTAACGGTATATTACCGTATTTAAAGACATTAAATAAAATCTTACGACACTACCTTCTTAAATAAACTACTACTCTACTATAACTCAACGACAAAACGCCGTCTATTAAAAAAAAAAAAAAAAGCTTCGGCTAAATCCGGCTTTTCTTTATATTATACGCACGTTATATAACAAGCATATATTTATCAAATTTACGTAAACGACACCGTAAAAACCAATAAACTACCTACCTACCACAAACCAATCGCTAGCCAACCGTTAAACGATAATAATTTAAATCACGTCTATATTAAATCTTAGTCATTATAGCCTCGCTACAAACGATACGCTAAATACGTAAAAGCTATAAATTACCGCTAGCCAACCGCCGAGCTACCGCCAATAAATAACTAATTATCGATCGAATAACTAAATCACCGTCGACCCGTTATAAAAACGGCGACGAGTAAACTACCTATAACCGACATATAAAGCTTACCCGTACCTTTTTAACGTTAAGTTTAAAAAAAACCCCGGAAACTATTCTAAACTTTAAAACCCATCAGTTAATAAACGGGCGGTAATATACTAATACTTTACTAAATATCGAGATTTTAGCTAAATATTAAATTAAATAAGTTTTCTTCCCTAAAAAGTTTTTCTTATTACTTAAGATCTAAGTAAACCGGCTAACTACTTAAAAAAAATTACAGTCTATCGCTTAATATTCGTCGACGAGCCGCTTTTTCAACGCCGTTACCCCGATTCGTAATACCGAAACGATATTATTAAAAAAAAGGGATAATATAAAAAAAAATATAAACAAATAAAGCTATAAGTATAAGGCTAGGCCAGTCCTTTAAAAACGACTACTTAATTAGTTAATTATATACTAACCTATTAGCTACACACCGACGAAGTATCAAACGTCGACCGATAATAAAGACCGCCGGCTAAATTAAATAAAAACGATAAGTTTAAAGTCTTAACACTAAAGACTAGCCAAAACCTTAACAAAAAAAATATTTTCACGCTACGGCTTAAAGCGGGATACGTCGACGACTAACGATAAACACATATACAAGATCTTATATAAAAAAGTAATCTTCTAGCTTACCGAGTAAAAAGTATTCGGTAAACAAAAATCTTTACATTTTTCTAACTACTTATTTTTAGACATTTCCTTCGTCTATTTACTACCTATCGGATATCGCTCGCCGAGCGTTAATAAACATTTGTTTACTATAAGCTTCTTCACTAAAATACTATCTTTACAGTCCCCCCGTTTCCCTTTACACTTTATTAATAAAAAAACTTATATAAAGAGTAATCGTTACGTATATAGTCTATTCGCGGTATACGTTAATAAAATTTTATTCATTATATTTATTAATAAAATTATAAGTCGTATAAACACAACCATATATATAAGCTTTACCGCGTTTTCGTTTAATTAATTAACGGTAGTAAATTTAATAAAATAGTATAGTATTTTACGCGGGTATATCGTTTTATAAAAGTATATTATTTTATACAAGTATAATAAAAGTAGCCGTTAAAACGAGACGAAATAACGAAAAAAAGATTAAAATATATTTAAAAAATATATTTATAAATAAGTATTATAAAAGTTCGTTAAAATTATAAGTCGGACGTATTAATATAAAAACAAAAGTAAAAAAGTTAATAAACGTTCCCAAGAAAAAGCGTACGAGAAAGATTATATAAAGTTATTAAAACTCCGGTACGACGTTTAACGGTTTATAATATTCCCGTCATTAACGGCGAATTACTACGATACGCGCGGCACGACTTTTTAATTAAGTTAACTCGTAAATTAAGCCGTTTATTCGTTTTTTAAATTAAAAGATATTAAAGAGATAACGACGTTTAAAGCTTATAAACTTTTAATTAAAAAAAAAGGCGTACCGAATAAACTAGCTTAAACGCTCGTATAAACCGTAGTTTAAGTTTTAAAACATAAGCTAAGTATAAATAAAGAAGTAAGAGGTAATATATAAAAACGAGGGGTGATTTTAAAAAGTTAAAAGTAAAAAAAAAAAAAAAAAAAGGGGGTATAGTACGGCTAAAAACTGCTAGTGCTATTCAAACTAGTGCTTTTTAAGCTAGTATAACAGAAAACGAGAGCTGCTACCATTGTTATATAGCTAGATGAATAGTATAGAATTGGTTAATTCGTGTTCTAAGTTCTATACTAGGGGGAAGAGGGGGATAGGCCCTTATACACTGTATATATGTACAGTGTGTGGCCATGGACACGGTGTGTCCCAACAGAGATAGTCCCTTGACTCTACCCCGCAGATCCGTCATGAGATAGTGGCTATGGTAGAGACTAGGAGTAAGAAGAGAAAGCATATTCTAAAGAACGAGGACGAAAGAGAACGAGAGAAAGGCGGTCAGTTGACAGCAAATCGGAGATGAGGGAAACAAAAAAGGAAGGAACGAGTCGTTATAAACACTTTAGTTGTAAAGTAACTGGTTGTCAACTTGTTAACAACGACACAACTCTTCATCTCTTTCCTCTTTTGGCAGGATGCTGCACCCCTCTTTTTGCCTTTATGCCGTTTGCCTCTGCGGCATAAGAGAGACGTCACAGGGTCTACTTAAATTGTCAAGATATGTTCTTTCTACTCTCAGCTTTGATATATATTTATCGCCTCTGCATATGCATATGCCGCCACGAGTCTAAAACATGCTCATCATGCACTTTGCCAATGCTGATGTCATCGGATGCAGAAATGTAAGCACAATGAGAAACAAATCAACCAAAGACCAAAGAACTCGGTTCAACTGAATCTGAACAATCTAAACAGTCTAATTAGATCGAATAGGTCAAAAGTACCTTCTTTACATACTAGATACTTGTTACATTTGCGAGAGGTGTGTGCGTACGTGTGAGTGGGTAGACGTCGTGCTAACGGCCAGGCCCAGGCGACCACGACTCTCGTAGCGTGGCGATTAGTTGTGTCTTGAACAAACAATAATTGATTGTTTTAATTCTTGATTGTTTTAATTGATTAATATCGCTAGTATTAACATGAGATTCTGAATAAGTTAACGCGGCATCTTGTTGGCGCAAAAATAACTCTACCAGAGACCTTAGCTCCCTCTACCCTCTACACTAGACAACCGCTGCAACGCTCTCGACTGCTATAAGTAGCCCCTCCCCTCCCTCCCTTTACGCCCTCTGTGCCTTTCTCCTTCACCACCACCACTCTTCACCACTCTCACCACTCTCACCAACGCTCATATCTATCAACCACCATCAACCTCTGCAAACGTTGCCCACCATTCCCGCTCACGCGAGTTAAACTACCCCCAACACATCCAAACGTCAAAATGAAGGGCGAGTGCGGCTGCTCCTCCACCACTACCTGCAACTGCGGTTCCGACTGTACGTATCAGATGTCTTGTTGGATATATCTATATCTACATCCACTAACCAAGTACCAGGCTCTTGCGCCAGCTGCGGCAAATAAATCATGGCTCGTCCGTGATGCCGTCCCTCTGACTTTCAGTCGGCAGTGTATGGTCTCGTTTAGTTTACTCTAGAACAAACAATTGACGCAGTAAAACAAATCAAAAGACAACACTGATGAATTAATGTGATAAAAGCCGGCTTTCTATGGTACTCCACCGATATCTACCGACCCTACAGCATCCACACGCGCATGGACCCATCGCACACATCCACGGCAAACCGCAGCCCGCCAAACTCGACGGTCCGCTGCTGCACATGCCGCATCTCGGCAAACTCTTTAGCTCTAGCCTTGAGCACAATCTCCGGCGGCGGCGTGTACGGCGGCGACATGACTGCCTCAGGGGCCCATTTTGGTGTAGACGTAGAAGTATAAGTCGATGCAGGAGGCGGAGTCAACCGTCCAATCGAGTGTAGGCAGTAGGCCCGGTCGATGCACGCCAGCGGCTCGGCCACGATCGGGCACCACGAGCTGCGCGACATAGATGAAGAAGAAGTGATAGGAGATAGGCGTGGACTCGAACTGGGAGACACTGCCGGGCTCGGAAAGAGGGATGTCGACCAGTGGCAGTCACTTGTAAGAGACGCCTTCTTGGTATCCAGCACCACATCTAGTCCGGCCTTGAACTGAGCAGGCGTCGCTGTAGCATATAATGACGACAGTGAATAAGAAGAGGTAGATGCCGGCGTCGGTGTCTTGTCGATAGATGGCGACTTTGTTAGGATAATTCGGAGTCTCTTCTTGGCGGGTGCTGACTGTTGCTCTTCTGCAAGAGTAGATGCCTTGCGCTTGGCTGCGCGGGCCGGCTGCACACGAGTTGGAGCTGTGGTCTTTGTTTTCTTCGTGATATTTGTTGCAGTCTTGGTCGTGGGTGAGGTCTTGATACCTGCGGCCCTCTCACCCATATACCACGCCACGGCTCGCTGCCGGAAATCATTGCCGCAGTAGACCTGGCCGCGGGCAATCACGGGCTTGCTGGCCGGCAGCACGCCCGTGACCATGGGAGTCAGCAACCGGCTGCTGTCGAATGGGTGGGCAGTCATAGCTGTAATGTAATCAAGGAGATGAATGAATAAATAATACAAAGACTGTCAAAGTCTATATGAGTGAGAAGAGCTGCAAAGGTGATATTGATTAACGAAGAGAGTAAAATATATCAAGCAAAAACATGACAGACGGCGACACTCATATTTAAAGAACACGACATCCGCCATTATATATAGATCATCACTGGTAACTCAATGGTGAATGATGACAGAATCACAGCCACTCCTAATGCAGATGCAAGGTTTGAATGAATCAAAGAGATCTTATTATAGTATTGTCGAGTCAATATGACAAGTCGTTAAGAATATGCAATTAGATGACAGAGGATAGATGAGTAAAAGAGAAAAACAAAACTCCAGACGACTCTATCGTATTCATTCTTTGTGTCGTCGATGATGGTGCGATGCAGGAGATGGATGTTGGTTGTCATGAAACAAAGGCCGTTGATCAAAGTTGTTATGAAAGAAGGTAGTGGAGGAAGAGCGCGAAAGAGCAGTTAATATCACAGTGAAAACAAGACAAAGCAGACAGCCATCCAGACGTTTCAACTAGAAAATAACGACACAAAGAACATCAAAGATCAAGACGAGAAACGAAAGAGGAAAGAGGAAAGAGGAAAGAAGAGATTCAAGTTAAACATGAAACGACTGCATAATTCTTTAGAAAAGATGAAAGACGAGAAAAACCACTAGTCATCCTTGCTGTCGCGGCGCTTGGTCTCGCGGTCCTTGTCCCGGCTGTCCCGTGACGCGTCCGAATCAGACCCCGACTCCCGTTCCCGCTCCCGGTCCTGCTTCTTCTCACGACCGCGGCCCCTCTCTCTCTCCTTGTCTCTCCCCCTCTCCTTCTCGCGCTCTTTTTCGCGCTCTTTTTCGCGCTCTTTTTCGCGCTCTCTCTCGCGCTCGCGCTCGCGCGACTCCCGCATCGCCTCCTTGGCCGCCTCTTCTGCCACCACCTCCTTGGAGTTGGTCCAGTACACGGGCGTCGTCACCCACTCGCCGCGCGACGGGTGCAGCACCACCACTGTCGGGTCCCGTCCCTCGTGCTCCACGATGTCGGGGCCGCGCCGCCAGCGCACAATACGCCGCACGCGGCCGCGCGAGTTGATGGTCGACGTCGACGCGTTGTCGTCAAAGTCGCGGTCGCGGTCCCGCTCGCGCTCTCTCTCACGATCCCGGCGCGTGCTGTTGCTGGGCGCGCGCTGTACTTCGGGCGTCTCAAACTCAATGTTGCTGAGATACGACGTGCGCGCGTGCAGCCAGCACACCATGGCCGGCAGTGTCGCATTGACAATATTGGCCTGCACGTTGGGCTGAATCTCGAGCTCGTCCTGCTGGATGAGCAGGGCATCGCACAGGCCCGTTGACAGCGCTGCCGGGTCGACGCTGGGACTGAACCCGAGACACGGCAGCGGCGTGTCGGACGGCATCGACCGCCAGCGCGGGCGCATTCTGTTTTTCATAGTGGTGCGGCCCTTGGCGCCCTTGACATCGCGCGTCTCCGTTTCAATCTGCAGCACGGTGCGCCGCGACGGGGGCATCGAGTCGATGGTGCTGCGTAGCAGCTCCTTGGGCACGCCCGTCATGGCCGACACCGGTGTCATGCGGCGCGGCCATGCATCGAAACCGGCCATGGCGCCGCTTGTGCCCGGTGCCGCCATGTCTAGCCGATAAAGAGTAATGGAGCCGTACTTGCCAGAGGAGTAGGTCAGGCAGGCCATCATGGGCCCTGCTGCCGACGACGATGACCCGCCAGCGCCGCTGGCTGATGCAATCGCGGCCGGGTTGAACTTGGCCATGCCCAGCAGCTGCCGCTCCATAGCCTCCAGAACCAGCTCGTCGGGCGCACCGCCGCGGCCCATGGATTTACCCAGGCTGCCACCGCCGCCGCCGCCGCCGCCGAGACTGCTGCCAAAGGCGCCGCCGCCACCACCGGTGATGCTGCCGCCGCCGCTGCCGGCACCGCCGAACCCGCTGCCAGCCGTCGGCATCATGATGACACGGGCCGATGCGCGGAAGTAGGCGCGGTAGTCCTTGGGCTTGAGCACGCGCAGCAGCTCGGCCAGCAGACCTTTTGTCGACAGTCTTGAGTTCTTGCGGCTGCCCTTTTTGCCCTTGCGAATGACGGGCGCGTCCGGGTCGATGCCGAGCGATGCCAGTAGCGTGACACTGATAATCTGCGTCAGGGCCAAGAACGACTTGCGCTTGTCAGTGACGTTGGCCGTGTGCTTGTTGAGCGCGTACGGCCGGAAGCCGCCCCATTTCATCAGGGCTGCGTTGGAGTTTCCGCCGACACTGCTGCCGCCAGTGACACTGCCGTTGCTGCCCTTGCGACTGTGCTCAGCAAAGCTGAAACTACTGCGGTGGCCCGCACTGCTGCGCCGCCGGCCGGCCGCACCCATACCGGGACCGCCCATTCCGTCAGATGTGTTGATGACACTCGGCCGCCGCGAGCCGCCGGGGCCGCCGAAATTGGGAAGATCATTGTCGGCGCTGAAAACGCCAAACTGGTTCTCGTCATCGTCGTCGTCGTCGTCGTCATTGTCGTTGTCATCGTCCTGGTCCAGGACATCATCCGACTCGGTCAGCGAGTCGTCGAGGTCCGAGTCCTCGCTCTCTTCTTCTTCTGTAGCTGTCGTCTCCAGCACGCTGCTTTCTTCTGTGCTCGTAGTGAAATCGTCGTCGTCGTCGTTTTTGGACTTGCTCTTCTTTCCGTGCTTGCGCGCAGCCGACGCGGCTTTGGCGGAGTATTCGCTGTCCGCCACCGTGGCCAAGCTCTCCAGCAGCACGGCAGCACTCTGCGTCAGGTAGCGAGCATCCTGGTCTAGCTTGATAAAGATGTCGGTGGCATGGTCCATGGCCTGCGTGTTTTTCAGGACGGGCAGCAGATATGTCCTGAGACGGCCCGGGTAGGTCTTGGTGGCCTCGTACATGCGCTGCCGCGAAGCGTCGCGATCGAGTTTCCGCGCAATCTCTTCACGGTCTCGAACACGCTCTTCTCTTTCCCTCTCACGCTCGCGGCGGTCCCTCTCGCGCTCGCGCATATCGTGAGCATACCGAGGCGACTCGGCCATGTCCCGCTCGCGCTCGCGCCGACCATACGACCCACCACCGCTGCCGCCGCCGATGCTGCTGCCGCTGGCCATACCGGCGGTGCGCGGTGTCCGCGGCGACGACGAGTGCTGCCAGTTGAGCTCGTCCAGCTCGTCTTCCTCTTCATCCTCGTCTTCGTCGTCCTCTTCGTCCAACTCGTCTTCGCCGTATTCCCGTCTGCGGTCGCGGTGATCATAGTGATCATACTCGCGCTCATAGTCCCGTGCCTGGCCGCCTCGCTCTCGTATGGGGATACCTCTCTCCTCGTAGCTGCCGACACCGCTGCCATTGCTGTGCCCACCGCCACCACTGGGCCACGTGCGCTGACGTGAGTACTCGTAGGCCGGAGAGGCAGGCGGTGAATAGGAGCCACGCGGAACAGCAGCACCGCGTTTGGAGCGCTGGTAGTGTTTTGCAGCCTCGGTGGCGGAGTCGACGGCATTGTGCTCGCGGCGGGGGTAGTATTGGGAGGAGGACATTGTAGAAGAATAGCAATTGAATAATCAATATTAGTGATGAAAGCTCAAGGCAGTAAAGCCCTGGGATGCAGATCAAGTGGGAAGAGAAAAAGGAGAAGAAAGAAAAGAGAAAGAAAAAAAGGGAGAAATAGAAGAATCAAGAAAAGAAGAGAGAAAAGAAGAAGTAGAAGTCAAAAGGATAAAGGAATGAGTAGAATCCACGAGAGACAGACCCAAAGATGGAAGTCTGGGAGAGAGTGTGTGGGCGTGACCTGTGAGCTGTAGAACCGGGAGATGGGTGACATAGGATCAACCGATTGGTGTTGAAAGTTGAGGGGAGAAATAGAAGAATTATCAGATAATATAGACGGAAATAAAATAGTAAATAATGATAATAAATAGACGAAACGATGGTGGAAAGGTACAGAGTACAGATGCTATAATTGTGCCTCGCTTGTGCAAAGAAGCCGGGGTATCTTCTGTCTTGTTTTATGTTGTTTGATTACGAGGACTACGAAGTATTGTTGTCTGATTCTCTACTCTACAAGAGCCTCTACAAGAGCCTCTGCTTGCTTCTCCTCTCTCGACTCTGCCTCCGATTTACCCCCCCGATACATCCATCCTTCAGGCCCACGTCTCCTGCATTGATCGTGGCTATCCGAAGAGGGGCGACGGGTTGTGTATATTGTGCAATGCTGTACAGAGCAAAGGGCATGGAGCCAGAGAGCACTTGTGAGAGCGAGGCGATTGTGCTGTACGCTGTACGCATCTGATGCAAGTGGAAAAATAATAAAATATAGAAATTATTTTAATCAATAAATCAAATGGAACAAGTAACAGGTAGATCAAAAGACATCACACAACCTCATGCATGCCCCTCCTTGCATGCCGACAGAGCCCGGTTGTAGAGGCTTTCTCGTCTGGCTTTTGGCTTTTGGCTCTCGAGTTTGATTCTTGTCGTCTGCCTCTAACTTTGTCTACCTTGACTGCTACTTTTACGTCTTGGTATCATGCCCACGGATGGACTGCGAGAGAAGGGGGGCAAGAGGAAAAATAAGAAAGGAAAAAAGGAAAAAAGGAAAGCAGAGACACTCAGGAAACCAAAATAAAAAACGACAGCACACTACAAATACAGGCCCTCTTCAACAAACAACGGACGAGTGAGATCACAGGATTTTCATGCACCTACAGAGATGTAGCAAAGTGCTATCGAAGAGGGGCAGAGGTCGGGCCTAGCGGTCTTGAGGTTTAGATAGCCGGGGTGTTTAGGTGTTCAGGGTGTCCTAGCGTGGACTGCTCTACACTGCCCTTTTCTGATTTCACCATAGCTCCATCTGGCGAGCTGTCTACGATTCACTCTTTGCTTTGATTTCCTTTGTCCGATTTCATTTGCCTGATTGATTCTTATTGAACTCGGAAACTAATGAAGATTGAATACATCTGCCCGACTTCGCTATTGCTCGTAGTCCGTCATACTCCTCCCCTCGTCGTGCTCCTCTGCATGTGGGGTTGACTACACTGGCAGACAGGCAAGACAGGCAGGACGTTCAGACGTTGGGCAGTCTCAGTATCAATGTCTCGATGGCTGGTCTTAGCGAGTCTCAGGGGAGCCGCGACAATATAGATAGTAGATAGACAGAGGTATCCTGGCCCAGTTAAGCAGGAATCGATCCAGCAAGAAAGCAATGCAGTTATCGCAGCCCCTTGTAAAGTAAGATACGTACATTCGCAGCAGCGATAGCGGATGCCACGTCAGACACAGACATAGGACTGGCAAGCACCGAGAAAGTCAGACTGAGAGAGTAAGAGTAGCTCGACAGGAAAGGCTGGATTGGGCTCAAGCTGAGCTCTGCTCCCTCACTGAGTAGTTGCCACCGATCGAAGCCTCAATATTGACTGCGTCGTTCTTCCTAATGCCAATGATCATCACATCATTGACCAGCTGATAGTACACTGACCTCGGATGTGAACTGAGACAAATAGGTAGATAGATAGACAGATAGACAGATAGGCATCAGATAGAGAAATAGAGAAAGGAACGATTACAGTAGCCGCCATAGCCAGAGCTATCCTCACTCTCCAAATACTCCAAGACCTTACTCAGTCCAACAAATATCTAACCCCTTGCTTCTTGTGCTCTTCCGCTGTCGACTGTTCTGCTTCCGTCAAGCTCCCGTTCCCCACCCCCTACCCTGGTCTCTCCATCGTCATCCAGGCACTTGCGTCGTCGTAGAGCGTAGCTCGCGGAGAAGCTGTCAAGGCCGAGATGTGGGGGTGGCAGAGAGTACAATGTACTTGTAGAGGTAGCTTCTGAGGTAGCTTCTCTGCTACACTTCCACACAGCTCGGGCAGACATACAGCCAGGCCAGCAGTCAGGCAAGTATCTGAAAAATTCATCAGACTAATGACCACTGACGATGAGCACAACAGACGACAGACACTACACCAGCATGCCACGTAGATAATTCAAACACACAAATGTGTGGGTGGATGGACATCAACAGAGTCAACAGACATCATCAACAGACCGTACAGTGAGCTTTGCCCATCTCCATCTTTCTCTCTCTCCCCATTCTCACCTGAGCAAATGTCCCCCCCCCCCCCCCCTCTACTGAGTAAGCTCTCGCGCCGCCCTGCTTAACCCTGCTCCTTGTCAAACTGGCTTGACTGGCACACCCCCACATCCCTCTGATTTTGAATACAGTAAATGCAGAGTAGTATTTCCAGACTCCCAACCAACTGTCTCTGTCTCTGCCTCTGATTGCTTGCTTGCTCGACTTGACGTGATCGTCTCCAGCTATTATGGGGTAGGATTCTTAAACACATCCTATTGGATCCCTCATTTATCCCCCTCTTATCCTGCATATCCTCCCTCTTTTGAATTTCCTGTCTTCTCTTACTGCGTCCCTCATCTCTTCTTTATTTCTCTGTTCCTCTGTTCCTCTGCTCGTCTGCTCGTCTTCTCGTTCGCTCTCTATCTGCTGCTACTCGTACTGCGCGTGGCGCGCCATGACAGGTTCAAAATGGCAAGCTAAAAGTACTTCTAGAGGCAAAATGGCAGCCAATCGCTCCGGCCCGCTGAGTAGTTACTAGTATTTTTTTGGCTATGATAGTCTGTCTCAGTGCCTTTGCGTGTGTCTTATGAATACACGTGCTCGCCCTCTTCAATCACCGATCATCATCATCTGCAAGTGCATGTACTTTTACATGCATACTTGATACCCAAGCGGCAGATGGCCAGATAACTCGATTCCCAGCCCAAGCATGGCAAATGCACAGCTGCAATTGCAATTTGCTGATGCTGTGATACAGCGATACTGCACGCAACAATACGGTGATCAGATTATGACAACCTATATGGTCGCCTCATTTCCGTTATTTTTAAATCTATATAGTAAATACAATGTCCACGTATCCCTATATAATGCCTTGTCTGCCGTGCCGTCTCAACGTGAGGCTGTCCCTCTTCTTCTTTTGCAGTCAAGGCTGCGAGCAAAACGATTCGTCGACAGACCGATGCTGGACGTCACGAGGAGGCGAGCAAACAAGAAGACGTCGGAGTGGCATCGTGGCCGTCGAATATGGTCAAGTGGCCATGATCACGGTATTCCTCAACAACAACAGCATGCTGACTTGTTGACTCGTTGACTTGTTGACATGTTGTTGATACGATGTGGCCAATGACGGGAGCCCCGGCAGCAAAGAAAGATACTGCCAGGGATTGCTGCTATGCTGGCAAGATACACAGAGGTCATGCGTTGCGAACCGTTTGGGGTTGCTGTCGTGGACTTGATCGAGTGGAATCAAGTCGATTTGTCGGGTCGGCTACCCCAGACCCCCAGGTTTTCATACCTTTTATGATCACCTCTCCGATTACTGAGCTCGATCGAGACGTTGTCAGCAGATGAAAATTAACGTAATTGATGTCGTGTCAACCAGTCATCATCAAGGCGTAACAAGCTGCCAGAGGAGCAGCAAAGAAGGCATTGGCTCTCCAAGTGGACAGCATATTTGTCACAAAGTAGTCAAAGCCATCATGGATTAGATGGTTCGTCACGGGACATGTTATTATACTCAAACGCACTCGGCGTCTGTTTTCATGGACTCCTGCTCCCTCAAAGATCTGTCAGCTACAGGCATCGTGTAAACATGGCCAATATGCTGTGCCATAATACCAGAACATGGGAAAGACTCTTAATGGGATCTAGCTTGTTGACACTGGCTTCTGAAAATATAGGAAGAAAGCCGATACAGGGTGCTTACTAGTCGTGCCCTGGTATGTTGACGTCTCGGTTCTCGAGGAGCGGCCGCCTAGTCGGGGCCCTTGAAGCCGGTTCATATCTCGAGCAAACACCACCTCCATGTTCATGCTGTTGACGATGCAATAAGCCCCATTCCCGGGCCCGCCGTCATCAAGAAGACTACCAACCAAGTCGGTTAACGGGGTTCCGTGGTGCAGTTGGTTAGCGCATCGTACTAATACTTGTCTCACGAGTAAATATGCGAAAGTCGAGAGTTCGAGCCTCTCCGGGACCATCTTTTTGTCTGTTTTGTCTGCTTGTCTATTTTGTCTGTCGTGATTTTTGTCAGAGTTTTCTTTTGCTGAATGCTCCGTTTTGAAAGATCCATTTTTGCCGGCACGCACATCGCGACGCCAGCTGTCTACGACAGGGCATTATACGTCTTCGGTGCCTTTCCACTTCTCTTCTCGCTATACACCACCTTAGCAGGTAAACTGCCCGGCAGAGGGTGTGCTGATCGGGCTGTGTCTCACCAAGCGGTGATCGTCTGTTGCAGGTGTACGACGGAGATACAGAGAAGGGGTACCGGATGGCGATCGCGGTCAGACAGGAATACGTCCATGGTGATGGTGTCGGCGACATAGCAGAGAGGCATCCCGTAGAGCTGTTGCTCGTCGAATTGATGAGATGGTGGCGATATGGAATCGGTTGCCGCGATACAGTCATACAGAGACGCAATGAATGCTGGGGCAGCCGTTTGACCTCAATAAGATCAATGGCGACGCCAGTCATATCTTATACTTCCGATATCAACGGAAAGAGTAAGTGAGCAGTCTGACGGCGAGTTTACAACTTGCCAGGACAATCAGCAGAACACTAGGAACAGTCCGACAGACAAACCAGAACGATAGCAGCACCGTCTGGCCTATGGTACCGAGTGTGTCTTGGTGACGACAATGTCATCGTGTGCGCCGCGTCCCATGTTGACAGCCAAAAAGTCACGGCTTGGTCAGTGACGATTATGGTTGTGCAGCACTGTGGCTTCGTGATGCCGGCGTGTCATATGCATCGCGGCCATTGTGATGACCAGCCAGAGCGACGCCTACATACTATGTGTGCGCGAGTGTGTACAGTACTTCAACTAGACCCTGTAATCAATAAACAGCACTCGACACACTCGTTAGAGGACGCGTCAGATACACATGGATAAAACATATGGTACTAAGAGGCTGGTCATATCATTTGCACCACGGCCGATGTTGTTATGTCCAGTACCGCAATTGACAAAGCCTTGGATACAGAGTCTCATAAATAGAGCCATCTTGCTACACCTTTTTCAGCTTTTTGTAATTTATCTTTATGTTTTGCGACCTTTTTGCCTTTCAACGAAGTTCTAAACCCTAACTAGACGCCAGCCTCACTCCTAGACGCCACATCGGACGAGGCGATGCAGTCAAGTAACGGCTTTGCAATGGCCTAGTAATGCACACCCCGTCGCAGTGGCGAGTGATTAGTGTCTACTCAGTACTCTCTAGTGTTGAAGAATGCTATAGATGATGCAGCGCAAAGTGCAGAGGGGGGGGGTTGATGCCACCCAAGGATAAAAATAACAATAGCACGGCAGTGGCTGCAGTAGTGGTAGGGGGGAGCAGTACAGAGGATCGTCGACAGGGAACAGTTTCTTTATTACTTACTCTGGCCGCAATAATAGTAGAATAGTAGTAGTGGGTGTGCTGATGTGCGCAGAACCAGGAAAGCAAATGCATGGGTAAAGGTGGCAGAGTAGTTATTTTCAGCAGCTAGGTTCATTGCATTGCTTGTGTAGCTGGCGGGATGTTCCGTCAATTTGTTGTTGTTGGTTGTTGGCTATCAATTAATATAGTAGAATGACAGCGTGAGATAGTCAAAGAGGACAGAATAGCCATCTCATCAGAAGGATATAGCGAAGCCTTGTGATACCACTTTCCTTTTTTCGTAGAGATTGTCAGCCGTCAGCTGTCGCACACACTTTACAGACCATAGGCTGCGGGTTTGTAGGATACTAGAATACAGCCGGCCGTGGAAGCGACTGAATACTCGGTGTGAAGCAGCAGTCAAAGGGGTAATATTAGGCGCGTCAGTCGAGGTAAAAATGAGTGTCGAGCGTGAGTAAGGTATTCGTGCTAGGCAATGAATTGGGCTCCGAGCATCACGTATTGAAACCGAGTATAGAGGCGTTGAGTGCGAGTGGCTGATGAATGTGATAGCAGGTGGCTATGTGATCGACGCCGTGCAGCCCGTAGTCTGTCACACCCCGGAGACATGGGATGCGGTGTGCTCCAACCGTCTTGCCGTGCCTGGCCCTTGCTTGTCGAGTGTTGTAGAGTGCAGCTTGTGAGTGGTGCAGTGTGTATGTCAAACAATACGCTGCTGCTGTACACAAGTAGACTGTTCAGCTTGGAGATGTGAACGGACAAACAGATATTGAGGCTAGACTTGCCTGTTCTGGACATTTTGGTGTGCTATCACAGAGGGCTGACGACGGGCAATATCATATGACGACGAAATGACGGTAATCATGCCGAGAGCAGAGCTTGGAAGCAAAAGTCAAGCAAGGGAAATGAAAAAGAAAAGAGCAAGAGATGAAAAAAAGAAGAAAAAGAAAAGAAAGCTATGACGAGAGGAGACATCCAAGTGAATGATCGCTGATGAAGGATCGCTGATGGCACACCATTGCAAAGCCTCTCAGCTGGACCACCATCATCGTCAAAGCTGGAAGCGAGGACGGCGAGGTAAGGCTCCAGCATGTGAGATGCGGTCAACAATAAGATTAGATTTATTATTATTGTTATTATTCCCGAGTAGGGAGCCTGATATTCTGGCGAGAATACGAGTCACATCACTCGGCCCCCAAGAGCCAGCGCCGCTCGATTTCGGAACGTCATCGCCAGAGCATCGACTGTGAATCAACCGTTTTGAAGTGGAAGAATGGCTTTTGATATTCGTTCTGGATGTTCTGGAGCGAGTCGCAAGTACTGGAGTAGCTGAGAAGACGTTGATCATGGTTCAATATTGATGTTGATCACGTTCATCTTGCCTATCAATGTGACGCATCATAGAGTCATCATGAAAGAAGAAAGGAGGAAAGGGAGGAAAAGAAAACCCAAAAGAAAACTCTAGAAAAAAAAGAAAGGAAACTGGGAGAAAAAGAAAGAAAAGAGCCTGAGATGAGAAAAAGAAAATAACAGAGGAAACTGCATGATCGTAAATGAATAGAGATGCTAGAAAAAAAGAAAAAAAGAAAAACAGAGATGTACAAAAAAGATTGACAAAAATGACAAAAAATGAACCCGACCCGAATCGAACGGATAATCTTCTGGATGCTCCAATTTAGAACTGGAATCAGACGCGTTACCATTACGCCACGGGTCCTAATCTTGTTGATGAATGGTTCCTGGCTAGGTAGGTATATATGGGGACACTAGTTGCCCTCTCTATACCCACACTGAGCGGCTATAGCACTCTAGACCCAGCGCCTGTAATTACGGAGTATAGCACTATGGTGAGAGTGATCCACAGCGGACAAGGCAGCCAGCATGCGGATGCGGAGTGATGCAAAAGATGTTGCAATATTGTAGCCACGAAGGACTCTGTAAAATGTCAAAGTGATTAATATAAATAAAGTATTAGATTTAATGTAGAGTAAAGTCGCTAAAATAATGCAAATAGACAATCAGGAGGATCATCACAGTGCATAAGCACAAGGCAAGGCAGAAGCAAAGAAAGAAAAAGAAACGAAAAAAAGAAACGAAAGCAAGCGCATGAAGCGGTGAGGGAATGGTGACGAGTTGAGTTAAAAAGCTAATAGCTAAATTGGTGTTTTAACTGTTGTTTAGATTCTTCTATCCAGTACTTTGGAGGATCGAGGATTCAGGCAATTCCCGCTGAAGAATACAGCCCCGGGAGGATTCAGTATAAAATAAGGAAAATAATTTGACGGGGTAGAAGGGTATACGAGGAAAGAAAACAAGGAAAGAAAATTCAAAGAAAGCAAATGAGGAAGAAGAAAAGAAAATTGTAGAAATAAGAGACATAGAAAAGAGAAGACAATATGAAATAAGAGAATATCAGAGAAGATAAAATACAAATCACGAGTACAAGAATCAGTCTGGGAAGACAATAAAATCTCGAGATCCAATATAACGATTGTGATGCTAATGCAGCTATGCTGTCGTTCCAACAGTAGCCATATCTACTGTTGCACCCGATTCATATGATAGCTCGACTGGCTCAGCATCTCTTCTCCAGTCTCTGTCTTATCCACCTCGGTTCAGCTCGCCCGGTGTACTCCATACTACATTGCCTCCAGTCTCCTCTGATCTTCTTTATTCTACTGATAAATCACTTTACAGCAATATTGACTGATATACTGAGATACACATACAGAGATACCCACATACCAAGATAGTCATATAATCTTACTTCCCACAACAGCTGACTCCTGCCGTCCGTCTTGTCCGCTTTGAGAGCTGATAAATGTAGGGAGGGGATAGTCGAGTAAGCAATCGAGGAGTAGCAAGTAAATCAGTCTCCAAACCATAAAAGTGGTCTAATAGCAAGGAGGCACTCGGTTGCCCGACCATTGATTGGCGTTACAGCTGGCTGTTGGTCCCATCATCCTCGTTTTCTTTTCTTGGGCATTTTGCAATAGACTGCCAGATGAATGGCAAGCAAGATGCAATGGCCGATGTTCACAATCAGAGAGTCTAGTGTTGCATTCGTTGGACAGCCTGGGGCTTGTTGTCGTCAGTTGTCAGTTACTGGATCGTTGGCTGTTGTTGTATTATTTGCAGGATCATATTACCACCTACAAGGAGTGTCTTATTTCTCACATGGCCATGCTGTCTATTGTAGTTTGTCTACTTTGTGCGTCTATGCAATAGCACCGTTGAAACTAGACTCAAAGACTGAGACGCGGGCGGAACGGTCAAGTCAGTAGTTTTGACTAGGAACTGGCTGGGGCCAAGTAGAGGGGTCGGGTCGACAGACAAGGATGTGGCGTGTAAGTCGGAGACGTTTACTGTATTTTGGTTGGAGGCTGTATACATCCTAGAAAACGACGTGACTGATCGAGCAAATTCGAGCAAAAGTAGGTGAGTCCCAAACACCTCTGAGCGGTAGACCGGATTTAAATCAACCACGTTTCTAAAGAGAAGATCAGAAAAGAAAAGAAAAGAAAAGAGAAGAAAAGAAAGAAGAACAAAATTTTACAAAAAAAGACGCAACGGCGCCCAACCTGGCGTCGAATTGCTCGGTGCTTCTTTTCTTTTGGCGCCCATCTTTCTTTGCTTTTTGCAGTCTTTTGTCATCACTTTTAAACGAGTACCTTTGGTATTTCCATTTCTCATCCCCAGACTTTGTTGTTATTCGTCGCCCATTCGTCTGTTGTCTGTCGTCTGCCACCTCTGTGCAACCTCCGCATCACACCCCTGCCTCGATATTAATCAATTTAAATATATTCATAAAATAGATAGAAAAGCAAGACATGTATACTTTAGCCGTCTTCAACAAACAAGTAAGACAAGTAATACAAGTAAGACACTCAAGAGCTCGTCACATCACCACTCTTCAAAGCAAGAAGCAGCAAGCAAGGACAGCTGTCATGTGAAGACTCTTTTGCATATGCGGACAAAGTACTCCGCGTCAGCACTGCAGGCACTCTACACGAGCGGTCTCATTCTTCTTGGTCGATGTATGCGGCCAGGCAGAGACTGACAAAAGGACTGACACCTACAGGTACTGTCATTGACAGACGACAGCTATGCAGTCCTACATCACCACCCGGCGGCGCCAATATTTAAATAGTCAAAATCAATCAACAGACAGTTGTCTATCGATATGTTCATGTGGCAGCCACGAGCTGTGGCACAGCAGGGTACTGCAAAAAGGGATCGCTAATAATGCAAAAGCTGGTATGGTAGTATTGTGTGCCGCATGTACGATGGATGGCGAAATGGATAACAACGCTATTAGGAGAAAGCGAACAAGAATGCAAGTCAAATACTGGTATTTGAGCTTGATGCAAGGATTCAGTATTGGCCCTGGATTGACTGTTGATATTGGACAGCTCCCTGCAAGAGCAAATAGAAAGTAGAATGACGTCGCATTGGTGGTGGAGTATGGCCATATACGGTGAGGCAGTCGAGGACAGCGACGGCTCGATAGAGAAAAATAAGAGAATAAAGCCATTCCTTCGTCTCGTTTTGGAAGAGAGAAAAGCGGCAGACTACTAACGACCTCAAAAGTCCTGGAAAGACCTGACAACAAGACCGCAAAGACGAGGAGAAAACCAAAAAGAGGCAATGGAGCGGTAGATGTCTCACTTTAATATGCACGGTACCTTTGAGAAGATCAGGTAGCGAAGCGTAAAGGATCATCAAGAGCGGTCGGTGATGTGACGGATGATAAATCAATAATACAATGTAAACTATTTCAAATACGAGTTCATATAGTAAAAAAAAGGAGCTGGTGCTTCCAGTCACCCATCGTTGGCCGGAGTCCGACAAAGAACAATAAATGGCACAGGACGAGAGAAAAGACTTATAGGCCGGAATTATAACACTTCTCACGCTTATGCCGATGTTGATGCTGATGCTCATGCTGACTACTTGAATACTCAATACCACCAATCGCAGGTATATGCTGCGCTCGCCATCTCCGGGAATGTCATTGGGTCAGACGGATGATGAGCCACTATATTGAATGCGTCTCAACCCGATATTCCTGTTCCTATTGTGATGTTCAGACTGAGACAGTTCGTAGTAGACTATCACACCACACATATACTTACACGATCGCCAGTAGAATAAAAAAACAGAAGCTTGTACTCTTACTGCCCCTGATCTCACCCTCTTTAGTGAATTATTAAAGTCTTGGGCAAACAATGACACTGGTGAGGACTGATTCGACTTCTACCAAATATACCCTTTTTATGCCCTCTTATTCACATGGAGCCGAAATACACCGAGTAACCAAAGGGCAGCAAACAACAACGGACAATAAGCCACACTCACCAAGCTCTAGTCACCAGCAAGGCAAAGGCAACGGCGTCTCAAACTAGACGAATAATATCAAGTAGTGGACCAATCTCGACGGCGAGAGGCCACCCACAAGAGACGCCGTCTGCATGACTCGATATAGTAGAGAGTAAGAAATAAATACACAGCGAGAATCAGCCAACTTTTGTGACAACAGCGTGATATAAAATAAGTTTGTTTCTTTTTTTTGAAGAAAAAAAAAGGCGGATCGGGCATCCATCTACACCGCTGCTCTAGCCGTCGTAGCTGGTGCCGATGATAGTGTGATAGTGGCTGATGTGCACGGGAAAAGCTAGCAGCTGGTGTCGTGTATGCCGATGGAAATGATGACACCTACCTCCTCGCAGTAGATTACTAAACGACGAGACGACTAGAGATACATCTCCTAGCCGGAGACGGACTCGTGAGCAGACTATTCTCGGCACGCCACTGATCTACCACCGTTACGATAGTTAGTCAATCACTGCTTGCTGCCTTGTGGTTTCATGCAATAATGTCCACCGTTGAGCTTGCATGATGCTCATCATTGTGGTGATTATTCCCTTTTGCAGACAGTCTAGTTCATGTAGGCGGTCGTAGTGGAGGACCATTGTTTTGTTTTTGGATGTGTTAATATGCTGCCTGCCTCGTTCTGGTAAACGATGCGAACGTTTTTGCTGTGATATTGGCAGCATATGCTGGGGCTGATGGAGGTCGGCGATGTGCAAGCTTGCTACTGCCTCTTGACTTGTCTGCTGTCCTTGCCCTGTTGTTGGACTAGGTAGCCGGAAGCAGTCGTCCAGCCATAGTCGCAGCTAATAGTCTACAGAAATAACACAAATAATGGCATGGCTAATTTGTTCCAGGATAGGAGGGCAACAACCGAGCTAGAGAGTCCGTCGCCTTTACACCCTTTATTTAGACCTTGTAAAAGCTGGTCTTTTCTTACACCTTGTTCTTGTTTGCTACGTATTATACTCCTCAGCATGGTGTGTTTGATATCTTTACAAAGATGCCGATTACAATATAGCTGTGTGGGTGAGGTAAGAAGGTCTGTGTCGGGATGTAACAGCATGTAGTGAAACAGTAACACAAGAGCAAGTGAAGGGAAACACAAGGTACACAAGATACACGAGGTGCAGGGTGGCCACGGGAATAATAGAGCACGAGCAAGCACAAGCAAACATGGCCGCAAAATAGGTCAGGGAGAGACACTGCAAAAGCAAGCAAAGGAACACAAAAGAAATTAAAGCAAGTGCTGTATCTGTTGAAGAATTTGCAAGCAGTGATGAGGCAGCCATGTCTCGGAAGCAAAGCATGGGCCCTGGTGATGGGATGCAAAAGGACCGCCGTTAAAGTGATGAACAAGATTGTTTGAATAGATATAAATATGAATAAAGAAATTGAAACAGGACACCAAAGAAACAAAGATACGGCGGCCTTGACGGAAGCGTAGGGTCTTTGAGTTTTTGTTCTTTGATTTCTTTGACTCTTGATTTTTGTGATGGCCTCTTTACCTTTCAGATCTCTGTTTTGAATATATCATGTTCTTTCTATCAACTTAATTATACACTTTATTAAACAATGATCCAATCATATAATGTACCTCTGCCTGATAGACGCACACCCGTCCCGAGTGGTCTGTTAGTCTGCCGCCCAGAGTAACATTGCATCTGCTCCGTACTATTCTGAGCATTCTACGCATATGCTTATGCTTATGGGGTGTTATGGCTGCGCTCTGCACATCGAAATGTCTACATATCTCACTCGCAAAGTGCCACTCTGCTCTCACTCTAGCATTCACCTTCTGGCCTCTTGCTAGACACTGCCCTCCACCCATCCGCTGCCTCCACCCTACCCGCTTCCCTACGTCTTACAAGCACTGATACTTTGAATACTTTTTATACTTTGAATATTTTGAGTACTTGTGACAAGCTTTTGGTGGCCATATTGCCTTTTTCTTTTCCTTTTCAGCCGTGCTTGTATCTTTACTGTATCTATTCTTTCGCACTGCTTGTCCTCCAGTCTAGCCTTCTCTTGTAAAACATGAATGTCACCATCACTGCGGAATCAAGCCCATACGTTTTATTTTTGTTCTACTTTATATCTTATATCCGCCAACATTTATATCCTGTCAGCTCTTGTAATATCCAATATATATATAAAAAATGGACACATCTTTGCCGTTCTTGATCATAACCTCCCATCTCATCACTGCTCATCGCCGTCCATTCCTTACACACACACGACTACACACTTGCTCGCTCGCACATCGCCCGGGCTGATCTTGCCTTTCCCATGAGGGTGTGTTGGACAGCTTAGGCAACTTGTCGACACAATATATAAATTATTAATATTTGGGTCAAGAATGCTGGCATCGTTGCATAAATCCGGAGCGTCGGCGTGTAGCTTGACGTCTGAACAACTTGTCCCACCTCCCAACACTTGTCGTGTACATGGGACAAGTCGATGGTCTAGCAGGACAGTCCAGACGGCAGACATCAGATATTCGAGATCAACATTGCCAAAACGCCTTGCTTATACTAGACCTTTATACAGGTTTGAATAATGAGATTTGAAAACCCAAGATAAGAAGCCCTCGATGTCTTCTTGCGAGAGAGAGAGGCAGAGACAGAGACAAGAGAAGGAGATACCACAGCAAGTCAACCTCCATCGGGGAGGGATCCAGCTGCGTCTCCCTGATAGACTTCTCACTCGGCTGACCTGCGTCTACACCATTTCGGCTATTGTGCCTTGCTTCCTTTGCTTCCTTTCTTCCTCTTGGTCTTCCTGCTCGGCCTCCCCTGATCTATGCCTTCCACTCTCTGCCCTCTCGTACACACCCCCTCCACCCCGCAGCCTCTCCCTCTTCATCTGACCTTCGTCACTTCTTGTCACTCCTCGTGCCTCCTTGCTTGGCCTCGATCGGCGTCTTGTCGTTGTCAGTCCTCCACCGCTCTCCCTTCGTCTCTTCGCCTCTTCGCCTCATATCTAGTGTGTGCCGGATGTTGTCTGCTGTCTCCCTCTCATCTCCGTCTCGTTCCTTTTTCACCCTCCTTGCCGAGCTCACCTACTTTTCGTCTTTGACTTGTCCCTTGTCTCCTTGTCTTTCTTCTTTGGCCCCTCGGCCTCCATTGGCACTACCCGTGCGTTTCTGTCTTGGTCGTTTGTTGATATAAAGCCGCAAAGGACGCCCTCTTTCTTTCATGTCGTCTCATCCTGTCTTCATCTTCACTTCCATCTAATCATCCATTCATCATCCACTCATACACCCATCCATCCACACATCCTTTCATCTGATATATTTGCTGCTTCCTCACTCTTATACCTTTATATTGTTCCCACCTCCCACCTTCCCTGAGACTCCTTGTGACTGGCTTGTCCATCGCGCCTTCCCTTCTAGTCCAGACCTCCTTCACTCTAAACCAACTTTGCCGGTGCTTGACTCCAAGCTCAGAAAGGGCTCAACGTCATTCGCTCCTGCTTACTACTCACTCTTATCATCACCCTCTACTCTGTGCCGTCTCGCCTTGTAGAGCGGAATCTCACCCTCCGTACCTGTCATCCACACCATCTCCATCCCGCCTATTCACTCATCTTTGTCCTATCACCTCTCTGTACTCCTTACTTTACTCATCTCGCCTCTTCACCACCTTATTCACGGGCACACTATACACTCAATACCTTTTCGCACTCTCACTCGAGAACATTTTTATATATCAAAATGGCCTCCATCCTCGACTCTTACCCCGAGTATGGCACTACTGACCATCTCGATACCATGCGCCATGCAGAGTACGGCTACCTCGACGAGCAGAACCATGTCTACCTGGACTACACTGGCAGCGGTCTTGCTGCCCGTGCCCAGCACCGCGCCCATGCCCAGCGCCAGGCCGAGCTGGTCCTCGGCAACCCGCACTCTGTGAGCCCGACGAGCGAGCTGGCCACCGACCTTGTCGAGAAGACCCGTGCCCGCGTACTGCAGCACTTTAACGCATCCGAGGACGAGTATGCCGTCATCTTCACTCCCAACGCCACTGGCGCTGCTCGGCTCATCGGCGAGGCTTACCGGTATAGCGGAAACGGCAAAAGCGGCACAACCAGCAAGAGGAACAAGAACCAGAGGCTCGTCCTCACATCAGACAACCACAACTCCTTGAATGGCCTGCGCGAGTATGCTCGGCGGCAGGGTGTGTCGACGTCGTATGTGCCGAGCTCGCAGCCCGACTTGCACATCAACCCCGACACGCTTCTCGATATCTTGGGGCCTGAGCTCGTCAAGCCGGCACTAAAGTCCACCAAGAACAATTCCAAGAACAACAGCGAAACCAAGACAAGCGCATGGAAAAAGTTCTTTGGTAGCATCCTCTGTGGCCTGACGGGCAGCGGTGATGACGAGGATGAGGAAGACGTCGAGAAAGCTGCTTCTATCGCCGCCGAGGCAGAGGCTGAGGAGGTTGCCCGCCACACAGAACACGACCACAGCCATGAGCGCGGCTTGTTTGCTTACCCGGCTCAGAGCAACTTCAGCGGCGTCCGCCACCCGCTCGCATGGATCGATGTCGCCCAGCGCCGCGGCTACGATGTCCTGCTGGATGCCGCCGCCTACCTGCCTACCAGCAAGCTCGACCTCAGCCAGCACCACCCAGACTTTGTTCTCGTGAGCTGGTACAAGCTGTTTGGCTACCCCACGGGCGTCGGCTGCCTCGTCGCACGCCGCGAAGCTCTGGAGCGCCTCGACCGTCCTTGGTTCTCGGGCGGCACTATCCGTGCCGTGAGTGTCGGTCTCGACTGGCACGCTCCCGCCCACCGGCTCGACGCCCAGTTTGAAGACGGCACTGTCAACTTCCAGGCGATTCCCGATGTCTACACGGGCCTGCAGTGGCTATCTGAGGATGTCGGGTTCGCAGCACTGTCAACACGCGTGCGATGCTTGACGGGCTGGTTCCTGGACCGCCTGGTGGTGCTGCGGCACAGCAACGGCCAGCCCATGGTGCGCCTCTATGGCCCTGCCCACTGCCTGCCCGACGGCAGCAACCGCGGCGGCACTGTGACATTTAACTTTTTGGATCCTAACGGCGCCATCGTGGACGAGCGCGTTGTGGCGGCCGAGGCAGCGGGGGACCGCATCTCTCTGCGCACAGGCTGTTTCTGCAACCCCGGTGCGGGCGAGACGGCGCTCGGGTTTTCGCGGGCAGAGCTCAAGGTTCTGCAGCACTTGGCAGCCAACAGCAAGCCTGAGCCACACGGGCATGGTCATCACAGTCACAGTAGCAGTATTCGCAGCGTCAAGGCACTCCCAGAGTCTGTGAATGATGGCAATGCCGTGGTTGATGGTGCAGCCACTGATCATGCACAGGACGCGCACAGCTCCTCTTCTTCATCAGTCAGTGACCGCAGTGCCAGTTTCGACGTCAAAGCGCTTTCGCCTCCGTCGACCGCCGGCTCGTCGGCATCGTCGACCGCATGGCCGATTGCCGGTGCTGTTCGCGTCTCGTTTGGTGTGGCGTCCAACACGGCGGATGTCGACCACTTCTTTGCCTTTGCACGGCGCGTGTTCAAGGACAAGGATGCCGAGTACTCGCACCTCGGCCCGCGTGTAGAGTGCTAATCTTTCATTAATCTTTCCTCTCTTGTCTTTTGGATGCCACTCCTTTACTTTCCTTTGTCTTTTGTCTTTTGTCTCTTTGTCTAAATATTGAAAGCATAAGATATAGGCCGCATATCTTGGCGTCAGGATGCTCTTTTTTTGGTTTTTGTCTTTGATGTTTGATGTTATGATATTCTTTGTTTAATTCCTTTGTCGTTGTTCAATTCATTGGGCTGGCTGTTTGCAGGTCAGACACACCACGTACTATTGCTGCGAGTCGAGCTGATTAGCATACTGGCCATATTGATCATATTCACTATTTACTTTTTGTTTATCCATTCACATTTGTCGTCTTGGTATATTTTCTCATACGGTTACAACAGAACGATAGAACCCAGCGATACAGATCATGATGCCTGAAGTGTGCTCACCTGTGGAAAACAGAGCACCAGTAAAGATGACTGTCATGTTGCGAATGCTGTGCTGTGGTAAATGCTCGTCTTGGATATTGTTTTCTGGGATAGTCAATAAGATGTCGCCAGTGTCTGGGTAGCAAGGAAACATACTATTGTACTATCTTCTACCAGCTGTTGGCAGTTGTCTTTTTTTGCTATTTCTGCTATTTTTGCTTATTTTGCTATTTTGTCATGAGCCAGTCTACTTCTTCTCCTTCTCGTAGTCGGCAACCGACACCAGCCGGCCAACCACCAGGTACTTGCTATCGAACCGCTCCTCCCAGCCCTGTATGGCCTCGAGCTGCTCGCTGTCCAGGTCCGTCAGCGGGTCCAGCGGGCCGTCCAGGTCCTTGGTCAGCATGTCCTCGTCAAACGAGTGCGATGCCAGGCCGCGGCTGGCATCGCGGCCGGCAAAGTTCTCGTACGGGCCACCGGGGCCGTAAAAGTTGCGACCCGACGAGACGTCAAAGACGCGGCCGCGGACGGCCAAAAAGACGGGCTTGCCGTCCTTGCCGTCAAAGGGCAGCAGGGTGTGTGGTGTATAGGTCTTGAAGACGACGGCGGGCGGGTCGGGCGAGAGGGTGGCCGCCTTGGCCGGGCGCAGGATGGCGTACAGGGTGTAGAGGACGATGCTGGTCAGCAGGACGTTGAGGGGCGTAAAGAAGATGCTGCAGGATGTAGATTAGCATTAGCAATAGAAGATGGAAGCGGCCACGCCGGGATCTCTTGAGAGTCGATGTCGCGGACGTACAGAGACTCGGCGACGGCTTTCTGGGCCTCCTGGGCCATGCGCTGCTCGACGTAGTCCATTTTGAGGGTGCTGCGGTTGCAGTAGGATGTGTCGATGTCGGTGTAGGTATTGGAATCGATGTCGTCGTCGAGATGTTGATCAAGTGTCGAGTGTCGTCACTATTCGGGTCGGACTTTCCGATAGGCGTTGTAGCTTTAGTAGACGGATGGACCCTGGAAGTGGTTGAGATGGCAATAGGCAGGCGTGTTTCGTTTGAAGCGCTTCATAGGTCACGTGCACATACTGATGTCTTGATGACAAATCGTTTCACTCGAGTCAACGTCAACTCGGCATTCACGTATATTTTATACAGAATTTCAAACAGTGAGGTATATGTTACAGTAAACCACTGATGATGGAAGATGTCGTCGAAACATCTATCAAGCGGATCATTGAAAGGTATCTCTACTAGTTTACAATTTACCATATAAATATAACGGAAGAAATTGAATCACTTTAATTCTTAATAAATGCATATTATGCCAGCAAATTTGTAAAATAAAATAAATAATTCTCAAATAAAACAGCCTACAACCTCATAGAAATTCTAAAAAATATATCCAGTCAATAATACCAACACAAATTTAATAACAACTATGATTCTTGTTGCCTCTGGGTTAATTTCCGATAGATCTAGTGGAAATCTTGATGTTGGGACAAATGAGAGGAAAAGTACCAGGAGGGGCTGTCTTAGACGTCATGTTGTTTTAGAGCATTGGTTTGACGCTGTCCAAATGTTTGATCTGGCAGCCTGGACTAGACTTGACATTGTGCTTCTCCGTATCTGACCATGATGAGCAGTCTTCAACACCCGTCTACTCATCCCTCTCCAACCTCATCATGCCGTCATTGTACCATCTTTGTCTCGTCTTTTCATCCTTTGTTTTCTCTCCCTTTTGCTGCACTCCGTCTCCCTCGCAGCTCGCTCCTTTTAGCCCTCTTACCGGACTTTATCAACATGAGCTTCCTGAATCCTGAGGGACGTGGGGTGAAAGTCTTGGCATGGATAGCTAGACCTGCGACTTTCAGCTGGACTGGTCCCAATATTTTGTGGGAGAGCCTGGGAGGAGAAAGATGAAAAAGGGGATCAACACAGAGCTAGTCCAGCTGCACAGGCTCGACAGGCTACCTCTGTGGCAGTGGAGAGGCACAAATAGACATACTCCTCTAGCTGAACATGTGTCGAATGCCGTCTGCAATAGTCAATAGTAGTGAGTAAGTGTATCGAAGGAGGACGCGTGTGCTGTCATGGGTGAGACACGATGGAGGCTGACGATTGGGTGTGATTGGGCGCGGCCGATGCCAAGGCATTTGTATCTGTACCATCTCATTGCTTCCCGCATCTCGCTCATTGTTACTATTTGCTCATTGCAGCTCGTTGCTCCTCGCTCTCCAGCTTCATGCCAAGAAGTACTTTGGAGGGGCAATGCAGCCGCAAGTCGAGGAAGAAGAAAGTCGTACTTTGTCTTGTAGTCTTGGCCTTGATGTAATGATTTAGGTTGCCAGAGGGAGCACAGGTTAGCAGATGTATAAATAGGTCTCTCCTGTCGTCAGTAAGCTTAACTCCAACCTTACTTTACTCTATCTCATCATCTCATCATTTCATCATCTCACCATCTCTACATTACCTCTACCTCTTCCAATCACCCAACAAAATACCCCTACCATCAAAATGGACGCACTCAAGAGCTTTGTCGAGAAGCAGGCTGGCGGCAACAACAACGAGCAGCAGCAGAACAACAACAATGAGAACAACAACAACAACAACAATAACAACAACTCCCAGGGCAGCTCCAGCGGCGGCCTGCTCGGCTCGCTGAGCTCGCTGGCCGGCGGCAACAACTCCAACTCCAACTCCAACTCCAACTCCAACAGCGAGGGCGGCAACGGCGGCAACGGCATCCTCAACTCGCTCAACTCCATCGCCGGCGGCGGCAAGGAGAGCGAGAAGAACGAGGACTACCTCGACAAGGGCATCGATGCCGTGCAGCAGTACGTGTTCAAGCAGGGCGACCAGAGCAACGAGAGCGCCATCGAGCAGGCCAAGGACGAGCAGATCTCGGACTTTATCCGCACCCAGTACAAGAACACCACCGGCAAGGAATTTTTCGTCAAGGACAAGGAAACCAACCTTGGCCTGTAAATGTCTCTGCATATTTCATATCAATCTAATACCAATTTAACGTTTATTTCTCCATTTATGACCGTCTATATGTGTCTAAAAGTGTAAATCTATTGAGTGGCTGCTGCCGGCTTGACCGTGTAGGCGACGTATTTTGTGTGCGTGCCCATGGCCACTACCGGCCCGTCTGTCTTTTGGCTGTCGTCTGCTTCCGTGTCCGCCCCGGCTGCCGCATCGCCCCGCCGCCGAATCTCAACATTCGTGTAGGCCAGCTGCTTGCCGACGCGCGACACCCATGCCTCGATCTCGAGCTCGTCGCCGGCGCGCGCAGCCGTGACATAGCTGATGTGGATGTCGACACTGACACCCGTCCTGTCTGTGTTTGAAGCGGCCGCAATGGCCATGCCGCCGGCCCAGTCGATGATCGCGGCCGACACGGCGCCGTGCAGAATGTGCTTGGAGTTGACGTGGATGGGCGCGACGGGCAGCCGAGCCAGCACGCGGCCGCGCCTGTCGGGGGCGGCTTCCGAGGACACGGCCGACACGATGCGGATGTCGCTGAAGAAGAGGTTGTAGATGGGCGAGTTGGGCTGGATGCCGGCCCAGTGGGCGCGCACGTGGTCCAGGGTAGACATGGCTGTGTAGATTTAGATTTAGATTAGAATTAGAATTAGTTTTGAACGAGTTATTCAGTTGAGTCTTGGAAATGATCACTTCAAGGAAGCTCAACAAATGAAGCGCCCCGCCGTAGGACTTTATTACATAATACACTTTCTTAAATATTTTTCTGCATTCTCAAAACCCCTACCCCTACACCAAGAACTACACCTGCTTCCGCTTCAGCTTGTCTGTGCCGTGCAGCCAGTCCATTACTCCAAATACGCCGTAGTTCAGATTGAACTTTTCATGGTGCAGATCGTGCATCTTGGCTGCGCCGTCAAAAAAATCGTAGCCGCTGTGCACCGTCGCCGTCTCCGCCAGCATGATGGCGACAAACGACCAGTACGTCAGAATGTGTGCGTTTAGCAGCAGCGGCGGCAGACCGACAGGCAGCACATTGGCCACAATGTGCTCAACGGGGTGCGCATACTGGGCCGCCAGCGCAACGGGCGCGACGAACCTGTGGTGCGTCTTGTGGATGGCCTTGTACCAGCGCGGCTGGTGCAGCAGGCGATGCGAGTAGTAGAACAAGACCTCGCGCAGGGTGGCACTCAGCAGAAGGTGGATGGTGTATTCGCCTAGAGGTGGGAGGTTGGGTGTCACGCGGATACTGAGTAATTTGTTGTCCTTGCTGTGCCCGCCATGCTGTCCGCCCAAAAACGCCATCGACACCGATAGAACCATAGACAGCGCATTGTTCCGGAGCACGACGGCGGCGCAGTGCAGAATGTCCCCGCGCGTCGGCTGTTTTGGTGCTGGCTGGATCTTGTGGCGCTCAGAGAACGCGGGCGCGAGCCATGGCAGGGCAATGTAGACGGCCGACACGCACCAGAAGGAGACGAACTGGACGGCGACGAAGCCGAGTAGCTCGACGCGGAGGGGGCCGTACGTAGCCAGAGCAGAGGCCCAGAGTGAAGCAAGCGTCATGGCGTAGATGTCTGTTGAGGTCTTTGATGATAATTACAAAGATTACGGAGAAGAAGTCAACAATGCAGAGCTCAGCGCCGACGATGCCTACATATTTGCGACGACTGCCACAAGCACAGGTGCCGAGGCTCTCCAATACATGGCAGAAGTACCTCTAGTAGTGTGCTATTTCTAAGAATCTATAGTGTCTCTGCGGGGGTCGTGGAGATTCAAGGAGACGGAGAGACAACGGCTGTGGCAAACAATAAACAGCAAACTAGCTCGAGCTGCTACTGAGTGACGATGATCGCCACGATGACTAATACTGCAAGTTGAATGGCCAGCAATGCGACAAACGTCGCTTAAAATGTTTATACTTTAGGCTTGGGATGCAATCAATCAATACAACTACATCACCCGTCCTTGCCGACAATCACTTCCAAGAGGTGGGACCGAGCTCGTGCGACCTGCACCTCACCGACGTCGTCGCAGTCCTCCTCCCATTCACAACGCACACAATAGCATCATGGCGCCACAAATGCAGAGGGACAGCTGTCATGGCGACCACGAGTAATTTAGTTTGTGTTTGTATTCTGATTTATTCTATTGTATTGTGTGTTATTGTGATCTATATATGAAATGCCATGCCCGCCTCGTTCATTTCCAACGGCTCGCTTCACGTTTTCATCTCTCAGCATCACCATCATCGACAGCTGCATCATCAACTTTGAAGCATCACTATCCTTGTTTGCTTGTTTGCTTATTTTTATATTTGTATCTTTATTACTTTATCTTTACCTTCAATATGCTCCCACGCATTCTCATCATGGCAGCCCCTGTCTTGGGACAGTGGACTGCATGCGACACGGCCGCTTCTGCTCCTTCAGATGCACCCACGCTGATCCTCCCACCGGTCATGGCTCCCGGATCTGCCTGCCCCGAAGACCATAACGGCGAGTGGAACTGCCTGTCAAACTGCTGGCAGCGCTGTGCCTCTGGCTTCTGGTCCGACACCATGGCCCTGGCCCCGGGCACCCAGTGCATACCCCTCGGCCTCTCCTTTGACCTGCAGATTGTCCATGCTGGAGCGCCGGCTACCTACACGGCCAGCACGGCCAACTCGACACTGTCCACATCCAGCCTGAGCGATGCAACATGTGTGTGCTCGACTACAAGCTGCACGGTCTTGCCGCCGTCGTCATCTGCCTCTTTGTCACCCTCGGCATCGACAACTACAAATGAAGCTGGTTTCAAGAATGGTCGCCCATCGGGCGGATCGTCTTTTGGTGTTGATACTGCTCTGGTATTGGGTTTTGCAATTGTTGGCGGTCTTGTCCTGCTGTAAGCTGGATTCTTAGTTATTAGTGTAGATGAGCAGCCATGAGCCGCTGTTGTTGTGTTGGTTTTAAATTAGTTTCAACAATACAAACTACCATTGAATTTAAATAACACCAAAAAGACAAAACACATTACAAGTAGTGTATTAATAAAAAGAAAAAGACAAAAATGCTGTAAACAGCAAAAAATGGGGGCTCCACCGGGGATCGAACCCGGGACCTCGTGCAGTTGCAATATGAATACCCAAAGCACGAATCGTACCACTAGACCATGAAGCCAGTTACTGAAAGATGAGCAAAGTTGGTGAGTATATATGGGCGGGTGGGCCTGCAATCTGCAATCTTTCGGTAGTGGTGTAAGTGCAAGTCAACACTGACGGCAGAGTGAAGCTCATCTCTCATCATCTTTCATTATCTTTCACCACAGTGAAGTCTATCCAACAAAGTCACCATTAATAACTCATTGTGATTATTCTGCATCAGTAATGCCAGCATGTGACCCAGCAGAACCTTGATGGCCATTCATCGCATCTCGTCATGCCGTCATCACCAAACGAACCTGCTTTTTCTGTTTGCTTTTTTTGACTCTAGATGCTTCGAATGCGTCACTTGGCTGAACTCTATCCTGACTGATTGCTGACTTTACTGATCTGAGTGCCTCTCTGAAAAGTATAAATACCCCTTCTCCCTCCTCTCTTTGCATCTCTCTCCCTCGTCCTGCTCCCCACGACTTAACAACTACTGCCTTACATCACTAGGTGAGGCAAGGCTAGATTGCAACATCTTGCCTCTGTGTCTACACAATGTCCAACTTGCCTCGATAGTGGTGTTTCTTGTATGAAAGCTTGATTTTACTTTGCATTCAGATTATATCATATACACTGCATGACCCGTCTCCTTTCTGCCTTATGAACGATAAACCTACCGAGCTTGCCATACAAAGCTGTACAGCTTCGTCGACGATGAGATAATATCTGATTAGCCCATCTGGGTGCTCTTCTCATCAGTACATCCAACCAAGAGACGCCTGACGATCAGCCACTATTTGAAAGCGTGAGTTTTGCACCATTCCCCCGACACTCTTACTTTTTGGCAAGTCACTTACGTATGCAGAAGATGGACGCTATTGGAATTACGGTAGTAGCCTGACACGCCTCGACCGACGGGAGTGGGATATGAGCCTGGCACTGTGAGGGTATCACAAAAACCACATCACATAAATCAGTGTGCCGTCTCTTACAAGCCCAGTGTATACTCACCCACCGGAGAAGAAACAAGTCTAACACCCGGCTAGATGCCCGTTGTATCTTCCCACTGATATCCCACCCCGCAAGATATCTCCCTGATATTGGTCTACAGCCATTACAAGAAGAAAACCCATCAGAGTGTGGAACTATGCCTTTTTGTCTGAATCTTGCCACATGCATAAGCAGGCAACATGGCGGGCCGAGATAGAGACTGTCTGTGTGGACTTGTGGCACTTGGCATCAAAACAGTATGCCAGCGAAGTGGCTGGTCTTGTAATCTGATGAGAACGGTGGCAGGCAAAATCACGCAGGCTTCTTTCTAGTGCCGTGCGAGACCAATATACGGAACGAGAAAATCATCAATTCATCAACCTGGAGTGCAAAGAGCTAATCGTTCCAATCATCAGAAAACTGTTGCGGTCAATTTATCTCAACATATAGAGTGTTCTAGTCCTACGAATCTAGAGACTCGCCCGCCTTGACGACTGAAACGGTGTAATTGAGCGCATCGGACTAGACAAAGCATATCTCGCGCGTGTATCGCCCAGTTTACAATAACACAAATGGCACAAGCACGCTAATTCGGGAGGCAGAGTTGAATCTCAAAGGGCCCTGTGCTACTTGGTCCGGCCTGCACACGAACCTCGAGAAAAGGATACTGACGCACCCGTCCTGGGTCCACTAAAGCGCAGAGATCGCTGATCAACGAGAGACTGGACTAATAGATCCACGAAGAAGATCATTGAACTTACCGCCAGATGATCTCTAGACTTTGTGCTCAATGATGTTGATAGTCAACCCCGACTTCCTCTAGGCGACTGCCAGTACTTGCAAGAATTTTCCTTAGTTCGCAAACTGGCGAGGCAAACAACTTAGGGTGGCTTTCTTTACCCGGTATTGGGAAAGACACAATACTGAACGGTTCCTATCAGAAACGGCTGCGATGAGAACTACGTAAGTAATGATGTCTGGGTCAGCTCAAGCAGACACACACTTTAATTCTATGCAGATGTAGACATACAGCTGATCTTGGTCCCTAGAAATCAGAAGATCGTATCAGCAGACATATGGCCGACTCATTCATTGAATCTAGCCGTCAATGTGAGACTACACACAGCGCTGAACGACACTTCGACTGCAATGTTCGCTCGCCTGCCAATCCATCAATAGTGGCAGTGGAAGTGCACTTGAGTAGACGGCGATATCTCAACAGCTGAAGATAACAGCAAGACTTGAGATATGTCTCTTCAATAGACAGAGCTTTACGATCCTCAAAGATGTTTCGATCACAAGATACCTCGGCTCTCGTCAATTCTACGCGACGCGGAAGTGCTGTCTCGCTATATGATCAATTTATCATCGATGTGCCGACACCTAGCAGTCCTACACTATCTCTGGTGCCTAGCGTACCGGCTCCCCCGCCCATCATCGCAATGATGCCAGTGAGAACGAGATTGTATTGTACCTGGTTTCGAAAATCTGGTCCGCAGAGGACAGCTGCCCCCCCAGTACAATACTTATAGCTGCCACATGAAGGCCCGCCGCCAGACCATTCCGCAGTCTAGCCATGTTGGATCAGACCGGTTAATATTCAAGTGCTGCCAGGATCTCGTGGCAATTGTCCGTCACATTAGGTATACGAATATACTTACCACCATACGGCCAACCTAGGTGAAAGACCATAAGCTTATAACAAGCATTGCAACTCATATCAAAGATGAGCGATTCTGGCCCACAGCATAAGAGAACTACAGATCGCGGAATACCACGATGGTAGTGATATTCGAACACCCGGTCGAAAACTACGTGTTTGAATTACATCCAAGACTGAGTTCAAGATCCGGTATGAGTCGTCCAAGGCCGTTATCCCGTGCGAGGTGTGCGATGGTCCGCCGGTGATGACCCTATACAAACTTTCAGCCCATCGAAATTGCGAGTTCGTTTAAGAACACCATAAACAACACACAGAATCGGCTGATCAAACCATAGACGTGATATCTGAACCAAGTAGGTCTGGGGAGGGGCACACCCTGCAGTTTCGTTGGAGAATGTGAGACGCCGCGCTGGAACTGTCAGACACTGTCGTCTACACTCGTCTACACTTCGCTCGCAACCCTGATCATATCGCTTTTGGAGTATGTCAATAATCCTAACGAGGAAATGCTACATCCTGAATAAAGGCAGAACCGAGCAAGAGTGGTCATTTTCAAGTGCAAACTCTCAGCACTGCGGCCACCCTTCTCGGCAATCGTTTTCTCGCGCCCATACCAAAAGAACCCAACAACTCAAATCAACAGCGCCAATGCTGAATTTCAAGGAGAGTGGTGTTTCTGTTGGCACAGCTGCTAGTCCAAGACGGTTCGCAAAGGCTACTTATCTAGCGACAACCCTGTTTACTGGTGGCCTGTAATCTTATCCAGAATGTCTGCCATCTCGTCTCTCGTCATGAGGCCCGGTAGCACCTGAACCTGAGAAATGATAGCGGCGCCTCTCGCACGCAGTACGCAAATCTTACCCTAATTGTAGATCATAGAGGAAATGACCAACAAAAAAACCGATACAAGAGGAAGCAAAAAGCAAACAGCAAAAAGCAAAAAGAAAAAATGATGACAAGAGTGGGATTCGAACCCACGCCTTTTTCAAGACTAGCATGTTCACGACTATGCCGATTGCTCGACTGTTCCTGAAGCTAGCGCCTTAGACCGCTCGGCCATCTTGCCTTTTCGCTTTGCGCTTGATGGAGAACTTTCGGCCCTTGGGTCGGCACAATAATGGGTTCACCCCGGGCGCTATCTCTAGTCACTTTTGTACCACAACACTGCAGTCGACAACACGCCGGCCTCGAGGCAAAACCCCGCGTATAATGATGCCCGTGTTGACTACCGGGCGCTGTCGTTAGTGGCGTTCGATGCTGCATCCGCAGCCGTACTGCAACAGTACAAAGGTGGCACGGTGACATTAGGAATGGAGGACACGGCTGAGATTGGTGACGCGGGGCCTGGCGGGGCCCTGCGATACCTCTACCATTATACTACGTTCGATTACGGTATAATCCCGCCAAGCGGCCGGTTGGAAGCCGTCGTAGCATGTCTGCGCAGTACGCCAATCCTTGCCGAGATGGTCCGGTGGGCCGTTAACCTGCATAAGGCAGGGAGGCGAGGTTTGGTCATGGTAGACCAGATCTGGAGCCTGGAGTAAGTGATTTACTAACTATATACAAACGAGCTTAAATTTCTTTATCACGTCCATAACTCTATCCTCGCATAGCCTCAGTCTACACACAGTCTACGCAGACGGAATTATCCTCCAGCTTCCCTGGAGTTTAAATACCGTAGCGCAGACTATCGGCCGTCTAATTCGCATTAGGCAAATCAAAGAAGTTGCCTAGACTATTCTAGTCCAAGATGCGTCATATCAGGCCGTGAAGGAAGCCAGGCTGACAGACAAATGGGCTCGTCAGCTCCTCGTGAATGTCAACATGCCGGATCACGTCACAGGCGCGGCATAGACACTTATCGTTTACGAAATTTCTCGCATTTACTAGGGACAATCTTTCTCCCGATTTGCTTGGGCACTCAAATACAGTCTGCGCCGACGGTATCATTCTCCATCTTCCATTGAGCTTGAACACAGTCGCCTATCTTTCCTTTTTTTTTTGCTCAACTAGGCAAGGTGGATTTACATTAGGCATTTATCCAACCTATGGTCTAGGTCGGAACTTGAATATCGAGCATATTCCACCAGACTCACGTAAACCGTGATATAGGGAATTAATACCAGCAGACCCGGACGCTGCTGGCTCTCATGGTCACCAATCACCCGAAATCATTCGTCGTGTGACTTTCCAGCGTCCGAAAAGACAGCGGCGAGCTCGGTGCCGTCTTCAGTGCAAGCTGTTAACATCTACAGTCGGTGGTTCGCTCGAGATCTGTCCTTCTGAGCTGCTGCCGCTGCTCGCGGAAAGAGTAGTCATGATGATGAAGATGATATCGACAAAGGTTGAAATACCGGCTGTCGAATATATAAAAAAAACTTGGAACGACCTTTACATCTATGCTGCCCTAGCCCAAATAAAATCGTGTTAGCGATTCGAGCGGACAACGGCTCTGCTCGATCACGAGGAAACTGCTCAGCATAGCATTGCAACGACTACAACAAACATGAACATCAGACTGGATTCAGAGTACAAATACAAGAAAACTCTCAATATTGCATCCGGCCGACCCGCCCAGTATTGATACTATATCGAACAACAAACACAATGGCCGAGATGCACATAACTTGTCACAAAACGAGACATAATTTACGATGAGTATTCACCGTCTGTACTAAGCAAAGCGATCACCAAGCCACAAGTCAACGGGAGATGAGCACCTTGCATGTGGCTCAGTTTTTGCCATCGAAAATTAAAAAGTAGTGATGCAACTATCATCACCAGTGCAGATGACAAAATGTCACTTGGTGATTGGATCAGTCCATGAGACGCCCCCCCTGGTGCAGACGAATCCGACTTCTCATGCTTGTGCTGACCATACGACATCAGTACATCAACGCAATACAGTTCCCCGAGAGAATGATGCTCTCAATCTCAAATCGAGCACACTTTGCGAGCACGATGCCCTTGCGGAATGTCGGTGCCTATCACCAAGAAAACGTGTGCCCGATTTAGATCAAAGTGGAACTGCCACTTATAAGTGTAGAAGGATTCGCACATCCTGTAAAGGCTACACGATTCGATGGGGAAGATCTTATCCGAGCTGTACCAAGCAGAGCGAGAACTGTGCTTGCTGAAGAGCGATGAAGCAAGTTTGGCCACTATTAGGCTTTCGAACTAGCACACCTCCAGTGCCCTTCTTTTGTCAATGGCTTTCAGATTCATCCCACGACAAGGACTCGACAAAACTTGGGCATTGCGCTCGGAAGCCCACAAGACGCAAACGCCCATTCTCGATCCAGATTGCCACGGTACATGCGTCAAGAATACAAAACGTGCCGCTAAAGCTACTGCCTCGACTGTTTCTAAAACGAGATATCACTTGTATCGCACTAGTCCATGGCCGTCAAAGATTCACCGCCCACCTCGCCGCCTGCCCGTCCCCATCCCGGGCCGCCGGCTCAAGCTAAGCGGGTCTTAATTGCGCTCCCCGCATCTAGCAGATCTAGGGCTTCTCCTGGCCGAGCCACGGCAACCGCCACGCGCCGCTTAACCTTTGTGCGGTAAGCAACCGTGTGTGTGTGGAGGAAGGAGCGAAGGAGATGTAGTCGGCTTAAGACAAGTGGAGGCGGGGCCTCTGACATATATCATCACGATGACAGATGCAGAGACCTGCCCGGATACTCTGGTCGTGGATTTGCGCAGCGGAGCAAACGCAGCGGACTAAAACGCGCACCTGAATCACACGAGACTCCCCGATATCCTTGCTGCACACAGACCAACACAATTGCGACTTTGGGGGATGATGCAAGAAACGAGACAAGCACAATATCTACTGTAGCCTTCTATAATCGAGAAAAGTTCTCGGACTCTCTCCCTCTCTTGATAAAAAGCAAGCTTTTCATCCACCTCATGTCTACTGCATAGACAGACAACAAGCCGCTCCGTCATCGCGGCTACCCGCAACTGCCAGCCGCTTCCATCTGGAAGACCCTGACTCTGACGATGACAACGATGCGGCAGAATCCAGCCGCCCTCACCGTACTCGCGACGACTGCTTCAATTTGTTTCTTGTCCTTTACCGTGCTTCCGTGTAATATTATCTGGATAATGATTTGCCGCTTCTCATATCTCACTGCACATGGACCCGACGACAAAGCACTGGAAGGGCGAGCGCGAGAATAGGGGCCCGCAACTAAACCGTCCTCTGTTTAATCGGACAGACTCGCCTCGTATATATCTCGAGCCATCTACTTTTTCAGACTGGCGCGGATGGACTTCAGAAATCAAGATCAGGAGCTCAGACAAGACGAGTGAGGATGCCATCACTCTTTGCGGGGAGGTATCAATTGGGCCAGGCAGCGTGGCTGTAAAGAGTAGAGGTGCCTGAGTGTTTTTTATATATCTATCGTTTTGTTAAGTTATTTATATGCATCGTACTGTGTTGTTTGTTTACTCGAACCCACTTCCTTGCCCGTTTCTATCGTCTCTATACTCGCAAATCTCGCAATACCGACGGCCTATTCAGCATCCTCACGTCCAAACGACACCCGGTATGACCTCCTAGATGCTACCGTGTCACTCTTGTCCACTGCGACAACACTGCACACGATCCGCAGCGCCACCAACGATGCCCGATGCCATCTACGCCCAGCTCTAGCATCACAGCCCTAGCACAGATCATGGAATCCTTCCAAGAGGTGTTGGCAGGTGGCGGCCACTCGGACAGCGAACCCGTGGATCTGACTTTTCTGGACGAATAGGCGGCAACCCGAATCATATTCATTTTATTTTATATAAAAAGGACTCTGCAAGCCACATCCGGTCGACTTCGCATCGACACAAAATAAAACAGGCCTACACTAAAGACAAACAAGCCGACGCCGAGAACATCATCAAGGAACTGCAGCAAAATTTCGATATGACCGGAGGCAGCAGCCTCACCTGGTACCTCGGCATCGCTATCCAGAAACCAAATAATGGATTAACGCTGTCCCAAACAGCATACATCGACAAGATCACTTCCGCCTACAACAACCCTACAGCAACAGCTCCTTTACTCTATAACACCCACTACACCAAAAACACAAGCCAAGCAACACCAAAACTCAGGCTGCCATGAAGGATATGGCCATCTCTCCTTGCCTAGATAGGGGCTAGCTATTTGCGCGGCAGAGTTTAAGGGTTTTATATAAGATAAAGAGATAAGATTAAGCTTTAATAGAGGAAAATGAAAGAAGACAACAAGACACATAATTTTCTATAAAGAAGCATCATCGACGTATCTAAGAATCATAACACCGCGACTATGCCACTGTGGCAACCCCTCCGCGAGCATACGATAAGAACCCACCCGACTGAATAATCCTTTACGAATACAAACTTGGGAATTCTGATCAGGAGTCTACACCGACACTCAGCATTTAGTTTGTTTTGTTTTTGGCTGCATTCTTGACCAGGACTAGGACTGCCTGCACATTTCGTTACATTAGCTTTAACACACGCAATCAATGAACCTTGCATAATCAATACAGTCAATAAATACAAATACAACATAGAACATAAAAGCAAAGCCATCGTGGTATCCTCCATACTCCAAGTGTGATGCAATGCCTTTGTAGAGAACAAAATAAGAAACTCAAGAAACCTAGTGAAGACCCATGTACGCCTCGTCCCCGTAGCCCCAGCCGCCTTGCCCGCCGACGCCGGTACCGCTGCTCAGATGCGGCTTGACGCCGACGCTCGAGCTCACTACATCCGCGTCCTCCTCGGCCTCGCTATTGCGCCGCGAGTGCGCAGAGACAGAGATGGTGATGGGCGTCACGCCATTCGAGGGCAGCGCAGTGGCCACGGTATTGGTCGTGACGGCGGGCGCCGCAATACCGCGCGAGCTGGCGTCCGTAACGCGCCGGCCCAGTGTCGGCGGCCGGAACCGCGACCGCGAGGACGTCGACATGATGGATGACGCGTCCGCATTGTCGCCGTTGTCCGACGTCAGGGCCAGGCCGTCGTAGCTGCTGTGGTTGGCAGACGTGGTGTTGGTGTCTCTGCTGCCGCCGCCAAAGCTAAAGATGCTTCCACCGCCGCCGCCGCCGCCGCCGCCGCCGCCGCCGCCACCTGACGTCACAGACGAGCCATCACAGCCCAGGTCAGCGGCGCCATTGACACTGCTGCTGCCTGGGAACGCACCGCGCGCATCAGAAGAGCCCGACGTCGGCGCCGTGCTGGATGTTGCAAATGTGCCAACCGTACCCGACTGCGACGGCGACGGCGAACCTGGCCGAGCAGAGGCGGCCGGAGTTCCGAGACTGCTGCCGTCGCCATGGGCAGACACGTCCTCATCCAGATCAATATCGACCTCGACCAGCTCGGCATCGCGGAACCACTTGCGGCGCCGAGTCCACCGGTTCCACCCGTCCGAGCCGCGCCGGCCATTCTGCCACTTGTTGTCGTAGTAGACCCACCCCATGCGGCCACCTTCGCCGTCGTAGTCCCAGGCGTCCTTGTGCTCGCCGTCAGTGGTTGTCTTTTCGACACGCACGGCATCGTCTACCACGCCATCGACGCGCCAGCGGCTGCCTTCGACCCAGCGCCACTGCATCTTGCTGCCGTCCTCGACTTCGGGCAGCTCAAATTCGTCCTTGGTGGGCACGGCATTGTTGTGCTCGTCTGTCCATGACGGCCGCTCGTACGAAAACAAGTTGGTCGTCCAGCCCAGGCCAACCCATCGGCGCTGGTTCTCGTATAGAATAAAGGTGAAGCGCACACCGGCATCATGTCCTGCTCTGGCCCTACGGATGGCTTTTGTGAGCTCGGACTCGCGCGGCGTCGATAGCCGGCGTGCAGGTTTGGTGCTCGAGAGCTTGGAGTTGAGTGCGGCTGCGGCCGTTGCTGGTGTCGTGGCGGGGTCGGCCAGATTGGAACCGCCGGCGGTGACATAAGACGGCGACTTGGATGGCCGCATGGGACCTTCAAACTCGAGGCCGGTCACGAGAGCCGCAGCTCTGCGAATAGAGGCACTGCGCCATAGGATCGTGCGGCTCACACGCATGACACGCGAGTGCCAGGTGAGGATGAGGGTACCAAACACAAGAGCGACTCGGCGCGTCGTGATCACGCGCCATGGCGGCAGTGTCAATAGGTACCAAAATGGGGTGCAGAGCAGGATGCGGACAAACAAGACTGTCAGCGCAGGGCGCGTCGTGGCACTAGTCGGCGTGCTCTGTGTCGACAGGAAGTCTGTAAGCTCCAACATCGGCTCCAGCAGCAAATTGCACCGTGCTGTAAACTCGCGCAGCGTTTCCACAATCTCGTCCAGCGTCTTTTGGTGCCGTGTCGTTGTCGCAATCTCGGACACTGTGCGCTGGTGGCTGCTATTGTTGGCTGATGCTGCTCCGCCGCCACCGACGTCAAGGTTGGTGTCGATGCTTTGATTCTTGGCCCGCGACCGGGCCTTGCCCGAAGCCGCATCACTGCCTGTTGATTTGCCGCTGGTTTTGCTATCTTTGTTGCTGTTCGACCCAGCTCCAATTCCAAATAAGAAATAGCCAATGCCGCTGCCCGTCGTCACGGTGTTGCTCGTTCTCGTGCTGTGGTTGGAACTGCTCGTATTTGTCGGCACAATGTCATCGTCGTTGCTCCATCCGCTCGTTGATAGTGGACTATACTTGCGCCCGTACATGCCCGCAATCAGCGTCAATACAAGCACAATCGGTGCCGAAAATCTAATAATGGTGTCGCCGTAAAGCACCGTCAGCCACCACACGAGCACCAGGATAAAGCTCTCCCATGGATCATCGGTCGTCCAGCTGATGAGGCCGGCAAGCTTGTTGAGTGGAAGCAAAAAGGGATGGCTGTAGGCCAGTGATCGTGTGATTTGGGGAGGTGTGGCGAGAAGGAGTGGTGATTTCTGGTGCACGAGGATGGTGCTGCGGTGCTTTGCAGCCGAGGTGGTCGAGGCCGAGGCTTTGCTGCCGGAGAGCGAGGTCACCGGCGAGAATGTTGCAAACGTGGGTTTTGGGTTGTAGTAGGAGTCGCCACCGCCGCTGATACTGCCGCCGCCCGTGGTTCCATTACCGTCATGGTCGTCGGTCAAACGGGGAGACGAAGGGTTCGAGTAGCCATGACGGTCGGAAGGGTCGGAACGGAGGAACGAGGATCGCGGGGCGGACATGGAGAGCCACGGAGTTTCCTGTCGATTGTTAGATAGGAGGAGAGGAATATGGAGGTTGTGCCATTCGAGATGTTGTGATTGTGATGCTGTGATGGGGGCGATGAAGAACAATGGTAACAGTTGATGGGAGAGCAATCAAAGGAGAGCAAGACCAAGGAGAGCTTCGCAGCTAACGGACAAAGCAAAAGCCAACTTTAGGGGCGCACTCCACACTCCAGCTGACGTCGTTTGGCAGTTGCTGCCCCGTCAGCGCGGCTGGGACCCGCTTTTAAGCTAGACCAACCACTTTCCAGCTTAAGTCGCCTGTTGGGACGCCTGTAGCCTGCGGATAGCAGGAATTGCAGGGGGCTTAGCGCCTGAAAGAGGAAGATACTGGAGATAGCTAGGCCATTGCGCTCGTGCTCCCGTGTCACCCGCAGCCTCTCTGCTTGTCTCTAGGCGAACTTTTGACTGAGACAAAACAAGGCAGAGGCATTGCAGCATCTAGACGATTATAAAGGCACGCAATGCGAAGGAAAAAGAAAAAAAGAAATCGCTGTTGTGTCTGGTGTGATTATGTAATCAACTCACAAAGGCAGCCATCAAAGGTCACAAGCGGCAGTCAGGCAGAGCAACGTGGAAGTTGTCGGCCGGCCGCCGTTGATGATTTGTAACCAGATATGTTCTTGAGACTTATGTAGGTCAATTTTCTGCTTTGAATATGTTTTGGGAGGTATCGCAGATGCAGTTATTTGCGTAGAGCTGCTGTGGCGCCCAGAGTTGAGACGAAAGGCCGTCGCAAAGGCACGTGCTCGCCGTTGAGTAAGATGACGTCGTGGGTTTGCTGAGGATGAGGCGTGATAGAGATGTCAGAGAACGTGTCGTAATAGGTGTTAATAGGCGTCGGAAATGTCGTCAATGAGGTCGTTAAAGAGGCGCAAAAAGGTCGCAAGAAGTTGAGGATGACTAAATGTGAGGCTTTTGGCAAGTGCGCAGACGTCGTGAGGTCAACAGGTAAGATTGGGAAATGCCAATACGAGTAGTGCCTCGGTCGCAGCTTCCGGATGTGTAAATATCTGCATTCTCCTTGCTATCCGTCTGAATGCGGTCTCACAGCGGCCAAGAAGGGCCCTATCAAGGCCTATCAATGGAGTGCAGCGTAATTCCCCGCGCTGTATCCACTAGGATTGCCAGAAACTTGGGGTATCTGCGGGAGGATGGCCATATGACCCGCCCAAGTGAGCCCCACAAGCACTACCGATATCTGCAGGCTATCTATGCTGCAGATAATTGCATGTGATTGTGCATTGGCATGGGTGCCTTCTCTATCTAGCGAGACTCGAGCAGTCTTGTCTTGATAATCATGATGACTGCCAGCAAAGCAAAATACACAGAAATATAGCACCGCAACGACATGTCAACTGCTGTCGAGAATCGTAACTTGGTTAAAACTAGACTTTTTTCGTCTGGCTGGGTAGTCTGCTCCTCGTCATCAGCCTCGACATCTTCGAGGACTTTTTTTTTGTTGTTAATGTTGGGCTACTGAACTATATGAGTTAAAACTGTCTCCTTAATCTTTTATATCACTAATTTTTAATATAAATCACTTGTAATATATTCATTGATAGTAGTCAATTATTCGTTAATTTTCCCCTGGTTTTATTCGTTTTTATTATAAAACATAGTTTAATTTTAGATTGCCATTGCAAATGTGAGGTAGTAAGCGTTTAAAATAAAATAAAAATAAATCAAAGCAGCTGTGAAAAGCATTTTTTAAAGTCTGACTCAATCCAAATAACCTCCAAAGCCTGCCAAGTGTTCAAGATGTCATTGTCGACGGTCATACTGGTGAAATACGTGAAATAAAGTATCAAGCCTCTCTGATCCCTAGCAAATCCGTGAAAATGCTGCGATGATATTCGATCTCGACCTGATGCCAGTAGTCGATGGTTTTAGACTCGTATAAAACTACATAATATATTTATAATATTCCAAAAAGTCTTTATCGTTGAATTGATTTACTTTAGGGTATTATGCCGTGCAGTGTCGTATCAACATGAGACGGCACAAGAGGAGAGCAGATGCATGAGAAGTGTCAAAAGAAAGCACAGTATTCAAAAGCAACAAAGAAGAACTATTGCAGGCGTCTGGCAACAGTCTCCGACGTGGTATCGAGCAGAGTCGTACCGGGTGTGTCTTTTTACTCACAGAAACAGCCAGCGTACTGGGGACATTACCTAGTTGGTGGAGTGAGCACATTATCAAGTATATCAATTACAGAGAAATTACAGAGAGTGGTACAAACAAAAGCGATAGCAAAGAGTCTGCTGCATGTGATTGTCACGATCACCGTTATTGCCCACGACTTCGATTAAGCCAAGTCGGACTGCCGGTATTCGTCGATCGAGTTTAAAGACCGGCGGGCCAGCTTTTCTATTCTTACAGCTAGTGTTCAACAAAGTATTTGAATGAGTTGGAGAGAACTAGCAACTGTCTGTTGATACCGAAACAGGGTAAAGAAAAATATATCATAATATACAATAGCCTAGGTATATGTACACTTTCCCAGCTTGATATAGCTCTACGCCGGCTTCGTAAGACCCTTGGCCAAGTAAAAGTCGTTGACCCAGCCCGCAATTGTCGCCGCCTCTTCGTCCACAATCGCCTTGACCCCCGGGTTGACTGCCCAGTTCTCCGCATACACGTCCGAGCAGTGCCCACCTCCCGGCACCACATGAATGGGCACATTGGCCGAGCTCGCCATGGGACCGCCCGGCCGCCAGTCCGAGCTCACAGTGGCCGCCCGCCACGGGTCGATCTGTCCGTTGGCATACAGCAGCCGCGGCGTCTTGCTCGCAGGCACCGACCAGCCGCCCGTGTGCGCATTTACCTGTGCCACGGTGCGTCCGTGTAGCAGCCCAAAACCGCCCGCGCTCTCGGGGAACTGCGCCTTGCAGATGGCCACGTGGTAGTCGTAGCTCACCAGCCGCGACACAATCGAGGGCACGCCGGCGGGCAGGCCGTCCTGGAACCACAGCGGCTCGTTGCACACGAGCCACCAGTACTGCCGGCTGATCATGTTGGTGGGGCTGAGGTCCTTGTACATGGCGCTGGACGCGTTGAGGTTTTGCAGGCAGCCCGTGTTGTAGGTGCCCTGGAAGTCGGACAGGCCAAAGGACTCGCACATGTGCGGCAGGATGGCCTCGGTCAGCCACTTGGCGTAGCCGGCCAGCGCCTTTGCTACGCCGACGCCTTGCTTGCCGGGGAGGGTCGTGGCGTTGGAGCCCGGCTGGGCATTCTCAATGTAGTCGCAGAACCGGTGGTACGGCGCGTACCCGTAGTACTGCTCAAAGAAGAACTGCGTCTGCTGGAAGTAAAAGGGCCCATACGCGAGGGCGCGCGCAAAGTCGGCATCCTCGAGATCGCCCAGCAGAAACGTCGCCTTCAGGTCCGCCTTGGCCTTGCTGGAGCCGTGCTTGAGGATGCGGTCCACGTGGGCAATGGTGGCCGTCAAGTCGCGGCTGCAGTTGGCCGGCGTGTTGGCCTGCGCCATGGCAAAGTACTGCCAGAAATCGCCAATGGCCTGCACGACGCCGCTCGACGAGTAGTATGCCCAGAACGGGCTGGTGCCTTTGTGTGAGGCTGCTGCTCCCGCGTGGGGCTGGCTGGCTGCCAGTTTAGCCGACCACGCCGCCAGCGCGCCAGAGTACGACCCGCCCGTCAGGATCCACGGCGCCTTGGACGGCCGGCTTCTGCCCGATGTGTCAAACGGCAGCACAAACGTCTCGGCAAAGTACGCCATGTCGCGCATGGCATTGTCGATTGTGAGATACTTGAGGTTCTCGACAGTCAGTTCTTGGTACGGCGAGCTCTCGCCCCAGTAGCGGTGCTCCAGGATAACGGTGGCGCCGCCGACCTGCTCGGCAAAGTAGCCAATGATGCGCTGGTTGGTCAGGTAGGTAACATTCCAGCCGGTGCCCGACTGCTCGCCTGGGTTGGTCATGACAATGGGCGACCCGGGCCCCTTCCAGTAGGCAGTGCTGTACCAGTAGCGCTGGTCAAAGGTGCCGAGGCGCGGGTTGTTGTGGTCGATGAGCTGCTTAAAGGTGCCCCAGCCGTTGGTGGGCACGGGCGTGCCGCTGGTGTTGCCGGCGCTGGTGCGCTTGTTCAAGACATGGGCATTTGCATTGGCCTCGGCCACTTTGGCAGCAACCTCGGGTGTAAAGGTGCCTTTCTGGAGACCGGGGGGCTTCAGGCCAAGGAGGAATGATGCTGAAGACACGGCAGCCCATGCCAGAATGAGAGGTGCTTTCATGATGGAGTAGAGTATATAGTGAAGGTGAGGGGGCTATTGGCAGTGAGAGTTTGAGGCAAAGTAGAAAATGAGAAAGATGTGAGGGGTATCGACTTCTTATGTGTGTTGACGAGCCTCTCTCCGAGGCGGCAGGACGAGCTGCAGGCACCCGACGCTGTGAGACATGCATGTCAGCTTGTATGTGTCTTTGTTGTTCGTGCATGTACTATGTGTGCTCGTGCTCATCCTTTATCCAAACTTTGGTCCTGCGGGTGCATATATTGGCCAAAGCACGGTTGCTTGGTGCCTGTTGTCGTTGCTTCTTTTCGTGCATCGTGTAACCACGCTTGCCATTGACAGCCAGTGGGACAATCGCAAGCTGGAATGATGTCGTGACCCACTATTGCATTGTGATAGCATTGTGCGGAGAGGTAGAATGTGTAGACGGCGGTGAGTCTGTCCACCTATGGCCCGTGCTTTTATTGATGAGACATTCGGATTGAATTAGGAATAAAATTATTTATAAAAAATATCAAGATAAGCAAAAATGTGAGACCAAGAACGAGGAAGAGAGGGCTGCAAGTAAAAGGAAGTCATCTTCCAAAAAGCATGACTGAGAATATTGAGACATTGAGTGCATGCACGGGCAGTTGGACCCGCGAAATGACTAGGAGGAGGATGGAGATATGTCATAAAAGCTAGAAAACAGCTAGAAAAAAGCCAGAAGAAAAGAAATGGAAGCGAAAGAAGGGCGGGAGAAGATGCGGGCGCATCGGCAGGGCTTCCGCTTCCACAAGGTAGCCTATTTGGGTTGTAGATGAGTAATTTACAAACAGAAAATGAAAGACAGTGACATCTGACCCTGGGCCATTATCAATATTGATATCAATATTTATATTAAAAGTTGATGCAGTTGATGCAAAGAATCTGCTGCAGGCCAATCACAGTAAGCACTTGTTAGCATTGTGCATTCTCAGGGTACACTGAATCCCACTAGACTTCCTAAAGGGGAAATCGTCTTGGCGTGTAAGTCGTAGTTGGAGAGTGGTGTCGCTAAGAGAGGAGAGCAATAAGGGAGGTAAGGGAATATATGTAAAGGTGATATGGAAGCAATAACATAAAGAGATGTAGGAATATTCTGGAACGATAAAAACGAGTGTATTATGGCAGATTAAAGCAGAAGGGTTGAGTTAAAGACGATAAATTAAAGACGTTGGAAGAGATATCGTGAGATGATCAGATAATGTAAAATAAAAAACATTGCGGAAAGAACACAAAATAATTTATATACGAATAGAATGACATAATCAAAGTAGAGGTAGACACAATATGAGAAACAAAAACAAAAACATGTCGGACGGAGCAGTGACATAAGAACGGTGCAAAATCGACGATAAAGTAAAGGTGGAATATAGAGTGGCATCTAAAGCCGTGATATTTAGCTGCGTCCTTGGTTTTCAATTACAAAAGCTCGAGAAAATAGCACGACTTCACTTCCAGAACATTACTGTAGACAGAAGGGTAAGCATGTTCTCATAGAGGTTAATATGACTACGTGTTGCTTGGATGAGATTAGAATGGCAGATTAAAGCATTGTTTTATATATGCATCTATATGCATCTACACCTACGCACATCTACATATCTCACAATAGTCACTTCACTTTGGCATTGCATTCACTCAAGGTTTCTCAAATTTTATTTTATTTTTTTATAGATTTTATCTAGAATACAGGGAAAACCATCTCACCCGTAGCAGATTGCTCTTTCCATGCCCTTTCCGCCTTACGTCATCATGCCTCGGGGTTTTGCAACCCGTTTGGCGACGACGGTCATGACTGCTTCAACATGGTCCAGTTGGGATACAAATGTAAGTTGTATGTTGTTCTGCCCGTGACGATTAGGTAAAAAAACCTGCATACATCGATTTTTGTTTTTCTGGCGTCCTTTCCCTCAGCAATCTTCCTTGGGAACCACTCCAATCCAGAGTGCTTTGATCATGGGACATTTTGTGAGTTTTCTGTGTTTTTTTGCGGGCGTCCTCCTCTTGCACTGTTTTCCGGTAACCACTCCAGTCCACAGATGCTCGATTCGCACTTTTGGGGGTTTCTTGGTGTTTTTTTTTTTTGCGGGCGTCCTCCTCAGTTGCATGCTTTCCGGTAACCACTCCGGTCCACGATGCAAAAGTGTCTGACATTTTCTTTGTTTTCCGAGTTTTTTTGTGGCTATCCCCTTCCTGCAAGCGTTCCTGGTAACCACTCCAGTAGGGCAAGCAGTCGGGAGATATTTTGTTGGAGTCCTCTTCTCATCTGCATCCAGGGAACCACTCCTTTCCACAGGTAAGAGGGGGACTTTGCTCCTTTTTCTGTAAAAGCAAAAAGCAAAAAGTGCACTCGTTCAATCTGAATGAAGTAACAGTAACAGTAACAGTAACAGTAAAAGTAACAGTAAAAGTAACAGTAAAAGTAACAGTAAAAGTAACAGTAAAAGCAACAGTAAAAGTAACAGTAAAAGTAAAAGTACAATGTATCGCTCGCTGTCTATAGTCTATAATATCATGGGTTCTTCTTCGGGGGAAGGGGGCGCACAGTCGTGACTTTTTTGTTTGTTTGTCTTCTCGACTTCGTCCCTTATCTTGGCTTGCTTCTTTTTTTTTCTTTCTCTTGACGTTCCAAGAGAAAACGTACGGTGAACGTGTTTAACGCCTCGTCCCAGTGTTGTTGCTTGGCTGATGCGGGACGCGGCGAAACGAGTTTTCGCTTTGGCGCTCTAGGCGTGCTCGAATATGTAAAGCACAGGGTACGTCTTTCTATGAATAGCCGCAATGATCTGGTCCATTACGTATTTGCACAGGACAGGCTTGAAGTAAACCCCGTCCGTGCCGGCTGTAAAATGTTGATATCTAACTTTCATACAAGACTTGTAAGCGTCAATCAGAGGGCCATGACTGTAGTTTTCGAACGGACCCTCCTCAAACAAGTGTTCATATAAAGTAAATTTGTTGTAGGTAGCGAAATCCAAATCAGTGGGAGGTGATAAACTGAATGGAGTCGTCTGAGAACTGTTCGAGACGGGATTTTCATCTCCGTTAACCATGGCTGTATTTTGAGGCTGGGTTTCAGCATCAGGAGCTGCCGGAGCTGCAGGAGCAGCAGCATCAGGAGCATCAGGAGCGGCAGCTAATGAAGCAGTACTGCTCTCAAAAGCAAAGTTGTACTCCATGGGTTCTGTGTTCTGATTCTGCGCGGCGGTAGAAGGATTATATGATGCAGTGGAGAGGAAAACATCACCGTCATCCCGCAACCTGGGATCAATATTAGCATTAGGATCAGCAACAGGATTAATAGTGGCAGGTGCAAAAACACCAGGGTTGGTATTGTTAGTGGCCTGGGCACTAATAAATCCAGAATCCTGGGATGCCGATGAGTCCAGAGCACCAGGGAGAGTGCTATTAGAGATCTCATTGCTAGGTCCCACGGCATCAGGGTTAATGTACATAGAGAACATTTCAGGGTAGGGATTGCTAGTTCCTAAGGCATCAGAATCCGTAGAATCCTCAAAATAATGAGACGCCCGAGTATCCGGAACCAGGGCGGGCTGAGTGCCAAAAAGAGGGCTAGAAAGCGATGGGGAAGTGTCAGTAGCGTTAGCTGCCTGGCTATCAGAATCCTGAGGGTTTGAAGCATCCAGGTTTTGATTGTTGGAGACAACGGCAGGGGCAGCAGACTTTGACTTTAAGTTCTCAGAATATGAATTTAACATATGATACCAATCCTCCAGCGATTGAACCGTCTGCATGTCTTGAGCGGGGTTAAAGATATAGGCTTCAGGGAATAAGGCTCTAAGTTCTTCATCGGTAGGCTCTTGATCGGTAGGGAGAGAAGCGCCAGGGATAGAGGTGTTAGGGACAGAGGTGCTAGGGTCTTGAGCGGTAGGGACAGAAGCGCCAGGGACAGAGGTGCTAGGGTCTTGAGCGGTAAGGACAGAAGCGCCAGGGACAGAAGCGCCAGGGACAGAGGTGCTAGGGTCTTGAGCATTAGGGACAGAGGTGTTAGGGTTTTGAGCGCTAGGGTTTTGACCCTTAGGCATAGAGCTGCTAGAGATAGAGGGGGTAACGGCTTCAGCGGTAAAGAGAGAGTTATTAGAATGAGGAGAAATAATAGCGCCAACAGCCTGGGAACTAGAGCCTTGAGGAGGTACAGCGTTCTTAGAAGCAGAAAACTGCTCAAAGAGATCATTTATTTGGTTTTCATCGCCAAAGTTAATATCTTGGGAGACTTCAGTACCATTGGCAGTGTCTTCAGCGCCTTCAGCGCCTACAGGTTCAGCAGGTGCCTGACGAACACTGTTGCGGGGGACGCGGGCTGCACGCTTGGCTGGTAAAATTTCCTCGGGCATGGCAAGTTGTTCAAAGACTCTAAAGTAGCTCTGACTCCTGCCTTTGTGACCCTTGACGTTTTGCTGAAATTCTTTGGGATCACAGCCTTTAGGCACTCTGTAGACGCATGGCTTCGGGTTGTCTTTGAAGCCATAGTTGCCCGTCACCTCGCGTCCACCCATCAAGAACTTGACTTCGTAGCCCGAGGTTAGCGAGCCCGCTGGGATGTCATCGCACTTAATTCTGAAGCCGTAGCATAGCATATTCATATCAGAGGCCATGCGCAGAGATTCGAGCTTTTTGCTGTGGCTCGCCGCTGCATTCACGGTGCACTTGCCCTTACCACTCGAGGCACGATCAGAACGAGTGGCACTGGCAACAAAACCCTTGATGCAGTGACGCAGACAAATATACTGATTAATGTTAGTATTCATGTTTAAATATTTAATTAGATAAGGGAGATCAGCAACTTACTTCATATCTATCATCTTGTACAAGGTCTTTGGTGCAGTTCCAAATGCAAGGGCAACCCATGTGGTGCTTCTTTCTCTTGTCTTTTTCCTTAGAAGCACCACAAGCAGGAGCTCGGGCCTCGTTCATTCCATAGCGAGGTGGGTTGGTTGGGTTGGTTGGGTTGGTTGATGACGAAACCATTGCGGATGCCATTTTTATATTCGTATAAAAGTATATATTATATATACTGTTATAAGACTGTAAGTGTTAGAGCAAGTTTATGATCATTTATGAAATTTGTTTGCAGAAGAGACATCATCGAAACTATAAACATTTGAAATGAAGGGGAAGGAAAATGTGTAAAGTGAGTTTGATACGAATAATAAAGTGAAACTTCACTTTCGATTGTGCAGATTAATGAAATGTACGAAATGGATGAAAACGATAAAGACTGATGAGAATTAAGGGAATGAGATGAAATTCATAAATAAAATCATCTCCACACTTGTGAAAGATTGTTGCGTGTGTAGAATGTAAGTGAGTGTGCAATGCAGTGGACTAAAGGAAACAAATGTGCTTGCAATTGTTTTATTTGTTAAAAGATTGTCAAGGGGAAATATGAAATTAGATACGAGGAGACATATATTTTTTTATTGTGTAAATTAAAGACGATGGGAAGGAGGAAAAGGAATTAAATGGATACAAACCTCTATCAAATGCTTCAGTGGTAAGATTGGAATTTACAAGCACTTGCAAGATGTGTATGAAAAGGGTTGAGGAAAGATTAGGGGACAGGAGTACAAAGGTATTAAAATCAGTCGCAGAATGGGTAATAATCATCGAAAAAAAAAAGAACAAACATCATAAATGCACATAAACTTACTTGGTTGGTTTGGGTTGGGTTTGATTTAAGCTTTTGATCTATTCAACTCTTGGTATAGAGCTAAATAAAAAGCAAGAAGCTTGTTTGGTTGGGGGTTAAGGTTTTGGTTAGAGTGTGGATGTGGTTTAAAGGTTTGGTAATGTGTTTGGTTTGGTTTGAAATGTATGAGTAAATGTAGGGTGGTATGGAGGTTTGAGAGCTTGGTTGAAGAAAAAAAAGAAGGAAGAAGGAAAAAAAGGGCATCTGAGAAGAGGGGGAAGCCTTTCATTTATATGATTCTCGTGGGATTCGCCTTCTACGCAATTTGCCCGATCTATGAACCTTATCTGAATGCCTTTGTTTCTTGGAGGCTTCAGGTGTCGGATGACCACCCATTTTTGTAAACATTGCCGCTATGAACCTTATTTTAATCACTCATGAGCGCTATGAACCTTATTTGACTGACTGTACAAAACACTAGCACGAACCTTGATCTAAAAACTGTCATATATCCACACTGTTGCCGTCCGTTCACGGCAGGAATAGCATGAACCTTGATCTAAGGAAAGGCAAATTTCACACTGTTGCCATAAGCTCATGATAGGAGTATCACGAACCTTGATCTAAGGAAAACTCTTACTCTCACACTGCTGCCATTGGCTTGTAGCCGGCACATACTTTATTATTATTTTGTTTTATTGTTTTCAAAAAGTTTCAAAGAGCTCAAATAAAAGTGCATTGCGACGAGGGCGAATTCTTACGCCATTACTATTATGTTTTCATGGGTAGGCAGTCATCTCTAAAGGCGGGAAAAGACGTAAAACTTCAAGTGGAATTTAGAATTACAATACGAAAAGAAGAGCTGCAGAAAAGCAATATCTGTACAATACTTTACATCTTATCATGGAGCGATACTGCTCGATATTGCTCCCTTGACGACAGCTCGAAGCAAGCTTCAAGTATACCAAAAATGCAAGGCACAGAGATTGTGTATATAGATAGTTCTTCTGTAGATGCATGTATTGAAACGATTCTTCTGGTAGGAATTATATGGACGGAGACAAAACTAAATTGCTATTTCTACATACGTCTTTGTAACTGATCGAATTAAATGTAACAGATAAAATGCAATTTAGACATCTAATTCAACTGAGCGAGCACAATTATATTGTTAGCAGCTAACTCAAGTTTAAAAGTCTGCAATCTTCTCTTTCAACTAGTTTTTGGGTTACTGACAGAGTTTTTTCATCGCAGAGATTCTTTGGGATGGTTGAACTGATATGCTTAAACGAGATCCTGAAGATTTGGCAAAAGCAGCAGAATCAAGCAGAGCAATCATTGTTAGCTTCTGTTTGCATTTAAATCGCACTCACTCTCATAAAACAAGTTGTGTTGGTTAATTCCAATATACAGCAAACTTAAAACCCGGCAGTATAAGGCTGTGAGTCGGATTTGCCATCCATTGTGATTTTTGTTCAATTTTACAGAGGTTCGCTGTTTACTCGATTTCCTAGTTTGGACAAGTCGTCGTTAACAGTTAAAGTGGGTCGACGGGTGTAAGCCGGCCACTAATGAGGCTCTCTCCACAAAATCAGAGCTCGCGGGGAAGACCCACTGTTTGGTTATTCTCCGGCTACTGTCTCACGCACTAAGCGCAGAGATATAGATCGTGTGTAACTGCTATCAGGTGTGGGGGTCTGTTCTTTGTCGAGGTATTCAAGATAACGGTGCACAAGATAAATAACAAGGCTGATTTTGATGGACGCTCGATACGGCACACAGTATAGAGAGGCTACGGCTATGACACAACCTCGACTCGTACCTGTAGCACAACGCAAAATGGCAACGTGACTGGCCATGTGACTGGCAACAATAGTTTTTTCCCTTGCCTCCTCGAGGGATTAGTAAGGGCTGTAGAGATTGGTCCGAGTATAAAAGCTTTCTTGAGGTCGCTCTTACCATTCACACCGGGCTACTAAAACGACTATCAAGCCCTAGGCCTAAACTCAAAGAGTAAAAGGAGCAAAGTAATTGTATTTCAAAGTATCGATATCGTGGTATAAAGAAGTCTACAAATAATAGTTTCGAGATAATTGACATAGAGAAGGGAATTCTCGATCGAAAATGCAAATCACACTATGCAGCATGTCTGGCTGGCTTTCTCCGAGGCTCGGCATACCATGCTCGATGAGAGATAAAAATTATCTTATAGTATTTGCATAATTTCTTGAGCCAATATAGATAGATGGTGTGTGATGTCAATATTCATACGGTCTCTCAGAATAGGTACATAGAGTACAGCTCAAACCCTTCTCTATGAGCAAACGCCTGAAACTTTATTGTAATACAATCCACATGACAGTAGAGTACATTGGCTTGGGCACCATTAGCTAAACTGCCATCATCTAGCAGTTACTCTTCTATACGCCACGATATGAATATGAGTACCACTATGTAGTAGTATACGTTGAGCAGCAGTACTTTGGCTAGACGACTCACCCAAACTGTACTTGCAGTATCTGTACTTTGTACTTGATACAGCAATCATCTCTGCCTCTTGGTAGAACTTAGAAACTTGGGAGGTGTATTATTTCTTTCCCACATACAAAAATTCAGTGAATCAATAAAGAGACCCAACGCAGTTCGCCCTTTTTGCAAGTTTCTTGTTATGATAAGTCATATATTAAATTAAAGATACAAAGTTCAGGATGACTGCCTCGTTCAGTTTAGGCCGGATTATTAAAATCACTGCAACTCACAGGTTGTCGAGTTTATTAGTGCTTCTATTCTACGGCACAAGACAAAACTCATCACCTTTCAATAGCATCTGAAAAAACACACAATGATGGCCAGTCATTGTGAAGGTAAAGTTGTACGCCACGCGCTAAACATACCACCTCACATAGCCGGAACTGACATAAAATTAATATGATGAAGAATTTTTATTTCCATTATTTTGATATATTAAAATAACGACTTATTCTGCCTCGATATTATCGTGTCTGAATGCGTTCATTATCTTTGCAAGAGTTCAAGAAAGTGAATAAGTAATCACTTTACGGGCAACTCGTCTAGGAAGAGTAAATATTTAAGTTGGCATATACAGTTTCATGAGCTAAAGATAAAAATGTCGTGGGCTGTCAAAGTACAAGCAGCTCAACGCACCCGGTTGAGCTTTCAATATAGCTTTATTTCAAACTTTTTGGGGCCAAATAATGCCTAAAGCAAGTCCGAACGACGACTAATCACGTCCTGATAGCCATATCTTTAATGGTATTGAATATGCACGGTTGTATTAAACTTAGTATAGAATATGAGTAAATATCATTTAAAGAGCTGCATATTGCACACATTCACTTGACTACCATCCGGGTTGTATCGTTTACTTGTCTTGCATATAAAACATAGGAAGAGAGAGTAGAGGCAACCGCAGCAAGGTTTCACTTGACTTGATAATTGCATACATCCAGTGTTGTCCAGCATCCAGTATGAACTGTCATCATGTAGCTATCAGCTGTGAATCGCTTGGTTCTGATTCGAGACAAACTTATTTACTTTTTTTCTATTTTATTTGTGCTAATTATTCACCAAAAAGTTCAAGGTCTGATAGATAACAAGTGTCAAGCTAAAACCTCAAACTCGCGGCATGTTGAAACAAATTTGCTTTGATAACCGTTACTTTATTAGGCTGTCCATGCTCAATAATGTGTTGGTGTCTCATATATGGCTCAATTACTGTAGCTTTCTTGTGTTCATCACTTTCATATTGTGCATTCCATCTTGTACTACTAATTTCAGGTCCGTCTTGAAAACATGCGGATCGGCCAGTCTTACTCTTCTACTATAACCCCATTTCGTCACTGCTATCTCGTGAAAAGGCTAAGCAGTTTTATTTTATTATTGGTTTTGATATGGCATACTGCTATCGTGCACAAGGATGTCATTCTAGCCTTGCATTAGATACTTTGTTACTTCGATGAGGCTTTCTTGGACCAACTGTGGTAGTTCAATGATAAAGAATAAATGTTCGTATAAAATATAAGTCCAGCGTCTTCATTATTACATTACTCCCATTCAAATCTCAGCAACTATTTAAATCTCCAGCTACTGTATCATATAAGGCTACTATTTTGTTCCTGGTCAGCATTATTCATTATTGCAGGCTTTCATTAGTCGATCACGAATAATAAATGAATGTAGACACTTCCAGGTGGTAAAGTTGTACTATTCATCAACAATGCTGCCTCTGGTATACATCAGCAGTAAATTTCAATACTTGTTGCATAAAGTGATCTGCGAGTAGAACTGCAGCTCACATCGTCTCGTCCCAAGGTGAGATCAATACTGTATCGACAAGCCATTCTTGTCACTGTAGGCGGATTCATTGAACTCATAGTTGTTTATCATCAACCACGCACATCTAAAATGTGCAATCATTTGTATCTACATACAAAGACTGTTATGATTGAATGTTTGTTGAGTTTAGCAGCTTTTTGTGTCTGATGCTGCTCCGGATCTCTCAGTCATGGACCTCAATTCTGGCGCCAGATTCCATCAAATAACACAAGGTCTTATAGTCTAGCGGTTAGGACACTGGATTCTGATTCCAGTAGCCCCGGTTCGATTCCGGGTAAGACCTGTTCAACGGTTAATTTTTTGGTCACTATGGTACTTTCTTAGTAGACTCTTTTTTGGCGTGATTTGTAGTATCGTGAGCTTTTTTTAGGTGCCCCCACATTAACTCGCTTTTTTTCCTTCCTTTTTCTTTTTTTGCACTTTGTTTCTCAACATCGCAACCCACATCATAAGCTGTGAATGGATCACCGCCAGACATTAAAACATCACATCAAGCGGTCTTATAGTCTAGCGGTTAGGACACTGGATTCTGATTCCAGTAGCCCCGGTTCGATTCCGGGTAAGACCTATTCAAGCGTCAATTTTTCGTCCCGGTGAAGCTTTACAGTGGCACAGCATGACTTGCAGCTGCTGTTACTATTTTTGTCGTGTTTAATAAGCCAGATTTTGCTGTTCAACTTTTTGTAGATATATGATATGTTCAGTTGCCATACCTTATTGTTTGAAGAAAGTTGGAATGCGTGGGCTAGTCTTCAAATATAAGACTGCTTGGTCAAGAACATATATGTATCTATTTTTTCTAGATTTATCTTGAGTAATTTTGATAAAATTACCTGTTTAGAAAGGAAACAATCACATTGCAATGTTTTGCGTATTTGTTATTAAACTTTATGAAGATGAGTCGATTCACAAGTAGCTGTTGTATTACTATAGAAATTTATTAACGTGATCCTACATAGTTGGGGTAAACATCTTATATCCCTGCAATATTGTGTTGTAATCCTGTTGTACCTAAACTCCCAATGGCTGTTTTTTCATAACTTGGTAACATCAACTATCATACCATGATGATGGGAGATTGGATGGTTCTTTCGAGTTGACGTTGCCTGTTTCATATCAATATCAAGTCTCAGGTGGTGCTGACTTTAGACTGGCTTTGCACCTGTTGGGGGCTATAAATAATCTTTATCTAACCATATATACAACAAAAAGCTCATTTAGTGCTGGCTCCAAAGTATGCTCTTGATAGATAATAGACAATCTCATTATTGACTGGCAGTTCCTACTATCTTACACATTTTAATTAGTTTGAAAATTAGCCGAACTACAAAAATAATTAGAAGACAATTTGCACATCTAGAAAATCGTTGGAATTATATATAGAAGTTTATAGTCACGACCTTGGTGAGATCGCCCGCGAGTTGACGTCGTCTCACAGCAGCCAAGGCTGTGTCGTCTAAGTTCCAAGTCTTGTTGAGCGTAGCCATTGGAGTGCAGAGGTACAGGCTGCTTCCGAGCCGTATTTCGCGTTTGCCAGTTAGTATTGACTCCTTTGGGATAATGATCTTTCAAACAATATGGTTTTGCACGAATCAGACTAGTGAGTACAGGTCTTACAGCTCGAGACCCCGGATGTGTTTCTCCTTGTTGTGTGTCACACCAAGACACGGGGAGACTTGATGCATGAATCATGTCCAGACTGTTCTCCTCATCTTGACATCTTGACATCTTGGCAGTCTGGGTCATCTGACTCAATATGCCGGCCAAATAAACGGCCAAACAAATTTCTACTACTATCAATCATGCTCTTTTCGTAATCTTAGATTGATATTAATGTACCATACAAATGTTGAGAGGAGCATATTTCAGTCTAGAGCATAACATTACAGATCATATTGTAAGCAAGTATGACTTCTGTGCCATGTTTATAAATAGGACATATCAAGCCTACCGGATAAATAGAACACTTGGCCAGCGGGTAATGTATCCGGCTGCATCAGTATTGGAGCCAACGCATAGATTTTGGCAGCAAACGGGGTATAAATTGGGGCTGGGAAGTTGTTCTGCCTTTTTATCTGATGTTTCTTTAAATCCGAAGCAATTATGAAAGCCGCGAAACCGGAGACTTGCATATATATCCGCGGTTTCGTGAACCCGGTGAACAATGGCGAAACGAGGCAAGAGAGTTTATGACCAGTTGAATCATTGCCGAGGAAGCTAAGGTGTGGGGAAGGAACTGAAGGGGACAAGGCCAAGCTCATATAACGAATATATATAAACCCGGGAGGTCCGGTACGACAGACAAAGTATTCCTTTCTTCAAGATATATATTTCACAAGCAAGGTTCTACAGTTGGTGTTATGCTCGTAGATAATCGACGACAACTGTAAAGTATCTGCTACCGTGGCCTCCCTTCAACATTGCCAGTATCCAACCGACGACGACGACGACAATGGCACGTCTTGCACCAGACTATGAAAAGGCTATCGCGCCGCAATTGGCGGCCGCAGCCAACGGACCCCCTCCTCCACCGCAGGATAACGTGATAGAGGCGCGCGCGGCTCTAAACGACTTTTTGACCGGCGCCTTTCAAAATCTAACAGTTCCCAAGGAGATTCTTCAGACCAAGTTCGACATCCATGTGCCTGCCACTAACAAGTCAGTCGCCGTCACGCGCTTTTCGACAGCAGAGCACACTACTGCTACCGGCCAACCGGCCGTCATCTATCTTCACCCAGGCGGTATGGTGAGTGCATCCGTCGAGCTGCTCGCGGCACCCATTGCCAACGAGACGGCACAGACAGGGGTCCAGCACTGGGCCGTCGACTACTCAAAGTCGCCCGAAGTTGCGGCACCCGTTGCACTCGAAGAGACATATGCTGTGCTACAGTGGCTGTCCTCCCATGCCACCGAGTATGGTATCGACAATACGCGGATCGGTGTGGCCGGGTCTTCGGCCGGCGGCGGACTGACTGCCGGTATCGGCTTGCTGGCACGCGATCGCGGATTTTCGCCGCCGATTGCCAAGCTGATCATGATCTACCCCATGCTCGACGACCGTACCGTGCAGACACACCCGCCCAAGGGGGCACGCCATGCAGGTGCCAACGTGACCGACGACGACTGGGACGTGCGGCCCTATTTGCTCTGGACCTGCGAGCAAAACGCCCTGGCATGGGCAGCCTACCTGGGCGTGGGCAACCCCTTGACGGACGACCCCTTGACGAGCGCGGCCAACTTGGCCAAGGCCAACGCCATTGGGTCGGGTCCGGGCACTGGAACCACGGCGGCATATGCCATTCCGGCGCGGGCGTCAACACTTGTTGGCCTACCTAGCTCGTACATTGACATTGGCAGTCTGGATTTATTTGCAGAGGAAGCTGTGCACTTTGCAACGCGGCTGGTGCGGGACAAGGTCGAGTTGGACTTGCACGTCTTTAGCGGTGTGCCGCACGGCTTCGATATCGTACCAGCGACGAATGCAGCACGGACGGCCGTTGAGCAGCGCCGGGTTGCCTTTAACAGTTTTTAGTTTCTGATCTTTTGATCATACTGTTTGATGTTTTCACCAAATAAAGAACCCCCCAAAATACAATACTGATTCTGATGCATTCACATGTTAGCTGTTGCGTGTTGTGCCATCGAAACACTGTGTAGATACTGACTAAGCAGCCAAGACTGTACCCGGATTGTAACCGTTCACACCTTGGCATGTCATGGCATATCTAGCCGTGGTACGGTGACAACCGAAAGGTGAAGAAGGCAACAAGGCGAAGCCACAGAGTGACATCGCTGAAGCAGCAAAGGGTGCTATAGACGATGGGCCGGCCTAGATTAGGTCCAAATCAGCTCACTTTGCGTCTGCTTGCGTGTAGATGTAGATATACTCTCTCTGCAACTGTGTAGATGTAGCAGACTGGATGCGCATACACTCACACTGGCAAATAAAGAAACAACAACACAAGACGGGCGGTGAGCACCAGTCTTGTGCAGGTATGCAGGGAAACACACTAGACCAAGTTATGAACAGGTTATTCCCATTAAGAAATATGTTTATCAGGGTCTGACACGGGTAGTACACGGGTTGTACTCGGGTTGTACTCGGATTGTACACGGGCTCGGCGGGGGTTGTCTCCACTGTAATTTGCAAGAGTACTAAGTAGGAGGGGTTGTGAGATGTCCAAAATAAATAAGTAATAAGGAGACGAGTACAGTAGTGGTTGTCTTGTCACAAAGAGTTGCAATAAATAAACAATTTTAAAATAATAATAATAATAACAATGCAAATCGGTGAGAATAAACAAGGCAGATAGTCCCGATAGCGTATCGCCAAAGTCGCTACTGGCGAGCCCGACGTCTACTATGTAAATGCCTGATATTCTCACATGTGTTTTGTGCAAGGTCAAAGAACAACAGGCAGCACAGTGTGTCTCAGTACCCCTTCTCCCTGGTACACTGGTACAACTGATACACACGCTGGGTACAGTACGGACACGGCGAAACATTCATCTAGCATCGGTAGCCACCGCCAGCCTATCATAACAGACAGTCGGCTTAGACTCTGACCCGAATGAGACCGAGCCAACGCCCAACCCGTCAAGCCCGTTATCTTTTCCGTTTCCGTCAAATTCTCCGAGCAAAGAAACAGCCGGATTGCTTCTCTGCTTCTCTGCCTATTAGTAAAAAGCCGTACTTTTGTCTTGATTTTGCTTATTCTCGATTCGCAGATTCTACGGTTTCTTCAGATTATTCTACGCCACGTTCTTCCGTTTCATCAGCCCATTTGCTGCCGCGGCTGCTCTATCTTCTTGTCCTTCTTTGTCTACTGTTTGTTCAACGCCTCCCAAGGAATGGTCCCCGACTCCCCTGGTCTCCTCGGTCCGTATTAACCAAATTACTAAACTACCAACGGCCAACTGATTTCATCATCTCGATCTTCCTTCTTCTCGCTGCTCAGCATCGGCTTTTTGTAGTTGTTCTTTAGTGACAGTGAATTGATTATTCTGTTTCTCCTTACTACCACTTCTCCGTATCTCTTTGAAGTATCTCCTATTCTCCTCTATTCTCCCCCTCGCTCAATCCTTTTGTCGCCAAGGCGATCGACGTCATAGGCAAAACCTTGTGCCTGGATCTACGGGCCCCATTCTTATGTATAGCTCCACTTTTCCGTACTCTTCTTCGGCCTCACTATCACTGTGTTTTCAGAATACTGTCGTATGATTGGCCCAAAATAACGTAGTCGTTCCTTCTCTCACCATAGTCGCCCTCCCTCTCACAATCTTCCGCACCTCCTTTGGCAGTTCGTTTCTCCCCTTTCCCAGCACCCACTTATTCATCCCTGCTCTCTTCTCCAATTGGCCAATATCGATATTCATTATCGTAGCAGTTTTGCACTCCGACCCCGCCAGTCCTCTTTTGGCCTTGTTTGGTTCTAGCATATCTTAATCCTCCCTAAGACCCTAACCAGTGAGAATCATGCCAGTGCGGTAGCCATATCATCATGCATGTACCTTGCCGCCTCTTCGCTGCCATTTTCGCCCTTTCTCTTTATGCACTACATGTACCACATGCATCCTAGCGGCCTTGCATTGATACTGTACTCGACTTATCTACACGTCAATTGTCGACACGTCGGAGAGGCTATGGCGCTCCGTACATGGACTCCATAAAAGACTCCATCCTCCAAAAAGCAGCCAGTAGCAAGTGCTGCAGTGTCAAGCAGTCTCACCATGCTTCCCAGTTTCGTCGCAGAGGCATAGGTTCCACAGTTGACGAGGTAGTTGTTTGTTGTTTGTTGTTTGTGCTTGTGCATGTGCATGCAGCTGTCTGTTGTAGTGAATGGTGCAGCAAATGTAATGCAAATGCAAACTCCTAAAGTACTTCATGATGAAAAGGGAAAAACTAATAAAATACGACAGATAAAAAAGAACAAAAGATCAAAAAGATCAACAAACACGGACTGTCTCTGCGAATCACCTTGCATGTGTTTTGTGTTTTACTTTTTTTCCCAACTTTCTTTTGATTTTCCTGTTTCTACTGTCTCGTTTGCCGCTCAAACATGTGCTGTAATCTGCATGCTGCCACGCTACATTCCTGTATCCTGGAAATCCGTGCATCTATGCATGTATCCCGTTCAGATACCTGTTATCGACGTGTTATTAACAAGGGACAGCATATTATAAAATATTGGTAGCACATAACAGCCAGCTCTCATTGGTTTTGAATGCTCGTCCAAATATTCGCCATTGTCTTCGGCGTTGTGCATCTCGGGTCACATCACTACATGATCCTTTATTCGCTACGTGTATGTTACTTGTCACAGCGAGCCACACACGCCTCCTTGTCTTCAGCCTTCCTCCCTTTGTGCCTACCTGTCTATTCCCCTTGCTGACCCCCGGCGCCGTTGTCACATCGGTACCCGCACCGGGCGTCTCACTGGGCGGAACCGGGCTTAGTCCCTTTGAATTACTTTATTGCGCCTTAGCTCTTGACTCTTACATCTTTATCATACTCGACTTAATAGCCACCTAGCTACTTTGATACTTTGATACTTTGACTTGCGATTTACAAGAGTTTCAACACTCATGCAATACGTGTACCCGTATTGATAAGAGAATTAAAAGGACGCAAACAAATCTTACGTTGTATTTTCTCTGTATCTTCTATTGTATCCCCTCCATAATGCTGATGCTATGATCGACCACGTTGCAGTGCCGCCATGTGTAAATCAAAACAAAGGATGCCTCCATCCATCCTCTCCTCACCTTTTCTTTCGCATTTTTCATCATTTTTCATCCTCCTCGAGCATCACATCTTTGCCGGTGGCTGCTTCTGCCGCCGCACATCATCCTCTAATCTTGTAATATCCCGTCTTTGATGCAGCCTTTCCTTGCTCTTCTTGTTGCAAATCAGCTTTTCAACTTTTATCTCTTCATCTTCCCGATTGTATTCTTTATTTCCATGTTCACGTCTTGCTATCGTTCTTGTTCTCAGTTTCTGAATTTCAACTTCGTATTACTTTGTAGACTACCTTAACCTCGTAAACCTGCTCCTTAATCACTCCATCCGCTCATCATACAGCCCCTCTTTGTTCTTTTGCAATTTTCCACTTTTGTCTTTATTCTACCGTGTCTATCATCTGCAATCTCTCCGCCCTTCTCACCACCTTTCAGACGTCATCATTCCTGTGTACGGGGTACGGAGTAGAGTGAATTAACGAAGAAGTTAAAAGCAAAGAAGCTAAAAGAGAGGTGGTGAATTAACATCATCAAAATTATCTACCTCGCCGTTGATTTTGAGGCTTTTTTAATTTAAAAAAAGAGAATATTGTCAATCCAATTCCTGTTTTCTACCCGAGCCTTACCGCTTGTACCTTTTCTTCATTTTAAGGCTTCATTCTTAATGAATGTTATCATATTGCTGGTCCCTTATTTGCCCATATATTTTGATCTCCAGACCTAAGCATTTCAGCCACCAAACACCCTGCAAGTAGATACAGATGATGGCCTATCCTGCAACTGGAAAACTAGAGAACTAGAGATAGTGCCTCTCTAAACGAGATACTCCGTCGGCCTTGTGCCGGATACACCGAGCGTTCTATCATACTGTAGGACCCTGAACGCCGAGGAAATGAAACACTATTAATCAAATAAATCAAGCAAATTGACCGATAATCACTATCCATCGCTGTAAATAAGGGGAAATATTATTAGAAGGACTGCCTGTAGAAGAACCACCCGCTGTTACTTGTCCGGCACTCTTACCGTCAGATTCCCATGTGAATCTACGTCTTGTGCAAGACACTACCGTGATTGTTATCCTCTCTGACCTCTCTCGCACAGCTTGGCCCTCAGTCTCACAACGTCAACGTCCACAACGTTGACCCAACCCAACGCAGCCCAAGCCAATGCAGCCCACCTGTCTGTCTCACCCGTCTCGTCCCTGCTTCTCTAGCTCCTCTAGACGCCATTTACATCATCGTGCACGGAGTGCGCCGCTCTTTGCTCTCAATTGATTACTATCGCACCTCCCGACTCCGTAATCTGTATGGCACAACGTATGCACGACCCGCACTCCTACTCCTCCTACCCAGTACACAACAGCAGCCCGCTCCACGTTCCTTAGGCCGCGGGCTCCGTATTGCATTAAAAACGACGAAAATGCAACAGCAATGACGCACTGGGCCCCGTTTGTCGTTGAGTGAGCCGCCGCCATGCCCTCCCAATCGAAAGTTTTAGTTACTATCTCAAGGTAGTGAGAAAAAGATATCTTACATGATACCCGCTGTCTGCCTTTGCTGCTCCCTTTGTTGGCAGTCGTTGGCATTTGGCACCATCCTGCTCGCCTCTAGTATCCACAGTAGACCCATTATTAAGACCCTCTTTTTTTACGAGACTTTTTCTTCTTTCTTTCCATAGTATTCTGTTTTTTGAACGATTTTTCTCTTTGCTTTTTTCTTCTTTGACCGTTTTTTCCTTTTAACGATTAAACTATTTATTTCCGTGAATTTATCTTTGATTTGTTATTAACATAAACGATATTGAGGCTTGTACAACAGTGGGTCCAAGCACGGTCGTACTTGCAGAAATAGGTAGAATATTCACATATCACACTGCGTACAGACAGTGTCGATTACATCAACAGCCACGTTCTTATACCATGTACCTTGTCACCAAATTACAGTGGTACAGTACATTGATGTGACAGCCTTCCGAACGACCACGCCGGCCGCCAGGCGATTCCAAGGCTCTATCCACAAGTATCCCGGTCCTCGATGGCGACTATATTCCAATGTATCAAGTACTCGTACCCTGTAGAGGTCCCTTGGTCCCTTTCTCACTGCATTGCCGCTTGCCTCTTGTGAACAAAGCTGAGATGGCCGCCTAGGGAGTCCCAGTTTCAGATCTCACCACTAGACTTCTCTAGCTCTATCTACGGTTTTCTTATTCCATATTTGGCAACTACGTATCTACGTATCTCGAGTGGTGAGTCTCCTTGGGCTTGATCCTCTCGAGATCTCATGTATATAAAGGCCCCTTGCCTAGCTGCTTCTCTATCGACACATTCCTCTCTTATCATCATCATCTTATCCGTCTGTGACGCACTCAAGTTAACTGGTTAACTTATATATATCTTCCTCGCCCTCACTACTTTATCTCAACTCTACCCTTCACTCATCAACACACTTCAACACTCCTTCAACTCTTTATCACATACTTTCTTTCTTAACTCACATCCACACATCATGTCTGCCAGACTTCAGAGACCTGCTCCCCCTTGCCGGACTGTGTCCGCAAGCAGCTTTGCCGAGACCTTCGACATTGCTCGCCGCAATCTTGAGGACCAGCTGCACCAGGAGGAGAACGACAGTGAGCTCGACGACGAGCCCATCTCCCCCGACCTGAACGCAACTGCCAACCCCACACCCACTCTCTCCTCCTCAAATACTCTCACACCCGCCGCTGGCCTGTCTGGTCCCCCGACAGAAGTTGCTACTCCCCGCAATGTCGAGGACGAGACTGTTGCCGACAACTTTGCCTTTGCCTTTGACATTGACGGTGTCCTGGTCCGCGGTGGTAACCCCATCCCTGAGGCCATTGATGCCATGAAGATGCTCAACGGCGAGAACGAGTACGGCATTCGCGTTCCCTACATCTTCCTGACCAACGGTGGCGGCAAGACTGAGGCCGAGCGCTGCGGCGACCTGTCCAAGCAGCTCGAGCTCGAGGTCAGCCCTGGTCAGTTCATCTGCGGCCACACTCCCATGCGGGAACTGGTCGACAAGTACCGCGGCGCCGTCCTGGTCGTCGGTGGTGAGGGCGAGAAGTGCCGCCTTGTCGCCGAGGGATACGGATTCAAGGACGTCATCACCCCCGGTGACATTATCAAGGCCAACTCGCACGTCGCCCCCTTCCGCAAGCTGACCGAGGCCGAGCACGCCAACTCGCGCGATCTGCTCGAGCGCGGTGCTCTGTCCGACATTGTCATCGAGGCCGTGTTTGTCTTTGCCGACAGCCGCGACTGGGCTTCGGATCTGCAGATCATTCTGGACATTGCCATGTCCAAGGGCGGCCGTCTCGAGACCCGCTCCGAGACTTTCGATGAGGGCCCGCCGATCTACTTCTCGCACAGCGACATTGTTTGGTCCGCTGCCCACGAGCACGTCCGTCTGGGCATGGGTGCCCTCCGCCGCATCGTCGAGACTGTCTTCTCCGACGTCACTGGCGGCAAGGAGCTGATTACGCACGCTTTCGGCAAGCCCCAGGTCGGTACCTTTGAGTTCGCCACGCGCCTGCTGCAAAAGTGGCGCGCAACACAGCACGGCCTCGTCGACTCGCGCCCGCCCGAGACCGTCTACTTTGTCGGCGACACTCCCGAGTCTGACGTCCGCGGCACCAACGCCATGGACGCCAAGTCTGACAACGAGTGGTACTCCATTCTGGTCAAGACCGGTGTCTACGAGGAGGGCACCGAGCCTGCCTACAAGCCGCGCGCTACTGTCAACACCGTGCTGGACGCCGTCCGCCACGGTATCGAGCGCGAGATGACGCGCCGCCGCGCACGCCAGGCCAAGATGGGTCTGCACCAGCACAACCAGAACACCATCATTGAGAAGCTGGCCGGCATTGAGATCAATGAGCCCACCTCGCCTGTGCGCTAAGCTGTCTCTTGTGTATCTGATTTGATTTGAGTTTTTACCATTTCTTTGTTCACACTTCACTTCTTTCGTCTATGACGACCTTTTTTTTGTTTTCCTTTTTCTACTTTTCTACTTTTACTGCACTTTTAGCACGGGCATTGGGATATTGCAATTGCAACTGGATTTAAAATTGGTCACATAGTGATGGCCGATATGACCACATTGATACCACTCCGGCGCCTTCATACGCCCGGATTACATTTACACTTATATAGAACTTGATGTCTTTTGGCGCAAGTTTCACGATTCAGAATTCAGAATGGATTATTTTTCAACTATCATTTTTTTTTAAATGCATGCCTTAAATATGAGACAATTGACAGCTCGACTGTGTGGGTTACAGTCGGGCTAAGTAACACAACCATTGTTACCCACCACGATGCAAGACACACGATGGCTTGAACCGGTAGCAGGCGGCCAGCGACATGGCCGCTGACTAATATTTTAGGGACCCATCAACGTGCCCGGCTGAGCTCTGGTGAGGAGCACTTTAAGCACATTGGATCAAAAGCTGCCAACAACAGTATAATACAAGTCAAGCCTGGTGAGCGGCAACGGGCAAAAGCACCGAAAGTACGCACTGGCTGTCGAACTTGCAAGTAAGTGGCCCAGTTGCACCCTTCCGTCGGTGTGGCGCATGTGCATGATGATCTTTGATGTTCGTACGGGCACGAGTGGTTATTCAGGAAAACTAAACGACAAGCGTCGGTGGTTTAGTGGTAAAATCTGTCGTTGCCATCGACAGGCCCCGGGTTCGATTCCCGGCCGACGCATTTCTTTTTGCCGTTTTAAGCTTTATATCTACTCTTCTTTTCTTCTTTTGCTAGTAAACTATCACTAGTATAGACGACAAAATCTTATTCGCCCCTTTTGACCGTCCCTCCCACCTTGGTGCGTGAGTTCTCGTGCAGCCAAAGGAACGTCTCCAGCAGCATGCATCCGAGAAAGCCCTTGACCAAAACCCAGGCCGAGTAGCCAGACTTGCCCAGGGGACTGACATAGTTGACACGCATGGCTTCTTTGCCGAGCAGGTAGACAATCTTGGACTGGTTGGCAGCACGCAGCGACGCCTGGCTTTCTTGCTACCTGGGAATCAGGTCATTAGCAATGGGTCCGGTGCAGGGGCTCCTCGGCATAACCATGGCGCAGAATGACAGTGTAGCAGCTGGGCAGAAGCAAATTATTTTCTTTCTGGCAGTTTTGGTCCTTATCGGCCGAGGAAGACAAGCGCTGGCAGCGTCTGGTCACAGTGTAGCAATCGTCAGCCGACACTGTCGGGACATCTAGGGAACGCATGTGAAGAAAGACCAGCACGGCCGGACGTGCAGCAAACTCGAGCAAGATCTGGGTAAAACAGGGCGGCGGCCGAACGGGATCGCCCAGCTTATCGAAAAAGATGCCAATACCGGGCACAGTCGACACAGGCGTGGCCATATTAGCCATGGACGTCTCGACCGGCACGTGCTTGGCCTTCACAGCAGTCCATTGGGCCTCTTTACCAAAGCACCAGAGCACAAAGATGGACGGCAGCAAAAAGGCCATCAGCAGCGTGAACCAGGCACCGTCGGGCACCTTGGTGAGGGCAGCCGACAGGAACGTACCGTCTATCAGGGCAAAAGCTGTAAAGATGGGCAGCACAGCATAGACAGGCTGTGCCAGTGGCGTCCATGGAGATATTGGCGGCCTGGCCAATGTAAGCCAGAAGACCGCCCAAACTACGCCAGCCATCACGGCCGTTGTGGACAAGGTACATGATGGCATAGTGGGGGCTAAACGCCTTGAGCACGGAGTGATCAAACATAGCCAAGTTGCACATGCCACAGGCCAGGTTGAACAACAGCCAGACGATAACAATGGGAGCAAAGGCCGTACCCAGACGCGAGGTACCAAAGGGCTGGATGAGCAACAAGAAGACCAGGATAGCACTCGAGATGCCCACAATGGCCGACGTGCCCAGGTCCGGGCGCACTACAGTGATGCCCTGGATGGCACCCAGCACAGACTGCGCAGGCGTCAGCACACCATCGGCCATGACCATGGACACGCCCAGAATGCCGACCAGTTTGAGTATAGTCTGGCTGACGGGCGAGTTCTCGAGGAAGCGGCGCAGGCTGCGCGACGTAGGCATCATGTCGCCGGTCAGGTAGCGCTGCATGGGGAGGCCATCACTCTTGGCAGAGTAGGACGACGTCTTGCTGATACGCGCATATCTCGCGAGGAGACTGTACAGTGCAAAGGTACCGCCCTGGCCGTCGTCATCGGCGAGTAGTACAATGCAGACGTATTTGACCGAGACAATCAGCGTGAGTGACAGGATGATAATGGACAGGGCGCCCACGAGATCGTCCCACGAGGGGTGCGAAGTAAAGGTCGAGGAGTAGACGTACAGCGGTGACGTGCCAATGTCACCATAGAGATACATACTTACTTCCGGGAGCCATGCTCAAGGTCATCGCGGTTGTCATCGCACTCTGGGAGAGAAGCGGCATCATGCAGGACGGCGGACTTTTCGTCTACAGCTGCGTCCACGTCAGGCTAGACGGGCTCTGCAAAGCGAACGGTAGTCGATCCTTGGACAGACGCCATGGTGTCTGCTTTGTCTGCCTCGTTTGAAGATGTCTTTTCTTTTTTCCCCCTCTTGTAATTGTTATCTCGTAAGAAGTATTTCCAGACTCGGGATGTCTGTCGACACGGCAGTTGTAGAACACGAGCGAGACGATAGAAAATGCCTCTCGCAAAGCTCAAAGCAGACAAGACGAGCGAGCCGAAAACCTGAATTTGACCAAAGCAGATCAACGGAAACGCGATCAAAGGGGAGTGTGAAAGTGTCTCAAGCAGCAAGAATGAACAGGAGGGAGTGAGGAAGAGACCGGTGATATACGAGCTTCTCCTCGGGCAGCAGAGTATATAAGCACAGAGTAGACATTGCGATATATACTCGCTTTTCGGCGCGAGTTTGCACTTTGCACAAGTCTTTTTCTTGCCAGAGACTTTTCAGTGCTCATTTCTCTTATCGCGAGATGGCCATTTGCCAGTTTAGAGTAGAAATATAGTCCACGTCTGCACTCTGCCCTTGTGTCGTGGCATGTGTTTGTGGCATGTATAGAGACTTGCGATTTACTATATTTCGCAGCACTGGCCTTTGTCCTTGACACCTCGGGGGAGCTGCGAGCAGCTGTTCTTATTTGGGATAGATACACTTACGACATTCCGACAGACACGTTCGTACAGAGTCAAGCTCAAAGGAGGGGGGTGCACCGGTACGTTGGCTGGCGGTACGCCATGTTCAGGCAAAGGCCATGAGCAATAATTCATTTCATGTGAGCTTACGGTATGCGAGTGGAAGATCTGAGAGGCAGGCATGCAGGCAGAGAAGACGTGAAGACCTTTGTCTTGATCACAAAATCTTGTTTTCTCTAAAGTCGGGAAAATCCCTCCTATATTCTTCTGAATTTAGCCCCTGACATGCCCTGGCGGCAGTGCTAATGTCATCTGGATGTGGCCTAGCGAGGTCGTCTCACCAGTAGGAAGTAGTCAAGAAGTAGTCGAAAATGGGGGGTAAAGTCTAAAGTCAGGGGGATTTAACGGGGCCATAGGGGGTGTGAACTTGTCATACCAGCAGAAATGCACGTTTAGGCGGCCTCCGGTGACCTTCCAGGAGGGGTGAGTGTTCCCTTTACAGGTGATGTATCTTATGAGCGAATATTGCATCCAAACAGATTGCTCGGATAAGGCCAGTCAGGTCTTTGTTTTCATTTTGTGCCTGGCGAGCCTGGTCTTTGTCTGCCACTGTCAGCTTCCATCTTCGGATCAGTACCTGTTGCCCGCTCCAGTTTCTCTACCATTTTCCCAGCCCCTTTTCTTCTCATTTCCCGTTGTCCTAGCCTGCGATATTTTCTTTAATTCTCATATGAGAATATCCAAAAATTCACAAAACCCAACTTCAGCCAGTGTAGATAACTGGTGACATTCCTATCGATGGCCGGGCAAGTCGGCTTTACACATTTGAATTATGTATTTAAAATCGGCTGAATATGTGGCCGTCCTGTCTTGAAAGATTTGCTGTGATGACGTACATGTGGTCAGCAGCACAGCATGTCGCGCCAGCGGCAGTTTGCAGCGTCAATGTAGGAAGGTTGTTCTGCTGGGTATCTTGTGAGATTATTTTAAATAATAAACAGTGTTATCAATAGAAACGGCGTTGGCAATGCCATCAAGCAATCGCCATTCAACCAAGGCAGAGCCACGAGAGCCCAAGCCCACGGGAAGAGCAAAGACGTCGAGACCATGTGCATACCCCTCGGCTCTACCCGACTAGTTCTCGATGGTGCCCATGATCGTCGCTGTTATACGTGTATAAACGCACTTTGAGCTGGAGTAGCGTCTTGGGTCAAGCTTGTCACGATATAAACGGCCTGTTAGCGGTTGAGTAGTGTAGAGGTAAATACACTTGGCATCGGTGTATATTGATTGGGTGTTCGGGTATAGGATGGGCATAGTATTCCGACATTTAAACCCATCGTGTCAATATAGATGTGTTATATTCTGCAAAGGACAACATCAAAGCTATCACTTGTTCATATCTATATTGTTCCATCAAACCGACTGTAAACTAGAGGGTAAATTGGCCTCTCATACTTTTCGACTAATCCAATTCAACTGGCTGTAATGTGGTTGATCACCACTAACGTTGAACCACTTCACTCAAAATATAATATATGCATTGCAGCGTCAGACATGCTTTTGTAGAAGTTTTTTTTTAATCATCTATCAAATATAGGCTCCAAGAGCTAGGAGGGCCGGCCAGTTGTTCCAAACCCGCCCGAGAGAAAAAAGAAGTAAACGGAAGTACGTGAATTGTTGCCAGGCGACTTGGTCCAGTGGAAGTGGTGTGTTGTTACTCTCTATAAACTTTAGGAGAGAGACCACTCTAGACTGCCATCGTCCCGTCTTGATTAGGTTGTAGTGGTATAGATTGTGAAAATGAGAGGTAGGAATTCATAACGCTGCAGTATCAATCAAGACATCTACAGACCCTTGGCGGCCGCATCCAGGTGGACACCGGCAGTGTCAAAGGGGACAACGTTGCCGTTTGCGTCGCTCATGGCCGGTGCGTTGGCGTCGACCGAGCTCTGGCGCTTGACGAAAGCTGTTTTGTTAGAACTGTAGATACTATATCGTAGAGAAGAGGGAGGACGCGAGAGACATACCCTGATGGTTCTGGAAGGGCACAGCCAAGGCGACAGAGACAGAGACGAGAGCGGAGATGCAGAAAGCGAGCTTCATTTTGGCGGTTTGGTTTGGGGTGGTTCAGCTAGCTGATGGAAAGAATTTTGAATTTGGTAGATGAAGAAAAAAAAAAAAAGGTCGACCGGCGACAGTTGTGAAAAGTAGTTGAAAGGGTTGAAGATGGAAGTGAAGATGAGAAGAAAGAAGGGAAGAGAACAACAAAAAAAAAAGATGACAAGGACGTCTGTATTTGTATTGCATCAACGCCAAGATAGTAGACCAAAGGGATCGCCTAGCTGAAGAGGTCCGGGTTTCATAGCTTCGGGATCTAGGTAAAGGGGAGTCGAGAGGCATCAAAAGAGCAAGGCAACAAGGAAACAAGGTAGGATGGCGATCAGGGATGCCCGACAGAAAGGAGAGCAAGACAGCACAGCAGCATAACAAAAATAGCAGGGGGTTGTACTGTGGACCCCATAGAACGAGATGACTTTTATATTGACTATCGATAGTAAGGAGACGAGTATCAAGGAGAATGGGTGCGGAGCATGCTACGGAGCAAGTAGAGCAGGAGTCGTGATGGATCCCATAAAGCTTGTTTACTATGGATGGGTCACCAAGGTGCCCAAGGCGCGGCCAGTTCCAGACCTTTACTGAGTATTGTTCTAATATGCTACCATAAAGCTGTGCCGTCTCCTTGATAGTGGACTGTAGTGGCTATGTTTACTACCTGTTTAATATTTCGGTCATGTTTGGACGAAGTTTGACGTTGCTGACCGCACATTTCTACACCTACTACAGCACGACGCGACGTGGGGCTCCAAATATGAAATATGCAGGGACTGCCTACGGGGTATGAAGCTTGGGACATGGAATGGCACCGTTGGATAGGCCGAGACAGCCGCTTTATCAGAGATGTGGAGGCTCTTGGAGGCTCTTGGAGGCTCTTCAGGCATGGCCAGGGCAGAGACCAGGAGGCAGGAATTGGGTCGGGCAGTCCAGTATCCGTGTTCTAGTCTCTTGGCACAAGCTTTATTCTGAAACGTGTGATATACTGGTAGATGGATAGCAACAACAGCATTGTGCCGTATCTGAATATTGACGTGAGAAATGGTTTCTTGCCTCTTGATGATTCTGTCCTGTTGAGTGTATTTCAGCGGTCCGTGGCGCGTTTAGATGTTTTGAATTCAACGCCTCGAGTATGTGCAGCAATACTGGAAGTCATATCTTGTCCAGCTCTCTACTCACTATCTACTAGAATCACCAATCAATAATATCCAGCATTTACTTCTGCTCAACCACAACTCACATTTCAGCCGGCAAGCTGAAACACGCTTGACGGCTGCCAGTGTAAATTTTCAGGTGTATTCGTATTTGTGTTCGGTCAGTACTCTGTACATAATTGAGTAACAGCAAATGTAGATATAATAACAATAACATGATGGAATACCTGTGTAGACATCCCCACGTCGATCACACACGCTCGAGCCAAATATATCAGGAAATCAGATGCAACCTCTGTGAGGCAGGGCATAGAAGGGCATAAAAGGGCAGGCACAGCACGCTATTACCCTGTAACTAAGAGTGACAGAGCCCAGCAGGCAAAAGCTTGGCTTCAGTGCTCCGCTGGCGGCTACAGAGACAGTGGGTCTCGTTTCAGGTTACAAAAGCTAGAAAGTCCTATTCGTAGGTGTCTTACAGTTACCCCAGCCCAGCCCCGGCTGCCAGACTGCCGTGTTCCAGACTGCCCCGTCGTCTGTACTGCCAGAGCCACTTTATTACTTTCAGGGCCAGCCAGTTCTCCAGTTCTCCAGTCGACTCGCTCCAGGCTCCAGAGACTCCACGACCCTGATTCTCGATTCTTCAAAACAGACGTAAATAGTTAAAAACGAAACGAATACGGCGCATACATCTCAACATATCTCAAGATAATTCAAGACCGGATGCCAAGACCTGAGACGGTTTTGGATGTCCTTGATGGAGAAAAAGTTTATTTTAAGTATTTGAGTTTATTAGGACTCGTTTACTAGCGAGGGCTGACATAATTGGGGCTGATGTACTCAAAGCATTTTCTACTATTTTTCATGTTGAATTAAAACGAAATTCCTTTTTTTGTTTTCAAGACAATACAGATTGCTAAAGAAAATAAATTAAAAACAAGGAAATATTATATTCTGTATTTTATTCTGTATTTTATTCTCAAGTTTTCAATTTTCAATTATCATATTTGGAATTTAGAATTAAGAATTTAGCAATTAAATTTATGTTCTTGAAGCAAAACAAAACCACATTTATATACATCATTACTAACATCAAGGTCACTATATTCAAAATCATCGACAAATCTACACAATACCAAAACAAGAGTAACAATTAAACCTTATTGAAAGCTAGATACAATGCTATACTCGGACTTTTAACCGTACGCCGTGATAATGAACAAAATACAAAATACAGGATGCAAAATGCAAAATCTAAAGATCTCAGTGACCAGATCATCTACTCTTCATCCTCGGCCTCAGCCTTGGCCTTCTTCTCCTTCTTTTCCTTCTTCTCTTTCTTCTCTTTCTTCTCTTTCTTCTCTTTCTTCTCTTTCTTCTCCTTCTTCTCAGACTTGTCCTTCTTTTCAGACTTGTCCTTCTTTTCCTTCTTCTCCATCTTCTCCTTCTTCTCGGCCTTCGCCTCAGGGGCATCGGCCATCTCAACCTCGGCAGTCTCAACAGGAACAGCAACCTTTGCAGTGACCTCCTCAGCAGCCTCGACAGCATGGTCAGTCTCAGCCTGTTCCACGGGGTTCACCCGTCTCAGACGCCATGCATCACGCACACTATCGTCCTTGAGCGTAGGCGCCGTCGATATCTTTAGGCCCTCGGGCTCGCCTGCCTTGGCAAACTGCACCCAGTCGCCACGCCGGCGACGCCACAGGTCACCCTTCCATGCACGCCACACAGACCGGCCTGCCCAGCTCTCGCGCAGCTCGTCCTCGTGGGCCGCCAGCTGCGACATGAGCGAGTCCTTGAGATGGAACGGCAGCGACAGTTCGGCGGTGGGCTGCGGGGGAGCGTTCTTGGGGAACTTGTCCTTGTCGTTGTCCTGTCCGGGAGCCACCTTTTGCGGCCGCGGCTTGACCTCGGTACGCGACGGCGTGAGAACAATGGCCTCGAGAACAATGTGCGCCTCGGACGAGAGCGCGAGCTTTATGCAGCTGGGCACAAGGCTGGCGACCAGCTGCTTGTTGAGGGGCACGCGGGCTTGGTTGCCACGCAGCGACGGGGTCGACTGCAGCGCCGCGACCACGACGCGCGAGCCGGCCGATGAGCGCAGAGCCAGCTCCGCGAGCTGTTCCTTGGACAGATCAGCCAGAGCGGCCTGCACCGCAGCGGCGGGGCCGCCGGGGATGGCAAGCATCGCCGACATGAGGTGGCACGCGTGCGCCAGGCGGGGGTCTGCTCTCGGCTTCTCGTCGCCATTGGCGTTGCTGGCAGGGGGCTTGTCCTGCACAGACGAGTCCTCGCCCAGACACAGCTTGGTGATGAGCTTGCCGGGTGCGAGCCGACCGCCGCCGACCGCTGTCTGCAGCGCGTTGACCAGGTTCTGCACCGTCATGTTGTCAACGCTGCGCGCGGCACAGCGCTCAAATAGCGTGCGCAGCACATTGAAGCGGCCGCGGTCGATAATCTGGGCAATCAGGGGCGACGGTGCACTGATGCGGCCGCCGGTAGGGCCCTTGGACTCGGCGTCGGGGCTGGGCAGGCACTGGTTCTGAATGACGCTGGTGAGATCGTCTTTGCCGAGACGCTCGAGCACGCGCATGGCCGGGTAGCAGGCAATGTCGTTGCGCAAGTAGTCGTACATGGGCTTCTTGGCCGTCTTCTCGTCGTATGCGAACAGGGCGTTGTACAGAGCCTTGAACAGCTTGCCGGGGCACTTACTGATGAGCGTCTCGAGCAAGTGGGAGCCGACGGGGTCGTAGACGAGGGTGCTGACGAGCTGGTAGGCGGGGCTGGTCGAGTCGCTCAGGGTCGCAGGGGCACCGGGCAGCAGCTTGTCCAGGATGGAAGGCTGCTCCTCCTCCTCCTCGACAGGTGCCTCGGCCTCTTCGTCATCTGCCGTCTTCTTCTTTTTCGACTTGGTCTTGGTCTTGACTTTTTTCTCCTGCTGCATATCCAGCTCGAGCAGCAGCTGCAGCGCCGGGTTGCCGGTCTGGTGGATGGGCAGCAGGCGCAGCAGCGAGCCGTCGAGGGCCGCGCTGACATCCGAGATGATCTTGCGAATGGCAAAGCCAAAGGATTCGGGAACGTAGCGCGCAGGCTTTGCGGCGTCCTTGTCGTCGGCAGTCGTAGCCGTAGTTGTAGATGTAGTCATAAAGGCGCCGACGCGGACCGTCTCCTTCTTGCGCGACCGCAGAAGCGACCGCGTGCCCGACTCCTCGAGCGGCCGGCCCGACAGGATCACGAGCAGCACGCGCAGCGTGTGGGAGGCAAACCGGTGAATCAGCAGCGACGACAGGCTGCCCTCGAGCTCGTCCAGCACAAACAGGAAACTGTCCTCGAGCGACACCAGCTCGTCGTCGCCCTCTTCCTTGGAGTCATCCTCATCGTCGTCATTGTCCTCCTCCTGCTTCTCCGTCTCTTCCTCCTTGCCCAGCAGGGCGGCCGACTGCAAAAACAGCTGCTCGCAGCAGTGACTGGAGAAGCGGTGCGACACCAGCGTCAGAATGTGCGTGCGGAAAGCGGCAAACAGGCGCTTCTTTTGGCGGATCGTCGACACCTGGATCAGGCGCTCCATCAGGCGCGAGCACGACTGGCTGCTGGCGAGCTTGAGCTCCTTGCCCTTGGCTTCGCGAAACACGCTGGCCAGGAACACGCGGCGCTCGTCGTCGCCGCCGGCAAAATCGTTGAGCTCGAGCAGCTCGTCGGCGCGGCGAAAGTACTCCTGCTCGCTGTCGGACAGCAGGCCAAAGAACTCTGTCTGCTCGTCCATTGTGCCGGTCCACTCCATGTTGCCTTCAGTTCCTTCAGGAAAAGCCTCAAACTCGCCAGGAGCCACGCCCTCGGCCGCAGCCACAGGGTGGGCGCCTTCGGGGTTGCCGTTGGTGTCGTCAAAGAAAAGGGAAGAGTCGTGGTTTTCAGTTTCAGTTGTGGTCGTAGCAGCAGAAGGCTTGGACGGGCGCTCGACTAGGGGCATGCTGTTGGCACCGGTAAACTTCATTCTGGGACCGGCATTCTCGCGCGGTGGCCGACCAGCGCCACGACCCGCGCCGCGGTCGAAGCCGCCAGGACCAGCACCGGCACTAGGGCCGTCGACGCGCTGTCTCTTGATCTGCCGTGAAGGGTGGATAAAGCCCTCGTCGACTTCGTAGCCTGGAGCCGCAGAAGTAGAAGCAGAAGTGTTGTTGTTGGTGTAGCTCGCTGCAGCCTGGGTGTTGTCGCCGGGAAAGGACGGGTCTTCGTCGGCGTCGACCTCGAGCTCGCGCTTCTTCTTGCGGCGCTCGTCGCGCATAAGCTGCCGCTTTGACTTGTGGGCGACCATGGTGAATGTGTGTAGTAGTCAAGGTATACAAATGGAAACAATTGTAAACAAAGACGTTGAGGTGGGTGACTGTTGGTGACTGTTGGTGGTCGTCACAAGTCCTTGTCGTGGCGATAGTACCGAGAGACCATTGGAAAAGCTCTGCAGTTTGATTTCTGGGCTCCTACAACAATGCTCCTGCTTCTGTGACAGGCAGAAAAAAAAAGTTCCTTATCTTATCGGTAGCAGGGAGTGGATATGCATATACACCGCCTTCTGTTTTGGGTGGATATGGATCTCTCTGCATTAGCTGCACCAGGGCATTACAGCACCTTTAGGCCTGTTACGCACTGTATTTACAGGGAGTCGCTGTCGCATCGCGAACATGGCATCCAAGTCAGCAATATTCAGGTTGATATTCAAAACTGTAAATTGTGTAATATAACCAAGAAATAAATAAACCAAATTATGCGCTTTTAGATCTGCTCTTAAATCTAGTCTACTCTGTATGCCTGTATAAATCTACGCGTCTAGTTCACCTCCTTGCGCACAATCTCCAGGGCACGCACAAGACCCTCGACAGTGCCCGGGCGTGTCTGCCAGTTGACAACGACACGGAAGAATCCGCCGTGGTCGCCGGGTGCAAAGTCGATCATGTATCCGCGGCGGATCAGCAGCTGCACGGCATCGCTTGTGCGCTGCGAGTTGACGGCAGAGTCGGCATGCGGCTGTCCGCTTGTTTCGCCGGCATAGTAGAAGCACACCTGCAGACACGGCGGCGGGTTGGACGACACGAGCGAGAACAGGTCGGGCCGGCTGGCCACCTGCTCGGCCAGCAGAGATGCCATGGCAAAGGCGTGGTCCGTCTGGCGCTCAAAGCCGGCGGCGCCCTCGTAGACCCAGGCCAGGGCCAACTTGAGCGAGTCGCCGTGGCGGCCGCACTGCAGCGTCAGGTCTGCCAGATCCCATACTTCTTCGTTGGGATCGGCATTGTGGAACAGGTAGCCGGCAGGCAGAGTGTTGGCCTTGTGGAAGATGCTCAAGTCCGGGCCCAGCAGGAACGAGCAGGTCACCGGCACGTTCATCATCTTGTGGGGGTTGACTGTGAGCGAGTTGGCCAGGTGCGAGCCCGCCAGCTTGTGGCGCTGCAGAGCACTGAAAATGGCGGGGCCACCCCAGCTGCCGTCAATGTGCATCCAGAGGCCGCCGTTGCGCTTGCAGACGGCCGAGATCTCCTCGAAGGGATCGTAGGAGCCCAGCACGGTGGTGCCGGCCGTCGCGTTGACGTACAGCGGCGTGTGGCCGGCCGCCTTGGCTTCGGCAATCTTGTTCTCCAGCTCGGCCGGGATCATGCGGCCGGCAGCGTCAATGGGCACGGTCCAGACGGCACCCGATCCCAGACCGGCAGCCTGGGCGGCCTTTTCGACCGAGTAGTGGCCGTGGGCGCTCGTAAACAGGGCAAAGCGGCGGCCAACGCCGTTGCCGTCAATCTTGGTTTCGGGGTACAGCGTGTTGCGCGCCACAATGACCGAGGTAAAGTTGGACGCGCTGCCACCGGCGATGGTGATGCCGCCGGCGCGGGGTCCGGTAAAGCCAAACAGGTGTGCGAGTTCACGGGCCGTCGTCTTCTCAATGACGGACAGAGCGGGCGAGACCTGGAAGACGTGCAGGTTGGTGTTGAGGACGGACAGCAGCAGCTCGGCGGCGACACCGATGGGGGTGGTGCTGGCATACAGCTTGTCGAGGAAGCCCTGGTCCCAGGTGTTGACACTCAGCTCGAGGATGCGCTGAATGGTATCGAGGGCGGCCGTACGACCGCCACCCTCGCCCTTGGGCAGGTTGAGGTCCAGACGGGAGATGACTTGCTTGGGTGTCAAAGTCTCAACCAGGGCTGTACGGACTGGCAGGCTGGCAGTCGACGCACCAACAGGACCGCCCTGAGCACGCTCGGCAAAAGCCTGGTCAGCGTTGTCGACGAATGGGACAACCAGGGCCTTGACGGCGTCGATGAGCTGAATTGTTAGTTTTGGTTTATTGAAAACATGTCATGTATTATGGGGATCACATTAAATTCAGTCTATAGACAGGGTCGACGACACATACCTCGGAGAGTTCGGCCGCCCGGTTCGGGGCAGAGGCCGCGCCGTTGACGGCTGTCTGTTGTGTTCCGTTTAATGTCATTTTATGTGTATTTGGTATTTTGATTTTGCCTAAACACAAACTGTGTATGACTATATTGAACGACTCTACTGTGCCGACGAGTTTGAGAGGAGGTTGAACGGCGTCAAAGAGGGTCTTGAAGGTATTAAGAGGGCCCGCAAGAGACTTTGGGAGGGTCTAGTGATGAGAGGGGCCGCCGTCACGAGTGTCGCCGCATGTATTGCGGGATCAAACGGTTGCTAGTGAATGCCGGCGTTGTTTACTAGGTTTACTAGAAAAGTGGTGCAGATGGAGTATGTATGGTTAGATGCTAGATGATAGTAAAAATGCTGTGTCTGTGACTGGATTGTGAGGTTTGTAATCGTCAGACTGCCTTTGGCTTTTGGTAAGGTTGACATGACGAAAGTGCTCCAGTTTTTCAATTTTCCACCGGAAGGCTGCCCGACGCCTCGTCTTTCTTCACGCCTGCTATTTTGTGCCATTTCCTGCTTGTTTGCGCCTCTTTTCATATTTGCTCTTGCGTGCATGTATGTACTCAGTAGTCGGCTTTTTAGCAATGAGCTCATCAGCAGCCAATGAGAGAGTCGAGCAGAGCAGATCTAAAACTATTTAGACTGGACTGTCATGTTGCTATAAAAGCCGAGACACCAAAACGTCAATATTAGCAAACGCTATATGCAGTTCTTTATGATCAGTTAGCACCTCACTGCATCTTCTGCTGCTGTGGTTTGGCTGACTTTGATCAGGCACATGTCATACCATGCCGACACCGGCCAAGGCGTGGGATGATTATGTAAGAGAATCAGCAGAAGGGGCAGTATTAAGGCATGGAGTGAGACACTGAATAGTAGAGGTGGTCCCGACAGAAAGGTAAAGTGTCAGAGTGTAAAGTAGTTACACTCGGGCACGATACGACCCATGGCCATGAGTGAGACAGTTGCCTTGCAAGGCTGTCCTCCGTGTTTGTGCACTGGCTGGGTAAGTATCGCACTGGGTAAATGACGTTCGTCTGTTTGACCGCGCCATCAAAACAGTGAGGCATGAATGGAGATAGGTAGAGATGAGCTGGCGGTTGATGGATATTAAGATACCAGTGTCAAACTTGGGGGTTTGAAAGATAGCATTTGAGGAACGATGTCGACGGACCGAGTTTGCGGCGGAATCTCGATACGCAGTAGACAACGAGAAGCAACCATCTCATAGCTGGCCAGTCATATGCCAGCATTGCCAGTGACCGATAAAGCGACAAGACATAAAAAGGAGTGCTCCGTAATACATTTCGATATTCTTTTCCTCCCGCTCCACCCATAGGGCCGTGCGCGCGGTACACTGGAGCCAGAAACACGCGATGCGGTGCATTGGATGTGGTCCTGTGCAGGGATATGGGTCTTGCAGAAAGGGGCATTTGCAGTTAAAAGTGAGTTGAAAGTGCAAATAATCAAAAGGCACTGAAGATGCAGGCGATCGGTCGTTAAGTGTGTATGCACAAGTCTTTATCCTATCCTGGGAGAGCATCGGAGCATGGCCGACAACAAGTGATCGACATCGGCGAGACGCTCGTATGCTCGTTTTCGTGCCGTTGATGCCGCTCGTGACAGTAATGATTTCAAATGTGATGCGTTTTGACATTTTTTCTTGTGATTTTGATTTCATCATACCAATGTCATCTGTGATATCTGACAAGCGACGGTCGGCGGTGGTCCGTGACTCTCGCCTTCTCAATATGCAGTCATTCCCATCTGCAGGCGCTATGCCATGTGGACTTGCAGATGGACCTGCCTCCAATCACATACATATCAGTCCTAGTTAGACACCAAGGACCAAGGACCAAGGACTAAAGAGCAAGGCCCGCAGCCCACCGAGACCGAGACGCGTCAAACGTCAACGGGCAGGACGTGACAAGATGCAGCTGTAAAAAGCAAGTAGGCACAATTAATATTAGGAGAGCTGAAAGAAGTAAATAATAAGAACAAATGGGAAAAGAAATGAAAACAAAAGTATCACGAGAAGATCGGCAGCGGCGCGGCTAACGAGCGTCGAGTTAGTTGATGTCTAATTGTAAGATAATTTCCTTGCAGCTGCTAATAACGGCGTGGCCGTGTTAGTGCAGTAGCTTCCCATCTTGGTTCTCCACGATCAAAGCCGAGGCCCCCAAACCCAACACAAGCTCATCTTTACCAGATCAGATCAGTCAACGCTTGACATTATTTTCTTTTTCCTTTTCTTTTTTTCTGCCTTTTTCGTCTTCTTTTCTGCCTTGTTCTTCTCCGCCTTCTTTGCTTTAGTTTTTAGGTTTCAACGGCGTCTATCTCGGGCATTTCTTCCCCTTAATATTAAGGTCTCCGACATGGTTAGCGTTGCGCTCAATGCGACCGTAGAGGTGATAGATTTGGGTGAGAAAGAGAGCGGGAGTTGACTGGAGGAAAGCAGCCATATCACAGCATTAAACTCATCAACGCCAAAGGCGATCTGTCTACGTGGTGCTGTGCTGCGTGTCTGCCACGTTCCTGCCAGGACCAGGATGGGTTCCCTTGCACGTTTCACGGCTCTTGAAGGAGAAGGAACAGACGACGTTCTTTCCGGGTTGGTAAGATATCTTGGAGTAACCGATATGACTTACTACAACGTAAAGGAAAGAGCCTTATTTGCGTGTATCTTATGCTCAATACTCATTATTTCCATGTAGTGCCCGTCGCTCCTTCCTCATTTATATCCTTAAATTTGTTGTCTGTCCTCACTTTGTCCTCTCCTTGCTCACTTCTTGCCCGCACTTGCTCGTTCTTGGTCGCTCTTGCTCATACTCATCTTATCTCGACCTCACCTTGCTCTTGCTTACTCAACCAGCCTACCATCTCTTTCCCCCAGTTCACACATCCAAATACCGAAACACGTCCCGTCTCCTCTTTATAATTTTCAATCTCTTGCCTACCAACAACTACCTTCTTTGCCTCTAATACCTCCCATACGGAAACAGCAAACGGAACTCACCCGAAACGGCAACTATTGGCCGTCTTTCAATATTCCATCCCGCCACAACGGAACGCTACTGCTTATCAAACCATTCAAACCGTTCACAGCATACCAGTGAATATTGAGCGAGTTTTCAATGCGGTAGTGGAAAGCTGTCGCGTGCACACAAAATTCACAAGGCGCGACCTCCTGTCCTTAGCGTTTTCTAGTCTCCTTCTTTCGCTTCTGCTTCGTTTGCTTTTGCTTCCACCACAGCTTCCACCAGTCTAGGCCCGGCCATAGCAGACGGACAAAACTTATCTGGCGATCAGATCCCTGCACCACTTTTTATAGCGTGGGCTCTTTAATTAGACCTGTGCAAGGCAGACGGTCTTCTAATTCGTATTGATTCGTGTTTCTTCGTTTTTATTTCCTTTGGGGATATTACTCTATCAACGATACTTTCTTTTTGCGCATTCTTTGCTTCATCCTTTTTCTTCCTTCTTGTTTCCCTTTTGCTTCCTTTTTGCGCATTTCTCACTTCGCTTCTTGCCTCCTCCATCGCACGTCTCTCCCTCTCGCGCCCACTCAGCGTCACGACTACACGATCAAGAACACGCAGGTCCGGCTGCAGGCCGCTGCTAACACTCAAAATACTCAACTAGCAGCTGGCTACTTGAATTTTACTACCTCACAACATACATCGTCCCACCATGCCACACACACAGTCGCAGTCAGGGTCGCGCGACCACCAACTACCCGTGCCCATCACCATTACCATTTGCGGCGACGGCGGCTGCGGTAAATCCTCAATCACCCTGCGCCTCGTGCGCTCGCAGTGGACCTCCGAATATGACCCGACCATCGAGGACAGCTACAGCGTCACGCGCCGCATCGATGGCGTCACCTACCACCTGGGCCTCACGGACACCGCCGGCCAGGAAGAGTACCGTGGCATGTGGGCTTCCTCCAACCTCGGCGCCGATGCGTTCCTCATGGTCTACGACATCACCTCCAACGATTCCCTGGATGCGCTGCAGTACTTCAACGACCTCATCGATATGGAGGCCGAGACCCGGCTTGACAATGCAGCGCGCGCGCGCAAGGCCGGCATGACGTTTGACGAGATTGCCTTTGCAGGCGGCGGAGTTACGGGCGGCGGGGCACGCGCGGTGCCACCAGTCAAAATAGTCGCAGGCAACAAGTGCGATCTGCAAGAGAGCCGCATTGTGCCAGCCTCGCGCGGTCTGGACTGGGCACGGCGGCGCGGGTGCGGCTTCATGGAGACGAGTGCGCGGCTCGAGGTCAACATTGAAGAGACGTTTGCGCTGATTGTGCGGCGTGTGATTGAGCAGCGACGGCTGGCAGCGACAGGCGGCACGGATTACGACCCCAAACAGATGCTGGACCGGCACGGCGTGACAAAACCGCTGAGCCCATTGCCAGCTGGAAGTCAATACCAGCAATATCTGCAACCGGGCGACGAGGGCTATGAAAAGGACGATGGGAATCATCCGGGCGGGGCGGGCGGCCAGCGGCAGGTTGGCATGCGCGGACCACGGATTGATGGTGACCATGTCGGCCGTGGTGGTAAGAATGCCGGATTCTGGAAGACGCTAAGGTGTTGGTAGTAATGGCCATCATGAGCTAAAAAAAAAAAGGAAAAGAAAACAGAAAGAAAAAAAGAGAAAGGACGAAGATGACTACGGGGGCAACCCTTGCGAATTTAGTTGTTATGTCATGGTCTGTTATACTAATATTTTATGGTTTCCTATTGCGGTTTTTCTTGTCAAGGGATGGAGGGGATCACGGATGGATATCTGTTGTCTTTGTCTCTGCTAATACTGTTTTTCTGTGTTATTCGTTAGAGGCGGCACATGGCGTTACGACTAGCGATATAGCGAGCGTGTTATCATACATTATGTTCAATGTTCTCATCTGATGTTCTCAAGCGCTGCTCAAGTATCTAAAACCACACGCATATGACCACGATATAGCCATGATATAGCTGCCTACTTCTTGTCCACCCAGTCCCGCCATGCCTTGTAGTCGGCATACGACACCGACTTCTTGGCGCCCTGGTACCGCACCGTCTTGAACGACGACACCTGCGTCCACGGTTCTTTGCCACCTGTAGTAGATCCCCGTGATCGCGACGACCACCCGGCCTTGCGCATCAAGCTCTCAACCGTCTCTTCCTTGGTCCACCCTTGCTCGGGCGCCACATCCGGCAGATACGTCGCGCCGTAATGCCCTCCCCCCGAAGCCGACGCAAACGAAATCCGCAGACCGTGCTTGCCCAGCTCCCAGTCCAACGGATCGCTGGCCGGCTCAAAATCGGTCAGCAGCGTCACCGCCACTTCGAGCGACGGCAGCTCGCGCTTGGTAATGGGCCGGAACCGCGTGTCCTCCAGCGCAGCCGTCAGCGCATAGGTGGAGATGCCACGCTCCAGTGGCTGTGCTTCAAAGGTGCCGATGCAGCCGCGCAGGATATGCTCGCCGGGCTCGTCGGTGCCTTCGTCGGTGTTCCATGTAACGAAGAGGGGCGAGGGCCTGAGTTTTGTTGTAGAGGTAGACGAAGACGATGGGGCGTACTCGGCATAGGACGACTGGACCTCGGCGAGGGACAGGGCTGGGCGGTTACTGAGCTTGGCGTCGAGCGTCTCAAAGGAAAAGAGGCAGTGTTCGATGGTTGCCATTTTGGGCTGTCGGGTGTGGATGTGTAGGTATTTAGATGTCTTGGTGTCAAAGTATAGATGTCAAAGTCTAAATAAATAGAGGATTAATGTCTACGGATGAAAGACGTGATGTGCAGAGAACCCCTCCTTGTGTCACCATGTGCCCAAACACGATAAGGCTTATCTACCCGTGTCAGGAGGCACAGATAAAGCTATTACCGACGATGACGCTGTTTCTGGGCACAAGAGGGGACAAGACCCACTGAAGCGCGCCTAGCCGGGCCTAGAACCAGAGCAGTTGTAAGTGTAAATGCCCGGCTGTAATGACTGTTTTTTCTTCTTTTTTTTTCCACGATAGAGCTTCGAGTTTGATTATAAAAAATATGATTCAATTATTTTGAGCGCCAGCGCTTTTATCTATGTACATATGTCTTTCATATTGCAGCTAACAAGTCGACTGGATGGTGCAGCATGACCCGTTTGCACAACACGCCGGCGACGATGCACTGCAGCCGCTCTCGTTGCAGCACTGTTCGTTAGTTCTGTTTATGGGGTTGATGTTACAGCAATACTGCTTGATCAGGCTTACACAAAATGATGTGACACCGGCATTGGTGCAGTCGCGTGGCGCCATTGCTTGCAGAGGGTTCTCGCTGATGGCGCGGGCAGCAGCCACGACGACAAAGATGAGGAGAAGGATGTAGCGAGCGAGCATTGTGCTGTTGAATCTAGAGCGATGAAGATGAAGAGGGACGCATATAGTTGGATTCAGTGATGATCTGATGATGGGATGGAGATCTATGGTGTTGATATTGACAATGTGAAGATCTCTGCCACGGCATGGCCTTCCTTATATTCAGTCTGCATCAACCATCGGCGGCAATGCTCAACTAATTATCGTCATCAATAATACCAAGAGTGTGCCTCACAGACCTCTAATCAGGCCCTTGGGTGAGTTTTACATGCACATATTCCAATATCCAATATGATGATGGATATGGGAATCAACATAGCCTGCTGGGCGGGCCCTGTTTCTCGACCGTGTGTATTTGGTTTGTGTGTTTCGGGGGCTATTTTAGGTCAGGCTAGAGCACTCTATTACTACAGGTCTGTTATTATTACTACCCCTTATAGTAGCAGAGATGCTTGGACTCGCACACATGTTCATTGTCAAGAGCATGGGAGAGTCATGCAGGCTCGGTGCAGGATGCAGATAACTACACGTTGAAAAGGGCTTGGTTTCAACTTGGTTTCGGTGAGATTGTCGTGTTGTTGAGGTGCGTCTGTACACAGCCAGTAGAATACTAAAAGAGAGAAGAAATGATCAAAAGGACAAGGCGTACAGATGACCTGTAAAAGAGGCCAGCAAACAGGCCACGACGTGGACAAAGTATGGCGGCTATGGCCCCAGACGAAACAGAACGCGGCGTCTAGAGTCTAGAGTCCAAAGTCTAGAGCTTGCCGCTGTTGATAAGAATAGCCATGATGAAACTCAAAATGGCCGCGTTTAACTCGATGATGGCACTGCTTTTCTTTATGCTGAATCAGCATTTGTCTCAAGTCATCTACATTCTGAAGTGGCAAACAGTCTTTGCCACTGCTATACACTTTAAATGTAATACCAGCATTGTGTAGAATGGTAGATTAGCATTATATCAGATTGCCATTGTTTGAATCATTTTTTTTAATTCTCGTTGCTGTTTCACAGACATTGCTAAAGGTTGATATCAGCCGCATAGCCAAGGTCGGAATGAATGCCGAAGCAACTGCAGTCGATGCCATAGACCCAACCAGGGTCGAAAAGTAAACAACAAGATGACTGGGATTATGGTTTAGTGGCTAGAATACCTCGTTGTGGCCGAGGAGACCCGTGTTCGATTCACGGTAATCCCACAGTTTTTTTGTCTTTTTTGGGTAGGCATTGGTGGGGCAGCGTAGCTTGTATTTTTGATAGTTAATTTCTGTCTGCATTTATTTCTTTTGTTCCTTTGATTGCCTTTTGGTTTTGCTTATGATTCGTTCTTATTTTTTGTTTTGTTTGTTTCTATCAGCTCCTCCTTTTTTCAACGTCCAGTCCTAGCTTACAAGCATACGCATCAAATGCGTCGTTATAAAGTTGGACTCACGCACATCAATCTATCTTGCAATTTAAGTCAGGTATTTCAAGCAATTGCCAACGCATCATCGGATTCAGTCTACCAGCTTCGTACTCATATTTTATTGTTTCACAAGATGACAATCCGTTAAAAGGAATAGACAGCCCACAACAGAAATAGGAAAAACACACGCGTACTCAGCCTCAGTGGGCTGTCTTGGGCTAGCCAAATAAGATCATGAGCCTTGGCTTTCCGTCGATTCCGGTCGTCTATCCGAATATTCTACTCTGTATTCTGTATTCTGTATTCTGTAATCTGTATTCTGTATGATTCGTCCAATACTCAGTCCTCCTTTGCGTAGCCACACATGCAATACTCCGTACAGCCCGTGTTCCTATTTTAGCATGCTGTGCTCACTCTGATCCTCTTCGATTCCTCTCAGATCCGATCTCCAGCCTCTATATGTAATAACCCAGCAACTCCCAGGCTCAGCCGCAGTCGGGCCAACACATCGTTGACTTCTCCACTTGGTACTTGATCTGCCCATCTACCCATGCAAGCGCTGACCGTCACCCTGGTATTTATGAGTGAATACTGGGGATGAAAAAAAGAAAGCCTACGAAGGTATCAGGCATAAGTAAACGCACCCTGTCAGGTACCTCTCCATCAATAGTTACACTATTATAATACTAAATGTACTTGACAGGGTGCGCTTATTTACCCCCATAACCTCAGTAGCTGCTACTCTAGTCCAGTGATCGGAACAAACGTATCGTGGAAAAGGAATACCGGTAATGGTTCACGATCTTGATTTGTGATAATAAAAGAGAAATAAATAACTCTCAGATCAGTAAAGTGATAAGAATAAGGCCCCCAAAAACTCTGAAATAACATGCAGAAGTGAACCTCTGCCAGATCATACCATGGCCCGCTTAAGCAGTAATCACTTCTCGAAATACTCTGATGCCCACTTGTGCTGCAGCTCCCCGGCTAGCTCTGCGTCTATTTCCTTTTCCAGGATGCCATTATGCTAGCCGATACTTTTATAAACATGAAACTATGAGACTATGAGACTGTTGGACTATTTGACGAGGCGTTTCCCGGGTCGGCAGGGCATCTTTATCAGGAGGGGCCGCTGCAGCGTGGCTGCGGTTGAAGCAAGACGGGAATAGAATAGAGAAAGAGCGAGTAAGTGATCGGCTATCAAGCATTATGTACAAGGTATCATGTAGTGCGCGGAAGCTGTAAAAAGAGCTCAGTGCGCCACCTTTTTGTATTGTTTACATTGTTTATATTTCATCATCATTTATTATATTCTCTGATTCTTGCCTGTTATTCCTTCAGATCTCTTATCCTCTACAGCTTTATCTCTTGTTGTCAACCATGGTACTGTCTAGTATCACAACATCACCATAGTGCGACACTATCAATAAACATCTACCGACAATAGACCTCTACCGACCTCACCATGTCCTTTCATCGCAACCAAGCTTTATTCCAGCGCGCCCGCTGGCGACGCCGCATCCTCGTGCCCCTCTGGACGTTCCAGGCCGCTCTTCTCTTTGCCATTCTCGGCATCTTCTCCTACCGCCTCTCCCACACTGTCACCTATTTCGAAAAAGACCGCGATGCCGGCAAGACACCCACCGTCGAGCTCGTCTGGGAGTCTACCAATGTCGGCCTTGGTCTGCTGTGTGTAATCTTGACGGGATTCGAGGTGCACCGCCTGGTCGCCGAGACCCTGACGCCTTTTTTCCTGCTGGCTTGCAACATTCTCAAAATGACGGGCGCGTTTGCCATTCTCGCCCTGGACATTGTCGTCTACACGCAGCGGTCCGAGGGTCACTGGTCGACAATTGGGCTCGCCCTGGATGCGGCGGCACTGGCGGCCATGCTGACGCTCGGCATCTACTCAATTGTCGCGTTCCGGCGGCTCGCGCGGACAGAAGACGACTACGGCCACCATCCGCAGCGGAATGTCAAGGCGTTTGGTTTTGGCAGTGCCTACGGCGACAGCAGGTACTACGGCAGCGACAGTGTCGAGCTGGGCCGCGAGGGCCTGTTATTGTCTACGAACGGCGCCGCCATGGGCACTCGTACAGTGATAGGCACAAATGCAGGGCGGTACAACGACCTGCGGGCGCCGTACGATGTGCGCACCGCTAATCTGGGACTGCCGATCGAGCTCCCCAGCACGCGCGCACGGTCACACTCGGCCACGTCGTCGATCATGGGCCGGCTGTCCTTTACAGGTGCAGGCGGCGACCCTGCAACCAATTACATTTCTGTCCCTGGCGGCGTCGAGCCACGACGTCTGCCATATAACCACGAGCGCGACACGCAATTCGATACCTATCGTAACTCGACACTCAACAAAGACGTCATCGACAAGGCACTAGGTGCCGAGCTGTGGGGTTCACCGGCGAGCGGAACGACGGGTAGCAGCAGCCGGCCCATATCTGAAGGAGGCGCGGCGGCTGCGGCCGTCGACCGGTCAAACAGTCTGGTGGGCATGGGTATCGTGGCCGCTACGGCAGCACACCGCGAGGTCGTGAACCGCACTGCCAGCTGGAGCGTGGAGCACGGCAGCATACCCGAAGGTGCAGCCAGTCAGGCCACGCCGACCATTCCCGAGCAGGAGGAGGAGGACTACGTCAATCACAAGAGCCACCACGACAAGGCGTTGACAAAACAGCAGGAAAAGTCGGCACTTCTCCAGTCGCATGAGCGCAATGATGATGACTTTTCATAAATGACTTCAAGATGTGTTTTCTATTTCGTCAAAATTAATTTTAATTTTATAATCTACTCAGCTACTTCTTCTTCCACCGTAGTCTACTGGCCCAGGCGGCATACCGCTGCATCTCTGGCTCGGCCATGATCCGCTCGACCGTGTAATAGTACCGCGCCAGGTCTTCGTGGTTGGCAAACTGGTGCACGCGCCGGTGGCACGCGCCGCACAGCCATGCCACGTTCTGCAGCTCGTCAGGCCGGTGCCAGCCGCGCTTGATGACTTTGGCGTGCACGAAGCGCGGGATCAAGTGGTGATAGCTGAGACCAATGTTGTCACGGCCGCATATCTCACAGCCGTCGACATCGTCGCGTGTCGAGCGCGGCGCGGGCGGTGCTGTCGTCACGCTCTGTAAATATGCCGAGAGGGCAGGTGCAACAATATCGGCAGCAGACCGGCCGCCGCGCGTATTTTTAGTTGTGGCGGCACCGGTCAGCCCATAGGCCTGCATGGAGTCGGCGACGGGCGACGGGTCGAGGCCGGGCATGAGACTAGTGACTTGTGGCGATGTCAACGGTGCGGCGGGTGTAATCTTGTCGCTGTCTTTGTCTTTTTTGCCATCTTTTTTGTCGTCTTCTTCACCGCCAAACCGATCTCTCAGTTTCGCATCAGCCACCCAGACGTGGTGTGCAAGTGTCTTGAGCTCGTCCGGCAGCAGGTCAAACGTCTCTTGGGCAATGTAGTCGACAAATTCAGCCACCTCGTCGGGGGATGTGCTGTCTGTCTCGTTTTCCACAGTATTTTCAGTGTCGTCTTTTATACCTGCCTTTTCTACACTATCCCTACCCGGCCTTGCTTTCCGCTGCCTCTTCTTCTTGGGCTTTGCTTCCGGCTCGGCCAGCTTGTCGATCAGCACGGCAGCTAGGGCATCGCGGTAGATGCTGTAGTTGGTCTCGGTAATATCGACGTCGGCCACTTGCGTTGCAGCAGCTGTTTCTGTGTCTGGGTGGTCCATTTTGTATATTTCTGGCTTTCGTCCTCTCTTTTGCAAAGTGTCATCGAATGCCAGCTCTTTGTATTAGTAGTTTCTGCTTGTTTACAATTTATAATGACGTCGTCGGTCTCGGTCTAAGTTCAGCAGGTGCTCCCCGCAGTGCCTGTTGTAGCTTCTGTAATAGGCAATTGGCAGTGGATTAGTGGCCGCGGCAGCTGACTCATTCGGGGTTTAGGCAGGGTTCACGATGTCTACGGCGGTTGACGGTCAGATGCATCGGCGGTGTGTCTACCGGCCATGTCTTTTTTGATATATGATTTTTGACCGTTGGTAATAAAGCAAGTTATGGTGCAAGGACTTTATTTTTCATATTTAACATCGAAATATTTAATATTTAATATTTTATTTTATTTTAAAACTTTGTTTTGTAACTCTGTTATTTTGTAATTCTTGCCGACACTAGGTTTTCTACTGACCATCTTGTTTACTTGTATGCTTTAATTGTTTTTCAATCTCGGTCAAAGATCAGTCTGAGCACAACTTTATCTAAGATACCACCATCGCATCCTTTTTGTTTTATCCTTGTTTTATATCGAAACGCAACGCACATGATCTGCGCCTCTCGTTTACTCGTTTACTCATCTAGTCGTTGTTTTCCCGTTATGTCGTTTTGTGTTGGTTCACTACCTTCGTCTAATCCTTCTCATCTAATAGTGGCTGCGTTTCTTCTACAAATAGAGGCGGTGCAGGAGTATCGAATACGGGCAGCACTTGAAACGGATGCACCAATATATCTTCCTTTTCTTTTATATTTTTTTTCTTTTTCTTTTAGTTTCTTTCTTCTCGAGATCTAGACGACGACAAACGGGATACACTGAAAGTGCCACAAGACCCCGTGTCTTTATATAGACTCCCTACAGACAGCCACGTTGATGGATTCTTGCGTCGGTGGCTGTTGCAGTTTGTCTGTACTGCGCGAAAGACATGCAAGGAGTAGACAGGCCGCAGGTGTAGACAGGTAGATACAGACAGGCAGGCACAGGCAGGCAGGCACAGACAGATAGACGACAGACGACAGTAAACGACAGACAGGCATCTACAGGTGAGCAGGCATTGCTCGGTCCGATGATCAGGCGTCCATGATGCAGTATTCAGTCGCACAGGTATATCCCCTGCAGAGATTCTTCTTCTTTCTGCACTTGTCTTCCATACATGGACCATTGCACTGCATAATGGCCAGCTGGAATCAAAGCGGTGCCTGCATCTCGGTGTGTTTTTGTCATGAGACGTTTATGCTTCTTTTCCGGTATCAACCATACATTCATCTCGTTGCTGCATTTGATTTCTCCGAGGGATCGTTGCACAGCAGGACGCTGTCGATATCCTTCTGTCGTGATAGGGGTGGCAAGGCTTTTTGCATATTAATGACGTTTTCTTTCTCGATTTGATTTGTTATTTTAATCTCTTTGGCTGTATATTGTCCTCGAATATTGTTTTGTCAATCCTCGCAGTGTGGCTTCGTCTCTTGCTACAATTGGCGTTTCTACCATCAGTGAATCCTCTTTACTATTTCTTTCAACTACTTTTTCTTTACTACTTTCTCTACTCTCTGCTCATCTCTGCTCATCTCTGCCCATCTCTTCTCCGCTAGTAGCCTTTATCCACTGACGTGTTAGTCGGCCATTCGTCTAATGCTACCGGCACCATCCGCCCGCCAAGGCCGATCAATCCCCTTGCAACAACAACCACAAAACCACATCCTCAGATCGCAGTTCGGCACAAAACCAAATACACAAATATACATGATCATTGTCTATCTATTACATGTGACAACCCCAATATTTGTGCTCCAGTCATGCAGCATGCCCATCAGCGGGCCTCTATTCTCTGTGTGCAGATCTACTCATATGTCTTCTTGACTGTCTTCTTGACTGTCATATTCTGTCCGTATCACATTTTGTTAACACTAGCTACATCGTTAGCAATTCTTTAGCCTGATCAGCACTGGCTACATTGTTTTGCACTGCCTCACTCTGTACTGTGCTATCTATATCTCATATTGCTATCTAGGCATTTCTAGGCATCTCGAGGCATTTACCCACACCTTTATACTTTCAGAGTCACTGCCACCCCAGCCTTGTATCCCGTTTTAGATCTCGGCCAGCGTCGATTTCATATACCTGTGTCATATCTTATGTCTATGTCTTATGTCATCTGTCAACCCAATACTGTATTGGTATTATTCAAGTACTACTTTGGCACAACTCGCCCATGTTGAGCGCTTAAGTGCTACCTACACCACCACTAACTACATCTACACATCGCCCACACCACCCTCAGCTCATGTAGGGTGCATGCTGTGCGGCTCGACTCCATCCACACTAGTGTAGCTGCAGATTGTCGACACCATTGCCCTTGTAGGATACCATCGCGTAGGATAGTACCGTCGTCCCTAGCCCCCAACTTCTATTTCTGCCTTCGTTTACACCCCCATCCTACATCTTGTCGCCTTTTTTCTTCTATATTCGGTATATTTACATTTACACCAGTCCCAATACTCCCATCGTCATGCATATTGGTGCTCAACCTCGACAGAGTTCTCGCCCGAAATGTATTAGTTCTCTTCTAGTAGAATAATAAAAGAAGTGGTAGGGTGTGCTCATGCGCGATGTTCACCCGAGATACCCCATTGGTACGACGCCTACATCACTTCTTGTCTAGTCTTCTAGTCCGCAGTTTGTCTGAAGAAACAACTATCATCAAATATATCCGACTGGCCGGTCGTCAGAATGCCCGTCTTTTTTTCTGTCTTGCTTAACTACATCAGTCCATTACTCCGTCCTCACTATGTCTCATTTCCATTATATAGCCATACTGCAAGTTCTGCAAATCCTGCGAGCCGCTCGTTTCTAGTCGTTCGTCATTCCTATTTTTGATTTCTTGTGTTCCTTGGGTAAGGCAAACCTGGTTCGTTTTCAGCCGTTCCAGTTCATGATTTATTCGGTAGATTATGTTTTATTAGTTTATTATTTTATTATCTTGTTGCTTTTACATCTTTCCATCATTTACTTTGTACATGTATATTACATTACGTCTGCTCAACATGTCGGCTGTTGTTCCCGGTAGCCTACATATGCAGCATATATAGACCCTCTTGCCCAACTGCCAGTCAACTACTGACTAACAGGATAAGAAATGCAAACTTTATTTTATTTTCATTTCCATTTCCCATCTTTCATACCTTTCACAGTAAATTGACAACAGTTTATCAAGCAATGGCCGTCCTTGCTACATCATTCCGGCGCCGGTATACACCGCAAAGTGTCCGTTTTGCCACGGACTACAATCGGGATCAACATCAAGACCAGAGTCCACGGTCATGGCCCGCCAAGCTTGGCGATCTGCCAGTCAAAGATGAAGACGACAGTTTTATCAGTGTCGTCGACGTCGAGATGGATACGGATGTGGAAGACGTCAAAGACCAGATTCAATTTGTCACTGTTAAGTCGGTAGACTCTCTAGGTCTAGACATCTCCGAGGCAAAACCTAACCCACACCCGATTGACTCTCCCAAGGATGACTCCACCCGCTCTACCTACATACACACAAAGACGGCCGGCCCGTCCATCGCCAACCACTCCTACACCGGCTCGCCCATACGCCTGTTCCTCCATGACCTCATCCATGTTGTCCGACTGGCATGGGCCGCTCCCTATTTTGTGTGGCCGCTACGGCCGGCCGGACTGCTGTCTGAGCTGGCACCGACACTGGCCAATACATGGTGTATTGCTGTGCATGTCGTTCTGACGTTGTCACAAGCGTCATTTCTCTTTGCCGTCTTGCCTGCCGCGTGCATGCTGTTGCCGGTGTGGGTGTGTGCACTGCTGACGGCCATCTTTATTGGGACCAATCAGCTGGCCTGCCGGCTTTTGCTAAATGGCTGGCGCGGTGAGGCTTTTATTCATTCGAGTCCTGAGTGTGCATCGCCCAGGCCAGAGCATGCCGGCGAGAAGTGGATTTTCCTCAATGGCATCGGCACTGGGTATGTTCTCAAACCCCGCGGTAACTTGGTATCCATGCTAACAATCAGAAAACACTGGCTACAGAGCAGCATCGACCGCCTTGCATGCACATTTCAGCGTCCCGTCATGGGTATCCATAACAAGACGTAAGCTCCTACCACTCCCATTGTTTTCTTAGTGATGGTCAATAATGCTGACCACCAGATCCGGCCTCGTGTTTGACATTATCGAGTGCCTCGTGCAGCGCAACCTCAACTATGCCACGCGCGACGTCCGCGCCACCTATGCCATCCTCAAAGAAACCCTGTACCGGACCGATATCAACAGGGTCGTGTTTGTGCTGCACTCACAGGGCGGCATTGTCGGCAGTATGGCTCTCGACTGGCTGATGCAGGAACTTCCCCAGGAGCTCATGGCAAAGCTGGAAGTATACAGCTTTGGGAACGCAGCCAACCACTTTAACTTCCACACCAGAGGAGTTTCTGAGCTGTCTGTCGAGCACTATGCCCACACGACCGACTTTGTTGCTCTGTGGGGGGTGCTTCACTATACGTCGGATTCGTCGGCACAGCCCAACCCGTTTGCAGGCCGAGTGTTTACACGCACGTCACCACGCGGTGGCCACCAGTTCTGCCAGCACTACCTGGATGGCATGTTTCCGCTACTCCGAGACGAGACGACTGGAGCTATTGCTTGCTCAGAGACCAGCGAGTTTATGGAGAGCACGGTGAGCCTAGACGACGAGAGCCTCACAACAGTCAAGGACGCCAGCAGGCTATGGCAGTATCGCAACGGCCGTGTCCCAAAGTAGATGTTATCATACTTTATATTTAATGGTATCATGTTGAAACATTCCGAAAATCTCAATGCAAATCTAGCTTAGTGAAATGCCTCCATCCGCCGGTATGTCCATACGCCCTGTTCTGTCGATACCAGATCGTAGCCCAGGACGCCCTCAATAAAAGCCAGCACAATTGTGGGGTTAAAGTAGTAGATACTGTTGCCCTCCGACGTCAGAGTCACCTGGTCGTGCATCGGACTCGTCGCCCAGCACGACTGGTTGTACTTGACCTCGACGGCCGCCGGCTTGCGCGAGTCCTGGTGGTTGATGCGGCACCACCGCGTCATGTACTCGCCCAGCAGGTTGAGCGACGGCCCGTGGCTACCTTGTATGACGACCTTTTTGGCACCGTAGTCGGACACGATAATGTGGTAGGGTGGTCTCAAGAACAGCTGGTCGGGGCGTGGCAAACTCTCGAGGGAAGGGAGGTAGGCCAACTTTGTTATAGTGGAAGCTGCTGTTGCTGTTGCAGCCGGCCGTGATGGCAATGTGCTGGTGCTGAATGTGTCAACGACCTGGGCCGTACCCGTCGCGGAATTCATCTCAATGTCTGCCCAGTCGTCCTTTTTGTCGTTCTTTTCGCTCTCTTTCTCTTTAGCCGTGTCCGCCAGTGACTCTTTTTTGATCTTTGAAGAGAAGCACTCCAGCAGACCCCCGCGGTAAAGCGCGGCGTTCTCGCTCGGCACAGCCACCGCCTGCTTGGCCGGCAGATAAAGATAGAACGCTGACCGCTCTTCGGACCATGCAGTGCCTGATTTTGTGTGCAGCGCCGCGTCTGCAACGTCCACATAGAGCCGCAGCCCAACACGCGGCTGCAGGTTTTCCATCAGCGCCTCCACCCATTCGCGCTGTGCTTCGTCTGCGTCCTCGGCGCCGTCAACCAGCTCGGCAAACACCTTGCACCAGATCTCAACACAGCCTGCCACGGCCGCGGCTAGAGCAGCCCGGTCGGCATACATCGCGTCCAGGGTGCTCAGCAGCTGCAGCCATTCCGGCTCGATCTTGACGGGGTAGCCGACGATGTCGCGCAGGGCCGAGCGGGCAATCTGGATAGGCGAGCTGTCCTTTTCCCAGTAGTCGCGGATGGCGATCTGGAGCTTGAGGGGGCTGACGAGTTCAAAGTCAATAGGCATTTCTTCAGAGTAGGGATTTGAGATGTGTGGTGTCATGCAGAACGTACAGTGTACCGCCCTTCATAGTGACAAGAAGACAAAATTCGTAATCGGTCTTTGGCTTGCAGCGATGATCGGCGGCTTCAGTGGTCTGGAAACACTGGAGACGGGAGCATATGGGGGCTATGGAGCTGGCCGAATTGTCGCGGTGGTTAATGAAGATTTCACAGGCTCGGCGTCGATGTAGAAGGATACGGATACTTTGCGGCTTTGCTTATAAAAAGAGGAGGTAGCTGTCTATATTTATTGTTTCTTGTATCTTGGATATTAAAGATGCAAAATATGAGGTTATCTACAGCCCTCCAAGCTAATATTCAAAACCAATATTCACTCCTCACTGAGGCTGGCACTATTACGACAGGACACTATTTTATGGAGTATCTACTCTACTTGGCGGTGATACCACGGGTCCAACTAAACATAAGACGAGCCATCAGCCCTCGTTAAGCCTTGCCTTGTTGAGGGTTAGTCTCGCTTGGAATATCAGACGAAAGTTGTCTCCTGTGTAGACGCAGGCAGCGGCAGGAACACTAAGCAAATGTACAGAAGAAAAAGAGACAGGTGGGAAATCCACAGTCACGACAATTATGTATCCTAATGCTTCAAGCACCATCTTCAGCCACGGCCGTGATTTAATTAAACGCTTCCCGGCGAGGCGTTCAACAAGGCTTCCAAGGCAAGGCGGATTTGATAAAGATATCACGACAAAAGAAAGAAACAAAGAAACAAAGACAGCAGTGGATTAGTTTTAGTTACATTCACATTCAGCCCAGGAAAAGTGCAGTGCCGATCATGACTGAATCTAAGGCGCCCAGGGTGTCCAGGGCATACAGAGCCCCCGCAATGTCGACAGTTTTTCTACTCTAACCGAGCAGAGCCACCATTTATTAGGAGCTTGGCCTGGAAGGCCCGCAAAGTATCCATCACTGCTCCATCAACAACGACCATACGGCGGGATGACACCACGGCATGTCATGCTCAAGGAACTAAGAAAAAAAGAGCTTGGCTAGAGTTACTGAACTCAGACAAGGCAGCTATGTGACGAGAATACGAGCAAGGGGATCAATAAACTAACGGCCAAGGCATCTCTGGACTCTGTATTCCTACAACGCAAGGCCACAGCAGAGGCTATTCAGAAGATAATGAAGCTACTAGAATTAATGCTTCGGGATGGCAATGTGAAGTTGAATAAGTCAGTAGCTAAAACTGCTGCACGGGTGATTGACGCTATGTTAACAATGGCAGAGCTGTTGACGGTGAGGATACGGAGAACAGACATGGGAAAGTCATGAGTCAACAGGCAGGCAGACGAACAGCACAGGGACAGACAATACTAGCTTCACGAAGTCTAATACAAAATAAGACGGAAGAATGTAGACAAGCTTAGCCTCAAGGTAATCATCTTATCCATTACGTAGTTGAATGGTGCTCGTAGCAAAAGTATATAGATGCTGGCTTGCCCAGTTGCTTTGATCCATCCGAAACTTCAATATTCATCTTCATCTTCAGTTCTTTTGTTGTGTGTTTACCACCTCTACCACCTCTACCACCTCTACCACCTCTACTACAATATCTGCCATAATGCCTCGTCTGCCCCCCGCTGAGAAGCTCTCCCTTGCTCTGCGCAAGAATAGTAAGTAGTCCTCTCCATCTATTTAGTAGAAACAAGTCTAATATTGATCATAGTCCGCGACAACTGGGAGAACAAAAAGGCCGACTTTGAGACCAAGATCTCGGAGAAGCTCGGCACCACCTGGACCATCGACGTCAATCCCCTTGCAATCTACCCTTATGCCTCCGAAGGCTACGCTAAAGAGAGCCTTGGCTCGCTGCTCAGCGAATACGTCGACGGCGCCATCTACAGCCTGGACAGCTTTGTAGAGCGCAACGGTTCCGGTAGCATTGCCGAGCTCAACGACGTTGCCAGCAAGCATGTCCTAACCATTGACCTCGACGAGGCCGGCGTCAACGACTACTGCGGCTGCGCTGTCAGAGACGGCCAGCTCGTTATTCTGTTTAACGAGAAGAACCTCGGCGTCAATGTCAGAGATGCCCTGGAGGGTGACAAGCTGCTCAAAGCCCTGAACGAGGCACCCCGCGATGCTGCGGCTGCAGAAACGGCACCCAAGCTGTCGTTTGCGGCACGTACGAGCATCAGCAAGTCGTACGAGCCCAAGATCGAAGCTGTCTGCTCCAAGATTGCCAAGACGCTGGCTCGCGACGATCTCAAGCTGGAGCCCAACTTTGAGGCCAACTATACGGCTCTGAAAGCAGCCGGTGTGGATGCGTACAAGTACGAGGAGAACCTGGGCGGATATGCGCTCGAGTACTTCGAGGGTGTGGCGTACCACCTGGACAACCAAAAGTTTGGCGACGACGACATGCTGCAGGAGGGCTTCAACGAGGCCGTTGAGAAGGGAGTGGTTGCGCTGCGGATTGTGGACTCGCTCAAGTACGCAAACTACTGCGAGGTCGTTGTCGAGGACGGCACTCTATATGTGCAGACCACGACGGAAAAGTACGGCGTGAACATTGGCGATGCCGCCGAGAAGATAATCGACCAGCTGTAATTTCTATTTCATGTATCTATGTATCATGTACCCATACCCAATTAAAGTCTAACATTCAATGTGACACCCTCGCTTGGCTGGAACCCGAGCCAGCGATGCCAGTTGTGCCGGAACTTGGTGGCTGCGCTGTTGATCAAAATCTGCCAGCCGCGGTCACGCTCACACGCAGCCAGGCCGACCATGCTCCGCAGTGTGCGCAGATAAAAGGCGTCTTGGTGTTTGGACACGGCCAGATTTTGGTCGCCACGGAACTCGCGGAACTGGTGAGACAATCCCGAGCGGTGCTCCCTCGCGTCCAGCAGCGAAATGTCTATCTTGGGCCGTAGCTGTAGGATGTAGACGAGCACAAACATGGCCCAGAGACAGCGCACGAGATCGGTCGCGTGGTCCTGCACGGCACTTCTGTGCTGTAGGCTGACCAGCACGGCCCGCAGAGAGTAGACCAGCGTCACCAGGAAGCAGAGGTAAAAGTCAAACTCAATATTATTCGTATCCTCGTCACCGGGCTTGTGCGTACCACAGGCCAGCACGACAGCAGTGCGGCCCAGCTGCTCGAGAGCGTCAAGGGCACCCTGCAAGGGCGTGGAATCCCACTCTGACGGCCCTGACAAAGAGTCCCACTTCCATACACAACCCAAGACAATATCGCGAATCTGCGGCACACTCGACCAGTGCCGGTTTCCATAGAGGCCATGGTCATAGTAGCCCGGTAGGTTCAAGGGCAGATTGGATAGCCGGCCGTCAAATGCAAGACCCTCGAGGATGTCGAGTGGCGAACGTCCTTCACACTGATCATGCGTAGGAGTATAAGAATGGCTACTACTTGGTGACGGAGCACTTATCGGAAGCGGTGGTGTGCGGTGAAGGCTGGGCAAAGTAAACGACGAGCTCAACGCAGCCGCTGTTGCCTCTCTTTGTCGAGACGACTCGCATATGATATCGCCAAAGATAGCCGCAAGGCTATAGTCATAGTTGCCGGCTGCGAGCGAAAGTGCTTGTTTTGCATAGACAGCAGACTGGGCCTCTAGCGAGTCGCTAAGATGGACAAGGGGCATGCCATAGAGTGAGAACAGGCCCATCCACAGCGGTGGCACTGACGGTGCGTCCGATGTTGCGTCCGATGTTTCATGGCATAGTAGCTCATTGACGAGGTTGTCTTGCAGAGAAAAGCCAGGGGCTATCAAGCAGCGGCCATAGTATGTGCGAAAGTCGTCAATAAGCCTATCATTAGTAATTTTGAACTATTGTTATTTTTATAGGGACACTGCTTGAGATTGTTTTTCGGAAACATACTCTACACAACCAAAATTCCAGACCAAGTCAACCGTCTCAATATCGACACTAAGTGGTGTTTGGTACGACTTGTGGGCTCTCCACACAGCTTGTAGTTGGGAGTCCGATCCGCCCATGTGCTTGACCGTTGCCAGGTACTATAATTGGTTGTGGTTTAGTATATATGCGTGTTTATCAGTATGTATTTTCCCAATATTTCAACTCACAAAAGCAATCAGATTGGGTGTGGTCCCGTCTATCATGGCCGAGTAGAGCATGTCGTTGCGGACGGTCAACGACATAAAGGGGCGTTGCAGAGGCATGATGAGCGTTGATTTCTTGATGGAACACTTATTTGTTGATTATAAAATAGATTTCATGGCAATATCATCATGGCTAGCCGTCTCTATTTATCTCTCCGGCATCACTACTTGGCTCATCCCTCTTGCCGGCCAAGTGAATACAAATACTTGCATCAAGGAACGGACAATGGGATGCCGTAGGTAAGCAGCATCCATCTCCTTCTCTCCGGCTCCAACAAGTAGGAGTTGTTTGCCCCGTGCATCGTACTGGTGTACCCAGATCGAAAGACGGTTCTGCACGGTACGCAAAACAACAAAACAAGAATGGAGAAAAAGAAAAGGCACGGCCAGCAACTTCATCCGCCACGCTTCCGAGAATATGACGAGTTGTCACCGAGTTTGGTGTGTAGATATTCTTCATTTCGAATGAGAGTAAAGCAAAAAAATAAAAAAGTATTAAAATGTCGTATAATATATAGTCCACTATCTCGACAAAACGGGCTGTTAGGATTTGGAATTTGGGATGCATGCCGTCAGATCGTGTGGCGTTGGCCAGTGTGGCAATGGCAACGGCGATGGCAAAGGTGAAGCCGTCGAGTAAACATCAGAACCCGGAGATGCGTGGCAGTACGTTTGTCAGGTATGGCCAGTTTCCCAACATGGACATCACTGCAACCATATCACTTTTATGACACCAAAATCTACTACTGCTGCAGCCTTGCTGACTTGCTGACAGTGCGGGTGAACCAGGGACTCGGACAGCCATCATCTCAAATCCCGCTGCAGCTCGAGCCCGATCAATCCGTCAAATCTATTCTGGTAGCTTTGAAAAAGGTTCCTATCCCCAATATTCGGTAAAGGCTGTCGTCGTCCTACATCTTGGTGTTTGGTATTTGGCATCTTGGCTGCATGGCTGCATGGCCTTTGGCTTGTGACAAGGGTGACTAACACAACACTCAGCGCACGTACAGCCGCTTGCCAAGATTAGTAATAGTTGCTGTATCATGCAGTTTTGTTATTTTTATTATTCTTATCATTTCCATCATTTTGGTTTACTAATCTCTTGCTAATAGTCGGCTCTTCTCTAGATCTTTCACTTTGATTCAGTCTTTTGTCATGTTTATGCCATCCTTGAAACAGCCTTTGTATGTATGTACATCCCTAGCATTGTTGAAAAGTTTGGTTCACGTCTCTTTTACAAGCTCAGATTATGTCAGCCGTCCTCTGTCCCTCCTCTCCCTCCTCTGTCGTTCCATTGTCTTCTTCTAGAATGTCAGCCGACTATTCTATACAGGCATGTCAGCATTTCCTCACTGTCGGTAATTCCCACATTACAGTGCAATTGTCTAATTTTTCATCTCTCATTCCTTTCTCCAAAAATAACAATTTATCACTTATATTCACGCGGCTCAATCATGTTCCGTCTACGATTTATAAGCCAGTGATTAGTATTGAGTCCGGCCAATGCTTATTTCGTGTTTGTTTTATCAAAAGAGAGAATGAGAGAATCATACGTTCTAAATATTGTTCGTATGCACTTTCACCAAAATCAAACATGGCTGTAGACTGAGCGCAAAATTGTTGTGACTCGACAATGTATTTTGGGGGAGAGGAAAGAGTGAAATAAAATACAATGATATATCGAACGCGGCAAGAAGAAAAGAAACAAAGTAAACTGACTGCAATCCTATCCTTGTGCCCGCGAAAATACAGCTCCAGTGCCTCCTTGTTACGGATGCGCTCCCGGAACAGGCGCAAGGCGTACAGGTCGTTCTCGATGCATGAGGTATTATGGCCATTCGGCAAGGACCAGTTCTCGGTCCCGCGAGTATGGATAGGGGTGCCCACGCGCGCGCATGACTCAAAGTTGATAAGGACGGGCTGGCGGTCGGTGCGGAGCATGACGTTTCCCGGCTTAATGTCGTTGTGCGCCCAACCAATGGAGTGCAGGTAGTGCACGGCGGCCTCGAGACGGTCCAGTACGCGGTCGAGCTTTACATTACAAAACTCTGGCGCATCAGGGTCATAGTAGGACATGCAGCGTTCGAGCATCTCGAGCACGATACCGGTAATGCGCTTCTGCTTTTTCTTTTGTTTTGGCTTTTGTATTTGGCCATTTTGTCCCTACTCGTCCGGCACTTCTACGTCTACTTCTATGACTTGACAGCCTAGGTAGCGTACAAAGTTGGGATGCGGATGCTTCTTAGATAGAAACTCTAAGGTGCGCACCTCGGCCATGTATCGAACGTTGATGTTTTCTTCGCCTAAGGTAGACGGATGGAACAGTTTCTTGATAAAAACGGAGTCGGTATACAACCTCTCATAAGGCAGAGCCGTGACCAGTTCCAGTGCCGCATCATCGGGGTTAGTCTGGGGATCGTAGGGCAGGCCGAGCGTAGCCGGATCGACCTGGACTGCTGGCCTAGGCCAGGGCTGGCCGTTGTTAGGGACGACAAAGAGCGAGCCATTGTGCGTGTAGTAGTGACAGTTCTTGCCGTCGAGTTTATAGCATCCGGGCGCTATAAACACCGTGCCTGGGTTACTAGACGCATTCCTGATATCGTCAGTCAGGTTCAGGAGCGACCAGAACCCTTCTTGATAGTCGTCCGAGTCAGCAGCACCAAGAGTGGACTGGGCCGACTCTTCCTTGGGCTCTTCGTCAGCTGTGGCCTCTTTGGCAGTCTTGGGATTCTTGCTGGGTCTAGAGTGGTCCGCCTCTGTGGCGCTGCGCTTCGTGACTCTTCCCTCAGACATCATGTTCCCAATAATGTGGTCGGGCTTTCTAATTGGCTCTGAAGCCAGTTAGTAAATATAGAGAGAAAAACAATCTACATGCTGTAAACTGAAAATTGCTGTCTTGGTATTACGAACCATGCAGCCGGCGTGATGAGCTGGTGGCCGGGGCCATGTTGAGAACGGAAATACAGTGATTGGAGGAGGTGGTAGAAGCAGGACTAACAGGAGGTGAAGAAAATAAAGAATATGGGATATGCGTACTAGGAGAACAAGATTCGAGTGGTAAGAGATGATTGTCATGCTTATCACTATTTATCTGCAAGACGAAAGGGAAGTCGGTGATTAATCAATGGATAGCACAATTCTGCCAAAGAGATACGGACAATACAGAAGGAGTTCAAAAAATACTTTCACAATCCTGCCATGGAGGTATCCAAATAGACAAGCTATCCAACGGCGATCTGCCAGTGCTGAATGCGGACTGATGCAGCAATACTAAATAGACGACAAAGGGATGTCTGTTGCGTGTCCCAGGTCCAACAAGTCTAATTCCGGATGACCATTTTGGACATGCACAGGAGCTAGGGCATGGTAGGAAAGTGAACGTATCAAATATTATTATAAAGCATTAAAAATTAAATAAGTTTGCATGTTTTAGATTTATGCTTGGGTCGGGTTAGGAAAGGAAGAAAAAAAAAGGAGAAAAAGATGAAAGAAGAAGACTGTCAAAAGCGTTGGCCGGATGCTATTGTTGTATCAGTTTTGTAAACTTGGACAAAGACCCTGAATCAGCCACACCCATGCACGGGGAGTCAAAGGCTATAAAAATAGCCAAAAATGAATGAAGAATCCAAAAGGGAAAAGAAAGATGAGAAAACAAAAGAAAGTATACAACTGACAAAGAAAGTCCTTCCAGACATTGTCTGCAAATGGTTACCTCCATCTACATCATCTACATGTCATCGCATAGAGTTAGCGGCCATGTTCGCCCGGCTTCTCTGTCTTGCTCATCCTGCCCTGCGTCTTGTCCCTTACATATGATAACTCGCCATTGGAGAGAAGGGATCTCTGGGGGGTCTTGGGACAAAGAACGGTTCTATCGGATTGGCCAACTGAATTATAGACATCAAACGATATTGGCTATTGCTTCTTTATTCTTGCTTCTGGAGATGCAAATAATGGCTGTTATATTTGAATTAGCCATGCAGGCTGACAAAGTTGGTATATCAGAAGAGCAATGGGCATATCTACTAGACAAAGTCTAATTTATGACAATATGCAGTCAGTGTGGGAAAGACACAGAAAAGTGACGAGACAGTGAAAAGAGTAAACCTTAAATGCAGTATAATTTGAAAAGCATACATGCCGAGCACAAAAGAGAACAGTGTCCCTAGCATCTCTCCTTCCGTTCCTCACGCCGATACTTCAAGATGTTCTTGCACTCTGTCTTCCAACTCGGCTTTTGAGTTTCGGTTTCGTCATCAATAGTTTTAGGGCACGGAATCCCTATCTAGAGCTTCACATTACCACCTTTGGGAAATCAATAATCAATAATCAATACCATTGGCAGCTTACTCGTCTCATCTTCTCTCCGTCAGTCCACAGACACCGCAAAAATGTACCGTTAATTCCCAAGCTCATTGCCTACTTGTCTTCTTGCCTACTTTTAAGGTTGTTAACATTTTAGGTGCTACGTCAGTTGCATTGATACGGTGGACATTATTGGCAATCAAGTCATAAAAACGGTCGAGGAGGTTTCTGAACCATGCGACAATGCTGACTGCCCGTTGCGTCCGCGGGTACTAGCCCACGTAATGCACAGGGCTAGCAATGGCAGCGACATTCGTGACGTGTCGGAGAGTCAAGAGGAGGCACTAATTCATACCACCAGTGCCACCAGTGCCGGAAATAGCAGCAAGGATATCAATGGTGGCAATGGTGACAATGGTAGCAAAGTCACAGAGGCCACCAAGGCCACCAACTCGGTCAAAATATGCAAGGCCAGCTACTCTGTCAAGTCTATCGAACGTCGCAATAAAAGCTAGCACGATGGCAAGGGGTGCCAGATGTGCACGGCACACTCTGATCTGTGATGGGTTTACATCAGAGATTTCAGATATATCAAGCATGATGTTGACGCACGATGGCTTCATGGAATCGGGAAAGGGCCGATACAGCCGCAGTCTTTTCTGTCTTATTATTCATTATGCAAAATACGTACATCTCTTCAGATGGTTAAACTACGTGACCATAGCTTTCCCTCTTCCCTCCCATTCAGCCCGAGACTACACCAAATGCAGCTGGTACCCAAGACTCGCTATCACACTTTAGAGAACAACAGAATTCGACCAGGCCCTCGACGGTGGGTGGTCATTTACCGTCGTCACGCTGTCCCATATAAACCCCCCTAGACATCTCCCTTCCACGTACGGCCATAGATACTGGAAAGCACGGGATCCCGTCCGCTCTCCCCTAGTTAAACCAGTAATCGGCGGATTAGTAGTTGGGTCGGTGACGACCAGCGAATACCCTCTGCTGTACGTTTTTTTTTTGCCTTTTTTGCCTTTTTTTTGTCGGTATATCCATTTATACTACAGGTTATCTCCATCCTTCCTCAATAAAATTGTAATTTTTGTTACTTGACGTTGGCATTGAACAAATTGGCAGTAGACTGAACAGAGCCGCTTGATAGTTGCGATCAGGGTTCTAAAATGTGGGTCACTCGGTGCCCTACGTTTTGCCATCTTTCTTACCTTTCAATATCACCACGAATCTTGCCCAATTACCCTTAAATTTATTCTTGAATTGTTATAGACATTCTAGTTTCTATTGAAGTATATTTTACAAGAGGTAGTAGTAGAAGCTGACCCACTCCACAAAAACCACGAGCACAAGTGTAGCGAGTGTAAAAGTCTGTATCCCAACTAGATATATATGTCTATTAGGGCAAGACCCTTACAACAACAAATGGGCCTGTGGTTTAGTGGTATAATATTTCCTTAGCATGGAAGGGGTCCTGGGTTCGATTCCCAGCAGGTCCATTTTTTTGCTCTTTTTTTCTTTTCGCGTCCTTTTGCTCCGAATTTGAGTTATGCTTGGTATATAGATTGATATACATAGACTACATTTTTTTGCTCTTCTATTATACCATTCTACAGCTGATATTGCGTATCTTTTCAACAACTACATGTTGCCACAGAAGCGGTCAACATATACGCAACGCTGGGTCTTTTCTCATCTCACTAACAAGCGTCACATCTCGTATCTCGAGTCATCTCACCCCTCTACTATTGATAATGCTGACTACTTGAATGACTTGAATCATATATGCCATGAAAAATCATACTTTATTCAACCGATCGATGCACCTACATAGCCGAGCTGCGTGATATGTGTGACCACACCTTGGCTGCCGAAGAGCAAACGCCATCGTTCGACAGCCGTGACAGCTGAACCGTGCAGGCCGGAATAGGCGATTGGTCTGGTACCTGCGTTAGTTTCTCGTTCTCGTGGTCTTTAATAGTTTTTGGTGTTCTGTTGTGGTCCCTCGTCCCTCATCCTTCTTTTCTCTTCTCTTCTCTTTTGCTGTCTCTGACAGGTCTCGGTCAACAGGTTTTCCTGTCTCCATTATGTTGTCAGTACGCCTATATTCTCCCCGAATCTAGTCAACTGATGTATGAACTTGTTTTCTTTCTCGCTGTTCGTTTAATTTTGACACCTGCCTCGTGCAACGTGGCCGAGACAGTTGGCAGTAGATGCGGACAGCCAGAGAAAAGTCCCACGCCAACTTGCTCTTGACGAACTTGACGAGCCTGCATGCTAGATACTCATGTTCTCAGATCAGATCCTTGGATTCATCTGCAGTCGACTTACAGCTGTCATCGCAACCTGCTCGTTCTACACGTGGTACTGCATCTGCAGGTCATATTCTTGCATAGAGTTTGTTACTCAGAGCCCATCATTAAAGTCTGCCAACACTTTCCTTTGATATCCGACTTGCACCACCGATATTCAAGACATGTCTCTACTTCTTGCAGGGGACCCGTTGTACAGAATACAAAATACGAGGACTATAAATATCTAGAGATCTCATATCGAGCGTTGCGCCTCTTATAAACTTGTAAGCACGAAAGTGCCTCGAGACTTTAGCCATTACGCTGCAAGCTTCGCACGAGGAGCATGTAATGGGTTAAGGGGTATGCATATGCCTATATAGTGTGTTTATATGTATAGCTATGTTCTTGATTTGTTGTGCATATCTTGATATTTTGAGAGGATCATCTCCATGCCAGATCATAAGTTTCTCTTATAGTCTGGCACAGCAACCTTATTTTGAAAGTTTTACTTTCTCACGGCTGCTCGCATTGTCAGAATACTGCTGGTTGTTGTCATTATATTGTGTATTTTTGTATCCTTGAGTCCATGAGTCCATGCATCCGTGTATCCTTGCATCATTGTATCCTTGCTGTACTCCTGTTACGCAGGCATACAACACACATGGCGTGGATTCCTAGTCATGGCAAGGCGAGTAGTCCTAGACGAAGCTGTGCATCTTTGTACCTGGCATATGTTGCATTGTACACCATCTCATATACAACATCGCCTCGTGGGCTTTAAGCTTTTAGCTTTCAACCTTTAGCCTTTGCAAACGGACAAGCTTACTTTGCATCCGCGTATACAATATCCTCAGATAATAAATTAAAGATCAACTCCTGAAGTAACAGCCGCTCATGGTGTCGGGAGTCGGGACCGGAACCAGGCTTCGTCTTTGTCGTATGGGCTGGGCGGCTGGATAGACCACAACTACCTCGCTGGGTATAACGTCTAGGATAGGCTGCCATAGCAAATGTTGGCCAAGACAGTCTGTCCTCCCACCTCGCGTGCAGTCTTCCCTGAAGCAGAGTATAGGTGGAAGACTGAAGACGAGTCTACAAAAGAGACTAGTCTGGAACAAATGGTCGTTCGGCGGTGTTCAGTGTAAGCATAATTGTCTGTTCTGGTCCTAGTCTGGTCCTGGTCTGGTCCGAATGGGGATGGACCAAGGATAGTTATGACATTGATTGTGCCTTGCTTTTCTGTTTGCTTTTCTGTCATAGGTGTCTAGATGTCTCTGCCTCTTCCTGACTGCGTATATGTCTCTGTCACTTCCTCAGCTGTTACTTTTTGATTTTCTTCTTTCCTCCTTCCTCTTTCTCTGTCGTGTCTGCGTCTCCTTCTTCTTTCTCGCCTGTTTCGCCATCGTCACATTGCATCCATTTTATTCTCTCTTTATATCTAATACATGTATCATTCTCTCTTTTATCACCTTTTTCAGTCCTTCTCTACACCACCCATTCGGTGACCACGGCTTCCCCCCTTCTCACTCTTGTCTCCTTTCTTTTGTCTTTCATCCTGCCCATCCTGAATCTATCCCGGTCTCTGGATGACACTGTGACTTTCATTCCTTATTTTCTGTCATTTATCTTGTTCCGGGCTTTCTTTTTGGCTTCTCTTTTTTTATATCATACAGTCTACAGTCTACCCCCTCACCGTGTGTTTGCAGTTGGCCTCCACTGTCATCGTCTGTGACTATTTTCCTCCCTCTCTCTCCTCATACCGGCCGTATATATGCCCTCTGTATCCCCATCTTCAGTCTCTTATCTCGTGGTTTTTCAGTCACCCTAGTCTGTACACTCGAGTCAAGATCGTGTTCAGTTTGAGGGAGTCTCTATTTCATTTCGGTTTATTCTTAAGTCTTTCTTGAGTCTTTCACAGTCTTTACTCTGTCTTTACTCTGTTGTCTCTCTGCTTCTCATTCTTTAGTCCTCAACTTCATTTCGTTGCCGGCTGCCTTGATCTTATACAGGTCGTGAAGATACCCTTCTCAGTTTTCATTTTATACAAGCAAATAACTACACACTTCATCATGAAGTTCTCCAGTCCCCTCCTGGGCCTCGCGGCCTGGGCCGGTTCTGCTCTCGCCGAGGATCTCCTCTTCTACCAGGGCCTCACCTACAAAGAGTACAAGCAGGCACTTGCCCTCAACTACACCGGTAGGTAGATGTCTTTTTCACCAGAGCTTGAAGCTTGGATCTAACGGATAGTTCACGTTGCTACGCCGGCCGAGTGGTCCGCGATGAAGCCTTCCGATTTTGCCAAGTACAAGGCCATTATTGTGCCCGATTCGGACTGCGGCCGCCTCAGCGCCATCCAGTTCCTCGCCGACTCCAAAGCGGAATGGTCGCCCGCCGTTTCCGGCAATATTATTGTCATCGGTACTGATACCACCTTCCACGCCACGACCCAGCCCGGTTCCGTTGCGCTCATGCAGGACGGCATCCGGTTCGCCGCCAGCGGGTCCGGCACCGGCCTCTACTTTTCCCTGTCCTGCTACTATGATACCGTCAAGTTCTCTACCATTGAGCCCCTGTCGCCGTTTGGAAACTTTACCGCACAGGGCCGCCTCAGCTGCTACAACAGTGCCCACGTCGTGGCAACGTCACCGGCTTTCCACAGCATCTCGGACGAGAACCTGAGCAACTGGTCGTGCAGTGCCCATTCGCTGATCCCAGAGTACCCGACGGGCGGCGCCAACGGGTTTGTGCCTGTGGCCGTGCTGAGCGATGCCGCCGGCGGTGCCAACGGTGGCAGTGCCGACGCCGTGCGCAACTTTACCAAGGGCGTGCGCGGCGTGCCATACATTATTGCACGCGGTGCAGTGCCCGTGGGCTGCGGCGATAGTGTTGTGCAGACCATAAATGGGGAGCAGTGTGATGCCGGAGCGCAAAACGGTGTTTTGGGTAGTCTCTGCTCGTCGACGTGCCAGTGTGTCCATGGTCTTGACAGTACCGGGACATCGTGTGCGTCGTCGGCTTCGTCGTCGTCGCCGACTTCGTCTACGGTCCCTACCTCTACTGAAAATAGCGACATTCTTGTGTCAACAACAACGACAACCACCACCACGACTGATGTCAAAGTGTCTACAGAGTACATTACCCTCAGCAGCAGTGCCAGCACGCCTGCCAACAGCTCTACCAGCACTGCTTGGTGGAACAGCACGACCAGTGTTCCTCTGTTGACAGCTCCTACGTCGTCTCAGTCTCAGTCGGCCTCGCCCGTCTCGTCGCTGTCCATCCCGTTTTCCAATACAACTACCATTCCCTTTACGTCGACGGATACTCCTGTGTCGTCGTCTTCCGTTCCACTGAGCACTGGAGTCAGCAGCAGTTTCCCTCTCAGCAACTCTTCAACAATTTCATCCGGCACTGGCACTGGTACTGGCACTGGTAGTTGGTCTGTGACCTCTTCGGTCCCGTCGTCTAGCAGTGTTAGTGCCAACTCGACGTCGTCGGGTGTCATTTCATCGCGCTCGTCATCGGCCAACACGAGCCACTCGGTTCCTCTCTCGACGGGTCCGTCGTCGATTCCTCTGTCCACTGGCTCCTCTTTGATTCCCTTGTCGACTGGCTCGTCTGGCTCGAGTTTCATCTCGACTGGTCCTTTGTCCACCGGCGTGTCGTCTACTGCAGTTTCTTCGTCTGCGCCGTACACCAACTCGTCGACTGTATGGCATAGCTCGTCCACTGCATTGTCGACAGCACCGCTATCCACGGCACCTACGTCAATCATCTCGTCGGCGTCGCTCAACAGCTCGTTCAGCAGCACCATCTCGTCGACCATCAGCTCGCTTCCTGTCAACTCGACCTCTACATCTCTTCCTACCAACACGAGCAGCTACAGCACTGCCCCGAGTAGCATCCCGTGGAGCTCTTACTCGTACAATGAGTCTGCTTACCCAACCTCTTTCTCGTCTATCTCGTCGACCATTTCTTCCATGTCGGGCAGCATTTCCATAAGCAGTGGCAGCAGCAGCTCTGGAAGCAGCAGCAGCTACAACTACTCGTTTTCGACCACGTCACGGTCTACTGCTTGGCCGACATCGTCTACTTTTAACAGCACCTCTCTACCGACGTCAACTGTCAACACGACTTCTCTGCCTACATCTTTCTCAAGTACGCACAGCTTCAACAGCACGTCTATCCCTACGTCAACTGCCAACAGCACATCTCTGCCAACATCAGTGTCCAGCCATAGCTTTAACAGTACTTCTTCCATCCCGACGACTACTGTTAACACTACCTCGGTGCCGACATCGTTCTCAAGCACTCATAGTTTCAACAGCTCTTCTCTCCCCACGTCCACAGTGAACAGCACGTCTCAGCCAACCTCTGTCTCGACAACTAGCGGACTCAACTCGACATCCTTCATCTCAACTGCGTCGCCGACATCCTCAATCTCGAGCTACAGCAACTTGTCCACCATCTCAACCAGCTCCGCGTCTGCCAACTCGTCGACTGGCTCGGTGTCACCCATCTCCACAACGTCCAGCTCACTGTCCAGCATCAGTGCCAACAGTAGCAGTGTCCCTACGTCCTTCCCTACGTCGACGGCTACGAACTCGACTTCTTTGTCCCGCACTACATCCTGCTCGACCACATCCAACAACACCTCGGCCACATCCTTGACCACTTCTGCACCGATCACCTCCCACAGTCTATCATCTCTTTCGTCGTCAACTCTCTCGGCCACCACCTCTACTTCCTCTCAGTGCAGCGAGTACATTGGTATCGAAATTGTCATTGTTGTCGATATCATTGAGGTCTGCCCCCGCGGCTCCAAGCAGACCATTACCGTCACGAGCGAGGTCGCGACGTTTACCGAGTCGCTGTGCATCACGCCTGTGTCGCAGACGCAGTGCCACGGCTACGGCTGCCGGACACAGACCCAAACACACGCGCCCACAAATATCACAGAGCCGCCCATAACGGCGACGCTGCCAGCCACGACTACCACTGTTGCTTCGTTGATCACACCGCGGTCCAACCCTGGTTTTGGACCCAGTTCTGTGCCTAGACCGAACCACACAGGCCGTTTTGGTCATTTCTTGAACTGGTTCAACCGCGTCCCTCAGGACAGCAAGGACAAGAGCAAGGCTGCTACCACAGGCCAGGGCAAGGTCTGGACGACCGAGGTGACGACCGTGACCCGCTCTGTGCGGCATACTGATGTTCTGCCGACTGGCCCACGCGTCTTTGAACGGGGTATGGCAGGTCCTGCGGTGTTGGTTCGCAGTGTGCCTACACCTGTTGCCATCCCTGATGTTCCCGATGTCCCCAATGTTCCCAATGTTCCTGTTTCCGTTCCCAAGAAGCGTGGTGTTGATACTGTCGATCAAGACGCGTCCGAGGCAGTCGTCAAGAAGAGCACGGCAGCCATGCCTCTGCGTTTTGGTGCTGCTCATACAGTGGCTCTTTATATCGCCGTGGCCGTCTGTATGGCCCTTGTAGGAATGTAACTGCAGCTGCAGATGGCTCTTGAAGTGTCGATGTCGGTCAAGTCCATATAAATGTGTTGTATGTTCATCGTAACTTGCCAATTACTAAAAGGCGGCCCCTTTTTTATTCTTTGGTTGTTTTTATAAATCCTCATCTATTTTGTTTCCTTTTGTCTCATGTCGTCATCTAAATTGGTATTAGTCTTTGATTCTTTTTATTTCTCTTTTCTCTTTTCCAGTTTTTAGTTTCTCTTTCTTCTTTTTTTTTGTTTCTTCTTCTTCTCTTTTCTATTTTCATTTCCCTTTTTTGTTAATTTCTTATATTCTTACACTCTTTCACTGCCTATTTACAATATAATTACGTGCGATACTGTACTCAAATCGTACACACTGCGAATGTTTCAGCTGATCATCCTTATCTGTTTCTTCGGGCATAATCCGACCATGAATCAGAGCACACGTTTGGACACGTTGAGTGAAACATCTTTACAGCTTGGCGATCGCCGTGTAGCTTTGACGAGGCCGAGAAGATTGAAACAATCGAAAAAAATATGTGATTTATTTTGGATTTATTCAGCATGTTCAAGAAATTATTACCGATTGTAGATCATATTTGTTTTCATAATCCAACTTTGTTTTATGTTTTATGTTTTATTTTTTTTAATCTTTTCAAAAAAAAAAAAAAAAAAAAGAACTTGTAATTTAAAAACAATTAAAAACAATACCAATGTAAACGCTCAATTGTTAAATAAAAAACTTTCAAGCAAAATTGCAACGCATTTACAAGATAGTTAATTGACATTAAATATACCAACAATAAACAAAGAACACAAATCCCAATCATCTTCCGCAAACGATGCTGAATATGCTCACATCCTTTCATCGCGCATTCAATAGAAGCAACAACCGTGAAGCAGCACAATATTGGTCACGTGAATACAAGCCCCACTCTCACACCCCTAAACACCTTTCCCTTGCTGCACCTTTGCTCACTGTTTCTACTATGGACCCCTTTTCAGTCCCCGCCTATTTTCGTCCCTTTCTCCCCTGTATTTGCTTCTCCGTAGCACTCTATTCACTCCTACCCATTGCCATTATTGGTGCGACTAGCTTACTTATCTCTCGCAGCTCATCCTCGACACTTTTCACCTTGCCTCTTTTGCCTCTTTTGTCTCTTTCCCTGCTCATCTCTCTACGCCTCCTCCGACACACGTCCACCACCACCATCACCACCTCGGGCTCGTCCACGGTCGAATTGACGCACAGCCACACAAAACGACAATTGCATAATCGCACAACTACATAACTATCCTCTACACATCACCACCATGTCGGCGACCACCTCGGGCTTGACCAGACGAAGGGGCGGCGGTGCTGGCGGTAGCGGCGCAAATGGCGCTGCCAACGGCTCTGAGAGCCCTGACATTGGCAAGGACAGCGCGCCCGAGACGAGCTATGAGCAAAGTGACAACGGCCACAAGATCGCCTACGACCCGCGCGACCTGAGCGAGAGCGCCGAGCGCAGCAAGCAGCCAAAGCTGACCCTGATGGAGGAGGTTCTTTTGCTGGGTCTCAAGGACAAGCAGGTGGGTAGAAACAGTGTCAAATCTAGGGGACTCGGATCCCATGCTAACATTAACTTCAGGGCTACCTCTCTTTCTGGAACGACAACATCTCCTACGCCCTGCGCGGCTGCATCGTCCTCGAATTGGCCTTCCGCGGTCGCATCAGCATGCAAAAAGACCCCGCGCGCCGCCGCTTCCCCCTGGCCGACCGCGTCATCGAGGTCATTGACGATACCCTGACCGGCGAGGTGCTGCTCGACGAGGCCCTCAAGATGATGAAGGCCAGCGAGAAGATGAGCGTCAGCTCGTGGATCGACCTCATGTCTGGCGAGACTTGGAACCTGATGAAGATTGGCTACCAGCTCAAGCAGGTGCGCGAGCGTCTGGCCAAGGGCCTCGTCGACAAGGGCATCCTGCGCACCGAGAAGCGCAACTTTTTGCTCTTTGACATGGCTACGCACCCCGTGGCCGATGGCGGCGCCAAGGAGGAGATCCGCCGCCGCGTGCGCAATGTGCTGACGCAGCGCACGATTGTGCTGCCGGCATCGCAGTTTTTGCCCGAGAACTACGAGTACCGCTATGTGCGCACGATTGCCATGGTGTGCGCCGCCTACGCGGCCAATGTCCTGGAGAACGCGCTGAGCACACTGGGCCACGAGGCACGCGAGCGCGCGTTTGCGCAGACGGACGAGCTGCTGGCCGACTACAGCCAGTGGCCCTTTGCCAAGAAGGCAACGACAAACGGCATTGGCGCCAACCTGCCACAAGTGATTAGCGATGAGGTCAACAAGGCCAAGGAGCGCGAGCTGCAACTCGAGGTGGTGGCAGCATGCTTGAACGTCTTTACACGCCTCGACTCGATTCTGTAGAGATAGAAACGATCCGATCGAGTGATTCGCTTGCTGGCTGACCCGGCCGAGGCCCTTGGAGTCGACGACGCCGAGGAGACTGGGGTATCGACAGCACGGACAGGCCGACCGTACATTGAAGTGGACAGACTGGAAGCGCAAGCTCAACCCAAACCCAAACAGAGTTGAGCCTCGGGAATAGTCTCGACCGCCTCATCCACGATTCTACCTCTTCTCGCCCACCTCTATTATCTGTCATTTGTCATTTGTCATCTGTCATCTATCATCTGTTTTAATTCATGCGTCACTGTCTGTTGGAAAGGATAATAAAAGAACAACAAAATCTGCGGGTTTTCTTTCTGTCTCTGTTTTTGTTCCGTCTTTTTTTCTCTTCATTGTTCCCTTTATAACTTCTATCTTGTATGCGTTTCGTTGCATGTTTTCTCCCTCTATTCTCCCTCTCTCTCTTTCATCTTTTTGCCATATGTCTAAATGGATCACAGGCGTTGTTTTTTCTCTTGTTTCCTTTTATATCTCTACGATGAATCACCAAATACAATTATTACTTTTATATTTTATTATTTTTGTATTCGACTTGAAACTTTATTACTTGTGTATGAACTGTTTGAACGGTTTGAACATCAATCAAAACTTTTATTAACAAGACGCCATCGTAAGAGCAGGCATAAACCAGGTATGCCAATGACAGGCATCGATGCAAGACTAAAGAAGAGACAGAGAGCCATGAAACTTAAAAGACATGAGTATGAGACAAGAAAGCAGAGAAGACGCCCAGAACACCAGAACAGAAAGCAGCCCCTTTTGTATACAGCAAACAAAGACAGTAGAAAACCGCAAGGAAAATAAAAGGAAAGAAAAAGAAAAAGAGAACACGGTATCACTACTTTTTCCGGCCGCCAAATGAGCCCTCAAAACCGGGCCGGCCTTTGCCGCCGCCGCCGCCGCCAGTGCCCTTTTTGGCCTTCTTGGACAGACCAGCACGCCGCAGCATCTTGTCCTCTTTCCGCTTGCGCAGGTTGTCCTCGCGCTTCCGCTGCCGGTCCTGGATCGACTTTTGCACGCCCTCCTTGCGCTCGCCCCACTCCTTCTCGCTCTTCTTCTTGACCTTGTCCTTGCGCTTGATCGCCTTCTTCAGCATCTGCTCGGCCGACTTCATCGTGCCGTCCGCCATGCTCAGTGCACCCGCAGCCGCGGCCGTCGCCGTCAGACTGGCACCGTCGCCACGGCCAACACCCTCGGCCCGCTTGCGCGCCGCCAGCCAGCGCTCCTTTTCTTCAATGTCCTTGCGCTGTGCATCGTCCATCTTTTCGAGGCGCTTCTTTTGCGACTCGAGACGGGCAAGCTGGGCCTTGACGTCGTTGGATGCGGGGCCGTTGCGCTTCTTCTGGGCAGAGGCGCCGTCCTTGACGTACGACCAGTCGTGCGACATTTGCGCGCCGTCCTGGAATGCGACACGGCCAAAGGAGAAGTTGGTCTTGATCTCGGGCTCGGGAGCAGCAGCGACAGCGGACTCGGCGGCATCGTCGCCGCCGACGCGGACAAGGGGAGATCCGCGGGCCGAGGCCACGGCCTCTTCACGCTTGCGGTCCTCCTCGAGACGGGCGGCGCGGCGCAGCTCCTTCTTGTGGACCTTGCGCTCGGCCTGCTTTTGGCGACGGTCCTCGATCAGCTGCTGGCGTGTGCGGATGACATTGCCGCTGCTGTCAACCTCATCGACATCGGCCTTGCGTGCAGCGCGGAGCTCCGCAATGCGGGCAGCTAGGCGGGCGCGGAGGGCCGATGTGTCCTTGGGCACAGTGACCTTGAGCCTGGACGACGAAGCAATGGACGATGTCGGCGACGGGGGCTTGATGAGAGAGTCGGAAAAAGTGGCGGGGATGGTGACGGAGGCGATGGAGGTGACGGAGGTGGGGTTGCTATTGCTGGCGGCGTCCTTGGATTCAGTAGAGGGCAGAGGGCTGTCAAAGGTGTCGGACTTGGCGCTGGGCGAAGACGGTGCTGACGGGACGTCTTCGTCGCCGAGAAGGCCAGAGAAGCCGACGCCCGAGATGAGACCACCGTTATCGGCCTCTTTCTCGTCGTCGTCGTTATCGTCGACATCCATGTCGTTTTCGACGTCGCTCTCCTCGACTGCTGGCTCGGGCTGCTTCTTCTCTTTCTTTTCCTTCTTGTCCTTCTTGACTTTTTCCTTCTTGGTGTCGGCCTTGACCTCGGTCTTGGCCTCAACCTTGGTCTCCTCCTCGCCCTCCTTCTTCTGCGTCTTGTTCTTGCGCTTCTCTGCGCGCTTCTCGGCCTTGGCGTGCTTCTTCAACAGCTTCTTCTGCTGCTTTGCTGACAGGTTCGACTCCTCCAGGCTGACACCCAGATCCTCTTCGTCGTCGCTGTTGTCGTCGTCGTTCTCGGCATCTGCATCAGCCTCCTTGGCCTCGCCATACTTTGTCTCGGCCGACTTGGTCTTTTGCTTCTTGGTGGCATTCTCCTTGGCCCGCTTCAGGCCCTCACCGGGAGTCTCCTTGGCAACGCCGTCAATGCTCTCGTCGTCTTCATCGTCGTCGTCGTTCTCCTCGTCGTCATCCTCCTCTTCGACCACAGCCTGCTTGCCCTTCTTCTTTTGTGCACCAGAGATCTGCTCCAGCTTGCGCTTGTTTGCTGTCCGCTCAGCCATGACTTCCTTGACGCTCTTGTTCAGTTCGTTTTCGGGATCGAGGTTGGCGCGGCGTGCAGCGCTCTTCTCGGACTTGGTCTGCTTCTTCCGGAGCCATTGTTCCTGTTCTGTTAGATTGTGTCGGCCCTACTCGAGAAAGTGGTTTGTACTCACACTTGGCTCGTCACCGTTGCCGTAGTAGAGCTTGGCCGGGATCAGCGACAGCAGACCGTCGAATGCGCGCTCATGCTGGCGTAAGCGGCCCTGTATTTGTTAGTTCCTGTTGTGTGCGGGAGTTCCGTTCCTTGTCGATCATTCTTCCGTCATTTCCATATCTCCAACCGCCTCGTTGTCGTCATCATCGTCGTCTTCGTCGGCGTACCTGGAGAGAAGCGTCGGCCATTTTGTTGAGGGCCTGGCCCGGGGGATGTTGAATGGAAGAAGGAAAAGGAAAAAAGAATTAATAAATAAGATATGTACAGTAGTGTAGAATGCAGTTGAAACAGTCGTCTGATCGTTTGGGTCGTCTGGGGGAGGCTGGAACAGAGGTCGGTAAGCGAATCCCGTCGTCGTCGTGGGGGAGGGAAAGCAGCAAGCAGCAGCGGCAGGAAAAAAAAAAGTGAAAATTGCCGGCTTTGGCCCAAGGAAAAATAAAGAGTGGATGCAGTACTGCCTGTTTTCACCGCCAAATTTGTGAATTTTCGAGGTCCACTTTCGGGAGTGGGGCTACACTACTCGACACTATTTGACACTACAAGCGATCGAGGCATGCGACCTTGTCTTCTCCCTCTTCACCGCCTAGATGCGTCCAATGCCTGGTATTTTCTATTGAGGTTGACGACAATACAAGCCGTAACTATGATTTGATTGTAAAATTCCTTGGACACGCTATTCTGGCTATTTGGTGAATTATGAAGACAGCAAATCAGCTATAGGAATCTAGTCACGTGTTTGGTCACAGCCTGCAAAAGGCACTCATTTGAGTTGACGGTGTAAATATACTTTTCCAAGCCAAAATAAACTAATTGTAGTACACGGATCTGATACGAAGAAATGCAATGGAGGCTGCGTTATTGGCTATGCAGGGGCCGGTCAGGAGCGGAGGCAGAGTCCGTCGTCGGAGTTGGTCAGCAAATCTAATGGATGGTGACATGCCGTAAATGCTTCTCTTAGGGGCAGATGCTATTTTTCACATGCCCATGTGATTATTTACACTCGGATGAGATTGCTTCGTGATTGTCGTGGTATAAAGAGAAGTCTTTGAGATGTGTCAATAGTATAATAACCTAGTAACCTTACTATATGCACCGTCGAAGCAGGGTACTTGTAATATATCCGTGTTTTTCCTCCATTGATACTCTGGCTTCTCTAAATAAGTATCGGAGCTTCTGCCAGCGTGTTCATCGATCATTTGCTACAAGACGGTCATATGAGGCAGAGAAAATAACAAAACCGGTGAAGCCAGCATCGGAAGCGGAAGTCGGGCGCCGAAACAGTGAAAGACGGCAACACAGGAGTAGGTTAACGTCCTTGCAAGTCAAAATCCAGGGGTATAATATTGCCCGTGCTAAATAGGACCGAGTGATATGTTAATGCAAGTGCTGTTGAGTCTAGACCAGCAGGGTGATAAAATCTCTTTTACCCTGGCTACAGGACTAGTCTCCGGTCTACCCCCGGACCGGACCAGACCACCTGCATGCTCCGACGGTAGTCATTTGACCTGAAAACGCTATGCATTCTGGTAGGCAGGTAGAAAATGGATAGACAAAGCAGTTTTGAAAACGGGAACGGCTTTAGATTCGCCGAGAAAAGCGGCCTGAGACCGCCATCGGCGTGGCTGCCAACTGGATTTTGGCTTGGAAGAAAGGAGGCCGCAACGTTGGGCTTGAATGGGTTTTTCGTTTATTGTCTGTTGCAGTCTAGAAGAGGAAAACCAGAAACATAGAAGCGGTAAAGGCGGAAGAAATGCAGTTGGCGTCAGTCTACTTATACCATTACACCTCCACCTAGTTTTACCTTGACTCTTGATATTAATAGATCAAACGGTCGGCCTGTGTTTACTGTAGACTACAATATTCTCGGTGATAACTGAGTCTATATAAAACGTAACATGGACAGAAACATGGCGGAACCAACCCAAACACCGACGGCCGTGAGAACAGATGAAAAATGCCAGGCACAAGTGCAAATTCAAACACAACACAGCAGCGATGAGAACACCAGCAGCAACATCGCCAACGACAACGATAACGACCTCGAGGCACAGAAGCCAGCTTCAGATTCGTCAGAGTCAGGTCGTGGCAAAAATGACACAAATGAGCTGCAAGACCAAACCAATCTGCTGCCGTTCAAGCAGCTTCTCATGGTCTTTGGCGGCTTGAGCTGTGCTTTATTTTGTGAGTTTTCAATTCTATCTGGATTATTCAACTATGGCTTGTATAATGAATACTAACAGTTCAGGCTCCTTTCTCGACCAGACCATGTAAGTTACCACACTCTCGATACCGAGAGCAGCGTCTAACAGTTTTAGCATCTCCACAGCCGTGCCTACAATCGGCCAGGAATTCAACGCCAGCACCATCGCTTCATGGATCGGCACATCCTACCTGCTGACATCGACCGTGTGCCAGCCTCTGTACGGCCGCCTGTCTGATATTTTCGGCCGCAAGCATGTGCTGAATGGCAGCATGCTCATATTTTTAATGGGGTCTGTGCTGTGTGCCGTGAGCCAGGGCATGACTATGCTGATTGTGTGCCGTGCCCTGCAGGGCATCGGCGGCGGCGGCATCTTGACAACGGTGCAGAATGTCGTCTCAGATGTCGTGACGCTCGAGAAGCGTGGTGCCTGGGAGGGTATTCTGGGCGCTGTTGTGTCGGTGGCCAATGCTGCCGGGCCCCTTGTCGGTGGCATCTTTACCGAGAAGGTTTCGTGGCGGTGGTGTTTTGTATGTATCTGTCCATGTTTCTCACTCTCCATCCACTGCTCAAACTTACTAATGAACAGTACATCAACCTCCCGCTGACAGTCATCTCGATCCTGGTGGCTGTCTTTCTGCTCCCACTCAAGCACGTGTCGGGCGATATCCGCAAGAAGCTCGGTCAGATTGACTACACGGGCAGTCTATTGTTGCTGGCCTCGTCTGTCTTGATTCTGCTGCCCGTGTCCTGGGGCGGCTCCCTCTATGCATGGAGCTCAGCCGGCGTGCTGGCACCCCTTGTTTTGGGTGTTGCATGCCTCGTGCCCTTTATATACGTCGAGGTCCGTGTAGCCACGCTGCCTGTGCTGCCGCTGCACATCTTCCGCGACCGCACCGTGTTTGGCGTGCTGATTGGCGGTTTCTTTACCGGCTTTGCCTACTACGTCAACCTCTACTACCTGCCGCAATACTACCAGGTCGTCCAGGGCGCCTCGCCCATCAAGTCTGGCTTGCTGATCCTGCCGCTCGTTGTGACCCAGACGTGCGCATCGCTCGTCACGGGTCTATACGTGTCCAAGACGGGCAAGTATGTGGTCCTGATGGTGCTGGGCTACGTTTTGTGGACCATTGGCTATGGCCTCTTGAGTTTGGTGACGCCCACATTTCCGAGCCGCTACCTCGTCGGATTTCAGATTCTGTCGGGCATCGGTGCCGGCTCGACGTTTATGACGGGCCTGATTGCCATGCAGGCAGCCCTGCCGCGCAACCAGATGGCTGTGGCCACGGGCGTGCGCAACTTCTTGCGGCTGTTGGGCGGCACGATCGGACTGGCCATTGCCGCCGCTATTTTGAACAACAGTCTCAAGAACGAGCTGTCGGCCGATGGCGTCTTTAGCGATGCACAGCTGGTGTCCATCTTGTCTGATCCGACATATATCCGGGCTGCTTCTCTGGGATTGACAACTTCTCAAAGAGACACTGCTCTTCTCGCCTACAGTACGTTTTAACTATTTCCAAGTACAAGAAGAAAATACTAATCTACCCTACAGCGCACGGTATCCGCAACATTTTCTACTTTATCATCCCGTGCTGTGCGATATGCCTGTTTGCAACAGTCTTTTGCGTCAAGGGTCAAAAGACTCTCAAGCGCGAAGACGACGAGCGGCTCAAGGCCGCGGGCAAAGCCTGGGTCAAGGAGCACAAGCACAGCAGTTCAAAGAAGGGAGGCAAGGACAAGGACAAGGAGGAGGAGAAGGAAGAGAAGGAAAAGAAAGAGGGTGCGCGGCTGACAGTCGTCGAGCTGCCGGCCACTACGACAGCCAATAACAACACAAGCAAGCCGGGGCCGTTGGCTGGCGGCATTCTGGAAAAGACTCGGTCTCTGGATCAGTTTGCTTAGATTTGTTGGATTCTGAACGGCCGACATTAGCATTTTTAGTTATATTAATACAGTTTATCGCACATCATCTATATGCAGTTGTTGGGCTGTGCGCGGCGACAGCAAGGGTCACCTTGATCTAGAATATATTGCAACTGCATTTCATCTGTATTTACCCGTGTTTGACAAAGACACACTACCCCTGCCGAAGTCTGAGACAATAGAGTCAAGCTTTGTAAAGAACAAGGTCCGAGAGAGAACAAGCTTTCCGTCGATCACGGTGCCCAACTTTGGCATTACCCATGCAACTGTAGATCGGCCAGTCTCCACCATCATCCTTCTGACAGACCTCCTCATCTTATACTACTGTCAACAGAGCATCTAGTCACCGACACATCTTGCAAAAGGTTTAATAAAAGAAAGCTTTTATTTCATTTTCGGTGTTAAAAATAGTTTAATGATGTTTTCGTCACCAACTTTGAACAACTAAAAAAATAACCAAAGTTCCAGTCGCTTTTCTTAGACACTTTGTCAGAGAAGTACACAGACCCAATCTTCTTCTTGATCTGTGTCCTCGGGGTCGGCTGCTTCTGCCTTTACTTGGGCCTCCACTTGGACCTTCACTTCGGTCTCGGCTTTGGTCTCGGCTTCAATTGGACTTGGACTGGGACTTGGATCCTGCAGACACTGCTCGGAATTCCTCTACTGCTTCTCGAGATCGTCTAGCTCGCGCAGGACAGACGATTTGGTGCCAATCTTCTTGATCTGTGTATCCTCGAGCTTCTCGCCGCCAGCAAGACGCATCTCCAGGTCCTCAATAGCTCTAATCTTCTTCTGGAGACTGCGGATCTTTTTGGCAATGGGGCTGTTGTTAGCAGGCGACATCGGGTCGTCAGCAGCGGCTGCAGCGGCGGCGGCGGCGGCGGCGGCACCAGAGTCGTTAACGGGTGCGCCGTTGTTGCTGCCATTCTGCTGGAAGTCGCGCTGGCGCTGGGTGTTGCTGCGGTTACGGCCACCCTGGGCGTTGTTGCGCGACTGGCTGCGGCCATGCTGGTTGTTACCACGGCGCTCGGGGCTCGAGCCGTTACGGTAGTCACCCGAGGGAGGGGCCAGGTTTCCGTTAGCGGCGAGAGCACCGTTAGTGCCCTCGGTATCCTTGTTGGCCTTGCGGTTGCCACGCTTCTTCTTGTTCTTCAGAGCAGACTTGGAAATGGCTTCGCCATCAGCAGGCTCAGCACCGGGCACAAAGGCCGGAGCAGCAGGCGAGAGCTCAACGGGGTCGGCACCAGGCACCTGTCGGCGAGCCCGGCCAAATCCGCCGGCACCCAGCGAGCCCAGACCTGCACCAGTGGCGCTGGTGCCGTTGCCAACAATGTGGGCGGCACCACCTTCGTCCTCACGCTTGAAGTGAAGTGGAGTAGATGCACCACGGGCACCGGGAGGCCGGTATGCACCAGCCGGCTTCGACGGTGTCTTGCGGGTCACCAGGTACGCCAGAGCAGACGGGTGGGGATTCGGCACAACAAGCAGAGGGTCAACATTGGCCGAGGCCGCAATCGACGCGCTGTCAAGAGGCCGCCACGCGACATTGTACAGCTCCTCCATGTCGACGCTGTACATCAAGCCGCCACCAACATGCCACAGCTTGACTCCATTGTCGACACGCAGACGGGGAGACGTAGTAGCCGTCATCAGGTAACGGGAGTCGGGGCTCCAGTCACACACACTGGGGTTGGCACTCTCAATCGTGCACACCTTGCGGTAGTCCTTGTTGAGGTCGTACAGGTCAATCTGACCAGCCAGGTTACCGAAACCGGCGACCAGCACAAAGCGACCGTTGGGCGAGAACCGGATGGTGTTGCGAGGTCCCAGCGGGAACGTGTGCTTGGCCTCGGCACGCTGGTTGAAGATGGTTGTCTTGGCGGGCATGAAGCCGTAAATCACACCAAACTCTTTCGAGTTGGGCGACCAGGTGACATCGTGGATCGGGCCCTCCTTGTCCAGCGAGATCCGGGCATCGAAGCCACCGTTGGCACTAAGAATGTACAGATTCGTCTCGCCGTAGTAGCTCTTGTTGGACTTGTCAACCTCAGTCTGGGCAAGCACGAGGAGACTAGAGCCCTGCTCGTTCCACTTGAGCTGGACCTTATCACCCTTGAAGAAGGTCTTTTGCGACACGGGTGATGTGAAATGGGGGACGTTGTACACACGCACAGAAGCCGGCTGTCCCTTGCGCTCAGGGACAAAGACGGCCACAGAGTTGGTCTTGCCGGGCGTTAGGGCGAACATGGAAACACCCTCGACGCGCAGCTTGTCATGGACATTGGACAGATCGTCGCTCTTGTAGAAGTGGACCTCGTTGGTCACAAGACGAGCACAAAACTGCTCGTCGTGGGTGTACTGAAGGTTCCAGCCGTTCTGCGACTTCTGCACAAAGCGACCCAGCGGCTGAGGCTCAGCGCCGGCGGCGTCGGCGGCATCAACAGACCGCCAAATCTTGAGGTTTTTGGTCGCATCGCCGTTGCCGTCTTTGGCAGGACGCTCCCACGTGCTCAGGTAGGTACCCAGCGGTGAGAAGCCGATCTCAAACACATTGGCGACCTGGAAAGTGCTGATTGCCTGGCCGACCGAGGCGTCACAGATGGCAACAGTGTCGCTGGTGGCCCATGCAAAGTAGCGGCCGCAGGGCGAGTAGGCGATACACCGGAGGTTCCCCTCGGGCTTGGCGAATCCGGAGAGCGATTCATAGACCGGGTCGGCGTCAAAGACACCGATGGCCTTCTGGGTGCGGTAGGCAAACTGAAGCGGGCTGGCCATGACTAGTCAAAGTCACAAGAGAGTCCGGGCGGAGTGAGAGTAGAGCGGAAGGGTTCGGGGTTGTGTAGCAATGGGTGCTTTTCGAGGTCTGGCTGGTTAAAATTAGTTTGTGTCGGCAAAAGGCAGGTGGCAATAATCGTAGTAGGATACTAAAGGTCTACATATACAATTTCCTGCTGTGAGTCACTTACCAGATGGTACCGACGATGAGGATCGTGGTGGGATGATAATAAGGCGGGGGGGTCAAGACTGCTCTTTCGAGATGACAGTCTGATGCAATAGTAGGGGGACAGCCGACGGTTGAGAAGGTGTCCGAGCGAAAAGATGAGTTCGAGAAATCACACAAAGAATCTCGAAGCAAAAAAGTATCGATGCCAGGGGGAGGTTTCGAAAGATGTTCAGGGGGTGGATGGACAACGGCCGAGATGAAGCGGAAGCTGATGCTTGCAACGAATCGAGACGAAGACGCTTAAGAAGAAGAATAGCAAATAGGAATAAAGAGGAGAGAGAGAGAAGAATGCCGACGCACACCGTAAGGCGGAGGGGAGCTAAATTGACAAGGCGGTGTTGTGCTGAGATGACCTGTGTGGGTGGAAGGGAAGGGAGGAAGGGAAGAAGGGGACAAGAGGCGAGAACGTGGACGATGATGTTTTTTGCTGTGTGTTTTTTCCATTATTTTTTGCCGTATTTTGCCTTTATTTTTAACATTTTATATAATTCCGCTTGCGTTGGGCTGCAACAGTGCTAATGTGTCTGCCGTGTCTAGATCGTATTCAAGGCTTAGTCATTGAATGGAAGCCTCTCATTGGTCTAGTAGAAACTATCACGTGCACCTCTTACGTTCACTTAGCTTACACAAATTCCGCCCAACAACAAAAGTAAAATTCAGCTGTACCGATGAAATAAAGTAGTACAACTACAAATCGTCCAGCTACTACTAGATTGTGATCAAATTGACGTGCACATACTTGTTGATCAAGCAACGACAGGGAGGACTGAAATGAAAGAGGCGATGTGGGGTTGCAATAGTGAGTTCTACTATCTATTCTGATAATTGGCACGTGTTATATCACATGTCACGGCGGAGCCTTATAGGTAGATGCTATAATGTGGGTCGATCCAGCCCTGTGGTGGTTCTAGCCAATCAGCTTCCGTTCCTGGCTAACACTGGCTTACACGACTGATCTAGGAAAGGCACTCTGCTCAAACGTCAAGACAGACTTTAGGAGAAAGCGAAGACAATAATTCCTAGAAGTTGGCGAACCCTAACAAAACAAAATAAAATAAAATCCAGGGTACTGTCTCTGATTTTTATGTACAAAGGCAAACAACTCTACAATGAGATGTTAATTTGGCCCCCTGAAAAGTCTATTATAAAGGACCTCGTTTTGGCCACCCTGGATCTCATGACTTTGTTCTCAGCCGTACTTTGTACACCAGTCGGGACTTGTCAGAGTGTCTGTGTAATGGTTTCGTTAAATTATTGAAAGATCCTATATTATGGCGAAAATAGAGATGTGGTAGCCTGAAGGCAGTCGGCCAAACCAAACCTAACGATGTGAATGGTATTTGATCCATCGATTTGGTTCTGTGACATACGGCAGGCTACTTAGACTGTTGTGGCGTTGGATATCGGAATATGCCCGTGTTTGTTGGATCATGTAGATTGTTTGTGGAAACTGTCTGATTTGAAACGTGCAAAAAGATCAGCATCACATTGATCTATGCACAGCTGAGAAAGACACCAGCGCTTTTTTTTTTCTTTTCTTCTTTTCTTCCAAAAATATACCTTTACTACTGGCAGAATGTACGTACCAGTCACTCTACAAAGCCTTATATTTTCATATTAGACTCTGCCAAAGTCTTTATTTTTAAAAGCCTACAGTACTTTTTGTAGTAGACTCGCTCTTTCCTATTTACCTTCTTGCCTCCCATTATTGCCATATAATTTACAAGAAACACCATACAAAGCACATTGGATTCTCTTCAACTTACCTTCTTACTTATCACAAAAACAAACCTGTTTATTCAACTTCAAACTCATACACATTCATCATGACTTCACCCTCAGGCAATGAGCCCGGCTCAGGCTCAGACTCAGATTTGGACTCGAATCCACTCTCAATTGTAGTTCCTGCGAATCCCGCACTCAAGACTGTCCAACAAGTTAGCATTCAAAGCACTGCACACAAGATCCTACATCAACAGCGCACCAACTTTCTTCTCTCTAGTCCTGAAGGACTAAAGCCGCTTGCGCGCGCCCACATCTATGTCAACAACAAAAATCTCGTAAAGCAACACATTCATTCTGCGTGGCACCGACGGAGGATCGCTGCAGACATGGACCCTGGCGTACAGCAAGAATACAGAGATATGCTTGCATACGTCTGTCCAGATTCGCTTAGCAAGATCGCGCAGTACTCAATCGACGCCGAAGCAACCTATTTTGGCTACCATATGCGCAATCCCCCTGTTACTCCAATTCCCGTCGAATATGATTTGAGCCAGCCAGCACAGATGGACCTCTTGCATCTTATTCGCGTTCGTAATCTACAAGACCGGGCCCAAGTGGAGGGGGACGTACAACTCGAAAGCTCGCCGCTGCAAAAGGAAATCGAGTTCCTGAAGTCAATTCCGAGACGAGGCTCTCCTTGGTGGAGGAAAGTTCGGAGATATATGAAGAGGGTGCTTCGTTATAATTCCAACTACCAGTATGAAAAAAGCAGAAGAGAGGACAACAAATTTCGGCCAGCGCCTCAAGAAGTGCAGGAATACTCTGAAGGCGCACCAGCACCGATCATATTGTCACGCACAACGTACGAGCTTGCTCCCGAATTCTATTTCAACAATGACGGCACGCCTCTTCCTGGACACCTTCACGGCCCATTCAGCCTTGGCTGGGATACAACAGTCCACAAATATATGCTTGATTATGATCACGGCATTTCCAAGACATTTGGCCTCGTCGACTTCCCGCACCATTTCCAAACAAAGTCGCCCGTCGACTACACCAGATCGGTGCCCTCTGCCGAAAGATTCAAGGTCGAGCAAGTTATTCGGTGTATTAACGAGGGTGGCCGTTTTGCCACCACGGCAAACACCTATATTTGCCTACACAAAGAGATTCTCCACCATTTTGCGCGCCGCGGCGGCTTCAACGACATTGTTGATGGTGCCGTTGACACCCGTCATCTGATTGACTTTGTTAGTGGCAACAAGTACCATGGCCGCATTTGTCCTCTGCAGCACGTTGTCAATATTGGACAGCACCAAGACAAGTTTGAGTCGCTGCCCTGCTCTGACGATCTCGGCGATGATGACAACAACGAAGATGAAGACGACTATAAGAACTTGATGGCGGACAACCATGTACAGCTGGGCCGCTACGACGATCTCTTTGAGATGAACGAGCCTCGGGATCTTCACCATGCTCCGACGCCCATGCACAGGCCAGAAGTGACCAGATGGACCAGCGTGACGCCCGAAGGCATTCTGGTTCCCACTCACAACCTAGACCACATGGAGCTTTTCGTCGACATCCAGGTCAAATGCTATTCGGTCATCGACGACGCGCTGTTTTTGACTTCGGGTATCAGACACAAGATCTTTGACCCCATAAAGGAGCTGTACCGGCAGAAAGCAGCAGATGAAAAAAGGGCTACTGGAGCCGAGCCTCCTATCAGTGAAGCGGAGTTTGTGGCCCAGTCGACAGTCTTTGCGGTGCGCATCTTGGGATCACTGTGCCAGGTCAAGGGTGACCACCAGATGAGTCCCTTCCTTATGGGCATGGGAGGCTGGGTATCACCGCCGCGATTTGTGCGGCACTTTTATGCAGAAGAGAATATGGGTACAGGGTCTTCAAGAGAGTCCTCTGGGTTTTTCGGGTACTTTAAGTCTTCTGGATCTTCTGGATCATCTGACTATTCCGAGTCGTTTGAGCCGCCCCAGGCTTCCGAGACTGCGCAGCCCAAGTCGTCCCAGTCATCCGAGTCTCCCATTTCATCATTGGAACTTCTTCGATCACTAGAAGCTTTCCAGCCCTCTGAGCCTACTGAGCCCTCTGAACCTGTTGAGCCTGCTGAGCCTGCTGAGCCTGCTGAGCCTCTTGCCACACCTCCGAATGCTGCCACAGACAGGGCCAAGTATGCTATTGCCAAAATGGCCCCTCTGGTGCTTCCTGATACACTTCTCGACAGGAATAAGTATGCCCGCTACAAAAGCCTTATCGAACCTCTTTCAAACGAGCTCCTCAATCAAAGCGCGCTGGTACACACAATATCGACAAACGTCCGTCCTAGCGATATCAATGAAGCCAAGGACCTGCCACAGCCAACAACAAAGATAAACCTGCGCCTCAGCCCCCCGTCCGTCGACGATGAAATCAATGCCGGCGAATGCTTCTACTCGGAGTATCCCGAAGCGCCCGTGTGGCTCGAGCTCGCAGACCCAACTTTGGAGGACGTGATGTGGATGGCTCACCGGCTCATGACCACGGACGGCATGCGCTACTTTCCCGCGGGGCGGTCCGACTTTGGCATTGACTGGGATATCAAGAGCAACAATGCTTACGGACAGCAAAGGGCTTGGAAGGAGACGTGCGCATTCAAGTCGCCGTCACCCATGGCCGATGCGCACTCGCGGATGCTTTGGAAGGCGTACAATGACGGAATTTTGGAGCGCGCGTCTCTGATCCGTCCGCAGCTTCCACGGCCACCGCGGTCGGATCTGTTGAAGCCGACACTGTGTCTCTGCCGTGCTCCGGTCACAAGTCTGATTGAGCACTGTCAGGGAAGCGAAGAAAGTGACGAAGAAGTCGACAGGGTAAAGCAAAGGCTCATGTTTCAGCTGTACACGACCGCAGAGCGTTATTACGATCTCCAAAAGACGGTTACTTCGTGTAGATGGTGTAAAGAACACCTAGAGTACATTCAATTCTGATTAGTTTATTTTTGTATTTATCGGAATGGAATTAGTTAGCTCAATAGATAGTTGTCAATGAAAGACCCAGATACGCGGTCAACAGTTATTTAATAATTTTTTTTTAAAAAAGTCCGCCGCCACAATACAGAGATGGCGAGGCATCTACATATCCAAACATCTTGAACTTGCACCGGTAGGGATGTGCGACCGGCCAACATACGCCGGCACCGTCCGGCTCCAGCTCTTGGCATGTCCCATATAAAGCCCAAAAAATCCAATTTTTATTTCGTATACATGCATGTTTATGGGAATATCCCCCGGATTTATTTGCAACTCTAGACTCCGGAACTAGACTCGTAGAGTTAAGTAAGCGAGTCCCGGTATTTATTCATGTTTATTCTCCGTAGGACCCTGGCGATCTGGAGACAATGCAAGACGCGGTGAGATGAGATCAGAGATCAGAGATCAGATTCATCTGTCAACCGCCCGACTGCGGCGGCTGCTTTTAAATCAAGTTTACACGATCCTCGTGATAAGCGACGACTGGTTCTTGTCGATTGCCATTTGTCGCCCTTGTTCCGGCTTTATTTGTAGTCGTGAAAAACACGCAGAGTAGCATCGTGGTATCTTATAGCATGTCGACATATTAACATGACAACAACGTCGACGAATAGAGCCCAATCGACGACCTGCCATGAGGCTGGCCGTCAACAATAGCCTTGGACATGGCCTTGAATATATAGATATGACATATTCCTTTACGTTGGCCACTGTGACCATTCGGACCACTACGGCAACGCAGTGAATGACTACGGGCCTCAAGAGACTGTAGGCGCCGGGAGCAACACTGCCGAGCAACACTGCCTACGCTCGGTGGCCACATCCGACTCTGTTGTGCATTGCAGTCCAATATTGCAAGCCCAGCATTGATTTTGAATATCACGTCAACACGTATCTCTGCAGACTTGTTCCGTCAATGCTCACCTATATTACTATACGTCACGGGGCGAGCTTCGGACCTGACCTGCCCGTCCCCGACACTCACCGTCGCAGTGGCCTCTTAATTAAAGGAAATAAATTGAGAAACCCGACAATTGAGTCCCAAGACAAATAGAAATACTCCCTACCAACACTCAACAAGCAATCAATGAGCAATGAGCAATGAGAGCAGATTGCCTCGTTGCCAACACAACTTACCAACAGAGCCGATGCAACTGTCCCGACGAGATGTGGAGATGGGCAACATCGGCACACAGCAGATGCAGGTTTTCTCTCCGTATTGGGATTAATAGATTTTGCAGCGTTATCACTAACGTACTAGAATACTAAAAATAAATAGAAGAGATTAGATGAAAAGACACGAAATGAAAATGACACGCTGTTCCTCCCTGTGGTTGTAGCCAGAGCCACCACGACCCTTCATCTATGGGGGCGACTGTTGTTAGGCTCAGGGTAAGGGCTGTGCCCTACTTTGTACCTTTTGTATCAATGACATTGACAGGTGTAGATGTATCTGCAATCGATCTGTCTATTTACGTTGTGCTCCATACATATGCAGGCCAAGTGGTCTGTGCTATCATCAGCCTCCCTTTAAACAATCGGTGCATTAACAGTTCACTAAGGTTCCTACTGAGTACACAAATGGACAATAAAATATACGAGATACAGGTGCTTACTATTAATATCAACATTGCCGTTACCAATCGGGATAGTTGTCGAATAAAGACAAGATCGACATGGCGACAGCGACAGGAGACGGGCCATTGTCAGGGAAAGGACACTATCAGACTGGGCGGTACGGGTGATGGAGCACGGAGTAGGAGCACGGAGTAGGAGCACGGAGCAGAGGGTTAGCAATGCAGGTAGAGGGAGGAATGCAGAAAGAGAGAGAGAGGGATACCGAGGGATGCAGAGGGAGACGATTGCGAAAATCAATAGTAGGGTGTATGTCTAGCAGTGCAAGTATAGCGACTGAATATACAAGGCAATCTCATACAGCAGCACGGGCGGTTTGATATTCAGTGGATGCGTGCGGGATAAGATATATAGAGGAAGGGGATAGACAGGGTAAAAGGAATATCAGTATTAATAAAAATCAACTATGAAAGATAACGTGACCATGTGCTCAAAGGCAGCCTCTCCAGTCAGTCTCGTTATTAAGCACGCCGTTTTGATTGCATATCTGAATAAATTTGTTTTTGATCCTTTCTTAATATACAGTGCAGCCACTCGGTTTGAAGAATTGCATCGGTGTTAGGCATAATGGCAGCATGGATTCATGATGTGGCTCTCATTGCTCATGATGTCGACAGTATGAACATAGACACATGTACAAAAATACGTATAAAAATATGTTTACATCCCGCGATATCATCTGCACGGTGTGCTAGTGCGTGGAATGCATAAGGAGGCTGCCAAAACCCAGGTTTTGTGCACGTTTAGACATTATCGACATTATCAACACGATATCCTATAAAAAGATGTAGATGTACTACAGCCAATCCTTCTCAATGCTGTCTCGGTAAACGCTCAGCACATAGTGAAGCTTACGAATCATCATGTCATCGTACAGCTCATCTTTTGATTAATCCAAGTTTTATTCTATTTCCCTATTTTCTTGTTCTTAATTTGTCGTGACGGCTCGGCCGAGTGAGCAAGATGGGGAAGAGGCCGACTTGAGATGGGCAATGGGTCTACAGGGGCAGTCGATGGAGGCAAATGCTTCGAGTTTGAATTTCGATGAACGTAAATACAATAAGTAAATGAATGCAAACAAACAAACAGCTATCGGGTATGGCAGAAAACAAGATACCTGCATCGCGTGGTAGCAGTTGCTACACTATATCAGGGTTGCTAATATAAGTATCGTGATATAGTTATAGATGAAAACAGAACAAAAAGATAGATTGACAGCAAGACAAATGACAGCAAAACAGATAACAGCTGTCAGTAGTACAGTACAGAGCATATCTGTATTTAAGAAATCCGGTGCCGGGGGTAGAAACATTAATAGAACGACAAGCCTGTCAACGTCGCAATCGGAGGTTGAGCGGGTGTTTTTTATGGGACAAATCGAATAATAGACTCCTACTATTTCTCTTCTATTTCTCTTCTATTTCTTATATAAATACAAAATATAAAATATAAATAGAAGATACCTATTCCATACCCATAAATTATTAAACTTTTACGGAGAATGAAGAACACTGCTCATCCCAGTAAACGTTTTATTGTTGCAGGGAGATGCGCGACTCCCCTGTCCCCCCAGTCACGGAGTGAAGGGCTATGGAGTGATGCTCACACGAGGGGGAAATGGGGAGATGGGGAGATTGGCATGCTGGGGCCACTGTAAAGAGATGATGTTTGGTGTTCTGGGAGTTCTGTTCTGGTTCTGCGACGTTCTGAACATGGGTTATTTCTCTCTGCTACTCCATAGTTTTACTGAAATCTAAGTGCAATCAGAGCCATGGAGGCTTGTCTAGGAAGGAGTTTGAGAGTGCAGGAGCAATTTTGCTGCAGCACAGCCTCCCCCTTTCGATTTCCAGCCCCCTGTCCCGGGAGTTGACGACACTGTATATACACCAGTGTGTGTAGTTAGCCGTCACGCCGTAGCGGTTTATCAATATGCTGCTTTGTTAAGTGTATATTCACACTGTGCTAAGCTGCTGTTGCGGTTGACTGTTGACTGAATATCAAGCGTATTATATTGAGACAATTGTATCGATTATCGTGACTTTTCTCTTTGGCTGCAATTGGACTGCCTGCAGACGGTACACTGCCTAACCACGCGCTATGTATAGAAATATATTTCGCTGATACGTAGGCAGAATCGCTATCATTTCCATTGTCTGTTTTCTAGTTCTTTTGACTTTTCACCGTTTAAAAATAAATTCCAGTCGGGTTGGCGCGCTGCACTCCGGCCGCCATCGCGATGACAGCACCATTACATACGTCGCAAAGGGGAAAGGTGCTGCAGCTGTAGAAATGCACACACACGGATGTGAAATAAACATGTACAAAGTATAATATGATATGAGATATAAAGTAGAAGGATGAGATATGCAATGCGACTCTGTGGTCGGGGAGAAGAAAAGGCTGGCGCGTGATGACGTCATGGAGGGAGAAATTCTCAGACACTGAAAAGGAATAAGGCGACCACGAACACAGACAGCCAGACAGTCGCAGAGAATACCTCGTAGAAGCAACAAGACGCGACTAAACACGCCCAATCTAAATGACCTCATCCGGGTATTTATAGTCGTCAATTAGGCAGATGTATTGACTACTCATGAGCCGATATGATCCTTCCAAAGACTATCGATTGTATGTTTAGAATTACAGACAGTGGCTGCTCTTCGTTAACGTCATAGGGGACGTGCTGTTGCCGTTTGGGCCGTTATCTGTAAGCATAAAAGCTGTTTCCCCTCAATACCTTGAAGCCTCAGACACTCAACCCGCATTATTACAGATCTAATGCGACTATTGACGGCAACAGTGCTGGGCGCAGATTGGAGAAGAAAAAGGAAACAATGATGTCATTCAGTCTTTTGGCGTCGTTCTCGTTACTGTGGCCGCCTCACTATTGTCTAAGTCTTGTTCTGTTGTGCTTTCTTTTTCACATGTCTCTCTTCCTTTTTGTTTGGTAGATGGTTAGTTATGTCGCATTTGGCTTGGGCGGCTGTTGTCGGCAGGCACAGGCACCTTTTCTATGTGAACTATTGAATCGAATCTTTCCAGCCCAAAAATAAGGGTTCAGTCAATATTGGTCAAGTGAGCGTCTTTATGTTATCTATGTTATCTACGAATTACCGGATATTGAATATTGAATATTAGTCATTATTAGTTTAAGAATAAAAAATAAAAAATAAATCATGCGTATTATTCCAGACTTCTATCACCCAAATAAATAATCTTCACAAAAGACACCAGTGAATGATCCTCACTCCAGTTGTCTTGTCTCTTACTTATTCCATCTGTATTATGTCGTGCTTCTTCCTCTCGATATTTTCTCACTGTATCAGTGGAATAACGCACGGCTATGACGTCACAAAGAATGCGCTTTTTCTCGATTTAAATTTCGATTATTTCTTCATACATGTAGAAGGAGCGAAAGAAGAAAAAGGAAAGAAAGGGAAAAAGGAAAAGCCCCAAAGGAAACGCAAAACGCAAAACGGAAAAGGAAAGAGGAGACGCCAGAGACGTCGCCCGAGTAGAGACTAGAGACTAGAGACGGACGAATAGTGAGGGAGAGAATGGAAAAGGAAAAAGGAATGAGCGAAAGTGTGGGTTTCCAGAATATTTTACCACCGCGCAACAATTTATCGATTTTATCGGAAAAATATTGTTTAGAGAATCTCGCGGCTGCGGGCACGCCCCCGCACTTTAAATGGACGCCCATCATTCCCGTCCCACAGACTCTGTTCTGTGTCTTTGCCGTGTGCTTCTGTTGTGCCCCGTGTTCTCAGTGCTCACGGTGCAGTTCATTGCGTCGGCACAACACAGCATCCGAACCATCTCGACAACACACATATTAGCACATTGTGAATTCACTCCAAGTAGATAATCAGTACTCTTTACTATTTATATCAAAATAAGTATACAATACTAAACACTTGACTCCACGCACTGCTCAGCGGTTGAGCTTCACATGCTTCGTCTCAAATGGCACTCGTCATCTTCCTGTCGCGCTTCTTCATTACACAACTTTATATTTCAGGAGCTATCATCCCTGTGGCATCCATGCTATCCTTTATGGCATCCAGCATGCTTGCCAGTCTGTGGCGAAGGCACACGTAAGCCACAGACAGATATGCTGTCCGGTCTGCCTCGTGTGATATTCGAGACCCTACTGTACTGAGTAATGGACCAACCCCCTAATGTAAATCATTCAATCTCTTATTTACTCTATCCACATGAATCGTAGTTAACTGCCGACTTTGGTATGTTTGGATCTCAACTTGAAACAAGCTACTGAGGATTTAAAAGAGGAAAAGAGGAGAAGGAGGTAATGAAAAAGGAATAAAAGGGACAAAAAGAAATAAACTCATTAACAAAGAGAGAAATAATTATGGGGAGAGGCAAAAGGAAGAGGGTATTGGTAGACGAGGAGAGGAATGGAGGCGACGGGGAGATGGAGATGAGCTGAAAGTGACAGTAAGAGACTGGAGACTGGAGACTGCGAGACTGAATAACGGAGAGAATAAATGTGGTGCCCCCACTAAATCACGCGCAGGCAGACACTGCAATCGTCAATTCTTATTCAGTGCTCTATTCTATCAGTTGACTACCATTGCTTAAGGAGCGTCGTATTAAGTAGCTTATTTCAACGCCGAGTATTATGAAGCATGACTGAACTGACAGGTCTGCTGAGCGACTCACAAACCACCAACAACCAACTGCAGAATACAGAATGCAGAACGTAGAATGCAACTGACATTGCGGGAGAAATCCGGGAGCCAAAGCATAACAAAGAAGTTTAGACGCAATAAGAAAACTAGCAATGTCACTCCAAACTAGCACTTCTGACTAGCGACGCTTGAGTCCTAGACGCCTCCCGTGATGAAGGATATTTGATTCTTTACTCTTTACTCTCGTACTACTCCATACTCAGTAAACACTACCCAACGATACCACGGATTAGGCTTAAAGCGCGAGGGGCAAGAGGGAAAGGGGTCAGCAATGACGTCGATGATGGACCCTTATTCTTCGTCTAGTACGACATGGCTTGTGCTGTGATTCGGTACAGAATATGGAGTGCACACGCGTACACGCCCTCGACATCCATTGCGATATATCTTTATGATTCGAGTATTGAGAAATTAAAGTGTCTTCGAGTCGGTGTAACGCCGTCGCGATCTCGGCTGACTCCCGACGTGCGACATGCCGATATTTTGCAGAGAGTCTATAGTGATCCTCTGAGTTTTGAGCCCGGTATCTATAGAAGATAGTTGAACCTCATATCATAACAAGTCAAGCTCACACGCTCAACGTTTGTGTTCTTCTAATCTCACAGACTGCTCTTTTTTGCGCACCGTTGCTAGTCGAATCTATTCGTCGTCTTGGGGGTGGCCTACCCCTGTCCCGAGTGGGGCATTTCAATGCACGAGAAAACACAATGACGTCACAGGTGGGGATACCACAATGAGAAATGGATTTTTGTTTGATAATTAGTAATTTGAGAGACTGATAAAATGAAATGTGAAAAACGGAATAAGAATAACAGCAAAAAAAGAAGAGCTCAAAAAGAAGCAAAGACTCGTTAGACATCAAATGGGGGCGGTTCTTAAACACCGACAGTGGCCGTATGCAGAGTGGAACGACGAGTGAAGAAAGTCCTATGCAAATGGAATCAGCTGAAGGATAAATGATGATGCTGAGATGCAGCGGCTATGGTAAACTGCCTATGATCTATGAGTAGAGAGTAGTGAGGCAAGATCGGCAAATAATGGCATTCATCGGCAATCCAGCATACAGCACATTCGGGCATCTATGAAGTATTCACAATAAACCAAATCCTAATTGAAGCCGCCAATAAATGACGTTGAAGAAGATGTACAGAATAATAAAATACTAGAATAACCATTACAATGTCGTCATTAATTACCCTTTTTTTCCTTTTATTCGAAACGTGGCTAATTAATGTTGGACTTTGTCCGACGTGCTCGCCCGGACGTGTAGCCGCATCCGTGGTACTTTCTAAAGGCTTCTTCTAATGCTCATCGAGTCTAGCAAAAAAAGACCCTCCATCTTCATCCTTTTAATTCTATTCTGTTGGTCTTTTGTTTTCGTCTCTCCGCCATCTCTCCGCAAACACGCACAAGCACAAGCACAAGCACAAGCACATCTCTACGTCCGGCAAGCACCCGTCATTGTCACCAATTGCGATGCTACGGTAGACTAACATCTTAAAATCAGCTGTCAACGGCCTTAGAACGGGTTTAACAAGTCCCTTTGTTGGTCCTTTTTCTTTTCCTTTTGGTCATCTGCTGAGTATTATTGTTCTCGTCCCTCTTGATTGAATCATACCCAATCAATAATGTAGCCTCATCTGACGTCTCACCGGTCTTTGCTTTATTTTTGTTTTGTTTTGTTTTGTATTTATGTTTATATTTGTATCTATATCTCCTAAATATTATCCATGACGTCCTAGGAGAACCGCCTATGATTCTGATAAAAATGCCAATGTTGCAACTCAAATACCATAGGTTTACTGCACATCTTAATTCCTCACAGGGCTTGATAGACAAATGATAGACAGGATAGACATGCGATGAGCACGCTACTCTCTAAAACGGTCTATGCCAATCTCGAATGCCCATCTTATCCCAAAGAGTCTACAGAAGAGACAAAGCAGTGTATCAGAGTGAACACACAACAGTCTGTCTGGTATGTGTCTTGTATGTGTCTATGCTTAGTATGTCTGTATGGTATCTTTCACATCGTCTCCCTTAGTAGCCCTTTTTATTTTGAATATTTCTCTGCTCACTGTTGGCTTTATAGTCACCCATCAGTCGATGATGGACACATTGTCCGATCACACCGTCGTGCCATCTCCCTGTGTTAGACATGATCTTCATCCCTTCTATGCTTATGTCTACGATGATGCGTTGTAACGATGCAATAGCTCAGCTGTTACTTTATTGCTCTGTTACTCTAAGTGTCCATTTCTTTCTACTCTCTGTAGTATGTCTGACGCGCTCTCTGTTCAAACAAGGGTCCCTCCTGTCCATCGCATCGAATCTTCAACTCGATTGTCCTCGAATTTGAATGGTACTTGCATCTCCACACAAATTAGCGCAAACGTAATGTACACGAGCACTGCCACATACAATGTATCGACGAAAGTGGATATTAGTGGAGTATATTATCGGTATTGCATCATAGGTGAGCCTTCTTGTCGTTGTTGTACTTTTTGTACTCTTTGTACTGTAAGTATTCTCTTCCTTAAACGTTTGAGGAGTGACCTGTGGTACCGCCTAGGATACACCCCTTTCTGACACTAGCACCTGACGCGGTACTGATCAACACAAACGATGAAAACGACTGCACGAAAGAAATAGACAACAATGGTCATTTACTCAGTACAAAATAACAGAGGACGGGACCCTGCGCGCGGCAATGCACTGTACTCGCCCGGTGTTATGTAAAGTGTATTCACACTGCTTATTCTGCATATTCTGCTTATATTCCATCTGTATTTTGCGCTCATTTCCATGCATCTTGGTTTCTCTCTTACTGCGTATGTATGGTATGTTTGAAACCGCGGCAGGAACGGCCAAATGCACCTGCCGCGTTGGACACCGCATTTTCTGTATCTGTATGTGATTGTAAACCTAAACAGCAAGTGCAGATACACTCTTTCCTAATCACTAAACACATTGACACTATCCATCTTTGAGTAATCGCCAATGACGACAGAGCAGCTTATATCACCAGTGGCTCCTTCCTTTTCATATTTCTAGTCACCAGCACCGAACGCCCACGACAGTATATCTACGGCGTGCTATTGCTTGACGACGCACAAAGAGCCGTTACACGCACACCCCCTCCATCTCCCCCGACCCACTGCATCCCCGTCGTCATATTTGAGCAATGTGAATAATAGCAGACACAAATAAAAGAGATAAAAAACTAGATCAAATCGACCGCCCCTTTGCGCTTTCCCCATAGGTGAATCCAACCACTAAGAAAAGAGGAGAAGAGGAGAAGAGGAGAAGAGGTGGAAAAAGAAAAGAAGCCTAAAGGAAGCCACTAACAAAGTAAAGATGAAAATGAAAGACCAAGGACGAAGGGCGACTGCGCTAGACGAAGAGGAGCGACGACATCCGTTTAGGTCGTCGACTCCTAAGAATTCCTAGCATGTCTAAAACGCCACAAGCTCGGCCCCAAAAGGGTACTAACACTGACATGACGACGTCTGTGGAAAGTTTTTATGTATTTTATTGATTAAAATTTGAAAAGAAGGAACTAAACGAATAAAAGATAAAACAAAATTAAAAGATAAAAAAGATAAATACATCTGCAAAGGAAACTACGCATCGGATCCTAGACCGTGCCTTCCTCTTCTGTCTTTGGCAGTCTTTTGCAATCACCCCTTCCTCAAGATCATATCTGAGTCCCTTCCTTCCTTTTTTTGTTGTCTCTTTTAGACTTGATCTGAATATTTTGATTATTTGATTCTCTGCTCTTTCCTTTCCACGCTCAGACGTTCAACGTTCTTTCCTTTTGCTCTTCTTATTAAGCATACGTCCTTCCGTTTGCATGACAGCTTGACTACCCTTGACCATCTCGCTCTAAAAATACCTGTCTACCTCTCTCTCACATCTCGCGTCGTCCTCACCGCGTCTCTTGACTATCACCAACTCCAACATCGTGTCAACGAACCCGCTCCCAAGCATAAACAGCAACTCGACCGTCCGACTCGACCGAATATCTGCAAGTCAGTCTCTGAGACACTGACCACCTTGATATTTACATCCAATCCACATTGACACAACCTTTTCGTCAACATCCTCTTCCTTATCCTCTTCGACCTCAACCTCGACCTCAACTACTTCGACCTTACCACAAGATCATACACCCGCAACTACACAGCTTCGGCTTTCTATTCCTGTACGTATATACCATTTTCTCGTAATTATTTCTGTCTTGCATCTTGTGCCTCTTCTCTACCTCTTCCTCTCAACCTACCATCGCTTCTCCCATCTGCCTCTTTATTGGCCTCTCCTTCATCCTTCTCCCTTCCTCCTCCTCCTCTCGTCATCCTTCTCTTCACCGTGTTCTACAATGTCACGCATCTCTCACATATAAATCACATTGCAACACGACCCCCATTCTGCATCCACCCCCCTTCTATATGCCGACCACCTGGCCATTGCCATTTTGCCGCTTGCCTTCCTCTGCCCTTCGTACCCTTCATACCCTTCATACCCTTCATACCCTCACCCTCCATACCTCTCCCTTCTGTCTGTTTCTTTTTTTACATTGCCCGCTTTCCCCATTACCCGTGTGACACCCTTTGGCTCCCTATGTGGAGTGGACTAGCCCATACTCAATCAGTCCAATTGACCTCTGTCTCGGCCTCTCTATCCTTAACCTAAGATACCTTACCTCACTACGTATCCATGTACTCACATGCTACTGTACGCCCTTGACATTCCCGCATTAACTCTACATCTTCCATCTTCCATCTTTCATTCTTTTCTTCTCCAGTATCTCTCCAGTCTTCTACTCCAGCAACTCCAGCAACTCCAGTTTTCCTTCTTCTCCAGTCCTTATTTGACCCCGTCCCCCTTCCCTTCCCTCATTGTCCGTTTCAACTATTCATTGCTTCTTTCATCTTTTGCTTCTTCCTTCATCCATCACGTCTCCTCGTCTTTTCGATCACTTGATCACTACTACCATCATATACACACTCTCCTTCTACTGTCGCTCCCGTCACTTGGGTCTGTCTCTCGCTCATATCTGACCATTGTTTCACGCTCGCTATAGACATTTACACCTTTTACTACTACTTATCACTCGTCAATCGTCACCGTCACTCGTTTACGCCGATCTGTCAGGTGATACATACTCCCGACACAACACCTCATCACCACGAACATCGCGCTACCAGCATCTATCACATCACCGCAACTTTATTTCTGGCAACAACGACAACACAACCTACCAAAAAGACTGCTAGACCCTCAACCGCCATTTTGGGCCTCACTTGACTGAAAGGTTCTATGGGCCGGTACCGCGTCGAAGACTACATCTTTTTCACCACTCCCTCCCAGCCGCCTTTACAGTTGTTGACTGTATTGCACCCTGTCTGAACATCTCGCGTCCATTCACGACGCTGTACAGCAATTATTGTCAGCGTAACAGCTTGAAAACAGTCTACCTCTTAAAAATCTTACCCTGCCCTGCTCGCTTTAGCAGGGCCTACGCATTTTATTGCAACCAACCACACACATCATCACTATGTTCCGTCAAAGGTAAGTCATTTCTGCATTCAATCTCATTTTCATGAGCGCATACTCATTCTATAGGACAAGCTCACAAAAGCCTGCCGACGATCTGTTGGCCAACTTCCGTCAACAGTTCCCGGAGGTTGCCGCTTCGCCTACCAACGGTAACGCCCAACTGCCGGCATCTACGGCCACCGAGGCCTCTAACGTTGCAGTCGCGCCCACACTCGCCGGCCAGGAGAGGTAATTATTTTCAGCAGCCCTTCATTCTTTTTGTTTTCTATTGTGTGAACAAAACTAACAGACAGAACACAAACAATTCATCACAACAATGTCTTCCCCGACCAGGACCCGACACCGCGCGCGTCGACCAACGAGCCGTGGAAGTTTACTCCCTCGCTGCTTGACCCTGGCGCATTCTCATTCTCCACGCCATTCTCTAACAACAATGTCGGCTACTATGCGCAAACACCAGGCGGCAACAGCGCGCTTTACCACCACCAGGCAGGCGACCTTCACACACCGACTCTCAACGGCCTGAGCATGGGTCTTAACACGCCAATGACCCTGGCTGCCACTTCGGACGCTCTTCACGGCGCTGGTCCCGTCCCGCCCACCATGATGGATGTTGGCATGCCCGGCTTCCATACCGACGGCCTTCACCCTCAGGCATTCCACGCCTACCCCAACTTTGGCCAGCCACAAGCCCAGCAAACTTTTGTGCAGCCGACATATGTGCACCCCGATGGCACTTTCAGCACCCTCGACCCCAACACCGCCGCCATGGCCGGTGTGCATGGCGTTCCTGTGGGTGTCGCGCCAGGCTACGGCGCACACCCCGCTGGCGTCCTTACCTTTCCACCAGGGCACGCTCCTCACCCTCACATGTTCAACGGTGCTAGTGCCGTGGCAGCAAATATCGCCATGATGACCCTTCCTCCTCACGCGGAAAAGTTCCGTTTCCACACTACCCTTAACGCTCCTACAGCCATGGTAAAACATGCCGATGAGATTCCGATTAGCTACCTCAATAAGGGCCAGGCCTACTCCATCTCCATCATTGATATGGAACCAGAACTCCCTATCGTACCCGGCACGCGTTTCCGTACATTTGTCCGCATATCGTTCGAGGACGAGCAGCAGCGCCAAAAGCCTGGTGTCTGTTGGAGCCTTTGGAAGGAGGGCCGCGGCACTAATGAGGCTCATCAGCGTGGGGGAAAACTGCAGGCCGTTGAGTACGTCGAGGCTGGCCAGCCTGCTGAAGGCGACGAGAAGAGAACACGCGTCGAGATTGAATCGTCGTCATTTGATGGCTTCTCCGTCATCTGGACTCCTGGCGTCCACGGTGCTGTGGAGTGCAACATTGCCGTGCGCTTCAACTTTTTGTCAACCGACTTCAGTCACTCCAAGGGTGTCAAGGGTATCCCGGTCCGCCTCTGCACCAAGACTACTCGCTACCAACCGTCCGACTCGTCGTCCTCCAGCCCCAAGGACAACCCTTCTTCCACCCCCGAGATCTGCTTCTGCAAGGTCAAGCTCTTCCGTGACCACGGTGCGGAGCGCAAGCTATCCAACGATGTTGCACACGTCAAGAAGTCAATAGATAAGCTGAAGCAGCAGATCGCCCAGGCTGAGAGCGGTCTTAAGGACTTTAGCAAGCGCAAGCGCTCTGGTGGCGCAGGCATTGCACAGTCCAAGCCGGCCCCTGACCTGCAGCGTATGGGCAAGGCTCCCAAACACAAGCGCACTTGGTCAATGTCGTCTACCAGCTCGAATGGCAACGGCAACACCAACGGTAGCGGTCCGGATGACGGCAGCAACGGCACACCCAACCGTGCCGCGGCTGCCAACGGCGTGCGCATGGCCGTCGAAGAAGACCTGCACTGCAAGCTGCAGAACTTGCAGGACATGTTCACCAGCACGCGGCCGGTTAGCATTCTCTATCTTCGCGGTGACGAGCTAGACGACCCTGATCTGCACCCCGTCTCGCTTCCTGGAGAGGGCGGCGGCCTTTCGAAGGTGGAGTCGCGTGACAACCTCATGTCGTGGCGCGACAGTGGCCGCAGCTCTGTCACTGGCTCGTCCATGGTCTCTCCATCGCCTAGCTCTCTGTCCCTGCACTCTCAAGTGTCGTTCAACGGCAACGGTGTCAACAGCAACGGTGTTAACGGCAACGGCAACAGCAACTGGAACGACTACCATGGCGACCACCTTGAGATCCAGCACGGCTCCCGGCAAGGTTCGAATCAGCCTACGCGGGTCAAGAAGACCGACGAGGCTGGCAACCTGAGCGGCTGGATCGAGGCTCTGGACGTTGAGTCGTCGTACCGGCCTCAGCCCTCGGACCGGCCCAAGCCGATTGCCTGCTTCTATGTTCTCCGCCGCAACGGCCAGAACCAAAACCAGACGAACGGCGAGCAGCGCGAGTTCCACCGTGCCATTTACCTGGCCAAGCGGACACTGCACGAGCTCGTTGGCCGCCTCGCGGCTAAGTGGAACCTAGACCCCAGCAAGGCGGTGCGCACTGTGCGCGTCCTGCCGCAGGGACTCGAGGTCGAGCTGGACGACGATGCCATTGCCGAGTTGGCTGAAGGCCAAGACATGGTGCTGGATATCGTCGAGTCGTCTCCGACTGGCGCCGTCAAGAAGGAGTGGGAGATGGCCGTCGATGACGGCGAGTCCCACCGCTCCAATTATGAGCTGCGCCTGTCTTTCTAGAAAAGCTATCAAAAACCATTCCATAATTTCCAGTGTTTCTATCTTTGCTCGTTTATAGATTTGTCTTTTTTCTCTTGCCCTCTTCTTTCTTGTACTCATCTGACAGCCTTCTTGTAACTATTGTCTTTTACTTCTCTCACTGTCATTTCTCTCATGATGCTTTCAGCTTTTATTCCTTGTTCTCTTCTCTTCTGTTATCATATGGTCGGGCTCGTTTTGTTTCTGTTTTCGCCATTCCAACCTTTCTGTTCTATTTTACTCTATTCGAATCTAATGCCCATAGGGTCTGGGGCAAGGATGATATGACATGAATCTCTATTTTTTTATCTTTAATATCTATTCTTCCTTTTTTCTATTTTTGTGTCTCATTTGCCTGGGAGTTGACGCGACTTAATTTGCCATACATTTGTCTTCTTGACTGTGTCTTGTCTACAGTGGTGTGTTCTCTCCTGGTGGCATCCTTACAGTCTTGCCTTGTGGTATTGTGAACAAAAAGGGGGTGGTATTTATTGAATTGTCTGTTGATTTGATGATGGGTATCTACTCCACCATCCTTAATATGTGCGCCCGGTCGGATCTTGTTCTTATTGTTCTTGTGTTGATTTGCAAAGTAAAAGTTGCCTCATAGTTAATAGTAATTAAGCTTTATTGATTTTATATCCCATTCCATCATCGTGACGATGCATCTCATCGTGCCTGTAGACGTTCGCAGGCCATGTACGTTTCGAGTCACCCGAAACATCGGAACGCAATTAAAATAGGATGTAGATCATGCTTTAAAATTTAATTTATCGGCTGACAATCGGAAGGCTCGCATGTCCATCTATCTAGTTGTCATACCCTCTGCACCTTTTCTCCCAGCTCTTCTACCTTTATCAGCTGGCCTCTCACACCCAGCTGAGACACTCTTGGGTGCTCACTTCAGGTAACATGGCATCTGCTCCGTATTACCTCTCTATCTAGTATCTAATGTCTAATATCTACTGTAATGAAGATCGATATAAGCTGCATCTTGCATGGTCTATTCCGCCGTCGCCTCTCTTCCTGTCCTGTGACCATGTGGCTACACTGGCGGCCCTAGTTTGTCTTTCTTTAGACTGTTCTAATTGCTCTGTTGATACAAGTCTACAGACATCGAGCCAAGGACGGCCAAAAGGGAGTCCCGTGGCAAAATGATTGGCCTGCACGGCAAGGCTGTGTCGAAGCAGCATCACCATACAGACGCCGCCGGCCGTCTAGCTGCCTTTACTGAGTAAGCTGCCCTTGTTTGTGTCACTGCTTGTCTTTGGTTTTTGCTCATTTGATTATTTGACAGACTGTAACATATCCCATCCACTCCAGAACGAATACGACATGTCCAGTCCCTCCACGGCTAGCCCTGTGGCATCCACATCGGCCGAGCTTTTCTTTGCTACAGTGCCCTGTTTTTAGTCTGATATCATATCTTATCTAGGGTCTTATCACCTTATCTTACAGCGAGAAATGCACTGTAGATTTAGAGTATTTGCTGAACCATTCACTGGAACCTCTGATCTGGCCAAGGCAGGCCCATCTCTTGCCGTCTCGGCTCTTTCTTAGCTGGAATTGAGCTAGCATTTAGTTAGAACTAGCTGGAATCGGTGCCCCGTTGCTGCGTTGCTCCCCGCCAGCGATCGTCTAGAGATGGATACTCGATGAGAAGTGACCGCCGTCTTGCTGACCTAAAGACGCTGCAAGTTACAATGTAGAAGCCTTCTCTAGTAGAGATATAGCTCACCACGGCGGGCCACCGCTGGCGCGGGGTGCTTCCTTCCTTTTGCGGCAGTATTTGTGACTTGGTTTTAATATTATTCAAAAACAATTTTAATCTCAATAAAAACGATATTGATTGTTCAGCTGAGATTACATAATGATCCCCTTATCAGACATCACCACTCGACATCCTTCCCCTCCATGTCTCATCCATCAATTTTGCAATTTCGCCTCATTTCAGAGACTCATTTTCGGGTTGCTGCATCGGACCTCTACTGCGTACAGCAATCACCGTCGACTTCACACAGATACACAGACAAGAGTTACTCTACACTCTCCGCCATTCGCCCACTTAGCCCCTCTCTATATCTCTCTCGCTTCTGACTGGCTGGCTTCTTAGTTCTTCTGGGGATTTGGCCGTTCCTCTTTTTCTCTTTTCAGTTCTGGACCTTTATCTAATACTCCGTAATACTGGCTGGGAACTACGTTGGCCCCGCCTCTGTCCACTTGCTAATAGCGACACCGCTTCTACCGCTTCCTCCTCGCCGCCCTCTCTCTGCTCAGGCCCGCCTCTGCCAGCTCCAAGATACTACCTAAACACGGGCAAATCACCAAATTCGCCACGGCCAAAGCTTACGTCAACGTGGCTACGGTAGACTGTCTTTCCGTCTTTCTGCCTGTTCCTCTTTGTCTATCCGCCTTTCCAGCAGTAGTTACTCGCCTATTGTTCACTGTCTACTGTCTACGACTACTGTCTACCACATCTCTCCATTGTAGATTCAGATCTTGGTTGCATCTGTATCTACATCTTGTTTGCTATCTTGACCTATCCTGACCTATCTTTCACCGTCTCTGTCCCGCCTTTTTCTTTACTCTTTTATCACACATCGACTAGCCCATTTCTACAACCGCCATCATGTCGGATGCTGTTGCTGTCGAGGATGTCCAGAGTGACGGCTCCAAGCTGCGCACTTTCCTCGGTATCTTGAAGAAGTGAGTATTGCCGTTTCTCGCTGTCACCTCGACTGCCGCGACTGCTTTATACTAACAGTACAGGTTCATCGGTGTCGCAGACCTTGCCTCGGTGCGCTTCTCGCTGCCTTCGCAGCTCCTCGAGCCCACCCCCAACCTCGAATACTGGAACTACCTCGATGCCCCCAACACTTTTATCGCCATTGGCACCTCGGACGAGCCTCTCGACCGCATGCTCGAGGTCCTCCGCTTTTGGTTCACAAAGGATCTCAAGTACGCCAAGGGCCGCCCGTGCAAGCCCTACAACTCTTGCCTCGGCGAGTTCTTCCGCTGCAACTGGGACGCCGAGGACAATGCACCCACCATCATCCACCAGGACCTGCCCGGTGCCACCAAGACCACCACGGCCGCCTCGAGCTCTGCATCCAGTGTCAAGTCGGCTGCACCCAGCGCCAAGAGCGCCAAGAGTGTCAAGAACTCGGGCACGTCGACCCCCAACCAGAACCTGTCGGTGCCCCAGACCGGCACAAACCCCCAGAACCCCAAGGTCCGGGTATCCTACCTGACCGAGCAGACCTCGCACCACCCGCCTGTCAGCGCCTTTTACATTAGCTGCCCCGAGCGCGGCCTGAGCGCGCGCGGCTTTGACCAGATCACCGCAAAGTTCACCGGCACAAGTATCAAGGTCATGCCCGGCGAGCACAATCTGGGCATTTTTATCACGCTCGAGAACCGCGACAACGAGACGTACCATCTCACACACCCAGCAGCACACCTGGGCGGCCTTTTACGTGGCGCCCTCAGCGTCAGCGTTGGCGATGTGGCCTATATTTCGTGCCCCAAGACCAGGCTCAAGACGATCCTGCAGTACTACGATGAGGGCTGGCTCGGCCGCACGACAAATAAGGTGGAGGGTGTGGTGTTCCGCTATGACCCGGACAACGACACGATCATCCGCATCCGTGACGTGCCAGAAGAGGACGTCCTTGTGCGGTTAAACGGTCCATGGAAGGAGAAGATTTCCTTTACCATGGGACCCAAGCCTTTTGTGAGTTTTCGGTATTTGTCTATTTGTCTGGCTCATGAGATACTAACATAAAAGGCCTCGCACCCGGTTGAGAACCAGACGACCATTATCGACATTGCCCCCCTGTCCGTCGCCCCCAAGGTGCTGCCACCAGCCGAGGACCAGATCGAGAACGAGTCCCTGCAGCTCTGGGGTGGCGTCACCAAAGCCATCCTGTCCAAGCAGTACTCCAAAGCAACAACCATCAAGCAGGATCTCGAGGAGCGTCAGCGCGAAAAGGCCCGTGAGCGTGAGAAGACGGGCCAGGAGTGGAAGCCCGTGTTCTTCGTGCAGCCCACCGGCAACGGCGGCAAGCCGGAGCTCACGGACAAGGGCCGGCAGGTGCTGGAGCGTGCGCAAAAGGGCGAGTGGAACCTGGCTGGTATTGTCGAGGTGCCTGCCAAGGCCGAGGCTGAGGCTGCTACCAAGACCTCTGAGCCTGCTGCTGAGACTGCCATCGAGACCAAGCCGGCAGCTCCCACTCCCACTGCCGAGGCATCTGCTTGATGATTCTGCTTTTTGCTGATTGCTTATTGCTTTCTACTCTTTGCTACATATCTTTAATAATTGCATAATTGCGTAGTTACAAGATTGGATGATTGCGGGCACTGTCATTTACACGTTGCATCTCTTTGATATTTCTGCTGTTTTGTTGTTGCTGTTTGCTGTTTTGTGTTTTGTGTTCTGCTGTTTACAACCTTTGTTTTGCACTTTGCTCTCTATTGGCTTGGTAATCTGGCTTGAATTTCTTTGATTTTATTTTCTCCCTCTCGTTTTTACTTGTTTTAGGCTTTGCGCTTCATTTGCTTGTCGTTTTTTCACTCATTAGACCTGGACGACACAGGATATTTGTTTATAGAGGAGGGCAAGGTTGACGGAGGTGCTGCCACGATAGTTGGTAGATGTCAGAGGGCAGTTGACAGACAGATAGCTGCCATGAAGAATGGTAACAGACACTACGGACGACTCGCTTTTATATTTGCTTACATGACGGGCGTTTCGTTCTGAATTGATTCTATCATTATTTATTCCTATTTACATCTGTTGAATGATGCATTTTTGCAGTGACTACTCCAGGATGTGCAATATAACATGTTTTTTTATTTGTACTTTTTTTTAATATGTTTATCTAGAGTGAGGATCATTATACGTCATACTTTGTCGTTTTCCCGAATTCCGTTTTCCGTTTCCAAATTTTATACAAGTTTCATCCGCTTTCCGTCTTCTGTCTTCCTTTGTCAACACTTGTCTAGGCATCGACAAAACCCTTGAGGTTGTTGAGGAAGCCAAGGTACTCGCGCTGCTCCTTGAGGTCAAGGTACTCGGGCACAAACACGGCCAGCGACTGGGTAATGCCGCGCTCCTCCAGGTAGCGGTCCAGCAGAACCTGCAGGTCCTCGTCCAGGCTGCCAAAGGCAGGGCCGGGATAGACGCGCTGGGCAGCGTGTGCAGACTCGGCCGAGGCCTCGTGGGCCAGAGCGGCGTCCTTGTAGTAGTACAGGTTGTCAATAACCAGCGAGCCCTCCTGTGCGGTGGCCTCGATGCTCAGAGCGCCCTTGCCGGGCTTCTCGACAACAATCGACAGGCGGCACGGCACAGCGCCAGAATCGGTCTCATCGGCCTCCTCAGCCTCCTCGGCCTGCTCCTCGGCCTTGGCGTTGTGCGTCTCCTCATCGTCAGCCAGGGCAGAGTCATCCTCGTACAGCTCGGGGTCGTAGTTGGACAGGTCGGCAATGGAAAAGGTAATGGAGATCTTTTCGTCGTTGTAGGTGCGGCGCAGCACAACCTCCTCGCGGCCGGCAACGTCCTCAATCTCAAACAGACCGCTGTCGACAAAGTCCTTGACGGTGGTCGACTCGGCCTCGCTCTCGCGAATCTCGTTCTCGAACTGGATCTCGCTAGCCAGCTTGTTGGACAGCTCCTCGTCGACCTCGTTCTTGGCGGGGGCGCAGCGGGCGGCGACAGACGAAAAGGCCGAGACGGAAGTGCGCGAGACGGCGAAAGCGGAACGAGCAGCGACCGAAGCCGAAACAGAGACGGGACGGGCAAAGGCGGCCGAGCGCAGGACGGCGGAAGACGACGAGGTCAACCGGGAGGCAGCACGGGGCGCCGAGCGAGAGATGGCACGCATGGACAGCATTTTGTGTGGTTGTATGGATGTGTGTGGGTGGTTGTGGTGGTAGAACGGGAGGTTGCTTTGATAAGGAATTTAGAGAATAGAAGCAATCTACAATCTTTGGAGCTCACCTTGCCGTGGACTGCCAACCGTTTTTTTGCTGACTTTTCTTCTCTAAGAACGCACGGGCCTTTTGTCCCGAAAAAGCAGTGGTCCCACTTGTTGAGTCAGCAATCATAATTGATTCGATGGCGTCACCAGCCTCATTACGACGGGTGCCAGCTGTGAGCCTTTAACTGAATTGGTATTTAGTCAAATAAATACTGAAAAAAGCAAACGCTGCTGCAAGTAGCGAAGAGACAATATATCTATAAAATAAAGTAAAAAGAGAAAACCTAATATAAATGAAGGAGAGACGAGAAAGGAGAAAAAGTAAAAGTAAAAGTAAAAGTAAAAGTAAAAGAAAATAAAATAAAATAAAAGTAAAAGAAGCGGGAAGCGGGAAGCAAATACAAAAACAAAAAAAAGAATAATAAAACGAAAAGAATAAAACAAATAACTAATGAAATGGTAAAAAAACTGCAACGATGAGATGCAAAGCTGACTAGAACGCCGTCTCTATAGAGTGGCATTTGCCTTTTCTCGCCTTTTAGGTAGAGATATCCTGCTCTACTCCATGTGTTCCTGATGATATCATTGGCCTGTTGCTTCTTTTTTCAGGATCTCGTGTCCTGCGCTGTATTTCTGACCATGCATCTTGCAACTTGATCCGCATAACGTCGTTATTTTGTCCGGTCAACGGAAGTCTGCCAGCCTCTCAGAGGCTTCTGTCTGCATTTTGGCAAAAGTTCGGCACTGCCGTCCCTGAATTTGTGCTCCTCCAGCCAGAGCTAGCCTGACTTGATGCTGATGCCCCGACGTGACGGGGGACCCCGTCCGATCCGCGCATCGTAGACCTCTTTGCAGCCCCAGCACTGCGACCGTGTAGGGCTGCGCTGGGTAGCTGGCCCTGAGCCGCAGCTGCCAAAGACGCCGCTCTGCCGCGCCATTGTGCATAAACTCTCGGATATGAGCACAGTGTCTTCGTGGCTGCAGTGACAGCAGATGCGGATATGAGAGATGTAAAGGCACATTGTGGCTACAAATTAGACTTGGATCTTATATGACATAGAGGGCGAAAAAAGACCTACATACTGTAAAGGATCAATTGTCTTGCAACCGAGAGGACGAAGGCATCTGCAAAGGGTGAGAGAGATGTAAAGATATGTATATACAACTGTGTTTAGTATTGGTATGTTGGTATGCTGATATGGGTATAAATATGAGATATATTTGGCCAGCAAATGCGTTGATGTATTTGAGTGATATCAGATTCTTGTTTCTTGCTTCCATCCAAATCAGACAGACAGACTGGTCGATAGGCAGAGAGATATGGAGATGGTAGAGAGACATCCAGTCAAAAGAGTGGGCAGCTCGGACAATATTTATGAGCTCAAAACATGGAGTAAGACTGATAAATGATAGGTAATTAATATATCAAAATAAAAGAAACAGATAAAAAGAGAAGATACATAACAGGAGAGGGGGGTGTCCGGCGTCACGGGAAGGATGGAAGCAGATGCGATGCAAGTAAACAGTGAGCAGTGCCTACGAGGTGGCTGCAGAGGTTGCGTGCCATCAGGGGTAGGCGAGGTGATCGGATTTATTAAGAAGAAGGAATATATATATCAAATAGTCAACCGTTTTGAATTACTGACAGAGCTGAGAGTGTGTTGTTGCACGTATTGGCAGAGATGGACCCTTCCTTGTCTGCAGAGTGATCCTTTGTGACTATTAATATAGCTTTGGGTATGATATTGGTGTTGCTATTGGCTTTTATTTTAATAATATCAATGTCTAGTTTATTAGTCCCGTAATATTGTCTCTTAGAGGACGCCTTTCCATCATTATGTCACACCAATTTCGAAACAGCTTCTCGATAGAGGCTCAAGACATGTACAGGACACAAAGGTAAAATGGTTGCATCTCTGGGTTGCGTCTTGCTCTGCAGTTCAACATTTATATATTTCTACAGATTCAGGGTCACGGATGTGTCGTTTTCGACACCTCTACCGTGTATTTGTTCATCGATTATATGAGTTTATATTCTGTCAAGTGACGTCTCTAACTGATGGCAGAGAATCAATAACGTAGAAGAGACCGACGATTACAGCGACCAATGGTGTTTTGGGGGCGGCTGTATTTTGTCTTCACCTCGACCCTGTGCCTTTATCTCCATGTCTGTGCTCTGTATTTTGTGAACCAGCGTACAATTTCACTACACTACCCCCATGCACGTCTTGCTGTACAAGGCCAGGTACCAAACGTCGAGAACGAGATGGTACTGGGAGCCATACACTATTGAGTATGGTTGAGAGTATCGGGCATGTGCTGGTGTGAACCATGAAAAGTGTCAGAGCAGCTTTGAAGACAGGCAGCGAATATGAGAATGGAGTAATCAGACTCTACACAAACAAAAGAAGATTAGCCAACAAACAGTTTCGCTGTACCAATGACGGCAAGGTGCACAAACGAAAAGGGCTATCAAAGGCACGGATATATGATAGAATATAAATTGCACAGGCTGTAATAAATTGAGCAAAGGAAGAAACAAAAGAGCGACATCTTGTAAGAAATAAACTACTTTCAGCATCCTGACAAACAAAGTCCCGTGTTTCACGTAAATAGAAAATAATAAAAAAATAGACAGCTCTCTATCCTGGAGCCCGGACAGTTGTTGTCTTGTCGTATTTCCGTCTTGTGGTCCTCGTTTGCCTTTGAGGCGCCCTCCTTTACCTCTATCTGCCTCAAGGTTCGGATAGCTACCGTGTTTCCATACGCTTGTGGCTTGCATTTGTGCTTCCCCAAGACAGGGATGCACACAATAGAACGACATATGAACGACACATGAACAAAATAGGACTCAAATTGGACAAGGATAGCTAGGATAGGTCAATGGACAAGGTCTTAGCTGGAGACGACAGTGGTGACACCAAGCATGCACCCAGAAGCCAGAAGCCTATTTCATAAAGAGACGAGTAAGAAAGATGGAAAATATGTATGGCCGCGTCAATGGAGGCGGAGACCGTGTTGCACGGCAGCAACCTCACTCTGAGGTGAGACCTGCAAGGGTTGGGGTAGTAAGTAGTACTGAGAATCGATAGTAGGCATGCAATAGAGAGTGCAGAGTGTGCTTGGAGAACGAACGCTGACGTTTCGGTTCGACGTTTCGAACATAGCACCTCGACGCACGTCGATGCTGGCTCTAGCATGCTCCAGGCATATTCGGAAAGACTTCTTGCTGCCTTCCCTTGCATCTCAGTGCATGTGCATAGCATAGCATCGCATATGTGCCCAGCAATACAGTGCACGCGTGGCAAGAATCGTTGCTCAAGTGCAGACAAGGCGTTATTATAATCGGAGAAATATCAAGGTCTTCTAGTCCGAAGCTATATTTAATTCGACAGAAAAAACCAAAACCATGAAACATGAAAAAAGAAACATATATTAAACCCAAGTTGTAAGACGCCAACGCTTTTGTACGCTCCTTCGCCGAGGAGCAAAAGTGGATAACAAAAAGAGAACCGGGGAGATGCAGAGATGAAGAAGTAGCATGAAGACAGAGTGAGAAGCAGAGGAAGAAGAGAGAGAGAGAGAGAAAGAGAGAGGTGAGTATGGACAACTTCCGAGACCTGCAGCTGGTCTGCAGAGAACCCCCTCCCTATAAACTAAGACGTTCCGAGCTGCGGCAGATCCTGCGTATGGCTCTTTGAAGAGCTGGTGCAGCTTTCTACAGCTGCCTACCAGGGCTATGCATAGCACATGTCCTTGGATCAAGGACCATGAAATCTGCACGCCGTGTCTGCAATTTACGGATCCCAGGCAAACCCTGACTGATCCTGACTGATCCTGGCAGATCCTGACAAATTTGACTGGCTGCGTGCTTATTTAGGCTCGACTTGCCCCTTTTAAAGCCATGTCTGACTGTGTTTAAGGGAACCCGTGTTGTTGGCATGAATAGGCCTTGGGAATGACAAGCGTGAGCAGAGACGATAAACGACAGACGACAGACCAAGGCGATAGGCAACGGGAGAAACCACACAAGACCCAAGATGGACGACACAAAGGACAGAAACAACAGACAAGACGATAGTCCTAACAGCTGTATTCCCCTCCCTCCCCAAGAAACTGCAGGAACAGTGCTTCCACACTAATCTTCCCGCTCTGTGCAGTGGGATATTATTAGTGCAGTGTGGTGTGCTGCCAGTTCCAGTCTCTTTGTGGCCGACTTGCAGACGACTTGCAGCCGTTCCATGCACGACTATGCATCTATGATGTGTCGCTGTCGTGTCGACGCCGTGCTTTGTGCTTTGTGTTTTGTGCTTTCGTGTTCTGTGGCTCCGTACCTGGCGTTCGGCAACCGGCGTCTGTCCTGCACGCTCTTTACGCCCTGCACGCCCGTATGCCGTACCTGTGCTCTCGTGTTTTGCTTTGTTCTGCTTCGCGTTTTGCCGTTCGCCGTTCGCCGTTTGAGTGCTCTCTACCTCCGCGGCTGTTGCTGTATCCTTGTGTTGATTTCGAGTGTCCGCGGATTGTGCTTTCAGTGTGGTATTGCAAGTTGTCGAATGGTCCAGACCCCGCGTCTTTTTCTTCTCTCTTCTGCTCTCTTTGTGTTCCCTCTTCTGTTCCTCTTCAGTCACCTTCATCTTCATCATTGAGTCCTCCTCTAGTCCTTGTTCGGGGGAAAAGCAGCTGGCTTGATAACGCCCGCCTCGTTGATGCGCACCCACTTCAGGCTTGTCAGGTTCAGCCACGAGCCGTCCCAGCGTTGCAGAGTCTCGACGTTCTCCTTGTCTCCGAGATCAGGAACCACTGTCTTGTTAGTTTCGATTCCCGGCCTGCCTCATCTGGATCTTTGCTAGTAGACTTACAGAATCCGTTCTGGTACTCCTTCTCGAGGTTGGCAATCACCAGTCGGACAAGATCTTCTCTCGAGGTTGCCGGTCTACCCGGGCGACGAGCTGCCTTGATCTCGGCCATTTCCTCGTCGTGCTGGCGCACAAAGCTGTTGACAGCCGCCTGGAAATGCTGCAGATCAAGCTGCTCCAGACCCGTCTCGCGGAGAGTCTCCAGGAAGAAACACGTACGGTCGACTGTGCTGTCAGTAAGACTTTTATTTCAACTGGAATATATGTGGTGGGCTGACATACCAATCGGCTGCTCGGCCTTCTTTCTTGTCGACTGCAGCTTCTCCAGGCGGGTATCGCGAGTCAGAGCAAACCGCAGCCGCCGCGAGTCTCTGGATCCCTCGTGCACGGCACCTAGCGGGCCCTTTCTCTTCGTAATCTTCTTACGCATCTTTTCCATCGTACGGGTCACCATTTTGTCGGTTGTGAGGGGGGTATCTGATATATATGAATGGCGAGGATTGATCGTCGGAGGCGGTTGTATTGTAGAGTTGAACTTTTGTCGTTCCTTTCTGCACCACTCCGCCGTACAAGTTTGCCTGTGATACTTTTTTCTCTTATCGCACTTCTTATCGGCACAATCCTTATCGATAACGTGACCTGCATCTGATTCTGCTATTCTGCCAGTGGGGGAGGGGCCGTTTAATTGGATTTAATTGCACAGTGCTAGTTGCCCTGGAAATTGTAAATAGTAGGCATGTAGGGCGGGCCGCATCGCGCTAGTCCCATCATGGAAACAGACCCATTACACGCGTGCTGGGACGCGCCTTCCTCACGTCGTGCCCTAGAGAAGAATGCAATGAAGAAAAATACAAGGGGTTTTATTTGAGATAGGGAAGGTGCAGCTACGCTCTTTCCTTGTTCGTAGGCCCCAGGGCTCCAGACCGTACCATCTCAGTTGGCGAGCCGTCCAGATAGTTTTTCAACTTAGCAAACTCCACCGTAGATCCTATATGCACCGCACATGACCGCTCTTTCCTCTCGCAAACTCGTGGAGTCCTCTCGTGGAGTCGAGTCTCACCGCGTTCACGGCTGAACAGGTAAGAGCGGCCGTAGCTCCTGCCCTCTCGACTAACTACATTGTGCCCATACCTTTGGATTCATGGTTGACTAATCTCCGCGTCCAATCCCATTTCCCTCCCCATCTGCAATCTGTTCGACCTCTTTCATTTCTCGCCCCTTCTCACACTTACAACTTACTTCTCTCTTATGTATCGTATCGTCCGGACTGTGCTCGCTCGTCTTCACCTTGTCACAAGTCTTCTCAAGTCACTGCCTACTTAAAGCACGCGTTTTACGGTCGACAACTCATTCAACAACTCACTCAACGGCTTATTCGATATCTTCTTGTACTCTTATGTCTGCTTGCATTGAGCTGTAAGATTCGGCTGCAGTATATACCATCACCTCAATTTACTCCTATCGCGGGCTTCTATCTCGGATTGCTACAACCCTTTCGCTGCCAATTTCGCTGCCAGTTATTCGTCACGCGTCTTGTACTCAACAACATTGGCCTCGCAACCCCTGGATGGCTGTCTGACCGTCCGAGACTCAACCTCGACGTGACGCACTCCGTCGAGTGCCGTCCTCCTCGTTCTCACAATGGGCATCTCAGGCCTTCTCCCACTTCTCAAGTCCATTCAGCGGCCCACAGACTTGAAAAAGTTTGCTGGTCAGACTATTGCTGTCGATGCCTATGGCTGGCTGCACCGCGGTGCTATTAGCTGCGCGGTAGAGCTTGCTCAAGGTCGTCCGACACGCAGATACATTGACAGTGTCATGAACCGCGTCCGCATGGTCCAACATTGTGGCGTCACCCCCTACCTCGTCTTTGACGGCGACTTTCTCCCTAGCAAAGCCGGCACAGAGGCATCACGAGCCAAGCGTCGTGAAGAGAGCCGCAAGGCTGGCCAAGAGCTCCTGAATGCAGGCAAAGCAAAACAGGCATACCTAGAGTTCCAGAAAGCTATTGACGTCACTCCAGAAATGGCCCGCTGCTTAATTGAGGAACTGAAAAAGCTTGGTCTGCCGTACATTGTGGCCCCATACGAAGCTGATCCCCAGATGGTCTACCTCGAACGAGAAGGTCATGTCTCTGGCATTCTTTCAGAAGACTCTGACCTGCTCGTCTTCGGCGCCAAGCGACTTCTGACGAAGCTCGACATGCAGGGCAACTGCATCGAGATCAACCGCCGCGAGTTTTGTGCCGTCCGTGAGATCTCGTTGACCGACTGGACCGATGTCGAGTTCCGCCACATGGCAATCCTCAGCGGCTGCGACTACCTCGAGGGAGTTGGCAACATTGGCCTCAAGACGGCCTACCGGATGATTCGCAAGCACAAGACGATTGAAAAGGTGGTCCGCATGCTGCAGTTTGACGGAAAGTACAAGGTGTCAGAGAACTACCTCGCCGCCTTTTACCAAGCCGAGCTCACATTCCTCCACCAGCGCGTGTTCTGTCCCGTCAAGCAGAAGCTCATAATGCTGTCAGAACCGACAAATGGTGCCGACGTCGAAGAAATGAAGTTTATTGGTCTCAAGATGGACCATGAAACTGCAAGAGGAGTTGCCCTCGGTGATCTCAATCCAATGACAAAGGAGCCTATTATCCTGGCTTTGTCACCAGGAAAGAAGCGCCGTGCGAGTAGTATCGCCAGCTCCAACGGTGCCAACAACGGATCGCCCTTTAGATCAGCCTTCCCCAGCACGCCCAACCAGTCACAGGCCAGAAAGCCAATCAGCGAATACTTTGGCAGCCGCGACTCCTCTGCGTCGCGGATTCCCTTGGGTGCCATGGATCCCAATGTGTTCTCAATCGACCGCCAGCAAGTCGCCGTTCTCACACAAAACGGACTGACTCCTCGTGTCTTCCCACTACCGCGCCCATATGTCGACGGCGGCCGCACCTCTTTACCATCCCAACCGGCGAGTGCCTCGCGCCCCGTGTCGACCATTTCCATCCCACGGGCTCGCCGGAGACGAAGCGAGCCAGTCACAAACATTATACAAGCCGGAACTGGCTCTCTCCTCGCACCAACATCTACTCCAAGTCTGAACCGGCGTCAGCCTACCGCAATGTTGCCCCCTGCAACCCGGCAAGTGTCCCTATCACAAACCACGCCACGCAACACACCCTCTACAGTACCAAGGCCCCAAAAGAAGGCGAGAATCGATAACAATGATCTCGGCCTTCCCAACAACCCCAGACCCCTTGAGAAAAGCAAATACTTTTCCCCTTCGGCTCCAACCCCTGCCTCAGCCTCATTCCAAAACAGCGACTTCCCAGACTCCCTCCTGATGTCAGATGACTCTATTGAGGAAGCCATGCTTGGCCTGCCTGACATGGAAGAATGGGATATCTCAATGTCCAGCAAGTCAGCAACTACGTCGATGCGGGTGTTTGAGGACACCCCGTCCATCAAGGTCACTGACCGCATCCCCGACAGCGACGGCATCGAGATTCCTGAAAGCCCCGTTGTCAAACGTAAGCTTAAGCGGCACTCGACAGTCAAGGAAAAGTCCGACTCGGCCCCTGCCAGCCAATTGTCCCTGGGCCGTTTTTCCTACAATGGAGCCGCATGCATGGCGAACGGTCTTCCTACGCCCGAGTCTAGCTTCGTCGGCAGCCAAGAGAGCTCGGCCACAAAGTCAAATGCACTCTCACAAGACACTCTCACGCCGCCCGCACCCAAGGGAGAGCCCACCAAGCGCCCCAAGAAGCCCAGACAGAGCCTCGGAGAACTGGTCGAGGCAACCTCTGCACTCCGACCAGAGAGCGAGCGTCCACGGCACAAAAAAATGAACAAGATCCGCCGCAGCATGGAAGCGTCCACGGCAGTAAACCCGTCGTTTGTCCCTCTGCCTCTTGCCGATCTCGAGGAAGTTGCCGCGCTCAACCAGGCACAAGGCAGCGAGGATCAGATTGTCCCCGATAGCGACGCAGAGGATGACGAGCTCGATATCTCGGTTAGCGGCGTCACATCGTCTTCTCGTTTTGATCTAAGCCGGTTCATTTGCCAGTGAGAGAGTCGCTTTTTTCATGTTGACTATTGGTTTCTCTCTCTCTCTCTCTTCCATTACCAGCACCAGCATCGTCAGTTGTTTATTTGATATGTATGATACCCTCCACAAAGACAAAAGATGGCGCTCACTTCGTCGCCTTTGCTTATTACTCGTCTTAGATATATGTATTATGTATTTGCCGTAAATTTCTTGTTTTCTTATTTCTTTGCTTACTCGGTTGGGTTTATTTTCATACTTTAGGTCAGGCATAACAAAGGAGGACAGGACGGCGTTTACCATTCAAATTCTTTTTTAAACTACAAACTCGATACAATTCTTTGTTTATCTACTACAGAACTCGAAATACGTGCAAAATATCAATTCTTGACACCACGTTGGTTTGAAATTAAGATGACCATGTGCTGATATGTGACTTCTATTGTATTTCTAGGGGGGTTCCAGCTCAAAAGAAGAAGAAAACATGGTAATGCGAATGTACATCTAATGGTATCATGCTATATAAAAATGCAATGCAACAAACGCGAAGACACAGATAATGATGAGACCAACAAGCAAGATCCATGATGGGAAAAAAAGTATGCCAATAAGAATATTGAAAAAGACCAATACAACAATAGAAGGGAAACTGAATGCAAGCCAGGCAATGCGATGAAGACAACAAGGAAACAAAAACAAGGCGCTGTGGAGGCGCTGGGGGGGTCTACTAGAGTGAAACCCGATATGATCCAAGAAGGAGAGGCAAAATACGAAAGAAATGTATCAAACAACAATAAGTCAACGAGAAAAGGTTAGAATCAGAAGATTAGTGCTCCGCCTGACTGCTGCCAATGCCTTGCCAGTCTCTGCCGCTTCCAGAGGCATACGCATTTGGTCGCGACTGGGCACTGCCATGCCTGCTTCCCGACCCGCCTCTACTCATGGGTTGCGAGGCATAGCTGGTGCCATTTTCATTCATACCATATGGTAGGTTGTATTGGCTCGCCCTGGGTCCTCGGTGCGGGCCAGGCATGGAGCGGGTGCTACCGCCCGAAGCATCTCGACGCATGGGCTCAGCTGTGTACTCGCTGCCGTCCACAGTTGATATTTGCGTCGGGTACATGTTCTCGTAGGTGGTATTATTGCGGTCCGGCGCAGCCCATGAGCCTGTTGCCGGTAGTAGACTATCGGACACAGATTGTCTTTGAAGGACAGACCCTGAATCTGAAGGTGATGGGGACATGGCGGCACTGCTCGAATGACCGAACTGGCCAGCTTGCCACAAAGCGTCATGGCCTGTGTTGCGCGGTACCGCTATGTCTTGGTGAGGGGCCTGAGGGCGGTGCTCGAATACAGTCTGAACACTAATTTCTCGCACCCGTTGTGCAGCAACGGCACCTTCACGTTGGAAACGGAGGGCTAAACGTTCACGCTGTCTCTTGTTCTCGTAGTCCCGGTAGCTAGCATGAATACCAAAGGGATCTTCTCGTGGCGGCGGCGGTTCTGTCTCAGTAAGAGATGATCGGCTATACCGGCGCAGAGGGGGCGGTTTGTTAACAGGTCTTCGTCTGATTCTAGGTCCAGAACCACTCCCAGTCCTGGATGACGATGTGCTGGATATATTCCGTGCATGATATCTAAGTTGCACATCTCCATCTGTGGCCGGAATAGACCGAGGGCGCCGAAGGACCGTGTCCGTGCTATAACTGCCTCCCAAGTGCGACTGTGAGCTTGCCGCACGCAACATGAGTTGAGGATAATGTCCATCGGTATTTGGGCGACGTGGTTGCAAGAGTTGCCGCCGAGGGCGTGGTTGGTTTATGCCTAGATCACCGGATAAAAGTGCTTGTGCGCCGCCAGGATGGTATGTGTGCTCGCTCCAGCTTGTGATAGCGGCCGGAAGGTCTGAGAATGGCTGGTCAGAGTCAAAGTCGTTATCATACGACGGGGGCATAATGTCCTCAGTCGGGTATGGGGGGGTTGAGAAGGGCCCATGAGCTTGGCCAGGACTCGAGCGGCTCGTTCTAAGGCCAATGTTAACTGGTCCCGAACGAGAATCGATGCGCTCCAGAGTGTTGCCATAGATATCGCCGCTTTGTTGTCCCGCAGCTGATAAAGTCGTCGTTATAACGGGCGACGTATCCTCTTGGCGTTGTTGTCCAGATGCGGAGCTCGATGATCCTGGGCGTGATGAGGGTAGAAGTCTCCGGAGCATACTAAATTGGCGTGAAAAGAACGATGGTGAATCTGACCTCTGCTTCTCTTTTTGGGTTTCCGCGGCTGGGCTTAGCTGATTGGGGCCGATTATGTTGTCATTCTTCTGTTGCTGGCCCTGATATATGCCGACTCTTGTATGATTTTGATTTTCATGGATTGGCAACGGCGGCCGTTCGCCCAACGAACCGGTGCTGTGAACACGGATTCTACTTGGGTTCTGTGGCACACCCAGGGCTTGCGAATTGCCGATAGCAGGCAGCCTTCCGACAGGATTTTGTGTCAAATGGGATGTTGACATTGATAGTGCTCTCAAAGCATTTTCGGCAACCGTCCCCATTGTGTTAGCCGACAACGCGTGACCTGGGTGGGAAAGTGCTGCCTCTGCGCGCTGGAAGTCCACAATGACTCTGGGGCTATCAGAATCCACTAGCCTCCAAGATTCTGCCGGCTTCTGGTATCGGTGGTCCGTGTATTTATACACAGTTCGATGGTGGGCAAGTGGTTGAGGAATTTGGCCGAGGGAACTAGAATATCTAGTAGGAATAGCAGGCTGTGGCTGGTAGACTTCTGTTTCGGCAGGAGACATATTGTGAGCGCGAGGTGTTGAGGCTTGGGCCGTATCAACGTCGGCATCGTCATACCCACTCGGCACCTGTCGGCCATTGCTAAGGACATAACTCGCAGCTCCGCCGGATACACGATAGTCTGAAGGATGAGGCCTTTGCAACTCAGGGACTGTTGCTGAGAATATAGGGTCAGGTGACAGATGAAACACTGTGCTCCCATCCATGTCGTCTTCTAGATCCAGCTCGGCTTGAGTCATTGGTTGCTTTCCCTTGTTTGCCGGCCGCGCTGACTGAGCTTCTACGGCGGCGTCAATCGCTCCGGGTGATTCTAGTTCTACCGAACTATCAAGCCCATCACTGAAGCGAGAGTGACGCATTCTAAAGTTGCCATCGAAAACACGCGGGCCGACTCGCTCATCTTCATCGAAAAAGGTAGGTGCGCGTGATGTAGTTCCCATAATCTCTGGGCTCAAGCTGCAAGAGCCTCTGCTGCTTGTAGGGGTGACAATACTGGCACGGCTCGAACTCTCCGAGTCAGAGATGCTGATTGTCTGTTCAAAGACCGACATGGAGGTGCCTTCAAGCTCGGTCGATGGCAAACCATTGGCGATACGATCATTGCACTTTTCGATCCGGTCATTGATGTCACTACTAAGCTTGGAAAATGTGCTCTGCGGGACACTCTTCTTGATGCGTGGCTTCAGATTCTCTAGTAGTTTAAGGCCATGAGTCCTAAAGCAGCGGTAGTCGTCGAGTATTCCGATCTGAGGGCCTTTAGAGTCTTTGGTGATGAGTTTGACGGCCTCGTCGAAAGCATGGCAATAAACGGCAGCAGACTTCTTCATCCAAGTATCATAAAGCTTCTCGTCGCGGAGCACGCTGGCAAAGAATATCTGAACCACGGGATGTACTATGAGAACATCAGCGGCATTTGAAGGCTTCTTAGAACCATGGCCATATGTGCTGTTGCTGCGTGAACTCGCAGGCGACACGGAGTTGGTTTCAGTCCGCTCCAGGAGGGCAGATGAAATCAAGGTCTTGAGGACATCTGAGAGCGAGCGTGGTTTGTCAGGGCTTTCTTGGAGACCAAGATGGAGAAGTCCAATGGGAATCCGGCTGTCAAAGTATGTCAGGATATAGATGAGACTTAACGCTTGTGTGGCATCTTTTGCCTTGAGTTCGTTGTAGACCGCAGTGTAGGCATGTAGCTCGTTGTGTTGAATGCGTGGGCGCTCTTTGTGTGTTCTCAGGTATTTAGACAGTGGTTCTTGGGATCTCTTGATATTCTCTGCGGAAATGTGTACCAAGAGTGGTAGGTGCCCTAACCGCTTGACAAAATCAAGTGCCATGGCCTCGTCATCCGTTGAGGGCGAGGGGCTGTGCCGCTTTAGCTCTTTGAACAGAAGCTTCGTTGCATGATGCGGTTGTAGCATATTTAACTTCATGATTTGGGGGTTGTCAAAACGGTAGTTTCCTGAAGCCGTGCCTCTTACAGAGGTGTAGATGATGCTGGTGTGCTTTGCGTCTGGGATGAATCTTTCGATTCCGGGTGTCTCAAATGAGATGGCGTCAAAGACTATAAGCCATTTCTCGCGGCTGTTAAACCACCTGCGAACAACTTCCACAACCTTTGAAGAATCGTCCATGTCTACCTGGGTAGCCCCATTGGCAATCAGAGCTTCACGGAGAGGTTCTTTCTTCGCGATCTCTCGAAAAAACTGCTCCATTTCGCTGATTGTCTTGGCCCGGACCCAGCACACACCACCTGGGAAATCATGCTGGTGCTGGAAGAAGTATTGACGGGCAAGGTGTGTTTTACCACTACCGTGGATACTGTAGATGATTACAGCTGAAGTGCCTTGAGAAGACCGGCTAGAGTTTCGAAGAAGGTTATGTAACTCGATGAGCTCTTCATCACGCCCTACAAAATAGGAGTTTGGCCTGAACTTGTCAGGGACAAGATAGAACCGTTCATGGGGCGCTGTCGATGTACCGGAATCTCGTGTCGGTAAAGAAAGATGGTACGAGGATACAACACTCTCCTGGGTTTGGATGATAGAAGGCGAGCTGACAATGTTCCCGGTTGTAAGCACAGTAGGTCTAGGGCCAGATGTATCATAGTGTGTCTCTAGGGCGGGTTCGGCACTGACACTGGCCCGTTCCAGAGGTACAGCTGGTCTTCCGGCAAGTCTCTCCCGGACATCTATCTCGTGCCGTAAGTGTCTGGCGCTTTCTTCCATCTCGATGTTCCACCTCTCCTCGATGACTGCAGGGGAGTTCTGAACCCATTCTTGAAGAGCGGAAACCATGGTTCGAAATCCCGGAGCCGTCTCGCTACCGAATTTACACATATCGGAATGAGTAGCTTCAACGCCATAGTAGGTAACATTAGCCAGCGGTGGACCGGCTGATTCGGTACTAACAATGAGAGCCTTTGTGACTCCGAGGTTGGTCTTGAGGTTTTCGTGTACCATGTGGATCTGAAAGCGGTGATGAATCTCGAGGAACCGATCGTTGATATCCTGGAGGGTTGGGCTGCCATTTTGTAGAGTCTTGAGAAGAACAGCTTCAGAGTCGAACAAAACTTTGGGTAGTATGCGGGAGGCCCAGGTCTGAAGACCGAGGCCCATAGATGCCAGATTTGAGCCGTTGTGAGGTGTACCCAGGAAAAGAATGGCATATGTCGAAACAAATATGGAGCGGAGCGATTCGCGATCTCTATTAGTAATACCATTGGAGTACAGCAAGACACTTTTGACCAGAATCCCACCGAGGCTATGAGCGATCCAGATGATTGGGTTCCGAGATGTTCTGTATCTTATCCGGTGGGCCGACAAGTGGCTGACAAGAGTGTGGGCGTGGTCCTTGATTGCATTATCGGTAGGGTTGCCATGTACTCTGGAGTTGTAGCCATAGACGATGATGTTCGCTGGTGGCAGGCCCAAGGCATTCGGCAGTAGCTCACCGGGCCAGAAAATGTTGTTTGATCTGGAAGTCCATGTGTGTTTGGGGTTGCCACCGAGGCCGTGGACAAGGACTATGTCGACTTTGGCATCGGGGTGAGTATAGACGTTGGTGAACTCATGAGGAGATACGTCTAGATTGACGGTTCCCTGACATGTGTTAGTGACATGAGCAGACCTAACAAGGGAGAATGTGAATGTGAGACGGGTTGAGATGAAATAGGCTTATACAGCGGGTCGGTTCGGCTAGTCCCGTCTTAGACCCATCCTATGATGATCCGAGCATGGGGTCCAAACAAGTAGATTTTGTGGTGGGATGCCGTTGTGATGGTGAAATGGTGCTTTATGGAATATGGAAGAGCTTTGATGATACATACCATTGTAAGGTTGGGTGGAGGGACAAGCGAAGATAGTACTGGCCGTACTGGCCGTCTGTGGCGACGTGACCACCTCCTTTTCTTTGACGATACCAAAACGAGGGTAGGTGGACGATGGTGGACAGTTGTGTGAGCACGATAGCCTTGCCTTGTCCGAGGATGGTGTTAAAAATATGGTATGTCGAAGTTGAGAAGAAGGAATCCAAAAAGCAAAGCGCTTGACAGGGGTGCCAGTTCTCTTATATAGTACTAGATCAGCCGCTGTAGAGGGGCTGTAGACAGGGACTAGCAAGAGCCTCACTCATAGTGGGCCGCCTTACTTGTACGCCACGAAGCACAGCGAAGAGCGAAGAAAGAAGTCGGCTCAGAGGGAAGCAGTAGTTGACGCCTGGATTAAGGCGAGTAGTGACTAGGCAAAAGCGTAGGGCGTTGTGTAGCGGCCGATTTGCGGCGACAGTGCTACACGCTGAACTGAAGCCAGGTGGAAAACGGAGAGGAAAAGACTGATCGCAAATGATAAAAATGAAAGCAAAGAAGAAGAGAAGAGAAGAGAACAAATGACTAAAAGAGAAGAGGAAATGGCTCTTGTTCAAGAATAGGCGCTTTGTTGAATCGCAGCGACACGTTCAATACGATGGATGGCTTGATAGACTGGAGGGTCGGCGCAACAGAGCGATCGCCGCAGCGTTACGGCAAACTGTCCTGTGAATTACGCAGCAGTGTGCAGCCGTATACAGCGTATGCGATGCAGTGAAGGCGAAGTCGTGGAGGCGTTTGTGGGTAGCTGTTACAGCCCGTTGACAGCCACTGTAAGGAGATGCGACTAAAAACAGCTGAAGCTGAAAAAATGAGAGCGACTGATGCTTGGTTGATATTGTGGCCGAAAAATAGAACGGACGTTGAGTGGTTCTCGTTAAGTGGTGTACTTGATTGTGGATGGATGGATGAGGGGGGGATGGGAAGTTTTGTAGGAAAATAATTACTTATCAGACGCAGATGCAGGTGCAGATTAGACAGAGTATCGCAATATTTTGTTGTGGCGGAAGGAGGCAGGGGGGCAGTGTCCTGCTGACAGGGGGTGTGTGTGCTTGAAAGCGGGTTACAGAGTTAACTGCGGCCAATGTCTGAGATCGGGAGTCTGGAAAGGGACTATCTGAGAATCCGAGAACGTAAATACCCCGGGTGATCACAGCGACGGAAGGAACAAAGTTTATGGCAGCGGCCAGAAGTGGCAAGAGCCAGGAACATGAGCACATATGACAGCCGATATGGGAAGGTGCGAGCAGCTTTAGAGCCAACATATGGCAGTCGCGATGAAGAATGGGCACCTGGTCTGTGTCTTGGTTTTTATTTAATTCAATTTATCTATCTTATTTGTTCGGAGGCCGCTACAGCAACCCTAAACGAGAAGTGACGATTGTCTCATGCGGCAACTACATGCAGTTTATGGAAATCATAGAGAATGGAAGAAAGAGCGAGGAGATAGAGGGAGAGATATGGAAGGAGCGAGGGGAGTTTGTTAGTAGAGCATGTGACAGCGGTAAAGTGATATAAAGTTAAGAAATGACTAATTCCAAGTAACGATACGAGAGCAGGTTTCCAGATGGAATACAACAAACTGGTCACGATGGCCGTCAAAAGGGTCTGTATATCTAGTGTTGGATGCAACGGAAGCTACCCCCGGAGACGTCAAATCGCTAGTGATAGTGGTTGCTCTTTAACTAAGAGATGGTGTCTATAGGAGAATTGTTTATGGATGGTCAGACTCGTCAAAGTGTCATGAAGAGATCAACGGGAGGTGGTACTCAGTATGTATCTTATGTAGACCTACACCCTCGCGAGCATCGTTTCAGCGCATGCAGCCTGGCGGCAGCTGAGCCTCGCTGTGTCCACCAATATTTACCAATACCACCCACTTGCCGGCAACCCACCCCTGCAGTCTGTTCCCATTCGCCTGTCTGGGGTAAATGGAGTTGTAAATAGCCATGGGGCTTTTGTCATCCGAGCATGGACGATAATAGGCATTGGGCAGCAATAGATACAGCTTGATAAAGCCTAGGCGGCAGGGCTGTGCTGAGGTATATATTGATGCTTTATTTTTTACCATACTATGATAGCACAACCACTCAGAAATAACCAAATAATGTCGATACATGTCAGCCTTGCTTCAAGCCATATTAATACAACGCAAACTTTAATAAAGTGCACCCTTAATTAATGTATACAGTGTTACTGCAAATCTCGTACAACTCGTAAAGTGATCTTGTGGCAAACTGGCTACCACATGTAGCAGTATGCTTGGTTTGTGCATGTGTAGCTGAAGAAAGACACTTGAACACTTGATGTAGTCAAGTAAATGGTAGAAGATAAAATGACTGGATATATACCAAGTTTGCACATTGGTTTGCAATTAAAGCATTGGTCATCCGCACGCAAAATAACCATCCAGTTGCAAATTGTAGATTTTGTGCAAAATATTTGAACAAAATAAATATATACTAGCAGATATGAAAAGTAAATTACTAAAATTAAAAGCAGTTTGTTTGATGATAAGATTAATGAATAAATTGGGCAATTTATATTAAATAAATAAATAAATAATAATAGCAATCACTACGAAGTAAAGACAACCAAGTGCCTAGGAAGGTCTGCCTTATTACGTACTAATCCAAGAGACCAAACTGGCATCTTATTCCCTGCCTTGTGACCTCACTGTTGTCTGTCATACACAGTCGAGCCTTGCCAAATAACCTTGATGTAAAGTGCTGCCTATTGGTGAGTAATAATGTCAATTTGTCAATTCTGCACTTTACTGACGTTATAAATCTGACATGCTGGTCGTTAAGAAATGCGAAACAGCAAATATCCAATAAATATGCAAGAAATATACATCCTTCAGAGTTAGATCAAATAACAAATGGCAAATAACAGTGGATATTAAAAGATGCTCGGTAAAGAATATTCTAGCTTCAAAATTACGTCTGAAATGCTCCTGACGCCAAGGCAGCCGTCGCCTTATTTTGACAGCTCCTCAACTTTGCTTAACCGAGCATGCCGTCATTGCCCTCGTGACTGACTCGTCATAAAAGGCAAAACAGACTATTGAGCTGGTTGGATATCGCATGCATTGTAACATGCACGGACGCATCGTATATATGTCACCAAGGTGTAGTCTCTGCAAGAAGCTTTCTTCTAGAAGTGAAGCTCCAGTAGGGCTGTCTTGCTATGGTGTTCATTATCGTAAATGGGGATATGCATCCAAGGCTATTGCTAATACTCAGGGGGACAGGGCGAGATTGCACTTTGCCATACGAGGCACTCCCGTGCTATGGGTGCTTTAGTCTCTGGGTGCCAGCATAAACACATACTCTCGTGCGCTGTGCCCAAACTTGATCATGTCCTTGTGCCGCAGCTCGACGTACCGCTGCGTGTCCAGCACGTCGTCGTTGAGGCTGGTGCCGTTGGCACTGGCAAGGTCGATAATGTACGGCTTCACGCGGCCGATGCGGTCGCCAAACTCGTTGCGCTTCTCGATATAGCGAAACTGCACCACGGCGTGCTGGCCGCTGATGCTCGGGTGTGCGGCCACAATGTCCACGACCTTGTCCTCGCGGCCAATCAGCCAGCAGCTGCGCGCGTTGAGGTCCACCGTATCGACAATGTCGCCGTCCTTGAACACAAACATGCTCCACTTGTCGCGCGACGACAGTTTGCGCGCATTGGGCGGCTCGTTGTACTTCAAGACAATGACGGAGCCGTCAGCCTGGCTGACGGCATTGGACTCGGCGGCGAGTGCGCCGGTGCTGGCCCAGTTGGGCTTTTCCTTGGGTGGTGGTGGCGGCTCACCGCCCTCGGCCATGGCAAACTCGGCCGCCTGGTCTGGTAGAGGTCCGCTCAGTTTGGCTGGCTTCTTCTCCTTCTCCTTCTCTCTGCCCTCTCTGTCCCCTCTGCCTCTTTTGTCTCTTCCATCACCTTTGTCGTCTTCTCTATGCTCGCGCCGCCGCCGTTCTGAACGTTCGCCCCGATCATCCGAATCGTCGCGCCTTTTTCTTTTAGAATCGCGTGACCGTGGCCGGGACCGTGTGTCGTCATCTCTTCTTGACCGTCCGCTTCGTTCCTTGTCGTCCCGTCTTTCATCTCTATCGCGCCTGTGTGAATCGCCGTGCCGGCTCCTCCTATCTTCGTCGTGGCCATCTCTGTGTCGATCCCGTCGTCTCTCAGAGTCTCTATCTCTATCTCTGCCCTTGCTCTTGTCCTTGTCCTTGTCCTTGTCGTCGTCTCTGGGCCTGTCGCGGTCTCGATCGCTGCGCTCGTGTCTCCGGGACGACTCCCGTTTAGGGCTTTCTGATCCCATCTGTGTATGTGCCGAGTATTTAGTAGATTGAGCGTAGATTTTCTGGTGATTGTGGCAAAGATGGGTTGTTGGATATTATTAGAGCTTTGCTTGAGCTTGAAATAAAGCTCTACCGAACATCTGGAGACGTGCAGCTACGCGCAGTTCTACCGCAGCTGCAGGGCCCACATACTGCACCAGCAACAATTCAGTGGGTCCATGATGCAAAGATCTTGTGCTTGCACTTGTACAAGAAGATCGAATTCATTGATTCGCTTCTTCAAAAAAGGAGTGTGATGAGCTGAAGTGATTGGTAAATATGTATTTATTACCCAATAAATTCTGATAAAAATTATTAGCCAATGTAAAAGAAAAGAAGTACCAAGGTCAGTGTAATCGGATATTGTCCATATATACTTTACTACAAGCACTACCTTCCACGTACGGCCATAGATACTGGAAAGCACGGGATCCCGTCCGCTCTCCCCTAGTTAAACCAGTAATCGGCGGATTAGTAGTTGGGTCGGTGACGACCAGCGAATACCCTCTGCTGTACGTTTTTTTTCTTTTTCGCATTTTTTATTTGATCTAACGTTTCCCCCCTCTGATTCTTTTCAGTTGTCATTGAACCTTTATTAGAGTAGAGGATAAAGTTTTATGCATTTATTCAAAGTGGCATTGCTGCTCTAACTTTTTATATATTTGAGGTTCAATGTTGCTCAACTCGATAATTTCTAGCTTTGATCTATAACAGCTCAGAAGTGATTTGCGTACTGGGGTTGAGCGAGCAAGATTCGACAGTATTGACTTTCAAGGTTCCCGACCTAAGCGTCAGCCTCTGTGGTGGGCGCTCTCTTCTTCTCATCCAACTGCTCAAGGGTGACATCGGCAGGGATGCGGTCAGGAGTAGAGTTGACCAGCAAGAGAGTGGGAATTAGAGCAGCTGCCATGAGACCAAAAGTGACGCAGCTGGTTGTGTTAGTTATATACTTGGATCTTCAACTTGACTAGGAGATATTTATAGCAGGACTTACAATCCGATGAGAGGAGTAGACTTTGTCTTGGTGTTCATGCCGTAGGCAATGGCCTGGCCGATGGCCTCAATACAGCGGAAAGCAGCGCCGTTGCGGACGTTGGCTATATCGTTAGTATTGGAATCGAGCAAGTTTAATAAGTTTTGCCATCCTTACCTTGTGCATCGGTGGCAAAAGAGGACAGCAGCCAGTACATGTACGACTGGGACAGAGGGCCAGTGGTCTGCACGAAAAAGTAGGGCAGGAAAGCCGTCGGGAACTGCTTGTCATCCCAGTCGATCTTGCCCGGGGAGCTGGAAGCGAAGCGGACCTGCATCACAATGGACCAGATGTAGACGCCGAGGTTGAGGATGACCACAGTAAAGAGGCCAAGCTGAGCGCGGCGGCGCTGGCTGAGAGACTTGATGTCGAGAATAAAGCCGAGACCAAAGCATCCGACACTAGCTGGTTAGATTATGTGCTAAAACGGAATGAGATAAAGGTGAAAAAAGAAAAATACTCACATGCAGAAGAAGGGCGAGATGAGCGACGACAGAGCACGAGATCTGACCGTGAAGTAGGTGGCCAGGTATGTCGACCAGGATCCGCTGTAGAAGAACGACCAGACAGCCCAGAGAGCAGCAAGAAGAATCAGCTTCGAGGTAAAGGTGGCCTTGATGCGCTTAAACTCCAGCTTGGACGACAGAGGCTCGTTGACCAGGATGCGAGTTCCATCGGAGCGGACGACGCGCTCCAGGGGAGAGATCAAGAAGGCAAAGGGAAGGCTGTGTGGTGTTAGTTTTGCTCATAGCAAGTTTTGTATAAACTCGAGCAAGCTCAAGTAGGGAAGACGTACGCCATGCACTCAATGGTCATGAATGCAATGTAGGTGTCGGGGGTAATGCCGCCAGTTGTGCCTTTGGTGTGGTTCTTGGAGAGACTGGAATATTGTTAGCCATCGCCTTGCAGCTCTATTTGCAGAGTTAATTTAGAAAAACTTACTTGATGGCACCACCGACCAGCTGGCCGAGGTTGCGGGAGACAATCCAGAGCGCCAGGTACTTGCCACGAGCTCCAGACGGAGCAAGCGACAGGATACAGCCGGCCTCAGCGACATACCACAGGCCCGAGCCGGTGCCGGCCAGGAAGCCGCCAAGAATAAGGTACTTTGCGTATTAGTTTTTGGAACTGTTGTTTAAGCTATCTGTTGCGCGAAACATACCCACTGGTTGCCAAACTTGCTGTTGCAGTAGTAGGACGATCCGCGGATGGGAAAGGTGATGGCGCCGAGAATCAGGGCCCATCTGATACCGAGCTTGTTGACAATAGGGGCGCCAAAGAAGCAGACTATGATAAGGTTAGATTAGCAATTTCTCAGTAGACACTAGAAATCGCACAGTTGGCCGATGGTTGATGTCCGAAGGAATAGATTAGATACATGCAGATATCCGGGGCTTTTGTCTGCTCAACGGAACCCTGCCAAGTGCCACACTAACACTACTTACCCGTAGCCAACATGGAATAACTGATAGCGGTTCTGTAGATGGAGGTTAGCCTGGCTTTGATTTACCGGGGACTTTTAATGCTTTTTTGGAGTGCTTTCACTTACGCAATGTTTGATGTCTGGGGGGTTGCCAGTCCACCACCGCCGAGGCCTATCCGGTTAATATCAAAGAGGATTTTCTTCCCAAGGACTTTCAAAGAAAAAAAGGAGAGGGGAGATACTGCGATGGAAAAGAGAGACTCACCTGCAATGGCATCAGACATGGCCGGGCCACAGAATGCCTGCACGCTCAACAGCATCATCTGCGTCAAGCTGTGGCGGTAGATGCGCTGCCACCGGGGCACATTCTGCTCGTAAGCAGCCATGTCGACAATGAGTTCGCTGTCGTTGCTATCCGCCTTCTGGGGCAGGGCTCCCCACGACTTGGGCGAGTCATCCTTTGCCGGGACCTCGTCGGCCTTTGCGATCTCAGGAGTTGTCAAAGACATGGTGATGTTTGTGTCGAATAGTTTGAGTAGGCTGCCAGTCTCGTTTCGTGTCTAGCAATGGAAACAGGCCATAGCATTGTATTTATATATTCAGAGATAAAGCTATTGCCATTCTTATCTGTTCTATTTCTATTTCTATTATTCTTCTACCATCCCATCATCAACCCGACAGCTTCTATCAGGCCGACATATTGCGACGATTACAACCCCGGTGAACAGCGGATAATGTCACCGGCGCACCAAGATCGGCGTCTACACATGTCTAATTGTGTCTAATCGTATGTGTCTGGCTTGCCCATGGTCAACGGAGGGACTGGCCAATGGCTAGTCTGGAGAGTGTATGGGGTAGGCTGTCTGTTGAGTGGCTACAGGGACCGGCCTTTTAGGGTCACAGTGCTTGTGCTTGTGGTCGATGCTTGACAGCGGGCTATTAGTCGGGGTTCCGCTAGATCAGATCGGACAACCAACCTAATTTATACTACCGACCTGACTATATGATCCCCCGAAATCGCTGCGAGCTCCAACAAGAAGCGGGCCAAATACGAGCTCTCATGTCCCTCGTGGCGCAATTGGATAGCGCGTTAGACTGTTATGATATCTTCATACCAGCCAGGTCTCTTGGTGATCTAAAGGTTGGTGGTTCGAGCCCACCCGAGGGAGTACTTTTTTTGCTTCCATTTCTTTATCGCCTTCTTCTTTTTTGATTATTAGGATTATCTTGCAGATGTTTGGCTGATCTTTATGCTGATCAAAGATGGGGATAATATTTGGTGCTGGCTTATGTGTAGAAGCAAAGAAATAAAGAAAAAAGAAAACCAAGAAAGAAAACTAATAATAACAAATAAACAATAATAACAATATACAGCATAGAAACAATGGCAGACGAAACATATCAGATACATACAACCATGATCATCTACCTCTCTCCTATTTTCAAACAATAATCATAGACTTCGAAACTTGAATAATCAATATCAAAATATCAAAGCAACGCTTCAAGCAAATGTCCTCCTCGTTTGTCTTCTTTCTCACCGGCTCTACTCTATCCTCTCTACTCTCTAGTCTTCCCCGCTCATCTCGCATCCTTTCACGCAATATCAAACTCGGCAACCTCGCCCTGCTCCGCCTTGGTCTCGCTGCCCACCCGGTACGACAACCGCCACCGCATCTTGACCGATTCCACCTTGCGCGACTTGTCGCCCGCATGCCACACCTCGAGCGACTGCACTACACCGCGCGCCTGCTGCGCTTCCAGGGTACGGCCGGACTGTGGCTGCAGCTTGAGCTCGAAACCTTTGGTCACCGCCGTCTGGAAATGCAGATCGGCCACCGGCTGTGCCAATGTGTTGGAAAAGGCGAAAGAAAAGTGGATGGCGGTAGGCGCGGCCGGTGACCGTGTGGCGTACAGCTCAATCTTGACCGGGCCGCTGCCCACAACAGCGCGGTGCTCCTTGGGCTTAGCGGGAACGGCAGTTTCGGCCGGTAGGGCAGACGAGAACGACCACTCGTCGTCATCAACCAGGGCTGTAGATGTAGAAGTCGTTGTAGTAGCTGGTGCGGGGCTGAAAGACGTCGGCACAGGTGCCGGGCTAGCTGACTTGAACTGGCCAGAGAGGGCGGCAAAGGGATCGGCCGAGGCTGTCTTGGGGGGTGCAAAGGCCGACGACTGGTAAGAGGGCTGTGGCGTGCCTGACTGCGATGACGTTGCGGGTGCGGAAAACAGGGAACCAAAAGCGTTGCCTGCTGACGACGAACCGGGCAGGGGCGACACTGAAGGTGATGGTGCGCCAATGGAGCCGACCTGACCCTTGGCGCTGCTGTCTTGCGTCACCGAAGACAGCAGTGCCGGGCCTGGCACGTTGTTGTTCGCGCCAAAGCCTAGCGCAATACCGCCTGCTGACGGCTGGCCGTAGCTTGTCGAGGGCTCTCCAAATGACAGGCCCAGCAGGTCGTTCTCGATACCCGTCGAACCAGGTGCAGCGCCTGCTGGTGCCGCACTAGACGAGCCATTGGACTGCTGCGCGTCAGTGGTAGCCGACGAGTCGCCGTCAAAGTCAATAAGCGACAGTTCTTGTGCGGCCGATGCCTTGGCCTTCTTGCCGCGCGACGATGATGACGGTGCACTGGGAAGAGGGCCACCCTGCGCGATCTTGGAGGCGGCCTCAATGTCGCCCTTCTTCAGCAGCTTGTACCGCTCGACGGTGCGATGTATGCTATCGTTAATTTCCAACAGACGCGCAACGGCTTCGGTGTCGTCCGACTCCTCCTCGCACATCTTTTGGATCTTGGGTTGCGCGCTCGACAGCGCCGACGCAAGCTCTTCAAAGACGTCGCCTTCCTTCATCGAGTCGGCACCTGGCTCGAATGCCGCCAGCCGCTCCTCGAGCAGTCGCGCCTTTTGCTGAATCTTGGCCACGTCCTCGGCAGCCTTGGCCCTGTAGTCCACCTTGGAGCGTGTATCGTAGCCGGCCATGACCTTCATCAGGCGGTTGGCTTCTTGGAGGTCCTCGGGTGTGCCCCGGCGGATCAGTTCCTGGAGCTTTGCTGACTGCGCCTCGCGCTCCTCTTCCTCCATCTCCTCTGCTGATTTGAGGTTCTGACTTGTTAGCTGTAATCACATGTTGTTAATAAATCCAACTAGAACGTACATCACTAGGGTTGAGGACGGCGGCGTCCTCGCGCCGCACTTCGGGGAATGTGTAGCCCTTGTAGCTTAGCAACCTATGCATGTCCCGGATAAAGCCCAGGTCCTCCTTGTACCGGCTGGTCTCGCATATTGTGCCGCGCCACTCCTCAATGGCGCCCAGAATCTTAGTTTGCACGCGCGTCGCCCGCGGAGGAGGCCGTTCGGGAAACCGCCGCACCAACTCATTTAGAAACTCTTTGGTGCTGATCTGGAGGTGGAAGGGGTAGCCGCAGTTCTTGACACAAATGTCTAGCAGGTTGAGAGCCAGCAAGGCCACATTAGGGTTGCGGTGGTTGATGTAGCCGACAATCGACGTGGCCGCCTCGCGTGGTGCCGAGCCCTTCTTGGAGTTGATCAGGTCGGCAATCTCAAGGTTGAGGCCCAGGTTGGGCTCAAAGTTCTCGGGACTGCATGCGCTCTGGATGAACCGCTGCAGTTGCGACGGTGCTGTGTAGCCAAAGTCACTCCAGCGGTCGCGCGAGGCGTAGCGGGCCGAAGATGCCTCCATCGTGAGGGTTATCGGTGAGCCGAGGTGAGCGAGGTCGGATGTGGTTGGTGGGAGCTATAGCTATAGCTGGGAAAGGCAATTATCGATGAAAGCCTAGAGAAGCTTGTAGTAATAGCTCTAGAAGTCTATCGGACAGTGGTAGCCGTAGGATTGTTGACGGCGATGTTCGTCGTATCTCGTATGGTGTGCCGATTTGCCGTCTGCCTAGGGGAGCTGTCGGGGAGGCAGTAGCCAGGCAGCGCCGGGTTCAGTCGAACAAAGATTAGAAACCCCAATCTAGTCGTAAACTTGTTTCGAAAGGAGCGTTGAAAGTGACCGAGCAATGGGTTCGGCTGTTGTGCCTCTTGTTGTGTTGGAAATGGGCGGGCAGCTGAGGAAACGGCAAGGGGGAGCTTCCGCTTTGGCTTTGGCTGACGTTCCCAGCCGCTCGTTTAGCGGGGAGCTGGCTAGATAGGCCGTGCAATATTGATATCTGTACTGTGTTCCTCTACTGTGTATCCCACCAGTCCGATAAGGTGGCGGCCCCGCCATAAATTACTGATAAAGCATCACTCCAAATTTTAGTAGGCAATGCTCGACGACGTGCAGATTCAGTTGCATGCGCTCAGACAGTCACACAGTTAATCAACAAAATCAACACAATCAAAATGGTCCGCCACAAGAAAGATTTTCACGGAAAGGGCAAGAAGCCCCACGGCCCACCACGGTCACGGCCCGAAGGCAAAGCAAGCAATGCCAACGGCGAGGGCAAGCCGCCATTCAAGGCCGCCTGCTGGGATCTCGGACACTGCGACCCGAAACGCTGTTCTGGAAAGAAGCTGATGAAGCTCGGCCTGATGCGCGATCTGCACCTCGGCCAGCGCCACTCAGGCGTCGTTATCACACCCAACGGCAAGCATGTTGTGAGCCCGGCTGACTGCGAGCTGCTCGAGCAGTACGGTGCCGCCGTCGTCGAGTGCTCGTGGGCGCGCACACAGGAAGTGCAGTGGAACAAGGTGGGCGGAAAGTGCGAGCGCCTGCTGCCGTACCTGGTGGCGGCCAACTCGGTCAACTACGGCAAGCCGTGGCGGCTCAACTGTGTCGAGGCGCTGGCGGCTGCGTTCTACATCTGCAGACAGCCAGAATGGGCTGAGGGCATCCTGGCGCCGTTCAGCTACGGTGAAGAGTTTCTCAACATTAACCGCACACTGCTGGACCGGTATGCGGCATGTGAGGACGAGGCGGGCGTGAAGCAGGCGGAGGAGGACTGGATCAACCAGCTAGAGCAAGAGTACTCGGACAGCCGCAAAGGCACAGGCAACGCGGTGGACGATATGTGGACCACGGGCAACACCAACCTCAAGAAGGTGGGTGATGGTGGCGGCAGTGACGATGGTAGCGAAGAAGAGGGAAGCGGTGAAGAGGAGGAGGAGGACGACGACGCACTACAAAACGACAAGGACCCCTTTGACATCTCAGACGACAGCGACGACGATGCAGCCATGGAGGAGATCCGTCGAAAAGTGCTGGCCTCGAAGCCATTTGCAAATGCAGAGAAGGCACCAAAAGAGCAAAAGGAGCTGCAGAAACCACGAGAAGCTGCGCCACGGCCAGGACAGCTGCAGCCTGACTTGGATGCAGAGCCCGACTCGGATAACGACCAAAAGTATGGCTCTTCCGACAACGAGGATGAAGACGATGAGGGTGACAGCGATGATGGCGAGGGCGGCGCCGACGACGACGACGAGATGGACCAGATTATCATGGCGACGCCGGTGACAGACCGCACCGGGCTGGCCAAGTTGAAGAAGGAGAGGGCAAAGGCAGCGATATCGACGCGGACGTTTACGTCCAACTTTACACCAGCAAGCAAAAGGGGCTAATATAGACGTCATGCAAATAAAAGCATTGAAGCAATTGTGCATGATGGTGAGAGGTGTATTGGTATTCTAAAACATCCACGGTCATGAGGTAAAAATACAAGATTACATAATGAGCCCCCCCTTTTCCCTCCGTGGTGTATATGCGCCCGTCCGTAGTGTACATGATGAATTAAGAGATACGTAATGAAAGTCGCACAGAAGATCCCAACCAGCTCTATAGTACGTATATGCAATACGCAAAGTAGTATGTGATATAGACAGAAAACAAAAGGCAAGAGACATGACTGCCCCCCTACAGAGTCCGCTTCTCGTGGATCTCCTCGTAGGCCTGGATCTTGTCGCCAGACTGAATCTCGTCCCACTCCAGGAACGACACACCACACTCGCCGCCCTTGTGGATCTCTGTCACGTCCTTCTTGCCTTGCTTGAGCGTCTCCAGCTTGCCCTCGTACACCTTTTCGTTGCCCCGGAACACGCGGTACGTGTACTTGCTCATCAGCTGGCCGTTACGCACACGACAGCCGGCCACGTTCTTGAACACGCGACCCGTCAGGTTAATCGGGAACACCTGCAGCACCTCCGCCTCGCCTAGCACCTTGTATGTGATCTTGGGCGCCAGGTGCACCGACAGCTGCTCCTTGATGCGGTCCGTCAGGTGGTAGATGACATTGTAGTCCAGAATCGTGACGCCCGCGTCCTCGGCCATTTTCTTGATGGCGCCCGGAAGCGGCAGGTTGAAGTTGACAATGGTGCTCTTGGTCACTGTCGCGTGCTCAATATCCCACTCGGTTACGGAACCCGGCGACGATGTCAGGATGCGCGGTAACACTTCATTGCTGCCAATCTCCTGGATCGACGCGCACACGGCCTCGACCGAGCCCATGACGTCACCCTTGATCGAGTAGTTGACCATGACGGGACCCTTGTTGCGCTCTTCCTCTTCCTTCTCCTTGGCTGCCTTGACGGCGGCGGCCTTGGCGGCAGCATCCTCCTCGCGCTGCCGCCGTGTCTTCTTGCCTGTCGTCGTCGTAAGCGACGCCGCCAGCTCCTCGTCCCGCAGCGCCTTCTCCTTGTCCCTGAGCTCCTGGGCCTCGTGCTCTGTCATAGCCTTTTGGCGGTCCTTGACGTCGATACGGTGCGCAATCGCCTCCTTGACGCGCGCCTGGTCGGGCGCCTGCAGAACCTCGTCACCCGCATCCGGCAGCTCGCGCCAGCCGAGAATCTCGACGGGTGTGCCGGGAGGCGCCTCTTCAATCTCCAAGCCGGCCTCGTTGCGCAGCAGACGCACCTTGGCCCATGTCGTGCCGGCAGCAATGATGTCGCCCTTGCGCAGCGTGCCACGCTTGACCAGCACAGAGGCAGCGCGGCCGACGGGCTTCACGCTCGACTCCAGCACCCACCCCTCGACCATGCCGTCGTCCTCAGCACGCACATCCAGAATCTCAGATAGCGTCAAGACGGCCTCCTCAAGATCCTCCATGCCCAGACCCGTGCGGCCGCTGACGCACACGACCTGCACATCGCCGCCAAAGTCTTCAATCTCGACACCGTGACGCGCTAGATCGGCCTTGACATTGTCGACACGCGCCTCATCCTTGTCAATCTTGTTGATGGCAACTATGATGGGCACGTTGGCAGCCCGTGCATGCTTGAGGGCTTCAAGCGTCTGCGGTTTGACACTGTCGTCGGCAGCGACAACAAGTACAACAATGTCAGTGACATTGGCACCGCGCTGACGCATGGTCAAGAATGCCGCGTGGCCGGGCGTATCCAGGAACGTAATCTGCTTGCCGTTGGACATTTTGACTGAGAAGGCACCAATGTGCTGCGTGATACCGCCGTGCTCCTGTGATACAACCGATGACTTGCGCAACCAGTCGAGCATGGTCGTCTTGCCGTGATCGACGTGGCCCATGATGGTGACAATAGGTGGACGCTCGGGGAGTTTCGCGATGTCCTCGGGCGCCGGAGCCGGACGGGCCTTGAGGTCGACATCTTCACCCATGTCTAGTGATGGATCGTAGCCGTACTCTTGTGCGACCAAGGCGGCCGTCTCGCCCGTCATGATGCTGTCGGGGGTAATGTCGTCGAAACCAAGCTCGGCCAGCTGGCTCAAAAACACATCGGGCTTGACGCGCAGCGACTTGCCCAGGTTGGACACGCTGATAAACTGCGGCAGAACAATCGGAATGGCCGTTGGGTTGGCAGCCTCTGCCTCCTTGCGCTTGCGCTTCTCTTCGCGGCGGCGGTCAATCATTTCGCTAATGTCCTCATCGTCCATTTCATCTTCATACTCGCGCCGTCTTCCACCTCTAGTGGCACCCTTGCCGCCCTTTTTAGACTTGTCCTTGTTCTTGAACTTGTCTTTGCCCTTGTCCTTATCGCGGTAGTCCCTGTACTCTTTGACCTCCTCCTTGCCCTTGTCCTTCCTGTGCTTTCGGCGCTGGTCGTACTCGTTAAAGGGTGCTTCATCTGATGCAATAGCCAAGGAGATGGGGTCCAGACCAGCAATCTCGATATCAGCCTCTAAGCCATCTGGCAAACCGATAGCGCCTACTGTTGGCTGTGCTGGTTGTGCTGGTTGTGCTGGTTGTGCTGGCTGTGATGCCTGTGCAGGCTGCGGCCTCTGGTCTCGACGGTTACCAAGAATATTATCAAGACGACTGTCGATTCTGTTTTGGTTCTGCGAGAACCGGCTATCTGTGTTTCTGCCGATGCGGTTATCATTGCCGAGGCTGGACAACTGATTGTCGCGCGGTGACTGCACTCGTGACCGCTCGTAGGGGTTGAAACCACCGCTTCTCGAGTTGTCATAGTTGCTGGAGGGTGTCCGAGTGAACTTTGTGGCAAATGCAGGGTTTGATGGCCGCTGCGGCCTGTTTGGTTGCGGCTCACTGCTCAACACATTGGCGAGCTGTGAGAGTGTGTCGCCGCCTCGCTGCGGCCGTGAGTTGGAGTTGGCGTCCTGTCTTGCGAATCCCTTTTGCCGCAGATTAAGTAGGCTCCATTCACGGTTCTCGCCCTGGTTCTGAGCACCAGGGCCTTCTCTGTTTTCAGATGGTGGGAGTCCTCTAGAGACGGTGTTGCCATAGCCCGGGGGTCCTCTGGATGGGGGGTTGCTGTATCCTGGCGGCCCTCTTGATACCGAGTTGCCTCCACCACCCGGTGGCACTCTTGGTGGGATGTTGTCTCCGTACCCTAGGGGTGCCCTTGAAGGAGGTCGTGAATAGTTGAGGTTGGGGTGCGAGTTGGCGCTGCCATCGGGACGGGGTGGTCTTGGGGGTCGTGAGTCGCGGCTAGGCCATGCTGGTGGACTGCCATTGCTGTAGTGTCTGGCCTGTGATAATAAATTTCCATGACTCTGTGAGAGGATCAGCCGCGATAGTGCGCCTGGGGTCCTTGATACCGCCGGTGACGACAACCGGGATCGCGGTAGAAGACATGCCGATGCCGATAGACACGACCGTTGCGGGGTCTGTAACGTTAGCCATGCAATCCATTTGGGGGTGTATATCCTATAGCAGCGGCAATAGACTATCACCAAAGCTCACCTTTCTGAAACTCCCTCGTATCATGGCGACAGAATGTGTGGTTGCGGGCTGTCAAGGTCCCTCGACAAGCTCTGGGCGCATTGCGGTTATCGATCAAAATTTCAGTATGACCATGTTGAATGCACATATTCAAGACCCACTTTTACCGACAGTGGCAGTCCGTCAGTGGGCACCCCCTCTAGCGGGATGCCCCACAGCGCTCAACAAGCAATACGTATTGCTTTCCAGAGGTTCCAGGCGGCTTCTACGGAATTCCTGCATTAGGTGGACTCTATTCGAGGAATTCAGGAGATTCCACGACACCACGTTGCCCCCTTTTGCACGACACCATTGAGACTCGACAACTTCAATCTCGACTCTCTAACAGCTAGTGTGGTATTTGGTTGCACGACATTACACCATTGAAGTCCCAAGAGCTCCGTGCTACCATCCTCGACCTTCCCACTTTGACAGCCTCGACACCTCGATAGCTCGACGTCATACCCTCCCGTCTTCAACTTTTCTGCCATTGTTTTACTACCATCTATCTACCGCCGTCATGCCCGTCAAACAGAGAGCCGGCAAGGGCTCGAGCGCCGCCTCATCGTCGGCAGCCAGCAAGATTCCAGCTCCCTTCAAGAAGGCCCCCAAAGACCTCGAGCCCTTCTTCGACCAGCTCGACATCCGCGACTGTTATGTCTCCCACATCGACAACAGCCCGGCGTCCTTCAAGCGCAAGATCTTCAGTGTGCCGGTGCTACTGAACTTGGGCGTCATCATGATGTTTGTGCTGCGCGCGTGGTACATCAGCCCCTATTATGTCCTGCTCTTTGAATCGGCTATCGTCGGTAATGCCAATTCGACGACCCTCGTGGCCAAGGACATGCCATGGCAGCAGCTGCTCGTGGCCGTCCTGCGTCGTGGCTTTACTTTTATGCTGGACTTGGTCCTCGCCATTTTTGTGTGGCCATGGCCCATTGAGTTCTGCTTCGGCTCGCGCCATGGCAACCCCGTCGGCTGGCGTCTCAAGACGGGCTTCCGCGACAACGAGGTCTATGTGCGCCGCAGCCGCGAGTGGTACTCCAACTACAAGACGGCCGTTGCCAATGACGAGGACAGCATTGGCAAGAAGGCCGCTGCTATCGCGAACCCGCAGCTCGACTTTGTCGCCGACGTCGAGGCGCGGCGCGTGCTGGTGGCACACATTACACAGGCGACGTCGCCGTCGCTGACACAGAAAAAGACGGGCTACCTGACCATGGACGGCAACTGGGACCTGGACTGGAACATGATGGTATGGGCGACACACCTGGTGGACAAGAAGCAGATCCCACTCGAGGCATTCACGTCGTTTGCCCTAGTCTACCACGAGGACTTTGGCTGGCTGATAATGGAGGGCCCGACCGGCAAGCCTGGTGCGGGTAGCGCTGCCGAAGACGAGCGCCGCCGGCAGGTGTTCAAGTTCCGCGATGCACTGAGCGCTCTGGGCAAGGAGGACCTGTTCTACCGGTGGATCGAGATCCTGCAGTTTGAGACGACCAAGCCTGGCGGTCTCGGCGACTCGAAGCGCCAGGAGGACGTGGCCAAGCAGGTGCGTGACCTGTTCTCGGCCAAGGGTGTCGACTTTGACAAGCTGTGGGCGGAGACCGTGGGCACGGACGGCCTGTACGGCATGTAAGATAACCGGTGTGATTCGACACGGCGTGGCCTGGAGAGGCAAGCTGTCGCGTGACATGTGGCAAAAGGCGTTTGGGCGGTGTGCATCTCACAAGGGCCTTGACGTATCGGGGCTCTATCCATTCTTTGTGTGTGGGAACTGTATCTACAATTGGGACAGGACAAGCAAGGCAATCATGGGAGGAGTTTATAGACATTATAGTTTCCTGAGGATTCAAAATATTACGCAGTTTGCATAGCAACCGTCTCTAGAGGACCACATCCCTTGCGACTAGTTTGCGTACAGTATCACGGTTATCAAATATCAACACAGTTACTGTATCCAGTGGCCAGATCGGCTCGCTTTGATTGTGTCCGTTGTCTCATGATGCTAGAACAAAACAATAACAAAAAATAAAAGAGAAGATAAAGACGACAGAAAGCTCAACAGAGAAGAGGAAGCGAGTTGCTTACTTCTTACCCTTCTTGCTGGACCGGCCGAGTGCTGCCTCGCGCTTCTTGGCCTCGCGTGCCTCAATCTCGTCTCTCCGCACCTTCTCCTGTGCCTCGCGCTCCTCCTTTTCGGCCTGTTTCCGTGCAGCCTCGGCCTCGCGCTTCTCCCGGATAATCTTGAGACGCGCCAGGTCGGCCTTGGCCTCGTCAGTCTTTCCCTGCTCGTGCAGCTTGCGGTACCGCTCCTTGGCCTGCTGTGCCTCCAGCGACTCGCGCTCGCGGCGCGACTGAGGTGTGTTGCTAGCAGCGCCAGCATCAGCAGCAGCAGCAGCATCGTCCTCTTCCTCAGAATCGTCGTTGCCCAGGCTCAGACCCTTGAGCTTCGCGTCCGCGGCGTTGACGCCACCACGGCCAGCGCCGCCCGACTGTCCCAGTCTGGTCTGGTTGCGGCCGGCAGCCGAGTGGTTGGGGTTGGCAGGAAGGTCGTCCTCCTCGCTCTCGTCCTCGCTCTCGGGCATGTCGCCGACCTGGACAGCCTGGCCTCGGGCGCGTGCAATAGCGGCCTCCTTGCGGGCCTTCTTCTCCTTCTTGCGGTCCTCACGGGACTCAACACCGGGCAGGCCGCCAGCTGGTGCGGCGGGGGCCTCGTCCTCGGACTCCTCCTCGGACTCCTCCTCGGATTCCTCCTCGCTGCCGGAACCCTTGTCGCCTACGGCCCACATGCTGATTTCGTTACCGTCAGCGTCGACAGGGCGCAGGTCGCGAGAGAAGTGCTTGCCACCTAGAGATGGTGTTAGTTGTATAACGTCAAAACGGACAGACCCAGGGATTCAAAGTCCCCGAGTATCAAGACTTACCACCACGAGTAAACTTGCGAAACTTGCCGCCACGTCCACGCGAATTTGCGCCAGGTGCTTGACCGCCAGCCATATTGTAGTAGGTAGTAGAGGTTGGTTGTGAAGGGAGATGTGCTTGTTAAGAGTTTGCAGTTGGTTTGCTGTTTACTTTCTAGTGTTTTGGGCCGGGGTAAAAAAGGCGTTGTAATGCAAAGGTTGATGGTTGTTGATGATGAGATCACAACAGCTACTTTAAAGAGGGCGAAGAGGGGTATTTGTATGATGACAGAAGTAAAACTGGAATCAGGTCGAGCTATACAGTCTACCACAGTCAGAGAAGCGTCTGGCAAAAAGCGATACAAAGCACTAGGGAGGGGCAAATGCAGATACGTAGGTAGGTGTTGGGTTTTATCAGATACAGACCTGGACACTGTGCAGATGTAAGTAGTCAAGTACCCTTTTTGCTTATGGGTCCACTTATATTCAAATAAGACTGATTGGTATCCATAGTATTTTGCAGGTGTTTGAATAGGTCGAATACGGAAGGCGCGCGGGCGTGACTCAAGTCTGGCAATTATGTCAGCGGCCACTGCGACGTCAGCATCGCGAACGAGGGGTAGAATCTGCTCGGTTTCTGGTTCATTTGCTAATGTGCTCGTTTCTGGGGTCCTCAAGATGCGATTTGATACCCAGAAATGCACGGCAACTGACGACATATGCGCGTCCAATGAAGGTACAGCAAAAACAATAGGGACTTTAGAATAACTAGCATAATACGTGAGATGTTACACACAACTAGCTGGATTCGTAAATCTCTGAATTATGATTGGCTCCTAATGTTTTAAATGTAAAAGTGGGGTGCTCTAGTAGCCTGCGAGCCAGTGAAAATGGTAGAGAAAGTCATAATGAAGGTCACGGAGGAGACGAGTGGGAAAGCAGAACCACATAGAAATAATACTGAAACCTTTACCTAAATTCACGAAATAATTAAATGGCTATGGCATCAAACTGAAACAAACAGACAATACAACAAAAAGGTTACATTCAGTCACCGTCAGCATAGTCATCAGTCACACGTGACTCATAGATCTTGCATAAACAGTCACTGAGGCCAACCGGTGTGAATCACCGTTGTATTTGCGTCCAAAAAAGGAAGGAGCAAATACTTCCGATTGCCAACGTCCAAAAAACAATTTAGGAAAACTATAAAGCCAGCTTTGCCCCTTCTTATGTCTTCTCACCAAGACTGGCGCCCAGGTTGATGAATGCAGTGGAGAGACTGGCCGAATTGACATCGCGAAGTTCATCAAGGCGTGCAAAGCGGTCGAGGGAGATGAATTTGTCATTGAGTGTGGACGGCGCCATGGTTCTCAGATAGGCCTTGATCTTTTCATACTCAGGCCTGTTGTTGTTCTGAAGTGCGGTTTTGACGTTGTTGCGCATCTTATCAAAGGTGTGATTAGGGCCGGTATTAAGGCCACCCGAATTGTTGTCCACATGCAGACCTTCCAGCGTGCGCAGGCAGGCAATGAAGAGGCTGCAGACGCCGGCAGCGATGGCAGTGGCGACGGAACTGCCGCTGATGTGCTCGGTCGACTTGGCGAGGAAGGGAATGGCGCCGACGGCAATGTTCTGGCTATTGACACAAAGGTCGTACTGGTACTTCTTTTGGCTGGACTCATCAGTCGTGCTTTCGTCCCAGTCGTGCATCAGTTTGCCGTACATGTTGCAGCTAGCCATTCGGAACATTGTCGACTTATGTGAGATACCGAAGCAAGCGGGATATACATCCTTGGTGGACAGCGCACCTTCGTCGTGGTGGCTGCACACAATAATGATGCCATCATCCATGGCAGCTTCTACAGCCTCCTCGAACTCTTTGTTCTTCTCAGTTGTCGTAAAGCTCATAGAGATTATATCCACCTTTTTCTTGATGGCCCAACGTACGGCTTCTGCTGCACGCTCAGCCGAGTATCCGTAGTGATTGTCAGCGATCTTGGCTACAAATAGCTGGCACAGCGGGTCGATGGCGCAGACCAGGTTGGCCATCTGCGTGCCGTGGGGGTTTGATGCCAGGTACCACGGGCTCAAGCGGTCCGGTTCACGCACAAACGACTTTCCGTCACAGATGCGCCACAGCAGACCCTCGGAATTGAAGAAGTCCTCGCTCTGCAGATGCTGATCGCTGATACTAGTAGCGGTGGTGCCAGTTTTGTTCTTTGTGTTCTTTTTTGTTCTTCGTGCGTCTGACGGGGTATCAGTGACTTCTCGGCCGCTTCCGCCGTGTATGTTGGGCGGGTCCATGCTGAGGATGCCATTGTCGATGATGGCAATCTTGGTTGGCTTGAATTGCTTCTTCTTATCGTTGTGAAGCTCTTCGGCCTTTTGGCGGTAGTAGGCGATGAACTGCGCCAGCCGTGGTGACAGGTGGTGAATACTGGAAAGGTCAGTAGGAAAACATGGCACGATGCTAAGAGTCGGAACTTTAAAGGAAGAGTGGCGTACATTTCTTGAAGGCGCGGCGTCTCAGCCTGGTTCTTCCAGAAGTGCGCCTGCACTTCGATCTGCATTTTCATCTCCGGGTGGCGGTCCTTCAACTCTTTGATTTTGAGGCGTATATACTTAACAGTTTCGTCGCATTGTTTCTTGGTCATGAGTTCCTTCAAGGTGAGTCTCTCGTTCATCACTTTCTCCCCTCTCTCTGATTTCTCTGACTAGCTTGGCACATACCTTTATCACATAGATTACCACATTTTCCAGCTTCATGGACACAAGGCCCTCAGAGCTGAACCAGTGGTCCAGCGCTGACCTCCGCCCGCCCGTATAGAGGTTCAGAGTCCTGAGGTATGATTTGATATCTGTGGTCTCGTTTTCGCCGTCTGTGCGGCAAGTGAGCGGGATGTCATCAGGCTTTCCATACGGCATGAAAATACTGAGCGACAGGTCAAGAATCCGCCAGTCGAGCTTTTCAACACAGAAACGTCTAACCACGCGCGCAATCTCAAGCTCATCGTGTGGATATGTGATACGATCCGGCACGTGCAGCCTTATGATGCGGCGCACGCCGTGATCATAGAGCCACTCAAGCATGTCCAGAACCTCCCTGTTTGTGCGCTCCCGGTACGAACGCTGCTGATTCTGCTCGAGCGGCGTCTGTGTCTGTGTGCTCACGTCAAGCACTGGAAAGTCGGCATACCGGATGGTCTCCTCGTAACGGATCAGATCGTGGCTGCGCCCGCGCCGTGGTAACGAAGTGACAAAATCAGCCACACTCGTGCCCTCAATCATCAGCCGAGACATGTCAAAGTTGATCTCGTTCTCTTGAATTAAGAGATCGTTAGAATAAATTCATATCCATACAGAGAAGTTTTACTTCAAGTCAAGTATGGCTGGTCTTACCTGGCTCTGTAATGTCTTGTGTAAGTATGTAGCCATATAAAATACAAAAGGGGTTTCCAGGAATCACTCACCTCCTGATTCTCGGAGAATGGTGAGCAGTGTTTGCACATTTTCAGCATGCATCATGGTACAGTAGATAAGTGCCGACCGGATCTGATTCCATTTCCTGTTGTCTTTTGTTCGGGTAAAGTACGGACTGCCCACGCGGACGGTCTCGTTGTTGAACCAGAGTGGGTAGCATCCCCCATCTGCCTTTTTCTCCGACGGCAGACTGCTGGCGCCATTGACAACAGTTCCTCCGTTCACACCACTGGAACCGCTTGTACCTTTGTTGTTGCCCGTGGTCGAGCCTGTCGATGATGTTCTCTCTTCATTCTTCTTGGGGACTATGCCGCTGTTGAGGGAGTTGAGCCGGACAAATGAACGTGTGACAGCCAGTGACGGGGGCGCGCGGGGCACCGGAGTAGTAACCAGCTCTGGGGGCTGGAGTCGCAGCAGCGCCTCTACCAGTGGCTGCTGTTGGAAATATACAGCCATATGAAGAATTCCAGGGACGTCAAGGAGGTAGGGCGCAAACGCGAATTTAGTCCTTGGAAACTTGTCATTGTCACGTCGGTTGGCATTGTTTTCATAGGCCGCGCGGATATTGCTTTCCCCAAGGAGCTCGTGCCACATGAGCGACTGGAGCACTTCCGGTGACCGGAGCACATTCTCAGGCGCGTGGACTAGAAGCTTGTAAGCGAGTTGCTGTCGCCGTTCTGTCTTGGGTTTGGCACCGTTCCATTGCGCATTTGCAACTACAACATCTAAGTCGTCTTTATTATCGTCTTCATTGTCGTTGTTGCTTTCGTTGCTGTCGTCGTCGTTGTCATCATTGTCGTTCTTATCGTCCTTGTCGTCGTGACCATCATCGTCGCCTTGTTCATTTCTCGGTCCGTCCATCTGAGGTTGCGCATCGGTCATCCAATTGTTAATTGCCTGCACTACATGCTTCTCGGTTGTCAAGAGCGCAGCATAGCCTCCAGGCGCCTGAAGAATATCGTCGGCAAGTTGTGGCAGCGGATCCAGGATTATGCGGTCAAACAATACTCCATCTTTTGGCTGCAAAAAGTTGGGTACTGCTTGAAGGACCTGCTGCAAGGCGGGTGATGTTTTTTTATGCGAACCTATGAGATCGTCCAACAAGATTGTCATATTGCGGCGCGCGATATCGGTAATGTCTGCTGGCTTTCTGCCACAGCCAGAAAGCAGCCCCTGCACCTCTGCCACAAGCGCACCCAGGTGCGGATAGCCATCGCACAATGCCTCCATAAACAGTGACTTGTTGAGGTCCTTGGTTTTAACTACCCTGCCAAAGTGCCCGTTCAAGGCTGAGTTGACATTTGTCTTTGAGCTGGATTTGGTGTTTGCGCTTGGGTTTATCCATACTGCCGCCGGCTTGTTCACGATCGACGTGTCCACGTCCTTGCTCCTGCTCTTGGTGGCACTGCTCGTCATGCTAAGTTTCTGCTGTTGTTTCTTTGCCGCATCCGTCTCTGCTTTCAATAGAGAGCACCTAGCTTTGAATTGCTTCCCCTTGGGTGCGAAAAATAGCACATTTTCCTTCAACCCGTCGCACAAAATGATCTCCTTAGCCAGATGCAGGTGTGTGTTCACCGTTCCCGTGCTGCTCTCACTTCCTGTGGTCTTAATAGCCCTATCAAGTAGATGCCATCTCATGCAGCTGTCCATGTCCAAGGAGTTCTCGGCCAGAAATGCTCTGATGTATTCGCGCTGGTTGTCCTTCTGTGACGCTTCCACAAGCGCCTTGTAGAGTCTTGGAAGCTCAACATCGAACGCGGCCCTTTTTGGATCTCTCCATTTTTCAATGGCTTTTTCGAGGTTGTCGTCCATGGTAACGGTCTCGGTTGGCTGCATAATATCTTGTGTTTTGGGGAAAGGTTGGTATTATTGGGTTTGATTTTGTCTGGCTAGAAAAAGATGCTTCCTTCACGTCCACACTTTGCTCTACTCCTCTTGCGGCTCGTTCTAGTTTATCTGCTCCTTCAAAGACCCTGATCCCCCAAGACCATGCCATAACCTTGTTCTCCGCTTGCCATGTACCGAACAGGTACATGCGAGCGACTTATAAGTGACTAGCATAAGCATTCAATGGATTGCTGACGATCTCTTGCTGACATGGTGGCATTGGCTGACGCTGACACTGGCCGACGTCCGGTGGCCGGTCAAATTCGACTAGCATTATTCTCTTCCCTGGTGCTTTAGTAGCGCACGAATAACCAGTGCCTGGCGCGCCAGCCGCAGCTCCATGACCTCCATACGGCTCTCCAGTATCGCCATGCGAGTGGGCACGTCGTCGTGCATGTCGCCGTTGTCGTAGCCATCCTCGCCCTCGTATAGGCCAAGGAGGGCCTCTCTCACAGTCTCCTCGACCAATTGTGTTGTAACTTTTCGTCTGGTCTCTGGTACTACCGATGCCCGCTCGCCGGGCTGCTCTGTTGTCAGAGACACGGCCACATTCAGCGTCGCATTATCCTTCACATTCTCTTCCTTTTTGGGGAGGTCTTTCCTGTGCTTAGCGCCCGCTGTGGTTTCAGTATCCACAACCCCACCTTCGACTTCCTCCAGGCTCCAAGGCAAAACAAGGCTCGAGTCCGATGTGTTCAGCGACAGGAGCTTCTCAAAGTTGTTCCTCAAGTTCTTCTTGTCCAGTAACGCCAACATCTTTTCACCCTCCAAGTAGCAGACAGATGGTTCTCCTTGCTTTGGATTTTGTGGCGTCACGCGAAAGACACATTTGTAATCATCAGACCATATGTGCCCAGTCCTTTTCACGTTGGCGGTGATTCTGACGGCGTACTCCTCGTCGTCAGAACGCGTCACGAGCAGATACATAAGCAGCTCAGGAACAACGCCCTCGCGCGCCAGGGTATTCTGATCCATTGTCCACACTACTCCGTTGTAGTTGCTACTATCTCCATATTTCACCCGAGTGGTCACCGGCCGCGACCGATACTTGTCAAAGTAGCGGCGTTGCCACGCGCGCGTTTCGCTGACTGACGCATTGATCCCGCCACTGGCCGTCGACGTGCCGCCCTGAATACTTCCACCCAGGCTGCGGTTGCGGGTGTTATCTGATGTGGTCTCGTTGGGACGCTCCATTGTGGCAAAAGGTGCCCAGCCGACAACGACAGGCCGCCGCGCCGTTTTCTTGTCCGCGTACTCGCCGGTGTCATGAAATTCAACCTGGATACGCGCCGACTGCACGGCCCTATCTTTGCCCTCGCCGCTACTTTTTGTCTGTGATTCCAGGTAAACCTTGAACACGGCAAGGGTCGCCTTCTTTTTGGTCGTTATCGTCTGACCGTCGCTGTCCTGGTGCTTTTTCTGTATAGTCCCGTCGACCCACAGCAGCCGGTGCATGGAAAAGGTATCAGACACTACCAGAGCCGGTCCATCTCCCGTAATGACTTGCTCTTTGACGGTGCGCGCTACTCCCTCGTTGTCTTCGCGGACGTACTCGACGAGGTTAATGGGGGTGTCGGGCAACATTGAATCAAATGACTCGGACATATCGAGCTCGGCTTTCGTGATGGGGCTGCACACAGCCGGACCGTCAGTGTAGTCATCGGCAAAATAGCGGTCGTCAGACATGTCAGCCATCGTATTATGTGTGTGTTTGTGTGTTTTATCTCTGTTCTTCTGTGATTTTCTCTCGTTGATGACTTCGCTCTTTCAGCCGTTCTTTTTATTCCTGGGTATTGTCCTTTCTTGTAGGATGTCTGTATATTATGTACATGTCTAATTTCATTCTACTTGAATTCTATATTTGAGTAATATGCAAATTATTACGGCAAACTCATCTTTTACTCAGTTCTCAGCTCATGATATAGTGGCTTACTCGGACAATCCCTCCTTGCTTACGGTTCTCTTCAAAGCCAAGTAAACAACTCACAGCATAGCGTTGCAACCGGGCACCATCCACTACTATTCGGGTCAAGTTCATGCACTGTACTGCATGTAGTAAATCATGATGTGGGGATCTTTGTATCCTCGAGGTACTTGCCATGTTCCTTTAGATTTTACTGTTGTTGGTATTTACCCTGTCGGGTTCTCCATGTGGTAGAAGTGTTTACTGCTTGTCTTGACAACATTGAAATTCTATTCTGCATCTACAATAGCAGTAATATCAGAATCCGCATGCACAATAACAAGGTCAGCGAAAAACAACAACACCATGGCGCAACTCGCCGTTCCGCTGGAGCCACCATCCGGCGTGACAATCGATCAGGCCGATGGCAAAATTACCATCACGATCACAACCTCGCCGCCATCCGACAAACGGCCTACTGACAATGGAGAAAATGCGCGCGCTTTGTGGCATGAGGCCTATGCACGCCTGCGGGCAGAGAACTTGAAGGAGTTAGAAATGTTTGAGGATCAAGCGCGCAATGTCTTCCGGCCCCTTCTTGAGAGAAGCAGCAGCTCAAGTGTCATTGGCCGCTCCGCTGCACCAGGCTGGCACAATATGCTGCCAAGCACAATTCTGGGTGCAATCAATCGCTGGATCTCCGATGGAGATGTCGATGAAGAGATTGACGATGCACTCAATGACGAGCCAGTTGCCGAAAGCGATAAAAGCCAGAAAACAGAGGTGGAAAATCTGCGTCGAGTTTTATTGTCCATCAAAAGCCTGTTGAGACAAAGCATCCATGACAGCCCGAGTGCACACCTGACGTGGGTCGCAGCCTGCCTGTGCATACAAGTATGTTGTCTGCTGTGTATAAATCTTATTATATTAATTCTATATGGTTTCTAACATGGCCCTAGGGATTGTTTGCTGAAAAGCGTACGCTGTCTGAGATGGCAGGCCTGGCATATATTGTCTCGCGGATATCCTTCTACGACTGCCTAGCATGTCTAGCGCCAAATGGGCCATATGAGAACACTGCCAAAGAGGTATTCAATATAGACGAGAGTGGAGAAGACCATGAAGAGAACGACGAGAACGACGACCAAGACGACCAAGACGACCAAGACGACCAAGACGACCAAGACGACCAAGACGAAGATGGAGAAGCCATCAAGGAGGCAGAAGACAAAAACAGAGACAGTCCTTTCAGGGCTGCACTTGTCAATCTGTACATGGCTATTTTCAAGCATCTTATTGTCACTGTTGCCTTAGGTTCCGTGACTCCCAAATCAAGTGCACAGCAGCAGGAATATATGGCGTGGAACGGTCCTGGAGAGGACCGCGCTGGTATCCCTCGTGTTATTGCTCTTGAATCGTCCCTGGGAAGCCACAAGGTGTTGGAGGAGAAGATCAAGGAGTTGGTTCGTCTACGGGCACTGCCCCTGGCTCCTCTGGGCAGACGTGACACAGCTAGAAAAGCTGCTGGTAATCCAGAAATTGACACTTTGAAAAAAGATGGCGCCTTCAAGACTGACAGTGTGGACGACAATGGCGAAGATGAAGTTGAAGATGATGAAAAAGGCGACAACAATAACATCAATGGCTCTCGACTCCGTGGTGGCCAAAGTCTTGCACTCCGAACCGATATATCCGGAATCTCTAAGCTTAAGTCCATATCCGTCAAAGTTCCTAGCGTCTATCAAGAGGCTTTGCCAGATCCGCATGAGGAGATCCAGAAACTACTATGTGTAGCACCCCTGCCACAACCGCCGCTACCACCACTGCCCCTACAGTCTCTCACGCACTCGTCTGAAATGCTCAAAGATATGCATGGCTGGGTGCTAGAACAGGCTGCATACAAACAGTGGTTCAAGGCACGCAGTACGGAGGATACCGACCCGAAGGACCGTATCCTTTGGGTCCGCGGCCCGGAGGGGTCTTGCATGACAATGGTGCTACACGCGCTTGTCAGTGAGGAGGTAAAGATCGGTGCTCAAGACCATGTCGAGCAGCCAGTACGGCACATCGTGGCGCATTCTTTTTGGGACTGGTCGCGTGACGCGCATGGCACCTCCGTGGTATCAGTTTTGCGCGACCTGGTGTGGAATTTGCTCACAGCCCAGCCGAAACTACAATACCATTTGACAGATGCAATTGAAAGCTTGGACAGGAGCCCGTATCTGGGCGGAGGAAAAATTAGTGTCCAAAACAACGACAACGAGTCCGAAAACGACGACGAAGGCAGAGCCAGAGACAAAACGAGTCACAAGATTGAAATAGATCCTGGCACAGAGGCACGATACGCCGCACTAGGGACATCACATAGTTTCTATTCTATGCTAGTACTATTGTGCAGAATCGTGAGTGATCCGACGTTTGCAGCCACATGCTTTGTTGTTGACCATGTGGACCACCTGGACGGCTTACTGGGCGACGAATGCGAGACGACCCACAATGACGGCAGAAGCGGCCCGAGCCGCACCGCGCTTAAGCGGGCGTGGACACTCCGTGACCTGTTTGCGCTGATGCACACGACATGTCGCTTGTCGGGAAAGGTGTCCTGGATTGTGGCTTCATCCTCGTCAACACTGATGTCGGGTGGTTGCTGTCTTGATATAACGCCCGAGGATCCGACGCTCATCAAAATCACGCGTCGCTACGTCCGCCAACTATTACTCACACGCCCAATACCCTACTCGTCGAACTTGTTGGAGCAGCTCGTGACCAAGGTGGCTGACGGTTCTGGTGGTAACTTTTCTTGGATCAACGTCGTCGTTGAGCTACTCAATGAAGAACGCCTACCATGGAACGCAGCCGCTCTCTTAGACAGCCTTTTAGGGAACGTGGCGGGCCTAGTCCCTCTTCTTGACTACGCTGTCCAGAGCACCGGCTTTGACAAGGACCACGTGAGTGCCATTCTGTCTGTGACTGCGTGCACCTTCCAGCCTCTTACAGTCGCGGAGCTTGGCACACTCGTCGAGCTACCGGCGACTGTGGATCTCACAATTCTCATCACCACCCTCACAAGGCAGCTGCTCGAGATCCGGAAAGTCAAAGTCAGCGATAATAAGCAAAAAAAATGCGTGTACTTTAAGAGTCAAGCTGTTCTGTCAGCTCAGCGTGTGAGGTTGGCCAGGTATGCTGCCGCACCGAACCCCGATGCCAAGCTACACGCGGACATGGCACGCCGGCATGTGCGCTGTCTTGTACGGCATTATGCCAATGCCCCCTCCTGCACTACTCGTAGTGATGGAGAATACGCCGGTGAAACGGATGAGCAGCTTTCGCTATACATGAAGTTTGCATGGCTACGCCACCTAGACCGTGTGGACCTTGGAAACCCAGGTGACCTGCTATCCAAAGACGTGTGCAGCTTCGCTGAGCAATTTTCTGGAATGTGGCTTTGCGACTTAGAGGCGCTCGACGCGCTTGACGTCGCGCAATGTCTATTGCAGGACCTACTCGTGCCACTCTGCCAGCCACTATTGCCTATACAGTCCGCGCTGAGGGCCATTTTTGTGAGCATTGTGAGCCAAAAGGTAACAGACATGCCGCTGGTCGACACCAATCGCTTTTTGCGTCTGGCGGGCCACAACCTCAATATCCTTAACGAGAACATGAATACAGGTGACGACATGTTGCCTGTCTTCCCACAAAATCCTCCAATAACGCTACACAGCATGCCATCCGTGCATGGTAAGGAGATGACCGCCTCGGAAGCACATGTTGGAACGCTCAAGGAGCACCAAGACTGGGTGCGCGATACGTCCTGGGCTTTCGGCAATCGTCTCCTTGTTACCATATCGGACGACGGAAATATGCACTGCTGGGACCGTGCGTCGCTACAAAAGCAACATATTGCGAGCCTCCAACTGCAGAGTTACCCAACGGAGGTCTCTGTGCACTCAGACTCAGGCATGATGGTTGCCTCAGACTACAGCGACTTGGTTAGCTTTGATCTCACCGCCGGCGCCGGCCCCATTTCACAAAACTCTCTCTATAATGTTGTGGGGGCAATGCGGGAAAGTTTGCGACAGAACAGGGCGAAGGCCGAAAATTGCAAAGATATTGAAGATAATGAGTATGCTTTGGGCGGTGAGGATGATGACCTAGATAGGCAGCAATCATTTGACGAATTACGCTTTGCTGAGGATGGCTCCAATGACATCGTTGTAGCCTATACAATTGGTCACTTGATGGCAGGCAAGGCGTGCGAGATTCTCGTCTCTACACCAGAGTTACGTTTTAAAGAGGTGCGGCATATGGCACATGGCTACAAGAGCCTCCCCAAAAACCTGGCGGAGACGCTACCGGAGTTTGAGTGTAAGTTCGTCCAGGCGGTGCCTAGTCTAGGTCTCGCGGCTGTTCTCCAAATGAGCGGCGATGTGACGATCTATGACACGCAGTCAGAAACGCGGCTACACACGCTGCACTGTGCGCAGGGTAAATACATTGTTCTGGGGTACGATACGCTCGAGCACACTTTCTACACCAGAGACAACAATGGATATTTGGCGTTCCATATTGTTCAAGAACGTGTAATAAAAAACCAAGGAGAGGGTCAGGAGAACGTAAAGCCCCTCATACGTTCCTATGAGATCCCGCACACGCATTCGGTGCAGTCTCCGTTTTCGTACACATTCAACCATGACCAATATGAGGTTGCGCTAAGTTTCTCATCTAATACCGTTTTGGTATACAGAGTCGCAGAAATAGACACAAATGCCAACAATATCATCACTTACGACGATGTCTCTAGTACACAACCTGCGAGCGATGCTAGCCGGGTTGGACACAGTTCAAAGAATGCACAGAGTCAATTCACATCCACCGTTTTCTCACACGACGGCTTACAAGCAGCCACGGCGAATGAAGACAACGAAATTCAGCTCTGGGACTTAAATATAGCACCCATTGGAGTCTCGGGTGCATCAAGTCCCACGTTGCTATGCACCATCAATAGCGTGGAGTCTGAACCCAACTGGCTCAGCTATTCCAATGACGACACACTGTTGCTCTCATGTCATGATAACTTCAAGACCTACGTCTGGGACACGAAGACGGGCGCTTGCGTCGCTATACTAGGCGGGCATTCAGGATATGTCCACTTTGGCACATTTTCACCGGGGGATAAACTCGTGGCCACCATATCGTATGATGTCATCCGTCTATGGGATCTGGCCGCATGTCGGGCACTGTTTCTGGAAAACAACGGGGATGTGAAAGCTAGCTTTGAGGAGTATGGCCGCGAGTCTGCTGGCGATAACAAGAGTGTCAGTGGCAGCGAACACGGCGATGATGACGAGAACGAGAACGAGATCAACGAAAACAACAAGAAGAGCGAGGACAACGAGGACAACGAGAGCAGCAACAATGTCGACAATAGCGATAATGGCAGCAACAACAACAACAATGGCGACGACAACGACAACGACAACGGCGATAGTAACAACAATAGAGATAACGATAAAAAAAACGGCGGCAACGACAACGACGGTAAAACGACTGGTACAGCCAATCAAGTGTTTGTCTCTATCAAAACTGCAATACGCGGAATGGTCGCGTTCTCGCCCGACGGTCGTTTTCTCGCCGCGACTGGTTATCTTGGCCATATCTGGGACATTTCGCCCGCACTTGACAGAGTCCTCCCTAAAGAGCCACTGACGTCTTGCGCCACGTTGTCCATGAGTGTTCCGGCCAAACATAAGCAGGCGAAAGAAAGACACCACTCACATGATGGTGACAATGATGGCGAAGACGAGGAAGACAAGGAAGATACGAGAGACGCGGTAGACACGGGAGACAATGACGACAACGACGGCGATGATAACAACAGTGACAGTTCCAGGTCGCCCAGTTCCAGCCTCGTCTTTTCTCCAGACGGCCGCTCCCTTTTTGGGTTTTGCGATGATGGCCAGCTTCTTGTCTGGACGTACATATCTCACTCATCTTCTTCCAGCGACGGCCATGACAATCGTGATGACTCTGAGGGTCAGTGGCAGCCGCAAGCCACTGTGCTCTCTCACGGTTTCGAGATACCGGACGACCGCTTACTCTGGGCTTTTAACCCCCGCCGTCTATCGGTCTCGGGCACTGAAGGGCAGTATCTGCTGCACTCGGAGATTGGCGTCTGGGAGCTGCCATCATCACCATGGCCTGGTAATGCTGGGGGCACAGAAAGCAAGGCACAAAAGGTTGTTCTCCGGTCCTCACCAAACCACCCCTGCACCATCGCCTTGACGGAGTCCCACAAGTCCATTCTCTGGCAGGGCCAAATTCTCAGCAAGATTCCCCAAATCTACGAGCCTCAAATCAAATATTCCTTCTCCAGCTTTACTTGTGGGGTGCATGACGGCAAGTCCCTTTTACTTGGAAGCAAAGCAGGCCACCTTATCTACTTCCGATTCCGAGCCAAGGGCCCAAAGACGGAAGGTATGGGCGAACCACAAGACGGGAGATGCTTGGCAAACAGGGACAGCGAGTCAAACAAAGTAGTTGCGCGAAATGAGGCAGCTGAGGAGCAAACTTGAAGTGATGGTCAGCGGCAGTTCATAGCTGTGTTATATAAACTAGATACGTGAAGGACAAGTTAACCAGAAATATGGCAACACATAAGAGTACGAACAGACAATGATCATTATGACCGACTACATTATTGAGACTTACCTTGTACATACTTTCGAACATGTATCTTTCTGCCATTTATCAAGGCCAGTCTCGTTGTCATCAGATGATGCTATGACACTATTCGGGCGGCTCCTGACACACGATGTGAGACTGGCGGCATGTTCATACTACTCCAGTAAACTATTTGCGAAGAGACATGCACTCTGCTCGACTCGGATGTCAACATTTCGGATCTGGATCTGTTTGTTTGCTTGTTTTTTGGGTTCTAGATGGAGTTATTTAAATAGGCATCCGTATGCCGTAACAAGTTAATCGGCGCATGTTAAATACTACTCTACTCCGTGTGAGCTATGAAACAAAAATAAAAGAAATATTGTGGGAAGCCCAAACAAAAGTCGAAAATCAAAAGCTGTTGAGGAATCCCTATATCACGAAGAGTTGCGTATTCTCGGGGGCAAACTATATGTGCCTTGAGATTAGTAATGATATGGGAGTTGGGTACGGTCGTTCCTTACTTTATTACAGTTGTTAAGACTTTATTCATGTTATTTTATAATATAAACTTTTAAGTCAGATTTTCATCATGTTCATTATTTTTTTTTCTTCAATAAAACCAAGCTATTTTCTGCCTTCACCTTTGAGCTCTTGAAACTAATTGATAGCGTCACCAGTAACAAGCAGTCTTCAAGCAGGTTGCCGCATAGCTCTGTCGTTACCTGTTAGTCGATAGCTCCTTCCAACGGTGACGCTTCAGCCCCTCGTCCTGGAAAGTCTCCATAATTTACAGCCATAGTGCGTATATAAGTGGGGACGCGGAAACAGCAGCCTCGCTCTCTGTGATAATGGAAATGTGGGCATGCATATTGGGGTGCTCCATTGAAACGAGACGCCACCCTTGACTCGTTGGCTTGGGAATCAAAACAGCTTCAGCTTCAAGACTGACCGTACGAGCAATAGTGCAAGCAAGACCAGAGACTTGAAGTAGGCTGTATCAGATAGCGGCTTATCTTACCATACTTTCGACAGCCCAGAGAGCGACACCTCGAACGCCCGTCATCTTGGAGCTACCTCGAAACGCCGCTCTTATCTCTCATCACAGCTCCAACAAAGCATCACATTACCACGCAATATACCGATAGCTACTAGCTACCACACATACACCATACTCGCCTCTTGCCATCGAACAAAATCAGCTCTGCACTAACTCCTTGACCAGCCGAAAGCCTTCGCGAATCTCCCCATCCTCGAGGTTGACAACCGACACGTCTGTCTCACTGTCGCGTGCTGACCGGCTCCTGGGAGCACAGCAATAAAGGCAGCTGGAAGCAGTAGGATGAAAGGTGGTGGAAGACTGTCTTACGGCCGGGTGAGCTTTACAAGCACCAACAGCCGCGAACCCGAGGCGCGAGGCTGAAGGGCTAATATCGAGACCTCGACACTTACGTTGACTATTCGACGACAACAGCTCCATCTGCAATCCCTATATATATCTCCTCTGGAAAATCATGGCCACACGACCGAGCCGCTACCGGTCGTCGACCTCGGCTTCAAACCCTCCGACAACCACAAAGGCCGCCGAGGTTCTGCAAAGCTTACTTCACGGCATCGTCACCCTCATCTCGCCACCCTCCTCTTCTCCTTCACGACAGCCCCTTCTGCAGCAGCCTCAGCTCCAGTATCTGCATCCAGAATCAGTCTCGGCAAGATCGTCTACACCATCGCCCCCTCGGAGACGAACCGTCGGCGGCTACCCAGACATCCCCTATCTCCTAAAGTACTGTCGTCAGATCCACCAATACCTGACCGCCCACGCACCTCCGAGCACCGCCCAAGATGACTTTCGGCACATGCACGGCTTCCAGCTGCTGCTAAGTGTTCTGCGCTCATTTTCTGGCTTCTACAACCCACAGATCCGCAGCGAGCCCGAGAAAAAGGCCCTCTTTGAGCTCTTGCATGTAACACTCGCCGTGCTGTCGGCTGCCTTTAGAGGACACCATGGCAACCGGCGCTACTTCCATCACCGAGTTGAGGGAGGCGGCTGGGAGGCTCTGGAGCAAGTCATCGCCAGCATCGGCCTAGGTGTGAGCGACTCAGATCTCTGGAGCAACTGCGAGCTGTACGGCAAGCTGCTTTCATTTGCGCTCGACGACCAGCGCATGGACGAGCTCTGCCAATGGGTGTCCACGGTGTCAGCTGCTTCTAGCACACCCTCGGCATCGCCAACAGAAGCTCTAGAGGATGGCGTTGCTGCTGTCAGTATTACTGACGGTGCCGACACCACAAAATTCACATCGGAATCAGACAGCTTTGATGCTGACCAGATGAAAGCCAAGCTTGGTGTCATCATCGGTCTCAAGACTGAGCTGAAGAACGCCGAAGTCATGCGCGCCGTCATCGGGTTCTGGGAGTCAATACCGCGCAGTCAGGACGGCAAGTCAGACCCCATCTCTCTTGTCGTTCTTGATACCGTTGCAGCGCTGCTCCGCATTTCCCTTTACAACCTCTCTGCTCTCCACGGCACCGGCATCCTGTCCCGACTCTTGCGTCTGTATTTTGCCGACAAGTCGCCTTTGAGCTCCGAAGAGCGCGAGCGTATACTTCCCATCTGCCGGTCACTCATGTACCTTGGCGTCAATCAGCTGTCCGATGCCCAGTTTCTACTCTCGAGCACAGATCCCGCTGCGTCCATTTTTTGCTTGGAGATGGCCAGCAAGTATACCGGACCTCCCTTTGTCCAGTTCGACCTATCCCACGTTGGCCACTCGTCGATTGAGCTGCCAAACCTCGGCCGGTCGTTTCCTCCCACGACGGGCAGCGGCTTCACCTTTACCTGTTGGTTGCGTGTCGACTCTTTTGATCCCAAGTCGCACACTACCATCTTTGGCGTCTTTGACGCTTCGCAGACGTGCTTTCTCCTCCTCTACCTCGAACGTGATACTCATAACTTTATCCTCCAAACATCCGTCACCTCCTCGCGCCCTAGTGTCCGCTTTAGGTCTATGAACTTTCAGGAGAAGCAGTGGTATCATGTCGCCCTCGTACACCAGCGGAGTAAGTCACGCGCCACACTATACGTGAACGGCGAGTTTGCGGAGGAACTCAAGGCCGCCTACCCCCTGTCGCCACCATCAACGTCTTCAGTTTCCGACAGCTTTGTGTCGTTTGGCACCGGCAACCGGGGCAAGCCTCATCCAGTTCAAGCCTTTTTGGGCACACCCAAGGACCTGGCTGTGCAGGCCGGTCCGGGTCTCGTCGTCTCAAAGTGGTCTCTCGCCTCTGCACACCTTTTTGAAGACGTTTTAAGCGACGACTACATCGCTGTGCACTACCGGCTAGGTCCGCGCTACCAGGCAAACTATCAAGACAGCCTTGGTGGCTTCCAAACATATACTGCATCGGCTCGTCTGGCACTTCGCAACGACTTTCATGGTGGCAAGGATGAGAACTCGGACATTCTCTGTGCTATCAGGGATAAGGCTTCGGCTATCGTGCCGGAACAGAAGATTTTGATGAGCACACTTCCGCGATCCATGTTCCGCACGGATGGCGTATTCCTAGAGTCTCTCCTGTTCCGTTCGCTATCACGGGCTTCAGCAGCCAATTTGCTCTCCCTAACCGCTAAGAGCGGTACTGCGATAGCTATCAACGGCGCACTGCCCTGTGTTAATGACGCCCTCGTCCGGCCACACGGCGTCTCGATACTCACAGGCGACCCTGTGCTGGTCACTCCGTTTTACTTTGATGACAATCTCTGGCGTCTGGCTGGCTTCACCCCCCTTGCCCTGAAGCTTATTGAGCGCACGACGACATCGGAGGAGCTGATCCGGTCCACCGAGATGGTCTTCCAGTGCATCAACAGCAGTTGGCGAAATAGCGAATCCATGGAGCGTGACAATGGCTACGTTATTCTAGGTATGCTTCTGAGAGGAAAACTGGGCTCTGGAGCTGCGGCAACAGCACCTGCATCAACGACAACCCAGGCTTCTGATGGCTCGTCATGGCGGCCAGCACCTGTCACAGGCGACCGACAAGAGACAACCCTTCGTCTCCTCAAGCTTGTGCTTGCATTTGTAGGCTACGACCATGCAAATCCGATAGACTCGTTCTGCATCAACCCCCTGGCCTACCGCATTCTTCTTATCGATCTCGATGTCTGGCGCAAGGCCAAGCCCGATACCCAGCGGCTCTACTACGGACAATTTGAGACGTTTGCTATCATGAGTAAGTTTCATACGTTCAACAACCAGCGCCTATTGCGGATGCGCATTATCAAACGCCTCCTCGACGCCATGAAGATCGAGACGGTGTCCGAGGAAGCGCTGCCCTACTTTCTCAAATCGTTCGAGGCTCTTGTGCGCAGTAACTATAACGCAGAGGCACACCGCGCCCTCGCCCTGTTTATCACCTACGCCCTGCACTCTCCCACGACCTTGTCGGCATCCCGAGCCCAAAGACCTGCAATGGGCAATGTACGCCCAAGTGCCTTGAGCGTCAGCAGCACGGCTCGTCGGTACACTGGTGCTTCGTCTTCTGGTGCTGGCGGATCCGAGTCAAGTTCACTCTCTGGCACCCCAGCAGCCGACACCGCTACCACACCTGCCTCTAAGCCTCTCGCCAAGAGACAGCTTGGCGTCCGCATTCTGAAGCTCTATGAACAGCTGTTATGCGAAAAGGGAACACTTGCCAATATCCGCAAGTTCAATCGTACAGTGACAAACAAGTGGCTTCTCTATCTGTTGTCGTCGCCCGACATCGAGGTCCTCACCAGCGGCATCAAGATTCTTACTCGTCTGCTTGTTAGCCAGGGTGTCACTTCAGTGACCAAGTTTGTCAAGGCTGGTGGCTTTGGGATCATGTCGCACCGGCTCAGGTGCTGGTGGGATGCACCTAATGTGTGGGTCTATGTTCTGGCCATTCTCTTCGGCCGCGATGTCTCTGGTGTAGACATTGAAGGGCTTCCTCTCAGCTACGATATGATGCTGTCTATATTCGGCATTGACGCCAAGGTGGTCTACCCAGATGCTCTCATTGTGGTGGTCTCAATGCTTGGGCAAGGCCTCAGCGATATCCTCAAGGCTTCGGATGCGTCTCCTGGCGGTTCTGTGTCGACAGAGGCTGCAGATGCCAATCTAGAAAAGGCCGCTACTCTTGAAAGCGTCGTGCACTTCTTCTCTCACCTTCACCGGACAAGACCAGAGTTCCGTGACTTTGTCTTGCAGTCCGAGTATGTCCGCCTCCTGTCTGCAGCTCTGTTCCCCTCTGTCGTGAGCATGGAAGCACTAGCCCCACAGATGGAGATGAGCTCCAAGGATGCGCCACCCCGGTTCGACGGTGCAGATATCGTTGTCCGTCAACGTCCCACTCCGCCTACCATGATGCGCACAGTCAGTATCAATTCCAACCTAAGCTCCAGCATGCACTCGACCATTGGCGGCTCAACAGTAGATGTAGCTGCTGATTCTGCCCTTTTGTCATCAACCGATTCGATCCACACGGCTGCCGGTCGTCCGGGGCCATCGACCACAACTGGCCGCCAACAGAGATCATCCTCCTTCATTCTCCTCACAGCGCAGACAAATCAGCCGTCATGGCACACCGCCAAGCTGACGGCGCATGCCTCACCAAAACGGCAGCTTGTTGTTATCCCGCACCAAGGAACCAACGCACTTCAAGACGGCATCATGGGCCTCATTGTCGATACGTTTGTTGACCAAGTCCTCGTCAGAAAAGAGTTTCCTGGTTTCAGCCTTGGCCAGCGCACGCCTCCCTCGTTCCAGGAGCACCAGTCCTACTTTGAGTCATACATTCTTCGCAACACCATCCTGCGCATCCAGGGCATTGTTAAGAATGACCTGCGCATAATCTGCGAGCCCAAAGTCCTCACAAACATGGCCCGTTTCACAGCACATATGGTCGACAGCACCTTTGACAGCACCTTTGCAAACAGCGTCGATGTGCTAATGGACTTTACCGGCATGATCCTAGAGTATCTCAACAGGCCTGATATTGCCGCGCTCAAGAGTGTTCGGCTGTGTAACACGGCTGTCAAATCGATCAGGCTGTCCTTCCTCAAGCTTGTTCTCTTCCGCCTATCGGACGTGGACGCCGAGACGGAAAACAACGCCAAACACTCCAACACGCCACTTAGTCCAGGCGGTCTGGCAGCCGCCGAGGCCGCAGCAGCACTTCCAGTGCTTGAGCGCATCTTCTACTGGCACTCGATCCTGATTGACTGTCTCTCCAACGAAATTACCTCGGACGAGTACCACATGAAGCTCATATTCTACCAGCTATACAATCGCCTCCTTGACCCCAACGAGTCGGTGCGACTAGCCGCGGCCAGTATTTGGAGAGTTATCCTAGTCCAGAAGCCTAATGAGTCGTTTATTGTTCTTCGGCAATGTGCCACGGCTGACCAGCTGCATCTCGCGAGATCATTCAGGGACTTGACTGAAGTTGACGACGGCGCGTTCCTCGAGTGGGTGGATAAGCACAGGCCCTCATTGGATGCTTTCTTCCTGGGTGGCATGTCCAGATTCTGGGAAGACTTTGTCATGGGCGAGAACACGCGCGTTGCCGACTCCACAAAGATGCGCCTCACACGCAGGCGTGAAAAGCTCAAGCTGTGGCAGATTGAGGCAGCAGAACGGGGTAACCTCCTGCTGCGTCACGACATGACCAACAGCGCATGGATGAAGAGCATTTTCAACACGGAGCACACCAAGCTCCAGCGCCAGCTACAGGACCAGCAAGATGATCTGATCTATCATGCAGTCAGTTTTGTCAAGATGGAACGGGATCTAAAACGGCCAGGCGCCGTCTTCTCGGCACCCGGTGCAGCCATCAAGTGGAAGCTCGATCGCACAGAAGGCCGCAACCGCATGCGCCTTCGACTGCTTCCCGACTCATCGGACAGGGTCAAGGATACGCTGCAGTCCAAGCAAAAGGTCATTGACAACGCAGCTGTGGCTGCAGCATCTGCATCTGCATCACCGGCGCCAACTGCACCGGCTCCTGCAGCTAGACAGCCACCACTCCTCGACACGTCTGCGTCAACCTTGTCAGCCGGCTCTTTGGCCGTGTCCTCGGCCCCTTCAGGAGCAACCATCAAAGTACAGAATACCCCCACCAGCGCCGTCGCAACCACGCCTCTTGTTCCATTCCCAGCAGCAGCAACACCCGGCACGCCCGGCGACTCATTTGTGGATGCATCAGTTATTGATGGTGCTTCTGGGAATGGTGTAGCTGGTGCGTTGGCTGCAGTCGGTGGTGAGCCCGGTGCTGCAACTGAAGAGGACTTTGAGATGATTGACGACCCGAACGAGCCTGACGGCGAGGACGGATTCGAGGACAAGAACAGAAAGGTCATGCGTCGTCTCAACCACGGCGATGTTGTGCAGAATGTGTTCAACGTGTCCCGCATTATCGGTCTCGATGCGTGCGACGGCATTCTCATTGTCGGCAAGGATGCACTCTACATTATGGACAATGTGTTCCAGTGCCGCGACGGTGAAATTGTCAATGCATGGCAGGCCCCTGAGGATGAGCGGGATCCCTTCTCGCAGATCATCACCACCAACAACGTGCCCAGCAACCATGACAAGACCAATGCTGCCAATGGTGCGAATCCAAACGGCCATGGTGTGGAGCAGGAGTCGCGCAGCTGGCGGTGGACGGATGTGATCAGCGTGTCAAAGCGCCGTTTCCTGTTCCGTGATGTGGCGATTGAGGTCTTCTTCCGCGACGGCCGTAGCTACCTCTTGACCACCATTGACAATGTCAAGCGCGACGATGTATATGGTCGGTTAATGGCCAAGATCCCGCACGCCACGGGCCCGGCTAATGCTCTTCCTAACCCAGAAGATGCATGGCGGCTGGAGGGACTGCGACTGTTTGAGGAGGCACCGCAGAGCTTTGGCTCCAAGTTTGGCAGCATCTTCAACTCGTCTCCTTGGAGCCCGTCCATGAGACGATGGCAAAAGGGAGAGACGTCCAACTTCAACTACCTCATGCAGGTCAATACCATGGCGGGCCGCACTTTCAACGATCTCACACAGTATCCTGTGTTCCCCTGGGTGCTTGCCGACTACACAAGTGAGGAGCTCGATCTGACGAACCCGGCGACGTTCCGTGACCTGTCCAAGCCGATGGGTGCGCAGACAGCTCAGCGCCAGGCCGACTTTAACATGCGCTACCAGTCACTAGCCGAGCTAGGCCAGCCGCCGTTCCATTACGGTACGCACTACTCATCCGCCATGGTAGTTTCGTCGTACCTGATCCGTCTGCCGCCTTTTGTCCAGTCATTCCTGCTTCTGCAAGGTGGCCACTTTGACCACCCGGATCGCCTCTTCTACTCCATCGAGGGTGCATGGAAGTCGTCGTCTCATGACAACGGTGCCGATGTGCGCGAGCTGATCCCTGAATTCTTCTGTCTGCCCGAGTTTCTCGTCAATATCAACGGCTACGATTATGGCCGCAGACAGGACGGCAACAAGATTGACAATGTCGTGCTGCCGCCGTGGGCCAAGGGTGATCCCAACATTTTCATTGCCAAGCACCGCGAGGCGCTTGAGAGTCCGTATGTGTCGCAGCACCTGCACAAGTGGATTGACCTCGTGTTTGGCCACAAGCAAAAGGGCGATGCTGCGGTCGAGAACCTCAACGTCTTCCACCACCTGTCGTACCACGGTGCCATTGATCTTGACAACATTAAGGATCCACAAGAACGTGCTATCGTCACCGGCATCATTCACAATTTCGGTCAGACACCACGACAGATCTTCTTGCGCCCACACCCCGCACGCGAGCACGATACATGCCCGATCCGGCGCTTGGATGTGGCGGCAGAGTCCCTATCGCGCATTCCCCATGCCATCCTCGAGAGCCGCGAACGTGTAGCGTCACTCATTTACGTCCCGAAGCTCGACCGGCTGCTCTGTGCGTCGCCGTTCCGACTCAACCTGCCGCCTGTGTTTGACAAGTACCTCGAATGGGGCTACGCCGATAACAGCATCCGTTTCTTCCACAGCGACAACCGCAAGCTGGCCGGTCTGTTTGAGAATCTGCACATTGGCCAGATCTCCTGCGTTGCCTTTGCCGACTCCAAGACGCTCATTACGGCCGGCGAAGATTGTGCCGTATCCGTTTTCGCCGTTGTCCAGTCCGGCTCCAACAAGCCCGTCGAGCTCCTGATACGCAGCTCCCTGTTTGGGCACAAGACACCTGTGACGACTGTTGCCGTGTCCAATGCTTTTAGCACGCTCCTCACGGTCAGCCAGGACGGTGTTGCAATGCTTTGGGATCTCAACCGTCTCGAGTTCATTCGCAAGCTTCCGGGTGCGCGACCTGTCGAGTGTGCACGGATCAACGACGTAACAGGCGATATTATGCTATGCTCGGGCCCCAATGTGGTGCTTTACACCTTGAATGGCGAGCTGCTTCTTGACCAGAATGTGTGCAGCGATGGTGGCGGGCCTGAAGATTACGTGCACTCGTGTGCCTTTTACGAAGGCTCGGGTAACGAGTGGCTAGAGAACTGTCTCGTATTTACGGGCCACCGGCGCGGCCGTGTCAATATCTGGCGTAAGGCGGTGAACCGGGGCCGGCGAGGACGGTGGATGCTCGAGCTTGTGCGGCGGTTGGACCATGTCGACCCCAAGTCAGAGGTCGGGGCGAATGTGGACGCGGCGATTACATGTATCACGCCGATGCCTCAGCTGGTGTACACTGGCGATGATGATGGACGAGTTGTAAGTTACCAACTACTCACCCAAATTGACTTAAAGACAGGTGCTAACAAACAACAGTATGAGTGGAGCCTGATCCAACGAGACAGATAGAAGGCTATGCAGCCACGATGACAGTCACATTCTATATTGAACAGTGTATGGCGGACCTTTGATTTAGTTGTTTTTGTGTATTCTTTGTCAGCGCAGCTTTGTTTATACATTTTCATAGTTTGCATTTTGGTGTTTATAGCATTATACGGAGCAATGGACTGTTTTGCCATTTTCTTTGTCCTTTCATGCCTTGTTGTGTCGAGATGTGGCGTTGATGCTTGTCCATCGTCCAGGCCTTTTTTCAGTCGTATACGTTGTTCTTCAAAGAAACACGAAACATCCAAAAACTTATCTTAGACCAAGTCTTCCTTACGCACAATATATCCTCGCAGTGTTTTATGATTTTTTTTTAATTGTATAGCCATATCTATTCCAGATCAAGGCTATTGTAAAAATCGATGGTTGTATGTACACACAAGAGTCCTCGACTCTTCGTTCCGGAGACAGATAATAGGTACTCCTCCGCCATCTTCATATGCGTCGCTATAAAATCAGATAAAAGTCGATGTTGTATATCGTTCTCGCCGTCTGCCGCCCGTCAATGCTGTGTGATGTCTCGTTTTGCTTTAGTTGTCGTTGGCATCGTCGTCGTAGCCCGTGAGCTGTTTCCGGGGACCGGTAGGGACTGCCTTGTTAGTATGACAATATGCAAAGATTGAGCAAGACTTTGGACACTCACCAGGGTAGGTCATTGGGATGGCCGGGGGGTTCTCGTCGCCAAACAGCTTGCGCAGAGGCGGGCCGACGACAAACGTAAGAGGAGCGGCGCAGCCGATGGCGATGGGCCAGAAGTAGTTCGGCCGCTCACGGGATGCCCAGCGCAGGTAGCGCACGGGTGTAGACCAGAAGTTGGGGGTGAGGGCGACCATCGTGGTTGTGTGGTGTGTATGGGATTGTCGTCGAATTAGGTTTCAAGGCTCTAGATTTGAGATTCGACGTTTGGGATTCGAGATGCGGTCGTGATCCCTCTCAATGGGAAGGCACGGGAAAAAGCTAGGTCCATTAAAACTGACCAATCATGTGAATGCTTATTAGAGCTCTCGGTTGTAGGCTGGACTGGAGAGAGGTCGGATTAACTGGAGCATTTTCGGATTAACGTGACCAGATGATTAAGTATAATGACTAAGCTATCAAAGGTAACTAACCCAAATTGGCACATGTACATTCGTACCCCATTATTATTCGTAGCCTTCCATGTCACCCGCGCTAGTACCTTTGGTGCTCTGGTGCTCTGATGCTGGATACGTATCCTGAAGCTCCTGCGGCTGGGGCAAGCCGCGTGTTAACTGTCAGTCGAGACACATTTCACGACAGCTTCACTTTTGGAGCATTCTCACCTTCCGCCCCCTCCACTTCACGACCTCACCACGCTGCCTTTCTTTCCATTCCTTTGTTTACTGCCCTTTGTCCGGGCTGCCATGTGGAAGGGCATCTACAATTTATTAAATTGAGTCTCGTTCAGCTATATTCGGTTATTTCATCCATCCATTCATCATTCGCATCTCGACCGTCCTCGACAGCATCGAAGCACATCACCACCTCCAATTGACGAATCCTCGTCTCTTGGCACGGCCTACGACCTACATCTGCATCGACCTCTTTATCTCTTGTCATATATTCCGCTACAATGAAGTTCTTCACTTCTATTCTCGCTATACTACTGGCTGCCGTCTCGGCCGTGCAGGCCTTCAGTGCCACCGGCGCCAAGCTGCTGGCCATCTTTGATGAGGCTGCCGACAAGGACAGCTACTTCAACTTCCTCGGCGACCTTGCAGGTACGCTCTACCACCTAACTATCTATGTATCAATCCGTGCTATTGTCCAAGTCTAACCAACAGGCCGCGGCTTCGATATCACCTACGAGACTGCCAAGAGCAGCTCCGTCTCGCTCTTCCACCTCGGCGAGCGTGCCTACGACCATGTCATCTTCTTCCCTACCAAGGCCAAGGGTCTCGGCCCCAACCTGACCCCCCAGCTTCTCGTCAAGTTCCTCAACTCTGAGGGCAACATCCTTGTCGCCCTGTCGAGCAGCACCCCCTCCTCGACTTCCATCGTTTCCCTCCTCAGCGAGCTCGACATTGTCCTCCCCGTTGAGCGCACCGGCCTTGTGGTGGACCACTTCAACTACGACACCAAGTCCGCTGCCGACCAGCACGACGTCCTCCTTCTGCCCGTCCCCGCCGCCGCCCCTGGCACCAAGTCTTTGTTTGGCGAGGATGCTGGCTCTGACAAGCTCGTTGCTTTCCCCCACAGCGTCGGCCACGTCCTCGGCAACAGCCCTCTGCTGGCACCCCTTGTGTCGGCTCCCCGCACTGCCTACAGCTACAACCCCAAGGAGCAGACTGACAACGTCGAGGATAACGATCTCTTTGCTGCCGGCTCGCAGCTCAAGCTCGTGTCGACTCTGCAGGCCCGCAACTCGGCTCGCTTTGCTCTCCTGGGCTCGGCCGAGCTGCTGACCGACGCCTGGTTCGACGCCAAGGTCCAGCTGCCTGCCGCTGGTTCCAAGACTGTCGCCACTTACAACCGCGAGTTTGCCCGTCGCCTGTCTGGTTGGGCTTTCAAGGAGACTGGTGTTCTGCGCGTCAATTGGATCGAGCACCACCTCAACGAGGCAGGTGCCTCTAACGAGAGCAACCCCAAGATCTACCGTGTGAAGAACGATGTGGTAAGTTTCTCCTATCTCTCTCTCTCTCTCTCTCTATATATAAACATGAGCATCTTACTAACTACTCAGACCTACACTGTCTCCTTGTCCGAGCTGTCCTGGGACAAGTGGGTTCCGTTCATCGTGCCCGCTGGTGACGACCTCCAGGTCGAGTTCTCTATGTTGTCCGCCTTCCAGCGCCTGGCCCTCAACATTGTCCCCGCCCAGACCACCACCGACGCCGCCATCTACACGTCGTCCTTTAAGCTGCCCGACCAGCACGGCATCTTCAACTTCTTGATCAACTACAAGCGTCCTTTCCTGACCAGCATCAACGAGAAGATCACTGTGTCTGTCCGCCACATGGCTCACGACGAGTGGCCTCGGTCGTACGTCATCTCGGGCGCCTGGCCCTGGATCACCGGCATCGGCGCCACTGTCACTGGCTGGCTGGCGTTCTGTGCCCTGTGGATGTACTCCAAGCCGGTGGGACAGGCTCCCGCTATCAAGAAGATCCAGTAAAGAGTAAAGGGTCAAAAGGTTTGCAAAGGAGTTGCTTTAACCGTGTATAGATTTGTTTCTTCAAAGGCTGAATGAACAGCTGTGACAATGCGGAACCCAATCAAAGGGAATTCAAGAGTCATCACAGCATTACAAAAGGGGTCCCGAGAAGAGGATGGGATATAGCACAACAAAATGTACTTTATTTTTCTTTTATTTACATGTTTTTAAATTTACCGCGATTAATTTATCAGCTTCTTTTTAAATTATTTATCTAGGAAGGTAGTATATTTTTTACGAGAAATCCTTTCATCAATCGTAACGCGTGTAGATAAATGAAGAAATGGCTGTAGCGAAATCACAAATAATAAACTACAAAAGAAATAAACAATAATTTTAATTCTTCATAAAATTAATGAGAAAGTAAATGCAATTTGGTTATTAAATTTCGTCACAACTAAACAAATAAGAACAAGAATAATAGAAAATAGTTATCAATGAAGTCCTGCCAAAGCACTGAGAAGAGAAGAAAAATAAAAGAAGGAAGAAAATAGAAAGACAAAAAAAAAACATCAAAAATGACGAAGGAATAAACGTAATATCGATAACAAAATCATGTTGCCCTCAGATTAGCTCTCTTGTGTTCTCAGATGACCCCCAAGCTTGCCAGCCACTCTCAATCTCCCTAAAAACAGGACCAGCCGATATGGTTCATAAGCCGTTAAGCATCTGCCCCGAAAACCAGCATGGTTCTGCTTCTTAGAAGGGTGACTGGTTGGAAGCCGACAAAACTGAAAAAGTGCATGGCGAGGAAGTCAGTCAAATTTGGCTTTTGTTTGTTAACATCACAGGGACTTGATTTGTGTTTCAAAGAAGGGATAGGTGAAGATAACGAAGGGAACAACAAGGGCAGGGTGAAGAAGAATAAGCTCAGAAACGCGGATGACAGGAAAACAAGACCTGCAGAAGAAAAAGGTAGATGCCAGATTCCCAACTTCTGTCGTCTTCTGGATTGAGAGGCCGATCTTCAAGAGCCGAAACAACAAGAAGGACATGAAGATGTGCACCAGAAAAGTCCCTGAGGAGACAATCCTGATGCACGGATTGAGAGAGAGACCCAACCAGCGACAAGCCAATGCCACAGTCCCATCTCTGTCCACTGCTCCCGCCCTCACCAGCCTCCAGGCAGCCACAATAGCCGTCTCCATTTATCCCTTTCGAAATAGCCTCTTCCAGAAAAGGAGAAGAGCCACGAGAACAAGTTCCCACGTCTGCGATTCTCCCGGAACTCAGATTGAAAACTATAGTTTGGATAGTCATTGGTATGTCGACACACCCTCCTCTGAAGAGAAAAGAGTGGACGAAAAACACACCTCATTGTCCTGAAAGATTGTCCTCTCTGTTCCGCCCGAGGTTTTACCCCCAGGCCATCAGGAAACACGGTGAGGCAGAGAACAGCACCAAGCTTCAAAGGAAAAAGGAAAGAAGCAAAGATAATGAACAGAGACAAGACTGCCGGAAGAACGTTGCACATTAAGAGTGCCTGGCCACGACATTGAACCCTCTGAACCTCTCTCTCGGAGGGCGGCCGACTTAGCCGCACCTCTATGGCCGACCCAGAATCAAGAAATAGGAGAAAGTGCACTTGCCAGTCCCCTCCGCAAGCCCCATGGCGTCTCCCGCCTCCTTCGCACAAGCCCATCCAGCCCACTGATCCCACCTCGTCTGGACCCTTCGTCCATCTTCGGTTATATTCGTTGTGCTCGGATCTCTGTTCTTCAAAGGGGCGCGCCGAACAAAGCAAGCAGAGCTGTCTGCCCTGCAGCATCCCCTCTCTCATCGCCCTTCCGCAAAGGATGGGTCTCGAGAACTGAGAAAGACAAGGTCCAATCAAGGCCCAAGTCTTCTCGTTGAATGTGATATGTTGTCGTCATAGCAGCTATTGGAACTCGACATATTTTGATGGGAATTTATCGTTCAAGATGAACGACTGACATCTCCCATCGAAGGATCATTGAGGGGCAGTGCAAAAGAAAAGAAGGAGAGGGGAGGGACAATTGATTTCAATTTATAGCTATGAAGTTTATGTGTGTTACACAAGAAGGTCTCGCAATTTGGGCTTCTTGGATTTGTTGGACATTGCTCATTATGATTCATATTGATGAGATCCACAACGTTCCACCGCGCCTGATTATATAAGCATTGAAATTGCTGGATAAAGTGGTCTAGCAAAGAAGCTTAATGATTGGTCAGAGCTGCTTAATGATGCCCCGCATGGCACGGTATGGAAAGATACACTACCCGTTGCTCGCGGCAACGGGGTAGACGCGCTGATTGGCCCTTTTTAATCTCGAAAAATAAAACGGGGCCGGCCATTGAGCTTCAGGCACTGCATAATAAAACCAAAATACAAAAGAAAACAAGGGAGCGTCGAACTCACATAGCCGAGTCCCACGACACTTTGCTACTTCTTTTGAGGAATGGACTGAGCTAAGATTTCAGGGCGGAAAGCATAATAACAATTATTTGTTTTATTTTCTTTCACTTCTTCTAGCCTCTTTTTCTCTTCCCTTCTTGTACCTCTTCTTAACAACTGCACGCGATTCGCGACTTTTGACGACGACGACGACGACATCGACATCGACAACACTAACTCTTATATATCTTTACTCAGTGGCAGCAATCGAGCTCACCAACTTGCTTACACACTCGCATACTCAACAACAACACATAATTACTAAACTCGACTTCCGCAGTCGTGACACACAATGGCCGCGGCATCGCCAACACCTCTCGGCCAGGGAAGTGTCGTCACGTCCATGGGCCGTCGCACTTCAGCAAGACAAGCTCTCCGCCGGCCACCATCGCGCTCCCAGATGAACGGCGCGGCCACCGGTGCCGCTTCTAAGCGTAGCTCAGCTGGCGGTGCTCACTCTGGCGCTGCAGACGCGCAGCAACAACAATACTCTACTCTCCACGATAGCTCAGACGACGAGATGCCCATTCCTATGAAGCTGAGTGCTCTCACCAAGGCCCTCTTGAGCGACGGTGCATCCGCATCCGAGGCTGCTGCTGCCGCTGCCGCAGCAGCAAATGGCATGGCACCCGCCATGGCCACGCGTAGACGAAGCGCGCTTAACCGGTCGACTTCGTCTTCTTCTGGACTGGATGCAGCTGCAGACATGAACAGCAGCCAACTACAAGCACAGCAGGATCGTCCTGGTGTGCGCCAGACACGCAGACACGTCCGTGCCGTCAGTGTCCAAGCATCCGGCGGTGCTCCTTCCTCGGCGTCGCGCCCCACATCACCCCCCAACCTCCTCAGTCGCGACAGCAGCCCTGCCCCCCGGAAGCGTGTCGTGCGCCTGAGCTCTACCACTCCTGGAACAGGTATGGGCCCCGTGCAGCAGCCTATTCGTCGTCAGTCCTCTTCTAGACAAACGGGAACTAGACGTACCACCGCAACCGACGACAAGGGACACTCTGAAGATGCTTCGCCCTCGGCCGCAATGCAGTCGTCTAGTGCAGGCGCGTCCTCAATTGACTCAGTTATGGCCAATTCTGCACCCTCTTCTTCCTCTTTCTCACAAAGTGCAGCCCGTGCTGAGCCCGCCCCCATGGATGCTGTCATCAACACTCCCGCGTCTAGTGTGCGTCGTGTGCAGATCAATGTTGGCTCGTCAGCCGGTCGCGGTAGTGCCAGCCGCTCTGCGCGTCTCTCGGCGTCCTCCTCTGCTCTGCGTGCTGCGCGGCACGCCGACTCCTCTATCGCTCCCACAACTTCTGGTCACCAGAGTGATGGTGAACATATCCACGACGAGCCCCCATCCACTGTTGGCCGCACTACCCAGCCTCCCATGGGCAGCGCACTGCGTTCTTATGCAGCCGGCAGCACGTCGGCTGGCACTATTGCTCGCAGTAGTAGCCGCGACGCCGACCAGCAGGCTCTTCAGAGCTCCATGCGTATCAAGCGTGTTGGCAAGGTTCTGGGTGGTGGCTTCCTGAGCGGTCCCGCAAGACGTGGCCGTAGACGGACTAGCGATGAGGAAGGCGAGGGCAACAGCCCTGACGATATGGTCTCTCACCACCACCAGGACGGCGGCGATATCCCAATGTCTAGCCAGGAAAGTGAGATGGACGGCAATGTTAGAAGCAGCCAGGATGCTCACCGGAGCAATTCCCGCTCGCCTTATTATGACGCATATGGACGCGACTATGCAGCAACTGGAAGCCCCGTTAGCAGCAAGGCTTCTTCTGGTCAGCGTGCGAGCAGCCTTCGCAACTACCCATCAAACGCCAATGTTCACCAACAGCAACATGAAGAGCACAATGAACTGGAGGCTGCACCTGAACGCGAGCTGCCACGCCGCCGGTCCTACCGGGAGTCAGAGGTTGCAGGTCACATGGCCCCCAAGGTGGTAGAGCCGGCTCCCAAAGAAGCACCACCAGCATCCTCATACCGCCCCAACCTCCCGTCCGCTTACGACCAGGAGAACGATCTTGCTTACTTGGCACGGTCAGTCAAGCCGCTAGTTGTGTCTGGCCTGGGCGACGAAAAGGACTATAACAACAACGGCATCCGTCATCTGCGTGCAGCTCTGCAGTCCTCGGAAAACAAGGTCCCCTCGTCTACAGCTCTGAAGCCGACCACAGTCGCGCCTACCTTGTCACCCGAGCGCAAGGCTCTGTCCGCCATGAACCGCAATACACCACACCGCGCCGCACCGCCTCCACCACCCAAGATGTCGATGCTAGAGACCGCTACCAGTGCTACTGCAGGAGCTGCCGCTACAGCACAGGCCAGCAAGAAGCCTCGCATCCTGCTCAAGGTCAATGGGCGGTCATACCAGCGCGTGGACTGTGTCGGCCGTGGTGGCAGCGGCAAGGTGTACAAGGTGACTGCTGAGAATGGCAAAATGTTTGCAATGAAGCGTGTGTCGCTCGAGAACGCTGACGAGGGAACCATTCGTGGCTTTATGGGAGAAATCGATCTTCTGAAGAAGCTCTCTGGTGTTGACCGCGTTATTCAGCTCTACGATTTCGAGATGAACAAGGAGAAGCAGATGTTGAGCTTGCTCATGGAACTGGGCGAGATGGATTACAACTCTCTGCTGCGTGTGCGCCAGAACCCTGAGAGCGCCAAGATGGACCCCGTGTTTGTGCGCTTCTACTGGAAAGAGATGCTCGAGTGTCTGCAGGCTGTGCACCAGCATGATATTGTGCACTCTGACTTGAAGCCGGCCAACTTTGTCCTCGTGCAGGGCCGCCTCAAGCTAATCGACTTTGGCATTGCAAACGCTATTCAGACCGAGATGACTGTCAATGTCCACCGCGAAACGCAGATTGGCACTCCCAACTACATGTCACCCGAGTCACTGATGGACAGCCAGCAGTACGCATTCACAGCCGGACAGGCCGGCCGCCCCGGTGCCGGTGGTCTCATGATGGGCACCAAGGGAGCTCCAAAGCTTATGAAACTCGGCAAGCCCAGCGACATCTGGAGTCTCGGCTGTATTCTTTACCAAATGGTGTACGGCCTGCCGCCTTTTGGTCACATTCAAAACCAAATGGCTCGCTGCCAAGCTATCATTACATGGACGCATGCTATTGACTATCCGGCCCGCGGTATGGGTGGTGCACTTGTCCCTGCTGGCCTGATTGCCACGATGAAGAAGTGCCTCAACCGCGAGCAGCAGCTCCGCCCGACATGCGAGGATCTGCTGTCTCCCACGGACCCTTTCCTGTACCCCGAGGCCCAGGCTATGATGATGGGTGCCAACGGTGCAGACTGCATGCCCATTACCGAGGAGCTGCTGGGCCGCATTATCCAGAGCGTGGTGACCCGGTGTCGCGAGCGGATGCCGTCGGATGGTGAGGCTGTTGCAGCCTGGCCTGCAGCATACTGGGCAAGCGTGCGGCGTGCCGTTGCCGCAAGGGAGGAGCGATAGAGTTCGTAATATTTTGTTTTTACTTCTTCTTCAGTTTGTTTTTCGTTTGTTTGAACTGTTTGGGGAGAAAAGGAGTTTTGGATGTACAAAGCGGGTTTTACTTGGGTTTGCTTTTTCTGCTTTCGCCTGTCACTTTTCACAGCTCATGACTTTGGTTTTCTATTTTTTCACTTCTCTTCTGGCTTTCACAAGCAGCGTCAACACTTTACACTCGCTTTTCCTATATCCCACAGCCAAACTTATTTGGTGGCTGCAGTTGCATACTTTTATGTCCTTGTTTTTGTTTTCTTATTGCACTTATGTCTTCTACTTTTGGTTTCATTAATTTGAATCATCTGTCTTTTTCCTTTTTTGTATATAATCTCTCTTTTGATTACTTATTTCGTTTCTTGTTACAACTCGTCAATGATCACGGCCTCTTCTTCCGCTTGCCTGCATGGGAATTGTATATGCTCTGATTTTATCTAAACTGAATATGGTACATGCAATTTTTTGCTTCATGTTGTGTCATTGCCTCTTCCCGGCCTATTCCACAGCCACCCTACTGCTCCAAAACAACCTCCTTAATCCGCAGCACCGTGTACGAGTGCTTGCTCTTGAACGTCCGCTTCCGCCGAGACCGCCGCTTCTTCTTGATCAGCGTCCGCTCAGGCTCCGTCTCCACGCCCAGAACAACAGCACGCACGCTCGCGCCAGGGATCGACTCGGATGCAACGACCTGCGCGCCAACTGTAGACCGCACCACACCGTCCACCGCCTCGTTCTTGGCTGTGCCAGACGAAGACGAAGTGGCAATGGCAGTCACCGACCGGTTGCCGACAACACCGACACGGTCCAGGCTCAGCTCGTCGCCGGGCTGCACGCCAGACATCAGGAAAGGCAGGCGCAGGCTGTCACCGGGCGTTACCAGGTACGGCCGGCCGTGGATGTAGACGGTCGCATAGACGGAGGGATTGTTGTTGGTGTTTCCAACGACGGCGCCAGGTGTCGACGAAGAAGCTGACGGAAACAGGATCTGCGAGAGGACTGTCGGTGGTGAAGCAGGAGCTTGTTGTGATAATGACCGCGAAACGGAAAAGTATGCGATGGGTGTGCGGGCGATGGGAGCAGGAGCAAAGGAAGAGAGGGGGCGGAGAGGAGCCAAGCACGAAGTGCAAGGGGCACTGGCCAAGGCGGCAGCACGGAACGCCGCACGGAGAGTCGGTTGGCGCATTGTGATTCTTGCGTCTGTGTGTTTTTGTGAGAGAGATTGAGGTTCAAGACGGAGCTTGTCGATGTGGTGTGATATTCTTTGATCGGATGTCGTCTGAGGACCGCACGGGCTGGGTCAAGTCCAGATCGACGGAGAGTATGTCAGATCGGACTTTTTCGTCTCTAGTTGTCGTCGTGGCAAATGTTGTTTTTGTCAGGAGCAGCCGCTGGTCACTGAAAACTCCAATTGGCGATCCGATGCACCTCTCTCTCTCTCTCTCAATATCCAGTTCCTCAAAACTGCTAATAAAATTTTGGAGCAAAATGGCTGATGTCTCCACTTTTGAGACGGGTTGTGTCACGTGTACAATTTTAGCTTTAGTCAGCCTCGAGCCTCGTCGCGCAGCCGAAATGCGAGAAGAGACATAATTGTGACGGAGATTGAGTGTGTATTACTATTTTAAAATATAACCCGAATGGAAATTTGTATAATCCAACCGTTTCCTAAATTCCCGGATTGCAAATCGCTTTTGTAGTGGCGTTTCATCAACGTGGTATGGTTGGCTGTGTAATTTAGGCCGAAAGAGTTGACAACTCAATGAGCCAACCACAGTAAACTAAGCCTTAACTTCAACCTCAACTCAACCTATGTAGCCTTCCAGGTCACTATTTGTCGGGCCCCACTAAAATATGCACTTTATGTTGCTTTTAATTTAAGATAATTTTGTTTTTGATTATGGTGGCATGATTTATTGGGATTCATTATGAGCTACTATTATTGAAATGATTATCTTTGTTGGTAGAATATATAGTAAAACAGATGACATATTGATATAATCGTACTAAATTAATGAAATTGAAATAAACAGAGGTTCAAGATTGTTGTAAAAATCAAAAGGGTATTCTTTGGGCCTTCCAATGTCCCTCCCTACATACAATAGTCCACCCCTAGCTGCACACTGATATATAGGAAAAAAACTAAGATACTTGAATGGCTTGACACAAATGAAGCAAGAAATAATCAGAATCAAGTAGAAAAGCAGACAGACAAACAAATAAGTAAACAACACCAAACAGCCTGTGCAATGCAATGAGAACAAAAAAAAAGTGTCGGCGCGATAATAAGATCATAATATAAAGAATGTCCCGAGGCGAGAATGGAAAAAAAGAGTCATAGAGATTGTCGCCCGACTATTAGAAGAAGGTTGGTTTGGTAAGTACGCGGTACTCGACATAGTCCTCGCCATCAATGGATAGGATGGTGCCGGGACTGACAAGCTTGCCCTGGAAGGGGCCCGTCTGTTTGCGCTCATACTTGACACCACGGAAAATTTTGGCATCCTCGCCATCAGCACGTAGCCGCGATGCTTCTTGTGATGCCCATACCTTGTTGAGACGTCCAATGTTCTCCTGGAACGACTGCCGCGCGCTGTTGCCGTCGTTTACGCCGTTGGCCGACCCACTAGAATGCTTAATGTGCTGGCTGGGAAGGAGGGGAGGAGCGCCATTCCCATTGCCGTTTGTGCTTCCCATGGTAGCTCCATTTGAGTTTGAATTGAAGCTGACACCAGCACGCTGCTCATTGCGCTGCTGGAGGCTCTCTATGCGTGTAATTTCACGCCGCGCGATATCATTCGTACGCTCAATGCGTTCGGCATTAGGGTTGCCCGAAGAATCGTTGCGATTGGAAGCGTCGGAGACCGAGGGGCGGTTCACAGCCCGGGAAGTACTTGCAGTACCTGCGGCAGCAGCGATAGCCGCCGCAGCAATCGAGGCAGCATCTTCTTGCTGGTCCATGGTAGGGCGGCGGCTCTGGCGGAACTCGTGACCTGAGCTTCTACGGCGTTGGGGTGCGTCGTTGGCACCGTCGTAGGTCTGGCCGTTGCGTTCTGCATTCTCATGACTCTTGTTGACTTCATTCATCTCTGCAACGCGTGCGGCTTCGAGGTCTAGGCGAGCAGCAGTGGCGAAACTGATAGTATTAACTCTTCCTGCGTTGCCGAGTGTGCTCTGAGCGGCACCACCTGCTTTGAGGACACGTGATTGGGCTTCATAGACGGCGGCTGTTTCATTGTCATGACGCTGGGATGGATTTTCGCCCTCGTCAAGCTGGCGCTGGCGAACACGGACATATTCCTTCATCTCTGGCCGGGATAGATGGCGAATGTGCTGCTCAAACTCAACCTCGTCGTAATTGATCCACAGAGCGCCTGCCCCGACTGGAAAATTGCCTAGAACAGGCCGACCATCGCGGGTCTGGCGTGTTACCTTGACACGGAACATATCATTTGCACCGAGGATACCGAGAACAGCATGCTTGTCTTCGATGTGCTCCTCGCTGGAGCCCCTCCAGTATCCGACTAGGATCTTGGCTGGGCGCGTTCCGGGAAGCAGATCAATTGCAGACCGCTGGATAGCTGAAAAAACGGAAGGTGAGCGAACGGGTGCGAGCTCGCCGTTGCCATTACCATTACTGCTGCCGTTGCCGTTGCCCGTTGCGGGATTACCGCTAGGGGGTGGTGTTGACTTGGGTGTGGCATCGTTCTCGGGTGACAGTGTCGGGGCATAGTTATTTGTGACGCGGCGCTTCTTCTCAGCACGGCCCCCACTTGAGTTCATGGTGATAAAATCAGGGAGATCAAGACCATAGGCGATTTGAGGCGTTTGCTGGTTGTCGGAAGCGGGGTGCGCAGTGGCTCTCCGCTTGGCTTCAACCACAGCGGCCTTTTCGTTGATTACCTTCTCCTCGGGAGTTTCGGGTACACCAGCTGCTTCGGTGCGGATCTTGACATATTCCTTGACCTGGTTGTGATCCAGACCAATGAGGTGGCTTTCAAAAACAACGCTCTCAAAAGTCATCCAACTGCTTCCAATGCCTAAAGGGCGTCCAAACTCTGAAGGGATTGGAGCACCATAGCGTGTGGTCTGCACAATGCGAGTGCGTAGGCGACCCACTGTGTCGATGAAACCGACAATTGCATGGCGATCCTTGACATCGGGCACAGTTGAATCACGCCAGTAACCCAGTGAAATTTCTACCTTGTTGTTGGCAGGTGAGCCAGAGGCTCTGGGAGTGGCAGATGCGCTGTTGCTTGCAGCCAGGCCTTCCACGATTTCATTATTTGTTGTTGTTGACCGCTTCCGTTTGGGCTGTGCTGGCAAGCCGTCATCGGCCATGACGATATCTTCACGATCGATCGTGGTGTTTGCTGGTGACGCACGGAGGCTGCTTGAGGATCCTACTATGATCTCATCTCTGGGTGCATCCATCGCGCTAGTTGAGTCTGTAGCGTCGTAGCTTGTTTTTGCAGCTGAGCTTGCATCCCTACCGTTGGGATCGGCCTCGCCCATCCTATCTCTGTATGTTGCGGACAGACTGGATTGTGCGATGGTTAGTTTTTTTTCTTATAATTTGAAATACTAGACAGTGGGCATGTGTGCTGATGTGGGATAGGATCAGAGTTTCGTGCTTTGTAAAATGGATGCAAATTGGAAATGGGATGGCCAAATGGTTACATCGATGAATGAGATAAAGAGTTTGTCCGTGTTATGACAGCATGATAGCAATGAAGTAATGGGCAGACATCATAATATATGTATGAGAGGGCGGAGAGACAACAAGACGACCCACTAGCGTTGCCACTTAGCCAACAGTGATTCAGAGTGCCCAGAAATGGCATTGGCTCAGGTAGGGAAACAGTGGTAAAAGGTGCGAGTTGCCATATGGGGATAGAGAGAGTAGACAAAGGGGAACGCGAGGCTCGGGCGCGAGTTGTGAACGAGTTGGGACTCAAGGCAGAGGCAATTGACCTCAGCGGAAGATGGGAAACAATCCAAGACGAAATAATTCGCAGATGGGGATAGGAAGGGAAGCGATGGGAGAAATGAGGGAAATAAGGAAGAAGTGAGGCAAAAGAAAGAAAAGCAACAAACAAATGAAAGATAGGAAAACTAGGCAAAAAATGAAAAGAAGGAAAATAAAGTTCCAAAAGAAAAGACAACAAAGGCAAAACAAACAAATACGCACGTACTGGTAACCAGCGTCGGTTGGACGCTCTAAATGCAACGCGAGTAATTAAAAGAAGAGACAGAAAACGATAACAAGGATGAAGAGATGATGAAACGTTCATAGCCAAAGGTGAAGAAAGGAAAAAAGAGAGACAGAAAAGAGGAAGAGACGAAACAGAAAATAGTTGATTGATGAAAGACAAGCAGAAAAGTGGAATCCGTGTGGGATAGGGGCTTCTGAGTGGCTACTCTGGAGAAGATGCACGAAACTGGGATCGTCTGGGAGAGATGAAGTCAAGTAGTGAAGTAACGAGGGAGTTCAGTAGCTAGAGGAGACAAATGTCCCTGTGGTGCATGTGGTCCCTCTGGGCATCAGGACATGAGGCTAATATATTCCGCGGCCAGCCACTGGGAAGGTGCGAATGGGGTTTTGTCGCAGATTATGGAGAATGCTGGAAGATTATGTGCGATAATGGTCCAATTTGACGTGGGACAGGCCAAAAGGTTAACAGCAATGCGAGTAGCTGCAAAGTAGAAACAGACGCAACGGTATAAAGAGAAGGACCGTGCAGTGGGGGTAGGAGACAAAATAGAAGTAGAAAGAGTAGTATATCTTGATATAAGAGGCAGTGGAGGTGAGACAAGATTATGAGGCCATAGAAAAGAAGCTCACGATGCGCGACTAAACGCGTCATATACAGGGAGTTTTGAGGGATGCTTAGGATCATGTTGGACACGAGTAGCATGGTATATTGACATGATAGTAAAAGACAATAAACTCACATTGGAGACGCGCTGGAAGCGGATGGGCGACGGGAGGGCGGCTTAGAATGCGATGAGGTAGAGGCCGGGGCTGAGCCATTGGGGGGCAATGGACGGCGTGCAGCAGCCATTTTTGGAAAATTGCGTGCAGCGGAAGGAGACGATGAGCGCTGTTCACGTTGCTGTCCATGATGTTGGTGGTGATGGTGGTGGTGATGGTGTTGGTGGTGGTAATCGTGAGATGCAGAAGTGGGCCGATTGGACGCGGATGGTGGAGGAGGGAAGACGCCCGACGCGATGATAGAGTCCTCGGTGATGTCTTTTGACCTCGAATGCGGCGATTTGCGTGACGAGTGTTGCTGTTGATGCTGCTGTGGCTGATAGTATGACTCAGAGTGCGGCTGGGAACGCGAGTGAGAGTGCGGCTGGGCATAGGTGCGTGAGTGTGAATGAGTGCGAGAGTGTGACGGAGACCCGTGGGGCGAGTTGCGCGGCGATGCGTCCCGGGCAGCGAGTGTGGCCATAGCGGCCATGCCGATGTTAGCCATGTCGGACACATCGGCGGTGGCAGCCGGTACGGAAGTAGTCATGGTCGTTGTTGGCGCGTCTGGCGTAGTGTTCATTGGCGTTGTAAGTGTTGGGGGTGTTATAGACGACGGCACAACTATTAATCATGTAATATGACAATGAAAATAAAAATGAAGATGAAGATGAAGATGAAGATGAAGATGGAGATGGGGGAGTTGTAGAATTGTTGAAGAAGTGGGATGAGCAGCCTCAAGTTAGGTGCAGTTAAGACAAGGATGTCAGATATGGACGCCCGAACAATAAGCGGCAGGCGGTAAATGGCAAGCGGACAAGTTTAAGCTCAACACTATTGAGGTGATGGCACTAGAGGGGCACACCACTTTTTTACCATGTAAAGAATCACGCAGGTGGCTAATGATAGGAAGGAAAGAATCGAAGAAAAGGCGCAGAAAAGGCAACAAGGCAAAATGCTGAGAAAATAATGTACGAAAGAGGCAGAGATGGAAACGGTATTGATGCCGGAGATTTGCAGGTGTGAATAGATGAGATGGAGGGGCTGAATAGGGTTTAATGAAAATATTGCTAAATGATGTTCAGTGTTGAATCAATAGAATGATAGAATGTATACTAAGAAGGGAATAAGAATAGACTTGGTTGTGAAGAGAAAAAAGCAAGAAACCGAAGAGAGACAGGACGTGGTTGAGGAAAGCAAATACAGAGACAACAGAGAGCAGCCAGAGCAGACAGAGCAGACAGAGGAAGGGATAGCGGCAGAAGAAGAGTGCAGCTGCAAGACTTGGGCGGCTGTTTATCGTATTACTTCGTGTTGTTGACGATTTGAGTCTAGCTGGAGTTGGGTCTGGGCTATAGATTTGAATTATGAGTGGACGATCTAGATCAGGTCATGGGTACAAGTAAGGGTGATCGTATCGACAAAGTAGCGAGATTGTGGTGCAAGTTGTGAGAGAATCAATTGGAGAGAGAGAGAGAGCGAGAGAGAGCAAAGGGGATATGGAGAAATAAGTCAGAAGCGGTACAAAAACAGGCAGCAATAGCAAGTCAAATATAAATTAAATTCAAGTGCAAAACAAATACAAAAAATACAAAAACACAGCAATAGGACACAACAAGGGAAGGAGCGATAGAGGCGTGCATAGACTATTTGTTGATGAAAGGGAAAGAGCAACCCGGGTAGCATGGAAATCTACACCAAAAAGCCAACGGGGAGGAAGGAGCAACAATCGCAACTGCACTTGAAAGTGCACTATTTAATGATTCAGTAAGATTTTCAATAGGATTTTCAATAGGATTTGGATCGTTGACCGATAAATATGGAGCTAGTGCTGCCAATTCCAATACTAGATACAGCCGAGCAAAAGTACGACGAGGATGGAGAGAAGAGATGAAAATGGAAGTTGAAAACAGAAATAGGAAAGAGCGGCCAAGTCATTCATTCCAACTAGGTCAAATATTATTAGTATAGCGATAGCCAATTCTAATAGGCCGTAACTGCGCTTCACTTGGACAAATAGAAAGCGGTGTAAGACCATATTCTTAAGCCAGTAACAATGAAATAAATTGTAAAGGTTGCATAACGGCGAAACAGTTCCGACAGCAGCAAGAGACACCATTTGGGTGACAGCAGAATGGCCACATACCGCTGGTGAATGAGAGTTGGCTAAAGATATTAGAGACGAATATTGACAACGCTGTGATATATGTTTGGTATCAGAGGCATGTCTAGCCCCGGCGCAATTGCCTCGGCGGTGATTCTGTCTACGCTGTATGATATATATCAACGACACTATGTTTTCTTTCTTTCTTCTTTCTTTTGATGACATGTCTCTATGTCTCCCATGCTAATTTCTCTACTTGTTTCTTTGTTTGTTGTCTCAAGCGCACTTGTAAAGTTGGGGGCTGTTAATTGCTGCGTCGTGCTGTGACAGAGTTGCATGGTTGTTGGCTCCCACCTGCATTAGAATTTAGTAAAAAATGTCCGTGTAGTATCTATTATCTGTATTTTATTCGGTATTCTTGGTCTTTCATATCATGCTATGCTGTTCTTCGTCACCCCAGTCCATTTGTTATGAATGTAACAACACCTGCTCATTGTTGCTTAACTCAACAGCATCCGATTGCTGTGCCAGAGTTGATTTGAAAATGACGGCTCAAGTATATGGGTTCTCTACTAATTCAAGAAACGGGTTGCTCGAGAAATGGGTAACAAAACCCCCAGCCACGCCGGGAGAATGCCTAATTCATAAACAGCGGATATTGGGTTTACTTTGTCCATTTCACTTCTAATGCTACAAGATATTCTTTGTATTCCTCTTGCTGCTTGTATTTCACTCAACCTGCTACTTCTCCCTGCTTTGGCATCCCCACATGGGCTGTTCAGAAAGACTGCTGGCTGTTCCCCTCGATTGATCCTCACTCGAATATTGAAGCAAGAGACAGTAAGCTACGGGCATATCTCTCTACCAGGTACTGATCCTTCTCCACCTATTAATAAAATCTCACGATATAAATAGCATAAAATTTAGTCAACAGACAGACGGCGACCTCGCAAGTGTTTTGTGTGTGTGATCGGCCTGAGCCTATCAATGCCAACAAGAAAAAAACAAAGTACTTCGCCGTACATCAAACCGGGGTCGGGCGATTACCCTTTTTAGCAGCACTTGCCTTTCTCGAGTCGGTGTGCTTGCCGCTGAAGCTACTCTACTCTTGTTAGCAAGCTCACGAACATCATAACTGCTACAATGAAGTGAAATGCGATCCTTGAATGATATTAAATTCCACAATACAAAGAGTATCAGATTCAATGCAGTCTCGGATAGTACCGAAAACCTCCGTCGTAGGCATGAAGGGGAGTAAATAGGAAGTGAAGCTGACGAAGGGTCCGGGTTTTCAACACTAGAAAAATAAATGCAGTCTTAAGCGAGTTGAGATACAACCTGCTTCAAGGTGCATTTTTTTCTTCTTTGTATTCCACGGCGTGTATTCAAATGCATGCGGATACTTACCAGGGTATAAAGCGTATGCTGGAAATAAAGATGCACAAGTTAGTCTGCAAAATAAACAAAGTCTCCGTTGCCGCCAGCCAAAAGGTATGCCATTGGTTGCCACACATACTCGTACATCCAATAGTACAATAGTACGACAGTACGATAGTACGACTTTACGACAGACCGTAGCATGAGCGCACTGATGCAAGACGTGACAACACCGCAAGGCTTGTCACCTGTTCATTGGCTAGGAATAGTTGTTGGGTTGACAACTCGAGGGGTTTAGAACTGATGGTAGACTCTGCATAAAGCCCGCATACGGAGTAGAGCCTGCATATTAACTCGGTTCCGCCTGATAATTGTGAGCCCAGTTCCCAAAAGCATCATTTAGTTCCTTAGCGAGCTTGACAACGCATCATGGCAGGCTATCCGGGTAATGCCACTTTTACGTTTTTCTCTTTTCTCTTTGGAAATTTCTTTACTGCTTTTCTTTGCCTTTTATCCCATCTCTCTCATAGGTTTTCTTCTTCGAGTACTTTTGATTCGATCTGCATGCGCACGCATTATTTTTAGTCATGAAATGGCATTGTGCTGAGTTTCTCTTTTTTTTAAAGGACAAAACCCCCAATAGTATGCCACACTAAGCACTTGAGCTGGTTTAATATCAAATAAATGAGACATTAACGGCGCCTTGGTCTCAACACCTTCCTCAAACGTCCACAACTCGCTAGTACACCTAAGCCAATGGGGGTTGATGTAACCGTTGCCAATTTTCCATCATGCAGAAGGATAATGGCGGGACACAGGCGGACACAACTCAATAGATATAGCCGCCCGTAACTACCCTACCTCGCATCACAGCCCAAATCCACATTGACCATTGGCCATTGACCGTTAATCGTTGTTACCAGATATGATTAAACGCCCATCTCTGTTTTAGCGTTTGGTCAACAATGTAAAGATATTTTATAGTGACAGGCATATATAGAAATAACTATGAGTACAGTCTCTAACAAAACTACTTCTTTGTAGCCTTGCCGCCCGGCTTACCGCTGGGCTTTCCTCCCTTGTTGCCTCCTCCTCCTTGCCCTTTTGCTCCAGCTCCCTTGCCGTGCTTACCGCCACCACGGCCTGCAAACTTGCCCGACGCCACGGCGTCAAAGCGCGGGTACAGAGGGTCTATTCCAAACGTACCGTCGGCAAAGCGCATGTAGTTGACAATGCCATGGTCCACGACAGACACAATTACACACCGCCGGCCCAGCTTGAGCCGGCGATAGACTACCGGCAGAGGGGGGAAATTTGTCGAGTTGGACGAAGCCTTGGACTGCCGGGGATTTTGGGGACTTTGAGATTTCTGAGAAGACTTTGGTGGTAGCGGAGGAACCGATGCCAAGAGAGCGGTAATCTGGTCGACTGTAGGAACGCCCGTCGTGTGTGCGTCGGCGACGGCCATGTAAAAGTCTGGCGGCGGCGGGCGCGATTTGGTAAAGGGAATAGAGTCTTTACTCCCGGCCTTCCAGACATGAAAGACGATGCGGAAGGGTGATACACTATTAGAAGATGAAGGGGACGAAGGAGGGGAGCTGGCCAGTTGCAGCTGCGCATAGATGGGATCGTATGAGCGGTAGATACCCGGCTTCAGGAGTGGCCCCGATGGCGCCTGGCTGTTGGTTGAGCTCTGACCCAGCCCGATGAGGGAGGAGAGCCACTGCCATAAGTTTGGGACTGGGGACGACGCAGCGGCTGGCCTAGAGACCGCTACAGTTTCGGAGTCGAGTGGTGGTCGCGGATCTGTGTGCACGGCCCGCAGGACCTGGTAGCCCGACCGCCGCAGGTGTGTGTAGACCTGATACGATGGCAGAGCAATGCGACCGCGGGTCTGGTCGTCGTCTTCGATTGCGTCATCACCGTCTTTTGAGGGCTCAATATCGGGCCCCATTAAAAGAGAGTATGCCGCCTGTAGACTGAGTGGAATGCCGTCCTCCTCCTCTTCGTCATCGACGTCTTTCTTGCCCGCTCCATCACTGCTCTTGACCCCGAGAATTACCTCAATAGGCTTCAGAGGATACCAAAGCTCGAGAGACCCGCGCTCGACAAGGAACAGCGCCTCTTCCGGCAGCAACCAGACGCGGTCGTATCCCGGCTTGGGCGGTGTCTGCTCTGCTTTGGACAAGCCCTTGATCCATTTTGGCCGGCCAGGAACAGCGCCGACCGATGCAAACATGGTACCGCGGCCGACCTCGACCATGACCACGCGGTGGCGCGTATGGATAAAGCGGCGCGAGTCCTCGGATTCTTCGTCAGAGGATGCTTCGTTTGCGAGGGGCTCATCCTCTTCGTCGGCCCAGACGTCGGGAAAGTACCAGCCCCGTATGGAATCATTACTGGAATTCCCGCTCGGACCGCCGTTGCCGTGCACGCGAGTGTAGGCCAGCACAGATTCCATGACGGACCGGCTCTGTTCGAGAGCGTCGCGCTGCGCGCGCGTGCCGTGCTCTTCAAAGTCCTTTTCGCCCTTGCGAATCAGCTGCGACGAGATTTGCTTCTTGCCATGCACGGAGGCTGGCTTACTGGATTTCTCTGAGCTGCTCTTGGGAGCCTTTGCCCCTAGAAGAGCGGCAAACCCGCGGTAGTCCTGAATCTCCTCGTTGGCTTCTTCGTCGGCATCCTCATTTCCATCGTTGTTGCTACTATTGCTAACCAGACCACCTGCTCTGCGTAATGAGTCAGCGCCAGCACCAGCATCTAGAACGTCATCTCCACCGATAAATGGTGCATCGATACTGCCATCATCTTCAATGGTCGCATAGCTGACGTCTGGTAGTGGTGCGGCATCATCCGCCCTTATTGACATATTTGTCGATGATGGCCGAAACTCTGTGGGAAAAAGATGAGTTAAAAATCTCAGTAGTATCAGTGTCAATTTGTAGAAAATATTTTGTAGAATTATGTGGTAAATAATTATTTTGTTGCCGGTTTCCATGAGAATTCATGAGGATACACACTTACGACAATGGCCAGTGACTATTATTTTAGAGGGCTGAAAATTAAGTCTAGAGGTACCATCCCACCTATCACAGCCTGTGTCTTAGGATACTATGATCCACTTCACTTTATTCCAGAGCCTCGCGCTAATAGTTGTCAACTCGCAACGTCATCGCCACTGGTTAGTCTTTGCTGCTTTTATTTGCACATTGCATTTCTTTTTATTTAGATAATACGTTTTAAGATAGCAATCGGCCGATTTTGTAATAGTGTGAATTACGTTAAATCATATGTTTCCTACAACGTAAAGAGCCCCCTAACGATACCAAAGGGAAAAGCAAAATAGATCAAATAGCCCCCAAGATAACGATCAACAACCCAGATGCTGTTTATACGCCCATGTCCGCGTCATATCACCATGGAACTGCCCTAGCCAAAATCCATAGGCAAGACACAAAGCTTTGACTGACTACTGACCTCTGTAAACACCATTGAACGAGCCCACTCCTATCATATAGAGAAATGTAGGTGAAGGACAGATAAAGTAAAGAATAAAAAAAAGGGGAATAAAAAAAGAAGTGAGAAGAGTAGTAGAAGAGAAACGTGCCGGAATATATACGACAGTAATAAATTAATAAGTAAATAAAAGCACGCAACATGCTGATCAAAAACTAGCTGGCTGGACGGTAGAAAGTATTGAGAATAGACACAAGATCAATTAATTGGTGTCGTCAAGATGTATTCAAGCAATCGAGTATATGCGACTAGGCCTGTCGCTGACATGTCTAAAATGCGACAAAAAATGTAGCAGACAGTAAGCAGGGAAACGTTTTGCGGTGTATCTGCTGCTTTTGGCGTTGTGTCTTGATTGCGAGTGAGAGATCGTGGCCGTCGCGTGGTATATAGAGTTGTGTGGTGTGCACATGTCACAGCATCTCTTCGTTGATGTGAAGGAGGCGTGGTAGAGCGTGGTGTGGCGAGATACTTGCTATGTAGTGAGCTCGGGCTCCGCCTTGGCTAGACCCGACGCAAAAAAAGACTGTGCCTATTGGCACCGTATCATGCCATGTCGTGGGGTACAGTAGACACTCGACTGGTGGCGTTGTATTGAAAAGGGGCGCTTTGGGGCAGCCCACAAGAGAAATAAGCTTTGCCAAGCCTTGAGCCCATCATTCGATAAGAGGCTTCTTCTGGCCGGCGACCATGCACAAGCCGAGGTGACGTAGAGAATCGCGGTCGTTTGCGAGCACTATTGTTCGTGCTGGAAGCATGGGGTTGTGCGGATCGACCATGGACGCGTCCTTGGCTGCTTGCTCGATGGCATCCATCTCTTCCTTGCATGCCTGATGGTCGAGCGGACAGATGACTATGGGAAGCCGTAAGGAAATGTCACGAGCCGATCCCATTTGCGCCTTGATAGATAAAAAGTATTCGACCTTATAGAGAGTCGATATGGTGGTGAAGGAGGACACCTCGTACATTGGGAATGCCGACTTTCCACGACGAATGATGCCGTCGCTATCTCGTAGGTCGCGCGAGGGAAAGACAAGGCTCATGTTGACAGCATAGCCAGCTTCGGGCATTTTGGCCTGGACGTTCTTAACGTGCTTGGCAATCTTGTTTACTTTCTTAGTAGGCTCGTCGCCCTCGGGGTTGAATGTGATCTCCTCTTCAATCTGGAGCGTAATGCTTTTAATCGTTACGCGTTTGGCCTTGCTGGCCCAATCTGGATTTGGCGCCAGCTTGATGAATACTGTGATTGGATCGAGCGGGCCGTAGCTCCAACGAGGCAGAGACATTGCCAACGTGACAACATTGTCGACTGTAACCACGCGATTCTCCTGCTTGTTGTACATGCCAAACGTTGAGAGTGTGTCATATCGTTGCAGCGGAACTGGAAATGCATATTTGTTTTGTGTGCTCTGCCCCTGCTGGACAGTCACGACCAGCTCGTAGTATGTTTCGGCTATGCGGCTCGGTAGTTGAAGGGATGCCGGCGGGATGCGACGGTTGGTCTCCTCACCACCACGGCCGAATGGGATAAAGAGAACAAAGGGAAGGTCCATGGCGATGACGCTCTCAGACTCTTTGCCTGGCGGACACCGGAACAGAAGGAGCTCTTTGCCGACGACATCTGTTGTGTCACGACGTGGAGTGCTGAGATGCTTTTTGGCCATGTTGTCGGCGGCAGGATGTATTGTTTCGCGGCGCTGGAGGCATATTCGAACGAGCGAGACATTGACGGGCATAGAGAAGCCCTGTGATGGACGAATTTCGACTTTTCCTTCGATACGTGGCTAGGTAAAGAGAGCTTTGTTAGAAGAGGAGAGAGGAAGAATAGAGGAGGAAAGAAGATGGGAGTGCAAATGGAGACACACCAAAGTTGCAGAGATACCCGGGTAGCCTACGAGGAAGCTACTGTTGGGCGGGCCTGAGACCCTGACGAAGGCGGCCATGGTGGTTGCAGCCCCCGGGGATGCAGAGGGCGTCGGTGACGGCAACTAAATTGGTGTCTGGTATGGGAGACCGGTGCAGAGCCAAGGTGGGCTGGCCGGCTGGTCTTGAGACAGTACGCCGGCGATGCTGGTGGCTCGAAATGTATGATCGTCGTGGAGAGTAACTAGTTGCGCCAGGTGTAGTAGATCTGGGAAATGGTAAACAAATGCTTGAACGTAGAGCAACTAGGGAAGCGAGCTATAAGAGTTGTCTATGAGCGAGGTTGGGTAGGTGCTTCGATAGTTGACAGGAACGGGGTGAATGAAGAAGATTGTGACTGGTGGCGGATGTCGCAGTGTCGCAGTGTCGCAGACCGTCGGGTAAACAGTGCAAGGCTGGCAGGCTGTTTGTGGGAGATTGAGACAAGAGGTGGAAGGACAAAGACAGTGGGTGTGGGCGCGAAACGTATGTAGATGATGTCGTTTGTTTGGCACGCATTTACTCTCTGTCTAGGTCAAGAGGTATGCAGAGATGTGCTGCGCTACGTATATTTGCGTTGGAGGAGTTTTGTGGCTTTACACCGTATAAGGATGGAGATGTCGTTGTGTCGTTGTGTTGTCGTAGTCGTTTATCGTCTGGTTTGTTGTGGTTCGATCTGGGGAGATGTGCTAGGGAGGGGGGATGAAGTTGTATCTTATGGTGGAGGTAAACAAGGCGTCGCAGTATCCGATCTCTGGTGCCGGGGAGGGGAAGACAGCGGTCGGGATAGCGGTGGGCGGCGCGGTGTAGCAGGGCTGTATTGATGGTCTGAGACAAGGCTGTAGAGAGCTGCGGAGAGAAGCAACGGAAAACAAACGAGAGCGTCGTCGGTCGGGCTGTTTTCGTCGCCGGATGAGCAGGCTGCTTGGTTGCTGGCGTGGGTTTTGACACTGAGGTCGCTGCAATGTGGGGTATTGATAGGTGCTTGGTCTAGTATCTTAGGGAGTAGGCTAGTGGATTACGGCATGGGCCATCTGCTTGTTGCTGGCTGAGTTCTGATTTGGGCGAAATGGGGACATGGGACAGACATGGGACACGGGACATGGCATATTATGGGAGGGACATGGGCACGGGAAATGGCGTTTGGTTGCCCCGTCTGCCAGTTTGGATCAGACCGAAAGCGCTAAGCGCCTGCACCCGTCGTTGGGAGGGAGGGGACAAGGCAAAACGATCCCGCTGACGGTGTCTTTGTTCATTTGTTGACAACTCGCCGTTAACGTGTTTGATGTGTAGAGAACAAAGGGGAATAAAGAGAGAGGAGGTCAGAGACGGACGTGAGACTAGGAAACAATCAGGTTAATAATGATAAAGAGACCAGAAACAAGATACAGAAACGGCAAGAGCAAATGCGCCCGCAGAGGAAGGAGCAATCGCATTAGCTCGGGGCTGAGAGGATGTGTGGGCCGGTCATCCAGCCAGGCAACATCACCCTTCCTCAACGACTTGGGCGCGACCGCTTACATAAGATACACATACTCCGTATATCCGTCTTGCTCCTCTGCTCGACCGATTGTTGTCTTTGGGTGTCGTCACCAAATGCGACGAGACCAGAGATCGACATTGCCGGCAACCAGAGACAGCTCGACAGCAATGAGGCCACCACCCAACCCTTTGAGCCTTTGACCTTGCTTTTGGCCTTTTTCCTCTTCTCATTTCTCATGCCTGTCAGTCTCAGCTAGGCTGATATTATTGTAGTAGTAGACAACACGGTCCACTCAAGGTCCCCATCTTTACAGGGCTATTCTGTCGTGTTGTTTACTGTCTGCGGCCCCAGCGCTGCCGGCGCCAACTCTAACGATGTTATGGTGGTAGCCAGTATATAAGGTGTAGAAGTACCGGCAGTAGATTCGATTGCCAAATGTCGACGCAACCCTTGGATACTCTGGCTATTATTTTCGACTATGGCCATATACTATTTTACTACTTTATACTAGATAATTGATTTGTAATTATTATTGCAACTTTTAGTCTTTCCCTCTCTTCCGATTTACTATCAACCAGGGTGAAGTCACCGGCCAGTTGTGGGATTTGACATGGCCTACACCATCTGCAACCTAATAGGAAACGATATGTTCAGGCCACTCACGTTAGAGCCTCAAGGCTCAGGCAGCCCCATCAGGCAATGCCACTCTGTGCGTGAATAGAGGTGCTGGGGATCATATCCTGATTGGGCCTCCGGACTGTCCGCGTATGCCTTTTGAGGGTGCCGTAGTATCACATCACCCATGGGTTGCTTTCAGAGATTCACATCACTCATGGGTTGCTTTTAAAGATTTTCGTAGAATATTCCTGAAGTGCTTTAACATTGTCTGGGTCTTGATTCACATCGTATATCACCACACTCTATTCTTGCACAATGAGGTATCTTACCTTACAATCTGGAGCATACTGGAGTGAGAACCAAACTAGAATATCTCACTTGAAAATGCAAAAGAAGTACACATCATCACCAGCTTACCACCAGGAGTTAGCTCAAGGCATTCTCTGCGGGGTTCTCACCAACATTGTTCAGCAACTGGTTCATTGGGGAGGGTCATCATAAAAAGTCAACATGCCTGCTCGCTACACAATAAAGGAAGCACGTGCAAGTGGTAGTGTAGTGATCGTGCTGCCCAGCATCTCAGACGACACACTGCTGAAGATATGGCATCGCTTGAAATTAAAACGAAACACATAATAAAAGCAGTATTTTAGAGTGTGCTTCTCTGTGAGCATTCAAGATAGCCGCTGTCCTTCTTTCAAAACAAGTTCAAGCAGTTGCAATAGTACCGTGTACTTGTTTGGAAAGTGATGTCCTAACACCGTGCACTTTCGTTGACCAGTATACCAGCATGACTGATCACGTGGAATATTTGAGCTCGAGATATGACCCCACCGGAAAATCAAGGGCTCCGAAACCCTCACCCCACTCAACGGGACCAGATATCCTCTGCAGTAGTGTCGAACGTTTAGGTCAATTAAATTTTTCTCTCGCTTTTTCTTTGGGACCCACCTTTTGGACTTTCTACGTGCTTGGGTTTTCCTATTTACGATTTTGCATCTGCCCTTCCCTTTCTCTTGCTTCCTTTTCACATCACGACCAAATCGCCAATCACACAATACCGCCAAAATGGGTAAGGGAATGTAAGTATCATGGAGGACAACAGGACAAACCGACGAGAGGAAGCGGGTGCGCTTTCGCCAGAGTTGCAACACTCGCAAGAGCGCGACCTCGACCTCGACCTCGAGTTCAAAATATTATCGACAACATCATCGAGCATCGACTAACAAACCCCCAGGAAGAAGCACCAGAAGCGCTTGAGCGCCCCCTCGCACTGGCTGCTGGACAAACTGTCCGGCGTCTACGCCCCCAAGGCGTCTGCCGGTCCCCACAAGTCCCGCGAGTGCCTGCCGCTCATCATCTTCCTGCGCAACCGTCTCAAGTACGCCCTGAACTACCGCGAGACCAAGACCATCCTGCAGCAGCGCCTGATCAAGGTCGACCACAAGGTCCGCACCGACCTGACCTACCCCACTGGTTTCATGGACGTCATCTCTATTGAGAAGACCGGCGAGAACTTCCGCCTGATCTACGACACCAAGGGCCGCTTTACCGTTCACCGCATTCAGAACGAGGAGGCTGAGTACAAGCTCGGCAAGGTCCGCCGCGTCCAGCTCGGCCGTGGTGGCATTCCATTCTTGGTTACGCACGATGCGAGAACGTATGTTTCTTCCCATTCTTCGGGTTCAGTCCCAGGAATACAAGAATATCCCCCATATACTCTCTGCAATCTATCAGCCGTTGGATCAAGTTTTGCAAGGCCACTCTACGGAAGAGACGAGACAACGAGGACATGTGCCAAGATGAGCATGAGCATATGCAACAGAAGAGCACTGCAGAGTGTCTGTTCTGGAGCTGGCTGATGGATGACCGTCAGAAAAAAAGAAAGAAGAAAGAAGAATGTCGAAAGAGAGGGCCAATGAAAGCTGGAACTGGGGGGGAAAGGAGCGAGAGCTATTGTTGTTTGCGAGAAACTGCTGTGCCGTTCCATGGTGCACGTAGTTGTCGTAGTTCCTGTCATCAGGACGACACATGTGGTTTTTTTGTGCACACTGGGGCTCTCTGCTCGCACTTTTCTTTTACCCACTTCCACTGTCACCACCAAACTCTTTTCTTCGGTCATCATCACCCATCTCGGCTGTGCTCATACATATCATCTTGGGCCATGTCCTGCCATGTCTTGTCCTCTTCCCAAAGAGTGACTCCTATTCAAAACGTTGACTCCTGACGTGCTGGTAAGTTGTTTGTTTTTCATTGGTACTAACCTTCTTATAGCATCCGCTACCCCGACCCCCTGATCAAGGTCAACGACACCGTCAAGATCGACCTTGCCACTGGCAAGATCACCGACTTTGTCAAGTTCGACACTGGTGCCCTGGCCATGGTCACCGGCGGTCGCAACATGGGTCGTGTTGGTGTCATCACCCACCGTGAGCGTCACGATGGTGGTTTCAACATTGTCCACCTGAAGGATGCCATTGACAACACTTTCGCCACCCGTGAGAGCAACGTCTTCGTCATTGGCCAGGAGAAGCCCTGGATCTCCCTGCCCAAGGGCCGTGGTGTCAAGCTCACCATTGCTGAGGAGCGTGACCGCCGTCGCAACACCAACTAAGTTTTTACTTGTTCTTTTTCCTAAAAGATGAATCAAAAACTTGGTGAAGTGAAGTGAACAAAAAGTTAGTAAAAATAAAAATGGGCTCAAGTTTTCATACCCCCCAAACTCAATACGTTACGAGAGTGGATTATATGCTTTCGAACCGGATGGCGAGAGGACCGGCGTTTTTTCAAATTTGATTAAAATTTACAGTTTTGTTACCAAGTAAAGGAAGAAGAAAACCGCGAATGATGATCACTTTTGTTTCCGCTGTACTTTGCCATCGATATTTCCTATGTGAACTAGATGTCAATTTAGATGTGAAGCAACCTATGAATGGAAGCATTTCAGTGTGTTGATTAAAAGGTTCACAAAGGTAAACCTCTCTTATTTTCTGTAGCACTGATAAACTTTGGTTGCCAATCCATTCTTTCATCGCTACCAAACTGTCCCACTGCTTGTCATGCAGCGCACTGTTGTCTCTCTTCTCTCACCGTCATTTACCTGCAATCAAGCCCGAGAGGGGAGGCATGGGGGTCATGGTAAGATCTGCTTCATCATGTGCAGAGGTGCATATCATCTGTATCCAAACACAAGCACACAAACACAAAGACGAGGACATCCCACACCTGCTGGCGGTGAGACTGGGACTGAGCATAAGCGAATGGCCAGAACTACAGGCACACCTATATTGTATATTGTTGTCAATGGATTGCGCCATTTGATACTTGGCACTCTTCATACTGGCAGTAAACATATACCCCCATCCCACGCCAATATGATAACTCTTGCCTTTGTATTTAAGTGCCCCATCCATCTTATCTGACCAAAACCCGAGCCACTCGCTATAGAGCTTCTCCACATCCAAGCTCGACCGGGTCCGGATGATCCTTGTGCCAACGGCAGTATGCAATGCCGTTGTTCATAAACGAGTGGGGGTAATCGGAGTCGGCCGATTTATGTGCTACTCGCTTCTAAGTTTCATATATCATCTTGTGACCATCTTTGGAAAATACTGTATCACGGGGCATCCTTTAGTCTTTTAGTTATGGCCTGGGATGTCATTACCCCGGATAATGTATAGCAATGAAAACAGGGGAAGCGGCATGGAGATAGCTGTATTTGAAACCCTTCCCATATCGGCTATTCGATGCGTTGCACATCAGAAGACAAGGCCTGCATGTGTCCGTACATTACGTATAATATTGCAAGTGTGTCCAACCAGTGTATATCTATTTGCATGTCTACTCGCTTTGCTTAATTTATATGAGATCTTGTGAGCACCCTCATTTATTCCAAACTTGACTGTACGTTTGTGCATTCCAGTAGGTAAGAAATACAAGGGCCATCCAGCTCCAACGGCTAGAGCTTCCTCTCATGGTAGTTTGATTACCTTCTACTTCTGGTCGTTGCCTCCTGCTACATTTCCAAGGGGCAAAGCATGATGACAAGGCCATCTGGAATCCCCGCATTGCTCCCCCAGAAAGTGCACAACATGTTGCACAAAATAACTCTGTGGGGTCTGTATCATCTCACATGTGCAAAAGTCGTATACAAACTTTCTAATACTGTGCAACTATGACAAGGCGGGAACCGTGGTGGTTGCAAGCCTGACAGTATCCCAGTCTTGATTGGTAAATCACTTGGCCAAGTCATGTTGGTGATGGTGTTCTTTGCGTGTCTATATAACATTGCTCTATCTGAAAACATATACGAGTTGTATGGTACGGACGTAGCAATCTAAAAGGCGATAAGCTTATACTTTGCTTCTGCAATCTCTAAAGCGATGATATATATTACTGCACGGGTAGAGACGGCTCTGGCTGGGTAAGCAATTAATTACCTGGTGTATCAAGTACAAACAGCTCGATTACTTTTCACCTTTTTCATATCAGAAAAGACGCAGGCATAGTGCATGCATAGAGGGCGATGGAAACGGGCGAGTGTGTGTGGAGAGCATGGTAGTCTCAGGCCATCGCATCACAAGCTTTAATAGTCGAACATCAAGTCATCATTTATTCGGCTCTCGCTTTATATTTTTAATGACTCTTATAGATGCATCAAGTCAGATAGCCTAGATCAAACATCAACTCTGTATCGGGTCATATCAGGTATCAGTTCTCAAAAGGTCATAAATCAGACTGTCAAGCTCTGAACTCTGTGCCCTTCTGTCCAGCGATCTTCCACGCCGACCCCTCTTCCTGGTTGTTGATTCCCCCTCCAAGATGTTAGTTAGGATTTGCATGTATTGTATGCATCATTTCGCAATAATATTCCCATTTCCAGTGCGCTCTACATCTCATTGGTCAGAAAAAATCAAATACTGGTCTTGTTACTCTTTCTTAACCTTTCTTCGTTTTCGTTGACATCGGATTCCTCTTTACTACTTTCTACATGTCATCTCGGCTTAAACTCTTGAAAAATCTTCTTGACTTCTTCTTCATGCTGCTACATGTACGCCTTACCCGACCAGACAGATACTCGGTCCCTGTGTCTGCCATCCATCCGTAGTCGTCCGTCCCGTCCCTTGGGCCTCGGCCCATCTTAAGGTTTTCTGTCCATTTTAAGCCCTCACTGATCAGTCAGATCAACTCCATCTACAGGGTAGATCATCTTGAGATCTTCTGAATCTATTACGAAATCGGAAGTCGGCAACCCACAGCCTATCTGCAATTGTCCACTGTTAGCTACAATCCCGGGGAAGGGAAATAAGTTTAAAATAAAATAAAATAAACTTCTGTAAGAGAAAAACAACGCAAAGAAACAGAAAGACAGACACCCAAAGGCCAACATTGGATTGCCACCGAAAATATATGCAGCCCACAAAGTAAATATTCTTTAATTGCGTGCGCGGGCGGGTATTGGAACCATCGCCTTTTACTGCTCACTAAAGTACCTCTATAGCCAGCTACCCCCCGCATGCTAGCCTTTTAGCTCTTCTCGGTACGACATAGAGCGTAGGGACACTTCTCGATAGCTCCGGAAAATCGTACTGTATCCTACCTCCCTGATTTCTCATTTCTTTGCAGTTGACTCTCATCCGCTTTTGTTTTAGTAAATTTATTTTAATCTACTTTTTTTCGTCTCGTCTTATTCTATTTCTAGCTCCTTAGTCTGGATCCCACAACTTTCGGCTGGCAATATAACGAAACGCCCGAGAAACGGAGGCGAACGATCGTGAAGATAAAAGCAAGACAAAGCCTAACCTGAGCACATGATTTGTTTCCCCGAAATAATTCTTCCTGTTCCTGACTTGGCTCCGTGTATCCACAATCGTCTTTCGTCTTTTGTCTTTGAATCACATCACGGGTTTCCGGGTTTGCAAGAGGGTATTAACAAGCCTCCAATCATTTGACTGCGCGGTTTCTTGTGGTTATATCCAGACATCACCTCACCGTGCAGTTCTGTACAAAAAATCGACTGGAAATCACATAGAGTCAAGGAAAAATAAACTTTTGACAATGGCAATCGCTTTTGCTCTAAGAAGGGCGGCTACTTGCTGTTGCCAAAGACCGGCATCGGCGCCGGCTTTTGGTCTGTCGGCAGCCCATACGCTTTCAGCGCGGGCATTACGGCCGTCCGCATCAAAACTCTACTCCCGGAACTCGTCAACATCTTCGACATCATCGACAGCATCAACAATACCAACAGCAGAATTTACAAGCAACGCACAATCATGGTGGACCAGCCAGCGGGCTTTTGCAGCGGCCGCGGCCGCCGGTGCTGCAGGCTGGGGTTTGGCAGCGCTCTACTTTAACGGCTGGCCCAAGAGCTCTGTCATTCTGCTCGATGATCGCACGGCCCCGCGGTACGCTAGCATGCGCGAAATGGAATTGGTGCGTCTCTCTCACACAACAATTTCTACACTTTTGATGACTTCTTAGTAACTAATGAAAAGGCCATTGAGGAAATCCGGAGCCGGACGGGCGGCGAGGATATCATCTCAACGGACCCCGAAGACCTGCTAGCCCATGGCTACTCAGAATGGTCCACGACAAACCCAGAAACACTGCCAGTGGCCGTCGCCTACCCACGGAATACGGAACAGGTCTCAGCTATTGCCCGCATCTGCCACCAGCGCCGCGTGCCCTTGATCCCGTACTCGGGCGGCTCCAGTCTCGAAGGCAACTTCTCGGCGCCCTATGGCGGCGTCAGCGTCGACTTTGCCTACATGGACAAGATTGTCCAGTTCAACAAGGATGACATGGATGTTGTCGTGCAGCCCAGCATCGGTTGGCAGGACCTGAACGAACAACTTGCCAAGATGGACAGCGGTCTCTTTTTCCCTATTGATCCCGGCCCGAGCGCCAAGATTGGCGGCATGGTTGGCACCAACTGCTCCGGCACCAATGCCGTCAAGTACGGCACCATGAAGGACTGGGTAATTAATCTGACTGTAGTTCTAGCCGATGGCACCGTCATCAAGACGCGCCGCCGGCCTCGCAAGTCGTCGGCCGGCTACAACCTGAATAGCCTGTTTGTCGGCTCTGAAGGTACACTCGGCATCGTTACCGAGGCCACTCTGAAGCTCACCGTCATCCCAGAAGAGCTGTCTGTTGCCGTCGTAACGTTTCCCACCATTCGTGATGCCGCTTCGGCCGCTGCTGGTGTTATGCAAACTGGTATCCCCGTGGCCGCCATGGAGATTATGGATGAGGTCCAGATGAAGGTTGTCAACCTCGGCGGAGCCACGGCGCCGCGCATCTGGCAGGAAATGCCTACCCTTTTCTTCAAGTTCTCGGGCACAAAAGCCAGTGTGCGCGACAATATCGAACACGTCAAGCTTATTACGGCCAAAAATGGCGGCTCCAACTTTGAGTTTGCAAAGGACGCGCGCGAGCAAAAGTTGCTCTGGTCGGCGCGCAAGGAGTCACTGTGGTCTATGCTGGCGTTGCGCAAAGAGGGCGAGGAAGTCTGGAGCACCGACGTGGCCGTGCCGTTCAGCCGGCTGGCAGACATTATCGAGGTCAGCAAAAAGGAAATGGATGAGCTCGGTCTGTTTGCGAGCATCCTCGGCCACATTGGCGACGGAAACTTCCACGAGAGTATCATGTATAACAGATCCGACAAGGCCGAGCGGGCCAAGGTGGAAAAGTGTGTCAAGAACATGGTGAACCGGGCACTGGAGATGGAAGGCACCTGCACGGGCGAGCACTCGATCGGCTGGGGCAAGAAGGAGTCGCTGCTCAAGGAGGTCGGCCCGGATACTCTCGGCGTCATGAAGGCCATCAAGGCCACTCTGGATCCCCATTGGATTCTGTAAGTTCCTGCATAGTATACCCTACCATGCTATGTTATCCTTTTGTCGGCGAGAATGGTATACTAACAGTCAAGAAATCCTGGCAAAATATTTGATCGTCAGACACTATGAGTTTCATTGGCAGATATTCGAGGTCCCTCGAGGACCACTGTCCTGGACTAGATGGCTGAATGGGTACCAGCATTTTGCAAATTGGGCGAGGATGCAAGCTATGGACCGCCCACGTTGCAGATCTCAAAATCGAATCATGCTTGCATGGATGAGCGTAGATGGGGCATATGAAAACAGCGATCTAGTACTCTGTCCATTGATCGCCTCTCGGACATATGGTCTGTCATCGCTGCTTCGCCCATACATCACGAGCTGCTGGTAGTGTCACCTAGAGAAGTAGAATAAGAAGCATGTGCAGAAGCGTGTCTGTTAGAAGCATGCAGGGTACATATATGTAGAAATATGCAGAGACATATACATATGTGTATGTTAGCTTGTAGCCTTAGATAGGCTGTCCATGATAGCGTATTAGAATGTTTCTTTGCTTTCTTTTTCTTGTCGATGATGTACTTATACTGAGTAGGGAAACAGTGAAACAGTGTGCGTCCAAGCCAAGCCAGGCAAAAGAAAAAAAGCTATGGATAAGAACACGACCATTTATTCCCCAGTCACCGCCATTTCTCTCCTTTGATCCCCCTTCTCTATCTTATTCAAATTAAAAAAACTCATACCATAGATCCGGGTACTGGCATCCAAAATAGCTAGCCTGGTCGGAGCTCCATCTTCTTCATGATTTGTTTGCTTTTAGGAATAGCCATTTGTAATAAAGCCTTACCATTTCACCCCTGGCATCGTTTCTTTGTCTGTTAATTCACTCCAAACTTATCATGGAGATATCTAGCCCTAGTGCATTCACCAGGGTGTAGACATGGATTTCGTATGACGCAAAATGCAGGGAGGCATGGCAAGCACTTGGCGAACTTGTTATCCTGTTCTTTGATTCTTCGCCCTTGACCCCTTTCCCATTTAGTACGCAGTCCAACGCCGTGCTACGTTTTTCTTTTTCGTATTTGTTTTTTAAGCACATTGACACCCTCACCCAAGTATCAACCAACTAGTATACAGCAAGCCCTTGCAGATTGGTCTCTGCTTCCAGCTACCGCAAGGTTCATTTATTCACCCGTCTTATCATTTTTCTTCTCTCTGCTCAATTCCGTGTAGCCGTTTTGATAACAACAGACGCTGGAGGGTTGTACAATAAGGTCGTCGTAGAGACCCGACTAGGACGAGCCATCCGAAGCCCATGATTTATTTCCTTTAATGGTACCTAAACCCTGCCTCCTTGTATGTGACTTCATTAGATTTTATTGGTTAATTACTCCGCCTTTTTGCCGATCCTTGCTTACATTTACATCGAGACCAAAACACCCCTAGAACCCCATCATGTCATCTGTCTGCTTAGTATCGGGGATCCTCAAGGATCTGACTGAGATCTGGTATGATCCTCTGAGATATCTTATTTCAGTATCAGGTCTGGGCAATTAATGTTTGGATGTACAGGTACAACTATATTTACACGCCCTTGAGTACTCAATAATACGATATGACCTTTTCGGCCTTGTGCATACCTATGTCGTAATCAATTCTGAGCTAGTTCTAGGCCATGCTCGGTGTCACACCAGGGGCGTAAATATGATTTTGTTTGTCGTCACATTCTTTTCTTCTTCTTTTTGTTTCTTGTTAAATCATCGAGTACCTTACGACCCAATATACTTAACTTCAGACTCGTCTAGTTCTCTAACTTGTTTGCTTGTGTCTTTTATTCTACATGACCTCCTTGCATAGGATACCCCTTTAGCGAACAAGTGAATATCAAAGGCTCGCATATACCACTATTCTCAAGACGAGTAAAGCCGTAGATCAGCAAGCTTAGTGGCATATTCGACTTCTTATGTCTCGATTAGATAAAAGTATTTTTTTTCTCTGTTTTCTATGATTTCTACAATATAGGTACATGTCAACCAGCTTCTTCTGTATGGAGAATAGCCTCTGCTGGCCGAATAGATCACCATCTTGACAGGAGGCAAGGAAGTAAACCCATCCTCCATTCTCTGCCCGATATTTAAGGCAAGCGATGCTGCATCCATGAATGGGGCCTTCCACCTTCGTCCGCATTTTTATATCTTTTAATAGAGCCTGGCCGACCCTTAGAGCTCAACTTTCTGATACGCCACCGAGTAGTTTCTGACGGCCGTTGGATATCCCGTGATATGGAAATAACAAAATACAAGGCACGACACCCGCACCATGTAGCCAAGCAAAGCAAAATCAGGGACATGCAGGTATAAATAGATAAACTTGGAAGATAAAGAAGACCAGGGTCCAATGGAATATCATTTACCAATACCCAACATGAAGTATATAAACATATGCGGTTCTATGCCTTTCTAGCCCACCAGATGGCTTCCCATTATGACACGGCTATGCCTTTCAGTGACATTTTATGTTTTATTAATATCAATACATGCACGTCGTAATCATATCAACACATTCATATTGGCTTACCTGCGGGCTAGACCTCGCATCACCCTTCTTCCCAGTTGCAACGCCAGTACCGTTGCGAACTTTGGCTCTCTGACTTAAGAATCATCTCAATACTGCAATCCAAAAAACAAACATACAATAAATCTGGCACTTGGCAGAGAACATATTTGTCACATAACTATTTCCAACGCCTTCCGCAATATTGCATATAGAGGGCATATTACAACGCCGGTCATACAAACACCAGCATGCCTCGCGAGAAAGCTGGTCCGTAAATGATCTTACCCCGTTACTGTTTCGGTGTCGAAGCAGTTTATTCTTTCTTACAAGCAGCTGAATCGAAAAGCGTTTAGTCGAGACACAACTCGGGCAAGAAGCAGTGGGAAGATGGCTGACTCGCACAGAAATTAGTGACTCGTACAAAGATGCGTCATGGCTCGCTCCTTAACTTCAAGGCGGCCCCTTGTCTCGAGATTCTGGATATCGAGCAAATTTAACCGACGGAAGTTGACAATGTGGCTTCCATTGGCAACCTTCATTGCAGATCAGCCGCTGATTGTCGTTCTTACATTGGCATGTGTGGTCTAAAATGTTGAATGATGATTTGAGGATTTGAAGTTTTGAGGGTTTGCAAAATCACGAGTATGTTCATCGAATTAATTCTTGTTTGGCTGACATTCAAGCTACTTTATCTACTATTGTAGCATTGCGCAACCGTAAGTGTATACTGGTAATCATTTCGCAAAGTCAATATGAGTTGATAACTGAGTTGATAACTGAGTACGCGTTTACAACTTACCTGATTAGTAAGTAGTTCATATACGGCAATGGCTGCCGTTGACAGTTTCATTCCAGCTCTAACTTCATGCACATGAGGCCAGGCATGCATTGCAATACTGCAAAGTACAGAGTGTAGAATGCAAAATGCAACGAGGCATGTGAGCACATGCAGATACTCCAAAAATAGGATACGTAGACATATGCAGTTTCATTCTCCATGCACTCGACGCAACCTGGTGAGCTTCTAGTACGCATTTGCCAAGACTTATGCACCGTGGCCATGATTCAAGTCGTCGGCCAACGCCACACGTTGACGTATCGATACAATTCGCAGCACTGGCCGACGCTCGGTGTAAACAAAAGAAACGTCTGCAGCATTATGAAAATAGGACTAGTGAGAGTTCATGAGTTCATTGGTGTTGATCCGGGGTGATCCTTAGTATCTAACTGCGAGATGGTGTGAGCATACCTAGTTTCGGTCCAACTACCAATGACCAATGTTACTGATCAAAGCGGGAGGTCCCCAGCCGGGTGGCCTAAATTCTGGATAGAGAGAGTCTCCATGAACCAGGATTCAGACCTACGGCGGTGGCTGTCGCGACGCAGGACGGGAGGGAAAAGTGGAACATAATGTTTCTAGACCTCAACATATTGAAAACGAGATGAGGCCGCAGATCAAAGTATTTAATGATTACTTATCTTTATCGTATATGATGTAATATAAGTGGGAAATAAATTCTTTTCGGAGAGGATCTGTCGAGTATGATACGAAATATAAATCCCATATTTCATAGTTGGCAACCAAAGGGCCATTTTAAAATGCAACGAACGCAGAAAACGATGTGACAGAATTCCATACGACAAAAGAGGGCAAATACGACAAGAAAGAGAGGATATAGTGGAACCCAAAAAAATCCTCTAGGATGCAAAAGAAAGAAGAAACGAAGCAAAAAGTGTAAGAAGAGCAGAAATAATAGTCACGATCATGACAGCCGGAGCGCCAAATATCATTAGGGTCTATCCTTGCCAATATTAACGGTTTCTGTACCCAATAAAGGGAAAATGCCGGTCTGTAGTCTCTAGTCTCCAGTGATAGGATGTATCTTAGAATCAGAGTTAGTGCTCACTGTTCTTGGCTCTCCGGGTCTGCCTCTCCGAGGAGGGCGTACCATACCATGTTGAGTTTCGGACACCAGTAAAAAATGCGACAAAAGTTCCAGAACATGCAGAGGTTTTTAGATGTATTAACTCTGTAGAGGCGGAGAAATTACTCCGCTGTCTAAAAGTACTCGACGTTGTTCATTTTAACAACGGTCAGGATATAAAAAGTACAGACAGCTGATTCCTTTGACAGGCTTCAAAGCAAAAGGACTGATTGTGAGACGACAAAGGTAAATGACAAAAGGTAAACTAATCTAGCATGACCTGTCTCGTTGAGGCCTGTCTGGAGGTCTTTTGAAGAGTCTTTTTTAGGGGTCTATGTAAGGTTTATTTCATTGACAGAAGTAAAAGTTATACAGGTGTCAAATATCGATCTTAGGGAAGAAAGCTAAACGCCTGCTGTGTCTCAATATATTACCTAATTAGGAAATCTCCGGCAGGCATTTATCTCTCTTGTCTGTCAAATGGTGTTAATCTACTTTTCTCCGCATATATACTTGTATACATCTATTGCATACATTGCATATATTTGTTTATTATCAAGTACCTGCTCCGTGATGTATTTGGTAATGCAAGGCCCCTGAGCCTCGCAAAGTTGCTAAAAAGGACTCAACGGAGTCAAGATTGAACCCTATTGAGGGCCGGGCGGGCATACTGGGACTAAAGCTGTTAGTTACGAGTAAGATTCCAGGCACTAGGGTTTAACTAGGGATCCTAGGGGCGGAGTGAGGGACGCGTTACGTGCTTTCGTGCTTTGATTCGGATGATTGGATGTCGTCTTGATCGTTAATATCGCAAGTGACACATACAGTTGTAAAATACAGGATCAGGGTGAGAGGACAGGATAAGTCGGCAAGAAGGAAGTAAAGTGCTCAAAGTCTGTCGATGCTAGAAATCGCAACGCACTTGGCTAATGGCTAGTTTGATCAAAACCTGTCTAACTATACAAACAAGCTCAACAAGCTTAGATATGAATAAAGGCGATATTTGGGATCATCGCCCATGTCTTAATTATGCCAATCGGGAGACAGCCGCCTTACTTAGACGAGCAAGGCCAGGCTTAGACTCGTCCAGGCTATCTAACATAGTACATCTACCACCCACACCTCCTGGCGCACGGATTGTAGACAATATTGGAATATATCTTATTTTAATACGAAGTAGTAGTAGTGAAGGCTTGAATTAATGTAGAAAATATATATAAATATACTTTACTACTCATTACGCGGGAGCGGGATGGGCCAAGGAAATTAAGTCAATCAAGTTAATCGAGTAAGGCCTAGCCTAAACGATAATGATTGTGCATATGCTGTTCACTTGTAATCCACGGTTTATTTCCGTCGAAGAAGTATAAATCCGGGTTTAGAAGTGCTGGCTTTTTACGTGTTGGTCTGACTTGCAGTCAGCTTGCAGTTTTTAAATTTCTCATCAAATGGACATATTCTACACAGGAGGCATGGGAAACAAAGAGATCAGAATTGGCTACTGCACGGAATGTTTCGCAGGCCGGAGTGCGGACTTGTTCGAGCTCACCGCTGGGATCCAGGGTGGAATAAAATTCACGGAGAAGTGCCATACAGAGTAGGACAGGCCGCGCGAAGTCTTCTTCATGGCAGACTTTCTCTGCTATTATTAAAATAATTTGGTCGTAATAGGACATACTCTTGGCATTTATAAGTAAAATGCATTAGACCTCTCCTACCTGGACGGCTGGAGTAATAAGCTATCTTTGTGGAGTCTAAGCATATACACACATCCTGTTATTCTCAGTATCGTATGTCGAGGGTACATTTGCATCGAGCCTTGTACACATATAGCTCGTAGAGGATGCACACGATCCAAACATAAAGCTTCAACTTTGAAGCAGTCATGCTGGGCAAACAGTATATTTGGCCACTGGGTGAGGCTGAACGACAGGCGCAGGGGGCTCGCGGAAGCAGAGAAGCCGAGTCCAATGGCTTGATAGTCTGTAGCCACTAGGGATTGGAAGACTGCCACTTGGATGTAAAGAGAGAGACTATCGGTTGCCACTTATTCTTTGCGTAATGCACTCAAGTGGCAATGGTTATCATTCTATTTTCCACTCACACTCTTGGTGCAGGCCATGGCTAAGTTTCTTGGTTTTTAGATGCAGAACCCGTGCAACAATGGAAGATGGACCACACCAATATCTCATCCTACAAAATGTGTACCAAGGTACTTCTGCAAATCTATTGGCCACGACTCTGATTCGTAATGATTGAAACTCTATTAATCTAGGGGCGATGTAATATCGGTCTATTACTCGATGCACATTATTCGCAGAGGCGAATAAAAGAAATGATACTTTTCATTGCTTACTACAAGATGCAAAGGTACTTACTGCAAGCTTCTCAAGCATGCCTCAAAAGAACCAGAATTGCGTTGATACAACTTCAGTTCAGTGGAAATCTATATCTTCAGCTGAGTCCAAATCCCAAACCGTTGAGATGGCTAAAGAAGCCAATAAAAATCAAACAAAAATAATATACAAGCAAGTATTCATCTTAAATGTCGAATAATAAGTACTCTGTAAAGGTACAGATAGCTCGAGATGGGGTGCGTAGTAAAGAACTGAAACAAAAGAAACGAAAGAGTCAAATCAGAGCAGAGTTAGGCACGAAAGTGAAAACAAATATGATATATTAGAGACATGACATGGAAATCACATGTCCCATATTTACTCCTTTTAATTCCTCGTATCCTTGAAATAAAAGTAACCAAGCAAATATATAGACTTGTAAGACGAAAAGGAAAAAAAAAAACAAAAGAAAGATAAAAAAGGGGGGAGTATATGAAAAGTAAGGTCAATAAAGACATAGACAGAAGCCAATGAAGAAAATCGTCAGGGAGGCCGTTAAGAGATAGAAAAAATTAAAAGGGAAAAAGAAGGGGGAAAGTTTTTATAAGACAATAAATTGAATGCATAAATTGGAAACGAGATAACCAGAACGTCAGTACGACTATGAAGCAACATGGGTCTCAACGTGTGTTTTGACCCGTTGCGGCTCATAGTCGTCGTACTCATCACCGTTTGGTGCCATTTTGCGTGGCTCGAGGGTCCGAATAATCCAGACAGTCTTTTGCTTTTTGGTAGCAGGAGCGGCCGAGGAAGGAGGTGGTGCCGGTGCAGGCGGTGCAGAGAAGCTAGGAGGGGGCGCTGTTGACCGAGATCTGTGGTGTCTGCATAGTTAGTATAATGATTCATAGCTTTCATGGATAAAAAGAAGAGAAAGAAGGAAAACGAGAAAAAAGAAAAGAAAAGAAGAAAAGAAAAACAGAGAAAAATCATAGACGTACGCCCGGGTGTATGTAGGAGCATCCAACATCATGTTGTAGCCTGCCACAGGCTTGCTCTCGGGAGAACCAGCCACAGTAGGTAGCATGGGTGGAGGAGCGGCATAGCCTGAATGTGCGGGTGAATAGCCGTTTCCGTTGCCGTTTCCGCTTCCGCTTCCGCTGCTACTGTAACCGTAACTGTTGCTGTTGCTGTTGCTGTTGCCGTTGCAGTAGTGGTAGTCCGGCGTAGGCGAGAGGGCCGTCGGCGTGCTAGCTTCACTGGCACTGTAGGTGCTGCCGCCTTCGCTGTCTGTAATCATGCTGCTGATGCTTAAAGCCGTGCTGTTGCTACGCCGGCTGCCGCGGCCACCATGGGTACGGTAGTTGCGTCCATTACTAGTGTTGGAAGCGCTGCTGCTGCTGCTGCTGCTGCTGCTGTTCGGTCCTCTACTGGAAACCCGATCGTCGTGGCGACGCTGCTCGTCCTCGTGGCTCGACGCTCTCGCCGAACCGATCTCCCGAAAAGGAGGTAGATTCACTGTATGCTCTTGGGGTCTGCAATGCCAAAAAAGAAAATGTTAGATTTATTTTTCTCACTGAAATAAAGAGGATTAAGAAAATAGCCTCTCCCTTGGGACACATCGCCCAACAACCTACAGGGATTCAGGCCAGGAACGGACCGGGTGCATGTGCAAAGACTGCTGGTGATGCGGATCTTCACTCAGGGTGTGTGTGTAGTTTACGTTCATGGCGCTGCCTCGGCGGCCGCTACTGGATCGAGAGTCTCTACTGTCTCTCTGGTGGTGGTGGTGATTTTGTCGAGAAGAAGGCGACGAGGCAGATGAGTATTGGTGTTGTGCGTAAGAATGGGCGGTCGCCGCAGGCGGCTGGGAGTACGCCATGTCAACATCGCCATCATGATATGTGGCGACCGACGGGCTGCTGTGGCTGCTGTGACTCTGTGTGTGACTGTGGCCGTGATCATCACGCTTTGCAATGACTGCCCGGCCGGTTTCAAGAAGTTGGCGTCCGCCGGCTGTGGCCAGCTCTCGCTGCAGACGGCCCTGGGAGTCGGAGGCGCGAACGGTGTTGGCCTCAAAGGTAGCTCGACGACTCTCGATAAAATTCTTGTCGATGCCGAGAGACCCGACACTGGGAAGCTGGTCAGGAGTATCCTTGGCCTGGACGGGCAAGACTTGTATAATCTCGCCGGTCTTGAGGTCGCGCTGGACGTAGAAGGAGCCGTATGGTGTTGTATGAAGACCCATTGTGAATGTGGTGGTGGTGGTTAAGACGGAAAAGATGCGGTGGAGATGCCTTAACAAAGTTATAAAGTAACTAGAAGTGCTAAACACTACGTGTTATGATAACTAGGCGATGCCGAGCATAGATAGGTCGTATGATGCAAGTATGCCTATGCTGTGTAATGTTGGACAAGATGACGGCTATGGTGGGAGACGAGAGCAGATGAAAGCTGATAGGAGCTGATGAGGGCAAAAGTGAGACGAGAAATCGAGATGACAAGACAATACGAAACGAAAGGGGTATATAAAGAGAAATGAAATATATAAAGAAAAGCAAACAGGGCGAAGAATAACGACAGTAAAGGAAATAACGCTGATGATAATGAAGATGTGATCGAATGGGATAAAGAAGAACAATGATGATGATTGGATTTTAATAGAAGATGGCGAGAAAGAGAAAGACAAAGAGCCAGAGCTGATGGTAGTTAAGCTTGAATGAGATGGCAAAATAGAAGCAGAAGAATCAAAAAGAGAAGACAAGAAGAAGAGGAAGAGGCAAGGAGAGAGAATATGCAAAAGTAGTCGAGGGGGTAGGATGATGATAGATATATGAATCTGACAGTCAAGACAAGACAAGAGACAAGACGAGAGGACAAGAGCTTCATATATTGCCAAGTGTAGAATGCCTATTTGTAAATGTATAAGAGGGACTATGGCAAAATAATAATAGGCGTGTTATTATTTAAACAAACGAATAAGATTCTAACTTCAAGGTACCTCGCCGTTGATGCTTTCACACCCACCCTGTTGCTGCTTCTTTCTTCTTTCTTCTATCTTCTATATTGTGTTCTTTTTATTCCTTACTTCTTACGTCTTCTTTTCTTTTGCCTTTTTGAGGAGTACGGAGCAGGTGGAGGAGTACGGAGTAGGGGGGGGGTGTAGAGTAAATAGAACTGCAACAGAGGAGAAGGGTACTAAAAGATGGAGCGGACCCAAAAGTCGAGCTCACGTCAACGGGCGTCTACAAGCATGTTTCTGTTTCCTTGTTCTTTTCGGTTTAATCATTTTTATTTTAATAAATACATATTTGGTTTTATGTCAAAGTACTCAATCATCTTTGACCAAATGCGTTAGACTAGGCTTTGCCCCATTTGAACGACAGCTAGGCCGGCCTTTATATGAGAAGGGACTAGATGCTGTTGTAGACGAGTGTGAGAGAAGTACGAAGAAGAAAATAGAGGCTTTTAATTGATTAGATCTGTGTATGGGGTATGGAGTGCACCCAGACAGTGTCAGCAAGAGGACAATGAGGACAATATATATGAAATAAGAGAGGATCAAAGAAAATGAGAGTAACTAAGAGCAACAGAGAGTGGCGCCTCAACACTTATCAGGGGGTTAAAAGACTCAGGGCTTACCAGTTTTGGATTTACACAGGTTGAATAACTCGTGTTATCTTTAATCAAAGGGTAGAGATGGGATGGAGATGGAGATGGGTATTCTTGAGATGTGCAGGCATCAATGTACCGGTAGATGATCAAGTAGATGACCACATAGATGTAGATGTACTTGTCTGAGCTCCTGAGGTTGTCGCTCGAGTCTCAAAGAACGCCGTCGATGATATGTATAGAATGTATGGGATGTAACGGTATCTCTATGGAGTAGTTTTTCATGGTAGAGATGGAAATAAGACAAAAAGGCACACCAAGATAGGAGAGAGCAAGGGTGTAGAAGGTGAGATGTGAGATGTGAGCAGACAAGCAAATAAGGACCAAAGACCAAAGTAGCGCGTCCATATGCAAGCTGTATGCATGCAGAATACATAGTATGCCGGAGCCTATGCAGACATGAGAGGAGACTGAGGCAAATATTAAAATTGAAAAAGCAAAGATCATAGGCAGGAGACAAGAAGAGGAGGGGATGGTACTCTGTAGTACAGAATGCATGCAGCTAACAAGTACCAACTGCCAAATTTATCACTAGCAAGTCTACCGTTGAGGCAGGCGAGACAGACAGGCAGAGGTTTCAGTTGTTGAGTCTCAATCTTCAGGTCAAGTCGGGTTAAGAAGCGTAGTCTTGGTCTTAGTGTCGCATGTCTCACAACACGTCTTGTGGCAAGCCTTTTGTGTGCGTTGATAGGGTCTTTGGAGTATGGAGTCTGAAATCTGGGATGGAATGGAATATGATTTTGTGGAATATTATATATTGTGTGCATATCTTTCTCTTTGGAGAGTAACGGTCTTGCTTCAGCTTACATGGTCGAAATTAGATTTTAGATTTAAGTAGCGATAGATCTCAGAGATCAAAAGATCAAAAGATGGACGTATCCAAAGGGAAGCTGATGATAAAGACAGCTGATGAGACAGAGTGATCATAACCCTGCAGTCAGCACTGCATACCGACATGCATTGGCTTCCCCGGCCTAAAAGAGGGGAAGCAGAGAAGTCGGTGTTATACAATGACTCTTTGCATTAATGAATTGGCCATCAATCTTTGGTAGAGAGTCTATCTCGCTAAAGTGGCTCCGAGACTACGAGGCACTGACACTGAGAAGCAGATGGACAGGCGGAGAAAGGTAGAGTGTAGAGGCTTAAGGATACTTTTTTCAAGATGGTCGTGCAAAGACAACGGCGGGCGGTCATATTGAAGGTCGGCAAGATGCCTATAAGATACGTGACATATATTCTTAGTCTTTGCAATTTGAAAGTCAATAATATTAGCGAATATTACCGAATATTAACATATTATTGAAATTATCGAGGTTGCTTTGAGTGCAAGTGTGGTAGTGTTATGCAAACAGAAGGGATCGACGTCAATGGGGCCGCGATGGCGATGGCGATGGCGATGGCGATGGAGACGGAGAACGTCGTATGCCTAGAATGAGGCAGTGGGGATCAAGGATAGGCGAGAGATGGGAGTGGAAGGAAGACACGGAAAATACGGAAAATACGGTAGAAGAAAGTAGATGCAGGCAGACGCATAGGGTGCAGACAGTATGCAGGGTAGTGTAGTGAAAGGGAGATGTGAATGGCAAGGATGCGAGAGAGGTCTATGGGCGTGTCTGGATCCCGTGTGAGTGGCATCACGTCATTGACTGAATTATGGCCTTGCTTATGGTTTTGATATATGGTCTCGATCTACTGAATTGAGTTCTCGAATTGATCAAGAGCGGGTTTGAATATCCATCACGAACCCCAAAACAGTTCGGAGGGTTTCCCAAGAGGGCAAGTAAAGCATCGTGTTGATCCATACATCTGAAGTAGCAGCGTTCTTTGTGCTGGCGGCGGTTGTATCCCTGGCTTGGTCGTGGTCACGTCGTGGTCGTAGCCGTACCTGGAACCATACAAAGTAGACGTTTCGTTGTTTCATTTCTACGGAGAACAAGGAGAAAATGCGGGCAACGGGGCACTAGACTATAACGTAGAGAAGCTCCTCCATGATGCTACTCAATGGAGTAATAATCAGAAAGGTATGGATTAAAGGATCCAAACTTAAAGAAGTCAAAGACAGTAGAAGGAACACACTTAAAAGGGCCACACAAGAGAACAGCGAGACGCTCACGTTGACCACTCGACATACTCTCAAACAGCCGTTGACAGTGTCACTGCCGCTGAGCTTGCATGTCTTACATGCCCCTATTCAGTTTGCCACCTCGTGTCATTATTTTTCTTTCTTCTTTCTCTCCAGTGCATGTGTGCAAATGGATCCTGTTAGTCTGCAGTCGGTCTCACTGTATCTTCAGTATTCGGACTGGTCCAGTCTCACTCTGCGTCCTAGTCGCCGGGACTGAAGGATTCCATTGCGCTTTATCTTTTTGTATATTATGTATATTATGTGCAATATTTTGTCTTTGTGATTTTTGCCCTTGATTTCCAGTCCATTGAACTGTTCTCCTTATTTCTCTTTCCTCTTCTTCTTCCCACCTTCATATACACCGTCACTGCTTGGCAAACGTCATAGGCCAGTGTAATACGACTGTGATCAGATAGACAAGATAAAGAAAACATAAATATCAAAAGGAGAGAGAGAGAAAAGAAGAGAAAAGATCGAACGCGAGGGAATTGAACCGGTGGGCGATGATGGAAAAAGATAACAAAGAAAATGTGACAGGTGCAGCAGGAATGTGATAGAACATAGAACAGGAATGGTGTCAGGGAGAATAAGTTTAAACGAGTGATAGGCGAGGAAGAGGAGGCCCTGAGTGGTCAGTTTAAGCTGTTAACTTGGCATATTTTATGTTCTATGCTCTTTGTTGTTTGATCATTTATAACCCGTGACACCGTAGCACCGTACAAGATCTTAGATAATCTATCGCCGCATGACGAACGTCGTATTCAAGCGTCGAGTCGAATAGGAATGACTCCGTATGCGCATATCCACGAATCCGCGATGCAGGCGCCTTCTTTTCATCACATTGGTTCTCTGTAAATATAAATATTAATAATTACCTCCGACGGACTATATCGTAGGAAGACTACTGTAGAGACTGCTGTACATCGTAGAAAGGGAGTCGAGACATAACAGTCTGAGGAAGTTGTTGCCCTTGTATGGCTCGTGTCATCTGAGACATGCAGAAGCGCAGGCGATAAAGGAAGAGAATGAAGAAAAATATCACTGGTAGTAAATGGTGGACGAATAAAATGAAGAGAACGAGACGAAGACAAGAAACCAACCCCACCAGAGGGCCAGAAACTCTCCGAAGAAAGTGAGAGAATGTATAATTATTATTGAATACGCTTTGTAATCGCCCAAGGCAGTGTATCTTTATGGTTTTGGACAGTAAAAACCTCTAATGGTAGAGGGGGGGGAATCTGTCCCGCTGCGGTCTCTCTGGGCGGTGGCTGCGGTGTTGCTGGGTGTGATAATGTTAACATGCGTGGGCTGCGAGCCCATTGAGAGAATGTATTTTAAATGCATTACGGCAAGAGAACCATGAGTAAGCTGTGCCACGAGACAGAAACGAGACAAGATGAGGCACTAATGGTTATTTGATTTACGATTGCCCCCAAAAAGAAGATAAAATTGACACTGCGTGTCTGTATGCCTTTTAGGTTCAGCCTTTCCTGAAAACAACCCTAGTCGGGTTATCCCTGCCTTCGAGTACCATTGTTGGTGTCGACTTAACAGCAAGGGGGTAGGCCAAAGACCAGACGGGCTCGGGTTGAAGTAGCTTGTAGTAGCTTGAAGCAAAAGCAAGCGAAAAGAAAAAAAAGAAAACCGCGGCACGAGCAAGTGAAGACAGACAGGAAAGAGAAGCAAGGAACGGGATAACGAGGGCACGAGAGGAGATGAGTGGACTCGAGGGAAGACCCATAGCAAAGAGTAAATCTGAAATATGAGCTGCACGATGAGCTGGCCAACCTGTCTAGAGACTAGGACGAGGTGCATTTAGATGTTGCATTTAAGTGTAGGTATCTGGTCCTTTTTCATAAGTATTTTTATTATAGAAGAACATTGCGGGAGAACACCAAGCTTGCGTTTGTGCAGAGTAACGTACAATTTCAAGAACTAGTAAGTTCTCCAGTCCAGTCAATCTACAATGCATAGCGCTGGGGAGAATGGAGCATGAAGAGATGGAGTCATGGAGTCATAAAGAGATGGAATCATGGAGAGATGGAGACAGGGTCGTGGAGACAAGAGTCATGAAGTCTGTGTATTATTTGGTCAATGCGCTTCGCTCAGCTTATTTTTATATCAATTTTTCTTTTGAATCATTACAAAATATTTGAATGCTATAAGTTGACGTATCATATGGATGTATATGAATTTTACGCTTGTGAGTAGTGAATTATGGGTAGCTGAAAACTCTGTAACAAAACGAAGAACAAAAAGAGAAAAAGATGATAGGAGTCTGCAAAGCACGGAATGAGTGATGACGAAAGAATGTGATGGAACATAGCTCGGTTAACAAGCATCATGTGCACAACAGTCTCTGCAAATGTAAGATATAAAGTGAGATATAAATTACAGCTCTGCAGAGTACAAGTGCATCGGAGAATGTAACCTAGAATGGAGATGTGTTGGAGCGAGCAGGTTGAATGGCTGCACTACTTCGTAGTAAAAGTCAAGGGTTGCAGAATATGAGCAACTTCAAAAATCTCAAAGCGAGCTGAAAGGTCTACAGCGGCGGTGGCAGGGTAAAGTATCAAGAGGTAATGGTAGATCGAGTACAAACAACAGAGACACGTTGAGGATTACGGAGCAGAGCAATATCAAAAGGACAAGAGGACAAAAGGGCAAGAGGGCAAAAGGACTCAACGGCTGTGATAATCAAAAGTACAATGCAGAAGAGTAACGAGTGAGAAGTAAGAGTAAAAAGTAAAGAGTAAATCAAGATGGAACAAACACGGACAGACAGGCAGACAGACAGACATGTTGATACCAAATAGAGCAAAGAAAAATGGCTGTGCACGTACAATACAACCTCGATCTATTTAACCATCTCCGCTAGGCTGTGCCGAACTATACCTGCCCGGAGTATTGTGCCGTGCCGTGTCAACCGGTCTCTTCCGTCACGAGCCGGTATATGGCGTCCCCTCTACTTGCATCTAGATGATATCTTGTTGGAGAAGATGCGTGATTAGTTGCAATATACGATAAATATTTACATCGACAACATCTATGATGTCCACGATGTCCACGACATTGCAAAATGTAATGCTCAAGATCTACAGGGCCGTTGTTTAAGGAGCCATCCCCCAAGTTTGCCAGATTAAACCGGAGCGGGCTAATAGTAGTCGCGATTCGCGCAGGGACAGGCCAATGGCGAGGGCTTGCGAGGAAACAGATTGTAGAGACGAATTGGAGAGGGGGTACTGAGTAAGAGGCAGAGTGTGTGCTGTGTGAAAAGATGGTGTGGGAGAGGGACAGATGTAAGAGGGTAACGAATCGGAAGGCGGTCCTGTGGCCCAGGAAAGCAAAACAAACACGACAGGGATTCCCTGCCTCGACGCTTAATACTTCCTTGGAAGATTACAAGGGCTGCAGGAAAAGCAGTATCACTGCGGACTAGAAGCATTAGAACGGCGATGAGTATCATATAATGCAGCGTATTTCTTTGCCCGACGTCCTTTTGTACCGGAGGCTGATTGAGTTAGCTGGCTTCAATAGGTGCTTTATTTTTTGGTTTCATCATAGTCATACCACTCTGCAGCTTTACAGTTTTCCGGGTCCGCAGCTCTACAGCTCTACAGCTCTAAATATTCAACCGTCTACAGTCTACATCGCCTAGTTATACATCTAAATGCACTCCCCAAGGTAAAGCCATCCTTGCCGGATCGGCAGCTAGAAACAAAACTACAAACGCCGCAAGCATAGATATTATAGTCGGTAAGGGTGTATCTTATCTCAAATCTCTGCTCCATAGGTACTCTGTACGTTGCATGATGTTCCACCAGTACATCTCGATCTAGCTCGTTAATCTCTTGTCTCGTGGAGGCTATTATTCTATTTGGAGACGGTGAGACAGGTGGTCTCTTGTAAAATAAAATAAAATACAAGATGCACTAACGACCTCAAGATGAGGTGGAGAAGAAGAAGGGGCTGGGGGCAGCGAATGCAGCAAAAGCAGTCAAGGCAGTGAAGATTGTCAGACAAGAGTAGAGAAACCAAAGCAATTAACGGTCAAGACAGTCAGGACAAAACACCGGCCAATGTTGGTGTACTTCCATGTGCTCGTATGATTTCCTATGGAGATGTGCGCTGCTTGGCTGCCCGACATGAACATGGAACACCCGGAGCGGGCATTTCCAAGAAGCGGCAGTTTTCTATTTAGTTATTTGGGCAGCACACCACACTGCAATACACTGGTGCTCTACTAGTTAGGCGGACGAACGGTCGCCGCAATGTCCGAGGGCTCGGAGTATTATATTGCTCCTATAATAGAGGCTATTCGATGTGTCTATACTACGTCGTAAACGTTAAATGTTTGATGAGATCCGTTATTATACAGATAGGTGGTCCTGCGGAAGCGACGGAGAATCACACTCTGTAGAATAAGAATAACGAGAGTAGAGAAAGAGGAGAGATATGGTAGATACTAGTAAAGACCGAGTAAGGAGAGTAGATTGTGAAGAAAGAAGAGGGACAGCAAAGATAATCATAAAAAGAGAGAATAATGACAAAGGGGATGCACTGCATAATACGGCGGACGGGACACGGAGTCTTGGTGAGGTACTCCGTAGGCAATACTTTGTAGACTGCAGAAGAAAGGAGGATAGAGGTTAGGGGGTGAAAAGAGAGAGAAAGAAGATATCGGGCAAAATACAACGTGGTAAGTCTTGTATATGGATTAAACAGACAACTGCAGCGAATAGAATAGAGCAGAACAAGACAAGAACAAGACATAAGGGTTCACGAGAAACAAACAGACAGAATGATAGGAACACATGATTGAATAAGATATAATATAAATCTAAGTACAAATATAAAAAGGTGACACAAAGCTGTAGGCTTCTCAAAGAGGAAAACGGGCAGGGAAAGGGTAAGAAGAAACAGAGAAGATGAAGAAAGGGGTTGGCAGAAATGGAAATAGAGAGGGCGCGTATATTCGAAAAGGCAGAGAGAGGTAGGTGATCATCAATATAGGGAGAGGAAAGACGTGCTGGAAAAGTGCGTTCTGTGAAGCATGTGGCCGCGTTCAGGGGGGCCGACGACTGAAGAGCTACTGACGAAACATTAGTAAATATAGTAAATATAGTAAATATAGTAAATATAATAAACAAGAAATAATGATGTACGGTTAAACATGTCAGATCTTGTCAATTATCATGTTGTAATTATTTAGAGTTATCTTGACCATTTCCACCGTTTTGGGTATGTTGATCTCAGCGCTGTGATTTTCTTTGATCTGCATTCCTTTGATGTTGCGTGTGTGTGTGTGTGTGCTTCTGCTTCTTGCTTTCACTTTGCTTTGATTATCTCGCTTATGAAACCCGTTTTAGCACCCCCATTATCCAGTATCGACGGCCTTGTGGTGCAGTCTTGTCGTCGACAAGAATTTATTGTCCTATTGTCCGATCGTCCTATTGTTCCGTCTGTCATATTTCTTAATCACAATTTTGCAGTCTAGTCTCAGTACTTTTTTCACCGGTTCAGCTGTGACAGAATTGTGACAGAAGTGTGGCCGAAGTGACAGTTGTGACAAGCTGTTGTTCCTTTGACTTTGACCCTTGTGAAGGAAACCCTAAGCTTTCCGCTTTCCGCCCCCCCCTCCCCCTTTCCACAAGTGCTGCTACACCAGGAGAATACGACATCGCATACGACATATCTTACAAACGCCAACCGGTGAGCAGCCAGAGCGTAGGATATGATAGGAGCTCCGTAGGACCTGGGATCACTGGAGATTGGCTACCCTGGTCTCGCCATCGTGTAATTGGTCTACGAGTCGACGTCTCCTTACTATTAGATGGTAATTACAAGCAAGTAATACAGAATACACTCGTAGTGTTCGTGGCCCATAATAGATACAAGAGACCAGACCCTCAAAGACCCTAGATTGGACCCTACATCTACAAGCTACAGGTAAGCCAGACTAGAGTGAGACTAGAGAGTAACCCTCGAACCATATCGGTACAGAACAGACAAAAATGTAGAAACCCACACCTAGGATTTTACATTAACCGCAGCAAGACTGCAACAAAAGAACTCAACTACGAAGTATTCTAAATGGACCTGCTTCCCCGGTTTAGAAGGTCGACCGCCGCACTACCAAGACGAGTGTAAAAAGCAGCAGCAAAGGAGAGTACTTGTATATTTCCGGATTAGATACAATGGTGGGCTCAATTCATGTCTATTTTCTGTTCTAACGTGTCAATAAATTATGAATAAAATGAATTAATCAACTTTAAGAGGGTTTACGAAACAGGTAATAACAGATCAAAAGCAGCAACTGCTTAATACTAGTAGTTGGTACATAGCTGCTTATATAATATGGTTTATAGTGTGAAGAAAAATATAATAAATCGGCAACAAAATTGTACTCTATTAGAGGGCTTGACGAAGAAGAAACGAAGAGGCGAATAGAACATTAGCCAATCACCAAAACAGGCAAAACAGATTCAAAAAGGAAATTGTGTAGAGGATCAACAATTTATTGAATGAAGGGCGTAAACCAAAACCATAAAAAGAAGGGAACATAAAAGCAAAGAAACAAAACAAAACAAAAAGGAAAAATAGAAATAGAAATAAAAGTTAAAGATAAAAATTGAAGAGCGAAATAATAGTACTTTGTAATAATCAAAACCCAAAGTCTTAGCTGAGCTCGCTCGATACGACGGCAGGCGAGAACCCAGTCTCGTCTCATCTCACACATTGCATCCATCCCCTCTCGCGTCGCTAAGCTAACCATGCAGCTATGGTGCACTCTCTTCGCTGTCACCGTGAGCTGAAATTGGACGTTTTTTTGTTGCATTCTTGAATTTCTTGGGGTTTTTTTTTTTTAGATTGCTGGTTCATCTTCTTCCCATGCGTTTACTTGAACCCAACCCTTCTAGCCTCCACCAGTGAACGTGCCGCTTCCCGCCCGCCCTTCCGCCAACAAAGACATTGTTGGATGTTATCACTCTGTTTGCAATGAACTTCGTATCGTGTCGATAACTTGCTAGTTATAGGCTTGTTATTTCCGTGGTATTTACCAAGTGATAAGCTTACCGGATAAATAAATATAGGACATCGAAAGCCTCGCGAGGGAAGTGGCAACTATGGTAAGCCTTGTTGAGTTTAGACGTCTTTCTGCTTTCTTTAGGTACTTCTGTTATAATCTCTTATTCCTCCTAATGCAATGCATTCTTCCTTGGTTTGAAAGCGCCACCCGGAAGCAGGCATCCAGTTTTTAGTTCTACCTGTAAAACCATTAAGGAATAAAGGATGAAGAAAAAAGGTTGAAGAAACCTGCAAAAAAGAAAGTTATTAAAGAAGATATATGGAGTCAACTGACGATAAGACGGAAGCAAAGAATCCATCTCTTTATCACATCTCATAATTCTATCCCATCATTCACCGTCATTTCAGCTGGTCTTGTATATTAGGATGGTCGTGCGCAGGCATACACGTCATCTATTCATACATTGACAGGCTAACCCTGGATCGCAAGTATATTTACATGCCGGCATCGATCGATTGACTATCCAAAGTGCTTTATGTTTTCGTCTTTGTCTTCTTCTTTTCTGCCCTCTTATCAGGTTGCAGTCTCTCTGTCTGCTGTATGTCGTCTGCAAGTTGTCTTTACAAATGCGCTGCATTGCAGAGCAGACTAGCTTTGGGCCCGTCTGATGATCTATCAGGTTTCTGGGGTTTTTTCCTTTACACCTTTCTTCTCCTGCTCCTTTTCTTTATGTGTTTAAGTTTTAAATTTCTACGTTTCTACGATTCTACTTTTTTATGTTCTATATTGGATATGTACGTCTACTCACTACCCAGCCGTTGTACTTTTCAACTTGTTATATTTCTGCAGATTATTCCAGCGACTTGAGCACATACTTCGTGTATCTTGTCATCTTGAATTTTGGGGGTTTAATTAGAAATTATGTTTCATATTTCATATTATATATATTTATACCTTTTAAAGTCTGGGCATCACGAGTCTAGCTCAAGATTCATCTGGTGTTGTACCCCGTACGGTTGCCAAGAGACAATTAGACAGTGACAACACCTCGTTATCCGCCAATCATTACTCCTCCCTTATCTTGGCAAAAAGGCTGTACAATGGACAAACTGTTTGGTATCATCACCAAAATCTGACCTGTTTATTTGTTTGGATGCCGCATTGTCTCTCCCACGTCTGTATTTAACTCGTCTCTTGCAAATGCTGACGCTTTTCTCCGAAGACTGTACTTTTGTGTCAAATCCTGGCAGTCATGGGCTCAGCTTGTCTGCATCGTGTATATAAAGTCCTGCATCCTGCATCTAAATAGTACAGAAGTTATTGAGATCGTACGGTTTCTGGTCTGTTGGTCTTGTCGACGCGGTCCAGGCCGAGTAAAAGGCCTGTCATATGCGTTTTGTCGGTGTAGACGTCTGGGGTCCAAGATAGTCTAGCAGAGTCTAAAAAGGTCAAAAAAGAGTCAAATATGGGACAGTACTTTTGTTGAATTAACCGTCCCATATCTTGCAAAACTAAAGAAAGGATGGCGGCCCGGAAGTAACGGGCCACTCTGGCGTAACTCTCCTCTTGTAAATGTCATGCTTGCAGTGCTAGCATGTGTCCTGCCAATACGTCAAGATGCTACCAGAATACCAGACGGCAGAAGAGGCTCACCGAAAAAGAGGATACTGCCAACAATGCAATGCCCACCCGACCAAATACTGTCGATAGCCAAGATGACCTGTCGACTCCAGGGTCTTTGCTGTGCATTCACTGTCGATTCTTGCCAGTATTAGTCCCCGACTAAGTACATCTGAAACGCGGAAGGAATCCCTTACCGGTAATCCTACTTGCAATCCTCTCTCCTGGGCCTGTTAAAAAATGGAAACAAACATCGATGTTAGTCTAAGTAGACTGGAAGCTTGGACTCGTTCAAACCGACGACAGGGTCAAGTCAAGCTATCGAGCTATCCAGATAACCAACAAGTCGAACAAGTTGGACGAGTTGACCAAATTGAACAATGTGAACTGCCGAGATATCTTGCAATGCCACAGATGTAGAGATGTAAACTGCCGGCCGTCAAGTTGCATCCGTACCCATTTTCTATTCTCCGTTGCCATTAATATTAAATTTAATATTAGCATCAGCAATAGCATTATCAATAATGCAACCACAAAGCCTGATCTAGCCGTGCCCATCTGCTTTATTAAAACCTTAAAACCAACCACGATGCCTGCATGGTTGACTATTAATCACTTTTAATCATACAGGATAGATAATGATTGTATGTGGCTTTCTTAAAGAGCCTGCTGGCTCGGGGTTGCTCCCCATTTGTCCAACTAACTGGGGTGCACCTATTCGGGATTTACTTGATTACGTCTAGTCTCGTCCTTTGTATGATAATCCGGAGTAATCAAGTATAAGAGATTAGATACTAGAGATCAGAGGTCAGAGATCAGAAGCAAATACGGAAAGCGAGGCAGGCCGAAATGAATGAAATACACCAAAAGATCCAGATGAGTCCAGATCCAATCCACTTTGTTTGCGATGGAGAGGACGGCAGTGCTCTCCACTGCACTCGCCGATTTCGAGCTCTTGTGATTCGTCTCCCAGATGATTACATGCTGTCTGCAACTACGGAGATTTATATTTTACACAGCTTTAATCTGGGTTGTACTTAGTACTTGCATACTACATTAACCTTAACTTACAAAGAAAATGTTAGTTATGTCGAGCTTGGGGTGCTTTGATTATATGACAAGTTACCAAATTGTTCCGAGTTTCTTTGAGTTGTAGACCTCAGATTCTTTGGGTCGTTTGACTATTTCTGTCTCACCTCAACTGACGTGTTTGCTACGGCATTGCCCAATCAATTTACAGCCTTGTGGTATCGGCGATTGTCTCATCTTTGAGCCAATACCTCATGAGCTATATTTCTTCGTATTCGCCTCCATCGCCATCCTGGGCAACACCACCTTGATCATCTTGGATAACCTCATCTCCAGCACCATCATATTTAACACGTCTGGCGTCAGTGTCCAAGACTCGAGAGACTCGGAATAATAGTCGTCTTTACTTCGGCAGTGGTGTATGCATATCTATACATTGTTACACACTGAACAGCTCGTGGTCGGGGCATCCGCGCAAAACTAACCACTTTTGTCTGAATGTTTCCCAATTACTTCTCCATTTTTGTGCATATTCTATATTTTCCTTGTCCCATTCTCTTATTCCTTCTTCTTTTCTTCTTCTATTCGTCTGTTCTTTTATTCCATCATGTTCTCTAATCTGAAGAGTGTCCATACGGAATCCAGTATTTGTGGTCTCAGCACACCGCGTTTTGCATTCACCGACCCTTATTCTCATCATGAGAGTCTCGCATGGCCTCGATATACGGCACACTGCACCCAAGTGGTATGTAACAAAGATGTTCAAAAGACCTCCCTCAAGGAGCATATTCCAAATAACAACTGTCAACTCATCTACCAACAGCTTGTCCCTGGCTACAGCACTTCTCCACTCTCGGCCCGTGGGAAAGTCACTCTAGTTGTCGTTGGCGTGTTGTAGTTGGTACTTTTGAGTAACACCTCTCAAAATACGATAACACTAGCAAGAGGGGTCGTATTGCCAATCCTCTCTCGTAGCATTCGATGCCGGCTTCCTCACGATCTTTCCTGGTCAATCTTCTCAGCAAGGGCCACCTTCCCTGTTGATAGCTGCAGCCACCCCTATTTTACCTTTTTTAGCCTGTGATTCACATTTAGGAAACTCTTTTGATCGTGCTCCAGCCTGCAGGGCTTCGACTTGTTTAAGCAACGATCCTCGCTTCTGGATCTGCTGCCACCCTCTTCTTTTTGATTCTCTGTTGATTATCAGTGTACTCTCTCTCAGCTTGTTTCCTTGCTATTCCCATGCCACGAGCCTGTAAACTTTTGACTACGGGACAGACTAGATAGAATAGACAGAATAGACAGAATAGACAGACTACCGCTAAAATATAAGACATCATCACCGCCAACCTAAGAGTTTTGGGAAGTCAGTCCGTACCTCGACGGGCGACTTGCACAGGCTTGCACAGACTTGCACATATAAAACCAATTAATAAGCACCGCAAATCATCTCCATCACCACGATCGTCGCTTCTTACAAATACTCAATATATATTAAGTTTATCCTTTGATTTTAGTTTCCTCTCTACACTCCCTAAAGTCTTTGATGGACCCCTCCCTCACATCCTCCTCACATCCTCCGCACAATCAGCACACTTCCAAGCTTTTTGTCAACGTGTACGACTATCCTGCTTTTCTTGGCGTAGATAAACTGATTTTGAGACACACCAAAAACAGCAAAAAGCAGTATTCAAGTCAAAGACTGCTCAGACTGGAAATGAAGAATAGAAGAATAGAAGAAATGAAGAAAAAGCCATTAGACACGGCTGTTTTGGGTCATATTGTCGGACACGTCGGCCGCCCCGTCCCCTTCTCTTTTTTATTGTATACTTTAGAGTTTTTTTATTGAGTAGTACCACATACGCAATAGATCATCGCCATTGATGAAATTCTCCTTGTCCGTAGATTTCCTCGTTGCAATAAGGTTCTGATGACAAAGTCTTCCATCCATCTCCATCTTGTAGAAGCTCTTGTATATATACTTGCACATACATGTGATATACTCACAAGATGGTCAATCCTCTGCAGTTTGATAAACCTCCATCCCTTAGACCGCCAAAATGTTCAAACCCCTGCGAAGATCAGCAAAATACGAGAAGATGCACAATCACACGTGCTGCTTCCTAATCCTGTGTCATCTTGTATCTTCTTCGTCCTCTTCTCGAACGGTGCTACTACATTGACCAGCCAGTCGCATCCTCCCTTTTTGCTCATCTCATTCTTGTTCTTATTTTTTTGACAGGTCATCAGCACTAGTCCACCGCTCTCGGTAGCTACTGTCATGGAAATCACCACAGCAATCTGCGTTGCCGATGCCCGGTAGTGTAGTTACAGTATAATCCCGTACTCATTTGTACTCTGTACCCGTACACTTATATCTGGCTGTCCATATGTCTACTTGTATGCAGCAGTCCTAAAACGGGTAGCCATCTTCTTGACCCCATATGTGATTGCAAGTTCGAACTTGTATCGCGCTGTTGGATACGCATGGATCGGTATCAAACTTGTAAATATGCATGTATATGCTGCAATCGCATCGATCACATTGATCACATTGATTACATTGAATGACATTAATCGTACTAGTTACATTAATCACTTTAACCACATAATGGGTATTGCAACTTGCGGTCTGGTATCAATATCCCTTGTACTGATTTGCACTACTTTATTTTTATTTTTATATCTGCATGGTAGTACCAAGTACATGTCGGCAATATTCAGGGACACGCAAGCTTGCACAGAGCCCCCTTTCATTGATCGGGTCCCGGAAAAATATTCCTTTGTGACATAATGTCTCCGAGTCTCCAGAACGGAAGTGATGGTCGTGCCAAACACCATGCAGCAGAAACGTGCGTCGTCAAAAACACGATGTGCCAAGATGTGGCCCCTTTGTCCGCGTGTCAAGCACTTGTACTGAGTACTGCCGGACAATCAACTCAGACTCTCAGCTCACACAATCAGACATCAAACGAGACTGCAATCAATTCGAGCTAAACATTGGCGTTTCATATGCAGTCATGACAGCACTTGTTATCAATGCCAGCAAGTGATCATCATGGTCCCTTAACTAGCTGGATAGCGATCAACTCAAGCAAAGAGCGGTCCGAGTCCAACGCCCGACATCTGGCAGTTTGACAGTAACAGCCAACAGACAGCCCGTAGGAGCGAAGCGAATGGCAAAAGAACCAATAGCAACAGCTAGTCACCAATGCTCTAGCAAGGGTCACCAACACTTTGCAGCTAAGCAAGATTTATATGTGATAAATGAACAACACGCCCACCCATCTCGATTTCTCGCAGAGTGCTGTGGGGAGGAGAGGGGAGGGGAGGGGGAGGGGTGGCATTTTATGCTTGGCTTTAAGGCTAGCTAACGTCGTAAATATGGCTGATAAATCCAGCACCGAGATAACATGTTTTTGTGCAGAGTAATACTTGGGGCAGATATCAAGATAGTCGATAGTCAGCCTTGTCCTTGAGAGCCACCTTCTCAAACAGTGTTAGTGATCGCTCACCGCTTACCCCGTAAGGGCTCGGGCAGTGTGAAAAGATGGACTGACAAGACTCTGGCACACTGAATAGCCTACCAAATGGGAAATGGCGAAAGTAGTCATTAGTCTTGGGTCGCAAGACATGAGCAGAGAATAGCATCTCGCGTAAGCAACAGGACAAATAAAAAATAATGCTCAAGGAACTCGGTATGATATATCCTTGCACGGACCTTGATAATCGGGGCAGATAGCTTGCCCGCTGATCGACAGCCCGAGGTTGTGTGGTCGTATTTGTACGGAGTGGTGTACTAGCATGTCGTAGTCTCCATACGTGATCCGTTTATGCCGTACAAGTAGGTCTAAGGCGTATGTCCGGTCTATTGCCAAGCAAAGCCGTCAGTATTTCGGATCTCAGGACCCGCATCGCAGTCTCAGACTCTCAAGACTCTTAGGCTCTTGGAATCTTGGAATCTTCGAACTTCGGAGTCCTATGCAACGCCAGTGTTAGTATCTCATCCCCACACAGGCTTGCTCTTGATCATCCACTAGGAAGCAACCATCCCCCAGGCAATGCGGCTGAATTGCTTGGATGTGCAGTTTCTCTAGCCATTCCCGAGATTGTTGTTTACTTTGACAGTTCAAAGACGAGTAAGATGGGCAGGATGACTGTGCATTGGCATCAGCACGAAATCACGGCCCTGTCCTCATCCGGGCATACAAAGAACAGGTGGCACGGCTGCATTTCGTTGTTCCTAGATTCCTGCGTGCATGCCGGGGAGGAGCTCCAGAGCTGCCAGTCGCAACTCACATCCCGCGAATTCGATGTGCTCATGCTAAAGCACTACTCTGTAAATAGACGGGGAGTGCTATGGCCTTGTACGGTCAGTAGCCCATTACCCGCAATAAAAGCAGATCGCGATGCCCCAGTTGTGTCCGCATACGGAATACTCCGAGTATAACAAGCTGAGCATCTCCTCACTTGTCAACCCGGAGCATGTCGTCTGCAGTGATCATGGTGTGGTGGGTCTTGTGTTCACCGTTGAGAGGGCAGTACTCGTACAAGAGAGAAGTGCACCGAACATGGTGGCCGGAGTTCGATATTAAAGAAGTTCCAGTAGGCGAGGGTGGGGGTCGGTATTCGTTCAGGCTTCCTGCAATTCCCATCTTGTAGGTGTTTCGATTTCTGAATCCCGTTGCCGAAAGCCGGCTGAGAAACAATAGAGTGGCGGCTTCTGGTTTTGTGTCTCTTCTTGACTTCCTGATTCGTAGTCGACTTTCGTTCTTCTTTTAAGATGTTGATAAATGTCTTGAAGGTTCCGCCCGTTTCCACATCGCCAGCCAGCCGGTGTCCATTGAATCATTCATCGTCAAAGAGACAGAAAACGGGAAGATGCCTTTAATGGCCAGGCCAAGCTACATTCAGCTGACGAGCAGTGGAGCAAAACCCCATGCCACGGACCGGCATGTCATTGATTGCTAAGAGGTAAGGGGCTTGGTTTTCTGACACTCAAGGATAGGAGCTATAATATCTCGTCTCTAGCCAGTGCTGATTAGTTCAGTGCGTTTCAGCTGGGTGTCAGTAGAATTGGGGTTTTATCATGACTAAGTGCTCTGGTCTAGCAAGTTTTCAACCTAGTCGTCAACAGGCAATAAAGGCATTAGAAGCAAGTTCTGGCTCGGCCAATTTCATACTTATGGTCGCTTGACCGGCCTCTTGTAAGCACACGAACCCGAGGCAATGGAAACCATATCCGAGCTTTTTGCAGCCAGGCAGCACTGCAGGCCGGTGTTTCCCGCCGCTGGTACTGCTGCCAGAGGGTGAAAGCTTCCAACTGAATGAAGATGGCCCGGAAAGCAATGCATGCAAGTATAATAAGAACTTGCAACTTCCTGCTAACAGATTCTCCTCCAATAGGGCACACATAAGTGGTATGCAGCGCACGCATGCCTGGCTTCAAGCAGTGCGTATATCCATATGCACGCCGCGTTGTCCCGTCACCACAATGTCGGGTAGCAAGCTGTTGCCACCGCTGATATTTTTTTTGATATTTCCCAATTTGCCTTGATTTTTTTCAAATGCATCTTCAGCCACCATTTAATGGCTTCAGCTTCCTATGCCAGGCCGGCCGCCTCTTTTCGGCATTCACTCCACAACGGAGATGGCACTAGATCAGGACGGCGACACAACACCACGTCGATTTTGGTGTGATGGGGCCCGGCTTTCTAGCAAAAGCCTCCTACTGCTGACTATTGTGCAGTGGACGTAAGGGGACAGGCGCATTGAGAGTTTGGTCGGCGAGGACCATAAAAAGTAACAGGGGTATGAATGTGAAGAAGATGGAAGCAGGCGTTATATGACTAAAACTGGCAGTGAGGCATGCAAAGTGCAAAGAGGGAGAAGCGAGAAAACAGCCATACACATTAAAAAGAAGACATAACCAAGGCAGTGCTCCTGCAAGTGAGGGCAGATCGGCGAAAACGGGCAAGATTAAAACTCCGTACGTACAGAACAAGGGGGTTCAGCCGAACATGGAACGGGAGGCGGATGGAAAAAGCGAAACAAAAAGTGTAGATATTGAGCTTTGTCTGGCATGGCGTGGCCTTCTCGACGGGCGGATTCCTCTTCTGGATCTTCTAGGTCTTCTGGGTCTTCCTCTGTCGGTATCCAAATCCATATCACCTTGAGAAAGAGTATGGAATACGGCATGGTAATTGCCTAGGTTTGCATGCGTCCTCGGTTCTGGTGCTCTTGTCCTTTTTCGTCTTTGTGTCTCGCCCAGTGTATGATTCTCCAGCAGTCCCACAGGAACCAAGATCGAGGTAATCGGTGAAGATATGCATGGCATAATAAAGTAGGAGATAATATCTCGTGTATGATAGCTGTCGGGGAAGAGGCCATAGAAGGAAATGATGGTCACCAAGAAAGGGAGAGATGGGGGTGTTGGAAGAGCAGAAAAGTAGAAAAGCAGAAAATCGGCAGCTGCACTTATAGACTAGAAGTGGCAGATGCACGTGGTATTTGTAGATGGCGGCATGGCAATACCAGCATTGTTTATGCTGTCCTAGACAGGAGTCAAACTTCATAGACTCTGGCGAAGCCGCAGGTGGAAGGTAAAAGGTAATAGGTGGATAATAGAGCTTACGGTATTCTTAAGTGAATCGAACGATGCCAGCCAAACAAGAAGGTGACTACCCAGGCTCCAAGACCATCTGGTTCGATATCAAAATGCCCTAAAAGGAAGGGGCGGCGGTGAGAGTCTCCTCTGTGAAGAAAGCACGACCGGAGCTTTCTGGCCGGCGTGTGGGACTGGCCGAAGCCAGAGAAGAGCAGAGACTATCATCGCGTGTCAGTCAGTAAAGCGCTGAATTCAGGGACCACAATCGTGACTATTGCGACTGCGTCGTAATGCAAATAGCTCGGCGCACCGACAAAGGCAGGGACTAAGGCCAGACCCTCTGAGGCACATTTGTTGATGTGTAATAATGTCGGCCGAGAGCTCGGTTGGACTGAATGACGGACTAAATAACGAAATATCACAAATATTAGACAAGATACTAGAGTTTTCATGTGATGATAGGCGAGTGTCTCAAAATGTAAGAGCGACCCACGACTATGTCCACTAAATTGCTCGCCAATCTGAGGAAAAAGCACAGCTGCAGCGAAAGCGAGGGAGCGGAAAGTGAAAAACTTGGTTGGCATGGAGCCAGCGAAAGGTGCTGAATGACAGGATTCGTCATGGCATTTGCTAATCGGATTTGAGCAAAAATGCCGTGTTGATTTGCGGTCCAGTTTGGAGTGCGTGAGTCCATATGTCGAGGCAGAAATATTTCAAAGGTCAGAAAGGGTCAGAAAGATCAGATTGAAATCCCATGCTGGTGGTTTGACTTCTGACTAAGCTCAACACGTTGGCCGTCACGTACCCGTTTAGGAAGGGGCGTTGGCCGGCGGCTTGCATGCTCACTCAGACGAGATCAACAGGCGACGCAAGCTGTCTCGAAGAATTCAAGGGCACTGCCAATAGCAGCAGGGTTTTGGAATCACGCGAGCCCAAATTGAAGAAGACGAACAGCGCATTGCACACTATTATTGCGTGGTCGACGATAGCGGCATTTTCCGTTTCTCTATATTTAGACCGTGTAGTAACGTGTGGTGACAAATACGCGACACCAAAATACACCAAAATACCACTTTTGCAGTGTTAGCGGGCAATTAGTAATCCCAGCGCTGTTTTGAATTGGCCCGAGTGCTAGCCAAGAGCAAGCAGCCGAGGCATGAGACAATGCGACGGTGTCGTCATAGGCTGGTACCACTGTGAAACAGGCCTGTAGTAAGCCCATTTCGCATTGTCAGGCCTGTTACAATCAGATTTTCGGGGGGGCGATGATTAATGCCCACCAGCTTCAAGAGAGCTCGATTGCCCGACTAGTCGGCTTTCCCGGAGTCGGACAACGGGTTTACCATGATTCCAAATTGCATACATCGCCAGTACGCTCCGAGTCTATGGAAAAACTCTCTTAAAGCGAACTTGAACATCGTCGCCAGAACTCCAGGCCATAGAAATACAGCTCAACCCCTCGTCATCTACCAAAACGTTTCACAATCCTCCACCACAACATCGTTGGCCTTCAGTCGCGCTTTGAACACATCTACATCTCCGCGAGACAAGCAACCAACAAGACAGCCTTTGAATCGCAGTGTTCTAACCTACACGGCCGCCTTCTCAGCCGCAGTCATCATATTTTCCGCCTCACAGCAAACACGCGCCATGTCGAACAAGCTCATCCCCGCCAACCCGGCTGACGTCATGGTCATCCGGGACATCACTCCCAATGTGACAACTCTGTCGGTGCCTTTTGCACGCTACGGCCTTTTTGAGGTCGGCGGTCGCTGCACAGTCGGTGAGTTATGGATGCAAGCTTGATGTCTTGATGTCTTCATGTCTTACGGTCCAGTGACTAACCCGGCAGTCCGCATGTCCAATGGCGGCGTTGTGCTCTTCTCGCCCGTTGCATACACTCCCGAAGCCGCTGCCGTCGTGGCCCGCTTGGGCGGCGACAAGGGCGTCAGATACATTGTGGCACCCGATATTGAGCACCACATCTTCATTTCCGAATGGGCCAAGGCATTCCCCGATGCCCGTATCGTCGGCCCCCAGGGCCTGCCCGAGAAGCGCGCCGAGACCAAGGGCACTGACCCCAAGATCAACCCCGACGACCACTTTTTTGCCGTGCTGGCCGACAAGCGCCCTCAGCCGCCCAGCAGCCCCCAGTCAATTGCGCCCGACTTTGACGCCGACTTTGGCCTCGTGTACTTTGATGTGCACCCGAACAAGGAGATTGTGCTCTTCTACCGCCCGGACAAGGTGCTGATCCAGGCTGACCTGATGTTCAACCTGCCGTGCGTCGAGCAGTACGCGCGCGTCGATGCGTCCACACGCACTGGCGCTCCTGGCCACGCCAACTTCCTCAATCGCTTCTTCCAGTCATTCATGAAGACCGCGGGCGACCTTACATGGGCCCGGCGCTTCCAGTGGTATGTGGCCAGCAAGGCCGACCGCTCTCGGTTCGACGAGGCAATTCATGTTGTCGACAGCTGGCCCTTTGACATCATCATCCCGTGCCACGGTGAGACGACTGAGCGCGACGCCAAGGCGGTCTTCCGCAATGTCTTCCAGTGGCATCTAGAGGGCAAAAAGGCCTAGTTTCGTTGTCCGTGGTGATGATGCCGTTTTCGTGTCAGTTATTGTAATTGTGTATTATACCAGAGTAGTTGTGTGCATTTATTTGTCGTGTTTTTCAGTACAACAAGTTCCATATGAGCGGGAGACAGATAGAAAACTTGCATGATTCAGAGAGAGAAAGCATGAGGGGGTTATATAGACGGGAGCAATTTACGGAGCAGTCTCACAAAATCATGTATGGCCAGACTTGGCTTATTTCCATATTACGTGTTGCTGTCTGTCTGACATATGTCCTAACAAGGTAATTCTGATAACATCAGCTTGTGGGTTTATTTATGTGCTCTTCCTGAATAGTATATTTATTTTGTGTGTCATTTATTGTAGTGCTCATCATTCGGGGTGTGTTGGTATTTGGGTTTTCTAAATCAGTAAAGTCATCTTTTTATTATGCTGTCATGCAACTTTACAGAAAGTAAATCTAGAAAAAAAAATCTCGTTGTTAAAATACATAAATAGTTAAAATATACTTCGAGCTTGCTTTACATTATAAATGTGATTTTTCTTTCAAAAAAAAAAATGAATATACATCAATGACAAAAAGTGAATTTGTAAATCTGATATACATTGATTATATAATCAACAGGTAAAAAATACCAAAAATATCGACGAACTGAAAGGCACAGGAGCAGAGCACCCAAATCAAAAATAAATAAATAGCATACAAACAAAAGTGGAAAGTAAAGCAAAGATTTATAGTAGCAAAAATAATAAAAGGTCAAAAAGAAAGCAGATATAGCAACTCCTCGTTTCGATCAAGGGACCTCCGGGTTATGAGCCCGGCGCGCTTCCGCTGCGCCAAGTTGCTGTTGCTTTCTTGATGTATTTCCTCTTCTATTGGATTAGATAGAGATAGATCTTCCTGACTCGGAGGCTACTTTGTATAGAACAAATACTCCATGTATGTAAGTTAATACTATTGTTCCCCTTGCTATTGTGCTGCGTGGTGGGTGACAAGTTGTGACTCTTCCTGCCTCCACTTGGAGCTTGGATTTTCAGTGTGGGTTTAATGGGGCTCACTGTGAGTCACACTAGTGCTCTAGCGCAGGGGTCTCAGCTAACGCCAACATACATAAACTAACATGATGGCTATTTCTTTCATACAAGAGGCCCGGGTAGCACAGTGGTAGCTGCGCCTGCCTAGTAAGCAGGAGGTCCGCGGTTCGATCCCGCGTCTGGGCAATTCTTTTTGAACTTTTTATGCACGTTTCATAGACGAAAGCATGGTGATGCTAGTTTGGCTGTTTTCAAACCTCTTTTTTGCTGCATCGGATCTCGAATATTAACGATTATATAAACATGCTTATTCAGTCATTCATTTCAACTTATACAATCTGGAAGCTGTCGCTGGTCGCTCCTTCCCGAAAGATGTCCAATAACAAGCTTAATTCACAATATCGTCCCGTGCCATCCAGGTACCTGAAAGACCCACTACAACCAATCCAGCCAGTAAGATAAGGACCAGGAATACGATTGTTACTGTGCTACCCCGAGCTCTTATCACGAGGCTACTATCACCACCTGCCTAATTCCGTCATTGCTGGGTTTACTCGTTTATTTTGCACATTTCGCTTCTGTTCAGCACAACCTCTCGTTGAGGGCAACATATAGCTTAACTCTGTACTGTACGAACACAGAGTTGAATTAGTCTGCTACTTTCAATTGTTTTCTTCTGCTTTTGCGTCTTGCCGCTATACGAAAAGCGGCGCTTACCGCCAGTCTCCTCCAACACGATCATCAACAAGCAACAGCCTCAACGGCACTGACGCCATTGTCATGACTACGACCACAATCATTGCAGCAGTTGCTGCTTTTGCGCCTCTTATTAGCGCAATGCAGCCAAATGCGGTGCCTCCTCTGCCCGCGCCGATGCGCCCTTTGCAATGGGGTCAAATCAACTTCCTCCACACAACCGTAGGTCATATTCAAGATAACCCAGACTTGGTGACGGCATCGACTGACTGATCTTGACAGGACACACACGGATGGCATGGTGGCCATCTTCAAGAGTGAGCTTGTTACCGCTTTCAATGATGGATTCGCCAGACTAACAGAATAGATCCCAATACTCGGCCGACTGGGGTGACTATGTCTCCTTTGCCGATCACATGAGACGCCGCGCCGACGACGATGGTGTTGACCTGCTGCTTGTTGACACCGGCGACCGCGTCGAAGGCAACGGTCTATATGACGCTTCGGAGCCCAAGGGTCAATACACCTACGATATCTTCCGCCAGCAGGACATTGACATTCTCTGCCCCGGCAACCACGAGCTATACCAAGCCGACACCGCCGACCGCGAACATCACCTTACTGTGCCTAACTTTGCCGGCCACTACCTAGCATCGAACCTAGACTACATTGAGCCCGACACCGGCAAGCAGGTGCCCATGGCCAAGGATCGTTACCGGGCCTTCCAAACACCCAACCAAAAGATCAACATTGTGGCCTTTGGCTTCATCTTCAACTTTACGGGCAACGCTGCCAACTCGTATGTGCAGCCTGTTCAGCAGACTGTACAGGAGGACTGGTTTGAGCACGCCATTACAAAAGAGCCCGTTGATCTATTTGTTGTTATTGGCCACGTCGGTGCCCGTATGGGCGAGCTGCGCGTCATCTACGAGGCAATCCGTGCCAAGAACCCTGACACGCCGATCGCATTCTTTGCCGGCCACGCACACGTTCGTGATGCTGTCCAGTTTGATGACAATGCCCTGGCTCTTGCCAGTGGCCGCTACTTTGAGACCATTGGCTGGATGTCGGTCGATGGTATCGAGACCAAGGCCAAGGAGGCCAAGGAGGTCAAGGAAGTCAAGGAGACCGAGAAGACTGCTGCTAGCTTTTCCCGTCGCTACATTGATACCAACCTTCTGGGCCTCTACTACCACAGTGGCACCAACGCCACTACCTTTTCGACTGAGCAGGGCCGTAACCTGACTGACTTTATTGCAGCCGGCCGCTCCAACCTTGGCCTGGAGACCGTATTTGGCTGCGCACCCCAGAACTACTGGCTGCAGCGCCGCAGCATCGATGATCCAGACAGCCTTTTCTCTCTATTGAAGAAAAAGGTGCTTCCCGAGGCTATTGTGAAGAAGGATCGTGCCGACAAGCCGCGTGTCGTCATCATGAATACGGGCTCCATGCGCTTTGACGTCTACCGCGGCGCTTTTACCCGGGACAGCACCTACATTGTGTCGCCCTTTATCAGCCTTGTCAAATATATCCCGGATGTCCCTTACAAGCTGGCGAGACAGGTCAATTTCCTCTTGAACAACAACGGTCCGATCCTGAGTGCGCTGGCTGAAGAGGTGGCTGCCAAGGGTATGGATGACTACACTCGGGGTATTGACTGGCGCGAAATGGGCGTGCCTGAGCAGTACGCCATGAAGGAGGAGAAGGGCGGGAAGGACAGCCTCAAGCTTGATTCCGAAGCCTCTCAGAAGCCACTCTTTGGTCGCGACTCCAGCTCTGAAACTGGCCGGCCACCTCTCGTTGCTGGCTACACTACACGTGACGACCTTGGCGACGATGGCGACGATGCCATTCACGAGCCGCTGCCGCACTTTTCTCTGCCCAATTGCATTGAGGCAGAGGTCGCCTTCCCTGACGGCGAGGAGCCCGAGACGGTCGACCTGATCTTCTTTGACTTTATCCAGCGGTTTGTTCTGATGGCGCTGGCGTTTGTCGGTGGCCAAGACGGCAAGCACTACGGTCAGGCAGATATTGAGACATACCTCGAGGGCATTTTCACCGACTACCTCCTTGACTGGATCAAAACGAACTGGAAGGAAGAGTGCCGGAAGCAGTTGTAAGATACTCCTGTATCGACTGTGTAACGATAGCTCAGTGTTTTGATTTGTTTGACAGTATATTTTACATCCGCTTTTGTTGTTTGTTCGCGTGGCTCCTATCGCAGCATAGAATATCATATTTGCATATATAACTAGAGGTTTTTCTAAGATCGCCTGCACATAATATCGTGAATAGATGTTTATTGTCTAGCCTATGCGTTATTGGCAAATGGGTGTGTGATATAGGAGGAACAAAAATTGTATGTTGATGCTTCAGGTGAGTGTTTTACTAGGATGCTTGAAGCAGCAGGCCGCAGTTATTGCATCTATATCGACTGACTAGTTAATAGTATGCAGTGAGCACGTCTGATATAAGTCTGTTGCCTTGATAAATTTGAATGGTCTATGCTGTTATTCATGGTACAATGCATTACATTGCTATCTAATAGTTGAACACAGAAATACTGTCTTTTCGACGGTGCGTTGTGTCTTGTGCATGGTGTTATATCCAACTGATATTCCACAAGACCATATTCAAAAAGGTGCCACGGCATGCTGGTGTAGGAAGTATAATGAAGAAATTGTTATAAATGATTGCCATGTTTTAAAAGACAGAATGACTGCATCCTTGCCGCTTGTTTGTGGTATGATGCTCAACCACGAATCCCATCACTTTTGTTTTTCATGTGGTTTTCTTTCTGCTATTCTTCTCCCTCTCTCTATATGCCAAGTCTTTTCCTTAACGAGTCGCTCCTGCTAACCGCCATGCCTTGAGCGGCAGGGCCTGCAGGCGCAACACTTGCGGTCGGATAAACGTGAAAAACGCTACCGTGCCCACCAGCACGCATAGAATGTTGACAATGTAGTAGCCGTCCCGCTCTAGCTCGCATGTGCCGCCGCCGTTGATGCACCGCTCCTTCTCCGACTGCACTGCGCACGAGAACGCCTCGGTCACCAGCTTGCCCTTGAGGTTTGCTGCCGTCTCCACCGACGATGCAGTGCCGTCGGCAGGGTGGCAGATGGCAGTCGTAAAATAGTCCACGAGGCGCAGCACAAAGTACCGCGGGAATGTGCCACCCAGGTTGCACACTGTCGCCAACAGTGTCATGTAGGTTCCGCCAATGGCAGGGTCGGCAATGCGGGCGTGGAACGCCGACACGGCCACAAACATGACCGTGTTCATAAACGTCGACATGACGTGCTCAAGAATGACAATAAATAGGTAGAGGCCATTGACGCCGTTGGCCGGGAAAATGACAACAGTAAACTGGGCAAAGACGGCAGCGGCCAGACGACCGATAAAGCCCCAGCACCAGATGCGCATCGGCGTGTACTCTTGCGACCACTTGCCCACATAGTAGCCCAGACCGATCTCAAAGGGGAAATCAATGAGTACCGTGAGTGCAAGGTTGTCCGTGCCGAAACCCTTCTCCAGCAGCTTTAGGTTGGTCACGCCATCGTTGGCCTGGAAGCCAATCTTTGCAATCAAGTGCACAATGATAATCGTCTGCACATTCTTGAGCTTGAGCACTCCCCACATGATGCGGTAGACGTCCCAGACACCCTCCTCATTGTGCGCACGCTCCTCACGCTTCATGAATGCCAGGCCAATTGTCACCGCAATGAAGCCCCAGCCCCAGAACACCAGGTAGTTACCTAGGTCGATGAGGCCAGCGTCGATTGGTACGGTGCGGAACCAGCGGTTGGCAAAGTCGGCCGAGTTGAAGGCGAGGAAGACAGTGTATGACAGGAAGTGGCCGGCTGTCAGGCCGACGGTTTGGGCAGTCGACGCGTACGAGATGTTGCCGGGTGTGATCAGAGTCAGTGCCCAACCGTCAACGGCAATGTCCTGGGTAGCGCACATGAGCACCAAGAAGAACCACCACTTTGTGAAAGTCCACACGTCCGAGCCGCCTGCCTTGCCCATAGTCTCCATCATGTCGTCAACCTCGGAGCCAAGCCAGATCATGCCCAAGCCGGATAGCAGCTGAATCGGCAGGATCCATGACTTTCTGCGACCAATTTTGGGGTTCCATACTGCGTCGACAATCGGACTCCAGAAGAGCTTCAGGGAGTAAGGGTACGAGGCCAGCGTGAAAACGCCAATCTCGCCGTATGAAAGATGCTTTTTAAGCAAAAAGGGGACCGAGCCGGTGGCCAGGCCCATGGGAACACCCTGCAGGAAGTAGAGCAGGACGAGCAGGCCAAAGTTGCGCTGATCCTCTCTAGGAAGCTCAAAGAAGCCATGGTTGTTGAGCTTGGGGGTGGCCGGTACAGGGTCGTCGAGCGTGAAAGCCTCGCGAGCCATAAGGTTGTTGGTGACAGAATCAGACTCCTGGTTGCCACCCTTGCGGCGGAACTCGACGCCACCGTTCATGCTGCCGGAGTTGCTTTGGGAGTCTTTGGTCTTGATGGACAGGTTCGGCTTGCCGTTCCTCTGATCTGTTTTGTCGATTTCTTTTCCGTTTTTAATGTGATTTGTTTTGCTGTTGCTACTGCTGAAAGCTCTGTCCTCATCTGATGTGTCTACAGGAGGCCCGTCTGGTTTACGGGTCTTGGAGCGTCGAGATTTGGCACCCATAAGGACAATACTCGATTCAGCTGTCCCGGTTCGCGGGGATGTCTTATAAATGGAATGAAAGCTTGAAAGCTTGCGTTGTCGGAGCTGCAGTCAGGTGTATGTCTGCTCTGCGTGTGTCAAGGCAGGAAAGGTTCGAGTTGTGCTGCCAAGGTTTTGTTGAACAGGGGTCGCGTCAGGAAAAGTTTCGGGGCAAGCTGTAGTAAGGGAGCTTTTGGTGTGGTGTGGTGGTAGTACTTAATAACAGTTGGTGGTACTTGTCCAAAATATAATCGGCCAAGTGCTTCGTGGTGTAGATGTGAGGAATAAAGGGTTGAGTGTATGACGATGGAAGTCGCGTGTGGGAAAATAGTAAATGACAATGGCCGCGACAATATAGTATGGAGTAACTGCCAAGACGTCTCGTTGGCCTCTTCACAAGGGGAAAATTCAATACGATCAACGATAAAAGCTTCTGGAGCCTACACGAGACGGGACGGGGGCGTGCACCCGTTGAAAGAGGGGCGGCTCTTATCGATGTTTCTCTTCTTGTCCGATTCTCTGCTGGTCTGTTTTGCCACTGTTCCTGACTTCTTCCTCCTAAAGACGACTCTGCCTAGTAGATAGAAGTCCCTGGAAGACGTGTAAGTGGGTGTTTGATGGAACGGTGGATAAGATGGGCATGCAATTAGGCCGGGGGCTGGGGTTATTCGTCTCGGTCAATTAAAGTTTTTTTTTTGAGTTCTGTTCTCTTTGCAATGCATGACTCGCATCTACTCTTCACTTTTTCTCTTACTGTTGGAGTATGACTGGGGTAGCTTGACTCTCAGCAGTATCTTTCAACGCAACCGTGGCTTCTTCGTAGTGGCAAAAGATCGAAAATAATAGGCGCCAAAACAAGGCAGCCAATACAGTATTGCAAATGCAAGGAGACAAAGCGACGGACGAACCTAGGACAAATGCTGTGGAGCGGGGGTAACGGGCAGCGGAGTTGGGCTCGATGCCCCTGTGTGACAGGCCTGTGACACTATGAAGCCTTTTTGGGGACTTCGTGATGTCTGTCGGCAAGATGTAAGAATGCCAGGAAAGGACCGAAGGGAGTGCTCAATCTGAAATACAAGGAAGGAGCGATCGAAAAGGGGCTCCGAGGCACGAGACGCCACACTTCAGTAATACCTGGTCAGGAAGGTGCCAGCACGGCCAGGCACGCCAAAACACCAGACCAAATCAGGAATCAACAACTGATATGTGTTCACGTGATGACCAGTCCCACGTGTTTAATTGGCAATATGAAAGTAATAATGTGGGTCGTCCGATGTGCTTCTATACTTGCTTAGTCATTTCAAATATAACTAGACGTCATTTTATCGCGACGCGTCTCAGCTCTCAGCCTTGCCATCAATGCGATCGTCAACGATGGCTTCACTTGACGACGAGATTGAGCAACTGCGGGAGAGAGGTATGGAGAAGTCAAAACTTATACTGTTCAATAAACAAATACTAACCGTCTAGCTTCTGCTCTCAAAAAGCAGCTTCAAGTGCAAACGTCGACTCTGCTGTCGGCCCCCTCAACGCGTCGCCTTATCACTGAGAGCAAAGGCTCTACTACCAGAGCCTCAAAGAAACTGCTCAAGGTGTGTGATGACCACGATGCGCATAAACAGCAGTCCCTGTACCGTGCAGGTGCAGCTGTGACCGCATTTCGAGTGCGCGACCCAGACCCCAACGCCGTTGATGGCGGTCGTGTGTTAGGCTTGCGCTTCGACATTATGATTGGCGCACAGTTTCTGCGGCCTTATTACATCCTCTTGAACCGAGACGACCGCAGGGGCAAGAGTGGTCTCAGAATCCACCGGCACACTGTGCCGCCTGCAGTCCCGCTTGCGGGCTTGGCTGCGCGTCATCTATCCAAATCAGCTACGGTCGGAAATGAGGACGCCGATGACCTCTACACTTTTGCACGAGCGGTCCGCAGAGCAATTGTGCGGTATCATAATCGTTTGGCTGCTATTGGCGATCTGCGCCGGGGTGTGCAAAAGGCAGCACTTGAGGGACCACCCGACATTGATACAGATATTCCCATTGATGTCAGCGGTGCCGACGTTGAAGCCAAGCAGATCCGCTTTGACTGGGCCGATGGCCGCACTGGCCGTCTCATTATTAATGATGACGGTGATATTGAAGAGCTGGTGGTGATTGGAGCCACTGGTACTCGCGATCGGGCGGCAGCGCGTGCTTTGCTCGGCAAAGAGACGACTGCGCTTGGCCTTGTCCACCGGATGAGTGGAACATGAACAAGCTTGAGCGCATAGATCATTGACTTTTACAAGCAGTTTCGGTGCCCAGTGCGTCAGCATTCGTACACACAGAGACAAGACGTCACAGGCCACAGCCTCGCAGTCTGTTCCGCCGTTGCAGCGCGCTCGAGCGGTTCTCATTTTGAAGAGATCTGGCACGCCAGCCAAGAACAAATTCGGCGCTTGTGCTGCAAAGGCACGCCACTACTTGAGTACACACTCGAGTTCGATAGCAGGACATGGTGCTCATCGCCAACAGCAAGATTCCCAAATCATATCTGCCCACGTTTGTTGAAGATAGAAATCTTTCTCCGGCTTCACTATGGCTTCTGCGTACTTCTCGACTTGGTTTATGGTATCTATGCCTTGTGCAAGAGGTCGCTCAAGGCTATAGCAAACCATCATAAGACATGCTCGTCTTAAAAGAAAACATGCAAACCGAACCAATTACACCAGCCGCAGTCCTAGCGTGCACTTGGTTTAACTTGTTGAGCTTGTGAATTTAACCGATCATTTCTTTACTCGCCGTTTTCGGTAATTCAGGCAGACAACTAATTAATCGTTGTTTTAATTGACATGTATTCGTCTGTTTGATATATGAGATTCAAATATGGAAACAAAGAAATGCCAGCCTTGCCTACAAAGCTCCACTGAAACCATGTGTTAGGGAAGCTTTCCCCTGTAAATCAACGCTCTTAGCGCACTACTCACGCCCAATTTCTTATCGCTTATCAGTAAACTCACCTTTTATCAGCAAATTTTTTTGTGCTTATCACATCCACCAGATCTATTGACGACGGTCAACAACTCTATATACCACACACCTCTCCAATATGTCACAACAAAAGAGCCAAATGTCTTTACCCATCTTCTCCAAGATCGCCCCGCATGAGTTTTTGATTGCCAACCTGCGCGTTCCCGGCGAGGGTGATGCCAGCAGTGACGATGAGGGCACCCGGCCCAACGGCCGCGCACCCAGCAAGGGCCGCGACTTCGAGGTCAATGCCGGCTCGCTGTCTCAAGCACACGGCAGCACCGCCCTCCGCCTGGGCCGTACCAGTGTCATCTGTGGTGTACGCGGAGAGATTCTTCCCGTCAGCAGCATTCCCCAATTCCGCCCGTCCACAGTATCCCCCGAGACCGACGATGCAGCCACCATCGAGGCCGACAATCGCCGCCAGCTGCGCGACTACGACCTTTTGGTGCCCAACCTCGAACTGTCTACTGGCAGCGCCCCCGAATTTCTGCCTGGCGGTCCTCCCTCTGTGCTTGCCCAAGTTCTGAGCACGCGCCTTTACGCCCTGTTGCACAGCTCCGGTCTCGTCGATGCCGAGTCTCTTAAGATCTGGCACGCAAAAGAGAACCAGACTAAGAGCGAGGAGGGTATGGATGTGGATGAGGACGAGGAAGAGGAGGTAGACGACGAACAGCCTCAGGTCAAGGCTTACTGGACACTGTACATCGACGTTGTCTTTTTGTCGTTTGACGGTAACCCCTTTGACGCCGCATGGGCCGCCATCCTCGCAGCCCTCCGCAACACCCGCCTGCCGCATGCACGCTGGGATGCCGACCGCGAACGTGTCGTGTGCTCGCCTGCTGCCGTTATCCCTAGTGTCCCCCTGGCTCTGCGCGGCCTGCCCGTCGCGACAACAGCAGTCGTGTGTGTGCAGAACAAGAAGAAGCAGCAGCGCCAGAGCAGCGAGGCAGCAGGTACCCACTGGATCCTGACGGACCCGGACCGGCTAGAAGAGACTGACTGCCGCGAGTCGATCACAGTTGTGGTGGATTGCCAAGAGGCAGAAACCGACACAAAGAAGAAGGGCAAGAAGACGACCAAGTCAGTTGAGAGAAAGACTGTCATCCGCGCGCTGTCCAAGAGCGGCGGCGTGCTGGTCGGACCGGACGACATGCACACACTAGTGGCAACAGCTGAGCAGCGGTGGGCGTCAATGGCCAAGGCACTGGGCGAGAGTCCATGAAGGGCGGGCTCGAAATGAAGAATTTATTTAAAATAATAAAAGGAGCTCGAGAAGGACTACACACGGGCAGCCTCAAGATACCCCGGAAGACATAAGAGGCAAGCCAAGGTCGAGCACACGGTATTACCGAATGCAAGAGACGTTAGAGAGACCCAAGGGCAGCTCCAAGGAATCAGATGAGACAGGGCCACACATAAAAACAGCAGGCCATATCTATGGAGAGCAACGCATGGGGGTCGGAAGAGCAGGCCGGTCACGATATCTGGGCCAGGCTACAAGCGCGTTGCACGACTGCCATACACTGCAACTATACATAGCACAAGAAGCGTAGCATCGAGCATAGCAAACTTTAGAATTATGAAGCTTTAATGAACAATTGACATTCAGCTGGTGTGGTATTTGTTGATGATATCATAATCAAAACAAACCAGATGAATGCAAATAGATTCATATAATTCGATAAAATCGCCAAAAAAAGCAAGTAATTTCAAACAAATCATACCAAGACGTATAAAATCCGGAGAAATCATAGCAAATATAGTAAATCCAATAAATGCCTACGAGGTTGATATCACCAAAATCACATAATAATGAGATGTCCCCGCCTTTCGAACCACCCTTACAGGCTCATATTAAACAAAATCAAGGGCAGTAGATACAGTAGGGGTTGGAATAAATAATCTGCCACTCTGCTGCAAGGTTGGCGGTCCAGTGAAGGCCCGCCGGCCCAGAATACGATACAGTATGCCACTGAGAAGCAAGCCACGGTGTATCTGGAGCAGGTGTGGTATGATGAGAAAAAGAAAAAGGAGAGGGAAAGAGGTCCATTCGCGATGCGAGCTTTATTGATAAAAATTTGGTGAGAGCCGCGCGCAGGCGGATCCCGGACAAACATACTGCCGCGCCCAGCGCTCCATAATACTGCAGATTGCATTCGTGATTAGGTCAGCGAAGCTCCCCACTTCCAACATCGTATATTTTCTGCCTGCTCTTTTCCCTTTTAGACAGTCCCTTTCTCTCTCTCTCTCTCTTCCACATCAACAGTCCTATTGCCGTCACCATGGAGTCAATTACCGACACCACCTGGGATGTTGTCATCTGTGGCACAGGACTGCAGCAGTCTCTGCTTGCGCTGTACGTTTGCCACCCTTTCCTTCGCCCTGCCTTTTGCTTTCGGCCTATTTCTGACTGACTTTAGCCCTGTCATCTTGACGTGATTCTTACAATGTAGAGCCCTTTCTCGCTCAAAAAAGAATATCTTGCATATCGATCCGAATCCCTTCTATGGCGGTGCCGAAGCTGCACTAAGCTTGTCTGAAGTGGACGAGTGGGCTGCTGCCCATCCGGGCGCGACGTCGACGCGTACCGAGCCTGCCGAAGGAGGCCCCAGCCTGGGTCGCTTGTCTGCGTACTCGATCGCTCTTGCGCCACAGTTTCTGCACTCGCGCTCGGCTCTCGTAAACCTGCTCGTATCATCGCGTGCGTTCCGGCAGCTTGAGTTCTTGGCAGTGTCGTCCTTCTTCGTACTCGACTCGTCTTCGTCTACTCTCGTGCGCATCCCCGCGACGCGCGAAGACGTGTTCGCTACTACGGTGATGCCGGCTCGGTCCAAACGCCAGCTGATGAAGTTTCTCAAATTCGTGCTGGCCTATGATGGCAAGGATGAAGATGGCGAAGAGAACACGGCTCCCGCGCCGTGGAAGGAACACGCGTCAGAACCGTTCGGAGACTACCTGAAGTCGACGTTTGGTCTTGACGACAGCTTGCGCGATAATGTGCTTGCCCTCACACTATCTCTCGACGGCGCCAACATTACCGTCGCCGAGGGCCTGGCGCGCCTGCACCGGCACATCACATCCATGGGTGTATTTGGTGCGGGCTTTGCTGCCGTGTACCCCAAGTGGGGTGGCTGCGGTGAGATCGTGCAGGTCGGTTGCCGCGCAGCAGCTGTCGGTGGAGCCATCTACATGCTCGGCAGTGGCATCCGCTCTGTCAAGTTTCCAAAAGGCAATACCGACGACGAGCTGGTCGAGGTCGAGCTGACCCAAGACATGACTGTAAAGACCAAACTTATTGTTCGTGATGATGATGTTGATGCGGTTAAAACACCCTCTACATCTACGCCTCTATCGAACTCACCAGAAGGGCAGCAGCTTAGCCGGCTTGTTGCTATTGTGGGCAGCCCGCTGCCATTCCTCTTTGCACCTACTGTCGAGGGTGCACCCGTAGCTGGTGGTGCCGTCATTGCCTTGCCGGCTGGAAGGCCGGTGCTGGCTGATGGGACAGTACCAGAGAATCCCATTTTTGTGATGGCACACTCGAGCGACACTGGCGAGTGTCCTCCTGGACAGAGTGAGTTTACCCACCCCTTTTTTCATTGCATCTCTTTATCACACCTCTACACCTACCCACCACGACCCGAAGCACAATGATGATTCTCCAAAAAATACTTATCTACATTGTCTGAGCTCAGCCAGGACGATAACTTTATACTCTGATCTGCTTCTTCCCATTCCACTTTGTTGCCTACATTTTCTAAAAGAAATGAACACAACTAACAATACAGGTGTCCTACACTTCACAACAATCAAGACGGACAAGAGCAAGGCCGATCTCGAAAGAGCGCTGACTTCTGTCCTGTCCACTCTTGGGCGTGAAATACGTAACAGTAGCATCGACAGTGATCATAATGGCGACGCTGATCTCAAAGACAGTGTTGACGTACCGTGTCTCTACAAGCTTTATTATGAGCAGCCCAGAGGCGACTCCTCTACCCCTGCAGCCGCCACTACATCGAAACATGAATTTCGTTTCTCGCCACTGCCAGTGGACCTGACGATGCAGGACGCGCCATTGGACATCGTCCGGGAAGCATGGAAGCAGGTGGTGGGTCCTGACGAGGATGCTGCTGCGTACATGGTCTTCGAGGACCGTGAAGAGGGGTTTTCTGATGATGACGAGTTTGAGTAATGTGGCCTTGGCCCTGGTGCCTGGTGTCCTGCCGCTCTGCCGCTCTGCCAGCACTGTAATGTTGTAATGCTGTAATGTTTAGCGATACCAATCATATTTCTTTACTATATCTATTTCTATATATACACCTATATATTCTGTTGCCTTATATTTTCTTATGCAATGCATCGGTTTAACCGTTTGATTTCTATATATTATTGGTTGTTCGTATCCGATGCCATCGCGCCCACCCGTTGATACACCGCCCTATATTTTCCCGATGAGGTCTCCGATGGGTTGTTAGATGATGGCATGACGACATAATAATCGAGGGTATTTATTTACTTTTATTGACAAGCAAAGAAAACGAAGGCAACAGGGACGGCCTCAGCGGTGATCTGCAGCGTGCATTTGGTTGCTAGCCGATTGATGGAGTGGTATAACAGCACACATATGGCCCTCTTCCTATGCTGACTGCTCAATTTTAAGCACATTTTTACCCGAACCATCACCCGCCAGACGCCGTTACCGCATACATACGCCGTTTCTTGGAGCAATTCGTCACATTTATTTTATTACCGCATTATCTTGCCATTACATCCCCTACCGCTCAACGGACGAACGTTTCCTAAGACGGTGGCATCACAGTACCATGCATAAGTAGTACCACCTGCAGCTATTCGGTGTGACTGGCCCGTCACTTGATATAGTAGCATGTATGTAAGATTGTGCAAGAAAAGAAGCAGTGAGGAGCGATTATTCATTGCATCCCACATCCGCCCCCTCCATTAAGCCGTTGGCTTGTTGGCTATATGCAGGCATCGTCTCAACAATACCCTATATCCTATCTAAATATATTTGGCATCGGCTTGGCTTTGGATGGCTGTGAGGAAGATACCCAACATTTTGATTTGCCATTTGCCGTAATACAATTTGCTCCCGCTAAACAAGCAAGCGACACGTGGAGGCCACGTAGGAAACACAGCGCTACTAGTAGCTAGTCGTAGTTGCATACACGATCCAACTCATATGATTTCTTCAAAGAGGACAATTGTTAAAGTAAGCACTATGATGCCGACACGGCCAAACAAGTATGTCGACGGGAGAAGGAAAGGAGCAGGGGCGATTGCACATCAGGGTGCAACAGCGGCTGGTGCACGTCATTCTTGTTGAGTTTTTTTTTTTTTTTTTTGTTTACAAGTTAGCCAGCCTGCCTGATTCTCTGACTCTCTGGCTAATTTTTAGTAAGAATGAAGTCTTGTTGATTTCAGATTCAATGTCAGCCTGATCGCAGTCGACTTTACCGTAATCCCTGACCACGGCTAAAATTTCTTATTTCTTTAATGGGTAATTGTTTCACAATATTATATAATCGTTGAGGCTGCAGCGGACGCAAGGGCGCTGGAAAGGTTCCAGGTGGCCGGGTTCTGAGACAAACGGTTTGCAAGGCGGCGAGCTCAGCTGAAAAATATTTGGGGGCAGCCCGAACTTTTGAAGAAATCCAAAGATCTTAAAGGAACTGGCAAGACCCGACCTCTCCAGGGACGTAAGAGATAACGAAAACGAGCAAGGCAGGGATGGATGAACACGGCCAGCAAGAACGTGTCAGAACAAACAGTGCCGGAAAAAGAAAGAACAGGAAGCCATAGAGCCCTGGAACTAAAGCCCTAGAAGCTGTATTGCTGGCCATACACGTAATACAGTCTACTGTCAACACTACTTTCCAACCCTAAAATGGTCATATGATGCATGGCGTATGCGGGTTCCCTCCCGAGCCAGTGTTGGAATGAGACATCTACATTTAGCCATGGAATAGTGTCACAGTGCCGCAGGGCGGTGAGGAGAAGACGAGGACCCAGGTGCATGGTAATTGCAATTACACCACGGCAGTTTGCCCATGGCCCGAGACCTGCCCGATATTTCCATGAGCTACTCTGTACACCTGGGTCCCATACCTAGATAGAGCTCGTTTAACCTAAAAGGGAAGCTTTGTGCGAGTGCGAGCATACCGAAACCAAAAGTACTTGCGTGTAGTATGAATGCAGGATGAAGCACGCAGTATCTCGGTGAAGGTCAAGCCTCGTATGGGCATCAGACACCATTCATCAGACTTTGGATTTTAGACAACACAGGCGAACAAGCTGCAGAAAATACTGTTGAGAAAGCAGACAAGGGCGCGACGTCAAATATGATCTACAGGGCCGTGGTATTTGGCGAGAGCAAAAGTACAGCTATCTATTTTTTTTTTTTTTGGTATTTCTATATACTGTTTAACATTTCGAGGCTATTTCATGACAGCCGACGAGCGAGACGAGGCTCGCCAATCGCATCTTTAGAGTAGGCTATTTGATCAAGACTATAAGCATACAAGGAGTGTGCGCGAGATCTCGGGAATCTCCGTTGCGTAGACAGTGTGATAATAATAAAATTAGAGGTGCAAGGCCGAGCTGAGGGGTGATGAATCGAAGACACCAAGTAGAAATGATAGACGTAAGAACTAGATTCAAGTAATGACACAGATAGCAGATGAAGATACATGAACATAGCACACCCTCCTGAGCCTCCCTGCCTCCTCAATAGTTTGCTTGCTATTTCCCATGGTTTTTTTTTGCTATGCAAGACTGTCTCAGCTTGCAATTGTATCTGGCAGACTGGTTTCTAGTTCGGTAGATTTCAGATCAGATTTAATTAATACTACTTGATCAAAACAAATTGTTCTATTGATTTTGATTTACTTTATTTTTCATTATTTTCATAACTAGTTCATCCCACCTTCGCCCTGCTGAGACATTGATGGCTGTCCCTCCAGTTCGTGTCTGCGTTCTTTGAAATGTATAAATTCTTTATTATGATATGAATCTCAATTATGAATTTCTTATTTTTAGTTTCTCATTTCTGATTTCTGATACTGAGCTACATACCACTCCCCTTCTCGCGACCATTTCCTATTTCTGATTACCCATTATTTCACCCGGTCAGGATACAAAAGATATAAAAGTATTAATCACAAAAAAGCCAAACCAAAGGCAACCAGACAATCGTCTATCAGCAAGAGCTGTGTAAATGTATGTGCTGTGCGTGGCTTATGCACATTTATCCTGATATTCATGCACATACCCCTGTATGCTTACCTAGTCGCCGAACAAGTATGCTCAAGTTCAGCACCACCAGGCAACGTTGTCGACCGTGCTTTTTTTTTATTGCATAATAGTCTCCAGTTTCAGTATTCCGTACTCGGGTAACTCTCGACAGGTGATCTGTATTTCTACTTGCGGAGAAACTATTATCAATCTAAGCTGTGTATATATACGCTGTAGCTATATCACTCTTCAGGTGTGAGAGGCTGTGCGACAATCTTGTCAGTCTGTGCTGCATGTCTGTGCATGCGCAAACACCCACCACCCACAACTCAGTACCCAATAGACATCGCCATTAAGCATCCTCGGCTTTCCAAAGTGCGCATAAATAACACAATTAACCCAAACACTCAGCCCAAATAGTACACGTCAGATAATTGTGCGCATCTTGTGCCTTGCTGGGAAAGTGATCGCCGGTAATCTTCCTTGCCTCAGCTACAAACAAGCTCTTCCACAAGTTCTTCATTTCTGCTCTCATATTCTATATTCGATTGAAAACCCCGACCAAGCATTACTTAGGCTAAATTGTGAAGAGACGGCCTCCGGTTAACTCGTCTGGCTGTAGTTCATCACTCTAGCTTCCGAGTTCGTGTTACGTCTGCATTGTTCTAGCTCTCATCGCCAGCTCTCTCCAGCTCCCCTCTCCAGCTCCTCTCTCCAGCTCTGCCCTACACACCGGTTAGTGCACATCACCGCCCTTGGACTTGGCCCAGGCCTCAACACCGGCTATTGTGAGACATTGACGCAGATCTATCTGCTTCATGGTGTATGTGTTCGTTTCCAAGAATCTTCTATTAGAAGACAGGGGTGTAAATAACCCAGTATTCAGACGACGTCGAATGAACCTCTTCCACTTTTCCGCACCTGGAAAGCAATCATCGCTACCTGATCACCGCCTCGCGCGGCTGGTTTTGCCTCTTGTAGACATTCCAAATTGTTGCGACCTGAGGAATGAGTAGAGGGCGCAAAGGTAAACCGAAATCAGTAAAGAGTAGTAGAAATAAAGAGGTGACTGAGGGAGGGGCCTTGAATGATCTTATCCCAATACTGTTGACGATGCACGTCCATCCTTTCCATTCCGCGTGCTATGTCTTTTGACCGAGTGATACAATCTACAAGTATTACAAGGCCTTTTGCCATTTGTCTCGCACATGCCACAATATAGTCCTTCCACCCAAGACGTGCGGAATACTCCACGACCCCATCTCATCAATAGGAGTATTACTCCAGTCATACGTCGCAAACAAGTCGGCTCGGCGATACTGTAATCTGTAGTTCGTAGCCCGTAATATGCAATATGCGACTAGGTGTGGCCAACAGACAATGCCATCAGTTCAATGGCCCGTTACATCATTGGCATCTCTATTGCCCCTGCATGCTTATGCGCTGTATCTTGGTTGCCAAAGAGTCTAGGACAGCCTTGGTTTGGGGGGTTTACCAGAATTCCTACTCAGTATTGCCGGGATGCCTTTGCCTTTGCCTCCAGGATCCAGGCCAGGACCAAGCTTGGCCTTGGAACAATACTTGCAATTTGGAAACCTCCCAGGCTCTCTGATTCACGGAGCTCCTGCTCTAATGTATTGGGTATTATCTTGGTGAGCTTTACCAAACAACCCCCTGTCACTCGATGCGCCGGATGTCGCCTTTTGCATTTTGTCTTGCCTTTTTGCCGTTTCCTGCTTCCCGATTTCGGCTTCCCCTATTTAGTATTGCATTTTGAGCGTTGACCAGAGCTTGAGAGCTCTTGTTTATGGGGTTTGCTCACTGAAATCAAATGTCGTTTAGTAGTGCAAAATCAAATCAAAGCTAAAAATCAAAAGCTAAATAAGCAAAACTGATCGACTCGTATAGGTCAGTTCCGAAAACGCCCTTTTTCAAAAACATCATCTCGAGAATTCAAAAGTTCATGATCAAGCCGTTCACGACAATGATCTCTCAACTAAACCACATCCTCTGCAAGTCTACATTCGACTCCGCAGTAACGCCTCTCAGAGGCACTGCGGATTCCTCCTCGGAAATATAATAAATGGCGGGTGGATATGTTCCAAGATGCAGGGTCTCTTAAGCCAGCTCGCCAGTACCAATAACTACCCTCCTTTTTACCCGCCGTTTACCACCTACCAGGAAACGACTAAACTGTTTTGAATCCTCGATCGAGAGGAATGGACATGGGATGGATGAATCGGAGACGTTTGTATGGGATCAATATGGGATCAGTGATCTCCTTAACCCTATTTGACTATTCGAAGCGGTTTGTCATCTATCATTTCCCCTTTTTTCTGTTTCCTGTCCTTTTTAGGACGAGTCTCCAAGGAGGTTCCACGGCCACCCAAATCTACCGGAGTCTACCGAAGTCTACCAAAGTCATGACTTTCTACATCTCCCTTGTCACCTCGAATTGTGACAGCTCGCCTACATTGTACATGTACATATGTATCTAACAGAGTCGAATCTAGATGTCTGTAACTCGGGAACCTAAAAGTCTAGAAGCTCAAAGGTAAGCCTGCATCCTGCAGTACGTTGCATGTTGCATTGCTGAAGAGGCCAGGGGCAGTTCATGTATATTAATTTGTTTACAAAATCATAATATAGTAAAACACACAAGGTGATAAGTAAGGCGAGATATCGAGGTGAAACAATGTGTAAGCCGTGCTCACCCATACTCGAGTGTAAATACTGTAGATATGTGAAGGCCTGTTGTCTCATTCTCTATTCTCTATCTCTCTTATCTGATTTCATTATTCTTTTCCCTTTTCTCTATTAACAACTCCTCAATCTCTCCATCTACTCCGTATCTCCTTTACCCGAAGTTGGTCCTGGGTCTCATTTCTTATCTATGTGGATCGTCGGTAACCGGCAAGCTGGTCTTGATGTGTAATAGTGCCTATGTCATCCATCCATCTTAAATGGTCTGAATATATAATAGATGCAAGCAAGTTACAACAATAACCTCTGATGAATATTTTGTAGAAGCCATCACATTCCCGAAGCCTTACCCAACATTGGCCAGTCCATACTCTGTGGAAAAGCAAGGGAATAACCAAAACCAGACAAATCAGAGAAACGGCAAACTACTGACTACCTAAGAGACCATCCCAATGCTACCAGATCTACTACGCCTAATACCTGCTCCAGATCAGTGTCCGTCCATCGACCATCCACACACCTTGAGCCCAAAGCGGGTCGGTATTTCGCGGGCCTCCTCGCTCCCGCTTCGGTTGTCTATTTTTTTCTCTTTTTCGATGGGGGTGATTTGACAATATTAAAATTGATTAGGTGTACGGACTGTTGAATATATATTTACATTTAGTACACTCTCTCACTGATAGTCCTCGTCGGAGAGCACAGCCCCTGATCCTAATTCTTCCGGTCTGTACTCAGTATTTACAGAGTATTCGAGATACTCAAGTGATGGATTATTTCGTAGTCATAGAGGTTAGAGATCTGTCCTCCTACCCCTACTCGAAGGTGTGTATTGCGGAGTAGTAAATCAGGAAAACAATATCTATCAAGACTATCAACATACTACCAGAGACTATCAAATACTTGGCTCAGAGCTTGGACTCTCCGCAGACATGGTTGCGCCGCGAGAGCCGCTCACCATATCCAGTCCCTATTTTCTAATACCTTCGTACAGAATGCAGAGTACCCGAGGGCTAATACCTCAACTGCACATCCCCTCCACCCTCGTCTCCCCCCCCCTTTCCAATAACACCTTACCTGCTGCTACCTTGCATATTATTCGACTTCAACTCAGATTACTGAGTTACAAGCCGTTTCCAGTATGTATTCTGCTTTGAATTTTGATTTTCATTATTGGGCCGTGACGCTTCTTCCACTCTTGTTCTTATTAATATTTTGTTGTTCTGTTATATTCATACTTGCTCGCTGCTTCTTGTCTTTATGCTCATCTTTTAACCGTCTACATTGTATGAGCTGACGAGCTTACGAGGTCAAGAGGATCAGGATTCATCTCCATCTTATTACTGGTCTGCTGGCAGTCAATATCGGCTGTCTGCATAGCCTGCTACAGCCACTCTCAACGTCAATATCGACAAACAGATACCAGCAATCAAAAATAAAAAATCAATAATCAAAAGTCAAAGATAACAAACAGGCTGCCAAATACATACAAACGGGCCCGTTTCAACCCCAGCCTCACCACGGCCTATACCTCACCTCAGCCTGACGTTTGCCACTGTCCGTTCTGCCTCGATCCCAAGGCCTCGTGGACTATATCCCCCCCTTTTTTCCCTTTTCCCTTTTTTCCCTTTTTTTTCTTATTCAAGTCTCAAGAATATTGTTGTTAATGTTTGTTTTCTTTCTCTTCTTTCGCCACTGTCAAACCCTGCTTGACAGAGCACTCTCCCGCCAGACTGGTCCTCAACGCTCGCCCCGTTCTCGTTGTCCCATTCTTGTCAATACTGTTGAAAGGATTGGGATTCATGGAAAAAGATAGAGGTATCCTCCTCGCCTCGTCTCTTACTAAAGTACTCACTATTCGACAGCCGCACCCAAGCCTAGCCTGTCGTCTCTGGCATTCCCATCGTGCCATCTTTCATCCCAAAGTCTGGGACACGTCGTCGATCATCCGAACCTCATGAGGATTAACTTATAAAACAGTCGGCAGTTTTCAGTTCCAGATTTCTTCCACTTGCAGTCCCAGTCTGCAGCCTATTTGACAGTCTTTCTATTTCGTCGGGTTCTTGTCCCTCAGTCCCTCATCTGGTGAGTTCCTCTGCTCCTTGTCCTTCTCTCAACCATTTCCTATTACGTCCCCGTTGATTTGTTCTTTATTTCTATACATGGTGTGCACTAGAGGCGTGTGAATCAGCTACGGTCAGGCCCAGCTGAGTGGTTCTGCTTTTTACCCGTGTCCATCTTTTGCCTCTCGTCCATCCTCCCATTCTCACTTCTCACTCCCATTCTACAAACTACAAGCTACATACTACAAGCTACATACTACACACTACATACTACCGAGACTGTCTACCTCTCGGAGATTTACCAACTTTCATTCCATTTCTTGTTTCCCAAAAATTCCCAATGCCTTGGCTTTTGCAAGGAGTAATTACCTACCGAGAAAGCCTCCCGCCAGACAGGAACCGATCCGCACCTCCCTTGGCCCTTTCTTGACTTGCATCTATTCCACACCCTCTTTGCAACTAATCCCAAACTCTATTTAGATAATCGGAAACCCAAATACTAAGATACACACCCTCCCTAGTAGACCGGCTTTGTGTCTTAAGTAAGAGGATGTATCTGAGTCTTTGATCTTTGATACGAGGGCTCGAGTCTGTACTAAAGGTCGGCCCACTGGACAAGGTCGGCCGAGACGCGGAACCAATCTCTTGACATTTTCGTCGATATGTTCCATCTTCATATATCAACGCTACCGATACTTACTCAACCCGGGCCCCAACTTCAAGTTTATAATACCCATCGACGGACAGAGAAAATTACTACTCGATACCTCGACGGCACTCTGCCACGCCTCCACCCCACGATACTCATGACTTATGAATTATACCAACCCGCAAAAGTACTATCTCGGTACTCTTGACAACGGCACGGCCCTCGACTCGCTTATTTGCATGACTCAACTTTCACTTTCGCTTTTACTTCATCGTCATACGCATTCTGGTTTCTTATACTTGATATGTCCTACTGTCTCTGCCGGAGTACTTTGTCCTCCTAGTCTATGACACGATTCAGTACGAAGTCACACGAAATCACACAAACTCAAAATCGATACCCAATACTCAGTCCCCTGGCTGGATGACAATAATAGCCTACAGCCCGTTCTTCCGCCTCCTACGCCTCAAGAAACCTTGCATCTTGTGCGCCTCACCCTGCCCAATATATTATATTTTTATATTCTCCTCTCACTGGTCCTAAAACCCCTTGGCTCCTCACCTATCATTGATCCGGCCTTCTTTTTGCCTGTCTCTCATCTCTTTTCCCTTACCTTTTCTTTTTTCCTTTTACTTATTCTTTCGCTTCTCTATTTCTCTTCTTATTCTAGTCTTTCTCTTCTTTAGTTCTATATCCACGACAACTCGTCTTTTGTTCAACTTCCCCTCCTCCCCCACCTCGTCTATTTATTTACTTCCCCTGGATCTCTTGAACAATTACCTCTTATTCTTTTGTTTTCTACTGATTATTTTTTTTGGCATTAACCCTTCACCTCTATACCTTTACAATTTCTTCCCTTCTCTGCCCAAGGCTAATTCAAATTCAAACCCCCCTCTTCCGTATCCTTCCTTTTTCTACTTTGTTCATTTCCACACCCCCTCCCTCCCTTTCCTTTCCGTCTTTTATTTTTGATTTTTTGGGGTTGTTTGTTTCATTTATTTCTCTCTATTTTCTATTCATTATTTCCTATTTTTTTTATATCCATTTGTTTTTCGGTCTGTTTCGATATCGGGTCTATTTCTCGCTTCTTTTGCTGCTTTCGTTCGCTTGCTTTCCTCCCCTGTATATTTTACTTCCTGTACATCCTATACATTGTACAGACCACCACACTCATGGCTGCTTTGCCTCTGGACGACCAACCCTCAACCATAATATCCGAGTATGGCGATATTCAACACGGCGAGAAGCAAAGACATCAATTAATACCGTCACCAATATCGAAATCCAGATCCAGATCAAGGCCAAGATCAGGATCAAGATCAAAATTAAAGTCACGACGATCTGACGGTTTCGAAAAAAGCACTTTGATGACTGCTGCAACACGGCACTCTGCTGTTGCAGCTGTGTATCCTGACAGGTACGTACCACAAACATTCTATTTTTTTTTCTGTTCTTTTTCTGGTAAATCTTTGCACGCCGTGATATAAGATGCCACTACACGCAAGAACTGCAGGACCGACCTGTTGGTTGTGTGTTGACACACTTACACGGATAGTTTCTTTGTCCCTCACTTGCCCAACACCATCCGTCACCACTCCCATTCACTGACCCCATTCACTGCCTGTACATCGTCAAACTGCCATCCTCGCCACTCGTCTTTTTATTCATTGTAATTTTCATATTATACATTGCAACTTTGACTACCCTCTACGGCTTTTGCCCTTCACTTGCATAACTCCGCCTCCTTCGGCATACCCTCTGCGTTTTTTTTACTGCCCTATCTGGTGTCATCATTCCCTCTCATGATACACGCCCTCTCTACTATCAGACATACTCTGTTCTCGGTCAACTTCGCTTTTTTACTCTCCTTTCCTCCCTCTCGTTATAGCCACGCCCCTGGATCAGTTAGGATCGCCAATCATTGGTTACTCTTGACTACTCTTCATGTCTATCAAGTACTCTTCAGTGCTCGATCTTGATCACCGGCCTTGATATGTCTTGACAACCCACGAGTGCCTCCGTCAAGCCAAGATACACAAAACACGAGAATAAAGTTAAAGCAAAAGAAAACATCCCCAACAACTTCAAAAGAAGATACTATCCTGTCAAAGTATCACAAAATTACTTACTTCCGCCTCCTTCATTCTGCCAAACCACTTCTTCTTTGCTTCTTGCCATCATTGATCACCATTCTTCGCTGTCCCTCGCATCTACTTCCCTTTCCCTTCTTTACTCCCCATCCGTCATACTGAGATATAAAGTCTGGCTATATCTCTTCCTTGTGTTGTGTTGAAGATCGTTGAGCCAGTAAGCTCTGCATCTTCATCGTCACTGTTATCAACACCATAATCAGCATATACCACTTTGTTAAGCAACATATCTTCATCTACCCTCATTGAGCCCAAGTGTCTCGCCTGGTTGGACATACCCTCAACACCTACTGTATACCACACTATACCTCCTAGTCTTTACATAGGCATAATAATATGAAAAAAATATACTGACCTCCACAGACAACATCTGCTCCACCGTCTGACTCGAGGATCAATGAGCTGTGGCAAATGCTTTCGGGACTTTTGCATATCAGCTTGCTTCGGCGGCAATGCGAATACAGTGGACAGCCCAAACCTTCCTGCGAATAGCCGCGAGGGCAAATGCAAGCGGGCTGCACCAGAGAGTATACCTCTCCATAACAATACATTTACCGACAGCGAGAGCTTGACAGCCCTGAGGTTGGACGCACCGACCCAAGTGCACCCTCTCTGGCCAAAGTATTCCGAAGAGCTCCAGCGGAATAAAGAAGCCAGAAAGGATCTTCCCATTGAGGCCAGGCGAGCGAACTACAGCCAGGAGTGCCGGCAACTATTTGAACGGACAATCAAGACGGAACCCAAAAAGTATGGGGACTTAATCGACGGCATTACAGTGACCGGCTTGGCTGCACCACGGATTGCCAGAGTGGACGAGACCAAAACTGATAGCCAGGACTGGACAAGCCCGACAGGAAAAACCCCCCGGCCGGACAAGAGCATCAACGAAGGCATAATCCCGATTACCAAGTTCTCTGCCGACAACGCCAACGTCAAGCCTAGTCATGTCGTCGTGTACTACCACGGCGGTGGGCTGCTTATTGGCGATGCTCTCAGCGAGCAGCTCTCCTGTCGATTCATCCTCCGCCACTTTGATGCAAATGGTGCCGCACCCGGCAGCGTCGTTGTCTATTCGGTTGACTACCGCCTAAAGACCAAGGACATGGCTGACGTATGCATCCACGACAGCATCGACGCCTACGACCACATCCGTGCCCAGCACGACGACAACGCCCGATTCTATATTGTGGGCAGCTCCAGCGGCGGCGAGCTCGCTGCGTTTGTGGGCCAACACGCCAAAAGCCTTTCAAGTGCGGATGGTGGTGGTGGCGCTGTTGCCGGTGTTATTCTGCGGGCTCCTGTCACATCGGACGTCTTTACGAGCCGAGATCTTGTCCCAGAACACCTAAGAGGCCTGCACACCACGGCCAGAGAAGCTTTCTATACGGCGCAGCTTGGCAGAATGACGCGCAGGATAGCTCGAGACGGTCTCAAGTACATGCCGCTGGAAGCCCCCAAGGCGAAACTCCAAGGCCTGCCGCCACACTGGATCCAGATATCCACTAATGATGCGCTGTACTCTGACGGCCTGTGCTATGCCAAGCTCGTGCGCGAGAATGGGGGTGTGGCTGCGGTGCACACTGTCAAGGGCATGGTACACACCGGCTGGCTCCTGACTCCGCAGTGGGACGAGGCGTATGAGGCCGAGTTGGAGGTCATAAAGGGCCTGAACTGGCTGGCTGGCGGTGCAGCTGGAGCTGAATGGAAATAAGCAGCACACATAGAATAAGACGGGGAAAAGGAGTTTCGGGCTGATTGTGATTTTGATTTATTTATTTGGGTAGCTCAAGTTTGACGGGTCTTACGATATGGCGTATAGCAAACGGACAGCGGGATCGGTTATCATCCATTGTAAAGACAGACGGTGTTTTCCGCTCAAGCGGCTTGGGTTTGGTTGGGCGGCTTGATTTGATTTTTGGTGTTTAGGTTCATTCAGCTGGTTTGCTGATTTTGTACATGTTGTTTATGCGTGGGTCTATTATTTGTCTTGGCCCATTTTCTTTTTCTTTGTGTCTTTGGCTGTTGGCCTATCCTTCGTTGAGGCTTGAGTTCGCTGCTTGGCAGTTAGACGGCATATGTGTGCTATCATCATAGAATAGATCTATCACCATACGAGAGCAACGTGGCCTGTGTGATTAGTAGAGAGTTGAACAAACACCCTGTGCACAGTGCATCCAGAGTATCCGAGTATCCATGCACCAGATCCAACATGATAACAGATACATATCCAAATGAATGCTTGTTTATTTTGTCCAGATTGGCCTCAGACGGGACAAAGGAGACATGTAGAACGCAAAAAGGCAAAGGAAAAATAAAACGCAATGGGCGCGAGATGCTCCTCTGGCCACTTTTTTAGGTTCTCGTCCGTGTCTACACTTCTGCTGCTAGAGTACATGTAGGAAAGGCAATGGTGTATATGTGTATGTGATGTAATATATAATATGGTCGTTTACAGCATAGCCAGGTCGCCGAACTTCTCCTATAAGGGGGTTAGCAAGTGCACATATATCTTGAAAGCATTTAAATGTAAAGTGACGCACCTTGTAGCCGGGGACGGACCAGCGGCCCTTGGACACCAGCTTGGCGGTCTTCTCGTCAATGGAAGGCTCGGCAGCGGCAACCTCGTCGACGGTCAGGTCCTCGAACGGCCGGGCCTCCTCAATGTTCTTCAGGGTCTTGGCCAGGTCCTTCAGCTCCAGGTCGACCTTCTCCTTGGTGGCCTCGGCGTTGCGGATAGCCTCGACCTCGAAAGCATCGATGGCCTTGAGCTGGCGGTTGACATCGTAGGTGGCGGGGGTGAAGGCAGCGAAGCGCTTCTCGATCTCGTCAATGACAGCAGTGTTCTTGAGCACTTTGCGGTAGTGGGCGAAGTCGACAGTGGTGGGCTGCTCGGACAGCTGCTGAACCTTGCGCCGGACGTCGTCGTTGCGCTTCTTGAAGGACTGCAGCGAGGCGGCGGTCTGGCCGCGCAGGCCCAGCGACGTCGTCACCTTGGCCCAGTCGAGCTTGAGGGCAGCGGATCTCTGTGCATGGTTAGATGGGTTTGATCATATATAGTCGTCGAGTATGCGGTATGCCGACAAGGCCCCGGTGGGAGGTCCTAGGTGGGAGGTCCGAAAACAGCGCGTTTATATGTCCCGATTGGTCCGTCTCGGCCCGGGGCCATTGTCGCTAATTGTCTCGCGAAAGTGGCATCATTCGAAAGGAAAATGTCTACTCACAGCAGCCATTGTGAAAATCGAGGGTTGTGGGTGGTGTGGTTGGGGAGAGAGGAGAGCGAATGTCGGTCGTGATGCGTGTGTTTTGATCCGAGATCAAGTTTTGGCCGAGACGACTACACTACGGGTAATTACCAGTTTTCTCATCCTTGGGCCCTCATCCCCCTACTCTGTATGGGTGGCTTCGGAAAAGCTAGGGCGGATTGCTAGGAAGAGGTATTTAAATTAAACAAATAAATAATCGATTAAAAAAAAGCCGACGAGGCCGCTCACTTGATGCATCACGTGATACAAACACAACTCAATCTTTATTTCTAACATCTTGCTCAGAGGCATCACTTCGATGCGCATTTTGTGAAGATTGTGAAAAAACTTCACCGGTAGGGAGTTCATGCCAAAAATTACTCGATTATATAAATTTCCCCGTGAATGCAGATTGGTTGTTGTGGTGGTAGCCTTGTCGACCATCTCCTACTTCGGACCGCCGGAAGCGAATCAGCGTTGAGTATTGATGATGGTTTCGAATGCTGACATAATACAAACCGAAACAGTGTTTCATCTCTTGTGAGTCTCAATCAGAGCTGCACGGTAGCCTCATCATTTTACAGCAATAGTGATTCCCGAGTATTAGTGCAGCAGGTAGGTCGAGTTCAGTTGGCAGCTTGTAACAGAATGACTTTTTTGTGATAAAGAGGTGGCTATGAAAAGATTGGGAAGCCAAAGAAAGACCACCTTCTGGGTAAGTCGATGTGAGCTATGTCACGAATATGCCAAGATACAATATAGCACATCTTAAAGAGTGATCACAGTACTGTCTGACTAGAGCTGATATAAGGCCCAGCAGCGTGCCGTGTCGTCCCTTCTCGAGTATATAATGACGACCAAGGCTACTCAGCCATGGCCTCAACATGACCAGACCTCTTGAGGTATGCCTCCATCTAGACTTCCACACTCTAGTGCAAAACTTAGACGCTCAAAGACATGATAGAGTTGACAATGTCGTTGTCGTTCTCTTTCAATGCCTTGATGGCCTTGGCACGGGACACACCGGCCTGGTTCTGGACCAGCTCAATGTCCTTGTCCTCAATGCCAGTGGCATCGACCTCCTCCTCGTCATCCTCCTCCTCTTCCTCATTCTTGGCCTCCTCGTGGCTGTGGTCGTGGTCGTGGTCGTGATCGTGGTCGTGGTCGTGGTCATGGCTGTGGCCGGCGTGGTCGTGGCTGGCCAGCTGCTGGGCAGCGGCGGCCTGGGCGGAAGCGTTCAGGTCCTCAACCTTGGCCTCACCGAAGACGATGTAGGTACCGGCGGGGGACTTGTAGACCTCGGGGTTGTTGATGACGAACAGGACCTGCAAATGTTAGTCAGCAATTTTGTTTTCCTAAAATGAGCCAATCGAGCTCGGCTTTCCATATGCTTTCGTTCTTTGATCGTTTGGTACAACGTTTGCAGCGTTGCAGCCACTTAGCCATCCATTGGATCTTCTTCTCCTCTCATCCTCCTCTTTGTCCGCCATTCCCAATTTTCAATATCCCTGTCTCATCTCCATCAGAAATTGCTCGACATACGTTCTTGGGGCGGCGCAGGGTAACACGGGTGATGCCCTCAACGCGGGTCAGGTTCTGCTTCTCGAGCAGCTTGCGAGCCTTCTTCTCGTTGCGGGAGTGGATGACGGTGGTCGAGCCAGCGGGAGCGCTGACATCGATCTCGGACTCAGCATCGCTGCTGTCCTCATCCTGCTCCTGGACGGTCTTGGGGGGGACCTCGTCGACGATCTCCTCAACACGGGGGTTGGCCATTGTGAATGTTGGTGGGGGGGTTGCTTCGAAAAGTGAAAAGAGTAATTGATGTGCCTGTGATGTATGACAATAGGTCGATCGATCAGTTCAAAGTTCAAAGTCGTTGTATGGGGAAGCGTTTGCCTAGGAGGGGGGAGAATAGAGGGGGGTGGAGCGGGCGGCAGCAGTTGGCATTTTTTTCTCGTCGTGATGCCGGCAGCCAGACCAGCCAAAATGCCCCAAACGCCCGCAAAAAAACACCAACAGCCGCCCGCGCCCGCCACCCGGCTCATACAGGCTCAGCAGTAGACATACAAAATTACAGCAAATAAAGATATGATTTTACTTACGATTTAATGAGGATGATTGACTTGTAATACCAAAGACATTCAAAGATTAAACTGCCAGTAACATGGACATGGAAACTTGGAGAGGTAGGGTTTTTGTAAATTTTGGGCTAGTCCCCATTGGGACCTTGCGTCAGTGTTTTTCACAGCTGTGTGATGGCGGGGAAGAGATACATCATATTGTATGTAATTTATGTGCGATAGAATGTACACATTCACGTGATCAGATGACTGTAAATATAGATCAAGCATATTGAGTCTTCTGATAGAGCCAGATGGACATATTTCCAGCAGCTCATGTTTGCTATTCAGAAAGGTCTTTTGGAAGATATAGTCTCATGAAAAGAGAGCTGTTCTCATGATTTCAAAGGTGCCATCGCCAAATTGCGATGTTGTCGGTGTTGTGGTTCTTCGATTACACAGTGAATAAGTATGAGCACTGTGTAACGACTATTCTGGAAAGCATGTTCCGCGATAACAAAAGTCCGAGATGGAGAAAGAAAATTTAGAGTGGGGTCATCCTTTAGGGCAGGAGAAACAATTTTTGCAATCGCACCAAACCCTCCTCTGCCTGGTGGCTCCGGTGTGTGAAAGTATCCAGATAGCCTTTTTCTCGAAGTTTGCTGCATCCTCCAACTCTCAACAACCAGATATCACGACAACCAATTCGGACGGCAGAAGATTTGTGAGTAATTTTTATCCCCTCGCTTTCTTTCCCCCTTTACAACTTGCAACACACAAAACAGCATACTCCCGACGACAAACGAGTCTACCGCCAAACTTTTCTCGTTCTCCCTGATCGATCGCGACAATCACGAAATCTTTCACAACAATACACTTTTACACATTTTGTTTTCGGACTCTTTTACGAAACAAATAACTAACGCGACACTCTTTTTCTTTCGCTTCAGATTTCTCTTTTCTTCCACAACACATCAAAATGGGTGACGCAACAATTGTCGGTTCGAAGTGGCGCCTCGTCGAGGTCGGCCGCGTCGTCCTCCTGCAGTCCGGCCCCTCCGCCGGCCGCCTGGCTACCATCGTCGAGATCATCGACCACAAGCGGGTGCGTTATATTACTTTGATGAGGAACATTCCCGACGAAGAAGGAAACGAGCTGGAACGAGTTTATGCCGGTGCTGGGTCGATGGAGATGGAGAAGATGAATTTGAGACGAACGGCACTCGACCACACTCCGCCTGTGTCCTGAGCCTTTCATTCGTGTCTCGCCCCATCTCCTACCAGCTTGCGCTCGCCTCAACTCGACTCGGCTCGCTTTTCTTCTTGTCGTGTCGGGTCCTCAAAACTGTCTTGGTGCACACCATGTGCTCTGTCCAAAACATGCAACTAACATCCTAACAGGTTCTCGTTGACGGCCCTGCCACAGACGCCAACCCCGGCGGTGTTGCCCGGCAATCCCTGGCTCTGGCCGAGGTTCTGCTGACTGCTATCGTTGTCCCCGTCCCCCGCGGTGCCCGTTTCGGCACCCTGAAGGCTGCCTGGGAGAAGGCCGATGTTGATGGCCAGTGGAAGGCCAGCAACTGGTACAAGAAGCGCCTGCAGCAGGAGCGGCGGAAGGCCCTCACCGACTTTGATCGCTTCAAGGTCCTGCGGTTGAAGAAGCAGCGCCGCTTCGAGGAGCGCAAGGCTCTGGCCAAGGTCAAGGCCAGCGCATAAGCGAACTAGAAGAAAGAAAAACAAAAATGAAATTCCTTTTTTCCGCCTCTTCCAACTATTGTCTCTTTCTCACCTCTCGGCATCTTTTCGACTCACTAGTTCTTGTGTTTGCTTACTCTTTACCCTTCTCTCACCCTCTCTCTCTCTCACTCACACAACCCTCGCTCTCTCATACCATAATCCCTTTTTACGACCAAACAAAAAAATAAAATAAAAATTCAAAATATAAAGCATTGTCCCCCTTTTCCGACACAAATTCACGACAAAAAAGGGATCCCGACACAGACTATACGTTTCACAAAATGGGTATTTCGGAACATCAGAGATGAGAGACTTGCGACTGGAGGGATCACACAGCCCATTTGGTTATCGACTTTCTTCACAGCGACCGACTTCCACCGACCGATCAATACACTCGGGCAATGAGCGTGTCGCCTCTTTGTGATCATTCACGGGGCTACACATCATTCTCAACCAAAGGGCGATGGTCATGGGAGTAGAAAGAGGGTGATATTTTGCCTCACTGTGATGTCTGCAGGCTGGCTCTAGGTTCTAGGATCTCAGCAGCAACTCCTGTGGATATTGTGGTCTGTCTTATGTTGGCCTCACTTACTCTCTCGTTGCCTTTCAACTATATCGGAGGAACTGGTGTAGAACGATGATACCAGAGGGGCAACCCTTCCTTCCTTTCTTTCTTATTTGGCTTTCTGTTTTCTATGTTTTTGTGTTTCTGTTTATCGTCTGTGCTCAATGGGTGTTTTTCTTTTTTTGTTTGTTCACAAGGACGGGGATAACAAAATGGGCGCGCGGCTGGCTGGCTGGTTAAAACGTTTGACTTTCTTTATTTCACATCGGAAAAAACGGAAAATTGTCATGTGTTGTTTCATCGATTTTTTCTTTTTCTGTTCAAGTCTTCTTTTACTGCATTCTGCCCTCTTGTTGAAAGAAATCAGCTAGATGAGGTGAATATAAAAGATGTTCATGCAACCGATACAAAAAAGCAGCAATGTAACAAAAAAATATCTAAATTATTTTCTAAAATCGCATGTGTCATCATAAATAGATTTGTGAACGTGTGCTCACGATCTATGAGCACATGTTATCTCTAGTCTAGCGATAAGACTGGCGTGGAACAAGCGTGATAATATGAGACGTCATCAGTGGTCACGATCTAATAGTTTTTCTAGTGTAAAGAAGTCGTATCATCAAACTGTTATGATATGCAAAACAAATTACTGTAGTTATGTGTCGTGATATCGTTATCGCTGCTAAATAAATTCAAACACAAACATCCAGAACATCTTAAAAGGCCGCATTAACTAATACCAAAGAAACAATCAAACTCATCCTCATTCCATGTTGTCCGCCACCGAATAATTAGCGATAGTAGGTGGGGTGCAAGTGACGGTCGACAACCACCTCACGCTCATAGAACCGATCTTCTTCACGGCGAGGACGGTGGTGGCTATGGCTGCGTTGGCGACGATGCACGACATCGATATCGACCTCACTCCGTGACTGGTGGTGATGCTTGCGACGGTTTTTGCGAATCCGATCGCTCAGCTGTACTAGTTCCTGAACATCCTCCTGTTTTTTATTAGTAACTTTGTATTTCAATTTGCTGGCTGGTAGTTGCACTTACGTAGCGGAGGTACTCAAGAATATAGTAAAAGTATTCGGTCTCGTTGTAGTCATAGCCAAGCTGGTCCATGGCTTCGCGACTGACAAGATCCTTTGTGATCTCCGTCCACATGTCATTGGCTGCTGCCGGCACAAGTTCTCGAGATGTAGGTGGGTATTTGACCTTATGACGGTCCGTCTCAATCTCGATCTCACGGTCACGGCTGCGGCCCTGGTCGGTGATCTGGACGTTGATGTGATCGCGACTGCTTCTCTCTCTGTCGGGAACGACCTGGCGAACTTTATGGCGTGGTGAAACTACTACCTCATCATCACGATCTGGAATGAAGCGGGTCCGACGCACACCGTTGTAGCGTTGCCAGGTTATATCGGCACCACCTCCACCAGCACCGTCCATACGGACACGCTCCGTGCCGGGTGGGACGTCGACGATTGTCCAATCCCTGGTAGCACCGTGGTGTGCTTCACCAATCTCGCCCCGTTCGTTGATACGTGACTCGATGTATCTTGCCTCTTCGGCAACGGGATCGTAGCGAGAGCGCGCGGGCTGGGCTGAGTGCGAACGTCGGTTGCGGTGGTCATCGATATCGATATCGAGTCTGTTGCGGTCGGAGCGCACAATAACCTCCTTCTCCGAAGATCTTGCAGGGGGCAGCCGAAGGCGAGAACGAGACTGGGAGCGTCTCCGCTCGCGGGATGTGGACTCGTGGATATCAACCTCTGTGCGGCGGCTCGACGAGTAAATATCGATTTCCGTATCGCGCTCACGCACCGGCTGCCGCGGCGGCGATGGAGGAGCAGGTTGAGGGGCATAGACGACACCTAGAGAGAAAGCTAGTTAGTAAATTGGAGACATAAAGATAAAATATGGTTGGCACTATATTGTTGTTCAAGTTACTTACCATGATCGACATCAGTATAGTGTGTAATAACCTCACGCTCGACAACTGGGCCACGGATGACCTGGCGCGGTGCCGGAGGAGGCGAGGGAGAGGGGCTTGGAGACGGTCTGCGGGAACGATCGATAATACGAATCTCACGTTCTCTATCAGGGGAGGGAGTGGGAGACCGCTCACGCTCACGCTCAACAACACGTGCTGTCACGCGTTCCCGCGAAGGCTCACGAAACTGCCGTGGACGCTCGCGCTCAACCACACGATCGCGGACTTCAACACGGTCAACCTCACGGTCCCGAGGAGGAGGCATAGGCGAGACAGAGCGTGCGTAGGTGACCTCCCGGTAGTGGGCCGGGCTTGGGGATCTTGGGCGAGGCCGAGGGCGCTCAACAGTCTCGACATCACGCTGACGCAGCACTAGGGCACCGGGCTCGCTGCGCCGGTCCTCCTGGAAGTAACGGGCCAACGGATCACGATCACGCTCCTGCTCACGCTCGCGGACTCTGACATCCACATAGTCACGATCGTCAGCGAAATCACGGCCACGGCGAGCCATTGTGATGATGATGTATAGAAAATGGAAGGCAACAAAAGGTGTGGGTAGAAAAGTAAACTATGAATATACAAATGGAACGCTTTGCCACTGATATTCACAACGGATGAAACGAAGACAGATGATGGAACTACAGGAGAAGAAGAAGAAAAAAAGCAGAAAGAAGGAGGGAGAGAGGGGTTTAAAAATAGAGATGATGAACGAGCAGAAGAATGGCTGTCAGCAAGGTAATCAAAAGGTGGCCGGGTATGAGGTAAGATGGGCCCAATAATATACGCAAGGCCAGGCAGGCACTGGTGACCCGCGAACTGTGTGCAGAGTGTGCTTGAAGAAAGCAGAAAAAAGGCAGAGAGGCAGAGAAGCAGGGTTTCAGAAGTGTGCCGGGAGACGATGGAGGGGTGGAGAGGGGTTGGTAGTGAGAAAGAATTTGAAGGATGTAGCAAGGACGTGAGGGAGCAGTCAGAAAAGAGAAAAAGAGAGAAAAGAGAGGAAAGAGAGGCCTCGGGTTTGGGCTTTAGAATAGGAAGCGCCAGACAAGAGGGACATGCATGCGGCGACCGGCCCTAGTGAAACTTGATGCAGACCAACGATGTCATTCTACAGGACAGGAAACGCAGCGGCTCGCAGCGGTACACTTTTTTTTTGTGGTGCTGCTTCCTGAAATAAGCATTATTTTCCCTTTCCGTTTCGATCTACGAAGTGATAAATTCAAAAGGGGCAGGAGCAAGCAACTGACAACCAAAATTGGAAACTGTGCAAAAGAAAAGGCAGGAGCATCATGCAAAAAGAATACCCGTTCTGCCGTATAAACTGTATGAAGCCTAAGGTGGGATGACCAAAAATGCAAGAGCGATGGAGGGGAGCGGCGATGAGCGCTTGCACTGCCCCTCTGAGTGCTGCGGGCCGGTACTAGGCCGTAGCTCTTTCCTCCTTTCGGTTTTTTCTTCACTCTTATTTGCCTCTATTCCCAACGTGTGGGGAGTGAGAAGGAAGCCTTATGCGGCTGCTTTTGTTGATGCCCATCAAAAGGCTAGCTTCTGTTGTATTTGCTGTGATTTGTTTATTTATATAGATATATAAAATAAAGCACTGCGGCTCAAACTGCCGGTGGAAATGGATAGATGAGGCTTTGCACAAGTCGAAGAGCTGAGTCACGATGTCAAGTTGCCCAAAGTTGCCTAAAGTTGTAATGTTTTTATTTCCGGTCACTTGCACCTGCCGCCAGAAACAAAGTCAGTGAGTGGTCAGAAGGAAAGTGCAAACGACCAAAGGTGAGCAGCCAAGCACAAGTCGTCTGACGCAATGCAGCATATAGCGCAAATAGGAAGGAGCGAATGTCATATGCCGTAGCTGTTCAGAGTCGACTCGATATCTATTGCTGTTTCGAGAATCCGTTCAGAACCAAAAGGAAAGAACAAGCAAGGCCAAATAAACAGGTTCCTGTCGTAAATGGAAAGAGCGTAGAGCATATATCGCCCAGTCTCAGTGTTTCATCGAGTTCTACCAAGTCGTCAATCATAGCTGCAGAGCGCTATAGCTCTTATAATAGGAAACATATAGAGACGTCATGTCGAACTTTCCAGAACAAGAAACCTGGGTGATAATTATTGTCTTACTATACTGATATACGCTCTGATATATGCTCGAGACATCTGAATATGAGAGATCACTCACTCACGTGGAGTATGACCGGCGTCTTTGTGTTAGTGCCAACGGCCGTCACCGGTAGCTCGTTGTTAGTGGAAATTAGCTCCCGCGTGCCAGCGCACCGCGCACACTTTCCAAGTCTATCGTGCTGATGACGTTCGTCCCTTCCTTGTTGAGCGACGTGCTGGTCGTGCTTGCCACGGACTTGCCAATGATGTTTGCAACTTCCCGATTTGTCATAGCGACTGATTCATCCTGTCTCAATTGCCGATTATATATTTTTTTTGTGCGCAATGATAATGTCCCTGGCTTTATCCCTTCTCCCATCTAACCTCAACCCTGTGAGTCTGGAGCCTGGTCCGCAACCTCCGCCCTGGCATCCATCCACATCATTTCTTCCCGCCACCCCTGCCCATCGCCAGTATCTGACAGATGCGTCTTGACATTCTCGGGAATATTCAAACACGCGAGGATATATTTAAACACGCGATCGATTCAAATGTTAGGATCTCGTCTTGGTGTTGTTATGTGATTCTAGCATCAGAATCCCGATCAGAGCATTTTGTCTGTGGTCGTATCGGCTTCTTCACGTCAAAACTACCTGACGTCATCGAACCAAATAGCTGACTTTGGGTCTATTGCTCATTTTCCCGATCCAGCCGATTTAGCACCCTTTACCAACGACCATCAGCAGATTGACCACAGTCGGATACCAGTTCCTCAAGGGTCAACGCCACAAAGCAGCCCATACAGCTCTTCTGCCAGCCCGTGATCATTCATCTTTATTCGTCCATCCAGACATGTCGGCTATTCAATTTGCAAAAGCATTTTGACTTCAAGAGAAGCCTACGCCGAGGTCATTTTCGTTGTTCCTTTGCCAAACTGCAATTCCTTCCTCAGAAGTTGTATCAGGTATCAGGATTATATTAATACACACACATTTAATATCCGTGCCCTCCCCATCATCAATGTTGCCATTTTGTTCCTGGCTACGGCTGCAGCTGGCTTCTTGCCATTCTCATTTAACCTTATACTCATTCCAACTTTAACCGATGCAGCCCATTTCCCGTCACAACCAGCCAAGTGGCTGTGTCCACGGCAAATGACACTACTCTTGTCGGCTTTGTATAAGAGTCATGACGCCGCAATATATATCCCAGCCATCCCATCGAGTTCTAGTTTCAGGGGTGAAGGAGCACACCACTTTGGATGTGCCTGATATTCGAAGGAGGGATATCCCTCTGCAATTAGACGGGCAATATATTACTTAGATGCCTACACGCTTGAGGAGTGAATTCGCTTTCAGGATTTAGGCTATTGCCGTATATCAATGTCTTAAAGTGAAGACGGCTGATGTGATGGCATGCTCATCTACCTATACTTTACATCGTTTGATGTGGTGATAAAATTAGACACGGCACAGTTGTTTTGTTTTCTGCATGGCAGCGACACGCTCGAGTACTCTATGCCCCTTTGTTGCTTATTTCAAGTATGTTTTCATTAATGAGGTGGTGTACTTGGCCCGAGGTGGATTTCAGAGTCCAGCTTAAAAAGAATGGCTTTCCCAATGGCTTTGCTCCCATTTTGTCAAAAATAAGCAAATCTTCTCGTCTCACTTTTGTCAAGTTACAACAACTACACTCGTTTCTAGTCACTCGCTCAGTACATCTAATACATCTAAGTTCCACTGATTTTCAACCGTCAACTGTATAACTCACAGTTCAAAGGACACAATGAAGTCTGCTTTGGTCTCTTTCCTCAGTCTTGCTGCCAGTACTGCAGCTACATTATCTCCCTCGGGGGCGGACGCGGGCAGTGCCAGCGGCTACCTACCCAGCACTACCATCTACTCCATTTCAAGTGTGGGCACGCCTCCAATCATCAATGCCACTTACACTCCTGCTTCTACTACAAGCACCATCTAATCTACGACGACAAGCACTATTACCTCGTGTCATGCGACCATTACCAACTGCCCGGCCGAAAGCACCGTGAAGACCACGATTATCGTGGCTGTCAGCACGACGGTCTGTCCTGTTTCGTCTGTCTCAGCCCCAGCTGCCGCAGTTCCTCTACCTTCTTCTGCTGCTCCGAGCATCGCTGTTCCCATGGCGGCTCCTTCTGCTTCTGCCGCACCTCCTGTTCCCACTGCTCCGTCGAGTGCCCCGGTGGCCCCGACTGTGCCAGCTGCTACAATCCCAGCTGCATCTTCCCGACCCACCATCTCCCTGTTGAAGCCCTCCATTACTCTTCACCCCAGCACCTTGGTTGCCGGCACGGGCACTTCTGCTCCCAAGACCCCTGCCGCCTCGTCTACTCATGCTGTTGTTACTGCCGGTGCCGCTCACAGCGGTCTTGGTTCGGTCGGTGCCATTGCTGCCGCGGCTTTCGCCGTCGTCCTCTTGTAAGTCATTGGGCTAGCAATTTTCGGGTTTGCTTGTATTGTTACGCCTTCTCAAATAATAGGCGAAGATAATACGGACAGTCGTGGTGGAGGCGGGAATTGTGGGATGGCACGGGAGCCGGTGGAAAGCAAACATTGACAGGTGGCCGAGTCAAGGTGGAATACTAGCGGTGAGACATGCAGGATATAATGTAAAGTAGCGAACTTAATTATAATCACTCAACACTTTGTTTTTGTTTTTTATCGGATCTGATTCGATGCTGAAAACGAGGCTGGCCAATCTGTGCATGAGAATCGTCAAGAGGGGTATAACCATTAGACAAGTCAGTGAGGAGACGTCAAGAATGGTGTGCAAGGTGTTGTTTCATTCCCTAGCGGACTGGGTTGCATGGCCACATCTTGTGAGAGTGTGTTCAGCATAGCTGTATGTCGGGCGTATTCGAGTTGCGTTGTCGACACCACCCGTCAATATCAAAATACAAAGTTCAAAAATACAAATGGGGGCTACGTCTTATCGATGTGGTAGGCGATCCAAAAATCAAGTGACACTTGACAGAATAGAGAAGGGAAGAGATAATAAAAAAGTACAAATTGTGCACTTTCGCCCTGTTTTGAGACAAGTGGTGTGAGATAGGACCAGAGAAACCCCAGCGAGGCAGCAGTGCATTAATTTGAGAAGGCTCTGGATAGAGATCAAAATTGTTCAATAGACAAACCCGAAGGCAGCGGATGCGGTGTCGATCACGAATATGGACGAGGCATACTACAGCGTTTACGATGAAATGTACGACGAGAGGCTGTACCTTACACAGGATATAGAGGAGCCTTACCTTATTTGATACCATTTACATTAGTAGAAGCTATCCAACCAATAAATGCGAGATCTGAATATCGATACGTTGCAAGACAGTGGATTAAGTGTCCGTTCGGTTCTCCAGACAAGGGGGTGGTTTCCATTTTTTATGCAAGACATAATATTCTACGAGATCATGGTATGAACAATATTCAATTTTTTGGCAACTATTACTGCAGCTTCGTCCATTATGTATTTGCTATCACGTCATGCTACGTCAATCAACAAAGCCGAGCAGTTAGGAGGCAAACTGAAAGCGCGCAGAGTGTAAGCAGAGCCTCACTTGCTCACTTGGTAACAAGCGGTGGAGAGCCAGATGAGGGTCGGTCAGACCCAAGGTGAATATCAACACGTATCAAAGGGATGCCGTCTGCAGTCGTCTACGTGCTATCAGCGGACTGGAAGTACTGTGAGTCAACGACGCGATTGTATTCAGGCCCAAACGTGGCATCCTATGCTACAGCCAAGCAATAGGAAGTGCAAAAGAGAGAGAAGCAAAGCCTCCCACAGGTTTGTATGGTGTATTACAATTGGCCCGCATAAGTAAAGACTTTTATTATTGTGTGTTTTGCGAGTACTTTCCACGGGAAGTTGTTGCACACAGTTGGTGTACTACGCGCATCAGGCATTCTATAAAGTTTATCAAAGTATCAAAGTATGAGGGTGTGAAGAACATGCAGGTCTGATACACCTGCCACGCACCGACCATGCTCTTTCTCTTCTGCATCTTTGTTTTCGTACTTTACTCAGTTCCCGCTTCTGTATTTTACTTTCTACGTTGTGCTTTTAGCTTTCTATCTTTGTTCTCAGGTTTATACCCCTTCCGCAGTCTGTAGATTTGTATTTAAGACAAGCAGCTCGTCGTCTCTTCCGAGGATTCTGATTTTACCTGACTCTTCGTTTCCGGTCATCAAAATTCGAATAGTTTAGCACACACATCTGCATATTACCTTTACTCACTTCTATTCTACACTCTACACTCTGTTTGCTCTTGGTCGCCTACTGCCATTAGTCGTTACCCCCCCCTCCCCCCCTCTCCCTCCTTACAGACCCCAAAATGACCTCAAAACACAACAAACACCACCGTAGCAGTAATGCCAATGTCCATACCAGCTATGATCCGCATGGCCGGGATGACGACTATACTGTCAGCGGTGGCCAATACAATGACTACTCTGCCCAAGAATATGATGCTAACATCGGAGGTGGAGGCATGCCATCGTCCCATGCCGGTGCCAGTGCACAGCAACGTCAAGGCGGCCAGGGAGTTCCGAGCGGTCACCAAGGCACAGGGGCAATGCCCACCCAAAATGGCCGTGGTCGGACACCGGCTACCAATGGTGGTGGAGCCAGGTCTGGCTCTCGCAACCGCAGTCATAGCCGCGGCACTGCCTACAACCCCGGTGGTGGTGCTGCTGCTGCTGCTGCTGCCAGCATGAGTAGCACAAATGCCCGTGCAAACCAGACCCATTCATCCTCGCTCAGGAACAACAACCAGCACCGCCGCTGCGGCGACAAGAACTGCGATCTGCCTGTTGTGTGGCGCAATGCTGAAGATGTCTTTGTTGCTGGGCACATGCAGGGCGGCATCAACCACGGTGTCGACAATTTCACCAATTTCAACAATGTCAATAACAATGTCAATAACAATGTCAACACGGGCCTCAATGCCAGCGGCAGCCTCGGCCCCATATATGCCAACCAGGACGAGCGCGACTACCAGATGAAGCTCATGGATATTTTACATATGACCAATCTGCCCCTCGCCGACCTGCCTGCCGCTACAAAGTTCAGCGATGGCGTCGTGCCGGCATTTGATGATCTGCCGGTAACCTCGAACGGCCCAACGGGGCATCACACCATGCCATCAGTCATGACGGGCGCCGGGCTTCCACATCAGAACACGCGCGCATGGGAGTGTGCTCGGTTCGCCGTGGAAAACTATCGTCGTGACTTCTACTATTACAACCGGGCGCTCGCCGCGAATGTGATACCGTCGCCCTACTGCGAGATTCGTAAGTTTATCAAATAAAGAAAAAAAAAAGAAAGACTAAAGCTAATGGTAGACACCTGCCGGTACTTCTTCTCTCGAGAGAAGTGCTCGTTCCAAAAGGTCCAATTTGATACAGTGTGCAACAAGCACTCGACGTGCCCTGTGCAACGCTGCCAGACGGCCAAGACGCAAATCGTCGACCCGGCACTCTCCGACGATCGGAAAATCCAATGGATGCGGGACGAGTTTTGCAAGACGCACGGGTGTGCCATTGACGGGTGCGGGTTGCGGTGCGACCAGGCAGAGAACGGTTCCGAACTCCGATTCTGTCCAGCTCGTAGGTTGACCCTCTCATATCTATCTTTGTTGCATCTCTGATATATGAAATATGCTAATTATAGACCGTTGCTATTACCGAGGCTGCGACAAACAAGGCGCAAATAGTCACGGATACTGCTCCAAGCGTATGTCCCTGCTAACCCGAGTTCAAGAGGATATACTAACTGAATAGACAAATGCCAGATTCCAGCATGCCAAAAAATATCCCTCGCCGGCTTTGAGCTCTGCAAGAAGCGTAAGTCTCACCTCCAGCCAATGTATAGAAACACCTCTAACAATACAGACATTGAGTGTGCACAGTACAACTGCTCCCGGACGCGCGAGGTGCTCAACGTCGCCAACATCCCCAATCAAAAGGATATTGCCGACTGCGGCATCGAGTACTATGACCGCAAGGCGTACCTTCTCTACTGCAACGGCCATGCCTACTGCGGAGCCGATGCATGTCATCTGCTGCGCAAGAAACCAGCCATCTACTGCTTCAAGCACGTCTGCAACGAGACGGGCTGTGGCGTCAGCACTACCGAACTGCTCAAGTTTTGTATCAAGCGTAAGCAACCTCTGCCTAGAATGTATATTACTGCAGTTACCCGTTTACTGACAAAATAGACCGCTGTGCACAGGACGGGTGTATCCAGCCCAAGGCGTGGAAGAACGACTTTAAGAATCGCGAAAACTATTGCCTGGGGCATCTCTGCCGAGATAGCGATTGCGGCAAGTGTGCAGGCGAGGATCGTCTCTACTGCGATTTTCGTAAGTTTCATTTTCTTATTTTCCTTTCTCAACATATACACAAAAATACTGACTACCAGACAAATGCGAGGTTGAGGGCTGCATGTCCAAGGATACCGGCGGCAATTTCTGCTACAACCATGCCCACGTCCGCTCTCAGAAAAAAGGCGAGTCCGAAGCTCATGCCAAGACGGAACGCCTCGCGCGCGTCCTCCAGCCGTCGTCACATATAAGGCCAGACTACCCCGGCAGCTACTACCCGGGGCGTCCTTTCACCGATATCGGGTCTATCTTCGGCGAGGGCTCGACCATCTCGCGCAGCACCCGAAGCACCCGAAGCTCGCAGTACCACGGCCGGCATCCGTCGACGTCGACACGGGGCCACAGCCGCAATACTGGCGCGTCGTTCTCGGAAGACTATAACGACGAGTTTGGGTCAGAGGTGCATACGGACGAGTCTACCGACGACGATCAAAGAGATCCGCGGGGCCGTGATCGCGTCGATCGTGGCCGGCAAGACCGGGGTAGTGGCAGCAACGATTTGCCGGTTCGTGGAGGTCCTTCGGCTCGCCCTGGATCTGGAAATGGAAATGGCTCCGGTTCTGGCCCCGGCTTACATGCACAGGTCAACCAGCAATATCCTCCTGGTGGGCCTATGAATGGAAACGGACCGGTTCAAGGAGGTAATAGTGGCGGGCCCGTTAGACCGATGCCGACCAACGGAGTACGGCCCATGGGCAATGGCGGTCCGGGTGGCCCAGGCGGTCTGGGTCAAGGCGGCGTCCGTGGCGGGCCAACAAAATGAACGAGTGTCCAGGTCAAGGTGGTACGCCAGATTCGTCAATGATGATGAGACAGGAGACCTGTTGCGGCGATTTTGTGATAGATGTCTCGTTTCGCTGTTTATGATTTTTTTTCTTTTTCTTTTGTTTTATCTTCCGCTTTCTTACTATGACTTGTTTTCTTTTTCTTTCTTGATCTCACCTTTTTTCTTCTTTTCCTTTTTCTATCTTTTCTTTTCTCTTTTTTCTTGATATCATCTTTTTCTTTCTTTTCTTTTCTCAAGATATCCATCTGAATTTCATCTTATTCTTCAATCGTCTCCAATAAGCATACTCACTCTAAATTATACACCCATACTTGTTCATGTCTCGCCTAGTGACCGCATGCGATATCAAAAGTACTATTACCAATGGGAAGCGAGACTTGAGACATGATTCTAATACTAGCTCGACTGTCTCGACATCGAACACCTGAAAATGGCCAGGTCCGGCCTTTTGGGGAAATACCATGGATAGACGTGAGTAAGTCGCTACAACACGCACTACAATTCTCCTTACACTGATTGGATATGGAAATACTCCCCTAGACACACTAGGTGTAACACGGAATTAGCGCATGCTTCAGTGCCATCCTAGCTCCTTATCTGGAATGGCGGGGATCCACACAAGACCTTGGGAGCTTACAGTGATCATCATAAGGAGACAGCGGGCACAGTGGGCGCAATCCGAGCCATCCATAGCCATCTTTGCTTTTGATAGATACTTGGGTACTTGCCTACTTTATAATTGAGATTGTGGCCAGTCGCACTTTCCCTCGTTGGCCATCAACATCAAGAGATAACGCGCCATCCCGTCTGCTCACTTCCTTTATTAGTATCTCGGTATCGCCACATCTCATCTCATCGTCTCATCGTCTCATCGTCTCTGCCTCTGCCTCTGGGACGCTATTATCCATCAACGCGCATCATCCATCACCTAAAATATATCTTATATCCAAGTACAGGGGCAACACAGCTCCATCCTTCAGCGCGTCAACAACTACCCACAGCGTCGGGTCTAGACTTCTTAGGCTCGTGCAGGAACGACATCTCGAAAGCGACGACCACGCCGACGAATAAAAAGAACGAGACAAGATAACAATCAAAGCGCAAGGCAAATTAATATAATTACAAAGCGCAAGTCGAAAAGAGCACATTGCACAACAAACAGTCAAGATAGCACATCCGATACCCGCCTCGAGGCTGCACGACGTCATCTGTGTATTGACCAGTCAACTTGACCAACTGATCCATCAACGACGACATCTCATCGCGTATCGCACATCTATCAGAGTGCAACACTACCGCTACAACACACGCATTCATTCATTACCTTAATCCACAATGGCCCACCAGGCACAGTCACAGTCACAATCGATACCGACCCAACCGACCCTGTTCAACATGCCCCCAGAACCGCAGTCGACGCCCGGCACGCCCTCGGAGATGCCGGGTACCCCGACAAGCACCACCACGTCGCTCTCTACCATCTCGACTACCGCTATGAAAGACGGCCAGCGCGGTGGCCACGTTCCTCCTCTAGCACTCGATGGAAGCTATATCAGAAGCTCTGGTATTGGCGGTAACAGCCACCGGATGGGCCACCAGCACAACCCGTCCACCAACAGCCTAGAAGCCGAGCGCGCCGATCGTATCTCGCGCCTAACCGGTCTGTCGGGTGTCTCCACGCTGCGCCCGACCCATGTGCCCAACCGCGGCAGTGCGGCCAGCATTACGAGTGGCGGCGGCGGCGGCGGTGGAGGCGGCAGTGTCAGTAACAATAACTCGAACCGCTTCAGCGGCAGTGGTGTCTTTGCGACGACACCGACGTCAACCAGCGGTGGTAATAATCTCAGCAGTCTTGGGTTTTTATCAAACAATATGGCCGTTCCCGGCCCTCTGACGCCAGCCTTTTTCGACGCGCAGGGCCAGCCGGTCGCCATCACTAAGATGAGCACGGTCGGCACGGCCAGCGCGACAGACAGCATCAGTGGCCGCACGCTCGATGATAACAGCACGGCGGACGGTGACACCATGACTGAAGACGGCGACAACAGTGATGACAACAACTCGTCGGTGTCTGACATCAAGAGCATGGGCACCAACTACCACTACAGCAACTCGCGGCGCGGCGAGGGCGATGCCATGATGATGGACGACGACCATGACAACACCAGCCAGTCAGTCGGTGGCTACGAGGACCGCATGAGCGACGACGACGGCGCAGCCAGTCTTGTCGGCTTCGGTGAGGGTGCCGGCAGCACCGTCTCGGGCCCCATCTACCGCCGCCGCCCGTTGCCGCCACCGACGGGCTCGTCTGCCGGTGCCATGGCCGCCAACAATGTGTACAACAATGTGTACAATTCCAATGGCAACAGCGGCAGCAATGCCAACAGTAACGGCCATATGGCCGCGTGGGGCTCGCTGGAGCGCACCAATTCTGGACTCAGCGACATTGCCGTCATGGGTAGCACAACCGGCAGTGCAGCAGGCCGTAGGGCCGAGTATATTCGGTCGCCCCTCGAGCTCACCAATGGAGGCAGTCCCTCGGCGGCATCGTCAACTGCGGCTTCGGCTCACATGGCCTTAGATGACATGTTTGTCGACAACCCGACCAATGGGTCGATCCAGGCACAACCCAGTGCCCTTCGCGAGACACAACGTCCGCGGTCACACCAACAGCAACAGCAGTCGCAGTACTACTATGGCGTGTCGCGCGAGCGTGAGGCTGCCGAGCAGCTCCTGCAGGGCGTTAACGGGTACATTGATGGCTTGGAGCGGCCAGCTTTGCAGTTTGGTACGGCCGGGCCGGGTGGTAGTGGCACTGGCAACAGCGGCCCTGCTGACCGGTACATGTATGAAGAACGGCGGTAGTTCGGTGCTGTTTTAGACTAATCTTGGTTTCTTCTTTCTTTATTAGGTTTGTATTTATTCTGTACTTTATCTGTTGTCGTTTGTATTGGGATTTCTACAGGGATTTGGAATTTGGGATTTGGGATTGGGACTTGGGACCTGGGAACGGATTCTCTTTGGAGACTGGCAGTTTTGAGATGTCTAGGATGGGCGCTTGACGTTTTGTTTCTTTTTTCTTCTTGATATCATCATTTTTGCCATCATGGTTGACTACCTCTTTATATCGCATTCACTCTACCTGATATATTCATCAATATCGCTTTCATTCTTAAATTGTGTGCCTTTTAGCGTTTGATATTTATGCTTCTATCGCGTTATTCCTCTTTCTCACCATCCAGTCCTCTACTAGGCAATGACCTCACGCTTCATGCAGGTTGACAAGTGGAATTGCTTCGTGGCGGTATTCCTGCTCTCATTCTCACTAGCATCGCGCGGCTTACACTGCCTCACTGCCTCACTGCCACTCTGTCAACTTATACTTATATACATAGGTTTCCCCATCCTTCTTTTTCTCTGCTGCAGAAACAAAAGAGCTGCAGCAAAATGACTTTATACAAATCTCTCGGAAAAAGCGAGATCCGCTTGCTTCGTCTACAGCCGGCAGAAGCTCTCGATGCACTACTGCACATCCAGGTCTTCCAAGTCAACCTCGACAGCGACCTGCCAGAGTATGAAGCACTTACATATGTCTGGGGCGATACCTGGGGTGAGTTTCCCGTCTGGGTAGACAGAGAGAGCGGCGACAGCAGAAAGGAGAGCGAAGCCCTCGGCGTCACTGCCAATCTTGATGCTGCACTGCGTCATATTCGCTACCGCGACCGCAGCCGTGTGCTCTGGGTCGATGCCATTTGTATCAACCAGGACGACCTGGCCGAGCGCAGTTTGCAAGTCCAGCAGATGCGTCGCATCTATGAAAACTGCATAGCCGATATCGCGTGGCTCGGGCCGACACCGTTTCCGCCGCCAAGCTCTTTTACAATCAACGACGTCAGCGACGATGAAGACGACAAGGATTTCGACGACATCGACAGAGCTACCAAGAAAATCGACAAGCTGGAAAAGAAAATAAGCAGATATGCCAACCAGCGCGCATACCGCGAGAAGCAGCACAAGTCGAACCTACGCGAGGGCCTGACACTTATGCGCCGAGTCGCCGGCCACGATTCGGCCACGCTGACCGACATGGTCCAGAACCACTACTATGAAACGACGTGGCGGTCGGGCGCCGATGCCGAGGAGGCTGAACTGGAGAGCCTTACGCTCAAGTACGACCCCAATGATACGGAACAGAAACCACTTTTGTCGTACGGACAGTCGGAGGCTCTCACAACCACCTTCTCGGCGACCCGTCTGTGGCAGCGTGTATGGATTGTGCAGGAGCTGTCGTGTGCGCCCACGGTACTTCTTGCCGTCGGTGTCGACGAACAAAATGAGCTTGGGGACAGGCTGCTGACGCTCAACTGGGACGAAGAGCTCGTTGGCGGCTTCCTTGACGACAAGGCGTATGCAGACGCCTTCCACTCGCCATGGGGACACGGCACAATCGGGCCAGCCGCTGCCAGAATCTTTGCGCGCGTACGTGCACTGCACTTGCAGAGAAAGTATGCACGGTCGCAATTTTCTCTGTTCTCTCCTGTAAAAGAGCAGAAAGAGCAGAAAAGTTCCCAGGACAAAGTTTACCGCAGCTTCCTCGATATCCTGGCACGCTTCAAGTGGGCAAATTCGACAGACCCGTGCGACAAGGTGTACGGCCTGCTCGGCCTGGTGACAGAAGAGACCCCATTTTTACCGCCCATCGACTACACCAAGTCACCAGCCGAGGTGTACACGGACACGACGCTGGCCATTATCCAAGCCAGCGGCAGCCTCGACCTCATCAGTCAGAATCCATTCTATGGCAGCGGCGTCTTTGGCGATGATCACCAGTACGTGGATTCTGATGCTGATGGATACAGTTCCGATATCAACAGCGGCAGTAACGACGGCGAGCGAGTGCACAACCTGCCGTCCTGGGTCCCCAACTTTGACCACAGCCAGCACTGGGAGTACGACGACCAGTTTGCCACAATCCTGTTCGCGCAGCGCGGAATCTATGCAGCCGGCAAGGCCGACTGCCGGCACCTCTTGCCCCTGCAGACAATCAGCGGCCTTGTCACGACTGTTGACGGGAGCGACAAGAAGCCGGTGACGGGCATCAAGCTACGGGGCACCGTGATTGGGCGCATGGCAGCGTTCAGGCAGGGCCGCTGGGAGGACCAGGCCAAGGTGGACAATGACGGACGGTCGCCGCTAAATATGCTTATCAAGATGCGTGCTTTGTACGTCGACGGCCAGAGCAAAGTGTACTCTGCGACTGGCGAAAGTTTGGAGGATGCGTTCTGGCGCACAATGGCGGCCGACTGCACGGCTTACCCGATCCAGCGGCTGGACTGGAAGGCCGTCGGGACAGAGTGCAGGCGTGCCCTTGCCGATGCTTGCGCAGTGAGAAGGGAAGAGCAGGCCAAAGAAGACGAGGAGACAAAAGGCTTTACCACCGACAAGGAGTGGCAAGACTACCGGTACATCTCGAGATACCAGAACTGGCCGCCCTCGGCGGATCTGCTGCGCGACACGCCCGTGTCACAGATGCTTCTCCGCATGATGGCGCGCTGGGGGATGTGCGAGGTGTTGTCTTCAATAAAAGAAGAAGGCAGTCTTTTGTCCATGGTATGGCCCGATGTGAGGCAAGGAGACGTGGTGGCGGTGCTGGACGGGTCCAAAGTGCCGGTCGTGCTGCGGCCCCAGGACATCTTGGTAGAGGGCACTGGCGACGACCTCGACACATGCGAGTACTACAGATTCGTCTCTCCGGCATACATACACGGCTATATGGACGGCAAGGCTTTGGAGCAGCTGGACAAGGGACTTCTCACAGAGCAAGACCTTGTTTTAATTTGATTTACTTAGATTCAATTCAAGTTTCTAATGTCGATATATTACATTGAGAGTAGTCTAGATAAACTTGTTGACGACATCGTTGACGACGTTGTTGATCTCGGGGTCCAGAGCGGCATTGACGCCCTCCTTGGAGGCGAAGCCATCGACAGCTGTTTGCTTGTTAGCAGAGGTCTATAAGGTAGTTGGAGAAGGAAAAAAGAGGCTGCCTACCGCTGTCGATCATGGTGTCGATGCCAGAGTCGGAAGAGTTCTGGGTTTGCTGCTGGGCCGAGCTGGTCTGTTAGCACCAAGATGATAATAATCATAAAACAATAAGACGAACGATGAGAATATACATACGACTGGCCATCAACGGCGTTGGTAAGTTCCTGAATCTCATCACCGAAGCCCATTGTGTCTGATGTTTGAAAGTTGCTGGTCAAAGTATAGAAGCGGTAGTCGCTGAGGAGAGAAGAAAGAAAGAAAGACGAGAGAAGACGAGAGGGATCGGAGAAGAGGGGTGTCTTATTTATACACAATGTATACGGAGTAAGCGCCCGAGCCGAAAGAAGATGGAACTGTATCTAGTACAAAGGGAACGAATGCCAAACCAAGGAAACGATGTGTTGTAAGACCGTACAAGCAAGATACGGCATGCACGGCCTATTGGATCTCGGAGCATCAGAGGGAGGGGGGCATCTAGGATCAAGGAGCATGAGGGGGGTGTATGCTGGACGAAGCAGCATGTTGTTCTATCCTTAGTTTTAGTTTAATAATAAGATATGCCAATAAATATATAATCTATTTTATATCCTACGAGAAATAAGGGTCATGGAGGGATGGAGGGCCGTGGAGGGCCATCAACAGCAAAGCAAGTGGGATGTCAGCTATCAAGAGACCGATGGATCATCGTCGACATCACCCACCAGCCAGCTGCATCGAGTTGGCAATCTCTCCTGTAGAGTAGCGTCACTTGTCATACCAGGACCAGGATGGCTAGCCATGCTTTTTTTCTTTTACCTCTCCATGTCTACATCCGAACATACATCTTCCTCAGCTTGCTTTGCCACACACACGCCGAGGTAGCACTGATAACGTCAATATGTTGCATAGCTGCTTCCATTCATACATCTTATTGAGGCTATATTCTGCAAGTATCATGTATTCCGAGTGAGCTGATAAGAGGTCTTTAGAACATGAGCTGACGTGCTCCCTCTTTGACTGCTCCCTTGGTCCTCATCACATTCCTGCCTATCCTCTGTTGGCTTCATCTTATTTCTATCTCGTTGTGTCTCCGTATTATTTCTCTGAATAAGATGACCAAGTTAGTCTACACTCTTTCACTTTTTCTTTTCCCTTCTTCTCTCTTCGACTCATCTGTACCTCTTCTCTAGTATCTTTTTTCTATATCCTGACATGCTCTCGGCAAAGATATGCATCTCTTCCATAAGCACACACCCTCCTTCTATCAAGAAATAGCGCATATGTACTTTTTATCCTCGGTATCCAAGCTGTCCCTCTTCCCTCTTCCCTCTTTCTTGTCGGAAATATTTGTTTCGTTCAAGTATTTTCCATCTTATCCATGGGTCCCGACCATCATTGCCAGCTCGTTTGCCTCACTATTATCGCAATTTCTCGCCTTCACGACTCTTTATATCCCCAGTCAGAATTAATAAGATTCATAAGATCCATACGATCAATCTATATCCAATACATCAGACGTGTAGATCAACCCCAGAATCTCAAAAGCCAAGAGTTGAGGCTCCGGCAGAGGGTCTTGGCTCTGTCGTGCCCCAAAAAGCCAAGACAAAGTCTAAAATTTAAAGGGTGACAAAGGTCAGAAAGGCAGAAGAGGGGAGACGAGTACACGGATAGGCGGAATAAAGAGGAGAAACAATACTACATTTCAGATAATAAGATTGCAAAAGACTGGACAAAAGACATGAGAAAGAAGGGTCAGGAGGGGCAACCACATGGCGGGGCTTTCCAGCCAGGGCCCGTCTAACATGACAACTAACAGGACTCTTGGCAGGCACGCATGCTTCCGTGTGTTGTCATGTACGACGTCACGCGGTCTTTATTTGAAATACTACTTATATGTTATAAAGAGCCTTGACACTGTATGGGAAGAGAGGCGGTCGCTCTTTCCTCGTTCTTGTCGATACAAACTCAAGGCAAGTGCACCCAAGTCTTGCTCTTTCCATATCCAGGCGTTTGCAATCAACCATATCAGTCAGATAGACATTGTGGGAAAGAGATGACATCATCAGGTAGCAACACGACACCTTGCCTTGTTCCATCATCGCAACTATCTGCAATTATCTATAGATAGCTAAACGTCTATCATGAAACAAGACAGCATCATTGAGCCATATCCAACAGTGTCTAGACGAACACGATCAACCCTCGCCAACCGCTGTCTCGGCTCATGAGCATGTTCCTTTGCACATCTACAGCACCCATCAAGTCAGCCCGAATCAGTCCTGCCTCGATCCTGAATCACTGTCTAGATGGATTTGTAGTCGGTGAGACTATCGACCATCGCGATAATCTTGCAGCACTCTTATTCCGGTCGGTAGTGGAACAGTGTTCTGCCAATATACCATCAAGAGGCATATGTACCGGCGGCCTCTGTCTTGACCTCTTGGCCATGGTGCCTCTGTCTTGACTCTCCTACCTCCAGAGGCAGCTCCCAGACATCGGAACCGCTTCCGAGTCCAATGCAATGGTTGACTAGGACTGGGCAAAACAGCCTTAGATATCTCAAGGGCCAACAAGTGTTGGGCGAGTGCAAAGAACGCTCCAGGGAAAACCAAAGACACTTTCAAAGACATCTTCAGTGATGCCTTTGAAATCACGTTGCTAGGTATAGCTATCAAGCAGCATTATACAGTCACATACGAGGCGATAATATCACGTCACCCGTCTCGATTCTGCAAATGCCTGCAATTCGTTAAATGACCATCTCACTTGTGCGTGTCGTCTTCTTGAAGGTCCTGTCGAGTCTTGTGGCATGTCAGTCAGCGAGATGGTTTCAATTAATAAACATAATTCTCCGCAAGACATGTTTCAGACGACACGCGAGATGCCATCCAGTTTATCGTCGTCCGTCGGTATACCAGGGCTGACACTCTCACTCAAGACTTGTGGTTTCCAAGACGCGTGCTATCGTGGTGTCACGGAACAGCTGCCGAGCTTTAGGCTTGGTACTGTCTCGTCCAGGACGTCTAAAGCAATGCTGCTAGATGGCGGTGCGATACTATTGACGCCACTATCGTCATGACGCCATAGATGTTGCACGTCTTAACACAGCCGACAAGGCTCACGATACCTTGTGGAACGTCTCAAGCTTGATTTGAGACATACAGCCAGTTGCAAAGTACTCTGCTGGTAGTGTTAGCAATGACATAAGCAGCTCAGTTGACATAAGTGGCATCATCGTGGGCAAAATGGGCAGCCTCTACTCTCAGCAAAGTGCCGTGTCTCTGACTTGGCGGTATGACGGATCTCAAGCCGGCATCACCTTGACAGAACACAAAGTGATGGTGGCGATGGTTTGTCTTGAGAAAGCAGTATGTTCCCTATGATATACATCGGTCAGCCTCTATCTCTGATATGATTGATGCCAGGAATCATATTGAGGTCTTTTCTGCAAGCTATCAAGTGACGTCCAGCAGCCAGTATCTACATGGATGGTTTGACGATACGCATGCATCGCACATGGTCAAACAGCTCGGCTTCTCAGGCGATTTAAGTGATGGTTATAGTCCTCAGGAACGTCCCTTTTTATTTCTTGTCTGCGTCTCTTGCACTCACCCGTCAGCGTTCGTATGCCCATCTAAGACTTTGTCATACCGACAACATCATTGACGATATCAACGAGCCGTGCCAACACAAGCGATTCAGCATGCAAATATACGGCCATGCATACAGCTATGCATGTTATTATCGAATTATGCAATACTTTTACATTAGGTAGTATGATTCTACTTGGTATGATTCTACTGTCGTGTGCCACTTTTCCTCCTTTCGTTTACCTATCTCTTTTTTCTTATTTTCTTTCTTCTTTCCTGTCTTGTGTTTCTTTTTCTGATCCTTTTTATTGGCAGAGGAGTGATTGGCCGTCACATTGCATTGCATACATTGCATACATTGCATCTATTCTTATTACATATTGCATGTTCCATATTACAACCTAGCCAGGCCAGCCAGTCTAGAACGGGTAGAGCCCGTCGCTTACTGCGCTTCGCAGTTCTGAGGGAAGTAAAAGGCAACGAATGCGAGAGGGGAAACAGAAAGAAATCAGGAAGAAGAAACCATAAATGAGTACGAAGTATGCCAGCCCCTGCACCCCTCGACAGCGAAGCGAGTCGGACGTCAGCCGCACAACTTGTGTCTTAGATTGGAGGATCTCTCCCTTGGAATACTTTTCCTTTTGGTGTAAAGGACAAGTCGCGTTGAGCAGAATATAGGACACGGAACAGAGCCAACTCTGTCCTTCTCCTCATCCCATCCGGGTATCCCGTGTTAAAATATATGTAACAATCACGATATGAAAGCGTCGCTTTGGTTGATCTGAAGTGGTCCGTGGTCGGGCAGCTACAGCATCTACATCTACCAGGTATGGCTATCTTGCAAAAGACGGGAACGGGAAAATATGCACACCCAGCCCGCCTGGTTGGTGCCACGATGATTGCATAAATGGAAGGTTGCTGTACCGGGTAGTAAAGGATTGGCTGTCTTTTCGGAGGGATAAGAAGAAGAGTAATCTACAAACCGATACAGCCGCCGGGCTCTTGCATACAGAGCACAGTCATTTGAGTTTGTGAGATATGTGAGATATGTGATGGGGTCTGCAGCATGCAGTGTAGTATTATGTAGTAAGCAGTGTACAATCTGCTGGATATGCACATGGGTACAAAGCGTGCCCAACTTTTACTTTTCTCTTCTTCGGCTTGTCTCTTCAGAATTGATATTTCTCCTCATCGCCGAGCCGAGTTCACGATAATCCCAATGCCAGTTCCCCTAGAGCAAGACGCGGTAGACCGGTCTGGGCCCAGCGGTCACGGCGAATGGGTCCTTTGGGACATCTATTGGCCATGTTTTTCTATTCTCGTCACTTTTCTGTTCAATTCTACAACTAACGGTGAACAATTTCAATATGGAGAATGGAGAATGGAGTATGGAGTATGGAGACTTGAGAGAGGATGGAGTTTCAATCTGAGACTCCATGAACACCCGTATGTAAAAAGTATTGCCGACTATATTTACTCTAGAGACCTCTAGAACTATCGAAAATAAGCTAAAATACTCCAAACTAACCTGAATATAATGCGTTGTCAACAGAACCAAACAGATGCAACTCCGTCACCATTAAGGATTAAGGCGAAAAGAGTAAAGAGTCTCGTCAAAGAGGGTCCTCGTAGAAGAAGGTAGTGGAAGAGGGTCTCTTCTTTTTTCCCGTACATACACATAGTGGCCGCACATATCGTGTAGAGAGCCGAATAGTTACATTGGTCCACCCTCTTTGACGCTACAGGTATTGAGAGTACCGATATCCAACTTGTTGGTTTACCTGGATTCCGACAGTCGGCTGGGGAAATAAGAGGCAACTATGAGAGGCAAATCGGAAAGCAGAGAGGATCAGAAGAACAGAGGAGGATCTTGATCAGAGACAGAAATGAGAGACTAGGAAAAGAGGAAGAACCCGACTGACGATCCATCTTTGACGTTGTCGTAATACATTGATTGCAACACCCAACGCCACGGCGAGAAAGCAAAAAGAGAAGAGGGCCGTTCCGTGCAGGGGTGTTGAAGGCATTATTTCTTCATTCCGTATTTCGTTCATTGAGATTGCAGCACAGACCACCCAACAAAGCGTCGCCACTTTAACAGATACAGTTCATAAGAGTTGCAAGCTGCGACGTATGTCGTGCCATCCAGTGGCTGGGAGGAGAGTCACGGAGTAGCATACCAAGTAATGGATTCTCACTTTAGACGCTCTCACTCTGTACGCCAATACATGCAAATCAATTACAGAATACTCGAGATGCGGGGAAGAGCTCCGAGAAAATGACAGACAAGGGTGAGAGATGGTCGTATGGGGATAACGAGGGGAAGTTTTGTTGCAAGTGTGATGGAGAGGGAGCGTGCGACTGAGAAAAAGTGAAAGCAAAAGTGACAGGTGATAAGAGGCGAGAAGTGATGAAATGAGATTTTACGCTACAGAATAAAGTACTCGTAATCAATTACAACCTCATCTATTGTGATTGTCTGCCGTCTCTCGCCTGCCGCGATGCTACTCAACCTCCCGGCCTTTGTCCTGCCTGTTGACGTATTGCATCCCTCCATCGCCACCAACGGAGCATATCGTCCTCTGTAGAAAACTAGAACTAGGAAACTAGAATTTAGAATTTAGAATTTACAAGTTTGAAAAGGATAAAACCCGAGAAAAGAGGGTGTCTGGTCTTGGATTCACAAAGTACGTCTTGGGCGGAGGAAGTGAGGGCGAGGGTGAGACAGCTCTGTGGAGATTCTCTGATCGTGACTGGTAGCAACTGGTAGAGATGAAGAGACGACAACGCCGGCCTATCAGGGAAGCTTATTAAAGCGGGTATGGGAGGGCTGCCAATCTTCCCCATTGGTCATATTATAGTGGAGCTCCCGCTACTGCATGCTGCAGGGCCCGCATCAGCCAAGTCGAAAGTTGAAGCCAAAGAAAAAGAGAGAAAAGCTCAGAAAGCGTCCACACGAACAGGGGTAGGTAAGAGACAGGGGCAGCTATCGCGGATCGCGATGATTTCTTTCTGCTTTTTCGGCATCAGCCATTCATGTTTTTTCCCTTTCATATCTTTTACATCTTTCAAACGCGCGTAACTTGTGCTTGAGAATGCTTGTTCTGCTTATATAATATTCGCATTGTGGTCACGTGTGCGTATAGTCACCAGTCCAGCCGATAATCTGACAATCTCAGCATCACCCATCAGATGAAGGACCTCCTCCCCTCTTCTCCCTCGAAAAGGCTGGTTGCTGAGACAGTGTGCATCATGTCGTATGTGATATTGATAGAGTCTTGTCCAATACTCTGCATATCCAAATGTCTCTCCCCTCTTGTCTCGTGCTCCAGCGCCAGCCATGCCCCAGTGCGGACAACACCCTCTTTCAACTAGCGTCGTGCCGATCGCTATGGTGTCGTCTTGTATTCTCTGTCTTGTAAAAAATACTGCCTAAGCATACGGGCTGACGGGGTATTATTGTATTACGTCGTATCTTCACACGCGTCTGCCGAGCTTTCGTTTTGTTCCGGCGTCTGCACGCCGAGAAGGTTTTAGCGAGGCCTCATATCAATCATCATGATCGCAATTATTGATCACTGACCACTGATCACTGGTGAGATATCATACCAAGAACTTGAATCATACGACGTAAACGACAGAATTTGTCTGTACAGTTGTATCATATCATGCAATGTCGACTTGTACCTTGCAACAAACAACCATAACACCACGAAACGCCAAGACGCCCTCAGCCATGCCGCTCGAGCCGGGTAGATATTAAGAGTTCTCTTGTAGCGTAGTGTCTGTTTTCTTGTTTGTTTTCCATGATTGTTTTACATTGGTCTCTTTTGTTTTTGTTTTTCAGCTGTTTTTCTTTTTCTTTCTTTTTGTCTGTCATGAATATTGTCGGTTCATACATCCATTTGGTTTGTTAGATTTATTTGGTAATTATTTATTATTCTCTAAAATTATCGCACCAACCGTTGGTATATTTACAATAAAATAAACATATATCCTTCAGCATCCTCAGTATTCATAATAGCAAAGTTACCCTGATCAACATTCTCTCATCCTACGTATATTCAATCACGATCCTATTTCTAGAATCCACTGAGCTGCATTGCATGCATCAAGGTATGTCTTCGGCCGTCTGTTGGAAAAAGCACTAGCAATCTGCAGCCAAGACGCCGACATGAAATTCTGAACATCTTTCGACTGTCCATCCATCCACCGTCTTTCGAATATCTTGAATAAAATATATTAAAATGTATTTAATAATAATTGTCTAAAGTATCAAGAACAGCTGGCCAATAGCAGCGTGGCTGGGCGCAGATTGGCGCGATAAGCACAGTCCTTCCACACCTTGGCCTGGGCCCGCACTGTCCTCTTCGGAGATACTTTTGTGCCTCAATACCTTGATACTTTGTACATCTGAGAAGAGAAATCCTCAATACGACGCCGTCTCTCAGGTACAGCAGTACTGCAATCATACAAGTGGGGCATTTCGAAGAAGAGAGCACTGTGCTACTATCACTGTACATCCAAAGCAACCCCACCTGCCAACTATTTACATATATTTTCTGAGAGTGAGCGTGTCTCTTCCTCTACCACTCCTGCCTTCTCTTGCCTTGCTGAAGCCTCCGTACTGTGACAGAGGCAAATCTCAAGGCAAGTCTCCGTAGCAAGTATTGCTCCATCTCCACTTTTTTCCTTGCTTGGACGCGAGCGACAAGACAAAGTAATAATGCGATTCAAAGGAAGGAGCGACCGAGTTAAAAGGCAAAAACACGCAACACATCAGATTAAAGACTGATAAGACTGCCCTATCGAGCCTATCCCATCTTACGGTGTACATGCACAGCGTACGACATACCCGGTGCATACAGCGGACAGCGCATACACTACTTGTATCCTCTTATGCACTGCCAACTCAATTGAGACCCAACGCGCCTTCTCTTTTCAGAATATCTTTCTTGTTCAAATACAAGCAAAACAGGAAAGAACAAAATACAGTACATTTTCCAGGCGTTGTATCTTCCAACTTACCTGAGCTTGTTAGGCCCCTGTCCGTACTTTTCCGGTTGGGTCTAGCCGTTTCGTAATCCCGCCTTATCTCACTAGCGACCCTGCCTGTGTAGTGTCCAAAGTGTCTGTAGTGCCTGTAATCCATCTTTAATATGTCGCTCTCTTGTCTGACCTGTTTTGCCCTCTCTAATCTACTCCTTCACGCCTCTGCCTCTTTCCAACCTTTGAACACGGCAATCTGCTTTCCTGACCATTTCGTCTTTTCTTTTTAACTTTTCCGACATTCATTTGATTTTTTACTCTTTCGACTTGTATTCTCTTCTCTCCTTTCTCTTTTTTATTATCTTGTCTTTGGTTACAACACCCCTCCTGATCGTGCTGCACGGACGTCAATCTGTCCCGCATCCCCTCATCCCATCACCATCGACGGCGACCTGCATCTCGCGATCACGATTACGGCTTGTCAACCATTCTCTAGTCTATTGTCAGACCGTGCCAGCTCGACTACAGATTGCCAACTGACTGACGACTTCACCGCATCTGCCCATCGGTATCCCGCATATTCACGGACAACAGCAGACAACCACCCCCCTGCTCCCGCTTCTACCCTCAATGTCTCGCGTGCAGTAGCGATCTCGACGCCAACGGGCGCAGCAACGATTCACATCGTACATATATAACAGCCTTTCCTCCGACTCCTGCGCCGTGGGACACCCGGGCCAACCCTGCGTCATGGAACCACAACACCCGCGGCCCTCCCGCCCGCTACACCACCTCAACCTCCTCCCTGCCGGCTCCGTCTCCTCGCCCTCCTCGCCACAACCCTCCGCCTACCACCACCACATCTCCGGCACCACTCCCGCCTCTTCTCCTGGCGTTTTCAGTCCCGCCTCCTCCTCTTCACCACACGCCACCTTTTCCAGTCCCATCCTTCCTCACCGCGAACTATCTATCGGCAGCGCCAACCCGACGCCCCCGAATTTCTCCCACTCCAGCTCGTACCAACTGCCACACCTCCCTGTCAGAGAAACCCACATTGCAAATGTTGAACGCGACTATGCTACGGGCCGGAAAACGATCAACGACTACCAAGTGCTGGAAGAGATTGGTCGTGGCCAGCATGGCAAGGTCAAACTCGCCCAAACCGCCGAGGGCCATTTTGTAGCCATAAAGATCATCCCGCGCCTCTCCAAAACCCGGCGTCTCGGAAAGGTGTCGGCTGTCGACCCCCAGCAGAATACAAAGCGTGAAATCGCCATTCTCAAGAAGATTCGCCATCCCAATGTCGTCGCCCTCCTCGAGGTCATTGACGATCCTGAGCTGCAAAAGATCTACATGGTCCTCGAGCACGTCGAGCGTGGCGAGGTCACCTGGCGGAAGAAGGGTCTACCCAATATTTGCTACTTTGAGCGCTACCGTTTCGAACTTGGCATGCACGGCAAGCAGCTGGCTCCCGGCGAATACAACTGGCAATCCGTGCTCGACCGCAAAGCCACCATCCGCTCCCTCAAGGAGGCACGTGCCGCTGGTCTGCCGCCTCCCGTCAACGACTGGACTACAAGATACAAGCTTACAGCCGACAGCGATGACGGTGAGGCTCCATGGTGGTATGCTCCCAGTGCTGGTCTTGGCCCGGCTCCCGAGGTGCCTTTCCTAGACTCGCTGCCTGCCTCGCGTGCCAACTCACAGGCTCCCTCGCGCGTTGCGTCTGTCATCTCCATGGCTAGTGGTCCGACACCTGCCTCCTACGGCTCTGAAGCATCTCTGTCCGTTGTCGCCCAAGATGGCGACGCCGACTTTGACCCTTCCAGCCTCATCCACCTAGGTGGTGCTCAACAGGCACAAAACGCACTCGACGGTAGCATGTTTGGCGCCTATGTGGACGACAACATCGACAATATCCGCCGCAAGCGCTCACCCAGTATCGCCGAGTCGATCATCTCTCAAATGTCTGGCATGGACTACAACACCATGGTCCATGATCCCTATGCCGACGACTTCTCCTACGTGCCCTGCTTCAGTATTGAGCAGGCCCGCAGCGCCTTCCGCGACACTGTCCTTGGTCTCGAGTACCTGCACTACCACGGTGTTGTCCACCGCGACATCAAGCCTGCCAACCTGCTCTGGACGGCCGATCACAAGGTCAAGATTTCCGATTTTGGCGTCTCGTACTTTGGCCGCCCTATTCGCGACGGCGATTCCGACCCCACCGTGCCCGAATCCGAAGCCAAGGACTTTGACGACGACAGAGAGCTGTCTAAGACGGTCGGCACCCCCGCCTTCTTTGCACCTGAGCTGTGCTACACGGACCTCGAGACAGAGCCACCCAAGGTCTCTGAGCAGATCGATGTGTGGTCGCTCGGTGTTACGCTTTACTGCCTTCTCTATGCCCGTATTCCCTTCTTGGCCGAGGACGAGTTCTCCATGTTCCGCAAGATTGCCACCGAGGACGCCTACATTTCGCCGCGCCGGCTCAAGCCTGTCGACGCCTACACGGATCCTGCCATCTTTTCTTTGTACAATCGGGTAAATGTGCACCCCTTTAGAAGCGATGCCGACCCGGAGTATGAGGAGCTGAGCGACTCGCTGGTCGATCTCTTGAAGCGTATGCTCGTCAAGAACCCCAACAAGCGGATTCGTCTGCGCGATGTCAAGCGTCACCCTTGGGTTACCGAGGACATTCCCGATATTCCGCAGTGGCTCGAGGACACCAACCCTGCACGCACCCAGGACCGCCGCATTCACGTTGACGATGCCGAAATTGGCAGCGCCGTTGTGCCACTTAACTTTCTCGAGCGTGCCCGCACTGCCATGAAGCGGGCTGTGGGTAAGGTCATGCACTCACGCGACTCACGCGACCGTGACGAACACAACTCATCGCCCGCGACACCGTCGCGGATGCGTGCGTCGAGTTCTGCAAGCAACATGGTCAACATGAGCAACCCCCCGGACACGGGATCGGCAGCGGCAGCAGCAATTGCAGCAGCGGCAGCCGCACCGCCAAACCACTTTACCGGCAACAACAGCGGCAACGACCAAATCCACGGCCACGGCCAAGTTCACGCACTCAGTCATCACGGCCGCAGTCTTGGACACCACTACACGCACCACACAACCTTTGGCACGCATCAGATCAACGCTCGCGAAGCCCGCCGCAGGAGTTTGCGAGGTGACGACTACTTTGCCACTGTGACGCAAATGCCGACAGCGACGAGCTCGACGATAACAAATGAACACCCGTTAGCACAGAGTATTACTGCAAGCCCGTATGCATCGCCAGGCGAGACCACCCCAAACTCGAACACTTACGTTGATAATGCGCAGTGGCTGATGACTCCAGTAGAGCCATCCCCCGCGCCACAGGCACAGGCCCAGCCCCCGCGAGCGAGAGCCCAGCCCGAGATGCGCGCACCAGTGCACGGCGAAGTATTCAGCGTGGATGGTTCCGTCGAAAGTAGCGCGTCGCACGGCCACGGCCCCAATTACAGTCTCGGTCATGTTCACGGTCACGGCCACACGATTAACCCGCCGCGGAACCTTGTCCGACACGTCCACTCGCGGTCGATCTCGAATGCTATCCTCAGCCGGTCTTCGATCCTGCGGGAAATCCACGCCTCGTCATCGCCACCTTCCGAGTCGAGCCCAACCTTTATCTCCAATTCCAATTCCAACCCCAACATGGCCCTCAACTTCTCCCCTCCTACTCCGACTCCTCCCATGCCCACAACCACAAATTCTCCTATTCTCAATGCAGTCCGACGCACACGCGAGGTCCGTGCCACCAGCGATGCCAATGCCAGAACTCGGTCTGTCGATCGTGCTGGTATTGTCTTTTCCAATCCCGACAAGCGTGCTGGTGCTGTTGTTGGTCTTAGTGCGGCTAATGCGCCGGGCAGCATGCAGCAGCCCCGGCGGCCTGTGCATCGCGCCTCGTCGAGCGGTCTTACCCACGTCGACACCATCAGCGAGACCAAGACTACTGGTTCAGACGAGACGATCAACGTGCACACTATGAACAACATGCACAGCACGAGTGTCTCGTCGCCGCAGGTCTCGTCCTTGGGCATGGGACTGTCGCCGATCCAGCAAAACTTCCAGCAAAACCTTTACCGCGTGCTTCCTCTTCTTGAAGACCGGCCGACGACAGCACACCGTGTCGAGATGCCGGCAGCACCGTCAATGAGTTTTGCTGCTCACGCTGCAGCTGCTGCACCGACTGTGGCTGCACGAATGCCTGCGTCACAAGTCATGCCTGGTGGCCGCAGCAAGTCGAACAGTCTGTCGGCACTCTCGTATGCCGATGTGCAGCGCGAGATTGGCATTGCTGCAGCGCCTATTACAAGTTCCCCTCCTGCTTCTAGTGTTCCCAGTTCTCCTACTCCTGCCCCTGCTCCTGCTCCTGCGTCTACTACTGTCAATGCTTCCCGCCCAACGTCACCCGCACCTCAACTGGCCCAGCCAGCTGAGATTCGCCGTGGGAGCGAAGCCCACAGTGCCATTACCACTGCTACATCGTCGAGCTCTGCGTCCCTGGAGCGCGACAATGAAGCCGAGACTTCGTTCAACCAAACGCCATTGACGAGCCCGAGCGAAGTGAACAACCGGTCATTTGTGAGCAGCGCCCACCACGGCCACCGCAAGGGAAGCTCGAATGCCATGATGACGTTCCAGTCGGACCCGTCGCTGCCTGCTCTCCTGAGCGGTGCGAGCTCGGTCTCGGCCGATATGGAGGCCGACTATCTCTGCAGCCCCGGCGTCGTGGGGCCACCGCTTGCCAACAACATTGTCAGCAATACGCTTGGCAAAGAAGCAGGTGTTCCTTTGGAGCAGGGCTGGGGCAGTGGTGGCGCCATTCCCGTGCGGCTAGACTCGAGGAACAGTTCAAAAAACAATTCGAGTTCAGACGAGACCAAGGCAGAAGGTGCAGCGCGGACACCGATTGCGACGCCCGTTCGTGGCAACAGCCGGTACTTTACCGACGACGAAGACGACAGCGATAGTGACGGTGGTATTATCATGATGGCCAAGTCCAAGAAGAAGAGCACGCCTTATTCGCGCGACTCGACGCCTTTCTCCCAGGCTGGTCAACCAACTGGTCAGCCGGCTGGCCAGGTTGCGCATAGTGCTCATGCCGGCCGGACCCAGGCACACATGGCCCGTCGGCGGAATACCAACACGAGCATCGGCAGTACGGACACGGCAAAGAAGGTCTCTGTCAATACAGAGAACTAGGTCTTTTATATTGTCTATATCTATTGACATGACCCCTGACTTGCAATATACCCTGGTGCAAGATAGACTATTTCGCTTCACTTTTTTTCTTATCACTTCACTTTCTTCACTTCTCTTTCTCATTCACCTTTTTCTTCATCCTTTTACAATCACATTCATATCGGGTCGGAGCTCTTGTTGTTTGGCATTTCTTGTAATGATGGGTGCGTCGTTGTCATGTATTTTTCTCCTTCGTCCTGATATCTTCAGTCTCCTTTTCAATGCACATTTGATCCCTTATCAATTATATAGCCTCTATAGATTTGTCTTTTGTGTCTTTATATATTTAAATTATTTCATTCTATCATTCTATTCTCCCTTGCCAAATAGCTTGTGTGACATATCGGCCCTGCTTACTCATCATACACCGCTTGTCGTTCTCCGCACCAAATGCATGATAATAATCTTGCGGAAGGGTTTTAACAACTCTCCGAAAAGGAACAGTCACTATTGTTTATTTGTTCTACCCTTCCGGACAACCTTTTCCGGAGAATAGCGACTAGGCTTCCCTGCTGCGGGGAACATTGATTCTCTTTGATCCATGAGAGATTGGGCTGTGGCAATTTGGCAATTTTACAGTCAAAAATGCTTTGGGTGTTTTGAAAATGGCTTAAGTAATCACATATTTTCTTCTTTTTTTTTTCTATTGTAGTCTTTCATGTCTTTCATTTCTCAAATAAAAAAATACAAACGTAACTGTTCAACAGCAATCTATTTCGCATAAAACCATATCTAAAATACAAGTATAAAAAATGGCAAAAAGAATAAGTGATGAGAGGAGTGGGGTTCGAACCCACGATTCTTACGAAAGTAGAGTTTCAGGATTGAAAGTTGCTTAAATCTACCGCCTTAACCACTCGGCCATCCTCCCTCTAGCGTTATTTTCGGAAACACGGCTTATAAAGCGTTCATATTGTGTCTCCAAGTAGGGCATATAACCAGCAGTGACGGTAGTGGGTAGTACTTTCGAGTCTACATGTCAGGCGCTTTAATTGCAACGTGCGTTATAATTTTGAGTGTCTTATTGAGCAATATGATGGTGAGAAATCACGTGTATTTTACAAATTGCACTTTCAGGTACAAGAGAATAAAAAATACACATTGACCGTGTATGGTTTACCGGGCAGGGCTGCAGACACCGCACGTGCCAGCGGTAGTTGTCGTCGACTGTTTACACCCTGTCTACATATATATCTGCTTTTACTAATATAAGCAAGCCACCGAGTTCGATGAATCATTGTCATTTCATTTCTCATTGGCATATTAGCATGTTAGCGACTTTACCCCAACCTTTGGCAACGCCTCATTGTCCGGCCAAGCCCCACGGGGTAATGGAGCTGGAGACGACACGCACCACAAGATACAATACACAAGACAATCGACATGGGAGGTGTGTGAGGGGACCAACATCTCGGAGAAGCTTCCCCATTAGCTTCGTTTCTGTAGATGTAGATTTATGGCAGATATAAAAGACTACTGTGCAACAGAGATGGTCGATATAACTGATGTATCCCCCATGTAGACACTGTTGATTTCATCTGCAGGATTTACCATTAGGTCCATTACCATCTTCACACTCGACTATATTCTGCACCCTCTACTCTCTACACAATGGACCCTACTCCTGCTCGCGAGGGCAGGCTCCATCATGAAATCATCGATGGCCAGGATGTCGCCAAAGTCGCCCACCTGGACGGCACCATTGACTACATTGACGCCAAGGCCGTCGGCGGCGACTTTGACGATATGCCCCCCGGCTACTACTACAGTCCGGCCTTTCTCGGAACCATGACGGCCATCTGCCTCGCCAGTATCTGCGCGTACCTGGGCTGGGTCCTGCCCGCCAACACCCTGGCCCTCATCAATGCCGACCTCGGCGGCTCGCCCAATATCAACTGGGTCGCCACGGTGTGGACGCTCGGGTCGTGCATTGGCTTTTTGCTCATTGGCCGGCTGTCGGACATCTTTGGCCGCAAGTGGATGGTCATGGGGACGACTGTGCTGTCGCTCGTGGGCTGCATCATCGGCAGCTGTGCACAGAGCGTAAACATGCTCATTGGCGCCAATCTGCTCAATGGCCTGTCGGCGGCCGGCCAGCTGTCGTTTGGCATTACCCTCGGCGAACTCGTGCCCAACAAGCACCGCGGCGCCGTCGTCACTGTGTGTTTCCTGTCGAGCCTGCCGTTTGCCGTGTTTGGGCCCGTCATTGCGCGCTCGTTTATCAACAATACCGCGTCCGGCTGGCGCTGGAGCTACTTTCTGGGCGACATTTTGAATGCCATTACGCTGGTGCTGTTTTACTTTCTGTACCACCCGCCGACGTACAACCAGCTGCACGTCGCCGGCAAGACCAAGTGGCAGGCGGTCAAGGAGATTGACTATGTCGGCATTTTCCTGTTTGTCGCCGGCTGTGTCTTGTTCCTCGTCGGCCTGTCGTGGGGCGGCCAGACGTATCCGTGGACGAGCGCGCAGACGCTGTGCACGCTGCTGATTGGCGTTGTGACGCTGGCGGCGTTTGTCGTGTGGGAGGTCTGGCTGTGCAAGCCGGGCGTGTGGTACTGGGGCGGCGTCGAGCAGCCGCTGATGCCGCCGCGGCTGTTCCGGAACAGCGGCTTTGTCGGCATTGTCGTTGTCGCGACGATTGGTGCCATGATCTACTACAGCATGACGGTGCTGTGGCCGACGATTATCAGCTCGCTGTACACGACCGACTCCATCCAGGTGGGCTGGGAGTCGTCTGTTGTCGGCGGTGGCATTCTGCTGGGCCAGGTGCTCGGCGGCATGGCGCTCGGCTACGTGCCACGCGTCAAGTACCAGTCAATTATTGTGTGCGTGCTGGCCATGGCCTTTATCACACCGCTTGCCGCGATCACGGCCGACACCCACAACATGTGCTTGGCCCTGGGCATCTTGGGTCTTGTGGCCATTGGCTATGTCGACAACATCACGTTCCCCGGCGTCACACTGGTGCAAGAGTCGCAGGATATCGGGCTGGCGACGGGCGTCATGGGCTCGATCCGCGCGCTCGGTGGCGCCGTCGCCCAGGCCATGTACGTCTGTGTTTTGGACAATAAACTGACCGTCAATATCCCGCGGTACGTGGGCACGGCCGCGACCGAAGCCGGTTTGCCCGAGTCTTCTCTCGCCGATCTGTATGCAGCCATCACAACAAGTGATTTTTCGGGTGTGCCTGGGATTACGACTGCCATTGAAACTGCCGTGGCCGCGAGCCTCAAGACGGCCTATGCTCAAAGCTTCAAGGTGGTGTTCTATTGCACGATCCCATTCTCGGTAATCTTGATTGCGGCTGCGTTCTTAATACCCGACATGGAACCGTACTTGCACCTGAATGTGGCCAAGAAACTGCAAACCAAGGCAGACATGGACGCAGCTGAAAAGGCGGCAGCGCACAACCTGCGTGTCGATAGCGAAAAGGCAGAGGTGGCACACGCTGAGAATGCCGAGGATGCAGGCAGTGCGACAGTACCGCTGGAGTTGGTGGCAGTGTCTTCGGGCAAAGAGTGATACATTTGTGGTGCTGTCTTTTTTTGTATGAAATATTGCTTCAAATATTGTTTACTTGGCATTATTGGCAAATGTACCTTTACAGCGGTATTTATGGTATTCAGTGTGATAAGATTGTGTTTATGATAGTTTCGACATTGTGATAGTGTGATGCCGTATTACTAAGCAAAACACTTGCCTATTTGGGAACTAACACGATCCCACATTCCAACTCAATCTACAGTACAAGATTCAATATTTTGATCGCATTACAATGTTGTTATTCAATCGCGGGCACCATGTTTCATGTGAACAAGTTATGTGATTTGTTTTATTTCTTGAATCGTAAATCCATCGCCTAGCCACCTCGAGAATTAATTTGTGGTATTATCGTCCCCAGAGCCGCGCCGAGCTCATATCATCACACAAATGTCTGGTATTGTAAAAAAAAAAAAAAGAACGTAGCAAAAATAACAAATAGAGTAAAGGGGAGAAAGAAGTCATGGCTTTTCCTCTTCATGCCGGAGAACAGACACTGTCTTTTTTGGTTGACTGAATTAGGTAATCATTAGAGATCAACCTTGAAAGACGGAAGAGTTGTTGTAATTGGTTTCAGGTTTTAGTTTGATGAGAAACTAAGGACCAATTTACAGCAGGAAAGCGGCAACACCGGCAGCAGCCAGGAAGCCGACGGGGGCAGCGGTCATGTGAGCAGCCCAGGCAGTGCTGGTGGAGCTGGCAGCAGAGCCGGAGTCAGTGGCGGAAGAGCCGGCGCCGGAGCCATCGGTGGAGGAAGCACCAGCGCCCGAGCCGGAGTCAGTGGCAGAAGCACCGGAAGCGCCAGCACCAGAGCCGGAGGCAGTGGCGGAAGCGCCCGAGGCAGCGGCGCCCGAAGCACCAGACTCGGTAGCGGAAGCACCGGAGGCAGAAGCACCAGAGCCGGAAGCGGTGGCGGAAGCGCCCGAGGCAGCAGCGCCAGAGGCACCAGACTCAGTGGCAGAGGCACCCGAAGCAGCAGCGCCAGAGCCGGAAGCGGTGGCAGAGGCACCCGAAGCAGCAGCACCGGAGCCAGTGGCAGAGCCAGAGGCTCCAGCACCGCCAGCACCAGCACCGCCAGTGCCAGAGGCAGAAGCACCGGAGGCAGCAGAGCCCGAGGCAGCAGAGCCCGAGGCAGAGGCAGCGCTGGAGGCGGCAGTGGTGGTGGCAGCGCCCGAAGCGGAGCCAGAGGCACCGGAGCCAGAGCCAGAGCCGGAGCCAGTGGTGGTGGCGCCACCAGCGGTGCCAGTGGCGGTGCCGGAGTTAGTGCCGGTAGCGCCCGAGCCAGCACCAGTAGTAGTGGTAGTGGCGACGACGACACCAGCAGACTTGCACAGCTCAACACCGTAGGCGACAACGGCAGCAGCGTCGGAGTCGCTGGGGCAGGACTCGTAGGAGCAGTCACGGATACCGAAAATGAAGTCCTGGTTAGCGCACAGGCAGTTCAGGTCGGTAGTGGAAGTGCAGCCAAGAGCGCCGAACTGGCCCTGCATGTTGTTAATGCAGACAGTCTGTTTTGTTAGTATTGGGGTTGGAAGGAGAACAGATTAGAGAGGGTAGAACATACGCCGCAAGACGACAGCTGAGCAGAGGCAACGGCGGCAGCGCCGAGCAGGGTGAACATGGTGCGAGTGGAAGGCATTTTGATGAGATCTAGACGGTTAGCTTTGAGTTCGTGTTATGGCTAACGACAGTCGAGACCCGAGATCGAGACAAGATCAAGGAGATCGAACAGGCAGTAGTAGTCGTAGAGGGTAGGTAATGCTGACTTCTCGAAGAGATATACAAAGTAAAGACTTGTAGTTGGAGTGTGAAGAGGAGGTTGTGAGAGGTAGAAAAGCGGTGATCAAAGTGTGGATGATGAGAAAACTGGGAAGAAAAGAAAGAAGAATTACAAGAGGGATGCGAGGGATCTTATGCTTAATATAAGAAAATCGGAGGCAGCGAAAAGACTGACTGAGTGACCGAACGAGACAGACACACACAGACAGACTCACAGCCAGAAACGAGTGTGACGGAAACAAAAAGCAACAAAATGTGGAAAAGTGGAAAGCGACGTCTGAGTGTAGATCTGAGCTAGATCGTACAAGGTTCCGACTTTGGGAGTGATAGGAGAGGAGCGAAGAGTGGAGAGTGGAGTGAGTTGTGACTAGAGTAGGGGGTGTAATTAGGTAGAGGTACCACAGAGAGCAGAGGGAGGTAGCTCAGAGGGCCAGAGGGCAAGAGCTAAAGAGAGCTAGACTGCTAGGGAGCCCAGGTTTAATTTGAGGACTGGGGCAGTGGCAGCCGGCGCTTTGGAAAATGAATTTCGGTGAAGTGAGGGGGGGGGTGTCCGTAATATGTGGGTAGTAGGTGGAGGTACAGCTCGGGGGTGAAGAGAGGCAGACAAGAACAAGCGTATCGAGTACAAGCAATAACAAAGGTATTAACAAAGGCAAGCAAGTATTAGTCAGGCAGGAGAGCTGGCATATGACGACAATGAGGCAGAGACACGCAGAAACAGGAAGAGGCAAGAAAGACAAGAAAAGGCAAGAACCAATGCGAAAGGAGGAAAGAGCAATCGAGTTTTGGAGTTTTGGATCCCAAGTAGAAAAGAGATATGACGACAAGGCAAGAACGAGCGACTGGAAAAGGAAAGAGCGATTGACTGGAACAAAGACGACGGGACGGGAAATTGGACGGGACGGTTCTTTCTGTTTTAGTGTCTTTTGTGTATTTTGTTCTCTTTTGTGTATTTTGGTGTCTCTCTCCTTGGGTCTCTCCTTCTCTTTCTGTGTTCGATCTTGATATTTCCTTTGTCTCGGATTCAGGTGCTGCAGTGTAGCACGGTCTTACCGTAGGTGATTGTTTAGAGTACAGGTACTGTACGGAGCAGTGGAGGTATCAAAGTAGAGTATCTATTGAGGCTGTCAGTGATTGTCCGTGATTGTCAAAGCCGAATAACAGTCATGACCGAATTGACAAGATTGACAGCCAACAGATAACAAACAACAAAAACGTGCAGTGGCTGGAATGCAAAGCATAAAGAGAGCCGATCAATGGGACCGAGGGATATTGTAGAAGATGGAGACACTCTTGGTACCGAAAGAGAGACAGCAACAAAGGAGACAGACAAGGAGTAGAGAATGGCCGATAACAGAGGCTGTGATGTGGACATGACAGACATTCGAGGGCAGGTAGACGACGGATGGCGGAGGTGATGAGCTGGAGCTGAAGCGAGGGGAGCTGGGGATGGGGCAACTTACTGGAGTAATTGGTAGAAGTAGAAGTAGAGTATTGCGGTATTGAAGGAAGAGTAGAGAAAGGCAGTAAAAGAAAAGAAAGAGGAAAAAGAAAGAGGAAAAGGGAAGAGGCTAACGAGCGAGAGCGTCGATGGTGGAGAGAAAGGAAGAAAGAGAGGAAGAAAGAGAGAGCGCCAGAATTCATAGAATGGGCAAAATGTTGGCACTCGTGGGTTGGGATTAATTGTTTTATTTTATGATCAAGTTTATACTGTTTATTAAAGAGAGAGGCCAAAATTACATATGCACGCACAAAAGGGTTGAAATAAAATAAGAATCGTGGTGGAATATACCAGAACTGTGCGGTGAAGTGAATTCGAAAGGAAGGCACGATCTGTATATTGGATAGATGAGGAAAGAGCGATGGGCAGCACAGTATGACATTACACCGACCACACTAAACGGCCAAAGTAAAGAGAGCACAGTAGAGTACAGTACCCGCATGGACAGACATGACATACCAAGAGCAAGAACTAGAGGGACAAATACATGCGTAGCTTTGATGAGCAGATGCCTCAGCAGCTGCGGCCCTGTTGATCCAGTTGACTGCAACAATGAAAACAACATTGGACAACATACGTCATGTACTTTAGTAAATTACATTCTATAAAAGTACCAAACAATGGCATAGCATAATAAGCATGATAGCTAGTAAGCCAACAAGCAGGACTTTTGCTTGAGCGGCCTCTCCGGCTATTGGATGTAGCGGCAGCGGTAGGTGAAATCAGAGAGGCAAAGTGGCAGTCTTGCTGAGACTACGCCAGTACACGAGTAATGTAGCGGCACAACATGCACGGCGAAAAGTGGACCTGACTTGTAAATAAAGAGACCAGTTTTGGTTTAGTAGCAGCGTGGCGATGTTAGTCAGCTTTTAAATCCGATAGCAGTACAGAGTACCAAATCTACGAAGTACATATAAGATACTTGAATGAGTGAATGCCGTCGATACAGCTGTGCAGGGGTAGAGCGGGCCGGACTAGCGATGCAACCAAATACTACTATCAGGAGAGGAAAAGTAGGTGTAGAAAGAGTAGAAAGAGGTAAATACTCAGTAGAAAGCAGAATAGAGAGGTTGAAAAATGGAGAGAGCTGAGAAACGAAAATGACATGACAAGAAAAAATAAGATTTCGAAATGACCCCTGCAGGCTATGACGAAATGGGCCTGGCGGACAACACATTAACCAGGATGTTGGATCAGGTCGGGCTGTCAATACTTGGTCGGTGCGGTGCACGATACTACCTGGCAAAGTCGGGATATCGGATCTTCCGATGCAGTTGAAAGTGCAAATCGCGAGTAAAGAAAGAAGAAAGAAAGAAGAAAAAGAAAAGGATTAGATCATCATGACATATTCCAAGCATTGCATCCGGCGCATTCCAGCAAATCTTCAGTGTAAAGTGCTATGGAGTTGCAGGTAAATCTATGGAGATGTCGCAGTTGATCGGACTATGGTGATGATTAAGAGGGGGATGATCGGTCAATCGAGTCGTTGATATCGGATGTCAAGACTAGGATCAAGACGAGAGCTCGAGAAAGAGCGCACAAGTCAAGACAGCTAAGCTCCAAGCTCTAGAAAACTGAAAACTAGTCATGCAGTGAGCTTGATTGAGCGCGGTTGCTGCCCAAACAGGACCAGGAGTAACAGAAGATGAAAGAAGAAAAGAAAAAAGAAAAGAAAAAAACGACGAGAAATCAAACGAGAAGAGCTCACCGCTCGTCGTCGTCATCAAGAGGTTGGCCAGCTACTCCTTGCCAGCTGCAGGCCGTCGACCGATGAGGCCTCTGATCCGTCGATGGATTCCTGTTTAGGCATCCTTCCTGAGGTATATTTGATGTATACTAGAGACTTGCAAAGTTAACTCAGCCACTGTGGCGAGTCTTGGAGTGTGTGCTGGCGAGCTGAGCAGCGGCCATTGATGAAAGAGACCAAGCGAGAGAGACAGACCCGCTCAGCTGAGCTAGCTTATGTAAAACTTGCTTTGCCCCTGTCTTTTTTAGAAGGAATAGCTCAAATATTGAATTAGATGCCACTAAAATAGTCATAAAAGAAAATGACAAAAAAAAGTAAAGAGACAAAAGTCGGTCGCCGGGGTGGACAATATCGACTTTATTGTGCCATGGGGTCGCAGCTGACCATACCCATACCTTGTATTTGCTACTTTGTAAAGAGAGGGAATATCTCTATTTGCACTTGTAATATTCCCTTCCCCGGCAATGGCTGACATCAGCATCGCTGAGCCCTATCAGGCTGCCGATTGAGTGGTTTCCTCTTTAGGTAGTTGCTGGCGTTACTTGTCTGCTTATGTGGTTATTTGCGCCAACTCGCGACAGCCGGCCGACTTTGCGCTTGCGAGATATCTGCCACTCAAACTACCGTTTTGCTAATTTGAAGAGAAATTAGAGATAGAGCCTTTCTATTTTCCAAATGCCGAAATGTCAAATTCTATGCTTACCGCGGTTATGCTTATGATCCCTAGCAAGGGCTTTTGCTTGTCAAGTCTCAAGTCGTTGTTATGTCTCATGAGAACGTGTCTCTGACTCCCTGTAGGGTGCATTCTCGTGCTTGGATGTCTCTGTCTCCTATACAGATCTTGCTGGCTATCATGTACTGACAGTTATATTATCCGGGCATTAGCCTCTATGCATGGGCAGACACTGGCCTCTACCTTACATGTGCCTGCAAATTCAGAGACAACAGACAAACACTGCATCGGGCTTCTCAATCTGATTCGGCGACTGCTCACACAGCAGTTTGAGTAAATATCTTATCTTACAAATACTTGATCCTTTGGGATTTATTAACAATGAATTTACTTTACTTTGCGAACCCCGGCAGTGGTTGCTGGGCGGCTGCTCTGTCCCTGGCACCCCTGACTCAACATCACTATCACTGACCTCTGACCTCTGACCTCTGACCTCTGACCCCTGTATGACAGTCGCATCTCTCAGATCGTGGGCTAGACTACAGTCGATTGATTGGCGGTGGCCTGGCACCCCGATTTGCAGATTAATTACAAGGGGTCGAGTCATGAGTGTAGCCAAATTAAATGAGCTCTCTTAGTCTATGTTGGCACTGGTAGGGATCGGACGAGAGACGACTGTTTTGACAGAAGTAGCGAGATGTGGGTGTCATCGTGTATGCTTATCAGTGAGTAGTGAGTAGTGAGTAGTGAGTATAACTCAGTAGTGAGTGCTCCAAGTAAAAGAGGAAAAAGAGAACAGACTCGAGCCGTCAAGGAAAGGAGACAACGATCAACATTCGCCAACTACTGAGTATGGGGCATTCCCTCATTACATATGTATAAAATATAAATTAAATACAGCACTAAACTGCTGTCTCTCGTTCACGTTGGCAACTGTTTGTTTCACATAGGCTAATGGACGTCGCGTCGCGTCTGCATTCTTCACGTCGTGAATTTGCCCACTGGATGCAGCTGTTTGCGCTCCACAGAGAGAGAGTAAAATCAAAATCAAACGCAAAATCAACAGGGGTACCGCTGCGTCTAGCAAGCAGATTCTTCTACTGGACCGTACTTTTGCATGCTCATTTTAACTTTTAGTCTTTATTCTTCATCCAATTTCGGTCAGTCTGCTGCGTATCGTCAGTCTGTCGTCGTTGAAATGTAATAGACCAAAGATAGGTTAGAAATAGACGTCTACCATTAATGGCCGTCTAATATCTGCGTATCTCGGCGTTTATTGAATGCAACATGAATCAAGGCCGTGCTGGGCATTGTCGCGTCGACTCCGTCCAGCACGTTTCCACGCTTATCAATGACGATATAATGTTGCACTCTGCAAAAGCTGGAGTAAACTCGTATTCGCAGGGTTGCAGAGCCATTAAAAGTTATCAAGCCATTAAAGTGAAGAATTGTCAGATTCAAGATCAAGATCGCCGTGATTCGATTTACTCAGTACACTTGCTCACACACACCATCAATTCTCAACTTTATCTAGATACATCTCGGACATCAGATAGGTGCAAGCATAGTCTGTCTGGCCGCGAAATTGCCATCGACATGCTCCATTGTGATTTATTTTAACAATCAATTATATTAAATAATAAAATGTAGAAACTCACCATAGACATCTCTAGCAAAACCACTTAAGATGCAATCCGGCGGTTTAATTGAATACAGGTTTAATTAACAAGGGTGGTTGAATATTCTAAGAAGAAAACGAGAAAAATGAAATAATAATAATAAAAAGAAAAATAATTAAAAGAAGACGAATAAATTAAAGAAAAATAAAAAGAAGAAGAATAAAAATAGTAATAATAAAAATAAAAATAACAAATAATAAATAATAAATAAATACAATACAAAAACCTGTGATGCTACCTATTGAAACAATGCAGGAGTCGACCAACACTGCCAGGTGTACACCTGTATGGACCAGTGTATGCATATGCAACCGTATGACTAAAAGTGCAACTGTGAGCGCAACTACTGAGGTTACGGGGGTAAATAAGCGCACCCTGTCAAGTACATTTAGTATTATAATAGTGTAACTATTGATGGAGAGGTACCTGACAGGGTGCGTTTACTTATGCCTGATACCTTCGTACAACACATCCAGGTTTGCGGGTAACAGGTTTCCAGGCTGATCAGGTTCACCAGGACAACTGTCGGGCAGCCCGCTCCCAAAATAGAGGCGATATGCAGGCACTCAAAATCAAGGTGCAATGGGGTGCAAATGCTACTCTGTCTCGCTACGTCGTCATCACAGTGCAACCCAGTAGACGTGTCTCACATCACTTTATCGGAACAAAACTCATAAACATGTCTTCCATACTAGGCCATGATATAGATAACATCAGGATCATAAACAAACATAACAAACATACATGATACATAACAAATGATGAGCAGAAGAATAAAACAGAATCACAAAAATCATACAAAAAAAGAAGAACCATCCCAAGATATCATAGCCCAAAACACATTAAAAGTGTGCAATACACTCATCCGTCAACTCGTTAATCAACTTAACCGCTGCACATCACACAGGCCTCGGGGTTCTCGATGCTGCATGCAAGAACCGCGTCCGCGTAAATGTCGTGCTCGCGCTCCTGCGTGTCCTCGTCCGCATCCTCAGTCTGCTTCTTGCCGTTCAGAGCAGGGTCGGCCAGCTCCTCAATCTTGGGCTTACCGGCAGGCTCCGTAGGCAGCGTCTTGGGAGACTCGCCCTCCTCAATGTCCGCCTTGAACGGTGCCGGGTTGGCCGGCGATCGCGTCACCGAGGCGGTCACAGAGGCAGGGGGAGGCGTGATGCTGGGAGTAGGCACGCCGTTAGCAGTGGCGCTCTTGGCACCGTTGCTGTCGTTGCTGCCGCCGCCATACGGCACGTTCAGGTTGGCCAGTGTGCTGACATATGTGCCGCTGGGAGGCGCGCGCTTCTTGGGTGCCAGTCGCTCACGGCCAACGTTCTTGTCCTCCACGAGCAGCTGCTCCTGGTCGACAGTGAACTGGATGGGCTGGGCAGCAGCCTGCGTGCGCAGGTAGTACATGCCCGTCTTGAGACCCAGCTTCCAGCCCGTAAAATGCATGCTGGTGATCTTGCCCATCGTAGGCTCGCGCATATGAATGTTGAGCGACTGCGACTGGTCAATAAACGCACCACGGTCGGCAGCCATCTGCACAATCGTGCGCTGCGAGATCTCCCACACAGTCTTGTACAGAGCCTTGGTCTCGGCGGGGATGTTGGGAATGTTCTGGATCGAACCGCCCTCAGCAATGATGCGGTTCTTCATGTTGTCCGACCACAGACCCATGTCCACCAGGTCCTTGAGCAGCCACGGGTTCACAACCTGGAACTCACCAGCAAGCACACGGCGCTGGTAAATGTTCGAGGTGTAGGGCTCGAAGCACTCGTTGTTGCCCAGAATCTGCGACGTCGACGCAGTAGGCATGGGGGCCATCAGTAGACTGTTGCGGATACCGTGCTCCTTAATCTTGGACCGCAGGGAGTCCCAGTCCCAGAGACCAGACGGCTTGACATCCCACATGTCAAACTGCAGAATACCCTGCGACACCGGCGAGCCCTCGTACGAAGAGTACGTGCCCTCAATCTGGGCAAGGTCGCACGATGCAGTCAGGGCAGCGTGGTAGATCGTCTCAAAGATCTGCTTGTTCAGCTCGCGAGCCTCGGGAGACTCAAACGGCATGCGCAGAGCCAGGAACGCATCAGCCAGACCCTGAACACCGACACCAATGGGGCGGTGACGCATGTTGCTGTTCTTGGCCTCCGGAACAGGGTAGTAGTTGACGTCAATGATCTTGTTCAGGTTGCGCACAACAACCTGCGTAACCTCGTGCAGCTTCTTAAAGTCGTAGCTCTCGTTGTTGTAGTCAACGTACGCAGGCAGAGCCAGCGACGCCAGGTTGCACACGGCGACCTCATCAGGTGCAGAGTACTCAATAATCTCTGTGCACAGGTTCGAGCTACGGATCGTGCCCAGGTTCTTCTGGTTGCTCTTGCGGTTGCAGTGGTCCTTGTACAGCATAAAGGGGTTGCCCGTCTCCGTCTGTGCCTCCAGAACAGCGTACCACAGCTTCTGTGCCTTGATGGTGCCGCGGCCACGGCCCTCGCGCTCGTACTTCTCGTACAGAGCCTCAAACTCGTCGCCGTAGCAATCAGCCAGGCCAGGGCACTCGTTGGGGCACATCAGCGTCCACTCGGCGTTCTTCTCGACACGCTTCATGAACAGATCGGGGATCCACAGGGCCAGGAACAGGTCGCGAGCGCGCACCTCCTCCTTACCGTGGTTCTTCCGCAGGTCAAGGAACTCAAAGACATCAGCGTGCCACGGCTCCAGGTAGATACAGAACGCACCAGGGCGCTTGTTGCCACCCTGGTCAACGTAGCGAGCAGTGTTGTTGAACACACGCAGCATGGGCACGATACCGTTCGAGGTACCGTTGGTGCCGGCAATGTAAGAGCCAGTGGCACGGATGCGGTGCACGTTCAGACCAATACCACCGGCAGTCTTGGAGATCATGGCACACGTCTTGAGCGTGTCGTAGATACCCTCAATGCTGTCGTCCTTGATGTCAACCAGGAAGCACGAAGACAGCTGGGCCTGGGGAGTACCGGCGTTGAAGAGGGTGGGGGACGCGTGTGTGAAGAACTTGTTGGACATGTAGTTGTAAGTCTCAATCACACGCTCAATGTTGTCACCCCAGACACCGACAGCGACACGCATGATCATGTGCTGGGGGCGCTCGACAATCTTGCCGTTCAGCTTGAGCAGGTACGAACGCTCCAGAGTCTTGAAGCCAAAGTACTGGTAGTTGAAGTCGCGGTCATACACAATGGCCGAGTCCAGGTCCTCCTTGTGGCGCATGACGCACTCATAGGTCTCCTGCGAGATCATGGGCGATGCAGTCTGGTTGCGGGGGTTGACATAGTGGTAGAGGTCGCTGATCACAGAAGACCACTGCTTCTTGGTCTGCTTGTGGAGGTTGGAAACGGCAATCCGTGCAGCCAGGATGGCGTAGTCGGGGTGCGTCACCGTCATGTACGCAGCAGTCTCGGCAGCCAGATCGTCCAGCTGGGCAGTAGTGACACCGCCGTAGACACCCGAGATGACCTTTTGCGTAATGGCAACGGGGTCGACATGGTCCACGTCAAGGCCGTAACACAGCCGAGAGACACGGGCCGTGATCTTGTCGAACTGGACACGCTCCTGGCGTCCATCTGGCAGGTTAGATTGTGTTCATGCTATTGAACAGATTGAGACCCATTGATCTAGAATAGTAAAGCCTGAGACTTACCACGCTTGCGAACAAACATTGCGTGTTGTGTATGTGTGGGTAGGATAGCCCTTTACAGGGGAGGATGTCGAGGATGAGAAGAAATCGAGACAAGCGGTGAGGCTCGGGTCGATGAGATCAAGGTGAATTGAGACGAAAGAAGCGGTAAGAGTCTGCAGCAGAGAGATGCGGATTCAAGGAGGGGTAGATTGGAAAGAAAACACAGGCAGTGTTTATGGTTGAGCCTGGAGAAGAAAACAGAAGAGGAGAAGATGCAGGATGAGAACTGAGAAAAGTCGTGCACCGCGACGGCACTTTAAATGGAATACGCGGCGTCGATGGGCTTTACGCGTCGGAGGATAAAGTGGAGACACAGGCGCGAAAAAAACATCCTGTTGGCAGGGCGGTTATGCTCCCTGATGTCCGTCACTTTGTCAATGGCTATTCCCCCGAAGCCTCCCTGAAAACCGAGAATTACAGGCTGAGCTTCTACAAAAATTAGGCAGGGCTGCCCTGGATTTGTAAGATGGGATGCTGACATAAGCACACTATTAAACGCCTGCCCCGCCAAAACGCGACAACAACGCGCCTTCTCTGTTAGACTTTGCTAGACTCTCTTAGAAATCAAAGAAAGTCAATGCTGCACGCACTTAACCTTGCATTCCTAGGACAAGGTACAAAGAGAGACACGCGCCGCGCCAACGACCTCACTTTAACGGAATTGACCCCCTCCATATCACTCGAAACTCTAGCAACCCAGGCAGCCAGCATCCACATTGCCCTTTTGGGTTGATCCCATTACTCGTATTGCTCAGAGTTTTGGCATTTGGCATTTGCACGAGCCTGGCGATCTAGGCTGTATTGGCCTCGCCGTCGTCGTTGTCGGCCTCGTCGTTGTATCAACCCGGTGACTCACATGGATGATCTCAACAGTATTTATTGAGGCATTGTCATTGAGCTCCAGGAAATACACAACAGCCGTCGGTCTACTGTTGACAACATCCACCGCATTCTCCGTCTCATTCTCGCCATCTCACCTCAACTTCATCCTTGGCCAGCCTTTCTTTTGTCTTTGTCTCCGAAGACGGCCACTTCCTCTGTTTTCTCATTCCCTTACCCAATCTTTGAACCCATACAGCCTACATTTCCCTCCTCCAGCCAATGCCATCCCTGGGTAAGGGTCTTCCGCTGAGATTGGTTTCCACTTGGACGCGCCCCGCACCCCATCTTCGTCCCTCTTCTCTCGACTTACCAAGCTTACTTGCTCGTTTGTCAACAACTGCACAGACAAATAGAATTGCAACGTCTCTTAGTGTTACAGCAACCCTGGCAACTGCATCCTCTGCCGCCTTGGTGTCGGAACCGATCTCGGCCAGCATGAGCTCTGCACCGACCACCGACGGCTCGGCCTACAGTCCCAGATACATTGATGTAAGATACATGCCAGAAAGATCTGTGTGAAAGGATCTGATAAGATTAAATACCACAAAAAAGACACTACAAAGATACACAAGAGGCTAAGAGGCTGACTTGTACCCCGTACGCGCAGATTGGCATCAACCTCGCAGACCCCATCTTCCGTGGCCGGTACCATGGCAAGCAGCGCCACCCTGATGACCTCGCAGGGGTGATCCAGCGCTCGCGCGATGTCGGCTGCACAAAGATGATCGTTACGGGGTCCAGCTTCAAAAGCTCCCGCGATGCTTTGAAGCTGGCCGAGCTGTTTCGTATGTCTTCGTCCTATGACGTAATTTAGAAGCGCTCAAGATACTAACGAGACAGCCACCACAGTGTTCACTACGGCTGGTATCCATCCTTGCAGCAGTGCCATCTTTGAAGTAAAGCATACCCGGCACCATGAAGAGGACGATGATGGTGACGCTGATGAGACAGCTACCGGCGAGGCTGCCGCTGCACCAGCAGAAGCAGAGGTGCATACCCCTGCATGCGGTCCAGACCCTACGAAACCCCACGCCGAAGACGGACACGTCGATCTTGCCAAGTCGGCCAAGATCATGGCCGACCTGCGCACCTTGATCGAGACGGCCGCGCCAGAGAACGCTTTGATTGCACTGGGCGAAATGGGCCTTGACTATGACCGTCTGCACTACTGCTCGGCTAGCACGCAGCGTCATTCGTTTGCCGCTCAGTTGGCTCTCGTTAGCAGCCTTGCTGAAGCAGGCAAGCCGTTCCCGCTATTCCTGCACTCGCGCGCATGCCATGTCGACTTTGTCCAGGCGCTCAAGGACCAGTTTGGCCCCAAGCTCGAGACATTGCCCCGCGGTGCTGTTGTGCACAGTTTCACGGGCACCATTGCCGAGGCGGAAGAGCTTATGGATCTGGGCCTGTACCTTGGAGTCAATGGATGCAGCCTCAAGACGGCCGAGAACTGCGAAGTAGTCCGCGCGATCCGCCTGGACCGACTCATGATTGAGACGGACGGGCCATGGTGTGAGGTCCGGCCAACCCATGAAGGCTGGAAGTATCTGGTAAAAGCGGCCGAAGAGGCACGTGCAAAAGCCCAGGCAGAAGAAGAGGCGAGAAAGGCTGCTGAGAAGGCCGAGTGGGAAGCAAAAAAGGCTGCCGAACGAGCAGAACGAGCTGAGCGTGAGGCTGCAGAAAAGGCGGCCAAGGAGGCTGCTGGCGAGTCAACTGAAGATGTTGCTGCCAGCACCCCCCGGCCTCCTCGCCCGCCGCGGCAAAAGAAGCAGCAGCAGAACAACACCCCCAACAACAAAAAGAAGGAGTCGGTTGTGCCGGACCGGTTCAAGGTTGTGAAAAAGGAAAAGTGGGAAGAGGGCGCCATGATCAAGGGCCGCAATGAGCCGTGCACAATTGAGCGGATAGCCACAATCGTTGCCGGCATCAAGGGCGTCACCGTGGAAGAGGTCTGTGAGGCTGCATGGGCCAACACCGAGCGCGTCTTTGGTAAGCTATAATAGTAGACAGACACATATATAGACTAAACATAGACGTACATAATATAAAAGATATGATAGATATCAAATTACATTGCTATGAAGAAGTGGCCAATCCAAACGCCATCCATCCTGATATCAACGCTGCCCAAAATGACAAACCCAAAACTCAACAAAGCAAAAACTATGGCATTCCGGATCCTTTATGGCCGCGTATTCGGCCGTCGCGTACTACGCCCACAGTAATACCCTCTTCGCCCGTCATCCAGCCCGGCATCTTTTCGCCATCGATAACGCCTGCCTCGACTAGCTGGCGAATGCCCGCAAACACATGCGGGCCGTGGAAAGTAAACGCCACTCTCGGCCGCCACTCGTTTGTGCTGCTGTTGTCGCCATCGTCGTCGTCTTCTGCACCAGCTGTCCGCCGCGCTCTTTGTGCTTCATCTGCTTCTTCGTTTTCGTCTTCGCGGGCCAAGACAGCATCGATCTGGCCCCGCCGGCCTCCCTTTGATTTCCGTCTGTTATTATCAGTTCGCCCGCGCTCTCTTTCCTCGTCGTTTTCTGGCTCCATGTCGTGTCTGCGGACGCCGCCAGGAAATGGGTCCTGCATGACAATGTCGACACGCTCTACGCCACACCCGTCATCAATCTGTGCCGACTTGCCGAAACGGGCGGCGGCGATCTTTTTCCTTCGCTTGGATAGCTGCTCTTCGCGCTGAGCACCAGGTGATAGTGCTCTCTTTTTTGGTTTCAAGGACTTGTCTTTGTCTCCGTCTTTTGCTTTTGTCGTGCCAGTCTCGGCACTCTCTATTTGTGCCGCTACACTTGGCGGTGGCACCGTATTGAGAGGCGACTCAATTGTCTTTTCGTCGGCATAGATGCCCCAGCCGCCACCGGCCGTGTTGGTGCGCCCAGCACCGCGCCGCTGCAGCAGCTCTGCCAGATTGCGGGTAGCCAGGTTGGTCGGCTTGAGCGCATACCGCTCGCACGGCCGCGACAGCGCCTTGGGAATCGCCTCCACTACGAGACTGCGCAAGCTGCGAGCCTCGCTCGGTTTTGTCGAGCCGCCACTGCTTCCACCCGGTGCCTTGTCGCCGGCGGCCGAGGATGACTGTGCACTCGACAGGTAGATAAACGGGGACGCGTCGGGAAAGGCGATATAGACTGTGCGTGATGTCTCGACATTGCTTTCCGAGGTCATTGTGTTGGTAGCGAGCGAGGTGTTGTAGGGCGAGTCGAGAATAAAAATGCGCAGCACCAGGAGGGGCATCGTCTTGTGCCGGTCAAAGTTGTAGTGCACCTTGATATCGGGCAGAATTTGTGACTGGAGGTTGCGCAGAAACGACGACGGGTGAAAGCGCGGCACCACAAGCGAGGACTTGTCGAGAATGGCCGACACACTGTCATCGTCATCATCGCCACCATCTGGTGTCGCCGAGTCGCGCTGCGCCTTGAGCGGCACAATCTGAAACGCTGTCCATTTCTGGCTCGTCGGGTGGTCATAGAGATACTGCAGATCGGCCATGGCCAGCTGGTACATGCTGATACCATGGCGCCAGTCGCCCTCGAGTATGCGGTCGAGCACCTCGCGCTTGCTGCCTTTGCGCGTCTGCAGCTCAGCATAGTAGTCTTGGAGGTCTTCGAGAGACTGTGCTGCCGGGTAAAAGTCGGCATCTTGGTCGTCGTCATTTTCGTCGGGTTTTCTTTGTCTGAGGTAGGGTGCTGTGAGGGCCTGGTTCTGTTCGTCCAGCCAGTCTAGGGCAAGCGATAGCAGCGACGGCCGTGAGAGCCGGCTCATGACACGCGTGACTGTAGCATTGGTCGAAGGCATGCGCAGCGACGACGGCAGCCGCGACGCAATAGGAACGGACACGGGAGCCATGGTTGTAGAGCCGACGGCGATGCCGTGGCAGATAAAGGAGGAAGAAGAATAAAGAAAGAAGAGTAAAGAAAGCGAGAGGTTCACTATCGTAAAAGTGAGGCCATCGGATCCAGAGCTCGTAGTAGCGGGGCTGGAGATCCGGCTGAAAGTAAACACTGTCGGCAGCTGTCGGGCACGCGAGGCTCGTCAATCAACGACGCGGCTGTAGCACAGAACGCGTCTCGATGCGAATTTAAGTGGAGCGCGGGGATATTCTGCCATTAGTCCATAACGGGTAGGCGGTGAGCGACACGGCTTCAACTTCCGACATCAAGACAAACATTTGACACTCCCTGTGATTTATTTGCGCAATGCGATATTCAATGTCGAGCATGGACTACTCAGTATATTCACTACTGATTGGATAACTGCCTACATCAAGTCAATTTCATTGTGTTTGATGACGTTACTGGATGTCTGTCTATGCAGACGGGCAAGCTATTATCTTACGCCGTCAGTCAGAGATATCCATCAGAGAGCTGCCCTCTTCTCTGTCCTTCAAGAACAATTGCAACACGATTGAGTGATATCTCATCATCTCTCAAGCTCACATTGATCAGGCTACGGTGTAAGCCATGCAAGCGCACTTTATAAGAACGAGAACTTCGCTTCTGCATGTACTTCGTAATAATCCAAATTGGACATCAAGGTGGCACAACTACAAATACGTGACAAACGGATGACAATAATGTCGCCAAATATTACCATACCTAGACAATGATGGCATAAGCTACCCCCTCGTCAACTCGGAAGGCGGCTTAAAAGACTCCGTCAGTACGTATTTGCTCATCCTGCCAAGAGCCCCACTACATGGAAAAAGGCCGTTCAATCTGATAAAAAGAATCTGATAACCTTGCGTGGATACGCATTTGTTAGAAGACAGGGGAAAAATGATCAAAAGACGTTGAAAATGGCGGGAAATACGAGCGATTATTCGAAAGTTGATGAAGACAGAAAATCCCCAGTGGAAAGAAGAAAAAAGACAAAAGACAAAAATATCGTAATAATAATGTCTCGTATGTAGAGGGTGCGGCCTCGGAGAACCGAGCTTGGCTCGGTGATGGGGCTCACCTTGGGAACTACATATAGGCTCGGGTAATCCTCCCACTGATTCACAAATCTCGATGCTTCTTCGATGACGATAGCTTGCCCTTTCTGCCCCCGAAATACTCTGAAAACAGCTATGAGAACAACATCAAAACAGGCAGACATCGTCATCGACGGCGCACACAATGAGCCGATTACGTAAACAGACACACCTCGGCATAACCTCGTAAAGCCGACAAGTCTCCGCAGGCAAGACCCACTAGGCGGCATCGGCCCTCCTAAATTTTGCAAGCGCAACGTTTTGGCGATGGATGGCTGTCGCTTGGGGGGTCGCTTTGTGCATGTTGCTTGTGAACGGTGACGACAAACGCCCCATAACTCTATCCGCCCCGGCGCATTGTTGCTTGTAAGAGGCCAATTGATGGGCAGTCGGTTGCCACTATCACATTGCATTTTTACTTTTTGCTTGTGCATTTGCTCGTGCCATGCGCCCATGCCATTCTTCAGCGAGATGATCTCTTTGATGCCATTTCATCTGCCATCACCAAGAGACAGCAATCTACAGAGACTAAGTGTTTGACTTGCATGCTGCAGCACTACTACACCTCAACCCTTTAGCTGCCAACTAGGGTCCAACTGAACCAAGACACGCCAGGGCTTCTTTTTTGCGGGGGTGCTCCTCCGACACAAGCCTCCGATATCCTGGACAGCAACCAGCACACCTGGATCCAAGACACGAGCCATTCCCAGGAACACAGCATTGTGCGACAAGATAGATCTTGTTCTCAACACCCAACGAGCTAACTTACAATCTAGGTGGCTCTCTTCCTATCGCTCTCTTCGGTGTACCGATTATCTCAACACTCACCTCACCCTCGCACCTACATCTGCTCTCTCACTCTACTCCACCACTTTCTTACCCTCACACACCCACATCAGCCATGTCGCCATCCGAACGAAGAACAACCTCGGAGGCGCCTAGCAGCGGCCGCTCGTCACCCGTTGACGACCACTCCCCCGACGACGACCTCGATAGATCCGAGAGCGGCCGCCACGGTGACGACAAGGGCGACCAGCCCCCCCGCAAACGGCAGCGCGTGCGCCTCTCCTGTCTCGAGTGTCGCCGGAGGAAACTCTCGTGCGACCGCGGATTCCCATGCGAGCGCTGCATCAAGTCCGGCACTCCCGAGCGCTGCACATATGAGACACGCCCCGGCCTCGCACCTCCAGCCAAGAATGGCCTTTCTCTTGGCGCCCTCTCCAACTTCGACTCCCGCATATCTGCATTCACCAGCGGCCACAACCACGGCCACAACCCGATCGGATCTGGCGGCAGCAACAACGGCAGCGGCTACCTTAACGATAGTGGCATGCCACCTTACCGCCGTGACTCCCACCGGTCGACTAATGGCCCATCGAGTCTCATGGAAGGCGACCGCATGCGCCGCCTCGAACTAGAAGTCTCACAACTCAAGTCGTTGCTAGCTTCAGCTGTCGGCGCCAATGGCAACCTCAACAAGCTTCTAGCACCCTCCGATGGCAGCGCAACTCTCAACGACGACGAATCACCACAGGATAAGCAGGATGGCAACCAGGCGCCGTCACCACCGTCAACCTTTGTGCAGACCATCTATGGTCCCCGTGGTGCAGCAGCAATGCAGGTCGGCGACGAGCTGCGCTTCTTCCGCGGAAAAGAGTTCAAGACGCGGTATTTTGGTCCCCACAATGCATGCATGGCCTTTAGTGAGCTTACAGGACTGTGCCCGTTTATGAAGGAGACGGCCGAGGAGTGGCTGCGGCCATTGCACGTGCATCACAAATACAGCAAAGATCGGCAAAAGCGCAAGGCCGACCGCGAGGAGCGCTTCTCGCAGCCCGACCCCGAACTCGAAGCCCTGCTGCCTGACCGGCAAGAAATGGATGTTCTCGTGAACATCTACTTGGATCAGTTTGAGCAGATCCACCGCATCGTGCACATTCCGAGCTTCCGCCGAGAGTACGCTGCTTTCTGGGAGCCCGGCCATGAGCAGCGCACGCCCGCATTCACGGCATTGTTGCTGTCCATGATGTCCATCTCTAGTTGCCTGCGGGGAAACCCGACGGGCAAGTTTATCGGCATGATCTCGCAGTCACACCACCTGGCCGAGAAATGGATTACGGCCTGCGAGGCCTGGAGCCAACGGCAAAGTCAAAAGCACCGCAAGCTGGTGCACTACCAGATCGCATGCTTGACATACCTGGCGAAGCGGGTCAACACAATGAAGAAGAAGCGGTTCTGGAAGGCATCAGGCGCATTGACACAGGATGCTGTGTCGGTCGGTTTGCACCGCGAGCCCAGCCACATTCACGACTCTGTGTCAGTGTACAACCAGGAAATGCGCCGCCGCATCTGGGCCACGATCCAGGAGTTTGACATGCAAGCTTCGTTTGACCACGGTCTGCCGACACTGCTGAGTGCGCTGCGATTTGATGTGCACCCACCACGCAACCTTGCCGACGAAGATTTTGACGAAAACACGACCGAGCTGCCTCAGTCACGCCCGACCGATGAGTACACTTTTAGCTCGTACCAGCACCTGAGCCGGCAAAGCCTGCCGCTGCGGCTGCAGCTGAGCCGTGTTCTTACAGGCCCTCCCGACGATCTGGATTACGACCAGGTCATCCGCTACACGAACGATATTACCCAGGAGATTGACGCTTTGCCGTCATGGGATGTGCGCACCGTTCCCAACAAGATCGGCGAGAACGGCGAGACGGACGACAACTACAGCACATCTTCAGGTTCACACCTGACACCGCTCCTGGCGTACACGCTGCTGCACATCCAGCTGCGCCAATACATTATCCCCCTGCACCAGCCGTACCTCAAGCTGCGCAAGACCAACTCAAAGTACCAGTACTCTGAGATTATTTACTACAATGCAGCACGCGATATGGTGCTTCTGCATGACAAGCTGGCCGAGCAGGGTATCCGGACCCTCAACTTCTTGCGCGAGGATGCGCTAACGCTGTCCATCAACCTTTGCAGCGTCACCATGCTGCAGTCGCGCGGCTCAACCAATATGATCATGGTCAACTCGCAGCACACCAAGAAGCTTCTCGAAAAGTGCCTGGCCATGAAAGAAGATCGGGTGTTGCGGTGCGGTAACAACGAACCCTGGGGCTACTCGATTATGTGTGCAGCCACCGGTCTCCTCGAGGCTCACCTGGGCGACAAGACGCCTGAAGCGGCCAAGGCCTCGTCTGCCGAGCGGTTTGTCAATCTGCACTACAAGCTGCTTGCCAGGCAAGAGCAGCAGCCGGGCGGGCCCAATGGCAGCGAGACCAACGGCACGAACGGTGCTACCCAAACTTTGCTGCAAAGTGGCGACGGCGAGCTCCACGAGCACCAGCCGACTCAAGAACAGCAGCAGCAACTGTCAGATCTCCACCAGCTACAGGCGCCACGGGACAACCACCTGGCGCGCTCTATCAATACCATGCAGACGACAATGACAGGTCACCCGGCAGCCATGACGAACACGGCAGCTGCGACGGCCCAGGCCCACATCCAGGCTCGCGTGCAGCAGGGTGTTATGGCGGCCAGTCTCTCGCAGCAGCATAACGGCGGCGCTGCTGCAGCCTCGGCAGCGGCCACGACGCTCAACTCATCCTCGAAGCTGCGGTCGCTCCTGAACGGAACCGACATCACCAAGCAGGCCTTGGCACCATACATTCCCATGACGCAGGCTCAGGCCGAAGCCCAGGCCACCTCAGCTGCTGCCGCCGCCGCCAGCATCGTCACAGGCATCACCTCACCCGACGTCGCTGCACCGCCCGCGGCCTGGTGGATGTCCAACATTGCCAACATGTCGAGCATTGCCAATCCCAATGCCGACCCAGCGGTAAATTTGTCTAGCTCCTTTCCTTCTTTACTCCCTTTACTAACATCTGCACAGCAACTGCAGGCCCCTGCCAATCCCGATTTCAACTACGAGCTACTCGGACTCAACCTCGGCGAGCTCTGGGCCGACTACTCGTGGGAGGATATGTAATCCAACTGTTGATCTATTGATACATACTCAAGTCATATAAGCGGTGGTGTATTTATTCTGTTTCCCCTATCCCTCTCCATTCTCTCCTCCTTGTCCTTTTTTGCTTTTCTTTTTCTTTTTCTTTTGCTTAAGCGCTTTCGCGAGCCATATATACCCAACGGTGCTTTAGCTTGGGCAAGAGACCTGAATGTTTTTGCATCCCTAGTATATATTGTATAAAATCTTATTCTATTTATTTTCTATTCATTTTTTCCATTAACGTAGAAATTGTGTACTCTCGCTTTTATGGATTGGAACCGACTTTATCGCCTTAATCATCATCTTGTGATGTCTCTTATGTCATCCAGTCTGATCTTTTCGTAAATGGAAAGAGCAACTGGCGGGTGTGCGCGTACAACATGGTATGATCAAGTCCAGGCAACCGGTCTGTATACTGGGCAGGAGCGAGGCCTCTGCAAAGATTCAGAACCCCCCAAAAGGGGAAGGAACGAGTGACCTTTCCCAGCAATCGCCCGGCAACTCTGGCTGATTCTGGCTGGGTTGAGTAAAGGGTCTGCATGCGTGTCCAAGCTGTCGGGTCAACCAGCTAATATGGCCTTGATGGTCTTGCCAGTACGCACCTTCCGTTTATGCATTGTTTTCCCTTCCTGTTCTGACCATCGTGACCTCTCCTCTCTCTGTCTTCGTCTCTCTATCTTCCTCCCTCTCTCTTCCCCCCTCTCTCATTCTCATATCCTCTCCTCTGCCTCTCATCTCACCGCGGTCAGAGACAACACTTACACAATAACCCCTTTGACAACCACGACGTGTGCATTGTATGACACCGGTTTGTCTCAGTCCTCTCTTTTGTCTTTCTTGCTGTTCCTGTCACTCTCTTCCATTGCATTGACTACTTCTCGTCACTTCTCGTCACTTCAGTCTCATGCTGTGAACAATTGTGTTTCGCGTTGCTTCTGTGCTGTTCTATTTTGTCTTTTGTTGCCAGACACTGCTTTTCTACCCTTGCTGCTGCTCTTACATCTGGTCATCTCGACTCAACTCATAGAAGACCACAAGCATATCAACGAGACATAAGGTCACCAATTTCCATCCCTCACCATGGTCCTTTGCTTTTGCCATCGGCCGTCCGCGGGTTCGCCCTCGGGCCCCGAGAAGCAACCTGTTCCCATTCCAGCACTTCCCATTGCTCCTCCGCCTGCCAAGCTCGCACCGCAGCGTTTCGGCATCGATAACAACCTGCCAGTCCCTGCCAGGCCATGCACACCGCCGCATTTGACATCCACCTCGGCCCATTCTTATCCGCCTCACCCAGATGGCTGTTCTCCCCAACCTCGTCGGTCTCCTTCACGCTGTCCGATCCCCAAGATCCCAGACTTTGAAGGACTTGTCGATAGTGAAACAGACAGTGACGATGAGCTGCTCCAGCTCTCACGAGTCCATGCACAATCATCCACGGCCTTCCCTGCGACCGGCAGCCCTGGCCCAAGCACGCCGAAGAAGGCCAGTGCCGCCGGCGGTGCTGGTGGCTCTGGTACAGATAGCTCTAGCCTCAGCCCTCTCAGCAGCCTGATGAGCCGCATTGGTAGCATTGGCCGTGGCTCGCCGTCGCATGCAACCGGCCCCTGTGGCCTGGCACCAGAGGCAGCCAAGAGCACAGACAATCTGGTGATTGCAGCCCATCGTGCAGAGGTTCGTAGGCTCTCACACAAGCGGATGCAAGAGGAGCTGCAAAAAGAGCGCCAGCCATACTCAATGCACTCGTATAAGCGGTCTACGATGTCCACAATCAAGGAAGATGCAACGGACGCGTCGCCCCGCTGTAGCGCTACTAAGGAGCAGAAGAGGCAACAGTCCCAAGCCCCCGCCTTGGAAGGTAGCCCTCTGCGCAAGTGTGTCGAGTATGATGTTGTGAAGAGCACGGAAGATTTGTCAGTCCCCATTGTGGTGAGCCGCAAACTCGAGAAGGATGGCGATTCGTTTCCATCCAGCGTATCAACCAAATCAGAGTCCAAGCCAGAGCCTACCGCTCCCCGTGCCTTTGCATTACAGGGAAAGACGCGGGTCAAGCTACCAAAAGGGCTTGCAGTCCGAGGAGGGAGCCGGAACTCTCGTTCTAAAGATCTTCGAGAATGGTTGTGGTCCTCGCTCGGGGCAGACAAGCCTGTAGGCAAGGATATCACTTCTCCAGAGGTGCCCCCAGTGCCAGACTCACAAGATGTCTCACGCAAACAAGTATCTTTCTCCGACACCGATGCAACTAGTACAGCGCCTAAATCCTCCATGAAAGACGCAAAAGACACAAAAGGAAGCCCCGAGGAAACCGCCGGTTCTTTCAGCTCAGTAGACGAGGATTGCAGCATCCACGAGGCATGTAAGGCCCGCGTCGTTACTTTAGGTCAGCTCTCCAAATCTTCCGTCCATCCTCTCAGTAGTGGCAGTGCAGCCTGGGGTGCCCTTGATGGTGGTACCCGCCAACATGGCCTTCACCCAAGTTTGCCCCGGATAGCAAAACATGACCGCGGATCCTCTGAAGCTTCCCGGATTAGTACACTCAATCTCCCATCACCATACCTCCATCCGTCTTTGGCATCAGAGGGAGAGTCACGTCGGGCACTAAGAAGGATTCGTGGAAGCAGCTCGCACGACGACAGTATCCAGTTGAGCCTGCCGAGCAAATGTAAGTCGACATTCGTATTACACTTCTGTATGGATATGATGGTCTAACAATTCAGACTTCGACTACGCTGCTGCCCTAGAGGCGGCAGATATTGAGGCTCATTCAGAAGGAAAATCAACGAACGCTCCAGAGAAGACTCGGTCAAATGGAGTGTCAAATATCGAAACCCTGGTTGGTGATTTGGAAAAGATGTCGGAAGACTGGCACCAACAGATCAGTCAAATCCAAAAGGACAGCCCAGTCCGTCCTATTCCATTCCATCAGATGCGTCTTTCGCAAACTTGGCCACACGCAATGCAGCTCCCTAGCCTCAGAGCTGACCAGCATATCGAATCAGAAGATCCCTTCAAGGCAGCTGACTCGGGGTTTGATGTCTTTGAGAATTCGGCTCGCGGGGTGGATGGGAGTCTTTTGGCTCCAACTGCTCGCCGCCAGAGTCGTCGTGATCGTCATACCATGGCCTTTGATACACGGGATATGGATATCGCTTGGTGGAAAGACACCAACAATAAGCCAACCAGTGTCGAAGCCAACCCACTTTTGAGCAACACTATTGAGAGCAAGCTGGTGAACAATGCCTGTTATTCGGACCAGAAAGAGGTCGTTGAGTCTGTGCCCGAAGCTGCTGCCAGCCCAAAAGCAGAGTCCCCAGAAGAGCAGCGAGCCACCGTCTCCGCAAAGTCCGGCACGACTGGGTTTGAAAAGGTCATCCGGGCCAGGCTCAAGAAAGCGCTGTCACGGAAGCAAATTTCGAGAAATGCTGGATCGCCACCACTTTACGGACGTTCTCTACTGACGGATGACTCACCCTGTGACCGGAAAGCGGACCAGTCACTCGATATGCAAAGCACTATAGTCGAGGCCAGCCAGTCACCCAGGCAGTCGAGTAGCCAATTGGCTAGTCAATCGAAAGAGCGTCTAACACCCGATGGTAATGAGATGACTTTTGAAGTGTCCGAAAAAGACTGTCTGCAACTAGCAGGTCCTCTTCTTACTCCAGAGTCTAAGAAAGAGCTAGTACTTGAGTCTGGTTCGCAAGAGTCTCAGGGAAAACCTCTGTCTCAGAGGCCAGAGGCAGATGCAGGGGCAGACACATGCAAAGACGTTGACAGCATTTTCGGCGCCTGGGTCGAACTTGAGAAAAGTCAAGATACAGCACCGACCACTCCTGTGAATGCAGAGGAGGTCAAAGCTGATTCTCCCGTTTGTCCCGGGCATGACAACAATCCTAATCTTTCCGTTCCTTCCACCCCTGTTGCGTCTGCATATGCAGAAGTTAGTGCATACATTGCCAGTGCTTTCTCGAGCCCCCAACTCCCAAGAGCAATTCATGAGGTACAACATGAGAGCCCTGGCTCCTCGTACAAGGATGCAGTGTCCTCACACGATATTACTACCGCGCATCCTACATCAAAACCTGCCCGTTCCAATTTCAATGTTGCTTTTTCTCTCAAGAGCGACATGGCACTCCCAAAGCTGGCCCTCGATTCCGTCGCGCCATGCTCCAAGTACAATACATGGAACGGACGTGCCAATCCAACGAAGCCACGGCTGATGAAGAGCACGGTGCAGTTCAGTTCCGAGCTCGAGAGCATTTTTCTCGGCAAAAAGAGAGATAACAGAGATGGCAAGGAGAACAAGGAGAACATCAACAGCATGCCACATGCAATCTCCGGGCACGACTAGCAACTCAACAGGCCACCAGTCTCTGTCTTTGAAAAAATATGTTTTATCATCCATGCATTGATAGTCAGTTGCCAGTGTATACTTTGCCTTTGGGTAGGTATTCTTGGGCACAGCTACAACTTCTTTATCATTGTGCTAGCCTGGTCCAGGGTTATTTTTGTATTTGTATTTACTTTGCCGCTATATTTGGGTAGGATGGGTAGGATGGATAGGATGGATAGGATGGGCAGGATGACAGCCAGCGTGCGAACCAAGGCGCAACGTCACCGGATTGGCCAGAGCAGTAGAATCGGATGACTAGGTTTGTGTGATGCATTGATAGTGAAAATCCAAAAGCTTTATGAATCAGTATGGGTCATGATGTGTATTATGTACGTAGCTCTATGGGTGTATAAGAATTAAAACAATATGATGGAAGCAACATTCAAATCTAGCTTTTAAAAAGGCAGCAGAAAAAAATATACTCGGCAGATCAGACGGTTTCTTTCTGGTACTCTGGCTGCAACACAGGCTCGCTTTCAGATAAAACGCCATTCCGCTGCTCGATAGCCAGTTGCCTCAAGCGCTGCCCCTCGACTTTGCGCTGCATCTCAATCTTGCGTTCACGAAGAGCAATGCAGAACTTGCTGTTGGCACGAATTTGCTCGCCTTTCCAAATAAAGATGAATGGGATGGCGCACATGAGACAGCTCAGGCCGCCCAGCAGACTGCAGGCACCGGAGATATTGAGGCGTGCAAACATGGGGGCAGTGGCCAGGGGAAGGACCGTCGCAAGAAGCGAGCGGCAACACGAAGCAGCCGCGTTGGCAGAAGCAGCAAAGATTTCATAGGCATCGGTAATGTAATTAAGCAGGGCCATGAAAATTACTAGACAGTTAGCAAGTACAATATATAAGTGTCGAGGTTGAGGATGGGACCTACACATAAACCCGAGGCCAAAGGGAATGCCGGCAAGCATGGGCAAGACAAATGAGACGTCGGATCTGGCAGCCCAGCCGAGCCAGAACAAGCTGCTGACAAAGATTGGACCACCGAGACAGGCCAGCGGCAGACGGCGATACTCTTCACGCTTTGTCCACGGCTTGCCCTGCTTGATAGACCGCTCGACATAGCCATCATAGCCATAGAAGATGGGCAGCGACAGAAGGGAGCCGGCACCAATAGTCAAGAAGATGAGACCCTCCTTACCAGGGCTGAAGCCGTAGATGCCCTGGAAGATGAGCGGGTAGGCCTGGAAGGTCATGTAGAAAATGGCGTACACGAGCGCCAAGTAAGAGCACACGCACGTCACAATCATCTCAAAGGCAATCATACGCAGAGGCCTAGTCAGCACAACCGTCATGAGCTGGCGGAGATCCTTCTTCTCCAGCTCGTGCGGTGCCACAATATTGGCTTTGGGATCGGCTTTGCGCAGCAGGATGGCGCGGTTGCGCAGCAGGATGGGGCCGTAAGTTTCTGGCAGGAAAATCAGGAGCGGGATGAGCGAGAAGCCGGCATAGATGAGTCCAATCCAGAACGTCCAGCGCCAGCCAATGGTGGTGGAACAGTAGCCAGACACAATAGGTGCGAACAAAGGGCCAAGCAAGGTCATAACCATGAAGATGGCCATGGCGCGACCGCGCGTGACGTGGTTGTCAAAGATATCGGCGAGGATACCGGTGACAATGGCGATAGGAGCACTGGCAAAAGTGCCGCAGAACAGACGGAAGACGAGAAAGGCAGGCCAGTTGGGTGCGAGGGCACAGGCCATGGTCCAGACGATAAAGACGACAAAGGTGGCGAGGGACAGTTTCTTGCGGCCATACTGTTCACTTAATGGAGCCCAGACCAGCGGACCAAAAATGTAGCCTTTTGCATTAGTATGCATAGATAAAGTCTATATATATATAATGGCACCTACCAATGAGGTATGTCGACATGGGCAGCACTTTTTGCTGCGTTGATGTGACGCCCCATTCCTTGGCTATGTAGGGGATGGCATTGCTTGGTAATGAACTGCCCATGGTACTGTTGATGATGGAAATCATGGTCGTGATAGCAATACTTGTTTTGCGCAGCTGTCCTGTTAGTTGTCTACAGAGGTCCTGCGTCCAAGGAAACTGCCAAGACTCACCGTCGAGTAGTTGTATGGGTTCTCGGGGTCGTTTGTCTCCCACGCCAAGATGAGAGCATCATCATTGTCTGACAAGCTGGGTGTTCTTTGGTGTTGATGATGTTGGTGCACGGCACTTGTCCGCGTGTGCACGCCGGTGATGTTGTCGGCCGCTTCCTCGCGGTACCTCTCCTCGGCATCTTGCTCGTCGAGCTCGTTGACTATCTGGTGCAGGCCATCTGTGCGATGGTCAGTATCGGCGGCGAGGTATTTGTAAGCCGGACATGACTTACGGTGCCTGGGTATCTGGGTCTCTGGCTGCTCGTGTGCCTGTTGTATGTATGCCGGCTGTGGTGTTTGTATTATCTGATCGTCTGCCTGCGGTGCAGACAGTGTTGTTGAGGAGTGGTCTGCCATCTCAGGTCAGACGTGTCCACGTGTATGGCAGTCGATGCGGTGTAGATTAGTATTCATAAAAATAGAGGTAATTCAAAACTATCGCAAAGATTGTATCCTCATGGCAGTCTAGGTAATGCTTTCCAAATATAATATTGTATGGACATCGGTTCGAGTTTGTTTGGTGGATTAAGCACGGACCGATTCGGGAGGGCCGAGAGGTAATATATTAGTTATTTGTTCCGCGGAGGAGAACAAAAAACACGGAAGAGAGAAACGGTGAAGAAGCCGGGGTAGTTAAGCTAGTAGAGAGGTGAGGTGTTGTATTATATAATAAGCAGACCGGGGAGGAAGGTGAACCCGAAAGAGCTAGGAAGAGGCGAGGGTGTGATGATCCCGGCTTTTAGATAAAGATGCAATCCCAAGAAAGAAGGAGCGGAGGATAAGAATACGAAACGGGAAATAGAGGAAGCAAGAGAACAGAGACAAGAGGAAACAAGAGGAAAGAACGACCGGGGCTACGGCTACGGCTACAGCTGCGGTATAGTTATGTAACATGTAGCATGCAACAGGTCAGGCACTACGACGGAAGCAGGAGGCGGGAGACTGCAGCAGTTTACTATTACTTATTTAAAATATAATCGTTTGAAAATCTTTGATGCGCGGATATGCTGATTTGCATGGGAAAGGGGAAAATAAAAGAGAAGAAAAGCAGAAGAAAAAGTATGGTGATAGGATAGACTAAGACCGGGCCGGTGGGTCCACTTTTATATGTGATGTGTAGGCTTACTTGTGTGATTGTTGTATCTTACTTAGTTTGTAGTTTGTTAGAACGATTAGGTGCAAGCTAGGGGGGGAGGTGTGAATTGGAGCGGGGGGCCGAGGCCCGGCAGGTGCTAGCGCAAAGGTCTGGGAATAGGGAATAATGAATAATTGCTCATGGGTATTTGCGTTGCGTGTGTGGGCGATATTATGTGCCTTCTTGATCGAGCCCGACAGACTGTTATGTTGTGAATCGCTGACAAACTTCGCGGCTAGGCGTTAACAGAGGGTTAGTCTGTTGAAGAAACGAAGAACCCCCGAAAAAGAGAAACCGAAGAAGAACTCTAGAAGAAGAAAAATGTAAGATACAAAATGTAAAAATAATCATGCTCAACGTGGACGCTATTAGAGACTGGGTCTAGAAATAGAGACTCAAACGAGACTCAAACGAGACGGTAGATGAACACGGCAATCACAGCAACGCAGTCAGGCAATCAGCTGCGCCTGCGACTAGGCTGGGAGCTCCGAAAGCGTGCCGGTGCGGAGCTGCAAGTAGTTTGTACTTTATTTGTGCTTAAAAATGCTACCTGTTGATCAGAATAGTTCGAGATTGGTGGTTTGGTTTGCTGAAAGTTGAAATATTATATTGATTAGAAGTAGCATGAATCAGATGAAATAGTCGGGCAGACAGGCATGTCTCTGGTCGCAATCTGTCAAGGGCTGAAGCTGAAAAGAGCACGAGACACAAAATACAAAACACAAAACACAGAAAACTACATCTACCTTATGCCGTATAGCCGGGTGCCGGAGATGGCGTGTACAAGCGTATACGCGGCTAAAGAGTAAGCTTAGCATCGGTGTATTTATGTAAGCTTTGAAGTGAGAGACAACTGTAGTGGTGTTGACACGCAAAAATAATAGAATAAAAACTTATATCAAACAAAGAAATCAAATTTGGAGAAATGAAAGTGACATGCCACTGGGAATACTTTACCGGGGTGTGGCACAGGCGAATGCGGTGCGGGTAGTCATTAGGAGAGCACACCACAAGACGGCAAGACGAGGCAAATGCAGCCTGGGCTGGTAGCCAGGTGACTGTGTGATTGAGCGACGAAAACGAGGTTGTCTAGCTCATTCTTACTCCGCGTTTCTTTCAGCCGACTCGAATACGAAGGACCAAAGGGCAAAAGGGCCAAAGGGCACAAAGGCAATTCCCAGTTCCTTTGCAAATGCGGACGGTTAATGTCTTTTGTTTGGTAAATTACAGGCATAATTTAGCTTCTTGTCTACTTATGGTATTGTCTATAGAGGTTATGGTCGCATTGGCAATTTCAATGGCAATAAAATCATAACCCAGTACTGAGTAGTCTACCCGGGTCTCAGTTACCGGCCCGGAAGTTGGGATATGCACGGATCACGGAGCTCTGCGGGGCCGAGCTGTTGTCACTCTTGGCAATAAGACACAGGTAATTATTTAATCAAATAGAGAATAAATAGCTTAGCAGTGCCCCGGTCTTGAATACATGGCAGAATATGACTACCGCGCACATACTGGCTTGGAATAAAAACTACAATGACAGTGATGCTAAGAAGCCCTGTTGCATGCAACTGAATGTGCGTAGAAACTTACAGAAAAGTCAAGCTTCATAGTTTTCCACAGTACTAACGAGGCAACCGAGAGACTACTGCAGAGTCAGCATGTTCTGAGGGCGGCTAATGTTGGCAAGCAGCCTCGGGTCGTGTCGATGACGACTGAGTAGCACATCGAGTAGACATAGCAAAACGAGTCTACCCAAAGCTGCCAAATACCAAGCCAACATCAGCACCAACTAAACCAAATCACCAGCTCGCCTTAACGGATCGTGTAACAGGGTATTATTTGATTCACGCTTTGTACTTGTAAATAAATGGTTTCCATCGCCATATCGCCGTATCGCCGTGACATCCGTCATCATGTCTCCAGGTTGATGCTCCGGCCAAACCGCGCATACAGGTCAACCTTGAGCTGTGTCATGTCTTCGCGGATCGTGCTGAGCGAGTCCTCGAGCGTGCTGATGACCTCCTCCATCTTGGTCGACTCGGCCTCCACCATCTTCAGCGCCTTGGTCGCCTTGACGTTGAAAAAGGCGTCGCCCACGCGGTATGGCACCTTGTCGTCCTCGTCGACGAGCTCGAGCTCGGTGCTGATGTCGTCCAGCTCCTCCTTCTCCTTGTTCTTGGTCTTGAGCTGCTCCTCAATGTTGAGCTCGCGCTGGTGCAGCCGGCTGAACTTGTTGATCTTCTCCTGGTCCTCGCGGCGGACCTCGACCTCGGGGCCCGCGGCCTCCTCGTCTTCTCTGCTGAGCTGTTTTGTTAGTACGTAGATTCACTATCGGGGGGGTGGGAGCTTGGAGTGTGGCGTTCAATGACGTACCATGCGTCGTTGCATTGTGTCGGTTGTGTGGTGAGATGCTCCTGAGTCTCCTGTCCTCCAGAAGCTGTCGTGAGCTTTTCTGGTATGGCGGGGCAGCCAATTATGTGGAGATTGCAGGAGACAGCTGCACGCTCTCAGCAGCGAGGTGTAGCTAGTCCCTAATTGCCCAATCCAGCCCACAGAGCCCCTCGCTGTATCGGTCACTGTCTTACATAATGCGACCCACGACGCGACGCGACTGTAGTAATTGAAGTAAAGTAAACACGGCATCGCAGCATTACAGTATCACAGCATCGCAACAGCATCGCCAACGCCATATCTCAAACATACAAAACACACTATATACAACTCCTACAATGGCTCCAGGACAGAAACTCTACCCGCGCGCAACAGTCAAGAAGATTGTCAAGGCGCACGCCAATACCAACCTCAGCCGGAACGTCGACGTTGTTGTATGTAGACACCCTCTACCAGCAGTGTCAGACAAAAGCTAACTGGCAGATCTTTCTCGACTACCTCTTATTTATGCAGTCGTATGTTCTTCCTCCACTCAACTATGCACCACCAAAACTAACCGGCAGTCTCGTCAAGGAAGCTGCCATTGAGGCAAAGCGCGGCGGCGAGCGCGGCATCACGGCGCGCAGCGTGAAGAAGGTGACGGGCGACACCGTGCTCAAGTTCAAGGGCTGAGTAAGCGACGCGATCAATTTTTTTATTTACAAAAACAAAGCAACAGTCCAAGGCATAACGATGCGATAGCTCGACAACCTACATCTCACAACCCGACAATGCCGGCGACTACACCGAGTATATTTCCCAACGCCACCTCTCCACCGTAATAGCGCACGAGGAACCGCAGATATTTCAGAATTAGCAGAGATGTGAAATGGGCTTTTCATATCACCGGCCGGCCTCGCCAGGAAGACTTCTCAGTAGGCATTGAGGCCACCGAGGCCATCAAGCTTCAAAGACGCTGACGCCCACGTTGGGCACGGCCGGGCAACTTCTATTTTCGCAACTGAGGGCCACAGACTAGCATATGTTCGAGTTGTAGTTCATGAATTACTCCTGCTATGCCATGCGATCCGACGAGGCCAGCAAGGTCAGCGCCGATTCGAGTCACCGGTCGACTAGTCATTCATGCGGCTGGGTCGAAGAAGGGCAAGCACACTACAATAGGGCACTATATCAGACTGTCAGCAGTACTTTGTCAAATAATAATACACAATGCATTATACTCTGTACAAGACAAGATGCAGCACTCAACTTCATAATTCCAGCCTTGGGCTATGGAGCATGTTTTACGCGGCTCGAATCACCATAGCTCCAAGCACACTGTCTCGTATGAAATTAAGCGCTTGTGTCTAATGTCTGATGTCTGATCGTGGTTCTGCTGGTGTGAAGATGCGTCTTGTCTTCTAATCCATGCTCAGGACGTGCTGTGAATACGGCTTTGGCTACTTATCAGGGCAAATGTACCGTATGCTTAAATCTTTTAAAGTAATGAAAGTAATGAAGGCTATGCCACTCATCGCGCCTTCCTTTATTTACATCATATTGCTGCCTCCTTCCGCGTTACCTGTGAGCTAGCGCCGACTGTGGGGACCAGGGGTACGGAGTAGAAGCACCCAGAATCCAGAAGCCAGAATCTGTCCACTGTAGAGAGCCTGAGACAGCCTGAGAGCGTGTGAACAAGTTGCGCTGATTGGCCAAATAGGGAAGGGGTCGCGTGGGGTACGAGGTGGAAGACAACGGAAGACAACGAAAAGAAGAAAGAACGAAAAAGAGAGGCAAGAGGCAGCAGCAGCTGTTGTGTCGTCCCTGGTCGCTCCTTCCGTTGTTGGTCGCACACGACCACACACACGACCCTATTCAGATCAAACGGTTCACGTAAATTTTGTGTAGACTCACTCCCTTTCTCCTTGTAGACATCCATCTCTCGTAGATCTCATCTTCTCCTCTTCCTCGCCTCACCATCAACTTCATCCTCCACTCCATTGTTTTTCTGTTTCTGTTTCGCTCCCTCCATCTCCATCGGCTCTGTTTTAGCTGCTATTTTAGGTCACACTCCCCATTTTCGTTTGTCATAATTCTCCTTTTCCCTCGAGTCGCCTCCTCTATCATCTGTCTTCTTGACTTGCTTTTATTTTGACTGTCACCATTACCATCTCTCAGCTCACATCTCTCTTCCATCATCTGTCCTTTATCATCTCGACTCACGTCTATTCCTGCATCACCCCAATCCGACTGCCTCATCACACGAGCTAAGCCCAACAGCTCCTCAATCGCCATCTTTGAAGCTCCCGAGTCTCGACACGCCTCGACACCTTCCTCCCACCACCCACAACAATCACACAACCACACAACCACACAACCACAATGGCTGCATCATCCATTCAGAACCCCGCGGCCGCCACCGAGCCCAAGGTCGCCAAGAAGAAGAAGGCCAAGATCGCCCGCACCGATTCGCCTGCCCCGTCTGCTTCTGCTGTCGCGCCCTCTGACAAGGCCGTGTCTGTTGCTCCCCAGGACAACGGCGACGAGTCGGAGCCCGCATACCTGCGCGAGCTGTCCAAGAACATCCGCAACGTCAACAAGAAGCTTGTAAGACTCTGCAATCATCCCCTTCCCAATTACCACACACCTTGCTAACCTTGACCAGACCAACGCGTCCAAAACCGACTCTCTGATCGCCGAACACAAAGACAAGTCTCTCGAGGAGCTCGTCTCCCTCAAAATCATCAACCCCGACCAAAAGGCCCAGGTCCTCAAGAAGCCCGCTCTGTCTGCCCAGTTGGCCCAGCTCGAGGAGCAGTACAACCAGTTCAAGAAGCTCGATGCCGACTACCGCCAGCGCATCGTGAACGACAAGGCCGAGGTCACCAAGACCCTGACCGAGAAGTTCGAGAAGGAGAAGACTGAGGCTGTCTCTGCTGCCACTGCCGCTGCCAAGGCTGAGAGCGAGCAGAAGCTGTACGACAGTCTCCTGGCTGTCTCCCAGTTCCTGCGTCTTGCCGCCACCCGCCGTGCTGACGACCAGAACGCCCAGCTGGACGAGAACCTGGCCCTCGAGGGTATCCTCCTGCAGGTGTACGCCGGTGACGATACCGGTGTGTCCACCATGGTCAAGCTTGTCAATGGTGCCGACGAGGCTGCCAAGAGCGTCACTAATGAGACCCTCCAGACAACCTGTAAGCTCGTTCTTCCAAAAAAAAAAAAATCTTCTTTTGTTGCAACATATCTAACAACATAGTCGCCCAGGTCAAGGCTGCTGCCGCTGCTGCAGCACCCTCCAACGCGGTCGAGGAGGTCGAGGAGGCTGCTCCTGAGGCCGCTAAGGTCGAGTCCGACCCTACCCTTACCCACGCCAGCCTGACCGAGATCGAGGCGGGTGACGACAAGCCTCTGGCCAATGGCCAGTCAACTGAGCCTGAGGCCGAGGCTGCTCACACCAACGGTATCACCAACACAGGTGTCGCCGACGAGGCTGCCAACGCTGCTGGCGAGAACCAGTGGGACACTAACAACGGCAACAAGGACCTGGCCCTGTCCCAGGAGTGGGTCAAGGTCCCGCGCGACCCCGCCGAGACCGAGACTGGCCTGACTGCTACGTCTGCCGCTCCCGCCAACACTCAGTCGTGGGCTGATGAGCAGCCCGACACTCCTCCCACTGTTCCTGCTACCACCACCTCTGCAGCCCCTGCTACTGCTACTGCTGTGCCCGAGGCCAACGATGGTTTCCACCAGGTTCAGCGTCACAACCGCGCCCGCAGTGAGCGTGAGAACTGGCGCGGCGGTCGCGGTGGCGGTTTCCGCGGCCGTGGTGGCCGTGGCGGTGCTGGTGGTGAGGGCCGCGGTGGCCGCGGTGGTGAGGGACGTCCTCACGGTCACAGCGGTCGTGGTGGCCGCAGCCGCGGTGGCAATGGCAGCAACGGTGGCAATGGTGGTAACGGCAACGCTAACGGTGCCAATGGCGGAAACGGCGGTAACGGCGGCAACGGCGGTCACCACCACCGTGGCCCTCGCCGCAACGAGGAGCAGTAGAAAGGCTCTGTCGTCGGCGATCGTCACCGCGGTGTCAAACCTGACAAAGCACGCGCCACTCTGGTGGAAACAGTGCAATGAGTTTTCTTGCTGAAGACCATGCACATAGACCACAGACACACACACACACACACACACACACACATCATACATACCCCATAAACACTACTACATTTCAGAGTTATAATGAGCCCATCTTTGCTTTTTACCCATACCTTACTCTACCATCATCCTTATACGTCATACACTCGTCATACTCTCATCATTTCCAGCGTTTTATTGCTTTCTACCTCGGTCGGTTTGTTTTTTTAGATAGCGGACACGGGCTAGCATAGCGGGAAGAACATTTATAAAAGCCAAAAAAGCTTTTGTTACCAAATCATCTTATTCATTATTGGGGGCATCGGAAAATGGGGTCGGAAAGGGAACAGCGAAAATAGGAATAGGGAACAGCATGTATAGCAGCGGCAGCGGTAGCGGTACAAACGGAAAGGTAATGGATATCAGCGTCTTGTCATTTAATGTCCATTCTCTTTTCTTTTTCTTTTTTCTTTGCAATCTCTTTCTCTTACATAGAAGATGACTTATTTATCTTACAAATTTGTTGCAGGATGTGACTACCACCGTGACGGGGCGAGACGGGAGGCAGGCCATGCCTGTATACCATATGTCTTTAATTTCACCTCTCTTGGTGTATCTTAGATATCGGATAGAGCATAACACGCGTCGGCAAGTGACGCATTTGCTTTGATGCTTTAGTTTTTCGTCTGATGACTGGTGACGAAGCACAGAAGCCATGACAACGTGGACACATGTTTGAACAGATGTAAATAAGATACAAGATGAGATCACGGCGTACAGATCTTGTGTGTGTAAGTAATATAAACTGACTGCAGAGTAAGGTTAGCATCATCTCCAGCTTCATCGACAAAAAAGCAATCAGTTTTATTCGACAACTACGCAATGATATCTCTTCTGCTATTGTTAGCCATGACAACCGCTGTAGCGGCAGAGCAGCCCTCGCTCCCGGCATGTGCAGTAAGTCAGTCAAGCTCATATTTTTTTGTATTTTTTTATCTATACTAACAAGCAGATTTCCTGCCTCGAAGCGTTTGTTAATGCTTCCTCTCTTGTCGACGAGGCCTCTGCACTGACAACCCTCGCCATGCCCGACCTCTGCATGCAAAGTCCATCACCAGCCACCCAGTACTGCCTCTTGCAGCAATGCTCGCCCGCGGACTCGCTCGATACCGTTCGCTTTGTCGCCCATGTCTGCCACTGGCCCGTACGCTCGCGCAAGGTCTCGCTGCTGGCTCTCTTTGCCATTCAGATCCCGGCCGTCGCGTGCCTCGGTCTGCGTCTGTACGACCGCGCCAAACACAGGGGGGCACGCCGCTATGCCGTCGACGACTACCTGGTCATGGCTGTCGCTCCTATGTTTCTTGTGTTTCTCATCCTAGGGCAGTACGCATCGATTATCGCTTTTGGGGTGGACATTTGGACGGTCTCCGACCGCAAGATTGCCTCGGCCATGCGCGCCTTTTACATTGACGAGATGCTGTACCTGGCGATTCTGGCGCTCATCCGGCTGTCCATTCTGTTTCTGTATCTGAGGCTGTTTACGCCACCACCCGAAGACACACCTGCGGTACCAAAGAGGTCGTCTGCGGCTTCGGCCGCAACGACCAAAACGACCACAGCCCGCGCGACACCACCCGAATCTCCCGTGACAGCCAGGTTCCGCCACCGCTACCGCACCGTCTACTACCGCCGCTTCCGCATGGCCGTCTTTGCCATTGCTTTTGCTCTAGTGGCGCTGCCTACTGTCGTGTTCTTCTTTCTCGACACATTTCAGTGCCGACCCATCAATACGGTCTGGACGCGGTGGACCTCTGCGTCATCCCTGTTGTCGATCGAAACAACGTCCACCTGCCTGAATGTCCGCGCGCTTGCCTATGTTGCCGCCTCGTTTGGCATTCTCCAGGACGTGGCGATTCTCCTCGTGCCGTGGCCGCTCTTGTTTGTGCTGCGCCATTCTCTGTTTTCGTCGCTGCGCTCGGCAGCGGCCCTGACGGCCTTGGCCATGTTTAGCCTAGGCATTTTTGTGCTGATTACAAGCTGTATCCGGCTGCACTTTTTGGTGCACTTCAACCCGGCGACAACGACGAACCCGACGTGGGACAATACCGACAGTCTAATCTGGTCGGGGCTGGAAGTGTCCATCTCGGTCATTGTAGCGAGCCTGCCGACAGTCCGGGCCATGGTGCAGACAGCCTACCGCGGCCGGCACAGAGGGTAGATTCTATTTAATAGGGATATTTGGACTGGCTATTTTCTATTTTCTTATCACTAACTGTCTGTATTGATTCTGGTATCACAAAGTGCAGGTTTATTTCTTAAATTTTAATTTATTCTTATTTTTAATATAATAATTGATTTATGAAATTAAAAAAAAAAAAAACCCCGATCAACAACAAAGTAGCATGCAAACTCAGATGCACATGACAAAATATAAATACCGAGGATGACAATAATCGCTAGTCCTACAACCATAGTACTCTGCAAGTATATCATAATTAAATAATTGGAACAAAAAGAGGCAACAGCTGTTGACATCCGTGATTACATAAGCACACTGGGCTATTGCAGGCTTATTAATATCGTATACATGCATTCCTCGAATCGGTCAGATCAAATGCCAGGCCGAGAGAAAACCAAATGAAAGATATGATCCTATTGCAAATGTTTTAACCAACTTGATGATGCTGTCGCAGCCTTACCGTGTAAGTTGACTCGTAAAGAGACGGAACCTTGGCTCCGAGTATCGGTGAGTCCCCACTTTAACATGGCGGGATGGCCTGAGATGGAAAGAGCTCCCTTCCTTCAGCTCACCTTCACACAACACCTGAATCTACGTGTCTTCACGATCGCAAGCAGTCTCTGCCACTTTATTTATCTCTAAAACAACAACCTACACCCAAAGCTACACAATGGCTATTGACGCCAAATCAAAAGCGGAGACTCTGGTCCACATGAACAGGGACCACAGCTCCGATATTGGACTGTACCTGCGCTTCGTCAACGGCATGTCCGCTGAGCAGCTGGCCGCCGAGGGCCTGCCGCAGATGGTCGACATGGACCTCGAGACGATCACCATTCGCACCGAGACTACAGGCAACATTCACACCGTCGTGCTCGACCCGCCCATGGCTGCCTGGGGCGACCGCCGGCAGCGCCTGATCGGGCTCGCCATTGACGCGCGCAAGGCTTTCGGCGTGCCCCTGCCCGAGCATGGCCCCCCGTCCGACGGCAAGAGCACAAAGATCATTCCCTTTGCACCCCCTGCCGGCGTGGACATTGCCGTCTTTGGCAGCGTCGTGTTCTTTGTCGTCATGGCCGTGCTCGTCCGCACCGGCAATGACAAAGTGCCGACGAGCGTGTGGACAGCCGCGCTTGCCAAGGTGGGCGTCGCCGAGAAGAACTTTATCTTTGGCGGCGCCGACGGCTTCCGGAAGCTGGTGCTGCGGCTGGTCGCGCCCGTGCTGGCGATCCACGTCACGGAGATCTGGTGGCTGGACCGCACACGGCTGGCACCGCGGGGCATGGCGCGGTTCTCGCGGGACTGGAGCCTGTGGGTGGGCTGTGTCTTTTTCGAAGGTGTCACAGGTTTCCGGCGGTTCGACCGGCTGGCAAGCAAGGCTGACAAGCAGCACTAAGCGAGGGTTGAGGGGACTGCACGGCCTACAAACTACGAACATGATATCCTATGACCGATTATATAATCAACACCTAAGCCGAGCAGTATGTCTAGTATAGACACAATGATAACGAATAGCTTTATTTTCTGAGCTGTATCGGTCGGATGAATCAGTGACATGGATGACAGAGTACAAAAGGGTCGCTTGCGCTTGTTTGTGTGCAATTGTTCCAGCTTGTATCTGTGACAAAGCCAAGGTGTTTTGCGTTTTGGCTGCGTTACTCCTATCGTTCCTTCGGCTGAGTGGCCGCTCAGCATTGAATATGGAGCAGACCTTAACAGCTAGCTTGACAAGATGAAGTTTTCGAGAGTATTCACTTGTGCTTTTTTTCCTTTTCTCTTTCGCGACGTTCATCTCTTGATACTGTCTTGTGGACTACGTAAAGCACCGGCCATGATTACGTAACATATCTATTCCCCTTTGTAAATTTCAGTACAATGCGGTCATAGTTCGGAGATGTAACCACCCACGTGATGATCCCTGCAAGGAAATGGTGTTTGATACGGAGTAGATGCTGCATGTAGACCATCATAATGTTATTATCTTGGTATTATCAAACGGGCCCATCCGAATTAAATGTTAGATTTATGGGATGTAAGGGATTTAGACTTTATATTGGATTCGTTGTTGTTGTCGTCGTCGATGTATGAATGATAGCAGAGTGACTTGAATAGATACTCATGATTACATAAGCACTGTTATCGCCGCATACGACAACAGAATAAGGTTAATTATGAGACGAACGAGCAAACAAACAGTATGGCGTTCAGTTTGCTCGTACTTCGTACTGCTCTCAACTCTATTCAATAATCTCGCATTGCTCATATTCCTCGATATTTCCTCTTCTGTCTCAGGTGCCCCTTCACATCCCCCCTTTTGAAGAATTGATGGTGTCGCTGCGCTCTGACTGGTCGAGAGGGCCAACGGTCTGGCAGGGATAGCCAGGGACAGGCGCTGGCAGACACAGAAACTGACAGGGGACTGTCGTATGGTGTACCTGACTATCCTGTAGCGGTTAGTATTTTTCTGGTGTCTGTTGCCCATCACTCGTTTAGGCCCATAGATCCTAGTTGATTCCTACGCAGTAGAAGAAGTACTTTGTACTGAGTATTAATGTGTGGGCCAAATAAAAAATGAAATATTTAAGCAAGAGGAAAAAGAGGTCGGCCAAAAGGTAAAGGTTAAGAGGTAAATGGTTAAAGGTAAAAGGTAAAAAGGTAAAGTCAACGGTATGTCTTTTGGAAGAAGTCTACAAATGAGAGAACACTCGATGTTATTGCCTTGGAATACTTCTTCTTGGAAGAACTCTTCTGCCCCGTATTACAAAGTAGATATTCCTCGATATTATCCGTTTTGCCTTTTGCATCCCTGATTCCTTGATCATCTTTGCTGTTGCGTCTTGGGCTCTGGGCTGTCCTTGTATTTTCTCTTGGTAAAACCTTGGTAAATCTCTTGGATTTAAATTCTCTTGGTAAACTCTTGGACATTCATAAGCTCCCCTTCTCAACTCTGCCCAGTGACATCCCCTATTGCATGCTGTAAATTGGCTGCAAATTGCCCAAATCTCCTAGGCTTGGTTTTGTCTTGGTGTCTTGGTGTCTTGGTCTTTGATCTTGGTGTCTGTTGTCATCTCCATGGCAGTCTCTCTGTCTTGGTCGCTGGTCTCTTGGTATCTTGGCTGTATTACTCGTAGAAGCACAGCCACCTACCGTCCCGTCGCCATGCCTTTTGTACCTTTGTACCTTGTTCTTTGTGGTATTTGTCTCAATAGTGTATTGAAGATCTCTGGAATGTGTCGCGGTATTCGTTGCTACGAAGTACTTGCAAGATACCAATCCCTCGTTTATCAGCCACTGCTGCCCACCTTTTCCCTCGATTCGTCCGTATTACAGCCGCTCTACATGTGCACAGTCACACTACATCACATCGCTGTCAAACTGTACTCTGTATTACTCCGTTCCCCACGGAACAACTCAACCATCGTCAACCTTGCTGTCGTGTCATCCCATCCTCCGTGTCCCGTAATACACAATACACAACCACACCGTTACATGTCTCGTCTCTTTGTCTCTCTCATAATAATACTCTCTCTCTCTCTCTACTTTTGCCTATCTTACTATTATTATCGATTATTTCATATTTATCTACAAATGACATCCCGCTATTTGCTTGGCATCTTCTCTTGGCCTAGTCGTTTTGATACGATGCCGCTCCGTATTTGGGTACTGGCGTCTTGTCGCTCTTGCTGCACTTGCTATATTGCATTCACTACGATTATTGCCATTTGCTTTTTGCCATTTGCCGTCTGCCCAGTTTATTGCTACTGCTACCTCGTCCGCCTTTTCTACACCGTATTACCTCCCTCCCCTGACAAGACCGACAAGAATGACAAGACTCTTGTCCTCCTCTGCGCCCCTTCCCAAGACAGAAGGGACCACATTATATATCCGTACTGAGTAGAAGCACTCCAATCCATAGGTCTAGGCATACCGAGCCAAACCAGTCAAACGCCCGTCGCGCCTTCCTTGCGCTGGAGTGTTTGAGTTGGTCTCTGAGGTCGCTCTTGCCCTCTCATTTGGTTATGCTATTTGGTCATTTGGTCATTTGGCGCTTTCCCCATTGCCTCTTTCCCGCTGTCCCATCGTAATCCTCCGTAGCTCCTTCCCTTTTGCTACTTCCACTTCATACTAATGATACTACACTCAACTCCGTATACTCACTATTCCCCTTTCCCATCCACATCCTGCCCGTCTCGTATCGTACATATTTCCATCTCTTCCCCCTTCGAATTCACTTTGCTCTTTCTTCTCTCCTTCCTGTATGAAACAAGATACAGCCTCTCATTCTTTGTGTTTCCGTATCCCAACTCTCGTTTTCGGTTTTCCGTCCTTCTATTTTATATTCTAGTCTCTCATTACACGCTCTTTTTTACTCTTAATATTCTCTTTCGCTCGCCTTCACGCAACATCCGCCTCACTTCAACTCAGACATCTTCACTTTTCGGTCACTTTCAACTACACACGAATCTAATAAATCATCATGCGTGTATGTCTTTCTCTCGGATCTTTGGATCAATAAACCCGGCAATAATATTATTTGCTATTTGCTTCTGGCTATTGGGTGTTCGGGTGGTTGTTAGTCAACGTCAACATCGAGCCATTTGGATCGCCAAAACAAACATCATCAAACATGGATGATCTACAAACAACCCGACACCCAACTGCCAATATAGCCAACACCTAAACCTTTGAATTTACAATACTAACTACCCAGGCTTCTATCGGTCTCGCAGCGCTCGGCGCTCAGATTGCCGCTGCCGTTGTCTCCCTCGAGGTCCAGGGCTCCGACTTCGTCAACCCCAACACCAAGGAACGCTTCCAGGTTGTCGGTGTTGCCTACCAGCCCGGCGGCTCTGCCGGCTACAACCCCAAGCTAGGCTTCGACCCCCTCAGCGACGCGGCCAAGTGCATGCGTGATGCCGCCATCATGCAGATCCTCGGCATCAACGCCATTCGTGTCTATAACTTGGACCCGAACCTCAACCACGACGCGTGCGCCAGTATCTTCAACGCTGCCGGCATGTACATGATGCTCGATGTCAACTCGCCCCTCGTTGGCGAGTCCATTGACAGCAATGCGCCCTGGACCACCTACACCAAGGCCTACCTCAACCGCACCTTTGCCATTGTTGAGGCTTTCCGCCACTACCCTAACACCCTTCTCTTCTTTGCTGGCAACGAAGTGATCAACGATGAGGACACGGCCGAGTTTAACCCCCAGTACGTCCGTGCCGTCACCCGTGACATCAAGAAGTACATCGCCAAGAACTCGGACCGCCCCATCCCCGTCGGCTACTCCGCCGCTGATGTGCGTTCCGTCCTGTTCGACTCGTACAACTACTTTGCCTGCTCCGACGATGACGAGGACGATAGCCATGCCGATATCTTTGCCCTGAACAGCTACTCGTGGTGCGGTGACAGCAGCTACACCACCAGCAGCTACGACAAGCTCGTTGCCGGTTTCGAGGACCCCGCTGTCCCCATCTTCTTCTCCGAGTTTGGCTGCAACACTCCCTCTCCCCGTATCTTCACCGAGGTCGGCGCCATCTATGGCGATGAGATGACCCCCGTCTTCAGCGGTGGTGTCGTCTACGAGTACACCAACGAGGCCAACAACTACGGTCTGGTCAACATCTCGTCTGACGGCACTGTCACTCTCCTTGAGGACTACTATGCTCTGCAGAGCGAGTACGCCAAGATCGACTTCAAGACCCTGCAGTCTGCCACCGCTGACGGTACTGCCGCCAAGGCCCCTACCTGCAGCTCCAAGCTCATCAGCAGCGATGACTTTAGCAGCAACTTCACTCTGCCCAAGCAGCCTACTGGTGTCGCCGACCTTATCTCCAAGGGTATCAGCCCCGCTCCCTCTGGCAAGATCATCTCCATCTCCGACTACAGCGTCAACTACACTGTCCGCAACGAGAATGGCACCACCCTGACCAACCTGGCCGTCAAGCCCCTGGCCTCCGACGCCGCCAACACTCCCGGCTCTAACACCGCCTCGAGCTCGACCTCGACCACCACCTCGTCGTCTGGCTCGTCCAGCGCCTCCACCAGTGCTGCCTTTGGCCGTGTCGAGATGTTGTGGGTGCCTGCCGTTGCCCTCGGCGCCATCTTCCCTACCCTCTTTGCTCTCTTCCTGTAGATCGAGCTTAGTATCGGGTGTGTAGGTTGAGTCTTGTGCGAGTCTGATTTGAGTTTCTGTCTCGGGAAGGATACCATTTTTACATTTATTTTTTCCTATTTTCTATCTATTTTACCACATGTTCGCTGCAACAGTTTTCCCTTCTTTGCTCTCATGCCAATGCCATATTACCTTATAGTATCACTTTTATTCTAGCCATTTTCCTTTCACCTTTTTAACATGTGCCGTTTCTCGTCTGTCCTGCTATTTTGCCTGTTTCGTTCTCGCTGTTCTACGCTGAGAAGCCAGCCCGTCATACTGTAATAGATAGGGGTTCAAAATTAAAGTTCTTTTTCATAAATCAATATCTATATTAATAATAAACACAACGCCATTTATCCCGCACGTAATCTGACACATTGTCTCCTAGCCTGTCACATATAAAGCATACAAAGGTACAGCACACGAGGCAATAGTAGAATCAAATGGCATATTAGTACGAGGCATCTTTTCGTCACTGTCATCTCAATTCTTGTAGTATGCGCTCGAGAAATAAAATATGATGAAAATTTAACAAAATTATAAAAAGAAATCAACGCCATCATCAGTAGTTAATAGCAGCAATGTGCGATATCATCTCTATCTCTTGGTTCGTCTCCCCCGCCTTTCTTGCCTCCTTGCTTATTTTCTTAATTTGAAAAATTTAAGCCTTGAACTCCTCAATTTTGGCCTCCTCCCACTTGCCGGGGATCAGAGCCAATGGCACGATACCAGAGACGTGCATCTCAGGGCCAAAGATCTTGGCGTTCAGGCCAAGCTCCTGTGTTGCGGACTTCATGTTCTTCAGACCCTCCTGGTAGTTGGGGCCGGCACGACGCACCCAGATCTGGACGTTGTGCTCGTTCAGGGCCTTTGCGTACTCACGCAGAGCCTTGATCACACCCTTGAAGGTAGAGGCGACGTTGGTGAAGTTGGCAATGCCACCACCAATAAACAGGACCTTGCCCTTGGGGTCGGTCGGGGCGCGCAGCATCAGGTCGAGGACAGTGCGGGCGTAGTGGTAGGTCTGCGACTCGGTGGGCGCACCAGAGTACTCACCGTAGTTGGCAAGCTCATCGGCGAAACCGGCAGAGGCAATGGCGTCAGCGTACACGACGGAGGCACCACCACCGGCAACCAGGGTCCAGATACGTCCGTTGGCGTTCAGGACAGTCAGCTTCAGCGAAGCACCGGTCTTGGCATCAAGCTCGGCAATGTAGGCCTCCTCCTTGGTCATCTCACGACCGAAAGGAGCAGGGAACTCCATCGGCGGGCCAGCATCGATGCTGACGCCACCGGTACGGGAGACGCTGGTCAGACCCAGCGCAGCAGGTGACCGGGCAATAGCCCACTTCACACCGCACTCAAAATCGGCAGTCTGGTCCAGCTTGGCAGCCAGATCCAGGAAGTGGACATCGGCAGAGGTGGCATCCTCGTTGGGGACGACAACCAGGGGGTTGATCTCCAGGTAGGTGAACTGGCAGTCAACGTAGACAGCATATAAGCGGGTAATGAAGTCGACGAGGACGTTGTGCAGGCCAGTGGGGATCTTCTTAAGGAGAGCGGCAGCAATCTCCTCGTTGGAGGGGTACTCAGCAAGGTCAACGGGAATCAGAAGCTTCTCAGCCTTTGCGTCGACATCACCGACGTCAACACCACCCTCGTGAGTGAACAGAATCCAGTCACCCTGTTGTAAGTGGTTAGTGCTCCATAATTATAGTTGGCTTGCAGCGAATTGCGTGCGTCTGATAGGGAATTTGGGAGTTTTAGGGGATTGGAACGTGGTATGGGAGCGGCACGATGGGCACTAAAACGGGGGGCACTGGGATCCCATCATCCTAGCCTCCGCTCGTCCGGATTACCCAGAGGGCTTCCCGAGTGAAAGTGTGCGGTAACCCGCAGCCATATAAGCAGAAATGCCCAGTTCGGAAACTTTGACTTTCTCTTCTTTTCTCCCAAGCCTTTATGAGGATGAATAGAATTTAGAACACTTGTTCTGATTTCACTTTATCCTCCTTTGTTCATCGCTCTTTATGAGCTATTATCTTTTTCTCCGGCAGATTTTCTACTCATCTCATCGAGACATTGTCAAGATGAGAATATAGATCAGACACAACGGAGAACAGACAGCCGCCCGCAAAAAATAGAGGGATTTCAGAAAACAGAAAACAAGATCAGGGATATATACTCACATCACGGACGGAGTTGATGTTGATGTAGTACTCCTCATTTTGCTTGTGGGGGACAAAGGGCTCGACCAGGAACTGGCGCAGGACACCCTCAACGGTCTCGACCTTCTGGGTCTTGCCGGCACGTTCAGCAATCCAGGCCTTGGCCTCGGGCCAGGTCTTGTTCAGGGCGAGCAGACCGCTCTTACCACGTCTCTTGATCAGCTGATCCGGCTTTGCGACGAACTTGACACCGTCCTGCAGCAGCCACGGGTAGGTGACCTCAGCCTGGTCTAGGACATCGGCAACGTTGGCATCCTCAGGAAAGTGCAGAGAGGCCAGTCTTGGGGGAGCGTTGTGCTTGGTGGCAGCGGGCAGCGGCGAAGGCTTGATCACCGGGGCACGGGTCAGGTGGTAGTTGAGGATGGCCTTGCCGTCGGCCTCGAGGATAGACTTGGCAGACATGATGGGTGATGTGCTGTCTTTTTTATTCGGAGAGAAGATGAGAGTCTGTCTTTATGCTTTGGCCTGTTCGAGTGGACGAGTCAGTATGCTTTGTTCTCGAGTTCCCGGGAGTTCTTGAGAGTGGATTCTGAGCATGTCGAAGTCTGTCGGTCCCGGAGCATCTCCTGAGCTGTTTTAGCAGATCCCAGTACACAGCTTGAGTGTATCTCGAGCAATTCATGGAAGAGCTCCAGAAGCTAGTTTGGCCAAGTTTCGAGTGGTTGTAAAGCTGCCTGAGTTGACCAAAGCTGCACTGAGCTGCCCAGAGTGCTGGCCGCACGATGCTCACAGGATGCTCACAAGATGCACAAGGGTCCGCCAACAGTTACAATAGCTCTATTCGGTGCAAGTGCAGACAGTTCCGCATTGTAGTGCTTTGCAACTGCAACTAGCTGGAAGGGTAGCTTACCTTGTTTGGCAAAAGAGCAGATACGGATGTGAGGGTGGGAGGAAGTGGTGATGTTTGGGTTCGCGAGAGATGAGTTCTTTTGCGAAGAAGATGAAGCAAAGGGGAAAGAAGGGGAAAGAAGAGGAAGAAGAATTACGTTCAAAGTCGATCAATTGCTATGGCCAGAAAAATTATTGGCGTAGCTCCTTTTTGCACTTGCGAGCGTGAATGGCAGAGAAAGAGGAGAGGAGAGGGGGGGTGGCTTTTGGGGAAGAATACGGAAGTGAGAAAAAGAAAAGACGGTCGGTCCCTAGCAACGAAGGATAAGGAACAAGTGTGCTCCTTCCTTGTGTTCTTTACTCTATGTTTAGGCTCTTTCCTTCTCAACGAGCTGCTCTTCGGAAGGGGAAAGAGCGATTCAGGAACAAGGGCAGCTACGGGGGGGGGGGCAATGAGGGAAGGCACGCAAAGGAGGGGTGTGGGACAGGAAAGCCAGCAACGACGGGCAACAACAGCCCGCCAGCACATGGAAAGGGAAAAATCGAAACAGGAAAGAACGGGGCTTGAGGGGACGAAAAGAAAGAAAACGGAAAATAAAAATCGAAAAAAGAGAAAAGAGACAATAGCTTGGGGAAATCCTGGATTAGAGCAGGGACATGTGTTGTTGGCGGTGTGCTGCAGGAAGTACCTGTACATGCCCGCGATGACTGCTCCTCGATTGGCTTTATTTTTGGGTTGTCCAAATCGCAGGTGGTTTGACACGAAGAGACCCCCCAACGCTTGGGATCTCCGGTGGCCGTTGGGGTTGTGTACACGCTTTACCCAGTGGAGCTTACTTTGTTCATCTTGGCTGTGCGTTGGTGGTCAGCTCCAAGTCAGAGCAAGGCCAAGCCATCAGCTCCTTTGCTTTCACAGCCTTCACAGCCTGTCTGATGATGACTGAGAATATGGTCTTTCCTGTTTCATCAGTTATTATGTGTTATTTCTGAGGTTCCTGTCTCATCGTGGCAGGTGTCTTGTTCGCTCTTCCCTTTGCCAAAACTCAGTCTTAATTTCCCCACTATTGCATGCGATAGATGGTAGGACTTTTGAGGAAGTTGCGATGGGCGTCCACGCCACTATGGACATAGGCAGGTCGCAGTTTCCCTCGGAGCACTTCATGGGGACGATCCGGGTAACTACGAGGATTTTGGCTCGGATGACACGACAAGATAGGTAAGATGGCACGACCTAGATGAGCAGAAGGTTGAAGAAATGGGGAGAACGAGCGTAGGACTTTTGGACAAGCGAGACAAGGAAAGAGCGGCGGGCTACTAGCGCGAGTGCGACAGACTTACAGCTCAACAAACCCCTCTTTTGTCTCCCTATTTCGAGGTCTTTTACGTTTTGGGCCTTTTCGTTTCTGTTATTTGCGGCCAATTTGTTGTTTTGCTAATTTCTATTTTCGCACGCCCCTTCCTTGCTCGTCAAGACTGCATATTTCGCCGGATTTTTTTTTGTACAGTTTCTACGGTTTCTACTATATCCTCGTTGCTTTGGTCGGTCGTTCTTGCCATTGTCGCAACACCCAGAAGCACCCCAGCTGGCAATTTTGGCAATTACCTGGACACGCTACAGAACGGCACTATGCATGGGCTCCCCACCTGCCAGCTAGCTTCATTTCATTTATTGGTCTACATAGTGGCGGGCACGAACATTAGTGGTAGTTCCCTATAAGTGCACTGTATCAGCCCCTGGCGGCTAGATTGCGGCACTTTGTCGGCTCGATAAGCTGATTGTGCCAATCTGACTGTGCTGGCGATCTTACCAGCCAGCCTAGGCAATCGAGTACGGAGTGCCGACTCTATTTTGAGATATCAGTGCCGTATCTATGATGCTCTGATGTCTTGCCAGCGTACAGCAACAGCCTCGATCTGTCAGTCGTAGGTATAAGCGGGCTGTACCCGTCTTATGTCTTATGTCTTACGTCCATCTTATATAAGCATCTACAAAGCTGTAGGCTGTGTTGGGCATGTGTTACCATGCAACACTCTGTTTTATATGTAAATGTATCTTACGGAAAGTACGCCCGGCCACGCCTGCCGTCTTTCAGCTACCGGGCCGTCCATAGATTTACAATTGGAAAGGGACGAGCGACTCCCACGCGGCTAGGTACTCTGCACTGGCCAGTGCCATTGACTGCAATTCAAACCCAACCCCCAAAGGTATCAGTCGTGCCTTCTCATCTGATACGAGCAAAACCAAAGAGCTTTGGATATCACACTACTTTCACACCAATACATCTTTCCTGTGATTCAACAAAACACGAATCGGTGGGATTCCCCCAACTTTTGCCCCTTTTGCATTCTCCGCGATTGGATGGTGCCTCTTACCCCGGCGGACAATCCAAGGGGGTTCTTATTCGATAAGCTGGGGGATGTGATCATTCTAGGACTTTTGACATGAATCCGGATGATGCACATAATTCCAAAGAAATTAGGACTCATTGGGTGAGATGTGCCAATCTCTCATTTCAACAGACAGGGCACTGTACAATGTCACAAAGTCGTGCAGTCGTGTGCAGCCTTTCACCGTTTCTTTTTGAAGAAGGAAGGGCGGGCTGCGCTTGCCTGTAAGAGAAAGTGGCGTTTTTGACAAGGGTCGTACTTTCCTTGTCAATGTACCGATACTTTCACACATCCCACCAAGCTCCAGAATAACTTGACCCACTCCCTTCTCACAGAAATCCAATCCGTCCTGCGTCACCCACTGCGATCTAGGACCGCTTCTTTCACCCCTCCCCCGAAAAGGTGCAAAGAAAATAAAGAGAAAAAGGAGATAAAAAAAGAAAAATACGGAGTAGCTGCCTCACTGCTTGTTGCTCCCCCGTCGCTCCTCCCCCCTTAGGCTTGACCCAATCCGACAGGCGCTGCATTCATTGTAAAGGAAAGAACAGGAACTGAGAAGGAAAGAGCAAGTGGCACCTAGCCCATCAAAACCGAAAAATACAAGTAAAGAATAAGAAGGACGAAAAAGAGCAGCAATAGCAAAATAGCAAAAAAGGGCGCTTCTTCAGCCATCGAGTAGCTCCGCCGTTTATTTCCTCTCCTTCTCTTTACTCCATTCTGCAATCTTCCCTTCTTCTTTTTCACCATCACCACTTCTCTCCCTCACATCCTCCGCTTCTCTTTCTTCATTCAAGAAGACAACTGCAGTTTACCAACGGCAGTAGGAATATCAAAGGTGAGTGAGCATAGCTCTACTAAGATACTGGAATATCCAGTGCTTCCCCTCCTCAACATCGTCGCCATCATCCTCGCCAAAAGCTATATTGGTTCACTTCCACATCTGCTGTTAAGCTTGGCTTTACTCTGAGCTTGGATTGCAAGTTCTAAGCTACAAGAGAACACCTCCTTTGGAGTTCAGTGAAAGTAGCGACACTTGAAGAGCTATCTGCTGATCTGCTTTCGTGCCGTCTTCACAAGAACATCATACACCGCTTTGACGAGCATCACTTCACAGGCCAGTTTGCTAACATTCTACCTCTTTTCTCCAGCTTCACGTTCTGTGTCTCCTCGAACCTCTATGCAAAGTTAACCTCACTTGGCAAATACAAAAATCGTAAAAAATGTCGTCCACCACCGCGCCCGCCAGCGCCAACGGCACCAAGACCCCTGTTGGCGCCTCGGCCAACGACAACATTGCTCGTTTCTCTGCTCCCAGCCGTCCTCTGAGCCCCCTCCCCTCGCACGCTCTGTTCACCAACAAGACCAGATGCTTTGTCTACGGTCTCCAGCCCCGTGCTGTTCAGGGCATGCTTGATTTTGACTTCATCTGCAAGCGCCCTACGCCCTCCGTGGCTGGTATCATCTACACCTTTGGTGGCCAGTTCGTCAGCAAGATGTACTGGGGCACTAGCGAGACTCTCCTGCCCGTCTACCAGGAGGTCAGCAAGGCCATGGCCAAGCACCCTGACGTCGACGTTGTTGTCAACTTTGCTTCGTCTCGCAGTGTCTACAGCTCCACCCTGGAGCTGATGGAGAACCCTCAGATCAAGACCATCGCCATTATTGCCGAAGGTGTCCCTGAGCGGGTAAGTTACTTTCTGTATCAATTTCGTTGCAAATTGACTGCTAACCCTTTTCCAGAGAGCCCGTGAGATTGCCCACATCGCCAAGAAGAAGGGCATCACCATTATCGGCCCTGCCACCGTTGGTGGCATTAAGCCCGGTAGCTTCAAGATTGGTAACACTGGTGGTATGATGGACAACATCGTTGCCTCCAAGCTGTACCGCAAGGGTTCCGTCGGTTATGTCTCCAAGTCGGGCGGTATGTCCAACGAGCTGAACAACATCATCTCCCAGAACACCGACGGTGTCTACGAGGGTGTTGCCATTGGTGGTGACCGTTACCCCGGTACCACTTTCATTGACCACCTTCTGCGCTACCAGGCCGACCCCGACTGCAAGATCCTGGTCCTGCTGGGTGAGGTTGGTGGTGTTGAGGAGTACAAGGTCATTGAGGCCGTTGAGAAGGGCATCATCACCAAGCCCATTGTCGCATGGGCCATTGGTACCTGCGCCAGCATGTTTAAGACCGAGGTCCAGTTCGGCCACGCCGGCTCTTTCGCCAACTCGCAGCTCGAGACCGCTGCTACCAAGAACAAGACCATGCGTGAGGCTGGTTTCCATGTTCCCGAGACCTTTGAGGACATGCCCAGTGTCCTGAAGGCTGTCTACGACGATCTCGTCAAGGCCGGCACCATTACCCCCAGCCCCGAGCCCGTTGTCCCCAAGATCCCCATTGACTACTCATGGGCCCAGGAGCTTGGCCTTATCCGCAAGCCCGCTGCTTTCATCTCTACCATCTCCGACGACCGTGGCCAGGAGCTTCTGTACGCTGGCATGCCCATCTCGGATGTGTTCAAGGAGGACATTGGTATTGGTGGTGTCATGTCGCTTCTGTGGTTCCGCCGTCGTCTGCCCGACTACGCTTCCAAGTTCCTCGAGATGGTTCTCATGCTTACCGCTGACCACGGTCCGGCCGTGTCTGGTGCCATGAACACCATCATCACCACTCGTGCTGGCAAGGATCTGATCAGCGCTCTTGTTTCCGGTCTGCTGACCATTGGTTCCCGCTTCGGTGGTGCCCTGGACGGTGCCGCTGAGGAGTTCACCCGTGCTTTCGACAAGGGCCTGAGCCCCCGTGAGTTCGTTGACAGCATGCGCAAGGGCAACAAGCTAATTCCTGGTATTGGCCACCGTGTCAAGTCCCGTAACAACCCCGATCTGCGTGTCGAGCTGGTCAAGCAGTACGTCAAGGAGAAGTTCCCCAGCCACAAGCTGCTGGACTACGCCCTGGCTGTCGAGACCGTCACGACCTCCAAGAAGGACAACCTGATCCTGAACGTTGACGGTTGTATCGCTGTCTGCTTCGTCGACCTGGTCCGCAACTGTGGTGCCTTTAGCCCCGAGGAGGCTGAGGACTACATGAAGATGGGTGTCCTGAACGGTCTGTTCGTTCTTGGCCGGAGTATTGGTCTGATTGCTCACTACCTCGACCAGAAGAGACTGCGCACTGGCCTGTACCGTCACCCCTGGGATGACATTACCTACCTGTTGCCCAGCCTCAAGTCTGGTCCGCCAGGCGCTGAGGGCCGTGTGGAGGTCCAGATCTAAAATAAAGAGGAATGAAACCAAGGTGGGGGAGAAGAAGCTTTTGTGGTTCTACGTGTTACGCTGTTTTACTTTTCATGTCTATGCCATATTTTTTATTAGCTATAGGTTGCCGTTTTAATGCTGCCATGTCTTTTTTTTTCTACTACTATTTGCAACAATGTATGTGAAATCAATAAATTGCCCAAGTTATGTGAAGCCAGCAATACGCAGGCTCAGTGGCCAATGTATAAGTGAAAACAGTCACGTGACGTCTGCTTGGAGCCCACATATTTATCATATGCTGACTAAATTGAAAATATCGCGAAAATTGCCCAAGTCGGTTTTCGTTAGAGCTTAACCTCACTTTACAAATTGAGTACACGATCATTTGCGAATTGAATTAGCGCCACCACCAAGAGTGTGAGCGACATATTCTCGACTTCAACTCCGAAAACATCAGTAGGCAATACCACCAAGCTACTTAAATACTGCCTTTCCTACCGAACAAGGCTGACACAGACGGCTTTAGACGACGACCACATCCCGAAATCGAAAACCCCGAACCGACAATACCTCTTCCACCACATCTACAGCATGTCGTTCTTCAAGATCACACTTCAGCGCTCGGCCATTGGTCTGCCGAAACGGACACGCGATGTCCTGGCCGCTCTGGGCCTGCGCAAGCGCCACCAGGTGGTCGTGCACGCCGTGAACCCGTCGATTGCCGGTCTGGTGTTTAGCGTCAAGGAGCTGGTGCAGGTGTCCGAGGTCAGCACGAACCGCCAAGAAACGCTGGCCAAGATCAAGGAGGCCCGGCGGCCGGCGCCAGGATTCACCATCGTCTCGCGGAGGCAAGAGCAGGCAGCACAGGACGGACCGGAGAGCTCATCATAAACAGATTCAATGAGAAGGCCGGAAAACTGAAAGCGGAAAACGGAAAAGACGGGTTTAATGAGAGTGTACGATATCATTTACGCAATTGATTAAGATTTATGATTCAAGACAGTGGTGCATAATATATTGATGCGTAATGCTTTTGATTAAGTCTGATTTACTGGTTTATGTTCAGATATTCAGATTGGCAACTACCAAAGATGAGACATGCTAACAAACAGAACACATGGAAGATAATGAAGACAAAATATAGCACAGCAATAAGACAAACCCCTATGGCTGACCAAAAAAGAACAAGAAAGACTTTTAACCCTTTCAAAACCAAAACTGATATATCTCTTCCCGTCCCGAGTTTAGTGGCCGAGTCGTACGAGGTTTTTGAATGGAGCCGAATGAGCTGTGATACTCTTTTTCATTTTATTTTAAAAAATTGTTTCAACAAAAGGGCGAGAGAGTCACCAGAAACTCTAAAGACCCCGCACCTTGTCGGCGTATTCTGCATTTGGTGTCTCGTAGTCGCTGACAAAGTACTTGACCATGTTCTTGCCCAGCCATGCGGTCAGCTTGGTCAGCTCTTCACGCAGGCGGTTGACCGACTGCTGGTCCATGTTTGTCTGTGCAATCAGTTCGGGTAGAGACACGAGGAGACGGCAGAGGTGCTCAGCGCCATATGTCTCGACGGGCGACTTGCCAGTGGTCTCCCATTCCTCGTGCAGCTCAATATACTGCGGACGCTCGAACCGGTAGAGCAGAATGCGGCCGAGACACTTGTTAAAGTACTCGCGCAGACCGGCGACCGTCTCTTCAAGAATGTCGAGACTCGCAGAGCCCTCTTCGCGATGAGGACGCTCAAAGGCGAGGTAGTCGTCGAGCACGACCTCTGCAGGCATCTTGTGCGGCAGAGGCACGAGCTGCTGGTTCTTGGTGACGTTTTCCCAGTCGTCGACAAGGGCGGCCTTTAGATGATCCGGCATGGTAAGCCGGATAGAAGGCCGGTTGTGAAAGCTTTCCTCCTGGAGGGGGTGGAGTTTGGTTAGCTTAGTGGCCTTTGCATGGCTTTATGACGAGTATGCGTGAGACTGCATGAGAAAGCATGAAAAAGCATGAGAAAAAAGTCTGAATGGCAAATGCAAGGAACAAAGACGGAAATAGGCATCTCGGACAGCTTTCATTGCCTTGTTCGCGTGTTGGCTTTCGAGCTTTCAAATAAAGCCAAGAACTGACAACCATAAGGAGACATGCCAGTTGAAAGATGAGAAAGGGACAGAGCTAGAGATACGCATCAAATGAGCATCTACTCATTGCTGCCTGTTCACTCATCCTCTGGCCCTGACATTCTCATCTTTTTGCGTAGATGCTCGTATTGCGATGTGATCTCGCAAAACATGATGCTGGCCTGCTCGTACTGTAGCGGGCTCATCTCATCCTCTTCATCGTCGCCATCGTCGCCATTTTCTTCTGTCTCGCAAGCCAAGTCCCGAGTCTCTGCCTCAGTAAGCTCAACCAATCCCAGTCTATTGCGTTCTTGTAGCATATCGAGTGCGACATTGCAGAGCGCAGTTTGGGCCCTTTTGCACATCTGCTCGTACAATTCTGCCTCTTCCTCGGGAGACGGTGCCTGGATGAGAGCAGGTGCCTCTTCGACTGGACCCTGCCTGCAGAGAGCCTTGGGGAAATTCCTGGGGTCTCCCTCAAGACGGGGCAGAGGCTGGCGTGTCTTGGAATGATGGCCGTCAACAGCTTTAGGGTTGTAGTATTTCTGTTGGTTGTAGGTAGGAAGCTCAGCCATGCTGTCTTTCTTGCAAAACACGTTGAGCCTTTGCAAGTATTTTGCGTAATGGTGCTCGGACTTGTTCCGGTTATCATAGAGCTCCTTGTCGGTAGCCAGCTCCTTACGGTCCTGACAGTGTGCAATGCGAACACGGCCGCTCTTTCTGGAAGCAGCCACTGGCTCAGCTGGGAGTGTATCCTTTTTGCAGGCCTTTGGCATGGCCTTTGGACAAAGCTTTGGCCCCGGTGCGGTCTTCTTTGGAATCTTGCGCGACATTGTGAAAGATATTGAGGGAAATTGATAAAAAAAAGAAAATAGGGAAAATAGGGTAATAGAGTGATAAAAGATTTGATAACAGAGACTGTTGAAGGAAAAGAAAAGAAAAAGAGAGGTAGAAGAAATCATCCAAAACAAAGACTGAGTGAGCGGTTCTTTATATAAGGATATAAGAATAAAAAAAACTCTACTATGACTTTCTAGTAGACTTCATATTCGACGTTATCAAAGCCAAAGGCGAAAAGTCTACTGAAATAAGGTTCACGATGGCGAAAACACGGGGCCATCGCTAAGCATCTTTGAAAAGTCCGAACTTTGTATGGACGTACCCGATACCTAGCCAATGCAATACTTGGCAAGCACACTGGCGCTGTATAAAATAGCCATATAAAGAGCAGGAACGGCATGTAACTGCCATCGCCACAACTGAAGGTCTTTTGCAAAAGTGTGCTGTGCTCCCCGTATCAAAGGATGCTTCCCAGATTAAAAGATACACAGCCGTGATGAGCACTTGCCATATTAAAACATTTCAAGGGATGCCTATCATCCTCCTTGTTGATGAAAAGAGGTGAATATCCATCATCGCTCTTGCCCTTTCGATGCATTTGTATGGCTTTCTTTCAGGCTCGTTTGGGTACTGCGGCGCATATAAAAGACGCAAGAGAGACGATTCATCAGACGTACCGCGCAACAACAGGACAAAGGTGCAAAAAGAAAGGACGAAGCAAGCAGTGCATAAGAACCAAAAGCAGGAAAAAAACGACACAAATATAAACAAAAGATAAAACTCACATGTTCGAGCTCGTAGTCTCGTTGCCGTCGTGGGCCGCGCGCATGTGACCCCGAACCACTGCCGCCGGTGCGCTCTTCACTACCGCGCGCTGACGTTGACAAATCATGGTGCCGGTCGAGATGGTGATGCAGAGGATGATGGTGCAGGTGGTGGCTGCGATCGCCAGGTGTTGCTGTGCCCGTGCCGCTGCCAGGGCCGCCGCTTCCGCCGCCAGGGCCACCCGCACCAGGACGATCGCCGCTGGGACCGCCGGGGCCAAAGGGGCCACCGGCGCCATACTCTGAGCCAGGACCGCCCGTCTTCTTGCCCGAGGGCTTTGCGTTCTTTTGCTGCTGGAGCTGGCGGGCCTGTTCGCGCAGCTGGGCGGCAAGCTCGCGGTTTTCGTCGTTGAACTTGCGCACGCGGTCCTGGGGCACCCAGTCGTCCCAGGTGTTCTTCCAGCCCTTGTAGTGAATGCGATAACGCCAGCGGTTTTCGGGGCTTGTGGAAGAGGAAGCAGAGGTAGAAGCACCCTTGTCTGTGGCGGCGCTTGCCTGCTGGACGTCTAGGATGCGCGCCTCATACAGCATGTCCATGTGGAAGCAGAAGACGCGCTCATCCACTGCATAAGGTGCGCTGGCCTGTTTTGGCGGCATCTTGGCTTTGAGAGTAAAGGAAAATACTTGATAAAGTAAGATGTGAGTCTGTATGATGATTAGTAAGCGAATTATGAGATTTATGAATGAGATGAGACTGAGATGACAAACGTGGTGAAGGGCTCGATGAGATCAATAAGCTGGCAAAGAGAGTCGGTGAGAGTTGTGCGAGTGTGAGATGAGGCTGAAAATGCCTAGTTTGAGCTTGCGCGTTGGCTTCTAGATTGAATGATTATGAGACTGTACACATGCGTTTCGTTGTCGTCGATGAATATGTATTAGAAGATGGCGCGCAGGTAAGATGGTGGGCTCAAAAATTGGCAGTGACCAGGCGTGGTTGCCGTCTTAATAAGGGATGCTGGTAAAGGGTCTCTCTAAAGCAAGGGTGGATGTGGGATGGGCGAAAGAAGGGCTGGTCCGAAAAGGGAAAAAGTGAACTATATTGCTAAAATGAGGAACAGGAAGGAGCGATGGTGTTCCAGACTTGATGGGATCGTGAGAAGAGGGAAAGAACGGTCGTCGTCTAGCTTCAGCTATGCTTGGATTGCAGCCGTGCGTGTACCTGTACGGGATTGGCTGAGGCAGAGCTAGGCTTGTTGGCTATCGAGATTTTCCCTTAGCAATTGGCATTAATCCTCAATCAAAGAGGGTGCTGCACTTAATACTGCGATGCGTGTCTCCATAGCAGCCCCAAGTAGCCCCAAAGAGCCCCCGCCATCACTGGCCAGGCCAGGCCTACGGGAGTAATTACTGTGGCTTTAGGCCATTTGAGCATTTGGCGTACCGCGTCTGTACGCGACGCGCTTTCTTTTATGGGCAGACGTTGATGCATGCACTCAATAGAGTACGCAGCGTTTGCGACAGCCATCATTTGGCAGCCAAAACAGCAGTACACAATCCACCACACTCCTTTCTGTAAATTATCCAAACATTCAAACATAAAACAATGGCACCCTCGGAAGCTTCTATTCTTGAGCAGTTCCTGCTTGCGCCTGCACAGCTGCCGACCTTTTTGTCGCTCGACGACTTTGCCGCCCTGTTCCGCGCAAAAGCTTCGAAGAACAAGAGCAAATCCAATTCTATCCACCCCTCGATCCGTGCACTGTACCGCGACCTGCAGAGACAGCGCGGCGCTGTAGTCGACTCTGTCGCGGCCGAGATTGACGATGAAGTTGCGCGCGGCCGGCTGCTGCGGCGCTATGCTCTGCGCGCACGACTGCATGCCGATGCGCAAGAAGACGCGGCAGCCGACGACGAGCTGCAGATTGAGCTTCTCCTGCGCAAAGATGGCAATGGCAGTACCAGAAAAAACAACGAGAGTCTGATGGCGACGGTGAGCGGACTGGACTCAGCTGTGGAAGACTTGGAAGCCGAAGTACGACAACTCGAAGAAGAGGAGGCCCGACTGCTACAAACAGTCCAGCAAGCCGTTGGCAGCCTGAGTGATCTGCGGTACGGACGACTTGCGAACCCGCAGCTGCGTGACCAGGTCCTGGAAGGCCTAGACAACGTGCAGGCGACATGTGACAACATCGCCAGCCGAGCACCATGATCTTTCTAATGGAGGAGGAACCAGCTACGATATAACGATTTACGACTTATGATAAGATACACCAAGCAGATAGACAGACAGACAGACAGAGACTGAAGCGATGGGGATATTGATTAAATACAACATAAACTATCAACAATTGTAAAGAAATCTGGGAGCGTGTGCCAGAAATCAGACAAGAAATCAGACGTCAAACATTAAAGATCAAAAGAAACCCCAAAAACGAAACGCAAACAATACTGGTCGCAAGTCCTCCCACGGCACATTTGCACCTTTGGCATATGTATCCAAATACTAGCAAACAAGCCGTTCCCAGCGGACCCATGACGAACTATCCAAAGCATCGCCCGATGATATGAAGCGACCACCATCGCTTCCAATGCACTCGTGATCTGTTTCCTCCTTTTTCTTCCATCAAACTGCTTTGAATGCGACGACGGTCCAACCTCATTAAATATGCCTGTAAGAAATTCTCCTCTTTCCAAGACCTCTGCTACACATGTGCACCACTTTAACGGGCAGCGGCGGCAGCGGGAGCACGGCCAGGGCCGCCAGGAGCACCAGGACCAAGACGACGGCCCCTATATTGAGTTAGCAGTTGTTTTTAAGACTCACAGCAGAAGCTTAATTAGATAGAAAGAGTACTTACATGACAGTGCGGCTGATGAAGGAGACACCAACCATGAATAGCCAGTTGGGAACGACGCTGAAGAACCACAGAAGGTAGCCCAGGGGAATGGCCAGGCCGTTGACAGCCAGAGGACCGTCCAGAGGGTGGAAGTAGCCGTCGAGCAGGCGGAACGAGGGCGAAGCGGGCGAGCCGACAGCGGGGGCACCGGGCACATCCTCGCGAACCAGGACCTTGCTCTCGCGCGTGGTGTCGTACAGAGCCTCAATGGTCTCGGGCTTGGTCGTCGTCAGGTTGAGACGCTTGTAGTAGACGTCCGTCTTGGCGGGCTCGGGCAGCACGTCAAAGACGTACAGGTAGCCGGGGCTGGCCGACCAGGCGTTGCACAGCACGGGCTGGGTGTCGCAGTTGAGCAGAGCCGTATGCGGGCCCAGGGGCCTGTAGTTGAACTTGGTGGCGGTGGCATTGAACGCAGCCTCAACGGTGCCGCAGTGGCCGAAGCACGTCTTGTTGCCACCGGTGATCAGCACCCACCACTCCTCGGGGGTAGTCGCAGCGGCCTGGACAGGCGCATACAGAGTCTCCTTCCAGCCGTTGAGGGTCAGGGTCTCGGTGGAGCGCAGGGGGTGGGTGACCGACGACGCAGCCGAAGCAGAGCCGGAAGCCTGGCCGGCGGCAGCAGAAGCAGAGCCAGCAGCACCGCCAGTGGCAGGCACAACACCGAGCTGACCGAGGATGTTCTGGAACTGGGCCTTGTACTCGCCAAAGAAGCCGCCCTCGGCCGCAACCAGAGCGGGCAGGGCAAGAAGAGTCGGTGAGAAGCGCATTGTGGTTATAGAGGGACGAGTTGTGAGGTTTGGGGAGAGAAGGAGAAAAGGAGAAGAGAAGGAGGAGAGCAGAAGCCGAGAGGTCGAAGAAGACAGAACAAAAAAAAGAATGTTGATTAAAATAAGTAAATGATGCAAATGAAGGACGCGAAAACAAATGTGCTTGAATAATTAGACAAAGAATATAGAGAAAAAGTATCCAAAAGGGGAGAGTGGCGACAAGAGGAGAAAGGAGGTCGTTGAAGAGAATGGGAGGAGGAGATGGAGATGGAGATGGAAATGGAGATGGAAATTGGAAGCGGAAGTTTGTTTGGCTGATCCAGTCGTGACTGACTGGGGGATGGAGAGATAGCTGCCTTTGCTGCCTTCTAAACGTATTCCCCCCTGCACTGTTGCGCGGAGAACTGGGTCTGTTGTCTTATTGCTGCGACCCTATTGGCATAGCACAGCATAACACTGTGTATATACAGTATATTTACAGTATAGCACAAGCACCTTGTGGCTTATCTTATCTATTCGTACTGTGAATGGTGCAATATGACGACCAAGCTAGAGGCTTGTTAGAGACCACTAAAAGCTACTAGAGGCTAGAGCTCTCCTCCTATTGTTAGCAATATTTACAGTGGACTTGACTCCTCGTCAAATGAGCTCCCCTCTCCCATTTCTGGTCTGGCCAGTCTGTTCTTTTCGCTTTTTGCTTTGGAGCAGCATTTGGAGCTACTCATACAGCCTATTGGATTCGTCGCCTTGATGCCTCCTTACTCAGTAGAGGTTGGAGCTAGAAGTAAGGTGCCCGCCTAGACTCGAATAGCCTTCTTCTGCGTTGTTCTGTGAGGTTCCAGCAGCTGCATCTTGTTGAGGAGTAGATACTAGCAGATAACATTGTGGCTTTATTGTTGCAGAGGGACGGATATGTCTTGTAGATATGAGCTTAACCTTGCTGCTTATGTAACCAGTGATGTTTTGCACGGTGTCTTGGATAGATTGAGTGAGCATATCGGCCGTCGTGGGGTAAACAACTGCATTATTGAGCAAGTAAACAACTCAGATGTCGTAAATCAAATTTGACAAGGCGCATAATCTAGCACATTATTGTCATTGTTGTCTGCCCCGAAAAGAGGCCTGGACTGCGACAGAATAGTGTGATCCGGCAGATTGAGCTTGATGGTCACACGTGATAATACACGTGAACCATACTCAACTGCTTGACCCACTAATTGGTTAATAGGATTGATGTCAATACACGAAAGTCGCGATTCGGCAACATCTACGCGACAACCACATAATCAAGCAGTATGGTAAGTTTGCTCTTTCCTACCCTTCCAGACTTGTGTCTATACTTCTCATGACATAAAAACTAACATGAAAGGCGCGGATAAACACATCACTACAAGGCGGCGCGTCTTTGCCCGTCGACGCATCCCTAGTTCGCAAGCGCCAACGCGGCGGCGGCGACAGCAACACCGATAATGATGCCGACAACGACCGAGCCAACAAGCGGTCGCGGAAGGACGACAATGAAAAGCGCAAAAATGGCGAGAAGAAAAGCAAGAAAGGGTCTACATCGGAGGAACCCCGCCGCAGTGGCCGCGACCGCAACTCGGGCGACGGCAATAACTGGTGGCAGGCTACCGGATCCAGTACAAACGATGCAACCGAGTCGCCGGCAGGAGTGAAAGAAAAGACAAAGCCCGGACACATAGACAAGGCAAAGAAATCCAAGGCTGGCAGGCCGCCCAAGTCTGCAGAGACTCGGGATGACGAAGCCACGGAAGCCACGCCATCGAGCAAAATTAACCCGAAGAAAGCCAAGACCAAACCTCCCCGACCTGAAAAACTGGCAGAAGCGGCCGAGCCAGCAGAGCCATCAGAACCAGATACGACTACCAGCAAGCCAAAGCGCGGACGGCCACGAAAATCAAATGCTGGCGCCGAGGCTGCAGACTCACCGACGACAGACCCCCCAGCTGCGAAAAAGCTGAAGAAATCAAAATCAAATACGAGCGCTGTAAAATCACCACGGGCGAGCAAGAAAAGCACCGCGGCCGAAACATCTCCGACAACAACCAGCCCACAAGGACGATCAAAGAAGGCGCCAATACAATCGGGTGAAGGAGAAGGGCAAGAGCAGGAAGACAACGAGGATGATAGCGAAGAAGAAGAGGAAGAAGAGAATGCCGACGAGCTTCAGCAGCCGTTCCGCCAGCTTGTCCCCCGCACACGCCTCGTGCCGCTAGCCACCATGACCAACAAATGGGCGCCATTGGATCGCGATGCCATTGCAGCTGTGCAGTCGCTGCTCGACGAGTGTGCGCGGCCCGTGCTGGCCCGGCTAGGGTCGTCAACAGAAAAGAAGGACCGCCAAGACATTGCACGACAAGCCGTGGCGGCTGTCACCCGGCGGCTGCGGTCCAAGCTTGTCAAAGGCATCCCATTCCCATCCGATCAAAAATCCAAAAAGAAGATGGGCAAGCCCACCCCTACTGAAGTATCTTTTCTGGGCGAGCCTACTGCAGAGACGCATGCCCTACAAAGCCAATTGACACCGCTGCAGCACGCCGTGGCGCTGCTGGCGAGCGAGCGACGACGTGAAGAGGCGGCCCTGGCAGACGAGTATGCGCAGCTACGGGCGCTCGAGACGAATGCGCAGGCAGAGCAGCGCACATGGCGCGAGCGGCAGCGGCGGCAGCACGTGCTGGCAGTTGACAGAGGCCAGTCTCAGTCTCAGTCTCAGTCTCAGTATACGGACAGCCAGGGATCTCGAGTGGGTCTCGGACAAGACAGCCAAGGATATAAGAGGGACGAAAACGCAACCGACGGCAAGGAAAAACCCGGGCTATTTAGCGACAGTTTTGACAGCAGCGTGGTCGACCTGGCATCGCTGGGCAGCCACATGGACAGCATTCGGGGCAATCTGCAGCAGATTGACGGCGTTGTGGCGGCCATGGCACGCAGTCGGGCAGCTCTACAGGAAGTGCTGGGCGAACGGCTCTCGGGCGACCAGTATGAGCGAGTGTTGCTGGGACGGTAGCAGCAGTACGAGCAACATTTACGAGGCACATCTTACTGAGTACGAGTCCTTGGAGCAGCAGAGCAACGAAAAAGCACTTAAGAATGCGCTCACTGTAGGTGGGCCCAAGCACTCTAACCACGACAGGCATAGCTCTCCTCTCAGAGCAGACTACGTGTCACGAATGGAATGATCTTCACGATGTGCAACTTTAATCCCACTGCAATGTGACTGTGCACAACTGGTGATTTGTAGTTTATCTTTCATGTGCTGTCCATGTCTCTCATGTCTCTTGTTTCTCCTGTCTTCTCTCAATGTACCTCTCCTTGTCTCCCCTTTTGCCTCATGCTGCCACGACACAATCCCATTTGCTGCACCATTGAGTCGTTGAATCGGTAGTTTTTGCCACCGTTCGCTTACGGGTACTCTTGTAAATAATCTCTTCTCGATCTGTTCATCTCAACACATCCCGCCACCACTAAGCAACGCTATCCTGTCTCTTGGGTCTGCACGGTTCACCCCTTCTCTTGAGTTTCTGCTACATCTCTCTGCAGCAAGTCCCTGACTACTTTCTACATATTGCACGGCTGTTGCACTGCAGATGCGTATTCGCATTCCTGCTGCTGCCATCTACTCAGTATCTCACCCAGAAACGAAAACTCTTCTGCGATACCTACATTCTCTCGTCAGTACCAGAAACAGCCAGACAAAAGGACACCTGCATCTAGAGCGCTAGCCGGTCTATCCCTATTTTATCAATAATATTTAAATATTTACAGACATTTTTAAACCCCAAAAGTCCGGTTTTGCCCACCAGCCCCTCTGAAAAAAAAAGGGGAGCACTGAAAATCGCGCCATGGCCGGTATTGGCAGCACTATTGACGACTAGAAATGTACTAGATGGCTGAGAGACCCCGCCAAAGAAAGTTTTTCGGCTTTGCTGTAACGCACTGCACTTGTACCCCGGCCAATGCATGCATCATACTCAGTAGTTATGGAGTTACTGAGTATGTACTTTGTATCTTATGGAGGTCTTAAGTGCAGTGGTTAGCGTGAAAGCACTTAAATTAAGAGCTAGCAATGCAAGGCAACAGGGATTATTACAGAGGAAGCGACGGTAGCACCCACTAAATACACTCTAAATGCACTTTTGTGCTCTTCAGTGTCGATTGAGTGTGAATTGAGTGTAAACTGTGCCCCACTTCTGCACTTGAAAGAGCACTTAGAGTTCTGCCAAAGAGCACTCTGGCCGAAAGCACTTTGCACTTACTGAGGAATGGGCACTGAATGGGGACATATGGAGACCTGCACTACACTTTGAGCTAGAAAGCGCTATGCAGCACTACGAAGCACTACGTAAACGGAAAGTACGAACGTGTATCAAGCAATTGGCTCCATTGCACCTGCCTTTGTACCTCTCCACGTACCTCGTCTGACCAACGAAAAAGCAATATATTGCTGCAAAGAGAGACAATACCAAGATAAAGTGATATTTTCTCTCACTTTTTTTCTCAGATAAGCATCAAAATACCTAAAAAGCACTTAATTGTCTACACTCTGCAGCTCCCCTCCTTTGACACACCGCCCTGGCAAGTGCTTGTCCTCTGCTCCTTCCCTTTGACTTAAAATCGTCTCCCCGCCATCGTTTGCCTCTTTCCCTTTCCTCTTCTCTTCTCTTCTTTATTCTCATTCTCATCTCTTTTCCATCTTCATCTCTCCTTCATCTCTACCTCATCTCTACCATCCTCTTCGAATCATCCCCTCACAATTCGATCTCATCTCTCCATATTCATCCGTTCTTTCTCCTCCGGACGGTCTCTACTCCAACTCTCCCACATCTCCCACTCACACACCCCCCAATCACACATCACAATGGTTCAGTCCTCGATCCTCGGTTTCCCCCGCATGGGTGTGAACCGTGACCTGAAGAAGGCTACTGAGGCTTACTGGGCTGGCAAGACTACCCAAGCTGAGCTGCTGGCTGAGGCCAAGCGTCTTCGCCTTGCTCACTGGAAGATCCAGAAGGATGCTGGTGTCGATGTTATCCCCAGCAACGACTTTGCCCTGTACGATCAGGTCCTGAGCCACATCCAGGACTTTGGTGTAAGTATTTTCTAGTATTTTCTTTCTTGGACAAGAACAAAGAACAAAGAAAGACCGTTACTAACAATAACAACAACAGGCCGCCCCTGAGCGTTACACCGCCGCCAACCTGGACCCCATTGACACCTACTTCGCCCTTGGCCGTGGCCACCAGAAGAACGGCGTCGATCTGCCCTCGCTGGAGATGGTCAAGTGGTTCGACTCCAACTACCACTACGTCAAGCCTACTCTGCAAGACAACCAGACTTTTGAGCTGACTGCCAAGCCCAAGGCTGTCGCCGAGTTCCTCGAGGCCAAGGAGGCTGGCATTGCCACCCGCCCCGTCCTTGTTGGTCCCGTTACTTTCCTGCACCTGGCCAAGGCTGACCGTGGCCAGTCTGTCGACCCCATTGACCTGCTGCCCAAACTGCTACCCGTCTACGACGCCCTCCTGGCTCAGCTGAAGGAGGCTGGTGCCGAGACTGTCCAGATCGACGAGCCCGTCCTCGTCTTTGACCTGCCGGCCAAGACCAAGGCTACCTTCAAGACTGCCTACGAGCACTTTGCTGCTGGTGCCGCCAAGCTGCCCCAGCTTGTCTTTGCCACCTACTTTGGTGACATTGTCCACAACCTCGAGTCTGTCCCCAAGGACGTCTATGCTGTCCACGTCGACCTGGTCCGCAACCCCGAGCAGCTCGACGCTGTTGTCGCTGCCCTGGGCCCCAAGACCACCCTGTCCGTCGGTGTCGTTGACGGCCGCAACATCTGGAAGACCAACCTGAAGCGCGCCATTGAGACCGTCGAGGCCGCCATTGCCAAGCTGGGCAAGGACCGCGTCATTGTTGCCACCTCCAGCTCTCTGCTGCACACTCCCCACACTCTGGCCAGCGAGAAGAAGCTGGATGCCGAGATTGCCGACTGGTTCTCTTTTGCCGTTGAGAAGGCCAGCGAGGTCGCTGTTATTGCCAAGGCCGTCACTGAGGGCCCTGCCTCCGTGAGCGCCGAGCTCGAGGCCAACGCCAAGTCTGTCAACGCCCGTGCCACTTCCAGCCGCACCAACAACGCCGAGGTCAAGAAGCGCCAGGCTGCCATCAAGGCTGCCGACTACGACCGCAAGTCTGCTTTCCCCGAGCGTATTGCCCAGCAGGAGAAGAAGCTGAAGCTGCCCCTGTTCCCCACCACCACCATTGGCTCGTTCCCCCAGACCAAGGAGATCCGTCTGCAGCGCAACAAGTTCACCAAGGGCGAGATCACCGAGGCCGAGTACGACCGCTTCATTGAGAAGGAGATTGACGAGAACGTCCGCATCCAGGACGAGCTTGGCCTGGACGTCTACGTCCACGGTGAGCCTGAGCGTAACGACATGGTGCAGTACTTTGGTGAGCGTCTGGACGGCTATGCCTTCACCACGCACGCCTGGGTTCAGAGCTACGGCTCGCGCTGCGTGCGTCCCCCCATCATTGTCGGTGACATTTCGCGCCCTGCCCCCATGACCGTCAAGGAGAGCAAGTACGCCGCGTCGGTGTCCAAGAAGCCCATGAAGGGTATGTTGACTGGTCCCGTTACCTGCCTGCGGTGGTCGTTCCCCCGTGACGACGTTCACCAGTCGGTCCAGGCCGAGCAGCTTGCTCTGGCTCTGCGCGACGAGGTTGTCGACCTGGAGAAGGCCGGCATTGACGTCATCCAGGTCGATGAGCCTGCTCTGCGTGAGGGTCTTCCCCTGCGCTCGGGCAAGGAGCGTGAGGCCTACCTTGATTGGGCCGTCAAGGCTTTCCGCCTGTCGACCACTGGTGTCGAGGACTCTACCCAGATCCACTCCCACTTCTGCTACTCCGAGTTCCAGGACTTCTTCCACGCCATCTCTGCCCTGGATGCCGATGTTCTGTCCATTGAGAACAGCAAGTCTGACGCCAAGCTGCTGAAGGTCTTTGTTGACTCTGCCTACCCCCGCCACATCGGCCCTGGTGTGTACGACATCCACTCTCCCCGTATCCCCAGCGAGGAGGAGATCCGCGTGCGCATTGAGGAGATGCTGCAGTTCCTGAAGCCCGGACAGCTGTGGATCGACCCCGACTGCGGTCTCAAGACCCGCCAGTGGACCGAGACCAAGGCCGCGCTGGTCAACATGGTCAACGCTGCCAAGTTCTTCCGCGAGAAGTACAGCAAGCAGTAGAGTCAACCTCTCTGTTTGATCTGATCTTTAAACGGTCATATTGAAGTGCGATTTCCTGCGGTTCGACAAATTGATATTATTATCTGTTTACGTGAGACGACATATCTTGCCATTCGATATCTACGAGTGGTTCGAATTCAACATCGGCGTTGGGAATCTTTTCTTTCATTTTCTTGCATTTCTGTTTATATCTCTTTGTTTTTCAAAACTGCTTTCCAAACAAAAGCATTCAACATTTATTAGCATGATGGGACGGATCATCGGAAGGTTTATATTATGGTGTTTTATAGGGGACAAGTCCTTTTCAACCGGATACCCAAAAGAGTCAAATCTTTACTGTGGAAGAATTCACATTTTTTTAGTCAGCTGAGCATGGTATAGTGATGTTATTATGAAGATGAATATGCATAGTATTAACTGTGCATTCTCTAGCAGTACAAAGAGGAGGTGGCTTGTGAGCAGTTTCAAGAGTCAAACAAGGGCAGCACGCCGACAGGGCGAAACAGGGAATTGTGGACGGGCAGCCAAGTCAGTGGCGACAGTGACGGTGAGCAGAAGCGGAGCGAAACCGAACGTAAGGATTGATTGAGTCCCTTAATCTTGAAATTCTCCGACAGAGATGCGGTTTGCATGACATTTTGGTGTTGCTTCTTTGTTCTAGAGCCATCTCCATGTCCTTGTCTCTCGTCTCCATCTCGCCAGCACATGCCAGTCCTTGATTTAGGAGAATTATCGTCTTTTTTTCATTACTCTTCTATATGATCCTCTTTTCATCCTCCTCTGCAGCTTAGATACCAAGCAATGCGAACAGACGCTTTTGCCATTATCTTGGAGATACTTTCCCTGCTTGTTTGACGGAGATTCTCTGTATCCAAACGAGTAAACAACTAGGTGAAAATAAGAATAAGGTGGATGATCTCTAGACACCAGATGAAAACTTGCACATCATCCCCTCAAATGGCAAGATAGTCAGGCACACTCAAGCACACTCAGGTACGGGGGACACTTTGGAACAGATGGCTACCAGACGAAATAGAGTTGAGACAATGGCATTACAACCATGGTCAGGGGCCTATGATGTGCTGACCTGCTGATTGCCTAATGATCCACGTACACTGCCATCGTCTGTTATGCCGTCGTCCTTGCGTCGTACAGTGACGCTGCTAGAAACTGGATGATCTGCGACATGCCCTGGAGACCTGCGCCTTCTTTTGTGTTTCTGTTTTTCTTCTTCTTTTATTTTTGTGTGTAGCCTTCTGGTTTCTGTTTGTTCGGAGAGTTGATGACTACTGTCCGAGATCGACAGTTGATATTCGTCGCTCAGTGTAGAAATGCACTTCAGCTTACCCAGTAGAGCATGATGCCAAGTCGTGATCCAAGTCTTGATCCAGGCACGATTCAGGCACCAGGCCCAGGAGCGCATAAATGATCTCTGTGGGTGGAGGTCACAGCAGACAATAGAAATACATACGTAGAGAGGCATCAGATAATCCAAGAAACAGAAACAGAACATAGAAAACAGAACATAATTCCCCGGCGATGCAGACAAGGTAGACAGGTAGACGACGACGACGACGACGACGACGACGACGACGAGGCCAAACAAGCAAGCTGACAACTTATCATCGAATGCTAAAAATATCACTGCAATGGACCTATATTTACAACAATCTAGCCTGCTTGGCCGCATGGCCGCGTAGATGGCCGCGGTCGTGGACTGTCGACATGGTCTCTCTGCACGCATGAACAAACGCCTGGAGAAGGCTGCATTCTGCTAGAGCAATGATGTCGGCAAGCTGGTGTGCTAGTGTGCTGACGCAGCAGACGCGTTGTGCTGAGTAGACGTCAACCTGTAGAAATCCAAAATGGAAAGAGCGGCATGGCAGCTGTTGGCGCCTTCCTTTTTGCCCATTCTTAAAACATTCTTAAAAGCGCCCCTCCCCTGCCCCTTGATGTGAAACACTGGCTCTCGTTCTCCAGCGCAACTCCCCACCAGGCCCCCTGCCTTCTAACCAGAGAGACCTCTGCAGAGACCTCTACAACGTGATTGGCCCCACTCTAGCCGTCGCGCCATGGTTCGAGACAGATGACTCCTGAGGGACCCCTGAGGGAGTAAATAGTGGTTTTATTTGATTACAAAAATAAATCATTTATTCAGTCGTCGGTCACACTCTCTCTCTCTCTCTCTCTCTCTCTGTCGCCCACTGCCGCTTTGCTCTCGCCCTCTTTGATTTTGGCTGTTTGATATTGGCTGATTGATTTCGAGGGTTCTGATTCTTTTGAATATTCTTTGTTCCATATCGTTTCAGCATTTTCAACCCAAGTTTCTTTTTGCTTTTGCAGTCTTTGTCTCGGAATCACTTTAATCTGATTTAGGTTTTCTATTTCTCTCTCCCAAAAATGAGAAACCCGCCGGCTACGCGAGTCTCAGATGGACCAAATCATAGGCTGTCGTTGTCTGACTCTGATGTCTCTCTTCTGACCCTCTTTTCTAACAGCTGAATCCATGGCATCTATTTCCGTGGCAGCGCCTATCTAGTACCTACCGACATGACGACGCCTACACGTAAGTATGCCCAGCACTTTCAACCAAAATCTAAATCCAGCATAGCCGCCCGCCGTGGATCTGGTGATCCCTACGCATCACATAAACTCAACCGCATCAATCATGCCCATTGACCAAGGAACACAGCCCGTAGATCAGTCCGGTCTTATCGCCAAAACTATCTTACTGAACAGCAGACTGCTACACCACTCATCCCAACTCCGCGCAAGCCGTAAATCGTTGACACTGGTAAATCCTCTCGACCGATCGTTATGCATTGTACCTTGTGCCTGGTACCTGGTGCTACGACGTATGCTTTGATGTTATGCTATGCTTGTTCCTTGGTTTGTAGACGGGCAGGGTGGCGGTTGAATTCAAGCGCCAGGGTTGTGGGCTGCCAGTGGACCAGGGGTGTATGGAAATACTGTCTTTTTACAACTCTACTTTACAAGTCTACCCTATGGAATGCACTTCTCACAACTTTGTCGTTTGGGAAAAAATACAGGATACAGGACAACAGACGAGTAATGAGAGGGACTGTCTGCAGACTGTAGATGTCTGTAGATGTCTTTGACTGTTTGATAATTGCTTTTTTGAAATTTCTTTCACAGTTTGCTTCTTTGAATTGAGCAATCATTCTTTGATTCTTTGATTCTTTGAATCTTTGAATCTTTGATTATTTGAATCTTTGATTATTTGAATCTTTGATTATTTGAATCTTTGATTATTTGAATACTGCTTTGGTCAATGGCTTCTTTATCTATGACTCCATGTCTTTGACCTGTTTGCAGCTCTGCATCTCTGCATCTCTTCATCTCTGTCTCTCGGCCCTTTGATCCATTCTTTGATGACCCCCAGCAGTGCCCCGAATTCAAACAAAGCGTACTCAGTACCTGAAAGACACTTTACAAACCACCTCAAACAAAGCGTACCTGAAAGAGCACGCCAAAGAACTCACAAAGAACTCACAAAGAAAATAACCTGAATAAAAAGACCCCTGTCCCAGACCACCCCCATGCCAATGCATGTCAATGGGGCAGAGCCTCGATCCAGTTGTCCATTCACGTCTATGGGCCAGTCAGTCCCACGGCGGTTACTACTGGCATCGGTTATGTATCTGTATATGTAGAAACTGAAATAGAAATAGAAAACGCCAATGTGTGGGTGGGTCTCCCCTAGCATCTCCGTCTCTACTCTCTCACACGCTTACCACTTACACCACTTACACCACGACTCTCTTACTCTCCGACTCTCCTACTCTCAACGACATCGCCAAGAGAGCTCAAATACCCTCCGTCCCCTTCTTCTTCTTCTCTTCGTTTCCTTTCCTTTTCTTCTTCTCTCTCACCTTCATTCTATTCACATTCTTTTCTTCTTCTGCATCACTTTCTTCGTCCAGCCCTTTGGCAGTTCTTTCTTTACTTCGCTTCTATCTATCAACCGTTCTTTCAACAGCTTCTAGCAAGCTATTTCATTCACTCCTGCAAGTCAGAGTTTCGCTTCTTCTTTTCTCTTTTTGATTTCTTCTTCTTCTTCTTCTTCTCCCTCTTTCTTGTGAAATTGACTTTCACCCCAGTAGATACCCAACCCGCCAACTGGACATATCTTTTTCACACATTTTTATCTTCTCTTTTTTTTCTATCAACATTTACTTCAAAATGCAAATCACAAACGTCCTCCTCTACGGCCTCTACGCCGCCACCGCCTCGGCTCACCTGATCCCCAGCCGTGACAACCACAACCACGTCTTTGCCCGCAACAAGGACAGGTTCGGCAACAAGAGCAAGAGCAGCACTGTTGCCTTTGCCAACAGCACCACCTCGGCCAGCTCGGCCAGCTTGGCCAGCTCGTCCACTCTCTCGACTGTCGTTGCCGCTGATGTCACCTCTTCTTCGTCTTCCTCGTCGATCAAGACTACTGCCTCTGCTGGCATCACTGCCTCGGCCAACGTTACTGTTGTCAACAATGCTGCCGCCTCGTCTGCTGTCACTGCCGCCTCGGCCAGCATCAGCGTCTCTGCCAACTCCACCAACGGCAAGTTCAGCAACGCCACTACCGCTGCCGCCGGTGGCCTGACCACCCTGACCGTCCTGACCACAAACGTCGCCACTGTCATCTCGTGTGCTGCCACCATCACCAACTGCCCTGCTGCCACCGATACGGCCGCTCTCAGCTCGCTGCCCGCCGAGGCCATCAGCACCGTCCTGGTTACGGACACCATTGCCCTGACCACCACGGTCTGCCCCGTCACTGATGCCTCGTCCATTGTCTCGAGCGTTATCTCGGCTGCCAGCAACGGCGCCATCACCGGCTCGACCCTGACTGCCTCCATCACCGAGGCCGCTGCCGCCTCTAGCACCACTGCCGCTGCTGCCGATCAGACTACCCTGACTGTCGTGACTACCAGCGTTGCCACTGTCATCTCGTGCGCTGCTACCGTCACCAACTGCCCTGCCGCTTCCGACACCGCTGCCCTGAGCGCTCTGCCCAGCGAGGCTGTCAGCACGGTCCTGGTCACAAACACTATTGCTCTGACCACTACCGTGTGCCCTGTCACTGCCACCGAGTCTATCCAGTCCAGCGTCATCTCTGCCGCCAGCAAGGGTGAAATTACCGGCACTACCCTGACCGCTGCCGCTACTGACTCGACCACCACTATCAAGACCAAGGCCACCAAGACCAAGACCGAGAACAAGAACAAGAACGGTTCGTCTACCACGGAGGCTGCCGCCGCTGCCAGTTCCACCACCGCTGCTGCCACCACCACGGAGGCTGCTGCCACTACCACGAAGGCTGCTGCTGCTTCCAGCGGCCAGACTACCCTGACTGTCCTGACCACCAACGTTGCCACTGTCATCTCGTGTGCTGCCACCATCACCAACTGCCCCGCCGCCACTGACACCTCTGCCCTGAACGCCCTGCCCAGCGAGGCTGTCAGCACTGTCCTGGTTACAAACACCGTCGCCCTGACCACCACTGTGTGCCCCGTGACCGCCACCGAGGCCATCCGGTCCAGCGTCATCTCGGCCGCCAGCAACGGCATCATCACCGGTACTACCATCACTGCTGTCGCCACCACTGCCACTGCCCAGGTCACCTACACCAAGGTCGCCACCCTGACTAAGACCAGCAAGGTTGTCCAGACCACCAACAAGGTCAGCGTCGTCACCATCACTGCTGGCACCACGTCCAGCGAGGTCACCACCACCATTGCCGAGACCCTGACGTCGACCTTGACCACCAAGGTCGCTGTCACCAGCACTGTCGTTGCCGCTTCTAGCACCTCTGCTGCTGCCGCCGGCACTGCTGCCGCCGGCGGTGACTGCGTCTGCGCTGCCGCCTCCACTGTCACCGTCACGCAGGCACCCGTCACCGTCTACGTCACCATGACTGCCGCTGGCGCCAACAACGTCGCTGTCACTACCACCAAGGCCACTGAGGCTGCTGCCACTACCACTAAGGTCACTAAGGCTGCCGCCACCACCTCGGAAGCGGCTGCTGCTGCTGCTTCCGAGACGGAGAGCGACTGCCCTGTCGAGTCTCTCATCACCTCGACGCGCACCGTCTCTGCCTTGAGCACCGATGCCGCATCGGTTGTTAACGCTGCTGCTGCTGCCACCACCACGGCCGCTCCCAGCGAGTCCGACTGCCCTGCCGATGAGATTGTCACCGCGACCTCGACCGTCACTGTGTAAGGTAGAAGTCTTTCTGTGACGAGTTTTTCCTAGAGTCTTTGGGTTTTTTTTTTCTGGTTTTTGGTTTTCTTTTGTCTGAGCTTGTTTGATTACCTGATCTTGTCTGATTATGTTTTTGTTTTTGTATATGTATAGAATAGAGAAAGTAAAGTGAAAATAAAGTGGTGCATCATCTTCTTTGATATTTTGACGTCTGACTGCATTACTCGTATACCTTGGATCTATGTAAAACGTCTACCTACACAAAGGTCTACGCCCGGCGGATCTCCCACTTTTGCCCGACAATGCTGACTTCCTCGCCGGCCTTTTCGTCATAGTCGAACCAGTCGCCCTCGCTCAGGTCAATGGCCGTGAACTTGGTCGACGACTCGGCGCCGTCTGCCAGCCACTCGCCCTCGGGCTTAAAGTCGACAAACTCGAGGCCGCGGCAGTCAAACTCGATAATCGTCGACGCCTTGGCCGGCTCGCTGAGCTCGTACGCCTTGGGCGTTGTTTTTATCGAGGCCGTCGACTCGCGCTTGCAGTTCTTGCACTTCCACACAAAGTTGGCCTCGCCGCGGCTGCCGCTCATCTCGTTTTGCTCAAAGCGGCTGACGCCGACCCAGTTGGCGTGCGTCTCGCGGCACGAGGTGCACTGGACTTTGAAGGTGTACCAAAAGGAGGCATCCTGGGTGTCTGCTGGCCGCAGGTTGGTCACGCTGGCAGTCAGTATCGAGGGAGCGAGCGAGCGAGTAAAACAGTAACGAGCGAAGTATTCGAGCACAGCGAGGAGAACAGACTTACCCATTCAGCTCCGCGGTCAGTGCAAGGGCAAACATGTTGGCGATTGAGGATCTCGAGATGGTAGTTGAGAGCAATGAGATTGAGATGCCGACAGCTGTATGAGATGAAGCAAGGCGGCGAGATCAAGATGGATATAATACTCTGATACTGTACAGTGCGGGTACTGTATCGACAGCCTCTAATCAATTCTATAGCACAGTGCGCACCCCTCCTAGAGTGGACCCTGAGACACATGAGCTTTGCATTTTGGTTTTAGTCCTCTTAGCTTTAGTGGCATGATGCGCCAAAGGAAAAAAAAGCAAGCTTGAGCAGTCAATCGACAATCGCACCACGACTCGCGACCACGGCCTCAACTCCAGCTTCGACCTGTGTCGGCACCTCAATTACCTACCTCTACCCCTAGACATGCTCCGACTATGCAGAGTCTCTGGTCGTGGGGTCCGCAGGGCCATATCTGCAGCAGCTGCCGGCGAGAATGTCTACGGCGCACGAGCATCGGCGGCGGCATAGGCGGCAGCTTGGCCAGTGCGGTCGATGGCTTGAATGGGAGAGCGACAAGAAGAAGGATGCGAGCCGAGCAGCCTAGAAGCTACCATGCCACACCGACCCGGCGAGCAGCTCCGGCAACCCCTAGCTTGCTGGCCAATGGCCCGGCACGGAGGCCGCGGAGGAGGACCGAACCGAGCCGGATACAAACAACGGCGCAGGCTCCGTATGCGACACAAGCGGCACACTCGCGAGACTCGAGAGACTCGACACAATCGCCTGAAGCTCTGCTACGAGAAGTCTTGCTGCAAGAGCAAATACAAGAAGAACAGAAAGAGACACGGAAAGGAGAACGAAAGACTAAAAAGCAAAAGGCCGTCCAGCCAGACACCCGGACAGTCCATGAGCGCAAGCTTGACAAGTCACGAGACGACTTGCTACGGATCATGCGCGAATCCATTGGTGCCAACTTCAACTTGCCGGTAAACCTGTACCCTGTCGTATCAGGGTCAAAGTACAAAGTGAAGAAAAAGCCAAAGGCAGATGCCACCAAGGCGGCCAAGGAAGAGGACAAAGACGACATGGAAGAGGCAGAAGACGACGCATCGGATCCGCTAGGACTACGACCAGACGAGATCCCAGAAGAACTCAGAGACTACGCACACTACGCTCGGTTTGAACAAAATTACACTGCCACGCCAGTGTCCATACCCGCCCCGACCCTCGCCAACACGCGCATCGTTGTATCGCGCTCGCGGGTCATTGATGCCCTCAGCTCCATTTGCGTGTCCCATGCCCAGCTGCGGCAGCACGAGGAAAAAGCCGACCAGCGCGAGGCATACCTTTCGTGGCTGCACAAGCAGTTTGGCCTGTCGCGGCGCTGGTGGCTGCAGCGGCCCAAGCTGACCGAAGGCCTCGATGCCCTAGGCGAGGCCTTGATTGAAGATGAGGAGGCCACGCAGTACACTCTACTCCATGGCCAGCGCGAGCCTCAGCGGGCCATCCACTTTAGCCGCATGGTCGACTCGACCAACATCCTCGTGGACGACCTCATGATGGAGGCGTACCGGCTCTGGGATCCCATGGACCCGGAGCTGCAGCGCAAGCGGATGGGCAACCCGGACTCGGCCTGGAACGCGCTGCGCATGCTGCGCATCGACGGCTACCCGTCGTACCGGCTGCCCGACCTCGACCCGGAGGCCACCACCTATGCGCGCATGGCCGCCAGTGCCGCGACGCGCCAAATCTTTACCAACTGGCTGTCGACTTTGCGCTTCAATACCGTCAACAGCCTGGGCCGGGCCATCTACAACAGCATCCGCAACCTTAGCCGCGCGACGTCGGGGAAAACCGACATCAAGACGCGCAATGCCGAAGAGATCCACGGCTGGGTCGCCAAGCTGTGCTTCAACATGATTGTCAGCAAATCGCCGCCGGGCATCCACAACTACCACGCCCTCATCTTTGGCTTCACCAAAATAGGCCTGCACACGCTGTCGCAGATTGTCGCCGACTCGCTACTTTTGCGCACGCGCTTTCTGCCCACCCAGCAGACTGTCGCCCTGCTGTTGCACCAGTCGCGCGCGCGCGGCGACATAATTGGCTTCTACCGGACCATTCGGCGCATCGTGGCGCTCGACTCGCGCGGCATGAAGTACCGGCGCCGGTCGATTGCCGACGCCAAGGCCGGCAAGCTCGAGTACCACGAGTGGGCGCGCAAGAGCGACATCAACCTGATTGATGGCTACGTCGTGCAGCGCACCAATCTCGACGAGCCTCTGCTGAATGCGATTCTAAAGGGCCTTTTGTCCCTCGACCAGGTGCGGCATGCCACAGTCGTCTATGCGGCATCCCTGAGCGACAGCACCCAGATCGACCCGAAAATGCTGCACACGTTCCTCAACTCTGTGCTGGACAGCGTCGATATTCCTGCAGCGCGGGCTCTAGTGCAGGTCCTAGCGGGCAATGCATCGCTCATCACACCTCTCCTGATTCCAGAAACGACGGCCGAGAAGCACGTTAGTAGCACGTCGGCGCGCAAGCTTGCCATCAAGCTGCGGCTGCTGCTATCGATTGCCGCCGCGCCCGAGCCACCCCTGCAGAAATGGCACCATGACAGCCAGATGCTGGTCAACTTTAAGCCCCAGAAGCGGATTGCCAACCCTTATATGCGGCAGATGCAGCGGCGCCGCAAGTTTCTCAGCCAGACCCAGATCCAGCAAGAGGTGCGCGAAGCCTATATTGAGTCGGTCCAGGTACTCGAAGAGGTCCAGGCAGAGGCAGAGGCAGAGGCCAAGTCCGGCATGAGCTGGGAAGAGTTCCATTACAGAAACCGCACCGGTACATTCAAGACCACATTCAAGTCGTACGGCCCGTCTACCAGCCCTCCTCTCGACGACCGGCCATGGAAGGACGAGGCCGAGCGCAACCGCGGTGCCTTCCGTCTTACGCAGGCTCTCTTTGTCGCCGATACTGAGCACTACCTGTCGAGACTTGAGCGCATTCTGGCGCCTGCCCTCGGCAGTATTGGATCTGCATCAGGATCAACTACGTTTGCCGACAGTGCGGAAACCTGGACAGCCCAGCTAGCAAGCCTGGCCAACCAGACACAGCGGCAGGAGCACGAGCAGGACCAGTACCGCCGCATGGCCCAACTCAAGGCCGTCGAGCAAATGGCCGATGCCATCTTTTCGGCGTGTTCGCACGTGATGGAGTCGTTTATGGAGACAGTGACGGAAGACGCAGCCGCGATCAAAGCAGCCGACATGAAAAAGACGATTGAGACGGGCGAGCCGCCCGTGTACCAATCTATCCTGAGCTGCAATATCTCGTCCGACTCGACTGATGACAGAAATAAGAATGGAGAACCTGTCTGGGCCTCGCTCTTGTCGAGTATCCAGTCGTTCCTGCAGCGCGTCACTGTGCCATTCTCTGTGCGTTTGGCTGCATTTAATGCCATGACGGGACTCAAGGACGGCGCCGCGCCGCAGCTCAAGGCCACCGAGCAGCAGGCGATTACTGTTCAAACTGTTCAAACTGTTCCGGAAGACCAGCAGAAAGCAGACGAGCAAAAGGTGGCCTCGCTCCTGTCCAAACAGGTGGCCATGTTGGAGCGGCACCTCGACGAGGACACGCCGATTGTGAGCGGTCTGCTCGAGGGCCGGCTCAAGGACATTCTGACGCACTCGCTGTTCCCCGACTATCAGGCTACACTGTCGCTGGGCGAAAAGGCCCAGGCCCTGGAGAATGCAAGTGCCAAGGCACAGGCGCGTGCGATGCCTGTCGAAGCTTTGGTGCAGGCACGTCTGTACTCGCTGCAGACGCAGTCTGACGAGCAGCAGGAGAAGCAGGAAAGGCAGGAAAAGCGGCAGCGTGACAAGCAAGAGAGATGGGGCGGGTGGCTTTTTTGAAGTCGATGTCTATCTGACAGGAATTATTTTGTATTTATATGTATATACGAGATAGAGTGTACATTATTATTATCGATATATTTAGTAATCATGGACTGAAGAGCAAAGTGTATTTGTAAAGAGAGCGTATGCTTTGCGTATGCTGTTGACAGTAATGATTACTGTGTAACTGCCTATATATACCCCACTTGCTGCTTCTACTTGCACGTACGGCCATAGATACTGGAAAGCACGGGATCCCGTCCGCTCTCCCCTAGTTAAACCAGTAATCGGCGGATTAGTAGTTGGGTCGGTGACGACCAGCGAATACCCTCTGCTGTACGTTTTTTTGTCTTTTTAATTTTCTTTTTTGTCTGTTTGTGAATAAACCGTCGTATGATCGTTTATTCCTTTTTGTTTATTTTTGTTTATTTTTGTTTATTTTTTTTTTGTTTCCATTGCTATTTTTGTAATTTATTTTCAATTTAATTTTTGGGTTCGATTTGTAAATCAACAAGTCTTTCAAACTCCAACATAAAATGCTTTGATTTCATTCAAATATACACTTCTTTTATCGAAATATTGCAAAGATCAGTCTATCTTAATATGATGAATATTTTCTTATATAAAAAAGTAAAGCATGATCACCGTCGCTGCCAATAACTTAAGAACTTCGGGACCTGCATCCGGCGGTCTATTCATGCTATTAAATATCTACAATATTTCTACATTTTCCCAGTATTTTATTCGATATCTGACTGCCAACGCTAGCCAGGAACAATACACCACGAGACCTGCAAATGCCTGTCAAATATACAATAAAATTCTAAACACCACAAGGCCAGCATGGCATACTGTGCATATATTCGACACCGGGGTCGGCGGCAAGTTGCGTCTGGCGAGGGGTACTTGGCAAGTGATACTGCAGAATGCATATGGGTGGTTATTTATCCATATATCGCACAGCAAGGTGAGTCAGTCATCAATCGAATCCGAGGTCAAAAGAATGAATCAATTTAAAAAGGTCAAGTGAGAACAAGTCACGAGCCAGAATGGTCAAGTGACTGCCTGTTCGAGCAAGGGCCCTCTATTGAGGCGTCTCCAAATAATCTACATTAAATAGTCTAAATAATCCAATAACTCCGTATTCCTCTCCCCTTTTCTTGGCAGTGGGCTCCTTCCCGCAAAATTGTAAACAGCTCTTGCTTCCCCACGAAGTGCTCTTCGTAGAGGGAGCAATGCTATGAGAGATTACGAGCTACTAGATCTGCTGGTCACGGGGAAGATCTGTGCACTGTTACGCAAGCGCATCTTTTCAGCCTGCCTCTAATAAGCTTATGTCTCAATTTGCATAATGTTATTATTCAGAGGTAAAAATAGAGCAACTCTCCATCACTCACCTGAGGTGAGGCGGTGTGTTTGGCTTCCCAAATAGGCAATAGAGCACACGACACTCATCTTGGCAGGAGCATGAGTATGCATGCTTAGTCAGGCCGTATATTGATTTCGAGTTGATATTGCATGCAATCCTGCAAGACATTTATTTGTCTTCATTTCAGTTTGATATGATATTGACAGGCTTGCTGTTCTGTGACTTGGCTAGTTTATTCCATTTATACTTCCTTTTATAATTCCATCTCTATTTCTATATCTATTCATAAGTATTTCGAATATCTACGTCGTAATACAGTCTATTAAACCATGCCGATTCTATCCTGGGATCACCATGAAATCAAGTTCCTTTCTATGAGAGTATTTATCAAATTTATATATATTTCTTAGTATTCATCTTTCACTCTCACTATAGCTATCCTTCATTCTTTGACCGCCATTCTGCGTGACGACTTACCGTTGACGGATCCGACAATGGGCACACCATTGCGTTGTACAAGATTTTTGTCTAAATAAGAAAGAGATAAATGATGTGCTGGAATGTATATGGAAAGAAGACATCAATCAGCCCGGGTCATTCTACCGCGATCAACGACGATTTCGGGCCAGTAAGATATGGCGGCCGATCCACGGGACACCACTGTAGCGCTGTGACTGGCTAGGGTGGATCGACTACTCCGTTCCTCGTGGTGCTGTTCTGGAACCGTTCCCCGAAAGGGACTTTATCAGATAAACTGGGATATATTATCACAAAAATGGAAGCTATCGTAGGTTGTATTGTTCTGAGGTATCGTGGATGGGGTTGAGCATGAAGACAGGCAGAGTGCCATTTCTGCGCTCCTAATGCTGACATAACGCAATGAATTGAGGATTAAGACGAGGATGGAAGGCGCGGTCCTTCTCCAATGCCTAATTCCCCTGGCCGCTACTTCCGACTTCGTCACAGACGAGCTCACACACAAGCACATCGGCACTCGTTCGGTGTCCTTGTGCTCCTCAGAGCCCGCTATTGTCCATCGCGCCTTCCCCCCCGGGAATCGGGAACCCCACCCTGACGTCCATATCCATATTTCTTGAATTTTCTGAAATTTTACTCCAACTTTTTAAAGGACTTCTCTCGTATATTTAGATACTTTGCTCTTGTATCTTGCCTGATCAACCCCTGCATCGTGCGCTCCTGGCGTGCTGGCTCGTGCTTCTGCCGACTCTATTTTGGTCTCGTCAACCGTGGGTGTATGTGTACACATCGACCTCTCCATATCTAACAATCTCACAATCTGTATTACTGAGTACTCTGTACAATCTCTGAATAATTTCAGAATTATTTTGCCCCTCGCAAGTAATTTTTACCGAGTACTAAACTTAAAGTCTGCTAAAGATACAAGGTACTTTCCTTTGTACCTTCTCTGTAATATACTTGTTTCTGCTAGTGATTTGCACTCTCCTGTAAGTACAGGTACTTACATTCTCCTGCAAGCTCTACCAACCAACCAGGGCGTCACATGCAGGCAGCTGAGACCCTGACCAAAGGGCTCTTTCCTCTTTGATCCTTTAGTGTTAAGCCGCGACTCTTTTGTTCTTGTATAATTGATCCGTCATTCCTGTCCATCTTCCTTCTCTTCTCGACTTCTTCATCTTTCATCCTTTCCAATCCATCTCGTGTCCTCGATTCGCACTTCAACTCCAAGCCAATCTCAATCCCCTTACCAAACATTCAAATGGCTCCCTTCCTTTAGCAGTCTGCGTTTCTTTTGATTTCGTCATCCTCATCACAAGCCAAACCCCACAGCTTCACAGCTCACCGGCCTATCTCATCACGCCTCATCATCACAAGATAAAATATTAGCATCCAAATCTTGCGACAATGAAGTTCGCCCGGAAGTAAGTTGTGGCCTGGAATCTACACTCTTTTACCATCTGCTAATAATATAGTCTTCCTCGGAACCAGGTGCCCGAGTGGGCGTCCTCGTACATCAACTACAAGGGCCTCAAGAAGCTTGTAAAGGCAGCTTCCGACAAGGCGGAAAAAGGAGGCATTGCAGATCTTGCAGGTAGGATACCCTTTGCTTGATCATTTCATATGCCTTCCCCATATACACACAAACTGGCCCATTGCGCCTTTTGGTTCCTCGTGCTCTTGGCTACCTTGGTTGCAATGGTCTCAGCATCATGGTGTCTCAGCCCCCGCCCCCCAAACTGCTTCACCATGATCTCATATAATCTCATATCACAAACTTCTTGTTCCCTCTCCCCATTGTTGCCAATTGGGGCAGTTGCCTAACTTTTATTTTGTTTTGTTTTCCCTTCTTCGACAAATATAGAATTCTTCTTTGCCCTGGATCGGAACCTCGAGGATGTCAACTCCTTTTACAACAAAAAGTTTGCGGACGTCGCCCGCCGTCTCCGTCTCCTTCAGGACCGCTATGGCACCTCTCCCGATGTAGCCTCCAACCTCGACCAAGACGAGGTCGAAGAGGTCATGGGAGCTCTGCTCGAGCTTCGCAGCCAACTGCGCAACCTTCAGTGGTTCGGCGAGATCAACCGCCGTGGATTTGTCAAGATCACCAAGAAGCTCGACAAGAAGGTGCCCAATACCACAACCCAGCACCGATATATTGCCACAAAGGTTGACCCCTGTCCCTTTGCTCGTGACACCACCATTACTCGTGTCATGGCCGAGGTAAATCGCTGGCTTCTTGCGCTTGGTGATGCTAACCAGCACGACGATGCTCGTTCCGAGCGCTCTGTGCGCTCGCTGGGCCGCGCCTCCATCAAGGCCATGCTTCAGCTTCCCAGTGCTCTCCTCGATAGGCTTGACCAAGCCGTCCGCTCTGACGATGTCAAGGCCCTCGAGGAATGTCTTCGTGAAGGCCATATTGACCTGAACGAATACCAGCTCGAGGCGCCGGCCGAGCAGACCGACCAGGCCGAGCCCGCCGCGCCGTCAATGCAGCGCTCTTCGTCGTCGGCTTCTTCAGCTTCGACGCCTCCTCTCTTGGCATCTACGGCTTCGTCACAAAGCCTGCTGCTTAACTTGCTGCAGCGTGCGACGTCTGTGCGCTCCAAGGAGACCGTCCGGTTCCTGCTAAATCACGTCCAGTCCATCGACGAGCCCGATGATATCAACCAGCGGAACTGCATCCACCGTCTGGTCATCCAGATTGGCCGCAGTAGATCATCCCCGCAGGGTGTGACCACAGGCAACATTGCCCAGCCAGAAACGACTGCGGCTGTGAAGCCTTTCCCACACATGAACCACTTCACCACAGTCCTGAAGCCAGCCAGCTCCCCGCTACCTTCAGCGCCGGCAACCCCAGGCGTTGAAGCAGAGCCGCTCACAACCGAAGACGCGCGCGTGCAGATGCTCATCTTCCTTCTTGAAAATCTTACCAAGGGCCAACGCCATTCTCTATCCACACGCGACTCGTTTGGCCGTATCCCGCTTCACTATGCTGCACAGTTTGGCTTTGTCATTGTGTGCAAGACCCTCATTTCTCACATGCAGGCCTGGGGTCAGTTCAACGTCGAAAACGGTATCGACGCACCCGAATGGCAGGACAAGGAGGGTTATGCGCCACTCCACCTGAGCGTTATCAGTGGCCACCCATTGGCAACGGAGGCGCTTCTTCGCAGCGAGGACTGGCAGGGTGTTAGCGAGAGCAAGGGTGCTACGCGGCGCAGAATTGCAAAGTCCAGCGCTGTTCTGGCCATTGCTACCAAGCATGACCATTCTGGCATTGTGCAGATGCTGGTCGACGCTGGCGTCGATGTCAACTGGCAGGACGAGGCCGGCGAGACTGCGCTGCACATTGCTGCACGCTTTGGCTACGACAAGTGTGCCAAGATCCTCATTGCTGGCTCCGACACGCAAAAGGCGGACCTTGAACTGGCTGAAAAGTCATTTTCCTGGACTCCCCTGCACATTTCCGCCGTCGATGGCCACTTGTCTGTCGCTACTCTTCTAGTCGAAGCTGGCGCCGATGTCGACAAGGCCGACTCATCTGGCTGGACGGCCCGTGAGCATGCTGCACTTCGTGGCCACCTCGATATCGGTCGTCTTCTCATGAAGCATTCGCGGCTACCGGATAAGCCTGCCGACATCCCTGTGTCTGCAGATGACACACCGACTGACACACCTCCCAACGAGGCTGCCGCGTCGTCATTAGCATCCGGAACCCAGTTCGGAACATCTCCACCCAAGCTCGAGGGACACCAGTCTCTCGGCGACCGCCGGTCAAAGGGCGCCTCCAGACTCACGGCACACCACGACACGTCTCCCCCGCCACAGCCTGTGCGGACATACGGTCATCGGTATCTCACAGACGAGACTCTCGTTCTCGTGAGCTTGGGATCAATGGACATGCGCAAAAATGTCGAGGCTGTCCAGCTTGACCAAGTCCCATTGACGGAAGCCCATCAGACCCAGCTGGACACTGCACTCTCTATTGTCGTGTCTGCTACTGGTGCCACTGGCGAGCCGAGCGTTATCGACCTGCCCGTGCAGGACAACATCTCGACTGAGCCGATTGTCTTTACAACCAGGGACGTGAGCGGTGTCACTCTCAACTTCAATATTGTTCCTACATACTCGGGCAACTCCAAGAACAAGATCGGCCGTGCTTTTGCTCTGCTGCCATCTGTGCGTCCGACTATCGGACTGAAGCGCATGAACCTACAGGGAGATGTGTGTGTCCCGATTATCTCGCCCGAACTGGAGATTATCGGCACCGTCAACTTCAACTTCTTGGTCGTCACGCCATTTTCGCACCCCAATATGAGCGTCACGTCTGACCAGACATACTGGAAAAAGGTGTCATCTACCCCTATGGTCATCGGCCACCGCGGCCTCGGCAAGAACATGACCTCCAACAGATCGCTCCAGCTGGGCGAGAACACGGTGCCATCTTTCATCGCTGCGGCCAACCTGGGAGCCAACTATGTGGAGTTTGATGTGCAGCTGACAAAGGACCACATCCCTGTCATCTACCACGATTTTCTGGTCAGCGAGACGGGCATTGATGCTCCCGTGCACACCTTGACCTTGGAGCAGTTCCTCCACATCAACGATGGCGGCCGCAGCAGTAACAATGGCAGCAGCGACCGTAGCAACAGTCCGAGGGATGGCGAGAAGGCTCTGTTAAACGGCTCTGCTATAGTGGACAGTGCCGCAGCAACCAAGAACTCGGTGCATTTTGACGGAACTGCAGACAAGGGCCAGCGCAAGGAATTTCGGACCCCTCGCCGGGCCATGTCCATGTCTCTGGAGGACTCCAAGGGCTCGCACCGCAACCTTGACGAGCGCATGAAACACACGCGCGACTTCAAGCAGAAGGGCTTCAAGGCCAACTCGCGCGGCAACTTTATCCAGGCACCCTTTGCGACACTCGAGGATCTGTTCCAGCAGGTGCCTGCAGGCGTCGGCTTCAACATTGAGATGAAGTACCCCATGCTCCACGAGAGCGAGGACCACGGCATGGACACGTACGCGGTCGAGCTCAACTCGTTCTGTGACACTGTGCTGGCCAAGGTTTACGATCTTGCCCACGGCCGCGACGTGATCTTCTCGTCGTTCAACCCCGACATTTGCCTGTGCCTGTCGTTCAAGCAGCCCAACTTCCCCATCATGTTCCTGACGGATGCTGGTGGCGAGGCAGTCGGTGATATTCGCGCCAGCAGTCTGCAGGAGGCCATTCGGTTTGCCCGTCGCTGGAACTTGCTGGGCATTGTCAGCTTGTCAGAGCCCTTTATCATCAGCCCTCGCCTGGTACGGGTTGTCAAGCAGAGCGGTCTCGTTTGTGTCAGCTACGGATCGCAAAACAACCAGCCTGAGCTGGTCGAGAAGCAAGTCAAGGAGGGCATCGACGCGGTGATTGTCGACAGTGTGTTGGCGATCCGCAAGGGTCTGACCAAGGACGAAGGCAAGCTGGCCGTGCCGGCCGAGGTGCTCGAGGAGAAAGTCAAGACGGGAGTAGTTGTATAGCGCTGTAGAGGTTCTACGTCGCATGCATCTACAATTTTTACAGTATTTAACAGCATTCCAAAACGATCATTCACAAGTCATCCAATGAATTTAGGATGACATTTTCAAATGTTATAATTATACTTATGGTGACATGGACCCTGAACATAGTGACTGCAGTCCAACATGTCTCGCTAAGATAACACTGTCAACAAGCCACTACAAAACACGAGTATGACACTGCCTGGCCAAGGCTGGGCGGCAATGATGAAAGGTTGAAAGCGAGCGGGCTGCCTCTCGCACAAGAATAGCTTCCTTGTCGCAAACTTTAAAAATGTAGAAGCCTAACGGGCACGGTCAGAGGAGGCTGTGCTGAGGCGATTCAATCAGTGGATTGGATTGGTGGTAATAGTGTGTTTCTTTAGCGTGTAATACTACTGGCTTACAGGCTACTGGTGTACAGGCAGTGGCTTTGCTTAGATAATATTGCGTCTTTCAGCTCAACCACGATGAATTTGTATTGCATTGCAGATATTATTTCAACCAGTGAACTGCTGGTTTATTCATTAATTGCGAACAGAATCTCGTGTTTTACACTGTGACATGGGATGAGTCCCACCAGGAGAGCCCGCGAGGAGGCCAGCTCTGTATCTCACTTGTATCTTGAGATAGCAGGGTGAGAGGGTGAATATTGTGGTGACAAAGGCATGGCCTGAACTGGCCGAAGTGGGGCTCACAGTGTTTCTCTGTTGTAGGGGTCTTGAGAAAGTTCCCGTGGCCGAGTGGACATGCGACAACCACACGGAGGAGCAACAGAGCAGCAGGTCTCCCCACCTCTTCGCGCGCGCCCCCCTCTTTCCCTTTTCTTTCGTCTTCGACCTCTCCTCTCGCTCTCCTTAAAACTCTTAGACTTTCTTGGAAGGAGCTCTTCTTCTCGATTCTCTGCTCTTTCCCTTTTCTCTGTTTCTTCTTTCTTTCCCCTGTGCTCCTTCCTAATACATTGTATTTCTCACAACATACCTAACCGAGCTCCACAGCCAAAAGTGCACCTTCCCTGTACTTGTGCTTTGCTCGTTAGCTCTTGCCGACCGGGAGCTTTTGCACCCTTTTGCACCATTCTTTGTCTAGACCGACCAACATATCAACTGTTACTATCAGTTAGACGGACGAGACGGGGCTATTGCAGATTCCCCTGTTAGATAACAAGATACACTGCCCCTCCTCTTATACCTATCTATCCTACCCTTCTATCTGTCTACCCTTACTTTACCTCTCCTACAATTTCTACAACACTGTCTCACCACAACGAGACATTCGACACAAATTTCGCCGATTTCGACTTTGAACCCCGATAACCCCTCTACAACTACCTCAACAACCTCAACAATCTCACAATGGCCGGCACTGGCTCTCCCGGCGGCGGCGAGGGTCCCTCGTTTGCTCCTCCGCCACTGCCCGCGGGCTGGATCGCGCAGTGGGACGGCGCAAGTCGCAAGTACTACTTTGTGCAGCTGTCGACCGGTGTGTCGCAGTGGGATACACCCCTCACAGCAGCACCTGTCGGCGGTGGCACTCCGACGCCCAGCAATGCCGGAACCGACCATCCCTTTGGTATCCCGCCCAACGGCCTTGGCGGACCCGGCAGCTTACACAAGGACGCGACCTACATCACACACCCGGACGGCACCCAGACTATCCGCCACGCCGACGGTCGCATGGAGCCTGTGATGCCCGACTCGGCCGGCACGCGCGGTGTCGACGGGCCCACTGGTGATCGCAGCTTGGGCGTAAGTCTTATTCTCGTTGCTTGATGAATATAACAACAGAGTACTAACAATCTAGTCCTTCGCGGTCAACATGCTGCAGAGCCAGCTGTCGCACGGCAAGTCGAGCGGCAGCGGCGGCGGCGGCGGCTCCAACGCCCTCCTCGGCCAATTGATCGGCGGCCTCAGCGGATCCAGCAACAGCAACTCCCACGGCAACAACTCCCACGGCAGCAGCAGCAGCGGTATTGGCGGCAAGCTCGCGTCGCAGCTGGCGTCCAACCTGTTCTCGTCCAACAGCAAACCCGCGCCCACGAGCTACCACGGCAACCAGCAGGCGCACACCTCCAGCTCGGGCGGTCTCGCCGGTGCCATGATGGGCGGCGTCGCCAGCATGTTTGGCGGCAGCCACGGCGCGCAGGGCCAGAACCAAAGCTACGGCTACTCCAACGGCGGCCAGAGCAGCACCTACACGGGCGCGGCGCCACCGACGTCGTACCAGAGCGTGGCGCACACACAGTACAGCTCGCCACCAACAAGTGTACCCCCAAATGGCGGCGGCAGCAACAGCCACAGCAGCACCCCTTCCTACGCCCCCCCACCTACCACCAGCTCCTACGGCGGCGGTGCTCCTCCCCCTCAGCCGCAGCAGTACCACCAGCCGCAGCAGACGCCCCAGACGTATGCGCCGCCACCCCAGCAGCAGCAGCACCAGTCGTACCAGCCACCCCAGCACCAGGCAAACGCGCACCCGCAGCAGCCATCGTATGGTAGCTACCAGCCACCATCAGCACCCAGCTACACCGGCGGCCAGCCTGGCTCGGCCGGCGCTAGCGCACCCGGCTACTACCCTCCCCCGCCGACCCAGCCATCTCACCAGCCGTCTCACCAGCAGCCTCACCAACAGCCTCACCAACAGCCTCACCAACAGCCTCACCAGGCCGGCCAGTATGGTCAGCATGGCCAGCATGGCCAGCACGGCCAGCCACAGTACGGCGGCGCTGGCGGCTCTACTGGCGGCTCAGCAGCGTCGTACACGCACCCGCAGCAGACATCGTATGCCCAGGGCGGCGCTGGCGGCTATGGCGGTGCACCGCGGTACTAGCCGTACACAACGGTGTCTGTTGGCCGCCGCTAACGGGTCTAGACCCGCCACTCTCTTTTAGACTTTTGGCAACTTTTTGTTTTGTCTTGTTTTTATCTTTGCATCATTCTCCTAGCATAGTTTTTGTATGTCATGACGTTTTACAGTATTTGTGGTTTCTCCTTTTGAAATATTGCTTTTTTTGCTGTTTTCCTGTGGTTGTTTTCTATTATTGATTTGATGCATCTTAATGTTTGCTATTTGATGCTTGCAGTTTATCGATGGAAGCACGAGAAGAGAGATTAGCTAGGCAGTCGTTGTGTTGTACCAGACTAGGCACGACCGCAAATAAAGAAGAAAATCTTTAAAAATTATCAGTACTCGATGTAGGTATAGACGCGTGCTCTTTGCTCTTTGCTCTTTGCACATTTTGTTTGGTGCACACATGCTCGATAGCATTAATATTTTGTATATTATATTTTTCTTAGACTTCCTTGTACACATTAATGAACCATCACTGCGTCTTCTTGCCTGCAGTAGCCACCTGGCGCAGCTGTGGGAGGATGACGCGGCGCGCCAGCACAGCGCTGACGGCAGCAACAGCCAGGACAGCGCCGATGGTAGGAATGAGAGACCGAGGAAGGACATTGAGCAAGAAAGGATCAAGGATAATGTCGGTCAGGACAGGAGACACCTCGGATTTCATGGGGGCTGTGATGTAGTCGGCTGTGGCCACGATGCGCGCAAACGTCGGGGATCGTGTAGATGACGATGACGGCGCGTCAGGCCTGGAAGCAGACAGAAGCTCAGCAGCAAGTTTGGGGTCTGCCAGAACTGCTGCCGCATCATACACATCTACAATAAACTCGGTGGGTTGCTACACTGTTAGATTCTGTAGATTCTGTAGATTCTGTAAATATAAAGCAGGGTTACAGATGACGTACTGTAGCCGCCCAGCAGACGCGCAGCTCGTAGCGCTGGCCAGGCACGAGGCTGTCGAGTAGGATCCACGTCGTGGCATTCTGGGGGAAGCCAGGCGACCACGGGAAGAGTGCCGGCAGAAAAGTGCGCCAGGCATTGCTGTCTGCGTCTGGTGTAAGCCGCGGGAGGCTGAGCGAGTTGAGGTCGAGGATGTCGGAGCTACCGGGGCCGGCAGAACCGCCCGCCGACGCAACAAAGACTGCCTTTTCTACATTGGCGACGACAGAGGTACATAGAAAAAGTACAAGTGTCAAGAAGAAGCCGGGGAAACGGCCAAAGATGGCCATGGCGATGGACGAAGAGACGGTTGTTGAACGTTTAGAGCTTCAGGCCCAAGTTAGGGGCTTATCTTATCGGGCTCTACTGAAGAGAAAGATTACTCAGTAGCACAGCCACCACAGCCACACTCACATGCCAAAAATCGGTTCTTTGTCTGGGGAATTTGGAGAGACATTGGGGGAACCAATGACGCCCGTGCTAAACCGCTGCGACTATCTGCTACTAGTGATACAGCGCCAAAATACGCATATAGTGGACATCAGGCCGGAAAACCTGGGGGGTTTGCAGGCACGGGGACAGTTCCAGGCCCGCTTTTACAGGGATTACAGGGAGGAGATACAGCACTTTCTGTGATTGCCATTCGCTGACGCTCTCCAAGCGGTCTCCAAGGCCGAGGAATATGGCATTGGGACTACTCCGTGTGGGGGGAATTCTGGGGGAAAGAGGCAAAATGCAGCTGAAAGCGGGAAGGAGCGACTGCCCGGAGAGCCAGAGAGCACGAGCTTGACGATGACTATTGACACTTTGGAAGGTGAACCCATTTCCTCTCCCATACAATCCATACAATCCAGTTCAAAGATACATTCCAGAGTCGATTTGTGTCATTATTGTTTTCTTTGAGCATCATTCGAGATCGATTTGACGTTCTCTCCATCATCAGCGCATTCATATTCACTCCCGATACTTGCGCATTGGATCCTGCACACTTTTCGGCTTGTGATTCTCGTCATCGACGATGCGCTTCTCCCAATAGAAGCGACGAGCGCCTTCAACTCCTCGAATCAATAGACGACAGTGCTAGACCACATATTAGACGATACAATTCGATATAGACGACATTTTTCCTTTCTTATTATCTCCAGACTCTAGACCGTTTCCACGTATCACCTCGGCACGCCGTGTCACCTCCTCATCAACCATCAACCACCACCCTCACACACATCATCATGGCCGGCCAGTCCAAGCTTGCGGTGCCGCAAGGCCTGCTGGGTCTCTCGCAGCGCCGTGGCCTCAAAGACCTCGTGTCCTCCCTGACGCGCGGTTATCTCGCCAACCGGACGCGCATCTCGCGCGCCGTCTACATCACCCTCCTGCTCGCCCTCGTCAACCGCATCCGCAGCGCCATCAACGAGCAGCGCCAGGCCGCCGCCCGGGAAGAGAAAGAGGGCCTTGGCGGCAAGAGAAAGGGCGTCGCCATCCTCGACGAGAATGAAAGCGCCGGCGGCAAGAAGAAAAAGGTCGAGCTCGATCGTGCGTTTTTCAAGTCGCTGTTCCGCCTGTTGCACATTGTCATCCCTAGCTGGCGCTCCAAAGAGGCGCGGCTCATTGTCAGTCACAGCGTGTTTTTGGTGGTGCGCACGCTGCTGAGTCTGCAGATTGCCTCCATGGACGGTGCCATTGTCAAGAGTCTGGTGCGCGGCAACGGCACGCAGTTTATCAAGCGCATTGTGTGGTGGATGCTGATTGCTGTGCCTGCAACGTTTACCAACTCCATGCTGGCCTACCACCAGGCCGAGCTGGCTCTGCGCTACCGCACGCGCCTGACATCCCATATCCACGACCGCTACCTATCCGACATGACCTTTTACGGCCTGTCGGCACTCGACGACCGCATCAAGAACCCGGACCAGCTGATTGCCGTCGACGTGGCCAAGTTCTCCAACAGTCTGGCCGAGCTCTACAGCAACCTCGCCAAGCCCATTCTAGATATGGTAAGTTTTTGATTTTTTTTTAAAAAGAAAATAAAAAAAGATATTTCTATAGCATGCTAACCAACAGACAATATACACATACTCGCTATCAAAGAGTGTCGGTGGCGAGGGTGTCGTGTCCATGTCGCTCCTGGTCCAGTTGTCGGCGCTGGTCATGCGTGCCCTGACACCACCTTTTGGCAAGTATGTCGCCGACGAGGCCCGCCTGGAGGGCGAGTTCCGCTTCGAGCACTCGCGCCTCATCGACCACAGCGAGGAAATCGCCCTGTATGCGGGCCACTCTGCCGAGAAGGATACACTGGACAAGGGCTACTTTACGCTTATCAAGCACGTCAACTACATTCTACGCCAGCGCTTCTACCACGGCTTTATGGAGGACTATGTCATCAAGTACCTCTGGGGCGCGCTTGGTCTGCTGCTCTGCAGTATGCCCGTGTTCGTGCCCATTCCCGGTGTCGGCAAGCCGTCCAAGTCGTCTGGTGGAGGCGCCTCGTCGGTTTTGAACAACATGGCCAACCGCACTGAGAGCTTTGTCACCAACCGTCGCATGCTGCTGTCGGCTTCCGACGCCTTTGGCCGCATCATGTTCTCGTACCGTGAGATCATGGAACTTGCGGGCTACACGTCGCGTGTGTCTACCCTGCTCGATGTCATGGACGACGTCCGTGCCGGCCAGTTTGAAAAGAAGCTGGTGTCCAGCAACGACAACACAGACGACCACGCCGCCGTGCTCAAGGGCCGCGGTACTGTCGTCGAGAGCGACACGATCGAGTTCAAGGATGTGCCCATCATCTCGCCTAACGGTGACGTGCTGGTGCCTGCCCTGTCATTCCGCCTGCGTCCTGGTGACCACTTGCTCGTCGTCGGCCCCAACGGCTGCGGCAAGTCGTCGCTGTTCCGTATTCTCGGCGGCTTGTGGCCTGTCTACGGCGGCACTGTCCACCGTCCGCCACCTACCGATATCTTTTACATTCCCCAGCGCCCCTACCTGCCACGCGGCACTCTTCGCCAGCAGATCATCTACCCCGACAGCCTGCGCGGCATGCGCGCCAAGGGCATCTCGGACACCGATCTGGAAAAGATCTTGGCTCTGCTCGGCCTCGAGGATCTTCTCACGAGCCAGCAGGAGAGCGGTGCCGGCTGGGATGCCGTGGCCGAGTGGCGCGAGGTGCTGAGTGTTGGCTGGCAGCAGCGCCTCGCCATGGCACGTCTGCTCTACCACCGCCCCAAGTACGCCATTCTCGACGAGTGCACGTCGAGCGTCACACTAGAGATGGAGAAGACCATGTACGAGCAGGCTAAGGCCATGGGTGTCACCCTGATGACCGTGAGTCACCGCCGCAGTCTGTGGCAGTACCATAACCACATTCTGCAGTTTGACGGCCAGGGCCACTTTATCTTTACCAAGCTGGATGCCGAGCGGAGATTGCGGCTTGAGGATGAGAAAGACGACCTGGACCTGCTTCTGCGGCAAGTGCCCGATGCCCAGAAGCGCATCGCGGAGCTGGAGGCGGCCATGGCTTAGGCACTGTAGAGGCCATCCATTTCTTTCCCTTTTTTTTGGCATATTTTCGACCATCTAGTAGCGCGTTGTCTATTAACTGTACAATTACATGTACATTTATTCCCTTTTTTATATAACAACATTAGATATATTCATTATAATTATTTTGCTTCGCTTCTTCATTGTGGCTGTTTCCTCGGTCTGTAGTCCTCATGAAGCTAGATTGTAGACGAGTCGTGTTCTTAAACACTACCCGCCAGGATGCAGTATGCACCGAGAAGAAAATGCAAGTACATCATAAAACCATACTGCAGTATTAAAAATATGCAATAATACTTTGTGATAGCTTTCATCAACTCGGGAGAGAATAAAAAAGACACGATGCCACTCCTTCCCAATTCGGTACTTGTATTATTACATAATCAGTCCTACAATTTGGCGGTCAAGTTTTTGTCAAATTCTGCCGGCCAAACTCCACAACTTTCTCCAGCTTTCAAGCCTCACTTACACCGAAACCTCTTTGGCTTCTGGTGTTTCCCTCTACTTTCGAAGATCAGGAGTACAGACGCAAGCACAAACCATCTGAATGGCTACATCAATAGCAGCTGCAGCTGCAGCAAGTACGACAGCGCAGCTGCGTTTCCTCACTGACGCAGCGCATCTGTTGCGACAGACCGCCCCCGAGACATCGGCGTTTCTCATGCACCGCCGGACCGATGTGTTGGCTCAGAATATATCGGCATCTTCATCTTCGGCAGCGACTGCATCAAACTCGATTGCTTCGTCTGCCCAGGCGGCCCTGGCGTTTACACAGACCGATGCGCAGCGCCAGCATGTGTGCACAAGCTGTGGACACATTTTGATTCCGGGCAGCAACGGCACGACACTGACTATCCAGTCGGGCAAGCCCAAGGCAAAGAAGAGTGCCAAGCGGAAGAGAGACACCAAGGACCAGAAAGACAACAAGAGTGACAACAAGACCGACAGCAAAGATAAGGATTCGGTACACACCGGCATCACCAAAGTCTTTAGATGCGGCGCATGCAGCCGTGAGACACGCATTGCATTGCCACCGCCGCCACCACTGCCGAAGAACAGGCGGCCAAAGAAGGCAGCAGCAAAGGAAGAGCCAGCACCAGCAGAGACTCAAAAGCCGTCACTCTCTGCTACACCATCCACCGAGCACAAGGCACCAGCAAGGCCGCAACCTTCAGCATCTGCACCAGCAGAAGCAGCACCAAAGTCTACCAATGCCAATAGCAAGAAGAGAGCCAAGAATAGAAAGGCAGGCCTGCTTGCACTGCTTGACAAGAACAAGGGCAACGACAGCAGCGGGTTCGGCGGACTCGGCCTGAGTTTTGACGACTTCCGCAAGAGATGAGCAGCCATGTCTCTGATGATGGACAGTGACCATGTTACAGTGCTTGGTCGCTGTATTTTACTGAGCATTCTCCAATTCAATGTGTGGCTTGCCCTTCAGCCACAGCACCCTGCTAGTAGCTATGACCAGGCGAATGAATGCGCTGGGCCGCACTGGGACGTGCTAGTGCTTAGTCGCTCCTGCCTGTTTGCACGGGTTGCAGCCAGTGGCGGCCACATGCCTAGAACCTTCCCGAAAGCACCAATACTGCAATAAACCGGGGCCTTCCCGCTGAGTCAGGCAAAAAGGGTCCGCACGACCCCCAATGCGCGTCATTGCAGCTTATAAAGCCGCCCCGCTGTTGTTGCGCAAGTAGCAAATGGGCATCATTTTACAGGTGATCACCCTACTAAACCCAACTAAAACCAGGCCTTATCACCAACAACCCCTCCTAAAGATTTTGCGATAAGAGAAAAAAAATTGGAAAATCGGGGACAACGACCAAACAACGACCGCCTGCCACTACCCCAGCGACAGCCAACACAACATTGCGCCTAATCAAGATTTGACAATTTCCATAAAAGAGACGACTGTTCGCATCTTTTGATATTCGTTTCCATTTTTGGGTTTCGTTTTAATCTTCATACCAAACACTTTCAAACACCCACCACACACACACACACAAAGACACATCATGTCTCCAAGCGAAGCCACTCCCCCGATCGATGTTTTCGAGTCCATCGGCCAGCAGGTTGCCCAGGTCGACGCGCCCGCCAACACAGATGCCAACGCCACCGATGACCAGGACGATGGCCGCGTTGTGGAGGAGATTGAATCCCTCTGCATGAACTGCCACGAGAACGGCATGACCCGTTTGCTGCTCACCCGCATTCCCTACTTCCGCGAGGTCATCGTCATGTCCTTCCGCTGCGAGCACTGCGGCTTCCAGAATAACGAGATCCAGGCTGCCGGCTCTGTCCAGACCCGCGGCACACACTACGAGCTCCGCCTTACCAACATGGACGACTTCTCGCGTCAGGTCGTCAAGGCTGACTCGGCTGTCGCCAAGTTTGTCGAGGTCGACATTGAGATCCCCTATGGCCGTGGCCAGCTGACCAACATTGAGGGCATGCTGCGTGCTGTCATTGATGATCTCGAGATGCACCAGGATGCGCGCAAGGAGCAGCAGCCCGAGGTCTGGGCCAAGGTCAACGAGGTCGTAGCCAAGGCCAAGACCATGCTGGCTGGCGAGGCCTTCCCTTTCCGCTTCAGCCTCGACGACCCCGCTGGCAACAGCTGGATCGCCCCCGATCTGCACGATGGTGTCGGCAAGTGGGAAAAGCGCGAGTACCTGCGCTCGTCTGAGCAGAACCAGGCCCTGGGTCTGTCTGATACCACTACCACCGGTGCCGAGGCCACTAACACATCCTCCACCGGTATGGCCACGGGTATCTCCGGCTCCGACGGTGTCATCCCTCTTAACGGCCAGGGCCGTCTCAACGAGGACGACGAGATTATCCCCAACGAGGTCTACACATTCCCCGCCAGCTGCCCGGCTTGCATGCACCCCGCTATTACACACATGAAGATGGTCGACATCCCTCACTTTAAGCAAGTCATCCTGATGAGCACGCTGTGTGACCACTGCGGCTACCGCTCCAATGACGTCAAGACTGGTGGCGAGATCCCTCTGCAGGGCCGCCGCATCACACTCGAGGTCAAGAACGACGTCGACCTGGCGCGTGATATCCTCAAGAGCGAAAGCTGTGCGCTCGAGTGCCCTGAGCTGGACCTGTCGGTCAACCCCGGTACCCTGGGCGGCCGCTTCACTACTGTCGAGGGTCTGCTGACGCAGGTCCGCGACGATCTGCACAAGCAGATCTTCCACGGCGATACCGAGGGCAAGGACACCAAAAAGGACGCCAAGTCGACTACAAACGAGGGTGGCGATTCCGAGTACTACTCGACCGAGGAGCAGACAAAGTGGAACACCTTTTTCCAGGGTCTGGACGATGCCATCTCTGGCAAGCGCCCCTTTACCATTATCCTGGAGGATCCACTGGCCAGCTCGTACGTGCAGAGTCTGGCAGACGACCCAAGAGAGCCCGATGCCCAGATGACCTCTGTAGCATACGACCGTACCGACGAGGAGGAGGAGGAGCTTGGTCTCAAGGATATCCAGGTCGAGGGCTACGAGGGTGAGGCCGAGGCCAAGGAGGCGCACGACCAGTACAAGAAGGACCAGAAGGACCTGAAAGACAAGGCCGACGAGGATGCGGCCAAGGAGGAGCAGAAGTAAGACCTGAAAGTCGTCTTCTTGCAATTCTTTTCTTTTTAAAGTCATTTGATATCTTTTTGTTTTCATGAATTATTGCTTTTTAACGTTTATTCATCATGAGGAGCGGTCTGGGAAAATATGGAGATAGAGTCGAGTCTACAAGACATTACTACAATTTGAACATATTTGTCAATACTTTGTTGTAACACGGTGAATGAATAATTAGGAGAGTCCCATCTTTAGTAAAAGTGATGTGTAATAAGAGTACTTGAACTTGCTAAAGTTATTCTATAAAAATCGCTGATGCTATGTGACAAAGGAGTAAAGAAATAGTTAAAAAAATAGTAAAAACAAAACATGTGAAATCAGAGGGAGTGAAAGCATAATGAAGAAAGAGGTATACTCCCCGATGCAAGTGAGGAGAAAGAAAAGGAGTAGGAAGTAAACGAGAAGTCAATGGAAGAAGGTAAGAAAGAAAGAAAAATGATGCTGAATAAGTTCGCCAGTGTGACGTTTGTCGTTGAAAACGCAAGACAGAAACAGATATTGAAAAATGAAAGAAAAAAGTGCAATGCCATAGGGAGAAAGATGACAGAAGGAAAAGAAAAAAGACATCCTATCAATCCTATCAACGACGGCCTCCCATGAGCCGCCGTTTCCGCTCCTCCTTCTCCGCCTTGAGCCGCCGCTCCAGGGCCTCCTGCTGTGCATCCTCCTTGCGCGCCTGCATCTCGGCACGCCGCTCTTCCATGTCAATGTCTGACATGCCCGCCTCCATGTCCGACTCTTCGTCTTCGTCGTCATAGTAGCCATACCCGCCACCATGTCTCGCAGGCGGCTCTTCCTCTTCGTCGTCGTACTCGATAAAATCGTCCATCTCGTCTTCCGAGTCGTACCGCGACCGCCGTGGGTTGCCAAACGGCATGCGTGCACCAGATCCACGCGACGCACCGCCTTCACGACGGTCACCGCCAGATCCGCGGTCGTCTCGGTCTCGGTCGTCTCGGTCGTCGTCTCTTGAGCGGGCACGACTGCCACCACTAGGTGCTGCATCACGACCGCCTGAAGATGACGGCCGTGGCCGTGCTGTGCCCTGGTAGCCCGTGGTTGCCGTGGCCGCCTTCTTGGGCCGCTTCTCCTCCTCTTTGGGCGCAGCCTGTTTCCGCCGCGGCGCAGCAGACGCACCACCAGCTTTGGGTGTTCTTCCTGCTCCCGCGGCAGATGCACTACCTGCCCGTCCACCTCGTGCACCAGCACCAGCACCAGCCCGACCATTGAGCACAGGACCGCCACCGAGAGGTGGTAACCGATTTGAGCTGCCACTAGCGCCGGGTCGTGGCCGGTTGCCGCTACCCAGTGGCGGAAGACCCGACCCCCGTTTCACGATGCCTGCACGCGACGTCTCTTCCGCCTTGGTCATCATGCGGTCGCGCATGCCGGGTGCCTTTTCGGTGGCCTTGTGCTGGATCTTGCCGACCGAACCCATATTAGCCTGAGCAGCTTTAGCGCGCTGCATAATTTCCTGGTAGGAGCCCTTCTTTGGAGGAGCACCAGTTGATGCAGGTGCTGGTCTTGATGCAGAAGGGAGTGGTGCCATACCAGGACGGCGCGCTGCCGAAGAGGAAGTGGACGAGGAGTACTGAGAAGAGGTATTGGCCGTCGGTTTTGGTCGCGATTCGAGTGTTGGTTTGCGTGAGCCAGCGGTGCCCATGTATCCGGTCGATGTCGTCGTTGATGTCGTCGTCGATGCCGATGTGCCATTCCGTTCCCGATCCCGGCCATTTGTGTACGAGGAAGAAGACGACGGTGCTGTCCGTGATGCTTTGGCCGTGCTGCTCGAAAAGCTTTCGCTCGCTTTCCGTTTCTGTGTCGGTGTGGGAGCTGACCCGGGCTTGGAGTCGCCCTCACCGCCGGTAATCTGTGCAAGCAAGTCGCCAATCTGGAAAGTTAGTATTAGCAGCATCTTGATTTGTGGTAACATTACGACATACCATTTTTAGAGTTTTTTAATACTTGAAAACTGGTATATCAAAGATAGCCGATTCGGAAACTATCTCCCCAGTCGCTGGTTAGGCGTCTGTCGCAAGACCAGCCCGATGCATTTGTAAACACCAGACGGCCGCGATCTAAGCAGGACTGCTGGAGGCGAGGTCGTCGAGATGAAAGCGAAAGATACGCGTCGTGAATTACTGTCGCAAAGAGTGTCAAGTCAAGTGTCGCAGCGAGTGAATGCCCAACTGAGAGTGAAGTGGCGGTGGTGGTGGTCGTGGCCGCGTTGGTGACGGGTGGTGATGGATATCGGCGAGAAGTTGAAAGAGGTTGCTGGCCTGTTGACTTTTAGGTGGCAAAAAGCTAAGGGTGGAGTTCAAAGACTTTGGCGGAAGAGCCTCGTGACAAGCTGCCGCTACCAATCACTAATTAGTAACTAGTAACTATTTACAGGGTCGTTTTCGGGTAGCCTACACTAAGAAACAAGGGAGCCTGGACGCGCGACTCCGCAGTCTTGCCATCTTACAATCCAGGTCAACAATGCAAATAAATATGCAAAATTATAATATAAATACTGAAATATTTCATAGAAATGCAGCTCATTAATGAATCTACTAAAGCATCTAATCAACGCTTGACGGCGATACAAGACGATGGTGAACATGCCGCCAAATCATCGTCGCGGTAGATCGTTTGTTGAAAGCGTCCCCTCTTCAGCAGCCATTTGTCGGGGTTGGCCCTTCGTCCATTCATCTACCTGTCTCCTCCTCGGCGGCGGATATGGTCCAGAGAATCAACGAGAACCCACGCGCAGTGCTGTGCAGAGAGACGTCGTGCTGGCCTGTGAGCTGCAGGATGCGCCAAGCAGATAGCAGCCGCTTGACCGCGTCGGGCTTAGGCTTCTGCTTTGGGCAAGTCCTCTTTGTTGCTCTGGAACTGGACTATGCCCCGCAACCCCAAGCACGACCATTGGTCAAACTGATTACTGATAGCACACACGATAGCCTGCTTTTGATTGGACAATACATATCTATGATTAAACCCACTTTAAGACCCTACTTACATAATCATTTGCAGTGAATCGCATGATCACATGACCGATACAGAGTTAGGGTTTTTCCGAGTCCACCAAATCCATTACTACAGGGCGGGCAGATTTTCCGCATATTTTTTACTGGGGCCTACAGTCCATCAAAAATTAGCAGAAAAAATCGTCTATGCCCTCATACTCCGTTTCCCTCTGCCCATCCCACTCCGACCTACGATCCTCAAACATACAAAACTTTTCTAATTCTCTTTCTGAACTCGAAGATTCAGTCACCGTTCGGTTAAACCGATTGAAATCTCGTGTTCTTTCTCTACACTCCTACCAACATGTACGTCTGCCTCTACCACGGTTCCGTTCTCGTCGACAACTAGACAACTCGCATTCTTGGTCGCATTGATCGCATTGCATCCCCCGCTGTTGTCGAAATTGTCGCGAACGGATACCCAAAATTTCAAATCTTCAAATTCAGTATCAAGACCATAACTAACCCTCAATCAGTCAAAATGAAGTACCTCGCAGCCTACCTTCTGCTCACCCTCGGCGGCAACGCCTCCCCCTCCGCTGAGGACATCAAGACCGTCCTGAGCTCCGTCGGCATTGAGGCCGACTCTGAGCGCCTGGACAAGGTCATTGCTGAGCTGAGCGGCAAGGACGTCAACACCCTGATTGCTGAGGGTTCCTCCAAGCTGGCTTCCGTCCCCTCGGGCGGTGCCGGTGCTGCTGCCGCTGGTGGCGCTGCCGCTGCCGGTGGTGCCGCTGAGGAGAAGGCCGAGGAGAAGGCTGAGGAGGAGAAGGAGGAGTCCGATGACGACATGGGCTTCGGTCTCTTCGACTAAGCGTCTCGCTCCCTCACCAATTTATTCTCGACCTCTCAACCTCACCTTCCCCCTCGCCTTCACCTCGACGAACCCATTAGACCTCCACGCCGCATCGACGACTCGAAACAGTCCTGAGATCATGACTGGTGTGTCTACAAGAACAACAAAAACGAACAACAGAACAAGTCCGGAAACGGGCTGCACGGGGCGCCTTGGCTACTTTTTTTCTTTCAAAAATTTCATTTCAAAAAAAGTTGGGCGGATTGGCACCAGGCCCATACCGGGTGTCTGGCCTCTCCTCTCATAGCATGGGATTTGCAGGGGGATTCTGGCGTTGATGTGTCTGTTTATACTGGTTTCATATTCCCAAAGACAAAAAAGTATACGTTTTACAAAATGGATAGGCAGTGGCTGCCTCAGGGTCATGCTCGGGTATTCTAAATGAATAAAAAAATACAAAAATTTAAACCAAACAAAATTGTCGTGTACTGCAGAAATGCTGTCCGAATGAAATGCTCTTGGTATTGTAGCAATGCTGCCCATTGTATGCTTTTTGAATGTTGAGTAGCTGGATTCTGAAGAGCTGAACTACACTGTTGCAGAGCCAAGCGTGTAAAAAAATAGTGTAGTCTTTTAGCCTTACCTCCAAGGCACATCATGTGACACCTCACGTGCACATGTGACATTGGACCTCAACGAGGCTGGCAGCATGGACCCGCATCGGCTATATGTACTAGTAATTTTCTGGGCCAGCATCATACTCTGAGCAGCATCGCGAAGCTTGGGCGTCCAGAAGTACCAGAGGTCGCCGACGAAAATCGTGACAACCCCACGACAACACGATAGCCTTACATAACGACAACGGATTTGAAGATTATATACTACACACATCGCATTAATATCACGACTTGTCTATCCACCTCCCGACCGCCACATCGCGTGCCGACCTTCTTGTGATTCCTCGATCTAGAGGTTTCGTTCCTTTTATTTATATATCGCTTTCTTCAGACAAACAAAATGGTATGCTACAGTCTCTTTCTTGATGTAATATTCAGCTCAGCTAACAACACAGGCGCGTAACCAAGAAAAGGCGCAGTCTATGCTGTTTCGCTTCCGCGAATCGCAAGCTGCGGATCTCGGTATCATCGACGCCAGCCGCACACGCCGTCCCAAAATCATCTCTGAACAGACAAATCTCCAAAACTGCGAGAAATGGCGTGGCCAGGTTCTCAAGGAGATCTCGCGCAAGGTCACCAAGATTCAGGATCTCGGACTCAGCGACTACCAGATCCGCGACCTCAACGACGAAATCAACAAGCTCATGCGCGAGAAGCACATGTGGGAAGTGCAGATTCGCAACCTCGGCGGTCCCAACTATACGCTGGTCACAAAACCAAATGGCGACAACATCCCGGGAGCCACCAAGGGCTACCGCTACTACGGCCGCGCGCGCGAGCTGCCTGGTGTCAAGGAGTTGTTTGATGCTGCCCGCGCAAAAAAATCAGGTCAGAAGCCAGGAGGCGGAGGAGGCGAAGAGAAATCGCTAGAGGACCGCGACGATCTGCGCAAGGATGTGGATGCGGCATACTACGGCTACGGCCCAGATGAAGAGGATGGCACACTGCTCGACTACGAAGCGGCACGAGAGATCGAAGCACAAGCACGGTTGGCGGCAGCATCGTCTGCCAAACCACCACCAGGTTGGGAACCACTACCGGGCGACATAGGCGACGGTCAGGGCTGGCATCTGCCGACGGTCGAGGAAGTGCAGCAAGAGTTGCTGGAACGGAGGAAGCGGCGGATATTGGACCAGCTGGCATAGTCGCCTAGTCGGTCTAGTTTAGTTGAAGTACGGCTGTCTTTTCCGGAGCTCTGGCGTTTTAAAAGGATATTTTCATAATTTATATTTCGGGTTTGGGAACGGTTGCCATGTTTTATTTGTCGTTCATATATTAATTACCGTCTAACATCTTATATCATAATGCAGCATTTCGAGTTACAGGTTTTGAATCGTCCGCCAGTATATTAGGTGCTCAAAACCAATATTAGTCTTTTCTATTCATTCATATTTTGGGCTATTTTCTTATTCTCCTCGTCAACAAGCCTTTTCTCTGGAAGTCCTTCCGAAGAAGCAGAATCAAAGATGCGTGTCACTTATTGGAAGAGCCATCGTAGAGACAGCCTTGTTTGTACTCATAGTTACAACTCACTTATCATACACAATATCTTGATGGATGGCACCGATCCTATTCCATGCAGTAAATAATTCAGTCTGTCACGTTTACATTCATCATGATGTGTTTCACTGACAGTTGACCTTGAAATGACTAATACAACTTTGAAGATGCCGGCCGCACTTTCCCGTGTGTTGTGTTTGCAACAGGCAGGAAGCACCAACGCTCCTTCCTCGTTTGACTCCAAGCCTCGCATAATATCTTACCATCACATTTGCATCACCTTGGCCTCATATCGACACCATCTCCATCTTTATACAGCCTGAGGCATGCTGACGGTGGTGAGAGCAGATACTCAGTCATATTTAAGTCATCTAAACTGATCTATACCTCCAGTTGCGTCTAACATCTTACATACTATACATCAATTCGGCAGCTCTATATTTTTGACGCTTTGCTGTATCTGCACCTCGTCTGAGACTCTCCATAACAACATCTTCTACTTCTTCAGAGGTTCTACCATACACTACAACTATCCAAGCACGGCACACCACAATGAGTGTGAGTACCAATCAAGGATAAATGATATGACTGTCGTGCTAAATGTTTTAAGCAGGTCAACCAGCCCCTAGGGTACATACCCCCCGACATGACGCCTTCACTAGCAGAAGACCCTGGACATAATGCTCCCGATGCCGAGTTCATCTGCCCTCCTGGCGCAGAAGACAAGCCCCGACGCAACGCTTGGTGGAAGCGCGGCTGTGCCTCTATGGCTCTCACGCTCGGAGGCGTCCCTTCTGATGCGACCACAGCAGACATTCATGCCTCCCTTCTGCCTCTGTCCGTTTACTATATTGATATTGAGGAAAATGACCTGGGAGACCGGACAGGGAGAGTGCGTGTCCGTATGGAGGCACCTAGGTTTGACTACTGGTACGATCATTCCTGGCTTCTCAGGATCCATGGGCCTCCCATGCGCTCCCAACGCGTCTCGGTCTACGTTGATGGCCGCAGCTTCAAACTCGAGTCAGACCACAGCATAATGACATCCTCCAAGCGCTGGGTGCAAGCCGAGGTCGAGCTCGGCTTGGGCATCTTAAGCCAGGGCTTCATGCACCAGAAGCGAACCATGATGGTCATGGACGAGGTTGACGGGTGGGACAAAAAGAGCGCAGTCAGCTTCAAGGTCAACTTTCAGCACCGCAAAATTATGATTTTTGCCAAACGGCTTCTGAGAGAGTCACTTGAAGGTAATGCCGCTGCCGCATCCGCAAAGCCACGCAGCCTGTCCATCGAATACAAGATTGAAATCCGGTTTCCCTGGATCAAAAACATTTGGGAACAAGAATTCAAGGGGAACCGTTTGTGCATCGTTCTCAACACCGACTCGCCTCCCGAGTATTGGCGCAAGGTTCAAAATACGGCGAACACCCATGGGCACGACCACCTTTCGTGGAGTGACAAGGAGGAGTGGGTTCGCATGGCATCCTTGGCTATAAACCAGCGTGCTATTCGCGATGCAGCGGTTGCCTTAAACGGTGTCTTCCTAAAGGATGAGGCAGTGGACTTGGGAAGATGGTGCACATTCCGCTTTGGTCTCGAGGCTTCCAAAGTCGAGCAATGGCGTGAAGTAGCAAACTGGCTAGGCGACTTTGCTATCAAGGTCAAGCCCTGCCCCGAGTTTCGCTTTCTGCAGAGAGACGACCACAACATGTGGGATTGCGTGCAGACCAGCGCCTTGTCTCAGTCGTCAACACCTCGGAATAACATGCACCATCTTTCGCGGAGCCTCGCCTACGAGGTGGCATACCAGCTGGAAGTTTGTATCTCGCGAAACATTTTGCACGAAAGCACCCTCGATGTCGTTTTTCTCGAGAGTCTGGCAGCCCTAACACCTGACCGTGCCACTCGCATGCTCGAGTATGTAGCCGAGAGAGGCAAGCGGGTATACCAGCCGCACAGCATTTTCCGAGACCCCAAGGCAGCATCGTATTGGCGCAAAACACCGACAGAATCGTCCTTGGACAAGGACAAGGCAGTCTACATCCGCAAGGCTATTGTGACCCCGACGACAATCATCTATGGAACACCAACTCTCGAGCCTGGCAACCGAGTTTTACGTCACTTCCGCGAACACCATGACCGTTTCTTGCGTGTGCAATTTACCGATGAGTTTCTGCTCGGCAGATTAAGCGGTGACCGCAACACAAAGCGGACAGACGAGTGCTTTTCTCGTGCATTCCGGGCACTGAAAAATGGCATCCGTGTAGGAGGTCGGCACTTTGAGTTTCTCGCCTTTGGAAACTCGCAGCTGCGTGAGAACAGCACGTACTTTTTTGCGCCCACCGAGCTCGTGTCATGCCAGAATATCCGTGACTGGATGGGTGACTTCTCGAGCATCAAGACAGTTGCCAAGTACGCAGCCCGACTGGGTCAGTGTCTGTCTACCACACGCCCTGTCCCGACATTTGGTGTACCAACTACACTGCAGCGCATCCCCGATGTGCACCATGGCGACTACTGCTACACGGACGGTGTCGGCAAGATTTCCAGCTGGTGGGCTCGTGTCATTGCCGGGCATCTCAAGGTCGACCAAGTGCCGTCGGCGGTTCAGTTCCGCATGGGAGGCTGCAAAGGAATTCTGGTGGTTTGGCCAGATGTGCCGTCTGGTCAAATTGTTCAGATCCGGCCATCGCAGGAAAAGTTCCCTACCCTAGATGGCGCCAATCACCTCGAAATTGTTCGATGCTCCGAGACAGCAACAGCCACTCTGAACCAGCAGACAATCATCTTGCTCACGACACTTAAAATTCCCGAACGAGTGTTCCTTGACCTTCTCAACGAGGAGCTGGCTGGTCTAGATGCAGTGATGAAGAGTCCCGAGAGAGCAGTCGAGCAGCTGATGCTACGGATCGATCAGAACCGTGTCACTCCAAACATTGCTGATTTAGTCAAGGCTGGCTTCATGACGTCGGACGAACCGTTTGTCTGGGCACTCTTGCAGCTGTGGCGCTCTTGGACGCTCAAGGCGCTCAAAGAAAAGGCGCGCATCTCCGTTGCGAAAAGTGCCTTTGTGCTCGGCTGTGTCGACGAAACAGATACCCTGCGAGGCCACACGGAGACCAATAAGGATCCCAATATCAAGATTGGTCATGAAATCACTGAGGATGACCCGAGCAAGTACCCCCAGATCTTTTTGCAAGTGCCTAACGTGGAGACATCGGCCGGTGGCTTTGCAATGCTAAAGAGGAACAACAACATACAGGCTCGCAAGGGGTCCGTAGACTACAGGGTTATCACTGGCCTTTGCCTTGTGGGCCGCAACCCGTCTCTCCACCCGGGCGACCTGCGTGTTGTAGAAGCTGTCGATGTTCCTGCCCTACACCATCTCAAGGATGTTGTTGTGTTTCCACGGGTCGGAGACCGTGACCTGCCCAGCATGTGCTCTGGTGGCGATCTAGACGGAGATGACTACTTTGTTTTCTGGGACGAACGCCTACTGCCGCCGCCCAAGTTCCGCAACTACATGGCCATGAACTATGACTCGGTGCGTGAGCCGGACGTTGACCAAGTGACGCCTCGGCATCTCATTTCTTTTTTTGTACAGCACATGAAGCACGACAACCTACCTCGGATTGCAGTGGCTCACCGGGCGTTTGCCGACCATCTTGAGGGCGGTGCCATGAACCCGCGGTGCCTTGAGCTTGCCCAGCTACACTCGCAGGCAGTCGACTATGCAAAGACGGGCATCCCAGCACTGATGCACCCCCGGCTTTCACCAAAAAAGTTTCCGCATTGGATGGCCAACATGAACAAGACAAAGTATGTTTCGAAGACGGCCCTGGGCAAGATCTACAACAAGGTGCAGATTGAGAACTTTGAGCCAGCCTTTGATAGACCATTTGACCGACGCATCCTGGACCACTACCCGTCGATCAACGGCGAGATGATGCACCGTGCACGGCGCATCAAGTCACAATACGATCTAGCTATCCGGCGGGCCATGGCACAAAAGGAGCTTGATAGCGAGTTTGAGCTCTGGACGGGCTTTGCCATGAAGCGGCCACGGGTGGGCACAGACTACAAGTCGGCCGAGGAACTAGGCCGGCTGTACCGGGTGATCACATCACGGTTCCGCAAGCTCTGCCTCCGCGAGGTGGACAACTCGCGAGACATTTCCAAGCTCGGCCCGTTTGTGGCTGCCATGTACCGGGTGACACACGAGGAGGTACAGATTGGGCTACACGAGTACGCACTATCGCGAGGCAAGAACGAAAAGAAGGTGTTTGCGCCTTTGATTAGCTTTCCGTGGCTATTTTCTCACGAGCTCTGTTCCATTGCCAAAGCTTCTGACTGTGTGAAGAATGCAGAAGAGGGCAAGGTCGAGACTGCAGCAGCCAAGTCAAACGACGACAAGAGAAGAAAGAACTACCTGCTGACACCGGCCGAGCTGCAAGAGATGGCGTATACGCAACAGAATGGCGTGCCAACTCACCATGGCATCCCACTGGACCTTTCCTTCTTTGACCGGCCCAACGAAGACGAGGAGGACGGCGACAAGGACGACCCTGAATTCCAGCCAATGTGGAAGCTGCCGCCTGGCAAGAGCGAAGATGATGTGCTTCTCCAGCTTGTTGCACCGGCTGAAGCAGCGGCTGGGGTGTCTGACGACGAAGGGGGCGGCGGTGTTGCCGAGGTGAACAACTACGATCTACTAATGTCACAGTTCAGTGAGACGGCAGCAGCTGCAGCCATGAAGGCGCAAGCCAAGGCAAACGCCAAGTCAGGTGCAGCAGGTGCAGTAAAGAAAAGTACGCTATCTCACGTTTTCCCATGGGCAGAGATCGAAGACGATGTGCTGTCGACTACGAGCGAGGAGAGCCTACCAGGGGCATACGAGGAGATTGTCATTCACCGTGATGACGACGATGAGGAGGAGGTCAAGGAGAAGGAGAAGGGCACAGATGGCAAGGTTGATGATGAGAACAAGGACAACAAGGTTGAGCCTACACCTGGACCAAGCACTTACGACGACAAGGTCAAGGCAGAGTATAATGATCTGCCCGAGGGGCTCAGAGGTCGCCCCATTGACATGTCGGCATTGAGTCTGGAGGTGAGGCCGCCTTATGGCAGGGGTAATGGCAAAGATGTCAAGGACAGCATCAAGGACAGTGTCAAGGCCAAGCAGGTCAAGGGTGTTCAAGAAGCCAAGGGCAATGCACTCGAGGTGTGTCTTGACGACGATGGAGATGATGCTGACGACGAGGCCGAGCAGTTTAGTCACCTCTTTGGGAGTGCATGAATGACAAGCATTCGGATGTCATGAGTCAGCATCCGAGAGATGTTATGTTTCTGTTAATGTTTTGCTTGCCTCTTGATTTTTGCCTCTTGTTATGCTGGTGCCTTTCCGTTGCCTTTCCGTTGCCTCAATGCTCTGCTTCCCCAGACGCATGAAACACATGTCAAGCTCTTGGCATTTTTCCTTTGAAATGAACTCGTGATTTGAATTCCAGCTCGGTTTGATGACTTCTGGAGGCGGCAGCCGCATAGAGGTAGAATTCAATTTTTCGAAAAGGGCATGATTGTGAAACGAGAGCATCCTGGAGGGCATCAATGCACATCCCCCACAGGCATCAAGTCAGCATCGCAGTCAACAAACATACATAGACAAAAAAAACAATAACAATAACAATAACAATAACAATAAACATTCAGAGATCGAGACAAGGAAACTCCAGAAGAGAAGGCATTCATACAATACTCGTTATATCTTGGTGAATCATAACGACTCCGTTAGAATGACACACGGTGTAACTGGTAGATGCATCGTCGTTTCAACGGCGACAGGGCGGCATCGGGCAACAAGAAATGATATTATTCATATTCTCTATGATATGGACAAGGTAGCACCATGAGTATTTTTAGAATTCAGATACAGACTTCGTGCCATGTTATTGCTCTTGGGCCTCACCTTGGGCTTGATCTTCTCGACCTCACCTCGACCTTGACCTCAACAGTGGCATCTGTCAGCATGAAACGACAACCCTGGGGAAGCTTTTCGAGGACAAGCTTTTCGACCTCCTGATTTTCTCTGTTTGCCTTGTAACAACAACAACTCTATTTTTATTTTCAGACAGTACTGTATTGAAAGAGCAAACAGAGCAAACAAACTTCTCCTTCTCCAGGGTCCCCAGAGGCGATGCTACAGTCTGGAACACTCCATCTCAACAGGATGCCCCTGTTCCAAAGGGTAGCACGGAAAGGTCGTTTCCGGCCCCTTCTTTTGTATTTAGTCGTATTTAGTTGTGTATGTTGAATACAAGACGAAACGGATTGTCCACGCCCCGGCACATCAGGCACATCAGGCACCTTGGGTTCGTCAGAGACACACGGTCCATCTCGAGTTTGCCCGAGGTCCATCTCGTGTACAAAGTAATTTCCATCTGAGCATCTCCGTCGAAAGGACCCTGCTCTGATCGCAGAGATACGGAGACTGATGTTGAGATCTAGATTGTTTTTAAAGTATCTAGAATATGTACGTCTAGTCAGTAGAAAATCAACAAAATCCAGAGCCACGAAAGCGCACAATGTTGACGAGTGTTAATGTGGCAGGCCGATCTTGGCATCTTTGTACGGTCGAGTTTATACTTGTTGACTACCAACTAAACAAAGTAAATAGTTTCTTAGACTCTCAACGGAATACATAAATCGGAAGAATTCATAGAGCGGCCAAGATGCAGACCAGGCCCCAGCACTACCCCCTAGCCGTCCCAACAGCCCTGTAGTCTGTATTTAGTGCCCTTTACTGCCCCTATTCCAAAGTCTGTTCGCCGAAGCCTAAGCATCAGCATTCACCGAGCCTGTTGACTGTTGACCTTTTTCTACTCAGTATTACAGCGCAGTGATCTTGGTGATAGTTCAGAGTAGTCTATGAATATATCTGGTAACCTTCAGTGTCTAAACAAAGTGCAGAGGAAGACCTTCCAAGGCTTCGCGCTTCAAGCTACCGTTTCAGGTATACTTGTAAGCGAGCCATCTACAAAGCAACCTAACAAGAGAAACAAAGGGAGACAAGGCTCTTTCATTTAGATGGTGTCTATCACGGAGACAGCACTTGATCTAGAAAGATCATCAGAGGCTGGCAGCATGTAGCAGCGATAGTGATGTTCGTGTTGTGTTGGCTCGTGGTAAAGGTGGTGAAGTTTATGCACTCAAGGATGCAGTCATGTCTTGGTATGCATACTACGTTCTGCATCATCCTAGAGCACTCGCAAACTCGGCCGAGATGGTGCTGTGCTGTTGATAAGATACATGTAAAGTTCCGCACATCACAGGCTGCAGGACTGTCATCAGGACTGCTATTCAACAGCACCACCACCACCGCCCAGCCCTGGCAGTGCGGGAATGTCCGTGTTGTGATCGCCCACCAGCCAGTCCCAACAAGGAAGTTCTTCCACCTCGACTCACATACGATCTATCTACCGAGTAATTAAATACCTACAGAGTACAGACAAGGCGCACAACCCTACCAAATAGAGCAGTTGCAGCCCTTGAAGATCGTTGATGACTCGCCCTGTTGGCAATGACTCCGGGCAGTGCACTGAGTACAGGTGTGAATGACAATGGCATTGACCACCTTGACGGACATTAGGAGATGATCATGTATACTAGATGCCTGCAATCATCACAGCCTCGACACATGCAAATATAATACCGAAACGGAGCAAATGCTACGGGCACGTTTTTTAGTAAATCAACAGACTATCACCCGAAGATGACGCCACGAGGTAGACATGAGATATGAGTCAAGCTATTGGAAGGCAATAGTCGGTGTAAGAGTATCTACGCTGTGGCATGTATTGCAAGATACACGTAAATCAAAATCAAAAGCAAATGCTATGCACGTTGATGAACTATCGGCCGATATCCGCACGGCACGATTCCGTTTGTTTGATTGTTTGGTTGTTTTTATTGTATTACTTGTTTAAATTGATGGCTTGGTAGAAAGGAGAGTAGTAAATAGGACAGAGAAAGGAGAATAGGGAATAAACGCAAACCATCGACTGGCCGGCTTCTCATTCCGCGTCGGACAATTCACACACAGCCCATGGACAATTCCCACAATCCCAAATTCACGCCTAGAAAGCAGTACCACATATCAACAGATGCCACTTCAAATCCGCCAGACCATTCCCAGGCAGCCCCGGCACAGCGGTAGGGAAGAGAATGGCGTAGTCTGTAGTCACCACGGCGCAGTCTAAAAGATTCTACAGAGTACAGAGTAATTACTACAAATATGGCCGTAATTAGACCAGTCCACAATGCAAAGGGGTTCTTTTGTTATGATGGACTAAACTATTCCTTCAACCGCCAAACTAGATGGACCTAGGACAGGGTGACTGACCAATAGAAGACGCAACGGTGAAAAAGGAACAAGGTCATATTTGGCGGTTAAAGGGATAATTCGGTGAAGCATGTGCATCATGCTAGATGAACTAGGTGAATTGCCGAGTAGATGCACAAGGCAAACAGATCGAGTATTAGTATCAAATATCAGCACTTGCATCGAATGCCAACGATCAAGATAAACGTTTGCAGTTCCGCAGTCTTTAGCTGCTCGTAGCTGCTCGTGGCTGGTCTAGTTTGCTTGGTCGATTCCAGTATTCACAAGCGAGCCGTGGATGCCGTCCTCGACACCAACAGGGAGCAAGGGTCTTGCTCTCCTCTTTTTCTTTGTCTATTCTGTTCTTCATCTTCATGTCTCACCTCGTGGTCCGACTCGGTGATAGTCGCTACCCAACATGTGCTGATAATCATAGTCGGGTAGTCTGATTGTTGCTGACCGATATAACGGTGATCCAAAGACTAGCCATTGTTGGTATATACGTATATTGTTGGTGCACTGTTAGCATTTGCTCTCTCCTATTCTGCACCAAGAGCCTCGCATAGCCTTAGACGGCAGTCCAGAATGCCCATCACGCTCATCATCAGTTGATGGAGTATGATCTTGCGCTCTTAAAGAACCTACACAATTGTTTCTCTACTTCTCCGTATTTCAGTCCTTTTTTTGGTGTCGGACTAGAGCAGACGAGGTCGCCGGCATTCAACTGGTCGTCTCTCTCTCTCTCTAGTATTCAAAGTTCAAAGATCTGCGGTTGATTTCTGCTCCGTATTATCGTAATGAATATGCTTGCCAAAACACAATCAGACAGACGCTGGTAGATGCGAAGATCACTTTGACCAAATCAGAAATGAACAACAGCCGCACTCTTGTCCATGTTTCAAAGTCCCAAAACGTATGGCCCTCCGGTGATGGCCATGCAGCTGGTCCTTAATTAATCATCATCTACAAAGTAAATCTTAATCGCCGTTGTACAGGGGTGCCGAATGACATATGCTTGTACGCATCGGGGAGTTTAACGATCATGCTGTTGGTTTTGCTTTTTCCTTGCTGTTCTGTCTTTTTCTTTCTTTTTCTCCTCCTTTTTTCTCTCTTTTTTCTCTCTCTTTTTTCTCTCTCTTTTTTCTCTGTTTTCTTCTTCTCTGCTGCACTGCTGATCGGGATTTGCATACAATACAACGTAATTATCCCTAAATAACTTGTGCTCCATTCTTGTAAGAAACACCCTACTCAATAGACCAACGCCGTCGTAGTGTACTTCAACTTACCTTGCTACATTGTTGCAGCTGATATGGGGAATCAGAAAAGGGCCGTCAAACCAGCCCCCAATATGATCAGCCATTACCTTGATAGAGCGATGGAGAGTGATTCAGGGCTCGCTCCATGCTCCATGCTCCATACTCCATACAGAGATGCAGTGCGGTCGTGCAGTGTAGACCAAGTATGATGCGTGATGCGTGATAGGATTCAATGGACAACACAGAGGTCACAAGAGGTGAAAAATCGCTCTAAACTGAAAGCAATCAAACGGATCGCCGACACACCGTAGGACGGGTGATGGTACATTGAATCTGAAATGTGCTGCCATACAAAGTATGTTTTGATAGGATTTGATTGTAGAAGAGGGTGTGGCCGGTCCGGTGTTTACCGGTAGGATTGCTCAACAGCACAGATGTTGAGTACTTGTACTGAGTATCAGCAATATCAAAATTAGCATCAGCATCAGCATCAACACAAGCTAGGCGAGCGATCATCAAGGGACAAGACTGTCAAGACGACAAACGGGGGAGGTGATTAGTTTTGGCAGTCAGGCGTAGTCAGGCATAGTTTAGGCGTTGCCTGCTGCCTCTGGTCATACGTTGATAGACGCTGCTCTCTGGACCTTGCAACGGACATTCTGCTTCTTTGGGAAGTGTACCTGTAGGGGGGGTCAGCAGTGTAGATCAGTGGGTGTTTTACACTGTATTTATTCAGACCAAATACTCAACGATGACGATCGTCATCGGAGAATTCCCCGACTACAAACACAGGATTTATGCAGTAGATGTCTGAAATTTAATCAATCTCAACAATTCTAATAACTAGACAATAGAGAAACGGAGAAACCAGAGAAACAAGGTTTGTGCAGAGTAGAAGCACAAGGGAAAAACGAGAAACGAGCAACGAGCAACGAGCAGAGATAAACAACGCACAATGCTACTGCACAATACACCACACAGTAAATACAAGGTCTACGAACCAGCCTTGGTCTATCACCGACACGACCCAAGGGTAGCATCGCGTGCTGCTACTCTCTCTCTGAACACCCTACATGACAAGAAATACAGCCCTCAAACGTCGCACTATTGATTCTTGATGCCATCCCACTCTACAGAGTATTGAACACCCATCCAAATATACACTCAATATATGCCACCCAACGTTACTCTATCTGTACTACGCTGCACTTGCTACTCTATCTCTGCTCGTACTCTGTAGATTACTCGTTGCTCAGCTGTGCGCATGACCCGGCCATAGCCTGGCCATAACCAACCATGGCACAGTCCCGACGCCAGTGTACTGGGTCGGGTTTGTCCCCTACTTTGTCTTGTTAATGCTAATGCTAATACTATGCTAGTACTAATGATAATGGTCGATGACGCTGATCGCCTCCTGGTTGTTGTTCTAGTTTGTCGTCTACTTGATTGCCCCTTTCTCTTACTCCAGTATTCTGTGCTCCAGTATCTCACCCGGTATTTACACCCAGCTACACTCTATTACTCCGTACACTAATAAGACAGAAAATGGATATTCCACTCTGTTGTTATTCTATTGTATTGTTATGTATTGTTATATTGTTATTGTTATTCTACTCTTGAATAAGACAATACTCATTGTAGAAAAGAACGGAATTAGTCCCCTATAAAATAACAGATTCGGAATACACCGCTCACTGTCATCGGATGATCAGTGATTACCAGCGTCAATCCTGTCCAGCACCGGCAAATGAAGACGGTCAATAGCAATGGCAAAGAGGGCCGCAGAAGTAGAGGGTCAGAAAAAGGGTATCCTACAAATGATCAGAGAGAGGGTCTCGGCGAATGCTCTAGCTGCACACTAGACACTAGATGCAAATCAAAACCTGCTCATTTTTTATTATTCACATTTAATAACATTAACAAAATACGACCCAGCACTTGCCAACTGACGGAGCTTCTGCCAACTAATATACTGAGCAAGGACTCGTATATCTTCCATCTTCGCCGACGGCACGATGGACCAATCATATGCACCGCGATTTGCTATTCTACGCATTACAACTATAGTTTGTGTGCAATGTGCAAATGTGCAAATATTAACAAACATTTACAAATCTATCGCAGAATATGTCTAGAGTAATTCAGAGTCAGGAGAGGAGAGGGATTGAAAAGGGGGAGGCAAAGGGAGGAAAGAGGGTAAAGAAATAAAAGGAAAGAAAAAGAAAGATTAAAAATAATTAAAAATAAAAAGAGAAAGGCACGATCCATCAAGAAAGAGTGTGACAACCTGATTTCACGATAGTTAAACAATAAAAATCCTACTAATACGAAGCAGAGTGACGTACTTGACATTGACGTGGTATGTGGCATCGTGTCTTTGTTTGATACCCAGGCAGCTTATCCAATAGTAGCGGTAGAAAGAGTAGTAGAGTCGACAGAGGGCCAGAGGTGCAAAGCGAGATGCTTTCCTGTTTGGGACACACTACCAATGCTTATTCAGAATTCATTAGGCGTCAGACACCAGACTAGTGTACACTTTACTAGCACCACCAAAGATGACTAGACAACTACAAAGTAGACAATTAGACAAAAATATGAGCTATCACCTCGCTCTCGCTTGAGGTGGGCAGACAATCGACCAAATATCGACCCAAAATCGACAGATCTGCACGGTGCAGGTTCGCTTGGGATGCAGTATGATAGGCCAGGAGGGTTTGTTGGAATTGGTGTAGATGATATGTTCGACCGGAAGCATCCGTGGATGATTTGAGTGCTTCGTAAGCAGACTGCGAGTATTCTTGAGTATTTAGGAATTCAAACCTATCACTGCTATTAGTACTACTCAGTAATGATAGTACTCCCGAAGTGTCTCGTGGCCGGGGATTAACTGCCATGAATTCTACATAATCCTCCGCGTGCAACACTACACGTATTGCTGGCTGATTTGGATATTTATTCTAGTTATTAGAGTATGCAAAATAATAAGATATAAACCGCACAGAGTCGGTATATCCTTGGCTGATACACGTATTCTAACCAGTTGTTGGCTACGGGGCCGAAGGATTATCATATTACTTGTGCTGAATCGTTGATGTGCGTCTTGCGTCTGCTATGCAACGTACATACGAGTTTACCAGTACGAGTATTACAACTCCTCTGCATACGACTTTGTCCTCTTTCTTAATCTGCCAGCGATCATCCGTGAGGGGGGGGACAAAGTAGGGGCAGGGGCATGGTCCCATGGCTCTTGGTCTACAAAGTACATACATGTATATGAGGCAGGGGGCTCGGGCGGGGGCCGACGCCACCGTTACTGACAGATCTTTTGAGTTAGCAGCAGCAGCAGGCGAGAGCTTTGGGTTAGGGTGAGAGTGCTTGGTACTCAGTAAGGGCGTCGATATTACGAGTATGAATTATGAATTATGAACTATATTTTGAATAAATAATACATATATTTATTTATTCACGCAGATCCCACCACATTCGTCTAGGCGTCCGCTACGTCTTGTAGCTGCTAGTATGCCAAAAGTACCACTCGGACTTTGTGTAGAGTCCGGTCATGTCCCAAAGTTCCCCAGCTCAATGGCATCTATCTATCTGTCTCTGCAACAATCGGTTTCTGTTCTAGATATCATGATATGCATACCTATTCTGGAGTCGTTGCAATCTAAATGAAGGAGCAGCCACATCGATCGATGATGCCATGTTTTCTTTTGTCGGATCATTTTTTAGTTAGTATTTCTGTTTTACTCTTGGGGGTTGCTTTCTTTTTCTTTCTTTAACCTTCAATCTCGTCTACAGTTTCTTCATCCGGCTGCCCTAGTCTGTGGCTGACACAATGCCAGTAGACGCCGTTGCTCTCTCTACAGATACAAGTCTCGGCTGGTAGCAACCGATGCCCACGCCTCTGCCTAAACGGCCTTGTCAACTGACAACTGTTGGGCCTAGCTGTGTCGGTTGTTGGTTGTGTTGGGACGGGCCAATTCAGCTTGCAGGCTGTGTGATAGCCTATCCAGCCCAACTAAAACCAACACGACTTGTGCTGAATCTTACGGAGTACGGAGTAGCTTGAAGGATCAACTGCCGTACAAAGTAGGTCGTTTGCAAATGCAGGATATTTCAAGCTACTGCAACGTCTTTGTGCAACGCTGATGAGCTCATACCCAACTGCATCCCCAAGATATGCCTAAAAGAGTATGTAAACAACCACTCTTACTCCTACTCCGTATTCCTTGTCCTATCTACCTGATCTCTTTATCCTACTTGTAGTCTCACAATAAGGCTATCCAGAAACAGAGATTGGGTGCGTTATTATTTCTCTACTCTCACTCTCCCATTCTATTTCTGTCAAGGCCACCCCTTGCTGGCCCGAGCGAGCATCAGATCGGCAGAGGGCTGCTTAGTTTGCCTAACCTACTGAGTAATTAATAGTGCAAAGACATCAAGATGAAACCTTGAACTGTCAGTAAAGGACAAAAGACAGTAAGACAGAAATACAGAAAGACAAAAAGACTGACGGTTCTTTTTCCTCTTATTTTGTCTCGTTCACGTCATGATTCTATTAAAAAAAGTCTCTTGTATTTTGGCCTCATGTTCGGTTGAATAACGGCTACCATACTGACTCGTCTCCTCACCTCGGCACAGTAGGCAGCAGAAAAGACAACGAGCAAAGCAAAGACTACGCAAATACAATTCACCAACGGCATCCTCCGTTGAATACTGATAGTTCCAACAGACAAAACTATTTTAATCAGTTAATTTCATGTGCTAGTCTGCAGAGTAACTATTAGCTGTTGCGTCGTACTGCGCCGAGCGTCTGGGTCTTTGTTCTCTGTGCTTGGAGCGCCCTTTGTTCCTGACTATGGCATATTGATCCCGGCTGGCCTCCGATGTGTGCTGTAGTATTCATTAGCTTTTTATTGGGCATTTAGACATGATACGGAGACCGCCAACGCTTGACCTCGGCCGCAAAGTCAACTCTCAGGCTTGTCTCATTTGTCTCATTTGTCTTCAGATGTTGATGTGCTAATTGCCACTAACAGACCCGACAAATAGGATCTCCTATTTAGTCACCACGCTAGCAAGCTCGTGGGTTTTGCAATTAAAATATCAAGAGGTAGCGAACTCTGAAGAAAGGGGTGCAGTCGGTAGAAGCCCACGTCTTGTCATGTAGATGTCTTTGTATCAAATGCCATGCATCCGACTTGAGTGTTAATATTGATCCTGCTAGTCCACGGGGATGAGTGGGAAGCGAAAACTTTTCACAGCTAACGACGCGGCCACGGCTCACGGCTCACGGCACTTGCAATCATCCGCCTTTGTATTTCTTGTATTATTTGTATTATTGTAGACGTTGTTGAATGTACTGTTCAATATTTTAGGTGACGCAGTATATTCAAACGATATTCATGGACAGTACAAATGGAAGGTGAGGCACAAAAGTAGACGTAAAATATATAGAAAATATCACCAAAACTCGGCCGAGAGATCAAACAACACTCGTCCATTAGGGAAAGGTCATTTCTGGGCGAAAAGACGTGCAGATTAGATGGATAACGGTATTACGCAGCCTCAGATTCTAGTCGTGTTTTAGCCCGCGGCTATTCTTTAATTCTTCTCTGCTGTTCTCTATTCTTTTATTTCCTCTTTTATTATGTATTTATTGTTTACTATTCTTTTATTCCCTAGTTTATTATCTAATTAATTATCTAATTAATTATCTAGTTAGTTTCTAGCTAGTTTCTAGCTAATTTCTAGCTACTTTCTAGTTAGTTCTCTAGTTAATTCTACACCGCTCATAGGTACTTGTTCCATTACCGTTGGCTTTTAGCGCTTGAGCTAGAAAATTCACAGGCACGGCGTGGTCAGGTAGATTATGATTTCTGTATTCTATTGTATGTATTCTTTTTCCTGACTATTACATCGACGTCTTCGACGAGGCTAGCATGCATGTCTCACCTTGGTCTGTCTTACTGCTGCGTAATATACTCACCGCTGCGGTATTTTTGGTTTTATTTATTTTATTTTGTATTTTGTATTTTCGTAGGAGGATATTATAATAATAGAAAAATAAAGGCTCAATGCCCAATGCTCAAAGCTCAAATACCTCAATAGACTAAATCACATAAACCCCAATATGCAGATAATTTGCAGCGGAACTGGCGCCGGGTACTTTCATCTCGCCTACAATTCTTCAGCTCTACAACAACATCTACACATCCACAAGCTAATTCTACAACCACTCTTATGTAAGTGATGATGTGCCAAATCCCCACTTTTTACGGGATATTCTCCGACTTGTACGCCGTCCTACTGCTGTTTGCCTCTTACCTCTTGCCTCTTTGATTAATAACAAATAATAAATAATAAATAAGAAGAAATAAAAAATCGTCATAGTACGGATACACGAAGGAGCAAGCTGATGACGACGGAAATTGCACGGCGGAGGTAGACAAAGTAAGGCTCTACATATATAATTTATAAAATACAAGCCATTGATCTCGGTGCATTTGTCCGGATGGTCATTGATTCTGTCATAGGAACTGGCGAGTAGATAATGTGGTAGATGCCCGACAGCTCCGAGAGGATTGTCCTCCGCCTTGTATTCGGGTCTACCTGTCCAGTCTGCACTCTATCCGGCTATCGTCTGTGATAGTAACTCAGTACTGGCGATACTATGGCAAGGCTAATGGCGGAGCGTGCTTTTCACGTGGAGTGTCAGGGGTTGGTTTAGTTTTCTCGTAGTTATGCTGTTAGTATCCTTTTAGTATGCTGCGTGTTTTATGCTATGTTTATGCGATCTTTAAAAGAGAATAATGCTGTTAGTACTTTTATTTTATGAAATTAACAGGGACGTGCCTCTGTTAGTACAATGCTATGACACTGCAGCAGCTTGGTCGAGGTGAGCAAATCATCTGTGGGCATTCAGTTCTCTTGCTATTAATTTCGTTAATTTCGTTATTATTTCTTCTTATATAATTACTCAACTATCACTCTAGCATCACTGGGGATGCGGTGAGTAAAGCAAAGCTCTTATAAATCAAAAGAAATACCAAAGAATCCAATATCAATCAATATCACCAGCACAGACAGTCGTATGTCTCACTCGTTATCTTGGTTGGTGATACTCCAGTGAGATATATCCTCCGAGAGACATTCACGTTGTCGTTGACCCGTACCACATGTGACGAGGTCAGACAGTCTTGGTTTAGATGAAAACGAGTTTACCGCCGGCCTTGCGCCTCGTTCTCTGCTCTCAGGCCTTGTACCCCTGACTCATTTCCCAGCCTCCCTGTCTTGCTGCGTGTCTCACTCTTTTCGCTCTTTGTCTTTGATAATGTTTTGTACAGTTTTCTCTGTTCTCTATTTTCTGTTCTCTGTTCTCTGTGTCATTCATCAATACCGTGCCTGCAATGTTGAGTATTTTTGGTCGCCGTCCTGTCTGTCTTAGTTCTCTGCTTGTACTCCGTACTCTTCTCTAGCTCTAAACTACAGAGTACCAACTCGTGGCAGCTCCATCCGAGTGGGCCGCAATGACGGCGGTTGCACCTCGATACGGACGACTAGAAGGGTGACTAGAATGTGCTTTCTCGTTTTAGAAGTAGAAGACTGGAAGAAAGAAGACTTCAACTACTGAAAGAGTGGACCGCACCCCTGGGGATCGTCATGGAAGAACGCGTGAAGATCAATACAGAGTTTTCGTGTGAGAAGAAGTCGAGTAGTAGAGTAATACAAGTACAAGTAACAGTAAAAGTGTTTGTATTCATTGATGCTTGATGCATCACAGTGAGCCAAGCTCAAAGGACCGGCACCGCAATAGCCCACAAGTAGAACGCATCACATGCATTTTGTATGCATTTTGTATGTATTTTTACGCAATCATGTATGCAATGCTGTAGTACTGTCTATTATCTGCATCAATGCCCACATGCCGCCTCGTCATGGAATGCGAGTTCGTTGCGTCGTTTTATTTCTGTTAGTAACTGCCATGTTCCGGTATGCCGCCTTTTCTTCTTTTTTTATTCTTTTCTTTTTCTTGTCCTTTTGTGTCCTTTTGTTAACTTCCTTCTTCACCTTTTGTCTTATGCCTTTTCTAATCCTCTCTTAAAGAACCCTTCTGGAATTATCTTCTCCCCACATGCAATTTCCTGCCTCTTCTTTGAGTTCTCTCTATCCTCCTCTCGTTCCGTTTTGAGGTTCCCCTTCCTCCGTGAAAGCCATGCCCCACTTCCCACATGTGCTGAGCAAGGGTATCGATTAGAAATAGATAAATGGAGCAGATGGAATGAAAATAAAATGAGTAGAAGGAAAAGAATCCAACGAAGGAGACAGGAATACAGAGTGCAAAGACAGGTCTCCAAATTCAAGACATTCTGTTACAAGCTAGACGCAACGGAGAATGTGACGAGCGACGACGGCAACCCCAATCTCCCTTGCATTGTTGGTGATGGACCCTGATGTAATATACGTATTAGTAGAGTGTGTATTATATAATCAACATTATGGCAGCATATTACTCATGCTATCTGTTTGTTAATCTATGATAATTATTCTATGATATGCTATTGTATATCATCGTCAACTCCGATGCTGGGTGTAAACCTGTCGTTATTGCTTGTTTGTTCCCATATTTTTACTGTTATTTCAACAATGCTACCCTCGTATTGCATCGCATCGAATGCTTGGAATATCTCCATGTCTGTCTTCAACAGGGCCAAGCCTATCTTGACCTCTCGATCTGGTCCATGTCTCGCCCTTTTGGTTTCTAACGTGGCTGGCGCATATCACTTGAAAGTACGCGTTCCGTTTCTTTTGGTCTCTTATTTCTTGTCTCGTGTATTTCCTTGGAACTGTCTTCTCTACTTTCTTTTGATTTCTGCTGATTTCTTCTGACCATCTTTTCCTTCTTCTGCATACCCTGCCGGGGTGTATCCTATTAGGGACCAACTGAGACAGCTGCACGTCCGGGGGATATCTGCATTCGTCGTGTCGTCACACAAAAGTACAGTACTTGTACAGAGTCAATGCGCATGTCTGTATGTAATTTACGCAGTACACCAGTACATCACCGTTGGTTCCTGGATACCTGCATCTTGATCACACTTCCGGCGTGATACAATCCTCTGATCGACAACGTCTTTCTTTTCGTATTTTCTTAATTTCTTATTTTCGTCTTGTCTTATCTTATTTTTTCTTCTTCTTATTTCTCGTAAAAAGTACTCTTTCCAAACAGACGGAAGAATCTATGCGTCGGGAGTATTATCTCTTCATTCTTTTCTTTGTTTCGACTTCCATTTTGGCTGATGGTTTGTTTCAACCGTGCCAATCACTATTATTTGCCATATTTGCTTATTTGCTTATTTGCTTATTCTCGCTTCTATCCTTGTTTTTTCCTACTTTATTCTGTCATTATTCTCTTGTTGCTTTTCTGATCTCGCTTCTATTTGCCTAAATAGCATTATCACATTATCGTGTATGTGATAGTGAGACCAATATGCGGTGTGATTTAATTAATTATTATTGATTACTTATCGTGTAATTTGCTTTTGTAAGAAAACGGCGTCCAACGCCATCACGCCTACAACGTCCTTGAAATCTCATTTCATTCCTCTTTGCTCTTAACTAGTCGTTCGAGTCCGATGCTCGCTTCTTATGTCTTTGTTTAACCAAGGTATTTTTTGAATGATTTTTCCACATAATCGCCGTTACAGTTAATCCTAAATCGTAGCTCGATCGGAAAGGGAAAGGGACCAGGAAGAGAGCTTGAGAGGAATCAATACGACGTCGTCCGACCTTGAAGTCTCCATACTGTGTGAGCTTATATTCGAGGTGTAATTTTGGTGTGTGTAACCCGTGTTTAATTTGCACCAGAGTAGCATGCACAGTGTCGCATCCCATCGGGTTCATCTTCATCCTTGTTAGTATTTTTGTGCTCAAGGGCTTTTTGCTTTTTGCTCTTTGCCCTTTTGCTCTTTTGCTTCTACTTTTTCTTGCTCCCTGTCGACGCATCCCTGCAAGATTCCTTGTAGAGCCATTCTTGGTAACAGCTCCGGTAGTGGAGATTTCCTGTTGAGACCAAACGAGCCAGATAAGATTACAACGGTGTTGGTGTTCTATTCTGTTGTATTATGTATCCTGTATTTTATGTCCCATGTTTTATATTGTGAGTGTTGTGATGTTCACGTTGGCTGAATACTTCGGCTCACTCCGGTCTTTTACGGTACTCTAATCTGCAATCTCTTATCTTAAGAGTAAAAATAATATCAGAATATCAAATACTAAATACTAAATATCAAATATCAAATACCGAGATCATCCAGACATCTACGACACGCATGATCGACAGGATAGCAACTGTCCGGTGAACATTGTGCATTGTACGACTTATGCCGTGGCGTGTTTTTATGGATTGTGTACTAATAGTATGGGGTATGAATATGCATCTGGAACATGGCTCTAACCGGGCATACTCGTCAGGCTCGACCTTTTGGCTTTCCGACTCTCAGACTTGCAGTACTTTTTACCTGTAGCGCATGCTTTAGCCATGACTAGACTGACACAAGTCTGTTTTGACTGGCTGTCTTGACTGTCTCGACTGTATATCCGTTCATGTTGGTCGAGTCCATTGTCCATCTTCTTTTTGATAGTGATCTCATAACTTGACTGCATATGACGACGTCGGCCTTGTTCGGCGATCAAGCCGTTTGCCACTGCAAATGTATCGGTTAACTTGATATCCAATAATCAGTGGCGATTGAGTGTCCTGGGTATTCTGGGTATCAGTACTGAGTAAATAGAGACGGAGCAGGGCAGCACGCCGGTGCTCTCTACTTTGTACAATTGAATACTGCCTCTGCCCCTACCAAAACAAGGCAGGCCCTGACAGTGACAACGGGTCTCCCCAAGCTTTTGACAGCTACGCAATCAACCATGGCGTACAAAGTAGTATTGGTTCTTCTTGTTTGGATCAGGTAGTATTGCCATTACCACGCTGGCGTCTGAACGCACGGCGATTGCACAATTCGGGGAGTTCATTTAAATTTAGAGATTATTATTGTTTATGAGTATTAGGGCTGATTGGGTTTAGTACTTTGTAGGTGACAGAGAGAATAAGCTGTGGGAGTGAGTCGATTATGGTTGACAGCTCATGTGCTTGTTCTTGTTTTCAGTCTCTCGACAATTGCCGACGCCCAACTCCGTGCTGTCCCCTCTCTACTCCCCACCTCTGCTCTCTCACATTTATATTCTTGGCAAGATTAAAACACAATGATAAAAATAGGAAAATAATAATAAAATAACAAAATAGTAAGTAAACGAACAAGTATAACCGGACTTTGAGATACTCTCCGGTTCCATGGTGTGCCTTGCCTTGCCTTGCCTTTGCTACCCAGTACAAACAGCCAACGCCACATTCCCTTGTTAATTTGTCCATCTTCTATTCCTAGTCACCTACAACACTCCGCACGCCTTGTGATGATCATTCCCCAACATATTCACCTCGTACACCAGTACGAAGTAAGTCTGAATACTGCGTTATGCCTGAGAAACGAAACAACGGACAGCCACGCTACTGCTGCCTCCTTCAAACGTGCTAGTGCAGGCGCGGCGCCGATTATTCCATTTTTTCCCTTGTCTGCGCTCTCCTGGCACACTTGTCATGTCTGGTGCACACAGCTACACAGCTACACAGCTACGTACACTGCTAAATTGTCTCCCGGGGCTATGGCTCGATTCGGCAAGGTCATCCGAGACTCTTTAGCTTCTTTTGCTTCTCTTGCTTCTCTTGCTTCTTTTAGCTTCCTAAGCCTCTCTAAATTCTCTAGCTTCTTTTCTTTAGCTGGTAAATCTACTCGCATTATGGAGTACAAGGTCAAAGACATGATGAGCATGATGAGCATGATGAGCGGAGGGGGAAACGACTATTAACGGCGAGAATCTTGCAAAGTGGAGATTGTACGAGCAGTAGAAGTAGGTAGACGTGGTAGTGCTCAGTAGTAATAGACAAATGGAGCACAGGGCAGATGTGGCTAGTAAGACTTAGCGAGAGCGAGGTCAGGTCATTAGAGTAATAAGAGAGTAATGATTGACCGATCCAACGATCCTACGATCCAACGATCCATCAATCCAACAAAATATACGGACTGCATGTCGACCCCGAGCATTAATTACTACGAATTCAGGCTATTCCTTCAGCTGCTCAGCCATGTTCTAGACCTGATATCGCGTGAATAATGTTTGCTGAACCAATGAATGAACAAGGAGACGGATATTCACATGGCTATTTGTTGACCTAGCATCAAAAGGACGGCAAGCCACAAGACGACAAGACGACAAGACAAATAGTCGCCCTAGACGATCGTGTTTGCTAGCAAAGGGAAAAAGTGAAGCGAGCATGGGAATAAACAGTGAAGATGACTGCTGACAAGACATTGTCTACATCTAGCGCTGCAGCAGGACAGAAAGAGGGTAGACAACCGACGACAAGGTATAAAAAGATATCGCTAGACGGAACGGCATGTTCCGGCTCGATTAGAAAGTAGATACATGTTTCGATCTTGTTTGTCGATTGTACTCATTGTTGATTGATTGTATTGTTGATAGAATGTTGGCTTCAGAGACAATGATGTTTTGATGCATTATATTATTTTGAATTATTGCCAGTTTTGTTATTATTTTCTTGTTAATTATCTCCTGTTCTTTGCTTATTGTCCATTTCGCCCTCGCCGACTGTCTACCATCGCTATATTGATTGGTCATCGAGTGGCAAGATCATGCACCGAGGCTGAGCGAGTGAATATTGGAATACTACACGCCGAAGACAAGAAATCAAAGGTACAGATATATGGAAAAAGAAGCAACCGAACAAAAGAAGACTGGATGCGAATCGTGATCTAGATGTACAGAAAAGAGAAATAATCGACATTTACAAAAGCATGATCTCGTCTGCCGAACTGGACACTACGAGCAGAGAACAAAGAATTGGCACATGGAGAGAGCGAGAGGCAGCACGCGTCGGCCACTCCTACAGGGAGGCTCGCCGAAAAAAATACGGCCTGGCCCAGGCCCAGCCACTCGAGAGAACACTACTAAAGACCTCTGCGAGCACTACTGAGTAGAACTGTGGAGGTGTGGCACGTGGAATTTAGCACTGGCGCCGGGGTTCATTTTGGCGCCTACCCGACTGCTGGAATTCACTTGTCATATTGCCGCTAGTGTAGGCATAGACACAGGCAGAGAGAGCACAAAAGTTGAGACATGTATCTTAGATATGTATATTTTACACTGCCGGGTGATCTCCAGCTGGTAGGCACGCTCTTTGTGCTAGTCTTGGCATGCAGATGATGGGAATCTGGCAGTCGATGTATGTGTAGATAGAATAGGGGCAAATTGGGTAGGCTGCAGAGGCCGATTTGTTGAAACTAACGCTGTTTTGTCCGCCTCGCTCACATGGCAGCCGCGTCTACACTCCGTACGCGTATTTGGGTTTCTTAAGGTCTTTTTGATAAAGTATATTGTAAATATTTTAAATATTTTGACATTGTTGGAGATCCCAGCTGTTCGAGGCAGTTCTCAGAGCAGTCTGAAAATACAAAAGAACTGTGCAATGTCCAGCTGCATTATATCAACTCACCTGATGGTCATAGCTCCAGGCTTCCACGCGTGACCCTTCAACTCATCTCACGATATTATGCTATGCCTCGTATACTGGTGCATTTATGCTGCTTCAATTGTCATGGTCTTCCACTCGGCTTTCATTTGTTTTTCCATCTTGTGCTTTGCCTTTGGACCCCATTCTCCGTAACCACAGTCTGTTCTTCCCGTTAGTAACGGAGCTGGTGGATTCATTTTTGGCTTTTGCCTTTTTATCTTTACGAGTATATCTTATTCCTTTGCTTTTAGGAGATATTACCTGATCGGGACCGATTTATCTCGATTTGACAATGGCCTTGACAGTGACAGCTCGATCGAATTTGCCCTATTTATGCATAGTCCGTCGGGCAAGCTATACTAGCAGTTAACATCTTCTACATCTACATCTACACCCGTTCCGTGAGTGGCGATTGCAACGGCAAAGACAAAGGCTGGCCACGTTTTGCGCGTAAGTATTTGGTAGAGGCGAGGCAAGTCAGCAAGCCGGCTGTCCGGCGCTTGTCTGGTAGCAGTATTGCCCTCTGCCCTTTGCCCCTTTTGTACTTTCTCGTCTTGTCTATTCTCGTCTCAACAGCCAGGTCAGTGCTGCAGCTCAGGCACAAAACAAGCACAAGCACAAACACAAACACGAGCTGTCAATCTGTCAATCTGGAGTACTCTGAAATACTGAGAGGAATGAATGCTTGCAAGGAAAATAGGCAGAATAGACCCTGCCCAAATCAGGGGGTGCACATGATACTATGCTCAAAATGTTGGACGATGCGACCTTGCTTGGCCCTACTACTCAGTACTAACGTAGTAGCTTCAAGCCAAAATAAGAGTGACGAACGGCGGACAGCCGGCAAGGGCCCCTTGTTTGGGGAAGATCTTGCACGTCGTTCCCTTTGACCTATTACTCCGTACAGCGTCGCAGTGACCAGAAACCCCCTGTCGCCATCCAAACAGGGTCAGTTCTCTTCCGTCCAGAGAACTCCCCCTTGGCCAGGCCATGTCGTAGGCCATGTCGAAGGCCTCCCTCGCATGTCATGCTTTGTCTGTATCTTGTTGATTTGTCTATTATTTACTCTTGCATGTACGTATTCTATTTAATGCAAAGCAAACCCGTAGATTTTGTATCTGCTTTGCATAGATCTATCATATCTGTATTCATCCTATTTCTTACTGAGTAGTTATCTTACAATCACTATTCGCTATTTGAAATTACTTGAATAAAATCAAAATACATAAAGAGTGGACCGCGGCCCAGGATCTGTGGTAGGTAGGGGGGGGGCGATCATATGAGATTAACCTTTGGCATTCTAGAATGCCAGAGTGTGTGAGTGCGAGTGCCTGAATGCCTCGTCTGGGGCCTGCGACACACTGTAATACTGCGTAGTGGCAGTGGCAGTGACAGATGCCATAATGCTTATACGCCCAGCACGGAAAGTTCCACGCCGAAACGCTGCTTACCGCTTCTTTCTTTCTGTATCCTGTGTTTATTGATTATTCCCTTTCAACCCAAGACATGCATTGAAGACTATGTGTATTGATGCACGATTAGATTATGCATGCGCAAATCAATCAACCTAATCGATTCATCATCTCAAATAGTCAAATAGTCAAATAGTAAATAGTCAGACCAGATTGAGTTATTTGACGAATCAATTGATCCGTAGAGACCAGTGACGAATCCAAGATACGTCGTGAATCCTGCCTTCCTACCCCTCCTGCACAATCCTACGTACACTGACCACTCACATCACACAATACGACTGCCGAAAGACACGCACATACCATCTGTTATTGGGCATGTCAAAACCGATGTCGATACAGACATCCCAGCATTTGCAGACGTACTCGTATCGCTATCGATAGGGCTAGTCCTCGTGGTTTTGAAAGTATGCAGTATTGAGGTAAATTCGTGCTGTGCTAGCAATGCTGTAGTGAAGAATAGCATCTTAGCATCTTAGCATCTTGGCCAAGAAGGATAAATCTCGGTAGTGTTTCTACGGTTGCAAAAGACAAGAAACCAAGACAGCCAAGGCCGGATTGCACGGAGAATCATTGATGATTTGAGTTTATAAAGTTGCAGAGATTCACAGATTCCGGCCATCCTCGCGTCATTCGAGTCTTGTGTGCATCACCTTGTGTTTATGCCAAGTGCTTTGCGATTTAGGATTTTAGAATTATTTGATTTTATAGCTTATTAATTGATTTTCTTGATTTTCTGTCCCGAGTATGATTCTCGGATATTCAGATTCTCGGATACTCAGATTCGCGGATTCTCAGATTGCCAGATACTCGGAATGCCAGAGATGATGTGATACTCGCTAGAAAAAGTCTGAGATCGAAAGGTCAATGCAATGCTGAGTAGGGATGCGGAAGGACAAGGAGAATAATGACAAAAACACGGATAAAGGGAGTACGTCATAATCGGTAGATCAATCACCACCAGCATCAAGGTGAACCAGATATCCCTTGACAAAAAGGTTAAAAAGTCAAGCCACGAACACCGGAAGCGTAAGAGGTTCAATGATTTTCTGGTTGAGGCTCGGAATCGATTCGGAATATAAGATATCTACAGACAGGCAAGAAAAGCCGATCTGACGGCCAAGAGGATGACAATTACTGTTGCACTGTTTCTTGCTACGGCATAAGATCTTCTTTTATCCGTCTGTCACAGACCACCCGCAGATGCAAAAAGCAATGACACGCAGGTACAAACACAAACACAAAGCAGGCATCTGCTAACGATACACCATGTTCGAGCGCCGTCTCAAGTATGCACATCCGTTCTCCGTTCTCCGTCAAAATGTTTAGAATGTTTTAAAAAGTTGATAGATTAGACTTTGAATGCAACATGAGCAGTGCCCCTGGTCTGATTGTGCAACCGAGTCTGGAGAAGGCGACAAGTGTCCGGTAGTTGTTTTCTTTGTCAAAGGTGAAACGGAAAACTCCGTTTATTGAGATGGAGATGTGCATAGCTGGGTATCTGGGTAGCTGTACTGTGTATTAATAGAGTAAAATAGAGTAAAATAGAGCAATGCACGCAGAGACAAAGAAATGCCAAGAATCGCCACGAGCGTGCAGTGAATTAGTAGTAATAGCAAATAACAGGCTAGAAGGAAAGAAGAAGGCAAACTGGAATAGAAGTGTTCATAGTGCATAGTGAGTAGTTTATTCATCTGTAGAAAAGAAATGGAAATAAGAATAGAATTACGAGTAGAGAATTAGAGAATAAGAGAATAAGATACAAGACAAGGCGGAGAATTTCAAGGTAAGCAAGTGCCCCGAGATGAGCACTGTAGATTGGCTGACAGTCGTGCACAGGCGTAGAAGAGGAGAAAAGAAACAGAAAGGATAATAATAAATATTAAATAAAACGAGGAAAAGGAAAAATAAAAGGAAAAGGAAAAGGAAAAAGGAAGATCGTACTGGAATGGCAGTTGACGGCCGGGGCAGTGCTCTGATCGGGCTAGCGGGGGTAGGTGTTGGGAGAGGCGTTGCACGGAGGAGAGAATGAGGCATGTGCTTTGCCATTTCGTATTTTGTCGTGTCTTTGCTTTGTACGAGGTAAGTTTACTTTATTTTCTGTAATTTCTGTAGATTTGTCTGTCGAATCGAGCACTCCATCTTTATTCTCTACTCTACTGCAGCATGACTTCGTATTGATTATTCACCTGCACAATTGGATCGAGTCCGAATGCTCGACTTGCCGCGCCGTGCACTCAATGCAACACTGGCATTCTTGTATGCGACATCTGTATGGAATGGCTATTATTGAATACTCAAAAACCGCTTCAGTCAAACATCCCATCAAACATTACGCACAGCCGACCAAGCTGCCATCACGACATAAAACAGACGACACAAAACAGACGAAGTAAAACAGCAAAACAGACGACATGTCGCAAGGCTGTTCCGTGCTCCGGAGTATCTACTGAGTAGGTCTCATACTTTCATACTTTCATACTTTCATACTTTCATACTTTCATACTTTCATACTTTCATACTTTCATACTTTCATACTTTCATACTGTCATACTCTCATACTCTCATAGTCTGGTACTCGTACTCCGTACACTGGACACTGCAGAGCCGGATGTCTGCTTGATCTGATCAGCGCTGGGGAGGGGTGTTACAGGCCTTACTTTGTAGGCCCTCTACCTCTCTAGTGCACACCCTCCCTGGAGCCCGGGTCCGACCCACACATATTTTTAATAATATATTTATATATGTTTATACATTTTATTTTGTGACAGATGGGCTCCGCTGGCCGCATATCGTCTAGGTCTAGGGGATCTTCTTGCTTTACTCTCCTCTGAGAGCACTGCGACTTCTTCCACCAGGTGGATAGATCTGAATACCAGCAGCTGGATGGGCCAGCAGGTGTTCGACCAACTTGGCATCCTTACCACACACCCACTCTCCGTAAACGCAGCTAAAATACAAAGTAATATCTTACCAAAACACCCCCCCTCCTCCAAACGACACCCCTTCTCCATACTATGCTCGCTTGCGTTCTTCCCTACTGTATTTATCTGCAGCTTATTATTATAATATTTATACTTTAATATTCTAGTATTTTAGCATTCTGTATTCCAGCTAATATTTCCAAGCAATATCTCACCAACGTTGACGACAATATAAGATCCCAGTCTCCCCCTCTCCTACATTGTGCATCTTGATCTATCTCTCCATATCATCTTTATATCTTATTCTTATTATCCACAACTACAGTTTACATCATCTTGTATCTACTTCTACTTCTATATCTACTTCTACACCAACACAACAACATTCCCAGCTGGTTCTTGGTTTAGTATCAACACTAAAATTAATACTCGTCCTCACCTCGCACAACGCCGCCCTTGCAGCAGCAAAGCTTTCTCACTTGACTTTCGTCTCAAAACTACCTCACAACAACATTGCAATTTGACAACCCAAAACACCACATCTCTACACATATTCACACCTTCACATCTTTACAACCTCAACCACAACACCAACACCAACAACCACCAAAATGTCCATCCTCTCCAACCCATACGCCCAGCAGGTGCCAACCTCGCACTACGGCTACCTCCAACCACAAGGCCCGCCCTCGCCGCCTGGTGATGAGTCTTCAAAATGCTCGCTGCCCTCCATCTCCAACCTGCTTGACCTTGCCGACCAGGGCTCGCCCACATCCGAGACCTCGCCCCAGTCCGTCCTGCAGCAGTCTACCGAGTTCTCCTTCAACTGTAAGTATCCGTCTTTTAGATTTCACTTGGTGTTATTTGGGGCATCGTTCTAACTCGCTTGCAGCCCGTCCCAGCACACGCCCCAGCTCATCACACAACACAATGAGCCTCCGCAACAGCGTGCTCCCGCCAACACCGCCCATGACCTCGGAGGCTTCGTTTGGCGGCAGCACCAGCACCAGCACCAGCGGCAGCACCGGCTACAACTCGCCCTCTACAAAGTCTGTCAGCCAGCTGCCCAGCATGTCCACCACGCCCGCCGCCTCCAGTAGCATGTCCATGGCCGGCAACTACTACTTTGAGGCTACGCCGCCACCACAGCACAATGACGCCGCCTCGGTGTCGTCGTCGTCCGTGTCCACAGAGTCGCGTCACGGCTCGCAGCCGCCCAGCTCGCACCCCCAGCAGTACTACAACCACCGCCACTCGCACTCTGTTCACTCTGCTCACTCTTCGCACTCGTCGCACTCCCATTCCCACTCTCACAGCCACTCGCACTCGCAATCACAGTCGCACATCCACCGCGGTGCACCAACATCTTCCTACTCCTACCCTTCTTCGCAGACGTCGACGCCCGCTACTCAGTCCTATATGAGCCAGCCCGCGCCCATGTACTATCCCGCCATGCAGCCCACGCCGCCTCCCCAGCAAATGGGTCTCTACTACCAGCGGCCTCTTCCTGTAAGCAATAAGCACTCTTCTCGCTCTTGTACAGTTAATAACCTAAACTAACACTTCTAATAGTCCTTTATGCCTCCTGTTCAGCCCTCGCCGTGGCAGCACCACCACTACATCTCGCCCTCGGCCGCAGCTGCCTTTCCCCAGTCACAGGACCGCTACATCTGCCCGACCTGCAACAAGGCCTTTTCGCGGCCCAGCTCGCTGCGCATCCACAGCCACTCGCACACCGGCGAGAAGCCCTTCAAGTGCCCGCACCAGGGCTGTGGCAAGGCCTTTAGCGTGCGCAGCAACATGAAGCGTCATGAGCGCGGCTGCCACTCGTATGAGTAGAGGTCTCTCTCTCTCTATTTTCCTCTTTTTATTTATCTCTTTCCTATTCCCCCTTACTCTTTCTACCCTCATCTTCATTCCTGTTTTATTATGAGCCATGACTGCTTTTGGCGTTTAGCGGTTTCTTTTACTCTTTTATATTTTTTATTCTTTTTCTCATTTCTTTTGTCCTAGACTCAACCGCCAGGGTTTTTCTTATCTTTTTCTTTTTTTTTGTCTGGTCTGCTTTGCTGTTACTGCTACGGCCGGAAAGGTGTATCAGATATCTGGATTGGAGTTTTTGTTTTTATTTTGTCTTTATTTTTATTTTCCTTTTGTCATTCTCCTGTCTTTACATATATCTATTTCTTATGGTTGCTTTGGTATTGGCACTGGCACTGGCACTTGGTATCTTTCTTGGTCTTTGGACACGGTATTGGTGGTTGGGTACTTCTATCAAGGGATGGAACAAAAATGGAAAACATTACTCTTACTTTTGCTCAGTTTGCTTGAAACTCTTACATGTGAATTAAATGTGAATGTGATGTGCACTTGCGATCAGGGGACCATGGACTTCTGGCACAACGTTGATGTGTTGTACTTTTATGTACGGTATATTGCTTGTTGGAAAGAGCTTTTGTAGCTGCCAAGTCTTGAAGTACTGCATTAAACAAAAGTCACTGGATTATTGGTATCGATTATCTAAACAAATACGCACACACAACGCTCTTTGAAATACTCTTAAATACTCTCAATACTCTCAAAATACGCTTAAAATACTCTCAATAGACTCTCAAAAGACTCAATAGACACTTTGATTGGTACCTTCATCCTACAGACATACTTCTTTCGTCTCTTTGGAAATACACAAAATCATGCCTGATAAGGGCTTTATTCTGAATAATTCCTTTTCATTTCTACAGAAATACAGCGTATCTGACCCCTGCCGAGGCTCATCTCCAGGCTACAGAATACAGATACGATGCAATACAAGGAGGCGAGATACGTATATTATAAGCCGCGTAAACCGTTGGCTTTGTCCGCCTTGTGCCCTGTGCGTACTTTATTTTCTTATTCTTTCTATTCTTATTCCGTGGTGAGGGTGTAGTGATCTCCTGATCTCCTGATATATCCCGAAGCAGGCACATGGCCGAGCTAAGAGCTAAGAGTCATTGAGAGGAGCAGGGTCAATTTGATGCGCCACCAGAACGACACAAGACGGAACAAGGAAAATAAGATAAGATAATAAGGAAATAAGGAAATAAGAAAATAAGAGTATATTCTCCATTCGCTTAGAGCAGCCACCATGAGCGGAAATAAGAGCTGCAGATCACCCGGCATCGCTTACGAGTTCTTCTGGAGGAATATTGATTTAGTGAAGTACTATGGAGTACAAAGTACTGTGCGTGTAAGCACATGTATTGAGATGTGATGTGGCTCATCAAATTCAAAGTTCAAGCTATAAAATACTAAATACTAAATACTAAATACTAAATACTAAATACTAAATACCAAAAAGTGCAATATTAGAACGAAGAACAAGCTTACAACAAGCTAATACGCTCGCTAAAGAATAAAGAAAGAAGGATAGAAAACGAGACGTGGAACGTACTCTTTTCAGTTCATTTTATCTCACTATTGTTTTATTCGTATTTTCGTAATTTGGTTCCATTTATAAAGTCGTCCATCACCACTTTCATCACATCGCACTGCCAGTGAACTACTCCGCCATCGCTTCTCCGTGATGTGACTCTACTAATCATAAAAAAGTCAAAAAGTACAAAATAAGCCCTGTAGGGATCTCTTTATTTCCACATTTTCTATATTGAAGCTCGGCCATTCGGGATGATACTGATGAGGCCACGGGTCTTGTTCACTATTTCCTAAATCCTAGACCATGATCTCTACTCGTAAAGACTAGAGATTCATCCAAAGGAACCGGTGCCTGTTGTTCCCGCAACGTAAACGTACAATTGGGACCGTTCTATTTTCGGCGGAGAACCGTATTATGAGTACAAAGTACTTGTACATATAGTCTAGTTTACTCCGCAAAGGACTTTCCCTAAAAGAAGCAAATTTCCGATCCCAGCCAGCTGGGATGTGGCGAGGCTGGCCTTTGTCTACGGCTGTAATACTTTGTGCTTTGATGGAGGCGATGGCGTCTTGAAGGAGCGACGTCACAGCAATCACACGTATTCATATTTTACTATTTTAAAAGGATTGGTCATAATAGAATCCGACAAAAAGTAGAAACCATTGCGAGCCACCAGTTGCACATGCAAATCAAAGTCAATCTCGTTTTTAATTGTATGGTGATATTCACAAGAGCGACAAGTCTATTATAATATACAATGCGTACTTTTGCGGACAGCGCGGTTAATGTTGGTTTGGTCTCCTTTTCTTCTCCTCTTTATTCCTGTCTAGTCTGGTCAATGACTTCTTCACCGACAGTCGGAATGTAAATCGAATCAGACATGTCTCAGCTCTGTAGTTTGTATTTACAAAACTACGACTTACTGCCTTGCAGTTGTTAGACATGTGGCTGAACAGCGCCCTTTTAATGTGACCTTGACAATGCAAGGTATTGCGTTCTTGCGGCATTATATATTACGACGTTGGACATTACGATACCAGATTCCTTCCATGTCAGTCAAAGTACCATGCGTGCATCTAAAGCATCTAAACGGCGACAACGTCTTTCTGACAGAGTCGGCGATGTCTCATTATTAGAGATACTTTGCCTTTGTTTGCATGTAGAAGACGAATTAGGTGTTGGTCCAAGCTGTTGGTGTCGGTGTAAGAAAGACGAGAGAAAGACGAGAGAAAGACGAGAGAAAGACGCGAGAAAGACGAGAGAGAAAGACAAAGGGCGAGAGACGAGTTACGAAATGCTTCTGCTAAAAAGACCATTGTAGTCCGTACACACAGATCGACTCTAATCCAACGGCAGCCCCTATATACATCTCCCTGGCTTCGGCCTCATTTCTTCACTCTTCTTCTTGCTGACTCTCTAATTTCCACGAGGAAGTATCCCTGGGCCGCGGTAATACGTCGTACACAAGTAGCAACGTGCCGCAGTGGCACGGCATATTCCGTTCGCAACTTGTGTGTCGTTGTACCGCTTTATACCACATCCGGTGCATCGGGTCGCATCATGCAGCAACGGAGCATTGCTCTTTTGGGTAGGTGTATATTTTACTGGCAACCAACTACAAAGTAGAATGTCGTTAGCGTTTTGTTGCCGTCGACACATGTCCATGGGCAGTAAACTTGTTGATAGAATGTCTCAAAGTGAGACACGCAAGCAGAAGAACCGTTCTCCCCTCCATGTTGAACATGGACATGACAAACAGTCAGTGTCAGTGAACTCACTATTTCATCCTTGAGAACAAATAGCAGATGATTACGCGTCAATCCGTTGATGGTTTAAGATTGTTTCTACTCCGCCGATGAACATATGCCCGGAGATCATCCCGGAGTTGCTATCTCGTACGCTGTCATACTCCGTGGAGGCTAGAAATTAATCTGCCTGCCGCCGTGGTTGTTGTTGGCGCTATGAGCATAAAGAGCCTGTACCAACAACGTCTGCTCAGTAGAGTATTTCATCCTTCCGGGATAAAGTACCTGATGTGCAAAAAACAAGAAACAAGAATACGTCCCGAAACGCGACAATGTTCATTGGATGCCAGCCCAAAGAGGAAAGAAATCATCGGAAACATAGATCCTATGATGATGAGCGTTGGGATCATTTATTGAAGCGTTATTAGAGTGGGAGCATAAACGGAGCATGATGAAGATTACTCAAGCCGCAATGAATATTGTATGTTATTCTGTTGTTACTCTTGTGATCCTCAGACCCTCGTGATCTCCCAATTCTATGATGTTCATGAATATCATCAACAAATGTAAATCTGTAAAACAACACTCTAGTACTCGTGGATATAATCTACACTCTATTTCGGACAATATGCCGACTCGGTCGTGTTTTTCTATTCTCGGTGCTCAGCTTCATCTTTGCTCTACCTTATGGGCCTTTATCTGCCTCTGGCTTGCACTATTTCTACTTCATCGTAACTCATTTGCTTGTCTTACTCTTGACGATGTCGATTGATCATTCTACGGAGAGTACTGCCTTATTGAGATCTGATGTGTAGGTATTCCATCTGCAGATGTATATTTACGGAATAACGGCGGTGATGATAATAATAATAATGATAATAATATCTCACCAACAACTTTGGGAAATGAAAGCGAAAGCGACAAAAGGGAGGATGGAAACAAAAATAAATGATCGACATCAGCCGATGATGGCCCCTGCGCATCACTCAACTCTAAAGAGAGAGAAAAGGAAAAAGGAAAATCAGAGACGCCAGGTGACCTCGCTTACGGCTCGTGCAGTCGCCGTCCGGTCGCCGTTCAGTCCTTTGCGCTGCAGGTGCGTCTCACCCTGGCTCTGCCGCTTTCTTACTCGTCCCATCTTTTTTGTCTCTTCCATTCAACTCATTAGGATTCGCACATGAGATCGTACTATGCTCATGCAGGATCCTATTCGACTGTAACCGAGATGCATCTAATTAAGTAGAAGATATGATTAGCATTGATCATAGAATGATATGCCCCAGAAGAAAAATCTTCACCGACTGAGCGTTTATTTTCCGATGCACATCTCACACATCTCACACCCCCCTGACACACATGACCGCCACTATTATTCTCTTGATTGTTTTGCAGCTTGCTACCAAGAAAGAACCAATACTCAAAAGGACGTCAATGTTGTTCTGTACTCTTACTCTGCCGCCGGAGTTATTGAGAGGCTCTATCGAGCGTTTACATTGAGCCCTTGGACCGACCGTCGACGGTGATCACCCGTAGCCCAAGCTTGTTCTTAGCAGACGAAGAACTTGGCTGCACTTGACTACTTGACTTTTCACTATTCTATTTAGCCTCGATACGATGCTCGGAATTACAGACCATGCCCCGGCATGCTACAACCAACATCACAGAGGCGTAAAGAACCCCGTTATACGAGTAGTCAGTATATCCGTGCCAACATGTGTACCAGGCACTACTTCCGAGGCGTGTACCATGCTGGAGCCTGCAGCGCAATACGTTGTGCGGTCTGAATCCTTCTGGCTGTTGCCTCTGTGCAGATAACTCCGGCGATGAGGGCTGGGTCGCAAGTACTCCGGTCTCAGAATCGTCTCGACTACGCGAATGATGTTGGATGAGTAATTCATAATGGGGCTGTACTCTATGGATAGGGCTACGTTGAGAAGAGTGCATAAGTCCCTTCCCTTGTGTGTATATTTAGTCCCACACGCCCAGGCTACATACGTAATGATCCACCGGCGGTTGTCGATCATGTAAATGTAGTGGGGAGATGCAGTGGTATTGCTACTTGTAGAGGTGATGGAGGTGATAGAGGATAAAGTAGAGAGAGCGAATCGGAGAGAAAAGACTTACTCGCACGAGAGAAGACTAAAACATGGAATAAACTGTAAAAGTACTCATATGAGACACCTTTGGGGATATTCGATTGGCCGGTTTCCGTAGTAGATGCTGTTAATTGTTACTTTCTTCTTCCTTTTGTTCTTCTCATCACATACCTCTCCCTAAGCGACATCCGTGGCCGTTATTTCCCTTTTCCCTTACTCTACCGCATCAAACACCGCATAGCTGGGACTGAAACATGTAGCGGTGAGGCATCATTCTCTATTCTGCAAGGGTTCATTTATTTCTCTTTTCTTTTTGTACGATATACGGAATGTTTACGGAACCATTACGGAATATTCATACAATCTACACGGAAAGATTCCGACAACCAACAAATCGGCCAAGTCTATTAAATCTACATCAAAATACACAATATTCATATTCTTTGCTGGTGTGGCTGTCTGGTGGTGGCACACGTCCAACGTCAAGGCAAGGCAAAGTGTGAAAGGACAAAGTAGAAGGATAAAGAATGCCTGCTGAGCTGATGGTGATGGAGTGATGAAGATGGAGGTGAGATGTTGGATCACCCCCCTGCTACCCATATGCCAAGGGCGGAAGAGTCTTTGAGTCCACGGAGTAAGAGACTACCCGGAATTACGGTAGCTTCGATGTGAGTTGGTGTATTATGTGACGGGCTGCAATCGCTCAAAAGGGAAACCATGTCGTTGTACCGTGAGACCACGAGCCGACTGCGTTGTTGATTCACATTCAGACAATGATTCAAAAACTATGATTCAAACAAGTGTCAAATGTAAGCACAAAATAATGAAAGCAGTACCAGATGGAAAATGTCTCAAATTTCCCCGTCGGGCATTCGTCTGCCTGTGTCCATTCGGTTTTCAGAGTTGTCTCAAAGATGAATCGACTTGGATCGTGGAACTTGCTCATCAAGAGGTATATCTACTCGGCGTGTCTGTTAACCGCTCATCTCATTTGAGGGAACACGCGCCTTTTGTCTCTTGTTTGTCTCTGCTACTTGTATTATCAAGTGCTTGATAAGGGTCTACTTTGCGACTTTGCGACTTTGACTTTGTAAATTTGTACATTTAACATCACCAAGAAAAAAGCGACACAAAAAGGCAGAGACAAATGCTAGAGAATGAAAATGTCTGTCAGCTGAGGTGCATAATGACTTGGTTCTACAGTAGACTTTGCATGTACAATCTCTACTACAGCCATCAGCTTGCAGAATAGTAAATCTCTGAATCCTAAAGACAAACGGATGGCTTCCGCAGTGTGGGCTGGTAAATGGAGATACCCTCTGGCGGAGGTGATGAATTGTAGATGAATTACTTGCATGGTATGACGATAGCCCGACTGAATTCATGATCACGGCTGATAAAAGAGACCATGCGCAATCAATGTTGTCAATCTCGCCGGCGTCAGTGACGATTCATCTCTTCCATAATTTGCCTTATTATTCCGTGCCAAGAGTATTTTCCCAGACTATAAGCTCAAGTATTGGGCACACGCTCACGCTCTATTGCTCTATTGCTCTATTGCAACGACAGAGCAAAGATGTGATGAGCGACGACTACTGCACACACTGCCCATCAGACATTCTCAAACGCCTTAGACCCGGAGCGGAAAGTTCTCCGGGACATGTCTTGGGGTGGTCGTCAAGTTTGCTGATGTAAGGGAGACAACGAGGGCAAACAGAGAGAGAAGACAACAAGTAGACTAAATAGACCCCCAGCCTTGTCGGTCTGCCTTGTCGCCTGCGCCTTGCGAATATTACTAAACGTTTAATCTTCAATTACTGACCGTATCCCATATACTTAAGCTTGCAGCCTCAGTAGTGTAGAGTGTCAGAGTGTGTTGCTTGTTTCTGCGCTTAACAGAAATATTTGTTTTGCTTTTGCATCATACCATATGCTCGGTCTGACCGCCCGTTGCCGTTACTCAGAGCAGTAGATACCAAAAGGAATATTAAATATAAAATATAAAGATCCAGGCTGTCATTCCAGTTGACGGCGAGTAAGATTGACACGAGGAGATGGCTCGTTTCACGGTAAACTCCGGTAGAGCATTTGAGCATGTATATTCATCTACTACTTTCTTTTTCAAATTGCTTCTGTCTGGTTTTAACTCACAATTCTGGACATGCCGTGCCTTGTCGAGTAAAGATAATCGGGTGTGCCTCTATGATATTGCTTTTGGTGAGAGAGTGGACAAGTTTGGACAGAGTACGCATACCAGCAGAGATCATAATAAAGAACCCCCACACACGGCGACTCCCCCATTGACCACACTTGTAGTCATTTCTACGGTGTATGCCATGCGCAAAGTAGAAACCAAAATCATGGTAAATCATGATTGTCCTCGTCATACAGCGGTGACCCTTGCTGGCCGGCTACTTCGACTCTTAATACTGTGAGAACGCCGATCTGATATCAGGGCCATGAACTCGTAGATTTCCGTGGCTGCCAGTGACTTTAACAATACATCTATGATATCATTAGTTTCCAGTTCCATAATATGAGTAGTTGAAGGCTCGAAAGCCTACAAGTATATATAGGCAAAGGAGACGTATCAAGGCCCTCGAGAGGATCCCATCTGAAAATATCTAGAAGCCTTGAACCGTTAATGACCTGTCTTCAAAAACTTCCATTTTCGCGAGGCCGGGACGGTGCTTTTCTGGGTATCAGCTTCTCAATTACAGAAGTCGGCTTCCGGAAATAATGGGGCAGCGTGGCGACCCGGCCAATAGAGTGTCATACTTTTAGATGTACGCAGATGTATAGCAAAATGTCCTGATTGAAGAGCATACGCAACTCCTAGCTATGACAGGAAAGGAACGGTATTAGACGACAATAAAAAGTAGGACAGAAAAGAAGAAAACAAGTGGACGTCGAAAAGAAGGCACCCGTAGCAATATTCTCATCATTGGTGTCCAGTCGGTCAGACAGTGGCATTTCATCTGGGGAGTGGCCACATCCCAGTGGGCCATCTGTCTTCAGGCGGGCTGCCAGAGATCAGATGGTCCTCTTCTTGTCCTTGGTCCCCTTGAGCTTTGGTTTGCGGATTGTATTCATCGAGGCATATCAGGTTATCTGGCGTCTGATCTCGCTGGATCTGTCCAGAAGCTGTGCCAAGGTCATTGTCACCTCCACGCCGTGGAGGAATTTGCCCGCATCCCGGCGTTCCGCTCTCGGCATCAGCATGGCCTTGATCGGGGTGGGTTCAGATATCTCAAATTGAAAACCCGATTCATACTCATTTCGACATACTTCAGCACAGTGTATAACCCCTCTCGACTAGCTCGTCAGCACCAACAGCAAAGCACATGCTGTTGGTTGGTCCGCTTGTCGCAGCATAACAGAAGAATCCGACCACATTGCCTTTGCCGTCACAGATAGCACTTCCACCAATGCTATTTGGGAGTGGGCAGTTTTTGTTCTGCACAAAGTACATCCAGGAGCCCCTCAACCAGTGGTAAGAGCCGGCATTTAAGTCGTCTGCGGGGACGCGACGCCTGGTGGTGAAGAGATGACTACCAGCAATCGCGCCTGTCTCTGGCGAGTCCATGTAAAGGATCTCTTGTTGAGGCAGCTGCTGTGCCGGGAGGAGTTTTTGCAGGCGTTTCCCCTCTGGGAAATTCTCGGAAGCAAAGAGCTCATTCACAAAAGTCTCGTCAGCGTTCAACTCAATGAGTGCAATGCCTGTCGTATCGACACGCTCTGCCTTTATGCCAATGCAGCGCCCACCTACATCCCGTGGTGTCGGGTGTATGATCCGCCGGCCACACACCGGAGGAAAGCCGTGATCAGCAACCGTCACTAATTTGTTGCCGTTTCTGTCTTGAGCCATGACGCCAGCTGTAGTAGTCCAAACCTGAGAAGTCCCGGAAACATTCTCAGACGAGACCATCACACCTGGCCGCAGTGTACCGTACACGCAAGCATCCAGGGGCTCCGGTGTGGGTGGAATGCCCCGACTCGTGGCACTCTGAAACTCCCCGCGGCACATTTCAGACTCAAAGGCATATAAGCAGGCCAATTGGCAAATTGAAAAAGGAACCCGAGTCATGTCGGCGCTTTCGTCGCGGAGAATGATCGCAACGGCGTTTCTTCTATACATGACCTCAGTCATCTCGATCGCAAGACTGTTGAAATGGCCCAGGATAATGGTGAAGACTCCATCCCAGTTGTCGAGGTTTTTTCTGTTGTGATCCTCGTGAACTTTGGGATGGTTTCTGTTCCACACCAACTGACCGATGGCGCGAGGCGGAGGGAGATCATCAACGCACGAATAACCAGTCGAAACATATACTGGAACACCGGCCACTGTGAGTGGCCAAGGCTTTCGTGGCAGCACACTGACAACAAAGCTTAAAACGTTGCCTGTAAACCCAATCTCGGATGTGCTAGGGAACACGTCCCAGAGTTTCTTGCAGCGCTGCTCGTCGTCCCAGGCACCTGGATCTTGACGGAGGTCAAAAGACAGGCCTAGGTTCTTGGGATAACCACCAGGAGGAAACTGGAAGTCAGCATTGGCAGTGCTTTGCCATGAACTGTCTTCATGTCTGCGACGAAAAGCGCGGGGCTCCACGACGGTGGCCATCTTCTCTGTAGCCTTAAGACCGAGGGGTGCTAAAGAATAAGAAGACGGGGAGGGATCCGAATAGCTGGAAAAGAGAAGAAGCTGAAGCTGAAGAGAGAGAAGATGCCGAAGCTAGAGAGAGGACGAAGCAAAAGCTAAACATCTTCTCTCAAGCTTTAGCTTCTTCCTCTCTAAGTTTTGACATGACGAGAGAAGAAGGAGAGCAAAAACTGTTAGGGCTAGCAAAGGTCTACAACAATATCCTCTCGCATCTTCCGTGCATAGGTCGCGCCTTCCTCATAAAGTGGCGTGTAACATGGGACTTATTACCTGAAGCAGGTTGTTGTAGGTCGCGCCTTCCTCATCAAGTGGCATGAACCACGTACCAACAGTCGCCGGGAAGTGCTTTCCTCGTCACAAGACCAGCACAACACAAATATCAACAAAGGGTTCGCCATTAGTAATCTTTGATGAGTAAGTAATTAAGTAAATTCATATGTCCCATTACCCTGCCTTTGTACGCCATGACCATAGAATAAACAATATAGAACTGAGGAAGAAAGGATAGAGAACCAAAAAGACAAAAAAGGACAAAAAAGACAAAAAGACAAAAAGACAAAAAGACAAAAAGACAAAAAGACAAAAAAATATGTAAAGACGTGGGAAGAGTAAAAAATGACGGCGTGGCAACAAGATAAAAGAGAGGAGAAGGACAAAAAGCAAAACTCAAAAGACAACCAAAAAAGTGTAAATGACAAAATGAAGCAACAAAAAGACACCAATAGCTCCCCTAGATGCATTACCTCCCCGCTCGCTTCAGCTAATGGTTGTGCTGATTTTTATTTTTGGGAAATGTACAATGTATGAATGTTTGTTCTCGTGTACTGAAATAACCCGCCTTTGCTTTCGCCAGTGGCGTACATGTCAGGATATATGTTTCGTGAAAGAGAGTGGATGACATGCAGCGTGCCACTGAGAAAAGGCCGGCTTGGGTTGATGTGATGTGATGGATGTCGGTGCTTATTCAGTCTAGTTTCAACCGCATGCTGTCTACGATGCAAACAAAGGACGTAACAAGAAACACAGTAAAAAGAACAGACAGAAAGGAAATAAAGTCGTTAAAGATTATGTGCCATTGTCGATGTAGATCGGTGAGTCTACCTCAGGCTGGTTGAATTTGAGTCCGTTGGGGTTGCTGGTGGACACGTCTACTTAGCACCAATGGCACCGGACATCGAGATCACCTTGCGGCGGTTGAGGAACGGACTCGGCATGTCGTCGTGCTCGGGGTCCCATACCGCAGGAGAGTCATGGCTGCCACGGTTGCCTGCCATTGCGTGCTCACGGAACGGCCGCTTAGGGCTGACATTTCCGTTGCTCTCGGTAACGGCACTCAGAGGACGGCCACCAGCACGAGCTTGTTGCAGCTCAACAAGCGTGCGCCCGCGGATACCAGGCTTCTGTTTGCTAACAAGGCCTATCGGTGCTGCTTGCTGAGCCGGCTGAGACTGGGACTGGGGCTGCTCCGAGTCACTTGCCTCCTTCCAGTTGAATGAGCCCTTGCGGGAGAGGGCGCGTGCACTAGGCTCGGAAGAGTCGTTGCTGTTGCTGGAGATATTGGCACCCAGGTTGGCGGCCGATGGGATCTTGCTGAGACGACGGGAAGGCGACTGGGCATGATCTCTAAGCGCACCACCACTTGCTACTGCCCGTAGACTGTTCTCAGGTGCAGCTGTTGTAGTCTTTGAACCGGCAACCTCGAGACCCTTAGCACGAGGAGCACGGCTAAACACTGGCGCCGACTTTTGCGCAACCATGCCGGGGCGTTGCTGGCCAGACGGCTGTGTTGACTGCTGGGGCTGCTGAAGCTTCTGCTTGGATGCAAAGGGGTTCTTCCGGGACTTGATGAGCCGTGTCGGTGATGGAACGGGATCTTCCTCAGAGTCCCAGTCCGAGTTGACGCTCGACGAGTCGCGCGTGCTGTTCCATCTTGTGTCTTCGGAAGCTCCCGACGCGGCAGCCGTGAAAATGGTGCCATTGTTAGTGGTCGGCGCCTTGGTGGCAGCTGTCCGACGCGGCGACAGAGACAGCGACGCAATTGCCATGGGAGACGGCGATGCCATCTCGACGTCCATCGGTGTGCCGGGGCCAGCAAACATTGTCTGTGCACGACCAAACGGTGTGCGTGCCTGCGGTACCGGTGCACTCTGCTTCTTTATGAATGTAGCAGCACCGCTGTTGGTAGCAGGAGCTGTTGAGCTGGCGGCAGCAGCCGAGGCAGCCGATGTGGGCTGGATCAGTGACTCGTCAATGGACACCTCGGTGATGTCAGTTGTCGAGGGGAAGTCATCGTCGCCAAAGCATGACTGCATGTAGTCGGACTTGCAGATTGACGATGACATCTCCGATGGTGCTGCTTGTGATGTTGGTGGTGGCAGGTGTGGCGGTGGCATCTGCAGCACGGCCGCATCATCGAGGGCTGATGTTGGGCGCGACGAGGCTGCGATTTTCAGGGCCTCAGCGACTTCCTTCTCAACACGTGCACGCACCTCCTCCTCAAACTTCTTTTGCAGCTGGTCAAGCTCGGCATTGACGAGGCGGTCAATCTCGAGGCGAGCCTTGACCTCCCACTCGCGACGTAGGCTTGAGTCGATCTCGTGGCGAATGGCTGCCTTATCAGCCTCGTTCTTGCGGTCCAGATCACGCATGCGCTTGCTGATCTGCTCCTCCTTGACCTTGAGCATCTTGCTAAGCTCAACAACTTCCTTCTCCTTGCGCATAAGACGCACAACGGGCAGGTTCAGCAGCATCGCCGTATCCGGACGGCGGTCTGGGTTGACCTTGAGACAATCGCGCACAACAGCGCACAGCTCGGGCGAGTACACAACGGGCAAAGGAGCCAGCTTGCCCTCCTTGATCTTCTGCACGAGCTGGTAGTGTGACTTGGCGTTGAATGGTGGCTCTCGTGAGCAGAGCTCATAGATGATGCATCCCAGCGACCAAATGTCGGACTTGAGGGTGTACTTTTCGGCGGCGCAGATCTCTGGTGACATGTAGAAGGGGGTGCCGACATAGGTCGACGCAAAGTCGTGTGACTGAATCATCTTGGCCAGGCCAAAGTCACCCAGCTTGACCGAGTTGTCCTCGCCCAGGAAGACTATACTGTTAGTTCACATTGCTCACACTTTGTTTACTTGAAGTCCCCACATAAGCCATCTGGTGACCCTGGTGTATTCAGTGACAAAAACATACCATTCTCGGGCTTGAGATCGCGATGCAGGATGGTGACACCGCCTGTCGGCACCTTGGGCTTGGCTGCGACGCCAAGGCCGAGCACGTTCTTGCCGACTTCTGGGGGGTCGACGCCGTAGTGGCAGCGGTAAAGGGCCGTGACGAGCTGTGCAAAGATACTCCACACAAACGACTCCTCGGCGTACTGGTTTCGTTGGCTGAGATCACGGATCACACGGCCAAGGTCGCCGTTGCCGCAGTATTCCATGTAGAGGTGAAGGTCTTGGGTGGCCTTGAGATGTTCGCGGTGGTAGTAGCCGACAATGTTGACATGGCGCAGGGTCGAGAGAATCTGAAATTCAGCGTGCAGCTGCTCGCGTTCTTTCTGAGACATCTTGAGGTAGCTGATCTCTTTCCGGCAGAGAACCATGCCATCGACCTTGCGCTTCACCTTGCGGATGATACCGAACGAGCCATGGCCTGGAAGATGTTAGAGGTGGCTATGTAGGAAACAGGAATCCCGACAGTCGTAAACAGAAACATACCGATCTTCTCGAGCACTTCGTATTTTGAATCGGCCTCCGACATGTTGGCATGAGGTTATTCACGGGGTCCTAGAGAGGACTGTGAAAAGAGGCGGTGAATGAGGGTCGTGAATGAGAGTTGGTGAATAGTGAGCGTGTGTGTATGTATATGCAGTACTGAGTGGTCGTATGCAAGTATAGATTGGCGGTTGTGTGTCGTCGATGGCGTACTGTCGGTCGGTGTCGGTGTAGTTGTCGGTGTAGTTGTCGTGATGTTGTTGTCGCTGTCGTCGATGTGATGCTGTCGTGAAGGTTAGTAAAAAGACGGACGCCCAGCCGGGTTTGCTGTTGTTGCTAGAGTTTGCAATTAGGTTTGTGAATGCAAAATAACAATAAAAGGAGACGAATCGGCTCAAGGCTCTATCAAAGGGGAAAATAGTAAAGATTGGCACCGGCATGGAATCCTTCTTTGGTTGCCGAGTTTCGAAATGATCCCCGGTCGACCTGGCGTGAGTGACATGTTTACATAGTGGAACTGTTACCACAGCAACTGTCACATGAAGTATCCTTGTAGCATTGGAGCCATGTGTGATCAGTCACGTGGTAATTACTAGGCCTGAAATCTTCCGATAAGCCTTATCGATAGTATGGGGTGGGTCTGCCTTACAGGTACTACAGTGGTTTAGTGGATAGTGGGGGCTGGTGGGGTGCTACAGGCGGTGATGGGCAGTCGGTATTGCGGTTGACACTCGGTGGATGACGGCACAAGTTGCCGTATTAGTAATTTTGCACAAGTGCTCAGTAGAGCTCATCTGCGATTGAGTTTTGATATATGCGACTTGAGACTGATATTGCTATATTTTACTTTTGGAAATTTATTTTCTATATTTCTTTTTCTGGGATTTTTCTGTTGCATCGCGGTCTTCATCCTGGCGTATCGCGGGCATTTTGAGAGCGTCTCTTTGGCATAGTTGACCAGATATTCCCATTTAGATTTGTCATCCTGATATACCGGTCGTTTTTATCTTCATGATCATCTTCGGGTCTCATGTACACCATCGTTTAGAAGTTCGGTCATTTCTTTACAATCTAAAGGCTTCTGCACTCGCAAAGCCCATACGTTTACCAGACACCAAGGCCATTACGACCAGCAACGACCGTCAAAATGGCGATGCCAAAGGGAACGTTGGAGGAGTACCTCAAGGAGGAGCACGAGCTGATCGGCAAGGGCGTTCTGCGAGAAGAGAATCCGCTGGATCTGTCTGAGGACTTTGCCAAGTTTCTCGAGGCATGCCGGCGAGGCGACCTGATGCAGTGCCAGACACACATTACGGCCGGTGTTAACATCAACGGCAAGGATGAGTTTGACTACACTCCCTTGATTATCGTAAGTAAAATATCAAAAAGTAGCTTGCATAAGAAGACAGAATTAACAAAACAGGCCAGTTTGTGTGGCCATTATGAAGTGGCAGAGCTGCTATTAGAGTCGGGAGCACTGGCAGAGAGAAACACGTTCCAGGGCGAGCGCTGCCTATACAATGCCCTCAACGACCGGATCCGCAACCTGCTGCTGCGGTACGACTACTCCAAGTCGTCGGATCCCTTGCAGCCGTGGTCATCACATATCACATCGTTGCTCTCTACCCACAAGGCCACGTCGGACATCACCCTCAAGGCCAGCGCAGGCCCAGGGCTGGCCGACGAAGAGTTCCAGCTGCACAAGTTCTTGCTGGCAGCGCGCACGCCATACTTTGAGCGCAAGCTGGCTCTGGCGCCGGAGCTGCCCTCGGACAAGCTATCGAGTCAAGTGCCTGCGCAGGCTTTCCGGATTGTGGTTCACTATCTGTATCTGGACGATATTGCCGCGAATGCATCGGCACTCGAAGATGTAGAGGAGGTGCTGCTTAGCATTGCCAAGATCACTAAGCAGCTGGGTGTCGAGCAGCTGTGGGATACGATGCTGGAGGGTGCCGATGATCGCCGGATAGCGCGGCAGAGGTACGAGGACGAAGTGAAGCGGGCCCAGCAGCAAGTCACACGATTCTTCCAGGAGCGCATCGTCGGCAACAAGATCGAGGTGGACACGAGCAAGGTCGGCAATGTCAAGTGGACATATGACAACTCCATCTTTGCCGACTGTCTATTGTGTGCAGAAGGCGATCCGGAAGACGCCAATGGCGTTCATGGCGACCAGAAAATGGAGGTCGCTTCAGAAGAGGCGAATGGCATACCGATCGGCCCAGCAAGCATAACGGCAAGCCTGGGACCATTCCGACTCGACAATGGATCCTTGGAAACAACAGCACCTTCAAAACTGCGGACGAAATCGGTACTCTATCCAGCACACAAAGCCATGCTGGTGCGCGCAGAGTACTTTGACGTCATGTTTGCCAGCGGCTTTATCGAGTCGACAAAGGGCGACAACCTGCGCATCATCAAGGTCAGCTGCCGGCCCGAAGTCTTGGAGATTGTCATGTCGTTTCTGTACACGGAAGAGGCCGAGATCCCGCTAGAGCTGGCTCTGGATGTGGTCTACATGGCGGACATGATGTTTATGACCAAGTTAAAGAACAAGGCGGCCGTGATCATCAGCACGCTTGGCAGCGGCACACGCAATGCCATGAACGACCCGACGCGGACAGATGAGCTGGGGCGCGACCCCGTCAAGAGCAATGTGCAGACGCCCGAGATTGACATTTACGAAGTGCTGCGGGCGGCCTGGGACCTCAAGATTCAGAGGCTGGAGGACTTTGCGGCGCGCTACCTCGCCTACCGGCTGGAAGACTACATTGATGAGGATGTGTTTGCGGATCTAGTCAAAGAGAGTGCGGGCCGGCTCAAGACCCGGCAGGAAACAGACTCGATTGAACTGTTGGACGATATCCGGCATTTCTTGTCGGAGCGGTTCCGCATGCGGTTCGAAGAGATTGCGCTGTCTGATATTGAGGATGAGGACGAGGCAGAGGCAGAGGCTTCTGCTGCGGTTACAGTTCCGGCTGCGTCTCCGGTCCCAGCCGCAGCTGCCACAAAAGAGAATGGTGCTGTTAAAGACACATCTACCAAGCCGAGCGAGCCAGCCGCGACCGACGGTGTGATGCGGACGCTTGATGGCGAGCTGGTCGAGGACGAGTTCGACTCGGACTCGCTCAACTACAAGATCCTGCTGTCCAAGATTGACAACCTATTGGATCGTCTAGGATTGTCTGGATGAGGTATTCCACTCGCTGTCCTCTCTTTTCCTCTTTTCTATGGAATAGATGTATCATTCAGACCTGTCTAAATGTAAATGCAAAACTAATAAAGCGAAAATACAAAAGAAGCGCTAAAATATAACTAATGCGAATGCGTGAACAGAGTGATGCTGAAGAAAGATAAATAAATGCAAATAGCCCAGAGATGTAAAAATGACAACAATCAAGTCAAATCAAAATATGTACTCGCGGGGCCCCTGGTCATCCCTTGTGTTTGCGCTACCACCAAAGGTCACGCCAACGGGCCATCTTGCGCCGGATGCCAAGCGTGCCAGGAGCGCTGACCTTTTCTTGAGCATTATTGTCGATATTACCGCCGGCCACTCTATGCCGCAAGTCGTCCTCGTCAATCAGCTCTCGTGCTGCCGTTGGACGTGCTGAGCCGTTGGGGTCTTTGACGAGCTTGCGCGGTGGTGGTCGCTCGCCCGACCACGACGGCTGGCGCGCATCGGCCGCAGAGAGCCATGTACGATGTGCGTTTCGTGCATTTCGTGCATTTCGTGCGTTTCTCTGCGACCGAATAGTGTAGTGCGAGTGGCGTGCAGCATTCTGTACACGCAGGTGCTGGCCACTGCCGATGCTGTAGAGACTGCTGCGGTCCTGCTCATTGAGGAGGCCCTCATATGCCGACGCCGAGGCAGACGTGGACACAAAACTGCCCTCACGGTGCGTCTCGAGTAGCGGCAGTCCCTGGCCTGGACTTGGTCCTGTTGTGAGTCCAAAAGAGAGGGAGCTGGTGGGAGACAGCGGCGGCATGGCCGGGATAGAGCCCATGGAGCCTAGAGAGACTCTCGAGGTCAAGGACGGCCGTGAAGCCAAGGGCACGGGAGACGACGCCAGGTGCATGTGTGATTTTCTGACGAGCTTTGCCCGCGGAGTAGCGACATGTGTTGTAGCAGTTGCTGGGGTAGAAGCAGGCGCCGGTGCAGGCGCAGAGGCAGACGCTGCGGTGGGTGTTGGTGTAGGTGCGCGGCCAAAGAGGCGCGGCATGGTGCTCGAGAAAGTGTGCATCATGGTAAAAGAGAAAGTGACAGACTGAGCGTATGCTTAGATTGTGTCTTATATCAAGGGCAACCAGTTGCAAGCTTGAGGAAAGCTCTGACAGAAGCAGCAGCACAAGCAGGTCGGCAGACACCAGGCAAAGGCGGCAGTCACACAGCCAGCTTCACTCTTGATTCTCACTAATCGCCTCTGGTCACCTAGTTCACGTGTGTGGTATTCACGGGGCCATGGATATCGGCAGCGATCGATCGTGTATCGTGTAGTGTACTCGCTGTGTAATTGTGTGACCGGGCCAGATGCAGTCTTGGAGTCTCAAAGGCTGTTGATGCACCGATAGCCTAGATCGCACAGAGTGGTTGTTCAGAGTAAAGACCTCAGATAAGTGAGACACGATCGGATCTTGTCTTCTTTTATCCTTTGTCTTAACTTGTGAGAGTCTTGTGTATCTTGTGTATCTTATGGATCTCGAGGACTTGCTCACTCTCACCGACTTTGATACTTGTTCGTGGCTCACCGTTGTGGTGATTTGTAAACCAATAAAACTAAAGAAACAGATTACAATGACAGATGAGAGCTGACAGCTTCAATGACACGTACAATAATGATGCAGAGCAATGTCAACCTTTTCGTTGATACGCAGATATTGGCCACTCAGCACAGCTTATTCACTGACTCGCCTTGCTGTCGGGTGTCTTGGAGGTCTCAGCTTCCCCGCTCAAACAGGCAGTGACATGTAGTGGCAGGAGGCTGGCAGACGAATGAGGGGCCAAAGACGCCGTATTCGTGTGGGAGACTAGATACAGCCGCGCCGCTTATATCTCCTCTGGCTCCCCTCATTCGATCAATTCGCATGCTGTCTACTTTGGTATGGGCCGTGCTGGCGGCGGAGATACATTCCTTACTCCTAATTAGTCGACTACACACGAGGTCATATTCGCATCTTCACATCACGACCTATTGGCAATGCTTTTTACTCGACGACAACATAGAAATATCAAAATAAACAATTTTAGGGAATACTGCTGATAATTATACCATTTGCCGTATTTGTTACAATTTAGTAATATTTAAGCGTGCGATAAATAGCAAATAAAATATCAATAGAAAAAATAAAATAAAAACCATAAACATATCACGGATAACACGAATAAATAAACGAGCCAAAATGATTCTCGCATCAAGCGAACACAGAAATGATCACGATAGATGACTATATTATATACGCGTGGACTTAATACATCATCGTTACGTTGGAAACTGCAAATGTTTTTCTCAAGTTGATGATTGCAGCATCTTTTGCAACATGGGTTTCGATGTCATCTATACACAATGTGTCGCCTTCGAGGTACACTCGCCATTATTATAACAAAAAAAGATCGAACACATCCGATACTCTTTCCTAGAACACATTACTTTACTTTTAAGAGAGACGTTCTCGGGTCAGAATAGGGCTCATGTCAAAGTTGGGCTATTCTGTAGGTCGTAGTCGGTTTGTCAAGGAGCAGGTGCGCATCGCCTGCCCACTCCACGTTGATAGCATACCGAATGTGCCGGCCGTCAGCTTATCTCGCCGAGCTCACTTCCAGACGTTCCGGCTGTCCGCATCCGCAAGATGCCGTCCGTCACACGCCTTGCAGATTGCAGATTACATATTGCAGCTTCTACTTTGAGCAGTAGCTGTTGCTAGACCATGTTGTCAGACGAAACACCATCGATAACGTCCTCCACTCTTCTTGATCAAAGGGCGCAGCCTTGACAAGTCTTGTATACGGAGAATTGAGCCGTTCTTACTCTTGGCTACTATTGACGATTGCTTTGCTGAGGCATCATCTACTGGCCGCTGTGAGTACCTGCCTAATGCGTCTTGCTTCCTGCTCTGTGAGAAGCCCGCAATGACTTTGCCGTCAAGAGTGGCCCGCCGTGGACTTTGCGGGGAAGGCGTGACTGAGTGGTCATGGACACGGGCATTACCACGAACCCTAACCTAATGAACAAGGGACTGGCCGCTGCGATCTCATCTCTTACATAACACAAACTCGTCGCAAAGTCTATCCATTACGTTGTCGAAACATCTTCACGTGGACAGTGGGACAAGCAATTGACAAGTAGAGAATGTCTCTCTCCAATACTCCGTAAAACTGAAAGTGAAATGAGTGGCGCTTACCAGAAAGGAAGCTGGCGAAGTCGTCAGTCTGCGAGTAAGACACGCCGTCTCGTGACCAATGCTCTTTCTCTCCTCTCTTGCCTTTGGTTGTGCGCACCTTCCTTGTTGGCCTTTGCCCGCCTGGTCTACCAATAGCCAGAAATGCCCTACCACCGAGCAGCCGAGTCCCAAATCCTGAAATTGTAAGGGGCGCTCTCACTCACGGGATATGTATCTTACCTTCCTTGCTGGGTTGCTAGCCCTTGTGCACCATCGCGCCCATATCGCGTACTTTAACAAGTTCTCCCGTAAAGCGTATGGTGGCCCTTTTTCGATTTACTGATTTTACGTTTATTTCGTATCTAATTCGTACAGAGCGCCTTCCTGAAATAGTAAGGCGCGTCTCGGACCGACCACGCTAGATGGCTCCAAAATACACATGAGGGTCTGGCGGCGCTGTCTGCAAGAGTATTGACACTGTGCCACTATGGCGTTTCTAGAAGGTCGTCGCCTTAGCGTTGAAGGGGGAGCCAGCCCTCTGTCTCGACTCCATAGTTCTCCATATTACGATTGAGACATTCTGACTCTGACTCTTGAAGCAGCACGCGACAGTATTACAGAGCACATGCTTTGCTGCTATTCTTTGTCGTTGCTCACTCGCATCTGTTGGCAGTTAGTTGTCGGACTTCACAGGCGATCTCCTCCGTATATCGTCGATTTCCACAACGCACGGCCATACACCATACAAAGAGAAAGCCTTCTGCCGTTGGGCGGCCGCTTCTTATTTGTATTTGATTTGTGAATACGCAATATAATTCGTAAGGTACAGTGCGAAGAGTCAACTTGCCTTCTGTCTTCAATCCTGAGAGGGCAAGGGCTGGGATGCTCTTTCCGTTGTTGTGCAATGCCAATCCGTTGTTGTGCAATGCCAATCGCAGCTTCCTTTACACTGCAGCAATGCCAGCGGGTTGCACGCCCGTATTTACGTTGCATAGGATGGTGGTAAGGCAGGAACGAAAGAGGGAAATGGGATGATAAATATGTATTAAATCAGAGTGTCAAAAATAATATCTAATCTATGTAGGCTAAACACTCGATCCAACCCCGAACCAAAAGAAAGTGGTGTTACTATCACTCGACATCTCATTCGCCATTTTTCCCTACATCCCTGGATTTCCGTTAAACGAGCCCCCTCTCTTCCAAAAGCCAACCCGTTGGGCTACTACCAATGCGACCCTAGAATCTCTGCCAAGAGGTCTTGATTGCTTGTATTCCGTGCCGGCCAGTCTTCTCACCACCTACCAAAACGGTACAGCTCTGCGCTTCATTGCAATGTCCGTCTAGTAGTGCGTCTTCCATTACTTCAGCCACCTTTATGCAATGCCCGACAATGCATACCGACAGTAAATACACGGTGCTCTACAGCCCCTTTACAGGAATCATGGCCTGTCGACAATCTCATAACACAATCCTCGACCTATAAGTACAACCGTACATCCGTACAACCGTGCAACCCTGGATTTGAAAGATAGCTAACAATTCTAGGATTGGAAAGGCATACCCCAGCTGATGTCAGCTTGTAGGCATAGTGCAACGTCGGCCATTCGAAGTACCAAGTCTATTCGTCGCTATATTCGTTATATACAACGCTGCTGTCGTGCTCGTATCTGGAGTGGTTGTAAGCTTCCTTCTCCGTTTACCCGTACTGTGTATCTAACAGGACAACACAGCATCCAGATCCGACGGTGTAGAGCCAGCGGTGTCCAGACCTGATGGTTGCATCTTTACGATATGTTTTGGGCCTGATAATGTCTGGCCTCTGCTTCAATACGGGTAGAGAACAACATGATGATGTTGACTCTCGAGCCATTTTTATCTTTCTTACGAAGAGATCAAGAGTTAATGGTTGAATATGAAGACTCTCGCGAGCACTGCAGGGACAACACCAAAACAAAGGAGCACATTTATTGCTTCATTTGCTCGTCGATAGGCCCCACCCACATTGCGTACTAGCGGCCGATCTCAGTTATTTGGGCAGACTGCCACCGTGCTCTCGGCACTGTTCTGGTTTACTCTGTACAGATTTACAGAGCATACCGTACGAGCTGGCTGAAGTCGAGTGGCCCCAGCAGTCTTGAACAATGGCAAAAAAGCCCTGTAAGATGTTGTATACTTGGAGATTGAACCCGCTTCCTTCACTGGCGCTCTATTGCTGCGGGCCAAGTAGAAGAATAGCAAGACAATGCCAGTGTCATTCGATGGGAAAGTTGAAAATGTCGTGGACAGAATCAGAGATTCGAGTTAGTCGACTTTTGACAGTTGATATTTGTGATCGAGTCAGTCTAGTCAGTGGGTTGGGTGACTGCTGTTATTCTGCTGCCAGCAGAGCCAAGAACACCAAGAACACCATGCACAAAGACAAGCAAAGACAAGCATCCCAAGCGTCCCAAGCTTTTTAGCAGGACAGGCATATTGTCAAACTTCCGAGGTGGTAGCCGGACAGCAGTCTGTCGATATCGCATAAAAGCGCTTTGCAACGTGCATATTGTCTTTGGTTGTATCTTTCTTGTTATTTAGCAAAGTCAGCCTCCTGGCATGCTTCTATTTGCGTCTCACTTGCTGATAGCGGAATATGGAGCAGCGTTCCGAGGTGTACTTCGTACAGTCTATTGTTCTTTATCAGCGGATCAGGGTCATAGTCTTTGAGGTTGTGAGATGATTGTCCGAGTGGCCCTTCCCAGCCTGCGAATCACGAGAGCAGCAGCCAGTGAGATGACCATGGAGTGAAGATCTTTGGTCCTTTTGTCGTGCGATCTCTTTTGCCTGCTTGCATATTGCATTTTGTGCCTTGTTTATTGTATTTTACCATCTCACTCCGCTTGAGTACCGCCCCCAGCTGCTGTTTTGAGCTGGCTATTCCCACACTTCGGGCGCTACTACGGCTATAGTTATTCTTATCAACCAGCCTTGGACTTGAGCAGAAGGTGGCCAGTGGCAATTTGATTGACGAGGCTAGAGTCTTCTGTTACTGTTCTTTTGCTTTTCCTTCCTTCTTTTGGGGGCTTTCTGCCTTACGGATCTTGCGTTTTCCGACCGCTAGGCTGCCTGTCGACTTGATTGTGCTGTTTGCTTGCCTTTTGATTTCTAAACATCTATGCCAATACACCTTCGCAGTAGTCAGAACGGATTGCTCCGCTGATAGCAGGCTACTTTGCCTGTCAAACAAGATATTCCCCGAGTGTTCGCTCGCACTGTCTGAAGTGTATATGTATTGCCAATGGCGGCACTATATTTCGTTACTTTTCATCGGTGTTTCTCATTCCCCTTGGTGGCGGTATTGACCTTCGGGATTTGTTCTAGTGGACGATGCGGCTTATGGAGGAGCTCCCCGAGTAGTAGGTTAACCCTGCAATGGCTAGCATCTTCTGCCACCCTGAACTCAAATTACAGCCTAGTACACGGACGGTCTGTCGACTTTTTAGGGACTCACAAGAACCCACCTCCTTCTTGACTGGGATCTAGTGTATGCACCAAGCACTACTCCATATGCGACCCGTGCACCAAAGCTTGAGTTTTGGTGCTGGTTCAGTGACAACTCCGCAGTGGCCCGCTAGAGCAGATTTATTAGTCCAACCTCCCGTTTAGGAAGGTGAACGACGTGTATCTGCCGACTGAGGAGCAAGGCTTTTTGGCTTTCTCCTGTGACTCTAAAAACAGGTGCTTTGTCTTGTACAAAGGTAGCAAGGGCGTGAGGAGGCTAGAATGAGGAGGCTATATCAGCTATGATAGCTTGAAAGAGCCTCGAGTCTCCTCAGTTTCAGACAACCTTCCTTTCTGGAATTTGGCGTCTATTGGTGTCATTGACGCCTTCTCCACCCGATTTGCCTCTGCAATATCTCTTTCGTTTCGATATTAGCAATGCGTTCTTTACTTCGTCTGCTGCATCTGTTGTCAGGGAGTGAGCACCTGTCTCTCTGACTCTCTTGTCTGCCCATTTGTTTCTGGGGTCTCTGGGGAGCTAGATTTACTGGCCTGGCCTTCAAACCCCGGCAAGGTTCTGGCTCGATATGGGCTACATCAGCCCAGGCCTAAGGCATAAATAAGGGATTCAAGATGGGGTGGCAGCTGCGACGGTCACACGCCGCACGCATATGGCTAAGACTGCATGTACGATGTACCACTGTATCTGTCTGCAATTCCTTCGATACCTTTTTTTATATAAAATTCTCAAAATTACCGAGTTTATCAACTACAACGTGTTGCTCCCGGGACGTTGGTTGCGGTGATCAACAGTGACCCGGCGGGAGCAACATGGCCGATTACCCCAGAAGCGCGAGCTGCATCTCTAGCTGGCTTCGAGAAGAAAGAGCGTTTCCATTGCCCTGTGATCGGCCGAACGTTGATGGTAGATGTCTGGTCTCACCGCCCGACTGTCGACTTTATTCGCGACTCTCACTTCTGACGCTCAAAATACGAAATAAAATAGACCCTCACGCGATAGCTTTGCCAAGACTTTGCATACGGACTGCACCAAACGAATCTCACTATAATCTTATACCTTCTCACCAGCGGGGATCACTTACAGAGTAAGCTGTCCCGAAGAGGCAGTTCTTCTGTCTGAGAGAGTAAACGCCGAGATAGAGGCGACTCATTTGCTTTCTTTTTCTTACGAGTATTGTCGTATGATCCTATTGCCACAAGATAAAAGGTCAGCGCGTCATGATACTTCACGAGTCAATAGTTCAGGCCTCCACCCACTCTCACCTTCCCCAAAGATGATCACAGACAAAGCAAAGAGTATGCAAGTGAAAGAACGAGTCGAAAAATAGTTCAAATGAGATTAGGCGAGGCGGCACATGTGACGACGGGAGAAATGTCCGTTGATTTATGCATCTACATTTTATATTCATCTGTGCGCGGATATTACAGTGTCGCACGGGGCATGAGCATATGTTGACAGACATCTTCTGAGAGACACTGAAAGACACCAGTAAAAGGAGAGGAGCAAGAGAAGCGCACAGCTAGCAGCAGCCAGAAACCGAGCTCCGGCCCACATTCTCAAGGTAGACAAGATCGGCACTGAAAGGACGGAACGATGGATGATAGGACGATATCATCTCCCTGTATTTGTCGTGTCTCGTCTGTCCTTTTTCTTTTGTTGTCTCTCCCTGTGACCTGAAGCTGAATAAAGTGTCGCATGCTCTGTTGGCACGGTAAAATGACAGTTGGGTGATGAATCGTCGATGGATGAGGAGGAAGAAAGAAGGAGCAAGCTATTCCAACATGAACCAACATCAACCGAAATCAAAAGATAGCCAGAAAGAAAAAAGAAAAAAGAAATGCAACCAAGAACGACGCTATGGGCAGCCAAAAGCTTAAAATGGAATGCCAATGCCAACTGTATGGACACTGTGCCATTGGCGCCACAAAACAAGAACCAGCCAAGCCAACCGTTGTCGAGGGGGACTGGGCGCCGAGATGAGTCGGCATTTATACAACAGTACAACTTGGCTGCGAGTCATCGCATTCACTTGCAAGAGGCATGTTTTGATTAAACAGGCGGCTCTGATTGGACTTTCTTTTGCACATCGTAAAGAGTACTTTTAATGTCGAATAGTTTATCTTTTCCGCCCTTTGTTGCGACCTCGATCTTGCCCTAGTCTATTAGCACAGACCTCCAGAATAAAGGATAAAAGAGATAAATAAATAAAAATAAACGGGATGACAACGTGTCTTGCAATGCAAATATACGCGGGTATTATCAGTGGGTTCCAGGAGGAGAGGCAAAGGGAAAAAGGAAGAGGATGAGGAAGAAGGAAGAAGGAAGAAGGAAGCGAGCTAGGAAATAGAGTGTAGGAATAAATAGATAAAAGAAGAATAAATGGTAAAGGATAAAGAACAAAGTACACAACCAAAGATAAACGAAAGAGGGTGTGCGACAGTATAAACTCCTTCCTCTTTCACGACTGAGCTACCGCCTACTATCGACCATGGAAACGAATATACTCTGTAGATAAACCAATGTAATTGTCATTATCTTTTATCTGCTTTTATTATTGGTTAATGATCTGCTATTCTCATGCCGCTTTTTAGCTACAGAGTACAGAGTGACTGATTGACATCCCCCCCCCATGCTCTCAGTTGACTGTTGTGCTACCTTGTCTTCCTTGCGTACACCCCCCTTCTCTCACTTACTCCCCATGTTTGAACCCATTCCTCCTCCTCCTCTTCTTACACACACACAGCTCGACTATCTGCATCGGTCCCTCTCCTGTTAAATATCCCTTCTTTCCCCCCTCCTCTCGTGTTTTTGAATTTCTTCCTTTCTCTCCTCTCCTCTTCTCTACCTCATCCTTCCCTCTCTCACCACTCAATAAAGTCACCCTTACCAAAGAGTTGACAATCGAGAAAGAGTTGACCATGGGTTTCAAGTTCAACCTCCGCAAACGGCACGAGCCGGAGGACATCATCCCCGATGCCCCATTCTCCGAGGGCGGCGAGACTACCGGTGTCGATGCCGCCGCCGGCGGTGATGTGCTGGGCCAGCTCAAGCAGTTTGAGCGCATGCACCACCTCGACCCCAACCTGCCCATTGACGAGCTCAACGATGTCGACAACGCCATCAACTCGGGCAATGTCGAAAAGGGCCTTGCCGTCGAGCAGGTCATCATCGAGGACAACTCGCCGTACCCCGAGGTGCGCGCTGCTGTCCGCAACTACGATGTCGACCTGCCGGCCAACACTATCCGCGCCTGGGTCATTGGTATGATTCTGTGCACGGCCGGCTCCGGTATCAACATGCTGTTCTCGCTGCGCAACCCCAGTATCACCATTAGCACCTACGTTATCCAGCTGATTGCCTACCCCATTGGTCTGGGCTGGGACATGATCTTCCCCGACCGCGTTTGGAACATTGCCGGCGTCAAGTTCAACCTGAAGCCCGGCCCGTTCAACTTCAAGGAGCACGTCATCATTGTCGTCATGTCCAACGTAAGTCCTCTCTGTATCGCATTTGCACACTACAAAAATTACAAAAATATAAAAACTAACTTATAGGCCGCCTACGGTGGTGGTGCTCTGTATGCTACCGATGTCATTATTGCCCAGCAGGTGTGGTACAAGCAGTTCTTTGGCTGGGGCTGGCAGATCCTCTTCGGCATCACCACGCTCTGCACGGGCTACGGTATTGCCGGTCTGTCGCGTCGTTTCCTCGTCTGGCCCGCTGCCATGATCTGGCCCTCTGACCTGGTCAATGCCGCCCTCTTCTACACCCTGCACGACCACACTGCCTCTGACCCAGCCAAGACCAACGGCTGGAGCATTGGCCGTTACCGCTGGTTTCTCTACGTCTTTGGCGGCTCCTTTGTGTGGTACTGGTTTCCCGGCTGGATCTTCCAGGGTCTGTCATGGTTCTGCTGGCTCACCTGGATCTGGCCCAACAGCAAGGTTGTCAACCAGGTGTTTGGTGCCCAGTCCGGCTACGGTCTGTTCTCGCTCACCTTTGACTGGACCATTATCTCGGGTTACCTCATGTCGCCCCTGATCCCTCCCTTCTACGCCATTGCCAACACCCTGGTCGGTATCTTCATCTTCTTCGTCTGCGTCTCGCTCGGCGTGCACTTCAACAACGTCTGGTACGGCGGCTACCTGCCCGTCCAGAGCTCCAGCTCGTTTGACAACACCGGCCAAAAGTACAACGTCACCCGCATTCTTACCGACTTCAAGTTTGACGATGCCAAGTACCACGCCTACTCGCCCCTGTACTTGTCGACCCAGTTCGCTCTGAGCTACGGTCTGTCGTTTGCTGCCGTCGCCGCCGTCGTTGTCCACGTCATCCTGTACCACGGCAAGGAGATCATGACCCAGTTCCGCCTTGCCCGCAACCAGGAGGACGATATCCACATGCGCATGATGAAGAAGTATAAGGACGCCGAGGATTGGTGGTACGCTCTCTTGTTCGTCATCATGATCGGCATGTCCTTTGCCGTCGTGTGCGCCTGGCCTACCGGCTTCCCCTGGTGGGCATACATTGTCTGCATTGTGCTGCCCCTGATCTGGACCATCCCCGTTGGTGTCATCCAGGCCATCACCAACACCCAGCTGGGTCTCAACGTGCTGACCGAGTTCATTGTCGGTTACATGCTGCCCGGCCGTCCCCTGGCCATGATGATGTTCAAGAACTACGGTTACCTCTGCATGTCCCAGGCCCTGTACTTTTCCCAGGATCTCAAGCTCGGCCACTACATGAAGGTCCCTCCCCGGACCATGTTTGCGTCGCAGCTCGTTGCCTCCATCTGGTCTGCCATTGTCCAGATTGCCGTCATGAACTGGGCCCTCGGCTCCATCAAGGACATCTGCACGGACCACCAGGCCAACTCGTACACCTGTGCCAATGCCAAGGTCTTCTACACGGCCTCCATCATCTGGGGTGCTATTGGCCCTGCCCGTATCTTCAGCGGCGACGCCATGTACGCCAACCTGCAGTACTTTTGGCTCGTCGGTGCCGTCACCCCCATCATCACCTGGTTCCTGGCCCGCCGCTACCCCAAGTCGCTCTGGCGCTACGCCAGCACTCCCCTCATCTTTGGTGGCTCTGGCATGATCCCGCCCGCAACCGTGTTCATCTACATGGCCTGGGGTTCCGTCGGCACCTTTTTCAACTACTTTGTCCGCCGGCGCTGGAACGGCTGGTGGATGCAGTACAACTACATCACGTCGGCTGCGCTGGATACTGGTCTCATTGTGGCCACCATTATCATCTTCTTCACGCTGTACCTGACCAACACCACTGCTCCCCAGTGGTTCGGCAATGTCGGCGTGTTTGAGACCTTGGACATGTCGGGCGGTGCCGCTCAGCTGGCCATTCCCGACGTCGGCTACTTTGGCCCTACCGTCTTCCCATAAGCGTGATAAGATTCTGTCTTTTCTTCATTATTCCCCCATTTTCTCGTTTGTTAAAGGAAGAAATGATCTGTTGACTCCCAGAACTCTCCTGTTTTAACTCTGCTGCATCCGTTTTTCTTGTTCCTCGTTCTACGAAACTCTCAAAGCCCAAATGATTCGGCTCTCGATGTCTCCTTACTGAGATGTCTAAGTCAATCGACCCTGTTGGATAATGTGTTGTCAAGGATCTATTCCTACGACCATGTCCTACTATATATACCACAAGTTAATATATGCAGCTACCAATGTCTATCTTATTAATTCATGTGAACAATTGTATCAAATTATTTTGTGAACTCTATAGATGCTGGCGAATAAACCTCGCACGTGACAGCGTGTGAATCTGGTGCGTGGACTCGTGATGAGGGGCTTAATTCAGAAGCAATTAAATCGGGAAAGAACGCGTCTGATTGCTGACGCGCACAGATATCATCGGCTATCTTGGTCCCTCTTTTCTAGGCTGCATCGGCCATAATTGGTCATATTGACGGCAACTTACATCGAAAGCAATTACTTTGGGTTATTGGTTTGAGTTTGTTCTTGAATCTCAGAGTGCTTTATCACCTTCAATCATATATGGACTCGCACTGAATTCCATCTTCACATTCACATCATCGCGCACTCAAATACAATGTCGACCACCAAAACTGGCAAGCCGTCAGACACAGAGTCAACCGATGCTGCACCCTCGCCCATGGACAAGCAGCTCCAGCGCATCGCTGCGTCTAATCGCACACCCTTTGAGAAACGCGCCTGGGCGCTGCTGTGCCAGATCCCGCCCGGCCACGTCACGACCTATGCCAAGCTGGCCGCCCATCTCGGATCGTCACCGCGCGCCGTCGGCAATGCCATGCGCCGCAACCCGTTTGCGCCAGAAGTGCCCTGCCACCGGTGTGTCGCGACAGGCGGCGGACTGGGCGGCTTCAAGGGCGTGGGCCCACTCAAGAAGTCCGACTCCAATTCGAGTGGCAGAGAAGGAATCACTCTGACAGAGAAGCGCTCTCTGCTCAGAAAAGAAGGTGTCCGATTCGACGACAGAGGACGAGTCCTCGGCACACCCTTTCAGGCGTTCCATTAAAGATAAGGTTTTTTTCTTTTTTCTTTCTTTTTTTTTTGAAAGAGGGAGAGACAAGAGAAATGACGCAACCGATGTCTAAAATCGACCAATTCGGGCAATACGCCATGAGACCATACCAGAAATGACGAGATCTTGAGATGCTTGATTACGCAATCAACCACACCGACACTACTTATCAAAAAAGTAAAAGAGGAAAGAGTCAACTCTCTCTTCTCTTTCTGTCTTACTATTACCACCTTGATTACCTTGAATCTGATTTGCTATTTTCATCTCGATACTACAACTCACCAACCTCCAACTCCCATCTACCAACTACTACCAAAAATGTCCCGGACTCTCTTCTCGGCTGTGCGCCGCGGCGCTGCTCTTCCTCTGGCTGCCGCCCGCAACAACTGTGGCGGTACTGAGTGTTGTTCCGGCGCTCGCTTGGCCTCGCGCCTCAACAACTGCGACGCCAGCTCCGACTGTTGCTCTACTGGTAGCGGCCGCCGTGCCTTTTCGACCATCCCGGCCATCCGCCAGTTCCAGCCGACTCGCGCCGTGAACAAGGCCAACTAGACGACAACGACGGATGCCAACTTTTGATGCCGGGCTGCAAAGTGCTATCGACTTCACTCCAGATTGCCGATGATGCGAAAGCTGGACGACGATGCGGGATGGCTGTCAGTCAACATGGACGATATAATTGGCACTGGATCGTCTTCACAGCGCATGATGCTGAGTAGTATAGCCAGATACCAATTCCACGTTTGATTGCACTTAATTACTACAAACACATGCTTTCGATGGTCGTAAATGGCGGTGTATCGACTGAGACAGGGACACGCATGTACTGTCACCCACTCTGATGAACACAACGATGGGGCAAACAATGTAACTTGGCAAACACCCGCTGCAGTAGAAATATTTTGACAGATGTGAGATTAATGTGCAATCTCTGTTTGACCAATTCCTATCCACGGCTATAAGATGCTCAACCTCCTCCTCCCCAGTCTATCCTCTTCTGATGCCAACGCATACATCTTCCGTGACGCCGAGCATTCATCACACTGGAGCCAACTCGTTATGAGCCCGGATCTTTCTATCTTGCTCAGCAGCTTAAGCAAGACGTCCTCTTTTTACTGATATGCACATTCTGAGAGTACAGACTGAAGCGGGGAGATGCTTCGTACCCGAGAGTACCCATCACTATCGCCTAATTGACTTCGTTGCGTGGATGTCTATAGTAGGTATAAATACATGTTCAACGAAACCTATGGTCTTGCCAGAAACAAGGCATACATGACCGGACGGCTCATGCTCGACTGAAGTGGCCACATGTTTCCGCCATTCGACTTCTAAGAGAGCAAGAACATATTCTGGAGAGCCAACAGAGCACAACAGCAGTCGACCTTGTCTATAGGGCACTGCAGGAAACGCACCGAAGCGTCTGTATCGACTAGTCGGCAAGAACTTACGGGAGATATGAATGCCATGGTCGGCATGGTGTTCTTCCTTCTTTTCTTCTTTTGCACATACAATAGAGAGGGAGGACATAGAATGAGAGGGAGCATTGCCAATTACAAGCTCACCTTGCCGACCACGCCTGTGCCAGCCAGCGCCTTCATAAAGAGAGGCCACTGACACTGGTGGCAATGCTAGTCTCGCCCACCTATACCAAACTTGCCAATCCCATGGTGGTCGCTCAAGTGAGTCTTGGACGTAGTCAGCAGAATCAGTCTCCGACAGACACGAAGCAGATGGACATCACCAACTGAACAGACACAGCATGCGGCAACAGACTTGCAAGGCACCCCAATCGCGTCGGTATCGAAATATGGGCTGAGCGCACACTGCAAATATGATACAATGTCTATATCAGTACTTGGTGTCTGACGATGCTTCATGACTAAATCTTTTGGTCTTTAGCTTACTCACCAAGACATCTCGCTGCCATAGTCTCTCTTACTGAGTGGATGACATAACAACCAAGCAAATGGCAAGATGGCCGAGCGGTCTAAGGCGCTAGCTTCAGGAATTCCGAGCAATTGGAAACACTTGAACATGCTAGTCTTGAAAAAGGCGTGGGTTCGAATCCCACTCTTGTCACTTTTCTTTTTGCTTTTTTTGTCAGTTTTTTATGTTTATCTTTGGTCATAGTTTGCATCTTTTTTTTCTGTCTCCTTCTTACTTGCTCCCTGCCTTTGCAGCAGAGCCATCGACAATACACCACAGAATGTCCACCTCGGAAACGGATATCAGATCTCCCAGGCATACGTCATGTATTGGAGGAGCTATACAGCGAAACTATATTCAAGGCACTGTACATTAGATATTAGATACAGCTTTTAACCTTCCCCATCCAAACTGCACGCCTTACGTGCTTGGACACTCTCAATGCCACTGTGAAGATTGCTCAGCATTCTGGCTCCAGCGGTATATCCCTAGAAGTGCTCCTATCTACACTTGCTATACTATATCACAATTACTTGCACATTATTTTATCAAGTGCATCAAATACATCCATTTCTAAACTCTACCCTAGAACATTCCCGTGGTGTCCATTGTAGGAAACAGTTGCAGACTCTTATCAAACGAGTCGAAACTGAGCATTCGCGGCGACATGTTCATAATCATATCTGGAAGGCCCGACATGTGCGGGAGCAGCTGCTGCGACACATCGTCCATGTATGCCTGTTGCTGCTGTTGCTGCTGCTCGTTTTGGTCTAGTTGTTGTTGTTGGTGATGCTGATGGTGGTCTTGCTGCTGGTGTTGATGGTGGTGGTGCATCATCAACCCATCGTCGGACGTGCCCGAGTGCCCGACACCCAGGAAATCGTCGGCGTCGTCCGTAGCCGGCGGGGTCATATCAATGCCCGGGTAGGCCGGCCGCTGGTCCAAAATGGACGACGATGACGCGGCTGCTGCTGCTGCGTGCAGGTCGTGCTCGGATGGCGGCAGCGGCGGCGGTGCTATTGCCAGGGGGTTGCGGGCGGCGCCGCCTTCTTGTGTTGCCGATTCTGAATAGTCGACGACAGGTGACGGTACATGGCCGTCTGGCTCGTGCAGGACGTGGTTGATGTGTGGCGGGTGCGGGTGCAGATCTGGGTTGGTCGGCGTCGCCATTGTCGGCGTGGCTGCCGTCTTTTTGTTTGCAAAGTCGGCCGGCGTCGACGCGCCAGTCTGCGCAGTGCGGCTCCCGTTCTTGCCGTCCTCGACAGAACCAAAGAGACCCCCTATCAAAAGAGAGTGCTGCTCCATCTTGCCGCGCGCGCGCTTCTCCGTGTACATTTCGCACGCCACCTGGAGATCGGTCACGATAGAGGCATACCGCTTGGATACGGCGTCGTGCCGGCCAAACAGGGCCAGCACCTTTTGCGCAATGGCCAGGCTCCTGCTGATGGGAAACGTGCGGTCGAGGTCGCCAAACTGGGCAAATCCCAGTACCAAAGCCGAAACAAAAGCCGAGTTGACGATAAACGGCAGCCGCTTGGGCACCTTGTGTGCGGTCAGCAGTCCGCGCAGCAGGCTCATGGTGCGAATGGCCGAGTCGACACACGCATATGCCAGAATATCGTCTGACGGCGACGGCGGGTCAATGTCGCCATCGGGGTCCGTGTGCGTGTGGGTTTTTGATTTTTGATTTTGATTTGAGCTCGCTTGTGTGCGCTTGATGTGTTTGGATATGTTTTCAATGAGAAAGGGGCGCGACAACAGCATAATCGACCAGTAGTACGCCTCTTTCAAATGAAACAGGCCGATATTGGGCGACCGCTTGCCGTCGCCCTCCGAGTCTAGAAACTCCTCGGGATGGATGCCGTCGGTGGCGAGGCCCGAGGCAAACCGCGCCGTCCAGAGCCGGTGCTGCTCGCTGATTTTCTCGATTGTCGCCGTCGACACATTTCGTGTCGAGTAGACCTGCGTCAGGATGGCCTCAAAGATGGCACACAAGTCGTTGGACGCCGAGTAGTTGTTTTCTGATTTGGTGTCGCGCGTCTCGGTCGTCGAGGGCGGCCGACCCAGGGATGTACTGAGGAACAGATCGAGAATCCGCAGCACTTTCCACAGCCGCTCGCGCGGCACATACTCGCTGGGGTCAAACGCAGCGTTAATGTCGCTGCGGTGGATGCCCAGGGCATAGGCGGCGCGCACGGCAATGCCCAGGTACATGAACGCTGCATTTCGTCGCGATGCACCCAGCAGGTACATGGTCAGCAAGATATACGCCTGGATTGTAGATATGCTGGGCTCGACAGTGGCACCGCACACGGTCAGGTAGCGGCCGTAATTAAAGTACTTTTCTGCTATGTCGTCCCAGTCGTCTGGGTGTGTCTGCGCGCCAATGGCGAAGATGAGAAAGAAAATGGCTTCTTGCGCCGCGCTATCGGCACTTGTAAAACTATCGCGCATGCTGCCGCCGCCGCTACCGTCGGCTGGTGACACTGAATTGTCACGCGGTGGCTGCTGCTGAAGCCACCAGAGCATGTTTTCTTTGAGCTCGTCCTCGTCGTACATGGCCAGCACGCAATTGGTAGCGCGCAAGAACCATTTCAGCAAGCCCGTGGCCTCTTCCGCTGTCGGAATGGGCGGTGGACCCTGGATGGCATTGATGATCCAGTTGTTGCGGCCATTGGGGGCGGCCTCGACCAGTATGTGCTGCAGCGGGTCGTCGGTAAAGGTGCATGATCCGAGCGAGTCGCAGATCAGGCGGCGAATGATTTGCAGGAAGCAGAGATTGGCCGAGTCGCCAATGTAGAACAGGTTACCGCGGCCGCCCTGGATGAGGCGTGAGAGATGGGGGACAGGAGCGGCTGAGGAGGAGGAGCCAAACGTGTTGGATCGTCGGCGTTTTCGGCGCGGCTGCTGCTGTGATTGTGAATCGGGTAGAGGCTGGATTTGGTCGCCAGCACGGTTGGTGCCCACAGGATCGTCAATATCTATAGATCGATCATGGCGCACAGTATTGACGGTCGAGGCGGATATGGGCGCAAGGCCGTTGCGGCCTGGGCTGGCGTGAGGGCGGACATAAGAGGATATAGCTTCTGGTATAGATAGAGACGCAGATGAGTGAAGCGGGAGGGTAAGCCCGGCAGACCCTGAGCCTGCGACGGAACTGGTCGACAGGGGACTGGCAGACGACCTCGGCGCTACAGATGCAGGTGCGGAGGCGGATGATGATGGCCCGGCAGCTACCGCAACGGCGGGAGTGGTTGAGGGCACACCGGTAGCCGTCAGCGTCTCCAGGGGGCGTGAGAAAAAGCACTCGTACTGCACGCCACGCACGATGCAGCGGCTGCAGGGATGCCGGCCGTCACATCGCTCCTTTCGCCGTTTGCAGCTGCCGCAGGCCTGGGGGCACCGTCGCCGCTCGGCCGGTTTGACCTTTGTGGAGGGCATTGGCGGTAGGTAGATGTCTATATGGGTGTCTATGCGGTCACACGGGCAGGGGACATCCGTTGCACGGCGCCGACGGCTGGTGATAATGCAAGTGTTGCAGGCTCGTGGGTGGGTGCGGTAAGCGGTATGCTGTATGCCGTGTGCTACGCTGTGCTGGGTGCTTTGGCGGCTGGGTGCTTTGGCGGCAGGCGTGTGTGTTCCACTACAGTGGAGACCGGTGGTGGCGGTTACAGGCAGGCAAAGAATCGAAATGCAAAAGTAGCCTGGGTAAAGCCGAAAAGATCACGAAAGAAATCACAAGAGACACGCAAATACACAATAAACCACAAAAGGAGTGAATGGCTATAAAAAGACAAAAATCATTATAAATTCAACCCCAAAATAAAGCTAATAATCAGCGGCAATTGCCAGATAGAGAGAGCGTAAACAGATCGTTGTATTGGAGACTGAGCTGCTAGAGCCAGAGGCAGTTAATCAAGAAGGCGCGACTGGGGTCTTTCTGCCTTTCGAGACCCACTTCGCTCTCCACCTGTAGTCGCTTTCGGTTTGGAGTTCGTCTCATGTATCTTTGTATACTGAATGTGTGTGAAAGATACTTTGTCACTCCGACTGTCTCGACGCCTGCTACGGCCAGCATCTACCCCGCTTGCGCTGTTCTTCTATTTCTTTTATTTATTGAATTTATTTATTTATATAAAGATTTTATAGTATTTGCCTCTAAATATTGGGAAAATACTTGTAAGTGCTAGTAAAGGCGAATTACTCCTGATAAATGCTATTAAATAAGTATAAATCGGAAAATTGAATATCAGGGTCGGTATGGACGGGTGTAGCTCGGAAAGAGTACCTGCTGTAATGGAAGTATTCTGTCATTCGTTTGACACTTCCTAACGTTGAGTCAGCTTTCAAGGACATGCAATAAGCAATAACAACTGCAGTTTATACGCGCAATAGAGTTAAACCCGTCTTGTACGCTAAAGGGCCTCCAGATAGCCAGACAGCCAATCTATGATCAGGTACAGCCGAAGCAGACATCCTATCAAGTACAGACGCTCTCGTATAAAATCAATCTGGTCTGAATCTTGTCCGATATCTTCATCCAACACAATATACACAAGTACACAGCATGTCGCTGTTGTATATTGACCCCCAGGTCGGCGACGGCCTCACAGTCCAAGACCCCGTCGTTGTGTGGCTTGCCAACTTTTACAAGACATCGGACAGCCGCGATGCACACAGCTACTATGTCGACGCCTTTACACCCGATGCCACGCTGGTCATGGCCTCGAAAAAGGCTGTCGGCCACGACGAGATATCAACGCTGCGCAAGGGCATGTGGCAGACGGTGGAAACACGCCGGCACTCTGTGCACCAGATCTACAAGTTTGGACGCGGCACCGAAGAGTATATGCTTACGGGCAAGGTCAAGTATACGGCGTATGACGGCACCGAGTCGTCCAAAGAATGGGCAGCACACGCTCTGCTCGCACTGGTCGACGGCGTATACAAGTTTAAGCGGTATCAAGTCTATCTTGTAAGTGTTGAGGCAAAATTCAGAGTGGGAGCACAGCTGACAAACAGGACACTGCACCCAAGGCTTGACGGAATAATCTCGGTTTCTTCTATAGAGTGTATCAAATTATGATGGCTTTCAAATAAATCGCTATTTGAGTGTTGCTACAAGCTTTGCTGCAAAGTCTACCAGCAGCAGGCCGATTCTATCACCGGCCTCGATGCAGTGCCAGTGGCCAACGCCCTTTAAAACCTCGAGAGATGCACCACCGCCCCAGCTGCCAATTAGTATACATACTTATAGAACTTGAAAGATATTTCACGCACCTATTCTTGATTTCCTGCAGAGATTCGACGGATACGACTTTGTCGTCAGCGCCGGCAATAATCAGGGCGGAACACGTCGCCTGCGCATACTCCGGCGCCTTGGCTTCCGCAATGGCCCGGCACATGCCAATGTAGCCGTGCGGCGACTGCGACAGTAGCAATGCCCGGATAAAGGCATGGTGAGTCGGGGTAGACAATGAGCCCGTGGCACCTGTAGGGATCGTGTCGGCTAATGTCTCCATGCCGCTGTTGCTCACAATCTCGATGCGTTTGTTAAAAGCAGTCGAGATGGCCTCGCTCGGTGTCACGCCGCCAATGATGACAGCACCTGCCAGGTTGGCATTAGAAGCTAGGGTGCCGGCCACCAGACCGCCCATGGAATGGCCGACGGCAATGACTTGATTTGAGGAGATATTCAAGGCTTGTAGAAGAGTCACGGCATCGTCTGCGTGGTCCTGGATGGTGCAGTCTTTGTCTGGACTCTCTGAAGATTTGGATAAAGAGCTGCCACGCATGTCAAACGCGAGACAGGTGTGGCCAGCGTCGACGAGGGCCGGCATGACAGGGACATAGAACGAACTGGATGAGCCGAGGCCGTGGATGAGCAAAAAGACTAGGCCAGACTTGGATTTGGAATTGTTGATATTTTGGCCGGTGGGTGTCCTGAGGATATAGTACAGCTTGTGTGATGACTCGAGAGTGATAAACGGCATCTCGTGATAACTTGATGCAGTATAAGTGTTGGCAGGATGATCGGAATGGTAGAGGACGATAGAAATCAGAAAGCAAAGCTAGTCAATACAAATGTCACGGGCCAGAGTGCATACAGCTCGGTCAGGGTTCATGGCATCACTCGACTATTGTTTATTGCTATTTTTATTTTATTGTATTTTAATTATACTATAATAGATATGATACAGTGACAAGGCAGTGCAAGATAGCAAACTAACAGTAATGATTACAAACAGTGTTATCTTTACTCAACGGCTGTTACACGACTGTTGACGCGCAGCATCGGTCAGTCGAGCATGAATGTCATCTGAAAGCCATCTGCAGAAGTTTGATATTACAATAATATCCGATAGTTTAGTAATTTATTACCACACGACACCCGGCTCGTCACATTTACTGTAGTGCATATGCACATTGTTTATCGGAAGCTGCATCATACATCGGAAGCAGGCCCATTTACACTAGTTGAGCTCAAATGCGACAGAAAGTAAACTAGACACACTGAAAAGCAACGTCCCTCATCCGACCCGATACACTAGGCGCTTTTTATGCTCTCCATCAGGGGACTAGCGGGAGATCTAGTTGCTGCGAGCGATCTAGAGTGAGGCTGTACCCAAAAGTGTAGATAGTAGTGATGGAAGTAACAAAAAGGCAGGAAAAAATAACAACGGAAATATAGTTGGGGTCGTTGGAGAAGACAGAGACCGCCCCAAGGCAGAGTATAGCCGTCTACCGGTCTACCATCTGCCAGTTGTCAGTATATCCAAGCATAGCAGACCACCATGTGAGATACTACCGATGCTACCGACGCAGTGTCTGCTGGTCTTGTAGCAGCTTCGGCAACTACAAAGAGAGAGCAAGATGACAGTGACTAAATATACAGCTTGATCTTGGTGAAGAATGCAAGATGAGGGGATAGCACGGCGAGGTGGAGGACCGATCCTTTGGCACTGCCGGGGGAACCAAGGTAGAGCCAAGAAGGGGCAGGAATAGGCGTGAAGGTTAGAAGCAAGAAGCAAAAATTAAAGTGCAAAAGTAAAACTGCGGAAGCTGTCAGTCTACTTGCACGTATATCCGGTATATGTTTATTTTACATAGGGGGGGTTAGGGGTAGGTCGTGGTATATAGTATTCAGTGTCTAGTATTGGGCTGGCTTTGGTCTGCCGGTATCGTGTGAGTGCCTTGTCCATTGCTAGAGATGACTACATTTTACTCCAACTAGTCAGGGTCTATGACAAAGTTGCAATAGCTATTCGGATCGGATGGCTCCTTCCTTGGCTGATGGACAATATACCAAGCTCCATTACAAAGGTGTAAACATCAACAAGCGAGGGCAGACTTGGACGACATTTCTTTAACCAGTTTACTGCCCTCCCTGGTTCTCCCTTGTACTCGACAAAGAAAACTCAATCACAAGGAAATCAAAAAGAGAATGCCATACTCATCTCTAGAGGAGACCCGGCGGGCTCTCTCGCTCATCCTCGACCAAGTAACTCTCCCCAAGATAGTCGACAAGATTGTCCGCACGCAGACCACCTTCACTGCCAACTATGATCTGCCATACTTTCCCATTCCGCTCAAAGAGAGCGAGACCACATCGGCCCTCAAGGCCATCGAGGCAGCCTTTGCCGTTGCCTTGCAGGGTCTAAAGTGCAAAGAACCAGACTCGGAGGCACCAACATCTAGACAGATTACGGTAAACCACGAAAAAACAACCGCTTTTCTCTTCCAGGCATACCTCGCCAAGGTCGGCGACTATGGCAAGCTCGACAAGGAGGTCAAGCAGTACCTCAAAGACACCGACCTGCTGCGCGCCCAGTCCGATCCGTACCGCCGCATGTCTGCCAACCTCTACGAGACGCGCGATCCGGGCCAGTACTACCACATCCACGGCTCGCTCGAAGCCTCCACGACGTTGCGCATGCTCGGCCTCGACGAGTTCCGGCCCGACCTGGAGAGTCACCAGGCTATTGTCGACACCATTGAGTCGCGCGTCAAGCAGTTCTCTGTGGCCGAGCTCGAGTCCATGAATGCCGCGCACAAGCAGGCTGGTGTTCCAGCCCTCACTCACCAGCAATTCTTGCAGACACCACACGGCCGCACAAACAAGGACTTGGCGCCGTGGGAAGTGTCGAGCCTAGAGACGACCACTCTGCCATATCCCCTCCCAGATGTTGAACACTCGAAAACTCGGCCCCTCGCCGGCATCAAAGTGCTAGAGCTGTGCCGCATAATTGCTGGGCCCATCATCGGCCGCATCTTGTGCGAGTACGGCGCCGACGTGCTCAAGATCACCAGCCCCAACCTGAGCGATGTGCCCTTTTTTCAGGTTGATGGCAACATGGGAAAACACGCAGCGGACTTAGACCTAAAGACACCAGAAGGCCGGGCCGCTTTTGAAAAACTGGTGCGCGACGCAGATGTCGTTCTAGACGGCTACCGCCCCGGCGCGCTGGAAAAACTCGGTTTCGGCCCGACATACATGACCGCGCTCGCCCAGGACCGCGGCTACGGCATCGTCTATGTCAATGAAAACTGCTTTGGTTACGAGGGCGAGTGGGCGTCGCGGCCGGGCTGGCAGCAGATTGCCGACTGCGTCACGGGTGTCGCGTGGGCCCAAGGCGAGTTTATGAACCCCGACAAATCTAAGCAATCTAAACCGAGCGAGCCCGTGGTGCCACCGTTCCCCATCTCCGACTACGGCACGGGCTGCATGGGTGCCATTGCGGCTCTGTCGGGACTCTACAACCGGTCAACGATGGGCGGCTCGTGGCACGGCAAGGCATCGCTGATGCAGTACGACCTGCTGCTGTTCAAGGCTGGGCTGCTACCCGACGATATCCAGGAGCAGCTACGCAAGGATGCCGGCCAGGATTTCCTCAAAATGAACCACAGCCACAGCGTCGACCAGATCTCGGGCAACGCGCTGCTGGGCTTGCGCGAGCGACACCCACAGCTGTTTGACGACCCCAAGATTCTCGAGGTGTGGCACTCTGAGGCATATAGGCATGATGTGACGGTAGTGAAGCCGGTAGCCCAGATTGAGGGGCTAGACATTGGGTTCCGGCGGGCATCACGGCCGAATGGGACCGACAAGGCGGACTGGTCGTCGTTTACAAAAGACGAGGGAGACTATAGAAAGTGACCGTTTGGAGATGAGGGTGACTGCAGTTGACATTGATACAGAGATGATTCTATGGCGGCTCTTGCGTTGATTTTCTTATGAGTACCTTGTTTGTTTACTTTATTCGATTTATCCTAGATCTAGGCATTGCTAGATAGAAAAATGATACATTGTGCAGCGTACCATTGTTGACTCTGGTGGTTTTCTGGTGTTATTCTAGTAGCCACTTGACAATGTAATTCATCTCTCAGAGTAGCTAGTACTGCTTTAGCAAACAATGATTGTTCAAAGGATCTGTACAAGTATCGGGTGCACTAGACACTAGGTAGCAGTAGCGTCAGTGTGGAGAGTGGAAGCCGGGATGGGGATGGAGACGATGGAGACGACGGAGACGATGGAGACGGTGGGAACGATGGAGATGATGGAGACTACGCATCCGATGAGATCCCGAAACAAGCCTAGAAGTCGTCAAGATACGTTATACCCCAACTTAATATTCACGATGCCAAGGATTGAACACTAGATATACATCCCCTCACCGTTGGTCTCGCCGGAACGGTCGTGGATAGTCTTGGCTCAGCCTTTGACTAGTTGCGGTAACTGGTGAACGCCATGCTACTTAGTGCTTCTTAGGATAGTCTAGAAATGAAAAACAAGAAACAAAAGTGAGGAGTGAGGTGTGAGAGTGAGATGGGGTCCGGAACTACAGAATACGGGGAAGTAGAATATCAAGGAGAGTAGAGTAGAGAGTTGGAAATCAAAGTAGCTGAGAGGTCATTAGAGTTTGGGAGAGAAGAGGAAATAGACAAGAGTTCATGAATTTAAAGACTATCAAGTCAAATAGATACATCGCTTAGATGGTGATTATAGATTTGAACAAAAATACAGCCAAATAACACAGCTGTATCACGTCGTAAGGATAGGCAACCCCATAAATGGTTGCACATGGCCGGCTGTCGCCATGTGCACAACTGCTTGCAAAGTACCGTCCAGTGTCCAACAGATGGGGATACTTTATTATATAGCTAAGATAAAAGAATAAAAGACCAAGAGATGTCCATCTAGCATATGGTACTCCAACAGGTCTCCTCTATTCTTTGATATAAGTACCACACGCCGTCCAGCAGAGATCCTCGTCCTTCTTGGCTGTGTCTTCTTGCCATCTTCTCGATATATTTTGATAAACCTCTCTCCATCTATCTTTATCATCAAACCGTATATTTTCTTTGTGCCATACACTCTACTCTCCTCTCAGCTTCACCACCTTCATTTACGTCTTCGCATAATGGCCGTCACCGGTTCAGAAAGCCATGCCAATGGCACAAATGGCACAACTACTGACAATGGCCCCAACGGCCAGGCCCCCTCTGAGCCTACCGCTTTGGGCCAGGACTTTACAGACCTCGTCATCCAGTCCATGGGGCCCAACACGGACCCCCGTCTTCGCGTCGTCATCGGCTCCTTTATCCAGCACATCCACGACTTTGCCCGCGACGTCCGCCTCACCACCGACGAATGGATGCTCGGCGTCCAGATGATCAACCGCGCAGGCCAAATGTCCAACGCCAAACGCAACGAGGGCCAGCTCATGTGTGACGTCATCGGCCTCGAGTCGCTCGTCGATGCCATTACCTATGAAGAGGCCGTCAAGGCCGACAAGCCCCTGACGGCGTCGGCCATTCTCGGCCCGTTCTGGCGCAGCGATGCCCCGACGCGCCCCAACGGCACCACCATCACCTTTGACACGGCGCCCGATGCCGTCGTCACCTACATGTACGGCCAGGTCACGAGTGCCGAGACGGGCCTGCCCCTGGCCAATGCCGTCGTCGATGTGTGGCAGTGCTCGACCAACGGCCTGTACGAGCAGCAGGATCCCCAGCAGCGCGAGTTTAATCTGCGGGGCAAGTTTGTTACCGACGCTGAAGGAAAATACAGCTTTTACTGCATCCGGCCGACGCCGTACCCGGTCCCGGATGACGGCCCGGCAGGCCAGCTGCTGACGCTGATGGACCGGCACGCGTACCGCCCCGCACACATCCACCTGATTGTCGAGGCGGCCAAACACAAGTCGGTGACAACGCAAATCTTTGACTCCGAGTCCAAATACCTAGACGACGACTCGGTGTTTGCCGTCAAGGATGCGCTCAAGGTGCAGTTTGTGCCGCGCAAGGGCGATCCGGAAGCCAAGTTTGAGCTCGAGTATAACATTTCACTGGCGGTCGATCCAAATGCATGATGGGTATATTTATTATGAGCATTTATTATTATTATTATTTTAGTTTATGATTATTGTTGCTATGATATTGCTATACATGTCTTTTGTGTCGATTTTATTTTCTTGATTTATTCAGTCTATTTTGATAATTTACGTTAATTGGTAAACAAATAAAGTCATTTCCCAACAATAATACCTTGACGCAACAAAATCAGTCTCGTATCAATGTTGACATTAACATTAATTTATATTACTAGAAAAATAAGAGCACTTTGTGCCTCGTGTAATACAAAGCTGTGCGACGTGATATCGTCTAATATGTTATACAAAGTCCAATGTACAAGCTTGCACTAGTGCCACTTTATATATACTCCACTTAGCGTCCTCCTTTCATCAATCGCCTGGATTTCAGTAATCTATAAGATGGCAACATGGCGGAGTGGTTAACGCGCGGGCCTGCTAAGCCCGTTCCCTCGGGAGCGAGAGTTCGAATCTCTCTGTTGTCGTATTTTTTGCACTTTTCTTACTGTCTGTTTATTGGCATTCTTTTTTGTTTACATCATCTATTTGATGCTTCAGTCACTGTAACTTCTTTTTTCGTCCAACTTTTGCAATTCAAATAATGTCAGAAAAAGCTCCTTTGTTGCTGCATTCACATAACAACCCGTTCCTGCTCTTTGCAGCTTTTACGAGCACCTGTGCATTGTGCCACAAACTCATCACGGTTCATGCAGTTGACCGCGGCTTTTTTCTCATCGTTGATTCTCCGCCGGCCTCAACAATTTCGTCTGAATTTTTATAGTCAGTCAGCATATGTAGCGTCCCGACTAATAGATTAAAATGAATGTCGACCTATCTCAACCGCAAGTCAGCATCACAGCAGCTGTCCGATGACATGATGTCCAGCAGCATGTCTATCATGTGCATCGCCACCTTTTGTATTTTGGATAGACAATATGATTGCCGGCTTATAGCTGTCTATCAATATGTAATCTGTTCCGGTTGACTGCCGGCAGCATGGCTCATGACCATCCAGTCTACCCCAACCTCCACGACAACAAACCAGCATCCGACACCATAAAAGACAATGAAGGACAATAGAATATCTGCCTCGGGAGTGTATCTGGTATCCTATGAGAGATCAGCTATTCAAAGACAAAAGACAAGCCCGTTAATCTACCTCCTCACTTCCCCGCATGGCCTAGTAGGGTTGATGCCAGAGAGCTATACTTGGGGCATCCTTCCTCAAAGACCAAACTTTTTGTGTCTTGAATGCCTTGACTACTCTGACGTATATTATCCAGGCCAGCATCCGAAGCCCGGCTCTATCGAGATTAACCTGGAGTGGAAGATTGCGAGCGTGATCAAGGGCACGGCAGACCGGTCGATTCCCAAGATGTACGAGGTGGAGCGTAGTAGCATCACGCATGACCTGATCAAGTTTGACCACAAGTTCTCGCGGCTGTTTTCGGGTCGGCCGGCCAAGGACGTCATGGACGAAGAGGGCATCAGTCTGGACGAGTTCAAGGAGGCGTTTAGCAAGGGCAACATGGTTGCCAGCGGCATCGCCGTCGACTATGGGTAGAGTGTGATTGCCGCTAAGCCTAGCAGTCACGCCAATGGCACCAAGCGCCATGGCAAGCAGGTGCACAGCATCCAGGAACTCGCTACGGGCATCAAGGCTGGCATGCGCATGCCCAGCGTCAAGGTTCTCAGTCAGTCAGACGCCCGGCCCTGGCACTTCCAGGAACGCCTCCCCAGCAACGGCACATGGCGCGTCGTCGTGTTTGCCGGTGATCTGCAGAGACCCGACCGCAAGCAGGACCTGGCGACGCTGGACGACGCGCTGGCTGCGCCCACGTCGTTCCTGCGCCGCTTTACCCCCAAGAGTGGCCGCTACGATTCGGTGATTGAAGTGCTGGCGATGCACGCCGGCAGCCGCACCGAGATTGAGCTGTTTTATTTCCCCGAGGTGCTGCGGCAATACGACGACGTAGATGGCTGGGACTATGAAAAGGTGTATGTGGGCGATGTGTCGTACTACGAGGGTCACGGCGAGGTGTACAAGAACTATGGCATTGACGCAGCCAATGGTGCTGTCGTGATTATCCGGCCAGACCAGTATGTGTCATATGTGGGCGCGGTGGTGGATTACGACTCGCTCGACCGATTCTTTTCTGGATTTATGATTCCGCAGCAGTGGCAGTAGTAGTGGACTCTATTTTGTATATGTAATAGGATGTAATTTGTTTGGTCTTTGTCTTTCGGCTTTTAGCTTTGATTGACATCGACGTTGGAATTTCCTAATGCAGTAATATGCCTGCATTGGTCACAAAGACATAGCTGAGGGATGGCTGGAGGATACTGAATGATTGTCTGTAAAGGCTTCGTTCTTACAGCTTACTACACACTTGCTGTTGCTTCTGCTACGAGTCGTCTGAGACTGCTGTGTACTTTAAGCGGAGACCTTGATCGCAGATGATTCTTGTCAATATCATGACATGACGTAATACAAAACGACAGCGACGAAAATACACAAATAATAGAGTCTGAATGTTAGAGTGTTTGCCACTGATATCGTCATCAGACACAATTAATCTAGGCTTGCGGTCGTGGCCCGTAGAACAGACAACACAGAGACAGTCACATCACATACTCCAAGATAGAGACATGCATAAACCATAAACCTGTAGCGTGCAAGACAATATATGCACGATGATGTCAGCCGTAATTTTAATTGTTGATCAATAACGAATTCAATCAAATAAATGATACACAAAATTTGATGTGCTATTCAACTAAGATCAATTTACTCAGTACAGATACTGCGATTGCTGACGACGATGACAACGAAGAGAGCCGGCTGTTATTTTCGTAAGAAGCACTTGCTGCGTAGAGATGGCCGTTGTTGCCGTTGCGATGCCAAAAGTACCGACCGTTGACTTATGTAAGCGGTGAACCAGATCGCAATCTATCATCACGATATCTAAGATTTAAATTCAAAAACAAACGAGTAGCAATATCTGCAGCGGAAAAATGTTGACGCCTGGAAGGTCAACCAACAAAAGCGGTGACATTACGGATAAAGACGTGGTAAAGCTGAGCGAAGCGAGTATGTATGGGCGTGGGGTGTCTGTTTGTGTCTGGGTCTGGGGTGGGAGTAGAAGGAGTTGGGGGACGGAATAGACTGGGAGACGGGGAGACGGGCAGACGGGGAGACGGGGACGGGGAGACGAGACTGGAGGAAAGACACTGCACTCGCTTTGGATACAACTCGAGACGACTAGAGAGAGACTACGACAAGTCGAGACAGTCTACGACAGAAAGGGAAATCCAGATGCATTGTCATAGGGGCAGGCTCGGGACAGATAAGAAAGATGTTAAAATTGACAGCAGCTGGGCAGGGTCGTCTCGGTAGAATGCTGGCCGATGAGGAAAGGATGTGCCGGGGAGTAGCAAGGTAGAGGAAGAGGGAGAGGGAGAGGGGGGGCAGATGAGAGGTTGAGGGAGGTGAGGTTAAGAGCCAATCATACAGCGAGGCTACACCAAAGAGAGTAATTATTAGAGAGGTGCAGGTAGAGGTTGCAATGGCGCATGTGATATTTTTAGATGAAAGTGAACATTGATTGTCAGATAAGCAGCTGCTCAAGCTTGTGATTGCATCTTCTGTGATGCTGTCCTGACTGGTGTCCTTGACTGTTACTGCTTGCTCCTGCCTTATTAATGCTGTGCTATATCAGATCAGGCTTGCTGCCCAACTTGCAATTTTTAATCAATTAATCAAGAGTATTAACTCCTTGGCTCTGTTCACTTTATTTCATTTACCGTCGCCTCGTTTTGTTTATTAAAAATATTTATTTATTTTATAATTAATTAATTGATTTAACCTATTCCATACATCAGTACTTTTGCATCATGCTTTTGCCCATTGGCCTGCGACACCGCTCAACCCTGAATCTGATTTCCCGGATCTTCTCCGTTTAATATTTTCTTGTTATTTCCTCATTTAGTATGAGCCCTATTTTCGGGTTTTCCCTTATTTTCGTCCTAGTCGTTGTCTAGGACCCAACGTTCAACGTTCCAGAATTTACCACCAATCACTGCTGCTCCACATCAGCCCCAAAAGCGATCTCGCTGCATACGGACAACGACCATCGTATTCATCAATAATTCCATAAGAAAGCGTATATTAACTCGCCATTCATGACTCTTTAAAGATGGAGTAGAAAAAGTACATTTGAAATAACAGAACATTAAGAGATGCCGACTGCTTCCCCTAAGTCACTGTCGTCTGGAATTTTCTCTTCTTTTGCGCCCGATTCTAATTTACTTTTTTTTTTTTTGTATATTTTTCTTTAAGCTATCCTATTACCCCTTGATGCCCGAGCATAGCGTTACCCAAGCGTTGGGATTTAAGCCTCGAGCCCGAGTCCACTATCCTCAGCCTAACCATTCCAGCTCCAGCAGCTCCATCACTACCCAAGCCTAGGGATGATGATCTGATCTTTTAGAATTGCCTGCCTAATTGCCCAAGCGAAAATTCCAATTTATTTTATTCTTCTCTTGTTTCCTATCTTTTTTATTTTTATTTTCTATTTCTCCTTTTTTCTTAGCCTGCCTGTTGCCTACCTGATACCTCCGTTCCGGCGTCTTTAAAACCCTTGGATCCTTCCGGTCAACCTCCGGTCAGCCCTGTTTTCACCTCGGAGATCACTCACCTTTTATTTTCTATTTTTTTATTAGTATTATTACCATCTATGATGATTTCACTCGACAGTATAAATATATTAAACCCGTCCACCGTCACTTCACCGACAAGTACAATCCCCATGACAGACCCATCACCACCAATGAAGCTCTCTCTCGACGTCGACAAGCCCCCCAGCGGCAAGGCCTTCCAGCCCGGCGATATCGTCAACGGCCGTGTCGAGCTGCAGCTGCCAAACGGCCTGGAAGTCCCCGATATCCAGATCGTCTTCCAGGGCTCCTCCAAAATCTCACTCAACCCCGGTTTCGATGCCGTCAATCAGATTGCCGACACACACAAGCAAGAGACAAGCCAGCTGTTTGTCATTCAGAAAACACTCTCACCGACACGCGCCTGGAAGACGGATGCATCCCTCCAGACATACTCGGCCGCCTTTTCCATGCCCTTTCCTCAGTATGCACAGTGCTGCACCCCCTCCTCAAGTTCCTCTGGCTCTTCTGCGTCCAACAAACCCTCGTGCAACTTGCCGCCATCGTCGCGCATCTCCTCGGCCGGTCTCAAGGTTTCCTTTGCATACACAGTCACTGCCGTCTGCCGTCGGCCACGCGGCCGTCAGAGCCGCTTCAACCTACTCAACTACATTCATCGCAACCTCTCGGCGTGCCAGGTCCTCAATTTTGTGCCGCCCGTCGACAACCAACTGCAGGCGCCCAAAGTTCCTCCTGTCGTGGCGCCTCTCGCAACATATGTGCGCCCCAATGCACCACTGGCCGGCAGCCAGCCCACCCAGCGGCCGCCGTCGCGCCAGCAGCTGCAAACAGCAACGTCGTTTTTGTCAGGTCGCAGTGCTATGCCGAGCCGCACCAGCAGTACCAGCTCTGCCTCTACTGGCTTTTCTGTGTCTTCGGGCTCTTCTGTCTCCGAAACATCCAGGCTGGCCAGCCGGTCCTCTAGCGTGTCCGACGCGCCGCCACTCTATTCACCCCCCAACACAACTGCAGACTGTCCCAAGCTTGTCCGCAGCACTGCCTATCTAGACACCAGCAATTTTAGCATTGATGTGTCGTCGAGACAAAAACCACAACGCCAGTACTCCACGGGTGATGACGCTCCTGGCAGTCTGCCGGCTTACACGCCGTCCATGACCCTCGAGGCCGTCATGCCGAACCCGCCCATTGTCACGCCCGGCCAGCCCATGCCTCTGAGCGTGTTTATTCTCACACCACAGCCGCTGCTGTCAGCCTGTGCCACATCCAACTCAAAATTGGTGCTGCGGACAATGAATGTCCGGCTGCGGCGCACCACCTATGCACGCATCGGCGCCTCTATGCGCGCCGACGAAGCATCGTGGTCGCTCTGGTCCTTCAAGGGAAATGCTCTTGTCGAGACTGAGAAATTCAATGCCGCGTCACTGCTGCACTGGGACAAGATGAGTGTGATTCCGGCCGCCGCCACGCCCGGCTTCTGGTCGTGCTCTGTCTCGCGCACATACAGCCTGGAGATCTCCATGGGGGTGTCGACCCAGGCTGCGCCGAGTAATGTCGAGTATACCACCACGGCGGTCCGTGTCATGGTTTCTGAGCCGCCGCCGGCCTACATGATTGAAGAGTAACTTTATCTTGACTCATTCTCTCTTCTTCTTTTCATTATTATTTCTCATTGTTTTCGTTCATTTTCCTTGAATGCTCACTCAACACTCACTCCTTACCAACTCTACTTTCTTTTGTTTGTATATTTGCGCAACGGATACCCATAGCATGCTACTAGATTAATTCGATATTTCACCTTGATATTTTACTTGTAAACAACGAAGAACCGATTGCCTCAATGCGACGTGACATGCCATCGTCTCGAGTGTGCGAGTCCGTGTAAGTGATAAAGTGGGCCCCTTATTACCGAGACACACCCGAGTCGGAGCCAAACTGCCGGGCTCGGAATAATGTCAATTACATAATCAGTACTACTCAACTACGTTCACTAACAAAGAGTTCTTCTGTCGGGCCAATTTGATATATTCGACTCCTACCGAAATAGCAGACCAGCAATCAAAATAATTTAAATGGTAATAATACACATGTCTTTAGCATCTCTCTCTTTCCCATGGCAAGCAATGAAGTAGCGGAATCACGATCAAGTCAATTCCTGGTGACCCGCACAGGGCATTCCCTCCCCCCTAAGAGACAAGATGAAGCTGGAAGAAACAGAAAAGAAAAAACAATAAAGAAACAGAAAAAGAAAAAGAAACAATAAGAAAGGGTGATGAAGTAAAGAAAACCCATAAAGTAGCCCTCGCTGTTTCACCCATCCAGTTGTCCTCCTCCCATCTTCTTTTTGGTATCCTTCCTTTTTGTCCTCCCAAATCTCCATCAACATCTCTAGGAGCAGAGTATCTTTCCCTCATAAGTGCGGTTCCGGTGGACTTCCTCATGCCACCAACAGTAAATATAAAAAAAAGGGGGGAAAGAGAAGACGACACAAGACAAAGGTTTGTAGAGTGCCCGACGTCAAGCGATATTTGCTTTCAAAATTTTGAGATTTTTTTTTCTTTCTTTCGAGCGAATAAATTACCATCCTCCGTTTTTCTTTTTTTCTCTATCCGATTTTTTTGGGTATCCATCAGAGGGACATGCGAGAGTTTATAAGAGAAGCAGCGAGGGAAGAAATTTACCACTGAGTGGCAGCCTCCTTGGGGGCAGCAGCCTCGTCACCCCACTGGGCACCGCCGGTCTCGGCGTTCCACTGCTGGCCAGGGGCGGCATCGTCCCAGCCGCTGGCAGCGGGGGCGGCACCAGCAAAGCCGGCGGGAGCGGCCTCCCAGTCACCGGCACCGGTAAAGGTCTCGGCGGCAACGGGCTCCTCCTCAATGGCGGCAACCTTCTCCTCCTCGGCCTTCTCCTCAGCCTCAGCCTCGGGGTCGCGGTCTGTTGTTTGTTAGTGCATGGTTCTTTTGCATTTTTGTGTCTTTCCATTTTCAGGAAGAAGCTGCTTCGCAGCTGGTAGTACTTACAGAAGTACAGATCGACCATGACGTCCCAGGCGGTCTCGCGGTTGGGGATGGCACCGCGCAGGCGCAGGACCTCGCGGGCAAGCAGCCACCAGACCAGGCCGATGGCGTGGCGACCCTTGTTGTTGGTGGGGATGGCAACGTCGACAAAGTCGGTGGGGGAGTCGGTGTCGCAAAGGGCAATGACGGGGATGTTGACGTAGCTGGCCTCCTTGATGGCCTGGGCGTCGGTGCGGGGGTCGGTGACGATAATCAGGCGGGGCTCCTTGAACGAACGGGTGATGTAGTTGGTGAAGGAACCGGGGGTGAAGCGACCGGCAATGGCCTGGGCACCAGTGTGGTGGGCAAACTTGAGGACGGCACGCTGACCGTAGGGACGGGCAGAGATGACACAGACGTCGGCCGGGTTGTCAATGGCGGCAATGATGCGGGCAGCCAGCACAATCTTCTCGTAGGTCTTGCCAATGTTGATGATGTTGACACCATCGGCACGGGTCTTCCAGAGGTACGAGTTCATGTGAACCTGCAAGTTCTTGGAGCCGACATGGCACTGAGCGGCCAGCAGGTTCTCAATGTCCTGGCTGGTGGCGTTGAAGATCGCGGGGAGGTTGGCGGGAGCGGCCATCTTGACAGATTTTGGGATGGGTGGTTGGAGGTGGTTTGAAGATTTCGTGATGCTTGCGGGAAACGGGAAAAGGGAAAAGAAGGGCGATGCAATCTCGACGCAGCAGAAAAGACCAAACCCCAGTAGTGGGCTCGTTTTTTCGGAGGGGCCTAATTTTTTAGATTTTCAGTTTGCGCAGGCGCGAAAATAGGGCTGCTTCAATCGCTAGAGGAATTTGTGGGCACCAGGGCTAAAAATTGATTTTGGATTATAGTCTACACGTGATGCGATGTGTCAGCAAAAGTCGACCTTGGCTGCTGAAATCGGATCTACAAGTATCTATTTTGCTTGTACTTCTGGGTCCTGCAAGCAATTCGAGTCGTATGCTGTCCCCAAAACATTTTGTGAAATCTGTGCTCTTTCTAACTTCAAATATGACTTTATAATATGCCTTTTGCTTGATTTCACTACATGCCAGGCTCTGGAGATGTTGTCGAGGATACATGTCGATGCCGTCGGTAAAGCGATCGGATGGGGAAATTGTATTTACCGGATGACATAACAATACTAACCGAATCGGGAACGACTGTTCTCGAAATTTTTGGGAGCTTGCATCTTGATATCGCGAGACCCGGCTGAGCTGGATGCCCATATATTGACGATAGTGACGGTGCAATTGTCGGACAACCACCCATATCAGCAACTATGCCTCCCCGTATACCAGGCCCCCAAGGGCTGTCAGTCCTCAACTGTAAGTTTGAATTTACCCAAACCACCCCTGCTGCTCCTACATTGTTTTCCCGGCACGCGAGCTAACCGATGATGCAAACAGTATGTCTACGGCCAGCAGCGAAACAGCCTACACCAACATTCCTGCCATTAGTGCAATCGGCGAACCTCACACAGCAGCAGAAAAAGCGTCTGCGGCTTCAGGAGCCCTACAAGTGGGCGCAGATCCAGGCCCGGAAGGCCGCCAAGGTCGAGCGCCAAAACGAAATCAAGAAGGAGCGCGATGCTGCCTGGGGCAGCCCCATCCACGGTATCCCGACGCCCTTTGTCGAGTCTTTTGACAGTGCCGGCCAGGCACCCGTGTCCAAGTGGCAGCGCGACGAGAATGGCGAGCTCAAGGAATTACCGACGTCGCCCGAGCTGCTCAACTACGGTCTCACCAAAGAAGAGCTGCAGGAGTCTATCGAGACCGCATACCGGCTAAGCAAGCCCATTGTTGACACAAATTCCGTCGTCGTCGACTCGGTCACGCAGCAGCAGGAGCTCGAGGAGCACGAGGCGCGCCACAGAAAGGCCGTCATTGCGCTGGACCGCATCACAAAGGTGGAGAACGGCAACGGCAAGACCCGCCTGCACATTAACATCAAGCGCTGCATTGACGAATTCGGCCGTCACAACACCGACAAGGTGCTCGCGCCCCGGCCAAGAGCACCCGAGCACCCGCCGCGCGAGATCCTCCAGCGCGGTGGCCCCGACACCGGCTCGCCCGAGGTCCAGATCGCCATCCTGACGGCCAAGATCCGGACACTGGCCGCCACGTTCGAGGGCAAGTACGGCAACAGAGACAAGGCCAACCGCCGCAACCTGCGCTTGCTGTGCCACCGGAGGCAGAAGCTGATCAAGTACCTCGAGCGCAAGGAGCGTGGCAGCGAGAGATGGACAAACCTGCTCAAGACCCTGGGTCTGTCACCGGCGACCTGGAAGGAGCAGATTGAAGTTTAAATGTCTAGCAACCAACTCAGCTATCCCATAGTTCACATTGTTCGGCCAAAAGAATGCCAAATTTTATGGGTTGACTCCTCATCCTCTTGTATATTCCCATCCTCCCTCTCCCACCCTTTCTTCTTTTCACCATCATCATCATTGCATTCCAGGTTGGCATACGGTACATATTTTCGTTATCCTATTTTATATCTTATTCTTTGTATTGTTCACAGCGTTTTCAAAAAAAATGAATGCCGATGGGTTTCCGAAACGATGTATGCAAGGCAGCTGTATGATGTATGGAAAAGAAGAGAAGTTAGAACATGAGAAAATATGTAATTATCTATGTACAACACAGACTAGACCAAGATAACCAAATAACGACAACATGCAACAATAACAAAGCATATAGAACATGCAATGGCACGCAAATGGTAAAAGAGATGTAAAAATGCAAATGGCTGGCCCCTTATGGAGAACCAGCAGCTATCCCAACGCCATCCCTCTCAAGCTGAGGAGTCAAACAATCAAACGACCAAACAATGGATTATGGTGTATCGCTGTGGGCTGTAATCGTGATTGGGCCCGGGTGAAAGAACAGACGAAAACCAAAAAGGCAGAACAAACAAAGACCCCTACATTAGTCTCCTGTTTAAAAGACGGTAATGTAATTGCCAATGCGCTCCTTTTGGTTCTGGGCAATGCACTCGGCAATCCAGGTGATGTTGCGAATCTCCTGCTCGCGTAGCTTGACCCATGCATACACAATCGAGTATGTGAACTGGCGAGTGAAGGCGTTCTTGGAAATCTCCATCTCCTTCTGGTAGAACATGTCCTCCAGACTGCGGCCGTCGGAAGAAGAGCCACCGGCCATGTTGCCAGGGCCAGAGGCGCCACCACCTAGGTTCACAGCCTCGAAGAAGCTGCGGTAGTCAGAAACACCGTCAACTGCCAAACGAACGCCGTCGATATCATCGGCACGGGACAGCATCAGCGTGCCCTCGGGGTACAGACGACCAAAGCTGGGATACAGCTTCTGGCGATCGGCTTTGGACAGCTCAGTGCCAAACGAGTTGATAGTGATGTTGATGGCACGGCGGTCGGCCTCGAACTCGAGAATCTCCGACATGACCTCGGAGGTAGGGGTACCGGCCATGTCTGCGTGGGTGTTGACAAAGTTGTAAAAGTCCTCGAGGTAGTTCTTGTACAGAGTGTTGCGCACAATCTCAATGTTAAGCTCGTCGAGGTCCTGGTGGCTCAGGCTGCCCTTGAAGAAGGGAGCCAGAGGCGTCTCGATGAGCACGCTGTTGTAGAGCTCCTCAATGTTGGTGGCCACACATAGCACGGGCATGGTGTCAAACCAGCCGAGAGGGTGACAGCGGTCCAGCAGCTCGCGGGTATCACGTTCGTGGAGCGTGCCGGTGATAAGTAGGGCGACGTTGTCAATCATGTAGCCGTAGGTGAGGTAGTCCATGAACTGGGCCAGCGAGCCGGTGGCATTGGCGCGAACGTAGCGGAACTCGGAAACGAGCTTCTCGGTCGTCTTGGCGGCAAGGCTGGAGGTGGAAGGGTTCGGGGGGAGGGAGGCCAGGAAGTCGCCGTAGGCCGGGCCGAGCTGCAGCTTGAGATCTGGAGGCACAGTGTTAGTCGGGACTAGCATCATAAGGGTCGCAACATCAAGCCTCATCGGCATAGTTAAAGCACTGCTTACCATCAACGTTCTCGCACTGCGTCATATTGGCGTAGTTGGCGCTCGTCAGAAGGCCATTGCGGTAGCCCCGGACGATGCCCTCGATGTAGCTGTAAAGGGAGAAGTCAGTAAACAATTCGAGCTCAGTATCGCAGGGGCTAAAGTCAATCGCTCATACCCATTGTTCACGTTGAAAAAGAGACCCTCCATCGTGAGTGTAATTGACGGTTGTTATGGTGGAAGCAGACAGATGAGCGAGTATCTCGATGCCTGTTGCGTCAATAGAAAAAGGCGCAGGAAGCAATAGCTTCGAGTTGAGAATGGTCCGTAGTTCAGTTGCTTAGATACGCAGCCGTATGTGATTCACTAATAGCACTGTGTTCACACGGACTGTGGCTATGTGGCGGTGCAGACAAAACCAGCACTACTCCATATCATGACTAGTGTCATGCAGCTGCCACACCGCCCCACGCTTGTTCGAAAAAAGATTATGGCAGAAAAAAATATTTTAGCTCTCGAGAAATCTTCTTCCCTTCTCCTCCACAAATCTAGACACCCAAAAACTGGCAGCATCCAGCACACCCATCACCTTTTACGCCCGTTTCTCTCCCAGTTCTACCCTCAACACACCTCTTCGGGGACTGGATATCATATACAATCTTTCACAATGGCACCAGTGTTTCTCCTCACGGAGACCAGCGCAGGGTATGTTCTGTCGCGGCTTTTACCTGCACGCCAGCCTCTCCTTTTGGGGTGGTCGTGATGCAGGCTCCGGCCAAGACCACGAAGACCGAAAAGACCAATTGCTAACTTTGCCTCTAGCTATGGTCTGTTCCAGGTGAAGGACAAGAAGCTCATCACGAGCGGTAACGTCAGCGAGCGTTGCAGCACTGTCGACAAGATCTGCCAGGAGTAAGTAAAAATTCGGCACGCTTTTTTGCGGCCGCGATGGACGAGGACGAGACACGGTCGAGAAGATGAAAAGAACGATACGGAGGAACACGACAAGTCCAGGCGCGGTCCAGTACGAGGCCCTTACAGACAAGCATCATCTAACACACACAGGGTCCAGTTCAACCAGTTCAAGAAGTGGACCAGCGCAACCGAGGCCATCGGCGAACTCGACGGTCTTATCGATGGCAAGATCCCCCCCATTCTGACCCAGCTCCTCGAGGAGACCAAGGACAAGATGAAGAAGGCTTCCGTTATTGTTGAGGACAAGAACCTGGGTACCGCTCTGTCGAAGCTGCCCGGCTTCAACATCACTGCTGTTACTGGTGCTCCCGGCACCCCCGAGGGCGAGATTTTCCGCAGCATTCGTGAGCACATCACCACTCTGATCCCCGACATTGACGAGGCCGGCTTCAAGACCATGTCTCTGGGTCTGTCGCACTCTCTGTCGCGTCACAAGCTCAAGTTCTCTCCCGATAAGGTGGATGTCATGATCATCCACGCCGTCCACCTGCTGGACGAGCTCGACAAGGAGCTCAACATCTTCATGATGCGCGTCAAGGAGTGGTACGGCTGGCACTTCCCCGAGCTGGGCAAAATCCTCAACGACAACGTTGCCTACGCCAAGGTCGTCATGGCTGGTGGTATGCGCGACAACATTGTCAAGACTGACCTGTCGGAGATCCTGCCTGAGGAGATTGAGCAGGCTGTCAAGACCGCTGCCGATGTGTCCATGGGCTGCGAGATTGCCGAGGAGGATCTGCTCAACGTCCACCTGCTGGCCGAGTACGTCGTCATGTACGCCGAGTACCGCACCCAGCTGTCGAGCTACCTCGACTCGCGCATGAAGGCCATTGCCCCCAACCTGACTGCTATCATCGGTCCCCTTATCGGTGCTCGCCTGATTGCCCACACTGGTTCGCTGATGAACCTGGCCAAGGCCCCCGGTTCCACCATCCAGATTCTCGGTGCCGAGAAGGCCCTGTTCCGTGCCCTCAAGACCAAGCACTCTACTCCCAAGTACGGTCTGATTTACCACTCATCTCTCGTTGGCCAGGCCACTGGCCGCAACAAGGGTAAGATGGCTCGCCAGGTCGCTGCTAAGTCTGCTCTGGGTGCCCGTATCGATGCGCTGTCCGAGTACGAGGATGTCGATGGCGCCGAGGCCGACAAGGATGCCGACGACGACATTCGCGCCACCCTGGGCCTGTCTGCCCGCACCAAGCTGGAGCTGAGCCTGTCGCGCATGGAGCACAAGCCCCTTTCCAAGATCACCGGCGCCAACGGTGCCCCTGTTGCCACTGTTGGCAAGTGGGACGTCGCCGAGGCCCGGAAATACAACATTGACGCTGACGGTCTGACCGGCAACGAGGCTGCTGCTGCCGCCCCTGCTGAGGAGGTCGCCGTTGTCAAGGCTGACAAGAAGGAGAAGAAGAAGGACAAGAAGGAGAAGAAGGAGAAGAAGACTGAGGCTGCTGAGGAGACCACCACCGGTGCTCCCGCCAAGTTGACCGAGGAGGAGTACGCCAAGTACGCCGAGGCTGCTGGCATCTCCGTCTCCAAGTTTCAGCGCAAGTACGAGCGCGGCGACGTCGAGATTGGCGCTGACGGCAAGCCCGTTGTGCACAGCAAGAAGGAGCTGAAGAAGCTCCGCAAGGAGGCCGAGAAGGAGGAGTCTGCTCCCAGCAAACGGAAGCGCGACGAGGACGGCGAGGCCCCCAAGAAGAAGAAGAAGAAGAACCACGACTAAGTGCGACGATACGAAACACGACCACATCTCATACCCGGGTGTGAGTATGCGTGTGCGAGGATCTAGTGTGCTATCTACCTAGCTTGGCTCACCTGTGTAACCTTATTGTCTCTTACTTCTGGTCGTTTCGTTTGTTCTCTCTTTTTGTTTTACCTCTGTTCTTGCGGGCATTGTTTGGCGTCTCCTTTTTTGTTTTGTCTTTTGTCGATTTCGATTCCATCTTCTTGAGCGGCATGTCTCTTCTCGAGGAGCTTGTTGTTTCTCGTATCATTTTCTTGCTACCCCCATCTTGGAGTTTATCTGGGTTTTCTTCTTTGTGTTTGTCTGTTTTGATCTCATTTCAATCTTTTCTGTTTTTTGCTTCTTTCTTTGGAACAAAAAAAGGGACAGGGGTTCTGGGCGTTTTGTATTTGACGTTTACATTTGTGTACATTTTCTTAGTTCATACCATAATTTTGGATCAATTGGTCTTTGTCACTTACTGTTTGCTATCTCACCTGTGAAGTGAATATACATAATAATTTCTTGAAAGATTAGACACTATCGTGAGCTACTGCAGTCTGATGTAATACACGTGACTCGGCTGCGGCCTTCAAGCTGCAGTTGTAGACCCATAATAAACTTGCATCTCAAAGCCTTGTCTCCAGAACAACAGAACGGCAAAATAGACATTTTCCTGCTTGACATAGTTACCTTGATTCACGATTATCTTCTACGACTTCTCTGGCGGATATTTATCTCGATATATATCCATAACACATCAGAAACGACCTCGACCCTCCCAGCATTGCACACAATCTCATAATGGGCGACGCAGAGGCCTCGCGGCCGCGTTCGCCTGAGCCCAGCGACCAGCGCAAACGACCTAGTCGCAGTCAGTCGCCCGCTCGCGAGCCAGAACGCAGCCGAGACGGTGGTAGAGATGGAGCTCGTGGTGGTCACCGCGACAGAGGCCGCGACAGCTACCGCGACAGCTATCGAGATCGCGATCGGGATGACCGTGGTCGTGACCGGGGACGCTACGACAGAGACGAACGGAGAGACCGCGGCAGAGATGATCGGAGGGACAGAGGCAGAGGTGGCGACCGCGACCGGTATAGGTCAGACCGTCCAGATCGTCCAGATCGTTCAGACCGATTAGACTACGACACCCCTCGCAGCGCGCCTCGCGATGCAGACCGCGATGAAACTGCCGAAAAGGACTCCGAGTACGGCAAAGACTGGGCTACTGATCGGCCCAAGCCCAAGAAGCGGTCAGGTGGCGGCTTCAAGGTCAAGGAGAAGAAGCGCGACGACGACGAGGGAGACGAGCGTGGTGGGCATTGGGACGACAAGCGCCGGGATCGGTCGCCCCGGAGGGACCGTGACGGAGGCCGTGATCGGGACTCTGACAGACGGGACCGTGACCGGGATCGGGACAGCAAGGGCAAGGAGAAGGAGAAGGACAGGTCAGACAAGAAATCCGACAAGAAATCCGACAAAGCTTCAGACAAGCCACCCAAGGCGCGCCGGCCACCACCTCCCCCACAAGAGTTTATGATTGTCAACGTCAACGACCGGCTGGGTACCAAGGCAGCTATTCCGTGCATGGGCTCTGATCTGATCAAGCAGTTCAAGATGATGGTTGCAGCGCGCATTGGCCGTGATGCCAGCGAGATTATGCTGCGGCGACAGGGCGAGCGGCCTTTCAAGGACCACCTGACGCTGGACGACTACGGTGTGGTTAACGGTGTGCAGCTGGACCTGGAGCTCGACACTGGCGATTGATCTAGCTTTCATTGGCTTTTTTGTTTGGGTTTTCTTTTTCATAATCAATAAATAAATGTGTCTTGTCTTTGAATTTATTGAATCGACAATCACCACATTGATAGTCCGTTACATGCAGCACGCAGCCTTGCCTCTTAGTTCATTCAGTGTGTGATATATTATGACCAAAGTGAAGATAGGTGATAGATAGAATTCTTCCATGTGTGGTCTAATCTGTTTGATAAACTTGATACGCTTTGTTTATACAGAATACCAACTTGATTTTCATATTCTCAAAAACCTCTGCATTTTATTTTCTAAACTTTCCTTAATAGCCACTTTTTTTTCTAGAAGAGTAGTACTTGAGCATATAAAATCATAGAAATAGCAGATATCAAATGCTAACCAGAATACGCAAAAAATACAGCACTATAATTTTACTCAAAGGTTGTTGATTACCGTTGAGTTTGGATGTTGGAAAATCTGCACGAGCTAATTGAATGCTTATATAATCACGCGATGGCTAACCACAACAAAGACTGCAATTGAACAATGCAAGCCAAGATGCTTCAGATATAGTGTGTTTCCAATCTATTTTTACATAAACACAAAGACAATAAGACAAAGCAATATACCCTGAAAACTGAAAATGTTGAATACTGTTTGTGGCTGACGACGCCAGCGGCTCTTCAAACAACGCATAGATTTCAATACGAGTCGACAATGCACACACAGCCTGTGAGCCAGTGATTCAATGTGTCATTTTTATTTATATTTTACACTTAGAATGCAAATCCAACAGTAGTCAGGTACAAAGACTAAAAACCTAGACAGCTGTTTTACTATCGTCACTCGCGAGCCAGTCAAGCTCTCAGGGAGCAACGGCCCCTGGCGGCGCTTAAACCGGTTTTTGGAGTGGTCTCAACGTCCATCATGGATAAATCCAGACCAAGGGCGGGCGCTGATCGCGTTTCCTAGGGTTTGCAACTGTCGCTTCTCGTTTCTCACGGTCGACGAGGTGTAAATACTCAATAATCTACGTGTAACGGCACCTACTGGTAATTTTTACTTAGCAGGAAGAATATGAGGAAAATTGAATATTATATAATCAACGCCGCACCGCCCGTTTGCACCTTCCGAATCGTAATCCTTATTCATTGGTAACAAAGCTCGACTTGAGGCAGGCGCAGCAAACATTCTTTCCTGTTTAATAAAGAGCCGTCTTTCTTTGGGTCATATATACCCTTTCGTTCCTTCTTATTCTGGCCATTCCTGCGTTGGTTGTTCATATTGTCGTCATTCGCTCTTTCCTCTTTTATCACACTCTTTACATTGCCATTGCATCACTCATTTTGCATCGACAACTCTATTTTCTGTTCGACATTACACCTCACTTTACAGTGACTTTTCACACTCTTTTGAACGAGCTCCACTACCGGCTCAGCTTCCACCAAATTCTGCACACAACATCTACAACTTCTACAGCTCGACAGCTTCAAAATGGTCAACTGTTCGGTAGTGCCGGCCAGCACGCCCAGTAACTCTGGCATTGCTGGCACAGGTGTAAGTTGGCTCTCAAGACTTCATAACTATATGTATAGTTGCTAACGAGGCAGGTTCTCCTTTCGTTCATCATTACAGCTGCCATCGCCCTGGTTATTAGCGGCGCTCTGATTCTGCAGGATACGTTTGGTAAGGTCGCGCGTGAGCGCAAGGCCAATGGCGGCATCGATCCGCCACTATCAGCCCAGGTCAACCAGCCATCGTGCGGACACATTACCACCGTCATTGCCCGCAAGCTGCTCAACAGCTACTCGGATCAGCAGATTGTCACCGGAATCGGTATCCAGAGTCTCGGTCTCGCCCAGGCCGGCGAGCTCGTGCCATACCACTTTTTTCTGATTTGGATGCTCGGGCTTCTGTCGACTGCCGTGCACAATGCCGCGCTGCTTGCACTGGTGCACGATTTCCGCCGCGACTGTATTTTGCGGTGGCTACGCCAGCTGCTCATGTTTATCAATCTAGCTTTGAGCTGCATCTACGGCGTTTTCGTACTGCGCGAGCTGGCTGTTGGCCTGCCTCAGACACTACCTATTGCGTGTGCCTGGAACGCTGGCACGGCGGGTGCCACGAGCGACATTGATTGGAAAAAGACAGCTGGCGGGTTCGAGTTTGTCGCCACGGTGGTTGTGATTGCGGGCAACTGCGTTGTGTTTGCGCTGTCGACGTGGTACCTGCACAGCCGCATGCAGCGGTTCTACCGTATTGTGCAGACGGTTGGTCTCGTGCTCATGGGCGCCGTGGCCATTGGCGTCACAATCCGGGTGATTTTAATGTCGCAGGCATTTGGCAGCCCGTCAGTTGCGCTGTCAGACGAAGGCGAGACGTCTTGGAGTTTCGGCCAGCTGCTGTCACTGTTGTTGCTGCTGCTGCCGCTCATTTCTATTATTGAAATTGCCCGCGGCGAAGTCCAGCTGGCACCACCGGTCAGCGACAGCGCCAGTGACATTGACGGCAACAGCGATACGGTCCCTCTTGTCGAGAATGTGGCTATGCGGCCGTCGGTGCGAAATTCGATTCACAATGCTTTTACCAAGAGAAGGTGAGCATGAATGTGGGATGTGATATCCGGGATCTGAGGCTGGATGGCATGCCATGTTTTGAGATATCTCAGCATGTAAGATGACCAATTGTGGCCGGGCGTTTGGCGTTCTTTTATTACTACCTTTTCATATTGTCGTATCTTTTTTGATATTTGTTATTGTTTTTATTTATTGAGTTACGTTGCATAGATACACCACAGACCCTTCAAGGCGGCTAACAGACACATTTCAATTTTTATAAACATGAGAAAGACTGCTTGACTGACAAGCTTTGATATTGTGAACTCACTAGTATGTACAGAATTGTAACAAAAACGCCCAAAGAATACAAACTTGCCTGTAGTTGTGGCAAGAAACAATTAGAGCTTTTTACTTGTAGCCTGCTGATTAAACTATGGTGCTTTTCGGACTCTTAATATATCCGCTTCGGCCTCTCCTGCCGTATCCGCTTGACCGGCCGGGATCCATCGCCGTTGAACTCGCCTAGGCCCCGAATGCTTTGACTGCGTCGCCGCCGCGCATCGTCGCTCACATCCTCAATATCGTCATACACACTGCTGCCGTTGCTGCCATTGGCGCTGTCAACGTCAGGGTACCACTGTGCCGAGCCGAGCGGCCGCTTCTTGGTGCGCCGGACCTCGCCGTTAACGTTCCGCTGCTTGGCCAGGGGCGAGGGGGTATCAGTTGTGCCGAATCGCTTGGCTACGGGCTTGGAGGCCGACAGGGGCTGGCCATTGGTCGTGTTGCGCATGCGCGCGAAGGCGGTGGGCTTGTGCTTTGCGAGATCGGGGGACAGCGACTGCGTCAGAGGGTACATGTCGTCTGTCAGCCGGTGGTCGTAGTCTGCGGCTTCGTCGGACCTGGTCGCTTCAGTCTCTTCGATAGAGGCTACAGCACTGTCGGCAGCGGCCAGGCCGTCGCCCATACTAAGGTCGACGCTGGGTTCGCGGGTGCTCCTTGACTTGGCAGATGACGCTCTAGCCTCGGCCTCAGCCTCGGCCTCATCGGCACTGGCATCGGCTTCTGATGCATCCTCGATGTCTTCTGGTTCTTGCTCCTCTTCTCCCTCTTCCTCTCCCTCTTCCTCTTCAGACTCGGGCACCTGCTGCTCTGCGTATCCGTTGACCTTCTTACGGGCTGTTCGGGGATGCTTGGCAGGTTTCTGGGTCTTGATGGGGGATGCATCGACACCCTCATCGTCCTCATCATCCTCGGCTTCCATATCATCGTCTACGGCGTCGCTGTCGGACTCGACTGCGTATTCGCTGCTCTTGGGAGCCTTTCCATAGACAGCAACGCCCTCATCCAGCTCAGCATCCCAGACGTTTTGGTCGGCGTCGTAAGCAGCAATCAAATGGTCGCAGATTTGCCGTACAGACTTGCGGTGGTAGTTGGGCACTGACCGCTTGAGCCGGCTCCAGACGAGCTCACGCGCGGCACGGCTGTATTTTCTGCGGAACGTGGTATCGGTAATGCGCGGCCACGGAATCATGTCTTCGCGGCCGACGTTTGAGTCGCGGATGGACAGCACGAGCGCATGCTTGTCCTTTGCCGGCATGGCCCGCACCTGCTGCCGCGTCTTGTCGTTGATGGGCCGGTCTGTTTCGGGAACAGTGTGGCCGTTCTCATCGGGGGTGATGCCGAGCAGAGGGATCACGGCGCTCCTGCCGAAACTCTCTCCCTTGGTCGCAGATTTTGATTTTGATTTTGGCTCTGCTTTGGCAGACGACTTCGGTTTGGGCTCTGCCTTGACCCTCTTTGGTGTTGCCGACTCGGATCGCTTGGCAAGGAGCGACTGCACCGAGCGAGGCGCCTTGGCCGCGAGCGCGGGCCCGGGAGACTGCACCGTAGACCATACCATGCCCTTGAGCTTCTCAGCCTTGAGCTGGCTCTGCGTCATGTTCTCCGGTTCGGGCGGGCCCACGAGCGCGCCGTCAGCGTCAAAGTGGTATGACTGGTGGATAACGCGCCACTTGATGCGGCACTGCCGCGCCGTGCGCGTGAAGTCCATGCGCTCGCTGATAAGCTGCCACGGCAGGTCGTTGATGGCCTCCTCTTGTGGCTCGTGCGTTATCGTGGTGTCCTCGCCGCGCGACTTTTGGATTTCCTTGAGCACCTCGCCGACAACACGGCCAAGCTTCTTTTCCTCGTCAAAGCGCCAGTACGATTTCAGCATCTTGTCGCCGCACACGACGTGCTCGTCCCAGCGCTTGCGCACGTCCTCGGCCGACCGGTCCATGAGCCCGCCAATGAGCTGCCACTTGTTGCCATACTTGCCTACCAGACCAGCCAGCTCCCCGTCATGCTCGGGCAGCCAGTTGTAGGAGTGGGCAAAGTTGTGGTAGATGCGGCGGAGACGCAGAATGACCTGGAGGCGCTTGTGGTCGGGAAACTCGCCGGACATGATCCTCCAGAACGCCTGGTGCTTGGTGGCGTTGTCCTGGACCATGACGTTAAAGTCGTTGAGCCGCATATCGTTGTCTTCCATGTACTGCTGGGCCACGCGCTTCATCTCTTCCACTTCCTTAGGTGTAAAGTTTCCTTGCGGGCCCTTCTTCAGCGAACCGGCCGTGCTTGCGCCGCCGGCACTCGACGCACGAGCTCTTGGTGTTTTGGGGGCTCGAGCGCTCTTCTTTGCAGTTCTCTTGGCTGTCGGCTGTGCGGGTGTCTCGGGGCCAGCGTCTTCTTCCAGCGCGTCTTCTGCAGGGCCTCTCTTGCGCTTCTTTTGCAATTGCGAAGGCTCCTCGGGTTCATGAGTCTTTTCGGCCGACCCGATCGACTCGACTGGCTCGGCGCTCTCATGTTCTACTGGTTCCGCAGCAGCTCCTGCATTTGCATCCGCAGCTGAGACAGTCTCTGGCGTCTCAGCCGCATATTCCTTCTTAACAAACGGCACCTTTGCTCTCTGTTTCCGTGCGCTCTTTGGCTTTTGTGATGTTGGTTGTGGCAAGGATGGCGGTTCGTGATCTTGTGATGATGGGGCGACAGATGCGCGGGCGCGGGCAGCACGCTTTGGAGGAGCAATGGGTGTGGCAGGGAGTCCGTCGATATCGTATGGCGAGGCTCGCGGATTTGTAGTTTCTGCGGACACCTCGGGCACTTGCAGAGCCTCTAAAGCATTAGCAGCCTCGGGTGCTGTGGACGGCACTTCAACGTCAACTTGCGGTCCAGTCTCGATACCATTGACGGCGTTCTCTTTGACTGTGTCCTCGACATCTGCTTGTGTACCAGGCGGGAGGATGGACGGAATCTCGTCGAGGCCATCATCTGAGCTGTCGACGTCGATATCGACCTCAGGCTCGGGCTCAGGCTCGGGCTCAGGCTCGGATGCAGCTTCAATTTCGGCATCTGCCTTGACAGCTTTGCCTTTTTGGTCCTGGTCCTGGTCCTCCTCGTCGTCTTCGCTAGAGCTGTCGCTGGACTCTGCCTCGCTGGCAGCATTTGCAGCAGCACTCACTGCCTCTGCGCCTCTAATGTCTCCAGCACCGGGTTCACTTTTGACTTGTTCTTGTGAAAGCTGGGGAATATCGGCTGCTAATTCATCTGCCTCTGCTTCCTCTTCTGAGCTGCTGTCGTGGCCTTTATCGGAGTCGGAGGAAGAACCAGAGTCAGAGCTTGAGTCGGCGTCAGAGTCGGTATCCGAATCCTCACTCGATGACTCTTCGTCGGTAGATTGTCTGCTTTCTCTCTTGGCATTCTGTTCTTTCTTGACAGTCTTGCTATTCTTCTTGGTCTTTGTAGAGGATGCACCACCGCCTAACCGCGACATGGCCGAGCTGGGAAATGATACTGGTGTTTGCGAGAGCGGTTGCGTTGTTGATTTGACTGGCTGGCTGGAGAAGAGCTGCATTGGGGGTAGGCTATCATCATCGTCGTCGTCATCGTCGTCGTCGTCGTCGCTGCTATCGCTGTCGGCATCTTCGCTTGATTCGTCTTCCGACTCTGTGCCCTCGTCGGCCTCGCGACTGATAAACTGCGCCGCATCAGACTCGTCTTCCGAGTCCGTATCGGAGCTCGCATGGGCCATCTTCTTGGTCTTGGCCGAGTACCGGCTTGCCTTGTCTTGAGACGCCCTCATCGCGACGCGCCCAGCTGGAGTTGCGAGAAGCAATTCGCGCTGATTGACTGATTGACTCGTGATTGCGTTGTATTTGAACAAGTGCTGGTATTGTGAGTCGCTAATGATGAATGTCGAGTTGCACGAGGTCGCCCATCAAACGCGCGTAGGTGGGGTGGGTGTCGAACGTGGATGTTCGCGATGAGGATGTCAGCCTTTCTTTTTTTTTTTGCGCTGCTACCCTTGAGTATGCAACTTGGGTTTGGCGCAATAAAAGTGGACCTTGATAGACGCGACGCTTCTCTCTGTAATTAGTCGAACGGCCCCACTTCACTTACACCTCAACTTGACGACACTTTACTCGTTCTTGGCTCTTGCTTGTTCGTTTTACTCCCTCTTTATTTCTTAGTCATTTACTCGTTTTCTACTATTTGGCCGGATTGCTATCTACTACATGAATATTGGGGGATACATTAGGTGTCTCTGTAAGTGGCAAACATGATCTTGAAAACACCATCGACCTATCTGAACCTTGACATCCTCCTCTTTCTCGAGCCATTCCCAAGTCTCTCTATCAAAGTTGTTCATCTCAAAATGCCAACAAAAATAGATACCAATGCTAATCAAACTGCTCCATTTCCCTTGATCTTTCCTTCGTCACTTGAGTAAAATTTCTCGACACTGCTGTCCTCAAGGCATGGCAAAACCCCGCTCTCTCTTCTAGCCCGGGTATCGTCACCGGCCACATACGAAGCTGGCGACGAAGGGACGTCCTCGTTGCCTCCATCATTGCTCGCCTGTGCATAATCCACTGGCGCCGTATTGTTGCGTAGCTCACTCTCAAAGTACTTTTCAAAAGCGTCGAGGCTTGTAGTATCTGTGTCACTCTCTGACTTGGGAGTACTATCAGCATCATCTTGTACAGCGTGGCCTAGCCCCAGCATGTCATCAATGGGCGAGCTGACTTGACGAAACACACCCGGAGTCGCCGGGATAGGTGGCAGAGGAGATGTGGGCGGAGGAGAAATGGGAGCCAGATGCCAGAGAGGCCTAGGCATAGCTGTGAACGACTGAGGCTGAACGGTGATTGGCGACAGAGGCAGCGGTACATCTCTGGGGTTCATAAAGGCAGCTTCGGTATGATCCATCTTGGGCGGCTGCCGCTTGGGTAGTTTGATAGACTTTACCTCGTCATCGTCTTCCTCCTTCTCTGTCTCCTCCTCCTTGCCGTTGATGGTACCTTCGGATGCTTTGCGTGAACTGTCTCCCGAGGTCCCGTCAGAGCTATTCTGGTTGCAGCTCGCCTTGGACGGCATTGGCGCCGATGCTGCGCGCTTCTCGGCAAGGTCTCTCAGGTCCATAGTCGACTTTCTAGGAACCAGCATGCGGCTCGCGCCCCGCTTCAACGACGACCAGGCCTTGGAAACAGACGAAGGTGGAGGTAGCACCGTGTCCGACAGAATAATCTCTTTGGGCTCTTGCGATGACATCTGAGGCGGCTGCTTCCGCTTCTTTCTGAGGAACTGTTGGTGATGATGGTGCTGGGGCATCTGTGGTCTGAGAGACTGGAGGGGCTGCATCTCGTCAGGAGCCTTTGACAGTTTCTGCGCATCCTCCTTGTCCACCTGCTGGCGGAACCACATGTTGCGCTTTTCCCGGAGCTCTTTCGATTCCTCTGGCATAAGCGTAAAGTATCCTTCCATCTCCGGAGGCACTCGTGGCAGCACAAAGTCATTCATTGCAGTATATGCACCCTTGCTGTCGTTCTCCTTGGTATTGCTGCCAGCTCCAGAACTGCACGTCTCCATGTCTAGACCACGGTTATCTGCACTGCTAGCGTTTCCCGCAGCAGTACTAGGACGCGAATAGGTTGTATTTCGGCTTGTAGATGAGGCTTCGCGGCTGCGAAGACCCATACGAAAACTGAAGCTGCTGCTACTTGCATGAGCACCACCACTGCCACAGCTGTTCCGATCGCTGTTGCTGTCTTTGAAAGTGTTAAATGGCTGTGTGATGGAGCGCAGGTGTCTTCTGCGCGAGGGGCGCCGCGGCGACGGAAAGTAGCTTTGTGCTGGAGCTGCCGAGCCACTGCTTCCACCTGTTGGGAAACTGTCGCCAACCTCATTGGACTTGTTGAACGAACTGCTCGCACTGAAACTGCTCGCGCGGCTCGTGAGACTAGTCTGCGTGCTGTCAAGTATAACAAGCTGGCCTGGGTGTGGGTGACATGGTGGCGACATGCCGTTATCTGTAGGCGCACTTGCCTCAAGCTGCTTGCCCTTGGACGTGAATGAGCTGGTACCGTCCTCCCCATTATCATTTTGTTCATTGATGTTTTCACACTTGCCAGTCAACTCATCACCCTCGTACATGAGCTTGAGCCTTGTCAAGTGATCACCCTCGATTTGCTTCTTGGCTGCAAGAAGAAGAGATTGCCGCTGGAATAGCTTGACATCAAGATCGAGATTCTTGCGTGACTCGGACATGGCCATCTCAAACGCTAGCTTTCCGAGTCGGGGCGTGAAAAATGTTGCATTCCGTCCCAGGGTAGCAAGGTGCATATCCTCATCCTCGTTCTCTTCCTGGATTTGGTTGCCGCTAGCATGGTTTCCATTTTCAAAGGGTGTGCTTCTCGTGGCGGCCGATGAGGCTGGCCGGTTGTCGTCAATTGTCGTAATACTCTTCTTTCGGAAGAATGTCAATGGACGGGTCGACCGGCCGGATGTACCGTGTTTTCCCTTATGTCTGGCTGTAGACAGGGGTTCCTGTGTTTGCAGCAGCGAAGACGACTAAGCTCCGGCTGCTACTTGCGGCGACTGAATAGAACGATTGTCCAATCTGCCACTAAACGTCGATGGCGTCCTGATGACCGTTTTGGTCGAAGCCGTACTGCCACTTGACACTGTCCGCATATAGTTAGGTATGTCTGTAGTCTTTGCGGCCCCAGAATTTGCGGCGAATACAGCAAATGCGTTACGGTCACTCTTTTTGAGAAGAATTGGTGGATGGCTGGCGGTGCCTTCGGGGCTCACAAACCACTCGGGTGGCGGCGATGGGAGAGCACACTCGCACCCGTCCTGCTCGGCCTTAACCTTTTCGAGGAGATAAAATCTGGTGTACTGCCATGGGTCCTGCGGCATGAAGAGTTCAGCTTCGTCTTGGGTAGTAGACGCTGAGGTCTCCGATAGATCAAGCGACGACTTAAAGTGTTTAGTATCCTCCTCGGAAAACCGAACCACCTTGGATGGCCGCCGCGATGATGGCGGGCGTGTTTCTAGTGTCTGTGTTGGCACCATAGGTAAAACTGGGACATCACTGCTGCTGCTTGGTTCCAGTGCGACGAACCTCGAGAACAAGCTCTCTGTAGACCTGAGTCGTGACTTGATGTGTCTTAGGGTGCGCTCAGAGGTGGAGAGTGCCTGCGCTTTAGGTGAAGTGCTCCTTAGAGTTGCAGTGGATTTCATGGGTCTCAAGTCGGGGAATGGGATGGTCTGACTCTCGGGGCTGGCACGCTCTTGCTCTTCCGGCTTAGCTGTCACTTCATCCTCTTCAAAGGACTGCTCGTTTGGCGTGCTGAACACATCATCCTCAGAGCTCGCACTGACGACCATCTGATTGTAGCTCGACGCTGAGTTGGTAGAGATAAAGGGGCGCGAGCCGCGGGATGATGGTGTCATTTGAAAGTCTTCTCCAAAATAGAGCTGCGATCTCAGTCTCGCCTGCGTCATTGGAGAAGCATTTTTGCTGTCAAACGATGCCTGCTGACTGCGAGCGCCGGGATAGATTGCGAGTCCCATGCGCTGAAGCTCCTGATCGTCTAGGCCGCTCATTTCTTTAGCTAGGGGGTGCATCATGAGGTCCGGGTTGGAGCTGTACGACGATCTATAGGTAGACATGCTCTGGTTGGACATGGATGATGTCGAGTTTTTAAGTATCGGTTTGATGGAAGGGGTGCGTGAGCTGCCGGAAGCCGGTGCTTGGCTGTTGATAGAGCTGGTCCGCGAGCCTCCCGTGGTGGAATTTTGCCCCAAATTTTGTCCGATATTCTGCTCGATATCCAGCTGACCCCAAGCGTCATGGACTGCCATGAACTGGTCAAGGTAGGCGCTCAGAGCAGGCCAGATCTCGGCAGACCAGCTTTCTTGGATACCAACATGGGACAACAGATCTCTTTGGATAGCATCTGTTCCCAGACTAGTGGTGCTCCCTTCACCGCTGAGACCATCGAAAATCTTGGAAGGCCCCATGATGATCATGTAAGTCTTCTCGCGGAGAGCACGAATCTCGGCCACTTGGATACCAGGCGACGGGTATGACATGAGGTAAGGTGGGAACAGCGAGTTGAGAAGCTGAAGCATGAACTCGGCCTTGGCCTTTTCGCTAATGTGGTGGCAGATGGTCTACTATATTAGTAAATAACACAAATAGTATTATACCAATTACGACTTACGCAGATTCTGGTTCCTAGATAGACTGTTCGGAAAAGTGCTTGGGCCTTTGTATTCTGCACAATGAGAGGCTCGATGATGTCAAGACCGGGGTCCATGCGATGCCGTGCGACCTCGAGTTGGTTGTCGTTGCAGATGCCAAGCTTTGCGGCAATGGCATCCAGGTCGCGACGTCGGCGGCCTTCGAGGTTGTTGATGGTATCGATGCCGTTGAGCAGCTGCAGGTCGGTCCACACGACATCGTTTTCATCTTGCGGGAACACTGTCTGCAAGAGATGCTCCCTGACAGCGGGGATGTCACTACGCTTCAGCATGTCCATGTCCTGGGCGCTACTTCCAGGGCTTCTGGCAAGAACACTCAGCTGCGACGAGTTTGTCTTGAGAGCCTTGATAGCTGTTACAACAGTGCTGAGGACCGACAGCTCCGAGTCAAAGGTGGCCAGCCGGCACTTGTAGACGTGGTCCTTGTCTTGCCCGTTTGCACCATCCTTGTCAGCAGAGCTATCATCAGAATTGCCGTCTGCTTTGTCAGAGGATGCGATAGGCAAGACCGGGCTGCCAAGACTGTCGATCGAAGAGATGCTTGGCGGACGCAAAAGGCCATCGATAAGCTTCTTGGTCTCTTCATTGTTCGTCCATGCCTCCAGGAGAAGAGACGCTGGCGATGGGAGTCTGGCTGTGGGCTGTTAGTGACCGACTCGCTTTACTATGGTATCAAACGATAAATCCTAGTGAAAGCATACTTAGTGGAGGTCCAAATAGAGGCGCCATTTCGGGCCTGAGACACTCCCCGGTGCCTAGTTGGTGGAGAGAAGCGTATGTCGCTCGACGGCGTGGAGAGCTGAAAGAAGTTGATTATTGTCGATAGTTGGTGCAGTAGTCTATAGTGGCAATAGACTTTTGCATACAGTATCAAGAGGTCATGTATCTGTTAGGCTGATAGTCAATAGACTCAATACCAATCTCAATATCAAAGGTGTGTCTAACAGTGGTGTCAAAATGTGGTGAAATTAGTTCAGCGTGGGGAGGGACTGATTGAAGATTTGTAAGGCTCGCCAGCGAATATATGCAGATATTCATCTTTGATCAGATTGGGAAGGCGGGCACAGAGACTGCATGATGTGGAAATCGGTCAAAAAAGCAGAGGTTGGCAAACATGGTTGCGGTGGCACACGTGATAGTCAAGTATGGTATTTTTAAAAAGGAAGGAACGGGCCATTTGGGAGACATCTTGGGTCGCTCCTTCCCTCGTTATTGAATTGTAACTTTTTGAGAAACACTGTAAGATATTGATCGCGACGTTGGATGTAGACATAAGAGGAAAGAGCGACCCACCAGCGCGTGTCAGTGAATCAAGCCCCTTTCTCCAATTTATCATTTAGTACGAAGTAGCTAAAATACAGGCCTGGCCCTGGGAGGCAACCCGCTGTATCTAAGAGAACCGCTAATAGCTCGCTAGTTATATTAGCTGTAATTACCAGGCGGACCCGTGCCTGCCAAGCCTGGTTTTGCGATGGATATGACGAAGAACTTGCACTAAACAGTGCTCAATCTCGCTGAAGCCAATCAGGTAATAACCTCTTAAAAGAGACTTTTCACGGCCTGTACGACATTTTGGTGACTTTTTCGCGCAAGCTTGACTCAAGCCTCCACAGCTCCTTCCACTGTGGGTTACAGTGCTTGGCGCGTAGTTTTTTCGGATTTAGATAGCTCTAAATTTAATAATATAAACTTGCAATAAGTTTAATGCATCGCGCTCCTTTTGAGTCTGGACCTTGAACGTGGCCCATTTTGTTCTGACCAAGGGGCTTGGCTACAGTGGTGAGTACCGAGTAGCTGGAGTGGCTATGGCTGAGCTTGCAATACGGAGTAGAGAGGTCTTTCTTTGTGTTCTGTGTATTGTATATTGTGCGCTTATGCATATTTTTCTACTCTCCGAGACATCCCTTTTAATTTGAGTATTTTGTCTCACGAGGAGATGTCGCATTGATCTCATCTTCATCCTCTTTTGAATAGTTCTAGAGTTTCAAGACTGAAGCATCAAGCTCAATGATCTAGAAACAAGCTGGCCACCAAATGAGATAGCTGCAGATCATCAAAACAACCCCGTTAAGAGCATGGAATCGCTATAAGCGGCTTAGCGGACGACCGACGACGACGACACGACACGCGACAACTGGCGACTGACGACATCAAACACCACGCAATTACATCACACATCATCGCGGCATCTACTCCGTAAGCAGATCACCATGCGGACTCCGCTTTCCGGGGCCTTGCCGGGCCAAGCACGGGCAATGCTTCTGGGGTCTCGATGCAGCTCCACAAAGGGCGTAGCATGCAGGCTATACTCGTCGTTTGTCATGGACCCGAGACGACGGGCCAGCACAGGATTAAAGAGTGCTCCCGGACTGCAGCAGGTTCCATCACTGCGGAGGTTCTACGCCTCGCAGAATGATAACCGCGGCCAAAGTTACTGGTCAGACTCGGGCTCCAGCTCTGGACAGAACAGCGACGAGCCGAGCATGTTCTACAAGATGCTCGAAGCAGCCGCTACGTCTGGCGCCTCGATTGTAATGCTGGGCGTCGGCTTCGGTATTGCCGGCTACGGCTACCACCGGTTCTACAAGCACCTGGTGCTGGCCAAGATGGACCTCGCATTTGAACCGGGCGACCCCGTGCTGGAGCTGGCCGCGCTCGGCCGCGGCGTGCCCAAGCACATTGCCGGCAGCTCTGTCGGTGTCATGCACCGCGACCACCCGCCACCACCGTTTGAGGAAGACGGCGATACTGATGATGTCGACGGCAGCGGCGACGACGGCAAGGGCAACTACTGGATCGAGCGGCCGGAGCAGCAAAAGGTCAATGACATTATTGCCGGCAACGAGGTGGGCCACTACCACTTATTTATCGGCGAAAAAGGAACTGGGAAGAGCAGCATGCAGATGGAGGCAATGGCGCTCGTTGACGCCGAGGGCGTGGCCATGTTTGATGCGCACTCGGACCTGGAGATTTTCCGGATTCGGCTGGGCAAAGCGCTCAACTACGAGTACAATGAAGACTACATTGGCGGGTATTTCAGCGAAAAGGGCCCGCGCGAGAGCACGGCACTGCTGGACATTGAGCGCGCGCTGAACAAGCTGGAAAAGGTGGCGCTGCGGCGGCGCAATGCGAGCCGCCCGGGCCAGAAGCACCGGCCGCTGATTATGATTGTGAACCAGATGCACCTGATCCGCGACGACGACGACGGACGCGACCTGATTGAGCTTCTGCAGCAGCGCGCCGAGCAGTGGGCGGCGGCGGGGCTGGTGACCATGGTGTTCAACAGCGACGACTACTGGGTGTATGAGCGGCTCAAGCAGCTGGCGGCGCGGCTCGAGGTGCACAGCATCCAGGACCTGGCGCGGCACCAGGCCATGGTGACGCTGCAGCGGTTCCGGTGGCGGTACTTTGGCGAGCACCTGACCAAGGCGGAAGCGAGCGAGATCTACAGCCACGTGGGCGGCCGCTTGACGTTTCTGAACCGCGTGGCGCGCAGCACCGACATGCTGGCGACGTGCAAGAGCATCATGGAGGCAGAGAAGACGTGGTTCCTGAACCAGTGCTGGGTGCTGGGCGCGGACATGGACGACGATGTCATGGACCAGCAAAAGTGGGCAGCGGCGGCCATGGTCCTGGCCCAGGCGCTGGTGGACAAGGAGGCCGAGATGAAAGAGGCGGCGTCCACCTCGACTGATCTGGCGACTAGCTGCAGCCCGGAGCGCACGCTGCTGCCGTCGTTTGCGCTGCACGAGGCCCAGCAGATCATGACGCGCGCCGACTTTATCCGCGAGATGGACCGCAAGAACCTGTTTACGATTGCAAGCGATGCGCAGGTGCGGGCGGCGTCGGTGCCGATGCAGGAGGCGCTGCGGCAGATTGTGAATACGCCCGGGTTCCGGCAGCACCTGGAGGACACGATCCAGCGGATCGCTGATATCGAGTCTCTGGGCCGTACGCGCGAGCTGGTGGCCAAGGACCTGGTGCTGGGCGGCAAGTACGATTTCGTGACGTCGTCAGGATCTTCGTCTTCGTCTTCCTCTTCCTCGTCTGGCCTCTTCAATAAGGGAGACTCGACCAAGAAAACTGAAGTGCGGTTCCGGGGGTGGAGCCCGCATGAGCGGCCATCCAGAGACCCCCCCGAGGACGGCGATGACAAGGAGTAGAGGTCTGAATATAGGTCCGTCCTTTCTTTTGTGGTGGTTTGTTGGATTTGCTTTTTTTTTCTCTCTCTTTCTTTTCTTTTCATCCTTCTCAGCTTTCTTGTCTCCTCATCCCTGATGTCTTACATGGTCACATGGATGTCTGAAATGTTGTCTCAACGGCCTCGTTTGGTCAAGGATAGGCAAGTCTGGACAACATATCATAGCCTTTTGGCAACGTCCTTGCAGCTTATTTGCAGCTTCTTTTCTTTTGTCATTTTCATCTCACATGCCATTTTTCTTTTGTCTCTTTTGTCTCTTGTGTTGTCTTTTTGTTTCGTTTCTGTTCTCACCCTGCTTGCTTCTTTGTCATTTAGATATGCATGTCTTGCATTTATTGGTTTCTCACAGCGAGGTGGATGGTCGGGTCACGGAGGCTGGCGGCGTTGTGTTGATCTTTCATTCTATTTTCATTCTATTTTGATGTTTATAATTGCTTCTTCTTACTCCAGGCATAAGCATACCCAGACACGGAGTGCATATTGAGTGCATACAAGTGCATTAAACTGCATACAAGTGCATCTGAATCCAATTAAACTCATTCTAAACTCATTCTAAACTCATCGACTGCACTCTGTGCATTAGACTGCATGCGGCTGTTGTTAACAAGCCACCAGACATTGCAGGTCGGTAAACGGCATCTATAAATATGATAATTAATTTACATTTACGTTTAATTTCAATTTCAAACTTGAGAAAAGTACCTGATACCGGAGAACAGGAATGAGACCAAGAAAAGAGAAGAGAAACCAAAACACAAGCAACTCAAGCCGAGTGTATTGCCAGCTGTCTCATGGGTTGATATGCTGTATACCGTATGGCAATGGGGATGAACAGACCGCCGTTGTGTTGTGCCTTGTCAGTTGTCCAACGTCGGGTATTTCAGTCGGTGTCTGGTGTCTGCCAGCAGATGTACTGGAGGCATTAATCAGGCAATGTCGTCCTCCATCGGTACGAGTTTCTATTTACACACTCTTTATAACATGTACTTGGTTTTGTATAGCTTGACCATAGTTCCATGTCCTGACTACCATGCACGACCCTTATGCTGACTACAATAAGAAGCTTGATAAATAGACAGCAACAAAGAGAATGTTATCACTGATAACAATCTAAACAGCAAAACGTGGGACTACGTCATGCGGCCCGCGCAAGGCCGTCAGCACCGGAAGCTATGAAAGTACTCTCCGTATGCAAGTATGCAACATTGTCAGCAATATTGTCAGTCATGTTGTCCGTCATATTGTCCGTCATATTGTCCGTCATACTGTAAGAAATATTCTATTAGCCGATTAGACAGCTAGAAACTAGACAGTCAGACACAGGCAATGAGGGTGTCAAGGGTGTCATGATAGCATAGAAGTCCTCTGCAGAAATGCAAACACATACAAATAGTGTGATAACGAGAACCGTACTCCATTGGAGCCTCCAGGTGTAAGCGAGATTCAAAAGAGAGGAGCTATTGAGTAAAACAGAGAGAAGCTACGAAGTACGGAGGAGGGCAGCGAGAAAGAGCCTAACTGAATAGAGTCTACAAATGTGATATATCATAGTCTTGGTACTGTGTTTCCAGGTGGTATTGGTATTGGTATCATTAGTATTATTGGCGTCGGCGTGAGACAGGATATGCAGTCATCTGAGACTGGGTGCTGTTGGTTTCAATGAAGATCATAATGGGGATACTGATTGCGGAAGAAATCGGCAGAGATGGAGGAGTAAAGAAATGCGTTGGTGAAGAAGCACAGAAAAAAGAAGAAGGAAAAGAAGGAAAAAAAGGAAAAGAAAAAGAGAAGAAGAAAAAAAGAAAACATCGCCGTCATCGCGAGACAAGCTGGTCTCATCCCTTTTTTATTTCCTTTTCTTTCCATTGCCTTTTTATATTTTCTTTTCTTCTTCTTTAATTGCTTGCTTCTTGTTGCTTCTTATTCATCATGAGCCACTTTTTGAATCCTACCTTGTTTGTGCTTTTCTTTACTAGTGATCTTCGGTCCTTGTCTATCCCCATCAGGGCAGTTTGATTGATAGTCCGTCTGATAAGGGTTCAATGATTATTGTTGTATCAAAAAAGCCAGGCGTGTCATGTGTACAATGCAGTGTCGCAACTCTCACTCTCGATTCTCAACTCTCTCAGTAAATGCCAAAGCCCAACTTTGATTAAATCAATACTACATGCACGGAGTAATGCTCGCTTTCACTCCGCAGACTCCCAAGATCGGCTGCTCGCCTCCCCTTGGCTGAATCGGCGATCAGTCTACTCCGTTGACGCCTTGTCTCTGGTTTGATAGAGGAAGAGAACTGCACGGCAAGCTGACTGGCAGTGTTGTCGATCCGGACGTGGGCAAACCTCCGGAGGCAGACATGCGATGGAGATGATGAATGGTTGTGGTTGTGGTTAAATCAAGGAAAAGGAAAATAAAAGGAAAATAAGGCAAAAAAGAAAGGGAAAAAGAAGAAGAAACACGCGTATGGATGATGCCGAAACACGAGACAAGACACATTCTATTAAACTCTAGCGAGGCCAAGTAGAAAAAGTGGGAGACGAATCTTGTCTTTGCGTTTTTGCAGAGTAAATGCGACACAGCACCGTATTGCTCGGATAACGAGGGAGTCGTTGCAAACGAATATCAGTCCATAGCATATATAAAAATAAAATAAAAACATCAGACAATCTGTTACGTATATTGATCAGTGATATCCCGCCGGAGAGGTGGTAGTGCGGGGGATCTGATAGACGACAGAACGGCTGACAGTGGTAGGCAAGGGGGTCGCGGGCTTACACGGGGGAGTGGGAGGACAGAGGAGCGGGAGAGTGGGAGAGAGGGAGAGAGGAGCAAGGGAGCGACGGAGAGCGAAGAGAGAAGAGAGACGATGAGTTGAGCTGATGGAACATGATCAGTGCATCTTACTTGCCAAAGTGATATGCAGGTCTGTCATGAATTATGAAGAGCAGCCAGCCGTCAGCCGTGCACGGTCTCTGCAAGTGTGCACGGTCAGATCCTTTTATTTTTTACTTTTACTTGTCTCTACCTCTGCCTTGTCTCTCTGTCTCTGACTCTGTCCTCATCTACAGTCCAAGATGGCTGCATCCAAGCAGACCCGGAAGATTGTCTCGCATCCGAGTGGGATTCGCACCAAGAGGGGTTGCATTTGGTGCAGACAAGCAGTTGTGCAGTTTGTGACACTGTCTGTATTGGAACGTCATTATATCAGAGTTATCAAAGTATCAAACCATCAACCATCAACCATCAACCACCAAACCACCAAACCACCAAACAATCAAAGATGCCGTGTTTGAACCGGCATGGCTGGTCTGGTGGTTGCCGTAAAAGGCAAATCGGAAATACTTGTGCTCCGTAGACAAACTTGGTAATTAGCCAGTAGATTGTCTCCAGCCAAAGTCTTGAATAGCAGAGATAGGGTAGTATTAGAAATGGCCGCGCACTGCAGATTGAGATTGGCCGGCCATATCTGGATAATCTGGTCATCAACCAAAATTTACTTACTTTTGTAGAGTGGCAGTCTCTCTCTGGGGTAGTCTCGATGAAACAATGTCGACGTCTATCAACGTCAGTATGTAGAATATTGGGAGTAGAATATTGCTGAGTGGCTGGATAGGTAAGATAGATGACGACAACACAGGACATGCACAAAAGTGATATTGGAATCACAACCAAAACCAATAATAAACACAAGAACAAGCAAAGCAAAGCAGTCAATAAATTCAAATAGGAAATACTTGCGAGCTGACATACAGACACATGCCAAACATGAGACAGCAGACAGTAGACAAGACAGCACATGCTCGTAGCAAGATACACAGGCCGGCAGAAGGGTAAGGTGAGATGGATCGTCCGGGAATAATGCTCAACTTGCACAGGCTGCATACTTTGTAGATGCAGTCCGAGAATATTCCGATGCCGGCAGGTTTTGTACCGAGAGCTCAAGGAGTACGTGGGTAGTTGCACAGGTTGAGCCTACGAGTACAAGTTTAACAGGTTTACAGGTTTACAGGTTTACAGGTTTACAGGTTTACAGGTTTACAGGTTTGGCAGGCTTACCGACTTTTTCCACCTTGTCAATCTTGACTCGCCATGTTGCCGCTGATTCTTGCATGCCATATACCATACCATGCCATGCCCAGCCATGCTATGCCCACCTGCTGCTGTCTAATACATCATACCGCCCAGCAAAACCAGCAATCAAACGTGGAACAGTGCTGAGTAGGGGCATGGATTCGTCTAAAATCTAAAATCTAAAATACTATTTACACTTGCATTCTACAGCAGGTTAATCCACTTGCAGAGCAATATCAGACTAATAACAGAGAAAAGCTCGGATCAGCAGGTGACCTCGGTGTCGACACTCGTCTGCACTAGTGGCCCAAGCTAGTCTGCTAACTACAGAGTACTGGCGCACACTATGCCATGCTGGGATGGCGCGAGCACGGCTGGTGATCAGGACTGAGTAGATGTAGATTTAGGAGATGAGTAGAAGGGGAAGAGTAATAGTGCGCAGAGAGAGTGCAGCGGAATCAACGGCTGATGCAGAGCTGATGCTGGAGATGCAAGGGGTGGGCGGAATGATGGTGCTGGAGACGCAGCTGAATGGTTTCAATATGTAAATAGTAATGCGTTGAGTAGAGGAATATAAATGTTGTTATGAGTGATGAAGATTGATAAGTAGTGGTGGTGATGATGGTGGAAGCAAGGCGGTTGTTCATCTACTTCTACGGAGGGTCTGCCATGGTCACTGCCTACTAGTCAAGATACAGCCGGCAAGTCACAACGGGCTAGATAGCACAACAGACAAGAGACAAGAGACACCGACGACATCGTGAGATGCCACCCCCAACGCCTCTAACCTCTAACCTCTGACCTCTAACCCAGTCTGCCACTGATCATCCCATCACCCAATATTTGTCACATATTCAGTACGAATACACACTAATCACTTTGTAAGATAAGATACAAATAGTCTGTCTGCCCAGATATCCTACTACCAACTAAAACAACTAATTCACACTCCACGGAGAGGGACGGCCCAGGAGACGGCCCATGGCTCGCGTGTTGGAACTAGAGCGTGTTAGTTGTAGTGCTGTGGCTAACTGTAGCTGGTGTCAGTGCTAGTGCTAGTGCTAGCAGGTGTTTGATGAGCATTAGCTAACGCGCTGGAGCAATATCAATATCAATATCAGTAGTCAGCTATGATGCAGCATTGGAGCATGGAGCATTGGAGCACTGCAGCACATTGTCGTCATAGCCATCTCGGCTACTCAATGTCGCATTTGTACATCTGTATGGCTACGCTGCGCAGAGTATGATTGCAAGATCTTGTTGGCTAGTCTTTCTACACGGAGCAGTCAGTATTCTTCTACTCTGTTGCCTGCCCTCTGTATTTACTTTCTTCCATTTCATCAGCTTCTTCTATTTTCATCTGTCTCGTCCTTGCATCGCCACATCTGCTCTTCTCACGATGCACCGTTCTTTGATTTCTTTATTTCCTTTTATTGTCCTCTTTCTTCCCTATTCTTTTCTTTCCTTCTTTTCTTCCTTTTTTCAGTTGCCTCGTCTCCCTCCGCTTCTCTCATCACTGCCTTTTTCCACACTCTCCTCCACACCACCTCAACTCGACGCAACTCCACTGACTGTTTCTGGCTTCACACCCTCTTTTGATTGTTGACTGTTGATTTATTTGATTATTACCTCTTTCTTCTTTCCTCTTTCTTCGTTGCTTCTTTAACTTGCTTCATTTCTGCTTGTCCGTTTCCTCCTTCTACTATCTCCTCTCTCCTCTCTCCTCTACTATCTACTCTCTCTTCTCATTCTTGTCTCTCATCCTTGATTCACCTTTACGAGTTACCCTTTTCTTCCCGATAAATGCTACTAAATGCTGTCTCTTTGAAAAAGTACCTTGCTACAACCCATGACACCTAACGCTTACTTCGTATCTTACAATACTCGTTCTACCCTGGTCTTCAATGCCAATACTACCTCCAAACAGTCTGTCATATATCATATTCTCTATTAGCCTCTTAGGCTTGCCATCCATGCTGCACCTCTGTCTCTGTGCCTATTGCCCTTCCCTCTTACCCTCTTTTGTCCTGCCTTTCTCTGCCCTGCTCTTATTGCCCTGATTTCTTTGCCCTGCCCTGCAATAGACCCTGTATGTTTACATAGTCCCTAGGAAGTCATGCACCTGCCTCGCTCCTGCGTGCACGGCCTGCACCTGCCAATGGAGCTAGTGCTGTAACCTGCAATTACCCTGGTCCGGACATATTTGGTTGTCTCTCTCTCTCACTCTCACTCTCTTTCCCTCTCTGAGACTCAACTTGCCTCTCAACTTACTGATACGTCGCAGTCAGCGGAACATCATCTCTTACGGCTAGCCTCTCTCATAGTCCATCCTTGTCTCCTACTCCGTAGATACAACCCTCCATGAACAGAATCAAATGTATTTATTAATTACTGAGTAATATAATAGACTTATTCCACAGTTTCAACCAGTCCCTGCGACTTTGTAGATTTTGATTACTATTTGTAACTAAATAGTTATCATAATTTGAGTAAATATGACGTCTGTTCACGATCCTAGCGAGCCTCGTGTCTTTTATGAATCTTTTTTTTTTTTTTGTAATTCTCCAAGAATACGACTCTCTCTTTTTCTTTCTCTTTCTCTTTCTCTCTCTCTCAATCTCTCTCTCTCTAATACATGTCTAATCTGCCTCTGTAGTGCACAATTCAGCCAATTCTTATTCGTCCTCGCTCTTGCCTCTTGCTCTTTCTCTATCGTGTCTTTTACTGGTCGCTCTTTCCTAATTCTCTTTGCTCTTTCCTCTATCTCTATTCCTCTCCAATTCCTCCTATCTCTCCCAGAACTCTCCCAGAACTCTCCTATACCTCTCCCAGACCTCTACCCCATTTGTCTGTATCTCCCCACCTACCCACGCTCCTTCCCGGTTCTACTCGTATGCTATCAAACTACTGCTACTGACACGATATTATACAAAATAGCCCCACCTCCATCTCCCTCCTTTGCCATCGCATCCGTCTCATCTTCTCTCTCACCACTTTCACCTTGGCTCTTACAAGCTCATCTCAACCTTTGCCCATTACTTTTTGCCTCTCATATTTTCATGTGCTCGCCCTTATATCCTCACCCTCAATTCTCAGCTCAACTCAGCATCACATCAGATCGACATCTACACCCTCTTCCACTCTACCCCCCCTCCTTCAGCCTCTCCTCCTCAACACCCTCCTCGACATTCCCTCGACGTCCTTCTCGACTTCGACCATCCTCTACGCTGAGACACCCCTCTGTCTTACATATATTTGTTTCTCCTCGTCAGCCCCTGCTTTGTTCTTCCTTCTGATTTGGTTTCTTTTTCTTCTTTTCCTCTTCTGAATTTATTGTTTTTATCAGCCTTTTTATATTTTCATCAATTCTTCTATTCATCAGTTCTTCTATCTATTTATATATCCAGCTCATCTACATCTACCAATTTCCTATATATATCACCACTCTTATCTCCATCTACAACCTTTTATCCTGTTCTCATCATCATCCACTTCCCTGGCATGCCAGTGTTAGTGACGAGCTATGGACCATCCTCTCCCACTTCAACCGGCCGCCTGGCTATCCTCTGATCGTCTTGGTGACCTTGATGACCTTGATCATCTTGACCATCTTGACCGTCTTGATCACCTTGACGTCTCGAGTCATTCCCACTCCGACCCGTGTGAGATTGACGAGTCCTCCGAGTCTGACCGGCCCAACCAGTGGATTCGCGCTGATTCCACCTCGAGCAGTCGCTCCACCCTCCTGTCCGATATCTCGGCTGATATGCCCGTTGATGTCGCCATTGACGACGACAAGTCGGTCGGTGCTGCCAGTCCGACTGACATGCAGTGGGAAGTCGTGCGTCCAAACACCCACCATGTGCATAGCCATGACAATGATCAAAACCACGACATTGCGCTCTACCCTCCTAAAGCCGAGCCTGAAGAGTACGACTTTTGCCTAGAAGACGTCCAGCCTGCGCCACCGCCTGCTACCACAAAACGCCCACGCGGCCGCCCACGCAAGCCCAGCATCTCCTCTGCTGGCGCTGCCGGAGCTACCGCCGCTGCTGCCTCGGCCAACAAGATTGCAAAGGCCCGCTCCAAGACCGGATGCACTACTTGCCGCCGTCGCAAGAAAAAGTGTGACGAGACGAAGCCCATCTGCCTCAACTGCGAAAAGAACGCCGTTGTCTGCGAGGGCTACAAGGAGAAGCATGTCTGGAAGAGCGGCCGCGAGCGCGCCCAGGATGAACTGCTCAAGGCCCAGCCGCCCCTTGACATCACCCTGCAGCCCATCTTCATGGGCATGGAAGGCCGCGAAGACCGCCTCTTTTGGAACTACTACCGCGATCACGTCAGCAACGTCTTCACGGCCGAGTTCGACCACGAGAACGCCTTCCGCACCATCCTCGTGCCCCTCGCCACCAACCACCAGGCCATGATGCACTCGGTCCTCTCGCTCGCCAGCCGCCACATCAACTTTGACAGCCCGCATGTCCAGAAACTCTTGCGACGCAGCAGCAAGGTCACGCCCGACTCGCTGCAGATCCGCGGCTCCTTTCACAACAGCGAGGCCCTCACGCGCCTCTCGCGCGGCATGTACCACAATATGAGCATCAGCATGAACAACAACACCAGCGAGCCCTGGAAGACCCCCGACGCCCTCGCCGCCCATTACTCGCAGATGCTCTTCCTTGTCCTCGAGTCGCTCGCCGAAGGCCAGCACGACGGCTCACAGCGTCTGCACTACGAGTTCTTCTTGTACATGCTCGAACGCTTCCCGCCCGTCGAGTCCGAGTTCTACTCGTTCATATCCGAGATCTTTTACTACCACATCTACGCCGACGACTTTCTCTACTGCCCTCTGCAGCAAAAGGCGCGCCTGGTCGTCGGCGACTGGGTCCCGGCTATGCCGTTGGCCCCGGCTCGTATGATTGGCATTGCCGACGGTCTCTTCAACTACCTGTCGCAGATCACCTCCATCCGCAACCGGATCCGCGTGCGCGTCCAGTCCGGTGCCGATCCCCGTGTCGATTACGACAGTCTCTACCGCGCCTCGGACATTGAGTGCCAGATCCATGACTGGAAGCCCGAGTGGGCTCCGGGCGACAGCCGCGACCGTGTCACCCTGCTCTACAAGCAAATGGCCTGGCTGTACTTGAAGACGACTGTGTGCCCGCCGTCCCAGTCACCGACGCAGTCACAGATGCAGTCCCAAATGCAGTTTCAAACGCAGTTCCAAACTAGAGCAGACAGTGAGAGCGCCATTCAATCGGGATCGACTACATGTGCCTCATCGCCAGTGCCGCATATCGCCAACGTTGCCCAGATCGAGGCCATGATTCCGGACGCCAACAACTTTAGCAACCCGCGCCGCCACTCCATTGCCAACCCCAGTCTCGCCAGTGGCTCGCGCCCGTTCCTGCCAAAGTTTGTCTCGTTTGCTGAGCACGACACCACCGATATCTTTGAACCGTTTGAGGCATTTGGCTCTTTTGATCCCGAAACCGAGGCAGAGGCCGGCGCCACACAGAATGAAAACCAAAGCGTAAATCACAACGAGACTGAGAACGACCCCGCATCCCCGCCACCCATTCGCCGGCCCGCCAACTACGAGTCGGGCGTCAGCCTCGCCGTCAAAGAGTCGCTGGCCCTGCTCAAGAGTTTCAAAGCCGACGACCAGTGCCAGACGCTGCTGCTGGTTCCGTGTGTCGTTGTCGGCACGGCCTGCTACTCGCCGACCGACCAGGAACGCATCCGCACTGCCATCCGCGCCGTGCACAACTACACGGGCCTGCGCCACACGGATCTGGCGCTGGAGCTACTCAACAAGGTGTGGCAGCTGATGGAGCAGGGCGATTTCCTTGCTGCATGGGACTGGCAGACGGTTGCCTACCAGCTCGGAATCCAGCATCTTTTCTGATTTTACTTTTTGTTTTCTTTTTCTTAACGTCTTTTTGCATTTTGTTTAGTTTCTCTTTCTTTCTTGCATGTTTCTCTATTGTCTACCCGCGCATGTATACCCGGTAATAACCTCTTGTATTGTATTTCTTACATGTTCTTCTGTTTCATCTATTGCATATCTACTGCGTTTCTTGGATCTACTTTTACGGTGGCGGTCGGTTGGGTAGGGGACGGTCAGGTTTGGGGACTACGTATAACTTCTTACAGGGTCAAGATGGGCAAGTATGACTGTCAATGGTTTGGATAGGGACAGTCTGGTGTTTTGGTTTTGTTTATATTTCTTTAGCTGTACCATTGTTTCTTGTTTTTATTTTCTGTTTCTTTTTTTATAATTCTTATTTCTCTTGGTTGAATATGCTATCGTTTAGGCTTGCATTGATTGTATTGGTTGCAGACACTCTCAGATATTTGAATTACAGATTTGTTTTGACTTGGTATGATGAATAGTTTCCATTATAATTATTGAATATTTGATGATATCATTCGAAAGAAGAGGCTATAATAAATGTTGTGATAACTAATAGTAAATGCTTGCTCTCTTTGCTATGGCTGCTGCTGCGCTGTGCGGGGTAAATAAATAATAAATCAAGTCAAATCATAAATGAACGGATATCGTCTTTCTTTTTCTTTCTTTTTTTTCTTGCTTCTCTTTTTTTTTATTTCCTCCCTTTCTCCAGAGAAACCTACAGCCCGCGCTTCTCGGTCAGGGCTCTGCCGACCGGCTGGCTGCTCACAAAACCGTCTTGGCCGCTGCCCAGCGCAAACACGTGCTGGCCCCGGAGCCATGTCGCCCGCACGCGGCCGTCAAATGTGTGGCCCTCCCACGGCGAGCACCGGTTCTTCCACCGCATGTCGCCCTGCGTAAACGTCCACTGCAGCGCATCGTCAAACACGCACACGTCCGCATCCAGGCCCTCCTTGAGGCCGCCCTTTTGGTGCGACAGGCCAACCTGCGCCGCCGTCGCCTGGCAGCACAGACGCACAATGTCCACAATGTCGGGCACAGACGTCGTGTCCGCCGCAGCGTCAGCATCATCTTTGACGTCGCAGTCCACGTCGTGGCACTGGTGGCCCTGGTGGCTGTCAAGAGTGTCGGCGCCGGCCTCGAGAGCAGCCCGCCGCGCCCGGGCAGCCGTGTACAGGATCGGCAGGCCCAGGCCGACCGACGAGATGCCGCCCCAGGCAGCAAAGAAGTCGCCGTTCTTTGTTGTCGCGGCCACGCGCTTGGCGGCCTCGTCCTCGGCCGAAGCCATGACGACGCCTTCGTCTGTCGACGACGAGGCAGGCGACAACGCCTTGGAGTCGATGGGCTCCTCGTCCGGCAGGGTCATGTCGATGCCCGAGTCCGAGTGCCGCATGAGCGGCGATGCTTCTTCAATCTGCAGAGCCGCCACAGCACGCGGTGCCGGTGCTGCCAGGTGGCCCGGCAGCAGTTTCAGGTCGGGCGTGCACGGCGAGTGGTCCGACACAATCGTGCGGATGACGCTGTCGTCGCGGCCCAGCTCCTTCCACAGGCCGTCCTGGTTGATCTGGCTGCGGATGGGCGGGCAGCACTTGTGCCGCGTGTCGCCGTCGGCAATGTCGTCCGATGCCAGGCCCAGGTAGTGGAAGCAGGTCTCGGCGGTAATGTTGATGCCGCGCGCGCGCGCGTCTCTCAGGATAGGAATGCACTCCGTGGCCGACAGGTGCACAATGTGCAGGTGCAGGTTGGGCGCCGTGGGTGCGAGCCAGACAATCTGTTCGACGGCACAGGTCTCGAACACGGGCGGGCGGCTCTCCAAAAAGGTATTGTACGCCGCGAGGGCGCCGTGCGGGGCCAGCGGCGCATCCGACGTCTGCACGGCATCGCCGACCGAGTCGGCAATGGGCGGGATCATCTCGGCATGGAACATGAGGGTGGTGTCTGCGTCTTTGAGTGTCTTCATGGCCAGCGCAATGTCCTGTGACGACACGGCCGGGAACTCGTCGACACCCGAGTGGATGAGGAAGCCCTTGAAGCCGCGCACACCGGCCTCGACAAGCGGCAGCAGCTCGTCGGCATTGCCGGGAACGACACCGCCATAGAAGCCGACATCGACCCAGCACTGGCCCTTGCTAGCGGCGAGTTTCTGCTTGAAGCCATGCAGCGTTGTGGTGGGCGGAATGGCGTTCAAGGGCATATCCACGACGGTTGTGACGCCACCGGATGCGGCGGCGCGGGTGCCTGTGTAGAAGCCCTCCCACTCGGTGCGGCCGGGCTCGTTGAGGTGGACATGGGCATCGACGATACCGGGCATAAGCACAGCCGGGGAGTAGTCGACATATTTGACGGAGCCGTCCGAGGGGAAACTTGACGCAGGCAGGTGTTTGCGGACAATAGAGACGATCTTGCCGGTCTCGGGGGAGACGGTGATGGTGGCAGGCGAGAGGGTGAGAGAGTTATCGTCTTCTGTGAGGACGGCACGAGTCGAGGCGAGGACGACGAGCTGAGGCTTGAAAGCCTCTGACCGGGTTATAGACGTCATGGCAGGTGATGTGTGCTGTGTGTTGTGAGGTGGTTGTATGATGATGTGAGTCGACTGCTTGTGCATCCAGTTTGGGAACAAGAAGCAAGAGGCAGGGGGTGGATTTGATTGTTGGCTGTTGACTGTTGACTGACGACTGTTGACTGCTGAGTGTCTGATTACCGATAGGGGTATGATAGGATAGGGCTGGACTATGTCAACGGCGAGCTGAGCTTAACCAGATACAGAACCAAACGGAGATTTGGCAGAATCCGGGGAAGAGGTAGGATATCGGTAGGTGAGGGACGAGAGGATGGGATGGGAGACAGAGAAGGGTCTCTTTAATCCGGGGGTAACCTGGGGTAGATAAAGATAGAGATAAAGAGATAGAGATAGAGATAGACAGGGTCAGAGGGAAGTGGTAGTGAGGGAAGCAGAGGATATAAGAGGGATCGAGAGGGATAAGAGGTAGGAAGGGAAGAAATATAACAAAATGGTATACAAATAAAAAGAAAATATTAAAAGAGAGAATAATAAACGAGGGAGGGGCTTATCTCAGGAGGGGGTGGGCTGGTCCTAAGAATGAAGGATGTGGAAGAAGCAGGAAATATTAGGAAGGAAATAAAAGGAAGGAAATAATAGGAAGGATACGAGGATAAGAGGGTGTGTGAGCGAGCGTCGATATTGAAAGGCCGAGAGATAAGGAATCAAAGCCAGGGCGGTATGGTATGATAGGGTGGGTTTTGAATAAAGAGCCGTAGTAGACTCGGGTTATTGTGTAGAAGACCGTAGAGAAGAATTTAAAAACTAGAGAATAGAAATAGAAGAATAGAACAACGTAAAGAAGGGGATAATAGGGATAATAATCAAAGGAATAACTCAAAATTATTCAAATAAATATTCAAAATAAATAATCAGCACAAAATAAGCCAAAGTAGTCCGCCACGACACCACACACGGAAACGTTATGCCGGGCAAAAGAGGGTCCTCGTCTCGTGGAACTCGGATTTATGATCAAAAAAGGTAGCAAGTGGAAGTAGATGAAGTGAAGCAGTGAATATTACAATGTAAAGCCAAGGAACAGACGGACGTCTCGCCGGCTTGGTGGTTCTACGTCTAGGATCTGGCAGCGGGCAGCGGGCAGCGGGACACCGGACACCGGACAACGGGAGTCACTGGTAAGAAATATCTATTGCATGTAGCTTATTTGTCTTGTTTTTGTGTATCCAAATATCCATTACTCGTTGCACATACTTTTACATTTTGTGATTTTATATTTCGAGTTTTCTTTAATTCAGCTCGACTCTCTTCAACTGCGGGCGAGTTTCAACCCGCCCGCTCAGCACGGGTTGAACTACTGTCTTCATCGTATCTAAAGCTTCCAAACTATCCAGCTCCAATAAAGCCATTGTTCTGTCAACTCTGGTCTATGCTTTTGTTCCTGCCTCTGTGGTGCGTGCTTTGATGCCAGATCTCAAAAACTCACGATGATTTGTCGACTGCCGACAGGATGCCCGCCACTCGGCCCTACACATCCAAAAAGGTCAAGGCCCAACTGCCAATGCCCCTTTCCCGAGGTATTTCTTTTAGTCGTCCGTTCGCCTCAAGATTATCATATCTTTCTTCTCTTTGCTGTATACTCAGTAAATCAAAAGGATCGCGATAGGGGCAAATTCGTGGATTTCGCACGAATCACCGCCTCGTTCCCACTTCTGCTTTCCCGATAGAGACATGCACTATTATTATCTTGTATCTTTTAGTAGACGAACACCCGCGCTCTAGACTTTAGTACCTCGCTCTACTTCTCTACTTAAGAAACTCGCCTTTATCAGTCTCTATCTGCTTTCGCCTCATCCTCTCCATACGACGACTCTTTTGAATTTATTATCTCTGGTACTCCAGTATTTCCTTCCATAAGGGTTCTACCTATAACTGTACATGCCTTATCTTTTAATTGCTTGCATATTCTGCCATACTTTAAGTTGACAGTATTTAGTAATAGAAATACACGTGAGACATATCGAGGTTACAAATGAAGCAGTTGCATGGTTGATGTTGTCGCGTGTCGCTCTTTCCTTTTCTGGTACAGTCTTTTTCGTCTTCAGTCCTGCCAACTTTGGCTTACGAGCTATTCATATGCATATATTTATATAGTTGCGCGGATGAGGAAGTAATTTAATACAAGTATTCATTATTGATTTCGGCACTGCATTTGTGCCTTTTCCAGAACCCTCTTTGTTGCGATTCTTGCAATTGTTGCAAAAATAAATTCTTGGTGGGGAAGAGCGACTCGGAGAGGGGACTCTTGTTTGTTAGTGAATGTACACTGCACTTTAGTTCGTGCGAGAGGTACATGCCACATGCAGAGACAAAAAAGCTCTGGTTTCTTGGGAAGGAACAACCGGAGTCGTCCTCTGCTTTACCTATCCCAACCATGTTGCCATATGGGTCGTCGGCTTTGGCCGAGTGCTATGTACCTCTGTGTATAAAGTATACGGAAGAGTACATCGGCTCAAGCTAGCATGATGATTCAGCAATTTAGCCCTGGCCCAACACGACTCGACGCTAGGAGGTCGCCGTCTTTGTCCGCGACCGTTGTCAGTCTGTCATCTGGCAGTGCAGTGTGTCGTATTACATAATCATGCTAGACATGAATTGAGGACTTGACGGAAGCCAGTCGATGAAATCAAATATTGTGATAGACAAATGTCTATCTATATCGAGTGCCTAAATAACCCGATCGGACAGTGACCTGCATGCTATCGCCGGACAAGTGTCATGGGATGGCTGAATGGCTGAATGGCCAGACCCTCCAGAGCCCAGCGTCGCAAAAAGGGATCTTTCACACCAAGCCAGCCTTGCCTAATCGGGGTTTTGATCGAGTAACACGACTGCAATCCATCGAGTAAGCGTCGAGTAAGGCGAGCCCAACGTCGAGTTAGATTCGAGCAAATGTCGACTTACCGCCGAGTGAGTTTTGAGTAGGTTTTCGAGTAAAATTCGAGTAAAAATCCGTCTACAGATTTTCTACTTTTGCCAATCTCCCTGCCGTGGCTTTTTACTTGCCTATTTTGGGCATAATGAGGCTTTTCGAGTTTGTTGATTTTTGTGCTTTTCGTGATTTTTGTAATTTTAATGATTTCCAATGATTCAATCATCGCTCGCTGTCCTTTTGATTTCTTTCTCACCGAGTTGTCCATGCATGTATTTTCTCTTCCGTTCAATAGTAGTCAATAATATCAATAATCATGAGGTCTCATTTTACTCCATCATGAGCATGTGTGGCATAAAGTCCCCTTGAAGCCGAATTCGGACATCTGGCGACCTTTCATTGTCCTTGTGCTTGTCCATGCCCATGCCCATGTCTACTTTTATTTCTATATTTCCAGTCTCGTGATGCCATTCCTATTACCATTACTCGATCGTTACTCGACTCGATAAGTCGGAAGGCCCAGGCTCTTACTCAGTCCGGGCAGTCTCCCCTCTCCTTGTCGTACACGCTCGCTTCCGTCTTTACCTAATAGCTACTTTTTTCTTCATTAAGGGAAACATGCTACCGAGACGCTCGGTTCCGACACTTGCTAGCAAGTGGACAGTGCCATGTCATATACCTGCTGTGACTTACCGCTTGCCTGGATGCAATGCGATACATCGTCACCCATCGTTCTTCTAGACCACGGGCCAGCCGATGCAGCTTAGAGTCTAATAGAGCATATGTGCCTGCCCCGGGGTTTGCTTTAACGCCCAATGGTCTCTATACGCTCTTCAATGTCACCCTGTTGGCTACCATGCATTTCTTTATGTGTTGGCTAGCCGGTGTGCTCGCTGTTCGTGCTCGTGCTCGTGCTCTTTGGTCTCGTGCTCTTTGGAAACACTCGTGGCTCGCCCGTTCCCGCGTGGTTTGATTCCCTTCTATATGCAGCTTATTATCACGTTTCTGTTGAGCCTATCTGGCATAGTAAACTGAAAACAGTAAAAGAATACGATCACACCGACGACGTAAATGTCGATATTAGTCACCCTGGGGCCTGCTCGCTGTCTTTTCTTTCTTTCTTTTTTTATTCGTCTATCGTACACCGCCTCCCGTGTCTATTTGCAGAATGAAGAAACAAAGTATAGAGAATGAAATTTAGAGAAATGAAGCTGGGTGAGTAATGTAGTATGAGATGCACAATAGGCGAATGCGTGCATGCGTGCTGTGTATAAATGCTGATGTTGTTGGTGATGATTGCTTTGATTTATGTTTTCCAGCCCGAGGTTCGTGTTTCGTGTCTAGAGTGTATACATGTCTTTTTTATTATTCCAAAATTTCTTTTTTCTTTTCCAGCATCTACTTCTGGCGCTTCAGAGTCTTGACAGCCATCTCAACAAGACCATCCTTGGCCTCGCTGTCGGGGAAGATGCTGATGGCAGCAATGGCACGCTCTGCATAGTCCTGGGCAAGAGCACGGGTCTGCTCAATACCGTCCGTCTCCAGCACAATCTCGCGGGCCTACATTTTTTGTTAGTACACATTTCAAATAGATAACACTGTTTAAAGAAAAAAACTCACCCTCCGAGCATCGCCCGGCTGGCTAAACTTGCGTCCGACAAGCTCGCCCAGCTCGGGCCGGTCGCGCCATGCAAACAGCAGCGGCGCCGTCGCCAGGCCCAGCTCCAGGTCGGCACCCGCCGGCTTGCCCAGATCCTTGGCCGATTGCGTGTAGTCCAGCATATCGTCCACCAGCTGGAACGCAAGACCCAGGTTCTTGCCGTAGAGGTACGCCGCATCCACCGTCGCAGCGTCCGAGCCGCCCAGCAGGGCCGCCGCGCGGCAGCTCTTGCTGATCAGCGACGCCGTCTTGAGGTACGTCTTTTGCAGGTAGTACTCGAGCGTCGACTCGCTCCAGACCGGCTTGGCCTCGTCGCTCGCCGTGTTCTTGAGCTGCATGAACTCGCCCTCCACTAGGTTGGCAATCACCGTCGCCAGCAGCTCGACAACCTCGGAGTTGCGCAGACGTGCAAGCGCTACCGACGCGCGGCCCAGCAAGAAATCGCCGGCCAGCACAGCCATCTTGTTGCCAAACTCGAGGTTGGCCGAGGGTGCGCCGCGGCGCGACTCAGAGTGGTCGATGACGTCGTCGTGGAGCAAAGAGGCGGTGTGGATCAGCTCGGTGATCTCGGCAAGGCGGCGCTGGCTAGGCAAGATCTCGGGCGTCGCGGCCTCCTCGGGTGTAGGCGAGGCATTGGGATTAGATTGGAAGGAGGACGGAGTAGTGAAAGATGCGTTTGGTGCCGACCGCGCAGGGTTGAAGTCGGAAAGCACATTGAGAGGAGAGATGGAGACGTCCACGCCCGCAGCCGAGGCCTTTAGCGGCAGCTGCTGCTGCGGCTGCTGGGGCAGCTGGGGCAGCTGTGGTGGTTGGGGTGCCTTGGGGCACAGGTATGTGGCGCGCGACATCAGCAGCACGATAAGCGGCCGCATGTGCTTGCCCTCGGCCTGCGTGTAGTACTTGGCAGCACGGTCCAGCGAAGGATGGCCCGAGCCCAGCAGCTTGCGCACATCGCCAATCAGGAACTTCATCTCCTTGGCCACGACGCGCAGCGGGTCGATGGTCATCTCTGTCTTCTTGGCCCGCGTAAAGGCGTTGCTGACAATGTTGCCTGCAACACCCACGGCAGCCGCCCATGCCGACGACTGTCTTGTTTGTTGTAACGAGTTGAGCGAGTTGATTTTAAAGTGTGCTGCCGGCCTTGACCGTTCAATTCGGAGGTGTGATTGTGAGGGTGCCGATCTGAGGGCGCTGGGGGAGCTGGAGGAGCTTGATGATGAGGGAGAGCTCGAGTGAGAGCTAGTAGAGAAACAGACTGCTGATCTTGTGGTTGTTCTTGACGTAACAGTTGCAGACTTGGCCGACAAACGGCACTGCCGCTGCAGCATCGACGCGGCCCGCTGTGCCGAGGTCAATGGCACGCCCACGGCGCCGCCGAAACACACCACCATGATCTCTCTGGTGGGAGAGATGCCTCCGCTGTATATAGACGGAAAGAAGTGAAGATGAGCTCGGTAAGCTCTGATATTGGTTTGTCAGTGACTGGCCGTCGGACTGTCGTGAAAAGGGTCGAATTCGTCGAGACGGAGTGCAGTAAGCAAGGTCGGCAGAGGTCGGCCAGAGTAGCAATTCCGTGTAAGTAAGCAAAATGGAGGCAACTTTTCTGACGGAATTCAAGCACGTGAAAGGCAGTTGTAGAGTCCAAAACAGGTCTCTAGACGATCTTCATAGGTCGATTAAGAGGGTAGACGTGCGCAAAAGGGTCAATGGCTTTGCAAGGTCCGGGCGGAGCAGATACAAAGTCGAGGCGTGTCGGGTGCGGCGCTGCGTATTTTTGCTCCGGCCGTCGTGATCTAGTTTTTTTTTCACGCTCCTGCCCTTGCCTTTTGCGCTCGCTGGGGTTCAGCCCACTAGACCAAGTGCTCCGTAAGGACTGCACTACTAAATGGCCTATAAAATGACCTAAAATGACCCGGGATGACCTAAGGGAGAGACATAAGATAACAATATCCACTGGGCCATTGGGCCATTGGGGCAGAGAGAACGCCGCGGAGGGGGGCATGTTAGACATTTTTAAAGATTTACTGGCCAATGAGGGGCCGCTACAAGCCATCCCGCCCATTCCCGACGGAGCTTCCAGTCCCAGCAGCCCAGCTTACCTCAGACGACCCACATAAACAGCTAGGCATGGAGGCAAAGATTACAGAAGGCCACTGTAATTGTTATCGCTATCGCTGTCAGCGTCGAGACGTCGAAATATACTGTGTTCAAGGAATCGCAGCCATCCTTGACCACCGAGCTTCCCAACATAACAAAGTCAAGAGCTGTACACATCTTTCACAGCCATGGTCCTCCTAACGATAACAGCTTCTATGCTGGAGGGGCTAGAGAAGCTGCAGACCAAGACAACGCCAGCCACAAATGAGGTAGTCGAGGTCGTCGAAGCCAACGAGGCCAATGAGATAGAAGAAGCGCAAAAGACGCAGATGACAGAGACATGCACGGCAGAAGCGATAGCTCAGAAGACGGACGAACCTATAGCAACCGAAAGCAAGGACGATAGCAAAGACAAAAAGACCTCGCCTCTACCACCCCAATCGAGCGAGCCGGATCTCAGCAGACCCTCTGTCGGCGCACCAATATCCCACAGCCAGGTCATTGACCTCTGGAAGTCGCTCAAGGCGAACGAGGAGCAGGAGAAGGAGGACAATACAGCACAGCCTGATGGCAGCAAGCAGTCAATACGGAACAGAACGACACCGTCCCTCGAGGCGCTGCTCCGCGGCTCCAAGGTCTACGTCCCGCCACCACCTCCCAAGAAGGAGCCAGTACGTCTTTACCGCCGCAACACCCGCAACACCGCAATACTTGCCTCTTACATTTTACTAATATTTGTATAGTCCCCTGAATACAAGGCACTGATGGCCCGTCTGCGCCGCGACGAAGAAGCCCGCGCCTACGACCGCATGATCAACCCCGACCCCTACACCAACATGGCCACGGCCCGGCTCACGTCCTCGTTTGCACAGGTCAACCGGCCGGTCAGCGCAGCCGATATGGGCGATGACGATGTGACGTTGAGCGATGTCAACCGGCAGGTGATGCTTATTTTCAATTTCCTGGTGACGATGCTGGGCGTGGCGTATGCGCTGTGGGTGCTGGCGCGGTGGTGGCCGACGCCGTCGCGGCTGTTCCTGGCCATGGGCGGCAGCATAGCCGTGGGCATTGCCGAGTACGGTCTGTACGCCGGCTACGTATGGCACTTGTCGGAGGCGGCCAAGAAGGAGAAGACGGCGGCGCCCAAAGAGGTGCGGGAGGTTGTCCAGACATGGGTTGTCGAGAGGGAGGATACAGACAAGACAGGGACGGCTGTCGAGGAAAAGAATGCATCAGGAGCAGAGGCAGCGGCTGAGGGCGTATCAATACCTGGCAGCACAGGCGCGAGCGGTATTGACAATACGCAAGCCAGGAGGAGAAAGAAGGATGCTGCTTTGTAAAGTGTTGGGAGCATCACATGCGGACTGGATGGCATATATCAAAAAAGAAAGCGTTTCTTTTCAGCGTTGTATATTATATAATCAATCATTATTAGCAAGACGACAGCAGTTGTCAACTGTTAATTGTGAATCGCTTAGAAGTTTTGAAAGTGATGATATAAATGACATCACGTGGTACACGTGAGGGCGCGCGACACGGTTGGAGAGACGCGTCAAATTGATAGCAATCGCGTCTGTAAAGCGGGGCGCACGTCACATTCGACGGCGAGGGAGAGGCCCTCAGCATAATTCAACGGCAAAGTTATTCTCAAAGTATTAATTGGCAAAAAAGTACACTGTCACTGCGTGCATAGCGTTTCTTATCTGCTTGTTGGGTCATTTTCAGCTCTGCATTTGTTTTGCATTCTTTATACGGGAGTCGGCCTCATCCTCAGCCACCGCATCATATCGACGGTATCTACATCAACAGCGACAGCGACAAACATTTACATTGCTTACCACACGTTGCCGCCCTCACTGTTACCGACGGCCTCGGCCGATACTATCTTACACCAAAGAATATCGCCATGCGCTACATGACCCCCGACACGCCGAGCACCCGCATGCTCGACAAGAAAAAGAGACAAGAGAAAGAAGAGACCGTCGGCAAGATGGCCACCGTGACGCCAACACCGACTCCCAAGCAGTCGCCGGAGAAGGCGGCAGCTGTTGACACTGCCGCTGCACAACCTACACAACCCGCGCAAAAACGGCGACGCGCCATTCGCACCTACGGCAGCAAGAAGCGCACCCTCGAGGATGCAAATGACAGCCGCGCAAAGAGACCAAGACCGCCTTTGTCGGCAGTCTTGACTACATCTGTAGCACCACGGCCAAGCACATCCGACCGCACATGCGAACGCTTGATAGACGAAGTGTCGAGACAGCTACAAAAGGAGGCAGCCGAAGCCGAGCAGCGGCAGACCGAAGCCAACAATAAAGAGAACCTAAACAAGACCCCAAAAGAGAACAAAAGGGAGAACCAGACTGCTGCCAAGCAGTCGGCTCGACCACAAACACCGCCCAAAACCAAGAGTCCGCGCAAAGCACTCGGTATCATGCGCTACTTTCAGCCAGCCGCTGCCCCTCGGCCACGCACTCCACCACCGGCTCTACAAGCAGCAGCATGCTCGCCGGCGGCATCGATATCATCCATGTCGTCGCTGTCGTCATGCCCGTCGCCAACACCGTCAGACACGTCTGTCAACTCCGTGTACCAAGAGGATGTTGATGTGGCCAAAGTGGAAGATGGCAACGACGACCCGCTGTCGCCAATGGTCTGGCGCGAGCAGGCACGGCCAAAGCGGCGGCTTACGATACGACCGGAGCATGTGCGCGAGGACGACACCGAAGCCAACGAGGCCGACAACGAGAGCGAGGACGAGGCCGACACTCTGACCAACACACCCATTTTTAAGGCGTTCAACGGCCTGTCATCAAGCAGCCGGATGCGTATCCAGCTTGGCCTAGCCCAGCCAGTGTCGGCAACAACAGCCTCTAACAAAGCGAAACCAAAAACGGTGCAAACGACACTGAGCCTGGCGATTGGCCCATCGGATTCGGGATCGGTGCGGGAGTGCAAGGAGTGCAACATCTTGTACAACCCGCTGCACGACAAGGATGCCAAGTTCCACGCGCGGTACCATGCATCCGTTGTCGGCAGGGGTAAGAAGAGGGTGTGATGTTGGTGTCTTTCTTTGTGTTTTGTTCTTCTGTTTTCTTTTCTTCTGCTTCTGCTGTTCTTCTGTTATGAGACATGCATAATACCCCAGTTCCCCGACTTTACATAGACAATTAATGATTCTCTTATGACACACTTATGACACACTTTTGACAATGGCAATTACACGGTGGCAGTCGATCTAATAAGAAATGTAAATATTCATTCTATAAACAACGCAAATCATTATTCGGGATATAACATAACCAAGCAGTAATCATACATAGCTGTTGGCTTGATCAGCCATCTACAGCTTCGACTCGTCAAGAGACTTGACCTCGACCAGCAGCTTGCCCGTGTTGACGCCCTTGAACAGGTCGACCAGCGCCTTATCGGCCACGGCCAGGCCGCCCTTGACAATGTGCGCCTTGCTCTTGAGCTTGCCCTCGGCCGTCCACTTGGCCAGTTCGCCCACGGCCTTGGCGTTCTCGGCACCGTAGTCGAGCACAATGAAGCCCTGCATCTTGATGCGCTGCACAATCACCTGCAGAATGTTCTTGGGGCCCTGCACGTTGTCCGAGTTGTACTGGCTGATGCCGCCGCACATGACAAAGCGCGCGTGCGTGTTGGCGCGGGCCAGAGCCAGGTCCAGGATCTCGCCGCCGACATTGTCCCAGTAGACGTCAATCTTGTCCTTGGTGGCCGCGCGGAACTTGTCGGCGAAGTCGGCGTCCTTGTAGTTGAGGGCCTCGTCAAAGCCGAGCTCGTTAACGAGCCACTTGGTCTTGTCGTCGCTGCCGGCAATACCAATAATGCGCTTGGCACCCAGGATCTTGGCGATCTGGCCGACGACGCTGCCGGTGGCACCAGCAGCACCGGAGATGACAACGGTGTCGGTGGGCTTGATGCCCTCGGCAACCTTCATGATGCCCCAGTAGGCAGTCAGGCCGGTCATGCCCAGAGTGTTGACGAGGTCGGTGGGCTGCAGGCGCGAGCGCACCTCAGCGGGCATGGCAGCAAAAGGGTTCTCGACCCACTGCTCGTTGACAATAGCGACCTCGGTCCAGCCGGTGAAGGCGACGACAATGTCGCCCTCGGCAGCCTTCTTGGACTTGGAGGCAAGCACGCGGGCAACAGCGACACCGCGCATGACGGCGCCGATCTGGACGGGGGGCAGGTACGAGGGCTTGTCGTTGATCCAACCGCGCATGGCGGGGTCGAGGCTGAGGTAGAGAGCCTCGCACAGCAGGTCGCCATCCTTGAGGTCGGCGGCCGTAGGGGCCGGGCTGGACTGGACACGGAAGGTCTGGCCAAGGACGATGTCGGCCTCCGGGCGCTCGGCCAGGACAACAGAGGTGTTTGTGCGAGACATGTTGGTGGTTGTAGATGGAGTAAGAGATAAAAGTCTTGAGGTAAGGAAGAGAGGCAGTTGAGGTAACAAAAGGATGCTGTGTTCCCAAAGGAGAGAGGTGGGACGTCGAGCTTATAAGTCGCAGAGAGCAAGCAGAGAGGCTAGGATGGGGCCGGTCGAGTTGCCGTAAGTAGATACAAAAAGAATTTAAATAAAAAAAATTATATATGAAAGATAAATAAATAGATAATTTATAAGCTTTAGGGGCAAGAGTGTGGAGGCATTGAATTGGAGAGCTCGATAAAACAACACAGGGTGAAAGGGTAGGCAAAAGAGGACGAAAGAGGAAGAGGAAAAAGGACGGAGGGGTGGCGGAGAGCTTGTCCCTCGGCAGCCGAGCCTAGCTTGTCACTTCCGCCATGCGTAGACGTAGAGCTTATGCATTTATGTCTAGTAGTCTTGCAGGCTAGTAGTGTTGAGCTCGGAGAATGCCACATTGGATCGATATCATGTAGTAGGAGCATGGATGGTGAGGCTGGCCTGGGCAGAGGGCTGGGTGCATACGGTGTGCAGGTGTACAGCGACAAGTACACGCTGCACCGTACATATCTTACAGCTTGCACAGTAATTACACATCTGTTACGTTGTGCTGTCGTTTTCGTTTAAAATTAAACAAACTAAAATCAAATCATGTATTCGAAGTTCATGACGAGGTGACGAGATGACGAGGAGGCGAGCAGCCGAGCAGCGAGGAGGACCAGCGGGATACCGCCATGCCGGGACTATAAATGGCATTAAACATTAAACAACGGTATGCAGTAATGCAGCACAAGGGCGACTACTAGAAGCATAGATATCTTGAACCCCAAAGACAAAATACAAAGTACCAAAATCAAAGAAAGCCAGACACCAAGCCGGACTCCAAGCCAGACATCGAGACTAATACAGAGTACTTGAGGCTAACAGAATCGACTTGTAAGAAAGCTTCGGGGCACTACTACCGCTTTGGGAATGGACGTCCGCCCCCTTTTACTGGGGCTTTTTTGGAGTAAAAGAGTTTTTTGAGTTTTCATGTTCTACAGTAGCATTGTGTATTGTCTTGTTGTTATTATTTCTTTTTGTTTTTATTTTCTCTGGTCTTCTATGGTGCTCTTTTTTATGAGTTATTCTATTTATCTCTGAAACGCCCCAGACAGACGGAGAATAAACTGGTTTCCGAGTCCAACGGGCTTCGAGGCCGATGGCAGATGAGGCGATGAGGCGATGAGGTAGATGCGGTAGATGGTAGATGTGGTAGATGAAAGAAATATTGTAAAAATAGTAAAGAAATCAGATGAAAGCAAAGAGATATTCATGATGAATTGATACGGTGCGAATTTAATATCACAGCATGGGAAACACAAGATGCACGTCAATGATGCATGAGCAGAATAGGAACAATCGTTGTTGCGATGGGTTAAAAAAGGAAATTAATGAAGAGAATTCAAAAGAATAGTAAAAGAATAGTAGAAGAATAACAAAGGAAAAGAAAAGGAAAAGAAAAGAATAATAAAAGAATAATAAAAGAATATTAAAAGGAAAAGAAAAGAAAAGTATAGAATAGCAGACTTGTAGGATGACAAAGCCGGAGAATTATTCACGCTGTCTTCCAACTTGGACCTCGGCAACTCTTGGGACTCTCTGAATTTGTCATCAACCGGAGCTGTAATAAAATATCAAGGTATAAGAATTCAAGAAAGAGACAAATAGAAATAACATAGCTGGAAAGAATACAAAAAAGAATACAAAAAAGAAAAAGACAGAATGGAAACGCCTCGACACCAAACGACGCCGCAGCCCGCACTGGGGCAGACTATCACCGTTTCGAGACATCGGTTCCGGGAGGGGCTCGGCAATAATACAAATCAATGTCACTTGTGTATGGTGATATCGAGTATCGTATGCCTGCTTGATGCTTGACAGCTTACAGTGATACAACTACCTGCAACTGTACTGCATTATCAAAGGATCATACTCTGTAGATGCCTGTCAGCGATACAGCAGATAAACGTCTTACTCTCACTCTTATTGTTCTGAGTTCTGTTGTCTATTGTTTATTGTTATCTCTTCTATTGTTATCTCTACCCAAGTAACTCTCGGACAATCGCTGTCAGTCTGCTGTTGATCATTGTTGGCTCGACTCTCTGGATTTCCGACTCTCAGACAGCCAGACAGCCAGAATCCAGCCCCCATTTCAGTCCCTTTTTGCTGTTTATTCTCTCATATTAAATTCGATATGATAACTCTTATTCATTACTACAAACATGCACCTTTTTCTACATTGTCCCCAACCCTTTGTCTTGCTATCCAGTTGCTTGTCTGCGATTCATGCAGCCTTTCGGAGCAATCCGCTTGCATACTCTAGTCAGACAGGGCAGCTGCCTACCTAAGCAAAGCCGGCTTTGTCTAGCAAACCTCAAAGTGTCCAAACATACCCAATCGGTCAATGGCCGCTCCTTCCCTTTTTGCCCATTTGCTCATTCACTCCTTGTACCCCTTCACCTGGGCAATCGCACTGCGCACTGCCACGTTGGCCGTACCGCCCGGCGTGGGGAACCCCTCCACCTGCACGCCCTCCCGGAACAGCAGCACGTGCGACGAGCCGCCGAAATGGAACATGCCAATCTCGTCGCCCTTTTTGATGTGCTGGCCCTCCTTGACGCCAATGTCGCACGTACTCACCTCGTCCATACCCACGCCGATAAACGCCATCAGGCCAATGTCCGGGTTGTCGGCTTCGATGAAGATGATGGCGCGCGTCGCTAGAGCCGTCAGGTAGCCCTGCGCCACTGTGATGCCCTTGGTGTCAATGGCCTCGGTGTCGTGGTTGTCGGAGCTGGCTTTGCGCTGCCGCTTTGCACCGTGGCTGTCCTCCTCACTCCGCTCGCGCCGGTTGGGATCGCCCACGCCCTCAAACAGAGGCTCGCTAAAGTACGTGCCGTCCTGCACAAACGCCCGCTTCACTGTGCCCGATACCGGCGCGTGCCACCGGTGGTACGACAGCGCCGACAGGAACGCCTGGTACACTGTCGCGCCCGCAAACTGGTGCGCCAGCGGATCGTGCGCCAGCATGTCCAGCACACTATACGGCTGGCCCTTGATCCAGAACTTGTCGCGCAGCTTGGCCTTGCGCGCGACATTGAACACGCGGCTCTCGCATGCATTGTTGATGACTGAATCATCGTCAGGGCTGTCGACGGGCCGCGCCTCTTCGCGCACGTGCCGCGTGAAGAAATCATCCCACGACTTGTAGCCGTAGTGCTCGGCCGTCGGGTCGCAGACGTACATGTCCTCAAACTTGTGGTCGGTCTTGTAGGGCGCATTGGCCACCTCCATGAGATCCTTGAGGCCGACAGGGCCGAACCAGCCCGCATCGTGGCCGCCCAGCACGCGCGCCGACTCGGGCGTCAGCAGGTACTTGCCCCAGGCGTTGAGCACCTTTTTCAGCATGCGGTTGACGTCGGGGTCCAGGAAAGCGGCATGGCCGCTGGGCGTGCCCATGGCATAGTCAAAGATGGCGCACAGCGGCACGCCGACCATGCCGACCTTTTGCGCGTGATTGGTCCACTCGGGTGCTCTGCTGAAGCTATGGTTGAGCACGTCGAGCATGTGTATGTAGTCGCGGATCTGACGGCCGCCCGTAGGATCGCGACGGTAGACCGAGGTGTGCGGCACCTCGTCCCACATGGAGGTAAAGTACATGTGCACGCGCGGTGTCGTCTCGATAAACTTTTTGAACTCGAGGAGGACCGGCGTCAGGGCGGCGGCTTTGCCCGACGACTTTCTCTGCGAGTCAACATGCTCGACAGTCTGGCGTAGCCATTCAAGCTGGATGCGGTGGTCTGCCGGCAGCCAGTTGCCAGGGCTGATTGCTGTCAGTCTTTGTCTCGCTCATTTGAGTTCTTGTCTCTCGTTTTCTTCAGCCGATGGCCTCTCCTCTCCCTCTACCAACTTACTGGTGCCGCCGGAATTCTTCTGGCACTTCATGCTCTTCGCCGTATTGGTGGACCATGTTGCAGTATTGAAAAAGTAGACGTATATCGAGTAGATGTGTAAATAAAGTTGTAGATGCCAAGATGCCAAGCTTTTGTAAGTGGAAGAGATACAGCTCTCATATATTTTCTTGCAGGATATATATAGCCACAATGAGCCCATTTACTCTTTCCCCTCAACAAAACTCCTTTACTCAATCAATTCCCTCAATTGGGAATGTCTTGGAATGTCTTGGTTGCTCTTTCAAACAGCGCTGTACAGTTTCTTTGTGGCTGACGTCATGACACTTGCTCTACTATGACGAGTCGGACCATATTTTCTGCAAGCTTAGGTGCTGCTGCCAAAGCGCCCTGCCGTGAGCCGAGAATCGATTGAGTCAACTCGTTTGATTCAATCTTTTACGTACGAATATTAGCTTCAAAGAAAAGAAAAGAGAATATTGGTACTTTTGTTAAAGCTGCAGTTGAGGGGAAGCTCAGGTTGGATGTGTGGGATGACATAACATCAAACATATCTCAATTAGGAAATATGTATTAATCTCGATTATATAATCTTATCACAAGAAATACAGCTGGCGCCTCATTCCGGATGAATTGCCAGTCACAATAGATCAAGCCGGATATAGCCTCTTATTCATATATTACAGACAAATCATATCACTATACACTATTTCACTGCCAATTGGTATTCAGATATTATTTATATTTTTGATTCAAGCGGATATAATGAAGAGGACAACGACAAGAAAAGAAGTGTAAAAGTGTCGTCGGTAGAACGTGAAGAAGAGAGAAGAGAAAACAAAAATGAGAAAACAGAAGAAGAAGAGAAGGAAAGAAACCCACAGCTCTTTACTCCTCCATGATGCCCATACCCCAACAGAAATGCAAATACAAACAACAACGGATGGGTAACAAAATGAAAACAAAACGATCAAAGCAGAAAAAACGGTAAAAGAGAAGAATCAAACAAATCAAGAAACGAAAAACAAGAAACGAGAAACAAGAAAGAAACAAGTCCAAAAATAAAACAAATGTGCTGACCTCCATGAACCCTCCCAGTTATCCCTCTCTACCCTGCCGGCGCGTGTGTCGTGAAATCATGCTCATACCGCTCGTCCCGCCCATACTCGTGGCCTAATATACCCACTATTGCGTACGGTAAAATTTCTTGTACAAAAGATGCAGCAGCAGGTTGACATTCAGCCGCAGGTTGTTCTCAAACAGGTTCATGAACTGGTGTGCCTCAAACTGTGCCTGCAGCAGATCCTCAATCGACACCAGCGCGCTCGCTCCGGGGATCTGGATGTGGCCACGAGAGCCCTCAATTGAAAACACGCCCACCTCGTCACACGAGATGGTCAGGTTGATGCGGTCGTAGTCGCGGTCAGACACTCCGTTCCACAGCACAACAACGCCCTTCTCTGTCAGCGCCCGCACGCTGTACTTGTACGAGCCGAACTTGGGCACCCGGCCACTGCGCTCCAGCTCGCGCTGGTGGTAGTACTGCTTTGTAAACGGCATCAGGAACTTCTTCTTGCCCTTCTTGTTCTGCAGAGTTGACATGGCCTGCTCAATGTAGTCGTCGTAGCTCTTGCGCTGCTGCTCAAGGTACTTGGCCTTCTCGTGCAGATTGCTCAGTGTCAAGCGCACGCCCTCCAGCTCGCGCTGCCGCTGCACACGTCTACGGCTCTTGGTGCGAATGTCCGACGCAATTGCATTCAAGACATCCTGGTAATGGTTGTGCTTGGAGATCCGGCCCATCTGCTCCAGACGCAGCACGTTCTCCAGCGCCGTCCGCTTCAAATCGTAGTATGACATGCGCGTCACATCGATCATGTTGGCATCCGAGTATGCGCCGCGTGTCGATCCGACAGCGAAATCGTCTCTCAGTAGGCACTGCCACTTGTGCTCGTCCTGCGGATGGATCGGCTTCACAAGGATGTCTAGGAGACTTGTGCCAGTCTGCACACGGATAATATACAGAATGCAACGCTTCGTCTCCATAAACAGCGCCTTGACCTCTGCCTCGGGATCCTCCATGTCGTGCAGCTTCGGCGTCAGGAACATCTGGATGTCCGACGAGCCTGCTGCCGTCATCTCGCTCTCGTTGCTCTTAGCGCTGCCGAGGTCCTGCACAATCTCGCGCAGCATATCGTCGCGGTTCGGGCACATTGATGCCAGCTCAGAAACAACCACGTTGTGGATGGCAAAAATATCCGTCATCTTAATGTAAAGAGTCGGCTTGTTCTTGGCGTACAGGTCGTTGTACTCGTCAATGTCGAACGTGCTCTCGGCATCCGGCACTGAGATCAGCGCCTCCATGATGTGCATGAACCGCGCAACAGAGTTGTTGATGAATGCGTTGAGTGGCAGCAGGTGGATGTTGTCGCCGCCAAACGCACGGCCGCTGGCAATCTGGCCCAGCACCTTGGCCACCTCACCCAGGTTGCGCTTCTGCAGGGGGCTGAGCTGCTTGTCAATGACACCAACGTTCTCGGGTGTCGTCACAGCTGGCTGCAGGTAGAAGCGCCACAGCCAGTTGCCGACCAGTTGCAGGAGATATTGCGGCGGGTCACGCTTGAAGTGCTGGCAGAGAGAGTTAAACATCTGCCGGCACACAAACCGCACACCGTAGGGCAGGCGAGGCAGGAAATCCTCGAGCGAGATCAGGAACTGGTCGCAAATCTCTCTCAGGTCGCGCAGGTGGTCAATAAACAGCCCCTGGGTCTCTGCGTCCTTAATGGCCATCTCCCGAGGTACATCGCGCGGCCGGTGGCTGGGTTGACCTGTCCGAAGCTCCTCGTTGTTGATGGCTGACCGGTAGATCTGCAGCGGGTCACTCTCCAGGTCAAGCGCGGGGTCTTCGATAATGTTGTCGCGGACCATAGGGCCGAGGAGGTCGCGCAAGTACTTGCGGTCACGCGGAGACCGCGTGTAGTTCGAAAGCAGCTTCTGCCAAAAGTAGTTTCCGCGGACGTAGTCCTGGATCGTAGCAGAGCCACCAACTTCCTCGCCAATTGATCGAGCCATCAGCTTGAGGAGGTAGTACTCTTCTCTCCGCTTTTGTGCGTAACCAAACAGGCCCATAATGAGAAGCTCAATGCGTCTCAGCTCCTTGTCGGCCATGCCCTGCAGGCGGATGCGGCGGAACAGGCGAGCTAGATACTGGGGCTGCGTCTGGAGGGTGAAGAACAGCTGCTGGTACGACTCGAGCTTCTTGCGCGAGCCCTTGTTGAGCGCCTTGAGGTCAAACTGGTTGGCAGACGACATGGGGGTGCTAGCCAAAATGTTGCCGGCATGTCCACCAAAGTTGTTCTGATGACGGACAACCTCGTCCAGTGTGATCTTGTTCTTGACGAGGAGGGCGATCTTGATGTCCAGCTGGTCAATGTACTGCTCCAGCATCTCGTTTTGCCGCACCTGCTGCACAACAGTTTTGCGCATGCGCTCAAACTCAATCTCCTCGTTGAAGTCAAAGTCGCTGTCGTTGAGCAGATGCACAAAGTTCTTGACTGCGTTGACGGGTGGGTTCTTGCCGGTCGTCAAGCTCTTGTATGCCTCGCCCTGGATCTTGGCGCGCACAAAGCTCTGGATCTTGACCACCTTTTGCATGTTCTCGTTGAAGAACCGCTTCTTCTCGGCAAACTCGCGGCGCACAAGGTAGGCTCTGGTAGCTGCCTGCAGAGCGATGATGGATTCCTCCTCCTCGTCGAGCTCAGCCAGCAGCTCACCAACCTTGCCGCGCAGGAGCATGGCGCGGGCAAGGCCCTGGAGCTCTGTGATCTCGGGCTCATTGGAGCGCAGGTCGGCAAGGAATGCATTGTGTTGTTGACGGAAGGTAAAAGCACGCATGTGGGCCTGAAGGCGGGTGATGGCAGGCTCCTGTGCAGAGAGGGCGATCTGGTCTGCTTCGATTCGTAAACGCTTCAGCATACCACGGATATTGGACTGCACATCAATGATCTCTGCCTCGCACTCGTCAAGGCCGTCCAGGGTCTCAGTGACACTGCGTCTAACAGCAGCAGCCCGGATGCAGGCTTGCAGCTGGCCAATCTCAGTGGAGTGCTGATGCAGCTCAGCCTTGGTCGCGGCAACCGAGCTGCGGGCAGCCTGGCCTCTAACTGCTGATTGCAGCTTCTCCCACTGGGGAACGAACTTGGCGAGTGCCTCCTTCTGAACCTCGACCTGGTTTCTCGTCAGCATGGCTCTTGCAGCCGCCTGGAGTCCGACAATGGTATCACTCTCTGCGTCCAGAGCCACAAGATCATCCTCCAGGCGCTTTCTCAGCAGCATGCCCCGGACAGCAGCCTGCACAAGCTCTGCAGAGCCAGCCGCGTGCTTGACATCTTGCTTCTGGGACACCATCTCTTTGCGCGCCAGGTAGCCGCGGAATGCAGCTTGGATGTCACGAATAGGACCCGAAACCTCCTGTAATTGCGAGCGAGTGTCCTGTACCTGGTTGCGGACCTTGTTGGCCCGAATGAGGCTCTGCAGCTCGAGAACGTCGCCCTCTACGCTCTTCCAGACGTGCTCGGATTGCGACTGGCGTTGGCGGACAAGAAAGCCGCGGGCGGCACTCTGCAGGTCGGTCGCAAAGCGCTTCATTTGCAGCCGGTAGTCGATAATCTGTCTGGAGAAGTCGCCACGAATACGTGCTTGCAGGTCAATCAGCCAGTCCTCATTGTCCCAGAGCTGCTGCATCGTGTTGCCGAGGTGCATGCGAATAAGAGCACCGCGCGCCTGTGCCTGCAAGTCGACAATCATGGCCTTGTTCTCAGCCAGCTCGCGATCAATTCGTTCTTCTTCCGTCTCGACGGGTTCGGGGGGCTCCACCTCAAAGTCGGCGCTGATGTTACCAAAGCTCGGCATATTGGCTCCCAACTTATCAAGGCCCTTTTGCACGGCCTCCAGCTCATGATGCTCAAACTCCAGCTGGCCAATGAGGTTACCAATACGGAAGTCGACAATACCCTTGCGGAAGAGAAGCCAACTCAGAGCGTGGATGCAGTAGATAACTTTGGGAATGTTCTTTTTCTCGTACAGGTCGATCATTTCGAAGCGAAACAGGTCAGGTAGGCCAACGTCGTCGAGGTAGCGGAAGAAGTTGGCAATATTGTCGGAGTACAGATACTGGAGTTTCTGATGGCGGATGATTCGAAAGGGCCGGTCGGGGTTGAGGGCAGCTACCACTTCAGCTAGAGTGACGCCGTCCCGCAGTGCCTCCTCGAGCTCAACAATCGGTGGAATGGTGCAATGGATAATATCCTCGATCCACTCCTTGGCTTCACCAATGTGACATAGGTACTCGTAGGCTTGAAGGAACTGACGCTGTTTGTCCATCCAGTTCCAGCCGCTAGCGCCACCAACACGGTTGCCATTGCGCGCAGGAGCTGCATCATCGGCTCTCTGCAGCCTGCGGCGGCCACGGAGGCCAACAACTTCTTGTGTTGGTGCAGCCAGCGCAAACTCGTCGCCCGACCCTGACTGTGCCAATCTTGACAGAGTGCGAAGTTGGTTTGTAGAAGACTTGCCGAGTGTCTCAAGATCGGGCGCAACAAGCGATGTCGAGTGCGCATGGTGCGGTGTAGGTGGAGGGCCGTTGGCGTGGGCAACGGCAGCGCTGCCGCCATGGTTCACATTGTCCGATCTAGCCAAAAACATGGAGTTGGGGCGCACTGAAGACAGCGGAGCTTGTGGCTTCTTAACAAAACGGTCGTTCTCGGAGCTATTAATCTGAAGCTTTGCAATATCGACGCTCTGACCGCGCGCATGGCGAGACAGGGTCTTTACTGGTGATGTGGGTGGTGACGGTGTGCCGGCAGGCGGTTGGGGTAGTGGCCGCAGCGATCGTCGCGCGCTGCCGTATAGATTTTCATTTGTACTTGTCTTTGTGGGTGATGTGGAGACGTTGAGGTGGGAGAAGGATGATGTCAGTCTGCTGGCCTCGCTCTGGCCTCGCTTGTGCCCTTGAGACAGGTACGCGCTGGAGTGTGTTGACATGGTGGTAGCAGAAGAAGCGTGGCTATGGTCGGAGACGCTGGAGTAGCCAGAAGAGGCTGATGATGAAGCAGTCGACGGCTGACGCACGACGGAATAGTCTGTAGTTTGAGACTGCCGGAGAGGATGTGGTCGGTGCATTTTTGGGGATGAATGAATGCGATGTCAGCGACAAGTATAGTTACTGCTGCCAGGTTGATCGGCTTCCATGCGGTGGCCCGATAATATAGGTAGTATATGTGAGTGGCTGTAGTCGCGGTAAATGATCGTGACAAACAGATTTGAGAGAAAATTCAAATAGAAGCGAAGCTCGGAAAACGAAGCAAAAGTGAAGCAAAAACAAGAAGATCGCGGGAATCACAACAGAGCGACACCTGCGTCGCGCTTGGATCTGATCGTCAAGTGGAAATAGAGAAGTGCTGGAGCGTGCAAAGGGACCAGCACGTAAAAGGGTGCAAGAAAAATAAAGAAAATATGGCTTCAAAAAGGATGATGAGAAATGAAACTTTGCATGCCAGCGAGCAGAGGCGATGGAAGCAAATTCAAGGCAAAAGTCTGAATTTGGTGTAAACATTTTCTCACACTGTCAAATTTGCGAGTTCTACGATCGATGGAAGGTGCGGGCGGACTTCGAGGGGTGCTCTTGCTCGTTTTGACTGGCTGTCACCGTGGAGATCGGGTTGTTTTGTTTGTTTACATTGCGCCTTCCAGTATTAGTCTCTGTACGAGTACGTCACAGGGCCTGGACACACGGCAATTTGAGTGGCATGTTGCACGGGCCGCGCTAGACCCACAATCAGACGAACCGCTGACCGCTAACCCGTTTCATCTATGGGCTGTTATCGATAATAGATTCATTGTTATCGATATGCGATAAGATATTTTACCTTTATCGGCACGTGCAGTAGCATCCCTCCGATAATCTGCCCGATTGTCCAATACTTTGTCAGCATGATAAACTGGGGCCCCACCGGCGATAAAAGAAAAAAAAATTGAGCCCAGAAATTGCAAGCGAACTTCTCTTTTTCCTTCTTTTTTTTAATGGGGAGAAGACATCTACGAACGGTACAATAAACTGCCACTGGTCGAAAGTCCAAATTCGCTTGAAGTCTTCGAACTCAGAGTCACTCGCTCTTTTTACAAAACACACATCCTTTACAAGGTCAGTGCTTTTTGGCTTCTGCCATTGGGACGCGCCTCGCTGGCGACGATGCTCTCCCTGGCTTCACTCGAGGCCGCGGGGTAGCAATCATCTCTCTCCAGTCCCAAGTCTCACACCGGTGCTAACTCGTGCCACAGCCTTCAAACACGGTAGAAATGCCTGTCGAAGCTGTCAACGGCAACACCCAGTTCCTGGATGCCTCCCAGGCCGTCAACGCCCTCAATGACTACGAGGAGCGTGACGGTCTTGGCATCAAGGACCTGATGAACGCCCGCGTTCACGGTGGCCTGACCTACAACGATTTCCTGATCCTGCCCGGCTACATTGGCTTCCCTGCCTCTTCCGTCGTCCTCGATTCGCCCATCACCAAGCGCATCACCCTCAAGACCCCCTTCGTCTCGTCGCCCATGGACACTGTCACCGAGCACGAGATGGCCATCCACATGGCTCTTCAGGGTGGTCTGGGTGTTATTCACCACAACTGCTCTCCTGATGGCCAGGCCGAGATGGTCCGCAAGGTCAAGCGCTACGAGAACGGTTTCATCAACGACCCCGTTGTCATTAGCCCCGAGACCACCGTCGGCGAGGCCAGAGACCTCAAGGAGAAGTGGGGTTTCGGTGGTTTCCCTGTCACTGGTACGTGTTATACAAGTCTCCTGTTCCTCTCGTCATATCCTTCCACCCTTCATTATATCCATCGTCACTTCGACTGCCGCTTTATGATTATTTCTCTTAATATTTATAACTTTCGTTCCACCAAATTTGACATAACGTCATGGGGAGATCACAAGATTTTATGAAAATCGGCTTAAGCACACTTTTTCTTTCACTTTTTCACATACCCACTTTCTTACATTTGAAACCTTGTTTTGAATTTCTATTGGAGGCAGTGTGGCTAACTGAATCTACAGAGAAGGGTACCCTGGGCTCCAAGCTCGTCGGCATTGTCACTAACCGTGACATCCAGTTCGAGGATGACTCCAACGCCACTATTGCCAACGTCATGGTTAAGGACCTGATCACTGCCCCTGATGGTGTGACCCTCCTGGAGGCCAACAAGATTCTGGCTCAGTCCAAGAAGGGCAAGCTGCCCATTGTCGATAAGGCCGGCAACCTGGTCTCTATGATCTCCCGCTCCGATCTGACCAAGAACCTCTACTTCCCCCTTGCCTCAAAGCTTCCTGACTCCAAGCAGCTGCTGTGCGCTGCCTCCATTGGCACCCGCCCCGAGGACAAGATCCGCCTGCAGAAGCTGGTCGATGCTGGCCTTGATATTGTCATCCTGGACAGCTCACAGGGTAACTCCATGTTCCAGATTGAGATGATCAAGTACATCAAGGAGACCTACCCCAACCTGGATGTCATTGGCGGAAACGTCGTGACCCGTGAGCAGGCTGCTGCTCTGATTACTGCTGGTGTCGACGGTCTCCGTATCGGCATGGGCAGTGGCAGTGCTTGCATCACCCAGGAGGTTATGGCTGTCGGCCGTCCCCAGGCTACTGCTGTTTACAACGTCTGCAGCTTCGCTGCCCGCTTCGGTGTTCCCTGCATCGCTGACGGTGGTATCCAGAACGTTGGCCACATTGTCAAGGGTCTTGCCCTTGGTGCCTCCACCATCATGATGGGTGGTCTCCTTGCCGGTACCACCGAGTCCCCCGGTACCTCGTTCGTGTCCCGCGAGGGCAAGCTGGTCAAGGCCTACCGCGGCATGGGCAGCATTGACGCCATGCAGGACAAGAAGGCCGGCGGTGGTGGCAAGGACAGCCAGAAGAGCAACGCTGGTACTGCCCGCTACTTCTCCGAGGGTGACAGCGTCCTGGTCGCCCAGGGTGTCTCTGGCGCCGTCGCTCACAGAGGCTCAATCAACAAATTCCTGCCCTACCTGGCTGCTGGTGTCAAGCACTCGCTGCAGGACTCTGGTATCCAGAGCCTGAACGAGTTGCACGCTAGCGTCACTGAGGGCAAGGTCCGCTTCGAGATCCGCACTGCCAGTGCCCAGCTCGAGGGTGGTGTCAACATGGACTCATACGAGAAGAAGCTCTACGCGTAAATGCAGAGTCTCTAGTCTCTTAACGTACATTTATATACACACACTTTCCATGCAACAATGAAGATGGGAAGAAACGGATCGGGAAAAGCAAAATGGGTTTTGATTTTTATTGGGTTATGATATTTTGATTTTTTTTACATTTCAGCTTAGCATCCTATGCAATATAAGATACGTACAGCTCGATTAATATGACTTCTATGATTGTGAATACTAGAGCGATTTATGGACTCTGTCCTCCTCGCCGTCGTCCTACTCCCGGTGGTATGAAGGTTTTATTCTGGTTAGCCGTTGTCACACACCAGCCAGCGAAGTCGTACCAAGACAATACAATACGACTTTGTGCTGTGACGATAGTACAGCAGTCATATATTTTCACATGTTGCAGGCATGTCTATGTGATAATCTAATAGTCTTCAGTAATGCAATACCATAGCTTGAATATCAGTATCGGCTCTTCTCTCCTAGAGCCTGCTTGTCTAAAGCTTGAAGGTCATAATCTTCACATGGAAAAGTCAATGCGGACAACCAATGTGCTACACTGTAATGAAATGTCATTTTCTTGTTGAATTCTTTTAATCAATATGTACGGACACGGACTGTCTGGGACGTCCCATGTACAATGTATACCAACCGAACGCCGAATGTGCTAAAATAAGAGAAATAAAACCAAATGACCCAATTGGCATCTACCACCTATATCGTTGCCGCTGCTGCTGCCACACCGACCGCATTGAACTCTCGCCGATTCGTCCACTTGATCTGGACATTGTGTGCATACTCCATGTATCTAGCCCAGCCTGAACTGTTAGCATTCCTCATTCATCTGGCGAGGTAGGTTACGAAAAGAAATCACTCACTCCAGTAGGCAAACTTGCGGCCGAGGTACTTGCCAATAAACGGCACAAGCACCATTGTCAGCATCAGCTGCAGCTGCTCGAGGCTGGCCTCCCACTCGTGCTGGGCATCCGACGATGTGACGGACCCGGCATAGGACGGGCTCAGGATGCTCGTGGAGATTGACGGCAGCGAGTCGAGCTCATCCGCGTCATCGTCTTCCTCGTCGTCAATTCCCTCGCTGCCATCGTCGTATTCGCTCGGCACCCGTGTCTGGCCAAACAGGGGCTGCTGTAGGGATGGTGTCGAGGCATCGGCGAGGACAAACGAGTCTGCGGTCGACGCCGATATCTCCGAGGGCGTGGAGTCTGATATTGAGTCTGCTGGCATTGTGTCGGTTATGTGCTGTCGTGGACAATGATCGTAGACTGCAGTCGTGAACGGGACGGGTGTGTGCGTTGCTTTGTCGTGTAGTTGTCGCCGTCGTCACCGCTGTCCCCTCTCCCGTGTCGTCACTCGAAGCTTGAGCTCCCACTCAAGTCGACAATTTGCCGGCCCATTTCGAGATCACGTGATAATACAGGGGTCGCGGTAGAGCTATCACACGTCGCACCCCTCACTGTGTTTACTGTGGTGTGCTTGCACGATCACTCCATCCCCACGCTCCTGCCGTTTTGATTGATCTGTATCAACCGTAAAAGCCTCGCTTACTCATCGAGTGATTAGATATATATCAATCTGATTCAATCGTCTGTTGTTCAATTTTTTATCATAAAACAACACAACAAACACACAAATAATACAACCGTTGCTCCCAAACCAACCCCTCCCGACGCTTGCATCGACAGCTCTCGCCCCAGATTGGCCACAGTCTACGCTCCCCATTGTCCCCATTGAACTACATAGCGCCCACCACCTTTCTCCGGTCTGACGTATTTCTTGCAACTTTTGACAGATATCATAAACAACTTCCAACTCTCACACTCTCGCTTTGTCCCTTTTCGTCAACTGTCACTTTAAGCCGCCTCATTTTCTCCGAATATATCCAGCACAACACCAAACTCGCCTACAACTCGCGTGTACCTCAGCTGCAGCCACTCTCAATCGACGCACACCCTCACATACCACAAATATGGCAGACGAACAGCCTGTAAGTTAATATCTGGTTCATTTGTTTCTTCGTTGTTGTCCATTTGTTTATTCATGCATCTGTCCTTCACTGCTTGCTTTGTGTTTCATTGCATGTTCTATGCGTTTCTCTACATCTTCCATTGCCTCACGTTGTTATCAGTCGCTCTTGCCTGCCATGCAATAGCGCATTACCTTCCCTATACGGAGTCAGACCCAACTCCAAGCCAAGCTCTGAGTCATCTCTAGCAGTCGCCCCGCCTTCTCGTTGGTCCGTTTCGCCTCAAACCCCGCCACGCCAGTCGCTCTTTCCCTCTGTGAGGGCTATTTTTGTGCTGGAAAAATAATTACCAAAGCAGAACGAGGCTAAAAAATAATATATTAAAAATAATATATTAAAAAATCAAAAATACCAGTGGCACGACACGAGACTATCAGCATATTGAGATTTGGCTTCCTATCCTTCTATCCCTCAAAACTCTACACCTCTATTCCTCTATCCCTCTCACCACCACTGCATATATCCATTTTCGTCTCCACTTTGCCTGGACTTATCCTTTTTTTCGTGTCCCGGATCGTTGCTTGCCCGATTTTTGCAAACAAACCCGTCATCTAACCACATTGATCCTCCTCCACCCCCGTACCACCAGATCCCCGAACGCAAGCATCGCAAATCCGTGGCTTTTACCGACGAAGCACTAGTTATCAACGCCGACGGAACCGTCAATATGTCTTCGACCGAGCCTGTTGTCGACACCAAGGAGACCGCTGTCTCCCACAGCCCCAGCACCAAGCCGCTGTCGGCCGCTCTTGAGTCCTTCACCGAGGGCGCCGATGCCGATGCCGCCGCCGGCGATGATGGCCTTGACCTCAGCCTGCTGAAGAAGAAGAAGAAGAAGTCCAGCAAGAAGAAGGAGGGCGAGGAGGGCGAGGAGGCCACTGCTGCTGCCGGCGAGGATGGCGGCCTGGACCCCACCCTGAAGAAGAAGAAGAAGAAGAAGGTCTCCAAGGACAAGGCTGCCGGCGACGACGAGTTTGCCGAGAAGCTCAAGGAGCTGGAGCTGCGCGACGAGGAGACCGTCGAAGTCGAGGAGGGTGACATGGACAAGGGCACCGGCATCTGGGCACACGACTGCGGCACCGCCATCCCTTACTCGATGATGCTGCGCCGCTTTTACCACACGCTGGAGCAGAAGAACCCCGACCACGCGTCGAGCGGTTCGCGCAGCTACAAGATCCCGCCGCCGCAGTGCATGCGCGAAGGCAACAAGAAGACCATCTTCGCCAACATTACCGAGGTTGCCAAGCGCATGAAGCGTACCGAGGACCACATCACCCTGTACCTGCTTGCTGAGCTGGGTACCTCTGGTTCCGTCGACGGTAGCCGGCGGTTGGTCATCCGTGGTCGTTTCCAGCAGCAGCACATTGAGAACGTTCTGCGGAAATACATTCGTAAGTCTACGGAGTCTTTATCATCTTGATCTGCTGTCCCAGCATACTAACAAAATAGTTGAATACGTTGTCTGCAAAACGTGCAAATCCCCCGACACCGAGCTCAACAAGGGCGAGAACCGTCTGTACTTCATCACGTATGTATTTCTTTCATCATCTCCGGCTGTCTACGTCCACATATACTAACTACCCAGATGCAACTCTTGCGGTTCCAGACGGTCCGTCACGGCCATCAAGACGGGTTTCTCGGCCCAGGTCGGAAAGAGAAAGAAGATGCAGGGTTAAGCTGCTCTCTTTCGCATTTCTTTCTGCATGCTTTTGCTTCTTTTGTCGTTCTCTTTCTTCGGGATCATCCATCACGTTCGTCTTTTCTCGTTTGATCTACTTTGATCTCTTTTGATCTAGATTCCAAGTCGTCCGCCTTACCTTGCAAAGGTCAGATGGTAGACTGCTTGATACCTGGAATACGATTGATGTCTGTTATCGTCCCATCTTCCTCGGTCTTTTCGTGTTCTTTCCGTGTTCTTTCCATGTTCTTTACTCGTTCCTGTGCTTCGGCTAGATTTGTTTCGGGTGTTCAAAAGGTTACGCGGGACGCATTCTGTTAGCTCGTGGCCTGTTTGGCCTATTTCCTATGGCATGACTACTGTTCATGGTTGGGCTGTGCTTTGCAGTCTTGCTTTATTTGAGCTTTCTTTCTGCTTGTCGACACGTTTGATGATAAGATGGCTATCAAGGCTAATAGATGATGGATGCCAAGGGACAAGGCTGGAAATACGGGACGTGGTTGTTAACAGCCTATGAATGTCATTAATGAATATCAAGTCGAATATAAGTTGGTTTTCCCGTATGATGCGTTGTGACTGATGAATGCTGTGGTTTTATAATTGTCGTCCTTCGGAATATTGTACGAAATAAAATCAAACCCAACTTCTTGCTCAAATATAAACCGAAAGCGGTTGTCAGCGGCAATTATCAGAGACTTCGTGAACAAGAATAAATACATAATAAATTTAGAATAAATTTAAATAAATAATTAATTAATAACCAATGGGTATCATTTAGTTTAATATATCTTAAATTTCAATTGAGCAAGTATTATTGCTGTAGAATATTTAAACAATAACTCACCTCATTGAATATTACATAAGCCTCCCTCCGACTACGGAAGACGCCTGCATCATCATGTCATCGACTTCTACGAATATCACCAAAGACAACTCATCGATCAATATGTCGTGTTGTAATATCAATAACGCCAGACCATCATCCTGTAACATTGACAGCACTGATATCCGTGCCAATCGCCTTTTTCTTCTTCTCCCCCGCTGCCCCCTTTCGCTATCAGCGAATTCGAGGAGGGGTGGTGTCATCAGATAATAGTAGATAATAGTAGATAATAGCAGTAAATATAGTTTAGTAGCAGCCACTAGATAGCTTGATACGGCAATTAGTTCCAGGACCCTGTAAGACGTACTATCAATGCACGTAATGCTCCAATAGCTCTGATTAAACATATTCATTCTTCTCCAACTTGAGTCTTTGTGGTTAGTATCGGTGATCTTTAACTCGTTGTAATCGCATCTTCATCTTCATTTTCAATTCCAGTCCCAGTTCCATACTCTCATCCTGATTCTCACCAAAATGACTGCCTATGAGGATATCCCGCCCGCCAAGGCTGCTCCGTCCACTGAAACGGCACCGGCCGAATCCGCAACTATTGCCGGCCTGCCCAGCGAAACCCCAAGCAACTCCTACTGGCTGCACAATCCATCGGCGGTCCTGCTCGGCCACCGCTCAACCCCAGACTTACCTGCCGAGGCAGACGTTGTTGTTATTGGCAGTGGTATCACTGGCTCATTTGCTGCCGACAAGCTCGTCAGCAGCGGCGATGGCGGTTCCGTTCTTCTTCTTGAGGCACGTGAGGCCTGCTTCGGCGCTACTGGCCGCAACGGCGGCCACTGCCAGCCCATGATTTATTACTCGTCCCCCGATGTTGCTGGCTTTGAGCTGGCCACGTTCCATTTCCTTGAGAGCTTTGTCGCCAAGCACAAGATTGACTGCGACTGGCGCACCCTGCCCGAGGGTGGCGTGCACGCCTACCTAGACCAGGACCTATTTGATGCTGCCGTTGCTGTTGTCGATGCTCTGGCCAAGAAACGGCCCGGTCTCGCCAAGCATGTGGCCGTTGTGCGCCCCGGCGCACCCCCTGTCAAGGCCGGCCCCAACGATACACCAGTCACGCTCGAGGACCTGCGGCTGCGCAAGGGCGTTGCCGGTGCTCTGGTCCAAAAGTACGCCGCATCCGTTTGGCCGTACAAGCTGGTCGCATGGGTGCTTGAGCGTCTTGTCAAAAACCAGCCTGCGAGCAAGTTCAACCTGCAGACAAACACGCCCGCGACCAAGCTTACCAAGGTCCAAAGTGGCAAAGGCTGGCTGGTCGAGACGCCGCGGGGTATCGTCAAGGCCAAGGCTGTTTTGCTTGCCACCAACGGCTACACGTCGCACCTGCTGCCGCCATCGCTCGCCGATTTGATTGTCCCTGTGCGCGCACAGGTGTCGGCCCTTGTTCCGCCGACAACGGCCACGGGCGGCCCAGCCGATATTCTGGCGAGCAGCTATGTCTTTATCGGCCACGACCACGAGTTTACCGATGGCCGCGGCGAGCGCGACGAGTACCTCGTGCAGCGCCCCTTTGTCGATGCGGCATCCTCCAAGGTCGGATCCGGTGGCCACCTGATCCTGGGCGGTGGTCGTGAACGTGCTGCAAACAACGGTGTTGGCGTCTGGCGTGATGACGAGGTCGAACCCGAGGTGGCCGACTTTCTCAAGACACACCTGGCACCTGTCCTGGATGTCGGCGAAAAGGGCGAACCGCCTGCTCCGCTCAAGGCCGACTACGAGTGGACGGGTGTCATGGGCTACTCACGCGACCACCACCCATGGGTCGGCCGTGTGCCCTCCGAGGTTCTTGGCGAGCCGGCCGGCGAGGCCTCGTCGCTGTACATTGCTGCTGGCTTCTCTGGTCACGGTATGCCATCGACGTCGCTGTGTGGACGCGCTGTTGCTAAGCTCATCCGCAAGGACCTCGATTGGACATCTGCCGAGGGCGCCGAGGCCGAAGAGGAGGACTACCCTCTGCCTGACTGCCACTGGCTGACGACTGAGCGTCTCGAGAAGGTGCGCGCAACATGTGCACCGGTGGCCGTGACCGACAAACGTGGGTTCATGGTCGACCTCCGGGAAATTCTGGAGGCGCGACTGACTGATGAGTAGCTGTGTCTAAGTTGTGCTTCAGCTGAATATTCAAAAGAGTAAATAAAATTAAGAGTAATTAAAAATGTCAAAAATTGGAGTCTATCCAAAATCTAGTGTATAAAAAAAGCTGTCTGCTAGTGACTGCATCACTCGTCGTGAGCGCGAGTGTTCAAGAAAATGCAAGTGTATTCATAGCGAGCTTCGTGATCCAATCGAGGCTATAACAAAAATAAACAGAGAAATAGAATGAGAGAGTAAAAAGAAGAAGAAAACTAGTAACGCCATGATAAAAAAGCACGCCCGCCTTGATATGTAGTCGCTCGTTATTTCCCGTCAGTCGTTGATCCAATGTAGAATACATGTAATGAAACGTCGATTAAAAAGTGTTGTATGCGTGTTGTTGAATGTAAAAAAGTTGAACATAAACGTAGAAGTGGACGTAGGAAATGTTATTAGTGAGTGACGATGCGTGCGCCTTGCAGCATCAGGCCAAAAATGAGACCACGAGCGACCTCCTCGATCTGGAGACTGTCAAAGATCCGACCGAGAGCATCTGCTGTTGCCGACTGGCCCATGACGCCCATAAGCGCAGCAGGGACACCGCTTTGGATCATGAGACGGCGTGCCTTGACCCGCAGCTTCTCTTTCTCCTCAGCCGTCAGCTCTGCCGGCCATGCTGCGCGCTCGGTCTCTGTCGGCATTGCGTTCTCGCGTAGGCGCTGCAAGTGTGCAGCAATACCGACGTCGGTTGCATTAGCATCTAACACCGACGTCTGCATCATGGTCTGAATGTATGTCAGGGAAGGATTACCTGGGCGCAACAGGAAAGACTTTGCAGCTGTCAGCAGTGTGCGGCGAATGTTCCAGGCCGAGGATAGGGTGTATGCTTCATTGATGACGGCAAACATGAGCTCGACGGCAACACGTGTCTCGGCCTCGGTCATGGCTGCAAACTGCTTAGCAATGGTTGTGCCTGACGTTGCAACGGGCCGGTTTGGACGCGCACGGAGACTGCTGCTGCTGCGCCGTCTGCCTGTGCTAGATGGGCCTCCAGCTGACCAGCTGTTGATACCCGACAAGGGACGGCTGGGAGAAACAACAGGCGATGCACTGGAGCCGGTAATATCATCCATGATATCGGTAGGGGAAACACCAGGTGGGTAGCGTGCAGACGAGGAGCCGTTAGGCCCTGCTGTGCCGCTTAGGCTAGTCATCGATGGCGACTTGGGGAAGCCAAGGCTGGAAGCACGGCTGTTGTGGTTGCTACCACGGTTGCTGACGGCGACCGCAGTGTTATCCCACGTGTCTGTAGCGCGTCCACGAGCCGCAGCGGTAACGTCGGCAGCGCTGCCACCATCCATCAAGCCGCTCTGCATCTGGTAACTCATGCGCCATTCCATGGACATGACGCGCCCAGGTTGGGCAGACACTACCGACGACCGCTGGCTGTCCATACTATCCCGGGACTTTCGCGATCCGGCAGTACTATCCAGGCGCGGTAGTGTAGAGACAGACAAGCGGTTAGTATACGCCGTAACGTCCTGGAGCACCGATGCAGGGGAAGATGTGGTGCCGTTGCCATTTACAGAGCCACTGGCGGCAGCAGAAGGGTTGGCATTCAGGCCGAGCGAGCTGGAGCTGGCGTGTCTCTTGGGACCGAGACGAATATTGGATCCAATGTTGGAACCGATACTGCCAATGTTTCCAAACACTCCCGTCATACCACCCATCAAACCTTTGCCGCCCTCAGCTACACCCTTGGGAGCATTTGACAAGACATCCAGCATGTTCTTGCCCATGGCCTCAAAGGCTTGAAAGCCAGACGCGCGCGAGCCGGCCGGCATGTTGTTGGTGTCCTTTTCGAGGAAGCGCTTCATGCCTTCACTCTCGGCCAGCACTTGGTACTGCAGGGCGTCTTTCACGTAGCGCTCGAGCTCGCCTCGTAGTGAACCGCGCGTGTGCACCTTCCAGTTGGGCAAAACTGCATGCTGCTCTGTGAAAGCTGTCACGCCCGAGATGGTAGCAATACGCCGTGCCACTTCATGCAGCTTCTCAAAGTCTGGGTACTTGCGCACGATCATCCAGCCCGGGTAGTGAGCATTGGACGGTTCGATCTGGATCAAAAAGTCCCATGCTGGCCGGCTCTTGATGCGGCCCTTGTCGGTCATGGGTTCGTCGTGAATAGTGATGCTTGCGTTGAGTAGTGAGAGGGGCGGTGGTGACGCCGCCGTTGCTGCAGCAGAGGGTTTTTCTGAGTCGCTGAGGTCCGCATCGTCCTTGACTGGCGGCACGAGCTGGTCAAAGTTGGTAAACTGGGAGTTTGGGTCTACCGCAGGAGTGCCTTCCGTGCTGCTGGCTGCCGTGCTTGGTGCTGTGGCCTCTGACTTTGTGCTATTGGTGAAAGAAGGCTGGCTGGGCGACTCTTGTGTTGATGACCGGGGAGTGATGGGGGTGGAAGAGGTGCCAGGCCCGGCTGATTTTCTGCAATCATCTCGGGCTAGGTTTAGTGATGCCTTGGGCGAGATTTGATCCGAGAGACTCGGTGATGGGAGATCACTGTCTCTTTTGGTAGTCTGGTTGGCAATGCTGTTGGGTCGTGACGACTCGGTGGACGTCTTGGCCTTGGCCTCGGCCTCCTTCTTGTCACGCAGGGCCTGCTCTGCTGCAATCATTTCGTTCATGCGCTTCATCTCCTCCATAGCCTCTTCCATCTCCTCATCGGCGCGGCTCAGCTGCTTGCGATGGGCGGGGACCGACTCCCTACGCCTTGACCGATCCAGCTTGTCCGATTCAAACGAGCTCCGGTGACCCTTGGAGATGGAGATGTTACCCACGTTTCCGTCAAAGTCGAGCGAAACATTGTTCATGGAGTTACTGCTGATATGTGTGTTGTTGGCGCTGCTGCTGGCGTCAGTTCGCGTCTGCATGCCTTCGTCAATGGCTTGGTTAAAGTCTGGCTCTCCGGCCTCCAGCAAATGCACAATCCAGCCGTTGATCCACTCGGGCTTGGAGCAAGTCTGCAAAGTTGTCTCAAGAATCGATGTAGCTGCTATTTCGCGTAAGAAGAGGCGTGCCGGGTCGCAGTCGTAGCACTGACGATCGAGAAAACTTAGCAAATCATCAGCCACCAAGCGAAATTTTTTCGCCTGCTGCTTCTGGCTGAGGAGGTTGGATAGGTTCGAGTCGGGGTTTTCTGCGAGGTATGCGTAAATGGCATCGGCTGCTGAGATGGTTGGGTTACCGTCACCGCCAGAGTCGCGCTGTTGCGATTGGTTCTGTGTAGAGTGTTCGGCAAAAGCGGTGGCCAACTCGGAGAAGAAGACGATAACAATTGAAGACGAGTTGGTGAGAAAATCGAGGAAAGCATCAGCAGGCCGCTTACGGCTCAAGTGGTTCGAAACGGACACAAGGAACGAGGTGAGGACACGCCGACAAGCCAGAGGAAAAGACTCGTCGTTTGGCACAATGGGTTGGTACCACCACTTGACGTAGTCGCGCACGACGGCATCCACAAAGTTCTCCAGTGCCTGACGGGTATGCGGCCGGAAATTGTCAAAGGCATGGGCGGCGTCTAGCTCGTCCTGGGTACTGTCAAAAACATCGAGGGAGTCTCCGTGCGGGTTGTACTCTCTCTTGCGGTACTCCATGGCCCGTGCAAGTAGGTCGGCGCTGGTCTCTCCGCGGATTGCTCGCGTGACACCAGGGTTCTGGGCCTCCCAAGCTACAAACAGCGCAATGCCGCCGAATGCGCCGATAAGCACAAGGCCAACACGACCGAGCACAAAGTATGTTGTTGCGGCCAAGCCGACACCGACCGCGCCTAGGGACTGTCTAGTCGCTGTCGAGAAGAAACGGAAGATGCGGGTGGGAACATCGTCGTCTTTGCTGGCTGGTTTTGATCCGCTCGCTGGTAGAAGAGGAGCTGCATCTGCTGCTTCCTGTGCTAGGGTTTGCAATTTGTCGTTAATGGGGGTGGTGGGTGTTCGAGAGATGGATGATGCACGAGAGGGCGTAGACGAGGGCAGAGGTGAGAGAACGAAGCCAGATATCGTAGCTGCTGGTGAGAGAGATGCGGCGTCGAGCTTTACGGCGCGGTCGGGGTCGTCCGAATTGAGTTTGCGGTCCTCCATAGCGTCAACGCGACGGGCATTCTGCCAGTACGAAGCGCGGGAGAGAGAGGGCGAGAATGAGGACGCTTGGGATAAGAGCAAGAATGTGGAAGATGCAGTGGGCTGCGAGCTGCCGTTGATATCGCGTTTGTCGAATGAAGCTTGTTGGTGGGTAGAAGCTAGTAGATGCGTCTGCGGAGGAGTGCGACCAAACGACGGAGAATTAAGCTGGAGATGTTTGCAGTCTCCAATGTTTGTGATGCTCGAATTAACATGCGAATTCAACAAATACTACCATGAAAAGGAGACTGATCAAAAAGAAATGAAGATCAAGACAACCCCCCAGTCAGAAGCAAGTAACAGACGGGGATAACCGATAGACAGGGGTCCAAGGCCTAGATGTGGGTAATATAATGATGCGCGCTCAACCCCCGGTGTTTTGAGGTGATGGATAGTAGGGGTATGTTTGTCTGTTTCCTGGGGCTGTTCTGTGTTTAAATTGACGGTGGTAAGAAGTGGAAGCAGATGAAACCCGTGAGGATATCGTAAGATGCTTGTTTCTTATCCAGGGTTGACAGAAATAGAAGGAACGCGTTATTGATTACTTAGATACGACCGACTCCCTTTGGACTCGTTGGCTCTTTCCCTGTTTGCGAGCCCATAATACAATTGTGTGTAGAGTGTATTAGTTTCTTACACACTGGCGTCTGACTAGACGCTCTTGTTCGTGTTCGTCTGCATCCCTTCGCTCCTTCCCCCAATCTGCAACTCCTTGCAACAAGTTTCCTAATTCAGGGGCTCCCCAGGATGGTGGTCAGTGGCCGTGTTTGCCGTTGTATATCATGGCACGTGCACCTGCCGCTTCGGGAGTTGAAAAGCTAATGTACTCCGTAAGGCAAGCAATTGCCAGAAGATCCAGAAGGCTATTCGCTAAGCTAACAGCCCCTAAAATCAGATATAGCGAACGATAGCACTACGATTGGCTACACAGTGGCTAGAACGCTCTTTTATTTAACCCCTTTTTACACACAAAGCTGCCTGGACTGCCCACAGACATCACATCATTAAAATGTTTAAATTGTATGCAACCCGGCTGACGCGATCAAGGGAGCTTTTCCTGCTTTGGCTTGCATTCCACATGGTGATCAGGGCGTGCTGAACTGGGATGCAGTCTGAGCGAGGATAGCTGGACAATGATGACAGATGACAGTGCGACTATATGTTCTGCTGGCACTGTCTATTGTCAATGGCAGGAACGACCGGCAGTTACAGTGTTTTCCATCCCACCTACCACTGTACTCGTGTGCCCTGTTAGTATTAATACGCTGTATCTTGCTTTTACACCGAGGCGCACTTGTGACATATCAGATCAAGTAGTTTTGTGCTGTTGGGCTCTGCAACGGTGACCTTATCAGCTTGTGAAACTTGAAATCTAAACTATCAACTTTAATCTTCTACTACTCCATGCAGGCATACTCCATACTTTGCTCCGTATCTCCATACTCATTTTAAAGGTGCCATAAATCCTACGGTACTGCTAGTAATACTAGAGAAATAGTGACTGAAAAGAGACAAAAGAGATCGCACAGTGTATAGTGGTTAATGTGCTTTCATTCCAGATGGAAAGCGCATTCGGCCGCCCCTACCTTGATTGATCAGTGGCGCGCCACAGCCTGGCCATATGGGCCTCCACAGCATCATCTCTACCGCCACAGCCGCACACTGTATCATACCACAGGCTCCCCCTCTTCGCCCAGCTTACCTAAGCATTGCCAATAGCCATCGTGGCTCCGTGGGCTCCCCCTCCGTAGCGCCTGCCCTTTGCACCGATACTATGCTAAACTGGCCAACCAACACCACTTGTCGTCCCAGTCGCATCGAGAAAAGCGGGCAATACTGACTTCGGTTCTGCTTCACTCCCCCGACCTCGCCCAGTGTACGACATATCACCTACCCGGATAACCACAGCTGCATCCGAGCCGGACACCGAGACAGTACCACCCCGCCTTCTTGACCCCCAACATTTGCACTTTGCTACACTCTAGAATACCTTTAACTTATCCCCACCTTATCTTACCTTCCCCGGACACGACCTCCCTGTAGCTTGAGACGCGACACATCGACATATCGACATATCGACATCCGACATATCGGACAAAGACTTGACGATCCAACCTACAGCAATACAATTACAATCACACACATCCAGTTTTGAAGACGCCTGCAACAGCATCGCCTGTCGCATCGCTGTCTTCTCCCCCCCCCTTCTTCTCAATGACTAGAGGCCAGAGTCGATTCGAGGACGAGGAGCTCTCCATTTCGTTGCCGCGCTCGCAGAGCCGCCGGTCACATGTTGCCCTAGCCGGTGAACCACAACACTCACAACCGGCTCCGCCAACAATCAACGTCATGGAATACGGTGTCCCTCCCAGTGCGGCGCCCGCCGACCCTACCACCGCTGCAGCCACTTCCGGCCACAGACCGCACCGCAAATCCAACCCTACCGACCGGATCAAGTCGACAGATGCACGGTTGGACCAGTACACAATCGTCCGCACGCTCGGCGAGGGCTCCTTTGGCAAGGTCAAGCTGGCCGTGCATAAGTCGACGGGCCAAAAGGTGGCCCTTAAGATCATCTCACGGAAGAAGCTGATTAGCCGCGACATGACGGGTCGTGTCGAGCGTGAGATTGAGTTCCTTCAGCTCCTGCGACACCCCCACATTATCAAGCTGTATGTTTTCACATGTCACTTGCATGTCTTTCCCGGTGTCCAACCACTAACAGCACAGGTACACTGTCATCAAGGACTCTAGTGATATTATTATGGTCCTCGAGTATGCTGGTAACGAACTGTTCGATTACATTGTCAAGAAGGGCCGGATGCCCGAGGACGAGGCGCGTCGCTTTTTCCAGCAGATGCTCTGTGCTGTCGAATACTGTCACCGTTATCGTGTGGTGCACCGTGACTTGAAGCCGGAAAACTTGCTACTTGACGAGAAACTTAATGTCAAAATTGCCGATTTCGGCCTCAGCAACATCATGACCGACGGCAACTTTCTCAAGACGAGCTGCGGCAGCCCCAACTATGCCGCGCCCGAAGTTATCAACGGCAAGCTGTACGCTGGTCCCGAGGTTGACGTGTGGAGTTGCGGTGTCATTCTCTACGTCCTGCTCGTTGGACGTCTGCCATTTGACGACGACCACATCCCCAGCCTGTTCGCCAAGATTGCCAAGGGAGCATACATCTTGCCATCGTGGATGAGTCCCGGCGCAGCAAACCTGATCAAGAAGATGCTTGTCGTCAACCCCGTGCAGCGGGCTACCATTGAGGAGATTCGTCAAGACCCATGGTTCCTGCACGAGCTACCTGAGTACCTGAAGCCCCCTGTCCAGCCTTTTTTTAACACGGGTATCGACCCTGAAAAGGCTATTCGGCCCAGCGATATTGCACCCAATGCATCGGCCAAGGTTCAGGAGAAGCTGCACAATGAGGTCACAGAAAAGATCTCCAAGACAATGGGTTACGGCAAGAAGGATGTGCAAGAGGCTCTTGAGGCTGAAGAGCCGTCTGCTATCAAGGATGCCTACATGATTGTCCGCGAGAACAAGCTGATGCAGATCAACCGTGAGTTTATGCATTGGCCTAATTTTTTGGAGTTTACTAAGACTAACACCTGTAGCCCAATTAGGAGCTGAGAACCCGTATTTTGCGGTGTCCCCAACATCAGGCGACTCGGGTGCGAGCTCGATCTCGGGTGCGATCTCTACCGGCACGAGCGCCCACGGCGAGCTTGATCCCGGTGCCAGCCCTCTGGGCATGTCGTCTGGACGCTCGATCAGCTCCAATAGTACAGGAGCTTCGACGAGACCGCATGTATCCAAGGTCGGTGTCCTGCCCAGCAGTCTGCCTGCATACCACAAGGACTACATGGCCGGTGCCGTTGACGATACGGCTCACGCAGCACCCAACGAGCCGCCAATGCCGGCCCGCACACAGGCAGAGCAGGACGAGACAGCACGGCGTCTCCGCCCGCATTCGCGCAGTAGTCAGTTGCGGCTAGATGAGTCGAGCAAGCGGCCGCAAGGCATGACGCCAGTAAACCCGCCTAAGAAGTCGAAGCCTGTGCGTTGGCAGTTTGGTATCCGGTCGCGCAACGTGGCGTGGGATGCCCTGTTGTGCATCTACAAGGCGCTCAACCGCCTGGGATGCAGCTGGGTCGTCGACGAGGACTTTGAAAAGTATAATGACGAAGAAGGCGGCAGCTCCAGAGGCGGCGGCGGCGACGACAGCTTTGACGATGGCTACGGATCATCGCTGCACCGCAGCAGCCGTGACGTGCGGTACGACGTCACCAAGAAGTACCGCCTGCCTGCCGACCCGTGGCACATCCAGACACGGTGGACGACGGAGGGTATCCGGCAGACGGCGGTCAGGAACAACGCCGCAAGTACCGACGATGTGGCGGCGGACAAGCTCCGGGTCAACCGGACGGAGGACGGCACGCAGTACCAGGTGGTGGCGGTGCGCTTGGATATCCAGATCTACGCTATGGAGCCGTCTGTGTATCTGGTAGATTTCAAGTGCAACGGCTACGAGACAGCCGAGGGCCTTGTGCTGGAGGACAAGGATGTGTCAAGCGCGTTCCCGTTCCTCGACCTTGTGGCCAAGCTTATCTTGATGTTGGCCGACGGCGAGTAGCAATCACGGCAGACTTAACTTGCATCTACTTTGTTTCTGGTTTTCGGGATTCTATTCATTCTTATGCATTTCCATTAGTTGATATTCTTCTTCTTTATTGATATCGATGTTAATAGATTGCCGGTTGTCTTGTTATCAGGCTGTTATGTTTAGCTGTATTGTTTCTATTATACTCGTTCTTGTTTACTCAATAGACTACGTTTGTTAGTTCTATTGACATCTATTCATTGTCCTTGCGTAGTATGGCATTATCCCGTCTAGCGATTGGCTTATTATGCAGTACACATCTCCGTTTGGACTCAATGACAGCGTGTAGATCATAATGAAGAGTGAATTAAATCATAGTAGGTATTTTTTTAGGGACATCCCGTCTTTTTTATTTCCATTACTCGATAGATCTAATGGTCCTTGCTCATGCCCAGGGCCTTCAGAATCTCCGACTCCTTGTCGCCAGCAATGGCCTTGCCGTTGTGCCAGTCAACAACCACTGGCCGCTGGAAGTTGTCGTTGTTCTCGCGGAACTTCTTCAGGGCCTCGTGCGTTGTCGTGGCGCCCTTGATGATCGAGGGGATACCGGACGAGCCGACGTAATCGAGAATGGTCGACAGCTGCTCGGTGGTTGGGGGATCCTCGGTGATGTTGAGGTCGAACGTATCCCGACGAGCACCGGCGGCAGTCTCGGTCTGGGCGCGGTGGTCGCTGGCCTGGTCCTCGGTGGCGGTCTCGGCGGCGGTGGCAGAGGCCTGCTTGAGGAGGGTAACGACACGGAGCGAAGCGGGAGAGCTGCTCTTGTGGAAGAGGGTGACAATGTCAATGGTTTTGCGCTGTAGAGTTATAGTTAGCTGATGTCCCGTGTACAAAGTTTTGCGTGAATCTAGCCGTGAACGAGGGCGTGGACATGCATCCTCTCGCCCTCCATGGGTGTGCTAAGAGGGTCTACTCACGAATCCAAACATGATTGCGGTATTTGTAATGTTGATTGGGTAGTTATCCAAGAATATATTGACTCAATGGAAGGTAGAGGTAGTTGTTTATATACTGCGTGCAACTGTCATAAACCTGGCAGATCATACATCATGCTTCGGTAATCCACGCTCTGCAGCAAGCTCGTCTCCGCCAACCGATGACGTTGTTTCGGCCACTCAGGGCGCGCCATTCCCTGCTCCTAGAAGCTATGGGGTCCACTCTCCCAACCTGGAGACAAAGCTCTTCCTTTGCATTCCCTCTGTAACTACTAAACTATGGAGTATTTGTTGCTAATAGAGATGCTGTTGAAGCAGCCGTTCTGACCCGCAAGTGAGTCACCTGACTTTGTATCTTATATCACGTGCAATAAGAGCCGCCCGCGTCTGGGGCGGATCCATGTTAATTGCTTTTTACATAAGCAGCCCAACCACCGCGTTTTCTCCATAGAAGTATTAGTCGCAGACAACCAGCCGCTGGATAAATCGTCCCCCTCTTCGCTCCTCGCTCTTCGCCCTTTTGCCCTTTTGCCCTCTCCCGCGTGCATGTTTTTTCTTTATTTTATTTTTATACTTAGTTGACCAAACTACAACATAACTTATTGGTCGCATTGACGGCGCTCTTGCGACACTTCCTCCTTTTGGTCGTATAACCACAGCATGAACAGCCTGTCCTGCCGGCCTCAACAGCATCACCAACCATGACGTCCCCCGCCGCAGACACTGACGCCGACACCACGCTCGGCGCGGATACCACCATGGGCTCCGTCAACGGCGGCGACAATGAAACCTACCCAGATGGCTATCCGGGCTTTGGCCCCGAGGTCCTGCCTGCCGAGCTCACCTACCGCACACGCGACGAGGCTTACAAAGCTATCAATGTATATGCAGCCGCTCACGGCTACGCCTTTATCACATCCCGTTCCTTCCAGACCTCGAGCGGACTCACAACAGCGCTCTATATGTGCGACCGCGGCGGCCGTGCTGCCGACCCCAACCGTGTGCTGAAGCGCCAGCGCGCTGCGTCGCGCCGCATCGGATGCAATTTCTCCATCTACGTCAAGGAGCGGCGCGACGGCACGTGGCAGCTCAAGCACCGCGCAGGCCCGCAGTTTTCACAGCACAACCACGCGCCGAGCACCGACATTTTTGCGCACCGTGTGCACCGGGCACTGGACGCGGACCAAAAGGACTCGATCGATGTGCTGCTGCAGATGGACATGAAGCTGAAGCAGATTGTAACGTTTCTGCGGCTCAAGTACCGCAAGCAGATCAATGGGCGGGACGTGTCCAACTACATTGCGAGCGCGCGGCGGCAGCGGGACCTGCAGGGTGGCGAGGGCGGTGCTGGAGCTCATGAAGAAGAGCCTAATGGACAATCACTGGGTCCTACGCTGGCGCCTGCACCGCACACGCCAGGCGCACAGACCGGTGCCCCGCGGCCTGGGCCTGGCGGGCCAGCAGCACCTGGATCTGGGCCTGGGCCCGGTCATACAGTCGCACCTGGTCACGGACCTGGATCAAGCCGACCCGGTCCGCCTAGCGGTCCCCCACCTGCCGGCGCACCCGGCCTTCAGAACCAGCAACGCTTGCCACCTCCACCACCGCACAATGGCGTGCCACAAGGTAGAGGGCGCCAGTATGCACACGGACCCGGTCCGCATGGCCAGGCCCCCGGTCACGCTCACGCTCACGGCCACTCTGCCGACCAAGAAAAAGAGGATTTGCTGCTCGAGGAGGAGCTGCGCGAACAGCTTGGCAAGGAGCTCAGCCAGAGTGCCAGCCACGACTACTTTGCACCAACTTAGAAGGATGGTGGCAAAGATAGTGGCAAAGATGGTGGTAAAGATGACATCCAAGAGCGCCATGTGCGCGGGACCTAACAAGGTTGTCAAAAGAAAATCCAGCGTGTTGACTGATGGTTGATATTTTGGCTGTTTGCCGTTGTTTTTCATGTTTGTTAATGGAGTGTATGTTATTTGGCCTTGGCGCAGCATGTTGGGTTTGTTTTGTTTTTTTGTCGTCTTGTTTTATTTTGTTCTTGTCTATAATCTGGCTTTTTGTTTTTCTGTCGTGCATTACTACTGTTATACCCTGTCTTTGGTTTGAACAGCATTGCTGTATCAATACAAGTTGGCTCATGCCCTCATTCGCGTTTCATTTCGTCTCTCATATATAGTATGCCGTCTGTCGTTTGTCGTCTCTAGTCTCTGGCCAAGCATTCTCGTGTCTTATTAACTCTGACAACGCTTCAAATATCAAAGTGTGCGAAAGAAGATAGTATTAAACATTATCAATATCCCAGTTACTCCTAGTAAACCCCCAGCAAACCAAACATAAATATTCAACACGAGAAGAAGAAAAGAAAAAAAAAACAGGAAGCACAGATAATACTAGCTGTGTGGTATACAAAGCAAGAAAAAGAACAAAATGCGACAAGATATTAGGAAAAGGAGCAAACTACGCTAGCCAAACATTCAACATAAAAGAGTTGAAGAAAACATGAATGAGATAAGGGCAAAGGCTACTGAGAGTCTTCTGTTCTCTCCTCTTGCTCGGCTATTGGCCGCGGACATTGTGAAGCTGGTCGGCAGTCAGTATTTGTTGCAAAAGAGGCTTTGGATATGCACATTTAAATACTCACAGGAAACATAGTTGAGATCGATGGGCGTGCAGTCGCTCGGAGCACTACCGGGCGAAAAGACTGCCAGGATCATATTGGCATTGGAGATGCAGAACCGTGCATTGCCGCTGGTAAAGTGCTCGCTTTTCCATTGCAGGGTGCCGTCGTGGGTAATCGAGAAGCCAGTGCTGACCCGGTCTGTAGACACTGCGGCAGTAGAGGTGGCAGAGTCAGGAAACGACTGGTAGGAGTTGGCAGGGTCGGCGGTCACAAGCTCGCCGTTGGCATAGAGCTGGTCGCCGACGAGCAGGAACTCGGTGGCAGCCTGGCAGGCGGGGACGGTGCTCTCGGTGACGACAAAGGCATAGGACTGACGTTGGTGGAGGGCATGGTAGCGGGAGCGTTTGGCAAAACGGCTGCTGCCGAGCTGGAGAAGGAACGGATCTGTGAATTTTGAGGTGGCGGCAGCGGTCTCGTGCTGGAGAGTGACTTGGGACGAGGCGTCAGAGCTGTAGTAGTCATTGACGGCATCAAAGATACTGCCGCCGCCAAAGATGGCAACGACCACGCCGATCACGCGAACAGAGAGGCCCATGGTAAATTATGAATGGAGGACTGATAATGGTAATAAATGCTATTGGAGAGATGGCGGTGGTAAAGATGATGAGAGAGGATGAGAAGGATGAAGAATCAAATTCAATAAAGCCAAGACGAGGTATATATCAACTTCCGACAGCCTGCCTCGTTATATATAAGTAAGCATGTACTCGAGACTCTGCCCTAGAGTCGTTGCCCCCGACGCGGCATCCACAAAATAAACATTTCCAATGTCGATCGTGCCGGGAATGCGAGGTTTTATTGAAGATGAGGGCTGTAGAGTGTAGATTCAGAGTAATCACGGCACGAATGCAACAATGCAAAAGTACGTTGCCAAAGGAGGGTCCTCTCCGCGTTGGCAGTGCAAAAAGGCAAGCCTGGTAGTCTGACAGTCCGAGATAATCGCATTCTACGCGTTGAGACGCGAATAGAGGAGCTTGTGAACCAGTCACATTCCAAGGACGAAGAGGGAGGCCAAAGTGAGAAGAGTGGAGGAGGGTACGAGGAGGCAGATGAGAGGAAGATGACGGTAGGGAAAGGTCAACGAGTGAGACCACTAGGCAAGGGACGTCAAAAGACTCCAAGTGTCTGAAGTATAAAGAGGAAGCTGAAGATTAAGCAGCTACAGAGTAGACGATGACGACCTGCAAGGGATAGAGGTGCAGCCCAAGGTAAGGGATGTGTAAGGGTGAAGACTCTCGGTATTAACAGTTCAGCAGAAAAGCTGCTGATGATAAAAGGTTGCCTACTTATTTTGGCAATAATTCCACTCTACCATGTGGAAGGGATGTGGAGGAAACGCGTTGTTGATTTTGTATGTATCAGTTTCTTTTCTTTTTCTTTTCTTTTCTTTTTCATTTCTTGTTTTCTTTCTGTCTGCCCTCTTTGATTTTCACGAGTGTTTCTTTCAGTCATTCCTGTGTCTCGACAATCTAGTCTACCATTCCCGTCTTTCTCTATCAGGCCATAGACTCAGGTATCAGTTATTAGGTTCTGCGCGACTGTCTCGGACCACGGCAGTGTCAACTTGCAGAGGTTACGGCTTGAGAACAGACTTGGTCTGCTTATGTAATTATGCACTGAGGATCACCAGTGCCGATCTCCAATAACCACTGCCAACCAACATCACAACAGCACTATTGTCGCGTGTTTGAATTCTAGAAGCGACATTTGGAGCGGCAGGTTCCGACTGGATAGTTTAAAACGGCTTAATCGAGATCAACAGCTGAACACTAAACAATCGCCTGTATAAACCACGCTTTCGGCACCTCGTAAAGCAAACAGTACCTGCTAGATGATATCGTATGACTTGTTAGTAAGTGTGCCGCGGAGACGTGAGTTGAGATATCAGTGTGATCGTTATGTATCCTATATTTATTAGAAATATAACATTAAATTAAAAATAAAAAGTAAAAATCCAAGTTATCAAAATATTTCAAAATTCCCCAAATCAAAATAATTGTAAATCAAAGCTTTAGTCAGATGTCAAAAATACTGAAAAAACTAAATAACAATAAACTGAACAAGTCTATCCTCGTGATTGAAAAAAAAGATAGAAAAAATATCTACAAAAAAAGCAAAAAGAAATGGTCCCGGAGGGGCTCGAACCCTCGACTTTCGCATATGTTTCTTGGTAGAAATATTAGTACGATGCGCTAACCAACTGCACCACGGAACCGCTACTCGAGACGAGAAGGGTCAGGACTTGATGGAAGACGGCGTCTTGTGAGGGGCTAGATGGACAGTACCAATGCACTTGATGATATTGCAGAATCAATGAGGAAATGAATAAAACATCATCTGTAGACATTATGTCAGCAAAGACGCTCAGTAGAGTTAGAAATAGAATAGGAAAGAGACAACTCAGACTGTATCACACGTCTATTTTGGGAAGGAGCAGATGCAAACCAGACATAAGCAGAGGCGAATAACTTGCAGAGGCGAGACCTACAGAGATCTACAGAGAGACAGCATGATTGCAGACATCTATCAGACAGACACCAGTTAGGGAAGCCCGTCTACCAGGCCCGCGAGGTTGAGCTGCAGTGCAGCCTAGTTACAAGCAGTGCACAAGACAGGAGTTGCACGGTGCCATGTGTGTTTTGATGGATGCCAGGGAGAGAGCAGACCACATACAAGAGATAAACGTTAAGCACAGATGCATTAAAAAGATGGAATGCTATTAGATGGAAGATGGGCAGTTTAAAGAAAAAAGAAGACATCATTTAGATGAGTCAAGCACACTACAATTCAGAACTAGAGGGCGGGCAGGGCCTAGACCGTGTCGACAACTTGGGAGGGGGATCTTCGTCTCTCTTAGATTGTCTCCGTCTCTCTTTATCGGCCTAGGTATCGTTCTGATTATGGCCTACCTCTCTGCACTCCAGATAAGCTTCTACAACCCTGATCAGCTCTATTACCATTGCTGCTTTGTTCTTAGCCAACATACACATGATGCTCTGCCGATCCAACAACCTCACTCCTCGTCAGCATCCCAGTCTTCTCTTTATCTTCCTTTTTGTCTTCCTCCCCCCCTCTCCCTGTTTTTTTTTCTCTTTCAATCTGCCTCATCAACATTATCTTAATCTATTAATCACATCTTTCCTCGTCTCATTTGTCTTTGTCTCTTGTCTTTTGTGTAGCTCTGTGCTTGTCTCTCTCCTTTTGACCCATGTCCGTACCACCATGAGAGACATGTCTTACACCAATCAACAGTGATGGACTTGTGCGTGTATATATGCAGGAGTGTCATTTATTTGTCTTTGTATTGTATCTGTGATATCGCATAGTATTCCTGTCTGTCTGCACGCTGTCTGCTCTGCTGCCTCTGCACGCTTATCCAGGACCATTCTGTGTCCCGTTACCTCGACCAACACGGCCGAGGATGCTTTGTTTGTCATTGCTTTTGATTTTTGATTTTTGGCCTTTGCTTCTTTCTTCTTGACTGATACTTTCCTTGGTTTGGTTTGACAATACCTCCCGGTACATCAGCTGCAGATATGCCTACAGCTGCCCCTCACACACCTTGATCCTTTGCCCAGACTTGACATACACCGATACTCTTCGGCCACTTTCTACTTTTGATTTGCCCAATCCTGATTCAATTCTGGTTACGTCTGATTCCAGACTTGCTCTTGTCCGCTTGTCAGCTTGTCAGCTTGCATCGGGCTGCGGCTGGACCATCATTTCCTATCCTGGATGCAATCTCGTCTCTTTGTCGGTAGTCAAGCCTGTCTCCAGTGTCTTCTGCCTGTCCAGTCGATGTCTTTAGCTGATGTCTTTGGTAGATGTCTATTTTCAGTCTTTGCTTGCATTTACTTTCGGTCTACTCTCCTTGGACCTCTACCTCCAACACTAATCAAACACAAGACTGATACAACGCACAAGAAAGGACCAACGGCTTGTCCTACCTCTCTGTCTCTCCTCTCTCGTTTTGATTTTGTCTTTTTTTTTTTCTTTCATTGTGCGGCCTTCTCGTCTTCTCGTCCCCTATCTCCTATCTTCTTTGCCCATCTATGCCCATCTAATACCCCTCGTATTACTCTGTACCACCCACCACCACCCCGGCATTACCCTGCAAATCTTCGTACGCAATATGTATCCTGCAACAATACCCGCCGTTATTGGCGAGGCCCTCAGACAACAGAGTAGAGTACATCAGGAGATACTTTTCCTTCACATATTCGACAGCAATAGTATTACATACTCGTTGTACCTCGGAATGCCTGCAAGCGACCCGGCCGTCGTACAAACCCACTGACATTAATGTGTTTATATCGTATATTAAATAAATGCATACTTTCAGAGTTTTCTTAGATGACAAGAGATAAAATGAATAAAGACAAAACAAGAGAAAAAAGGCGAGGTGGACGACAAGGTCTTATGTGTATCGTCCGCCGCAGGGGCTGCAGACGTAGATGTAGACGTAAAGACGGCGACGAAAAAGACATCTGCAGGACAAGAGTCTTGTGCATGCGTTTGTCTATTGGACGAACTGTTGTGCTCTGGATTAATCTATAATTTAGTTCGTACCAGTATACTCATACATTCAAAAAGGTAATAGAATATACGATGTATATAACACATGCCCGGGCCTGTCCCTCGACCCTTGACTCGCGAGGCTGTTTTCTCTTCTTGTTCTTTGTTACTTTTCTCTCTCTCTCTCTTTCTAACACTTACTCTTGTTTTATCTCTAATTCTATTTCTCTTCCTATTGTCATCTTTATTTTTTTTTGTTATTGTCTCCTTGTCTTGTCGATGCTGCACTTCAACTCTTCTAGTTTGTCTGATATTGATATAGATATTCATTGCTCGTACATGATCGGATAGCACAAGTCATTTGTTTCCTTTCCATCTCTCTTATTTCTTCCTCTATTCCTTTCCTCCCCTCAACATGCCCGGCAGAAACAGTGCAATTCGGCTGCCGTCAACCGACGAAGATGCTCCGCCGTCTACCTCGCCCACGGCCTCAACGGCCACCATGATCACCGCCGCTGCATCCACGGCTTCATCCACTTCGCAAGCCAAGCCATCAGACAAACCATCAGATAAACCGTCAGATCACCAGCCCTCTGAAAAACAACGGCTAGACTCGCAAGACTCCCAAAATACCCCGTCAGCCCAAACTATATCAGCCACTCCCACCAACATCGCCACCATCACAACAAACAACTCGTGCATCAAAGAAGACGTCGCCAGCTTTGACCATGCCCACGCCCACACCCGTGCCATCCACCTCCAGTCCCTGTCCTCGGACGTCGAGGCCAACCCGGCATCGTCGGGTCCCGCGACTGCCACCAATGCCCCTGCAGTAGCCCCCAAACAGCCCATGACCGGAACCCGCTTCATGGCTCTCGTCGGCATGGCTTTCTTGTGGACAAGCGCCCAGATCCCCATCTACTTCTGGGGCGGCATCCCGCCCATTGTCTACAGCGATATTGGCGGCCTCGACCGCTGGATCTGGTTCATCACCGGCAACCTGCTGGCCTCGGCCGCCGTCTGCCCCTTTGTCGGCGCCCTCTCCGACCTGTTTGGCCGCCGCCACGTCACGCTGCTGGGCTGTGCTCTGATTGTTGCCGGCCAGCTCGTCTGCACCTTTGCCCATACCATGAACGAATTTATTGCCGGCATGACCGTTTCAGGTGTCGGTGCCGGCATCAATGAGCTGACGGCGCTGGCGGGCACGGCCGAGATTGCTCCAATGAGCCAGCGCGGCGCCTACATTGGCGCCCTGATCCTGAGCGTGCTGCCGTTTACACCATCCGTCATGTGGGCCAATCTGATTGCGGCCAATGCCGGCTGGCGCTTTGTCGGCGTGCTGACGGCCGTCTATGCATTTGCCGGCCTGCTGATCTTGGCCGTGTTCTACCACCCGCCGCCGCGTGCCAATTCCTTGGGCCTGCACTCGTGGCGCCACGACCTGCTGCCGCGCATCGATGCCGTCGGCGGCTTGCTGTCCATTGGCGGCACAGTCTTGTTTATTGCCGGTCTTCTTTGGGGCGGCTACCAGTACAAATGGGACAGTGTCCACGTCGTTGTGCCGCTTGTGCTGGGCGTTGTCATGCTCATCGCCTTTGCCGTCTGGGAGCTGTGGTTTGCCAAGTTCCCCATGGTCCCGCGCCGCCTCGTCGACCACCATCACCCCGGCGCAACTGGCCCGCCGCCGCGTGCGCGCACCATGTGGCTCGCCCTCTTGATCACGCTGGTGTCTGGAGCCAATTTCTTCTCCGTGCTGATGCTCTGGCCGTCCCAGGCCTACAACGTCTACGGCCACGACCCTGTGGGCGTTGGCCTGCGCGGTCTGCCCTTTGCCGTGGCCGTGCTCGTCGGCTGCATTGGCGCTCTGGCCATCATTACAAAGTGGCGCGGCGGTAACCGCTGGCTGCTGTTTGCTGCCAGTGCCGTCATGACTGCCGGCTGCGGCTCCTTGGCTGCGGCCCGCATCGACAATATGGGCGCCGTGTATGTAATGCTCACTATTGCCGGGCTTGGCGTCGGCGGTATTGTTGTGCCAGCATCACTTGTTGCCATGGTCATCTGCCCGGAAGACCTGATCGCCACAGCCACGGCCCTGACGCTGGCTGTGCGCGTTGTCGGCGGTGCCCTTGGCTATGCCGTCTACTACAACGTGTTTGCGTCGCAGCTGGTGCCGCACCTCAAGCACAAGCTTATCGGCACATGCCTTGCACAGCTCCAGGCTCTTCCGCCCAACCCCAATGCGCCGCCCATCAATGTTACCGGCCTCATCACCGACGTCATCGTCCTCACCGCACAGTCCCGCACTGAAGCCATTGCCAACTTGCCTGGTATCGGCGGCGCCAACACTACCTTTTACCGTGCCGTCATTGCCGCCGGCCAGGAAGCCTATGCTGAGTCCTATCCCTATGTCTACTACAGCAGCATCGGCTTCGGCGTCATCTCCATGGTTGCCAGTCTCTTTATGGATGACATCGGCATGTACATGGACGACCATGTGTCTGTAGTCATTGGATAGAAGACAGTTGTTTTATTTTCTATTTTCATTGTCGGTTTGGGTTTTTTCGTTTTTTAATCATTGGATATCATAATGGTGGCAATCTGTTTTGGTCAGCAATAGTCTGCAAATAATTCAAAAATTTACTGTACTCTCTGCGCACTAATTTATAATGATATTGTATATTCCTTCGTCTAGATATGATCGTCTTCATCCCATATGCTCTCTCCTACTACATAATAACACAATCACCCTCCTGCTGGGTGCCGATCTTGCTCCGCGATATCCGCTCGCGCTGCCGGGGACCCGTCTTACCGGACCGCTTCAGGTCTTCCAGCCGCTCGCGTGCCTTGGGGAAATCTTGCGCCGCTGCCCGCCAGTACCACCGCTTCGCATCCTCCAGGTTTGCCGGGATACCAATACCAATCTCTGTAAAGTATCCCATAGCATACTCTGCCTTGGCAATGCCCGCTGTTGCTGACTTGCGCGCCCACAGGTACGCCTCCGTGTCGCTCTGCTGAAGCACGCCCTCCGAGCCCGTCAGGTACCAACCACTCAGGGCCAGCTCCGACTGATGCTCCTCTTGTGTTGCCGCCTTGGAATACCACATAATAGACAGTCGTCCGTCAATCGGGCACCCCAGCAGACCGTACTCGTACGCACAGCCCAGACGGAACTGACTAAATTTGTACCCCAGGTCCGCCGCCTGCTTGAAGAGTGTAAACGAATACGCCTCATCCCGAATGATGAAATCGTTGGGCTGCGCGCTTTCATATAAAAGACCCAGCTCGTGCAGGGCGTGTGGATTCTCAGCATCCGCCTGTTCAGCTGCCCTCTTAAGCCAGCTGACTGCTTCACGCGGGTTCCGCTGCTGACCCAACAATCCCTTAAGAAGGATCATGCCCACCTTGTACATGGCCGGCGTATCGCCGAGCGTGGCCGCGCGTTTGTACCACTGCATTGCCTTGAGTGGATCTTTTCGTGTTCCGCCGCCGTCTTCGTTGCCAATCTCGCAGCACACTGCCGTGCGGTAAGCTGCCGCCGCATGGCCGAGCTTGGCAGATGATTGGTAAAGAGTGAAGGCCTCTTTGTTGTCTGGCTCCTGACCAAACACACCACGGCCCAGACAATCTGCTAGCATAAACATGGCCTCTGGGTTCTGTGCACTTGCAAGCTTCTTGAGCAGCTTGTGTGCATCATATGCATACCGCTCGCGGGCCTTGCTTCTTGTGCGCGGGTCCGGCAGTGTCGGAACCAGAACATCAATGGCCTCCATAAGTTTCTTGGCCAGTTTTAAGGACGCCTCTTGGTTGCCCGGCTCTCCCTTGACGGTACTACGGAGACGCTCCAGCATGTCGGGTGTCACAGGCGGCTCCGCCCCCGGCACCGGTCCTTTAGGCCCAGATGGAGGCGTTTGCATAGAACCTGGCTGGCCTGGAGTAGGCACTCCCGAAGACATTGTGCCCATAGGCTGACCATTGGGACCAACTGGACCACCAAGACCTGGAACGACACCGACACTATTGTAGTTACGAACTGGTGGTGGGCGGTTGTTCATTTGCTGGTTAACAACCGAGTTGGGCATAAGGCCAGGACGGACAGGCGTAGGATGTGAGGATGAGCCGTCATTGTAGCCATTGGGACCATTAGGGCCAGGGCCGGATCTGGATGAAGCATCGCTTCCTTGTCTTACTGGGAAACCTCCACCCATACCGCCCTGGCCTGGCGGACCCTGATTTGGGAATCCATTGGGACCTGGTGGGCCTTGGTTTTGGTAGCCACCCTGACCCGGTGGTCCTTGGCCACCAAAGCCGCCTTGACCTGGCGGGCCTTGGTTCTGGTAACCGCCCTGATTGGGAGGGCCCCGGTTGTTGAAGTTGCCAGCTACCGGAGGCACAGGCGGGATGTCCCCTGCCATTTCAAAGACTGCTTCTTGCGAGTTGCGAAGATCGGGCTGGGATTTGGTCCGGTTGATTTCCGGCACTCGGCCTGGCCCACGCTGTGCCTGGTTAATGCTATTGGGGCCATCGTTGTATGCATTTTGGTCGAATGAGCCTTGTGGCCGGTGCGGGATGTAGTTGCCGTTTTGGATTTGAGGGTTCGCTATGTAGTCACCGCTATCGCGCGGCCTGTTGTAGTAGGTATCGTAGAATTCGTCAATGGAAGAAGGCCGAGAAGAATTCCCGTCTTGCGTGATGCCGTACCCAGGTTCCATAATTCCCTGTGCATTCTCGTAGCCGCCGTTGACCAGTGCCTGGTCCGGGTAGGACCTCTGAGGTGGGGGCCGAGAACCTTGCGCGGTAGAAGGTCTTGGCGGCATCATGCCACGACCTCCACCGCCATTGGGCCCTGGTCCAGGGCCAGGTCCGCCACCGTTGTTGAATTGGCGATTGAACTGTGGTGCCCCATTTTGCGGTGGTTGTTGACGACCTCCCATGGCATCCATATTGTTGGGCATAGTCATGGTCCGGCCTGGAGGGCCAAAGTTGTCGTTTTGTTGCTGCTGCTGGCCGTAGCCTTGATCAAAAGACCCGCCAGACTGCGCTGTGTAAGATCTCTGTGGCCGTGTGTTATAACCTGGGCCACCACCACCAGGGCCTCCAGGGCCACCAGGACCACCAGGACCACCGGGGCCCATCTGGCCACGCATTGGGCCGCCCATCGGAGGCCCTCTGTTTGGACCGGGTCCTTGGTGATTACCATTGCCATTGCCACCAATGTCCATTCCGGCAACGCCTTCCATGATACGCTGCTCATCATAACGGTCTGGCATACCCTTTCCGCCTGGGTGTGGTGGGAAGGCGCCACCGCCAAATCCGTTATCGAGCGTGCTCATAGGGCCTAGCGAACCTCCGCTGGGGCCAGCGGTTTGGGAGCGCTGTAGAGCTCCTGGCCCTGGCGGTCCTTGTCCTGGACGACCGTTCTGGAAACCGCCTCTCATGGGCCCTTGACTAGGACCACCACTGTAGGGAAGGTAGGCGCCGCGTCCACCACCGTTGTCCATTGCCATTTGCCGCGGTGGTGGACCGCCGCGGCCGCCAGGGCCACCAGGGCCGCCAGGGCCACCAGGACCCGGTCCTCCATTCATCATCGGAGGACGACCACGACCAGGGGCCCCACTTCCAGCGCCATAGTCTTGCTGTCCATCATAGCCATAGCCCTGGTCATTAAAGCCACCGCCGCCGCCGCCGCCGCCACCGCCATTAGGACCGTATCCGCCGAATTGTCCGCCGCCCGGACCGCCCCCTGGACCACCTGGGCCCCCAGGACCGCCTGGTCCTTGTGTATACTGCCGTTGTGGTGGTGCGCGAGGGTTTGCGGGGCCGTTGTATGGGCGCGGCTGCTGAGGCGCATATCCGCCGTCGTACGCCATGGTGGATGTGATCTGTGAGCTGTGTGTTGTGTATTGTGGTATGTTGCTTGGGAGGGTCGTGTGATTAGGGCGTAAGACAGGTTGTTACAGTTGAACAGATCTGCCGGGTATAAGTGCCGAAAATAGAGAGACGAGTATAAGGGTAGATCAGAATTAGGTGCGGTCGCTGTCGCTGTCGTCGTTGTTGTCGGCCGTAAAGGAGTGTCGGGTACAAAGACCAAAGAAGGGGTTGATGTTGATGGAGAAAGAGGGAATGAAACAGTTGAAAGAGTCAAAGAGAGACCAATAGAAGTAAAAACAAAGAAACCAAAGACGAAAGACGAAAAAAGAGCTGCTGCGGGTGAGGCTGCTATGCTCTTTATGCTTCCATGGCCGGGAAGAATGCAGTTGTAGTCAGGTTCGACGAGGATAACGGATGTGAGTTTGAGAGCGAATACAGACAGGGTAGTCGAATCGGAGAGTAGTTGACAGTTAGATTGAAAAGAGGGACGGGTGGAATGCAGTGCACAGTCAGAGGGGTCGTCGTGGTTATTTAGTGCCACGCCGAAAAGTAGCCAGACCAGAAGTTGAAAAACAAATGGGGCACTGGAGGAAGAGGGAAGATGAGATGGTGTTGGATTTGCTGTACAAGAATGAGGTGACAGATCTGTATGTTTTTGTAGAGACCAATGTCGTCTGGTATTTGCACTCTTTGTCTTTTCTTTTGTTGTTCTTTTGGTATATTCGTATTTGTTTCGTCTGTAGGTCGTCGGTTCTAGAGGCGCATATCGAGACCAGTCGGCGGCGGCTAAAGAAGGCGGAAAGAGATTGCGGCGCGTGTGGAGGGCGAGTGAGAGAAGACGGGATAAAGAAGGCCGGTGTAGAGGATAAAGGTAAATATTAGAAAGTAGTCGAGGAGTGAGGAGTGATGAGTAAAGAGTTAGAAAAAGCGTTAGAGAAGAGAAGAAGCGAGACGAGGAGACGAGGTTGCTTTGCACAGTGCTTCCAGGCCACAACGGCAAGGTCCACAGCGTTTCGAGGTTTTGCTGATCGACAGTTTCGGCGACCGTTTGCGCTGAGAATAGGAATGGTGTACTGGGTGTACTGGTGGGTATGATTTAAAAAGAAAAAAGGGAGCCAGTAGAAGATGATGAGGTTAGAAGCAAGAAGCTAGGAAGTTGGAGATGCGAAAGGAACAGACGACAATGTCGTGATAGCTGGGTAAATGCGTATTTGGCAGGAGCACGAAAACAATAAAGCGAAAAACAACAGAGACACAAAATAGGCAAGAGGTAAGAGGTAAGAGTAGTAAATCAGCAAATAAGGCAGGAACGGAACGAGGTGTATGGGGTGTGTTTTGGAAATTGAGTTGGACAGGGCACGATGTTGTCTAGAGTGGTTAGCGAGGGTCGTTCAGGGAAAGAGCGACGCACGTCAACAATACTCAGTAGTGATGGGGGCAGGCAGCAAGCAATCAGTCGGTCGCTCCTTCCTGTATCTTATGTATTATTACGGAGTAAATAGATGGAATGGCACGAGATAATAGTCCAGAGACCCAGCTGTTAGCGGACTCAGTGGACTTGCCTAGCGCCACGCGGAGTGGAGGGGAGGGGCGTGTCCCGCGTGAGCGTTGGGCTCTGCAGGCGGGAGGAGGCAGTAACTGAAAGCAAGATAAGATATTTTAAGACATCCTAGCGAGAGTAGTCAGGGCAGTCAGGAACGCATGCACAACGGCTCGGGGAATCGAGGCCGTTCCTTCCTAAAACTGCTGGTTGGAATTCGCGGTGTTGCCAGACATTTGCTCTGTAGAACGCGATCTGGTGAGAGAAAAGTACTGAAAATTGTCCGAGACAGCACTTTTACGACTTGTTCGACAAGTATTGGATGTTTAGTTATGGAATTCAATAGAGAGTATTGAAATCAAATGCAGTTAATTAGATGAATCTAGGCGTGACCCAATCTACAAATCCACATTACATGCAATGCGATCAAAGTTGCTGATGAGGTGTCAGTGTCAATCAGTGACAATGAATGTCAATAGATTCTTGTTTAAACGTCAACATAAAGTCGACAGAAGTCTTCCAACTGATAGACTATGACGATGACGGGTCACAGGCAAGACAGTCTCCGTATTATTACTTGGCTGGCCAAGGTCCGAGGACAGATCCATATCTCCAGGTCGATCAGATGGAAACCGGGCATTAGGGTTGGGCTGGAGGGAAAAGATAAGAGGAATAGAAGCAAAGAAGGAAAAGAACAAGCTGGCAGCTGTGCGAAAAGAGGGCGTCATAGAGTTGCGGCTGTCCATTGCAGTAGAGAAAGCATGGTTGCCAAGATACACTGTCAGACTGTATTGCACACACATTAGCACTGACACCAGTTTGTTCCTGCCCTGCTCAGAGTATCTGTCTGCTTACCTCAACGTCTCTCCTGATCACACTGGCACTGCCCGCGGACACTGCCCGGCTGCCTCTCCCTCCCTTTTCGCCGTCTCTCTCTTCGTCTGTACGAATAGCCTTGCTTGGTTGATGTCGCATAACGCATACCACTTATCCCCGGTCACTAAGCGGGAGCGAAGGCGAGGCAGACTTGGATAGAGAGAGATGGCCTTTAATACCGAAAAGAACATCTACGAAGTTTCATAGAGCTGTGGCTTTCCTCGCTAGTAAAGCTTGAGTCGACGAACCCGAGAATAAGAAACGTGTGACTCTTTCTGCAAGACTCTCTGCAACTCTAATACTCCGTAGTGAATACTCCAGTAAGATGCTCCAAAATGCCCCCAATACCCAAATACCCCATCACAGACAAGGGTGGACCTGATGCATTGCCCGTCTTTATGCTTTGTTCTCCCCTTCACTATTAAACTCCTCTATATATCTCCTCTGATATACCTCCTTATTGCAGGGCCCCTTTTGTACGAGTTCATATCATTACTCAACTCTCCAAACGGCCACAATATGTGTGCTATGGTTCTGTCGGCACGGATCTGTTCTCCGTATCAAATGAGGTGAGGTTTCTACTGAGCATATCTTCAGCCTCTACGACCTTCAATGCGATGCAAATCAAAGCTTGCTCGCACAAGTCTGGCAAACAATATTACCGAGAACTAGAAATGTTGCTTGGTGATCGCCATGAACCATTAATATACTTTTACGATTATTGGTAGTAATTGCACATCATACGTATAGTAGGTCGGCGCCGAGCTGTAAGTAGAACAGAGAAAATCAAAAATCAAGCCAGAGAGCTCATTGCTACTCTGATCGACTGGAAATGATATTACGGAGTACACTCTGCAACTCTGTAACTGCATCTATTCAGTTGGGTCTCATCTTTGCTGACCTCCATACACATATACAGAGAAACATAAATAGCCAAGAATGCTGCAGCTTGTAAAGAGAAGCCAAATGGAACGGGAAGAATTAGAATCGATGAAAAAGAACAGACGAAACCGGCATCCGTTTCCTTCTCTCACTCCAATGCCTTTGATACCTCTGCATTGGACAGGCATGCTCTGCCCTGGTATCCAAGTATGACAGCGTCGTGTTTCAGCCTGGCTCTTCTACTCCTGCGACTTGGGGTTGCCCCCTTGACCCCCTTCTTTCTATTGTAAGCATATATTGTAAGAACGTCCATTGTCCATCTTCTCGTCCTACCCTCATGAAACAGTAAGTCGTTGTTGCGCTCTTGGCGTCGCCATGTCGCATTGTCATTAGTTGACAAAAGAGTGTCACTTTTCAAAAGTATCGTCAAAATCATCGCGAAAAATACAGAAAACAAAATTCCGGCAAATAGTGAATGGTATATTGGTATTGGTATGAGGAGGCTGGCTCGTAGATGGTGTATCTTGGTTTGAAGAGAGTAAACGAAGTAGTGAATAAATAAAATGGAAGAAAATAAAGTGAATGTAAATGAAAAGATGGTGCTGAGACCCAAATCTTTTGATCCGACGCTATCCACTCCCACATAAACCGCCCGCTATAGATTACAGATATACAAAATAGCAAAACAAAAATACAAGTATAACAAGACATATCAAGAAGGATAATGAAAAGGCGATAAACCTCAATCTCAAAATCAGGAAATACCAACACCGGCCAACGTCGTGCCTGCGCTGACTTGGAGGTCCACAAGATTGATCGAGTTGCCGTTGGGCAGCGTAATGTTCTGCGCCACATCGGCCACCGACTCATTCTTATTCGCCGCCGTCGTCGCATTCGTAAAGAACCGCTGCAGCGCGCTCTGGGCGCCTTGTGCGCTGCTCAGCGATTCCTGCTGCAAGATGAACAAGACAGCCACCCGCGCAAAGTCGAGAATGTTCTCAGTCACCTTAAACGTCGCCGTCGGTTCAGCAGACGAGAGTGTGCCTGTTGCTGTTGCGCTGCTGCTGCTGCTAGCACCACTACCACTACCACTTCCGCCGCTAACTGCAACGCTGGTAGTAGTAGACGACGATGTCGTTGATGTCAATCCTGGCGTGATGGTCGTTGTCACCGTGGTTGTCGACGAGGGCACAACAATAGACGGCGTGATCTGCGTCAACGTGGTCCCGGTGACTGTGCTGAAGCCGGCTGCTGCTCGCCTGAGCTTGTCAGCCGCCGCAGAAGCGGTCGCTTCTACCGTCACGGTCACAACAGCCACGCCGCTAATCATAAACACGACGTCGCTGTCGTCTTTGCTGGCAGCATTGAACGCGTTGACTTCGGTACTGCCGCTGCTCGAAATGCGCACAGAGTTTCCATCAAACGTCACTAGCGCATTCTCAGACGCACAGCTCAGGTTGCCATTGTTGAACGCGCCCAGAATCTCAGTCGCCGACAGCGAGATGGAGTAGTTAGCCGCAGCCTGCTCGATCAAGCGAGGAATTGCCGCGCCCAGAGTGACATTTGTGAGTTCTGTGCCCACATCCGTTGTCGTACAGCCATTGTCGCCTGCCACCGTGCAGTCGATGCCCGTGAAGTCGTTTGTGCAGATGCACGAGCAGGATCCCTGAGCTGAGACTACATTCGTGCCGCCATTGGCACAGGTAAGCTGGGCCTGGCATTCGGCTAGTGTTTTCGTGTTCTGCTTCCGGATCACAAATAACTCCACCGGAATGATAATGGCCGCCGCAATAATGATCAGAATCACAATCACTGTAAGCACAAACCCCCAAAGTGGCAGTCCGCAGCATCGGCGCTTCTTGCGCTTCTGCGCGTTGTTCGTATCGGCAAGATCAGAGTGCTCGCCATCTTCAGCGTTCGTCTGCCCAGCCAGACGGCTGTTACGGTAGCCATATGGCATCGGCCATGACCCAACTTGGTCCCGAAAACTCCTCCGCATACTGCGACGGTTTGGTGGCTGGCCAGGAGGTGGGAACGCTGCCAGCATATCCGACAATCCAGACTTGTACTTTTCAGTGTTAGCCTCGGAATTGACACCAAGATTCCGCGCATACATGCCGGGCGACATATTCAAGTCATCGATCCGACTTGCTGGCCGCTTTCCACGCTCAAGACTGGCTGCCAGACGAGTTGCCCGCCGAATGAGATCCGGTAGACTTGTCAAGCTTCCGCGAGCTTCGGCCTTGCGAACAGCATCAATATCTAGGCGTGGTGGGCGGCGGATAGCCGACAGCCGGCTATATTGTCTGCTGGGACCGCCAAATTCCTCACCAACAAAAGGCATTTGCGGCGAGACAGAAAACCGGCGGTTGGGGTTCGACGGGTCCACGGCTGTTGCCATATCGTAGGCATCCAGAATGTTGTCGGGGGTCAGAGATGAACCAGCTGTCGACTTGTTGGATGGTACGTTCAATCCAGATGATGATGAGCCATCGACGTAGCCAGTACCGCCACCAAAGGGAGTGTTGGTGACCAGAGATGCCTTTGCCCGCTTTCCGATGCTTGCACTTCGGACAAGGTTCGTCTCATCGCCGTCTGGGCTGCCGAGTCCGCTGCGGCTGCCATCCTCGCCATACCCGCTGTTGGACGATTCACGGCCCTCTTCGGGGATGTCTTCATAGTAAGCCATGTTATCAGGGTATGTCGGGCTCCTTGCAAGAGATGAGCTGGAGCCCCAGTTGTCGGGCATAGCAGCGCTGGAAGCATACGATGCATGCGAGCGAGTCCGTGGGCTCTCCTCAGGAATTGGTGATACATATGAGGCGTTGGAGTAGAATGAAGATGCGCCACGACGTGCTGAAGGTGGAGGTCCGAGGTTGACGCTTCGCCGCGGTAGCGGCACTGCTGCAACAGGTGGTGGGACGGGAATGGTAACGGGGGCAGAAACTGGAATGGGAAAATCAGGTATCGACCCAACGGAAGAAACAGTCGACGCACGAGAGGCTGATGATGCTGACGATGGCTGTACCATCGAGAGATCGGACCCTCGGCTGCCTTTCAGAATACTGGGTGGTAGTTGCAGTCCCTGGTTGGTGGACTCGACAGGCTCTTCTACTTGTGCCTGGTTCACAGTGTTGTAAGCAAAAACTGTCGGCATCTGGTCCTGGATTTTGGAGCTGTCCAGAAGCGAGGGAACATGGCTTGGCCGTGGTGGCCGTTGCGGCGGTTCTGAACGGCCTGGTGGTGGGCGGTATGGTTCGACGGCTGGAGAGGGTAATGGAGCTGCAAGTGGCCATTGCGGTGCCGGTGTTGGTCTAGATATTGACATGCCAGAAGGTCCGCCCGCTACTTGAGGCCGAGGTAATGGTGCACGGGGTGGTGATATGGGCGATTCCGACTGCCCTTGGCCAGCCATCTCTCGTCTCGCCGAGCTTGGAATCACGACCCGTTGGGCGATTTGTATTCGTGGTGCTTGCTGTGGTTGTGGTGGCTGCTGTTTTGGTGCTTGTTGTATCTGTTGTAGTTGAGGATCCTGTGCCATTTTCCTCGCAAATGTGCCAAAGCTATCACGCTGTCCTCCGGCCATGGCTCGTTCTCTTGCTCGACGAATTGAGCCCATGGCGGCTGACCGCGCCGCGGCCTCTTCATCCTCGTAGCCACTCATTTAAAATCACTGCTCCCCAGGAGCTCAGGTGATTATCTACTAATTGCAAATCCGTGCCCAGCAGATGTAATCCTCCACCTCTGCCAGATACTGCCCGCAGGTACTTGGCTCGTGTCGATAGTATATCAGCCAGTAATGCGTAAACTCTGCAGATTCTTAGACTCTGGTTAGATTGCCGTCTTTCTGGCCGTCGGTGGTATACTCGTCTCAGTCGACTTGTTGATATGTTGAAAAAATTATCTATAGCCAGGATTCATGACAAAAAAAGCTCTGGGGAAAATTGGGTATCGATTAAGGTCCGGCTGGATGTGAGAAGATGTGCATATTATCGTATTGTTGAAAAGGAAAACAAGATGCGTTTAGTATAATACAAGTCGAATGTCGAATGAGAGATGAGTCCGACGAAGACGTAAGGTGGCGAAATTAGATGGAAGAGTTAAAGAAAAGAAACGAGTGTAGCAGAAGTGAGTGAAAGGCAGACGCTGTCGCCAGGAGAATGTATAATGAAAATCGAAAGAGAGAAAGAAAAGAAAAGGCGTGAATGAAAGAGAGATGGGTCAGTGAGAGAAGGAGAGAGAGATAGGGAAAGTAGACGGGAGAAATGAATAATACAAAGCGTTCCAGCGACCAGAAACGAGTGCAAGGAAGCAGACGGGATATAATGGACCCAACTACTTCTCGAACGGGAGAAAGACTATCTGAGAGTTAGAGAGAGGTCGAGCAAAGTGGAACGTAAGAATTTTATCGGGTATTTTGAAGGCGGGAAAAAGAAATAGTTGACATGAATAAAATATGAGGTGAGATAGGTGGACTGTAGAGGTGCATCGATTGTCAGGACCAGCCTGGGATCTCAAGACTGGTTGTTGGTAGCAAGAACGGCAAGACATACAACACCAACACATCTGTTACCAACAAGATCTGGGGATGTGAAGCGAGCTACAATGCGCAGAAAACAAAGGCAAAAAGCAAAGACAGAAGCACAGGAGAGGAAACAAAGGGGACGTTAGGAACGTTGGACGTCAGGGGTGCGGGTATCCAGGACATGCAACATGCGCACGGAGGGCATGGTCTATGGGAGTAAAGGGTATTGCGTTGCATAGGAGACGTGTAGTGGTGAAATAGCAGAAAATGCTATATCTTAGAGGGCGGGAGACTGTCTGCTTCTAGCCCAGGCCCTACTCGTAGCGAGAGAGGAAGAGATATGGGGAGGTAAGTGGTAGAATGAGGTAACATCGAGAAAGAAAGAAACCAAAGCAAAAACATGAAGATGGGGACAGGGGGTGGGGGAAGGGGGTGTGAATACAGCCGGGTCGCAGGTTGAAGTGGCCAAAAGAAGATCACGTACTGTAGTGTTTCGAGATGTCCTATGTAGATGCAGTAGGTGTAAGTAGATGCTTCAAGGGGAAGTTTTTTATGAAAGCTGTAAAGACAAGATTCAAGATTCAAGAAAAAAATGAAGAAAAGGCTAGGAGCTAAATGAGCATCATGATGTAATATAATTGCAACCGAGACGACGAGGATACGAAGAAATGGAGAGGCAGGAAACAAGACAAAAACCGATGACCGCATATATGAGTCTCATGCAGTACTCAACTGTTGTAAGGAACTGACATAAGAGACGCAGGAACATGCAATGCAAATGAGATGTACGAACTATGCAGGTAAATGAAAGCCGTGCAAAAGAAAGTGAGAGGGTAAATACAGAGTCACACCACAGCGGATATGCGTGGTGTAACTGAACCAGTGGTGAAAGTGACAAATATATAAGTAGAAATAAATGGGTAAGGGTCCGTTGCATCAATAACGAGCACGGTAGAGTGACAGAGATTGAGGAAGAGATAGAGAGACAGAGAGCCAAGTATGGTGTTTCAGGTATGCGGGACGGACAAGGTAGGTAAGGGATGGGGTTAAGGTGAGGTGGAATAGAGCAGGTGATTTGATGATAGCGAATGAGACAGGAGAGAACGATAGAGACGACAAAAAGAAAGAAAAAAAAGAGAAGAAAAAAACAGCAGACGATAGATGGAGAGAAACCAAAAGGTCAAGCATAGCCCGCCAAGACATACCTCTAGACGACGTTGAGAAAAGCCGTGAAGATCAAGCTGGCAATCAATCAGGAACACATGTTGGTGAAGCTAGGACCAGCAGATGAAAATAACACCTTGTCAGTTTGTCGTAAGTTGTGGACGCTGGTCTGCAGTTGGAGTTCGTGATAAAAATGGGAATTTTCGACAAGCTTGATGGAGTCGATTAGAGTTATGGAGATGTTGATGCTAGAGACAAGGATCGGTGAAGCTGTCGATCTTGGATTAGATGGCTGCGTTTCGGGCGATTATAATTAGGTCGAGACGAGGTGATTGTCCAAAGTAGAGATATTCAAAGCGAATGATGGGGAGAACAAGATATCAAAGAGATGTGAGATGTCGAAAGATGTCAACAGATCAAAGATGTCAAAAGGTCAAATATATCGAATGGTCAAGCAGAGTCGTAGTCGTAATACCGTACAAGCCGAGATGAGATAACAAAATAAAAACAACAGTGTGCAACAATGTAACAGCGACAAGGAAGGGAAATCGATGAGAAAAGAGAGATCCGGCAGTGATGGAATAGGCAGAAAAAGGTAAAGAAAAGGCGTGAAGGAAAAGAGGAGAGAGAAGTAGGAAAAGAGGTCAAAGCGAATCTGGGCGCGATAGTTTCGCGATATCTAGGTGGGCATATGTCGTAACAGGCAGGCACGACAACGACCGAGGGTCCAGAGGGTCCAGAGGGAAAGAACGAAAATCAAAATAGCGGGAACGGGAAGGAACGATGGGATGGCAACGCAAAATACTCCAGAATACGAAAAATTGAGGATCAAACGACAGGATAGGATAACACAAAGCAGGCAAGAGTCAAATTCTCAATTTCCTATTGGGAAGGGACGACTGCTGAAGAAGGAGCGGACAGGCCTACAGTACAAAGGAAAAGTAGCCAGTGCACATCAGAATATCTTAGAATCAACATACCGAAATGCAAGTACTCGTAAAGTGATAATAAATGAATAAAAATATAGTAAATTATACATACAAATGCAGGTACGGGATCAGAGAACGAACGAAAAGAGGGGGGGCGCCGTTATTGCAGCACTAATCAGGACGGCGCTTTCACGATGGGAGTCTTTATTGGGACGTCCAAGCTCAGGGGAGATGGAAAGAGGAGAGAACGAAGCAGCTAGCAGCTAGGCACTGTCTAAGCACATGTGACATGAAAACAGCACTGAGATACAAACCAAAGTACAACTGAAGTACAAATTTGCATTTCAGCGCAAAGCTTTACATCGACGTGACAAAAAGAGACTCAAGAAAAGGGCCCAGCACGCCAGTGTGTAAATACGACATGCTACGGAGACGAAGGAGTGGGAATACTGCAAAATACTCCGCTGTCAATGATACTGTAGGTGCCGAATAGTGCAGAATAGTGCAGAATAGTACAGAATAGGTGTAGAATAGGTGCGGAAAGACGTTATGCCATGTGAAGACTGGACGGCGTAATACTACGTATACAACATCTACTGAGAAGCACGGAGCATGGGGGTCCCGAAGCGAGATGGCACCCAAGATGAGCGAGAGCGAGAGTATTGTATTGCGATATCGTTATGATTTTGGAAGAGCTTGTCTAAAGGCATCATCTCAGGGTCATTAATATTGCTTATGTAATCATTGATGACAACGTTAATCCATTTCCTACTGTGTGTGTCTCTGCCGATCACTGCGTGTGGACGAACGTCGCGCCTTCCTCATCCAGTGCTTTTTGCAGGGTGATGACGACTGGAGCGCGAAGAGCAATCGTCTCATCAAATCAGACAGATTGCCAGCGCGTACAGCACTCTCGACACTCAATAAGCATACAAAACACACAAGACATCACAAAAAGATCAGCAGAGAAAGCGCTGGGCTGGCCATTGCACCGTTTGAGGAGACATTTTCCATTTCCCTAGTGCGGCGCCAACGCAACGGGGCCGTTGTTTTCAACGTGGCTATTTTCTCTACGAAGTATATTTTGGCTAGTTTGTGTCTGGCTATCGAGAAATGGGTCAGGCGACTCCAACCAGAAATTTGAGAAATTTAAGAAAATTCAGGACGGGAAGAAAGAGAGAATCACCCCGTGTCGCCAACACCGTCAACGCCGTATTATCGAACAAACCATATCGTAACGAGGCCATGGCGCATGGATCCTGAAACCATAGCGTGGTTCTAGTACACCCAGATCCAAGTAGGTCCAATCAGGAAGGCGTGCCGGGTTGACGGGAAAGGGGTCCACAGCCAATAAGGTGTACTACAGTGTGCCAAAGTATTAGTGCTAGCACCAGAATACGGACCGTTGGTACTTTTGGTCGAGCTGGTGTGGTCGGAAAACGGCAATAAATTGATCACAGAGAGATACCGGGGAGGTCGTTGGCAGTACAGAGTAGAGTTCGTATTGATGAATGAGCATGGAGGAATGAGGGTTGATCAGAGGACGAGGATGAGGATGGAAATTGCAAAGGATGAAGCAGTCTAGGGACGCGAAAGGGTGACAGAGATGAGGAAAAGACAAAGAAAAGACCAAAAGACAAAGGAATACAATCCAGGGCATAAATGAGTTGTATCAAATACAGGTGGGGACTTGTCTCCGAGGGCTGAGTTTGGTCGACTCTCGTAAGATGTAGCATAATGGAGGCAGCTGATACCAGCTGAAATTCGTACCAGCCCAGGCAATCCATGGCTTGTTGGGATTTTGGCCACGGCTGAAATGCTCGACCAAAATACAAACACAAGGCAGTTGTACGCACACTCTTACATCAAAGACACTGTCAAAAGTAGAGACGTGGCCTTCAAATTGGTCGGCCTGGTCGGGCCATTGGGTCGGCTGATGTGGCGGGAAGATCCTCTCGTTGAGTGCTATGGTAGTGGATGATGACTGATGGGTACGTGATGCAATGGCAATGCAATGGTAATACAAGATGACCTAGATGCTATGTAGCAGTGAGATCTTGGCGATAGATCTTGGAGTCAAAAGGTCTTTGCGATCTTGTTGCTCGGCTGCCAGCATTGCGAACCGAACTTTGCCATCGACTGTCTCGATTCTGGAATCATTCCGTTTGCTTGTAACTACTTTCGCTTTTGCTATCTATTATAGATGTATCATAGTCTCAGTAAAAGACTGTCTCTCGTGCCTATCCGTGCCGTGTTTCAGTTTAACAGGAGTCCAAGACCGCAACGACGGCAGAGTCGTTTTAACCGGTCACGTGGATTCTTGAAATCGATTCGAGAATCAGAGAGAAGGCAAGGCCGAAGAGAATAAAAGACAGAAAGATTCGGAAGGGGGGGGATGAGAAACAACAGACAATTCGAATGGCCGATTGACCGGCTGACTGACTCTCCTGCGAGATACACACCGACTCCCGGCTCGGGCGAGACACGGCATACGTGTCTACCTCGACCAAAGACATTACGTAGTCGCACAATGCAAACAAAATGCTAACAGCCTTTTCCCATGTTCAGATATTCTCGAAACATTTCCATTTCAAAGAGACACATATAGATGCACAGGGTTCCCCAGACACATCCAATACAAGCTGACGAGACATTTGATAATGAGCTGCTGATACTTATATTATCGATTCAGTTAGAGTATCTAATCTCCCAGACAGTTACCAGCCCTGGACTGTACACATATGCTGTGTTAGATAATGATTTCGCAGCAGAAAAGTGTTATTTTAATATGTAGCAATAATTACGAATCTACAGCATCACCGAGACATCAATCTCTTTATGTTGTGTCCGTCAAGTGTTTTCAGTCAATATCGGCCTGCATCCTCATGATATCCATGCCCTGGCAACAATCTAATCAAATTAGACTCTGTGTCTAATAAAAGTCTGAAACTCGGTTGTAAGCACACAGAGAGACATTAATGAAAACGGCCGTCGGGCATCACCATCACTCCGCAACTCTAGTTGACCTCTTTAGTCTCTTCGGCGGCTTGCTTCTCTGCCCTCTTGTCCGTTTTTCAGCTTTCCTGGCGTCTAGCTCTTCCATCAATTTCGTCGGGTCTAGTGAAAGTAGGTCTTGTGCTGTTTTGGCCTACTTGGCCTGCTGCTTGACATCCTCCTTCTCAGTCTTTCTTTGCATATTTGCTGCCGCCCTGGCTGACTTTTTCTTTTCCTTCAGACCGATATTCGCCTTCTTCTTCAACTTTGCGTTTGCCTCTACCTGTACGCCCTCTAGACTGCACACAACGATCCAAAATAGCTTACGCGTTCGCTTGCTCTCAGCCATGGGTTATTTGAGTTTCTTGCCTTTGCTGTGCCGTTTCCATGCCCGCCTCCGCTTCCTCTTAGCTTTCTTCTCTGCCGTCTTGATACCCATACGCATACGGCAGTCGGCTGCAACAGTCATGCTGTAATTGATGGACTGGCCCATCTGTGATAGAGTCGTTCTCCTTTTCGAAGGAGGAGGCGGTTCATCAGAGTTCGCGAGTTTCCCGAGTGCTGCTTTTGCTTCGCTTTTGGCTTGGCCATGGGCATGATTCGACCAGTCTGCTTCTCCATATCTAGCGGCGCCGCTCGCCCGGTTGTCTCCAGATACCCTAGGCACCGCTCCAGCATCGGCATGTCCAGTGTCTGCTCGCTTAGTGGCAGCAGCAGCGGCTCGCCAGGGTCGCTGCTCAGGATAGCCTACATTTGCTTTGGGCTTGCTATCATAGCGTGCAGTCCATACGGTTCGAAGGGGGCCGTGTTGACCCGGCCAATGTATATCTTGGTGCGCCGGCGTGCAATTATTTCCGCTGCCACGTCCGGCAAGACCTGCAGACCGAGGCCAATGATCTGGATAAAGTCATGGGGCACAACAGATATGAAAAGTGCAGTCAGTGATAGCACTGTCGTGGCCGGATGGGGCGATGGCAATGTTCAGACTATCGGTAAATGTCATGAATGTCGTCGCATCGATCCCGTGTGTTTTGCCGAGGCATGGAGAGTAGACACGCGCAAAAGGCACTGAAGAACCAGTGTGTAGACGTGGTACAATTACGGGCCGGTCCAGGCGGCGGAATTTTGCGGCTTCTTCCGCCGTGGGCTGTGGAATGTTTTAGAGTGGCGCCGAGGCAAGATCCAAAAGTAGTCGCTCTGCTTCTTGGGCATCTCCTTGGGCCACAGCCTCTATTCGGCTTTCTATCGGTGTGTCTCCTCTTGGTAGCCCGGGTGATGCTACATCGGCTCATTGGCTTTCGTCTTGAGTAGAGTGTGTTTGCTCAACTTTGTTGACAGAGTATGGCGGAGGTGGTGTTCTTGTTCGTCGTAGTCTGGAAGATGAAAGACTGTTATTGGAGAGCTGTCTTTCGAGCAAGCGGAATGTGCTGGCACGCTTAGTTTGAGGTCGCTGTCCTTTTGTTTCTGTCAGTGCACTTGGTAAAGCTGGCACTGTTGACGGAGGCTCGGCTGCAGGAGTAAACCTTTCTTGTCGGGCTCTTTTGCGAATAAATTGTATTTGCATCCTCGTTTCTGTTACTTGTGTTACTGATGGTGTCAGCCATTACTGCCATCGTGAAGGGGGTCGCCAACCTTTTAAGCTTTTGCATATTTCTTTGGAAACCTTATATCATCGTTGACGGCCTTGCTGGTGAATCCTATGAACCAAGTTTTGTTGTCTTTCACCGTACTTAATTGTCTGAATACCTTCACCGATGCCGATGTGGCCCTTAATTCTGACTTACACAAAGCGATCGGCAGCACACTAACAGCAGAAATGCCCCGATTTAAAGTAAGATCAGCACAGTTGGTCGGAAATGGAGACTATCTTGGCTCTGTCTAAATGCTTGTTTTGTAGTGAATTCCCTAATTAATTGATTGCAATCCGAGGCCCAGCCGCATAGGCAGACTTTGGGGTGGCTGGATGCTGTGTTGGAGATGACTCTGAACATCTTGATCGCTACTATTATCTGACAACCATGTTTAAGCTTGATTGTCACACTCTGTAATTTTTGTGTAGAATCACTGTTTCCGAGATGGTGTGTAGCTGTCAATAAAGCCCGAGCATGTGTGAATGTGCACTTTAACAGAAATGTATAACCGAAAAGGATACGAAATTAGTGAAGATATTATCAGTTTGTAACTTGAAATATTTCATAATAGCCTATGGGCGAATTTATGACTGACACGCTCAAAATACTTAGGGAAAAAAACCTCAATATTACACTCGAATAAGCAAGTGACAAATAAAATCATAGAAAATGGGTTGAATCTTTTATATAATGTTATAAAAAATAGGATGTCGTTGTTATGATCAGTCCAGAGCACCAGTTCACGAATTACATAATCAATGTTAACAAGCGATTCTGCCGCTCTTGACCACGCGGATAAACATTTGTGCGACCAACTTTTTTTACAGGTGGACCCCTCAGAAAAGCTATTTTGTCGCGCCTCTCTCACATCGAGTCTTGCATTCTCTCTCCTCTTCATACTTTTCAGCAGTATCTGTCTGCAGTATGCAGTTGCAGTCTCCTTGCACCACGTGAATGTGACAATTCTCGTCGATATATACGAGTCTTTCTCAATGGTAAGATACACTTCTTTATGCAACACGCACGTCCTCCAGACGACTACCTGATGAAAATAATTTGCGATTGATCCCTTGTTGGTGGCCACATCGCCTGTGAGCTATACCACCTGGTTAAATGAAAGTTCATTCTTACATATTCTGATCTATGTCGTTTCCTGGAGGATTTGCTTTGCAAGTTACAACACACTCGGCGAGAACACAAACTAACTGTGTCAGATATTGGATTCACTACTTTGAAACGACGACGACGGCCTAGTCTTTGGACTACAATGAAGCTGGGGACGCAATACATGCATGGACAGACGAGTGTGGGCTGGGCCTGGATGATGGCTTACCGAGGTGAGGCGTCGCGTAGTTTGATGTGACACTGGGGTGGCCAGCTTGTTGTATATCAGAACAGGGAGCATCGTAATCTATCGATGCATCCTTTGTCTGTGATACAAACAAGTACGTAGCTTGGCTGCTAAAAGCCGTCTTTGTACTATTGTAGCAGTTCACGTAAGGCATCGTAACAACAGCACAACTTCAAATAACTTGAAGAACGCTCGAGTCTTGGCGGAGAACTCCAGCAGCTCTCATGTAAGGCTTGTCTGATAACCTGCAGGAAATGCGTATGACAGGGCCGCGACCTTCTTGCCAGAATCTAAACCGTCATGTTTGTGTGCTTGTATTTGATTCATGCCCACGGCTGGACGAGACTCGCTGCCATACTAAACAACTACCCTATATATTCCCCACTACAAGTTATCCTTCCACGTACGGCCATAGATACTGGAAAGCACGGGATCCCGTCCGCTCTCCCCTAGTTAAACCAGTAATCGGCGGATTAGTAGTTGGGTCGGTGACGACCAGCGAATACCCTCTGCTGTACGTTTTTTTGTCGTTTTTGTCGACTTATGTTTTTTTGTTTCTCTTTTATTTTTGCCATTAATGAATTTCGATTCCATTCGAACTTTACTATTCTATGTTTCAATATCCAATACTCTGTCTTCTATTTCAAGAAAAGGTAGTGTCTGAATCAGTGTAAAAGTGACAGGCTGACACATCATCTACCTTTGAATACCGTTTGATGACATCAAGACTTGCATCTTGTCAGGATGATACACGCGTAAATAGATTCACAGTGCATGCAGATGACGCGTCATGCTCTTGACGATGTACCGCGCTTTGGCTTTGTTAAGGAAGGAACGACCCTCACTCTTGCTGTTTCTTTGCATGTTAGTCTGTCGTGACTTCCTATTCGGGAAATTCCTGACCACCACTCGTATGCCCGACGCGAGACTGAATGGCGGCTTGCTGGCTTTGATTCCATCTCTTGCGCGTCTACCTGACATTGTCTTGACATTTCTCTCTGCTCTCATCTTGCCACCTTGCAATTTACTTCACTCTCATCTTTGCTCCTACTCTTCCACCTTCTGAGGCCGTTCATGACCGCTGTTCGATATACTTGTCTGTACACTTGCCTCTATCAACAGTCATTTATCCTACAGTTTTTCTTTTATCATATATCTGTTCTGCCTTGCTATCATGTTTTACAGCACCGAGAGTAAGTTTTAAGCGCACATCCGCGAAGAGAGAAAACTTACTGACTCGATACTAGTCCTCGTCGATAAGCGCTATGCGCTGTCTACCGTTTGGTATGTATATAATGAGCTCGGCTGAATGAACTCGATTGGACACCACGTCTAACATTGCAAGGCGTGCCGGCAATACCGCACCGGGAGCCCGGACTACAGGCATCCGCCGCAAAGCTGTGCTCGATGTGAGCGTCGAGAAGACCTGCGGCACCATCAAAGATCCTCCTGGTGCTCCTATTGCACTTCGCCTCCAGGGCACCCTGCTCTATGGTACAGCCAGAATATATCAGGAACAATGCCGCTACATTCTCAATGACAGCGAGCGCACGCAGCGCGCACTCCTCAAGCTCAGCAGTAGTCTCATGGACGACAAGCTGGAGAACAATGCCGGAAGAGCCAAGTAAGTGACTGGGCACAGATAGCTGACTCTATGATCCTCTTACTGATACAATAGATCCGCCCAGATTGCCCTACCAAACGATCCCAGCTTCGACCTAGACCTCTTCCAGCTGCCACCGTTTGATTTTGACGCGCCCCTCGACGGCTCATTTGTCTCCCAGGAACGGCAGGCATCATGGACTAATATGTCGCTGAGCTCTCGCTCTTCGAACAACACCCAGCTTCCACAGCTTGTGCTTGACGTCGACTCGTCGGGCGGCGGGTCCTACGCCGGCGGCTTCCAGTACTCGGCATCGGGTGCATCTAATATGCCAGAGTCCCCAACACCTTTCGGCAAGGGCTTTAATCTCCCAGAAGAAGACAATCTCCTCGTCGACATTGGTCTCTTCATAGATGAGAACGGCAACATTGTTGAAGAAGAGCCCCGGTCAGAGCCCCAGCTGCCCTCATTCCCACCCATCTCTTCTAAGCCAGCAGCCAGCGGTATGGACGTCGCCCCCATGATTGTTGATGATGACGAGGATCTTTTCAACCCCTTGATGCAGCAGGCGGCGGCTGGTCTCCATGTAGACAAGACACAGCCAGATGGGACCATCTCAAAGTTTGACACACCCTCGTCTTCCTCGAGCACAACCTCGTCCCCTTCAAGCACGCGCTCCAGACAGGCTCGTCTAAGAGCTGCTCGAAGCGATAAGATCAACTTCCTTGATTGTGTCACGCAGATCCCCCTCAGTGACTACTACAGCTATGTATCCAACTACTCTCAACACATGGAGCGCGTGTCCAATAAGAAGGCTCACGCTCGCGAAAGTCGCCGCCGCAAGGATACCCAGTTCAACAGAACACTCGCCTACGATTTCACATTTGGCAGAGGCATCTTTGGCATCGCTGACCACGTCAAGTCTCTGTATCCAAGCCATCCCCTGGCAGAAATGTTTTCGGGTGCAGCCCTCGAAGAGTCATTTTTTGGGAAGAAGCTGGCCGAGGAAAAGCGCCGCCGGCAAGAGGCAGAGACCGCCGAGCCCATGACACCTTTGACGCGCAGAACTCGTGAGATTCTTGATGGAATGGATGATGAGCAGGAAATCGAGCTTGGCCGTCAACCTGCATCAGCGCTATCCGATAACCCATCCCTGGCTCTGCACCGCCAGTCCTCTGTGCTGCCCGGTTCTTCTCAGCGTGGCAGTGCTCAGCACAGTGCTTCACGCATCATCCGGCACCCTGATGGTCGCCTGTCCAGCACGGGATTCCCAGAAAGCCCAAGCTTCATTGAGCGGTACAGTGATGATGGTATGGGCTTTGCACCCGACATGGGAAGTGATATGCCCAATAGTGTCAGAGACTATGCTGTCTTACCTCCTATCAGCTCGCCAGGCATGCCCAAAAGACACCTTGACGAAAATGCCAAGAGCAATGTCGGCGAGGAGCTGCGCAACACATCCGTGTTCTATCGTCTTATCCGTAACATGGCTGCCGATCAGGGACTGTCCAGAATTGGCTACGAGAAGCAGCGCTGGGTCGAATTTGGCGATGCCGTTGCCCCTGTGCGGGAAAATAAAAGTGCTGTAGTGGGTGCCTTTATGAGCCTCCTGACGCTGGCTACTGCCAACAAGCTCAAGATCCATCAGGATGAAGCTGATGCGGATGTCATCGACCGGGATATTTTTATCGGTACGATTCCCAGGCTAGTCAGTAAGAAGGCCAGGGACCACAAGGGCAAAGGCAAGAAGAAGCGCACCTACCAAGACATGAGCGACGACCGCAGCGATAGTTTGGCACCCCCGTCTAGTCGGGTAAGCAGCCGCGCTTACTCCAGCCCTATGCGCTCTAGCGAACCGTACTACATGAGCGGCGCACTTTCTGCCCCGGTGGCCGGAGCAGCTTGAATCTTTTCTTATTCTTCTCGTTTTCGTTTCTTCCTCATCTATTCTTTTTCATGCATGAATATCAGCTCATCAGGGCGTTTGTTTGTTTCTTTCTTCTGACTTTCTTCTTTTCACTATCTTTTTTCATCGATATACATTGCTTTGAATGTTTATTGTTATATATGGCGTATGCACTTGAAATACGACACGGGACAGCACACGGAATATGGGGTACGGGTTATGTTACGGGAATCTATTTAATTATATATTGCTTCGGGCTACGGGCACGGCAGCGATTAAGGCGCAGGCATGATATAATTGTGCGTCGACACAAGTTGGTCTCTAATGACCTCATTTCATAATTAGTTTTTTCATGTGAGACTGCCAGTGTGTGATCAATAGGAAATATTTAATTTCTTTCATTACAATAAATATAAAAGGAAAAGCGTCTACATCCAAGCCGCTGCCCAAAAGGGGGCATCAGTTTTGCAAACCAGCAAGCCAGGTAACATATTAAAAAGACAACTTAGTTGCTCAGGAGCCGCTCAACAGCCCACTTGACGGAGAAGTTGCGCAGGTCCGAGTAGTGCTGACCGACGCCGACAAACAGAATCGGCACGTTTGTCGCGTGCACCAGGCTCACCAGCGTGCCCACCATGTTGCCCACAGTGTCACACTTGGAAATAATGAATCCGTCTAGCGTCCGCGCATTGCCAAAGGCAGCGTTGAAGTTGCGCGCCTGGGCCACCGAGTCCGTGCCCACCAGTGCCTCGCCCACCATCAGAATCTTGTCCGGGTTGGCAAACTTGGCAAACTTCTCCAGCGACGACATGAGGCGCTGGTCGTTGTGTCGCCGGCCCGCCGTGTCGATGAGCACGACGTCGAAACCGTTTTGGCCGGCAAACGTGACGGCATCCTTGGCCACAGCGGCGGCGTCTTTGCCGTACCCCTTTTGGTACAGCTCGACCTTGCCGCCCTCACGCGCCGTCAGCTCGCTCAGGTTGCGCACGTGCACAGCCAGCTGCTCGACGGCACCGGAACGGAATGTGTCGCCGGCTGCAATAAGCACCTTGTAGCGGTTCTGCAGCAGGAAGAAGCAAATCTTGGACAGGTTGGTCGACTTGCCGACACCGTTGACGCCCACAATGGACATGACGTAGGGCCGGGCGGTGCGCAGCGATGTGACCGATGGCCGGGTCACGGCATCGATCTCGCGCAGCAGGTCCAACGACGACGTCGGCGTCAGCATCTTGGTCAGTGCAGCCTCGAGCGCCGTCTTGACGCGCGTGTTTGTGCTCTCAAAGCTGCCGGTCTTGGTACCCAGAAGCTCGGCCTCAACGCTCTCGCACAGACGCACAGCAGCCTCGCGCGCAACATTCTTGTTCAGCAGGTGGTCCTCCATGCCCTTGATGGCCTTGTCAAGATCCTCTCTTGAAAGAGTCTTGCCGCCGACAACGTTGCGGAACAGGCCGCCAATGGTGCTGAGGCCCGAGTTGAGCACACCAGCCGCACCGCCAGCAGCAGCCTTGGGAGCAGCCGCGGCTGAGTTTGCGCTAGCTGATGCCAGAATCGAGTGAACCTCGTCGTCCAGATCTTTGAGTACAAACTTGCCCTTGTTTGTTGTGCCCCAAGTTGACGCATCAACCTGCTCGAGCGCAGGGCGCGCACTGGAGTTGTCAGCATCCTTAGGTAGGTCAACAATAGAGTAGTCCAGTTGGATGTCATCGTCCTCCTCTGCCTGTCCGTCGGGGCCCCATTTCCGGCCCTTCTTTGCCTTTGAAGTCTTGCTGTCCTTTGGGTGCTTGCGCACTGTCGCCTCATCGCTGGACTGGACGGCACTCGAGGTGCCTGGGGCCGAGGCCTTTTGTGCTTTGCGCGCGCGCCGTGACAGATTGCTCAGCGGACTAGGCTGATTCGATGTCGACTGGGCGCCAGCCTGCAGGCCGCTGCCAGGTGTAGAGGGTCGTGAGTTGGAGGGGGTGCCTGCGGGTGTCGAGTCAGGCGAGGTGTCGGCCGCAGCCGTTTCGTGTATTGTCGGGCGTAGCTGCTTCTGCTGTTTGCTCTGGTGCAGGAGCTGCTGCTTTTCCGACTGGGAGGAGGTGTATGGCATGGAGATGCTGCTGCCCTCGAGCTCGTTAAGCTGCTGGTTAAAGTAGTCATCGAAGCGGTGGCACTCGACGATGGTGGTGTTTGGGCGCGTCAGCTGGTCACCGTAGAGCTTGACAAAGATGGTCTTGATGTTATCAACGAGCTTGTCGATCCATGAAAGGTGTAGGAGGGACTTGTAGACTGCGACAAAGATGACACCCAGCTCCTTGGCAAACGCCCACTTCACGGCGTACTGCTCGGTCATGAAGGGCGGGTGGCTAGCGCTGGTACCGCCGGCGACGGCCGAGGCGAGGTCATCCTTGGAGCCGCCGAGCGCAGCGCTGTTCTGCTCGATAAAGACATCGGTGATGAAGCGGTTGACGACGGAGGGACTGACAAAGGCGTAGTTGCGCGACCAAAGGACGACGCCCGAGGTGGTAATGATCTCGAAGCTGTCCAGCATTGTGAGGGGTTGTCGAGAGTATGAGAATCAACAAGTGCCGTAGGAGGTTTAGCTTGTATTCGGAGAATGTATGTGAGGGGAGGATATAGAATCGAGAAGCACCAGATCGCAGTGTGGTGAAGTGAGAGAAGAGAGAAGAGAGAAGAGAGGAGATATGGAGGGAATGCGCTCGAGGAGGAAACTGAGAAAAAAGGGTATCCCAAAAAATAAGAAAATAAAATTGAGAAATGAGAAAAAAGATGTAGAGGATCAAAAAGGGGGAACAGTCTGCGACTGCGATCTCGGTGTCGGACTCGGAAGCCGGAAGAGGGACGATGCGAATCGAACGAGACGAGGACACAGGGCTGCGGGTTGAGTCGAGTCCACCAGTCCAGTCTAGAGGGTCCAAATGGCCTCAACTGCGCTGCAGAGTGACAGGGTGGTCCTTCCGATAAGCGGATAAGGCGATAAGGAGGAGGCCACCGATAAGGTGTACACATAGAGTGAGAAAGGGGGCGGGCGGAAAAACGGTTTGGCCGTGCTGAATGCTTAGGTACCTGGCTACAGTGGCTAATAGCTAATAGGTTGCTAGCTGGAGTGCGAGTGGCTTGGTGGCAACGACAGCTGCTCCTCAAAGAGAAGGAGCTCTCCTCTCCACTATTCACGCTGACCGTAATAAGACTGGCGACAGACCAATGCCACTCCGTCATTCCCATAGTAGCAAAAGACGACACCTTGCGCCAACGCCGATGACAACAGCGACAGCAGCGGCACACCTCTGACAGCCAGCACCTGCGCGACTATCCTTACATTATTCGACGACTTGATATAATCGACGCCAATATATACATCCCCTGACATTCAATATTTGTTCATAGGAGGGGAACGACTTCGTTTGCCAGCGCATCGAGACCACATCACCTTTCTTGTCACCTCTCTTTTGTCACCACCCTAAACTCTTCTCTATCACAATGCAGCGCAACGTCTACGGGCAGTCGCCCCCGCTGCACCATCCCGTGCCCCAACATGTTTCGACAGTACCGCAGCTGCGGTCACCACCGCCGCCGACCTCGTCGCAACCCCAGCCCCAGACCTACTCCAGTCCATACCAGCAACAGCAGCCACAGCCCGGCGCACAGCAGCCAGCCGGCGGCGTGCCCATGGGCAACATGTTTGGCCAGTACGGACAGTTTATGAATGACCCGGCAGCACAGGTGGCGGCGCAGCTGTCGCAGACGGCGTTTCGGCAAGGACAGGAGTACATGGAGCAGAATGTAAGCTTCATTGATTGATGTTCATCGAAACTGCGAATACTGACCTTCCAGATCAATCGCTACGTTAATGTCAGCGTGCTGAAACACTACTTCAACGTGTCCAACTCCTATGTCATCAACAAGCTCTTCCTCGTGCTCTTCCCATGGCGCCACAAGCCGTGGTCGCGCAAGCAGACCGTTGGCCCTGGCGGCCAGGAGGGCTGGTACCTTGCACCCCGCGACGACATCAACAGCCCTGACATGTACATTCCCGTCATGTCTGTGGTCACCTACATTCTCCTGTCCACGCTCGTCGCCGGTCTCCGCGGCCAGTTCCAGCCTGAGCTACTGGGCTACACAGCGTCAGTGGTGCTCGCTGTTGTCGGTGTCGAGATTCTGGGTCTCAAGCTGGGATGCTATCTGTTGAGCATCTCCAACACATCACAGCTGCTGGATCTGGTGGCATACTCGGGGTACAAGTTTGTGGGTGTGATTGCGACGATTTCCGTGGCAGAGGTGGTCAACGGCGGGCAGGGCACAGGCGGCTGGATCGGCTGGTCGCTGTTCCTCTACACATTCCTGGCCAACTCGCTGTTTCTGATGCGGTCACTCAAGTACGTGCTGCTGCCGGAGAACTCGGGCGGTAGCCGGTCGATGCAGACGGACACACGGGCCAAGCGCAACCAGCGGACGCAGTTCTTGTTCTTCTACTCGTACGGCGTGCAGCTGCTGTTTATGTGGATTCTCAGCCGGGCGTAAGTCAGACTAAGATCTCGACGTATCATACAGCAGACAACAGACAAGGGCTGTGAATGATGGATACACAAGTTATGGAAGCAGACTTGCGGAAGAGGAATATACAGCATGTGCCACCATCAGGAGTAGAGCATGGTGCAAGTGCAGACTGTATCAAGACATAAGGACACAAGGGGAAGAGGACGCACAGCTATATAGAGTGAAGAGAACAGCGTGTGGTTCAGAGGACAGGGGGGCTACATCTGTCTCTTGGATAGGGACAGGAAAAGGCACGAACCGGCATTAGACAGGGCGTACTGCAGCTTTTGTATTTGATTTGTATAATTTTATATCAAGTTATCTTGCTTTTTCTATAGTGTTGTGACATTTGCCACTGGTCTTTTAAACAGCGTAGCGAGCATATTGGTAGAGATTTAGAGGAGGTTTAAACAGCCTCTTCAGCCTATACTGTCAAATATCATTCATAGTCGAGATTACTGATGTTTTAGCCCAGAACCGCCATCCACTTCCACTACCTCAAGGATGTCCTTCTGGAGAGCCCTCAACGTCTCCAACCTCTTTACCTTGACGTCGGCTGACTTGAACCTAGCCTGAGCGATCGCAAGGCGAACATTCTCGACGTTGGCTCGAGATGCCGTACCACCGATGCCTTCGGCAGCCATTCGATCGACAACTTCTTTGGCTGCTGTCACATTTGCAATAGCAGCTGTCCTTGCAACATCTGCGGCCAACTCCTCCTCGAGGTAATTAGCCACGTGCTGTAAGCGAACAACCTCCCAGGCATCCTTGCGGGCCTGGTTTGCTGTGGCCGATCGCCACCATTTTGGCTTTGCGTCGTTGGCGCGTGCGAGCACATGCTTTACAGGGAGCGGTTTCCCTCTTGCAAGGATTGCTTGTTCTTCAAAGTAATGCATTGTGTACCTCCGAAGGCCGCCGGAAAGAGAGAAGGAGAGATATTCGTGATGGGTAATCTAATATCATGTAAGTTCATCTCATCCCCTGGGTTGCCAGAATGTATACATACGCCTCTGTAATAATAGAAGCCAGGCCAGCAAGTGCTAGAATAGGGAGAAAGCAAGCAGCAGCAATAGCAACCGTTAAATGAATCAATATGTTTGTTATCAAAGAAAGACAGGTAGGTAGACGGTGCGTGTTCAGATGTCCTGTCCAAGTTAGTGAAGATGCCGAGACGAGAATGATGAGCACACAAGATATATAGCGGTAAAACTGCGCAGTGCGAGATTAGATAACATCAAATTTTTAAAGAAGAAGACTTGTATGAAATCAAAATTTAAAGAGTGAAAACGTCCGATGAAGGGGGCCGGCCAAAATAGACATTGAGATTTTGTTGAGGCTACATAAGCAAGTTAGTACTAAATTATCTCAACAATCAGCTTGGGCCTGTGGTTTAGTGGTATAATATTTCCTTAGCATGGAAGGGGTCCTGGGTTCGATTCCCAGCAGGTCCATTTTTTTGCCTTTTTTGCCTATTATTTTTTTAGCGCTCCAGAAGTGATCAAGGCTGCTTCGACAGCTATTTCTACTTTGATAATTCGGCTCTATTTTTGTACAAAAAAACATTTTGGTTTATTGACATGTTTCTATTATGCGTTTTCTCTGGTCATACCAGCAGAGATGGATTCAATCGAGGTGCTGGACGAGTGAAATGTCGGCACGGGAGGAGATATGCTGGGGTCCTTGGGGTCCCCGGCACTCACTGACAATTCAGTGGGGCAGTTGCATTGACACGTTCTTGCCCTCTGTCGCACCTGCACTCTCGAGTTCTTTTCAATAGTAATTATTTACTTATGTTGTACTTCATATGCATTTATATATCTCAGCCTTGCATAACCAAGGCCAATATGCATCCTGTCTTTTCTTCAGCTCGACGAGCGCACTCGGCAGATTTGTAGATCTTTTTACACAACGCTGTCCATCTCAATCGTCTCCACGTTTTTCGTCCTTTCCCCTCTCCACCGCTTACACGGGCATTTTGCCAGACTCTGTGTTGGCGTTATTTGTTTTCCCTTCTAGTCTTACCGGGCACTCTTATTCTTCCTTAAAGCACCAAAGGCACCACGATCTCACTTCGAATACCACCGAAATACCAAATCTCATACCTCTGCCACGCATCTCTTATCACAATGGCCCCGCCTCTCGCCCCGATCACCGCCCAGGCGGCTGCCATGAGCGTTTTCTCTAGCCTGCTTGCCCAGGCCCTGCTGGCCTACAAGAACGAGGTGAGTTGTGTCACTACTGTGGTTTTCCTTGCATGAACTAACAAACAGGACGCACTGTCGTACAACTGGGCTTCGGTGATCAAGTTTGCCGTCTACGCCGTCTTGACGACACCTCCCAACGTGCTGTGGCAGACCTACCTCGAGTCCACCTTTCCCGGCACGCGCAAGGAGAAGACGGGTGAGAAGGCCACTGAGGTCAAGGAAAGCCTGGACGTGCGCAACACGGTCATCAAGACGCTGCTCGACCAGTCGGTGGGTGCCGCCGTCAACACGCTTCTGTTTTGTGTGTTCATGCCCGTGTGGACTGTGCTGGTCGAGGCTAGCGGCACGACGGACCAGTCTCTATACTTTGCCATTGCCGGAAGTCTGAGTGCCGACTTTGTCGACCTGATGATTGCTGGCTGGAAGTTCTGGCCGCTTATTAGCATTGGCAACTTTACGCTTGTCAAGGACATTGCCACGCGCAACCTGGTTGGTGGTCTTGCGGGCATCATCTGGGGTGTCTACGTGAACCTGTTTGCCGCTTAAAATGTTGTAGTGGGTGGTTATGGATGATCTATTGAATGTGTTCACATATACGGATTGAATATCAGCGGCGTGGCGGGCATACAAGCATACAAGCATATGGGCATATACGACATGGGATAGGAACAAGCATATAAAATAAAGAATGAGTTTAAAGGCTGTATATGAAACAAACGCTATCTACTGTTTAAGCTTCTCTAGATTGTCTAGCTACGATCGGTCCAAGATCGTCTAAAAGTCGGCCGGCCAGCCTTCCCGCTGCAGAGCCCACCGCACAGCGCCGGCTACATCCCGCACAATCACCCGTGGCCGGTGACGCAGGTACTCCGAGTTGCCGCCGTCGCGCAGAGGGTCATAGACACCCGTCTCCACCAGAATAGAGCACCAGTCCGTGCCGTGCGTGCTCGAGAACTGGTTCGCACCCGCAATATCACTCTCCGGGTTGTCGCCCACCATGTATACCGACTTGAGAGGCTCCGTTGCATCACTGACAGCACCGCCGTGGGCTTTGATCAGGGCCTCACGATACCGCGTCAGGGTGCGCTCAGCATACAGGTATGTGGCCTCATGTGGCTTGCCCAGCAGAGTCGCACGGCCGTTCTCAGGCGACAGCAGTGGTGCCTGCCCGGGCGAGACCATTTGCTTCCAAACACCGGCGGTAGCGGCCGAGAAGGCGCCCTGGCCGAAGCGCGGCAGGTGGTATGTTGTGGCCCACAGCAGATCCGAGTTGGAAAAGAAAATGCGCGCACCGTCGTTGGGCGCCGTGCCCTGGGCCGACAGGCTGGCAGGGTCAAACGTGCCCAGGAAACCGCGGCGCGCCTGCAGCAGGTCCGTCAGCAGCTGAATATCGAGGGCCCAGTCACGCGGGTCATTGAACACAAAGGCCGCCGCGATGCGCAGGTACTTTGACGCGTCGAGACTGTTCTCGGTAAAGGGAGTTGTAGCCGTCGCGGCCAGCTTTCCGCCTTCCAGCAGAAGCGGCTTTGGTAGAGGCCGAGACGTGTCTGTATAGACTGACTTGAGGAGCGGGTCGAAAGGGTAGATGGCCGGGTACGCCGCAAGGATATCGGCGGGCGTGACAACGCTCTTGAAGCCGTACTTCTCGGCAATAGTACGGATGCGCGAGGCATCAGAGCCAGTCACCAGGATCGTCTGGTCCCGGAGGCCCTTCAGGCTCGCCGCCGCACCACCGCCCGCTTTACGGTCGAGGCCGGTTGCGTTATCCAGCAGCTCCTGGAACGGCGTGTGTGACTGCACAAAGTTGGCCGTCGAGAGCACGGGCAGCGGCCCACCGCAGTCCGAGCTGGAGTCTTTGACTTTGACATGGTCATGAAGGTCAAGGCCAAGGCGCTGCTGGAGGTCGGCGATACGGTCTGCCTCGTAGCGGCCACCGCCGTTGGTCAGCAGAATGAAGGGGATGTTGTGGCGGTGGAGATGGCGCAGAGCCTCAGCAGCGCCAGAGATGGGCTCGTTGACATGGAGCAGGACACCGTCAATGTCAAATGCGAATGCAAATGGTGGTGTCGCCGATGGGGCCGGTGTAGTCGCCGCCGTACTCTGCCGTCTGCACTGCCCCTGCTCCAGTCTTGATGACGATATCGTCGTTGCCGTTCTCATCGACAAGGGCCGGGCTCCGCCATACGCGGCACTCACCAGTGTACGCCGGCCACTGCTGGAAAACAGCTGTCTACGCGCAGAGTTCCGGCACGCAAAAGACGACTTAGCCGACACCGCCGCCGCCGCCCGAGGAACCAGGCCGTCGGCGAGTCGGCGATGCGCCGTTGAAGCAAGAGTACTGGCCATCTGGGTATGAGTAGTGGTGTGTGTATGATAATGTTTTGATTGCAGTCAAGTAAATGAAGTCTTAGATGGCAGCCGTCAGTTTGTATGTGAGTCAACGTAGTAAATGCACAGTGTTTGCTCGGCAAGTTGTCGTATCTATGTAGTGCTGTCCTGTTGAAGCTATTCATGCACTAGAGCTTGGGTGGGCCCCTGCCGCCAGGCACAATCCCCAATATTGATAACTACAGTCAAGCTACGGGCTGGTGCTTGGCGTCGCACCGACGATTGCATATCGCAAAAAGCGGCTATGTAACACCTATCACGGAGCTCAGCTAGTATCATGTTACCATCGCGGCTTAGATAGATATAATTATGTAATGCACATCTACGTCACTTTTGTGTCCCTTCCTTTTCTAGTGTTATCTCCACGATGTCTTATGTAAGGCATGATTAGCAAATAAACACCTGTCATAATTTTGGTGACTCTTCTCGTTACCCAGCTAGTGACAGAGAAATGTTGGATAATTGGGTGAGAGGAGGATCAGATTTGAGACACTGCCCAGCCGAGAGGGGGAGGGGTTCACGAGATGTAATATTTCTTCGATCGGCGTGAACCTTGCTACGGCGTATAAGAGGGGGCTTCCCCAGGTCAACTGGCATTCTACAAATAGTTCTTGTGGTTGGTTTGGTTTGGTTTGATTTGATTTGACTTGATTTAACATGACCGAATAAACTATAACATGCAGGCGAACAACGAAACTGAAAACCGAAACAGAGATCAAGAACGACTTAAAACCAGACAGAGACCATTAGTCATGAAACCGGCGGCATCAGCCAGGCTTTGTACAGTCCTTAGTCAAAAGAGCCAAGGATCTGGCAGCACAAAAACAACGACAGCATAACCACAGTCGAGACGATAGAAAGCTATCTTGTCAAGCAAACAAACTTTTATTGGCCTTGCACAGAGCACGACCGAGAGAAACTTTTATAAGTAGAATGAGAAAAGGAAGAAAAGGGACTAAAGGTTAGCAAATCACCAAGACTGTCACGGAGATCAGGGTGACGACATGGTCGTTGCAGAAAGACGATAGCAGTGGCATGATGGCAATGGCGGCATGGTAGCAAAAGGGCAAGGGCCAGGTGAGAGACGATAGAGACAGGAGAGACAAGAGTCATAGAGAACTGACAATGTTCACAGATATTCTATATAAGACAAGATAGACTATCGAAGAATAGGGCACTGATGGCCGGGCAGAACATCTATAAAATCAACTGGACTATCGCCGGGTCTGCGCCCCTATAGATCGGGCCAGGTATGCCGAGACTGGATCTGGAATTAACTGAAAACAAGAGAATGCAAAAACATTGGCAAAAGAGACAGAAAAGAGAATCAAAAATAATGATGAATAGAAGCAAAAGGCAAAAATATAAGAGTACGTGCAGAGAGAGAATCAAACAAAACTAACGACAAGACTATGCAGACTGGCCAACCGACGACAAGATCATAGCGGCAAATTTTCATTTCCCTTTCCTTCTTGTTGGTGCCAGTTCGACCAACAATGGAACGACAGTAACATCCCCTGTTTACTTAACCACACATCCCTTGGAGACCCTTGGCGCCAAATGCTATGCAATACCATATGCTAACAGAAATAGAAAAGAGATTGATGCAAAGATTAAAAAGAGAGAGAAGAATATGAGAAAAGAAAGGACAATGCGAAAGAGTATCAGGGGGGGATAGAAAAGAAAATGAGAGATAATGTAACAGGAGGTGAGAAGAGAGACGGCAGGCGGCCAACGAGATTAGAGTTCAAATGAAAGTATCGCATCACACTCCGGAGCACATTAACATTAAATCATATGCGGTCGCCGCGGCTAACTTGGCTAGCAGACGTGCGGCTGCGCTCATCGTCCTCCTCAATCACATCACTCAGCCGTGTTGGGTGGTGGTGGCGCGGTACGGTCTCCCACGGTGCTGCAAACCCCTGGCCCGAGTAGTCCGCCGACGAGGGGGGTGCATAGTACTGCTGCTGTGACGCCGACGGAGGGTAGGTCGACCCGGGTGCCGACAGCGACGACGGTGTGCCGTACTCCTCTTCATAGGTATCATCAGAGCCCTGCTGAGTTGCGCCTTCCGTAGGGGGTTGGTTCTGGAAGTACTCGCCACCAGTAGTCACAGGGCCCGCAGTGGCTGTTGGTGCTTGTGTGTACTGGGGCTGGCTGTGTGCCTGTGACGGCAGCTGCTCCAGCGCCGAGTTACTGGATGGCGGTGCCTGGTACTGTTGCTGTTGCTGCTGTGTAGTAGGAGCCTGTTGGGGGGGCTGCTGCTGGGGCTGGGGGGGCTGCTGTGGTGGTGGCGGCTGCGCTTGGCCTGCCGCGCTGCTAGCTCTCTGGCGCACCGGAGGGCCCTGCATCATAGGCACGACCTGGACTCCACCAACAATTGTCGGCTGCCCCTCTTGAAGAGATGTCAGTCGTTCGCGCTCCTCCTGTTCCCGTCTTCCCAGCTCCTCCCATGCACGCCGGGCTTCATCCTTGGAAATGGCGAGTTCCTTGCGCATCTCTGCCAGCTGCTTCTGCACCTTGGAATTGGACCGCTCATTCTCAAGCGCCTCTTGGATCGCCCGCTCGCGCCCAAGCCGCTCCTCCTGGATTTGAGCCTCCAATCTGCCGTGCACTTCTGTGTTGTGCTCCATTTCACTGCGCATCTCAAAGAACCATCTCTGAAACTTGCGTTCTGAGCTAGCCCGGAGCCGCTGCAGCTCTACAACAGCATGAAAGAGGTTTGCACCTGCTGCCGACAGATCGGTGACCTGGCGTGCCAGCTGCCTTGACAATGGGTCCTGGTCAATTTCTTCAGACCGCTGCTGCAGCTGCCGGATCCAGAAGCTTGTCAAGCCCTCCCAGTGTGCAGAAAGTGCCTCCCATCTCTCGAAAGCGTGAGGAAACGAGTTTCTAGTTCGGCTCCCGCCACTCAGTCCCAGATCGCCGCCTTGCGCGGCTTGCGTTTGAGCACCACCCGTCCGCGCCGAAGCACCTGGGATGCCGCCCAACCCGGCCTGTGTGTCACTCAATTCAGGGGGTACAGAGTATCCCGGTGCTTGGCCTGTCGCTTGTTGTGGCGCACCCTGGGGTAACCGCACATGTCTTTGCGGTGCTTCTTGTGGCTGTGGTGGTACTGGTTGTTGTGGTGGGGGCTGCTGCTGTTGCTGCTGATACACTGGTTGACCTGAAGAGTTTGCTGCAGTGCGTTCTGCCCGCTGTTGTCGCCGCTGGGTGGCTGGGTCGATGGGCTGGGAAGCATGTACAGAAGGGTTGGCTGTAGGCACTGCAATATCGGCAGCAGCAGCTGCTGCTGCTCTTTCTGCACGCTCTCGCTCGGCAGCCCGCTCGGCAGCCTGTCTTCTCTCTTCCATGACTCGAGCATCTTGTTCGGCTTGTGCCTTTTCCATCCGCTCCTGTTCAAAGCGCCGAGCTTCTCTTTCTGCACGCTCCTTCATAATCATCTTAGGACCACGGATATTGGCTCTCGGTGAGCTCGTTGGCGCTGGAGCGGGGATCTGGGGGACGGATGTCGGGATGCCAATGCCATTTGGATCATCATAAAGGTCGGTCATCTTTGCGTTTTCTTCCTCGTGATCAGCGGAAAGCTTGTATGGGTGGGTTAAGCCCTCAATGGCAAACAGAATTGCGTTGTGTGTTCGCTTCGATATGCGAACAGCCGGATGGCTGTCTGGACGACCTCGGCCAGCAGTGTATCTGCCGTCAAATGCAGATGTCGGTCTCTCAGAGTCGCCTGCGACAGACGAATCCTTGTCGTCACCCTCGTCGTCGTCGTCCTTTTGCTCGTCGTTGCTTTCCTCTGAATGTAAGACGGCCTGGCCCTGATGCTGGCTTTGTCTGTTACTTGGGCCTACAGTTACAAAACCGGGCCGTGGGCTTATGCCAGTTGAAATGGCAGCGAGATGAACGAGTCTAGGAGAGCTGGTCGTCGGATGTGGCTGACGGCTCGCAGTCGGGGTTGAAGGAGGGGATTGAGGTTTATGGGAGAGTGGCGGCTCCTTGCTTGTAGCACTTGGAGCTGGGCTCTCTGTGAACCGCGAGGTCCGGCGCAAAGTACGCTGAGAATTGGGCGTCGATCTTGCGTCCTGCTCGGCAGCAGCAGATATGTCCGATCTCGCTTGAGGTGTGAAGGGTCTCGGGTCGGATGGCTGGCGCTGATGGCGCAAGCTATGGGGCGTGCGAGTTTGTTCGTAACGGTCGTAACGGTCGTGAAAGGAAATGGGGGCGGAGTCGCTCAACGTGTCCGGCTTTTGCAGCCCAGCACCAGACAAGAGGTCTGATGCGTGACCGGACAAGATGTCAAGAGGTCGTAGTAAGTGCTACGACGACTTGTGACTCTTTGAAAAGTAGAGAAAAGCGCTCAATGGCTCGGCGGAAAAAAGGGTACAAAAACAGGACGAGGCAAAAATGCGGCAAAGAAGTGGTAGAGAAGGTTTCGGGGCGAGAAAGTATCGTGGTCGTTACGAAAGGTGTTGCGGCAAGCGGGCAGCTCTATGCGGACTGCGGACGGTTAGAAACACTGACGGCGGACAAGATTGCTTTGCCCTGTGGGCACGAAATAGACTTGAGAAGGAGAGGGCACGGCTGGAAAGCACAAGTGTGTTGCACATATGGGAGCTTCTGCTGACTGCTGCTGTGTTGCACGCAGAGAAGCTTTCGAGAGTGCAGAGGGTGCGACTAAATGCAGTTGGGCGAGCGCAAAACAGAGGACAAGACTGGAGGACTTTTCGATGCAGAGCAGCGTACAAAAGCCGCGAGAAGTCGGGTAGAACGAGGGCCGGCCGCAAAACGCAAAATGCAAAAAGTCAAAGAATAAAGAAAGGAATGTGCGCGTACTCACTTGGGTGAAGTAGAAGATAGCCACCGGTTGAAACCAAAAGCAGACCAAGTGGGCAAGAAGAACAAAGCGGAGGGGGGTGAGGAATGTGAGGATGTCGAGGCGAGGATTGCAGAAAGGGAAAAAGGAGGAAAGCAAGAAAACAAGATAGCAAGAAATGATGAGAGAAACCACAAGACAAGCAACAATGGCAGTCAATGTGGAAGAGGAGAGGCAACGAAGTCGTATGGACTAAGAAGCAAGAGGCAACCCCGAAGAAGGCCAAAGTTGAGCAAGGTGTACGTCGAGGTAGTCGAGGTAGTCGAGAAAGTCGAGCAGATGGGCGAACAAAGATAATGGCAGTACTGGCGTCATTAGCAAAAAGAATTGGGGAGGCTGGGAAGCGGTGGCGGGGGACACGCCCAAAAAAAAGAAGAGGAAAAATCAGCTTACAGGGGTCTGAAGAATCAATTGAGCTGGGCGCGTGAGTGAATGGGGCCTGGAGAATGCTGGGTGTTGCGCGTGGTATAATGTGTGGTGTGTAGTGTGTGGGTGGAGAGGTGCCAGGTTTACCAGCTCGTAATAGGTTGTAGCCGCAGAGAGACTGGAGAGCTGTTTGCGACGCCAGGTGAGTGAACTTGGAGGACGAATGAAGGAAGCCAATCAAGGCTATAATAGCGAATGCGCTGGCAGTGAGCGAGGTTGGTGAGGTAAGCTGTCGATAAAGACAAAGACCAGCTGATGATGATGAGGCCGTTTATGCGGCCAGAATGAATGCCCGGTTCGCAGCAGTGCTATACTTGCAGGCGTTTGCAGCTTTAAGATAAGACACAACAGTCAGACAGTACAGCCAGTGAATAGGAGAGAGGATATGTCCTTTGTGTTCTGATCCAGCAACAGTCCGTAACAGGATGAAGCTGTCCGGGTGGCTGGGACGGCGACTAGGATAAGCACCGGGATAGTTTTATATTTGATGAAAACTGGTGAAGAGGGAGCCGGATTGGGTCTGACTTGACTTGCTGTCCAGGCTGGAGGATTTCAGCTGGTCAAAAGATATGTTGCCTGACTCTAATGTCCTGTTCGCCCTGTTGTATTGGGCGTAGGGCAGAAGTTCACGAGGCCCGATGTGATCACAGCCTCCTTCTTTTTCTTGGTTGTTGTTTTTCGCCTTCTTTATTTTATTGCGCTTTCTTCCTCGTTTTTCTTTTCCTTTCCTCTTTCTTTCTTATACTCTCCCCCCTTATTTGTTCTCCTCCACCGCCGCCCTCTATTCCACGCGTGATGGGTACACAGAGATTGATGGCGCTTCTGATGTCGGGTAACGACTAATTCGATGAGGTTTTTTGTGTCGTTAGCCGTGTCAGCATGTCTCTGCAATGCCAGTGGCTGTCACAAAGAAAGCCGTGGCTATGGTGAAGCTAACGATGATTGCATGTGCCGTGCAGACAACTGTGTAGCCGGAATGCTGAATTGCAAAATTGACGGCCTAGGGCCGTTGTCTCGTGTCTCGGAACAAATAACGTTGCGCCAGTTAGCGGTGCGTCTGGGTGGTGCGGGAGTCTCGGTAGGCCACAGAGAACCAGATGGCCGGACTGGGTAACGGCTTGCGACTGGAATGCGACTGGAATGCAGGTCGCAGGAATGTAGCAGACGATCAGGGGAAGAGTCGGTCTTGACTCAGCGAGTCCGTGATGAGATGAAGACGTCAAACAGACAACGTCGGCTGCCGAAACGCAAGATTCTCAGAGACGAGCACGGTCAGTCAGCCGAGAAGCTGCTTTGAAAGAAACAGGGCGCCTTTAGTGGACTGGACTAATTAAAGATCGTGCCAAGGGAGCGAGGGTAATGAGAGTCTGCAAAACTGAACCTGACAATTGAAAGCCAATGCGGGTCTGCGATCTACGCGTCACTCGAATTATTAAGAGCTGCTGGAATAGGCGCATGGGCCCGCGTGTCTGCTGCAAGTGATATGCAAGGCTTCGGGTGCGCGTTGCACAATATGAGGGCGATTTTTTGAAACAGAACAATATATGTGAGAAGATGAAGCTATAGAGAAGGGACAAGATGCTCACAATCGTGATATCTCGAATAGCCAAAGGGGCGGCATCATGCAAACGGCAGGCGCAACCATGAGATGTAGCTTTGCCAGGGAAGCACCCCTGCAGTGCAAGTCGCGCCTTCTCTACGTAGTATTAAAAAACGCGGTAGCTTCAGCTTTGCGCGAGTCGTTCCTTCTTTCTACGAAGCTATAGCTTCCTTACGAGGGAAATTAAGATATGTAATGAGTCGTATTTCGTCCTCAATAGGCAAGAACGGCGCGACATCTGCAAGAAGAAAGCGCGATGTTCTTGAAATTGGGTGTGATGGCTCATTTTATATTATATAATCATTCATGTGATACTCTCAAGTCTCGGGTAGCCTCACATCTTTCTATTACACTCTAATATTCCTACTTGTATCATCTATATGTTCACCTATAAGCCATGACACAGCTTAGAAGAATCATCTAAAGTTCCAACAACCACGATTCACAGCGCTAATACACCTGGCCCGATCAGATGGGGGGCTAGGCTTCGCTGGCGCTCCCGCTCCCGTCGACGGTGCCTCTTCTCTAGTGGGTTCTATGCCTAATTTGCCCTGTTTGCCCTGCTTAAACCCATTTCGCGCCCTACCAAAGTAAATATGCTACGGGCAATATTTGGATTTTCCCTTGTAATTACAAGGTCCAGGGACATTGAATGTCTGGGTCTGTCCGGAGCTGGTGTGCAGACCCAGCCTTTCCAATAGCTCCCAGTTACAGGGCGCCACAGGAGCTGGTAAGATATGAACGGGCCTCAGCCAGTGTGTATTGAGAGCCCAATCTCCAACATCCTTGAAACATAATCTCGCAGGCCCTAAGCTTCCCATGCTTGACGCAGTGTGACATACGACAACTTCTCCGTCCCATATTGCAATATGGGCTTTGCTCAGGCCAGATACCAAAATTCACGGACTCAGTGACTGACGCAAGAGCGCCATGGGATTGAAACTTCTCGATTTATTTATCCCTTTGTTTGCTATGACCAGCCTCTGCAAGCCAAATATTGAGTATTGAATAAATTGAGACACAGCAACCTGCCTCGCTGCATCAACGGAACCCAGATCACGGACATTTCGAACTTTCAACGAGCGAGAGCAAGCAGCTATTTTAGAAGAAGGCTTTCATCATAGCACTCAAGAAGCTATGCACTTTATCCGATGGATGGCCAGTATCAATATCGCGCAAGTACCCGGGAACACAGACTCTTGTTGTGATGTCGGAGGGCAGGCGAATATCGCTGTACGTGTTTACAAAGCTACAAGCCTGATTGTCCAGAGTTGGCCTCCCATCAGGCGTTTATTTCAAGTTCCTGGTACATGCTTGATGAGTTGGCAAGCTCAAGACGATCATACGCAAAATGCATTCTCCCAACCACCAGGTCAAAACTTTTAAGACTTTGTCAGACTCGAAGCTCGCCGTTAACCCGATTGATATGAACAGCTTGCACGGGGAGGGTGTGTGGCCAGCAAAGATGAGTGGTCAAACTCCATGAATCTTTCGACTAGCTCGAGCTGGTTTCTTGTGTTGGTTCACAGTCAAAGCAAGGAGGGGGAGCAGGCGAGACTGGTGAGCTGTTCGCGCTCCCAGCTGTCTGTGCCAGGTGTGTTTGCAAAAGGGCCAGCGGCATGGCCCTCAAAACTTGATGTCGAATCGCTATCTTTAGCCTCACTCGTGACAGGCATCCTATGCGCTTCTGCGATGCGTTTTGTTTCTTGGTCTTCGTCTGGCATGTCGTGCCCAACATCTGACACAAAGCGCGCCTTCATTTACATGCAGGTCATAAGACAAAGTCGCATCGTCAAATCACCAAAGTCTTGATACGCGCAGCTCTTGGCTACTAGTATTTATAGCAGTGGCATGATACATTGCCCTCGCGTGTCATTGTGCATTAGCCTAGTGTAAAAATAACATGAACATTTTGGAGTTACGGCAGTGCATAATTATACAGCTATCATAGTAATTGGTCTCATACGTATTTATGTCGAGGGTAACTCGGAAGGCAGCGACCATTCTCAACGGCACCGGCAAATATCCGGAAGACGAGGCCTCTGGCAACTTTTGTCGGACTTGGAAAACTAGACAAATCGCAGGTTTTGTGTGGCTAGTGCTGGGCATAGATTTAGTATGAGCCTCTTATAATCGCGGTAATATTGCAACTATGGGCATGTTGATGGCACTTAACATTGTCTGTGTGCCATGGAGCACATGTAACAGGACCAATCTGATTTGATTTCACATATTGTAATAACAACCAAGTGTAGAATATTTAGCAATGAGTACTAAATTCAAATATATTTACAACAATACTTGATTTATAAATTGATGATGTTGTAAATAAAATTTGAGGAAATTGATAGAACTTCAAAGAAAAAAAAATAAAATGAAAAGAAGCAAGCAGGTCAGATAAAAGAGTGATCGAAACGCATTCAACTTACAAAAACAAGTCTCGTGAGAGAACAAATTAAAGACAATAACACAAATTAAACGAACGTCTAAAGAACGCGACAAAGAAAGTTCTGTCTTAAATCGTCATCAAATACCAAATCGAGAAGAAAAAAAAAACATCAACTCTACACGTAGCACATCTTAGGACAGGCATCATCAAAATCAAAAGGCAACGAGTCGTTCCAATAAGCAAGTAGTAAATATTATATCTGAAAACTATTCAATAAATTGCCTGTCCTATCCAACGATGGCTATGTGTCAGGTCTTTTTACAGACAGGCAACATATTCAACCGATGAAAAGAACGCGACAATAAGTAAAAAATGCTTTATAAATCAAACGACAAGGTAAAAGCAAAAAAAAAGGTGACAAAAGAAATACACAAGACCAAACGAGAGAAGATACAAGAACCAGAAAGCATCAAAGAGAACAGAACTCCCAACGAATCAGTAGGCCGATCGTCCTAGACAATTACTGACTCTTGCACAATCCTTCTACACATTTTAGAATTGAGAATTCTCTTACAGAGAAGCACCGTGGACAACCTTCATGTCGACAGCCAGCTCGCGGCCGTGGTCGTTGACGACAAGGACACGGACAGAGCCGCGGCCCGACTCGAAAGCGCGGAGCAGACGGGACCACAGGTTGGACTGGTCAATGACGGGCAGACCCTGCTTGACGTCACCAGTCTCGGTCATGGCGACGACAACGCCATCCTGCAGGTCCAGGACGCGGTACTGCTTGAAGACAGGGCCGAGCATGGTCTGGACGACGACGCTGGGAGAGGGGCTCGAAACAAAGGACGACTCCTCGTGCAGCTTCTTGGTGAAGAGATCGACACCCAGGTAGCGGTGCTGGCCGGTTGCAGCAGAGGTGGAGATGCGGATCACCTGGCAGGGACGGCCCTGCAGGATCAGGATGTCACCAATGCGGATGTGGTTGCACGGGATAGTGACAGTGTTGGCGGGAGTCTCAGACTCGCGGCGAACGCCGCGCGAAGGGCTGCTGGCGCGGACAGGCTCGCGGTACTCAGCGACCTCGTTGGAGGGCTCGCGGGCTTCATGGTGAAGAACACGGTCAGCCAACTTGTGTAAACCGTGGCGGAAGGAGTGGTATTTGCCTGGTGATGAGGCGAAGGGGGGAAAAAAGAAAAAGGAAATGTGTTTAGCCAACCGTCATCGCTTGAACTTTGAGCGAGCCGGAACGCAAAGACAGATTGGATGGACGGGGCTCGACTAAGTTTACCCGAGTCTAATCACACTAGCGTCCTTTTACAGACACCAATGTAAACAAACCGGTAAACAAAGCAAACCGCGCTTATCCTACCTCGACTTCGAGAAACCACAGCACAAAAGAAATAAAATGTTTATAGGGGGAAATGAAAATCAGACGCTAGGAAATAAACTCACCATCCTCGTCGTAGTAACCCATCTTGTTGGATTTGCGGGAAATGGTTGAAGGGGCGATGATTTCTTGGGTGACCTTAGTCTTGCTGAAAGTGCTGCCCTGGGGACGGACAACAGGAATGTCGATGGTGGTGTCCTGGTACGATGACTGTTCGGACTGCTCAGCAAAGCGGCCGGTATCAACAGTGGATTCGAAAGAACTAGCTTCCTCACGGTAGCTGGGCTTGAAACGTTTGCGGTATTCGCGCTCGGCAACGTCAATTGCAGAGTCGTGGCTGGAGCGACGGGACTCAAAGTCTACAGAGGCCTCAAAGGTCGTGTGAGGACTGATGAATTGTTAGTATTGTTTGAATCGTGTAGTTGGTTGGAATGTAGAGAACGTGGAGAAGACGTTGAAAAACGTGGTTTGTTCTCGGGAATGGAAGGAGCGACTGGTGACGCTGCCACAGCCTTTCGTCTGAACAATTGGAATGACGGGCCGCTCCGAGCACCTTCCAGTTGGAATGCTTTAAACGGCAGTCGCCACCAACAGCTTAGACGAGGCTGTGAACAACATCATGCTTACTTCAACCTCATTCGCACACGTTAGACGCAACAAAGACTTACCGGTTTTCACGAATAAATTCTTGGCGGACACCAGGACGGTAGCGTTCCTCTTCACGAGTGATGCGAACCTCTTCTTCCCGGTAAGGGTAGCTGATGATGTTGGACTCGTTGGCAACGTGAGAAGAGTATTGACCTTCCCGTCCGGGCCGTTCGTGGTGATGAGGTAGCTGGACGCTAAACTCTTGGTGTGTTTCGGTAGTAGTAACCTCGATGGGCTTCTTGTCCTCCTTGTAGGAAGATGGGAAAATGCTAAAGGGAACGGGGACTCTGGCTTCAAAATCCAGGGTGACGACCTTTGATGAGCACAAGGAAGGAAAAAAGTCGATGACTTTTTGTCCTACTGATGCTCTTTCTTCAAAGGAAGGGGAGGAAGAGTTGTAGTAGCCGGGGCTAACTAGGGAGTTGTTTGGAAAGTAGTTGGGGTGGTTGAAAACGGTGGAAAGTGGTATGAGAGAGAAGAGGAAAGAAAAAAAAGAAGAGAGAGAAGAAAGTGACAGAAATAGGGGATGGGTCTGAAGAAATAGTAAATCGGGCAGGCGGGAGAGAAGCGTGTGTGTGTTGTTGTCTTGTCTCCAGTCCCCAGTTTCTAGTCTGACCAGGACCAGGAGCGAGTGGCTGGCAGGGGGTGTGGACAGAGAACAGGACCGTCGTTGAGCTGGTGGCGCAAGACCCCCAGGTCACTTCCGCTTCCGCCAGTCCCAGTTTACCAGAGGGCATCCATCCACCCACACACCCAAGCACACAAATAGAGTCAAGCTATAGCAGGGTCACCAACCTCTCCATTATTAAAGAGAGCTAGCAAGATAAAAACAAAGTTGTGCAGGGCAACCAGACCACCAAGAGGAGGCCAGCAGGGCTAGGTCTGATGATCCCTCCCTGTCGACCTCGTCTTGACGCCGGCTTGTCCCAAATAGTTTGTTTTCATCCTCTAGTTTTGTTTGGGGGGGGGTATTTTCTACACTACGTGATACGATTGCTTCCTCGGGATGGAGGCTATAGAGATACGACATGTCGCCTCAGTCATCGACGGCCAGGGAGAGGCTGAGGCAAGACGGTGCCGTAAAATAGAGGAGTACGATAGAGACAAAGAGGAGCCAAGGTGCAGGAGGAGGGGAGTGAAATGGAAATGGGAAGAAAAGAGCAGTAGAGAAAAGCTGGGAAACTTCCCGACAGCTGCACCAGAAGCAGGACTTTGTTTACATCTGAGTGGATCCATAGTAACTCTGCCTCCACTTGCTGTGTCTTTTTCTTCTATGGAGTTTAGCATGGCCTTCTAGAGCATCTGGCCGTAATCCAGTCCAGGTGTTTGAACTTGCTTTTTGGTCTCTGACCGTGCTGCCGTGCTTCAGGAAGCGGCCCCAGCTCGTGTTCAGTGTTTTTGTTTACTAGTATTCCAAAAACCGACTAGCGGACCCGCTACTTTCAATATCGTTCTCAGCTATTGCCCATCTCCTATTTCTTCTTTATGTTTTCTCCTTTTTCTCTTCGTACGGTGTAGCATATGCCATTGGAGGTGATCAGTGATGAAGTAATTGTTTTGCTCTAGGAATTACGCAGTATAAGGCTTCTCCATCGATGACATCCCCATAATGTAGGGCAATATCACAGCATCGGTGCCCATCAAGCCGATCGTGACCTACACACCGCTTGGTTGGCTGGCTGCGTCTTATGGTTATCACCTGTTGGCGGGTTGGGCTGTAATTGAAGAGGCAGGAAAGTGGCTGCAGGACAATACCGTGTTTGGCATGATTATCTATGCATGAGTGAGAGCAAGAAAGCTCTGGTAGGGTCGAGAAGGTTGGTAATCGTGGTTGAGATAAGTCTGGACAAGAACAAAAGCAAGCAAATTGGCTTATGCATGTACATTGGACACAGTCTACGACGTACGCCATCTCTCTGCCTGCGACGTAAACAACCCGACCACCCTGTTTTGTGATTGCACATGCGTTGCCACCTGCCATTCACCATCTACCATTCGCCAGCGACTATGAATGACCGGGCCTGCCGGGCAGAGGTTGGATCTGGACGGGGTGGTTGGTGTGGTCGAAGGCTGCACGAGCCCAGCTGAAAGATGATATAAATGCAAAATAAATAACAAAATAAATAACAAAATAACAAAACGAGCGATAATATAACACAGTATATACAGTACACACACGGTATATCGAGGCTTTAAGCTATGGATACGCGTGGGTACCGACGATGAATCCTGGTCTGGGAGAGTCTTTAAAGCTCAGCAAGCAATCGAGGCAATCTCCTTTAGCTTCTTGCTACGAATCTCCTGGTACGCAAGTCATCAGCATGCGTGTTCTCGTCGTCTCCTCTTTGTAGCCGATGAACTAGTTCTCCGCACTTTTCTCTGCGGGTCACCGGGAACAATCGTCGTCAGATGTCTCCTTTTTACCCTTTTCTCTTCTCGACTTTCTCCTCTTCGATTGACGCGTTGCCATGGGTGAAGACGTGTCTGGTGCTCCTGCTTCTACTTCTCTATGAGCAGTGGTGCAAAGATACTCAAATACATACGAGTATGTCTTGGACAGACTGCAGCTGCATCTGCAGCTGCACGCCCCTATGTCGACACCTCTCATCCACCGATAGATCGTGGAGCTCTGCCATTGGACCGCCAGTCTTGTATCGTACATGCACACTGAGCAGCCAAGAAGCAGTATGTGAGAGTTGAGAAAAGTTGAAGGTTGAGCTGCCGAGCTATCGAGCTGTTTGTAATGTACTGTACAAGCACAGCTGATGTATATCGGTGTAGCTTTCAGGCAAGCCGCCCACACAGTATACACACCGCTACATATGTCTTCTCATGAAACTACAAGTAAGCTCTCAAGTCTCTTCATCACATCTGACTTCTACTTGCAAGTTTTAAATCTACTTCCACCCTTGCTCGTCGTCCCACATCGCCAAGGATGTCGCTGCAAATTGGAAATTAACTGGAACAAGTGTGGTGCTTCATTTGAGTTCATTTCAGGAAATTCACACGCGAAATTCAAAACCAGTAGCCCAGGCTCGACATGTTAGCTTCATTTATGCCTGTTTTTTAGAGGCCGAGCCCCATGTTGCCATGACAACATCAGCTACAGCACACGACGCGACTATTTCGTGCATGCTGTTTCTTTGAGCACTAAAGCACCGAGACGTCGCAAGACGCTATTAGTAGCTGCTTACTTGAGGACGCTATGCTCTGTGAAGCCGTCTGGGCCAATCAGTCGTGTCAGGGAAATCGTGCGGGTCAGGGGCTGAGGTTATTTATCAATAAAATATTGATTTATTTTAATAATTTAATAATTATTTTATCTATTAATACATCAAATCGATCCAAAAGACCAGGATCTGCTGCTGCCATCCTTGGCTGTTGTGATGGAGCTCGTATCAACAAAACGCGCCCAGGTTTTCCTCTGGTCCTCTCCGCCTGTCTGCTCGACCCGGGATTTCTCCCAAGCGCGTTCGTGGGTCAGTGCGCGGACATGCGACTGGCGCGATATTGTTCTGTCATCTCAATGAGATACTGCCGAGGCTGCTTCTGATTGTTTGATGCTTATGATTATTTGATGCTTCTGACGCTGTACGGAGGGATCAACTTGTGTTGCGGCTGCAACGGCGACGTCGCCAAGGGTCTACGGTACGGGGCATGATATCTGTCCAAACATAGAACGGCAGTGACGGTCGTTCAAGACGCAAGACCACATGTGTGCCGTGACATCAATATATATTTATGCTTATTTAACAACATAGATGCCGCGCAATCTCGGGATTCTTGTTCAAGTAATACCGCATTTGTGATATGACTCACCAGGAACAGTCAAACAATAAACGACAGAGTAAAAGAAGTAGACAAGCAATCTATTTCAAGGTGTAGAGTAGCATGGCCGAGTGGGTTGGAATTAGAGTTGTAACAGTATCTAACAGTATCGGCGATGATGTCAAAAGTGCAAAATAGAAGCAGCTCAAAGGATGCATTGAAGTGAAGTTGAAAAAGAAAACAAATCGAATATAAGTAAATAATGAAATTCAATGATCAATAAATATATACACATGAAAGAAAAGAAAAAGAAGAAGACATGAAAAATACTGGAAGAATAATGAAGAAATTAATTGAAAGAGACAATAGTGAGAGAATAGAAACAAAACAAAGGCAAGCGTTGCCGCCGCCCTGCCTACAAGAGATCGAGAGTCCAAGAGGCTCGTGCTTAACGATGCGCCACTGGGCCCTCAGACTGATCTCTTGTGCGTAGAAAGTAAATGTAAATAAATACGAAGAAAACTAGACCAAAACAAAAATAATAAATAAATAAAAAACCAGGTAGCCAACGGTGGAAAAGTTAAAGTGAGAAGGGAACCGAAAACGCTATGGTTCTGCAAGGAGTGTAAAGAAGAGAAATAGGTACATAATATACGGTCATGGATATCAAGGAGAGGACGAAGTGAACTGGAGGACGAGAAAGAAGAAAGTGGGGGGAAAGGAAGAAAGAAGAGAGTAAAGGAAGAAAGGAAGAAAGGAAGAAAGGAAGAAAGGAAGAAAGGAAGAAAGGAAGAAAGGAAGAAAGGAAGAAAGGAAGAAAGGAAGAAAGGAAGAAAGGAAGAAAGGAAGAAAGGAAGAAAGGAAGAAAGGAAGAAAGGAAGAAAGGAAGAAAGGAAGAACAAGATCAAAGAGAAGAAAATGAAGGAGTAGGAAGAAAAGAAGACGAAAAGAATATGAGGCGAGAATCATCGACTCGAATTTTTCAAACCGAGGTGACGCACAAAGGCGGCCATGTCAAAGACTGGAGCGGCTGGCGGTGGACATGGCGCCGGGAACGACGCCGCCAATGGCTGCGATGCGTACCCCGAGTCGGCCGGCATGAAAGACGCATTGGGATTGAACGCAACGAGTTTCTCGCCACCAAACAGACGGCGCGTGGGGACATATGTGGCCGAGCTAGGCGATGGCGAGCATGATGTTGCAGGCGATATTGGCGAGCCAAAGGGGGAATTGTAATTAAATGCTGGCGATGCCATATGGTGAGGCGTGTTTGGGGTCTGGAAAAACGACGACGACGTGGTCGCCGTGGTCGCCGTGGGCACTGCCGTGAGGATATCGGGCCTTGTCGAAAATGGCGGACAGTATAGAGATAGACCCAATCCATTCGTGGGAGGCGAGACTACTGGAAGGTATGGCTCCGATGGGGGAGGTTGAGTCTGAGTCTTAGTCGCCGTTTGAGGCTGATGGAGCATCGCCTGCATGGCATGCAAAACGCGCCGGGCCGCTTCCATGACACCGTGGGGCCCGGCCGTCTGCGGCAGGGAGTCCAGCGTGCCAGTGACGAGCCCAGAAATGAGCCCGTCACTAACAACGGCTGCTGCTGCGGGGATTGTGCGCGACGCTGCAAAAAGAACCAGCAAGTATCGGCATTGGCTGCGGTGTTAAAAAATAACATTCCAGCCATTCATTAAGAAGGGAAAAAACACTTACATCATCGCAACGCCAAAGCTGTTGGATAGGATCCGGCCGTCGTCTGCGAGGTCGTGATATGCATGGATCGTGTCAACCAGACAGAGCATCACCTCAGCCATCTCCGATACATCAACCTTGATGTGCGACTGGAGGCTATTGAGCACGCCGTATGAGCGGCCCTCGCAGTACAACGTGCGTGCTCTTGCGGTTATCAAGTTCTTGTCTGCCGAGGGAGATGATGGGCATGGCGATGCGTTGGCCTCGAACTGATGCTTCATTTTTGTCACGGCCTCCTTGATAACATTTGCCGGCTTCTTTCGCACATACTCCTCTTCATAAATGGTGTTGAGCTGGCGCCACAACCGCACCTGCATCGTAATGGCGGCAAGGTTGCCGAGGTCGAGCTGGGGTGCATCAGCGCTTGGTGGCCAGTAGACATCGGATTCAGGAATCGGCACCAGCGACTGGTAACGGAGCAGACTCGAAGGAGTCTGGCCCACTTCGGAGCAGATTTCACTAGATGAGAGTGTCAGTATTACAGCGACTGCAAATAGCTGACTATGAGATTAACGAAACTCACAGCTCTAGCTGTACACATGTCCAGTACAGGACGACAAGCTGGCGCTCGCGACTTGAGAGCTGATGAGGTTTGTGGCTTTGTTCGACCAAAGACACGAGCTCATAGTCTCCAACCAGGGCAGACTGAAATAGCATGTAGCGAATAATAACATTGGCCGCCTCGACGTACTCTGCAGCCTCCTGTAGATAGGCCATCTGGCCGCAAAACATTGCTGCGAGAAGATACGCGCGAGCAAGGTCTAGACTTGGCGCCAGTCCCGAGAATCCCGGAGCAATATTCTCGGCGTTCTGGTTATACTCGTTGCCGTACTTGTTATTGGTGTTCACACCGGCACAGCCCTTGCCTTTGCTGCTGCCAGTCGACACGCCTGCATTGAAGGTATCTAAGTTCCCGATGTTCTCGATATTGTCAAGAGTCTGTTTAGTGAGCGCACCGAGGATCGACTTGGCCTCCACAAAGAATCCCGGGCCTGGCTCGAATGCAGTACCATCCAGCCGGGCCCAGCATAGACTGCCCAAGGCCAGGACAAGAAGGTCAATTGCCAAGCCAAGCTGTGCCATAACGTCCATGGGGGATTGGCTTCGGTTGTTAATCCCGTAGTGCGTCATTATTCTCGCAACGACATTTTGCAGCCGCGCGCGCGGAATGATTGGGTAGATACTCATGATGTGGTCCGAAAACGTCTTGACACAAGACACCAAGAGGCGGGTATCTGGCAACCCTGGCGATGGCTGGTTGGAAGAGGATGACTGAAATGATGGGAATGACTGCAGGCGGGAATGAAGTGCTGTATGTTTTTGTAGATATGCTTTTTGCCATACTGGCAGCTCTTCGCTCGCTCTGGGGCTGCCCGCTTGTGCACCTGCTGTAGCTAGTAGATCTTGAATGACATTTGCAAAGGATTCCTGATTCAGAAGCTTCACAACAGGAGCCGCATGGCCGTATGGTAGAAAGACATAGACTGAGCTGATTGCGGCCTGAATATTCTCAGCAACGGGAGCGCTGTACTATTAGTATGTACTTCTTTCTGTTTTTATCACAAAATAGAATGTTTGGGTCTCACCTCATTCTGGTCATAAGCTCACTCTCGTTTGATCGATTTAGTAGCTCGAGTTTAAAGGAAATGATCGAGTCCAATTCGGTATCATGGAGCGAGGGTGGCGATCGAGTTTGCATGTCGCTTGAGGCCACTCTTTTACCCATTGAGGGTGTCCTTCGTCTTGGTGTCGCTGGCCCGAGAAGGGGAAAATAGTTGGTCTGAGGATTGGGCGGCGAGGGAATCCTTAGATGATTGCCGTTAAGCTCCAGATATTTGCTTGTATCGCTATTTTCCAGCAAATGGCTCGACGTGTGGGAAATTCGTGCTCTCTTTGAAGGGTGATCAGGAGAGCTCCTCTGGCGTTTTCGCAAAGACTGACTGAAAGACCCCAGTTGCATCTGCTGCCCCGATCCTGGCTGAGATTGGGAAAATTGAGACATCTGGAGAGTCTGGAAATTTTGGAAAGCTTGAGGAGTTTGGGGTGTTTGAGGAGAGTGGAGAGATGAGGCAGGTGAGTACATTGACTGTGAGGCTGGCGATAACCCTGTGTTGGATGACGACTGCGATCCAGGCAAACTCATGCCGGCGTGAGCCGTGCGGCTTCTTTGCAGTCGCCGTTTGTGTGAAGTCTCGGCAACAAAATTGGGAGTGAGAAACTTGTAAGAAGGGTACATGGAGTGATCTGGGTGAGAAGACATTGCTGGAGGGTACGCCGGGGCAGGGAATGTGGTTGTTGCTCTCTGGACCAGCTCGACAGGGTGGCTTCGGGGCTGGCTAAGGGGACTGGAATTTTGTAGGGCGGCTATGTATTTTTGCTTGTGACTTATAGTGGCGTGTTGTAGTTGTCTCTGCTTTCTAGAGTCTGAGCTTGCTTGGCGGTGGTGCTGGTGGTATCGTTGGTGTTGCTGTCGATGCTGAAGGAGTTGCTGATACTGCTGTTCCGGGTGCGGAAGCTGTGGTTGCTGCACTTGATACTGTGGTTGATATGATTGCTGTGGCTGTTGTTGATCTTGTTGATGGAGGTGCTGTTGATGTTGCTGGCCTAGTTGCAATTGTGACTGATACTGCTGTACTTGTAGATATTGCTGACTATTCTGGTGTTGGCCAAGTCCATTTGCCCCTAGTAGTTGATGGTTCCCGAGATGCTGCAGTTGGCCATCCTGGGCATTGTACTGTTGATGTTGCTGCTGCTGCTGCTGCTGCTCAAAACGGGTCGTAGAAAAGAGGTCGAAGCTGCCAACCGGCTGCTGTAGGGATGTGCCAATCGGCATTGTTTGCAGAGATGAACCGAGGATAGCTGAGGCATTGGAGAAACTGTAGTCTTCCAGAACAGGCGTGTTCGATAGCGATGTAGGTAAAGTAGCAGACAAGGTGTCGGGCAAGGTGCCGGGCAAGGTGCCGGGCAAGGTGTTGGATAGAGTCCCCAAAAGACTGTTTTCAAAAAAGTAGTTGCCATTGCTGCTGTTGCTGCTATCACTAGGATGGGCCATGTTCGGAAGCTAGTCCAGCATTGGGGCTGGAAGCCAAACAGTCCAGCAACCGTCATAAGGGTTGACGATTGTGAGGTGAAGTGGGTGAAAGGTGAAAGGTGCCAAAGCGTCAAAGCGTCAAAGTGACCGTCTACCTTTTGTTCTTCTGAAGCTCTCCATAATCTAGAAACAGAAAGGCATAAGAACATGAAGGGAAAGAGGTGCCGGTCAGCGATATAAGATCTATTTATTAAAGTTTGAAGTAGCCGCGACCCAGGACCAGATACTTCCCGATTGGGAAGGAGTGTTTTAGTCTAACACATTAAAAAGCAAATAGGTACATTGGTACAAACAAACGAGCCGGCGCTAAGAGCTGCACTCAAGCGGAAGCGCCATGCTGGCGCCTAGGAGAGACGATGAGAGGGGAGAAAGAAAGGGGGGGAGGAAAGCAAAAAAAAGAGAATAAATAAATAAAAGAAACAATAAAGAGGCGAGACTAGACGAGGGCGGGATGGGATCAGAGATGGGCACATACCTGGCCAGCGGCCAGAGGTCAGAGTGGTCAGAGGCCGAGAGACCAGGCAAGGGCCGAGAAAGAGAGCAAGGCTCTCTATCATATGCCGGTCGAGTACATAATGTGTGATTAAATAACTGTACTGCAAAAAGAAGGGACGAGACGGCCAGAAAATGGAACCGGCTGGATGAGTAGCACATTTGCAACAAAGACGCCGAGTGTTTTGAATGCCATGAACACTTGAATACCAAAACTCTAGATGATTTGAAAATTCAAATTCAAATAAATTATTATTATTAAGAGAAGTCGCCGAATACAAAAGCAGAGAAAGATACAGCAGACAAAAGGAACATGCCATTCGTTCGTCAGACGCATATGATGCTTTAGGGTGCAGTCTCAAGACTTGAGACAACCGGTAAACATGATACAAGCGCCGGCTGTTTGATTTTGATTTATTTTAATCCACTTGCAACACGGCACTGTATATTATCCAACGTCAGCTAGAGTCGCGTCGAGGTTTGGCTGTACTCTTTACTAGCTGATCTATCCTACTGTGGCTGACGGCATGCAGCCGTGTTTATTTTTGTCAGCGTCTGGTGGTGTGCAGCATAGGAAGACATAAGGGTGTAAAAAGCAACGAGAAGAGAACAGCAGAAAAACCGTTACTTTACGGCATATGTGTCAACGTGCATAGAAGCGCGGGTAACTAGGAGAACACAGGCGCTGTGTTGACAAAAATAACAAGGTGCGTGCAGACGATAGACGAGGTGGTGTAGGCGAGGACGAGTAAACGAGCAGGACGATCGACGTGGAGGGGTAGCTTTAAGTGTATGCAGGTGGGCGGTTCATTTATGAGATAGTTCAGCGCCTCGGCTTGATTTACGTCGATTGTTATGAGGCCCAACTATCTAATCGTGCTGATCAGTCTAGATTTGATTTTTTATCAACCGTTGACTTTACTTATCTCCAATAAGCCACAATCCTATATTTTTGAACGTAATGCCAATCAATGTTGGCCTACTGAAAGGGTCTCATCTTCAATTGAGAAAAGAATTGCCGTGAATATGGTCGTCTGCAATCCTGCAGGATCAATGTATGTGTATTTGGCTCCTTATTTTCAACCCCATCAGCCGCTATAATCGACATACACCTCAACCCTAACCCCCGATACAGCAATGCCCTTATGTTTCCACCTTGTGGTCGATCAGTTGACGGTGCGGACCGTAAAAATGCCGTATAATAGTCTGTGGATGAAGGGGCCAGAGATATGTCCGTATGAAATATCAAAAAAAAAATTTGTATGATTTTCTTCGGATTAGTTTTCTTTTAATTTTCTTATGTGAGTCTGTCTTTTGTTCAACTCACCATATACAAGAGCTACCTTGACTGATACATGGCTATGATACGAGGAATATGGGGTAAGTGGTATAGGAGGATCTAGGCCGAAGCTGGAAGCTATGTCAGAGTGTCGTACTGTGGCAATGAAATACAAACATGGAATATCAAACGCCAAAAACCCCCAATAAAAATTTCATAAATCATGAATGATGGAATCAAAGCATAAAATAAAACTTTATCAAGCTAAAGAGAAACAAATGGACGAAATACGAAAGGCATACATAGTGGCCTGCATGATGACAAGATGCCCATGATGTGATAGGCCGGGGACGAGACGGCACACAGTCTATCCACAGGACAAGGGAATTTAAACGCTCGGCAGAAATGGCACATGCAGCCACCCACACCGGCGTAGGAGGGTGGTATAGTCCCGTCAGATAAAGTATTACTTGTACTTGCCTTGATAGTACAGGCACGTTGAGTGAGTATGTACTATGAAGAAATCTTTAAAAAAGAGGTAAAATAGTGACAGTGATAAAAAGGCCCCGGCCCAGCTTCGCCGTTTAAGACAGGGGTCGGTTAAGTGTGCTGAAATATTGCAGTAGAAATAAACAGTACTAGAAAGAGAAATGGTTACCACAGACGAAGGAAACGATATGTTTGTGCGCAACCAAGCTTCTAACAAACATTTCAAACTCATCGAGGCGAGTGTGAAACACCCTAGTACTGATCATTGAGGCCCGAGTCCGGGACAAGGTGTGGTACCTACCTACTCGAAGCGGCGGTGAATAGAGGCAATAGTAGAGATAGTATCAGTGCCAGTATCAGTGTTGGTATCAGTGTTGGCATCAATAAAAAGTAACTGCTACAACCATTTTCGACTTCGCGCTTATGATGCCAGCTTGGTCGAGTTGCCGATTCACAAATACACATCGAACATCAACCGTCGGCACGATAAACGCAATAGACGCCTCGGCGGCTGCGCTTGAGCATGAAAATCTTGGATTTGTATATCTGTTGGCGACGATAGATGATATGCAGACGACAGACAGACGACAGGCGCCAGACGCCGGACGATGTCGGTGCAGCAAAGAAAAATACACAGATACAAGGGTGTACAATAACACAGTACGCAACAAACACACCGTATATGACAGCGCGCTTAAAGGATCATCTTAGACGGCCGATCCCGCGATTGATATCTGTATTGATTATCGAGCAAACGCGGACTAGGGACTGCTATCACAGGCACAAGCCAGGCACAGCACAACGGCTACACCCCACGCGCCTCCATTCCCCTTAAAATGTCCTATGTAGTCTATATTAGGAACCAGATGTGACGAGATTGCGTCTACTAGTCTACTACATGTGAATGTACCTGCTTTTGTTGGGCACTTATCTGGGTGGTGTGCTGGTGTGATTGGGCACAGTTGCTTGCCGCCGAGCTAAAATCATGTGTGAATGGGATGAGATCATAACTGCTTATATAATCAACACACTTGTGGCCGCAAGCCTGATTGTATTTCAATAATCAACCGCCAAACATCAACCGCTACAAACCGTGGAGATGGTTTGCAGCCGGTGTGATGAGTAGACGGATGTGAGTTTGTGTGATTCAATTTTTGGCGCAAGCTTGTCGAGCCGGCCTCACGGCACACCGGATATCGTCGATAACCTCAGGCATCATCACGCAGGCCTTGGCCTTGGTTACTTGAAGCTTGCTGCGTATAACAGCTGAAAGAAGCGCGTTCTTACATGCTGGAATGTGCATTGCGAAAATTGCCTACATGAACTAGCATGATGCTGCTTTGACGCGATAGACGATGACTGACCGAGCTCGGCGTCAAGCAGCGTCAAGACGGATAGTCTAATTAAATAGTCAATTAAATATCAGCCATCTAGTCATCTAGTCGACAGTCTAGTCTAGTGATTTCTAAAGCGGAAAGGGTCCTGCCGCACCTTAGGGGCTTCTTTTAGCTTCAATAGCTCTAGCATATACTCAGTAGTTCTTGATATCATACAGACCATGTGAGTTCTACTTTTTGATGTCTCAGATATCAGTTGCGTGTTTAGATGTTTGTTCTTTCTGGTCTCAAGTCTGTCGTTCATTAAATCTCTGGTTATGTTCATATATCGGCTTGTCTTATACGAAGTTCTGTTTGTGGTTCTATTATGCTGAGCAATAATCTACTTGTCAAGGCTCCTTCATCCTCTTGGGGGCCTTACTGCCGGTAGAGTCGGATGAATAGATCTCAGAATGTACGGAGTATGGTGACTCTAGATGTAGGAGTACCGACTTCAACTTCTGACTGTGTTTATTGGAATCACAGTGGTCTAGAACAGTAACAAATGTCGGTCCTACCAAGCACAACTTCCATCGCTGGCTGCTCCTAGTTTATTCCACCCCCCATCTTCAGCTACATCCTCTTCCGCATCCTTCTCTGTAACTCTACAGCCTCTATATCTGATACTTGTCTTCTCCAGAGTCCATAGACAGTGTAGACAGTGAGACGCTTGTATTCACACGGAGTTGCATCAGACTATCAGCAGATCGCTTTCAATAACTTCAGATGAGATTCCAATTACGTCGTAGGAAACACACAGCGGGAAACTTTTCAATGCGACAACTAACACCAATATGTGGGAGGGTAGCGTCACAACGGGGTAGACAGAGAGCTTGAAAGCGTAATTTTTATGTATATCAACCAGTCTGCAGAGACAGGGGGTCCTTGACAAGAATTGTCAAGTAGAAGAATATACATTTTTAGCGCCCGTCTTTCAGCTTTCTGTGGCTCTTGGATCACTCATACGCTCTTAACTTGATGGCCTCTTATAATCTCGACTACTCTTGCTCGATGTTTTGGCCCTGATACCACTCTGCTGGCGTGTTTGGGTCTGGTGCTAAGCCTACGCTTAACTCAACTTGATCTTGTCCACTCAAACGTTAAGATACCTAAACTCATCGACACTTGAGCTTGCGCGTCTACTCTCTACTCTGCATTACGAGTACGAGTTGGACATGCTCATGGCTGCATATTGCATATTGCATAAGGGCATAACGCGCACTAAATTACCCCATACTGATTGAGGGTCTTGCCAGCACATCGCTTTTAGACGCCGACCAGACCTCTGTTCTACTTGGACCAACGTAGGAGATATATGACAGTTTGTAGACGCCTCACAAGCTAGAGAGGTCAAAACGACTCCAAGAAAAAGGGCAGGGAGACGGCTACTGTTGGCCGCCACTGTATTTTACCCATTTGTTTCTCTCTATGCGTCCGGAATGTTAGAATTAATCAAAGATTTCGAGTAGGGAAATGGTCGTTATCTTGGGCTGCTCTGTTAAGGTTCACTTGACATTGGTCAGTCTTGGCCTCGATCTCAAACAGCTACTGCAGCCATCTCTGACCAAGGTTGCGACCTATTTAGTTTCTAATGTGCAATAATGTGCAATTATGATGCGCATGTACAACATTTGAAGACCGCATCTGGATTTTAGATGCTGGCCGGATGACGGCTGGATGACGGGCCGCTTGCGGACAGGCTATGCGAAGACGTTCGCTGGCCACTTTTCAGGCCGCAAGGCAGACTTGCTTGGGAATAAAAATCTATTGATCTATGCTTGCTTGCTGATTGCTATTTGTTTGATATGAAAAATCATCAATATACCAAACTTCAAAACTGTAGAACTGTAGAAGTATGGACTGAGTGATTCTGGGCTATCCCAAAAAGACCTCTGCTGACTAGTAGTCAATCGTCTTGACCTTGGCCTGTACATCCTCGGGCAGCTCCTCCAGCGTGATCAAGCCATCCTGGATACAGTCGCCCAGTACGAAAAAGGCCCGCTCCTGCGCATAGCCGAGGTAGTCAAACTCTTCCTCGTCCGATGGCTTCTCCTCCTTTTCTTCCTTGTCGTCCTTCTTGTCGCCTTCCGTCTCCGTCTCCGAATCAGCCTCGTGCTTTGTAGTCAGTGAGAATCCGGGCACCTTGGCCTGCACAATACCCCAGGCCACCCACATGGCACTGTTGGCAGCCCGCCATAGGCGCGTCTCCTTCATTAGCTCGTCTACCTGCCGCTCCAGCAACTCTTCGCGGCGAGCTTCCTCCTCCACCCATCCGCCCGGCGGTGCACGTGCATCCAGCATAAAGTCTGCGATCGAGCTGGCGGAGCTGGCCACCGTAGTAGCACTAGAAGTAGCACCCGACAGGAGAGGTTGCTCGGGCAGGGTGGCAAGGGGCAGCGACATGGGACCGAAGCGCGGCGTGCTGCTGGCACACTGGTGCGGGAAGTCGGAGCGGTGGTCGACGTACGACCGGATGAAACGGCGCTGCTGTTCAATGTTGGGGTACCGCTTAGTTACGCAGTTGTGCGCGTTGACGGTGTCGTGGTAGTTGTACGTCCACTCGGTAAAGTGGTTGGCGAACTCGACACCCGGCGGGTTGGCTGCGGCATATTCGAAATCAATGACAATCAGTTGCTTGTGCTCGTTCTCCGGCTGCAGCAGCGGCGACCGCTCATCGGGGCGAATACGCAGAATGTTTCCATATTGAGTCTGACGGTTAGCATTGTCTTGGGCAAAAATGTACCTGCTGTAACTGTAACAAGAAATACTGCAAAACTTACATCGTTGTGGGCAAAGGTGAGACGGTCGCGAATGTTGCGCGACGATCCGTAAAACGCCTTGACCTTTTCGCGGTGCTTCTCCAGCAGCGACTTGAACACAGGCCACTCCACACCGCACACGTATCCTCGCGTCTTCCACTTGTCGATAAAGGGGCCCGTGTGGAGTGCCAACTCGGCTCCGTCACCGTTCTTGCCGGCTGCCTCGGCCGCCTTGAGGCTTTCGCGGTATAGGCGCACCTCGTTATCCAAAAAGGTAATTGTTGCCTGCACCGAGTCTAGCCAGCGATCCCAGTTCTGCCACACAGTCGGGCCGCCATCTAGCTCATCTTCCAGCAGCTCAATGCCGTCGTGAAGTTCGCGCATGCGCTTGGCAATCTGCTTCGACGTCTCCGGCTCTCGGAGGTTAGCCGAGGTCAGCGTAGTCGCCGTAAAGAACTGCTCAAAGCGGCCATTGGCAAACGTGCCCAGCAGCCGCGGGCCAATCTTCTTGCGAGCTAGTCGCCGCAGCACGCTCAGCTCCTTCTCGCGATCGATAAGGTGCTCGACCTGCGGTCCGTAGATGCGCAGCAATAGCTTATTGGGCAGTGTGCGCTTGTTTGTGACCAGGCTCGAGCTGCTGCTGGCACCACCGGCTGCATTCATATACGGCGACGCCGACGACCCACCAGCGCTCTCGTGCGTTTCAATACCACCGCCCAGGTCGGCCGGCGGCGACACGACATAGACGGCGTTGGTCAGAGCACCACTCAGACGCTCAACAGTGATGGTCTCACCAGCATCCAGGGGTACCTTGCGCCAGCCCTTGAGCCGCAGCGTGTGGGCGAGACGGATAATTTCGCTTTTGAATTTGTACCATGCCTGGCGCTCCTTTTCCTCACGGCGCGTGGCGCCATCAATCGTGCTGCGGCCTGTCATCAGAGGTGTACCGACAGAAGTCGATGCATACTTGAGTGTCTTGGAGTTGTCCAAGACAGCGTCACAGCCGGGCACCAGGACGTCACCGTCATGGTATTCAGTATCGGACGATGCCGTACGGCTGGGCTGGTACCGGAGCGCGCGCGATTGGCGGCGGCTGTTACTGATGCTGCTGCTGCGGTAGCCGCTAAAATAATTGTTGGGCGAGTCGAAACCGAGCGCAGACATGTTGTCGTCGATAATGCGCTGTAGCCGGTCTAGCGACACGTCGCTTGAGTTGGAGTCGATGGATGCCGAGCGGTGATGGCGGATGGCAATATCGCTGGTGGGGCCGGCGGCGCTGCCCTCGAAATTTTCGTCGGGCGCAATAGCGCTGTCGTCGGTGATCTCGCGCTTGTCTCTCGGCTTGCCCTTGCCCTCAGGAGGCGAGCGGTTCTTGCGGCCGTGCGACCGTACACGTCGCGACTTGCGTGACTCCTTCTTGGTGCGTTCGTGCTGGATCCACTCGGCGACCTGGGCCAGCAGGCGACCACTAATATGGTCAATGTTACGGTGACGCTGCTGATGCTGGTGCTGTTGTAGCGGGTTGGTCAGCTGCGGGCGCATGAGCGGCGACACGGCAGGCAGACGAAGATCATCTGCAGGCAGCTGGGCCGGCGACGTCATATACGAAGTAAGGCCATCGATACTGCCAATGGAGTTGCGGGACGACGGGGGCACTGCAGCCCGACCACTGAGACGCTTAGCCACACTGGCGGTAAACTGCTTTCGCGGAGGAAGTTCGTCAACCAGGGGTGCCTCGACAACGTCAGTGACGTCGGGCTCTGCGATTTGCACGGCTGGGGAGAGGAAAGGTAAGGTTAGCATAAGGAAGTAGTGCGTGTGGAGACGAAAGGAGGTAAAATGATGCTGGTGTGAGAGTTGGGAATATGCTGAAGAGTGCGAGCTATGAATAGTGATGAGATTACGATAAAACTACGCCGAGGTGGGACACAAAACTAGGCAAGTTCAGGAAGCCCAACGTTGCCTTTATAGACGATGAGGAGAGGAGCGAGAAGCGAGAAGCGAGAAGCGAGGATAAAAAACGGGAGGGAAGCACCATGAGTATTCGTCGAGAGGATGGAGAAGCGAAAAGGGGGGTGACGAGATAAGGAACCACATGACCCTGAATGGGTGTGGAGGAGGACAGCATCTCACGCGATACCAATGAGTTGGTGTTGCGCAAAAACGCGGGATAAAGCAAACAGACAGGACGGAGGGGTTGAGGAGTTGACAATTGCTTACCTTTGATGGGAGCACCGACGGGAGGGGTTGTGTCGTCCCGGAGCGCCGAACGAAGCGGCATCGACCGGGGTTCGCCAACGGCCGGGGGGTTCGTCATTGCAGTGGGTGGTAGAGGTAGCAAGGTGGTGGAGGTAGTCTGTCAAGATGAATGTGTATATGCGATTCTAGCACTCTGTATGTTCTTTGTGTTCAAAATAGCTCGTCACTCGTCACTGTCACTCGCCAAGGGGTTTATGACGATGATCGAGTAGGCGGGGAAGATGAGATGAACAGAGGCAGATGAGATGACCAGAATAGAGCAGAATAGACAAGAGTTTAGCAAGTAGAAGGCAGACTGTCGTGTTCTTGTATGCTTGTGTGTCTTAAAAATAACACCGGGGCTTGAATGGTGCGGCTAGAAGGGGGATACCGTCGGTGTCTATATCCTTGGACTATCGTGAATTGAGGACGGCCTGTGGAAAAAGACATTGGCGTTGGGGTTCCTCATAGTGGCCTGGCCGATAGACGTCACTATGGTCACTTTTTGGCGTGTGTTGGACTTGTTTTTGGAGTAGTGGGAACTAGCGCGGAATTCGCCGCTGAGTCGCTTTGATGCATAGATATGGATTATATGGGGTTATCTGGGAATATATGTATCTAGCGGGGTTATCGTCACATGCTGGCCAGCCGCTGGCCCGCTCCCAAGCCAATAAAATGATGAGGAAAAAGGGTCAGCAGACCGTTTTTTGTCGATTTTTTCTCTCTTTTTAATCCTCCTCATGATTGTGTGTTTATCTGCTTCTCTCATATCGTGGGTCGTATTACATAACGGCTGCCTATGGGTGCTGCAGCTGGCACGGCGCTGTTGTGTGTTGTCCCGGCACCCCTCCAAGACTCTGCATTCTTGCATATGTTGCACCTGTCGCATATGCATGCTGCCGGTCAGAGGCGAGTGTCCACCATTGCGGGCCGCCCGTAGTTCTGTGGCTCCCTGCTCCCTGGCTATTCCTGGTGGTCCCCTGGTTGCACCGAGGCGTCTTTCGGCATAGGTCTGACGTGTGTCGTGGGGTACGTTGAGTCGATATTTACTGATCGGCAGTAGTTGGCTGGCATCTTGATTGTTACTGTGCTGTTTCTTTGTTCGTCCTGGCTTTGCTATACCGAGAATCCGGCAAGGACTCGGGCTGTCTCCGGGTCGTCGTCGTTTGCATTCGTCTCGTCTGCATTTATAGCAAGCCGTCGCTCTCTCCCTTGAGACGCTCAACCCGCTTCTGCTCCCAATTGTCCAGGTCCTTGTGTGCCATTCTCTGCAACCAGTTAGCAGTGCTCTTTTGTCTCTTTGTGTCGAGCTTCACTCCAAGTCCGGTAGCAACTTACATGAAACTCCTCGCGCATGTCCACGCGGCGGCCGCCCTTGCCGATACCCAATGCATCCTCCTTGGATACCTGGTGCACCTTGCGGTCGTGTCTCTCGTAGCGAATGGCAGTTGCTGGTGTCAGCACAAACGAGCCGCCGACCATCACGACGAGGAATGGCAGGCCGAAGAGAGCAAACGGGTGCTTTGCCATTGCCGTGCGGTAGCGAGCCGCAAATGTATTGGCATCAGCCGCAGAGCGGTACTTGTTCTTCTGAAACGACATCGTTGTATATAGTTGTAGTTGTCGTACTTTTGAGACTTGTCGTGTGTCGTCGAGTGTGGTGAGTATCACGATCTATTCAATAGTCAATGCGCTGAAAATTGCCTGCTGAACATGCCATAGCGGATGAATACGGCGAACTGTACAGATACATTATAAAGTGGACCCGATGCTGTCACTGCCCCACTCAAAGTAAGCTTTGGAATAGTAAATGCATACACGTGACCACGCGACTTGCCGCCCCGCCGTGCGCGTCCCTGAGCTGCAGCCCTGTGATGCGTCGTTTTCGACAGCTGGATCATGGAGGCTATACTGCCCCAACTAGCATTTCGCGACATATGCAACTCATCAATTCAAATATAGAGCCCAGATGACGCTCTACAATGAGCAATCCGCCGCACAATGCCTCGCCCCGGCCCGATGGCGGTGACCCTGCCGACGCGCTCGTCGTGGCCTTTCCCCAACAAGAAGACCCTTTTGACAACCGCGAACGCAATCCAAAGAGGCGGAGGACCGAGAATGTGGCCCCGGTATCAGTAGCAATAGCACTGCGGACCCGGATATGCACAAAATTTGGGGTCGAGATCGGCGACAGTCTCTGGGACACAGCCCGGAATATGATGTGAGCTCTCTATTTTATGACAAGGTTGCTATGAGATAGGAAATTCAAAAAAGCTAATGCTTCTAGTGATACAATATGCGACAGACGCGAGTACAACAGCGACGAGTCAAGCCTCCTCGCAGCTATGCGGTACCTCGCCGAAGCGCTCTGTGTCGTCGACCATACGGCAGAGCTGGCTGACCCTGATAACGATAGGTCTGACATCAAGTGCACCCACTGCACAGTGTTCAACCCCACCACCCGACTGCCAAGACACAGAGAAAAGGATGCAGAAGGCATTAAATTCATATTCCGGGCCTTTCACACCATTGCAATAAACTTCCTGCCGCCGGATGGCCCCCTGACAGTTCGGGCTCTCATCATCTTACGGCGCATGGCCCTCCACGCAAACACCCGAGATCTCCTCGACTACGAGTCCTCCGATGCATGCAAGTGGTGCGCCAGTCAACTCTATTGCAAAGATAGGGCCGTCCGTATACAAGCAGCGTATGCTATCAACTCTGGGCATAAGTAGAAATGGATACGAACGAGGGCTGACAACATAGGAAAACAATCGCTGCCTACTGTCGCGAACGCACAGACGGCTTCAACGAAGTCATGGAAAAAAACAGAAGACGCTTTTACCGCGGTCTAGAGCTTCTATTAGCATCCGGTGACTGCATCACACAAGAACTGAGTGCCTTTACCTGGACACAACTCGGATTGGTTGTTTGTGAAAATCAACTAGAGCCCATGCTTTGTGGGCTGCTGCACCATCTCGACAGTGAGCATATGCCTGTTTGGAATATGGCAATATCAGAGGTGAGCCTTTGTACTTGTCTGACGGATATAAAACTGTAGGAAAAAAACAAATCATTCTGACACGCTTAGCTTCGGTATCTAGCATCCTGGTTTGAAAGGACACCCGCCGAGATATTCGAGCCCTACTGGAGGACGACAGCGCATCTTATTGTCAAGCATGTTGCAGACCGGCCAGTTGTGGCCACTGCTATTGCCAACCTCTTTGGCACCACTTCCCCTAAGCTGACCCTCCGTCTCCAATCCCAAGCCATCCCGGAGCTCCTCTTCCGCAGGCAGCTCGACTGCATTAAGAAGATCGCAGAGTACCGTGGCGACGGAGACGAGGTGTGGCCCACGATCATGGACAAGAACAATCTCACATCCATTCTAGCCTACTGGGTCCAGTTGCCAGAAAGTGTCGCCACTCTGGACAGTCTAATGGAGCTCCTTCAAGAGTTCTCAGCTCGCATGGTGCCAGCAACGATCCGCGAGGTTATGGGCGTCGCGGCCATCCCCGTGCTCGGCGAGCTCTTCATCAGGCTGACTTATGAGTCTGGCCGTATCCCCGACCACTTTTCCACCGTTAGTTTATTTTACTTATCAAACCCATTAAGCTTTATAGACCACTGTGCCCCGACTAACTGTGCAGATCGTCGACGGTATTGGGTTCAGACCTATCCTCACAATTGCCAAGCTTTTAAAAAACGAGGGTGGAAAGCGCCAGACTGACGACGAGATTGTCATTGAGTTCTTGTCCCAGCACGTGCTGGGCTTTACCACACGCTTGTCTGATGTCCGTGGCCACGACGGCAAAAAGCATCTCTGCCACTGGATCAACGGAATCGAGGCCCTCGAGATCCTAATCAAGTACTTGCGCACAGAGATCCGCGTTGCACGTCCGCAGGTCACTGCGTTCCTGCTCGATGCCCTATGTGACGACGCCAACTATGCCATGTGCTGGCAAGTCGGCGTGCGTCGTGCCGCTATATCTTGCTGGGCCGCGCTCGTGCAGAATGTCGGCGACGAAAGCGTGCACACGCTTGTAGAGACTACGTTTGCCGTCATCCGCAAGAATTGGCCCCAGTTTGGTGACTGGGAGAGAGCCAAGTGTAGGGAGCTGTTTACCTGGCTGCTCGCCAAGTCGGGCAGCGAGCATCGCGAGTGTATCATCGAGAAGATTAATGTTCTGCCACACCTCAAGATCCCCGAACTGCAAAAGAGTGTCGACGCCAAAATTGACAAGCTGCGGCAACCGCTCGGCGGCATGCAGACTATTGACCTCTTTGCCCAGCGCATTGCACATGAGAACCTGGATGTCGTCTGGGTCGCCCTCGAAGACGCCATTGACTTTCTCAAGAATAACCAGGATGTTCTACAAGCTCCGGCACAGGGCGAAAAGTCTGACTCGGCCGTGGCCCATTTTGTGCGTGCACTCCTCGACTGTGCAGCCAAGTACAATGCATCAGAGCCAGCGCTGGCTGCAGATTGCCTTACGTGCATCGGCCTCGTCGGTTGTCTCGATGCAAATCGCTTGGGTGCTGTGCGCAAGGACCCGCCGTTTGTCGTCATTTACAATTTCCATGCGTCTGACGAGAGCGTCGACTTTATCATGTACATGTTGGAGCACGTCCTGACACGCGCCTTTTTGTCGGCCACGAACTCGACAAGCCAGGGCATGGTTGCCTACTCGGTACAGAACCTGCTCATGAAGTGTGGTATCAGTAACGCCGTGCGCAGCCAGGGCCGCGAGATGAAGGACATCTACGAAAAATGGAAGGCGTTCCCAGAGCTTGTCCAGGTCGTGCTCTCACCTCTCCTCGTATCGCGCTACCACATTGCCCTTCCCGGTCCCTTGCAGATCCGGTATCCCATCTTCCGCCCGGGTCGCACATACGGAGACTGGCTCAAGATTCTTGTAGCTGATCTCCTCGCCAAAACACAGAATGCCTATGGCGAAATCTTGTACGAGTCGTTGGCTCGTGTCGTCAGAGGCCAGGACCTGGCAGTGGCTGAGTTTCTTCTGCCATACATGGTAGTTTATGTCGTGACGGGAACGCGCAGCACTGACAAGGACCGAGAGCAAATCACTCTCGAGCTCCAGCGGATCACCCAGTACCAACCGCCCGACGAAGCGCCAGCCGCTGAAAAGGAGCAGGCCAAATTGTTTTATGATGCTGTCTTCCGCGTGATCGAATACGCTTTTGTCTGGCTGCGCAGCTGCCTTCATTACGACAAGCCCATTGGCGTACCACATCTCGAAACGTTCATCGAGGCATTTCCAGCCGAGGTGCTCTCACAAAAAGCTCTGTACTGCAAGGACTACGCGCGGGCCATGTTCTTCCTCGAGCCCGTAGCCATGGCCAATGTACCGGATGATGCAGCCGATGATATTGCACGACGCGACAAGGCTGAGTCGGACATGATTGACATTTATGCCAAGATTGACGATCCCGACTGCCTGAGCGGCATCATGTCCAAGGTGGGCAGTTTTGTCGAGATGACACCGTACCGCAAAGCATTGCTCGAGGAAAAGGCCGGCCGGTGGGAGTCTGCAACGACATGGCATCTGTCCGACTTGAGTGCCCAGCCGGAAAATGTCGATATCCAGGCACGTGTTATAAAGTGCTTCTTGGAAGCCGGTCATCACGATGCTTTGTTGGCAAGAGTCGACAATATGAACCTTGCCGAAGCACCGGCAACGACAATCAACAAGGTGCTTCCACTGGCCTTGGAAGCCTCGTGGGCAACGCTGCAGTGGAACAAGATTGACTCGCTGGTACCAATCTACAAGGGCGACGTGACTGATATCTTCAATGTCGGGGTTGCGAGCGCACTATCGCATCTGCAGCGGAAGAACATGGACGACTTCAACAAGACCCTGACGACGATTGTGGACCGGGTCGCATCGTCCATGTCGTACTCGACAACGGCGTCGCTCCAGGCATGTCACGAAGCGATGCTGAGAGCGCATGTCATTACCGACCTTCGGCTGATCACGTCGGTAACGACGGCAAGCGACACTGACATTATGGAGAGACGGTCGAGCGGTCACAGCCCGAAAAAGACGAGCACAGCCCTTGCAACGCTGATCCAACGCCTCGATTTATTGCAGGATGTCAGTGACAAGCGGTACCTGCTTGCACTGCAAAGAGCCGCCATGGAGTCCATGCGGCCCGTGTACGGCGACCCAGAAATATCAGCGCTGTGGCTGCTAGATGCGCGCCTTGCACGTAAGACAGGCTACAACGGCGAATGTCTCAAGGCGATTGCACACGCGCGACAGCTAGGCGACCCTGCGGCCGAGGTAGAGAATGCAAAGCGGCAGTGGGCATGGGGCGGCAAGCACCAGGCCATTGCAGATCTACGTCTAGCGATTAGTAAAGGATTGCCGGGTGGCGAGAAAGGCCCTGACGGGAACGATTCGTATGCCAAAAGGTGGTCGATCCAAGAAGCGGCACCACTGGAAGCACGCGCACGGCTGCTGCTGACGCGGTGGCTCGATGCGAGCGGCGAGACATCCCGCAACGCAATCCGTGATGACTACCGGGAGCTTACGAGCAAGTACAATGAGTGGGAGAAGAGTTTCTTCTTCCTGGGCCGCCATTACAAAAAATGGCTCGAGTCGGAAGAAGCACTGCACCCGGATGAGCAGAGCGACCTGTACCTCACGGGCGACCTTGCCAGGTTTGAGATTGAGTCGTACCTTCGAGCGGCGCGGCTAGGTACCAAATACCTACACCAGACGCTGCCGCGATTCTTGACCGTATGGCTGGCGCTGGGATCGAAGATTGACAAAGCGCCCGCAAGCAAGGCGGCAGTGTCGGACGAGTTGCGGCGCCGTCGCAATGAGGTGCTGGCGAGCCTACACAGGCGGCTTCTGCGACAGGCTGCACGGCTGCCGGCTTTTATTTTCTATACGACATTGCCTCAGCTCGTAGCGCGCATCAGCCACCCGCACCCCGAAGTGTGCCGCGTGCTAGACCAGATCATCTCCAAGGTGGTGGACGCGTACCCGCAGCAAGCTATTTGGAGCGTCGTCGGTGTCATGACGGTACGGAACAAGCCAAAGGATAAAAAAGTGCCAGAGCGGCTGATCAATGCCATCATTGAGAACAGCAAGCGGGCACCGGCTGCGACGGGCAGTAGATTGCCGACTCTCGCAAGCATGATGCGGGTCGGCGTTTCCTTGGCCGACGAACTCGTCAAATTGGGACGGCGAGGCAATTTTCGTAACACCAACACGACCAAGTCGGTCAGTCTGCAGCGCGACATGAAATTTCATCTCCGCGAGGGGATTCCGCCCCTAGTTGTGCCGATCGCACGATGTTTGACGGCAGCGATGCCCAGCCGGTTATCACCCAGAACGAGCAGTGTGCTTGCAAGCGGAGGAGCGTCAATGTCGACGTCAAGCACAGCAGGCGCGTCATCTCTGGGTGCCACGGCCACGGGCGGCGTCGCTGGATCGAGCAGTGACAGTACGTCGATGGCGGCGTTCGCAGCACACAATGCATTTGCATCGGACGTGATTACGATCCACTCATTTGAAGACGAGGTGTTGATTCTCAGCTCGCTAGCACAGCCGCGCAAGCTCACGATCCGGGGCTCGGACGGCCGGCTGTATGATATCCTACTGAAACCCAAGGACGATATGCGGACAGACCAGCGGATTATGGAAGTCAATGCCCAGATCAACCAAGCCCTACGCAAAAATGCCGAGGCGACGCGGCGCGAGCTGTCGATTCGGACGTATGCGGTGACGCCGCTCAACGAAGACTGCGGCATCATTGAATGGGTGCTGGGTCTCAAGACACTGCGCGAAATTCTACGGTCGTACTACGATATCCGACGCAACAAGGTGCAGCCGCGGCCGCCCGATGCGGTTGAGATTCAGAAGATGCTGAACGAGGCGGCGCATACGCGCGGCAAGCAGCAGCAAGTCTTTACACAGACAGTACTACCGGCCTACCCGCCAGTATTGCAAGAATGGTTCATGCGGCGGTTCCCGTACCCGGCGGTATGGTTTACAGCACGACTGCAGTTTACGCGGTCGGCGGCGGTGATCTCGATGACGGGCGCCGTGCTGGGCCTGGGCGACCGGCACTGCGAGAACGTTTTGGTGGACCAGGACAGCGGTGGCATTGTGCACGTGGATTTCAATTGTCTGTTTGAAAAGGGCCGACTGTTCACACAGCCGGAGACGGTGCCGTTCCGCCTGACGCAGAACATGCGAGCGGCCATGGGCATATACGACCACCGGGGCCCATTCCGACGGTCGTGCGAGCTGACGCTACAGATGATGCGGGAGCAGGAGGAGACGCTGCTGGCGGTGCTGGAGGCGTTCATCCACGACCCGACACTGGATCTACAGGCAGAGGCACGCGGAGCAGGACAGCAGCACTTGGCAGGCGGTGCAGCGCGCGTGAAGCCTGCGCCGGTGGTTAAGCTGGACCCGCAGAGTGTTGTGAAGAACATTCAACGGCGGATCAACGGGCTGCTCCTTGAGGAGACGATTCCTCTAGGTGTGGAGGGCCAGGCATTGGAGCTGATCAAGCAGGCGACAGACCCAGCGAATCTTGCAGCCATGTACATTGGATGGGCACCTCACTGGTAAACACTGGTAGGACATGCACATAGACAGCAGAGGGTTAGATACAAGGCAGCTGCTACGTTGATATATTGATATTATACTTTTAGGGTCACGATATCTTAAATTTAGAGTGTATATAAGGCCACAATCTACACAACACAATTTACCAAGAAGATCCCAAAAATGGTACAGCTCGGAGCAGGATGAATTCGGATTAGGAAGTAAGAGTAAAGTGGTTGCAAAGGTCAGTTGATGCAGCTCTAATGGGTATTGATAGGTATTGATATTGGCGCAGAGCGAAAACGACAAAAAGGTGTGTGTCTGTGTGTAAATTGTCTGTGTGGCGTTACGTCAATCATGTGCAGTGCAGAGGATGAGAAAGTCAGTGTGCGAGGTATCCGTGCAGTGTATTGCAGTGCAGTAGTGCAGGCAGAGTGATTGACCTTGCAGCTGCAGACAAGAATAGGTACGAGCCTACGGAGTTGCGGTAGGGCGGCAAGGCGTGAGGGGAAGAGAGGAGGAGGAGGAGAGGAGAGAGGCAGGCGCGGCAAGCTATCGCAAGATGCAAATATCCAAAGACGCAGATCCAAAGACATACAGACGCAAGATGCACAATGCAGACAAGAATGCAAAAAGACGGAAGTGCATACGACGCTGACAAGGAGCAAAGGCCACGAGATGTTCAGCTCCGATGTCTCTGCTGCAAGAATACTGCAAGAATATTGCAAGAAGTCCTCGTAACTACGAATAACACGAATAACACGAATAATACGGATAATACGAAGGAGATAAATCACGATTACAAAGACACCCTGATAGATCTGTATGTATATGTATATGTAGTGTACTTTCCAGTGATTATGTGCAGCAAACAGGATCAGTGATCAACTCGGCGAGAGGGGCGGTGAGTCTGTGTGGGAGGGGTAGCTACGATAGCAGGGGTAGAGTGGAAGTGAAAAAGTGGTAGATTGAAGTGGTAGAATTAAAGTGGTAGCTCGAGTGACAGTGATTGATAGATTGATAGGTTAAAGATGATAGATGTCGTCATGACACAGCGCCATACATCCCTCGCTGTGTAAAAGTACAATCGTGCTAGAGAATCGAGATGTAAAGAAAAGACGTGAGAATAATCAGAACGAGCAGAACCAGAGGATGAATCAGATATTGAAATAGTCCAAAACTCATATACGTAGAATGCGATTTCGTCATCAAGCGAGACATGAAACGTGAGCAGGTTAGTGTTTGCCACGCAGCAGCGGTACGAGGATGCAAGGGCCAGGAACAAGCACAGAATCCAGAGGAGGAGCCTCTGATTCAGAGCCAAGCACAGGCCAGCTATTGGGCAATAGGACACAGCCAGATTGAGACGGAAACAAGAAACGGAACAAAGACAGAAACACAACCAAGGATACTGAGTACGGTCAAGGGCAGCCAGCAACAGACGACAGCAGACACCACGTTTCCACGACGTCAGCCACTAGTCTATATGTCTATTAGTGTAAACGAGATAGTGCTTTGTACTTTGTAACTCGTATAGGTCGCAACGATGCCAACTAGGATGTCATCAGGATGAGGACTACACGGGCGTATCAGTCGCAAGGTAACTTTTGTATCGTTGGTATCTCAAAGTGGTCCGGGTACGATTTACCCGTTGGCTGAGAGGCTTTGCAGCTTGGGCGTCTTGTGGTGACTAGTAGCAGATGGCTGATAAATCAATCGTTTTTCTACATAATATGCCGAAATCCGGATGAGATACTCAGTAGAGACTGAGGAACTAAGAAACGTGCTCTTTTTCGTATGTGCTGTGTGCGCGTGCACGGCCACTTACACAAGCGAGCTCTCCGTAGCCGTAGGCTGTAAGATATGACAGCCATGGGCCATCTCCAAGCATGCTATCCAGAAAGAGAAGTTGTCCGTCACGGGGTAGGCTAGAGTTGAGACTGTATGAGACGTACGTGAGAATACTTCCGCTGATCGGCAAAGGGGAAAAAGAGAATGGATGCACGATGGGCAAGAATAGAAGAGAGCTGCAAGGATTCTAAGAAAACTGGCCGTTTGATGTCTGACTAGAGACGCGAGGGACAGTAGCGCATGCATGTCTTGCAATGTCTCGTCTTCACCGCCACTGCAGTGTAGAGGTGTGGATGAGAAAGAAGAAGGATGAAGGAAGAGAAGAAGAATAGCAAAAGAAAAGAAGAAGCAACACTCGCTTAGCACAGTAAACGATATTCATTGCTTTACTGCATCTGGGTGTTCCATTTGAATACGAAAGGCCTAAAGAATGCCACCGGCGAGACATGCAGTAGTCGCGGGAGCGTGCGTTGATTGCGCAAATGGAAGAGTAGAAGTTGACGTGTATCGGGCATTCCAGTTGCAATGAAACGGTAATCAAAGTCAACGCGGCCGTTTCAACATTCATTCCACACTTCGGCGAAGGCGGTGGAAGGATGTATGGCACGGAGGCGAAGAACAAGGAAGACGAGGGTAAGACGAGAGGAAGAAGAAGAAAGGGGAAATGAAAAAGAGAAATATGAGGAATGAGGCATGAGGAATGAGGAATGGCACCGTTGACGAGTAATTGATAAAGTATCGTGAGATGAAATTCACAATTCACATGCATGCGCACACTGCCTGCGGGACATTCAACTGCCACTGTAGCATCCGAGTGGATTGCAAGGATGTCAAGTGGTGATGCAATAGAGGAGGATTTAAGCATAGTCTAGTCTAGATTATGGACAGGCCGGAGTAAATCGGCATGCCCAGTATTCAACAGTATTCAAAGTGCGCTGAAGAGTGTTCATCAAGTGACCAACATCAAAAGCGTAACAGAGTTGCATTGAATATACTGAGCTCTAGGTCGATTGCAAAGTACAGTTGCAGTGGCAGTGGCAGCAGAGAGTCACGCCGAACCAGGCCTGTCTTGATTATTCAATGTTGAGTCTTATTCGTTATTCACAATTTTTACTCCGTGCAGCACGCTGCCACGATAATACAAATGACAGATCATATCGTTCGGTATGGAGAGCACACTTGACCGGATGCAGGGCAATGGCCGGAGGAGCAGGAGAACAGTGTGTATACTTATTCCGTAAGTGAGGAGAGGGAGAGGAAGAGAGAGAGAGCACGGATCTGACAGTGTTCTGTTCAGAGGATTGAAACGTTGCTGAAGGAAGACTCGGCAAAGAAGGCAAAGAAGGCAAAGCTGTCCAAGACTTTCAGGCATGACACAAAAGAAAGTTATCGTAAAGGTTGCCACGATGGCGGCCGTGATACTCTTTCCAGACAAGGCTCTTGGTCTGTTCCTGAGTGTCTGCATTTCCTATCTTCTGTCCTTCCTCCTTCTAGTGTATCATTTATCACCTGTCATACTTTGCCAACCACGCGACAACGGTCAATAGTGTTTGAGAAGTTTCTTTTGGCTGAGTCGTGATAGCAGGCTAGTGATGCATGTCTGATATTGTCTCAGTGGGTAGGAGCTCAGAGTAGACTCTGAAGAGAGAATATTCCACTTGCTGTTGCAGTTAGCCATGGTTGTAGTCTCATTGGGGGCTGCCATTGGGCTGCTATGCCACCATGTATGCCATAATACTGCCATAAACTGCATGGCAATCGTTGGAGGCTATTACTTTGCATACCACGCCAACGGCGGCAAATAGAAAATAATGAGAGAGAGAGAGAGAAGGCTTGGAGACGGAATAAAGTGAAACAGGTGTCAGACTACTACAGACTAACAGAGACTATCAGAGACTATCAGACACGCCGAGTAGAGTGAAATTACGGTGAAGAGAGGCTAGCATAGAAGATGGAGTTGAAGATTGGTACTGATTAGAGATGGGGATGGATTAACTGGATGACACGGATTGAGATGAGAAGGATGGACGACTGGAATGATGAATGCTTTCATCCAGTGGCAGAGTCAGGGGAAAGAAATGATATCAGCATAGATGGCGAAAACGGCAGTGAAAGTGACGATGCAAGGAAATGGCAACCAAGACTCAAGGCAGCAAGTGAAAAGCAAGAATACACAAAATGATATTACAATAAATTCAGACGAATAAATCAAATATACAAACAATAAAAATCAAACAATCTCAACCTATAGCGAGATTTTCTTCACGGCAGTATCTCAACAAGAAGAGGGGCAGAAAGCAAGTGAAAATCAAGCGAGCAAAAAATCCTATCTTAGTACTCCATAGAGATAGAAAACCAAGAGAAAAAAAAGCGAGGCAGGCGGAAAAAATGAGCTCAAAAAAGGCGAGATGCCCAAACGAGTATTGACTAGCAAATGGACTAGCAAATGAGTAGAAAAAGTTTTCATTCACTTTCTAATACACAAGATACTACTGAGTAAGGGCGGCTGGACCACGGGCCACGGAGATTCGTACAAGAGCAGACCCATCGTGAAGACGAATAACTGAGAGTACAGATAGAGGTGAAAAGATGAACGCGAACAGATGCGAATAAGATGCAATATGAAAAGAATGTGAAAGACGTCAAAGATGAACAAAGAAGACGGCATGCAGATATTGACAAAACTGACAATGGAACAAAGGGCGGGCCCCGGAGCGCACGATGCCCAGGAACGGCGCCAGACAATTCAGGAACGAGCCAGGAACGTGACAAAGGACAAGAAAGAGTGAGCGGGGAAGCGTACAGTCAAGGAAACAGCAATTCCGCTGCCGTGCTTCTTTGTGCTGTCTGGTGCAATTTCAATGTAAGATTTTTGACAGTAGCAGGCGGAGGCCACCGCTCTAAATTGGGTGCCGTCGGTAGTGCTGCTAGCCTGCGAGATCCGTGCTGAAATTTACTACTCAGTAATTTCGGATTTCTACAAAGTAGATTTCGAGGGAGAGTGTAATGAGCAAGGGCAAAATTTAGTCAGGCCGCCGTAGGATATAGCAAAATGGAGAAACATGATGACGACTAAGAAACTAGATGAAAATTTGATGGAAATCTTTACAAAACCAGCAAAATTCGAGTAAACTAAAAATAAAAGTAAACAATAAAGCTGAAAAATATTATAAAACTACACGATCGCTGAGTAAATTAAATAAGCGAGCATCAAACAATAAAAATAATATTGAATAAATAAATAACAAGAAGTGGTAGCAGCCGGAGAAGGCTGAGCATCGGAATTCAGCTTCTCACCACACAGACTGCCAATCCCATTTACTCCGGCCTGCTTACTCCAGGCCGATCTGGCAAGATCTCGCACAATAAACACACATACTGATACTGATGCAACATGATCATCTTCATCTACTCCGTAATATGGGCTGTAGAGCTGTGTTTAATTACTCCGTCGAAGCGAGCACCCAAAAATACCATGATCGACAGATGACAGCTTTTGTCTGTGAGTCCCGTATCTTACTAGAAGGACAAAGCCGGGCTGTGCATACGGAGTAAAGAGTAGCGGCTTTCAGGGCAGATGATGATGGTATCTTAATAATAAAAACCGAGTAGGGATAAATATACTCAGTAATTAGAGGACGGGCCTGGCCTGTTCAGCTGTGGCCCATGTAATTACAAAGTTTTAGTGCCTAGGGTTTAGTCATTCCATTGCCACAATAGGCATAGTTTTACAGCCTTTGGACTTGCTGTAATTGCTGGCCCGCTGAGGCAACCGTCTAGCAGCTTTAGTACAGAGCCTCTAACAAAAAGCACATTGTTCTCGCCTGTCTTCAATAAGTCCGTCGTCTCTAGCAAAACTGTTATTCCATTGTCATGTTGAAAAGCCCAAAAGTACTGACATTGCCAACATGTGGAGCGCTGTTGGCGTTGGCGTTGGCGTTGTTATGTAAGCAGCCGACCCGAACGATCGGATAGGTTCTATTAATTTATTCGATTTATTTAATGTTAAATTCACCGTCAAATTGAAACGAAAACTTGATATTGAAGTGAGAATTCATTGAAAATCAAAATGCGGTGAACAGTCTGTGCCATTGTCGAGACACACTTGTAGGCATTTACGGACGCTTGCAGACACTTAAGATGCAGACTTGTAGGGAACAGGCCTGTAATTATTTGTCACAGGGCAGGCTCTCTGACCGCCGTCATAAGGCGTTCATAACTCTAGAAATATGAACCTGGTTCCTGCATAGAGCGACAGGGGTACGTGAGTGAGGGGAAGTCTGAGAAGTGGAAGTGGAGAAACAGAGAGAAGGGCAGAAAGGCAGGCAGGCAGGCAGGCAGGGAGACTGTCAACTTGAGGAGAGGCCGAAAAAGAGGTCAGCAGACGCCAAGCCGATGGGCACAGGGTAGCGGTGTACAAGGTATTCCATAGCAGAACTAAGATATCAACAAAAGGAAAGAATACTAAAATATAAAACTTAAACTGCATAAGCACTTGCATTGCATTAGTGGATGCAGTGGTGGACTGATTGCTGACTACTCAGAGTAAAGTGATAGTCAGTTGAGCCTCTTTACTCTCTATTCTGCTATTTTCTGCCCAATAATCAATCAATACTCATCAATAAATGCTGAGGTTGCAGTCTTACTTGCATGCATCTGAGACACTAGCGGTGTGTTGTCGTACTTTTACTGATAGCAGACTAACAATACCCTGGAATGCAGTTTAAGTGCATGCAGAATACCGTTTATTGAATAAATGTGCTCGGTTATTGTATTTCAACTGTCAGTACTTTTAAATGGATTTTAAATTCCGATGATGTTGGGGTATTGATTTCTCATTTATTTTTGTCAAATTCACATTTTTTTTTCGTTGCATTAATTGCACTGATGTCAATTGCTTCATTTTGCACGAATTATTTCAATAGTTGCAAATCATGAAAATCAGCTTGCGATATTAGCCTCGATCAAAAGATATCCCCGGATGCTCTTGCTCTACCTTTGGATATTACTCAGCAGATAAATCCGAATATCTCCAGACTTTCTACAAGTTAGCAGCTGTAAACTAGCTGTAAACTACTGCCAACCTCGACTAAACTCGCCTTGACATCAGTTGGTTCTTTTAAGGACAGACAGAGGCGAATGCTAGCTGTTGCTCACTTCTTAGTTGGCTACTAGCTACTGGCTACTATCTTACCAGCAAAACGGTTCAACATGTCATTGGTCTTTTGTACGAGTAGAAGCCTGTCTTGAGTAACGCTATCCAATGGCATTACAAGGAACACCCGGAAGGAAACAAAGATGGAAGACTGTACTTTTGCAGTCATCTCGATCGGAGCGTACCTGATGCTGGTCTCCTGTTCCATGTTGCTGGTATCTGTTCATTTAGTTAACTTGGTTTATTGCCCCCTCTAAAGTAGAAGCTAGACGACCCCAATACATGGTAAGGGTCTGGGCCATGGCTGTTGGTTTATGTTGATGTTGGCTTGTGGCGGCTGACTGGCTGACTGGCTGACATTGATATAGTCAAATATTGGTTGTCGATAGTATTGACAAGCTTGAGGCTTATGGCACTTTTTTTGTGTTTTTGTTGGATTGAATTTACTCTTTGGTTGGGGTTTCAATTTCTATTCCTACCCGTTATTTTTTAAATAATATATTTGGTTTCTTTGTTTTTTATTTATTTATTTATTTACTTTTTTTTAAAAAAAAGAGGGGAGAAATTATAATTCAAAATATCCGGATGCTTCATTTATCATCGGGTGCTTATCACCAAGTATCCGTACGACGTGCTACACGGCAAACTCGATAGTGTTGATCGTGCACCCTGTGTATGACAAGATGCAAGATAACTCTGAAAGCCACATCTCCTCGCTATCCGCCAGTATCCGACTTGTATCTCAGCTTTGTGTTTCTTTGTTCTGTATTATCCGTATCTGTGTTATCTATATCATCTGTATATCATTTGTAAATCATCTATTCTGTAGTTTGTAGATATCAGCATTGAACAAAGAAGGTCTTTAGATAGTCTAATAGTCTAATAGTCCGTGTACCAAAATGATGAGCACTCTTTGGTGATCTCTTTCTACTCCAAAGCCTATCTAGTCTAGACAAGTGATTCCTACCACACCCCACAATACTACACCATATTCAGCTTTTGACCGTCTTTTACAAGGAAGACCCACCCTGCCAGCATGATCTGAAGATGCATGGCCAGCTAAGATACCTCGTACAAATCTAAATCTATGAAACTCTACAACCAAGTCAAATAGAAATAGAAATACAGACACAAAGATCCATCGACGGCCGTCTTCCTTTTTGGTCACTGCCTCACAATCTTCCCCTTTTTGATTTCAATATACTATATCGACGCCCATATTGAGTGTCTAATAATGATATTTCAAATATTTAAATATTCAATATCCAAGAGCACAGTAAATCTCCGGTGTCTGAGACGTAGCGAGGTCAGACAATTGCAACTTTTAATCTTCAATTTTCAGTCTACAAGATACAAGGTACAACACACAATACATGAACACGTCACTGATGCACAGTCAGACCAGACTGCTACTTTGTACTGTTGGAAGACAACACATACATGCGCACGGCCTGTTGGATCCATCAAAGTGAGATGAGAAGAAAGTAAACCAAAGAAATAAACGATAAAAGAGGTAAATTCCTACACAAATACAAAATACACCCGAGGACTGCCGATAAAGTGGTTGCGTCTTAATCTACTTGTATTTCAGTTAAATCGACTTTATCCAGACCTGACTGGGGTGCTGGCCTGGACTTACCTGCAATCGGCCATGGTGACAGGTGCAGCTGGCAGTACGGGTGCGGCAACAGCGGGAGTGACTTTGATTTACGTACAAATAAGGCGTAGATCTATGTATCGTACTTTTAGTCGGCGATGTCTTTCTTTTCTTTTTCCTTTTTTTCTTTTCTTTTTCTATTCTTTTTCTATTCTTCTATTTCTTCCCCTCTCGTTTAATTGAAATTGATCCCCTCAAGGATATCCTTCTGCTTTCATCTTTTCGCTTTCCATCTTTCATCTTAATTTACTCCGTACCTTGCTCCCTCAATGAACACTGAGCTGAGTTCCTGTAGTGACGAGAGGGAGGCTCATTACAGATCGATAGTATGGAGTAATATAGCAATGGTAATAATCAATAAGATACAATGACATCAATGGGACGAGATTGCAAGGCGATCATGACGATTGACACCCGCTCGATCCACGCGATTCACATTCACACTCGTCTGAATTCACATCACGATGCCCCAGTCTCATGACTATCAGGACAATGAAACTGAACAAAGGGAGAAAAATATCTTTTACTTAATCTTGTTCTTGGCATGAATGGTGGTGAATGACCTGGGAACGTCATCTATGACGCTAGAGTTTGGGGTTGCCTGTTTTACAATTAGGATAATTGGTGCCTGTGCCTGTGCCTGACCGCTACAACAGACTCAATCAGAAACAGAAAGAGAAACAGCCAGACGCTAGAACAGTGCCTGACTGGATTGGGTTAGCGTGCATTCCTCACACAATGTACACCGTCACGAACTTGGTTAACTCTCTCACGCTCTCCATAACTCTCCCTATTTTCTGCTTTTAGGCACTTCCTCCCTGGCCAGCCTGTGCCCGTGTCTCGAATCCTCATGGCGTTCTTCACCGCCGGACAACTGTTCACAGGAGTCTACAGAAGCGACGCAACAAGATGAGAAACGACAAACTAGTGAGAAAGAGAAAAGGAGTGAAAGGGAAAGAGAAGGAGAAGGAGAAGGAGAAGTGGCCTCCCTTGCAGCTCGTCTTGGTTGTGACTAAACCTAAACAGGACTAGTCAAGGTACATCGACTTGTACGGAGTAGTCGATCGAGTGATTCCTCTTCTTTGGGCTCTTGTTCTTGTTCTTTTTATTTCTTTTTCTAATTCCTTGCTCTCCGCTTTTCCTTTTGCTCTCTATGAAAATTGAATCTGACAAGCTGAAGTTCTATTACTGATTAACACGCCTGATATATGTCGTATTATTGTATCATATCTGTATTGTGTTCAGCGTCGTAGCCGTACTCGTAGAATTCTGTTATTTTCTTTTTCTTCTCTATTTTTATTTAATTACGTCTGCCATGAAATCACCATCGCGTATGATCTACCGCTACTTCAGCCGACCTGTCACTTCATCATGATGCTCAATATGATTAACATGATTTCTGTCGACGAATGCATGTTGCCGTTTTTGGATATGCAGCCAGAGACGAAGAAACAGCAAGAAAAGGAGAAAATTCAGGCATTAAGCAATACTCCTCAGTAAGCAAAAAGCAAAGGCATCCAGTCAGCTACAGCTATTGCTCCATACACTCACAGACCACCTGCAAGCAGAAGCCCCATATGGTTTCGGCGAGTGCGTATATCTCTTTCAAATATATTGCCCGTGAATACATTCCTCACCCCTTGTATGGTCTTAATTCACTTAGGTGTCTTTCAAGTTCTAAATCTATTGTTTCTTTTGTTTCGGTGCCTGATTGATTCCCTTATTGTCAGTAGAGTGACTCAGTAAATCGCCAGCAAAAGTACTGTCTTGATGAATAGTAATACCGAGTCGGAGAACTGAGACGCTCTGTAATTCAAATTGTATTTTCGTTCAATTTCCCGGAAACATCTTTTTTTGACAACTACTGAGTAATTGTCACCACCATCGTCATGTTCAGCTACACTGAACAGAAGGTTACGAAAGCGATCAATTGATTGCAGGTCTGTATTTGAGCAAAGGGAAAAACTAGTTGAGACTAAGAAGAAAAAAAAAGAAGAAAAAAAGCAAACGAAAGCAAGAACACGGAATAGGCGATGCTCGTGTTAGTCGAGCTGGAGTCAAGAGTTTACAAGCGAAAAGTGGAAAAAGAGGAGTGCCTCGTAGAGAGAGCGTACACTAAATTACTCAGTAAGAGCGTGAATGGCGGAACTCGCTTTGAAGATGCAAGCTGACTGGGTGAAAATACGATTGCACTGCTCTGCTCGCTATTAGCATTTAATTACGGCGTAAGAGTCAGGCAGACAGGGTGTGCTCTCAAGGATACAAGGACGGATTAAAGATCGGCAGGGTACCTCACCGTCCATCTACAGTGCAGAGGTACTTGTCCGTCTTTTTGTCTTGTTAGTGTCTCTCTGCTAGTGGGCTCTAGTGTCTGGCTTAGTGTTTACAGGATCCACATCGGAAGCAGGAATTATATAAATTCGATAAATTCGATAAATTCAATAAACTGGGTCGATAAAATATAAAACATAAAAAGATAAAATATTAAATAATATCGAATTTATATAATTTTCAGAGTATCACTTCGTCATCATCATCTTCTTATTTATACAAAGGCAGCCTCGTCCCCTCATCTTTTCGGTCTGTCAGTCATACCATCATATCACACAATTATCACACTCTCAGATATATAAAAGATATCTTCAGCCAAGCTCTTCAACATCAAGACATCTCATCAACACACTCACCACCTACACATATCAACAACCACTTATACTATTCATCACACACACACACACACACACAATGCTCACTACAAGCCAGAAGCTCTTGCATCGGGCAAAGAGCCTCCGCCGTCTGCACCACTGCAGCAAGGCCTCTTCCACCACCGACGATATCCCCGCCATGCCTCCTACTCCCACTTCGCCTTCCATCTCTCTGCCTCTGCCGCCCACTACAGACCGCCCTCGCACTCACTACGGTGGCTCCCCACAGGGCTCCCAGGAAGAGCTCGCCATTGACGCCTTCCACATTCGCCAGGCCAGCCAGGCATCGCGCGCTTCCTCGTCTTGGTCCTCTACCGCCTCTACTACTTCTTCTTCGTCTGCATCAAACATCAAGTGGGATTCTCTGCGCCTGCACCCGCCCCCAATGCCTCGCGCACCTCGCTATGATACTGGCCGCTCCTTCTATCACGAAGATACCAGCTTCGACTTTGGCTTTGACGACGACAACGAATACCAGAAGCACGAGTCGGCCGACATCCACCTTGTCTCGTCTGACGAGGACACCCAGGTCTTCCAAGGCCTGTCACCACCGCCTCCCCGGCACCACAAGCTGCGCGCCTACCAGTCGGCCGCCAATCTCAGCATCAACGAGAAGACCGAGGACATTCCCACCATTCCCACCCCGCGCATCCAGCAGTCTGCCGACTCTGAGTCGGAGCACTTCTTCAAGCGCGGTGACTGGAAGCGCCGGGGCATTATCTTTGGCTACGACCACGTCGTCTAAACCACACTCTCTACTGTCTTTTCTTTTTGTCTTTTCCTTTGTCTTTTCCTTTTTGTTTTTTCTTGTTTCTTTCCTTGTTTCATTTGTTCACACTGCGTACACATTTTCTTTGGCATGATACCCTCGTTGTCTTTTCTTTACTGTATACTATGGATGGTAGCCATTATGGCATCTCGACTCTTTTAAGAGCGGCGTTTTTCTTTTGTTTTATATTCATATTGTCCGTCATCGACGTTGACCGGTTTTCTTTTATTGTTTCGTCCCATCTACTTTATACTCTCGATCTATGATCTCAATATATATAAGGAAGCATCTTCCTATAACCCCTACTACTTTGAACATTATGTGAATGAATATATGCTTGATTGAATGAATGACTTAAACTATGTACAGTAGAAGCAGAATATGACACGCACAAGGAGTGCAAAAATAAATCAATACCGATGTAGCAGACCGACGCCGAACTCACTCTAGCTGTGTGTGCATAGAGCAGTAAAGGAAATAATAACCAGCAAAGTAACAAAAAATCATCCCAATAATGCCTCGGAGGATCAGAAGATATGGATTGCCTCCGTGTAGACACCTCGCTATTCTCAGATTCCGTCTTCATATGGTCTCAGACTCCCGTCCCGACTTCACCTCTACCGCCAGTATTTACCGCTCTGCACCCGTACGTGGGATGACGATGACCCGTATCGGTCACGGTGGCGTACGTTGACGTGCACCCTGAGGTCGTCGTCGCGGCGGCGGCAGCGTCCGTGACTGGGAATGTAGTAGCTGTTGCCGCTCTGGGCACTGCTGCCGCTGTGACCACTATGGTTGGTAAAGGTGCTGCCGTTGTCGTCAGCAAAGACAAGCTGCTGGGTATCTTGACGGCGTTGGCATGTCGGGCAGAAGACAATGTAGTTGGTATAGGTGGTGTAGCGGTGATGCTGGTCGAACTCGGTGCAGTCGCCCCATGCTGTCTCGATGCTGGCGTGGCCGCAGTCAAACAGGTAGCGGTTGCGGATGCACATTGTGTGTAGATGTGATGTGATATGTAGTTGTAGATGAAGCTGGTGATAGTAGATGATAGTATATAATAGTAGATGATAGTGATGATAGTGATGGTATTGATGATGGTATATACTAGTAGATGATGTTGATGATGTTGATAATAGAAACGGTAGAGATATCCAAGTCAATAAAGGCCAACAATGATGAAGTTGTAAATGGGAAGCGAGCGACGAAAACATCGAGAAAGACGAGACGAGAACCACCATATTTATGTATCAAATCCCCCTGCTACGACGACCACCACAAGAGTCTACATCTGAATAAAGTCTGCGTGTTAGACTCAAGGCTGCAGCAACGGGGGACGCGCAACACACACTCATTACTCGGCGATCAACTACGAAGACAAGAAAAAAAAGAGGCAGCCGCTTGCGTCGCAAAAAACGGCTGCACCGTGACTGGTATATCGTATCAGATGATGGACAGTTTCCGTTTGGAACCAACTAGAAATCAAATCAAAATAATAGGCGAGGCTCTGTGCAGTGTGACCCGAGCCACTGCCATCCTATCTTTTTTTATTGTAATTTTATTTCCTGTGGCTTTCTTATGTCTTCTTTGATTTTTCTGTGCCGAGTCTACCCAATACCACCATCAGCGCATCATTACCGCATTGCAATTTCAGCCTCACAGACTTTAACCGTGGCTGCATCCATTCACACGCTGCGCATCGGCCAGGACCGAATGGTGTGCATAAGATGATTATTGTCTTTGCCTCAAGTCAAGTGGTTAAGTGGCTTAGTGGATAATGGTTGCAATGCGGTAACAAAACGGATGGCCTCTTGAGGTGTCATGACGTCGATAACTGGCTGAGACCGTTGACTGCAGCCAAAACATTGGATAGCCAGAAAGTTGCAGGCGTCAAAAACTATAGGCAAAGCCAACAGTGGAAGGACAAAATCAAAAATCCAAAAGACGAAATCCCTAAAGAGGCTGTGCTGACAAGGCTCTCGTCTAGTCTGATTTCATTATCGTAGGCGCGGTGTCATAATTCAGATCCTTACGGTGCACAGCCAGGATTGGCTGCCCATAAATCCTACTGTCAGCTCAGCTCTGGGATGATGGTTGCAAGGAAAAACAGAGGCTGCTAATAGACTAATGCAACCCAATTACTAGACCTCGATTTGATGACGTTACCGAATGTGGTTTATTAATGCAAGTTCTTGTGCAGTTATGCAAAGGAATGAGCAGAAGAAGACGCGCAGGTGTAGATATGCAGACAAGTCTAGCAAGTGCAGATGCAATTAGGCAAAAGCCGATCGGGCAGAAAAGGATATAGATTAAGCAAAAATATTCAACGCGCTCTAAAGTAAATAGAAAACCGCCGTGCTAGATCATTAAGGTAAAAAGTGTTGGCAAAGCCAAGGAAAGAGGAAGAAACAGTAACAAAAACGCCGGGGGAATCAACGATCAACGAGAGGCCACAAAAGGCGCAATAGACACAAAGGCGCAAAAAAACACAACAACAGAAATTCTTCCTACTCAGTCAGACTTGTCCCCCTTGACCTTCTCCCACGCCTCCTCAAACTTGTCCGTCAACCAGTCCCAGAAATGGTTGGCTGCGTCTGCCACCATATCTAGTGCTGTCTGGTCGGGGTCCTCACCGGGATCTTCACTGTCATCACTGCCACTAGGTGTGGTTGGCTTTGGTGCAGCAGATATTGATGTAGTAGAGGTCGATGTAGCCAAAGTAGGCGACAAAGTTGACGAGCTGGTGGTCTCGTCTTGGACGGGATCGACCCCGCCAGTAGCCGTCGACGTGGCCGATGTGGTCGCTACAGTCGTCTTTACAGTAGCAGATGTCGTAGTAGCCAAAACCGACGTCGACGTCTCAATGGTATACGCCGGGACGGGATCAGCTGGCTCCTCAATCACCGTCTCGGAATCGTGCAGTCCCACTGGTGTCAGCGGCAAACGTAGCGTGCCGTTACTAGCCTTGGGTACAACGCCGATCGAGTCACACACCATGTTGTACACCTCAATGTTTTCTACCTTGTTAGTATCTACCTCGTTGCCTAGAACAAAAGTCGGTATAAAAACTTACGGAATGGCTCGAGTTTGCTGTTTGGAGCGTGGGGAAAGGCCGGTCCGCGCGCGACGAAAACAGCCCGCATCAGCGGATGCTCGTGGTCGTAGCCGTGCAGGCCGCGCGGGTGGTACACTAGGTTGTTCGCTTGCGCTTCGGCAATATCAAACTCGGACCGCTGCACAATGTTCCATCCCGTCTTGGGTACCAGCCATAGAGGCGCAATCCGAGGGTTCTTGGAGAAATGGTACCGCTCAGGCATGTTCACGTCGCGCATGTATACCTCAAGATTCGGGTTGTCGGCCGTCTTCTTGAGGATCGACTCGTACACGGCCTGCACCTCCTCTTGGCTCTCGTTCTTGGGCCGCAGACCAACTAGTGGCCATCCGTCCACGTGCCGGATCTGATCTAGGTCCACCAGGTCGTCCAGCTGCATCAGTCGCGACACATCTGTGGTTGCCATGCCGTGGTCCGACACCACAATGACATTGACAATCTGCGTCAGGTTGCGCGCTTCGAGGCCCAAGAATATGTCATTGAGCATCGAGTCAACCGCTGCAATCGTTGACCGGATCTCTGTGCTATTCGGACCATACCGATGGCCATCGGCGTCCACATTAGGAACATACGCCGCAATCAGCTGCGGTCGCAGGTCCGGCACGCGGTCACCATTCACATCGTCGGCTGCCGCCGTCTCGAGACCCGGCTTATCCAAGAACTCGAGAATGCGTGTCACCTTCTTCGCCAGCTTCTCGTCGCCATTGTACTTGTCCACGTATGAAGGCTCCTTGCCTAGAATGTGTGCCTCACTGCCGGGCCACATATGGATCGCCGTGCGTGCACCCGCCTGCTCAGCCGTCACCCAGAACGGCTCACCGCCCCACCACTTGGAATCTAGGCTGCGCGATGGGTCTGTGTAGTAGAATTCGGCCTGTAGATCCGTGTCCCAAAACGTGTTGCCTACGATGCCGTGACTCTCTGGGTACAGTCCCGTTGCAAGTGTGTAGTGGTTGGGGAACGTGACACTGGGAAATGATGGCCGCATGTACAGCGGCGACACACCTTCCTTGATAAAGGCGTTGAGACGAGGTGTCAGGCCGCGGTTGACAAAATCGGCGCGGAAGCCGTCGAGACTAATGATGAGCGTCGTCGGTGCAAACAGTGCCGTGCCGTTGCTGACGAGCGTCCTGGCACTGCTTGCCGCCTTTTGCTGTGCCTTTTTGACAAGTGTCATTTTCCACGCTCCCAAAACCAGCAGTACAAACGCTACTGAAATCAGCGAATAAAGCAGTGCCCAGCGGCCACATATGAACCCGTTGCGCTTCCGCCACCAAGTGCCCTTGTTCTGGTTCCGAGACTGAGACCGGTGTCTACCCTCGCCTAGTAGCTCGTCGCCATCTTCGTGGTCATCACGGTCGCTACTCTCACCCGTTGAGCTGCCCTCTTTGATGCCGCCTTCCTCCATCTCAAACATGAGCTCGCCGTCCTCGCCGTCGCGCGCTTGGGCCAATAGACGGTGTTTCTTCTCTGCCCGCCGCTGTCTCCGTGCGCGCCGCTTGTCGGAGTTTTCTTTGTCGTCTCTATACGTTTCCGAAGAAGAAGAGGAAGCACGAAGTGTTGTTGCGTTTGTCATGGTCGATCCCGCTGTGTTAAGGGGACGTCCTTCGGACCCAGCTAGATCGGGGCTTCGCGAACGGCTGCTTCCATTGCTGTAGCGCCGGATGCCCAGGAGCTTGAGAGGGTTTGCAACAGCGGCGAGATTTGATCCACGCCGGCGGCCACGGTCCTGATCGCGTCGTGCATCTGTCACGAGTCGATCGGTCTCGTCTTCTTCGAGGAAGACCATGCGGTCGTGAGCACGTAGCTCGCGACTGTTGCGGGCGGCCGCCTGAAGTTGGTCATCATCGCTATCGCTGTCCTGGTCACTGCGAATAGAAACAGCGTCGGCATCATAGTCCATAGGCGATAAGAGAGATGGTCGCCGTTCGGGGTCGTTGGTCGTCGTGTTGAGGCTGCCGACACCGGCGCTGAGGCGTCTGCCTTGGTCTTGTTGCGCCATCGTGTCGTGAGAGATCGAGTCGATCGAATAAATCGAAGAAGTTGAGTTTGATGCTCTTCTTTATCGGAGCCGATATAGACGGCCTGCGTCGATTACAAGAGCGTCGATAATTCCGACGATTTGACGATTGACGATAAATAAAATGATCAGCCTCTTCCCCTGTTGAAGCAATAAAGTGGTGACGGCTGATAGGCGACAAGTGCTGTAGAACCCCCTGTAGCGTCCGTTCGCTAGCTATATTTAGCGTCATCTAGACCGATTACATAATCCAAAATTACAACGCGACCCATCAGTGCTCTCCTAGATGGCTTATATAATTACTCTTGGCAGGCTCATTTGACAGCTTCAGTTTGTCACTTTCCCGAAATGCCAACAGCTGCATACGATACATTCATCAATTATGACGACATGACAGAATTATTACTCGACAATATTTAAAAATCACGAGAAATGCCCCCTCAACCAACCCCAGCCGCCCCGGGCAGCGGCACAAGCAGTGCCGATGCTGTCGCTGCCGCGATAGCGCAGGCCAAAAAAGAGAAGCGCGCAGCTGCCGCCGCCGCCGCCATGGCACCGCGCATGCAGAGCCAGGTGCAGAAATGGGCCAAGATGACGGCTGAGCTGGGTGGTGGTCAAGCAAGAGACAGAGGCCCGGGGGAGGGCGGTAGTGCCAGCGACGGTGAGGCTGCAGAAGAAGACACCGGCAACGATTCGATACGGCCCCGGAAGCGCACAAAGACGGGCGGCACCTCGACCGACCCAGGCTCAAATTTGAAGAAGCCAAAGTCTACCTCACAAAAACGAAAACAAACACAAAAACTCGATAAAGCCCTCCCACCATACGCTAAACAGCTGCGTGCACCGCACCGCCGCGACCGGTACATTTCGTTTGGCGTCGGCAGGGGACTGGGCAAGGCGGCAGACAAAGCAAGCACCGACACGAGCACCAAGGCAGTACCACCGACATGTCTTTTGTGTTTGGCACAATTCGAGTCGCGACAGCAGCTGCGCGACCACGAGTCGCTGTCGGCACAGCACAAGCGGCGACTTCGCGACGGGCCAGCACGGAAAGCCGCTTTCCAGCGGTTTGCCAGAGTGGAAATTCAGACTGGCGATGGCACCGAAACAGACGAAAAGATGGAAGAACAGACAGAAGTGAAGATGGAAGCTGTGCGCCCACCCGTCCACATCAAAAGAATACCCCGGCGACGCGGTGACCTTGCTCCGACTTACACGTCGTATGCCGCTATTGGTGCACAGGTACCGAAAGGCATGGCTGACGGAAATGACGCAAAGGATGCGAATGGTGGCGGTAGTCAAGAACCGGCCGTATATCACGCATGCCTCTTATGTCGACGACGCTTCCGGAGTCTTGCGACTCTGCGTTTGCACGAGCGTGAAAGTGCACTGCACCGTGCGCGTACTCGCGTTCCAGAACTGGTGGCCGCTGCTGTGGCCGCTGTGAAGGAGGCTACGAGAGAGGCTGCCGATGTGGGAGAGAAGGAAATTGAGAAGGCACGGCCCTTACTAAAGATGCGGCCGTCTCAGACAAAGGGCACCAATCAGTACCGCGACCGGGCCCGTGAACGGCGACAAGCATTCGGAAATAAACAAGCTGGAGGACCTAAAACGAAAGACAAAGACAGCGAGAGTAAGAAAGACGAGGCAATCCCGGCCAATAAGGGCGCAGCTCTGCTGTCAAAGATGGGCTGGACGGCTGGCCAGGGACTGGGCGCACTGGGTGGCGGCCTGAAAGAGGCAATTGCTCCGTCTGCATACCGCGTGGGAGTTGGACTAGGCGCGCAAGGCGGCAATATGGGCGATGCTGCAGAAGTGGCTGCGCGACGGACGGAGGCTGATGGTGGCGGCGGGCGTACAGGCGGCTCGTATGCTGATTTTGTCGAGCAAGCACAAGAGGCAGCTCGGCAGAGGTACAAGGAGCTAGATCGAGCCGAAGCTGAAGCGCAAGCGGCGGCAGCAGCAGCAGCAGCTGGGTTGACAGCTAAAGAAGCGGCAGATATAGCTCTTACAGAAACGGCTGGAGAGAAGATGGAAGAAGATTAATAATGCCGACAATATCAAGAAAATTAGAATGTCAAAAGAAGTGTGATTAAAATGGTCTAATGGTCTAGAATGTATACGGATGCCATGTCTCATAAATAACCCAGCACTACTATGTGACTAAGCGACAGAGCGATCTTAATTTTCTGTAGTAGATTTTGCCATAATTTGCTATGATGTGCCATGATGTGCCATCACGCATGAAATAAAACGAAATGATATATGCAATATTTAAGAGCGGCAATGGAATGCAAATAATTAAACAGAACAGGCTATGCCACCACAAGGGCACCGCCGAAGAACGAGAAGAGGCAAGATACACCTGCAATGGCAAGCACGCCAAAGCTGGGGCCGTGTAGCGATAAGCCGGCACCGCTGGTATTTCCAGCAGAAGTCGGTGACGCCGTGACAGTGACGGTGTCGTCATCGCTGCTGGATGTGGCGGTGCTGGTGCCTGTCGCCTTTGTAGTAGTAGCGGTGTTAGTCTGCTGGGCAGAAACACCGGTGAGAGTGGTAGGAATGCCCGACTGCGAGGCCTGGAGCTCGACAATGTTGGACTCGGTGCTGTTGAGGTTTGACTGGGCGAGGGCAATCTCGTTGTTAGTCATGTCGTAGACGGCGTAGGCAGAGCGCAAGAAGGTGTCGCCGAGCAACGCGTAGGAGCTGGAGCTGACGGCCTTGATGCCGGCAGAGCTCATTCTCTTGGAAGAAGAGGTAGACGTGCTGCCAATGTCCTGGAAGCCAAAGAGGCAGGCATTGTCAAAGGGCACGTTCCGGGGGATCTGGTCCTGGACATTGGCAAAGACATTGAGGACGATCATCTCGGCAGGCACGCTGATGACGGAGCTGTTGCCAAACGTGAAGTTGACAGTCAAGTCGGTGGTGTCACAGCTGATAAATGTGTAGCCGGTCACCTGGGTGTCGGTGTACGCACCGACGGCGTCAAAGAGCGAGGTGGCGATGTCTGCGGGAAGGTAAGAGAGGGTGGTGCCGGAGTCGAGGATGGCGGGAACGGCAGAACCGCCGAGGTCGATATTGTGCTCCGAGGTGTCCTTGGCTGTGATAGCATTAAGGGCGACGGCGAGGACGGAGTGGCTGGAGTTTGCGCTGCCGGAGGAGTAGGTCTCTAAAATGGGCATTACATTGAGCTTGCCGATGAACTTTTCAGTGTCGATGCCACCAAACAGGATGGTGCCGGTTTCGGACTCGTAGTCATTAAGGTAGAGACTGTAGGCCTTTGTGGCAATAAGGCCCTGGGACACAAACTCATCAACTAAGTTGGGGTAGACCTCGGTGGTAGACACGCTGGCCGAGTAGCTGACACCCATGATACCAGTGCCACGGACGACCTCTGTGGCATCACCCATCTGGAGAGCCTTGATGGTGGCGCCGCCAATGTCAAAGTTGTCGGTAAAGTAGTCGCCGGACGAGGTTGAGCCGTCAAGGTAGGATATGTCAAAGCCATTGGTGAACACAAGCTTGTATGTTGAGCTGGCGGACTTGTCGTCTAGTTTGTTAGTCTGGGGTGCACAAAGAAGAGGCCGTTGCAGGCCGTTACATGGATAACTTGCATGTTTCGCCACAGCTATCATCATAGGTTGCCTGCAGACGTTTGTTGGTGCACAGGTCAGCGTCGGATGAGACAACCCATGTGTCACTGCTGCCGGTGTCGACAATGAGTATCTGTGGTTGTGGGGGCGTTCCAAGAGAGATGCTTGCGTAGTAGCCACCACCGGTTACATTGTTGACCAGGGTCTGAAGGTAAGTGCCGGGAGAATCGGCGCGTTTTGATAAGGGGCTGGCAAAGCCCTGGGAAGGATGCGCCTTCTTGAGGCCGATTTCGAGGACGGCCGACGCGGAGGCGACGAAGAGCGCGGACGGCGCAATGTGTGTGGTTCTCATGGTGATGTGTGTGGGTGTGGAGGTGATGTAGAGAGACTGAGTGGTACTGCGGGAAAACAGAGAAGAGAGGACAGGCGAGTACGGAAAGTACGGAGTAGATATAATAAGAAGAGGAGCAAAGGGACAAGGGAACAAGGCAGACGAGGCCTGGGGAAGAGGAAAGACGACGAGAAGGAAGGTCGCGTCCGGTTTGGGTGTAACTTAGCTCAGCTCTATTGAGGGCCTAGTTCGGACGACGTTAAAGGGCGTGAAACGGATAGCAAGGGAGTGAAGTTGTGAAAATAGACGTGAAACGGCCTTTGAGTATTTGCGTCTATGATGTTTGCTTTCAAATGCCACTTTCGAGAATTCAGAGCTGGGCCTTGGTGATGTTATGAGCAGTTGTGCTGCTGCCAATTTTTGAGTAGGGGGAAGGCGCGAGTTGGCGTCGGCATCGAGCAGGAGCTGAGATGAAGCAATACAGGGAGGCGTGCTGACGGCGGCAGTGGCTAGTGGTCACAGCTTTTCGCGGAAGGACTGGGTTAGGGACTATGGGGTCTTGGCTTGGCTCTTGGCTTTGAATAGTGGATTTTAAATGCTATTTAAAGAGAATCGTCTCTTTCCAAACGGAAGGAACGGGGTGCTTTACAATAAGGGAAGGAACAGCCTTATTGACAAACTTGGTGATAAGATACATGCAGAACCTGGGGAAGGTGCGATTGACGCGCAATTCTATGTGCAATATATGAACGTGCAATCATATGCAGGGGTCGCCATTGCTCAGTAATCCCGGCCGAGTAGCTGAGCTGAAGAGACTGAATACGGAAGATGCGCTGTATGGTAGACATAAGACCGCGCGACCCGTCCGATGTACTTATGCAAATTGGCGGTTCTTTTGACAACGGCGTTAGGAGAAGGTCGATATAGAGGGCAATAACACAGGGCGTCTTTCTGTGAATTTATGTTTAGCCCAGTTATCTCCATTATTTGAACTACTCTTCATAGCGTAGGCTCTGCCGAGCTTCGATATGCACTCAAGCCAATGCCGAGTCGCAAGGCAGAGATGAGCGTATCGGCCGTGTTGGGCTGATTGTATCTAGAATAAAGACTATTTTGTAAACATAGTGGACTAGAATGTAAGCATAAAAGCTAGAAAGTAAGAAATTAACGGACGCAAGTACTCTGATAGAGCTCTAGAAATCGGCAGGGTTACATTATGCCAGAGCTGCACAGCCCTGTTGCTTTGATATATTGGCTTCTAGCTTTCTTGATTGGCTTCCAGTAAGTTTTGTCTTCTAATTGTTTCTAGACTAGATTCTGGCTAGGCAAATTCGATATGCTGACGGCAGGGCAAGGCATTGCGGCTCTGGGCAGGCATCAACTCAAGAAGACAGGAAAACAACAACAAATCAAAAGAGCATGCCAGTTGAATAAGATCATGGAAACCTGCTGGAGCGCTGAGACACCTTGACGGAAATGTTACGACCACTTTTTGCTTTCCTTTCTTTTTCCTGCTATGAGAATTGAGTCCTTTGTGGACCCCAGACTTGGCAGCTTGGCCAACAGTGGCAACGTGTATTTTTATCTTCCTAAAAGATGCATGTGCGGAGAAGAGAAATCATAAAATCTGAATAGTATTCTGAGTACACAGGCAAGGCAATATAATATATCTTGATGTCAGAGGTTGTGATTGATATTATAATTATTCTTTTAAAAAAGAGAAAGTGTAAATCGTAAAGGCCCACACGTGACTTGTGGGTCTCGACACACTCTCGTATATAAACTCACTTTAGCGCTCTTTGTTCTTACTGGCAGGATGGCCGAGCGGTTAAGGCGCTGCACTCAAGAGGATTCGTCTTCTTTCCAATTAAATTGGTGTATTGCAGTATCGAAAGGTGCGTGGGTTCGAGTCCCACTCCTGTCACTGATTTCTTTTTTGCTCTTTTTCTTTTTCTTTTTCTTCTTTTTTTTTTTTTTTTTTTTTTTTTTTTTTTTTTTTTGGCTCGTCGTTTCTTTCTCAATCTATGTACCGTTGGTCCTCAAGGTTTTATGGGATCGTCCCTGATATAGTAAATCAATGAGTATCTACTTTTAGAGTGAAGGGTATTGCGGGGAATTCAAAAATATAACATCATCATCAAGAGCTTCTCGATGCAGTCTCTTTTATGAAGACCTAAATCCACATCTACACAAAATAACTTATTATAACTCGAATGAGTTAGACATGGCATAATGATTCTGATGAAAGAAAGAATAGAGAACATCGAATGCTGGTTCTGGCGACTCTGATCTGCTGCCGCTAACGCACCTAGCACTTAAACTTAATCAGAATTTAATTGCTAAAACCTTAAATATAACTACTTAAACCACTAAGAGGAATAAAGAAAAAAATCAAACGCCGTCTACAGCCGGCTGCAGTGTGCGAGGTTTTGACAGCCTTGCGTTGCATATCGAAATATAATACTCCGTAAACGGGATTAGCCGTCATATGACTGGAGCTTGCTGCATTGACTCTCACCTACTGAGTTTTTATTGCCTTTTCTTTTTCGAATAGCTTCACCTCGACTGGACTCGCCCTCAACTCGACATCTCTACCCCTCGTCATCCTATCTAACCATTACGTCACCATGTCTGCCATTACCTCTATCGAGCTGCCCGGCCTCACCAAGGTTGCTACCGGCAAGGTTCGCGAGATGTTTGTCGACGAGGCCGACAAGTCTTCGCTGTACTTTGTCGCTACCGACCGCATCTCGGCCTACGACGTCGTGCTCGCCAATGGTGTCCCCAACAAGGCCGTCGTCCTCACTCAGCTGACTGCCTACTGGTTCAGCGTCCTGACTCAGCCCGGTGCCCTGCCCAGTTTTGTCGGCCCGCTGTCCACCCACCTTATCTCGCTCAATCCCGGCCCCTCGACAAAGCTTACCGACGCCGAGCGCGCCCTGCTCAAGGGCCGCCTGATGCGCGTGCGCCGCCTCAAGATGTTCCCCGTCGAGGCTATCGTGCGTGGCTACCTGGCTGGCTCTGCATTTGCCGAGTACAGCTCAAAGGGCACTGTCCACGGCGAGGCCGATGCTGAGCGTTTCCCTCCCGGTATGGTGCGCTGCCAGAAGCTGCCCAAGCCCGTCTACACCCCCTCTACCAAGGCTGAGCTTGGCGAGCACGACGAAAACATTACCCGTGCCAAGGCCGCCGAGCTGATTGGCAACCCCGAGCAGGCCAAGCGCATCGAGGAGCTGGCTCTTGCTGTCTACACTGCCGCCGCCGAGCACGCTCTGAAGCGCGGCGTCATCATTGCCGATACCAAGTTCGAGTTTGGCCTGGACGAGGAGACGGGCGAGATTGTGCTGGCTGACGAGGTGCTGACACCCGACTCGTCGCGGTTCTGGGTCGCCGACCAGTACGAGGCAGGCCGCGAGCAGGACTCGCTGGACAAGCAGTACCTGCGCAACTGGCTTGTGGCTGAGGGCCTCAAGGGCAAGGAGGGTGTTGCGATGACAGCCGAGATTGGCGAGCAGACATCGAAGCGATACACTGAGGTTTACGAGCGGCTGACGGGCCAGACGATCGAGTCTGCACTGGCCAAGCTGGATTAGATAGGTAGAGCGCAGATAGACTGTTCAGCATTGAACACATAAACATACCAAACAAATTAAAATACCCTTTCTTCTTTAAATAAAAGCACATGATGAGTTAATGTATGCACTCGAACACTATGCTATCACTTAGTTAATGACTTGTGACTTGCATATCTCAACATGACGCGCATGTGGCCCACCCTCGCTTGGTCCCAATTGCATCCCTGCTGCATCCTTGAGATCTCACCGATTCGTGCAAGGATTCTGGAACATTTGAACAGACTTCTGACCGAGTCGCCGACTTCCGAGTCTACCCAAAACAAGACGTCTTCTTCTCTTGCAATCTTGTTCAGCCTGTGAGTATGACCGACTGATAGCAGTAAACACAAGTCGGAGAATGCCGCCGTGTATTCGACGTTCGACAACGCGACTGTCTTATTAGATATCATTTGCGAGATTGATTCATACCTAAGGCTGGGATCATGGATCTTCCGCCCAGAGTCATCTATTGTGCTCTCGTTGGATCAAAACAGTAATCTCTACCGAGTCTGTACGACACCAGTGAGTCGGATGAGAACGTATGCTATTTTAATTATTTATAGTTCTATAGTACTCAATTTTAAAATGGCTGGTGCTGTAAGCCCTGTCCCTGGTTAAATTTTAAACTATTGCAAAGTACTGATCATGACCAAGCCCAAACGCCGCCGAACCATGTAAACGCTACTGCGTAGATGTGAGAGAAAGCAGAGGCACAAGAAAAGCAGATGAAAGAAACAAAAGAGGAAATAGAAAGAAGCCAAAATCTTGGGCGGTAGAGTCCGATCTTAGTCCCATTGCTGGGGCCGTGACCGGGGATGCCTGACACTGTTGGGAGGCCGGGTACGCGGCGGCGGGTAGAGTGTTGGAATAGGGTCTGCTGTTCTGTTGCTGTTGCTGTTGCTGTTGCTATCGACCAAGTTGTTGTTATTGTTGCTATTACTACCACGGTAGTTAACCAAGGATCGATCACTTGCGGCATCGTTCATCTCGATGTCTTCAGAGCTCTGCCGGGTCAGATACTCCTTCTCCTTGTCAAAGTTGCGATGAATAGGCGGCGGATTTCTCTCCAGAGTGCCAATGCTCACAATCAGGGCCAGCCCAGATATGCCTGCAAGAATCGACGTCATCTCGTGGAACGCCGCACTGTACGCGCCAGCCACCAGCTTCTGCAGCTCCGGCCAGATCTCGACAAGCGCTGTCGGCGACCGGTGCAGCACGTCCATCTGCATGGGAGTGAGCGATGCCAGTATACCGCTAGACCCAACGTTGTTGTTGAAGATAATGGTGAACGTCGTCAGACCAATGACACCGCCCAGAATGCGCAGCTGCGAGATGGCGCCTTGGGCTGCGGCATGGTCGCCGAGCTGGGCTTGGGCAGTCGAGAGCATTGTGCCAGCTGACATGAACAGACCGAAGCCGACACCAAACATGGCCAGGAAGCCATAAAGGGGTGCAGACTTGTAATCAATGGAGTTGACTGTAGCTAGCAGGCTGACGCTGATGAGCATGAGGACGCAGGACACCACAACAACGAGGGACGTATTGTTCTTCTTGGAGTTGAGTGGCCCGGTGATTATGCATCCAAAGGCGGTACCGCCAAGCATGGGAAGCAGATGGAGACCTGTCTTGAAGACGCTCTCGCTGTTGACAATCTGGAACCGCTGCGGTACTGTAGTAACGAGACAAAGGTAGACATAGCCGACGAGGAATTTGTCCCTTTTAATTAGTCAAAATATAGATATACTATAAACATCGGGAGGGAACATACAAGAGACAGCTGAGGTAGACTCGGTTCTTGAGTAGGCGCAGGGGAAAGATAGGTTCGATTTCCCAGTAGCGGCCTGATGAAAGTAGAGTCTCCCATCCCATAAAGAGGGCAAAGCAAATAGCAGCTGATGTGAGGCTGGTGAGCACAAGCAAGCTGTCCCAAGCCACGACAAGCGAACCGGCCTCCTGCATGGCAATGACGAGGAGGACAGTGCTGCTCAACAATAAGAGACTGCCGACAATGTCGACACGGCGCAGAGTACGGTTGGTGCCGTGACAGCGATTAGGCTCCACGGGGTAGAGGAACACAATACCAGTGATGGCAATAATGGCAAAAGGGGCACTATAGGTCAGTATATACATACTATATAAGTCCCCGATAGAAAATAATACCTACTTGAGCCAGTAGATCACACGCCAGCTAGATATTTGCGGAATGAGACCGCCGAGCACGGGCCCAAGAACGAACGACAGGGACAGCGTGATGCCGATAATCTTGCCAATGACATCGGGCTTATGAGCTGGCCCAATCTCAGGGAGGCAGATTGTGGTAAGGCTGTAGAGACCGGCACCGCCAATACCTTGAATCGAGCGGCAGACAATTCTATCGAGCAAGTTAGCGACCGATTTAAACAAATACAATATATGAATGGAGACGTACAATTGAGTCATGTCATAGGCGCAACCGCAGGCCACGGAGCTGATGACAAAGATGATCCATGACACAATAAGTATATTGCGCCGGCCATAGATGTCGCTGAGCTTGGCAAAAAATATAGAGAAGCCCATGTAGGTTAGAAGATAGGATATGACGACCCATGAAGAGTTTCGGAAGTCGTTAAGGTCTTCCGACGTTTTAAGGAGGGATGTCGAAATAATAGTGGTGTCTAATAGCGAGAAAAAGAAACCCATGAGGATGCTATTTCATTAGTCACAATACAGGCTTCTTAGACGGACATATGATTGATAGTAAATGAAAATAAATCCTGACCTACCATGCCATGAGAATACCTCTTCGCAACCTTTTACGGGGTGGAGGCACGACTGCCGTTCTCGCTGCCGCTCGAGCACGGGCTGCGCGGGCTTCTGCTCCTCGCAGCTCAACTAGGTTGTGGAGTGTGCTGGGGAACGGTTCTCCATAGAGCTCGGATTCAAAATCAAGACGATAGAATGGGTCCGTGATATCCCCAGATGGGCGGTGCTGTTGTTGTGGTTGATGATTTTGTGGCTGCTGCTGCTGTCGTTGGTGGTGGGATTGTTGTCGCTGAAGGTTAAGTGGTGTGTATGCCTGAGCTGGAGCTAGAGGAGGAGGAGGTGGTAGAGGGGGCTCTGAAGTCGAGCTTGAGTTCGGAGTCATAGTTGGGCTCGGGAACGGCGCCCGTGCTCCAAGTGGTGAAAGGTCGATCATGATGAAGATAGGATCGACTGAGAACACACTCAATCACTGTCTGCTGTCGATGTAAAGGGCCGGTTCTTTATGTCCAGTGGCTGGCCCGGGAGCAAGTAAGGCGAGCTCATTTATTGCTTTGTATGTTGTTGCTTGTGGCGGCGCTGTGAGTTGATGGAAGTATATGTGGTGACAATACTTCAGGTGCTATTGAATGCTGATGCTAATGAAGGAGGAAAGGGAACGAGAACAATGAGTACATCAAAATGGAAGAAGAGGCACGAGAGTAAATTAGACAGAGGACTTTTAGACTGCCTCTAATGACAAGTAGGAGAACCCAGAGAAATAAGAGGATAGAAGGACAAAAAAACACAAAAACAAGAACAGAAACGAGCGAGACAATGCGAGAGTTGTGGCTTGCAACAAGACGCCGGCAATGAACGTAGAGCAACGTTGGTGGCTATGGGAGTACAGGAAAGATTTTGGGCGAGTGGGGATCACGAATGCATATATATGAGCGTAGAGTTTAGTAGAAGAGTAGACAGGAAGAGTGGAAGCAATAAGTATAACGGAAGGCCGAGTCGGCATAGATAGATATTCAGACACAGCAGCGGCTAGGATGACTACGGCATGGCAAACACGAGACGATAGACGAGGGATGAGAGGCGAGAGGAGGAGAAGTAGGAGAGCGAGGCGAGCAGAGACAAGTATGATAGGAACAGATTGAATGCTGTAATTATGAGATAGATTAATCTAGTGAATACAATGACTGAACTTATTATCTTACACCCGACAGCAAGTAACGAGTAATATAAACCAGATCAAATCAAAATCAGAATAAAATCATACCTCGTGGCAGGAGAAACATTCTAGACGATGATGCACAACACGGTATACCGGGCAAAACATCTTCTTCGTGTATAAACCAAGCCGCTCAACTGGCGAGACGGGGGTGGAAGACGAATTAAGATAGAATAGAGGACGGGTAGTGGTAGATAGTAGATGGAGGAGAGTCAACATAGATGGCATAAGGGGCAAAGGAGGTAGTATAAGCATCGAGACGAGGAAGAGGATTCTATTTCCATCAGCATGTCGTATACAGCAGCATGCGAAACAAGCTGTACACCGTAATATCCTCCTCGTTGCCATGTCTCTCCCGGTCTGCCTATTATTCCTTGTATATCACGGCCGCTTCAGATAGCGAGAAGATTCAGATCACTCTTCATTATGTTAGTTTTGTAATATATCAGTTATTGATTAAGTCTTGCGCTACTGGCTAGTTACTCATCCATCTGCATGTCTAAGGGCACCTTGTTTTTGTCTGGTGTGAGCGGCAGAGCGTCAGGGGCAAATAGTATACTGACGGTGAGCATCTATGCGGTGGTGTTAGATACTGAGCTGATGGTAATTGTAGCAAAAAGAAAAACATATCAAATGGCAAATCAATTGGGAAACCCTGCTGTAATGATTTATAAACAATCATAGGGAACCATGTGGTGAGTATCAAGTGGTTCCCGAGAGGTAATACGCAATACAATCACAGGGACCTGGCGAGGCAAGCGAGCGAGCTGGCCAGGGGGCCGGTCTGTTAAACTCGGCTACCTCATTCCCAGACGGGACTATAATAGTTATAACGGCGAACTCCTTGTACGCCTATATGCTTGCTGCGTGCGAGAGATGGGAGGGTAATAGCGGCAAACAACAGAGATATAACCGTCGTCGTTTGCTTGGAGCGGTGTGTTTGAATCATAGGGCCTAGCCATCAAGTACAGCTAGTTAGACGACCATGGGCTTCCAACGATGAGATCTCATAAACCGGTGGGTTCTCGGCTAACAACAGACCCTAGTCCCAGCTCTGGTACTGACCATACCCATACCCTTACTTATTTGCCTCCTCGCTCTTCCCTTGTTCTGCTCCGGTCTGTTCTGGTCATACCTTGTCATACGCCTTCGTGGCCTATTTTGCTTTATGAGTAGATGTATCAGTTTGATACCGCATCCTTGTCACCGCCTCTTCATCATGTAAATGTATGAAATGATAACGATAAAAAAACTCGCTCTGGATTATGTTAAGTGTCACAAACACAAAAAGCCCAGCATTTGACGGGTGTCGTGCTGCGTGCAACAAGCTAGGGGCGCTCATAGAATGAAGAGAGCAATTTTATCAGAGAAGATATTGTATGATTAGCGTAGCAACCTCTCACGTTGAACAGACAGCAGCAGTCTCGCGAGTGAGAACATTTGAAAAGATCGTTCTAGACACGTCACGAAAGGTGGTCTTGATGTAGATTGTGGCATTATTGGCTGTGTGGACAAAAGAAGGACGAGAAATTTTTATGAAAAAAAACGCAATAGAAGATTCCAAGATAAGGGAGAGAACAGCCAGCCAAGAAAAAGACGAAACTGTTACATCCCAACCAACGCAGATAGCAGGTGACACCAATCTGGGCTTCTCCTGTTCTTTCAAGAATAGTTTGACTGGGCAGTACAGTAAATGTAGAGCAACTAGTCACTGCAAGAGCTGCAAGTCAGTGTTTTTACTGTGTCTATAAGTTACCTCAAGTCCAACCCAGATGACTTTGGCAACGGCAATGTTTCGATTGTCATGATCTCCATCATCTTTATACTATGTATATTATGGGAAATTTGAGTTGTACAGACTTGCCACTTGTCAAGGAAAGTGACTAGGAAGCAAATTAAGAGAGAACAAAATCCAATTAAATCCGAGAAAACCCAACACCCACTCCAACTGTGGTAACGTCGTGCAACGCCGACGGATGCCGTATGTACTCATTGCAGTCTGGGACCTCCATTCAGCTGTTGCCGCTGCCTTTTACCGATCTGCTGTCTCGGCCATCTTGGCCGCAGTGGTTGCCTTTGGCCATTTCCGCCTTTGCCACTTCCATTCTACTGTCATGTCTTGCCTAGAACCCGTCTATTCAAACAGCAGCCAAGCAGAAACCAAGCGGCAGGTCTGCCCTAGAGGTTACCCTCTGTTTCGTGTTGTCTCGGCCCCTACGAGTTGAGTCGTATAATCTCGCTCTCAAAAATATATCTTGCGGGATCTCATACACTTTCGATCAGGTAACTAAGCCGTGGAAACCCAAAAAAGTCCCGTCATTAAACGGTACCCGATCTCCGAGCCCGTCTATTCACTCAATGATCTCTGCGTTATCTTGAGCAAAGATAAATAGCGACTACTAGTGGCTGCCGAGCACGATCTTACAGATATACTTTACTGCACATGCACACGAACACGTGTACGATACACAACAGAGAACTGAAGATGTGTAGAGATTCGCTTTGCGAGTGCTGACGGGGATTGTTTTCTTTCCAGTGAGAAACATAATGGAGTTGTCTATTAATTAGGATATATGGTCCGCGAAGTGAGAATCGAGTGAGTGACGTGTAGTGTAGATAGATATCGTGAGCTAGTGCACAAAGAAGACATGATCATGATCTTGATTTAAAAATTATAGCCCAAATATTGTTTTATTTGGAATCTTACCAGGCCACAAGATGTTGCCTGATACTGTGTAGAACAGTTCGAGTTCACTCAACTTCAGTTTTGACTGCTATTGAAAGCGTTGTACTCCTCCATATCCATATAATTCCCCATGTTCATACTGTTTCTTGACATCACTGGAATTCTGCAAAATTGTTGGCTCGTTTGCACCTGCAGCATTTGGAAATACTCATATACTGAGAATAAAACCGCAATCCAAGGCTGTAACGCCTGCTTATTCGTGACATCTCGTGTTTCCTGTAACTTAGGTCTATGTTGCCATACAGTTGCACATAAGCACAGGATGCAACGGCTCTGTGCGGAGGACCGAACAGCTATATAACAAACTGTACCCATGCATACTGTTTCTTCTGGAACTCATCTTGGAGTGCCAATGATGTGCCATGATACGTCTGGGAAAAGGCAGCAAATCGCGAAGTCGTCCTAGTCATGATATTCCAAAAACCGTCCGACGACAACGTCAGAGCTACTATAGATGGGTCACCTGGCGTGAGGATGAGTCTTATGAACTAGATATAGAAGACCATAGTGGATGAGCATTTCTATAAGCCACCAACTTGAATAGGCAAATAATGTCTCGTATCCAGGTCTTGTTCCTGCAGAAGTGCAATGCAAAGAGCATATGCTGTAATACGCGTGGATTGGGGCTGCCACACGAAATGCGAACAAGTGAGAATCAAGCGAGGCTCTACTCGAGGCATCGATATTGGTCTTTGTTTAATCCCCTCTGTTAATTCTATTTTTATCTGCCCTCTTGATTACTATCCCTGCTCTTGCTGACCACTTCGACTGTCAAAACTAGCAGGTGCGTCGATTAGCGAGGCTGTCTACTATTAGATGGCGCACCTTCCCTGGCTGACTATAATACTTGTCTGCGTAGTCAATATTATTAGTTAAAATGTATAACAGCAAAAACAGCCACCGGACCTTCCTTTCTAGGCTATTGATGTATAAAACTATTGACTCCCGACAATAGTTGCCGTCGCCCTTCCCCACGATGCCTTGATTAGTCATTGACCACGCGTGTCTAACGACACCTCATCACCACCCTCGCTTTGGCTGTCATGGGAGCTCCTAGCTTAAATTTTCGGCCTTTTGATTCTTAATGAGGCAGTGTCTTTGTTGCTTCACGTTCCTACAATATAGGCCCTACAGTCTACATTATTACGTTATTCGCTGCTTCTTGGTCTCTACCACATCGCCACCAGCTAAAGCTAATCACCATGTCCACGATTATATATGCCCGAATTTTATATGCTTATCCGAAATGCCTGGCTCTTTATACCTGCCTTTAATATATCCCGGCCTTTTTTCTGTCTTTGTCTGAGCTCGAACGCGCCCTCGTATTCCGTCCACTCATCCTGTATGCTCTGCCAGGTTTCGGCAGGTTGACTGACAATACCCTCCTTCGCCAGGTCTCCCCTTCCAGATCTGCATCATACAAAGAAGGAATGTCGAGACAACCATCCACCGCCGGAAAGACATGATGTCTTTCCCATTGGAAAGGTAGCTTACTGTCTGCAAAAACATTATAGCCTTGTAGTCTGGTGCAAGTCAATATAGCTTGCTAGCTGCATATTTTCTAGTATGCATTCATCTTCCACTTGGTCTTCATAATGTATCGTTCTTTTTTTGTCTAGAAATGGACCTGTGTCAATGTCTGTCTTCTAGTTTGATTCAACGGCTCTTTTTTTTGTGCTTTTGCCTGTTGCACCACTGTTGTGCACTTTTTATACTTTACTTGCACGCTTCCCAAGCCCATTCTCTCCACTTCTCAGCTCCGTCCATCAAGCCTCGATATGTTTTCTGTCTGTCAAATTTTCTTGATCAATTTGTTACCCAGTATTCGGTTTTGCCTTCTCGACGTTCTTCTGCCAGATCCTGCACTTCAATCCAAGGTGCAACAATGGACCTCCTGTCCTGGCCATCTCGCGTTACGGACGTATCCTAACACCAGCACAGTTATCAATGAAGTTAAAAGTAGCTGGCTCTTATATCATGCTTCTGCTGCTTTCATCTTTCGAATTGTGCAAGCGCATGTCGACTTAGCCCCAAATCGAATATATCCGACTCCTAGACTGCTACTACGTCGAATATACGCCGTGCTCAAGTCTGTGTTTGTGGTAATGTCTAGGTACGAGTCGTCAGTGTTGCTCTGTATCATTACTTCAAGCTGTGTATCATAGGTAGCTTCTGTTCTTGTCAAGTGTCTAGAATTGGATTTTGTCCCTCTTACAACTATGATTACTTTTTTATTTATAGTTTTGTCTTCATTCAGGCAATATTATTTCTATATTTACTTGCTGATGCTCGATATTTCAAATCTATAAGCAGTCACCAGAACGTTCTTTAGCACGTCCTACACCATACGCACTCTAACCTGTCGGCAATTGATTGCGCTGGCTATGGTGGCTTGAGAGTACGGGAACGTCAATGACATCACGCCCTAGATGACTGCTGCGGAGCTTGCCTTGCTAACAACTTCATTTGTGACTCTGCCGTGATGACTGAGTAACGCCAAGTCATGAAAATTTGAAATAGCTGTGCCTCCATAGTACTAAAATCTTCAGAGATGGGTAGCATGATGGGCTAAACAGAAGATCAGAAGATGTAATTGTACAGAAGGGAACACGATGAAGAGGCAATGTCTTACAGGATTCCATTAAAACACCCGTCATATATTCTCACACCGGATGTCAGACCTAAAGTCAATGCAGCGTTGCAGTGCACCTGAAGTCTGATCGAGGCCCATCTGTCTTCTGTCTGTTGTCACATTTTCTGCAGCCTGTGCCTTTCCTAAGCTTTCTTCTTTCTCTTCTTCGTCCCAATTCTTTAATTTCCCTGGTTTCTCTAGTTTCTCTTAATTCTCTTGCTTTTATTTATTGCCATATCCTAAGTTCGAGCGGATAATCTTCTCCTCTGGTTCGCGCATATGTTAAGCGGCTCAAGACCCATTACCATGCATACGATACTCAAACCGCACTTTACAGCAAAAGAAGCCAAACAAACAAGAGTAGTTGCATATAAAGATTGTAAGACAGCATTGTGCATTTTGCTAGCTTTCTCCAAAGAAATGCGATAAGCGCCGGTGCTAGTAGACGGACCCCATCGCAGTTGCATCGGAGCGAAGCCGCATATGCACCGCGAATCTATCAACAAATGACTGAGAGTAACGTATGGTCTATGCCGAAAGAGGGAGCTAGTCTGCTCTTTTGAGGCGACTACTGGACTGGCGCCTGTATCTGAAAACTCGTCTTACTGATACACAAGGCTCTATTAAGGATGTCTTTATCTTGACGCATATTTCGTGTGCTTATTGTGACTCTTGTATGCTCTGTATCATTTTTATCATCTGTATCATCTGTCTAACTATATCATCTGTACCGACTGCACACGCATGTGCGTACGCGTACAAACACAAAAGTCTCTAGCAGATAGTCACAGGCTACAGAAGCAACGATTAAGTTAGCAGTCTTTTCCAGAGCCATTTGGAATTGCCTGGCATAGGTATCTGATGGCGGGTTTATGATTAATTATTTCCTTAACTTCTACATTAATTTCTGCTCGGTTTGTAGTTGCTCCGGTTTACATTTTCATGTTCTTCTCCTCACTATTTTCTCAACCTCTCTTTGTTTCCAGCTCAAACACCACCGGATCCCTATTCACGTTCTATTTGCATTACTTGCATGCTACTCACTCCTGCCCTACTTCTAATCTTTCTGTTTGTCTATTTTTGTAAACAGCCGTCATTCACAAACTCTGGTTCAGACTTCTTCCCGCTGTTGCATGTAGCAAACCAAAGTTGTATTGCTCGTATCCACTCCGCACCCGCCGACTGTAAGCCACAATAATTAAAATAAAAAAATCCTACGGAGGAGCCTGAGCCACGGGACGGGACCACGCACCGTCTTCTTACTTCACCCGTTGGCGTTTCATCGCCGGGGAGTGATCACGCAATATAATTATTAGAAATGTTTTTAATGTTTGTACTTTGATTAATTATGTACTCGTTTGATTTTTCAGCACTATTTGTTTTCTCTACTAAATACATCTAACTTATAATGCTCTCATGCTGGGTGAAACAAAACATATAGGCCAAACAAGACACATGAGAGGGTTGCAACAACTTAGACAGAATGAGGAGGACGGCGACGATCTTGTTCAAGAGATGGGGGCTAGAATCCTTCACATTTGCACTTCAACTATTTTATTGTAGAGAAGGGGTGTGCCAGGACACACAACAGGTCCAAGTGAGCTGAGCCAGCTCTGGGAACGTTAGTTGATGTCTCCTCTGATATGTCTACACATAAATATAGAGTTCGTTTGTAAGTCGTATGCTAGTGAATACCCGCCTGACCGACTTGAGTTTGGCTTTGACAACCACGTTCCTTTCCACCTTTTCACATTTTCGCCGGCCTACACACGAGCACACTACATAAGTGCGGGATTTGGCACAGCCGTCTTGTCTTCTATAATGACTTAGTCTCTCATCTGCCTCGGAAAATTCTGCCCGCCTGTTTTTGTTTATTCTGTAACACATATTCAAAAACTCAAAGAGTCAAAACCTCAAAGAGTGGCGTGTCTCTTACCCTTTTCACTCATACATGACTCTAATAGTGATTCTAAAATTGCCAAAGAGGCTATATGAGACCGTCTGGCTTCCAAAGAGAACGTTTTAGGTCACTCTCTGCATCCTCTTTGAGAATTACGGCATCGGTGAATGCATCTGTGCAACCGGCGTGTGTCCGATTCGGCAAGACGATATGTGTGTGTCCCTCTTGGCCCCCCCTTTACAAGTCGACAGTCGTCGTCAGTCATGAGCCGTCAGTCATGATTCCAGTCACCCACCAGTCTCGAGGAAGAAAGGAAAAAAGAGTATGACAACAAACAAGGACCAAGACTTTTGTCAGATCCACAAGACTCTTTAAACTCCTGTTTCTCAACCATCGTTGGCCCCTCTCCTTTCAGTAAAGCACTGCCTGTGATGACTGTGGCGAGCGGAAGACGACACGTGCGGAACCAGGACAAAATACAAGATATTTATAAACAAAAGACAGAAGAAAGAAGAGAAAGCAGGAGACAGTTTACCCACTGGCTCTGTAACGTCGTTGTCTACCGATGCCTCAGACAAAAACCAGCAAAGGAACCGGCAGGAAAGCAGACGACAGGAAACGGGCGAAAATGAAAGGGCATGAAGAAGGGCGGTGAGTAGAGAACAAGAAGAAGGTCAGAGAAGAATGTTCCTGGACCCCTCGAGAGACAAAAAATAGGACATAGAGAGACAGAAAGCCCGGTGACAGGAGAGGGGAGACAGGAGACAGTATACAGTACGGCTTTGACTCGTCTGCCCTCCCCATAATCCTTATTATTATCTGATCTGTACTTAAGATTTTGTCTCGAGGGCTGTTTTCATGAAATAAAAAAGAGGCACCGTCGTATGAACACCAATCACGCTGAGGGCGGGAAGCAAGAGTGTCTTCCCAGTAGCAAACAATCAAGAGACAAAGAGAGGAGACACTTAGTCTACCGACATTCAAGAGACCGCATCTTCGCCCAGCTCACTCTCCGCCACATCGTTCGTTGTTGGTTGACCCGGACGGTATCGCATAGGGAAAGCATCCATCAGACTCGGGAAGAGAACTTAAAAGAATATACTGAGATAAATTTAGAGAATTTCATGCCATACTATTATTTATTCGTCTCATGGTACTTTAAAAAGAGGGGGGGAGCTCAAAAGTCAACAACATATTAATAGTCCATACAGAGTCAGCAAGCACACACAGTCAACAACTCACACCCCTCAAACACGCTTATAAGTGAATATCTGCAGACCTCTTCCCACACATCCTCTCTTATTTTAGCCCCTCTGCCTTTTCTATTTTTATGTTATCTTCGCTGAGCAGACGCGGGCCGTATTCGCCCATCCTTCAACATCCCCTCGGCCGTGCATCACCTCGCCATCACCTCTTCATCAACTCCCCATAATCTCTGGCTTGCATCTTCTTCATCTTGCCTTAGACTCTATCCACGTCTTACTTGCATTGCCTCTTTGCCTCAGACGTGCAGCGTCCCCTTCTCCTTTCTATTTATAATACCCCTTCTTCAGATATTTCTATTCATCCATACTTGACTTGCTCCTTTCTGCTCACTTTTGCTCAACGAGACGACACTACCTTGGCCTCAACAAGTATATAGTGCTATTGCATCACAACACACGGGCTTTGGATCCTTGCTTCTTTTGTTGCCTCTGCATCTTTCAAGTACATTTTCCATTTTGCTCCTCCCACCATATCCAAGCCACCGTCACCACCACATTTCTCACTTCAGACAGTCTCTTCTGTTGTTACTATTGGCTTCATATACACACCGTTTTTACTTCTAAACAGCCACGCTCTACTCTTCTTCTCTCTTCTCATATCAGCGTGCTGTTTGGGCATTGTCACCTTCATATAGGATAGAAGAGCCATCTCATCTCAGATATCAGGCTTCTTGGTCAGGTTTCTTGGTCATATAACAAGTCACAACGTCAACAACACAATGGGTACAGAAGGTGAACCTGCAGACGGCTGCATTGACGATGCCATTGCAGTCGTCGGCATGGCTTGCCGCTTCCCAGGAGATGCTACCAACGTGGAAGCATTCTGGGAAATGATCCGAGATGGCAGAGATGCATGGTCTGAAATCCCCGAAGACCGCTTCAACGCAAAGGGATGGTACCATCCCGATCCCAACCGCCCCGGAAGTGTACGTTTTTTTCCTCTTGCATTCTCTTTTGTATTCCGATCCGTGCTAAAATAGTTTACAGTTCCACATCAAGGGTGCCCATTTTATCAAGAGCGACATTGCGGCATTCGATGCCCCCGTAAGTTCTATATATTGCACTGTATAGCCAGCAATGTCGGGTAACTAATATTTGGGTGCAGTTCTTCTCCATCTCTACGGCAGAAGCCGTATCCATGGACCCCCAGCAACGTATGCTTCTAGAAGTTGTATACGAAGCACTTGAAAGTGGTATGTTTGACTATTAGAGTTCAAAGCCAAAATTACAACTGCACAATGTTGACATCTACAGCCGGCATCCCATCTTCGTCGTTGTCCAACACTGCCACGAGTGTATTTTGCGGCTCGTTTGTACGAGGTGAGTCCTGCACGCAATCTATATCCTGCCTTGCACTGTAAGCCTGACTCAAACTAACCTGTCAAAATAGATTACGAGCAGCCGTGCATGCGGGATCCTGACACAACGCCCCCCTACTCTGCCACTGGCAACGGCATTGCCATCCTGGCCAACAGAATCTCCCATGCGTTTGATTTCGCGGGCACAAGTCAGACCATTGATACAGGATGCTCGGCGAGCATGATTGCTGTTCATCAGGCGTGCAAAAGTCTTCTGAGTGGCGAGTCCAATGTGGTAAGAATTTAACCTTCACTTTCAAAAGTTTTGTAGTATTTTTACAATATGGACACTGACATTGGCAATCTCTAGGGAATTGCTACCGGCGTGGGCCTCATCTTCTCTCCCAACACACTCGTTCCCATGGCAAATCTGAACATTCTCGGTGCCGATGGTCGTTGCTATACCTTTGACGAGCGTGCGAGTGGCTACGGCCGCGGTGAAGGCACAGGTGTCATTGTCCTGAAGCGCCTCAAAGATGCAGTGGCTGCCAACGATACAATTCGTGCAGTCATCCGCGCGACAGCTAGCAACCAGGACGGCCACACGCAAGGCATCACACTGCCGAGCAAGGAGCGCCAGGTCGAAAACATGACCGAAGTCTACCGCGGCTCCGGCCTAGATGTTACCCGCACAGCCTACATGGAGTGCCATGGTACAGGAACCCAGGTCGGCGACATGAAGGAGACACAGGCCATTACCGGGCTTTTCTGCCAACACCGCACGCCTGAAAACCCTCTCATGATAGGTTCTGTCAAGACAAACATTGGCCATCTTGAGGGCAGTGCTGGTGTTGCTGGCATTATCAAAGGCATCCTCGTGGTCGAGCGTGGCTTTATTCCCAAGCACCTCAACTTCAACAAGCCTAACCCCAATATCGACTTTGAGGGCATGCGGCTCAAGGTATGAATTTGTCTCATAATCATTTTCATTTTCATTCATACCATAACAGTACTAACCTTTGTCTAGATTGCACAAGAGCTCACGCCATGGCCTGTGCCGGGCCTACGGCGTGCTAGTGTCAACTCGTTTGGGTTTGGAGGCACCAATGCACACGTCGTTCTCGACGACGCACCTCACTTTCTATCGGAAGCCCAGATCACAGGTGCCAACCACAACACCTTTTTGTTCCCTGGTGACCGGCTTAAGCTGAATGATCTCTACAACTTCCATGGACCTCTGAACCACCTCTTCGTCTTCTCGGGACACGACGAGGTTGCCCTCACACGAGTCATCGAGTCCCAAGCCAGCTACGTCGCGAAGAAAACACAGCAGTCCGCATTTGAGACCAACTACACCTACACACTGCTCAACCGCAGAAGTCGGCTGAACTGGCGCACCTTTGTCGTGGCTTCTTCGACGGCAGATCTCTTGCAGAAACTCGAGTCCAAGACAATCGTCCAGCCCGTCCGTGGTCCTCAACGTGTGCCCTCACGTGTCGGTCTCATCTTCTGTGGCCAAGGAGCGCAATGGTACGCCATGGGGCTTGAGCTTCTCAGCTACCATATTTTCTACGCAAGCATCTCGTCAGCCAGCTGGTACCTAAAGTCTGTCCTTGGCAGCCCATTCAGTTTGTGGAACGAACTCCACCGCTCCAAAGAGCAGTCCAAGATTAATGATCCGAGCATCGCACAACCTGCCACAACAGCGATTCAAGTTGCTCTTGTCGATCTTCTCTTGTCGGCTGGCCTGGAGCCAAGTTCAGTTGTCGGCCACTCGTCGGGCGAGATCGCAGCAGCCTATGCAGTCGGCGCCATCTCGAGAGAGAATGCCTGGAAGATTGCCTACTTTCGCGGTCAGTGCGTTTCCCGCATCGAGACCTTGGCGCCCTGTCTTCATGGAGGCATGCTTGCTGTCGCCCTGTCTGAAGAAGATGCGCGCCGTGGCATTGCGGATGCCGGTGTCAGCTTGGTTGATATTGCTTGTATCAATGGCCCCTTGTCCGTCACACTGTCCGGTGATGCCTGTGGAATTACAAGTATGCAAGAGTACTTCCGCAAAAAGGGATGCCGGGCAACACGGGTCAATGTAGATACAGCCTACCACTCTCACCACATGGCCATTATTGAGGACCTGTACATGGACTGTCTAAAGGGTATGGAGCCTTGCAGCCCAAAAACCAATGCAGTTTTCTACTCGTCTGTCTTCGGCCGGCCTGCATCGGCCTGCGAGCTCGGTGCCGAGTATTGGGTAAAGAATCTGACATGCCCTGTGCAGTTCTTCAGCGCTGTCAAGTCGATGATGAAGCTCAGCAACCCAGATCTGTTCATCGAGGTGAGCCCTCACCGAGTCTGGGAATCTACTGTGCACCAAATCCACAGCGCTCTCGATAGAGCAGATGCTACCAGCTACATTTCGCTCCTGCACCGCAACAAGGATGCCTCGGAGACGTTTCTAGAGGCAATGGGTGATCTCTGGACCAAAGGCCTCCAAATCAACCTCGACTGGGCCAACAGCACCTGCGGAAAGCGCCCTCGCCATTTGGTCGATGTCCCGTCTTACCCTTGGGATCACTCCAAGAAGTACTGGCACGAGTCCCATCTGTCCAAGACAAATCGCTTCCGGAAGCACGGTCGCGAAGACATAATTGGTGCACCACTGGAAAATGCAACTCCCCAGGATCCTCGCTGGCGCGGCTTCTTTCGTGTACAGGAGAACCCCTGGTTAGAGGACCATGTAGTGCAAATGTCGGTACTCTATCCCGCAGGCGGGCTGCTAGCCATGGCCATTGAGGCAGCCAAGCAAATGGCCGATCCCAATCGCGAGGTTCTAGGCTATGAAGTCACAAACTTCAAGATCATCAAGCCGATGCTCATCCCATCTACCACACAAGGTCTTGAGAACATGCTCAGTGCACGCATTGTTGATGACGATGACGAGCGCGACAGGATCCACGGCAGCAACACCGCAGTCTACAACTTCAGTATCATGTCCAAGCCAACAGACGGACCATGGACTACGCACGCCAAGGGCCGCTTCATGACTGTGTACTGCAAAAGCGGCGAGACCCCTGATGCAAGTATGGAAGCAATGCATGGAACCCAAGCACACCGCGAAGCTTGCCGCCTGGGTCAAGCTAGGTGCCACACCAAGTATAACCCACGCCAATTCTATGAAATGCTTGATATTGTCGGCATGACGTACGGACCACAGTTCCGCAACCTGGTGCAGATCGAGAAGGGTGACACCTCTGCACACACAGTTGTCAAGATCCCCGATACCCGGTCTCGGATGCCCTTCCAGTTCGAGTTTGATCACATTATTCACCCCGCAACTCTCGACGCCATGATTCAGTCTGTTCTTGCTTTGGGTGACGACGGAGAGGCCATGCTACCCTGCGCTGCCGACCGCGTATTTGTCTCTGTCAACCTTCCCAAGGGTGCAGGGGCCCGCTTCCGTGGTTATACCACAGCCGAAAAGAACGCCGCCCGCGGTGCCACGGCCAACATCACCATGTTTGATGACGAGCTGCATGCGCCAGCCGTCATCATCGAGAAGCTGCAGCTCAAGTCGGTCTCAGGCCGTGCAGGCTCGGGCAGTGATAGTTTCCTGCCAGCCCACCGCAATCTGTGCTCCGAGATTGTGTGGAAGCAGGATACCAGCAGCATTGCTGCACTGGATGCAGCCTTGCCCACGACTATTCTAGGCTTGGTGGACGCTGCCGCGCACAAGAACCCTGCGCTTTCTATTCTCTTCCATATCTCTGACGCCGTCATCCCCAGCTTCGATGGCACCAAAGCCAAAGAGGTCGAGCTGCACCAGCTGGAAATTGTGGCCGAGACTCTTAAAGCAACCAACATTGTTTTTGACAATTTGACGGCAGGCTATTGCACGCCACGCTTCTCGCAGTGCACGCTTTCGGGAGTGTCTGCAAAGAAAGTTTGGCAGCACATGCGCCTGCTTAAGGGCACGCACCCCGGCTTCCAACGCATGCAGTACTCGGAAGTCGTGGCTGAAGACGCGAAGCATGATCTTGTGCTGTGCTCGATTGTCGACAGTGTTACTATGGAGAGCCTGTCCACGATCTTCGACAAGGTCGCTGACAACGGCTGGCTAATTCTTCTGTCAAAGTTGGGCGAAGCGATTGGATGTACCCAGTATGAGGCAATCCGATGCTCTCTCTACGCTGCCGGCTTCAAAGTGGACGGTATGCCGGCAAAGAGCTGTGTGTTTATTTCCGCTCAAAAAATCAAGCCCTATAGCAACGATGTCAATGCTGTCAATGCCATTGATGGACACTCTCCTAGCCTGCACAATGTCATCTTTCTTGTGCCCAACTCCCCTTCGGATGCAGTGAATGCACTCAAGAAAGCCCTGCGCCCTAGAATCGAGGATCAGCTGTCGGTTAAAGTTCGCGACGTCAGCGCCTGTTCACTAGGTACTCTAGAAGAACAAGACCGAAACACTCTGGTAGTGTCTTTTGTCGAAATTGACTTTGCTCTGGTATTCTCCATGGACCAGGCCATATATAACGGACTGCACCGGCTCCTTAACCGATCGCGCGGTGTTTTGTGGCTCATGCAGGGCGCACAAGTCGGTGTCATGTGTCCGGAAAGAGCACCATTTACTGGGCTAGCACGGACTCTTCGCTCCGAATCAAACAAGAAGCGCATCCTCACGCTGGATATCGTCGACAACCTGACCCTGACCAGTGCCAAAACGCCTAACTTGTCTTCCCTATCTTCCCCGGGTGGCCTTGTCAGGGCCATCAATCACCTATTCAAGCGCCTTTTGAACTCCAAGTCTCCATCGGAGCTTGGCGATGATGTCGAGTTTGCATATGCAGACGGCCACTTGCTTATCCCGCGCCTTATGCCTATGACTCTGCTAAACCATGCCATTGAGAATGGGGCATCCAGCTCTCGCATCAACAATAAAGTACCTCTGCTCGGCCACGGGCGAGCATTGGAGCTGGATGCCTCGAGTCTCGGATCTCAGGATGGGCCATATTTTATGGAAGACACTGTGTCCTTACGCCGTCCACTATGCCCGACTGAGATACGCATTGCTGTGTCCGGAACAAACTTACTTCCCGATGATATTTTGGCGATCAGTGGCGGCACCTCTGTGGCAACTATTGGTACGGATGTGTTTGGATTTGTGCTGGAGGCGGGCTCCGAGTGCAGCCAGTTCAAGCCAGGCGACTACGTCTCTGCACGTATGCGCGGTACCCTGCGGACTCATGTCATTGTTGATGTCAAGCTCGTGCAGCACATTCAGGGCTCGGACAAGTGGAATGCTGTGTGTCCGACAGCCCTTGCTACTGTGATATACGCCATGCACACCAGCCGAAAGATCAAAGATGGAGATCATGTGCTAGTCTTTGCTCCAATGACAGCGTATGGTCAGGCAGCCATGTGGATGGCCCGGACGCTTGGAGGTCACGTACTGGTGGCATGCTCATCGGCAGCCGAACGTGCAGTGTTAAAGGAGCACTTCAAAGTCCCCGTCAAAAGCATTATGGATGCCCTGGATGGCCCGGATGCGCAGGGTACTGACCGCAAGCTTCAAGACCAGGTGATGTCGCTGACAGACGGCAAAGGCGCCGATATAGTGTTTGACCCGACGTCGCGGCACCTAGAACAAGCCTTCTTGTGTGTCGCCGAGTGTGGCCGGGTCATCCGTGTTGCTCAAAGAGACTCCAAGAAGCCCAGTCAGAGCCACTCTTGTCTTCCGAGCAAGAACGCGAGCCTTGAGACAGTCGACCTTGACCTCCTAGACGCCCGGCGTTCGGACGAGGCCCTTCGACTTTCGTCCGACATGGACAAGCTAACGCAGATGCCTTCCAAGCTGCACACTGTGAGCCATTTCCTCGAGTACAACATGTGCGATGTGCAGACAGCGGTGCAGCACGCAACATCTAATCTGTACTCCGGGGCGCATGTATTGTACACGGCAGCAGATGTGGGCCAGAACATGGTCAACACGTCTGTGCAGCTGACACAGCCAACTGAACTCTCGTGGGCATGGACATATGTGTTAGTGGGCGGACTTGGAGGATTGGGCCGCAGCATTGCTGAGCACTTGGTGCAGAAAGGTGCCCGGCACATTGCGTTCTTTTCGCGGTCTGGCGCTTGCACGCCCGAAGCACAAGCCCTGATGGCAAAGCTGCGGGAAAAGGGAGTTCAGGTGGCGGCGTTCGCGACTGACATTTGCAACGAGAAGCAGCTGGCAGAAACGGTCAGTGAGGTGGAGCGTATCATGCCACCGATTCGGGGCACGATCCAGTGCGCTGCCGTTGTGGACGACACTTCATTTCCGAGCATGGACTACGACCGATGGTGGCGGGCATTTGAGCCCAAGACCAGAGGATCCCAGAATCTGCACAAGCTCCTGCCGAAGGACATGGACTTTTTTATCTTTCTGTCGAGCTCGTCGGGTGTCATTGGCAACCGCGGACAGGCCAATTACTCTGCAGGCAACAGCTACCAGGATGCGCTGGCACGGCACAGAAGTCTCCACGGCATGCACAGCGTGTCGCTTGACCTGGGACTGGTGCTGGGTGCGGGCATGGTGGCCGAGAACGAAAGTTTGCTGGATGCTATGAAGGCGAGTGGCTTTATCGGCATCCGGATCACAGATGTGTTGTTCCTGCTAGACCGAGCCATGGCGCGGCCAGAAACAGAGCAGAAGCTCAAGCTGCCACCTCAGATTGTTACCACTGTAGGCACGGGCGGACTCACGATCCAGAACCAACCGTCGGACCCGTTCTGGACACGCACAGCCCTATTCCGATATCTCAACCAGGTGGACGCGCCGCCGCACGGCCTGAACACGGAAGCTTGCCAGCCAAGCGACCGCGACTTACGGGCTCTAGTCCAGAGCGCGACATCGTTAGACGAAGCGGCATCAGCTGTAAGCACTGCATTGATTGCAACAGTGGCACGGCGCAAGGGCATGGTTCCTGATGATTTTGATCCGCATGAGTCGCTGGGCAGCTACGGCATTGACTCGCTGGATGCGATATTTGTCCTGGGCTGGATTGGACGCGAGACGGGTGTGACGGTGCAGACAGTGGAAGGCCCAAGCATTACAGAGCTGAGCCGCGATATTGCCAAGCGCACCCTCGACGCTATGGCGATGGAGGTGTGATCTGTTCATATCGACGATACTGTTGTCGATATTAGCATTGCTCGTTTTGACAAATCACTTTGTTGGTCTTTTGACGGTTATTTACTCGCTGGTTGATGCGGTCCTTTGCTAATTGCTGCTGAATGAAGATATATTTGTCTTTTTTTCTTATTTTGATAATTTGATTTGCCTGGTACGATCTGTCTCGTTGTTTGCCTATATCTCTAGATTATTTTGCCAATTTCTTCATATTATAGATCCAAACTGAAAAGTGATGATGTCTTGCTGTGAAGTGTGTGTATTTTGTTTTTATTTTTGTTTATATTGGCATAAACCAAATCAAATGCCGAATGTGATGACATATCGGAGACTCAATATTCTCTAAGAGACCATCACGACTACTATGAACATAGAGCCATGTGAACGAATCAAGATACTTTCAGCATGTTATCTTTATTTTTGCATTCCCGTCCGCTTTTTATCTGCACTTTGGATACGACTGCCCCGTACGGAGTTCTATCACCATAATCTACCACATACGGAGTATATCAGCACATATATCAGCGGCAAGCACCTTTCCTCTTACCCCATTCGGCAAGATGCGGAATCAACATGGGAAAGCGACAGAATTGCCACCTCAGCACGCAGTTTGTTATTTCAAAATTGGTCCCCAATTGATTGCAATCATGTATTTATGTATTGATAATAGAGTTTTTAGAAAGGAAGCACCCGATAGGCTTGTGGGTAGAGTAAGATCTCTGTTTATGAAAGAATGTTTATGGACGAGTGTGAGTGCATATGCATGAGACCGACATGACAGGGGTACGGAGGAGATGGTCCTTGGGCCGTGTGATAGTGTGTGCAGCATGTGTATTTATGTACTTGTTTGTAGTGTGGGTGTGTGTAGAGTGCAGTTGTACTTCTGCAGTGGTGCGTTGTCACTTGAGGGATCGTGGCATTTCGGAGACGATGGGCGAGCGGTGAACTGGAGGATGCAGTCTTTGAGAAGAGCAGCGATGGGAGATAGAGGACAAGGAAATAGAGAGGAAAAAAGATAATAAGATACAGGGTGGCAGTGACTGAGCGCTGACTGAGTGAGGAGGAGAGACAGACCGGTTACGAAGTAAGAGTCGAATAAAACGCGAAAATATAGGGTAGCATTGCTAGTTGTGACATTCCCGTTTCTTTTTCTTCTTTCCTCATTTTTTTTGGCTTTTCTCTCGCCTGCTTTCTTAGAGATACATAGCCGACCCATGAGCTCGGGAACACTGCGGATAAAGGAATATTGGCTACAGAGTAATATGCAAGGGATACGTTGGGCATTTGTATCCAATGAGCAAGGGGCTGCTTCTCAGTAGAGATGTGGGAAGGTCCCAAAGAATAAAATTAGAACGGGTAGCCTTGGCTGTAGTATTAGAGCCCCTATTTGCTGCTGTTCCACTGGCTCGGGCCTGAAGGCAAGCAATCATCAGTAATTGGGTAGTCGTCGAGGACGGGGAGTCATAAATGTGGCAATCAAAATCAAAGCCACCAGTTAGGCTCAGGTAAACACATTTTTTTCTTTAAAAAAAGAAACAAATTTTAAATAACCTCATTTATAAAACCTCAAACCAGAAATTAGCTCAAAGGTAGATCAGACCAAATCAACCGAGCAAATGAGGCAAGCATTGACGAGATCCATTAGAAATAAGATAAAATCGCGTCTTATCCTCTATATGTATGGAATATTATAGCTGCAGGTACTTTCGGAATAATTTCGAATCAAAATAAACATAAACAGGTGGTAGAGTGTCATCCAATACCATGCAATACCAATAATAGAATCAAAAGAGTTGCAATACTTGTCGGACGTATTGCTATTCCATAGCCAGCAGAGACATTTCTCTCAATGGACATGCAGCGGCACAAACAAGACAGACGAAACGGTGCCTTTTGACAGATAGATACATGCTACCTCTACGACAAAGTATCATGACGTAATTACTATAAAAATGGAGATCAAGTGGTACTACGGGGGTCTTAGTGGAACTGGTGCGTCTTTTGTGGTCTTCTTTTTTGTGAGCCTCTCTGTCTCTCTGCTCGCTTTCTTTTCCAAGCTCCTCTTTTTGTGGTGCAAGTGGCTATTTTTTCTTTTGATTTTTCTTTCTTCCATTCTATATTTGTATATTTTGCACACTGTAACCTACAGCATTATCTATCTGTTTTACTTACCTCTTTTGGTAACCCGTTGGCGCCCAAGATGGAGACACCAGCCCTAGGAGTGAGACGATAGAGTGAGAAGTCAATGGATTACTCCGTACGGAGTATTATATACAATTGACTTCATTACCCCCCCTGCAGAGTACATTTTGTGGACTGATGCGGGCCACCTCATGTTTAACGGATGCCATGCACAGCAATATACGAATGCTTCGTTCAGTACCCATCGACCTCGGAACCAAGATCACGGCGTGGGATGCACACTTATAACGAGTTTCTTCCTTGAGAGTCTGAATGCCGACTACCCCTTGCCAATCCTTCTTAGTTTCCGGCGCCAAAAAAGTCCTAATAAATGCACTCGAATGCCAAGTACCTGTCAGTGTCTCACAGATGCGGTAAACTAGTCTAAAGGACCCCCAACTGCTAATCAGGTCTACGGAGTAGAAGCTTTGACGCTCTGGAATAGACTGGAATTTTGAAAAATCTTCAAGAAACCGTTGAACGCGTCGGAGATATGAAAACACTAAAGACCAGTATGCCGGGTCGGCCTGGACAGAGAGATTCAAATGAATATTGTATGCAATTTTCTAGCAAAAGTTCACCTCTACGTTGGTATTTTTGACCGGGCCTGCCCTTGTCCCTTTTGCTTTGTGAACGGCTATAATGTGCTAAGCTAAAAACCAACAGTTGCCAGCCGGGTAACTGATTAGGGCCTATTGTATTCTCTTTATATTTCTACGAGTACTCATGGAGTAGTCTCTTTTAGGTAGTGTAGTCGACTATTTATATTTGGTTTTAGCTTTCCTCTACTTTTTAGCTTGGCTAGTTTAGCTAGTTTTTCTCCTCCACCCACACCTTGTACAATGTTTTGTTTCTGATGTGTTTGTGTTTTGTGTATCTTGTTTGAATTTCTGCTGGCCTTATTAATAAGCTCCCGTCTCTCGGCGTGCGTGTCCTGTCTGTCGGTACGTTCCAAGTGCTACTGTTAGTTTTATATATATAATATATATAATATAATATAATATAGTATAGTATATATAAACTATAAACTATAATAATATATAAATATATACTACTTATATATGACTACAACATCATCGAGATGCGTGGCATGAGCCATGTAGACCTTGCACGCATCTTTACACCGGGGCACTGTTGGGAACGTTTAGATATATTTCAGAATGCGGATGGTAAACAAAAAGAGACAAAAAAAAAGGAGAATAACCAACAAGTCTTGCCCCATGTCTTGCAAGCAAATTGACTATTGGACCACTCCCAGAAGACATCAGATGCTGCTATGAATTATGAATCAAATCTCCAAAGACGGCAGTAGCAGGAATTTGAGTTGAAAAAATGCGCGTCATAACTTGTAACTTGCGGTGAATGCGAACAAAGTGTCAGGTGTCGTGATCTTTTTGCTCGCCTCCCTTGCCCCTTTCTTCGACTTTGATGTTTCTTTATTTCTTCTTTCTTTTGTTATGCTTAGTACCCTCCTGTACTACCCTGCTTATTTGTTTTGATTATCTGCTTCAATTGTTTAGACATTGCTCTATCCCTTCATGCATAAAAAAATGCAACGGTCACGCTGGAGGAGCATATGCAGGCATTCCAGAAGCATGGGAAGAGACATAATACCTCAAAGCTTAAAAATCAAAATCACTATCACAATGAGAAACATATGAGAAACACAACCCCAACAGAGAACAAAAAGTACTTGCACAGTTGCTGAAGACTTACTGTCATAATCTAAGAAGGTCTGAGAGCACTACGTCACTTCTGCGTATCTCTGCCGTCCCCTGGTCTACCGATACAAGACCAAGTTTCTCATATTTCCATTGTCTCTCTAGTGCAGCCTTGTCCTTTAATGACACCACATGCACGCCTGTATTCGACAACAGGTATTACAGTGCTGATCGGGCTGCTTGCTGTTATTGATCTGCGGTGTGCCGTGCGGGCCGTTGTCTTTCTTTCTTTTGTATTGTTTCTGTTTCTTTCATTTCATGATTTCATCCTTTTTTTTCTTCATTTTATCCTCTCTTTATTTCATCTTCTCTTTATTTCATCTTCTCTTTATTTCATCTTCTCTTTATTTCATCTTCTCACTATTGATCCTGAACTAGATTGGGCCCTTCAAGTATCATCGTACCACTGCCGCTTCCAAGTTCGATCCTTGATATTCTATTCGCTTCAACTGACCCCTACCTCTGTTTACTCACCGTCACCTCCCCCTACCCATTAACCCACGACCCACTCAGCCAACTTTCTCTCCCAGCTTCTCGGGAACTTGCCACCCTTTCCATTTTCCATATTCATATTCTATTCCCGTCTCCTTCTCGCAACTATCTCTTCTCTTCCTGTCCTGTTACTCTTCACGGTGTTTTCCAATCCTTCATGCGTCTGCTATTCTTCCACTCTTCTACTTCTTCCATCTAAACACTCACTTTTCTACTATCTCCCCCTTTTACTCCACATCAAGAACCGGTCACGTTGCAGTTTCCGTGCTAGTATCTGCTAAGAGTCTGCTAGTGTGCCTATGTCTCCATCTGTTTCTCTCGTCTGTTTCTTCTGTTTCTTCTGTCTCTTCTTTTGTCAACTCGTCTTCTACCCTAGCCGCTCTGTCCTCTCTAGCTTCTCTGCATCTACTCCGTACTCCGTAATACAGAGTAGCTTCTCTGATTCACCAGTTCAGTTTCTTCCCTATCCCTGTCCATCGGCCGTGTGGTCTGGGATATACTACATCTTCTCTTTTCCTCCTCTTTTCGTTGTTCCTCTCCTGGCCTGCATCAATTCCTCTTGTTTTCTGACCTCTGACGTCTCCGTCTCTCAACTACCGACTGTTGTCTCGTCTCGTCCGTTTTTCATTCTCTCGAGTCTACGCTTCGTCTTCATACTACACCCCCACGTTGACATGACATCTCTCAACCTCACCGCTTGAAAAATTCAAAGCAAACAAGAATCATAAAGGCAAACAGCTGCTCCTCACCTCTACACCTGGCCGGCCTTGTCTCCGTCCTCCGTCCTCCCGCACCAACATTTATTACAACCTAATCGCATACCACCTTGTGCACGTTTTCTTCTAGTCCCTCATCGTCGTTCCTTTTATAGTCCCATTACTCTATTCATTCTCCTCATCATATTCTTCCCTTCTCGTTGCCCTGTCTTCCCCCCACGCTCTCTCAAAGTTTTCTCTCTTCTTCTTTTCTTCCGGCCATGGGTATACTGTCAACAGGGCTGTAGCTGGTCTTTTTCTTTTCTTCTCCCACCCCGTTTTTCTTAACCCCCCTTCTCAACTCCCGCCCGTTGTCATCAAACACTCACTTTAACTTCGCCTACCACATATTCACCTTCTATTCAACTTACTTCGATCTCAACCCTTGAACTACCGCCACCTCCTCAAGCTATTTTATAACTTTGCCTCCCCTGCTTTCTTCCTCGGCTCCTCTATTCTCGCTCCCTCGCTTTCTCCCCTACTCTCATTAATCAGACCCGTCCTTAATCCACAGCCAACGTCATCTCTCGTGTTCATGCCGCCGCCACCGACTCTGCTCTTATAATCTTAAAGTCCTATGACTGTCTATACCTCATAACCAATGATCCCATCTTGACGCTGAGGATACCGGGCTGACCGCTCAGCACGCTTCCCTCTCTCACACAGCCCCTCGCATCTCACGACTTCTGTCTATGCCACTGGGCTGCACTATTTTCAGCTGGTGCTTTCCACATCGGCATGTTACTATGTCGACCTCTTGTTCAAACTCGCCAGGGCCGCCGGCACCATCGGTGACAGGAACACCAACAGTCATTACAGACGAGCCGACGATGATAGATGCGCCGATATTCGATGTCTCTGCACCTACACCTGATACCGACGAAGCAAGGATACCGCAAATACCCCAAATATCTCCTGATACAATACTTGCCACTCCCGCTGATGAAGAAGATTTCGACAGCACCAATGATACCCCTCTCCCCAGCTTCTCCTTTGTCGATCTCCTAGACGTTGACCCTCGCCCAACTCTCGTCCTCTCTCTCGCGACGCCCGCCCCCCGCGTCGTCTACTCCAATCCGGCCTTTGCATCAACAGGGCTGTCTTCTTTACAAGAAACGCTATGGACTGACGTGGATGCTGGCATCACAACCACCCCGTCGCCAGTCAAATACCTTGGCTTAACCTGGACACGGTCAATCTTGCGCAATGGACTGTATGCCGTTATCAGCGCAAACCAAACTGTTTCGGAATCAGCATCATCAACGTCGACGACGACTCTAACCGCTCTACCGAAGGATATCCCACTGCCTTTATCACCAACTGTACAGCTGCCGCCTTTGCCACTCGTCTCGCCACCAGCTCCAACCACAGCAGTTTTAACGGCACTTGCTGCACCTCAAATAACTGCCGACAGAGTAGTACCCTCATTGCACCCATTACAACACACCGAGCCACCTACACCACCTGTTTCTGCCGTCTTCCTTCCTACACCTCAGACAGAGCCGATCAAGAGCGATACGCCTCCGGTTGCCGCAACGACACATACCCCTGGTGCTACACCGGACGCAACTACCGAAGAGACGGCAGTCCAGAGCGAATCATTCTTCACTGCGCACAACCATACACCTCAGAATGATGCCAACGAACATCATGCCGCCAGTGTCAACTACATTGATCAGTTTGAAGCCATTACCGATTTCATGCCGGTTGGCATGTGTGTAGTCGACGCAGACGGTAACATCGCATCGGCCAACATCGCTTGGTACCATATTATGGGCTGTGCGTGGCCACCTGCGGAAACCGACACCTTGCCAGACAGCCTTGTTATGACTCACCAACAATTTCTATCCTATGTTGAGGATGAGGACCAGGAGCTGGTGCAGAACTTCTTTACAAACGTTACTCTTGCGCCCACCAGTACATTTGGTTTCCGTGTGAAGAAATACAGACTCAATGGGGCCAAGTCGCAGACCCCAGAGAAGTCTGGTGCGTCCACATCGACATCCACCACTCCGACCCCGCCAACTCCGATGAGACCGCCTCCCATCACGTACACCCAGGACGGCACACTACCAAAGAAGTCGGCCTCTTTTCCTGTTACCGGCAGTAGCAGCAGCAACATCAGCATGGCACCTAGTCAGGTCCATCAGATTGAAGTGCCCCGCGTTCCCGTCCGTCGTGATAGCCTCGTGCTGTCTTCCACAGCCTCTGCACCTGACGAGGCAACTCGTGACAGCCATGTTCTTGCCACAACACACTCGGAATTTGATTCTGACGGTAACCTACTGCGCGTGCTCGTGTGCCTGCGTGACATCACTGAGCATCAGCACATTGCTGAAGCTGCCGACCGCCATGCGCGTCAGGCTAATAACCTGCGTCGTATGGCCGAGTTTGCCACAGTCGGTATGTACGATATGGATATTGACGGCCGGCTCCGTGGTGCCAATAAGGTGTTTTACGAAATGTGCGGCATGCAGACAGATGCTGCAGGCGATGCTGACCATTTAAATCACGAAATCGTGCGCCCATGGCTCGATTGTGTTGTCGACGAGGACCAGCCTATGATTCAGACTTGTTTCCAGCGTCTCTTTGGTGGACGGCACGATGCCAGCAAGGACAGCAGCCACGTTGATCATTGGACAGTAGTTGAGGCCGGCTCGAATGAGTACGACATCGACGAGGAGGAATCAGATAATGAAGATGAAGGCGACAACGAACACGATGATGACGATACTGCGACCAAGATCGAGGCTGAGACCGACTACCAAACTGTTGAACTGCGCTTTAAGACCCCCTGGACGACCGATGACGGGTCTGGTGGTCGTATCGTGGCACCGCGCTGGGTCGAGGCGTCCTTCTTACCGGTACGTGATGCCGAAGGTAAGGTCCAGTCTATCACCGGCTGTCTCACGGATATATCGCTACGGCGCTGGCAGCTCGAGCGTGAGCGCCAGGTCAAGGAGGAAGCCATCGAGTCCAAGCGCCAGCAGGAAAACTTTGTCGATATCACATCACACGAGATCCGCAATCCCCTGACTGTTATTATGCACTGCGGTGATGCCGTACTTGAGTCGCTTACGCGTCTCCGCGAAGATGTGCGCGAGGACAAGCAGCGCGCCATGCTCGACGACGTTATCGATTCGGCAGAAATTATAGTCAGCTCGGCGCTGCACCAAAAGGCCATTGTGGACGATATCCTGACCATGTCCAAACTCGACTCAAACCTTCTCGCGGTCACGCCCGTCACTGTCGACCCTATCGAGATTGTGCGCTCAACGCTGCGAATGTTTGAGGTCCAGGTGCGCCAGCAGCACATTCAGCTGCGCATGACTGTCGACCCCTCATACTACAGAGAGCTGCCGGTCACGCAGCCGCCGCTACCGCCGATCCCTGCTGAGACTGCAGTGTCTGCCGTAACCGCACCTTTTGCGCCGCGGACGCCGTTCCTCGTCTTTGACCCGTCGCGTGTTAAGCAGATCCTGATCAATCTGCTGACTAACGCACTTAAGTTTACGCAGTCAGTCTCTATACGCGAAATTACCACTACTGTCAGCGTCTCGCGGACCCGGCCGACCGATGCCACATGCGCTGTCTCGTTTGTGCCTCAGCCCGCCGACAACAAGCTTGCGCCTGCCTATGGCGGACCCGGTGGTCGTGGGCGCGGACCCGGTCGGGGTCGTGGCCGCAGCCGGGGCACAGGCACCAATAGCACCTCGAACTCTCCGTCACCGTCGTCGCCATCTTCCACTGCGACTGGTGCTACAACTGCAACCACGGCAACCTCTGCAACAGCAAGAACAAGAAGTAGCACTACACCACTGAAGGGCGAGTCTGTGTTCCTTATCTTTGAGGTGCGTGACACGGGCGAGGGCCTTACCAAGGAGGGTGTCGACTCCTTGTTTCAGAAGTTTGTGCAGGCTGATTCGAGCACACACGTGAAGCACGGTGGATCGGGTCTTGGCCTCTTCATCAGCAAGCGTCTCGCGGAAATCCAGAACGGTGCCATTGGTGTCGCCTCTGAGCGCGGTGTCGGGTCAACTTTTGTGTTCTATATTGAGGCATATATCCCGCCACCGACTGCCGTTCCGGAGATCTTGTCGCCCGGCGAGGCTGCCAAGATTGCCCTTGCTGCTGGCCTCGGCAATGCTGCCGGTGGTACCGGCGTTGTCCCCTTGACAACCATCCCTGAGCAGCTCAAGAAAGAAGGCAATGGATCACCTTTGACTGCCATCAACGTCGCATCATTGTCTTCGCCCCTAGCTATTGCACCGACTATAATGAGCCCGGTATTCCACCAGGACGGTCAGCAGGCCTCAATGACTGCGACTGCGGAAAATAATGATCGAAGGGACAGTTACAGTTCACGGTCAGCAGTCATGCATGCCATCCCACACTCCATTGCAACCTCTTACGCCACACCCGCATCTATCGGCTCGCCAACTGCACCCCCTACCCCCACCACAACGACCGATTCGCCAACAATTTCTCATCCCATATCAGCCTTTTCTCGGCCGACCATCCCTACAAGTACTGGTGTCGGCCAGGGTCAACTTGCTACCGTATCCGCCACACCGCCCGAGATCCACGGCGTACTGCTTGTCGAAGACAACATTGTCAACCAAAAGGTCACGCGGCGGTACTTTGAAAAGCTTGGGTTTAACGTCGAGGTCGCTGCCAATGGGGTCGAGGCTATGGACAGCATCCGCGCTTCGGACCGGTGTGTGCCGGGATCGTTCCCCATTTCCGTCGTGCTCATGGATATGGAGATGCCCGTTCAGGACGGTTTGACGTGCACTCGCCACATTCGCGAGCTCGAAGCGGCGGGCGCCTTCGCAGGTGGCCGTATGCCGGTACTCATGATCACGGGCAATGCACGCCCCGAACAAATTGCCGACGCTCGCGCTGCCGGTTGTGACGATGTTGTGGTCAAACCTTTCCAAATGCATCTTCTATTTGAGCACATTAAGTTGGTCATGCACACTCTTTGGGCGAACGAGATTCGTGCCATTGAGGCGGCTGGGATCTTTCAAGATGCAGAAGAAGTTCAACTCGAAACTTCTGCTGATGATGTCACTAAAACAGACGTAGCCCCTCTTGCTACGGTGCCTTCTATCCTTGATGAGTCCAAGACCGAGGTCGATATTGCCGTCGATGAGGTTGAGCTATCAGAGCAGACCGAACACACTAAAAACGTCGAACAGACTGACAGTGAACCACACCTAGACGAGGGTGTGGCCCTTGATGTCCATAACAGCAACCAGCTCTGATAGGTCTATCATTTGTGGATGCTGCTTCCACTCATTTGTTTTATTTTTATTTTTATTTTGCGATTTTCTTCCTTCTCTCTTTTGCGTGACGAGTCGCTATTTTTTATTATCATTCGCACATACCATAGGCGGCCGTGGATATTAAGCCCGTGTTACAAAACCAGAAGGGTCTGGGAGAGCTGTACGGGTTCCTAAAACCCGATTTCTTGATTTCTTTTTTGCTTTCCTTTTCTTTCCTTGACCCTCTTTACAAAAAGGGTTTTTGTTTTGGCGTTCTGCATTGGTTTCATTATGGATATTGGTACTTTTTGTCGCTCCTTCTTGCTTCTCGTCTTTAAACTATTCAAGCATTGGCGGCGATCTCACTGTTTGCTAGAAAGATCTCTGCTATCATTGGCCACTTGGTCTTGTTCCGGCGTTTTTTTCTTCTCTTTTATCTTTTATCTTTTCTCTTCTCTTTCTCTTCTTTCTTATCTGGTATTCTTAACATTGAAATGACTTTACGAAGTCCATATATTGGACAGATCAACTAAATTTTCCTGCGAGTGTCTTTGTGATGTTTTGGGTGTAAAGTGTTCACTCGATAATGTCAGTAAGTAACTAAAAACTACCTTGAGAATGAATGTCTTATATTTATACTAACGAAGAATAAAACTGCTTCAATTTTCTTTCTACCGTTATCGGGAAAAATAATATGTGATGGAAACTGTTAGTCTCATGTCAGACGATAGGCACCAAATTACAATAGAGATAATAGGAAGTCAAGGTCGATCAATCAGAGGCCAGTATTTGCGGGCTTAAAGGGATTTCTCGGAGGATTCACATAACACATGCACAATACACACGTGTTTTTGCACCTATGAATCAGGGCATCTAACTACTGACATATCACGACACTCCTTGTTAATTAAATATCAAAAATAAAATATATAAAGGTAAAAAAACAATGATCTAGGCAGGGATCGAACCTGCAATCTCTTGGTTCGTAGCCAAGCGCCTTGCCATTTGGCCACTAGACCGTTTTTGCTGTTAGGCAGTTGCTGAAGTCTTCAACTTTTTAGAACTATAAGGGCTGTGTTAAGTGCAGCTAAATATGCCCAATGAATTCGTCAGACTCTGACGGCGGGGCGCAGACACGGAGGCGAAGGCTTGAGGCAGGCACATGAGCAACGACCAGCAACGACCAGCACATAACTGATATTAAACAGTTATCAAGCTTTAAATTTTTTATTTAATTTCGTCCATACTCATCTAGAGCAACTTCATTATAATCGTCTTACTAGCACAATTCATCCTGCAACATCTGTCATCATCATCACCACCAGCACAGCCTCATATCAAAGATATGTCGAGACAGTCATCGCCAAAAGGCAATGGAGTGTCACACAACTGCTATGTTGCATTGAGCGAGGAACCGCTGGATGTAGCTGCCATAATGCAGCGTGTCCGTTCACCCAAAGCCGGTGCAAATGTACTTTTTGCAGGTAAAGCTTTTCCTAGATGCTCGAATATCCAACACATGACAACTAACAGGCAGGGTCAACTCGAGACAACTTTGATGGACGAGCTGTAGCGACCCTGCGCTATGCTGCTTACGAGCCACGAGCAATACAGTCAATGCGCGATATTGCCGCCAGCATCCTGACCACGCACAGCTTAACAGCTATTGCCATTGTGCACCGACTGGGCCCTGTACCTATCGGTGAAGACAGCGTACTGATTGCCGTATCTGCACCGCACCGGAAAGAAGCTTGGTTGGCTGGCGAAGAGTGTCTTGAAAAAGTCAAGGAGCGCGTTGAGATCTGGAAGCAAGAAGTGTTTGAGCCAACAGCAGGTACATCCATTGGAGAGGTCAACGGGTCCAAGGAAGGCGAGAGTGTCTGGAGAGCGAACAAAGATGCGACATTGGGCATGCCAACAGTTGTGAGCCCGGGAGCTCCATCAGTTACAGGTGCAAAGGCGTGATCAGCAGGGCCGTTTGTTTATGAAAAGTGTCGAGTTACGAAAAGAATAGATGATAATTCGAGACTAAAAGTGTCGTTGTAGTATCATCATAATCGATATCTCACGACGCACATGCATTAGGCTTAATGTATCTTCAATGGCGTTACAATTTATTTTGCAAGTACTGTAAAGTATTCTCGAAGATTAAGTGTAGTTGTAATGCATATATGTTGAGATCATGGGGTGTTGTAGCAGTCTGTCTCGAACATTTGTGGTAAACAAAAGATAACTCAAATAGACACACTCAAGAAAGGAAATGAATTAGAAAGGGGTCACAAGTTGATGCACTTGGGTTGGCGGCTTGCCCATTGAAAACCTAGCATTGAGTCGATTGCGTATGCATGTTAGTAGGCGGGACGGGTCTTCTCCGAAAGAGCCGAAACGGCCTAAGCATCTCTAATCGGTAGAGAGAGACGCTCACCGGAGTCAAGGTGAAAAGTAGTCGATGCTGAAGTTGGCGCTGAGGTTGGAATTGGAGGCGTAGGCAACGAAGCAGATGGCACAAAGACGGAAGACAGAAGTGATACAGGAAGAGAGGCCGTCGAGTTGAAAAACGGGGGGGAGGAGGTGACGGGGATGGAAACACTGGCAGCGGTGAGGATAAAGAAGGAAGAAGTCTCGCGGGCCATCACTTCTGTAGTCGTGTACTCTGTAGTGGCTGCGTACGTGATAGTTGTGGTGGTAGTGACAGTGACCTGGCTCGAGGTGTTGGTCCAGCGGGGCGAGGAGAAGGCAGACGACGAGAGCGAAGCTGAGGGTGCGCTTGAAAGCGGTGCAGTCGTCAGGGCTGGTGTCGAGATCGAAGATGCAGGTGTATAGTAGGAAGCAGAACTCGTTCCGTCATAGGACGAGTAGCTGCTACCAGAAAAAGAGTATGAGTATGAGTAGTCAGAGTACGACGATGTAGAGAGCGGATAGTATGACGATGACCAGATAGCCTCCGACGATGAGGGAGTGGGCTCTCCATGGCATGTGTCATATGTCGATGTTGAAGACAATGCTCCCGTTGAGAGCACCAGGGCAGACGAGGTGTTTGTAGGGAAGCTCAGTGTAACAATAGATGTGTGGTTCCAGGCGAGAGGGGTCGAGCTGGCAGCAGAGGTGATAAAGTAGCCAGAGGAAGCAGAATAGGATGCAGGCGAAGAGTAGGTGGTAGTAACTGTTGTGGTAATGGTCACCACTGACGGCTTCTCTGAAATAGATGAGCTGGACGGCACATAGGCCGACACAGATGAGGCTGAAGTAACCAGGGAAACTGACGACGTTGTGTATCCATAGATGGCCGGGGTAGCTAATAGTCAGTTTATACTCAAATGTATGGAGCAAGAAGTAAAAATCACTTACAAGTTTTCCCTAAGGCATCGGCGGTGGTGGCCGTCAGCTCTGTGACAGTCCCGGTTGCACTTTCCTCTCCCGGGGGCGATCGGTAGTCTCTCTTATCATGATGGACACGATCGCCCCGGTAATTGTGACGATATTTGTCACTGTTGAGTTTGAAAAATGAAGGCGAGCCACGGTGAGTAAGCGAGGCCATTGCTGGCCCAGCAAGGAGGACCACGGCAAAAACAGAGATGAGCCACTGGATCTTCATGTTGAAGTGGGTGTGTTGGATTGGGTGTACTGAGGTTTGATTTTTCAAAGACTTCTTGTTTCAAGAGTCAAAATGTTTGAGTGTGCTTGATGAGCTGCATCTCCAACCAGAAATACTCAGAAGACCTGCTGGCTTATATATCACTTCTATGTGCGGGCCACAAGTCAGAGACAAAATATGTCGCCGTATTTTCCATTGCCTCTTTCGTCTAGATATTACATCATTCAACCAGCACACGCCCCCCGAGTTGAACAGTCGAACACGGTGGACGTGACAAGAGTATCCCGTCGGACTGTCAGATGCGAAATACTACATTTGATGGCAATTATTTAATCTAAACAAGCTGTTCTCGTCATAAAATGTCCGAGATGCACCTCTCCGACATACCCGATCCGAGACAATTCTATCAGTCTCTAAAATTTGTATTTACGTCGGCATTCTCTGTTGGGTCTCGGGGTTGTCCTGCCCATGTATTGTTTGTCAAACGCCTCATTTTGTTTACTCGGTTCGATGATCCTTCCGTTGCCCTTCATTTTGCTCTTGCCGACATAAGGTGTTTGTAGTAGATTATAGATCTCGACACTATCCACGAAATAGAAATGTCGGTAAAATCAAGTAATGAACAACAATCGAGGAAAGACAAATACAAGTAACGTCGATAAATACCAAGGATGTGACTGAATCATCTAGATCCCGCACATCATCAGTGCATCGTCTTACAGTCGGTAGTGCTCCGTGAAACTGTTTCTCTCTATAAGTGTTTGGCGGAAGGAAGGGAGGTTGAGAGAATCAGGCGAACACGATTGGGTGTAGAATTATATGTAGCTTAGTTCTATCAATTCAGAAAATTTCGTGCAGGAAGAGAGAACACAGGAATATCTCAGAACGGACATCACATCACACTAGTCTATCGAGGTTTGCTCCCTTCACTTGTGCACTGTATCTCTGCATCACAATCACAGTGTTTCAATATTGTGTACTCGCACACATAAAACGGCTGCACAAAAGCACATTTTCTTTGTTTGGTTAATATCGTACGCTTATGTTTTTCTTCGACTGCTAAATTTGGTTTTACGCCCGTCACTTGTACTACAACGGGTCTAGGGGATACATATGCTATTGCGTACAACAACATCACATAATGCTATTCCACGGCTCGGCTCCTTATAGCTCGTTGGTATTTGTGTTTCAAGAGTTGGTTACCCGAGAGCGAAATAGGCTGCATGCATAATAATAGTAATAATTGGTTTCTTGTTAATGTATATATTAGTAGTTAATTTATGTATATCCAGTGTCTACCTTCTTGTTTGCACAGCTTAGACAACTCGCACAACTCGCACAAAGCATCGGACGTGTTTTCTATATGAATTTTTGTTTGAGAAAAAAGCCCTCGCCCAGATTGTTCTGGGGAAAGAAAATATAAAATATATAAGACCCGAAAAGCAACCAACATCCATCCTCATCGCAGGCGCACACTCACACATCTAACAATGGAAAAGGATATAATCAAGAGACAAAAAGAAAATGAAAACAGAAAGGGGGTAAACACACTGATAAAATGTCATAAAAGTAGTAGTAGTAGTACACTGAACAAAGCAGCCGCTTTGCCAATTACGCCGCACACAAAGTGAAATCGGACAAAGAGAGAGAAAATAAGAAAACTGTTTACTCTCTATTTGCTCTACTGCGCATTGCATGCAGTCTCCTGGGTGTTGCAGTCACCGACAGTGAAGCCGGCGGCTTGTCCGCTGTTGACGGCATTAGCACATGCGTTGTTCTGGATGGCACAAGCGCGTTGGATGGCAGCGGACTGGTTCGCAAAGGTGTTGCCATTGACCTCAAAGGGACGCGCGGCATCACCTGAGTCGTTGACAGCAGGGGCGGCAATGCCAGCAATAGCACTAGATGAAGACGAAGTAGAGGGCGAAGAAGTTGCGGCGGCTTTGGCGACTAATTGAGGGGGAAGAGGAGGCGAGTGTTAGCGACGAGGATCGTACTGGAGAAAACAATTCGTTTTGTGTGTTTTATTTTTCCAAGCTTGTTTTGCGAATAGATGATTACTATGATATTGAAGGAACATAGAACCATCTATTCCTGAATTGTCTTCTTGGCGTTGCGGCGGCCGAAGGGCTTGCGTCTCTTACCAGAAGAGGTCGTAGCAGTGTCGTCAGCAGCGGAGGTGGCACTGCTAGCGGCGGAAGTGACACTGCTAGCGGCGTCGGCGGCAGCGGCTGCTCCGTTGTTCTTGCCCCTGCCCTTGCCCTTCCTGGCTGTTGTGCTGGTAGCGGCAGCAGCGGCAGACGAAGTAGTATCGGCAGCAGCGGCAGACGAGGTAGTATCGGCAGCGGCGTTGTTGGTAGTACCGGCGTTGGCATCGGCATCAGCGTTGGCATTGCCGTTGTTGGCATTTGCGTTGGCATCAGCGTTGGCGTTAGCACCGGCGTTGGCATTAGCGTTGTTACCACCGGCATTGGCGTTGTTACCACCGGCATTGGCATTGGCGTTGGCATTGCCGTTGTTGGCATTGTTACCACCGGCGTTGGCATTGGCATTATTGTTGTTACCACCGGCGTTGGCATTGCCGTTGGCGTTATTGTTGTTAGCGTTACCGTTACCGCCAACAGTAAAGTAGCGGCAGTCATCCTGGGCACCACGCTGGGCAACGGGCATCAGGACAGGCTGGTGGTTGGCGGACGAAGATATGGTGCATACACGGTAGTTGCCAACAGGCAAACCACCGGTTACAGGAGTGGTGACAGTGCCCTGGCCGTTACCGGCATCGTTGATACCCTTGAAGAAGACAAACTGAGTAGCATCCAGAGGGGTGGTGAACTGGAACGAGTTGCCGACGCTCTGGATAGTAATGTGAGTGTGGCCAATAATGTCACCGTTGCCAGCGAGGTCCTGGGGGGCAGAATAGTAAGTGCTGGTGGCGTTGGTAAAGGTACCCAGCTGCAGGTTGGCAACATTAACAGTGACGTCGAAAGTCGTCTCAGCGTCCAGGTTATCGTTGAGCTTGGGGTTGGTGATAACAGTGGACACCATGTTGGTGGTGGCAGGAATTTTGCCCATGACTGTAAGACGGGGGGGTATTAGAGGGGACACCTTTCCTGGGGGAAGACCGCACTGAGTTTTGAAGTATTAGCTGCACTTACCGATACCGTTACAAGAGCCACCCTGGACCTGAAGACCATTGGTCAGGGTCTCGCCCGAGCAAAAGTTGATGAAGTTGGCAGTATCACTGGGCTGTTAGTAACTGATGATATATAATGCATTTGGCTCTCTAAACTCAAATGACTCACGTTGCAGAGTTGCTCTGACCATCAGCAGCGACGTTGTTGACCTGACCAGTGGATGCAGAGCCGGTCTGGATCACATCGGCGTCAAGACAGGTGCTACCACCGGCAGCGGCGTTGCCAGTATTGGTGCCGGCGTTGGCATTGTTGTTGCCAGCGTTAGCATCGTTGTTACCGGCGTTGCCGTTGTTGCCGCCGTTGCGGCCGCCACCTCTTTGTCTAGCAACGAGCGGGCTGAACGAAGGTGGGCGGTTGATGACAGAGGCCTCGGAGAGGACAGCCAGGCTACCGAGGGCGAAGATTGCCGACTTGAACAACATTTTGACGTTAGTTTTCGTTTTTGAGTTTAAAGTTTGTCTTGTGATTTTCTGTTTATTTGAAGTGAATATCTTCAAGATCTTCAAACTGGAGATGTCGTCAAGCAGATGATCGACGGATTATCGGAATAAGTTGAAAGGGCGAGGAGCAAACAAAAAAGCGAGCTGAGAGTTAGAAGAAAAAATGGTGCCGGACCGTTAATAAAATGTTTGAAAAGGTTAAAAAAAAGAGTGACACTTGACTAGCAAGTTGCGAGAACGTAGATGTAAAAGGGATGTGGTTGAAAAAAAGAATGTAAGAACGGAACACAGTCCAGCAGTTCAGAATAATCAAGAAGCGAAAGAAAGAATGAAAAGGAATAGAAAAGGGAAAGGGAGGAGGGCAGGTTTTTTCTTTACTCGGGGCTGAAGAAGAAGGGAAGAGAGAAAAGAAAAGGGAGAGAGCCAGGAGAGATGAAGCGAGCCAAGACTTGTTCTTTATATGCAAGTAACGACGGAGGAGACAACTCGAGTCTGAGATTTGAAGAAGGGGACCCAGTGTCGCAAAACAAGGTTTGACAGGGAGCCACGGCGTAGACGAGAAGGGGAAAGGAGAAAGCTTGGCTCCATGGGCTGGTGCTTGGCGCCTAAGCAAGAGCCTCGTGAAGTCAATGTTTTCAAGCAGGACTAGATCTGAAGCTCCTGTGTGCTCCTATTCCTGCATCTTAGCATCTTACTTTCTTACACGCGACTCCGTTATGCTCCATTCATACGGAACCTCACCCCTGGCTGAGGCTTGATGCAACCTCGTGTGGAGGACCCTGTTACTACAGAGAAGGGACGACGATGGCCTATGAAGAAAGGGACCCGCTACTAATGAAGCTGCTTATTACTGTTTTATTGATTGACTAACCTAATCATGGATTATCATTTCTTTTATTTATGCTTATTAGTAGGGACAAAGGCGGAAGACGGAGGTGTTCTGACGGCGCCCAAGGAGGCTCAAACTAGCGCATGCACGATCTAGTTAGATCCATCACAGGACTATATCTATCAAAATGGGAATAAGGTGTAAGAGAGAGATTGAGTGTGGGTGAAGGATGGGAGTATCCAGTTTAGGCCATAGCGAGTGGTAGTCGCCGTTGCACTATGTGGAATTAGAAACGGATACGGTAGCCAGGTACATTTACTTAATATGATGAATAATATAGTTGACTGGCGTTGCTAAAGATACAGCAGGACAATATAGATTAGATGGATGTTGCCAATGATAGGAGATCATAAACAATAATGAGTAAACAATGGGAAACAGAGGGGCTTCTGAGCAGCACAGGGATCTAAAGGGACAGAGTCCGATGTTGGGATGAGAATAACGAGGCATATGGGGTGAATAGAGATGCAATATTGACGGTGCTTATGGGCATCACGGAATGAAACCAGTGGAGATAGCAAAGAGGATACGCCATTAATGTGGGCAGAAGGAAATGTAAAGGGGCTGACCTTGAACATGTAAGTCTTCAATAATCAAATATATTATAAATCAAAACGATCATAGGCAGCAATGTCAAGCATGATCGATGGACTGTAGAAGGCAAATGGAAAGAAGAAAAAGAAAATAAGAAAAAGAAATGGGAAAAAAGATTTTATGATTGCTTGGAGATATGAAGCACAGGCACCGAAGCAGCCGGGCATGCAGACCAAAAACAGTTACTCTTTAGACTTTTCTATATTAGATTTAGCCCGCATCCTCTCATGGTAGTCTATGAACAAGACACAGAAGAATACGGGCTTGCCTGTGGGTACGTCGTTTTCTGACGTTGATGCGGCTTGAAATGTTAGAGGTTGCTGGGGCTCAACAGGGGTCGTCTCTTTTTTAAGAGGGGAGGAGCGTTCAAGCAGTAACGCAGCAGCCAAGCGATGTTCCTGAGCGGGAGCTAGCGAGCCAGATTTATGAAGTTCAACTTAGACCCACTACTTTAATCATCTGTGGCTCTCAATTGGTCGGATGTATAACATATCAGGGGGCAAGGGGCTAGTAATACTCCGCAGGCTCGGGGCATGTAGAATTCTAGATTATGCTCAGAAAGGCTCTTTTAACATTGAGGCGGCGCCTACTGCCTGCATCCCAGACGCTAGAGACACTGTAAATACCTTAATTCTTTGTCTGACTATCTAACAGCTCCCACCCCCTGCCGGGCTTGGAAACAAGGGCTTCCGGCGCCTTGGGTTTCGCAATCCTGAACGACGACTAGACTCGAGACGCGAGACATGTTCGACCATAGATTTTGAGGAAAGGAGGTCGTTCTTATACGAGTCACCAAGTCATAGTAGAAAGGAGGGTCAAATTAGAAAAGAAATGAGAAGCGAGGTTTAAAGGATGTCGTCGTGACAGTACTAGACCATAAAAAGAGATGGGGAAGTCGATATCCAGCTAACAGAGGAGAGTTGACGGATTGAAAGTAGTACCGAAAGGAAGTGAATGGCTGGTTCTGGCGTCAATGATACTTTTTGTCAGGAGTGAGGCCTGATGAGGTCGTCTGGCTGTGCCTGTTGCTCGCCGACCGTAGAAACGAGACATTGCATGGGCATTGCATCAACTTTGCAAATGAGCAGCACACCGCAGATCCCAAAGATCGATCCAAGAGCAACAGGCAATGGGGTAGGTGGTACAGAAATTGACATATGCAATAGAAAATGCATTTCTATGCACAGCTCCTCCAAGTTCAACGGCTATTTGATATCAACATTAGACGTCGATGCTGTGCCTCATGATCTTCTACGCCGCCTTAAAGTGGCGATCTCATTAATTGAACCAAAGTAGAAACACGGTTAACCAGCTTGGCTCATGCCAACAGTTTCATAATCTTGCTTGCTTCTATACCAATATGATTCATATGCTTATGCTCGTTCACGGCTTTTATTATATAGCGACGGCTGTACAACACGCTCCGGGACTCAAACTGGCGATCTAATACAAACTGGATGCCACGAAATAAGGAAAAACCCTTGGATTGAAAGTCGACACAACAATAATTCCTTACTAAACAAAGGCGCCTGTTCTACTGAAATAAGACGGACTCGTTGTGGCTGGCCTGGAACTGGCGGCCAAGACTTTGTTCCGACCTGAAACGCCGCATCTGTCAACGCAGCCACAAGGATGTTAACCGATTATTAATTACCATAGTCCCAGGAGATCGTGAGAAGAGCGAGCCAGATACTAGATATAGAACGCATATGAGAATGAAAATTGAGCCTGCTTCACGCAAAGCAGGCGCATGAAACAAAACGTAGCCCTCCTGTGCGTTCCTCGGTCTTTAATCTTTCCTTCTATATTTCGTCTGGCCTCCTCCTGATATTAACATCCTGGTCAATACCGCTCTAACTTTGAAACAGCTTCTCTACTTTCAAGTTTACCGTGTCTATCCATCCGCCCTCCGGCTCCTAATGTCTGCGAGCCCCTGCTTCAGATCTCGCTCTCTCTGTTTGCTCTTGTTTCCATAGCAGTCTCTGTCCCAATGCTGCCTATCTTATCAACCTGTCTCTATTCTTCAGTCAGATCCTACTTTACTACAGAACTAGTCATGTGGTTTAGATATGTATTAACGGGACCGGAGTAAACACTTTAATAATCAATCCTTTAATATTTCCACATTACGACCGAGACGGTGCACTTTCTCCCCTCTCTGTTCCCCTTTGCCAAGTCTCCATCTATCATCTTCTATGCTCCATCGCCTTCCATCCTTATTACTTCATACATGTCGTACTGCCGCACGATGCCGGTTTCCCGTTCCCCTCCTCAAAAACGTAAAACTAGCCAAGAAGTTTCCAATACACAAAATGCTCAAGAGATGTCTCAAATCGAGAAACTTAAGGTGCGGTGCACTATATACTCTCCATACTCCGCAAAAGCTTGTTATCATGGGAAAGGGCAGTACTGACAGGACAAGAAATGAGTAAGCAACAGATTTGAAAAAGAAACAAATCGAGAGCTACAAAACTAGCTATTGCCTATGATTTGATACCATCTCCGAGACGGCAAACAAGCACTTACATCGACACCACGCTTATGATCTTCACCTGGTTACAACAAACACACCTGCGAATGGTCATGGTTCTCATCTTGAACGTGCTCGGGGCTCATATCATATACAGAGCAACGCTATATCGTACTACTACGCAATACAGACAGCAGGAAGGACACCTATTACTTCGTAGCGGTTACCGCTGTTGATCTACGCAGATGAGCACGTACGAGTTTCATGGCATTGCATTGCCTGAAATCAGGTAGCTGTGCTCTCTTAACCCTGGATTCGTCATGCTCACCGGCGGGTTCTGGTAGTACTTTCGATAAAAATAAAAAATAAAAAAATAAAAAAACTTGCCGCAAACGTAGCGGCGACGAAACGGATAATCATAAACATATTTCTTATTCAAAGACCAGCCTGTTAAAACCGCAAAAGATAGGCATAGGATGGCCCAGCAAACGCTTTACTCATACCACAACGATACTACCATTAAGACAGCACCTGCAACCCGTCCGGCTAATCTCTCACAGCTCAGTGATCTGGTTGGCACTAATCTTCGTTGCAATCAGATCCAGCCAGGCCGCAAGTCTGTAGCCGGCCCGTGCAAGCTGCACTTCGATGACAGGTGCGGCTTTTTCGTAGTAATCACCACCGAGTTCCTGGCCAACAATGGCAGCAGGGCCCTCTGGAAGAACTACAGTAAATGTTAGAAATGGCAATTCGGAAAGAGATATCAGAAAAAAGAAAGAAAAACATTAGAAAAGGAAATGATAAAAGATACCCACCGTGAGTGCAGACGTAGGCGTTGCTCTCACGCGCCCAAATAATAGCCGTGTCCTCCACCTTGTCCAGGTCAACGCCATCTGTCCAGCTCTTGCTCTCGTCTGCAAACTTGCCAGTACGAATGTCCGCAACCAGCTGGTCTGCCAGCTTCTGAGCCTCGCTGAACGGCTGGCGGTGAATACCGCCCACCATTTTCTCGGCGATGCTCGTGTCCCACACGTGGTGCAAGTTGAAGAATCTACCATCGAACTTGACACGGATGCCGTTGCCGCCCTTTGAAACATCTTCCGCATGCAGCGGCTGGTGCATATCACCGATGAAGTGCAGAACAAACTTGGCAGCCTGCTCGTGGTCTTCCGGTGAAAGCTTGCCATCCGCATCAATCAGCCGGGTGGTGTAGTTTTGAAGCGCAGAAATGACACAGCCTTCTGCCTTGCAGTCGCGCTGCATATCAACATCGCAGCTGGTTGGCGGGTTGTCCTTGGCATCAATGAAGTGGAAAGGTCCTGTAAAGTGGCCCCATTTGGTGTACCGGATGCTGTCTGCCCAGGTGGCAACGTTTGCGAGGTAGTCGGTGGATTGATTGCGCAGCAGAGTCTGGAAGTAAGTCGCGGTGTTATCCTTGACAAAGCTGCTGGCAACATAGGCAACTGTGATGTGCCCAAAGCCTATATAGTCAGTGTATGCACTAAATGTTTTTTTATCTTATGGGCATGACATGACGTACCACCCCAGGCCGAGACGCTTGGGAGCACAGCAGCGCTGGCGAGGATGGTTGTAGAAAGCTTCATCGTGAGTACAAATAGAACTTGGTGATTTGGCAATGGTGAAGCTTGTCAAGATGAGGGTATCGAAGACTACCGAAAGCTATTAAAATGATAGCAGCGACAACCAAAGGGATGATGTCGTCGGAGCAGTTACATTAGTGTGCTGCGAGGGAGACTGGGCGTAATACGCTGTTGAGCTGTAGGTAAAGGCTCTCTATCTGTGGGTAGCTCCTTCTTGATGTATGTTCGGGTGTTGGGCTTATGTCGTCTGGTCGTCTACTCGGTAATATTGACTCAAAGTTATATGTAGCCACGTATTTGTATGTGAGATATCTTGATACCTGTCTCGGCCAAGGCAGGTCAGGCCGTCATCAGGTTGGAAGCTCATGTCGCAACAGCTGCGTGTTCGCGCTATTTGACTGGCTGTCAGTGGCTCTTTCTCCAATTTGTTGCTGGAGGAACAGCGCATGAGCCTTGCATTCAGCTAGGCTTTAGCAAGGGGATAGCAGCTGGCGCTAAACCACGTGCGGATGTATTTGACTCGCACTGTCTATTTGGTATCACACAGACCCATACGGAGTTTTGATTCGTCAGCAGTTCTAATATACAAAATGTCATCGCTTTGCATCTTGCATCCCACATGACTCGTCTGGAGCACATCCAATGCAGGGTCCAGTGCTGGTACTTTCAGCGACGCCCATGTACTGGCCTGACGCACTCACTCACTACGCACAATGCCCAACCAGCGAACCTCTATGTGAGTACAGATGAATACCTTATGAAAAACAACATATATCGGTTCTTCCTGTGACGTCGAATAGTGTGGGATCTGTCGTTACACACTGTGCTTTGTTCTCCACGTCCCAGAGATAGCTAGCACCAATCAGGTAATATCTGTCCTTGTGCTCCATAGTCGTGTGCATCAATATAGAGAAAAGGGAAAAACTCGAGGAAAGAGGCCCCAAGATCTCTCGGTCGTGCCTGCCGCGCCTACGAAGTAGGCGAAAATCATCCTCTCGTATTACTCTAGCCCGCAAGACAGCACTCTTTCCTTTATCTCGTTATCTTTGAGCTTATCGTGCTCAAGCGCAGTCTCCATCGCCACACTTCTCCATCTGTGCTCCATCATACTCCATTTTCCCATTCTTGTCTTGCTCTTTGACTCAAAGCCTTTGCTCACTCCATTTTGTAAGAGAAACAGTCATCGTATTTCCCCGACATTTGGGTTTTTCTTCTTCTCGTGTCGTCTCCTCCCACGATCCGATGGTATCTTATCTTGACCAATTCTGTATCTCATATTTTCGCTTCTCGTTTTGACAGTCGCATTAGGTCGTTCTTTCCTTCCCAGTCCTTTCCCTCCCCCGCTCGCTATCTGCTCAGCTGACTGAGCTGAGATCTTTGCCTGTCCTTATCTTGCGTTGTGTCGTGTGCTAGTTTGGGCCACCCTATAATAACACGGTCTCTGCCTCGTTATCCTACGACCACAGCTCGAGCCTACACTTTGAACCAACCTTCCAACCATCACCCCCCCTCGTCTCCTGTCGCCAACCGCCTGTCGCCATGGGGATCTCTCGTGTATCAACCACTACGGTGCTCGCCGTCCGCTCCGCTTCGATTGCCGCCATCTCATTCCAAGCTCTCGGCGCCTCAAAACCGTCTCTTAAGGACGACCTATCGGGCGTCTTTGGTAGCATTAGTTTGACAGCATGGATATGTCTCCTGGTATGTGCTTCACGTGCCTTGCCTTACCGGGCCGAGACTGTAGTCTCAAGTGCAGTCTCGCATCAAGCGACAACATCTAACATCCTCTAGCTCCCGCAACTGATCCAAAACTACAAGACTCAGAGTGCCGAGGGTCTCTCTATGGCCTTCTTGTTTGTTTGGCTCCTCGGTGACATTACAAACTTGTCAGGTGCGTCAATTCCCATTCTTCGTTCTCGGTTTAGTTCTCCCATCGTATTTACTGACTTTTATTTAATTCTTAGGCGCCCTCTGGACCGGACTAGCACCAACTGCTGTCGCTCTCGCCATCTACTTCTGTGTCGCTGATGTCGTCCTCATCTCCCAATGCCTCTATTACAACGCAAAGACTACACGCCACGAGCTTGTCCTACGCCAGGGCCGTCCCCGCAGACGTAGCTCCTCGACCGCTGTCGCTGGTCCCACCGATGACGATTTCAGCGAGGAAGAGGTGTATGAAGGCGACGAGGCTGAAGACGATAGCTCCCTCCTTGCTCGCCGCCGCAGCTCCAGTATTGGCCTTCCTGGTTCGCACCGCCGCCACTCGACACGCCGCTCCGAGTCCAACCTGGACCCACTCCGTCGCATCATCACTGGCGAGGATGAGACCCCTGACAGCAACCCTTGGCTGCACAACACACTTAGCTTGGTGGCTGTTTGGATTGTAGGTGCGCTCGGCTACTTTGCTTCGACGCGTATGGGCACGCTCGAGGGACCAGATGTTCCTGGCGATGGCCCGTTAGATGACCCGAGCCTGTTGGCTGAGGACGACATCTACGCCAAGTTCGGCATGGCCCTGGGCTACTTTAGCGCCGTCTGCTATCTGTGCGCGCGTATTCCGCAAATCATCAAGAACTACCGCGAGAAGTCGTGCGAGGGCCTTGCCTTGCTATTCTTCCTGCTGTCGCTAACGGGCAACTTCACCTATGGCGCAAGTCTGGTAGCCTATTCTCAGGATAGTGCGTACCTGGTCAAGGCGCTGCCCTGGCTGCTGGGCTCTCTAGGCACCATTGTCGAGGACATGGTCATCTTCTTCCAATTCCGCCTTTATTCTCCTCGGCGCGAGGCTGTCAAGCCTATTGCAGCACCTTCTAGCAGCGATTCTCCCTCTGCGTATGGCACAGTCTAAGGCTCTGTCTCTTCCTTTATGTCGTGGTCGTTTGGCCAGTTCGAACGCTTGGCAGGGCTGTTCTGTTACTTTCTGGATTTGATTCTTTTGTTGGTGAATTTTCCGCCTGATGTCGCATCATAAATGCCGTATTGTTATATTTGCTTTAACTTGCTCTTGCATGGGTTTTGTGGCGTTTTGCTTTTGTTCTTGCTTCTACCTTTGATGTCGCCGATGCATATCTCGGATTTTACTCTTTTTTGGACTATATTATCTTACACTGCATTTTACAGGAGCACATATATTAGTTTGCAAATTCCCATATTGCATCTCTTCAATAGCCCTATCGCAATGCTATGACTGCCCAAATTAGAATGCCAGGATCTTGGTGTATGGAGCACATTAAAAGAGGAGGGGGTACTTGTCCTCAGCTGTTAGATTGCACACAAATATATGTACTCTCCATAATATTTCACTATCAGCCAATAAAACACTAGAAAATCGGCTTACAAGTCTTTGTCATACGGCGTCAAGGCGATTGTCAGCATCAAGTAATGAAATCCAATAGCTGCAAATCCTAGGACATTCTATGGGGATCGACCCGTCTCTAGCGCGGCCCAACTCTGCGAAAGCCTACACATAATTGTCATGCCCGACAAATAGAGGCTCAACAGTATTGAGCCACTAAGCGTAGCACCACTCGCCTTACCCCAGGTCTCCTAATCCTTAATAACCATATTCTCTATATTATCTAAGCTTAGTGATGCTTCGAACCCTCATTCATCGTCTTAAACAAAGAGATCTAGTATCTACCAAGCGCCTCTCGACAAAGAGCGAGGTGTATATAAGCCAGGCTTGAATCCGATTCCCTTGGATTTGATTTTTTTTTTTCAATCGCACCACCAGATTTAAACAACTTTGGATTCCAACAAACCATCAACAACACTCATCCCAAATTATCTCTTCTGTCAGATCTATCAGACCTATTGAGCCTATCAGATATCATATTTCCATCTTCTATCACTAAGTATCTATATCTCAGCATAGATTCTTTCTCAATTAGTACCCCCATTAGTATTACCCCCCATCCACATCCTACCATGACCGACATGAGTACCAAATCAGTTGCCTCTACCGTCGCCAAGGCTGCGGCATCTGCCCATCGCTTGCCACATGCCACTATTTCCCCCCATCGCTCTGCTACTCGCGGCCACAACGACATCGGCTGGCTCAACACATACCACTCCTTCTCTTTTGCCAGCTGGTATAACCCCAAGTACAATGGCTTTGGCTCTCTGCGCGTGCTCAACGAGGACCGTGTTCAGCCAAACTCGGGCTTCCCCACACACCCGCACCGCGACTTTGAGATCTTCAGCTATGGCATCAGTGGCGAGCTTACCCATCGTGACTCTTTGGTGAAGAAGGGACAAGAGAACGGTGTCAACTCAGATCAGTTCTACCGCGTGAGTCGCGGCGACGTGCAGTTCACAACCGGCGGCACGGGCATTGCACACAGCGAGTTCAATGAACACAAGTCGGACCATGTCCACTTTTTGCAAATCTGGGCTGTCCCGTGGAAGAAGGGACTGCCACCCACTTACCACACATCGCATTTTAGTGACGCGTCCAAGCGTGAAGCAGCCGACAAGGGACAGTTCGTCCCTATTTTGAGCCCGCTTGCTGCTGGTCCCGATGCTACACGCGCCCAAGAAGCTGAGGCCAAGCCCAAGCTGGAGGGAACCATCCCGATCCACGCCGATTTTGTCATGGGCGCAACACTCTTGGCGCCAGAGAAGACGGCAACCTGGACTGTCGGGCTGGGCCAGCCAGGCGTCGTGACCGAGGCCAACAAGCGCAAGGTGTTTGTACACCTGCCCATGACAACCAAATACAAGAAGGCTTCCGGCAGTGCGCGTATCCGGCTTGATGGCCGTGATGACGCAATCCTAGAGGAAGGTGACGGCGCTTTTGTTGATGTTGTCAATGCCGGCGACAAATTGACTGTCGAGAGCATCGGCACTGCTGAAGCAGAGGTCGTTGTCCTAGATACGGCTTAGAGCTGGCTAAATGAAAATTAAAAAGAGCAAGTGAATTGAAGCCAGAATTGTTAGCTACAATCGTTTTGTAAATAGACTGGATTTAAAATAATCAAATTAAGTAAATTTCTAGGAGTATTTCTGTCACAAATGATAATAAATTGGACGCATTTCATCCTATCAAAAACATTGTCACAAATATTAATATTGATAAAAGTATAATAAAAATTAATTTTATTATGTGTCATGGTACAATAACGGCGAATTAAAAAAAGGGCAAATTGATTAACAAAATCTTATTTTACGGAGTGTCCCTAAGAACCAACCCCAATAGAAGATATTAAAAGATCAATGCAAAAACTAATAATATAAGAATAAACTATCCTAGCTTAAGACTGCTAGTGCCTTTGACATCGCTTATCTCTCTCACAATTAATCTTTGTGTATGATCTTGTCTGTAGATCGCAAGAGCATGCATCTCGGTGACCAGCAGAACCAGACTCTGCGTTTGATTACCGTTTGAAGCGATCAAAAAGCCTAGCCTGAAAAGATGCCCAGCTAGAGATATTCGGAGGCACAATCGTACGGCTTGATGCCAGGAGAGTGTGCTGATAGCTGAAAGTAATCTCAGTGTCAATAAAGGGTGTTGATGAGGATGGCGAGGGGCGTAGCTTGGCAGCGATGCGGTCAATGCAATAGCGTGCGAGCTCGGTCCAAGACTTGCTGCTCTTGTAAGGGGGGAAGAAGTGAAGACGCTCTACCTCGGGGAAACCGCCAGAGCTGTCGGTGTTATTGTTTAAGCTGCTGCTTTTGGGGTGCTTGTTAGCAAGGCGCCGCTTGCGACGGGCGTGAATGGTTGTGGTAGGCTCTTCATCAGTCAGTTGCCAATACTCACCAGAGGATGGATAAATGAATGTAGACGCATTGCGTTTGGAAGAAGAGAGTGAGTAGTGGTGGTGAGAGATTGAGGGCATAGTTTGTTATGTGAGTTGTTTGTGAAAGGTAGGTACAGGCCAACTCGTGTCTATACTGATCTCGGCCACTTACTGATTAACAAAACGCTCAAGAAATAAAAAAGCGAGGCAGCAGCAGCTCATATATACATGTTTAGAATGTCATGATATGAACCGAACAACATCGTGCGTTTTGTTCCGATCAAGCTGCTCTTTGTCCGGGAACAAAGCTTTGGAGGTGTTTTTGAACAAAGCTTGCACATGGTTCACGATATAGACAAACAGACAGGGGAATATCACTTAAGTCCGATGTATGCCATTGTAATTCATATCTGTTCACATTTGTTCATCTAACAAGGGCATAGCAGCCGGGCGTTGCTAAAGTTGTGATGTTCTCTGGCGATGTAATCGATCATGATGCCGTGCACCCTAAGGCGGAAGGCACGCGAGTCACACGCGACACGGTAGTTGATGACTAGATGATAGTAGGCGGAAGGAACAAAGAGTTGCTCCTTCCTCATTTGAAGTAAACATAATTGATGACTGATGTGATTCGTTCTTCCTATTCTCGGGGGAGAAAAAGGTGCCATACTGCATCGTGGGCCGGTCGCTCCTTCCTTCTTTACGTCCTCTCAATAAACAGTCACCCCTGCAATAAAATTTTCGAGACAGCTGCACCCCATGATCTTAGGTTTTCGACTCGCTTTCCCTGTCCTAATTTTTTTTTCGCCTCCTCTACACAGATGCTCTTTGATAGCACATTCCAACACCAGAGGTATTTCACCGGCATCGCCAAAATCGCAGCACAATATCACATCATACATTATACCCAGCCCCCCTGAAATGTTCCCCAATAAGTGTTATGTCGCCGTTGGGGCATCTCTGGTTCTTCAACTGGTGATGGCGATGAAGCCAGAGGTCAATGTTTATTTCGTAAGTTGTGTAGCAAAATTCAAGCCCTTCGCGACTAAAGTACGGATCTCACACTGACTTTTACTCAGGGACAGTACGGAACGGATACCCTGGCCAGCTACTGTGACTCTGGTGGCTTCGACTCCATCACACTGGCATTCCTCTCGGCTTCACCCGAGGCTGATCCGGCCACCAACTATCCGGCCACTGACTTTGGCACACACTGTGGTGCCGGGGTTTACATGGTCAATAACACTGCTTCACGGCTTCTTTCGGGCTGTACTGGTCTGGCTGCTGACATCCAGTACTGCCAGAGACTTGGGAAACGAATCTTGCTCTCAACTGGAGGTGCCTGGAGTCCCGACCCGTTGCACAACTACGCTGTGACGACCGAGGCCAACGGCGAATACTTTGCCGACTTCCTCTGGAACGCGTTTGGTGCATACAACTCGTCATGGACAGGCCCTCGTCCATTTGACAGGGACTCCGGTGGCCACACAGTCCTTGATGGATTTGACTTTGATATCGAAGTTGATGTCCTGGGACAGAAGGGTTACATTGCCATGCTCAAGCGTCTCCGCCAGCTGATCGACTCGTACAACGATGCTGTCGGGTACCAGAGAGTCATTATCACCGGAGCGCCACAGTGCCCCCTTGTTGACGGGTGGGCCGACATGAAGGAGATCATTATGACTATTGCCTTTGATAGACTTTGGATCCAGTTCTACAACAACGACCTATGCGAGGCTGGCTCTTCACGGTTCAACTATCTCGAGTGGGTGACATTTATATCCAACGGCGCGAGCCAGAATGCACGTCTTTACGTGGGACTCCCCGCATCTATGGATACCATTGGTTATATATCTGTCAATGAAGCCAATACACTCGTGGACAGTCTGCGGAATCAGAGCACTTTTGGCGGCGTCATGGTCTGGGACGCGTCCATTGCCAAGGAGAATGCAATAGGCGGAGTTCCTCTGTATCAGGCAATCCAAAATCACATGAATCAAGCTTTGGCAACTCCCAGTCCTTCTGCTACAAGCTCCTCAGCAGCTTTTCCCTCGGCATCATCATTTGCTACAAGCTTCAGCGGGAATTTCAGTCTGATTGGTATTTCGTCTACTAGCAACCCTCGTCCGACTAGCTCAATCGTTACGACGGACACATGCACACTGGCCGGCCACCCGTTAACATCGCCAAACATACCGAGCATCCCTACCGCAACCTCTACTACAACGCCCGATGAAAATGGCGCCCCATCACCCACTCTTACTATCCCTTCTCATACGTTCTCCCCTGTCGCAAGTGCCCCGCGGGCCCAAGTAAAGAGCTGCATGCCCTCCTTAGCTGTTGCTGTGGCCGTATTTATGGTCATTTACGCGTGATAGCTGCCTGTCTATGCTAAGCATATACAGCAAAATAGTCCCCCCCTCCCCAAGAAGGGGGGAAGCGGCACTAATAATGGCGTGGAATCTTGTTATTTACGGAGACATGATGTGCAAGCTTTTTAAAGTCAAATAAAAAAATGCCATGGTCAAGTTATACCAAACGTGCTTTATCAGTTCTGTCTGCTTTTGGGTCTGCATTCAACTTTGCCTGAGGCTGTTCCAGTATCTCCAGTCCATGCACTGCTCTTCCTGGGAAACATGCCCCATCCAGTCCAGTGAGTTTGAAGGGAGAGACATATTGCTGCCGTAAAGACGTGGTTGTTGCGTTTGTTGTTGCTCTTGCAGCTGAGAAATAAAGACTGGCTCTTGGATAGTTTCACCGAGCCCCGCGTTGCTCCCACGGTAACTCCAGGCTTTAAGGATCCAGTCTGTGAAAGCTGTCACAAAGACTGCTTCTGCTGCAAATTTTCTTCCTTCCTAGAAAGTATCTTCGTCGCTGCCACGTTGATGAGAGGCTTGGTCAAGATGTTGCTGGTAATCACCGACGGCTGCAGCCATGTCACCTCCATACTCGTCATAGAATGATCCTATCAAGCGCCATGCAGCATCAATCCGAGCTTGCTCATCGCCTTTGGTGCTCTCTCTGACACGAACAGTACGAGCTTGCAGCATATACACAACATAGACAAGCGCATCTATGACGACACGCAGCACGATATCGGCCAGAAATTGAAACGCAACAAAGCTCTTGCCCATCTTGGACACATGACGGTAAGTAAAACACGTATCGAGAATATCAAGGGCATGCTTAAACACAGTGTCAGCACGCTCGCGAGTGAAGCCTGCTGCGTTGGACAAGCCGGTAACTCGTGAGCGATATGCCTGAAATCTAAGCTGACGCTCAAAAAAGGAGAGCCCCGAAATACCGCTAGGACTATGAGCACTGCTTGGCTCGCAGTGCAAGCCCATATTCAAGCCCAATTGCACAGCGAGTGAGGCCAAGCTGCTGACAAGTTCCGAGTTTGGCTCTGCAAGATGAACAATGTGAATGCTCGCAACACGTCGACGCGACAGGTGATCATGAGCACCGCGGCCACCAGGCACCGCATCGCACCCGTGCGGTAGCGTGAAAGCAGTTCACTCTTGTCTTGAGTCTGACCGTTCTGTCCCCCGGGGAAGATGGCTGCAATTTCTGTAGCCGATAAGGACGTCAAAGAGAGTGCATAGATGGAAAATAAAAGCGTAGTGGTAGCGGGTGCGGCATTGGAAGCATCCCAGCTGGCATCAAGAACTTGTTGAGAAGTGGTAGGGACATAGACAATGCGTATAAGTGGATTAACATTGTCGACAAATACCTGCCACAGACGCAAAATAGTCCTTGGGTCGGGGTGCTGAACTAGATCTACTGGACCAGAGATAACAAGCAGTCCTAGCCCGACTGATCGCGTCAACTGAATTGTGTCGACGATAAGCAACTTCAGAATCAATTTCCAAATTTTAGAAGATGATGAGCAGCTCAAAAGGATGGGCTATATTGAATCGGTAAATACGAAAGAACATGAAATTAACTCGAAATCCACACCCATTCTATGCAGCAACCTCAACTCGCTTTGCTGCCTCCTGCTGCTTAGAAGCCAGCTTAGCCTGCAATGCCGTAAAGTGGCGGTCCATGGCGCGTGCAATGAACTGCTCGCCTGTGATGACAGGGTACTTCTTGAGTGGGCCTTGAATGACGGTGTCTGTGCAAGGCTGGTTGAAGAATGCAATGCTGTACCGCTCACCGTAGTAGTCGCCAGGCTCGCAGGGTGCCTTGACGCGGTGAAAGGTCGACTTGAAACGGTCGTCGGACCAGCTCATCAGCAAGTCACCAATATTGCAGACAATGCTGCCTGGTTCCGGGTCAACGCGCGTCCAGGTATCACCTAGACCAAACTCAGTAACGGCCTCACGGCCAGGGCAGATCTCCAGGCCGGACTGGCCAGTGCGCTGGAAGAGCAGAGTGACCAGATCCCAATCGGCATGGGCGCCCGCGCGGTGGTAGATCTCAGGCGGCGAGCCATCTGAAGGCGGCTCGGGTGTAGGGAAGTAGTGCAACAAACGCAGCACTGTCTGGCAATTGGGCTTCTTGGAGTCATGCAGACGAACAAAGTAGTCGTCTTCGAAGCCGAGGCCGCGCGCAAAACAGATCATGAGTTTCTCGGACACAGACTGTAGATGATTCATGAAGCCACGGCAGATCTTTTCAAAGTCAGGAAGATGTTCGTCGTCCATCCAGATGCGGCCTGATGGCGTCTTGCCGCCCTTTTCCATGTTCTCGCCAAATTGCAGCTGGTACGACTCCTTTTGGTCGGCAGCGCCTGTGCTGGGGCGGATCTGATTCTTGAATTCCCAACCGACGTTCTTGTTGCTCCACGGAACAGTGGCCTTGACGTCATTTGGCAGAGCAAAAAACTTTTCTGACGTAGCGAACATGAGATCGATCTCATCCTGAGTGATTCCATGGTCGACGAGAGCAAAGAAGCCGACGTTTTCCGAGGCATGGCATAAGTCGGTAGTGATCTCGTCAATACGGGATTCAAAGTCGTGTAGAGAGATCTGTGTGGTTAGCAGTTGTTACGTTATGGAAGAAGTATAACATAAGAATCGAGTTTTTATTTTATTTTAAAAAAAGAACTGATTCCAAGGAAGTGGCCTGTCAAACCTTTGGCAAAGGCCGGTCAACGTACGTCGTTGTGGTAGCCATTTTGCGTCAAGCAAGGTGGTCTTGTCTTTGAAGTAAAAAAGTCCTTTTCTTTTTACAAGAGACGAATGACGGCGAGAGGTGCTTTCTATTCAATTAGATAAATGGGCTGATATGGTCGATGTTCCCCGCTCTAGACGTTCGGTGATGATTGATGAATTGTGTGCCAAACTAATACTCTATGTCTGCTTGTAAATAGGATTGGAGGGCTCTTATATATCCCTGTTGACTGCCTTTGAGACTGCGAGAAGAAACCAATCTAGTGATCTATCAATAAAAACGACGACGGTGATTTCCGGGCCCGTTATTTCAACAACACCGTGACAAGAACATATCACAAGGTGGTGAGCATGATAAGGATAAGATCTGAACGATAGCAAATCAGAAGATACGATGCCGTTTTGATTAGGCGTGTTAGTGGTTGGGGTCGGCAAGGTCCGATGGGGGGATGTGGAGTGTACTTTCTATATGCGGAGACTCGTGGGCATCATATCGACAGCCAGGGATTACTAAGAATGGGTCCCTTATCCGGATCGCATATACTCTTCTTCTTCTAGGCCTTAATGCTATTGTCTGACCCTTGCCGTCGAGCTGCTATGATTATTTTGTGCAAAGCTACTATAATTTACCCTATCTCGCATCGGACACCGCTGAGCATCTATCTACCGTTTGGAATCTCTGTATCAAACAACGAGAATGGAGACGAGACATGATATCCTTTCTTAACCGGTCATTTTCGACTCAGGACTTGACTCGTTACAAAGTGGTTCACGCACGACGATAAGATGTAGTAACGACTAAATAGCAAAGCTAGCAGAGCAGAAGAGACACCCGCGTGTGAGATCCAGTATATATTCAAAAAAAAATTAAAATAAACGTGGGATTTGTTACGACCTTCTCAGCTTGTGCCTGCTTGGGCTGGGCGTGAGTTGACATGACTGAAGTCTGTGACTAAGACGTTATTATGAAGTTTAAGTTTAGCCATTGGGGGACAAATCCTTCAAGTGAGGGCAAAGTACTAAGTAGTTAGAGGCTAACAATAGGTTATCCAGACATGAACATCTAATGGAGAGAGCAGGCCGAAAAATGACATCTTGAGCAAAGTGTAGTATACGTTTTCACTAAAACCTCAAAGCACAAGTTGATATTGGTGTTTTTATCAAGAGCATATGGCACGCTAAACGTAGAGATCATAAGGCAAATGTTTAAGTAAAATGAAGCAAATAATGTAGCTCAAGTAGCTCGAGTTTATATTTGCAATTCTATTTTGATTTTGCTCAAGATGTTAACTGCATCATGGGATATATATGTCGTATGTATGTCATGGCAGGGTCAGACATCTACAGAGTTTTGATTTTCCTGTTTGGTCCATCCGTCATATGTCAAGCCACAACTCATCTTGAAATAGCCGGCAAATTTTTCGATAACGTGTCGGGCATATCGACATGAGTGTGGCCGTAAAGTTAAATCAAATCATAAAGCGCAGCTTCCAAATTGGTTAAGCGGGAAGCCCATGAGTAGTAACTAGTGAGAGCGAGCTCTTTATGGGTAAGTACTCCTGAATCTCCCCGATTTTGGCTACCCCCCGCACGCCCGGTATAACCACCGACATGGTGGCCATCCTGCAGGAGGCGGATCCTTTCTGCATACTTCACCAACATCCAAGACAACCCCACCGCATCACTGATTATGGCCGAAATCACGACTCCGATAACGCCGTTCCACCCGCCCTTCACATGGAGCGACCGCGTCAAGTTTGCCCTTGGCGGGTATGCTATGTACACGCTGGGCTCGCTCGCGCACTACATTCGCCGCTTTAAGTGCCTTTTCCGCACCCCGGTAAACGGGCCCGATCTGATCAAGAGATATGACTGCCGGCCCATGCTCGATGTCTTGTAGGTAGTCAAGCAGTGGACTTGTGATACAAAATACATCATTTAACAGTTCTAGCTTCTTCTATCCTCCCTCGTATGACAGAGCTGCTGGCCCTGAGAAGAAGAAGCTGCCTACGCTGCTCACGATCCATGGCGGTGGCTTTGTGCTTGGCAATCCCGAGGATTCTGATCTCTGGAACCATGAGTTTGTGCGCCAAAAAAACGAGACTATGGCTATATCCCTAAACTACCGCAAGGCGCCGCGTTACCCGTTTCCGACGGCCATCCATGACCTAGAAGCGCTCATTTTGGCTATTTTAAATGACAAGTCCCTGCCCATCGATCTCGACCAGGTTGCTATTGCCGGCTGGTCTGCCGGTGGAAACCTGGCCATCTCCGTCTCATCTCTCCCCAGCATGCAGGGCCGGCTTCGCGCTCTGGTTCCTGTATACCCAGTCACCGACTTTTCCATTCGCACACCTCAGAAACTGTTGACTCGCTACTACAAGCCTGACCTTCCAGGCTTCCGTGGTAAGGCCCGCGACTTTCTGGCTCCTTTGGCTCCTACATTCAACTGGTCCTACCTGCCCAAAAATGCCATGCCTTCCGACATTTCCACGCCCCTACTAAGCCCAACCAATCTCCCCAAGGACAGCTTGCCGTCGTACATTTTTACAATGTCCTGTGAGTTGGACATTTTGTCACATGAAGCATGGGTGATGATGTCCAAGATAGCTGGTAGACCTATCCCGACTGCACCCAAGAGTGGCTCGAGCGAAGCCCACCCACCGGGCAAGCTGATTCTCGACGATGAGCGTTTCGCATTTGAGGAACGCACGGAGTGCAGCAGCTATAAGTGGCTTCTGGTCCCCGACGCCATTCACGGTTTCGATATGAATGTTGTCAACTTCTTTAAGAAGGATCCGTTGTATGAGGATCACAAGCTCAAGCGGGATCTGTGCATGGCAATTATTAATGAGTGGCTATTCTCAGGCCCCTTCAAGGCTTGAGACTTTGTTTGATTTTCCAAGTAGGAATTCCCCATTGGTAATTCTAAATGCCGCAGCTATAAGATACCTTTTTGCGAATGCAAAACACCAACTCTCTGTATTTAGAAGTCCGTTGACAAAAACAACATTACGCATAGCTATTTCCTCAAACATGATAGGTCACGTGAATCATTGCATACCGGCTCGATATTTATCCTTCTCCGTCTCATTCGTGAAATTATCCACTGCGCGCCAGCTTCCTTGCGCTAGCAACGTCGATAGCCTGGACGAGCTCCTTAAGGCTACAAAACCTCGTAGAACACGCCGGCGCCTTTGACAGTTCGTTCACCCAAGACTATTCACGGCGAACTCTTTTCGACAGCTTGATCATTCGCGTCGCCAAAACACGCAAATCTCATTAACTTTCTCGTCACCTCTCCTACACAACATCCAATCGCCAGCATGACCGGTCGAGGAGGCGGCGGCGGCCGTCGCGTTCTGCTCCCGCCAATGTGAGTCTCTCTGAGGAGCAAAGAAGGAGGCACACCTCTATTCTTCGGGGTATTGTGCTAACTTTAAAACAGTAACATGATCTTCAAGCTGCTTCAGTCGGTATGTCTACCCGCATAGAGCCCGATCCTAGCCAGCCAGCCAGCCACAATTTGGCGAGGTCGCGAAGCAACTCGGGATTCCGATGTACTAACATTTCTCCTAGCATGCGACGGTCAGCGTCTGGCTGTACGAGCAGCTGTCCTTCCGGATTGAGGGCAAGATCCGGGTGCGTTATTATCCCAACAGACCATTCTCCGGTTCATGATCATCAACTAACATGTAGTAGGGTTTTGACGAATTCCTGAACCTTGTTCTGGATGATGCCGTGGTGGTGGGCCAGGTTACCAAGACACAGTCTGAGGAGACCCGGAAACCATTAGGTATGTGCCAGTCCATACCGTGCATTTATGCAGTTGAAACAAGCCCATGCTAATACAATCGCCAGGCCGCATCCTGCTCAAGGGTGACAACATTTCTCTGATCCAGAGCGTGTCCTCGTAAGACAGGCCGTTCGTGATCTCGCCTCAACGAAACGTGCCACGTACCGCGAACCTAGAAATAGGATTTCCAATAATGAAAGGCGCGTTTACAGAATGACGCCTTCAGCAGGTCCTTTTGTGTCTCTGCTAGGTGCTTGGCTATTTTCTATGTACTGTAAGTACAGTTTTGACCAGTACATGATGTCTTGACATGCCCCGATGAAGATTTAGGACGCTTTATGATGATCTAGACAATTTACTACAGTTATCCCTATCTGAATCCCTGTGTCGATTTGGTTTTTCTAACTTCTGATATTGCGTCCTTTGATCTCAGGGTGTTCATACATAATGTTGTTTGCTGTTTTCTTAGCATTCGGCTAACATTGCTCCTACAGAGACTCAAGACCACAGATTGCGGCTGCCGCTTCGCACACTCAATCTACGACGACGTTGAAAACGTACACACGAAAAGAGGGCACATGTAGCTCAGTACTAATCCGACCGACGGATTCTGCCATCAGCAAACAAGCACGGTACAGGCGGGAGCATCGTGCTGAGCCTGTTGCAAAATTATACCACGTATTTGTTCATGTTGTTATGTTTTATGTTTATTTTGATTTATTATACGTTATTCAGAGATATCAAAAGGGAACAGCAATTATATTTTGGTTTTAGTAGCATTTCGGTCCCAATATATTCAACTTTACTTGGACGTGCTTCAATTACAGTTCACACAAGTTTCAAATGTCAACCAGACAGTGCAATGTTAAATTAGGATATATTTCCCAGACTCGGGCTGTCTCTTGTGAGAGACGTTAATTGTCATTCAAAGACTATTTCCGTGCATACTTTTCCAAGCCATACACGATGCGTACCGTATTGCTCCAGGCTTATATTACTAGTTGAGAGACATGAATAAATAAAAAGAAAAACAAAAGAAAGGTGGTGTGAATGTTGAGACAGGAACAAAAGACAAAAGGACAAAGAAACAAATGGATGAAGGGGGGAGTAGTGATGTGACACCATCGGAAAGGAAGCCGAGAATAATGCCGCCAAAAGAAATAAGAATGATACAAAGTAAAAATAATAATGAAGAAGAGACCCATAGAGAACCAAAACCACCACATATTGCAACGCCCGAGGGCTTTTCATACTCTCAGCACCCTGCGTCTATCTTCTTGACGGCAGGGCAGCGTCTAAGCACGCCAGAACCTCTTCGCCAATAATGGCCTGGTTCCGCAGATACCGGCCAATGCCACGGACCAGCTCGACCTGGTCTTCTGGCGACAGGCCGGTGATGGCAAGCTCCATAACGCTGCCCAGGCTAGCCTTGTGGGTGGCAATAAATGTGTGGTAGTAGATGTAGGCGAAGAAACCCATGATGAACTGGCAGTCCATGCGGTCGGTGATACCACCGTGGCCGGGGATAGAGTGCCCAAAGTCCTTGATCTTAAAGGTGCGCTTCAGGCCGGAGGCGAAAAAGCCACCGAAAGGTGCAATCAGGGAGGCAAAGGTCGAGAAGATAATGGTGTGAATTTGGAGCGGTGCCATGGTGATGCTAAAGTTGGACACGCTGGCGGGCAGGAAGAAGAGGTCGGGTACGGTGTAGATGCGCGGCAGGAAGACGGGGTTCAGCTCGCACGAGAGGCCGGTAAAGATGTTGGCACCGAGGTCCTGTGAGTAGAGTTAGCTAGCTGTGCATGGAGAGACTGTATGCGAAAGAAAATGGGGTGTATATGAGAGCAGTAGCTTACGTTAACGGGGCAGGTAAAGTATTTGCTCTTCATCAAAATGTCGGATAGTAGGAAGCCAAATAGGACAGTCATGACCCAGGCACCGACAAAGCCCTCGACGGTCTTCTTGGGCGACAGCTTGATCAGCTGGGTGCGACCAAAGGTGATACCGCAGATATAAGCAAAGATGTCGTTGGTGATAACAAGGGCGGCCGGCAGGAAGAACCAGATTAGACCCTCAAAGATGTTGTTCATAACAAAGTGCGCCTGGACAACGATCAGGTACAAGGCCATGTGCGTCCACGCGAACTGGGTGAATTGGAACTTGTAGTGACCAGCCTGGAGGGATGCCACGAAGAAGACGAAGCCTGTAGTGAATCGATTAGTAAAGAGAAGATGATTGGGGGGGGGGGGGGGGGGGACTTGGGGGATTCGTACCAAACACGTAGAGGATGAAGCTGATGAAGCGGTGGTGGGTGGCCAGGGGCAATAGAACCTTGTCGACCAGGACAATGTGCTTGAAGTAATAGATGACGCTCTCGCCGTAGAGAAAGTACATGGTGCTTGCGAGCCAGTACCAGTTGAGGCTCTTGGTGAAGCTAAGCTGGCGCTCACGGCTGGGGACGCTTGCGATGGCGATAACCTCGGAGAAAGAAACAATCTGGACAGCGGTGACAATGATGATCATGTAAATGTGGCCCATGAAGAGGGCAGCGAAGAAGCCACCGATCATGACAAAGGTCCAAAATGTGCGGGTGATGAAGTTCTGCTTCTTCTTCTCATACTCTGCGGCTTTGTCCTGCTCGGGTGTCTGCTTGGGCGTGGGCTGGGGTTTGTTAGCTATAGCTTCTTCCAGTTTCGATTCAAGAGAAACGCGAGAAACACAATGCAATACTGTCTGACATACCGGTGCGACGGCGCCGGGCGCGGCCCGAGTCTTAGCGGGTGATGGACGGCCATCGTCACTGACGTCACTGATGCTGGAACGGCGCTCGTCGTTGCCGTTGGGCCGGCTAGCGGCCCGCGTGCTGCGCTTTGCCTTGCCCATGATGTTGGTGACTTAGGAGATGTGAGCTTGGGAGGTAGACGACGATGAGGGGTCTGGCCGAAATGCGGATGCGGTTGCGATGGGTGGTGGATGGTCGGCCAAGATGCGATACTGCAGACAAAGGAGATCGATGGCCGAAAGGTACTAGATGTCCTGGGACTAGGTCTTGGGTCTTGACGAGCTGGGCAGAGCAGAAGGAATGTGAGTGCCAGGCAATCGACGCGATGGATTTACTTCCGACAGTGGGCACGGAGTATCTTTGTGAGAGGTAGGCTGTAGGTCGAGCAGTGGCCGATTGATAAAGAAGGGGTTCGGTTGGGGCAGGACAGGTTGCTGGGCGTGGAGCAAGACAGTGAATTGAGAAATGAGAGCCGCGTCGTCTCGGCGACTTTCTTTTCTTTTTTTTCTTTTTTTTCTTCTTTTTTTTTTGGCGTCTTCTAATCTTGACCTGGTTTTTTTCCTCTTTTGTACTTTTTGCTGCTGTTTCTTCTACTTCGGCCGACACTGTTGCTGGATTTGAGAATGGAATTTTAGCTTTTAGCTTGGTATGGGCTATTTCTAGTGTGTCGGCTGCTGGAAGAGACGAACTGATGGGACGGATAGCACTGAAGCTGCCAAGCTCGGGAGTGGGTGGTAGACGTGCTTTTACGACGTATGCTTGGTAAGGTGTCTTTCTGCTAGCGCAACGGTGGAGAGAGCAAGAAGTTTAGACGCAGATTCAGGTCGCGTTCATGACGTCGAAAGCCGGCAGCGAAGGCGTGGCAGTATCAAGTCTTCGGCGCCGTAATTACTATCAGGTGCAAGAGCATGCGATGGGGCTATCTAACACGTATCTTAGATTGGCTGTTTGTCGGACGGTGGTATTACTGTCACTTGGAGAGGCGGAGTTGAGATGGTGGCCGTTGTCCGCTGCAAAGAAGGCTCCCCTATTTGAGAGCCTTAGTCAGAAATGGTACATATATACCTGTATACCCCGGCATCATATAGAAGACATAGGAAAGTATCGTTGAGCATGCAAAAGTCTTGGCAGCAAGGTTGTTAACGAGCAGGCTGCCGCGATAGAGTACAAGTAATAACTATTGTTATTGCTTCCAGCCCAAGCCCCCCCCGGATGGCCCGGCATGTGTCCGCCCAAGGCAGTGCTGACGATTAGCAATTGCAATGGTAGCCCAATACATGTAGGCTGCAATAGACGTTGTCGTGTATGGTTGGATGCTACTCGATGCGTCCATCGCGCCTGCCTTGGGTTACATAATCTATGTTTAAGACAAGAGCACAATTGTCTGACACTGCTGTTCTGCCGCATTCAGTCCTTCTTCATTTAATATCATGCATTATGAATCTAGGCAGAACGCCAGAAATGTCTGCACACTTTTTTCACATGTGATCCCAACAATTTTGACAGCACCCTCTAAAAGAAGTGTATCTTGAGCTGGCAGCTGGCAGGTTGTTTAACTCTATGATTGGCTAGAAAGGGTACCTGGCCACACTAGCAAAAACATGCTTCCGGGATGTATCTTTTGCACAGTGCGTGGTATGTATACGTACTAGCACTGTATGTATACGCGCCGCGTCGCGCAAGCATGCTAAAGTGGCCCCTCAATCGATAAGGAAGTAAATAGATTAGAGCAAATAGACAACGTCACATCACTAAAGAATACATTCACAGCTATCACAGACTGTCCTTGCAACGGACACGCTCGTTACTGCAATCCTCAATGAGAAGCGCCTTGCGGCTCTTTTGTTGCCGTCACCCAAAATGGACGAGTTTGACGACGACTTCGACGACTTTGACGATCTGAATGACGACATTCTGCAGGAACTCGAAAGCAAGGCCTTGCAGTCCGTACAGCCGTTGCATGGGCAGCATCACCAGTATGGCCGACAGGGCGGTCCCACAGAGCCGATCTCGATAGACAATGGCGACGATGTTGACCCGGCGGATGCCGAAGTGTTTCGTGAGCTAGCCCGGTTACCTGCACAAAACGCATATGACAACCGCCTCACCGCAGCGGCAGCACCACCTCCATTGTCATTACCGGCTTACTCACAATTGAGCTTTGTCAATATTCCATTGCCATCGGTTAGCAATGCCAACAAAAATAAAACGGCACCTTACTACCCAAGGCCATCACAGCAACTACGCCCCAACATGACGACAGTATCCCATGCAGGGCCAGTAGCAGCAGCAGCAAGGCCGGCTGCTGGTCCCGGCCAAGTTATGGGCATTCCCCTCAGAGGGCCATCTAGTAGTACAGTCGGGAAAATGGGCATGTCCGCCAACGGGGCGCCTAGTAAACCAACGGCAGTAGACAACGCTGCCATTGCTGAATTGCAGGCTCGAGTCCGAATGCTAGAAACAGACCTCTACACGGCACAAGGCAAAGCGTCTATGATGCACGAGAAGTACGAGGATGCCCAACGAAAGCACGAGGCCGATATCCAGAAGATCCAAAAGCAAAACAATGACGAGTTGGCACGACAGCGACAACGGACAGAGGAAGCAATCTTAGCTCACAAAAGCGCTGCAACAGAACTCGAGTTTGCGAAACAAGATTTGAAAGAGGAGGTTGAAAAGAGCAAAAAGGGACGGCGAAGTGATCGTGCAGATAGTGGACCAATGACGCCCAGAAAAAACAACACCGGCCGATCTTCTTGGAACGTGGCTGATGGATTCGAGGATGTCGAGCTGCTGCCAAGTCCCAGCAAAGGATTTGGGCGACGCCTCAAGGATGCTGCTGGTGGTGCAGTTGCGCCCGCTGCCGAGCGCACGCCTACCAAAGGCAAGCGACGCCGCCCTATTACAGACAGCCCGAGCAAGCCCCTCGAAACACTGCCGGTAGAAGACGCAGACTTTATGAATGCGTCTCCCAGTATATTGTCTGGGGGCATGTCGGCAGTTGCGGCTTCGGCGGCAGCTCCTAAACCAACAGAGGAAGCACCTTTTGTTGTAAGTTTTTTCCCCCCAGTCTTTGCTAGCTACTTTTCTCTCGCCCTGCTTTACTAAAAATTCATGCTAGTTTATACAAGAGGTGCTCAGTCACCAAAGTGACCCTAGCGAGCTTTCTACTATCGAGCTATTTTCTCGATATAGCTTTCCTTCGAACCGCAAACAGACTCTGGCATTTTTAATGTTGCAAAGGATACCACAACTCGAGGGCAAGCAGGGCACAAAACGGCTGATGCTCGACTTTTGCCAACTAGTACTTGGCATCTGGTCGCAGTGTATTCGCGAAGAATACCACGCCCCCATCTGCGCACTCGTCTCGCTCTTATCTTATATTGTCTCACGCCATCCAGTTGGCCTTGCACCGCATATCTTTAGTGCTCTTTTGCCTATTGCACAGGAAACAATATACCTTGTTGCTGCGCCTGCATTTAACACACCCAGTGGCAGCCTGGCCAACCACCCGGATTACACGGTGCGCCAGCTAGCCGCCGATATCAACTCGGGAGCCATCATGGCCCTTCTGAAGCTGGTCGCATTCGGCTGCTTAATGTCATCTCAAAATGATGGGCAATTTCAGACACAATATCCACAAAGCCAAATGTCCAATGCCGGCATATCAATGTCGTCCCAGGCATGGTTCTGGAGCAAGATGGAGTTTGAGTTTGTTTTGTTGATGCTTTCTTCGAAGCAGTCGCCGGAGGCGTTTCTCAGCATGCTCTCGTTACTTCGAACCTCTGCACTTCCAGACTCCATAGGACCCATCACAAACGACCCCTCACGAGATCGCGGTGTTGTGGCATCCATGATTATCGATCGCATAAGCCACCATATTGACGACCCTCCCAAATGGTCCTCGTCTTCAAAGTATACTGAATGGGACTTGCGGCTAGCAGCTCTGGGCGTGCTCGACTGTTTTGCCCAAAGTCCATTTGGCAAATTAAGTCTAGCAGCTAGTGAGTGTACACTACCACGCATAGTCAGTGTACTCTTCCCTGCATATCACGAATTGCAAAACCGCAACTTGCTTGATGAGCCACTGCACCCGCAAAGTGACCTCCTAATGCTACCCGAATCCAAAGTGCGTGCGTACGGCATCGGCGGCTTTGATCTGGAGCAGACTCTAGGACTCAGCTTCGAAATGCCTCCAGGTGCAAACGCGTCTTCGGCGGTTAAGCTAAATGATGTATCCATCGGTATACCTACATCCAGCACCAATTCCGACAAGATAAATGATGATGGTTCTGAAAGAGACCACATACCGCTTGTTCTACTATATGTATCATCGGCCGTTTATCTGTTGCACAGCATTCTCACTGATCCGTATACGGCATCCGTCGCAAATATTCCCGCCAAACTGGGCGATACGCGGGGTGCGATGCAAGGCTTCTACCTTCTCACAATGGCGCGGCTAGGCTTTCATTCAGATCCTGCCTTTTCTCTCGGGCTGCATGAGGATACAATCAGGCTTGCTGCAGAGCTATTCACGCTGGCGGCGACGCCAGAAGAAGATGGCCAATACTCGCAATGGGCCACCCTAGTTGAAGGGCCGGTACGAGCTGTAGAAGGCGGAGCGGATCCATTTTCAAACGAGGTTCTTGGAGACAGTATGGACATTGATATGGCATCCGTGAAGATGGAGAAAATGGTTTCTTAGGAAAGGCCCATGTCCCTTCGATCTCAGCGCATCCATTTAACAATTGATTAAGATTGATGGTATGTGATAGAAATATACTCAATTATTTTCAGCTTCTAAGTAGACAAAAAAATGAAAGGACAACTTAGTGATGAAGAGTCCTCTTGTAATAGCATTTGATTAAGAACATTGCTTCACTTCTTCTCTGAAAAACTTCTCCGAATAGTTTGACGCTGTTGGATGGTAAAATGCGGGGTTTTGTTTTCCAGATCACCGGCATATCGAATTATTGTATTAAAGACAGGAGAGCCTCAAAACTCTGCATTGATTCAAGGCATTAACCATCCGGTCGATAGTGTAACCTGTGTCGATACCGCAAGACTGTAGGTTCATATATTATCGAGCTCAGGAAACAGATGTGAAACTGATCCGTTGCACTCCGGGATAGAAATACGATGCTACACGACCAATCTGCGGGTTCTGTGCCGGACTAAAAGTGCAGTGTGAGTATAGAGAGGCTGCCAGCACACCCTCAACATCAGCATCCGTACCCAAAGAGAGGCACCGACGACTCTCATCCCCCAAAAGACTTCAACACATTCCGCCTCTTGCAGATTCTAGCACTAGCCATGCCGATGTGCAGGATAAATAAAGTTTCGAACGCCGGCTGCAAGAGCTAGAATCAAAATGGGTTGAACTTGAGGAACGACAGCGCCGCAAGACAGTCAAATCACTGAGAAGGGCTTTTTCGAGGCCGGACGTACTACCTTTATCAGCGACAGGAGCGAGCAGCATGGCAACAGAACCACCGGCCGTTGATAACAAATCCTCGCCGCCAGTATCGATGTCTGCATCCGACAACTTACCGGCAAGTGACTCTGCTCAATATTGCCGACGTGAGTCTTTTTCAAGTTCGACAGCAATAGGAGAATTGGGAGCTTTGGGCGTCGGTATCAATACAGCCAGCCACAGTCCCAAAACGTACCAGCAAAAAGGGGAGACGACACGCGGGAAGTTCACAGCTCGACCGAGCCTCGTTGCATTCAAGTGCCCCTCGTATGTTCCTTCTGAAAGTTACGACGACTCTGGGGACTTTTATGACAGCGAGATGGCAGCTGGCGAGGATCTTAGGCGGCAGATGGCAGACTGTGTAAAAGTTTTTCCTGATATATCCAGTCGCACAGTACGTCTCATCCTGCAGCGGTTCATTGAGAGCTTTCTAGGACGGGTCCCATTGTTTGAGCCAGTGGCCGTTCACACGGTCGTAAATAAAGCGTGTGTCGATGGTTTTCTAATCTATGGGTCACACAGCCCGAGCAGCTACTTGGCCATGTTCATATTAGCCACTGGTAGCATTCTGCAAAGCCAACCCGAAATCCGGCTAGATGCCTTGTCAGGCCTTGACTACTTTTTACACGGTAGTCAGGCCCTCGAGCAGTTTTCATTCTTGGACAGTAGCCTGACGACTCTGCATTGCCGGATTCTACAGGCTGTTACTTGAAGCTTACATTGCATCCTGTTTTGTCATGGAATGTGATAATGCAGGCGACGAGAGACTGTATGAATGTCCTTTCAACACAATGGTTCAAGAGGCTTGAGAAGCCAATGCAGGAGCCCTGGCACCGTGCTTTTTGGGCTTGTTCTATCATGTCTGAGTAGGTGAAATTAACGCACCACTATTTGCTAATTCCACTTCATACAGTCACACTCTAACTTCAGTAGTGAATTTGAAGCATCACTGTGGATGAGCACAATCGGCCATCACCTCTATCACAACATTGTCCCTTTGCCGAGGTTTGAAAATGAGGATACGGGCTTCTACTACTTTCTTGCACAAATCAGTCTTCGCAAGCTCGTTTGCGACTCACTAGATGTTGTTGGCTATCATGGTCAGTACCAATAAAGCAAGTTGATTTAACTTTCCCTCCATATGTTGACGGCAGGTGTAGATGGAAAACTCATATACACCCCGGTCGTCACAAATGAGTTGCGAAATCAGGCACGCGAATGGCATCGCCATCTTCCCATGGTCATCAGATTTCCCCTCGACAATACGCCGCTGTTCGATGGCCGCAAGTCATTCCTGCGGCTCCAATATCTGTCACTGTCCACCATTCTAGAGTGGGCTTCCGTCCTCAAGGTCATGGAGGCTTATGGCACTGATCGTGAGAACACGGATGAGCTTGCCCTAGCAAGAAATGAAGCCGTGGAGTGTTTCCGATACTGTGCACTATATCTCGAGGTGGCCGCGGAACAGCTCCTAGGCTTGCAGCTTGGGACAAGCATATCCTTGTGGACGTACGTATTTCCTCTTTTCTCTCTACCTTAAAGCCTTGAGCCTAACCTAATAATGATAGAACTTTTGCATTTGTTGCCATGATGATTACCTGTCACAAGGCACACAGTCTTGCGTTCATCCCAATCACCCGCGAGGAATCACTTATACGAAATGCACTGGACTTGCTCCGGCCTTGGAGCCATCTTTCTTATGTCAGCACTGCACTAACCAGGATGATTGGCTTGATGGAGAGGCACATTGGCGAAATGAGTGTTGCTTGAAACACCGAAAAATGGAAGTAATGAAATAAAATCCTAGAAATTCATTTGTCTAATAATCCCAGCCACTGCTATATTTACTTCTTCTATATGTCCAATCTATTACCCATCCATCTAGATAACGTAAAGTCGGTACAAATCATTAAAAGGCAGCAAGAAGCACAGCCAAGCCGACAAAGGATACACTAAGCGTCAACGGAGTACTATGGTCCCAAGTGCGCACAGCCGAGGAAGTGCTGTCCGGAGCAACGCCGGTAGAAGCCTCGCCAAGGTACCATGCACCAATGTCGGTCAGCTCACCACCAGCACTGAGCATGGCAGCATTTGGACCGACGTTGGATACAGAAGAGCGAAAGGCACCAAAGAACGAGTAACGTCCAATGGACTCCAGTCTGTCGAGGTACTCGATGGAGGTGTTGAAAAAGTCCTGGGTGGTGGCGAGCGACTGGTCGTTCAGGTTGAACTCGGTAACCCAAAGCGATGAGTTGGGAAATGCAGCAGAGTAAGTGCCAATGTGACTGGCGAGACCTTCGAAGTTGCCGTACCAGTGAAGCGGGACAAAGTCGTAGGTGCAATTCTTAGTGGTTCCGCTGGTGCTGATGAGCTTGCTACAATTGGCAAGCATATGATTTAACCATGGCACGGACTCAGTGCTACCAGAGCACGAAGGCAGACCGACCTTGAGGCCAAGTTTTTGAAGCGGGATAATATTGGCAACCCAGACCTCTGCTGCAACAGACGGCTCAATGCTGCTACCACCATAGTCATTGGAGAGCTCGGGCTCGTTGAATGAGAAGACGTGGGTAATGTTGCGGCCACCAGAGATAAGCTCCTTCACAGCGCTGAGAAAAGTCGTGTCTGAAGTATCCGAAGGAGCACCCCAGAGCATAGGAATAAACTCAAAATCGGACTGGGTGAGATTGCTATAAACAGGCGACGGTGCTGAACCGTAGTTGTAGTACCAAGTGAGATCTGAAGGAGATCGTGTCCAGATGTAGTTGTCCTGGGGCCAAGTGCTATTTGGTGTAAAGACGAGACCGCGTTTTGCCGATGTTCCGGCAGCAGCGGATGAGAGGAGGGCCAAGGTGGGAAAAATGACCGAAAGGCGTGGAAGTAATGCCATCGCCGTTGTAAAGAGTGCCTGACGGCGCACGCAGATTGTAAGAGAAATGCGAAAGCGAAGCGCAACACTGGAGAGAAGGCCGATGGGAGATCAAGAGGGAAAGCAACGTGGTGTATGCAATCAAGTAAATAGTAAAGAGCCAGAACTTTGGGGGATTTTTCAGTCCAGCGAAGTACTTCAGCCGCAGGCAGGCTGGCGACTTATTTCAAAGTGCAAAGATAGCCAAATGGATCTTGTGGGCACGGGGGTTCAGCTGGGTGGGAGCTGAGATGAATACGACGGGAGGACGGATCCCGGCGTGTCTTGGAGTGGTATTAGCTGCAGGGCCAAGGACGGACAAGCGTCGGCAGAGTAGAGCGAACGATAAAAGAATGAAGGCTAAGAAAGATCGAAAGCAAAAAGAGCGAAATTATTAACGAAAAACCCTAGTAATACGGGAGCTAGGTTGTAATACATTAAGTCCGATAATACTTATAAAATAGAACAAAGTAAATGGTCTCAAAAATAAAATATCACAACCTCAAAGGGCTGAGACAGGACAAGAGAGGGCAAACCCAGGAACCAGAAGCGTGCCGCCAAGAATGCACCATGGCGCAAGGTTCCAGGCAGGGACCGCTACAGTTTTATTGACAATAGGCTGATGGCGGTTCGGTTCTTTGGGCAGGACTGAGGTCTGGAGACTCGCAGCTGGAATATAGATCTATCCAAATTAAATCGGGATCCTGCCGTCTTGTCAGACGTCTGTTGACTTATTAGACATTGGCATTGCACTGAACTCAATAAAGCCTCGAGTATTCTCGAGGACTGTTGTCAAGCTCGCGACTCTATTTTGACAAATGTAAAAACTTGAAGAAAAACATAGTAACGAATCTATTTGCGCGGAGAGCTCGAAAGTCATGGCCGAGTCTGGACCCTTGTCAATGGCGGCCATACAAATATGAATACGACCCGACCCTAATCTTATCGGTGACTTGCGCCTCATGTGGCTTGCATACAAAGCTACAACCGGTATGACTAGGCCGAGACCAAATCCAAGACGCAGCAACTGTTTCACCGCACGATCAGCGCCGTAGACGGTAACGACTGTCGAGCGACATCATGCTGGCCGATTGAATTCGCAGAACTGGTGAGAATGACAGCGACAGCAGAACTGGTGAGAATGACAGCGACACCTCATATCTTCAGACTGATCCAATACTCGAATTGAAAATGAAGCAATGTGCATGGCTGTTATTGGCTACTTTCAGTGTCGGTAATTACTAACCCGATGTTCTAGAAGTAACACATTCGGAACTTGTTGACCGTGCGCTGCAAATAGGTCAGAATACCCTTTGTTACGATCGAGGTAACAATGATGGTAGCAGATGGGTGCGGAAGCAGGATGCCGTGTTACGGCATAGTAAGGTGAGCCAACTCAGTACGAAACGAATAGTGTAGGTAATAAGATATGTATTGACTCTGAAGAAAAAAGACGAAGAGAAAAGACGAAGCTATCATGGTGTGTGCTACTGAGTAACTATATGTAGTGGCCTTGGGAGACGCGACTGCGGTGGGTCTACGCCACGAAGTGGCGTAGGCTGTTAGCTGTGTGTCACCCTTTCTGGCTCACGATCATGTAACAATCTAAAAGAACATCACCATAAATACGCGATGCACTTGTCCATATCTCATAGTAGTCAGCGTTACCGAAACTTGATAGTGGGTTCATAACTGAAACACTAGTGTTTACTTTCGCTAGTAGTTTAAGAAAAGTGATTAGAATCAATCATCACACCACTCAGATATGAACATCGTCTTTATATATATCAATCAATGCATATTATTTATCACAGAATTTATAAAATAAAATAAAGAGTGCATTATGTTCATTAAAAGCTAACGTGTATTATGTCGTATATATTAATGCCCGGCCGCACCTTCCGAGTCATGCCTCACTGTCTTGTTCTGTCTGTCATCGCTTGGTTCCTGCCGTGCGCCAAGCTAATGCTGCTAACAAGCTCCAGCGGGGAAGGCGCGAGCGGGGGAACAAACAAATTTACCGCTATGATTCCGTAGCCCAGTGGGCATGAGCGAGTGCGCAGTACCCCAATGTGGAAATAACTAGTGGCTGGGGGCCCACGAGCCTCGGCTATGGAGACCTACGTCCCCAGATTCCACACTCAGTTACCGTGCATACAAGCCGACGGTCTTGGGGCCTGGTCACACATGGGGCAATAAATACTTGGGCTACGCAACCCGCGCATCAATTGTCTAGCAAACTGACAACCATCTTGCAACATCAATCACCACTTGTTGGCGACACTCTAAATACTACACCCGCACATCTCTTTCGCAAGACATAATGGCTGAACGTCTCGGTTCGATTCTCAAGCACCTGGCGCCAGGCAACGGCGCCGTCTCTGCCATGTAGGACCGACCTCCCCCCCCCTCGCGTCCCCTGCCAGCCACTCATCGCCCAGTGCTTTCTTTTATTTCTTTAATTTCTTAGACCTCTATGTCCAGTGATCTAACTTTGTAGTACGGCAAAGAACGCCGACGATATCGTCATTACACTTGCCATCCGCACGCCACTAACCAAGGGCAAGAAGGGCGGCTTCAAGGACACATCGCTCGAATACATCATCTATGCGCTACTGAAGGAGGTGCGCGAACGCAGCAAGCTCGATCCCAAACTCGTCAACGACATCAGTCTCGGTAACGTCTCTGATGTCAAGGCTTCGTACAAGCTGCGCGCTGCCGCTCTGGCCGCGGGCTTTCCCAACACGACGAGTGCCTCCGCTCTGAACCGCTTCTGCTCGTCAGGCCTCAAGGTGACGGCCGATATTGCCAACGCAATTTCAGCCGGTGACATTGACGTCGGCATTGCTATTGGTGCCGAATCCATGTCGATTGGTGGTGACGCGCTGGAGAAGCCGTTTGATGAGGAGGTGACCAAGCACAGCCAGGAATCTGTAGAGTGCCAAATGCCCATGGGCTGGACCAGCGAGAACGTGAGCCACGATTTCGGTATCACACGCGAGGAGATGGATCGCTATGCAGTAGAGAGTTTTCGTCGTGCGGAGCAGGCACAGGCCGACGGTCTCTTTGACGACGAGATCGTTCCCATCACCACCCGCATCAAGGACGCAGAGGGCAACTGGAAAGAGGTGACACTGAAGCGCGACGAGGGCATCCGTCCTGGTACTACCTTTGAGACTCTGTCCAAGATCCGTGTTGCATTCCCTCAATGGGGTAACTCGACGACGGGTGGTAACGCAAGTCAGGTCACTGACGGTGCTGCTGCCGTGCTCCTTATGAAGCGGTCGACTGCACAGCGCCTGGGGCAGCCAATTGTGGGCAAGTATGTGGGCAGCACCGTGGCTGGCCTGGCACCGCGCATCATGGGTATCGGCCCGTCGATTGCCATTCCTAAGCTTCTTGCGCAGTACAACTTGACACTGGCAGACATTGACGTTGTCGAGGTTAACGAGGCGTTTGCTAGCATGGCCGTTTACTGCCGTGACAAGCTGCCATTGGACTGGGCCAAGATGAACCCTCGCGGCGGTGCGATTGCCCTGGGTCACCCTCTAGGTGCGACTGGTGCTCGCCAGATTGTGACTGGTCTGAGCGAGCTGCGGCGAACAAAGAAGAAAATTTTGCTGACAAGTATGTGCATTGGCACGGGTATGGGCATGGCCGGTCTGTTCGTCAACGAGCAGTAGAGGAGAAGGCGGTAATAGCAGTCGGTCAAGTGAACAGCCAGTCGTAGCACAGTTTATATGCGAATTTTATTGTTTCATGCAATCACCGAATGTAATTCCATTTATTAGATCAGTCAATTGGACTTCATTCCATATTTCATCTTGGCTGACATGAATCTCATCTTGTTGTCTACGCTGTAGTACTACCTAGCACATTCATTTTCATTCCGATCATTCCATCATATCGTCGAGCAGCCGTCAGTGATGTCTCGGGTTCGCAAGCAGATTGGCCCAGGCACACCTTCAACGACCACATGCACTATATCAACAATGACTTCCGATGAGATCTCGACAATTCCTCATCCTGATCCTTCATTCTACGAAAGTTTCTAAAGTTCTTTCTACTTCCTTTGACTGGTGTGGATCATAAAATGCTTACCGTCGGTCAAGATGTTTGCCGTTTGTGAAAATATTGACCACGAGGTCTCTTGTGTGCTGCTTCTTGTTTATTGTTCAAAGAGATATCGCGGTTGCATGAACATTCTTTACTAAATTACAATGGTGTATACTCCTTATGGTTTTGTTAGAAATGGTGACTCCAAGCATAAGCTTAACAATTACATTCTTTGGACTTTAAAGTCCCAGCTAGTTCTATCATGGCTCCTCATCTTGTTCTATGGTTCGCTTTAAGTAATATAGCTTTAAGTCGACTTGTGGCTCTACTGTGATTACCTTTGGTTCTTGTGGCTAGCATATCAATCCTTTGGCTCCTCTACAGCTCCCCTCTGCCCCCACGATCCTCCTCAGGTTCTTCTTCTGGACCCTGCTAATGTAAATCGCCCGGCGTGGCTCAATACTCCATGGACATTGGCTAGCGGCTGTGTTGAGCATCTTTTGTCGCCGTTAAGTTAAAGCTTGAGTCCTTCGGATGGTAGCAACAGGATTTAGATTTGGCAAATGGGTGGCTTTGCGTGCACGACTTAAGTCCTCGTAACCGACCCGCTGGTCCCGTCGAGAAGCTGGCCGGTTGTAATGTCGAAATAGTGTTGAGTAATTGAAGCTTAAAGTTGCTAAGAGTTGTATCGCTCGTCGGCAACTCTACAATACCTGTCCTGACTTAAAGATGACGCTTATTTGATAGAAGTCTGTTGGTATGTCGCCTTAATAGTGGTCAAACGCACTGATTTTAGTGTGATTAATAACTGAGTGTCAGACGATAAACGTCCAATTACTGCGGAGATAATAGGGAGTCGAGGTTGACCAATCAGAGGCCCGTATTTGTGGGGGTAAATGGATTTCTCGAAGAATTCGCTGTAGACACACACGCGTTTTTGTACCTATGAATCAGGGCATATAACTACTGACACCGAGCTAACACGACGGATATATGTTGCACCCAAGAAATAAGAATACAGGTGGAAGCAAAGCTTGAGATCAAAAGAGCAACAGAGGGGAATCATCATGGGGCTGCATAGAAAAAGCGAGCGTCAAGCCACAGAACGGTAAAAGTCTGCGATGAAATGGAAGTAAAAGAGTCAAAGAATATGCACAATATGAACAAGGGGTTGAAATGATGTAGAAAGTAGCAAGTTACGAAGTCAAAACACACAGCAGATAAATTTGCACGTTATTAGCTCAAGACTATATGAAAATGCTCGTTAACACGTCTACTTCATACTCCAGAGTCCTTATGAGCAGTAAATAAACAATATCCTGGCTACACACGCTGTCCTGAATAAGCTCGCAATGATCTGCAGCTGAGCTTACTATTGGTCTTCTTATTGCTAGTGAATGACCTTGGGGTTTCAGTCTGCGATCTAGACATCAAAGAAACGTTCCATAGGAGGTACATCGCGCGTGACGGACGGCGGTATCAAATCCTGGAGCAACACACGCAATGCACTCGGAGCAGCTACTATAGGAAGCAAGGCGCCTCTACCGAACTTTGGGTATTACAGATGACTCGAGGTCGTATCACTTACTCGCAACTCAGTGCAGCCCAGCTTCTTCTAGTCGCAATACATCCTAGTCATGTGTACATATTTAGTAGTCAGGTCTAGACAATTGGATCTCTTGCATGGGATGCAGAAGATCATCTGCTTGCGGAGAGTATCAGCAAACATACAGTACCATACCGTTGGCATTGACATATCTCATGACTTTGATTCGAGTTCTGATATAGGAACTGCCTCTTCAGTTCCTCTTGGCTGTTATCAAGTGCGTGAGCTTCTCGTGTGCTTCTTATAGTAGCCCGAGTCAGCGTAGTAAGATGATTCGAATGCATTTAGACCTAGTGCGATGACAGGGCATGTAGAATGTTACTGGCCACTCATCATCCTTTGAAGCAACTAAGCGACATAAAGTCATAATATGATGCGGCCAATCGTCACAGCGAGCCTCCTCTTCGATGTGGAGAGGACAACGGTCCGCGAAGAATGTTGCAACCTGCGTCGACAATACCACGCTCTTCGTTCTAGCTCCCCTCTGTAGACACTGGATGGCACGGCATCTAGCCGATAGCGACGAATTATTATTTGCCCTTGTGATATGGGCAATCTCGAGTGTGATGATATAATAGACAACGGGCGAATCCTAAAGGAGAAACAAGATGAAGGGTGGCACACAGAGAAAAAGAGAGATCAAGGAGACTTAAAAAGAAAATATTCAAAAATAATAGTACTCCGAGACCCCAGTGTCATGAGTTGGTATGCTCATGAGGCTCCTAACGTTGCTAATTGGCTTTCGGCAAGGCAGGTGCTATAGTGTAATTTATAATAGCTCGAACACGTTATCCAGCGTATCAAAGGCCAACATATGACGATGGTGGAATGGGGCGCGGAACCTTTCAAATCTAAGGTTACGCCTGTGAACCTGTGATAATTAGCGTCTTATATACGCCGAGACTCCGTTCAGAGATAGCTTGCAACGAAGGATGTTGGCTTATCACTGGACACTGCCCCTGGCAGCGTAATATCTCAGGACGGTCTGGCCCGTTGGCACTGCTGACATATACAAAATGCAACCTCGATCAGGGGCAGCAAATAGCAATCCTCCTCTGCCTTTGGGTGTTTCATGTATTTTTTGTATGCTTCTAATAAAGAACAACGGGTTTGTCGTTAGGGCTTGGCCAGGCCACGGGCTAGGCAATTTCTTCACTGGGAAGTGTCTTCTTCCGAGTCACTTCCATGATTCCTATTATTTGTCTTATTTTGCTTTCATTTTACTTTTATATTCTCTTGATTGTCGATATGGCCTCCTTCGTCCCGGCTACTTGTTGTTCTTCTTTGATTTCTCTAGTGTTGTTTTCGTGATTGTGAGTGTGTTAATATAAAAAACAAAGTGTTTTATGGCGGTTTTTAAATCACTTTTTCTTTTGATATCGTTTCGACATATTCTGGTGGCATAAGATCCATCCATATAAAATTGAGTAAGTTCTGCTCTGAAGTAGAGCTACATGATATTATAAGTAGAATTACAAAAGTCCAGCCCGAATATAAAGACTGCGGAATAATTAAAATTCAAATAGAATCACAGAGAAGTTCACAACGGCCAATCTGGAACGGGTCTTGGGCGGGCTTTTCGGCAATTTGTCGAGTATCACACAAGCACGGTTTGTGTAAGTTCATTAGCCCAGGGCCCCTCGTTTTCAGTGCCATCGTTGACTCTTTTATTATGATTAAAATAGACCCGAGAAATAGGAATCTTTTTCACATTGTTGGAATTGATATTTCTAATATGTGCAGTCTCACGCCTCCCACCTCCCACCTCTCATCATCGCTCGTGCTCGTCGTAGCCCATATTGACCATCTTGTCTGCCTATCTCGCCTCATTCATCACATTAACTTCATCTTACAGCTACCACACTACAATATCGCCAATCCTTACCCAAGTCATTGTTCTAGATCTTTATTCCATTATGGGTATCTTCTCTTTTGCCCACAACCCACACGCTGGCTTGATCCTTCTCACGGATCGTCGTCTCTTTCGTCTTTTCCTCTTTCATTTTCATCCTACACCGACCCCTTAAACGTAGCCTTTATATATTTGTAGCTCTTATACTTTTATTTTCAAATCCTTCTCTTTATACCTCCCCCTCTACTTCCTTCGTGGCATCCTATAAGATACCAAATATAACAGAGCATTAGTCCCGAGTGGGTCCCGTCTCGACTACCATCTACCCAAGAAGCCAGGCTGCCAGAAGTATGTTTTGAAACAACCCATTACCAGGATGGTGTGGACGGGATAGAGTGATCTTCTTACACGATGTATGTGTGCATGTGCTGTCGTGGTTATCCCACTCACCTTCTGATATAGGTCTTCTACTCTTCTTCTCACCCCTTTCCTTCTCTCATGGCTGTATACTTAATCTTCTCCGGCCTACCACAAGGGTGCCAACACACTTTCCATTGTCTATCATTGCCGCCTCGCATGTGGTTCCGCTATGAGATGAACTGGGAGTTGAGGTGAGCTCGCTGTCGCCAAAAGCCCTGTCACTTTGTTATGGTCACCTCGCCTAGCATGCTCATGGAGTATCTTCCTTCTCTGGGCACGCCGGTGCAGTTCGTCTGAAGTATGGAGTACATGCCTATCTAGACTACCCGCCCTCTTTGGATGTATTCCAGCTTGAGGCCGTTTGTATCGTATCCCTATACATATATACCTCTGGCCGTCCACGCACCCTCTCCTGCATCGAGTATAAAGATGACTTGGTCCCCATGTCTATGTCTTCCTACTCTCAGAGTATCACGTTATCCAAGATCGCAGTCCTTCCTTTAAGTTTCACATATACACACTCATTTCTATAGTTTATTCTACATGTATCTTTGATAGTATTACAGTTTTTTTATTCCTCATACTTCTTTCTCAAAGCACAGCTTGTATATCTTCTTATTTCACTCATACAACGACATTACGATCTACGGTATAAAATACTCTGTTGCATTTTTCTTTCAAAATGTACGCTTCTACCATCACTGCCACGCTCCTGGCTGCTATGCCCTTCCTCGTCAATGCTTGGGACGCCCCCATTTATGGCGACTACAACCTCATCTGGCAGGATACCTTTAGCGGAAACTCTGGTGACCGTCCCAATGGAGCCAACTGGAACATCATCACTGGCAAACTTGGATACAACGGAGAGTTGGAGACTTACACCAACAACAAGGAGAACCTCCAGATCTCGGGTGCTTACACCCTCCAGATCGCTCCCGAGAAAGATTCCAACGGCGGATGGACCTCAGGTCGCATCGAGAGTTGGTACACTTTCGTGCCTGCTGACGGTAAGAGAACTCTGATTGAAGCTGATATTCGGTTCGGCTCCAACTCCATCTACAACAAGGCCGGTATCTGGCCCGCCTTCTGGATGCTGGGAGATAGTAGCCGTCACGGCACTGCCTGGCCCGCTTGTGGTGAAATTGATGCTTTGGAGGAGCTTAATGGTGTCCTGACCGGCTATGGTACTCTTCACTGTGATATCATTGGCGGCAAGTGCAACAGCCCCAATGGTATCCAGGGTTGGGTCAGCATCCCCGACCAGGACTGGCACTCGTGGCGTGTCGTCTTTGACCGCACCAACGGTGACTGGACTGCCCAGACCATCACCTGGTACCGTGATGGTCAGCAATTCCACCAGGTTAGCGGTGGCCGTGTCAACGACTACAATGCCTGGGCCGCAGTCTGCCACAGACCTCTCTATTTTATCTTCAACGTTGCTGTTGGAGGCTCGTGGCCAGGTCCCCCCAATGGCGATACCATCCCCGGCTTTGGCAGCATGATGGAGGTTGGCTTCACCGCCGTTCACTACTCGAAGTAAATGCTCTTTTCACCCGGCATTTGTTTTCTATGTCTAACTCTGCCTTTCTTTTTTCATCGGCAACTTCACTTCTGGTGTTCATATTTACTTCTTACACTCATTTGTATATTCTTTCTTATTATTCTCTATTCTTTTCTACTCTTTCGCGCTCACTGGCACACTTTACCTTCTTTGTAACCTTTCTTCTATGTAGATACTTGGAGGCCTATCGATCATCTCATGTTCTTAAGCACTTACTCTATTGCCACTTAAACAGTCTTAAGATGCTATCAAACATTTTATAACCCCTGAAGTAAACAAGAAACACGTGCAACAAGTACAACCACCTAACATGTCTATGGCCTTGAAGTCTAAACGAGACGCACTTCGTAGGCGGAAAAGGTTATTGAGGCGAGATGGGAGTGGTCAAAGGAAGCTAGTATCATTATTTGTTAAAATTGACTATGAAAATTATTAAGCGAAAAGGAATATGCAAAAACTAGAAAGAGTAAATATAGATCAAATCCATAACCATGACCGTGCCATAACCAGACGCGAAGCCCCGTCAAGAATTGAAAATTTGACGTGTCCGACGTATAATCCATAGTACCCAGTGTATTGCGTTCCTTGATCCGGGACAGCAAACCCTCAAAAATAACCCGACGTACAGAGATGAGTAAAAGCAAAATAAAGTAAAATAAAATATAACTGCAAACAGGCCGTTCGGTGTTGTAAAGCCTCTTAAAAGTACAAGAAGCAGGAGAGAAGACAGAAAAGCAAACAAGTATGAGCTAGCGAACCGTGAAGAGTGAATGTGTAGAAGCAAAAGGCCAACGATGAACCAGATCAATAAGAAAATCAAGCCAAAGTAATAACAAGACAGGCAAGCGAAGTGAAGTGGCGAGTAGAAAAGAAAATACAACAGTGAAGAGACATGGGGGAAAATCAAACAAAAAGAGAACAGATAATGATAAAAAACAGTCGTGAAGACAAGGAAATGACCTAAACACCCGGAAAGATCTAGCATGTAGCTGTCGAAAAGACCACGAAAAAGATCAAGAAAGAAGATCAATAAAAAAAGGGACCAGCAGGAGGAGCCAAAACACAGATTGCACATCACATATATCCCGGCCTGTGACCGGCACTTGAAGTTTCAGACACACGGGCTGGCATCAGTTAGACCGAAAACACCCATGAGCAGGCACAAAACACAGAGACAAACACGGCGGTCAGCCGCAAAGAAAGTAGCCCACGGCATGCAGCAGCTTGATTATGCAAGTTGTCATCGTGATCGCATGCATCTTGGGTGCGAGGGCTGCATAGGGAGTTGAGATCGAAGGGGGAAGCAGCAGGAAAATATGGCCAAATAGAGTGAGAAGAAAAAGCAGGCAGCAAAACAGATAACCAGCAACAGGAGGGGGCGTGCGATAATTGTGTAATAGCGCAGGATGGTGCAAGGCTTGGAGCAAAGGTTCCTTGATAGGCCGCCGCGGGCGGGTTGGGCGTGATGTGCAAAGTAATATGTGTGGTTGCCGTATGCAATGATTGGCTAGTCTCGGGTCCACATGACCTTCCAATACCCACCCCCCTGGTATTCTCGACGTTGACTGTAGATTTATGCGAGAACTTGAAGAGCACGAATGTTCAATTCAGCAGGCGGAAAACACAGTGATCTTGCGCGAGAAGACGAAGAAAAGAAGTCGGTCTTCCTCATATTTTTTGTTCTCTCATTTCTCGGGTTGTCGCGCAAACTCTGGGTTCTCCTCGCGTTCATATTTGCTTATCGTATGCCACCAGAATGTAGTCTGCAGGGTGTGTGCCAGGCTGCATTGGCTACAGGTTCCTATTCGTTGATAGCCTGAACAGAAATACGAGATCTCATTCTGTCCGCGTATCCACCCTCTGGTTGGCTGCCTCGCCACACGACCATACGACCACACTCAACGGCCGCCCAGGCACTCCTGTGCTGATCCTAGGCAAGTGCTAGAGGGCTCTGTTCTAGGTGCAGCACAAACTATGTACGCTGCACGCTTTCGCCGTAGGCTGTGCCATACAGGTGACCATGGTGGCCATGCTGAGGTTGTTGGTGCTGCTGTTGCTGGTGGTGGCTGCTACCATATGTTCCGGGTGCGCTACCACTTGCGACGCTGTAGTTATCCCAGCGGTGGGTAGGTGCACCTGCCGTAGTGCCCGATGCACCTGCTGATGCTACTCCAGAGCTTGTCGGAATCGACAGCGGCGAGTTGAAGTTTTGCGTGTGGTGCTGGTGGTGGCCGTATGAGTGTGCAGCGCCGTTTCCAGTGCTGCCACGCGCATCGTATGAAGGGATACAACCCATGCGCAGATGGGCGGACCCTGGTGACTGAGGCTTCTGGGCACTTGAGCTTGGGGACAGAGCGCGGCCTGTGGCGTTGCCGGCATACGACACCCATGATGCACCAGACAGCGATCTAGGGCTGGCAAGTGACTCTGCACCGTTGTTGCCATTCACCATATTCACATAGCTGACGGCGGATGCACCATCTGCTCCCGTGGACAATGAGCCAGGAGTGGGAGGCAGCACCGGATACGATGGGCTCATCGTGACTGGGGTTAGCATATGGTGACCCTGTCCAGAGGGGCCAGACGCAGATGACATCGTAGAAGGGCTAGCGCTGTATTTGGAAATGATCTTCTTCAGGGCCTGGCTGAGAATCTTCCACGGGAAGACCTTGACATCCTTCTCGATAGTGCGCGGTTTGGGTGCGCCAAAGGCCATGATCAGCTTGAAGAACTCCTCGCTCTCAGCCTTGGCCTTGCTAACCGTAAAAGGCTTGAATCCCTCCAGGTTGCGGCGAATACGGTTCTTTTCCTCCACAGTGAAGCGCGCAGGTGCAGCAACAAGCTGCTCTAGCAGGTTGATCGTGTCGACAGATGTCACGAAGCACTCCTGCTTCTCAGCCCAGTAAATACAGCTGATGCAAATGCTGTTGGTTGGCCGCTCGTTGATGGGTACGGGGCGGAATGTAGTCTCGAGGTGGCTGCCATTTTGCTTTTTGCGAAAGAGAACAATACGGCGGCGGTTGTTCCATTCCTCAGGTGACCACTCCTGAGCCATGGAATCAAGGTTGCCCTGAATGTTGAGTACGGCCTTGGCAGGGTAGGAGCCCCAGTGGCCACCGCTGTAGGAGCTTGTGCTGCTCATGCTGCCAATAGATCCTGGAGCGCTAGACTGGATGGTACTTGTGCGAATCAGCTGGGGCACACTGCCGTGCGAAGGAGCCGGGAGAGGTGCTGACAAGGACGGCCGTGTGATGCTGGAAGTGCCGTGAACATGGGCAATAGAATGGCTGCGGCCCATGTTGTAGCGATCGTGAGGGTTGTGGTGACCGCCTTGGTGGCTGATGCTACTATACGAGGACGTGTTCCAGTTAGGTGCACCGCCCGGTGTACGAACAGGCTGGGCACCACCACCGCGAGAAAAGCCGTCCGAGAATGATGCGCTACGGTAAGCGCCGAGCATGTTGCTGTTATCTTGGCTGTAGGATGTAGCGGCGGCGGCGGCAACGGCAAAGTTGTTCTGTGCTTGTGCTTGTTGGGCCACAGAAGTACCCGTTGGGTCGACGCCAGAGGTAGGGTATGCAAAGGTATTTGTACTTGAGTCGACAGAAAGCTGGCTCTGTGTTTGGCTAGGGCTGTTTGTGACAGAATTGCGCACTGCAAGCTGGCCCGGGCTGTCGTGGTGGCCATCAATGTGTCCAGGTGACCCTGGAGATGATTTCCGCGTCATGCCCTCATTAGCGGGAGGTGCGTTTGTATCAGCCGCTGTGCCCTCCATATTAGGTGCTGGAACGGCAGAGGCGTTTGGCCCGTCGTGGTATGTGAATGAGCGTGCAACAGGTACCCGTGCAAGCTCCTCACCCGTAGTGTTCTCGATGACAACGGTCAAAGGCACATCGGCCGGGGATGCGCAGTTTGTGGTCAAAAATTGAGGAGCTTCGGCAGAAACAATGTAGGACAAGCCATCCTGGGAAACAGCCTCCTTGAGAACCTCGGCGTGGCACTTTTGCGAGCCAAAGGAGAGCCAGACGTACGGTGCAGGCGGGGACATGGCCATCAAGTCGTACTGGCTGCTTACTTTGAGTTCAACACGGGTGCCGGTGGTACCTGCTGTCGGGCCACATGAAATAATGTTGACAGGGTTGGCTGATGTTGGGCTGGTTGGGTTAAGGTACTGGCCGGTGCTAGAGGCTGCGTTGAATGTCATGTTGTTGAGCGGTGATGCTGCGTTCTCCGTCTGCTGAGTCTGATATGTTGGCGTGTTGAAAGTAGGGAATGTTGTGTCTGCGAAGCCTGAGCATAAGGGAAATTCAAGTCAACACCACACTTCCACAATGTCTAGTCTGGGGTTGGAGACGAGGTTTTTTTCTCGGTTCCGCCTCTTTCTCCCATCTCTTTCTCTATTGTTCAGTTCGTTTGTGCAGAGTACTTACCATGCAGCTGTGCGGGCTGGGTCTTGTATGCTGCCATGACGAGCAATCACCGAGTTGAATCTCGTGAATGAATGGACTTATCTAACGTGATACTGCTTGATTGATACAGCAGGCTGTGTCTTGTTAGTCTCAGTGTCTTGACTATATGGTCGTAGTTGTCTTGTGGTAGATGTGTGCTGTTGAATGTATGATATTTGATATGATGGTATTGGAGATATGATTCTGTCTCAACCTACTTCAAACACTCAAAGAAGCTTGTTCATATGTTGGTATTGATAGTCAAGAAGAGGAAGAGGGGTATCGTCGATGCAAAACACAAAAGAGAACAAGGACGAAATAGAAAGGGTAGAAGAGAAGGGATGAGAGAAAATTGGGGAAGAGGGAGGTAGAAAAAGAAATAGAAAATGAGGAAGGGGAACGAAGAGAAGAAAAAGAAGAAGAAATGATATTAGAATGCGAGACAGAAGAGGAACAGGAGGATGAGATAAAAAAGAAAGAAGAGAGACAAGATGGGTGAGAGCAAAAGATGAGAGACCACGTCCAGAGACAACACACAACAGACAACAGACGAGTAGTAGACGAGACAGAAAGAGGAAAGGGAGCAAACGACGCGAGAAGCTCGTCTGTCGCTAGAAGGCAGTAAAAATAGCTCTGTCTCAGAGGGGTGGGTAGGAGGGAAAGGGGGAGATCAGATTAAGACCTTTTTGCCTTTTGGTTTACTTTTGTAGAAGTCTAAAAAGTGGCAACTACCAGTGTTTGACAGTGATGTACCGGCAGATGGAGTTGCAGTATGCAGCATAGGGTGTAGGCGTAGAGTGCAAGCCAGGGAGAGAGAGGGAGGCGAAGGAAGGGATGGCGGCGAGGATGTCCAGAGAAGATGATTGGGTTTTGCAGTATGTAAGTCTGTAGTCTGTGCTGTGGGTGCTAGGCATTGCGTTTTGCTTATTTGCTTATTTGCTTATTTGCTTATTTGCATTGCATGACTGCGTTGCCGGGGATCGAGAGTGAGCATGGGGAGGACATACCAGGGAGAAGAGATATCAAGGCTTTAAGAAGGAGAATAGAGAGAAAACAGCGGCAGGTAAATAGTTGAGACGAGTGTGGAATGTGCCGAGCTGGTTCGACGTACGTGCCGGGGTGCTGGAATGTATGAGAGGATTGCTTGGTGGTGGCAGATATGTCCTGCGGCGGATAAGCAAGTGTATTGGTACTACTGATTCTCTATCCAATTCAAGTAGGATACGGCAATAGACAAGCGCGGAGTATATTTAGACAGCCATATACTTTGTGTGTATCTGTTTTCTTGTTGTTGAATATTTGGTTTGATTTAATTCTTGGGGGAACGAAGATGCCGAATTCCAAAGAAGAATGCAGAGATGTCAAAAGAGAAAGAGGGCGTGCTGATGAGAGGCAAGGGAATGAGAGGTCAGCATATTATCCGATGGAATGAGGTCATGGGAGGTTGAGATGGTAAATGCAAAGGCTTTATAGAGCTGATGAAGTGTATCGATAGTGGTTATCGAAAGCCGAATTTGAGCTGGCGGCAGTGTCATGTTGTCATGTCTAGATACACTTACCGGTATACGTAAAAAGGTAGCGGGTGTAATGGTGTGAGGCTTTGAGGTTTTGTGAGTCGTTTAACGGTCTTGTGGTCAGGACAAAGCTAGAAGTGAACTCGATCAGATATGTCTGATAGCCATGGGATCGGGTGGGAAATAGAGACAGCGGGAGCAGAAACAAAGGGAGAAGCAAAGACGATGATAGGATGGAAACAAAGTAAGCATAGAAACGAGAGAAGGAACAGGAGTAGAAACAGAAAGAAGAAAAAGGTACGGGAAGGGATAGGTAGAACACAACGTGCGAACGTACAAGCGTGCGGATGTGCTGGTTGAGGTAGAGTATGAAACCACAAAGAGGAGGAATGGGTAGATGAGCAGTTACAAGCAAATAAGTAGAGTAAAAGGCGGCTCAAGAAGGAAAGGAAGAAGCGAGTACATAAATGCGACAGAACACAAGAGTACCGCAATAATCAAGGTAAGCAAACGGGAGTGTTTTGGACTGGCAAGGGACTTTATGGGTATCAAGTGGATTAAATAGTAAAGAATCAGGGATTAGTGTAGAAAGATATAGCTTGCTTCTTTAGCTGTATTTTGTATTTTATTTTATGAAATAAAATCTGCTGCAGACGCGACGAGAAGAGAAGAGAAGTAAGACAGTGGTCTGAGAAGAAGACGAACAATATTTGATCTGGGAGAAGACTGGCGAGAAAGGATAAAAAGAAGGTGAAAGAGGATGAAAAAGGGTGGAAGAGGTGACAATAAGGACGGAGAAGACGTCGAGAATAGCTGAGATCAAGATGAGATCAAGATGAGATGCAAGGAGACATCAGACGTCCCGAAGGGGGAAGTGGGCGTATGAGACATGAGAAAGCAGGAGGCAGATAGATGAGGGATGGGGACGGGAGGAAAGTAAAGGTGACTTTATGGAGTTAGGCGGTATGGATATGCAAAGAACCTACAGGCGTGCGAGGTATTTACATTAGTTCATTAATAGAAGTCAGTTACAGAAGAATGATTATTATCAGGAGTAAGCCAGAGGAATTGATTAAAATTAAAAGAAAGAAAAGAAAGAAAAGGAGACCAAATATAAGATTGTTTGTAGCCCGCGTAGTACGACGGCACGGCAATACAGGGCAGTCTGTGGGCAAAGCGCGTCTAGGCGAGGCACCTGCAGGGCAACGCTTGATGGATATGAAAACTGAGAGATAAAAATGCCAATGCTTGCTATAAAGGAAGCGATATGGTAAGATTCGACGACATAAGCATAATATTTCATCAATATTCACTTGTCACGAGGCCGGAGTCAGTTAAGCAAGCCAACTTTGCTTAGAAAGAACCGTCATCGAGGATATCAAAACATAAGAACTGAAAACAGGGTCTCGGGAGCGATATCATGGATGAGATGGATCTAGTCGTAGGGGAGGTGCGGAAGGCGGAAGACAAGCGGACGTTTGTAAAATAGCACTTTGAAAGTACGAGTCGTGTTAGCAAATGAACACCCAACAGTGGATTAAATTTGCAGAACAAAAGACAGCAAAATACAAAAGCTCATGAGTGATAATGATGATAATAATGATAATACACGCAGGCTAATGGGTCAGCCGTTGAAGGCAAGATTCTCCTGTCTCTGAATGCGGGTCATGGAGGGGGCCTTTGGTGTGGATGGCAGGATGCTATGAAGTGGCAGCTTGAATACGGCCTCGGGGTGGTGAAAGGTCTGCAGACAAGAGTATTACGGAAGAGAGTCCTCATGCAAGTGAATCAAGACGTTGTTATGGGGGAAGAGACACACAAACGGCACAAGTAATTGCACACAGACTATGCACCCATGACAAAGCACACAGACAAAGATGGACATCAGTAGACAAGACGAAAGACGAGAGATGAAAGACAAGACACGAGAGACGACTGAGTCTGTGTAAAGCATCAGCCTATGAAGTTAATCTGCGGGACGGTACAAAGGTACAAAGGTACATAAGTACATGGTAGATAGGAAAGCAGATAATTATAGCACTAAGCATCTTGGACAGCTAGATGATGGAAGAGGGCATATCCGTAGCTGGGGCAGTTGCGTGCGTAGGTTCGATTATCTTTTTTTTTTTTTGCTTGCGCAAGTGATGAATGGTACTAGCAGTTGCACGAGATAGAAGTGGACTGTTTTGAATAAAATGGGGAAGTGGGCAGTGAAGTGAAAGCGTAGGAAGAAAGGCAGGCTTCGACGTAAGAAGAGAAAGACTTGTGCAGTATTTATGAAATTTGAAAATAATTATCCAAGGGCTAACTTTGTGAGAGAATAATCTAGAAAACAGAAGGCAGCGAAACAGAACAATGCTAACGTAGCTCATGCGCCAGGCTCTCGAGACCCGTCTGACTCCATACGGGAGCTGTATCGCATATAGCCAGAGATCTACAGTATGGGATTGGACTTGATGGCTGGGTGGCTGAGGGCGATGGAATAATAAAAATGGAAAGAGGAGATTGAAGCTTGAACAAAGTACGGAGAACATGGACTTTGTACATGCCATCAAATCACATCCTTGCCTCGCCCAGTATCTATCCGCGTGTAAATATACTTGGATTGCATCACATTGTCAGTGTAGGGATGTGCCTCGTCGGAAGATGATCGGCAGAGCCGGAAAGTAGAATATAAAAAAGTAAACACAGCTTTCATCAAAATCAAAAACCAAAGGGGGTGGCCTATTTACAGGTTGGAGGAGGGGTGTGGTTAATATAGTAATCTGATTGGCTGTTGGGCTGTCGTGCTCTTCTTTTAGTTTACTTCGTAATAGGAGTCTAGGAGTCTAGCTGCTTTGTATTTTGATTCTCTTTTTTTGTCCCCATTTCCCATTTCCCCTTTCTTAATTTCTTAATTATTCCTCCTCTTTCACCATTTACTAATAACTCTACCTTTCCCCTTTGGAAAGGTTTGTGCCGTCGGTCCGCCTTGTCATATCTTGATTTTCTGTCTTTTCTGTCTTTTCTGTCTTTTCTGTCATAGACTTTTCGACAGTCTAAGTACATGGCTTGTGCACTTTGCACACTACTTCTGTCCCCGCTACTTGGTCTGGTTTTTTAGATCGACCGCCAGAGGGGGATCATTCGGGCCAGTGCCTACCTGCGGATCACCGACCAGGATTCAAGCTCCATCCCCCGGTTGGTCACGCTCGCCAGAGTCTTGCAATGCCGGTGCGTTGCAGTGGAAAATGCTGCCTGTCCATCTCCCGTAATGTAGTGTGGTGCCGACTGGGGGGGCTGTGTGTGTTGTGGGTTTTGAGTGTCTTGATTCTCTTTTCTCGTTTCTTAGTTGTGCTATCCTGTAGAATACTAGCCACGCTTCTTTCTATTTCCGCTATCTTCCTATCTAGCATCTGACATTCGACCCCGTGCTCCTCTTCTCTGCTCTCTCTTTGCTATCGATTTTATTTTATTTTAGCTAGCTTGTCTCATGACCATCGCAGGTCGATTTTCGTTATTCGGCGCAACCCAAGCATCGCCTTCTGCTACCCCATGGTCGGTCTGTCATGATTCAGACAGATGGCCTTTATAAAGTACTCGGATCTTGTAATACTGTAGATCTGTTAATCGCTTTAAATGCAATTATATTTTATGTGACTTCTTAAATTATTTAGAATGACAGGCTTTAAGTATTACAGAGTATTTGTTTCAACTTATTTTCTAGACTGTCGACTTTTTTTCTATAAAAAAAAAGAGAGAAAAAAACATTCTTGGCTACTATTGCTAGTGTTAAAACACATATTGATTATCTAGATATAAAGATATGATATTTCACAGACATTAATCACATTTCTGCATAAAGTGGCCCTGTGCCTGACGCCATGTCTCTCTCTCCACGCGACGTGCAGGAACATGTACAGTCTCTCACATGGCCAAGTCTGGTTATGCACACACACATGCCGACTGTGCATAATAGAAAAACATGCTCACAAGTAATAGCTGTGAAATAATATATACTTCGATGAAAAAGGGAAATACGATCTCCTTGCTTCCATTCATCGAAACTGACAAGGCAGGGTCAGCTCGTATCAGTAGGTAATGAAGCACGAGTAGCGTACTCTAGTCACCATTCTCAGTGGGCCAGGTGGCACCGCGGAAGTAAAAATAAGAGGAGAACGGAATGGTGCGCCAGGAATCGGCAAAAATGGAATAAAAGCGCTGGAGATGCTCTGAATTACGGAGTAATGATATGTCGTAATAGCCGTGTACATCAGTAATACTGGATTTATGCATACAGATCGTGTGTGGTACATCCGATAGCTACGATCGAGACATCTATATTCAAAAGAATGTGATCGGGGACGCAATATGCAATTTAACGAAGATGGACACGGCGTGCAGGATAGGGGCCGAGGAATGAGAGGGAGGGGGTATCGACATATGAGGAAGCACAAGTGAACATAAACAAGCAGCGACTAGCAGGTGTTGAATCAATCATATCATCGTGAGATAATGCTAAACATACTGCTTTGAAGTACTCGATATCGTTGCTGCGCCTCGGGAGTCAACTTGCAGCACCCACTACAGAATGACAGCATGTTGGTTGTGAGAGGCATTAATGCAGCTGGATGCTCATCAGATGTCTCAAGTATCGACTACACTTGCTTCCTAGATAGCTACCTATCTCTGCAATCAAAGATCCCCCTCCCCAAAAGATAACTCTGCGGAGTATTAGCCCTATAGCAGCTCGCCTCATTTCAAGCGTTAATATTCCGTCACTATCAACCATCCCCTTGCACCTGCACCCTCCTTAATCGTTTTACCTCGCTGGTATTTCCCAATCTTACACAATAGCGTGTTCTTTGCCTCTACTCTTACTTCCTTTTTCCTTCTCCTATATCCTATCTAAACTGCAACGGCCCTATCCTCACTCCTCATTCCGATATTACAGGCGTGTTCGGTCACAGTGCAGGTTATTGCTGATGCCCTTCTGCAAGGGGCAAGTACAGTTAAATGAATACTAAAGCAATGATCGGCCGGTGTTATTTTACACAGCTACCATCTTATGGAGTATTACGTCGTAAATATTGCGGTATGATGCAGGAGTTTGCTTGCACAGCGATACTCCTTTTATTCTTTGATGCGCATTATCGCATTATCGCATCACTATCTTCTTCTTTTGACATTCAGTAAAGATAGTCTCAGTGCAGCACTATCTGATTACTGCTGTTATCTTGGCGCAAGGAGCACCGCTGAACGTTGAATCAAGTCTTAAATTTCCTCGTCGTGTGTCTATCTTTCGTCGACTATGGCAGTTGTGCATATACATATATTTTCTTTGAAAAACACAGATGGCTGCGCTTCGCTCTTAGTAACGGCGGCAGGGCCCGCGCCTTCGGTTACTCAACGTCCCAGCTCGCAAAACAAAGGACCTCTATACAATCCGGCATTCATCGACTCTATTGCAGCTACTATACTGAAAGAATAGAGAGGGCATGTAAAACACAGCACAAAGAAATGAACACCCAAAACACCCAAAACCAAACCAAGGGCGCAAAGCTAACTAGACTTAGTAAACAGTTGGGGGCTGGTGGTGGTGTGGTGATTAATGTACTTGTGAACGATATGAAACAAGGGCCTGACAGTTAGAACAATAAAAAAGAGAGCATGTATTTTTTTTGCTAGTAAATAGCAACACCTTTGGCCAAACGCCTGTGGCGTCTGCTACGTCGCGTCGATGCAGGCTGGAGAAAATACTAGGAAATGGAAAGAAGAAGTATAAAATTAAATAAATAAAACAGCGATTTGTGTAGTAGCCGACACCAAAATGACCCGATACATTCACAAGAACGCACTGATCCGAAGCTGTCAGTCTCACTCGGGAAACGGGAGAGCACAGACAGGCAGACTATTTATTGCATCGTCCTAGTTTGATACTAGTGATCCATTTGGTATGGAGATAGTGTCCGGCTGCTTTCTTGCTTGAGCTTAGACTGCACCCAAGGGATGGTCTAGAGGAAATGGACAAAGGATGGGCCTCGATCGATCCCCGCCATAGTGTGGTTGAGAGAGAAATTGACACATTCAAAGAGGAAGATCCAACAGGATGCTCAAAATGGGAAGAGAAAGAGCCGGCGGATCAGATGGGATCAAATTGGACAAGGACTAGGCTCATGAACAGTGGCTTGAGTACTCGGTTTGTTGCAGATGCAGACAGTATGTCCAGTGGTACAGGTAGGCTCACCGTCTTTGCTGTCCTCCTGGTTTATCCGCAACAATAAGAAAGCGAGTGAAAAAAAAAATAAAAAAATATGATAGTGTCTGCTGGTGGATCACCCTAGCATCCCTCACAGAAGCCGAAACTTGATTCCCCTCTTGAAAGCCACAGGCTGCGCTGCGAAGCAAGGGAGAGTTACATTGATGGGTACTGTGTAAATAAGGTTTTATAACCTATTACCAGGGCAGAACCAAAGCGATTATCGTCCGGATCACCAACCTAGGCTCGATGAATTTTAAAGGGTGCGGTAGGTCTGGAGCAATGTGAATCAATCTTCTCAGCAGTAATTCTTTGAATAGCGGCAGGCAAATATCAAACAGCGATAACACGTAGTAGAATGCTACGCAATATATTATTATTATTATTATTATTATTATTTAAAAAAGTACCGTGAAATAAAGATTAATACAGATAAATCCAGGTCAGAATACATACGATATTGCTGACACATCAATGTATCTTACTTGGGCTCTGGGGTAGTTTTAATGCAGGAATGGAGGGCGTGGAAAACATTTGATGCATGCTCGTAAGTTAATGGGACAGGGGATTTGGCAACACAAAGACAAAGGAATGTTCAATCGCGATCAGATGGTACATTTCCGTTCGCTCATATCGCTACATAAAATACCAAAATCATTATGCAATATTAATAAACCCTAAACAATCAACAGTCAACAAATAACAATAACAAACAGCCTTCGATTTTGTTTAATTTTATGTCCACAGCAACTCTGATATTTACAGTTCAGGGTCCTGTATCATATTAATTTTTATAATGCACAGGCTTATACCAGATGTTTTGAGCAAGTTGTCTATTAGATTCAGAATGGCGGTGAGATTTGGTTATTGAAAAAAAAAAGTGAGAGATGCACCAGTATCCCGACAACAGGAAGATATTTTGAAGTATTCTTTTTGCTTGAAAAGTATTTATTACTACTATAGACCTCGCTGGTATTGGAATGTATAACTAAGATGATCATCAGTATAGCATATCAAATAATAGCTATTGCATCTGAAGCCTTAACGTAATCGCATCATGACGTTTGATAATGTAACTGGAGGCTAGATGCAACAACATGGTAAGGCTGAGCCAGGGCGGTAGCAGAGACAGGATGTTGCATAACGAACGGGTGATTGAGCCACCAACCAATTTAGATCGTAGATTCGATGGCGTACGCTATTGGAGACCGGCTGGTTCAGTACAAGCTTGCATGCTAGACTGAGTACAAATAGGTACTGAGACATTAAATCTCTGCCTTCAGCGCTGAAGTCTTCATTAAGATCTTTATTAAAAGAGGCAAATAGTCGAAAGTCTAGGTGTCTGCAGTACTTGAAGATATAGCAAAGTGATAGATACATCATGAGGCCGTCGCATTACTATATTGGGTAATTGAAAATGGTCAAGCCTAACCAATTTGACCGTGCTGTATTAGAATGCCGATCAAATACCGAATAAAAATTCGTCGCTCATCTTTCATTACCATTACTATTATTACTATTATTGGCACCGTCCGAACAAGAATAACCTACCATGCTGAGTCGCCGCACCATAATCACCCCAAGCGAGAAGGCAGGCTGCACAACAAGCCACCGAATTGGTCGCACAACCCCGACTGGGAGGCACACTCTCTTGGATGAAATATATATATATACTGAGATGGGAAAAGCAATTGCGCAAATTAACGGCCGAAAGAACAAACGGACACCATTGATTACTTCCTTCCCCCAAGATCACATAAACCGAGCGCGTCGCTTAGGATTCGCACGAGGCAATTTACACGAGCCACCCAAGGGCATCCCTGCTTACCCCCTGCGTGTAGACCCTCAAAACAAATCTACTTCATTTATGAGCTAAGTGCCTTAACACACGAAGCATCTCGGCTTGTAGGAATGTAAGATACATCAAAGAAAGGGTGCGCTGTAGCACAATGCAAAATGACAGGGCTGCCATGTGCCCAAGGCAGGTCCCCTTTACATATTTCACCACTTCATGTAACTAATCCCCGTCCAGTCGTCTGGTGTAATAGCAGTTAAATTGATTTACGTGTTAGATTTTGTTGGATTTTACAGATTCCAAGCGTTGGCAATTACTCTAGAATCTACCTTATTTTCTCCAACTCCCCATAGTAACCTAACCACACTTTAGCCATGTACTTACTTGATTTCTAACTTCTCGGCCCGCGTACGTATTTTGGCAGTATCTTCATTCTCGTACTTTGGCAGAACGTCTTCCGGTTCCTCGCGGATTTGCCCAAGTGTCAAATAAAAAAGAACTGTCTCCGTCCATACTAATCTATGTTTGTACAAACTTTCAAATGCACTCAAGTTGAGAGGATCAACGTAGCCGCTATCTCCCTCAAAGCCACTGTTTAAGTTTATTTATTCATTTAAAAAAATTAGAAGACCAAGGAGACCATCTGGATAATTTTGCTGAGACCGTAGTGGGCTGGCCGGGCCTCACATCTCCCGCACCAGTAGAGTTTAAACGGCGATCTCGCACAGATTAGTCCACTAACAAGACCATCTAAGTTCCGCTGTGTGGACAAGAACAACATGTTTATTACATATAGGTCTTTGTCTGCACGACCCTAGGCGTTTGTTCTCGCTGAATTCTCGGACTTCAACTTATCTTTCTATCTTGGCTTCCTTCCATCACAACTGCTTATGCTAGCATCGTGCCCCCACCAAGCATATTTATGACTGCCCTCACCCAGCATAGAACAAGCAGGCACCGAGCTGAAGTATGCCAGGAATGGCAATGGCAAACGAAAAAAGAAGACCAGCGATCATCCAGTGCAATGGCTACACAGGCAGGCAGGGAGGCCCAAGGTTCTAGATCATGCACTCTGGCGCAACCTGTCGGGACAGATCTTGCACGCTTCCTTCCATCACATTCACTACATCAGCGACCGGTGCGCCCGTCAATGTCCTCTGCCTGGCTAACTGATCTAAATTGTAATACTAATAAAATTGCTCTGTATATCGCCTTTACAGGGAGCCCCAAGCTGCGTGTCCTGTCCAACCCCGCTACGCTGTCCCATGACACCCCAGTCACTGCCGTGCCTTGTTTTCCAAAGGCGAGTCCCGTCCTGTAGTGCAACACGACACGCAATAAACAAATAAAAGGTGACATGGAAGCAGATCTTGCTCAGTCCAGTCAAAGCTATGTTAATTTCAATTACGAAAAAAGACTTCAACTGAATCAAGACCCGGATGTGCTCCCGAGCATAGGTAGCTCTTTAACGGGTTGCCTGTTTTTAGGGTTTTTTTTTCGGGTTGAGAAAGACTTGTCGGTTACTGTCTCTCTGTCTCTGCTCTGTCTCTGCTCTGTCTCTGCTCTGTCTCTGTACTGTCTCTGTACTGTCTCTGTACTGTCTCTGTACTGTCTCTGTACTGTCTCTGTACTGTCTCTGTTTGAGTCAAGTACTCCCTTTGAAATTATGGCAGGCCATTATTTATTCGCGAGGACTCGATCTGGGAGCTTATTGACGTGATCAACAACTTGAAGTGTAAAACATAAAGTCGCCCCATGTCTGCTTTGATGGTCAACGATGGTCAAACACGAACAGATGCAGTGCCACACCCTCAAGATGACCAGTATTTTACCAGAATCAGACAAACAGGCAAACCTCGCTTCAGATTCGAGTGCACGATCATCCCGAACAAGTAATAAGTAACAGCAAGCAACGTGTTGATGAGGTTGCACTGTTACCTGGTCTCAGCTCCTCCGGATATCTTTGGAGACTGAAATGTTTAGGTGCGTATGTTTCTTTTTCGAGACTCTTCATAACTAAGAAATACGCAGCGTGAACATGATTTTATCAACAGCGAGAATAAAATGGCGGCCTGCGTGCGCATATGCATTTTGTGAGCCCGCAACGCCCTTTGAGCATTAAATACATCTCTTTCTATCCACTCCACGCCCATTGCTTACCGCCTTTTCAGTTCCTTTCGATAGTGAGTAAGTTACGGTCGCAAAGGCCGACGAAAGAAACGGCGGACGCAAAAAGGCCAAAGCCCACACAAATTTGTTGTAGGATGGAGTAATATGGGTCCGAGGTACTTTTGTAAAGATGTTGTCTTGTGATCGGAGGTGGATTTCGCTCTCCTTGAGATCGTTCAACTTTGTATCCGAAGAGAATCTGGTAAAGGAGATGTGTCATTGGGGCTCGATTCTATCTCTGAACAGTAAAGTATTTGCACATTCACCATACAAACTCGCCATGGACTGAATAACTTCATCCATAATTGCTGATAACTCTCGGCGTGGCCACCATACACAATAGCTCATATGCAAGTGCTACCAAACAAGGAAGCAGTACGTCCGAGACTGGCAGCAGCAGCAGCTTCTACATGAGGCGTGAAACAAGCACCATGCACTGACCTTCCCATACATTTTAAATCCTTACAAGTCCAAAGTCGAGTCTACACAAGCTCTTGTGAACATAAATATACTACATTTCTACCCCATCAAGATTGTACAGAGATTACGACGTATAGACAGACAAGAGCACCACAGAATATCAAACTTAGCATCGACACTTTGCATCTCGATGCAACAATCACATCGTGTAGATTTTCAATAGAAGCCAGGGATAGTTTTGCATTCATGGTAAGACCCTGAAATGTATCAGGAGAGTCAAAAAAGTCAAAAAAGAAAAGAAACCTCCTCGAAACAAAATGCTCTTTGGCGGCGAGGCCGGGCCTATGCATTCTCAAATGCCATGTACTTTTGCGCGCCAAGGATCATGTCATTACAATTGCTTTCCAACCTCTCCAATTAATATCTGATCATTTCTCCTGGTGATATGAGGGGGTGGCTACATTCTCAAGGGCGAGGCAAAGTAATAGCCACCGATGAAGGTATGCTGTGGAAACAAAACGGCCAGTGGTGGCAGATACCAGATGACCAGAGCGTCGCACAAAAACCCGAATTCGCTTATAAAAGAACAAACAGGAATTCCTCCCGGAAGTATTACTGCGTTTACATATATGTAGTACAGTCACACCCGCCGCTCACGTTGTCCACCGACTCGTGTGACGTAATTCGATTGTCCCGTTCGTCTCGTTCTTATCTAACATTAATATATCTGGTACATGGTATGAGAATAGTATTAAATGTTATATATTTAGTTGTAAGGAAGCCATTCGATACCATCAGTATAAAATTAGTGTAAAGATCTGCTGTCGGAAGCCCGATGATATAGGTATAAGTAGGGAGACGGTAAGAAGGTGAATGTGACAGATGTTGACTATGGCTCTTGTATGCCAGTGCAGTACATATGCTCATCGAAGGCAATATTTCCTACTTTGTGAAATGTAACATACTAGATAAAATAAAATGGTATTTTGGAAAGGATAAGAGGGAGCCCAGATACGAAAAAGGACGCAATTTGAAGCAGGAGAAGGAAGTGACCACGAGAAAAAGTCTCACAATTTCGTAAGACGGTGGCCTTGACTTAGGTGGCGGTCTCTGGTACTGAAAAGGGTTAGATACTATTAAATTATATGGTTATTCTAGCTACATCGAGCTTCGAAGGTCGTGCCTAGCCTAGGCCGACCCTTTGAAGTCTTGAAGAGATCGTGTTATAGGCGACATATTATTCTATTCTTAGTGATATCTGCCTATCTCTTTCTATCATATTTGTTCCTGTATTTATCCTAGGTCAAATGAGTAATGTACAGTCCTGAAGAGCCTCTTGAAGAGTCCATATTGACTATCTGAACAAAACCACGAAGCGCGTGTGATCAAGCATATGTAAGGTACAAGACCGTATCTAATTTCGTTGTCTTTGATATGCCACTGTCTAGGTTGTGATGAGTATCGCATTCTAAGGCAACGCCCCAAAGAAGAACTTTTTGAGTGAAACAAAGCCAGGGTCGGCTTTATATTGATATCATATAAGAACTGTTTCGTGTTCTGCTGGTGCCCATAGCCATGCAAGATGGGCACATGCATGTGACATCAACAATCATTAGTATCTTAATTTGGGCTGCTGATGCTATCCTTACTCTTGACCTTGGTTGCTTGTCGGAATACTGAATTATGAGCCCCGGCTGAGGTCGTATATGGGCCATAATAGACACGGACAGATTGGGATTGCGAACGGCGGCTTTCAAAAGAATAAAGAAGAGAAAAAGAGATAGAAAAGAAAACATAAATTAGGCGCTTTTCTCAGTTAATAAAAAGATTGCTGTTGGAAACGCGGTCACCCGTTCTCATTGTTGTTGGGATGAATAGAACTGCGTTCTGCCTGCTGGCTTCCAAACATATTCTTGTGTTTCAAACATAGTGCTTATTACACAAATGTAATGCATCCTCAAACACAACAGAAACGATTGTCGGATGGCTGCCAGCTTCTCAGAGCATGCATGTCCCAAGGCCAAGCAGTCGTTAATTAGTCGTACAGTAATAATAAAGTATCAGAGATGACATGCCCCGGGCTCTATATCAGTCACAAGGGTATTAGGAAACGTTGGCCTGCCGTGTCCTATTTCAGTGAGTCTTGTTATGAACCCTCGTTATTTGACTACATATAATACTTACGCCTACCCAGTAACTTTGCCGTTTGCTTCCTGGTTACCATGTGGCAGGCCGTTTTGTCCGGAAATTTCGACCCGTTTCGACTATATTTATTATAGTCTGAATGTATAGATAATTCCGAATTTTGATAATATGATTGAGCTCAGTAGGTATCACGCCGCACACATTGAGGTCGGTCTATTTATGTTTTATCCTTTATCCCTCTGTGTCATCCCTAATGTCTCTCCAGCATTGTGATAATCCCAACATCAGCCTCGAAGGCTGTCATCATGACATACACAGTGCCTCATACTAGCTTGATTTGATGTGCTGTGCTGATAGTATTCATACGGCCCCACGTGACTAGCATGTGTGCGTGTAAGTGACGCCGATTATACTTCGCATTTCACTTACTGCGTTTAGGTAAGGCCTTTTCAGCAACGTCCGAAAATATTGAGGATACATAAGTTAAGGGTCAACATCATAAATCAAAGTAAGAGTACGGTAGCAAAAACTCAGTAGAAAATTATCCACTTTTTCAGAAATACATAGGAAATTCGTGGCTGACGGGAACCTACTTTTGTGTAGCGATGCATAGCCGTCAGAAGTATCTTTTTGGCAGTGACTTCTCGTGCTTTTCTTAATCGTCGTTTGAATTCTGACTATATCGACGACGTGTAGAGACGGAAGAAGAAGTTTGATGAAAACTATTATAGAAGACGATAAAATTAGTAGTAAACAGTATGAAAAGACGTGTATAAGAAGAAGCTCTTTTAGTTAATATAAAAAGATAGTAGAGTCTCGTTTTTTATATGTATTTATTAAGTAAAAACATCACGACATTATTTTATAATAGCTATTATAAAAGACACTGAAAGAGAGGGCTCTCCCCTCTCTATTTCCTCTACTTCTTCTACTAGGCCGACTTCTTTACACATCGACTTTACAGCTTCGACAGACACCTTTTCTCTCCCTATTCATCCCCATGATAGACACTTATCTATTGCTAAGCGAAATGCCCGTGATTTAGCTAAGCTAGAAGAGTTGTTTTCGGATCTAGCTAATCCTTTACTATCTACCATCATCGAAGTAAACGACCACGAAGAATCTCGTCTTTAAAGTCATTTAATAAAATATACAAAGATAATCCCTGTTAAGAAGGATTCCCGAGGTGACCGACCCGGTACCAGAAAAAAGGTGCAGTTTACGTGGTACGGCAAGTACCTTTTTGGCAAATTGGACATTTCTGCTGAGTTTTTCCTACCGTACTCTTACTTTGATTTATGATGTTGACCCTAAAAGGCCTTAGGCTAAGCTCATAGATAGGCTACGGCAAGCTCACCGCTATCTTAATGAAGCTAATCATGCTATGACTTACCCGATTATCTGACTCTTGTTGGAGTACTCTCGAGTTTCAGTCCTGATATAAATCGTCAAAGACCTGACCTTTTGGTTGCCAGTCACAATCACGTACGTTTAAATGAGTTAGATAAGTCTTGCAAACTTAGAACTGGTTTTGCAAGTAAGGAACTCATCAGCAACGGCAACACGAAATGTCAAGAAGCCGCTTTGGCTCAGGTGGCCCGAGAATATTCCCAGATTGACAAAACCGATTTTCTCTTGTCTTAGTTCTTCTCCTATCTAATACTTGAACAATGTCAAATGTTCTCAGCCGTACCTTGGAATCTGATGTATGCTGGACTGCCCAGCTTGCCGGCGACAGCAAAATTGGACCTGATAGTCAGTGTAGGACGAGGGACACAGCAATGCATTCATCGACGGCGTGTACTTTTATATCGATTCAGACATGTTGTCTCCTAGCAGATAAGTGTTCACCACAGGTGGGGCCCCTTCCGTTGGTGGCGAAGGTGATGTTTCCGTGACCTCAATTAACAAGTCCTGCATATCGTGACGCTTGGCTGTAACATATAAATTTGATTGCAAGCTTGCTAGAAGTCACAGGTTTGGAGTGGTTGAAGAAGGCATGAAAAATATGAAAGATCTATTACGGCCGCTTGAGAGGACAAGATCACTGGTATAAGGCCAAATGGCTGGGGAAGGTCTGGTATAATTATCAGCTAGAATGAGATCAAAACCTAGTCGTAAGCCCATAGGTAGACTTAGATGTATCGTGCTTTTGATGAAATTAGCATACACATAGTTTGTACAGAACGCATCAGCAGGCTGCGACTCCATCTTGTTTTACAACAATGGACGAGGCCCAAATGTCTTTGATGATTTAGATTGTTGATATAGACGGTGTGGAAAGTTCTTTTCAATGATCTGCACCGAAGGTGCTCGCTGGTATTCGTTACAACTATAAAGAAGAAGCAATAATTATGGGCTCACTGATGCAACGTTCAGGTCTATTGCGCCGGCGAATGATAGCATTCTAACAATATTAATGATGTACTTTCTGCTCACTTCCAATGTAACGATGTGTGGTTCTGTTGAAATGCATGCATTCTATAGACTATGCACATTGTCACCTTTTACTGCCTATTAACGATTTAAGGATGTGTGCATAGCTTACAATTTACTAACACAGCAGTTGTGTAGACAATTGTGCCAATGTAGTATTATATGGCATCCGGGTCATTTATATTGATCCTTTTGCTATTAATTTTTGGTCGTCTTATTGATTTCACTCCTAGGAGGACTTTCGGCCAGGAGGAGAGTAGCTTAGAGGAGGCGTGCATGTTGGGTGTTGTGTCTGTGTGCTGTGCGCATTTAGAGGTTTGAAGCGAGGCGGGCCGCGAAAGATGATCGACGACCAGGATGGATGCTTGAGATTGGCCAAATGCCACTCGAAATGGCAAGGATGCGCAAGGGAGGGCCAGTACGTATACGCTAGACTTTTTCTAGTTATGCCAATGCTGAACAGACTTTGAGTTTATGTGTGAGGCAAGAATCGCAGACGAAGAACAAGCACAGACGGTTGAATCAGAAGACGTCAGCCGTTAATGAGGGGGGAAAAAGGACAGAAAGATAAATTATTTTGAGTTTTGTAAAATATAAGTTGTAGGCATAGATGCTTACCATTTTGAATATCCAAATCAGATAACCCTGTACAACACAAGGCCATAGTGCATCATATCCCAAGACACCTAAGTACAAACAGGCGAGTGACCCAAGAGACGGGCTGGGAACAAGGATATAAGACGCGAGGATACAGAGATGGGAGATGGAGGAGTTTAAGTCGAAGTGTAGCACTCAAGAATGTGAGGATTTATATCGCTGTATTAACGGATTGGAGTGGTCAAGGTGACAGTCGTGGCGCGTGGGTGCTGGTAGAACAACTGGGAGACATTGACAGCAAATTTATTAACGTAGAATACAGCCAGTCATCTAGATAGTGAATAGACACCAAGTGGTAATCAAGTTGACTGACGAAAGACCGTGACACGTCGAGCTGGATGTAAGCCCAGGTATTGCTTTTCCCACGCCCATATCAAGCAGTGTGAAAGGACAATGCATGAGACACTCAACAAAAAGAGTTTGCTGTTTCGACGGCCTAGCAGGTGTTGGGACTTGGAAGAAGGTCTCGCTAAGGAATTTCGGATAGATCAAAGGCCGCTGTTTGCCCACCTCCCACCTACATCGCCCACCTACATAGCTCTTCGCCAGCAAACCCCGACCGACACCTCCCGCCTTATCCCGCTAATAAAATCGCATCAGATTGATATTTAGTCGTGGATGCTTGTATTAAAATATACGCCGCCCTATATTTCAAGCGATCTCTTCCCAAGATAGTCATAAGAATCGTGTCTTCTTTTCTTCAAAAGTACAACAGCAAGGGATAGATTGAATGTTCTCGTAAGAAACTCAGACCTGCTGGCGAACATGCCGCTTTTATTTCTTTTTTGGCGGCACTCAAAAGCCCAAAGGGGCAGGAGTGAGACCTTTTAACCAGAGCCATCGCAGAATGGCAATTCGGCTCGTACTTTTGTGTCCCCTTACCTATTTGCGCTCGTCATTTGGCGAGTTCAAGACAATTTATCCAAGGCTAGTCAGTCCAAGAATGGATGGAAATCGTTGCTGTACTGGGCAACGAGGGTCAACGAGGGCCGACAGTGAGAATCGGGGTGTGCGGGACCCGTACCATGATTATTGGATGATCTCTCTCATATGTATCAGTCCTTTTATGTCGTTCTTTCTTTTTTCTTCTTTCATTATCATCTCAGTATCCATTCTTCATACTGCTTCCTTTTTCTGACGTCGAGTCTCGGTCTCTTCTTTGGCTTGATTTGTCGTTGGATATTGGCTGTTATTGAATGTAATATCGACAACTTGCCACCGCCATCGGCCCATTCTCTTTCAGCTCCCCGAAGATGATCGCCCTCATCTTTGGTGCCCTTGCGTCCGCTGTTGAAAAGCTGACCTCTTTCTTAATGTGTTTGAGAATGTGTTTGAGAATGTGTTTGAGACGCTGTCTTACTTGTGCAAAAGCAGGCTCACTTGTATCTCTAGCTTGTATCTCTAGGTGATGTTGGATTCACTTGAAGCTGCTGCTTATTCTTGGAAGGCTGTTGAAAAAGACACCTCAAAGACCCTATAGGGCTTCTTGTGGGCATAATTTGCAAAAATAGGTCAAGCTTTTTTTTTTGCGCGTCCTTTGATGTGAGATAGTCGTCATAATCAGCGGGTGAGTGGTAGCAACGGACAACGGCCATCTGATGTAGAAAAACATTTAGGGGTTGTGAGAGAGAGGCGGGAGACAAGAGAGGAGCATAGGCGTCTTATGTAAGGAAGCGAGAACAGTGTGAAGCAGACTGCAGGATGAATATGTGGTTAATATTGTTATCTAAAGTCAACAATGGAAACGCCTAAAATATCCTTTGTACTATTGTAATTCGTGAAATTATTGTCTATCCGATATAACTGTTATTGGTCTTGTATCGCCTTGACTTCGATCATTTGAGGCCCTCGAGGAGGTTCTCTAGTGTTGTCCATCCAGCACTGCCCTCCCAGCTCTCCTTGCCCTTGCCCATAACGCTCCGTAGTGCGCTCCGAGCCTTCATCTTCCACCGGGTGCCGACTGACGGTGCCTCGGCACCGTAGTTTTCAAGGATCGAGACAAGTTCGTCCGTCCGGGCAACAACGTCGTCCCAGGCGTCAGCGTTCTCCAGCCAGTTGCGCTTCTCCTCATCACTAAGTCCACCAGACTTTCTGCTACTCACCGAAAGCGTAGACCCGAGCGTGCCACTGCCAGCACCCCCGATCGCTGCACGCCAGCCCTTCTCGGATGCATCAATGGCGCCACCGTAGTCACTGCGCCAAACCCGCTCACGTGCCACGATCTCCCATAGCTCGCTGCGCTTCGTAATGAGAGGCACAAGCATGTTCTCAATCAAGTCACAGACTGCCTTCTCCTGTGTGCCGCGAGCCGGAACACCATCTGCTGGATTGGGCTGGGAGAGCACCGTCTCATTGAGGAGTAGGCGCACCACATTGATGTCAATGGCATCTTCTGTATTACGCACCTGCAAAATGTTCCGCATAGCAAGAATGATATCGCTGACCACTGGCGGCCGCACACGAGACGCAAGAGTCACGACATTGTCCCAGATACGCCAATTGTCGTGTGAAATTGTTGCACCGCGCTTGTAAGCAGCAAGCGACTGTACGAGAAGTGTTCCCGGGTTCTTTTTTCCCGAATCCGCTGCTCTTGATGGTTTGAATTCGCCATCATCCTCTTCGTCATCCGCAAGCTCGGCCTTCCGGGCTGGCTTTACTTCTTCTCCGGCCTCCTTTCTCTGTTTCTGCTCTTCCTTCTCCTTCTTCATGGCTTCTTGGTACAAGCTGTAGAGTGCGCTTCCCAGGTTACTCCATGTACGTGCGTCCTCGCCACCGGAAGCATCATTCGCAGCACCAAGAGCACGGCTGAATGCCTCAGCGGCCTCGGAAAAAAGACCAAGGCGCAGGTTGATATCACCTAGTCGCCCCCAAAGCTGAGGGTTCAAACGGTTCACGCTGACCGCCTTCTTGTATGCATCCAAAGCATTCATCCACTCCTGCTTCTGCAGATAGTGTTCGCCAAGGGAACGCTGGGCACGTGAGTAACGACCCTTGGAGAGCTCCCACGCACGCTCGTAAAATTTGGGCTCTGCTTCGATGTCACCCAGGATACAGAGCAGACGCGGAACGTTTGGTGGAGGTGGATCACGTTCTGCGCCTTGGAAATCAGCAGGATTCAGGGACAAAACATCCGGCGTCTTGCCATCGCCGTCTTCCTTGGGCTCTAGCGAGGGAACTGTTGCATTGAAAATTTGCCACCGGATGAGACCCCGTGCCTTCTCCTCACCACCAGAGCCTCTTCCGCCCTCGTCATCGGCAGCTGAGCTACTGGCAAGGCACAAGGCAACTTCTGCCCAGAGCCTTAAGCGCTTGAAAATTTCAAGAGCGGAAATTAGCGAGCCGACACCAGCCCATGCGAAAGCCAACTCCGACTCAAGATGCCAACGGGGGGGCGTCGACAATGCGTGAATATAGCGCAGCCGCACCTGGGGCGGTGCTTGATCACCAACCTCTCCGGCGGGGAAGAAAGTCGATGGCTTCTTAGTCTCAACCTCTGGCTTTTTCTCTTCTGAATCCTCGGGCCCGGTGAAATTAAGAATAGGGACAGAGCTAGTTTTGGCGGCTTCAGCCACCGTAAGCGCAGGTTCTGCGGGGTTTGTCAACGCTACTGGCTCAGGCGCCGTTGTGTCAACTACTACCTGGTCGACCATTGCCTGCATCTGCAGCACACCGCGCTCGACAGTCCGGCTGCGATGCAGCTCAATCCGAGACCGCACGATCAGAGCCTGAGAATACACTTGCCAGTTTGTTGACTTATCAGAGAGAACGCGTGTGGCAAAAGGCAAAATCTCCTCCAGCGTAAGCGAGTCTGCGGGCGAGAAGGCATCCTTGAGCGTAGCTTCGGATAGAAGTATGATTTGGTCGAGGGGCGACAGCTGAGGCTGATTGCTAGGTGTGAGGCCACGTAGAGATGCGGGGATAGATTCATCCTGGGCGCCACTGGCATCAGAGAAATCGATTTTTTCCAGCAGCGTATCGTTGTTCAGAGCCAGGGCTTGCGGTACAGTCTTCTCCAAGGCGCCCACTGATTCTTCGGCCTTCTCATTTAGGATGTTGGTATCTGAATCTTCTGCGCTCTTTGCAAGAATAACGAGCTGACTTGTGCTCTTATCCTGGAACTTTGTTCTTTTGCCCAATGCGCCAGAAAGGACGTACTCGAAGCGCGACAGCTTGGCAGCCTCATCTAGTGCCGACTTTGCTTTCGTATCTAAGCCTAGCATGGCATAAACGTTGGTCTTCTCAACAAGAAACTGGACTCTTGACGTTTTTGTCCATACGGCTGTGTCGTTGAGTTGCCTCTCCGTCTCATCTAGGCACAGCTGAATCTGCTCCTGCAGCGTCGGCAGATCACTCCACTGCGTCATCTTATTGAATACGGAGCCCGGTCCTGGGTTGGGCTCTGTCAAGAGCTTGTAGTGCCAGCTGTGAATGCGTAGTCTAAGCCATGATAGACTTCTCTCTGCGGGGTCTGTGTGGTTAGATTCGGAGCTCGCTGCCCAGGCTGGCAGGTTAATCGAAAGGCAGGATGAGAAAACCCATTTCGCGAGGCAGAAAAGCTCGATCTGCGGTGTGTGTGGGTAGATTGAGACACCGTCAACATCAAGACTGGCCAGGTATGCTTTTCTTGCCGCGGTTGATACGCCGGCCGATGTCTCCAGCTGTGCGAACAGTTGCTGGACCCGACCAGCAGATTCCAGGGCTGGACCTGTCACATTTACCTGCAGGAAAGCAGATAAAGCAGCCAGGCCTACGTTCAGTGCACCCTTGGTAACAGGAGCTGCGTTGCAGTTGCCGTTGAAGATGCTGTTGACAAAGCTTTCAAGAACTGGTCTGTTGTCGTTGTGAATGAGGACCTGGGCATACCGGCCGTTATGTAGTAGGCTGTGGACGTCCATGATTATTTTCGTTTATATTTTGTAGAAAACAAAGACACAATGAAAGACGAGACAGAGGAATATATAAAGGCGTGTGTCGTGGAACGTCAATCACGCTGTTGACGTAAGTAAGGTGGGATGTATGATTGAAACTTTTTTTTTGCCTGGTAGTGCCGATTAGATAAGCGGGGTAGCTTGTGTAAGTGAGATATGAATCACGTGATCTATTCGCAACGATTCTATGGCCTTCTTAAGTAGCATGGCATAATATGGACAATAATGAGTATGGAAAGCAAAATTAAAATAACATCGATGAATTTGACTATGACAACGGCTTTCTATAATCTCAGATACCAGTGCATGACTTTTTAAGAACTTCGCACGCGAAGTAGCAGCAAGCGGCGCTAAACCCTCATGTAATAATATCGATATAAAATATCCCCTCAGGAGCCAAATAAGCACGATAGACAAGAAAAGTGAATAGTACTGGAAGGGTTGGCGCTTGAGGCAAAAGCATGCAACATATAATATAAAACAATAGCAGTTGTGCACTATGAAGCTGCTTGTCGTGCGTCACCTAGGAGCTTCCAAGTCACTAATTCGTCTAGCTTATTTCCGTCCCTTCTTACGGCTGGGGACAACCTTGAAGCCCGCAGGCATGGCCTCTTCCTTCTGTGCAGCAGCTGCGCCGCTACTCTTCTTAGCGACCTCGCTCCAGCCACCAGTAGAGCCGCTGTTGCTATTAGACGAGGAGCTGGCAAAGGAGTCAGCAACACCCTTCTCGGCAGACTTCTTCCGGCGGATAAACTCCTCGGCAAAGTGGCGTCCGTCCATGGTGGTCGAGCTTCCGTAGACAGCCTCGGAAATGATATCGATCTCCGCAGGAAGTTGGCGGAGAATATCGACAAAGTCGTTGACTGTTGTATGGTTATTATCCGTCATTCATCAACAGTGCCTCAAGTCACGCATCATTCATCAAACTTACCATCAATGCCATCAGAAACACCACGGCTGACCTCGCGGTGAAGCCACTTGTTAAACTCATCCATAGCAGAGCCACCATCAGCTCTGCCAGGCAGCTGGCGAGAAACTGAGCGAGCGATACTCGACACGGGAGTCTTTAGGGGGGGAGGTGCAATAGCACTGCGGATAGCTGTCGGGCCAGTGGGTGTCTTAATCTTACCACCAGCACCAACAGTTGCCCACCCAGCAGCAGCAGGGGGAGGAGCTATACCGAGGGCTGTGGGACTTGCAGTGGCCACAGGGGGTTGGGCTCTGCTAGCAAGATCGGCGTAGCGCTTGCCAACGTGCGACAAGTTGGAGGGGGACTGGGAAGAAAGATCCCGCGTCTTCTGCTTGCTGGCTTCCTCTTCGCGCTGAATTTCAGCCAATGTCTTCTTCTTGTCAGAAACTCCGTGTGTAGCGCTAGCGGCAACTGAAATGGAGGCGCTGGGCTTGGTGGCAGACGCCTTGGCCCAAGGGCTGGCCGGGGTGGCCGAAGCCGAAGTCGGGGTGCCATTTCCCCAGGTTGAGGATGTGGGTAGGCCCGGTGCAATAGTAGCGGCAGCCTTCTCACGTTCACGCTGGAGCGCAGCTTCATGCTCGGCTGCAGACCGACGAGCTGCTGCAGCAAGCTCTTCGTCCTTGGCAGCCTTTTCGGCCTCAGCTGCTTGAATCTCCTTCAGACTAGGTCCTCTGTGACTTTCAGTGCCGGGCTGGAGAGCCCACGGGGCAAGCGGAGGGGGCTGTGCAGCACTGGATGAGCTATCGGGGGTTTCGGGCCGAGAGCTAGTCGTGTTGAACTGGTCTGGAAGGGTCGATTTACGCTGAGCCGTGGGTGCAGCAATGGTCGCCTCGTTCTGTGGAGGTGGAAACGGCATCGGCAGGTCTGACTGGACCGTGGGCTGGGCCGCACTAGGCTGAACCTCTTCGGACTCCTGGCGCTGCTTGCTAGCAATGGCAGCTTGAGCCTGGGCGCGATGGGCCAAAGACATGGCAGCCAGAGGAGAGGCGGGAGCCTCTGCCTCAGCAGTTAAGATCTTGGCATCGCTTTGAAGCTGGCTTTCCATTGCAGCTACCTCTTCCACAGTATTAGCAGCCTGGGCATGCTGGTTGAGAATAGACTCAGGGACTTCGGCTGAGACTACGCCCGAAAATTCACTGTGATCAAGCTGCTCGCGGAGCATGTTGAACTCCTTAAGGCGCTCGCTGAAACCCTCGGGATCCTGCTGAAGCTGTTCAGCTGTTGGCAGTTGGCTCAACGAGTTTATGAAGTCCGGGTTGTGGGAACCAGCTTGGCCTTGGGCCTGGCCTTGGGCCTGGCCTTGGGCATGAGGCTGGATAGAAGCAGGAAAGTTTCCAACGGCGCCGTGGATAGCCTGTTGCATGGTGCTAGAAAGCATGGAACGGTCGTCAACGCTGTATTCTTCACGCAGAAACTCGGAGCTAGACTGGAGGTGAGGTTGCGTGCTTTGTGGCATGCCAGCATGATCGAAAAAGGCAGACTGTCCCCCAATCTGGCTGGGAATATGAGGAGGCGCAGGCGCTGTCATGCTACCGAAGCTGGGCTGGCTCTGGAGACTGTGGGCGCTAGAGTGGTGGTGGAGAGCACCGGCAGGAACGCCAACAGCGCCAGGGCGACCCGGAGTGAAAGGTGGGAGATGTTGCCCCGTTACTTGCATCTCACGCTGGCGAGCAATAAGGTACTGCTCTTCCTGTTTGCGGCGCTCCAAGTTGTTCTGCTCTTCCGCAGTCAAAGTACGGCCATAGCTGGGGAAAGCGTTGACCAGAGGGGGAACTACTCCTCCATGGTTGCCGTGGACAAATGTGCCACTGAGAGAGGGCTGACCGTGTGGGACGCCCATCTGAGGCACAAGGAATGGCTCCCTAGAGTTCCCAATGCGGCGAATCAATTGTCCCAATGGCTCAAACTCGGTGTCTTCAACCTTCTTAACACGCAGGTCGGGCGTAAAAAAGTTGGCCTTGTACCAATCATTCATCTCAAGCCCAGTAAATGGGCCTTGCACCATACCCTGTGGGTCAAGATACACCCAGCGCATCCGGTCTGGCATGACCATCATACGCTGAAGGTTCTGGCCGGCATCAGCGCCCGTGTGAGGAGGACCGTCGAATGTGGAAGCGAGCGCTGCAGCCGACGAAGACATTCCCGACTGCGAAGATTGCTCAGCAAACCCGCCACCATGAGCCTGGTTGAGCGGGTCGTCAAAGATGGCCCGTGTAGAGCGGGACTCGGGCTCACGCACTTGAGGCCCAATAGTTTCACGGCCAATGGCGCCAAGAGGGTTGATCTGACGAAGATCAGGGATAGAGTCTCCCAAGCCACTAGCCTCCGAGTCCTGTCCACTTGACATCTGTGCCTGCATGCTGGGAGGGAACAATGCATTGAGTTTGCTGGTGGTGGAACGAATAGAGCCCGTGGGACCAGCACCGGAGGGTCCGAAAACACTACCTCCGGGCCCGCCAACAAATCCGGCCGACGACAACTCACTGGCACTCGGACTGAACAGAGCAGCGCCAAATGCATTTGAGAAAGGAGCCCGCTCACGATCTGGTGTAGTGACATTCATGGGGTTGCCCCAACCAGCAATATTGCCTAGGCCCGGAAATCCCTTAGTACCGGCACTCGAGGTTTGGCTTCGGTCGGGGTGGTCGAAAGCGCCGCCTGGGTACCCACTGCCACGGAGGGAGCTGAAAGGGGTGGCATGATCGTGTCCGCCATTTCCACCAATGGCGCCGATGGACTGGAGGGCAGCGTGGGGATGCTGATCAGGCTCGAGCGTAGTCGCCACGGAACGCTCCGGGGGACTGCGAAAAGGGTTGGTGTCTGGACTTCCGCGAGTGTCTTCGTCGAGCGCCGAGCCGATATTCAGGCCGTACATGCCGAATTCTCCCCGGGAGGTCTTGACAGGAGTGTCAAGGGCACCAGCCGACTGAGCAGCAGGCTGCTGACTGGGATCAGTGATGCCAAACGGGTCCGTATCGGTGCGTTGACGGGGCTTCCAAGAGTCCTTCGTGGAAGAGTTTCCCAGTGGACCTGCAGGAGCCGGGGCTGCAGGAGCTGCAGGAGCAACAGAAGAGCCTACAGGAGCAGCAGCCTTGCCTCCAGTCACACCCTCGGCACCCTCCTGCTTAGGAAGAAAGTGGGCAAGGCGGCTCTCACCACGCGCGCTTCCGAAGCGCTTGTCAGTAGAAGGAGTGGCAAGTGCAAAGCTACCAAAAGCGCCGGCCGAGGGAGGTCCAGTTGTCTGACCGGAGCCACCCCAGAGGGCGGCGGCACCAGCACTGCCGAGACCGCCGCCAACAGTATTGTTGCGCGAGAGAGTGCTCAAGTTGGGAGGTCGGGGGGCAGCCGAGGTGGGTTCCTCCTCAGGCTCTGCGAACTGCTGGCCTAAGGGCTGAGTTTCCTTGGGCTCAGTATTCTTGCGGCCGAACCACGAAGACTCTTCTCTCGGCGTACGGCTGCCGATAGGAGATGTGAGACCACCGCCAGGGAAGGCGCCGGTGTCCGACGTCTCTCTACGACGCGCAGTAGGCCGCGGGGAGGAGATGGAGGAGAGCGGAATAGTAGTGTTGCCGGTGTTATTACCGATATTAATCCCGCTGCCACTGACGTTGGTGCTGGTGTTGTTGTAGCCTGCAACGTGAGAGACGGATGGTTTGCGGCCATTCAGCACACCAGTGGGGTTGGCCGTATTGAGAGCGCCCTGGGAATTTGCTTCCTTGGGCTGCTGGGGTTTCAGGGTGGAGTTGACATCGAGGAACATCTAGACAAACATATTGTTAGTATGAAGAATAAGACATGAGGCTGGTGCTTCGGCCTGGCCTGATACAGCAGTAACACACCTCTTTTTCCTGGTCAGTCATCTCATGGGTGGCGATGGGTCGAATGGAGCCGTTCGGCTCCCAACAGACGGTGGGGTCCTGTGGGATGGTCCCCTCTGAGCTCTTGCCCCAGCCTCTCTGGGCACTTTGCGCCTGTGTAGGGTTCCAGCCATTAACGTAGAGATCACTGACAGCGGTCGAAGGAACTGTGCCGTTGTAGATGTCGATCAGGTTCTCGCGGGAGTAACGTAGGGAGCCGTCAAAAGGAGGCAATGATGGTTGGGCAGTGTGAGACTCTGTCGGTACCATTGAAGGCGCAGTGGCATCGGATCCGGACGTAGATTGCGGGTTTGTTGCGGATGTGGCGGTGCGGCGGAAGGTCATAGTTCCGTTGACAGAGCGGCCGTCTCGGCGAGACCTACAAGGTTAGTGAGATGACAAGGCTTGTGAATTTCTGGAGGTGGATATTAAAAGGTAAATGCTTAAGAACGATGTCGAGTTCGGGTGGCAGTGACGTCAAAAACGATGGGGAATAGAAGAACGCAAGAGTGAAGGCCGAGATGGGACGCGAAAGAAAAGAACTCGAGAATTGAAGCAGAACATATGAATGTGGAAATCATCATTGGGGGGACTAACCAATCATCACCGGGGCGCGACCCCCGGGACTGGCCAGCTGCTGCTGAAGCAAAGCTTGTAGGTGTGGAAGGCATGTCGATGATAACGATGTCGATGCCGAGGCCAGAGCCGTGATATTGAAGCTGTGGGTAGTTGCTGGAGTAGTTTGCGACAGGGACAAGAATGCACAGTAAGAGCAAAATAGAAGCTCCAAAGTCGAGAAGAAAGAGGATCGTCGAGTGGCGATATTCGTCGAAGTTGTCAAAGGAGGGGGGCAAGGTAGGTTCCGGTGACGCGAACGCGACAAGAGTGGGTGGAAGCAGATGATGGGGATTATGAGGTCGATGCGCGGTAGCAATGCGGACGAGACAAGCGAGCCAGTCAAGGGCAATTAATCGCGACAGGGTTGAGGAGATGTCGAAGATCAAAGGCTGGTTGGAGCAGTGAACTGGGGCAAAGTGCAATGCTTGGAGTTGAGCTTGGATGACTGACAACAGGACAGTCGGGCTGACAGGTCGAAATAAAAAAGCTAGAAGAATGGAAATATGCTTGCTGATAAAATGTGACAGAAGTCGGAAAGTCGATGGTGACGGAAATGCGCAGGGCGGCGGTGGGATGCTTCAAAGACGCTGGTTTTTGATCTTTGTTTTTTGTGGCAGAAAAGAAGAGAAGGGAGCTTCGGACTTGCTTTAATTTTTTCCTAAAAGAAAAGAGCCCACTATACACCACACACTACACACCACTGCAGGTAAGTAAGCCGTGGAGCTCTACTTGTCTGCAAAATCCACACAATTTTTCGTGTGGGCGTATGGCGTAGTCAGCGTAGCTCCAGTTCCTAGCACGTGGACAATCACATGTGGTATCCATGACTACCTGCCATGGCGACTCGCCACAGTGCATTGACTCTAGTAGCTAATTATACACGGTACGATGAGTGGTATCACGTGGGTATGTCTTGTTAAGGTCAAGTTACTCAAGTAACAAATAACGCCAGCTCGTCGATCAGCCAACAAGGGGCCTACAGAGAATATGGCGATTCGTCTCGTTGCTTTCTTACTGACAAAAAAAGAAAACATACAAATTGACTAGGCACTTGTTAATACGGCTTACGCATCTTGTTAATCAAGTTAGCTGTGTTGGCTCCTGGAATTGAGATTGAATTCACGTCGAACTGATGAGTCCAGCTTGTTTGCGTTTGCTTTGCTGTGTCAATATTCTTTTTACTCTTCTCTGCTGTCTCCTCTTCCTCGGTTTGCTCAGTTTGCTCAGTTTGCTATTTTATTCTGTATGAATTTATTCATCTCTCCACGGTCGACTTCTATTCTATGAAATTGCTTACACCGTGCCTTCACCTTGATGGTATCTGTGGCATCTTCTCTTCAACATCACGTCTAAAGACAACAATACACATCACCATCCACTCATTTACACCTATCCACGTCTATAAGATCACTACCTGAAACAGTATCAAGCACTACGGATCAGTCAAACTCGTGGCAATGTCTACTAATCATGTCTCCGAAACAAGCGGTGCCAACCCAGGGCCTGATATCACAACGCTCAAGCCGACGCTCTCTACGCGCGAACAGGAGATCCTGATGGCAGCCTGGCTCTCTATCAAGGGGCCAGAGCCACAAGTACGTTTGTAATCTGCCTGATATACTGTCTCCTTACTTTGTTAATTTCTAACATCTGCAGATCAACTATGAGAAGCTTGCGGTCATCCTTGGCCTCAAGAACGCTCACACTGCCAGTACCATCTTCTACAATGTAAAAAAGAAGGTCAAGCAATTCCGTGCTCTATCTGGAGATTCAATGGATGATTTCCAGGCACAGCCAGGATCGAGCAATACGTCCAAGAGCACGCCTCGCAAGCGGGCTAAAGCAACCAAGTCTATCAAGTCTGCCAAGCGTGTGAAGACCGAAGCCACTGCGCCTAGAGAAGAGGAAGATGCCATCTAGGTGGCAGATTATCTGCAGTTTCTGTCTCTATTCAATTTTATGTGATGGCAATCGTCGGAAAAATGTAATGTGCACCTGGAAATTAAGATTAGCTAGGCACAGCGATGTTATTAGCTGCACGAGTCTACTACAAAGCCATGCTGCGCTGCATACAAACTTCACAATACAGTATTTGAATGGTCACATCTATAATGCTTCTTTTAATATTTCTGTAACAATGCTACAAGACATTGAATCGACATTTAATGGGTATATAAGATAATCGGCGGTGTTCTGTCACGGCCACTAGCCACGGGCCGAATATCCAGTAATTACCATGTCCACTCACACAGAGCTCAAGTAGAAGTGAGGTCGGAGTGAAGTTTACAGTGACTTTTCTTCAAAGTAAGTATATGGAGATTATTGCTTCACTCATCTTTCATCCACCTCCTCTTCCACAACACACTACTGCAATTCATCCACACCTCCACAACCCAAGGTGTCAACCATACACACCATACCAGCTACTATACATATATAATACACCAGCATTGGCCGTCCTGACCATCGCAATGACTAGCCCAGCTATCTCAACCATCACGCCCCTTGATGATGCCGGCCTTAGCGAAAAGGAGATCAAGCTCCTGGCTTCAGCTTGGCTCGCAAGCTCTTCTACCAATGTGCGTATACATATTTTCCTTAAACTGCTTCAACTCTCACTAATACTGTCTCTTGTAGCTCGACATTGACAAGTTTGCCGCCATTGCCGGATATGCCAGTCCCGTGAATGCTCGCAAGCGCTTCGGCGAGGCCAAGAACAGGGTCCGCACCAAGATCTTTGGGTCGGGTACCTCAACTTCCGGGCCTGCCTCAACCGGTGTCAAGACGGACGGGGTTGAGTCTCCATTGACCCCCAAAATTCCCAAGTTGAATCCCAAGCGCAAGAGCCCTACCAGCAACCGTGCCAACACTAGCAGCGAGGGTTCTTCTCCCAAGCGCAGGAGGACTCTCAAGAGAGAAGAGGACGAAGTTGCGCTCAGTGTCGCCGAGGCTGACACGGAGTAAAGTGCACAAGTTGGGCTCGGAGGTCAAACGTCATGTGCCATAGGCGTAGGGATATCAAGGAATTATATAGTACAACGTGATGGCGTTTACTACACATTCGAAGATGAAATAAGGCCTTTTTCACATATTAGAGTCATACTCATTACAATTCTATCTTAAAGCCACGACTACACATATACACGTCTAAGATAGGTGCACTTCTACTGATGAGGGGCACCAGTGTAGTTTGCGGGTACAATAATACAACAAGTGAAGTCATGTTCATCTCAAAATACTCGAACCGTAGCCCATTATACTACTATAACAACTATTCCATTCACAACGTGTTCAAGTCTCCTTCACCTACTTCACCTGAATCTTGTATTTATGTACTCGGCATTTCGTCATAAGCCTAAGCTATACAAATCTTTCAAAAGCTTTTCAACTTTACCTCAGCTCAACTGCACGTCATCATTTCTCCCCTCACCCGCTCCTAGGCCTTGACTTCACTTTTTAGCAGCTCTTGATCTTTGGTGTAACTCATCGGTCTTTCTACCTCACACTCTAATACGCAGTAGTCACTACATCGGCTTCCCTCACTTCCAGTTCTCCCCTTCGTCTGTGGCCCTTCATTCATCCTCTGTTCTCTTTACTTGTTCTCACTTTTGTTCGGCTACAAGCCTCATCCCCCTCCTCACTGGCTTAATTATCTCATTCTCTTCTCACAGTCTCCTCTCTTCGTTCTATTGAACTCACACGCCGCGGACATCCACGGCGAATCCGAGACCTGCCACTGCATTCCATATACCTGCACTGACTCTCGCGAACCAACAATCTGGCATTTTTACCATGGCGATCGGCTCCGTCATGAGTGCTGGCCTCACCCAGCGCGAGCTCTCGCTCTTTGCCGCTGCATTTGCCAGCCTCAAGGATACAGATCGCAATGTAAGCGATTTTTTGCAAATATTTCAACAATGCTCCGAACTCCTCAGAGTTGTTCTTTGCAATGTGTCTTTGCATCGTCTCAAGCTCTCATCAGGTTTATTTCAGGCTTATGTCACTAACAAAAGTACAATAGATCGACTGGGAAAAGTTCACACAACTTGCAGGTTATAAGTCGATTAACTCAGCTAGAATTTGCTTTCGCCCTGTGGTCAAGAAGCTAGACGCTTACGTGAAGCATGACTGCCCTGGCGACGCCGATGATGCCACCCGAAATGCAGCCACCACAGCCACCGGGATCCCCAAAGCTCCTCGGGCAAAGAAAACCAACTATGGCACTGAATCGCTCCCAAAGCGTCGGGCCCGTCCTACCAAGAGAAAGCTCGACGATGAGACTCCCTTCGATGAAAAACCGCAGCCTGCCGCGGCATACAGCCAGACCAAGAGCCATGCTACCAGTCTCGGCGCTGTGAAACCAGAGCCTGAAAACTTCGCCGGTGGTGCTAGCCTGGCTAGCCTGCCACCTGTTAGTGAATCTGGACCATGCCTTTCGTTTTCGCCCCCCAACAATGGGCAAAGCGGTGGTTCTCAGCGACTGGTACATCCAGCCGAGCCTAGTCAGCTCATTTTCAATAGTGGATCCGCCGACACTTACACCGGCTCTTCTTCCGCAGCTTGCGACCCCACTGCCACCTTGAAACCCGTCAATGACGGCTCAACAATTTTTGCCGCCAAGGGTCGATATTCTGCTGACCGGCTGGTAGGAGATAAGCTCAAGTCTAATGAATCCATCGCGGCATCTAGCCTGAAGTCAGAAAATGCGAAGTCAGAAGAAGACGGCCCGACAGCGCAGCTAATTCGTGAAGCTACCTCCAAGACAGAGGAATCCGGCGAGCAGGTTCCAGTTGTCGTTACAGGTATTCTCGACCTCTTGGGTGGCGAATCTGAGCGTTTCGGCTCTCCTGGAGGAGATGCGAAGTCGATCCTTGGAGGTGTCGCGTCGTCGGTGAATACCGGTGCCACAGCGCCGCAAGACGCAGGAGTCTCAGTCCCTTTCCAGGACCAGTGCTTCTCGTATGGTGATAGCCTTGATTTTGTGTTTGACGAGCTCGATGGGAAGGAAGACATTATCTAGTCGTTAGGCTAGCTGAATGTACTGTCGTCTGGAAATAGAGTTGCAGATGCTATCTTGAAAGGCTGCCTGAGTTTGTGGCTCATCTTATCAACTTCATACATGCTCATCCCACTCATTGTTTATTCCAGCTTCGTCATCTTTTCTTCTCGTTGATTTACAACTGTTAGTTGTCTTCAAGGCAGTTTACAATAATGCAAACGATAAGTTAGCCTCCCCCAAACTAGGGCTCGTAGTATTTCGGGTAGTATATTCTGATAGCTCTCTTTGCCCAAGGTTCCTTGATGGTATGGGAAACCTTTATCAACACTTTATAAAGCTGATATGAAACAGGGAGTACGGCCTTCTTCGGTACTATTTGCTTATTTGGTTCGCTGATTTTTAACAGCTCATAATTTGGTTCCTGAACTATCGTCTACACTTAAAAGATGGTAAGGATGATCGCCATTATTCGAAGTTATCGTGATTTGCCATGCCTGCAAGTCAATGCCGTCAGCACTCTCTAGTGTTGATGCAGGCTATCGGTTTTAGTGACAGCTTTCTGCATAGTCATCATCAGATATCGGCACATGCTTACGACCATTGCTGGCAAATATGAAAGATATTCAATAACAACTATAATTTGCAAAAAACTGACAGCCATTGATGCACAGCTTCTAGCAAAGAGCGGTATACCTCAGTCTTGGCTAAGGGCACCGCAGTGACTCTCAGTTACGCCACCCATAACGGCCACAGCGTCTGTCACTCCAACAAGTGTCATAGACGACCCAGACACCCGTGACCCAGACACCCGTGATACTGCAAGAAACGTTGCTCAGTGTAACCAAAATTTATGGGACGTATGCTTTTCTATCCCGGTCCTGGGATCAGTATTCGTGAAAGTTAGTACGAAGCGGGCAACAAACGGACAAAATCGAAGAGCTACATCTCGTCCCCCGGGGCCCAAGACATCGCGTTCAAAAGCGGCATTTGTTCTAGCTAATTCTAGGCGCAAGTCTCATGATGCCACATTATATCAACTGATATTGTTTTTGACTAGGAATTTCTAGAACATATTCAGGACACACGTAAGGGTCGTCCCTCTTTTCATTTTATTGCATGCAGTCTCAGTCTCGGTAGGTCAATCTGCTTGTGATGGACACCATCTTAAGCCATATACAGATGTTCAGCTATGTTTAGTCTTTATTTGTTTTGTCACTGGGTTTGAGACTCATTTAAATGTCTGCTACCGTCAATTTATATTTTTATTCATTGATTTACTGATTTTATTGACTCTCACTATGACAATAATCAAAACACTCTCGTGAGATCGGCCTTTCCGTAAAACAAAAGTATAAAAGGCGCTGCCTAGTTCTCACTCATGAGAATATATCTCTCTCTGCTTCTTATCCAGAGCTATTACATATCCCACCTCTCACACACCCAAAATGGGTTTTCGTCCTCTTTCTGCCTTCTCAGTCGCTGCCGTCGTGTATGCCCTTGCAACGGCAGCTACCGTCCTCGGCGACTGCTCGCCAAACTACCCTCATTACTGTGCTGGTACCACTGGTAGTTTCACACTTAACTCAACATATGTCTGTGGTGACTCTCGCCTAGGCCCTGTTCTTCTCCCGCGCAATCCTCCCACAGATGGTCTGGTTGATGTTTACGACCGCTTTGGCGGCCTCTGTCCTGGACAGTTCCTAGCCACATACTACGACAAGTCGGAAAAGAGTTGGATTTACCCTCCCAATAATGGCTTCCAGTTGGGCACTGCTGGAGACCCGATTGCTGCAGAGATGACCCTGCCCATCGGTCTGCTTATTGACCGCTTTGGATCAGAGTATGGCTCATACGCCAGCCCACCAGCTGCACCTTATATGCAGAGAGCTTTGCCCCCAAGCAACCTCGACACACCCGCCGGCAGTCCAGTGTAAGTCTTTAGAGTCACTTCTACTCTTATACTATTCTTGCAGCTAGCTAACACGATAGTTTAGTTACCCGTACAACTACCACTTATACCGCGTGATCGATGCTTTTCAAGTCACAGCCGGTCCCATTGCACCCTGGTTTGGCCAGCCTGGTCAAGGCGTGCAATACATGCTGAATGCCAGCATCTTGGCTCTGATCGACGGTGGCTTTCTCGAACGGGCCAACCTGACTGCTCTTGAGTAGGTCGCCGATCCGGGTGCAGTGTCCTCCATTTCCACCAATGGCGCCGATGAAGTCTACAGGACTGGATAATTGTTGATAATGAGTGGTGATACTGAGCTGCTATCGGCTACGGGAAATAATGGCAGCACTCCTTCTCCTGTTTGTTCCACATTCTATGTTAGACAGTATGGTCGATTTCAGGGTTCCATATGCAGGTCTCAGCATTTGACTGTCACCAACATAATGAAAATACTAAGTCATATGCGAACGATGAGATATAAACGAGCATCCAACAATAAGATAAATATGCGCATACAAATGTTCCAAGCTACCAAAGTGATAAACAAATCAAAAACAAGACATGAACCCAGTACAATACGCCGAGTTGTTATGCATGCTGCAATGTCATTTTAGTCTCTTGCTCAGCCCAAGCATGAGTTGGGTAAAAGTTTGGAAAATACAAGATGAGCGGGTAGACGGGTGAGCGGGTGCCAAGGCACTAACTAAAGCTCACTTCCCTCCTCAACCTCAGTCATCTTGAGTGCCTCCTCCACATCATCCACATAGTGTGCGTCACCGCCAATAAGATCGACGATGCCCGACAGCTCCATCAGCTGCCATACCTCGTGCGCTTTGTCAGGTCCACGGCTGAAAAACACCCGCACACCTCGCTCACGGTAGCTGCGCACAATCTCTTCCAGGACCTGCGTGCCTGAGCCATCCATGCTGGTGACACCGTGAATGTCAAAGATCACATTGCGGTTGTGCTCTTCTCTTCGAAGACGAGGAAGAGCCGGGTGGGCCTTGTTGGTACCATAAAGCTCAAGCCGCCGAAGACGCGTCTTTAGCTCGCCCGTATTGGCAAATGTCAATGGCTCGGGGATCTTGACAATGAGACATCCCTCAACAAACTCGAGACGCTCTGGGTGGTCCTCGGCATTCTCAAACCGTTGTGTACCCGGGATACGGCCGAGAATCTGGATACGCGGTCTAGTCGCGTGGCGGATGACTTGCAGGAGGGACAAGCCAATTCCAATAGCTATTCCGAGGTTCAGCGAGTAAAAGATAGTTGCCAAGACAATAGTAAACATAAGCCCAATCTCGGGCCAAGCGTGAATGCGAAGGAAGAAGGAAATGTCGTGTGGTGCTTCCTCAATTAGGGACCAAGCGACAACGCTGATCATTGAGCAAAGAACGGGTTTCTGAAGTGGTTGGTTAGAGGATGAATCGGCAATGGCAGTAAGGGAAAGGTGACGCATTGGGAGGACTCACAGGAAGGTAGTAAAAGTAGGGAAGCAGGAACAGGACTGAAATAAGAGCAATGATACTCAGGAAGATGGAAGTCATTGGGCTTTTGCTGCCGGTTTGTTTGCTCACTTTACTTCTGCCATAGCCACCAAATGCCGGAAGGGCCATGAAGCAGCTGCCGATAAAGTTAGCCACACCCAGAGCTACAAGCTCGCGGTTCGGACTCAGTTGGATAGCCGGGAAATTATTCTGACCACCGAGACTCTTGGCTGCTACAGATGACTCGAAAAACCCAAGCAGAGCGATGAGGAAGCCCGTGCTCATAGAGTCACGGATATGGCTCATGACAGAGCTCCGGAAAGGCCAGCGGAAACTGAGTGGATGGCCCGAGGCTGCCTGGACAGAACCTAGGATTTCCACGCCCTGCTTATCCCACTCCAGGCGCCAGGTGAGGTAGGCCGACAGGATGACAACAAACAGGCGATCGGGAATGTAAGCAACAGTCGGGTAGTGAGGCTGCAAACGGCGTTTCATTTCTCTATAGTGGTAGTTAGTCATTTTGGGCATTTTGAGTTGTAACAATCAGATAATATATAATCAGCAAATAATTACCTAAAAACCATTATAACGACAAAGCTCACGAGAGCCACAAGCATTGTAAGGGTATGGACTTTGTCGAAGTTCTTGACAATGAAGTGAAGCTTATCCACCGTGCTCCCGTGGCTTATGCTGGAGGTCTCAGATGCGACCGAGGCGAGACCAAGCTCAGGCACAAGCTGGTCTACAAAAATAACGAAGCCAATGGCCGAGATAAATCCTCGCAAGAAGGGGCGCGAGAGAACACTGTCGAGGAAGCCGAGTCGAGCAAAACCTGCAATCAAGACAGTGGCACCAGCGATGCCGGCAACAACTCCGCAAATACGGGCTTGAAGCTCGTCGTCATCTTCTTCACCACGGCCAAGATCGACACTAGACCGAACGACGGTGCCGACCAGCAAAGAGCCAGCCGCCTCAGGGCCAACAATCATCTGTGGGCAGCTACCCAACAGAGCATAGATGAAGGGGTTAAAGACAAATGAGTACAGGCCATTGATAGCAGGCACATGTGCAAGGTTGCTGGCCAGGGAGAGAGCCATAGGCAAGTAGATGCCGGCGATGGTGACTGCAGCGATAAAGTCGCCTTTGAGGTACGAGAGTTTGTACTGGCTCATCCAGGCAATCGAGGGAATATAGTAGGCGAGATACATAGATCCAGTGTCGGTCAGACCATGACGTTCAGCAAGCACACTGGATGTACTCATCTTCTTGCTGCGTACTTTTTTTGCCAGGCTGCGGCGCCAGTTGCCGCTATCGCGGCTACCAGTGATTGTTGTGATGAGGCCGTCAAGGATGGGCATGGGTGGTGCAGAGCCGTCACCGGCCGAGACAACTTCGGTACCATAGCTCCTGTCGCTTGGCGACGGGCTGGTAGGTCGAGGAGAGAATGTGCCATGGTTGCAGACGCCGGTGTGGTTACAACTAGTGTTACTTAGAGCTTTCTGGAGCAAGGCGGTCGTTTCTGAAGGGTCACTCGGTCCGGCTTCAGGTAGATCTAGATCATCGATATCTTCGGTAGCGTGTTGTTCAGGTCGGGAACGCGGTGAGGGCTGCGGGGTGTCTGTGTGAGGAGGTCCGAGGCCATCACGGGAAGCTGATGAGGGAGAGTTCAGAAAAAAGCTAGGCCGCAGATTTCTGCCGGCAGATGAGGAACCGCCGGTCATCTTGAACTTGTGAGAGGAGCAATCTCGGGCTCTATATATAGATCACAGCCTTGAGACGAAGGGGTCAAGACGAAAGGAAGGAGAAAATGTCGGAGACGCAAAAAAAGGTGATTGAGCGAGACCAGACGCGGAAGAGCCAGAGCTGTAGCTGGGGCTATATCGGGAAGGGCATGCCACGGTGCGAGTAGCAGAATAGCCTGTCGAGTTTGAGATGGGAGCTGGGCCTTGTCGTCGAGAAACAGAGGTGAACGCGAAACAATGTAAACAACACTCGAGTAACACTAAACAAATCCCCGAGGCAAAGGGATGATGAATCGACAGGAACGGCACGAAGAAAAGATGAAGAAAAAAGCATTCAAGGATCAGACGACGCAAGGGAGATGGCGGTACCAAGACGGGGTCTATGAGGCCAAGGGCAGCCCTGTGTTAACCCGGAATGACCTGGGAAGAGCGCACAAGCTCTTTATGACAGGAAATAAGAGGAGTCGGTAGACAGAGACAATCCATCGCGAGAGTGCTCCGGCCGGGGTTGAAGCAGTGGAGATGCTGTTACAGTTAACACTTATGGAGAATATAGTAGACACAGGGGCAGATCTATCAACGTAGAGGCTAAAAAACAAGCCTGTGGAGTTTCAATATGTACTGTTATCCGGGCGGGTCCGCTGTTAGTAGTCCCAAAATATCTCATTACCCAATCTGACAGGCCTTGCCCAGCCTACCACACACTGTGTGCCGAATCACCGATGAGCTCATAGGCATGTGCATATGGAATATACGAGCCGACATGCGCCAAAAGCAGGGTCCATCAGCGCAAATTGGGGCATTGTGATTAGTGGACAGCGCCGTATGACGGCTTCACGGCATTCGAGTTAAAAGTTCCAGAGCAACTTTTTGACAGTATGTGTACACAGTGTGAAGTCTAGTTGCAACTGAACATGCACCATACGTCGAGGTGTTTTGCACTGTTATGGATTGTTTTCGCACTGTCCCAAGACCTCAAACCTATTGGTTCGTAGCTTGGTATTTGATATTGATGCCATTAGAAAATAATAAAATAAGACGAAAGACCTGGATTTCAGCGCTATATTGCTCTATTACATAATGCCTTCACTCTGAATCTTGGCCCACTTGTCTAACTTGTCCAACAACACGGATGCGACCCTCGATCCTCGGTGCAATCGCCTTGGTCCAGTCCACCTGAAACTCGCCTTCGGTCAGTGTGTCGCCCAGTTTGCTCTGGATGCCTGCCAGACGAAGCCATTTGCGAGCCACGCTTCGCATGATAGCCATCTGGCGGTCAATACGCTGCAGATCTTCCGAGTTGGAAGTCGGTGCAGCATTGTCCACGACCCGCTCGTTGAAGGGTGCTGCGTCGCAACGCCGCTGGCGAAGGCGGGCTGCTGTCCAGTAGTTCCAACCTTGATCTGATGAGGAGGATAATTTTTGCTCCTCTAGAGTTGAAGAGAGTACCTCGGGGAGTTTGGGAGACACGTGCGGGTGCTGGGCATCAATGGTGGATACCACACGGCCCCAATGCTGTTCCATGGGAGGACTCCAGTGCGTCCACCGATCTAGGATCTTGAGAGACATAAAGTACTGGCGCAGCATCATCGAGATAAGAATGCCGCTCTCCTCATCCACAATTTCCTCGGCAATGCCGCCCTCAGACTTGGCCAGCAAACTTGTAAAGCCATCTCGACCACGAGCCATGTAGCCCCGTGTGCATAGCACATACTTCTTCTCCAAGTTGGGGCTTTTGCCATCAATTTCCCATTTTGTGACACGGGAACCGACCGGCCGTGATGGGTCAAAGTCGAACTTGATATTGGAAACCTGGGGGAATCGACCTAAGCAGCCAATGCGTTAGTATACAGTACTACTGTCACATTATTTTCGGATCATGTACCGAGTTGAGCAACTCACCCTCCAGCGCGGGATATAGGGATACACCATTCTCCAGTGCATCCAGTATTGCTTGGCCAGTCACTCTGAGAACTACGACCGGGTCCTCGAAAGGGAAACAGTCCGTGACATCCTTGACACGGACAGGCCCTGGGGGGTAGATCTGGTCGCCACGGATAGTTCCAGACGCCATGATTACACAGTCGGCCTGGTAGTACAGTCGCATGATATCGGACACAAAATTTCCCAGGTTGCTCTCTTTCACCCGCACGGTAGTAAACCGCGCATCAAGGGGGGCAGCCGTCCATCCAATGGCCTTTTCAAGACTTTGCTTGAGCTTAGCAGTGAGTTCCTCGACGAGGTCGAGTGTCGGCTTGTCCGGCACAACAGAAGACACAATATCGCGGCGACGGATGGAGAAGTCCCAGCTGGTCCTGCCAGTGCTGTCTGGGCTGTCCGGCCGTCGCCATGCCTCGATGTAGCTAAGCTGCTTGAAGTCGCTGCCGGACCGCAGAACATGCGTGCCTTTGATGAGCTGATGCCCGTAGTAGTGGTCGTGGCCGCCCAATATAAGATCGGCCGCCCCATCCAGGTTCTCTGCTAGCTTGATATCATTGGGCTCGCGCGCATGGGAGAGTATAATGACAATATCAGCACCTTCCTTGCGCAGCTGTGGGATCAGCTGTTTGGCAGTCTCTGTAGCAGACTTGTACACAACGTTGGGCGGCAGCGCATTGACAGACTCTAGCCACTCGCGTTCTCCCAGCCCAAGAAGACCGATGTTGATGCCATTGGATGATGTGATCATGAGTGTCTTCTTGGCATTTCCAATGGGCACATCGTCGCCAAGAGCAGGGTCAAATATGTTGGCAACGAGCCATGGAAATGAGCATTTGTCTGTCAGGTACTCGAACTGCCTGACTCCAAAGTCGAGATCGTGGTTTCCAATGCATGCACATGCAGTCCCGAGCTGGTTGAGAATGGGCACCATGTGGCTACCTTTTGTTACGGAGCTTTCGAGGCTAGGGTTGAAGGCATCCCCGGAGAAGAGCGTGACGAGGTTCGGCTGGCCCGCAAAATGCTGCGCGCTTCGGTACTCATCGACAACAGTCTGGAATCGTGCAGCGCCACCAACTGGTTCTGCAGAGGAGGGGTCTAGATGATAAACATCGTTAAAGTGCAAAATGCGCAGATCGGGAGGGGAACTTATGCTGCGGTCGGGCGTGAATGTTGCAGTCTCCGCGCTGTCCGAGGAGGGCGAGGTGGCAGTCATAGTTATGGTGTCAGCGTTATGTCGGGGGCGGATATTGGGTGAGTGTAGAGTTGATGTAGTGTATGTCGATTCCTCTGCTATCTTGAGTCTCCCGGGATCGTTGCAAGTCGTAGGCTGTATTGTGGTTGTATTGTAGTTGTATTGTAGCTACGCGCATAGCTTGTTCAGGAACTGGTGGGAGCATTCCTTGGCACCTTGGCTGTGCTTAAGGGTCGCCGGCGAATAGGAACTGGAAGGGCGGGCTGCGAATGAGGGGTGTCTAATTCAATCTCAATTACAAAGTATTGATATTTACCTACATAAATATGCTTTAGTATTACCAGTGTCTCAGATCTCGGATCTCAAAACGAAGGCTCGTTACCATGTCGACGTCAGTACTTCTGGCCATTAATGTGGCTGCAACTGCACCGCCACATATAACACTACGTAACCATTGGGTTTTGCATGGTCGAAATCATATTGCTTTCTGTGATTCGTTTTCCATCTAGTAAAATAATTTCGATATGCTACTTATTTAAATTTAAAATTTAAAATTAATGTCTGTATTTTTTTTAACTTCCTATTCGGTAGTGATACAAATTTCTTAAATAATATTTATGAATTTATGACAGCCGAAGCAATGCCAATTAAGTAGTTGCCAAAAATAATACTAGACAAAAATATCGTCACAATTAACAAGCTATAAGCTCAGGCAACGTATAGTCATGGAACAATTATCACCCGCATTATGCAGTTCGATGCGTCAAGCTTGTCAATGACATCGTTGGTATTTATACAGACGTGTCACAAGCCATAAGAAAGAGCCCCGCACGGTGTTGTTGGGTGGGGAGCGAAGGGCGCACATGTCACTACTCTAACGATAAAAGCTGATGATGCCCACGACATTCGCATCAAAAAGACCACCAAATATAGCTATTATAATTTACAAACCCAATTACTGGCATTTTCCCGAAACGACCAAATATATAAATTAATATGAACAACGCCCAGGCACCAATCCTGGCATCTGCACAGCACACTATCCGGTTTGCACGCCGTGAAGGTACTTTATCTTGACTACATCCTAGTCAGTACAAGAGTCATATAACACATGTTTTGCTGACACTACAGACATTGGGGATATGTTGCAAATGATCCGTGAGCTAGCAGATTACGAGCATGAGATTGACAGCGTTGAGGCAACAGAAGACAAGCTGCTCAAGACAATCGCTTTTGCATCGTCCGATGGCAGCACGGCAGCCATGGAGCAAACATCGTCTGATAAGCCAGCCCGCTGTCTTATTCTCTTCACACCGGAAGGCCTCCCCGCCGGCCTGGCGTTGTACTTTTACAACTACAGTACATGGCGAGCACGTCCGGGTATCTACCTCGAAGACCTCTTTGTGAGGCCTGCCCAGCGCAAGAAGGGCTATGGCCGGCTCCTTTTAACGGCACTAGCAAAAGAGGTGATCGCTATGGACGGTGGCAGGCTGGAGTGGAGTGTGCTCAAGTGGAACGAGCCAAGCATCAGGTTCTATGAGGGCATCGGAGCAAAGACGATGAATGAATGGGTTGGTATGCGTGTAGATGGCGAGAACCTAGCCAAACTTGCAGAGGGCAACTAAAAATGGGAATCGTAGCAGGATAAAAGAATCTGTGAATATATAATAGTTGCTAATTAATTAAGGCTTTGGGAAGCTGACAGTTGGTCATTTGTTGCTCCGTCTGTGTGCTCAATGTGCTGTATGGGTTTTTATAAGCTCTTGACCACTGCCGTGGCCGCCCGGACGTTGCTCGATCCATGCTGTCTATCGTCGTGCTTTTCACGCTTCTCCCGATTCTTTCCTCCAATATCCTAGTATTTCTCACGCTTCTTCTTTTTCGGCCTTCTGCCAGAATTTTCGAGCAAGTAGCCATTGTTGCTATCTACTCCATCAAAAAGTGCATTATGAGCAGATGTTGCTGTTGGCAGGCTTATAGGTGCCCCTCCCCAAGTAATGTTCCAGCCGCCATTGGACCCATCCGCTGTTTTCTCCATCATAGGAGTCATCTGCCACACCAGGCCATAGAGTCTCCTCCAAAATCTGGGTGTATACTCGTGAACGCCTGTGGCCGGTCCACCCCGTATCGAATCTCCGTGTTCTGAGGTTATGCCTGAATAAATACGCAACCGCCTTGAATTGGGCCGCTCAATGTCCCGGATAGGCATGACTGCGTACTTCTCCCAGTTCCACGCATTAACTGAGGGTTCACTCTCAGGAGGTGTTGGCTTGGGTGATAAGGTTGAAACAGCGGTCGTGCGCCGTGCTGGCACATCCCACTCGGGACCAGCCTTGCCCAACGCAAGCTGCTTCAAAAGTTCCCACTCACTCCGAGGCAATGGCGGTAGTATCCGGTAAGCGCATTTCTTCCACCACGACATTTCTTTGGTGCGATGCACTTTCTCGTGGAGTGGCTTGCCCCATATGTTGGTCTCTGGTATGACGCTTGCTGGGTCTAGCTTGGCTGACGTGATTTTGGGCCACGGCGAGTTCCGCGGGTTATGCATTAATTGGCTTTTAATGAAAACGCTGAGCTTCTTTGTGTCCCACTGGTCCAGCCAGTCGCCACGAGCCGATGCATCTTGGAGGGCCTGTCGAAGTGCATCCGAGCTTGTTGGTTGCTCAACCTTGCGCAGATCCGTGAACAGTGCACGCCGCCTCCAGCCGGAACGGCCAAAAGTCAACAGAAGCAGACGGTACATGCGATCCATGCTGCCCAAGTTGGCAGCTCGGAGGTTGCGGAATTCATGCTGCGCAGTCTGCAAGCGCGGGCCCGGCGCCGCATCTTTACGATGTTTCCTGAATCGGTTCCGGATACGAGGCTCAATCTGGGCCCTGCATACTGGCGGCAGATATGAGGCTTCGCGTAGGAGGTAGCGGTATATGTGCAGTGCACTTTCGGGTTGCGATGGCCCTATTAATGGTGGCATTGTGATTGTGTGAGGCTGCACATGCGACTTCAACTGTCGTCCACCGTGTGTAGTTGTCAACTTATGTTTTCAGTAGGGTGGATTGACATGTGCATAAAACCGTAGAAACACTGTACCGAGTCCAAGTACATAGATTATGAGTGTTTTGCACCTTAACCACGCGCGTATTAGGTAGCTAAAGTGTGGTACAGTGCCTAAGAATAAGGACCCGTTTCTGCGTATAACCCTGATTTCATTGGCTTGCTGATCGGATGCCCCTTCCTTCGCTCCCCTCTTAAATGAGCAGGCGCGTCGTGCGGGAAAGGGCCACGCCCAGAAACGTAGACGAAATCACGAAAACGACACGTACATGCCCCCTCGACTTTAATTGATTCCCACAAGTCAAGATCTGCTTTGATATTACTCGTTGTCAAAGCTTGATCCGCTCAAGCCCGCTTACCTACAGCTCTTTATCTCTTCCTAGTCAGCGTGTCTTGTCTCTCGACGCGAGAGCGCATTTGTCTTCTCCATCAACCACCTGAAATCACTCTTCCTTGCTCCTTCCCAATCAAGAAAACATTCTCTGACTCGCACTTCAACTCCATTCATCGACATCTGCTCCGGACTCTGTATCCTCTCCCCTATTGTTACCTCTTCTGAAATTACTTTAGAAATCCTACCTTGAACCGCCTCGCTCGCTGGGCCAGTTCTCTTCCCGCGCGTTCATCAGCACTCTCCGAAACTCCGGGCTCAAACTGCCGCATCGCACATTGCTGCTATCGCCAATACTGTCTCCGGAACCGTTGCTACCAGCATATTATTCCGGCCTCAATATCAGCCAGGCAACGCTCTCTGTGATTGATCCTGCGCTTTGCGCCATAAAATCCCGCCCGAGCTTGTTTCCTACACCCCGTCTGCCCTTATGGCCTCGGCAACCGTTACCACTTCTGTTCATTCTCACCGTGCATCCTTCTCCGGGGCCGGCAGTCTTCCCTCTTCTCAATCACAGTCTCAATCACATTCCCAAGCTCATCAACTGTCCGCTGGTAAACCCTCATCCGCCGCACCTCATTCATCCAACGGCGTTTCGTACGAGCACGCCAACGGTTCCCTGAGTGGCGTCGCCCAAATGCCTTCCGCATCACAGCAGTCGCAGTCCTCACAACAGTCGCTCGTCATGAACACGCATTCTTCACAACAAGGTGGCCCTCTATCAGCATCGGGATATCGCCCCTTTGGTGATTCATCGCAACCTAAAATGGAAGAAGAAGATCCCATGAAGATCTACTCTGTACGTGTTGTCATTTATCCTGTCCTACCCACACCCTAATCTGCTCTGTTTCTAATCTTTCCTATAGGCCGTCTATTCAAACACAAATGTCTACGAGATGGACGTTAACGGCATTGCCGTCATGCGCCGTCGCCACGATTCATGGCTCAACGCCACTCAAATCTTGAAGGTCGCAGGTGTGGACAAGGGAAAGCGCACCAAGATCCTCGAAAAAGAGATTCAGACCGGCGAGCATGAGAAGATTCAAGGCGGCTATGGCAAATATCAGGGTACATGGATTTGTTTCGAGCGTGGCGTCGAGGTGTGCCGGCAGTACGGCGTCGAAGAGGTTCTTCGTCCTCTCCTGACCTACGACATGGGACAAGATGGCGGTGTTGCAGGACAAGGCAATTTCAACACACCCACTAAGGAGCAGGCCATGGCAGCGCAGCGGAAACGTCTCTACAACGCCAGCAATGAGACAAGAGCCAATGGTGCGTCAGGCACTTTCTTCAAGGGCATTTCGAGCACCGCTTCCAATATGGTTGGGATCATTAGTAAAGCACGCTTTGACTCTCCCGGCCCGAGAAACCGTCCCGGTAGTGTGCAGGCTGATAGGAATGGCCTGTCCCGCGCCCCCAGCTTCACACGGCAGCCATCTATGCAAGGCGACGAGCTTCCCAACTCCCAGCAGAGTTATATGTCCGAGTACAACCGCGAGGATTCTAGCGCCTTTCTTTCTCAACCCCAAAACACCCAACAAACCAATGGTGGAGAAAGCGCTGAACCACCCCGCAAACGTGCTCGGATGACTGTAACGCCTGCCGAGAATTTTGTGTATGCAGGGTCGGCCGATGCGTATGCTAATGCCAATGCGTTCCCTGGCTCCCCCACAGAGCCGAACGAGTCATTCGTATACGGCCAAACCGGGCTGAATTTCCATAATGCGGTAGATGGCCAGAACCCTTTGCCGCCTCTGCGGTTCGAGATTTCGACCGAGGCCGAGAACAAGAGAAACTCGCTCATGGCGTTATTTATGGAGACGACAGGAACTGAACAGTCCCGGTACGATGCACTTCGGAGCATGTCGGCGACCGAGTTAGATATGCCCATCGATGCTCAGAGTCACACTGCCCTGCACTGGGCAGCTACACTATCGCGGATGCCTCTCCTGCGCGCTCTGATTTCTAGCGGCGCTAACCCCTTCAGAGTTAACGCTGTTGGTGAGACTGCCCTCATGCGTGCTTGTCTGGTAACAAATTCACACGAGCATAATTCAATGCCTGACCTACTCGACGTTCTGGGCAGCACAATTGAAGTGCGGGATGCTAAGGGGCGAACAGTCCTGCACCATATTGCTGTCACAAGCTCTGTCAAGGGTAGAAGTGCTGCAAGCCGCTACTACCTTCAGTGCCTTCTCGAATGGGTGGTTCGCCAGGGAAGCGCACCTAGCAGCCAGGTGGCGCCGTCCAACGTAAACACAAGCCTTACTTCGTCTGCACCAACCAAGCTTGGTCTTGCTCGTTTCATGAGTGAGATCGTCAATGCACAAGACAAAGCCGGAGACACGGCGCTGAATATTGCAGCAAAGATCGGCAACCGCAGTATTATCTCGCAATTGCTTGAAGTGTGCGCCGACCCCAATCTGCCCAACCGCCAAGGTCTTCGCCCGCTTGATTTTGGTGTTGGTGGCAATACTTCAGGTGATGCTGCCAATGGCGACTCTTTGGATGGCGAGCTCATGGGCGCTATTAGCAGCAGCCAAAAAAGCCGTGAAAGCAGCGACGAGATCGTTTCGTGTAAGTACTCTTCACAAAATCTTGTCATGTACTTATTATAACGCTAACATTACCCAGCAATCACACATCTCTTGACGGAGACAGCATCTGCATTCCAGGGCGAAATGAAGGCGAAGCAGCACACGGTTGATTCTCTTCATACATCACTCCGCACAGCATCATCACATCTCGGGGAAGCTCGGCGTACTCTTGACACACTTGAGGAGAAGGCGAAGGTGCAGCAGCAGATTCGCCAAAAAGTGATGAACCTTTCACAAGCCCGAGACGAGGAACATTTACGTGTGATGGAACTGGAGCAAGCTCGGGGACAGGCACGCAGCGATACTGGCAGCGGGACTAGCTGGGATGCTGAGCTGGAAAGCCTCGCAACTGCTAGCCGGCTTGCCTCTGGAGCAATAAATGGTAACGGGATCTCTCCTGGAGGCTCGCTATCCTCGTCTGCTACTTCTTTGCGAGCCCGTGTTAATGCTTTGCGGGCTTGTACTGCAGAGACGCGCCAGGCCGAGCATGCACTCAAGAGCCGCAGCCGGGACATTGAGCTCAAGTTCAGGCGCCTCGTGGCCCTGGCTACAAAGTGCACTGACTCGGATGTTGACAACCATCTCGATAGTCTTATGCGGGCAGTCGAGAGCGAGAAGGGTGACCTTGAGATTGGCCGGGTGCGCCGTTTTTTGGGCGGTGTGGAAGGTGTGGTGCACTAGAAGGGACTGACCATTCTCTAGCTGCTTTCTACCCACCATCTTCTGTCACTATCAAAACCTTTCTTGCCAGACGAGTCCCCTGACTCTAGGCTGTGTATCAACATCTTACTCATTCTCACCAAGTGCATGTCGGCAAACTTTTCTTTTATTTCTGTTTTGTTCCTGCTTTCGGTCTTTACATCAAAGGCTAATTCTTGTATCATATGATTTACATTGGCGCAGCTTTATCACTTATTTTTTAATATGCGGCTCCTAGCCTCTGCTATGTAATTCTCACCGCCCAACCTTATGTTGTGCTTACCCTTATATTATTGCCTTTCTTTCTCAATTACACGTTGCCTCTGTCTAGCTGCCTTGCGAGTCTCGCATTTCATGTTCTGGCAAGCTCCTAGTTCGCAGTTGAACTTCACAAGGACTTAAGCTACGTATACAATTTGATAATTTTTATAGAAATTACAATGAGAATAAGAAAGGCTGTTCAACTACTTGACATGTCTTTGCTGATGCTATGCAATTACCCCTGCCTCTTTTCAAAAACCAAATCACGCTTTGTAATAAACTTCAATAAATAAGAACTCTCAAATACGCTGCAATGCTATACATGACATGGAGTATGAAAACAGGACGAGATCACTACAGACACACTCAGCGCTTTGCATATGCCGTCGAACACAAAAACCACTATACCTCGCCCGCTGCATACAGACCTACCCAACGTTCCTCAACATCGCTGATCTGGCGCTTTAGCCGGTTTATTTCTTTGTCAAGCTCTCCGACATTACGACTGAGTGCACCGACTTCTTCGAACCTCCGCGAGCCGTGGGCATTATCTACCATTTGTTGCACGAGGAAGTGCTGTTCTTCTAAAACAACAAGCTTCTCTCGCAGCTCCTTTTCCTCTGTCTCTAGTAGTGACACTGCAGTGCTGACTTCACTGCCTGCAAGACTGGCCGAGTCTGTTCTGTCGCTGGCTGATACACCGTTTCTCAAAGGTGACATGTGTGAGTTAGGCCCATTCAGGGTTGCAAGTAGCTTCCGATGTGTCGATGATGAGGTCGATGAAGAAGACGATTGCTGCGACCTGAGCATCCTGGGAACATGCTTAAGAGGCACCATGTTGGCATGTAAAAATGTTGATGCTGACGTATATACTGCCTTTTGGAGTCTTTGCTGCGCGGGGCTGCTGGATTTGAGATCGCGCATTCGTATCGCCGCGAGATTGTATTTGGTAAAACTTTCCATCAGACGTTTACGGATTTTGGCTGCATCTTGTATTTGAGCGCGTGTTGCTGGTGGCTTAATTTCTGCCGATCCATCAGGCTGGAGAGCCTGTAGTGAGCGTTGGAAAAGGGGCATCATCTGTCGGATGCCCCATTCAAACTGGCGTAGAGTCTCGTACGCTTTTTGGTCTGCAGGTTTGTGAGAAAGAGCTGCCTCAAAGTCACGCTTAGAGAATACAGTCAACTTGCATTCGCGGCACATCCGAATATCAACGTCAACCTTATTATCCCCTCCAGGAATAGATGCTTTTTCGTGACCCGACGTAGCTAGTGACATCGCTGTAGATGCTGCAGCCTTCCGTGTGGAAATGCTAAATCCAACTTCAGTTGAGCAGCTCGTTTGCGGGTCTGCACAGACGACGCGACCGCATATACGGCAGTGGTGGCGTCGGAATGTCCATGTGCCAAACTCCTGCTGGCAAAATGGGCAGCGCGGCACTGAGCTGTCGTTTTCCCATGCCACAACAGACTGCTCGATGGTTTTGCGAAGGTTCTTTTGGCCTGAAAGTGTTGTCATCGGGGACAGGAGACCGCCGGCCCCTCCACTACTTCCACCCATACCAGCTGCTGCGAGCATGTCGGGCGGCGGGTCAGCTAACAGCTGTGTTAATCGAGTGAGGCGCTTTTCAAGGCGTGCAATCTCAAGGTTCTGGCGCTCTACGCGTTTTTTGCGTACGGTGATGAAACCGGCAGTTAGATCGACCTCGGTGCCGTGGTGGTTGTTGTACCCCGGCCGTGATTTGAAACAGGTTTCACACACACGAGCCCAGTAGCCTCGGACAGGTTCGTGCTTCGCAGACCGCGATAGCTTCATCTGGTACATGGTATGTGTCTCACAGAAAAGTTTGCCACAGCTTCGGCAGTTGATGCTGCCATTGATAGGGCCTAGGCCCTTGACACAAGTCGGGTCGGTGCACGCATCATGTCCTGTGGGTCGTTGCCAATGTTTCCGTGATATCAGCTCGTCGGGATCGATTGTTGGCTCAGGGAACGGCCTGTGAGGGACACCGCCATAACTTTGGTGTGGCTGGGAGGAGTGGACGGAGGGTGACTCATTGGATTCGAAGACCTCGAGGCCTCGAAGTTTTTGGTTGATGATTGTCAGGGGCTGAAATTTTTTTGCTTTCAGAACCTGCTTATCAAACCATGTCTTTACTTCGTCTTGTTGTATCTCTGGAAGCTCTTGGTGTGTATCATCGATGTGCCTGTTAAGCTGTAGAAGGGTGACCTATAGGCTGCCAGTTAGTAACTAGTAAACGGAGACTGAAAAAATGATATGATATTGACAAACCATTTCTTCGTTGCATATCGGGCACTGAAGCTGCCCTTCAGAGCTCGCCGACGGGGCTGCTAGGCTGACGTTTGCTGTCAGATCTTGGCCGGCGTTTGGCAGGGGGCTTGGGACAGAAGGCGAGGGTAGACCGGCCGTTAGAGAGGCAGTCTGAGATCCTGGACACAGGCTGCTAGCTTCGAATGGTGGAAAATGACTCGAGGGACTTGGTGACTGTGGTGATGGTCCTGGCTGAGCAATTTCTTGTGGAGGTGCGAGGCCCTTACCACTTCCCAGAATTCGGCCGCCTCCAAGTTTCCGTGACGCCATTATAGGGGTGTGGGTGATGGTGGTCCCCGGCCATCAACGGGGTAAGCTTGTGCTGTTTTTCTTCGAGTGTTATGACTGGTTGTCGATGGTGAACTACTTGTAAACGGGGGTTTCGAAGCTCGGCAGAGGACGGGCTCGGGAGTCGGATCGGGGCTAACGACGCCCGGGGACGCCCGGGATCAATATGAGGCTGTAGTCAGAGCTCAAGGCTTCATGTGCATCGGTTATGTTCATCCAGCGATATGTTTATAGGGGATAGCGTAAGTAAGGATAGCTGCGGAGAAGGCGTGGAGAGATTAGGTTGTGTCAGGCGAGGCTGGGCTGCGTGGGGCGCAAGATGAGGCAGTAAAATAAATTAAGCATCCACGATGCTTTGGAATCTATGAAGAACGATTATGTAATGCACAAGTATCACAGCGTGGTACGTGTACGTCGGTACTGCGCAGCAAGTGCTGTAATTACGGGCAGTAGGCTCAACACATGCTAGCCACTAGTATTACGTCGTACGCAAGCTCAAGTGGGCCCTTATCCTTATCAGATGTGCAAACCCCGGGTCTTGAGCGCCCTATGCACTAAAAAAAAATAGTAGGGGCGAATTGCAGGTGACAAATAGGAGGCACACCAACTGGTACGACACCTGGGGCTGATAATGACAATTTCAATTAAATATTACACGCCGGAGTACGTTTGATTGTTGATATACCACGGATACAGCAGGAATGGCACCCAGGTTCCCCGAAGTACAAGGAGGCGGCAGCTTAATTATTGCCTGGCAGATCCGGGGGAAGAAGGTCGTCGTCATTGGCGGTGGCGAGGTAAGTTTTTGAGCGGTCTCATTGTTTTGCCCCCGTTTTCTTTGCTTGTTTGTGTTGCTTTCTCTGCTCTGCGTCACGCTTGCTTTGCCCTCTTTTCGTTCTCAATATCTACAGGTCTCCTGTCTGTTTCAGACCTTCATGCTGACTTATGTTAGGTCGCTGCCGGCCGAATTCTAGCCTGCCTCAACGCCGATGCCGCTGTGACTGTCGTCGCGCCAGCATCGGGCTTGAACCCCGAAGTCGCCTACCGTGTTAGCCAAAAACAGGTGCAGCACACCAACCGTCTCTTCGAACCCTCCGATCTTGATGGCGCCGATATGGTTCTGACCGCCGTGGATGACCCAGAAGCCTCTACTCGGATATGGAAGCTGTGCAAGGCCCGACGCATCGCCGTCAACGTGGCCGACGTCCCGCCGGAGTGTGACTTTTATTTTGGTAGTGTGCATCGTGATGGACCGCTGCAGATCATGGTCAGTACCAACGGCAAGGGCCCACGGCTGGCAAACGCAATTCGCAAGCATATTGCCAAGCTCCTCCCAAAGAAGGCCGGCAAGGCTATCGACTCTGTTGGTGAGCTGCGTGTGAAGTTGCGGCGCATGGCCCCCGGGGCCGAAGAGGGCCCTAAGCGCATGGCTTGGTATGTAGCATTATATCGTCGTGTTGATTGAGCAGCCACTTTGCAAGAAACCTATACCACATGTGCACCAACACAGCCTACCCATGCTAACAACCCAACAGGATGATCAAAGTCAGCGACGCCTATTCCTTTGAAGAGCTTTGCAGCCTCACCGACGAAGACGTCGACAATTTGCTGCGTTTCTATTCCGAAGGCACCGTGCCGCCCCTCGACATTCTACTCTCCATGCGTGGCAACCCAGACCTGAGCAAGATCGACGTATTTGACGGTTCATTTGGATTTAGCGTTGGCATATAAGGATCTTCTCTGATGTAGGAGACGCCGACTCAGGGCAGCCCCCTCCAGACAGGCATGGCTTCTTGGTTTCGGAATCAAGAGCTACCATTCCGGGACGACGTTCATGCACGCTGCATGTTGCGCGGCCATCGAGCTGGGCCATTACCAAGGTTATGGTTTTGGACATTTAGGCTGGCTATTCCGTTAATGTTAACTCTGTCTTTCGTTCTTCATGTTCTTTTTGTTTTCTGCACTCCCCTTTTTCGTCTTCACTTTTCATCCGGAGTTTATATTTACACTTGGCCATCTCATAATACATTCGATATCCTAGCTCTTCGAGCGAGAATATGTCAGCGTGGCCACGCATGCGCGCTCCTGAGATATGCCATGTGCCATGTTGCCATACGTACACTACCTCTTATTCTTGTATTTCTATACTTGCTTGTCAGATATTGATACCATCCTCAAAATGTATAGCTTTTCTAAACAATAGAGTTCGAATACTTCTTTACTGGTACTACTCGCTCTACTATCGAATTCGGTCAACTAGAATAGCACTGTGCGACGATGGCAAACACGCAGAGTTTTAATTGCTGACTCGAGATGTGCATGTTCTAGAATCACGGTTGAACTAAATCAGATTGGAGGTAGCACGAACTAAGATATGCTTTGCATCGAGACTTGCTGCAATATAGTCTGCCCGCCCGTCTCCGAATTTATGTGGTAATCACGTGCATGCATTGCAATAACATACATCACACCCTTCTATGTCGCGTGTCAAACTTGATTATAGGTGACTGGCTTATGATTTTTATATATCCTAGCAGCAATAGCTGAAGTTACACCGTTACAAATGTTTCTATTAATTATCTTGCCCAGCATGGGCTTTGTACGTACATATTTTCCATCAGAGCTGCGTTCACGCTGCACATCCAGACATTCTCATTGGTTTGGATCGTAGCGGGATAGAACAAATGATGTATGAAGAAATAGGTCCTAATTAGCAACTTATCAATGCAATGCAACTGGCCGTTTAGGAGTGTTACTATCTGGCCGTCTCCTAATCGGGTTACTACAATGGGACGAGCAGTTGTCTCCATTTTTATACTGTTGTGCTGTTTTCGCATTTTCTAATTAAGCCTTGGTGAGACGAAATTGAAGAGGGAAATGTTCTTGAAGCTTTTCTTTTCACCTTTCGTGTAGAACATATACGCATACTTTCTCGTGCCAAACAGCATTAACAGCTCACTGTCAGTATTGAGGCGTGGCCATCGGTATCGCATTGAGGACGCCCTCGTCTGGCCTTTCTTGGCCTCTCTGGGCAGTGGCTCGGCATTGTCTGGGCAGGTCGACTAGTTCCAATACAAGCCCACGACCAAGTCGAAGAAAAGGCTCTGTTAATACGCCAGATCGTTCCACGTGCGTTGGACCTCATATAAATTTCCCCCATAGCCTCTTCGAGCCTTGTCTAAAGCCTGCATCTCGCCAACACACCCTCTTGCTTCTAGCGCTCAGTTTCTTCTTCTCGTGGGTTTGGCCAAGAGATTTGGGCAGGTTGTCGCGTGCCTTGGCATTCTTCTTGTCTACCCCCATAATAATTGAACGAACCTCCCAGTCTACGCCATTCTTCCCATGTGCTCGAATCGACGAATATAATAGGTCCTTCGCCCGTTGTCTTGAGCATGGTGCCAAGGCTGTGTGTGTTCTTCTCCTTCTCATCTTGCTTGCTCACTCCGTCGTCAAAGAATCAGCAGCGCACTATTCAACAAGCTTGCAGGTCAAGTTGGTACAATTTCTCGTCCACTCTGTGCATGAGTCGCTGCAATAAAGAAAATATGTGTAAAATCAAAATCGGGCAAGATGGCCTGTTATCAGCTCCAACATATATATAGCAGACGATCGTTTCTCTTTCGTCCCGATTGTCCCCTTTAGAGTCATCGACAACTCAGGTCAACATCGACACATCGTCTCAGTTGAAGCAGCTCATCGACAACAACTCAGCTCTCAGTCTTCAAAATGCTGGACCAATACACTTACATCTTTGCCATTGGCACTATGTTTGCCTTGCTCGAGGCTTACAATAACGGTGCCAGTATGTCCTGTCTCGTTCCTATATCATGCTAATCCAGCATTTTCATGTTCCCTGCCCAATTAGCAATGTTAGTCTGCTAACGAAGTTTATTATAGATGATGTTGCCAATGCTTGGGCGACGAGTGTATCATCTCGTTCCGTCACCTACCGCCAGGCCATGGTTCTCTGCCTAATCTTCGAGATGACCGGTGCCTTGACTGTCGGTGCTCGCACTGCCTCCACCATCAAGAACGGTATCATTCCCATTGCTGCTTTTAACGACAATGCCGGTGTCCAGCTGCTGGCTTTCGCCTGTGCTGCTGCAGGTGCCGCCACCTGGGTTATGTGGTGCACCCGTCACTCTGCCCACGTCTCGTCCACCTACTCTCTGGTTTCTTCCATTGCCGGTGTTGGTATCGCTACTATCGGTGCCAGCCAGGTCCAGTGGGGCTGGAATAAGGGCAGCGGTCTTGGTGCCATCTTCGCAGGCTTGGGCATGGCTCCCATCATCTCAGCCGCCTTCGGTGCCATCATCTTCATGCTGATCAAGTATGTTGTTCACAAGCGTGCCAATCCTGTTCCTTGGGCTGTGTGGACCTCGCCCTTCTTCTTCCTGATCGCTGGTGTTATTTGCTCGCTTTCGATCGTCTACAAGGGTTCTCCTCGTCTTGGTCTTTCCAGCAAGCCCGCCTGGTACATTGCCAGCGTCTCCCTGGGTGTCGGCTTCGGTCTGTTCTCACTGGCTGCTCTTTTCTTCGTTCCCTTTGTTCACTGCAAAGTTATTAAGAAGGACTACACCCTGAAGCTGTGGCAGATTGTCTACGGCCCTCTTCTGTTCCAGCGCCCTGCTCCTCCGGATGCTGAGCACGCCCGCGTCCCTAACTACGCTGTCGTTCAGCACGGCGATGAGGACGAGGACCCGAGCGATGCTTCTGCCCCTGTCGGTCCTTCTTCCAACGCCAGCTACGACGAGAAGCGCGCCAACCTGAGCGTTGGTACTGGCAGTGACGATGATATAACCCCCGCCCCCAATGCTCAGGCTGCTTCCGCCACCACTGCTACTGACGGCGATGCCGGGAAGCAGCGTGCTACTATCGAGATCAACCCCCACGAACAGTACAGAATTCTTCTCAAGCAGGCTGAGCAGCGCCACCACGCTGAGCTCCGCAAGCTTGGTGGTCCCCTGGGCTGGGCTATGCGCACTCTGCATAACAACCCCATGGGCGCCGGTTCCATCTACGAACTACACAACCTTAAGACCTTCTTTATCCGCCTTCCCGCTATGCTTATTGTTCCCCTGACTTACGGCATGAACTACGATATCCACAAGTCGCAGGTCGGCATCCTGGGCACTCCCGAGGGCCGCCGCATGGAGCGTGTATACGAGCACGCCCCCAAGTACGCCAACGAGGTTGAGTACTTGTACTCTTTCGTCCAGGTTATCACGGCCTGCACTGCCTCTTTCGCTCATGGTGCCAACGATGTTGGTAACGCTGTCGGTGTCTGGGCTGCTATGTACTCTGCCTGGTCTACTGGCACCGCTGTCGCTTCCAAGGCCGAGGTTCCTCTCTGGCAGATCGCTGTCATGGCTCTGACTATCTGCATTGGTTTTATCACCTACGGCTACAATATCATGAAGGTCATGGGTAACAAGATTACTTATCACTCGCCTTCGCGTGGCTCTTCCATGGAGATGGGTGCTGCCATTACCATTCTCATCTTCTCCCAGTACTCTCTGCCCGTCTCTACCTCCATGTGCATCACCGGTGCCACTGTTGGTGTCGGTCTGTGCAACGGAAGCTTCAAGGCTGTCAACTGGCAGCGTGTTGGTCTTCTGTTCTTCTCCTGGGTCATGACCATCCCCATCGCCGGTCTTATTGGTGGTTGCCTGATGGGTCTGATGCTGAACGCTCCTCACTTCTAAAGCCTTAATTGGCGGAGTTAGTGATGTGGGCTGCAAAGAAATGCAAAGAGGATTCGGGGAAGAATAATGATCTGGGGTTTTCTATTCAAATTCATTCCTGTGCCGGCCGAGGAAGGCCTCGGTTGATTTCTGTTTTACACACTTATAATACCATACCTGACAACAAGTGTTCCTTCCAAATAGTTTTAGACATGCTTTACTTATTAGAATTACTACATATACCCATTTAACCATCTCTTTGAGGGTATGTCTTTAAAATGGACAGTTCGATTTCAAAACTTGGTTCCTATCGCCGCTGTGCTCGGAGGCTGACGTCGTTGATGACGGCCTGGCAATAATAGTACGACACCCTAAAAGAGGTACAGCGGAGGTGATTTCGTAAAATTCAGTAATTTGCATAAGGTTGATAACACTCTTTTCAATTGTTATACTCTGATAGTATTACGATTTGGGGACATCTCGAATTCATGCGCCCATCATGTGACTAGTTCAGGCTGTCTCCTCGAACACCCTAGTCCAGTCAAATTTCCTCCATTGCTTCTTAAAACCGTCCAGGCGTGAATCGGCCCTTGTCCACCGGCCTTGCCGTTTGATGATACTGGAATCGACGTCTAGCATACCGCCAACAATTTCTCTGGCGAATAGGTCGCCTTTTGGCCATCGCTCGGCATCCTCCACTATGTGACCCAAGCCGCCGTCTAGGGTGAACCAGGCGTGGAAGTATGGCATCTCTTTGATAAAACTTTTCCGGAAAGCCATCTTACCCAACCCTTCGCGGGACCGTTTTCCAGTATCGATGATCTTCCTGTGCTGGCTCCATTCTTCGTCTGCAGCAAGAATAGCCTCTCTGAAAAACGCAGGTGCTGTATCACCCAGCTCGTATGGAATTGGAACGGCAACAAGTGCTGCGTGCATGCGCCTATGAGGAGAAGCAGCATTCTCATAGAAAATCACATCGCGGCCTTGTTCATGATAGAGGCGAGTCAAGGATTTCATATAGTTGCGAATCTCTTCCCACTCGTCATCGTTACACTCTAGTAGATTGGTGTGATGGTCGATAGGAACAATGATAGCTCCTCCCTCTGCGCGGGTAAGCTCGGGGTCTGTTGGGAGTGTAAGGTACACGCGAGTAGCCAAAGATACCGTGGGTGCCAGCGGTAGATTCAGGGGTGGCTTGCGATCTTCGTGGTGGCACAACGGGCACGACTCGAGAGCCTTGTCCATTTTACTAAACTCGCTGATCGCAATATTCTTCAAGTTGGCCGCGGACTTGTGCACGTGTTTTGCAAGCTTTTCGGCGTTCTCATCAAGGTAGTCCAAGTCAGCATCGAACTTTCCGTCCTTGGCGATACGCTCTGCAAGTCGCCGGCTTTCACCACCCGCGACACCTCGTGTGCGACGCTCCTCACGCACCATGTCCTCTATCGTCATATCGTCATTAGCCTGGACCAGGCCCCGCTCCTTGCCGCGTCTGGTTTCGATTCCCTTTACTTCTGCTCGAGTGCCTGCGAGCAGGCGGCTGTGGGAAGCATCCAGGACTACTGCATGCTCAGCACTGCCGAGGTTCGAAGCGGAGGAAAAGGCGGACATGGCGTCATTGTAATCCTTCTCGAGCCGTTCCACATCTGGGGCTTTCCGAAGTTTCGCCTTCATCAGCTGGGCCCGAAGACGGTTGAGTACTGTCTGGTCTACAGTTGCAACAGAAGGCTGTGTTGCGGTAGACGTGATCTCCTCTTTGCCCTCATCATCGCCGCTGTACTCGCGAAAGTCTTCCTTGGTTTTTACACCACCGACCGGTTCCATTCTTTCCCTGTAAAGATCTCCGGTGGGCTTGTCCTTGAGGGCATACCCTTTCCCGTAGAGTCTCCGGCGCTCCATCTCAGTGCGCTCCTCCCGTGCCTCGTCAAATGCTTGCAGACTGCCAAATCGCTCCATGGCCACGTCCTCTACCGCGAGGCCGCTCTGCTCTGCAATTGTGTAAACACCGTTTAACTTTGTCATACGCCATTGCGAACCATCGTCACCAAATTTGTATGAGGGCGCTGCCAAAGCACGGTGGCTGAGATCGTCGAGCGTCTTGCCGTTGTTGAGGTCGTGTAGAGCATGGCTGTTTATTTCTCGATTTGAGATCTGGTGACGAGGTATTCCTTCTGGGGGGGGTGATTTTTTTTTGTTTTGCCGATGCACGTAGTCGATGCCGATACCCGAAGGGGCAGTCATCCAAGAGTCTCTTGCGAGAGGCTTCTCCGGAGCACTTTCTCTGCCCACACGCTCAGCTTCGCGTTTGCTTTGTGTTGTCTCGCCGTCTCGCGTATTTTCCTTTTCCTTTTCGGAAGGATCGCCAACTTGTGCGTGCCGCACTCGCTTGCGACGGTGCCCTGACTCGTCGACCTCGGAGTCCTTTTCGTGTGTGGAAGAGTGTCTGTGGCTGTCCTGTTTGTGTCTATGGTTGTCTCCCTTGCTATCTACATCTCGTTTGCGGCGAGATTCTCTTTCTGTACTGATGTCGCGACCTCTATCGCGATCCCGTTCTCTGTTTCGATCCCGGCCACTGGCTCGCTCGCGATCATGTTGACTTTCGTGGTGACGGTGGTGGCGGTGCTTTCGTTCTCTGCGCTCGAGCTCCCGTCTCTCTTTCTTCTCTCGAGCTAGCTCCTTTTCAAATTCTGCAAGACCATCCATATTGATTGTCGCTAAGTAGATGCGCCGAGGTAAAGTTGGTCGAACTAAGATGGTTGTAGAGTTGCATGTCGTGCAAAGAATCACAGACCAACAAGGCGAAAATTAGTGTGTTGATTATGTCAGCAGATGCAGACCCTCATTAATAGTGTATTTAGAACTATTATCTGGCTGCACTATCACCACGGTAACGGTAACACTACGAGTAGGCGTTGAGAGTTGCAGTTCTATATGTATTCGCTCTACTGCTGCACGACACAATACATCGATATTATGATCGTTTCCCATTCGATTCTCTCGTTCAGAACAGCGGTACCCTAAACTACGATCTTAGCGCAATGCCTCTCGATTTTCCGCCAGAGCCACGGCAGCAGGACACCGGCGACTGTCCCTTTTGCAACATCGCAGCCAAATTCCCCCCTTTTGATCCTCTGCACCCCCCGGTAGCATCCGATCCATTGGTCAGCCCACAACGGACGTCGCCAAATTCTGAGACATTCATAGTATTATCGACACCATTTGTAATGGCATTTCTGGATATTGCGCCGCTATCAGAGGGCCATGTTCTGCTATGCCCAAGGAAACATCGCGAGAAGTTGACATCTCTCAATGACAACGAGGCAGGCGAGCTAGGACGCTGGTTACGGATTGTATCCAAGGCCCTCATGCGGGCAGTCGGTATTGATGATTGGAACGTGGTGCAGAATAATGGAGCAGCTGCGGCGCAGGTTGTACCTCACACGCATTTCCACATCATTCCCCGGTCCGATATACGCCGTCAGGGGCGCTGGAGCGAGAAATTTACCATGTTTGGTCGCGGTCAGAGAACAGACCTGGACGACGAGGAAGGCATTCGACTAGCTGAGAAAATACGGGCCAGTCTTGCTATTGTATTGGAGGAGAATAGGGCAGCTAAAGCAACGGCGGGCAAGCTATAGCATTACTGCGAATATTGGCAATTTTTGGGAGTTTATATGAGGTATATTATTGGTCTATCGCTTGTCTCTTATATCTCTGACACTGGTTTGCATATGGCGTACTGATGCCTCAGAGGCCGCCGATGACTACCTAAGCCATAACGATGTCTATTCATCATCACCAAAGAAGACCTTCTGCGGCAGCCAGCTGTCTCCACAAACCTTAAAGCGGCTCTAGTTGGCGGAGATTTTGGAAAACTCATCATCGGTCAGGTCAGCGCCATCGAGGGAAAATTTTGCCTCGATACGCTCCTTGGTGACGGATTTGGGCAGCACGCTAGTGTTGTTCTTGATGCCCCAAAGCAAAAGAATCTGCTGGGGCGTGCGGCCCTTGGCTTTAGCAATCTCCAGGATAGTGCTGTCAGAGTACAACGCAGAATCAGTGCTGCCAAGCGGGGAGCAGTGGATGCCCTTCGCGGCGCAGTACTCGAGAAGCTTCGGTGATGGGTTGGCGGGATGCAGCTCGACCTGGTTGACGGCCGGGACGATCTTACAGCTGGGGTCGGAGAGCAGCTTCTCGAAATTAGTGATGCCCATATTACTCACACCAATGTTGAGGACCTTGCCGGTGGCAGGCAGCTTCTACATCTCGCGCCAGGTATCGATAAAGTTCCAGCCCTCGAGAGCAGTGCTCTTGTCTTCGGGGTTGAGACTGCAAGGCCAGTGGACGAGATACAAGTCGACATAGTCGGTGCCAAGGTTTTTGAGGCTTTTCTCGATCGCCTCGGGCACGCAGGTGTGCCAGTCATTGTCAAGCTTGGTAGTTAACCAGATATCCTTGCGTGCGACTCCAGAATCCTTGATAGCGGCACCGACCTCCTTCTCGTTGCCTTAGGCAAAAGCGGTGTCAATGTGGCAGTAGCCATGAGCAAGTGCCCACTTAACGGCGTTGTAGACATCCTGCGGCTGAGATTGCCAGGTACTCAGGCCAACGGCGGAATTGCGTTGCCCGTGTTAAGGACAAATGTCTTTCAAGTTTGTGTTAGCTGTGGTTCTCTTTTTTACTAATATTTATTCATCGTAATATAAAGCTTTATTCATGTGATACTCACGCGGTGTATTGAAAGGCAGTGTCTGTCATGATTGCGGTATAACAACGTCAGTGATGAGATATTCAGAAGAGGGATGTGAGTACGGGATGCTCTGCCTGAGATTTGTCGAAAGGCGTTGCAATGCTCTTAGTGTAAGTATGTCATCACGGGTAAAAGAAAAAAAAATTTAAAAAAAAAAGGCGTTAAGAGACGCAAACTACGTACGGCTATATGTAATGCGATACCGCGAACATGATAGGGGAAGGTGGGAGGGATGATGGGAGGGATGATGGAAGGGGGGCTTATCAATCGCTTGTATGTCATGTCCAGCCGAAGAACGATGGAGCAGCGACAAGGCCCACAAATCAAGTCGGTAGGCCGATCAAAGAGGAAAGTTTAGCTATAAGTGCGATAAATATATATATTTAATCGTAGTGAGTATGTCATATAGCATATATGTGATATATGGAGAATTAATATCAAACTAGAAGGAAGAGCTAGCCAAACAAAGGTATAGAAAACAAACGCCGATGTCCACGCTATTGTTAAGGTTGAGGTGGTGAGGTATGTGGGAGAGAGAAGGAAGATGGGGTATTGTGAGCTTGGGACAAATGAAAGTAGCAATAGTGGTCGTAAATCCTTTGAGTCGCAAAGTGCCATAAGGTGGCAGGATATGGTATGAGGGATGTAGGTGCAGGTGGGAGGTGAGAATACGAAGGTACAATGAAAGTCATGGACGAAAACAATGCGGTGATGGGCGGGTGATCAGCCGGTAGGGTAGCACGAGGCCCGATAAATTTCATGCACGACTCGCGGCTGGAGACCAGGTAGCAAACGGCCTCGAAATGCGATGATGATGAGCGCGGCTCAACATCTCCAGTCATGCTCATCAAGACTAGCGATGGGCCTAGTTGTCTTTTGATGACGATTGGGATTGGGACCGCGCCTGTGACTGGTATAGTTGAGCGGCCATTTCTAGTTCCTCGAGTGAATCGCGCCCACCGTAGGCATCTAGCATCGCCATCCGCTGCTGCTCTATGCGGGATTCTTCGGCAGCGGTAGGATCATTCCGTGGCTTCAAATTCTGGTACTGGTAAGTGCCGAAGGCATATGTAATACAAGCGACAGCGGCATAGACAGGGAGTCTGTACAGGTTGGTGCGGCAAGGTCAGTAATTGTGACTAGATTGGAAGGGGTTCGGGCGGCTTACCTCCGTGCGTTCAACATGCGCATAGCGGGCGAGGGTGCGTGAATGTATGGGAGGATGTTAGGATGAATCTGGGCAGAGGTAGCCAGACGACGGGGGGACGAGTAGTTGGGATACGGCATGGTGGCAGAGCTGTAACCGGTGAATTGTAAAATCGTGGAGATGATCACAGTGTGCCGGGCAGTAGTGACAACAGATGTGTAGCCGACGGGAAGGTGGTTGTCACGAGATGCAAGTTAAAGGGTTGTTCGGAGAACAGTGTGTATAGGTGCGATGGATGGTGATGAAAAAGGAAATCGGGATAGACTGAGTGTACAAGTCAAAAAGGTTGAAGAGAATACAAGAGGGTATGGGTTGGGGGCGGCAAAAAATAACGGGGGTGCTGGGTATCTTATATTGTGTCTGGTGGTAACAGGCCCAACAAGTGTATGGCAGTGTTGAAGGGGTCAAATATCTTTTCAGAACGGCAGGATATACGCGGGAGAACAAGGCAGCGGCAGAGCACGGCAGAACAAGCAGGCATGGTTGCAGTATTAGAGACTACATCGTGTGACTGGAGTGAGGAGACCCGAGGCAGTGCCGATATTGGGGGAAGGGGGCATTCACGCTTCTACGTAATGCCACTAGCCCTGATTGGAATCAAGTTTGCCCATCTCCTGCTTCCTGTCTAGTTCTTGCCCTTTATCGTTGAATCGGGATATCATCAGTAGTTAATCGGTAAGTTAATCAACGCTCCTGCCTTTGCTGTGGCCTGACTGGCTTTACCCCAGAAAGTGCGGCCGCGTATTATTCTCCATAGTAATACCAATCCTCTGCTCACTACGGACCAGGGTACAGGTACACAGGCTGACAGGCTGACAACTTTCGACACGTGATAATAGTCGTTGGTGGAAGACACGCTGTTTCAGTGCAAGTCACGCTTTGGTGGCTCGATGTGTGGGGTGAATGACGGGGAGAACAGTGGAGAAGGCACCATGTTTGGCTTTCCTCGGGTGATCTTTCACAACAAACTTGGCTGATTGTGTGTATGTGATTGGCTCAGCCGGGTAAAATGCATTGTGGTCTGTCTCTTGTTACAGCCTCGAAGATATCCCGGCTGTCACGGCTGTTGGATATTATGCGAGATCTTTTCATGCTATTTCCGGTCATGGGATTCGCTGCGAACTATCTAAGTTAGCGATACCGTGAGCAACTCAGGTCATGGGGAATACCTGTACTGTCTTTAATGCTAATTATTATTATTATTTTGTTTCGTGGGTGACACCAACATATGTCTCGGGACAGTTGAATAATCTAGGCACTCCGTGTATGTTGTATATTTATAAATGCAAATACTATATACACGATTCACGCTATCAAGGATATATATAACTACATTAGTATTACTAGTATTGGATTAAAACGGCCTAACAAGCATTATTGATATGAAAGATGACAGACGGAGGTGAACAATACATATACACCCAGAACCCTTTAGAGAAACCCCCAAGAGCACACAGATAATTAAGAGGCAAACAGGAAGCATATCATATACAGATATAGTATATATAAAAAGAAAGACTAATAGGAACTAAAGCGCATCGTAATAGCCAGCAGTACATAATAATAATAATAATAATAATAATAATAATAATAATAATAATAATAATAATAATCTATATGATAAAGTCATAGCCACTTCGTACACATAGCTACCACGGATCGACCGTAAGGCTGAGCCGTGTAACTCTTCCGCCCCCGTCCCATTAACCAATGTCATAGAAGTACAGCAGAGCAGAAGCGACACTGTAAACATAAAAAAACCGACACATATGGCGGAGCATGCCCAAGTAGCGAATAACTACGTGCCCAGCCGTGTCCTACAGCCCGGGGAACGCTCCACCATCAACGCTCCCCCATCGTGCAAAAGAATATCCCAAACACTACCAATCATAAATAAACATAAGCGGGCCGGGGCCCCGACACCAATATATTTACATAAACTCAGAATCCCTACCAAGCAAGCCAATGTCACTCCCCATACATAGTCATACGTCATCTAAAATGAACATACACGTAGCATCAACCTACATCAGGATCACGCCCAACATACGCGTGTTGTCTACCCAAGACGGCCGTCCTGCATCTGTGAACTTTGGCGACATCGTGAACTGCTGCTAATGGGGCTGCCGAAGGCTGTTCTAGCCAGCCTATGCTATAATATGTGACTAGAATGCCAGCCAGCCCCCTCCGCGACGTAGTACCACCGCGACGTAATACCATGAAGAGCCGACATACATCAGGAGTGCACTTTACATACCAGTCATAGGCTCGGTCAGTTTAACCAGCCTCCGATTCTCACTCATTTTCCCTTCACATCATTCGGGCCTCCCCCTTCTCCCCAGATTGGCATCATAACTTCCAACCAAGGCGTGGAAACTCTTGTATATTCAGTGTCATATTTCGGGACTGGGGGGATACGCATACATCACGCGCTCTCTATCTCTCGTGTCAATCATTCTCCCAGTCCGCCTGCCACCTTTGACAAGCCCACTATATCTTCATATACCACGCAAGTCGAGCTTTCGCTGGCAGTGGCCAGTATTTTGTTAATTTAGTATTTTTAGAATTTTTGCAGCTCACATCTAGGCTCTAAATTTGACGACTGGTATTTTGAAGACTAAAGTTATAAATTACACTGTGCAAGACCAGCCAGCTTCAATTTTGCCTACCAACTCCTGGCCCGCATTCCAGACACAGATAAATCATCTACTCGGATATTCCACATTCATTGTCACCAAGGGAAGCTACTGACTAGCCAACTTTGTAACAAACACAAGCTCTGGTGAAAATCCTATCCATTACCCAAAAAAATACACTGGAATGCCATGTCTCGGGATGACTTTCCCAGCCCTACAAACTCTACAGCTGCCACACCAAAGACCGTTCTGTCCATTCCTTCCAGCTCACACACAATCCTCAAGCCAGATAATCACGTCAGGCGCACTCTCGTAGGCTTGGATATGCCACATGGGCCCCAGCACTCCAGACATTTCGACGTATTCGATGTCAGTCTGAAAAAAAATCAATTCTGCTATTCAGCCTCCTACAAATAATGTTAGCATAGAAATGTCATATAAGTTAACTAGTCCTCAAATAGCCCCATCTGATCCTGCTCGGCCACGCATACATCGCACAGTATTCATTAAAACATCGTCATTTTCTCACATTCACAGGCTTCCAGATAATCGAAACGAGATAGTATAGTCTACAGCCTTGATACTGCCTTTCCTAAGTTCAACGTTCTTAGCCCGGACCCTTAATATCGATAATTCACTTTCTAGCTCACCAACCTCCTGCATCCTATCGGCCACGGCCTCGACCTTTGCTCCCGCAGGCCCAGACTCACAACACTCCCATGGTCTACTTACACATGGTTCTTCATCCATACTCTCAAGACCAATAGCCTCACAATTCCTTTATTTACTCGCCCAAGTCCGCTCCTCTAAGACAACCAAAACCCTGATCAATACACAACAACGTTGCCTTTCTCGAACCATACCCCCATCTTTAAACCACCAAAAACAGCCAATCCGATAACACCATTCACCCACTTAATTATTACGACTATTGGCACAACGCAATATAGCATAGATGGCTTCAAACTCGGCACATGTTACTTTATCGGTAGGAATACTATGCTGTTTCTTTACGACATCATTTGCAGGATTCAATCCATCCGGCTCGAGCAACATTGCCATCTACTGGGGGCAAAACTCTTATGGCGCTGTCACGGGTGCAACCAACACCCAGCAGCGCCTTTCCTACTACTGCTCCAGTGCGTATTTCTTTGCATATTAGCCTCAAGCAAGCATAAAATATTCGGGTTCAAATACTAACGGCACTCAATAGACACCGATATTGATGTAAGTATTGTGATTGACTTAAAAATAAATAGCGTTACAAGATTTATGTCGATTTGGTGACAGCACTTAATACTAACGATAACTTACAGGTTATTCCTCTTGCTTTTCTCAATGAGATCAACACCCCGCTCGTCAATTTCGCCAATGCCGACAATGACTGCACAGTGTTCTCTGGGTCGGCTTTGCTAGATTGCCCTCAGCTCGAGTAAGTGATGGGAAGTTGTATTTTTTTTTCTGGTCGACTTGAAATATCGCTAATGCATTTTATTAGAGAGGACATTCAGGCCTGCCAGACCACATATGGCAAGACTATTATGCTTTCTATCGGTGGTGCCACCTACACTGAAGGCGGCTTTAGCTCTGCATCGGCAGCAAGTGCCGCTGCTGATACAATCTGGGCCATGTTTGGCCCCGAGCAGGCAAACAGCTCCGTCAATCGCCCCTTCGGCAAAGCCATCGTTGATGGCTTTGACTTCGACTTTGAGTCTGCGACTTCAAACATAGCAACTTTTGCCTCTGAGCTTCGTTCCAAAATGGATTTCGCTACTGCAGATGGTGGCAAGTCATACTATCTGTCCGCTGCACCCCAGTGCCCCTATCCGGATGCGGCAAACAATGAAATGCTTGCCGGCGAGGTGTCATTTGACTTTATCATGGTCCAATTTTACAATAACTACTGCGGCCTTCAGTCATATGCATCGGGCTCAACTACACAGTCAAGTTTTAACTTTGGCACTTGGGACACCTGGGCTAAGACGTATAGCAAGAATCCCGATGTGCGCGTCTTACTTGGTATTCCCGGAAGCTCGACTGCTGCTGGCTCTGGCTATATTTCGGGCAGTTCATTAGCTTCAATCATCACATACTCCAAAACCTTTACAAGCTTTGGTGGCATCATGGTATGGGATATGACTCAGGTTTACGCCAACACTGGCTTCCTTGACCTTGTTGCCAACAGCCTGCAGTTCGGGGCTTCTTCGTCAGGCACTACTGCCGCCACTTCAACGGCAACGTCCAAATCAGTGACTACTATCAGCACTGGCTGGTCTACTTACACCACTAAAAGCTTTTCTGCTCGCAGTGCCGCCTCGGGAGAAGCATCCACGACCGCACCGATTCCTTACACTGCTGCGCCCGCCCCTCCAGCAGGCTCTACCTTTACCACCAAGACGACCAGTCCCCAACAGGTTTACAGTAGCTCGGCCGTGACCACCCTATCTACTACCACAAGAGGTGCGGTTAGCAGCGGCATCTTGACAGAGAAAGATACTGGCTCGTGTGCCACACCACCGGCAGCCACCGTGACATTATATGTCACCGTTGCAGGGTCATCGAGTTTAAATGCTACGCCTGAAGTCACAAAAGCAGCCGCCAACAATACTCCTGTCCAGTCAGAAACAGTCAAGGGGGCTAATACAGTCGCGCAATGGGGTCAGTGTGGTGGTGTTGGCTACTCTGGCTCGACGGTCTGCGCACCGCCATACGCATGTGTAGCAAACGGCAAGTGGTGGGCGCAGTGCCAATAACGGCGGAAGCTATTTGTTGACAGTGTGGTTCTTTGAATTTGCTTTTCTATCTTCATTTCTGTTGCTGCTTTGGTTCGGCTTGTAGAAGTCTTTCGTTTCGGCGCCTTTTATTTGACCATAATTTTGTCCCAACCGTTATCTTTGTCCTCCTTTGTATGATATATATTGATTTTTTCCGTCACATAGTAACAAATTATATCTGCAACATATATTACGTATGCATATGCAAATTGTATTAAGATGACTACATTTCGTCCGCAATATAAGTCTCTTTGATGACCGAGCTAGGAAACTGAGAGACTGTGAGCACATATGGCCCGTTCAAAGACCTTCCATCAGCCCAAGAGACGCGTAAAGAAATCACTCGCTCGGTCCCTGAACCGACCCGAAACCGGATCAGTGCTTGAGCTGGTTTCCCGAGCCTACTCTCGAGCCTGGCAAAAGTTACGAGTAACCACAGACATAACTGCATTGTTTTCGATCTGCCCATTAGCAGCGCACAGGTGAAGTCATCCCGCAGCACGCACCACCAAGTCCCCTAATAGTAGGGGCAATGTGGCACGTTGGCGAGTTGAGCTCAAATCTTGAACGGAGTTGGGTGTAGAGAACAGTTTCAAGCGACTTTCTGCTAGAACAAAGCCACCGCACGCAATGCGTACGATGGTGACAGCAGGGTTGGCCATATCCAGAGCTAAATGATGTTTCACGTAGCGTAAAAGGTTATATGCAAAGGGGGTAGTGCCTTTTTCAAGCCTGTTCAGACCATCCGTGTCTTCAAGTCCAGTCTGAGCCACGGCTGTGTGCTGGGGACCAACTAAAAGAAAGCCACGCAAGTCTTCATTGGGGATAAACACATCGATTGTCTTTAAGCCGAGGGAGGTCGATATGGGCGTGCCTATAGCGTCGGCAGTTGCACTTGAGGTAGCGACAAGGCTTTCACCAACCTCGGTTTCGTCTGGACTCAATGATTCTTTGGATTTTGCAAGACAGAAGGACAGCGTTAAGACTGCATCTTTTGCTAGCTGCCCAGTGGTAGGTACACCAGTTTCACGAGCCCAGAGTTCCCAGCTTCGGATGATGTCCATGCCAGCTAGCCGAACAGGGTTGACGCGACAGTCGAAAACATCCGCCAAGAAGTCAATTATTATTGTCTTCAAAGCCAGAGGCATTCGAAGTAATAGGAGTGGAAGATGCAGAGTTGAGTGGCCCATTTTTGCGTTGAATTTGCTCGCGTGCTCTGTTGCTGCTGGCAATGGCAGCAAAATGCACAGACAGAGCGCATTCTCGTACTGCAATGCTATTTGTAAGGCAGACTCGGAGGTGGCTATCACTCCTCCAGTGGCAACCATGCGAATGGTGACAGCTTCCAGCACTCCCGCACCCCCCATTGTGCTGTTGCTGCCATCGCCGAGGCCAACCTCAACGCCACGCACGACATCGCCAACGAGTATTTCCTTCAGCTTTTGTTCCAATCTTGTCAAATGACTTGAAGTTAACCCGCCAGATCTCACAAACAATGGCGATACTTGATGTAGCGAAAATGTCGTGTTGAAGATATCGCTTAGGGGGGGTTGGCGAGTGGGAATTGTTGCCGAAGCGCTACTACCCTCTGAAGTGTGAGTAGTTTGCGCATCCATGTCTATCAAGTTGTTGAGCAGGTCTTAATCTCCAACACGATATCCTTACCAGTGTTTCTTATTGTTGTGGAATCATGATGCCGTTATCTCAATAGACACGCGTTGAGTTTAAACGCGGTCACACACATGGCCCACTTTAGCACGTGTGTTGATGGTAATCTAATCGAAAATGATCGGTACATATTAATAAGCAAGAATGCACGAATCGTCTCGCGCTGCAAACAAACGGGTGCAGATCAGAACTTTGGCACTATCTTGAACGAGCTGATAAGTAAAGCAACTTAATTGAATACATGATAAACGTATGTCCCCTGAACACCTTAGAACCCGCTTTATCAAATTATTTGATCAAAATTATAACGCAGTGCCTGCGGCCTTATCGGCGGCCTTACCAACGCCCCAGCTGACGACATCACTGGCTACTACATTTTTTGTTTTCTGGTCCTGCCCCTTCTTCTCGATCACGGTCTTGCCTTTGCACTGATCCAGGCCCATGCTCTTCAAAAATGCCATAGAGTGGTCCAGCTCGCTCTGGCGAGTGGCACTGCCCCAGTTGAGCTCATCTGCCATGATCTCGATGACACGGGGCAGGGCTTGGCGAGCAGCATTAACGTCCAGGAATGCCAGGCGTGTACGCCGAGCAATGATATCAACAGCTGTGCATGCCGACTCGGCGCGCACACCATACCGAACTTCAGCTTCAGTGATGGGCCAAGATGGCAAGATACGGGCTACCGAAGAAGTTTTTGAAGCTTCCAGCACAGACCAAGCACGATCACCATAGTTGCTAGCGAGGTGCTGGGCAATATCGGCGTCGATCGATGTGTAAACCTCTGCCAGTTGAGAAGGCAGATCTGGTGAGTATCCGTGTGCGCCAATAAGAGGGATATTCTTGGTCAGGCAGGCACCTGTCGAGAAGGGAGCAGGCCCAGCAGACGTGGCCTGTGCACCGCCAACATTCGACAGTGCAACATGGCGAGGAGTCAGCTTGAAGGTCTTGACAGCCTCATCAACGGCATCTTCAGACATCTGGCGGTAGGTCGTCCACTTGCCACCTGCGCAAGTCAGAAGGCCAGACGCGGAAACTGTAACAAGATGGCTGCGAACGAGCGATTCCGTGTTTTTAGATTTGGGGTTCTTGACGAGAGGACGAATACCTGTAATTGTTAGTATAGGGCATATAGAAAGAGACAACCGAAAAAGAATTGGGCACGTTGGGGAAAAAAAATGTGCAAACGTACCAGACCAAGTTGCTAGGATATCATCCTTTGAGAGAGCTGCTGACGGCGAGACAAGCTTGCTGACCTCCTTCAGAATGAAATCAACCTCGTCCGTCGTGGCAGCCGGCTCCTTCTCGATACTACACGGGTTGTCGGTAGTGCCTGCAAGAGTGTGGCCTTCCCACGGCAGGACAAAGACAACACGGCCGTCAGAAGTAGCAGCATCTAGCAGGCCCATACCGTTGGGGCAGATGTTTCCTGGAAGAATAATGTGTGCCCCGGATGATGGCGCAACGATCGTGGGCCGGGCCGGGTCATCCATCTGCTCGATACTATCCGCAAACGGGCCGGTGGCGTTAATGACACCCTTTGCCCGAACAACGAAGCCGTGATCGGAAGATGAGTCGCCAAGAACATCACGAACATGAGCACCGCAGACCTTTCCGTGTGCATCCTTCTCCAGATTAACAACCTCAACGTGATTGACAACAGTAGCGCCATAAAGCATTGCCGTCAGTGCCAGCGAGACGTTAGTGCGAGCATCGTTCTGCTGGCCGTCGTAGTAAACCAGTCCACCAACCAGGTGGTCGGGGCGCAGCATGGGGAACGCCTTTGTTGCCTTGGATTTGCTGACCCAGTATGACGATTGCAGGCCTTGTGAGCCCGCAAGCAGGTCATAAGCTTTGGTGCCGGCCCAGAAGTAGGGCATCTGCCACCAGTGCTGCAGCGGGAGCATGATAGGGAGCTCGCTGGACAGATGCGGTGCAATATCGAGGAACGTTTTGCGCTCGTTCAAAGCCTCCATGACGAGTTCGAGTTGGCCGTAATCCAGGTTCATGACAGCCTTTTCCAGGTAACGGACGCCACCGTGTACAAGTTTTGTGCTCTTGGAGCTGGTGCCTGCGGAGAAATCATCGCGCTCAACCACTGCGACCTTCAGGCCACGAGTAGCTGCATCTAACGCAATACCTGTACCTGTAGCACCACCACCGATGATGAGAAGGTCGTATTCTGTTGAGTTGTCGGAGCTAGTCCGGCGGAGCTCGTCCAGCTGTTCTGCCCGAGACTTGATCGCAGGGAACGTAGGCGTTTGAATTTTGCCGGTATTGTCGCGCTTCAGGGGAACGATGGGCATCGGGAGGGGCTTGCGTTTCTGAGTAGCATAGACAATGCCAGTTCCGGTAGCCACAGCGGCGACTGCTGCCGCAGAGAGCAGAATCGGTCGCCGTGTGCTTGGTAGACGCCACGCCATAGTTGTTATTTTAATTCAAGACTGGCAGAGCTATGTCAAGCTATGCAAAGCTGCGTAGAGATTTGCTGAAGGGTGTTGAGCTGTACAGAGCTATATCGAAATGCGAGCAGGTGGGCGTGCTTGTCTGATTGCGTTGTCGTCGGTCTTTTGCATATGTCGTATGGGCAAGAAGGAACTTCTATTGATGGTATCTTTCCTCGACATTTACTCAGTTGATGTCAAGATACGTCTCGAGTTTATCCAATAAGTCAATATAGACATAAGAATACTGAGCAGCATCCGGGAAGATTAAAAGCAAATCAAACAGCCGTTGAAACGGAAAAACCGGATCACGAAGAGTCACGCAGTCGGAGAATTACATATGCAAAGACTAATAAGTTATCGCGGTATGCTAGTCCGATATTGCTTTGAGCATAGCACACGGGCAAGGTCTTCGAAATCGCACCAATTGGGGCATGTTGTTTGATCTAGGGCCCTTGATCTATTGGACCACAGACAGCTGAGTACCGCCTCGGCAAGGAAATTGCGAGCCCGGAGTGAGGTAAAACCTGAAAATGACATAGCTATCTTACGAAGCATAAACAGCACTAATACCGAATCAATTGGCTTGCTTTCGGGCAAGGCTTAGTTTACACTGTGGAGATAGTCTCGGTGTTTTATGACCGATTTCTGTGACTCGGTAGTGGGTTATACGACGCATAGCTTAGTCGGGGCTTCGGTCATTATTGCCGACTGTAGGACGCCCACCTCCCTTAGAAGGGCCGAAATGGCTTGGCCTGACATTACAAAGGATTCGTAAATATATAAAAGACAGGTGGTGGCCATTCTTGGACTGGCCTGATCGACTAATGGCCTTCTTTGCTCCGCACGACATTACGAAGTACAGATTGTACGCAATGGTGCAAACTAAAGCGGTTGCAGCCGCACATGCCTCGGGATTGGTGGTGGCCAGATACTGTACGGACTACATTATGCCTGTCTAGGCAGTACGGAATAGTCACCTCAGGAGAGGTTGTCGTCTCGTGATAATTAATTACAGAGTAGACCATTATTGCATACGAAGGGACCCACTCACTCTTTGTTCAAGCCAGGCACTGGAAAAGCCGGAGTGTCCATAGAACGATGAGGGGCCATGCAAACCCACTCCTAGACTGACAAAGGACAACCAGCGGCGAATCGTCATCCTGCGACATAGTTCACTAAGTACTTTCCAGCCAAGAGGTGACTAAAAAAGATCATGCTTCACATATTGAGCCGAGTGGCTGAGTAGAGGGCTTTATGTCTTGAGGGTTAACAAATGCATTACGGGCAGCGAACATGCTGCAGTCTGGTGTGAACAAAAATGACGATTGTAAACCAGGCATATTACGGCATAGATTTGGTTACCTGATAAACGTTTACTATATATGCTATCTATTGATAGGGGAATATCTAATAAATGGATCCCTGTTACGAAAGCTTTAATTATGGCATGTGCACCCGGATTTAAGTGCTACGTAGCCATTTGCCTCCGACTCCATTTTGAATTGTCTTGAAGGTGTGAATACATACGAAGTAGTAAGAGGGTAGGACGGCAAACAAAAAAAAAAAAAAAAAAAAAAAAGCTCATTGCTATGGTGGGCTTGAACACCATCTTCCATGAAATCATCAATCTTGAACTACGTCGCATCCTTCACCTCAAATGTGGGATAATGACCGACATCTGAGTTTCGTAGACCGAATGGTCAAGTAAACAATTATCGTGCAGGAGACGAAATTCCAGAACATGATAAAAGAAATGGAGCATGCAAATCTTGTCAAGGCACGCGCACATCTTCAAACAACGGATTTGGGTCTCTGAAGATATACACACACGGAGTCCACTCCGGCGTACCCTTCACCCCCGTAGTAATACGAAACATTCGTGAATCATGTGCAAGTCTAGCAGCTTCTTCTTCTTCTTCTTCTTCTTCTTTTTTTTTTTTTTTTTGGGGGGGGGGGGGGGGGGGGGGGGGGGGGGCGGGGCTTGCGCAGGTGACTTTCCACAGGACCACACTGACCAATAAAGTAATAATTATGCGAATAAATTATGGAGTATTAGCACTCCATCTTTAATAACTCGTAGTCGCCGCCTAGTATTTCCAGGAGGGATTACATATAGATACTAACCCCTATACGATGGGGCAGAATAGAAAGCTAATCGTTACGAATCATCAAATTCTGTAGAATAGACACGAAACAAACTCTGCTGATTAATCTCCCTCTCCTTTTTTTTTTTTTTTTTTTTTTTTTTTAATAACCCCCCCCCCCCCCCCCCCCCCCCCAAAAAAAAAAAAACAGACATAGGACATAGTCATAGTGGTAGTGTTACCTCGGTTCACTCAGTTCAGATTCATTAATTCTGATGATTTTGATTTTGAAATTTTTTTCGACTTTAGAAACATATTTGACATTAAGATGTCTTCAGACTACTCGAGGGCCAATGTTAATGCCAATATGATACAAGAACAACGCGTATGCAATAGCTACTCTATAAAAAAAAGAACGGCGCAGTAACAAACAATGCAGACCAAGCCAGTCCGGTCCCGCGCTGAAAAAGACTAACAAGCAAAGAATTCAATGGGCTTTCCGAGATCATGTCAAGCTACAGGCATTCTATTCTGCATGCATTTCGAGATACTCCCAACCCCCCCACACACAAATAAGTTTTTTTCTCATGCCTTCGACTCAAATGGAGAGCGAGTTTTTCTTGGGTGCACCAGGCGCTGGAGGCCCATGAAAGGTGTGTTGATAGGGCTGTTTCCAGTGTATATGAATGTGTCATAAAGGAAGCCTCCAAATAGGCAGCCCAAGAAGGGAATGACCATAGGAATCTGTAAGGTCGCGTTAGTAATGGCCAGTGAAGTATAGAAGAAAAAAGAGCAAGACTCACCCAGAAGTAGTAGCCACCAGCGGACCAGACCTCAGTACCGTAACCAATCATGTAGCTGACCAACCGGGGGCCAAAATCACGAGCAAGGTTGATAGCGTACCCTGTCTCCCAGCCAAAGCAAGCACCGATACCGAAAATAAGGAAGAAAAGACACAAGGGTGTCAACGGACCAGGGTTGAGGTTGTCCCCATCAGTGAGGCCAAAGATGACCATCTGCAAAATTGTGCTGGCAATGAACTCGGAGAAAACCATGCCGGTGCGTGTCATGAAGGAGGCTGGGTATGTGCAGAATATGCCTGCTGTTGCGTGATCACCAGAAACGGTGCGAATGTTACGGCCACCTTCGTACATGTCAATAGCAGAGCGATAGTTGGCATACACGATCGCAGCGCCTGTCATCGCACCCAGAATCTGGCCTGCTGCGTAGATAGGAAACTTGCTCCAGGGGTGGCCGCGATACACACAGTTAGCAAGTGTAACGGCCGGGTTCAAGTGGCCGCCAGACTTCCCACTGACGTAGACACCAAGCATAACACCAATACTGGAAAGAGACACAGGTTAGCAAGGCAATTGATCGGTTTTGTGCTTGTCTCTGGAGACATTAGTTAATGAATAAATAAAACTTACCCCCATCCCCATGAGATACTCTGGTAATCACCCTTTGCCCCGTCACTCAGAACAACCTGCGCGACAACACCGTCGCCAAAAAGCAGTACAACCATAGTGCCAAAATATTCGGAAAAGAAATCACGGCAGTGGTAGCGGATCTTGCTCCAGAGAAGCGGCTGCTCCTCGGATACATCCTCCGCCGCATACTCGTTCACGGCGTCTGTGGTGCCCATTTCGTCTTTGCTGTCGTTTGCGATGGAAGGGTTCTTGGTGCGCAGTTCAGTTACCGTGTCCTCGGAATGGGAAGCAGACATTTGTACATGTATATGCAAAGTGCAAAAGTACAAGGAGGCAAAATAATAACTAGTGAAAAATAGGAGTAGGAGGCAATGGGAAGAAAGACAAGATTGACAAAGGACCTGAGAGATGAAAGAGAAAGGAAAAGATAGTCGTCTCCCCACGGGGAACAGGATGGCGATATATACTTGTATGCTTGGGAAAGAATTCCGGGGAGCCGGTATGTTGGGGAGTCAAGAGCAGGTTGTAAGGGGTGGGAGGAGAAGGGGGAATCTGAGCGAGGGGCGAGAGGAAAAGAAGGGGAGAAGAAGATGGAGACAAAATATTAGAGAGAATGTGTGAAGCGCAACGTGGAATCGGTTGCAGGATCCGTGGCCTGCGTGGTATGTGGAATGCGTAGAAACCATACCTAGTGCCTAAGACACACTCCGAAAACTTGTGGAATCGGTAGGATCGGGGAAGTCGGTCGACAAAGGGCTAGTGCGGGCGAGCCAGCTCGGGACAAGGCTCTAAATACAGCCCTCTCTCTCTCCACGGACGCCCTTAGTTTCGCTGCCCTCGTGCCTTCTCCATCTTCTAGGGCCCGCAAAATAATACTGCTTTCAAATAAGTCTCGGTCTCCAACCCCGAGTCTCCATTCCCCAAATGAAGAATATGGGGAATGGGGAGCGGGGGATCGCGTGGGCGTCAGCCAAGCATTTCCCCTCACCAAGCTAGTAAGAACGATCTCACAGACGAGAATGATGGCAGCCATGTGAGCAGGAGAATGAATGTTAGATTCTTTAAATACAGGTTTGATGTCACACCATGTGCCTTTCTAGGGTGATTTGGAGAGGGTTTGTCACACCGGGGCTCGGTCTGGAGACCCCGAACTATCCTGTCATACCCCCCGGGGAACATCTACGACACCGGGACGCGTGACAGATGAAGAGAGGAGGCCGTTCCTGTCCTCCACACTTTGTGGAGTTCACCACACAACGGTGATGGAGAATCCGAGTCCGTCTATCTTCCCCAGAGGGGTTGAGGTGCACGGGCGAGGTTGGAGCTGTGTGTAACCCCTCTTCCTCGGTCGAGCTGTACTGATATCTAGCTCGCCCATTTGAGAAAGGTTATTACATATATTAATCCCCTGCTTTTTTTGTGCTTTTTTCTTGCACTCTACCTTCTCCCCCATCTTCCCCATTCTCTCCTATAAGTTCATTGTTGCCTCTTTTGGTCGGTTCTTATAGTCAGAACTTCAAGTTCTTTTGGTACATCCTCGCATCCCCTACCCTCTTCCATCAGTTTTTGTGGACACAGATTCTACTCCATCATAATGTCTCTGAACGGCACGCGCGAGACGGCTTTCGTTGGTGCAATCGACCAGGGCACCACAAGCTCCCGATTTTTGATTTTCAACTCAGAGGGCAGCGTCGTGGCAACCCATCAGCTTGAGTTCTCTCAAATATATCCTCACTCTGGGTAAGACAGCCTCACATAAACTTCTATTATGTTTGTTCTTTTTAGGGTGGGGGGTCATGGTGGAAATCAACATAACAATCGGACATAGCACATGCGGTAGATGAGATGGCTGACAAGTGGTTTTATTATAGTTGGCACGAACATGACCCCGAGGAACTTATCAGCTCTGTCGAGACATGTATTGATGGTGCTGTCGAACAGTTCGAAAAGCAGGGTCACTCGCGTAACCAGGTCAAGGCTGTCGGTATCACTAACCAGCGTGAGACCACCGTGGTATGGGATATCACCACCGGAAAGGCCCTCCACAATGCTATTGTGTGGACAGATACGCGGGCACAGGAATTGGTTCGGAAACTGAAAGACCGTCTTGGATCCAAGGAGTTGATGTCGCTGTGCGGCCTGCCTCTTTCCACATATCCATCTGCTAGTAAGCTACTGTGGCTGTTGGAGAATGTCGATGCAGTCAAGGATGCCTATGAGCGGGGTGTTCTCGCTTTCGGTACTGTCGACACCTGGCTAGCATTCAAGCTCAACGGAGGTCTGTCACGTAATGTCTACGTGACCGATCCTTCAAATGCTTCGCGCACCATGTTCATGAACTTGGAATCGCTTACATACGACCACCACCTGCTCGACTGGTTCCGTATCGATACGAGCAAGATCAAGCTGGCTGAGATTGTGCCCTCGTCGCACCCGACAGCCTATGGAACACTCTTCTCTACTGTTTTGAAGGGCGTGTCCATCACGGGCTGTCTGGGTGACCAGTCTGCTGCCCTTGTTGGCCAGAAGGCTTTCTCCCCTGGTCTGGCCAAGAACACATACGGCACAGGCTGCTTCCTTTTATACAATGTCGGGCCCAAGCCCGTCATCTCCACTCACGGCCTCCTTACAACCGTCGCATTTGATTTTGGGGAGGGACGGCGCATGTACGCTCTAGAGGGTAGCATTGCTGTCGCTGGCTCCAGTGTCAAGTTTTTGGTGGACAACTTCGGCTTCATGGAGTCATCGGCCAAACTAAGCGCTTTGGCTGAGACAGTGGAAGACAATGGTGGCTGCACCTTTGTGACTGCATTCAGCGGACTTTTTGCCCCATACTGGATGGACGACGCCCGTGGTACAATTTTCGGAATCACAGCCTATACTCAGCGCGGTCACATTGCCCGTGCCACTCTGGAGGCCACTTGCTTCCAGACAAAGGCCATCCTCTTGGCGATGGAAAAGGACAGTGGTCAAGCATTGACCGAGCTGGCTGTGGATGGTGGCATGTGCAACGCCGACCTCATCATGCAGGTAAGTGACAAGAGAGTGAGGGGAGTAGAACCAATTAAAAGCAAGAAAAGAAAGACGAAGACGAAGACGAAAAGACCAAAAATGGAAGAAGAAAGGGATTGATGATCAAGAAGAGGAGAGGAGTAGTTGGGCAGTGAGCGCGAGACACGAGAGATATGTTCTATCACACAGTGCGCCAGACATCAATCAGCTAACCGACTTCAATTACAGACTCAATCCGACATCATTGGCATTCCAGTCAACCGCCCAGCCATGCGCGAAACTACCGCGCTCGGTGCTGCTATTGCCGCAGGTCTCGCTGTCGGTGTTTGGGACAATCTGAGCGATCTCGACGGCGTCAACACCGAGGGCCGCACAATTTTCAAGCCCCAGATCACAAGCAAGGAGGCCGACTCTCGGTTTGGAACCTGGGAGAAGGCTGTCAAGATGTGCAAGGGCTGGGCCAACTGAATGAACTGAATATCAATAAATACAGAAAGGCTTCATCTTTATCAAACTGGTAGCTTTTGCGCTGCTTGTTTTTAATAACTATATTCAATCATGACCAACACAAATGCTTCCATGGCCGTGAGCAAGTCGATACTTCAATGTCAGCTCACTCCATAATTTTTTGTAAGTATCCTTCGTACTCCTAACCACGCAATCTCGTACTTTTGGCACCGAGCACCGACATTGCTATACGTAGAAAGGAACTCGAAAGCCAGGTATGGTCACAGGATCCGGATGAGTATTGATTTCTACACAGACAGGGGTTAGATAGTAGCGCCCTCGGTGATGACATGGTGACGAAACTACAAGTCCAACAAATGCGAGCCAAAAGAGGGGTGGTGGTGAAGTGGGAGAACATAGCTCTCAATGGTTGCGTAGGGAGCACCATCCTAGGAAAGTTGCGTCAAAAGTGGCGATCACCATGTTTGGTGCTGTCAGAATAACCACTTTCGCGCCATGTAGCAATCCTTTGTTGCGGAGATACCACAACACACAGGATATAGTCAAAGTCTTCCGAAGTCCGATATGTACATTCTAGACTAGATTGTATGGCAGTTGTACAAGCCTATACCCAAATTGTGCGATAGTCCTCACATTTAACACAAATGTAAGTATATGTATGCACACTCCATTCTTCTCGGAAAGTATACTCGTATCACCTGTCTAGTTCCGAGTGGAGATCAAGGCAGGCCGATGTGACGAGCAGCCGCTTACTATATCCTGCCTAGTGTGAGGGCCTCTTGGCCCCATCCAGGCCGACAAGCCCGAGCAGGAAACAAATAGTGTGGAGAACGCCCCTGTGAATCCCAAGTATAAAAAAAAAACAGGTTCTTAGCCACATTGTACACCAAGACTTCCTAAAGCACCGACGGAACCGACCAGACCGACTAATCGGCACAGCCTTCTATATCGTAGATGCACTAGCTGGGAAAGGAAAAGGAGAGCCTGCAGGATAATAATTTAAAATAAAATAAAGAATAATATCATAGTATTCTTAAGAGACAGCATGCCGAAAAGGGGGAGTGGATGAAAGGAAGTAAGACAATTTTGAGTGAGAAAACTGACATTAAAAAGAAGTGCCTATTGCACAGAGTAGACGAACGGAAGAGAAGCGGGTCTCGATGTGGAACTAAATATACTTCAAGGAATATGGATATGGATATAGTCACGACATAGAAAACCAAAACGCCACCCAAGAGCACCAGCATAAGCACAGTGGCAACACATAGGGCTCGAGATAAGGCACCGTACTAAGACGCAGCAACTACACACTACGACACCACAACATTGGGCCAGCAAACGGAGTACACAACAATAACCGATTTATTCAGCTATTCATTATATATCAGTCTACAGCGGGCACACTCCTCATATGCTCGCGACTGTGCTCAATGGCTGGAGACGACGTTGAACTCACTCCGACCCACGAGGACGAGCGCATCCCATCTAGCTCGGGGCTCACGGCGCCGAAGAAGCGGATCCGCGAGATGGATGAGACGATGGACCATACGATGGACCAGGCAATGGACCAAACCTTCGACCAGGCAATGGGCCAGTCAACAGATCTCAAGATAGACCAGAAGATGGACCAGAAAACATCGTATGGCTGCTCACACACTCCTCGATACGTTGCCTTCAGACACGTCACACCGGCCACTAAAACTGACATTTGATATGATATAGATGCGAACTATGCAAAACACGCAAAGTCAAGTGCGACCGTGGTATGTATATATATTTGATATGGTCGGATGAGATATAGATGACAACCGGTCAGAGCCCCTGCTTCGGTCTCAGTCGGTCATACATGGATGTGGCTGGCGTGAGGCTGCCATGTCATATCATAGCCCGCACATAGCCCTCCTTTATTTAAGACATCCCCCGTTCATCTTTTTATCTCGCCTGTTGGTCATCTCATAGGCCAAAGCCGTATGACTCGGTACTAACATTTCCGTAGCTGAGCCTGCCTGTTCATGGTGTGCTCGCCACAACCGACCATGTGTCTACCTCAAGCGACAGCCACCAGGAAGTCGGACCCGGATCAACGCCGAACTCGAAGCCAAGGTGAACCGGATTGATGAGCTACTACGTGCACTGGGTCGTCGCGTCGAGGATCATATTGCCCATGACCATGCTTCGGGTCATGGCGGCGGTGGAAGTGGCGCCTTCGCTGCCGCTCAATCGCCGTCTATCGCCAGCCAGACTCTCTCATCGCCTACGAGCAACTTTCGCCCAGATACCGCTAGTGTTCTAGGAAGATTTAATGGCTCTACAGATTCTCATCGCCCCTCATCTACACGCCTTCACGATGGTGATCAAACACCTAAGTCACAGTCCGCGAGTATGATCTGGCAAAACAATAACGATTCCGCTGTCAATAATGGTGGCCATATCGGTAATGGCAAGAGCAACAACAACACCCCCAATGGAAACGAGGCCTTAGGAGGCACCAATGATGATCGCAGCCTTCCATCTGGAATTCTTAGTTATCAGAGACAACCATCTCTACGGTCCCTCAAGGCCGAACTCCCCCCCCACGACATGCTGTATACCCTCGTCGACTTATATTTCAAACATTGCAACACATGGTGCCCTATTCTTGATCGCAAAACTATTTTCGGCACTTTTTTCGGAGCTACTTCACTTGAGGAGCAAGATCGCGTCCTGCTGCATGCTATCGTCACCACTACGATGCGCTTTTCAAAGGATTCTCGCTTGACACCAGAGTTGAGAGACTACTACCACTCTTCCTCAAAACAAGTCGTGCGCCTATATGCCATGGACCATGTGACCGTTCCGGCACTCCGCGCCCTTGTTATTGTCAGCCTCGACGAATTTGGCACATCTAACGGACCGCGTGCATGGAATATGCTCGCCATGGTGGCTCAGAATGTGAAGCAGCTGGGTCTATGTGACGAAGTGAGCGTATATTTATCTCCGTCAGCCTTGGACGTTCCACAGGGGGCATCAGTGAATCGGCCTACACCAACATTGCGGCCGGATTCGTGGATCGAGGATGAGGGTCGAAGGCGACTGTGCTGGGTCGTCTATTTACTCGATCGGTACGCGACTATTGGGGCCGCATCACCCCATTTTCTACTCGAGGACAATAAGATGCGTCGATTCCTCCCATGTTCATACGATCTCTTCTCCAAAAATGTGCCAGTGCAGACAAGATCGTCAGTGGCCTGCCTTGCTGTGGGAGGAGTAGCTGCAGTCGATGCATGTACGTCTGATGCTGGCGGCGCCCCGGGAATTCTTAACAAAGTCGAACATATGGGAAGCTTTTCGTATCACTGCGAGTTACTCCGAATTCTCAGCAATATCCATGATTTCCTTCGCACTCCCGTGGATATCACATCATCCGGCGACATGGCCAGGTGGCGTAACACTTACCAGGCATTAGACGCCACTCTCGATGGCTGGCTCCGCGGTCTACCTAGCGAGTTCAGCAAAATCTCTGCTTTATGCCATTCGGACCCAGCTAGCCGTGTTTCTAACTGGTTTATGCTGCATAGCGCATATGTGACTGCCGTGGTTCGTCTTCATTCAGCCGTGGCGTACCCAATCGCTCGGTCGACACTGTTCATGCCATCTCAAGTTGCCATTCAGCGATGCCTGTCTGCCGTGCACAGTCTTGCCGATATTGCACACGATCTACGTGAAGCGAACGGTCTTGATCTTCTTGGTCCACCTTTCGCCTTCTCGCTCTGGGTAGCTGCTAGTTGCCTTCTTGTGCATGCGTCCACAGCCGAAGGTAGCTCAATCGACAGCCGTATCGATGTGTTTATTGACACATTGAGGTATGTTGGACAACACTGGGAGGTTGCCAGCAACTATGCTGCTATTCTCGCGCGCGTGGTTCAAAGGGCTCGGCATGGCGAAATAACATTAGCCAGTATGAGAAGAAGCGCCTTTGACCTCCAGGCCCTCACATCAACCACGAGGCAGTCGGGGTCTGAGCCGATGTCCACACATATGACATCACTTTGCGAACTGGATAGCATTGACGTTTTTACCTTTTTCATGTATCCGCGGATGTCCGAACCACCACAGGTGACTCTTGGAGGCCATGGGGCTCATAGCGGGCCAATGAGCAACATCTGGTCGCCACAGCTATCTGGCCTATCCGGTGGTGTATATCGGAGTGCATCACACACTATATCAAAACCCGAGTGGGGAAGACTGGGTACGCCAGACAGTGCATCTCTTCGCGGTGAAGACACTCGGACAGTATCAGACAAGGGGCCGGTGGATTTCTGGGGGGGGACACTCTACAACGGGCTATAGACGGTAGGTGGAAGTTATAGCCACGCAAATTGGCATGATGAGAGAAGGCAATGAATTTGGTCAGGGCATTTCAACATCCGCTGGCCTATATGTGACAGTATGGGGAAAACAAAAAAAGGAGTACAGGTATGGGAAGCGTGGGTTTGTCAAGTGCGTGCATTTATGGGTAATGGTTATGAATAAACTAATGAACTTGGAATATTGCAACGAGGGTAATGCAAAAATATTTGAATCACGTAAAAGCACTTATATTTTTCATGTCACACATAGTACTTATTACACCATGCTGTTAATATCGACAGTATTTGGTATCTTAAAAATGGGGTGATTACTCATCAGTCGCACATCTTATCGTTATCTGATATCTAATCTTTATCCGATTGGTATCCATAATAAAATTGCTTATCTGTATTTTCTTGTATTTTTTCTTGCAGTTCTTCTAGCCTCCAACACCAGGAATATCAGCGCCAACAAAACCCATACCCTCGACTGTTGGAATACATCGCATTACGAGAAGATACAATCAGTCACACTTGCTCTCATACCACGAATACCACCAAAATGGCCAAGCGTCGTACCAAGAAGCGCACGCATGTCGCGCCGACAAACCCAAACCAGGCCAAGGTGCCTCTCAACACAGGCAATGGTTCTGCGCGCAACCCCAAGAGCATGGTTATTCGCATTGGAGCTGGTGAGGTTGGCTCAAGCGTCAGCCAACTAGCTACGGATGTGCGCAAGGTCATGGAACCCGGCACTGCAAGTCGTCTCAAGGAGAGAAGAGCCAACCGTCTGCGTGACTACGTTACCATGTGTGGCCCCCTTGGCGTTACCCAACTTCTTCTGTTCTCCCGGTCCGAGTCGGGAAATGTCAACTTGCGGGTTGCTGCTGCTCCACGTGGCCCTACCCTTCACTTTAGAGTCGAGAAGTACTCTTTAAGCAAAGATGTCCAGCGTGCGCAGAGACACCCCAAAGGCGGCGGCAAGGAGTACATCACTCCCCCTCTAGTATGATGATAAATATCCCTAACTACGTTATATTAGCTCTTACTAATGCCCCATAGCTGGTGATGAATAGTTTCAATCTTGCGGCCAACTCTAATGCCAAAGTACCAAAGCACCTCGAGTCTCTCATCACCACCGTCTTCCAGTCGCTTTTCCCGCCTATAAACCCTCAGGCTGCCCCACTCAAGTCGATGCGAAGAGTATTACTTCTTAACCGCGAGCAATCAGAGGATGACCCAGACTCGTTCGTGCTCAATTTCCGCCACTATGCCATCACTACAAAAGCCACAGGAATGTCCAAGGCCCTCAAGAGACTCAATGCCGCTGAGAAGCTGGTGCATTCCAAAAAGGCACGAAAAGGTGGCTTGCCCAATCTTGGGAAGCTACAGGACATTGCAGACTACATGGTCGGGGGCGAGGATGGCGAGGGCTATGTGACAGATGGAGCAACAAGCGGCAGCGAAGCCGAGACAGATGCGGAGGTCGAGGTTCTCGACACTGCAGCTGGAAGAGTGCAGTCCCGCAAGGCTCGTGCTGCTGCGGTTGCGTCGGACGATCCAGACAATGAGGACGAGGATGTCCCGGCTGATGAGGCAGACAATGGTGTAGTGAAGCGGGCCGTGAAGCTTGTTGAGCTGGGTCCTCGAATGAAGCTTAGGCTCGTTAAAGTTGAGGAGGGGTTGTGTCAAGGTCAGGTCATGTGGCATGAACACATTCACAAGTCCAAACAGGAGATCCGGGAGCTCAAGGAGAGGTGGGAGCAGCGCCGGCGAGACAAGGAGGCAAGAACGAAACAGCAAAAAGAAAATGTCGAGCGGAAGAAGAAGGCAAAAGCCGATTCAGGCAAGGCACGGAAGATCGATGACCGTGCAGACGATGAGGATGAGATGGATGTGGACGTGAACGATTTTGACAGCGACGACTACGATGCATACGATAGCGAGGGGTTCGCTGGCGATGCCGAGGCCCAACTGAACGCGCAGATGGAGGAGGCGGGAGAATGGGAGGATGAAGAGGAGGAGATCACTCATGGCTAGTGTGTGCCAAGGGTAACTGAGGCTGTCATGTAGCTCGCCTCCCAGCATCTCAATGCGGCGGTTGTTCGTTCATATGTAGTTATTTATTCTTTTCTTTTTCCTATGCACATCTTCAATGCATACATTCACTTCATCTGTCCTTATTTTAAATAAAAGTCTGTATTCATAATGTATCCACCCTCCCATTTGGCTAGTGAAAGTTATGCTGGATACAAGTATCACTTCACAAGAGAAGCATTCAGTGTTGTGGTCACCAGGTAATCAATCAAGCGATCACCCGCCATTATATTTGCACTCGTTACTCGTTAGGTGTGGAGTTTCTACCAACAGTCAGCCAATTCGGATGATACACGACTCTAACAACCCGATAGATGTTCCTAGATATTATTTCGAGCATAGATGACTCCGATATGGCGTATAGAGGTCATCAAGCGAACATGAGTAGCATCTATTCAAGCTATATTTTGCCATTATATTAATATATAAAAGGACCTACTTCGATTTCATAGATACTCTGATGTTGGAATTTGTATCGGCTAGGAAATAGAAGAGAGTGCTACTTTATTGGTTATTGATTGAATTTAAGGTAGGATGAGTCAAGGCCGCACACGGGTTGCAATTTGCCGGGTGTCTTTGTTGTCTCGTTGAATCAAGAATACAGGGAGCACGCAGGCGGGCGGCAAGAGGATTTCGGCACATGCGCTTCAAGTGGCACATCGCTCATATATAAGCTATTGGTCCATCACACGCCATTGCCATTCATCGATGCGCAAACTCTATGATAGATTAAAGGAAAATCACTCTTCGTATTAGGCGTGATTCTGAAGGATAGAAATCACACCTGATAGGTACTAGTTTCATTTTCTCAAGACACGGCGAGGACACAGCCAAGAAGAAGATACCGAAGACACGTCTAGCCATATTACTATCACGATGGCCGGCGAGTTCCTGCGACTCCCTGCATCGGGCATCAGCGTTATCATTGGCCGGGAAGGCTTTGCTGGTCTTGCAGCTGCTATTGAGTGTGACCGCAAGGGACACTCGGTCACAGTTCTTGAAAGGTCCCGGATATCGACGAGATTATGCGCATTGGAGATATTATCAGCTTCGACCCAAATGGATCCAAGGCTTTTGAGCGGTGGCCAGACGTGATCAAGGCTATGGAGCCCATCGTTCGTCAGACATATTGGCTGGATATCTACCACTACCAGGGTCAGTTTGTGACACGGCAGTCATTTGATGACGAGAAGTCATGGGCCGGCACATCAATGGACACCGGAGGCCAGCTACACGGGGTCATATATAAGCACGCTCGTGCACGCGGTATTACTAGCCGCGTCGGCTAGAGAGTCACCGACTATTTTGAGACTGACAGTTTGGCTGGTGTTATCGTTAATGGCGAATATCTTATTGCTGATATTGTTGTTTCGGCCGAGGGCGTCCGGTCCCGTGGCCGTAAAATTATTCTTGGGTCCGAGGATAAACCCAAGCCATCTGGTTATGAGGTGTACCGGGCATGGTTTCCAGCAACTGATCTGGCTAAGAACTTAAGGGCATGGTACCTTGTTGTTAATGGCGACTTATACTAGGGCTTTATCGGGCCGGACATTCACTTCCTGGTGTCTTCCCCTAAGAATGGCATAGAGTTTAACTGGGTCTTTACTTATATTGATGACGGAAACATCGAAAAGAGCTGGCAGTGCCCAGGAAAGGTGGAAGAGACCCTGTCTTATCTCTAGGACTGGGCACCCCTTGTGCATTAAATTGTCAAGGCCACCGCCCCGGACCGGTTGATAGACCACAAGCTGGTCTACCGCAGTCTATCGTCAAAGGCCCGCATCGCTCTCATTGGTGACGCCGCGCACCCTTTTCTTCCTTCATCTATCCAGGGTGCAAGCCAATCAATCGAGAATGGTGTCGTTTTGGCTGCAACTCTGGATTTAGGTGGCCGAGACAAAATACCTCTTGTCGTGCGTGCGTATGAGAATATCAGATATGGCCGAGTGCATCGAGCGCAGGCCATGGGACCAACTACCCGTGAAAGGTGACATCGCGCCGACTGGAACGAGGTTTGGAAGCAGCCTGAGCTCATCCATCTTGCGCGTGAGCCATGGCTACTGCAATTTGACACTCAAAAGGATGCATATGACAGTTTTGATCAGGTCGCTGGAGACGTTCAGTAGCCCACGCCATGCCTTTGAAGCTAACGTGACATTGATGCCATGGAAAGTCAATACTCGCCAAATGACTGCAGACACATAACTTGGTGATTCTTGGGCAGTGGATGGGCGGATTTTCAAATTGAGTAATTTATTCTTTTATTTTTGATGGGTTGTTCGTTTTATTATTATTTCATTTTAGTTATTTGGTTCGATATATGTTTTGATTCATGTTTTGCAACCAAAATTTCAGCATTAACATTGAGCAAGTTGACCATGATGACTAAGCGAGCACGATTAGATTACGATTAGAGTCGTATCGCAGAATATTATGATGACGTGGGGCCACCCATTTAAGTATCGGGGCTCTGTTTTTGAGCCTTACTCACTACAGTATTGCGAGCCTTGTCATCGACTCTGCGACCACCACGACACCCAACCGAAAAACAGCTGCCTACTCATTGCACCTCACCGACTTCATATCCTCGCTAAAGCTTGTACTCTGCAGCCATCCAAGTCCACAATCCACGATGACGCCCGAAGCGACCCCGCGGAAGCCAGTCGCAGTTGTGTGTGTCGGCATGGCAGGTAAGTTGGCCATGGGGCCAAAGCGGACAACTGTGATTATGTCTAGCCGTTTCCCATGCTAATCGTCTGTTCTCCTACGTCCCTTCGACTATAGGATCCGGAAAGACAACATTCATGCAACGCATCAATGCCCATCTACATGGCCAAAAGGAGCCGCCTTATGTCATCAACCTTGACCCGGCTGTCCTCAATGTCCCTTTTGACAGTAACATAGACATCAGAGATAGTGTCAACTACAAGGAAGTCATGAAGCAATACAACCTAGGGCCCAACGGTGGCATTCTCACGGCCCTCAACTTGTTCTCCACCAAGGTTGACCAAATTCTGAATCTCCTGGAGAAACGCACTTCGGCCGACCCCTCACAGCCAGAAAAGCCACCGGTGAAGCATATTTTGGTTGATACTCCAGGTCAGATTGAGGCTTTTGTATGGTCTGCATCGGGAACTATTCTCCTCGAATCACTAGCGTCGTCTTTCCCTACTGTGATTGCCTACGTCATCGACACGCCTCGGACTGCGAGCACCAGCACATTTATGAGCAACATGCTTTATGCGTGCAGTATCCTTTACAAGACAAAGCTACCTATGATTCTTGTCTTCAACAAGACCGATATTAAGGATGCGAGCTTTGCAAAGGAGTGGATGACAGACTTTGACGCGTTCCAGGCCGCACTGCGCCAAGACGAGGAGCGCAATGCCTTTGGAGGCAATGAGGGCGGCGACAGCATGGGCGGCAGCGGCTACATGGGAAGCTTGCTCAACAGCATGAGCATGATGCTGGACGAGTTTTACGCCCATCTCAGTGTTGTCGGCGTCAGTTCCATGACTGGCCAGGGAGTTGACGAGTTTTTCGCGGCCGTTCAGGAGAAGGCTGATGAGTTCAACCGGGATTACCAACCAGAACTGGAGAAGAGAAGAAGAGATAGGAACGAAGAGAAGAAGGCTTCAAGACAGCGGGAGCTTGATAAGATGATGAAGGGCCTCAACGTGGCCCCTGGCAGCGGCACAGGCAAAGAAATTCACGGCCAGAAGGACGGCGACGATGCCGATGCCGACGATATTGACGACGACGACGACGACGATGACAACGACATAAGCGACGTTGCGGATGATAACGATAACAACGACCCTGATGAGGAGTATGACCGTGAGGGTCTGCAGTCACGCTACGAAGCGGCGCTTTTGGACCAGAAGGACCGAGTAACAGACAGTGCAAGCTTTGCGAAATACCTACACTCGCAACGGTAGTACATTGCCAAGTTGAAATGATATGATTAACTGAGATATACATAGGATAGATGACGCTTGGAAAAAAATTAAAATATTGTTAGATTTTATAACCTACGCTAAAAAGTATGTTTCTCGGGGTGGCTTTGCCGCATATGAGTGTTTTTTTTTTTTTTGGTGATCCCGCCCAACTCCTTGCTCCAGAATGTGGAAAAAAAATCTGCAAACCCAAATAGCAAGCCAGGAAGATAGCAAAATTGAAGCCCTTCCAACAACCCAAAATACAATAAAAACCAGAGGCCTGGGGGGAGTGTTTCATCAGACCAATAGCGCGGGTGCTCGCATTATCCCTTCCTATAGACAATGCAGCGAGTTTGTGGCGTCTTAGGTTCTACCTGCCTTCGTCACGGAGCAGAGTAGTTTTGACGTACTCCCTGATGGATTTCTTCGACTTTAGTTGTTGAGATCTGACGACGGTCGCAAGGTGGCTTAGACTCGATACATCAAGCCAGGCAAATTAGCAGTGGTGAAGTGTCGATACTGGTTGCTCTATCTAGCCTCGAACTGAACCATTCTATGGCAAAATAGTTAGTAAATTCCGCTCGCTTACAGCTCGTTCTGCTCCAATACTTCGCTGGCAAGTTAAGGACATTGTGCAGTCCTTCATTATAGGTGGCATACCTCTTCGTACGCTGCTTGTACAGCACCCGTCCACCGCATTCCTTACACCGAATGGGATCTGTTCTGCGGAGTGTGTTCTTGATGCCACAATCGGCACACAGGTAGCTCATCTGGGCGCCCTCGGCGCCGGACTCGTAGGCCTTGGGTGCAGTGTAGCCTGCGGTCTGGCCGGTCGCCGTAGGGACAACATACTGCTCGCGGGACGCCATCTTTAGTGGTAGGATGCTTCCGAGTGTGTTCGGGGTTTGTATTTGATCTTGTTTTGTGTACTGCGGTGATATTGTCGGACGCGGCTGAGAGAAGTCTCTATTTTGCAGGCTAAAGTTCGAGATATGTTGTGATGGAAGACGAGGCTAAGAGAAAACAAACATTTAAATGGGTCATGTGATAGGCTATGTAATCTGGGTCCCACTAGCTTTTCAGGGTGCTTCTCACGCTACACCAATCAAGAAGTATTAAACCTACTCGAGATATATTTGCCATTATACTAACTAACTCATCAAAGCTATAATCAAGTATTATAAAGTGCCACCGAAACAGTACACATTTAAATAACTTCACGGTAGCATCTAGACTTATCTGTCAAAACTGTTTGTCTGAGTCCGTGACTGCACACGTGATTTAGTGGATACATAAACTGGGCTCATTCTTCTTCATTATGTGTGCGTCCCCCCCCCCACCCGCCTGCGCCTGCGTGCTGCAGTACAACACGTCAAGCTGGACTCGGTCATGTGCACAGTCACGGACTCGGACAAAAAGTTTTGACAGTTAGGACTGTTACGGTGACGTGCTGGGTAGTGCTTAAGCTGGCGAACGATATCAGGTTTGGCAGTTTCTTTTTCACTACCCATTGCTCGGTATTTTACTGCAATAAAAGGTCTTTTTTTATTTTAAAAAATGTGTTTATCTTTTGAGAGGCACTTGGGGCGTGATGCGTAGTATCATGCTCCGATGGAATAATTCCTTACTTTACACAATTTGGTTTAACTTTTTAAACTTGCATAAACCAGGGTTTGGGAAAATACTAAAAAAAAAGTTAATTCATACTGATGGTAATTTCTGTCCATACTAAATTAAATTAATACTAATTAATTTGGGTAGACACCATACTAAACTTAAATTAATACTAAAGAAAAATTAATTTAGTATTACTTTTTTTCCCTACCCTGGTCGACGACAGTTAAAAGCATTATAAAAGTACGGTATTAAGGGCGTAGAGACGACAATTATATACAACTAGACGTGTGTCCTTTCTTTACTTCAAAATTTATTCAACTATTAAACCATATATCCTTTTTACTTACTTTTTATTATTATTATAAAGTCTTTACAACCTAGCCTGTCGCCCTTATTAAGGGATAAAAGGGCTATAGACAACGCGACACGTCTACGGCTGATGTATCTGAATTATATTTTTCAAAAAACAACGATTTTAATTCTGAGAATTTTATCCTTAACGACAAAGACTACTATTTAACCAGGGTTGGGAAAATAACTAATTAATAATAATTAACTTTTACAAGCCACCCAATTGATTGATTAATAAATATTCGGTCGTGAAAATTCATTAACTAATTATTATTTGCAAGCCAGATAATTAATTAATTTTAATCAATTTTATCAGGCCTCCCAATTAACTAGTTTTAATTGATTAATATTAGTTGCTTTTCCCAACCCTGTTTATATACAAAGCCCTATTATCGACTTGGTCTCTCAAAAACGACCTCGTACGTGCGTATACGTCCTACGATACCTTTATTTACCGAAAGCGTTAGTCGATTAAATAAATGATTACTTTATTTATTAGCGTAATTCATTAATTTAGTATGGTCAAAAATTATCCTTATTACTATCATAAATGTTATGTATATTTACATATTACCTGTACTATTATACGCTTAACCTGTTATTTAATTCGAAATAAATAGTAGTAAAAGTTAAATAAGCTTTTTAAAAGTAAAATTTAATTTAATTTATACCAGGGTTGGGAAAAAAAGTAAAGAAAAATTAATTTCATACTAATGGTAATTTTTGCCCATACTAAATTAAATTAAAATTAATTAATGCCAAGACCTCAGCCAAAAATTAAATTAAAATTAATTAAAATTAATTTAGTATATACTAAATTAATTTTTCGAAGGCCATACTAAATTAAAATTAATTAATGCCAAGAGTTTAAGAAAAAATTAAATTAATACTAATTAAAATTAATTTAGTATATACTAAATTAATTTTTCGAAGTCCATACTAAATTAATACTAATTAATTTAGGTGGAGCCATACTAAAATTAAATTAATACTAAAGAAAAATTAATTTAGTATACTAAATTAATTTTTCGAATCCCATACTAAATTAAAATTAAATTAATTGGGTGGCTTGCTAAAATACTAAAAAAATACTAAAAAGTGGGGCATTAATTTTCATTAGTATGGATTAATTAGTATAAATTAAATTAATTTTTACTTTTGAAAAGATTACTTTAACTTTTACTACTATTTATTTTTAATTCAATAATAAGTTAACCGTGTAATAGTATAAGTAGTATATCTAATATTTACAATAGTAATAACTTAAACGTTTATATTAATTTATAAAAATAAATATTGGGGTTTAGAAAAAATTAATTTAGTATATACTAAATTAATTTTTCAAAGTCCATACTAAATTAATACTAATTAATTTGGGTGGATACATACTAAAATTAAATTAATACTAAATTAATTTTTCTTTAGTATACTAAATTAATTTTTTGAAGTCCATACTAAATTAAAATTAAATTAATTTTAGATAGCCATACTAAAATTAAATTAAAATTAATGAAAAATTAATTTAGTATACTAAATTAATTTTTGAAATCTCATACTAAATTAAAATTAAATTAATTTGAGTGGAGCCATACTAAAATTAAATTAATACTAAAGAAAAATTAATTTAGTATACTAAATTAATTTTTGAGATCTCATACTAAATTAAAATTAAATTAATTGGGTGGCGTGCTAAAATACTAAAAAAATACTAAAAGCGGGGCATTAATTTTCATTAGTATAGATTAATTAGTATTAATTTAATTTAGTATTACTTTTTTTCCCTACCCTGATTTATACTAATTAATTCATACTAATGAAAATTAATTCCGTACTTTTTAGAATTTTTTTAGTATTTTAACAGGCCACTCAATTAATTTAATTTTAATATAGTATGGGATTTAAAAAATTAATCTAGTATAGACTTTCAAAAATGAATTTAGTATATACTAATGTTTTATAATGCTAATAATAAAAATATTTTATAATAATAAAAAATCAATTATAAAAGTTAAATTGTAAAATAAGATATAACAAATATTAAAGCATATAAAAACATATAACGCTCTCGAAAATAAGCGGTAAATTCATCCGTTTAATCGGCGGAATTTACCAAAACGTCGTTGTTATTATTACTAGCGGTAGGAACATATAGTATATCCGAATTACGATAATCCTTTAATTCGTTTACCGACGTCGACTGCTGGCTTTTACTGTTAATATCTTTTGGAAGCCTATAATAATTAATGTTAGTACTATAATTAATTAATTATAAAAGGTAAAAAAACTTCTTATATATAATCGTCTCGTAATAAAGGCTTAACGTCGTTAATAATACCGGTATAAAAGTATAAAAAGCTATTAATTTAAAAGTGACGGGCTTTGAATTTAAAAAATAATAAAACCTTTATTAAAAAGGCTTTAAATAATATACATCATTATAGCTAAGGCGCTCTAGTAATACTTCGATAGCTTTAAATACCTTTGCTAATAGTCAGGGTAGGGAAAAAAAGTAATACTAAATTAAATTAATACTAATTAATCCATACTAATGAAAATTAATGCCCCGCTTTTAGTATTTTTTTAGTATTTTAAAACGCCACCCGATTAATTTAATTTTAATTTAGTATAGGATTCGAAAAATTAATTTAATATACTAAATTAATTTTTCTTTAGTATTAATTTAATTTTAGTATGGATCCACCTAAATTAATTAGTATTAATTTAGTATGAGATTTCAAAAATTAATTTAGTATACTAAATTAATTTTTCATTAATTTTAATTTAATTTTAGTACGGCTATCCCAAATTAATTTAATTTTAATTTAGTATGAGATTTCAAAAATTAATTTAGTATACTAAATTAATTTTTTTTTAGTATTAATTTAATTTTAGTATGGACCCACCCAAATTAATTAGTATTAATTTAGTATGGACTTTGAAAAATTAATTTAGTATATACTAAATTAATTTTTTCTAAAACTTAATATTTATTTTTATAAATTAATAAAAATGTTTAAGTTATTACTTTTATAAATATTATATATACTACCTATACTATTATACAGCTAACTTATTATTAAGTTTAAAATAAATAGTAGTAAAAGTTAAAGTAAGTTTTTCTAAAGTAAAAATTAATTTAATTTATACTAATTAATCCATACTAATGAAAATTAATGCCCCACTTTTTAGTATTTTTTTAGTATTTTAACAAGCCACCCAATTAATTTAATTTTAATTTAGTATGGGATTTGAAAAATTAATTTAGTATACTAAATTAATTTTTCTTTAGTATTAATTTAATTTTAGTATGACCCACTCAAATTAATTTAATTTTAATTTAGTATGGACGTCGAAAATTTAATTTAGTATATACTAAATTAATTTTAATTAGTATTAATTTAATTTTTGCTCGAACTCTTGGCATTAATTAATTTTAATTTAGTATGGCCTTCGAAAAATTAATTTAGTATATACTAAATTAATTTTAATTAATTTTAATTTAATTTTTGGCTAAGGTCTTGGCATTAATTAATTTTAATTTAATTTAGTATGGGAAAAAATTACCATTAGTATGAAATTAATTTTTCTTTACTTTTTTTCCCAACCCTGCTAATAGTATCGATAAAAATCGCCTCCTTTATGACCTGAATTAATTAGTATTAATTTAATTTAGTATTACTTTTTTTTCCTACCCTTCTTAAACGGATAACACGTCGCTGAAAAGAGATAGGTAGGGTATTATTACTTTTATAGTAGCTTACGCCCAGGGTTGGGAAAAAAAGTAAAAAAAAAATTAATTTCATACTAATGGTAATTTTTGCTCATACTAAATTAATTTTATATTAATAAAATAAAATAAAAGTAAATCAATAAAATATATAATACATTATAATATTAATAACAAAAATCTTTTATAATAGTAAAAAAATCAATTATAAACGTTAAATTAGAAAATAAAAGAAAACAAATATTTAATTATATAACAACATAAAACCATTAAAAAAAAACATAAAACCATACTAAAAAACCGTAAACCATACAAAAAAAGACATAAAAATCAATCGCTATTATCGTCGTCGTCTCGATGTAGTACACTATTTAGTATACTAATATTAGAAGACCTCCACGACTTTAATAACATTAAACGCCGTACAGTACTAGGTAAAAGCCTATTTCTAGTCTTTGACACTATATTACTACCAACCGAAAAAACACGCTCTATAGCAGCAGACGTCGCAGGGATACTTAAATACCGTCTAGCCAGCACTGCTAATAACGGATATTTATCCTGGTTCTTCTTTTAATACTGTAAAGGATCCGTCTTTAAAAATTAATAAAAGTATTAATAAATATTAAATAATAATAAAATAACTTACCGACAGGGTTGGGAAAAAAAATTAATTACTGGAATAATTAATTAAAATTAATTAATTGGTAGGCCTAATAAAATTAATTAATTTTAATTAATTTTTTACCTTCAAAATAATAATTAATTAATTAATTTTAACAGGCCACGCAATTAATTAATTTTAATTAATTATTGCTTGGCATTAATTAATATTAATTAATTATTTTCACTTTACATACTAATTAATTAATTAATCCGAAAATAATACATTTTATAATAAATCCTAAAAAAATCAGTTCGACTAAAATAACGTTACCTAGTATAAGGTATGTATGAACGTCCTTTTCACAACAAAAAAATATACTTGGGAGGACATATTTATAACGTGGTCGAGATTAATTATTTTAGTAATTAATTAATTAATTAATTAATGCCAAGAAAAATTAATTAAAATTAATTATTCGGGAGGCCTGTTAGAATTAATTAATTTTAATTAATTATTTCACAGCCGAAAATTAATTAATTAATTAATTGGGTGGCCTGTTAAAATTAATTATTATTAATTATTTATTTCTTGGCATTAATTATTATTAGTATACTAATTAGTATATTAATTAATTATTTTCCCAACCCTGCTTACCGATCGTAATTCACAACGCTCTCGAAAATAAGCGGTAAATTCGTCCGTCTGATCGGCCGAATTTACGAAAAAGTCGTCATCACTGTCACTAGCGGTGGGAACGTACGGTGCATCTGAATTAGGATAATCGCTTAATTCGTCTACCGACGTCGACTGCTGGCTTTTACCGCTAGTGTCGTTTCGAAGCCTATAATAATTAATGCTAGTACTATAATTAATTATAGAAGGTAAAAAAAAACTTACTATATATAATCGTCTCGTAGTAAAAACTTTACGTCGTTAATAATACCGGTATAAAAATATAAAAGGCTATTAACCTGAAAGTGACGGGCCTTAAATTTAGGATCTAATAAAACCCTTATTAAAAAGGGCTTTAAATAATATAGATTATTATAGCTAAGGCGCTTTAGGTAATACTTCGACAGCTTTTTAATACCTTTGCTAATAGCATCGATAAAAATCGCCTCCTCCGTAACTTAAATTAATTAAATTAATATAATAATAAATATAATAAAATATTAATAAAAAAGACACTTACCGGCTTATCATTACCCTCTGTAGGGTACTCTCCTCGGGCCTTTAATTCACTAATTAACCCCCGCAACTTACTAAATATTTGGTAAATATATAGTAGTGTAGACGAAAGAGTAGTGTATACCTGGCCCTGTAATTTAACGGAGGCTTTAACGAAAACCTCGAAAATTACTTATAAGTATTCGATAATACGCTACTCGTTAGGCTTAATAAAAAGCTTTTTAAATTCGTCCGTCGTCGTTAAACTATTGACGTAAATAAGAGGCTCTTTAAAGTCTAAAAAGGACGAAATCATCGCGTGCGTCGAGTTCCAGCGCGTCGCATTATCTAAAAATTATTTTATTAGTATTAATTTAATATTATTAATTTAATTTAAAAAAACACATACTTAAAGGGATAACACGTCGCTAAAAAGAGACAGGTAAGGTATTATTACTTTTATAGTAGCTGACGCCTAACAATGAAAGATCCTTTACCTCCCGCGTATATCGTGTTAAATTGATAAGACGACGTATACGCGGTATTAAATCTAAAAAAAAAAGACAAGACGTTAGTAATTAATAAATTAATAAATTAATAAAAAATAAAAACTTATTAATACCCGACGTCGTAAAGTCGTCCGTCGATTCACCGTCAATAAAAGACGTATAACGCGTTAAAATTGCCCGTATAGCTAAATTAATAACATAGGCGATACATTTAGCGTCGTTATCGAAAGTCGTCGTCGTATCGTCTTTAAAAATATTTATAAAAAGACTTATAAATACATTATTAAACGACGCGTTGTCTTTAGTAAAGCTAAAATATAATTAATTAATTAACGAAAATAAAAAAATATTATAGGCTTTTAAATAATTAACTTACTTAAAAATCGTCGGTACGGTAATAGCGGTATAGTCTTATAAAATATACAAAATTAACTCCGCAATATTACTACCGGTATATGCGGCTAGGAGGTCGTGAGAACCTATAAAAAATAATTAATATATTATTTTAATTAATAAAAAAAAGAAAAAAAAACATGTAATAACGTACCGATCAACTGATAAATTAAGTCGAAATTGGCGTTAATATAGGTAACAATTAACCCAAGGTAAGCGGTCTGTGTATTTGCTGTCCAAATGTCGAAAGAGAGTGAAAATCGGCCGTAGTCGGCCACGTGTTAGTTGAAACCTTTATTAATTCGACGAATTGAACTGTCGAAATTGTCGTCAAGCGTTTTGCGTAGTTTTTTACGGTTAATAACCGGTGCATCGCTAAAATGAAATATTAGTAAAATTATTAATAACGTAAAGCTTATAAAAAACTTAAGCTTAAAATAAAATATTATAAGCTTAATATAAATTATATTAACGTTAAAAAGAAAACAACTTACGGGTTATAAAACCGTAGCAAAGCTTGAAAGCTAAGGGAGTCGACGGTAGTAAAAGACAGATTATTTGCGATAATTAAGTCTAAGACTTTATTATATACAGCTTCTTCGTCAATTATACCGTTATTATCGTAAATCGTGCTAGCACGGGCACGTTTTCGAGTCATATAGTCGATGACGGCTGGTGACTATGGGACGTCGGCATCTATAAAAATAATTATAATAATTAATATAACGTTAAAAATAAATATTTAAAACAAATAAAAAAGAAAAATTAAAAACTAACGTACTGATTTGCAAAGACTTTTCAGACTGCTTATTATAGGCAATAGCATGGTGCTTGTTTTTATAGTGTTGGACAAAATTCGAGCTTTTAAAATGGCGTAGAGATTCGTCTTTTTTATAGCCACATCTATTAAAATAATTCGTTAATAAATAAATAATAATAATAATAAATAAAAACACATACCTAGTACAGACGACGCGTATTTTACGGTCTTGACCGTCGACGATGGGTAGAAGAGAGCGTTTAACGAGGTTTTTTTCGATAATATAAATAGACGACATAGAGTCGTCTAGTACAAAATCATCGTCGTTAATATCGGTTGATTTTTGGTACAAAAGAGAGATGTCAGCGCTGTCAGTAGCTTCTAAAGGGGCGTAAGCCATAAAGGAGTCGTCGTTAGAAAAAGACATTGTAAGTAAAGTTGGTTATAATTTAAAAGTAAAAAAAGTAAGAAGAAAAAAAAAGGATATAATTATTTAATCCAGTTAAATAATTAAAACAAAAGGGGATAAAGGTAGGTAAGGCTTTTAAATTTGCATGTAAGTTTAATTACTATAAATTTCAAAAATCATTGAAGTGAAATTACCGCCTCTATATAGATTTATTTTATTAATTAAACGTACTATTAAATTTAAATTTAAAACCGGACCGGACGTCTACTAATTAACATATTAATTTTTAATATTAATTTTAAATAAATTATTATATAAAACGTCTGATCGACGTTTAATATTTGTTTTAAATAAAATCCCGGTTTTATTATATATTTCATTAATGCTATGCATAAAACGTAGTAATTATTTATTACATTAAATGTCTGATCGACGTTTTATATTCGTTTTATAAATAATCCCGGTTTTATAGTATATTACATTTATTTAGACGACTATACGTCTATAACGTTTATAATATCTGTCGTTTTTTTACCCCTAACACCGTACATTTATAATAATTTTTACGTATTCGCTATAATACTTTCAAGTGTCGTCGACTAAAAGATCTGATTCAGTGTCCGTAGACTAAGTCGAGGGTAAGCAGACTAAATTACTATTATCTTTAATATTTTTATTTAATTTTATTTAATTAATAAATATTAAGTACATTTAATTGTTTTATGTTACTTTTTAAATAAATAATAGTAAACAGAAATATTAATAATCTATAAAAAATCAATCTATCTAATAAATATACTTTATTTAATGGCCACCTCTTCCTATAATAAAATATCCAATACATAAGCACTTAGAGCCCCCCAATACTTTAATAAAATGATTTTTTTACCGTATCAGGTAAACACCTATTTCTAAACTTCGTAACCATGTTATTACTGACTGAAAAAACTCTCTCTACCGTAGTTGAGGTCGCCAGTATAGTTAAAATCCTCCCAGCTAATACAGCTAATCGAGGGAAATTATTACTATTACGTTTCTAGTATTGTAATGGATCTGACTAAATAATGATAATATAATATAAAATATTAATTAATTTAATAGAAATATTTACTTACATACTAGGCTCGTACTTTTTATTAAAATAAATCGTATATTTATTTAGTCGACTAGCTGCCGTAACGAAAAAAACCGTCGTCGTCGTCGTCGTTAATAATATTATCGATTGAATAAATACTAAAAGTTAATTCGTTAATTAAGGACTGATTGTCGTCGTTAGTTTCGTATTTTAAAAGGCTTTAATAAATTAGTAATTAATATATTCAATATTAAATTATTATTAACATTAAAAAGTAATATACTTAATATATTTAAACTTTAATATTTCGACTATATTTAAACCGATATTATGGTAAACATATAATATACGATTAAGCTTAAAATAACGACGTTTAAAACCAGGATTTAATTAAACCTTTAAAATTAAAAGTTTTAAATTTTCTACGGTTTATAGCTACGGAAATTTAAAGTAATATTTATCTAATTTTTTATAACCGTGTTTAACGGCTTTAATTGAGTAAGAGAAATAATTACCTTTAGTAAATGAATGAAAAAGTAATAAAAATAATAAAAATAATAAAAACAGATAGAAATTAACCCGTTTTCGTCGGTTAAAAAGTTTTTAAACTTTATAAGAACGTTTTTTAATTTATTATACGTTTAATAAACATATAATAAATTAAGTGATAACGGTACGTATACCTCGCTTTAAAGTACAACGGACGGTTTAATAAAAAACGAAAAACCCCGAATTAAACGTTCAATTAATCGTTATTTAAATTTTCGAATAAATAAATTTTAAAGGCCTTTTAAACGATAAAAATGTCGACAATATGTTGTTGTACGTTAAATTCTAACGTGTTTATATGTCTGATTTAACATTAATAAATAAAAAGTATAAAATTAAAGTTATTAATTTAAAACATACTTAACGGGATTTGTTTTGAATTAAAATCGGTCGGTAAACCTTTTTTTATTGTTAATAAAACTTTAATTAAATTTAAAACGTACTTAATAAGCGAACGAGGGTCTATAGAGAGAAAAAGAGATATAGTCTATAGATATTATAGCGTCGTAAATATAGTCTCCTGTATAAGTAAGAGTGACTTTTTCGAATATTATTATTAATTACGTTAATAACGTAATTAATTAAGCCGTTATTAATTAATGAATAAATAAATAACGTACCAATCAACTTATAAATAAGCTCGAATTCAAAATTAATATAAGATATAATTAATCTTAAATAGCCTATTTGCGTATTCGTAGACTAAAGGTTAAAACATAAAGAAAATCGGCCGAAATCCTCGATATTTTCAAGTAATCCTTTGTTTAGTTGACTAACGCTGTCGGTAAATAAATCGTCTAGTACTGACTTTAATTTCTTTCGATTAATAGTCGGTACGGACTTAAATATTAATTAATTAATACTTTATTACTTACTTAAACCTTTTAAAATTATTTTACTTACGGGTTATAAAACCGAATAAGCTCTTGAAAAAAGTTTGAATCCACCGTATTAAATGATAAATTATTATCAAGGTTGGGAAAAAGCGTAAAGAGAAATTAATTTCATACTAATATTAATTTTTGCCCATACTAAATTAAATTATAATGAATTAATGCCAAGAGTTCGTGATAAAATTAAACTAAAACTAGTTAAAGTTAATTTAGTATGTACTAAATTAATTTTTTGAAATCTAATACTATATTAATACTAGTTAATTTAAGTGGGTCTATACTAAAATTAAATTAATACTAAATAAAAATTAATTTAGTATACTAAATTAATTTTTTAGACCTTATATTAAATTAAAATTAAAATAATTGGGTAGCGTGCTAAAGTACTAAAAAAGCGGGGTATTAATTTTTATTAGTATAGATTAATTAGTATTAATTTAATTTAATATTACTTTTTTTCCTTACCTTAAGTATTACTAGTCTTGTATATTACTTCTAGTAATAAATACAGACGCGTCTACAATAAACCACGTATTATAGAATTGATATTTTTGATTTCGGACTTGAGATTGATCTCGATCGGTATACTACGAACGTCCTCGACCACTTTCCAGACTTTCTAGACCTATATTCGTAAAGATATAAATTGGGCCTCCTAGCCTCTAAAGGTCAACATCATAAATCAAAGTAAGAGTACGGTAGGAAAAACTCAGCAGGAAATTCTCCACTTTTTCAAAAATACATAGGAAATTCGTGGCTGACGGGAACTTACTTTTATATAGCGATGCGTAGCCGTCAGAAGTATCTTTTTGGCAGTGACTTCTCGTGCTTTCCCAATCGTCGTTTGAATTCTGACTATATCGACGACGCGTAGAGACAGAAGAAGAAGTTTGATAAAAACGATTACGGAAGACCATAAAATTAGTAGTAAATAGTATAAGGAAACGTGTGTAAGAAGAAGCTCTTTTAGTTGATATAAAAACATGGCAGAGTCTCGTTTTTTGTATATATTAAGTAAAAAAAGTATTACGATATTATTTTATGACAGTTATTATAGAAAACATTATAAGAGAGGGCTCTCTTCTCTTTATTTCCTTTACTTCTTTTACTAGGCCGATTTTTTTATATATCGACTTTATAGCTTCGATAGACACCAGGGTTGGGAAAATAATTAATTAATATATTAATTAGTATACTACTAATAATTAATGCCAAGAAATAATTAATTAATAATAATTAATTTTAATAATCGAAAACTCTATATAACTAAACGTCTATCCCTTCTTTACTTTAAAATTTATTTAACTAATAAACTATATACTTTTTTTACTTTATTTACTTTTTATTATTATTATGGAGTCTTCACAACCTAGCCCTTCACCTTTATCAAGGGACGAAAGGGCTATAGACGACACGTCTACCACTGACGTATCTGAATCATCTTTTTCAAAAAACAACGATTTTAATTCTGAAAATTTTACCCTTGACGACGAAAACTCTACTATTTATATACTTCAAAACCACCTTTTAAACGTTCTTTACTCCCTATTCAACCGGGACAAGAGCGTAAAATAAGAGTACAGTGTACAAAGTAAGTAATTAAATAAATAAATAAATAAATAAATAAATAAATAAATAAATAGATAGATAGATAGATAAATTATTATATTATATTATATTAATTAATTTAATACTTATACTATTATTAGGTGCAATTATAATAGAGACGTTATTTTACAACAATTTAAAAGCTCGAATTTCGTCCAGCACTATAAAATTAAGCATAAAGATATCGCTTATAATAAAGACTCTGAATCACGACTACGTCTTAGTAAGTTTTATTTTATATTAAATTTAATTATAAAAAATAATTTTAATATTAATTAATTAAAGATATAGAGACGCCTTCTCAAAGCCCTATTATCGACTTAGTCTCTCGAAAACGACCTCGTACGCATACGATTTACGGTAACGCGAACGTCGTTATTAACGAAGACGAAGCTAATCGACGGATTTTATCGTTTATCGTTAATAATAATTTATCGTTTAATACGGTCGATTCAGACTCTTTTCAAGAGCTTATTCGGTTTTATAACCCGTAAGTAAAATAATTTTAAAAGGTTTAAATAATTAATACAGTATTAATAAATTAATATTTAGGGCCGCACCGACTATTAATCGAAAGAAATTAAAGTCAGTACTAGACGATTTATTTACCGAAAGCGTTAATCGACTAAATAAAGGATTAATTCAAAATATCGAGGATTTCGGTCGATTTTCTTTATGTTTTGACCTTTGGTCGGCAAATACGCAAATAAGCTATTTAGGATTAATTATATCTTATATTAATTCTGAATTTGAGCTTATTTATAAGTTGATTGGTACGTTATTTATTTATTAATTAATTAATAACGACTTAATTAAATTACTAACGTAATTAATAATAGGATTCGAAGAAGTCCCTCTTGCCCATACAGGAGACCATATTTACGACGCTATAATGCAGACTATATCTCCTTTTCCCTCTATAGACCCTCGTTCGGTTATTAGGTACGTTTTAAATTTAATTAAAGTATTATTAACAATAAAAATTATACTAATTAAATAATTATTTATTTAGCTTTACTAGAGATAATGCTACGAATAACGGTGCTTTTATACGTACATTTAAAGCGAGGTCGACACAGTCGTATTTATCTCTACTACAGCTTTTTGACGTACGCTGTGTTGCGCACGTTATTAATTTAGTAGTGCAAGATATTTTACGTTTTTACGAATCGACGGCTAATTTAAACGACGATAACGATAACGACGATAATAACGATAATTCACGATCTTCTACACCTATATATTCACTCGATATAAACGATAGTAATTACGACCCTTTATCGAAAAGTAAGTAAAATAAAAATATCGATTAATTATTAATTAAATTAAAATTAAATTAAATACTAATAATTATTTAAAATAGAATTAATTTTACGAGTTCGACGTTTAATTAATTTAATACGTAATACGGGTGAAGTCCGACGGCTTTTCGACGACGGGATTACTTTTTTTAAATCAAATGGGGGTTTACCGACCGATTTTAATTTAAAAAAAATCCCGTTAGGTATGTTTTAAATTAATAACTTTATTTTTTTACTTTTTATTTATTAATTTTAAATTAGACACACAGACACGCTGGAATTCGACGTACAACATGTTGTCGACATTTTTATCGTTTAAAAAGCCTTTAGAATTTATTTATTCGAATACTTCGAATATTGAATTTAAAAGGATTTTTATTCGAAAGCCTGAATAGCGATTAATTAAACGTTTAATTCGGGGTTTTCAGGTTTTTATTAAACCGTCCGTTGTACTTCAAGGCGAGGTATACGTAACGTTATCGCTTGGTTTATTATATGTTTATCAAACGTATAATAAATTAAAGGACGTTATTATAGAGTTTGAAAACCTTTTAACCGATGAAAACGGGTCAATTTCGGTACGTTTTTATTATTTTTATTATTTTTATTACTTTTATTAATTTACTAATTAATTTGTTAAGGGTAATCATTTATCTTATTTAATTGAAGCCGTTAAACACGGTTATAAAAAATTAGATAAATATTACCCTGAATTTCCGCAACCAGAAGACGTGGAAAATTTAAAACCTTTAATTTTAGTGGTTTTATTAGATCCTCGTTTTAAACGTCGTTATTTCGAGCCTAATCGTATATTATATTTTTACCGTAATATCGGTTTAAATGTCGTCGAAATGTTAAAGTCTAAATATACTAGGTATATTATTTTTTAGTATTAATAATAATTTAATATTTAAAATATTAATTACTAATTTATTAAAGCCTTTTACACGAAACTAGCGGCGACAGTCAGTCTTCGATTAACGAATTAGCTGTTAGTAATTATTCAATCGATAATATTATCGACGACGATGACGACGACGACGGTTTTTTCGTTACGGCAGCTAGTCGACTAGACGAGTGTACGATTTATTTTAATGAAGAGTGCGAGCCTGGTAATGTAAGTAAATATTTTTAATTAATTAATTAATTAATTAATATTTTATACTAACATTTTTTAGTCAGATCCATTACAATACTGGAAACGGAATAGTAATAAATTCCCTCGATTAGCTGTTTTAGCTAGGAGGATTTTAGCTATACCGGCGACCTCAGCTGCGGTAGAGAGAGTCTTTTCAGTCAGTAATAACGTGGTTACGAAGTCTAGAAATAGGCTTTTACCTGATACGGTAAAAAAAATCATGTTATTAAAGTATTGGGGGGTTCCAAGTGCTCATTCATTAGATATTTTATTACAGTAAGAAGAGGCCGCTGAATAGGGTGTATTTATTAGGTAGATTGATTTTTTATGGATTATTAGTCCTTTTTTTACTATTATAAATTTTATTTATAATTATTATTATTAACATTGAATTAAATATCATATAACTAGTTGAATATATATTGAAATAATTAATTTTAATTTTTTTTCCTAACCCTGATAGACACCTTTGTTCTTTTTATTCGTTTTTATAATAGATACTTATTTATTATTAAACGAAATGCCCGTGATTTAACTAAGTTAAAAAAGTTGTTTTCAAATCTAGCTAATTTTCTATTATATATTATCTTCGAAGTAAACGACTACAAAAAATCTTATAAATACACTAAAAATACTAAAAACAAGTCCTTCAAGAAAAGGTACAAAGATAATCCCTGTTAAAAAGGATTCTCGAGGTGACCGACTCGGTACCAGAAAAAAGGTGCAGTTTACGTGGTACAGCAAGTACCTTTTTGGCAAATTGAACATTTCTGCTGAGTTTTTCCTACCGTACTCTTACTTTGAAGCCAGGAGAGCCTAACCCGGCCTCCTACCTACACGTCTAGTCCTAGTATTAGAATAGTGTGTTGATTGTTGGTTAGGTAGATAGTAAGACAGTACAGTACGCACCCGTCCTCGCTCTTACTATATATAAAACGCAGGGTAGGGAAACAAAGTAATACTAAATTAAATTAATACTAATTAATCCATACTAATGAAAATTAATGCCCCGCTTTTAGTATTTTTTTAGTATTTTAACAGGCCACCCAATTAATTTAATTTTAATTTAGTATAGGATTTCAAAAATTAATTTAGTATATTAAATTAATTTTTCTTTAGTATTAATTTAATTTTAGTATGGCCTTCGAAAATTTAATTCAGTATATACTAAATTAATTTTAATTAATTTTAATTTAATTTCTGGCTAAGGTCTTGGTATTAATTAATTTTAATTTAATTTAGTATGGGTAAAAATTACCATTAGTATGAAATTAATTTTTTCTTTACTTTGTTTCCCAACCTTGATAAAACACAGTAATTATTTATTACATTAAATGTTTAATCGACGTTTTATATTTATTTTAAATATAATCCCGGTTTTATTGTATGTTACCTTTATTTAAACGACTATACGTTTATAACGTTTACAATATCTGTCGTTTTTTTACTTTTAATACCGTACGTTTATAGTGATTTTAATATATAATTCTTTTAACGTATTCGTTATAATACTTTTAAGTGTCCGTAAACTAAGTCGAGAGTATGTAGACTAAGTTTAAAGTAAGTAAACTAAGTTAAAGTTAATTTACTTTAATGTACTATAAGCAGAGTTGGGAAAAAAAGTAAAGAAAAATTAATTTCATACTAATGGTAATTTTTGCTCATACTAAATTAATTTTTCGAAGGCCATACTACATTAAAATTAATTAATGCCAAGAGTTCGAGCAAAAATTAAATTAATACTAATTAAAATTAATTTAGTATATACTAAATTAATTTTTCGAAGTCCATACTAAATTAAAATTAAATTAAATTGAGTGGGTCATACTAAAATTAAATTAATACTAAAGAAAAATTAATTTAGTATACTAAATTAATTTTTGAAATCCTATACTAAATTAAAATTAAATTAATTGGGTGGCCTGTTAAAATACTAAAAAATACTAAAAGCGGGGCATTAATTTTCATTAGTATGGATTAATTAGTATTAATTTAATTTAGTATTACTTTGTTTCCCTACCCTGGGAGGACGTATTTATAGCGGGGTCGAGATTAATTATTTTAGTAATTAATTAACTAATTAATTAATGCCAAGAAATTCAAATTAATTATTCGGAAGGCCTGTTAGAATTAATTGTCTCTTGGCGTTAATTAATTTTATTTAATTTTTTTCGTGACGGAAAATTAATTAATTAGTTAATTTGGTGGCCTATTAAAATTAATTATTATTAATATATTAATAGTATATTAATTAATTATTTTCCGAACCCATTTATGTGTCTAAGGTCTTCGCATTAATTAGTTTTAATTTAATTTGGTATGAGCATAAATTACCATTAATATGAAATTAATTGTTCTTTACTTTTTTTCCCAACCCTGCTAATAATAATCAAGGTAGGGAAAAATAGTAATACTAAATTAAATCAATACTAATTAATCAATAGTTCAATACTAAAACAATCCAATGACCCCCTTTTTAGTGGTTTTGTTTTAGTATTTTAACAGGCCACTTAATTAATTTAATATTAATTTAGTATACTAAATTAATAGTCAGCCACCCAGGAGGTGTAGTTAACCATTCTTTTTATATTAAAATAAAAAAGCTAAAATCACAGTCCCCCCCCCCAAGACCTCTCTTCGAGCTTACAATCGGAACCCGCCTGACTGAAAGACCTTTTACAAATATAGACTCAGGGAGTTCTGATCAGTCTAGCACTTAGCACCTAGTTTGTTTTTGTGTGTTTTTGGCTGCATTTCTTGACCAGGGTAGCCTGCCTATTTCAGTATCTTACCTGCTGTACTCTTTGCCATGGTAAGATAGAATGGATGACAAGAGGACTTGGCTTTCCAGTATCTTAAAATGGTTTGTTTTTACCCGACAAGAGAATGTCAGATTTTACTATAGTATCATTACTAAACATGCTATTAGTTGCTTCAAAGTGTCAGCATTCGGATGATACTAATGTCGCTGGTTGATTGATATGTACTGGCTCATTTCGTTGCGGCTATATCTAGCCATAACTGCATATGTGGATCTGGGACTTCTGGAAATGATGGTAGCTTAATTATTGGCGCATGGATAAATGGCCACGGGATAAAAAAAAGCTTATCTTAAATGCTTAATATTCTTAGTTTCTCAAAGAAGTAGGCACCTGCAGTCTAGTGGGATTTATGGTATCATTCGAACAATGCGACGACAACATGATTGTTATCAGAACTTCTCATTTATCTTGTTGCTTCGTAGTGCTTCGCTGAGTTCAAATGCTTCAATTTACTTGTAGCAGGTCGTTTCCTTTCTTGGAAGGAGGTTAATAGCGAAAATCCCCCAGGATGTAACATGGCGATGATTAGTGGCCAGAAAAGTGTCATAATTATGGGGTTTGATAAGGCGCATATCACATTATCAGCCGTCAAAAGCGGTGGGCCTGGCGCACGGCAGGTTATTAAGAATTGGCCGATACATGTACTTCATATTTATAAGGAAGCACATAATGCTTGAGCATACTGCGGACAGTGCGACGGGAAGAAGAACAAACCTCAGAATAAACTTTGTGGCGCCGGTACCATAATAAGGTGGTTTCCGCCTTCCGCTTTCCATCTTAGCTTCAAAAGAAGCGACCTGCCCGAATTGACGTAGTTCCTGACGTGCTTGGCCAACATCGAAAGGGCTGAGATTTGCAATCCTGTACATGTCGATCATTCGAAAGGAAAGTACTCTGACTTCGTCACCATAGAAAACATCTTGAATAATATCTACATCAGTTGAATAAGCACATACATAAGATACATATTGGTCAAGTTTGTATACGTATCCTTGCAATGCCAAGTTTTCCATTCGCGAGAGAGGGGATTCGGGTCGTCGATTATACAAAGCCCCCTCCACGACATAGTCCTATGATATTACCGTATGCAATGGTGTTTGGCTTTTCTATGTAGCAATCTTTGATAGGATAAGACTTAGAAGTTCTCGAACCTAACCTTGTATTCTTGGCAGTCACTGGTTTACTTTTCATTCAAAGGAAAGATAACCGGCACAGAGTAAGAAGCTCAAGAGATAAGAGACCAAAACATCGACAAAGTACGGGCCCAGACCACATTACAGTGATCTTAAACTTGCGAAACTATCATGATAATGAGCTGCCCCAAAGAGAAAGTACTTGATCTATGTTCAATGATACCATATCCTCTCACCTCTCCCGTGTCCCGGGTTTGCCACAGAAGTCTTGAACAGAAGGCTGGTTCGCCGAGTGACACTATCTGCTCTCAGAAGACATCATAAACTGAGCTGCAGTCTTGTGGTCGGCATGTTTGCTAACTCGTTTGCCTGTGCACTATATCTCCGGCTGTTTGTTAAAGAAAAAAAAATCCCACAGTTCGTACCACAGAACTGGGAGGGTAGTACATCATTTGTTACTCTATTGGCGTGCTGATACTGCTTAGCTGGTGAACATTGCCTAACAATCTAAACTGGTCTATCACTGTCTGTCCAACGTTGCGTCGACAGATACGGAGGGTGTCCTTTGTCGGCTCTTAAGTCTTTCCTAGTTGGGAAGTTCATATCGTCTAGACTGGTCATTGATGATCGGTTAGACCAAAGTGTGATACACTGTACTACTTGATAGGGCTGTCCTGGCGTATATATAAACCCATGGGTCATCCCGTAAAGTCTGGAGCGAGAGAGAAGGAAAGCATAGAGTTCTCGTCAAACCGTGTACGGAATACAAATTTGTAGGTAACATATCACTACCCTTGCTTGACAGTTTCCCATTATTCCTTTTGATTTTGGAATTCCTTCGTTGCAGATGTGATCTAATACACTAGAACAAGTATAGTGACTGATAGAGAATCGGCACCCGATAGTACACAATGGCCGGTAACCCAGGTGCCGAGTTTGTTGACTCCATCCATGCCGATGGCATTGATGGTGATGCAACCCGCCATCTAGATGCCCAGATAGCAGACGGTGCTGAAATCTTCAACGAAAAAGGCTCCGACAACAATGACAATGGATCATTTAATCAAGGATCTGTCGAAGACACCACCAAGATCTACGTCCCAGATGACAAGGAAGAGTTTATTGATCCTCGCCTCAAGGACTATCCAATCCCGCTAGTTGCAAAGACTGTTGACCTGCATAACGATTTCGACGAACCTATTCTCACTTTTCGGTTCTTTTTCCTCGCCACTTTTTGGGTTGTCGTTGGTGATGCCATTGCCACCATGTACTATTTCAAGCCTTACTCATCTACCCTGACCAGCTACGCCGTCCAGCTTCTCTCTTGGGGCATGGGCGACTTCATGGCCAGAGTCCTGCCTACGCGTGGAGTCAAAATCTTGGGCACTACATACAGCCTTAACCCGGGACCTTGGAACGCCAAAGAGCACGCCCTCATCGTTGTTGCCTATTGGGGAAGTGTAAGTTGCACCTGCCTCGAATACTCAATTTATAAAAAACAGACCCGGCGGCACTAACAGCCAAGTGCTACACGGCCTACGGCCTCGGACCTCTTTCGGCGCTGGAGCTCTACTACGGAAGAAAAGTCAACGCCGGTTGGGGTATCCTCTTCCTCCTCACCACGCAAATGATTGGCTATGGTTTTGCTGGTCTTTTCCGTGATATCTTAGTCCGCCCGCCCAAGATCTACTACCCTGGCGTGCTGCCCAACGTGGCTCTCTTCAATGCCATGCACCGCAATCCTTCAGTCACCAAGAAGTCTCTCACATTCTTCACTTATGTTGCCGTGGTCACATTCGTTTACCAATTTTTCCCCGGTGTCATTGTCCGTGAGTTGCCACTTCCTATCCTCAACCCCCTTCTCATGTGCACAATCGACTGACCCTAAAGCTTTGCTTTCTTCGCTTCCCCTGGTGTGCTACATGGCCCATGGCAACTGGATCGGCTACCTCTTGGGATCTGGATATTACGGATTTGGAATACTTGACATCAGCCTTGACTGGAACTACGTTAGTTATTTTCAACCGCTTTATACCCCCCTTTGGGCAAATGCATCTCAGATCGGTGGTGCTCTTGTCGCTACGTGGATGATCTACCCGATCATGTACTTCACCAACACCCTCAACGCCAAGAACTTCCCGCCCATGTCATCCGGCACTTATGATCAGTACGGCCACTCCTACAACATCACCAGAGTTATCTCCAAGCCATCATACACTCTCAACCAAACAGCTATGGACGAGTACTCGAAGCCCTACTGGTCTGTCTCGTACTCAATGTACTTTTTCTGGGGGTTTGCTTGCTCGACCGGCGCTGTTGTCTACGCAGTCTGCTGGTATGGCAAGAGCTCGTACAATGCCATTGTCGACTCCATCAAGGGCCGCAAGCAAAACTACAATGACCCATACCTCATTCTCATGGAGCGCACCGAGCGTGTACCTCACTGGTGGTACCTGGTTCTTCTTGTCATCTGTTCCGCACTCTCCATCGGGACCCTCTACGGTGGTCACTTTGGTCTTCCTTGGTGGGGATTCATCCTGACTTGCGTTGTGTCTGCTATCTCTACCTTTCCCAACGGAATTCTCTGGGGTATTGCAAATCTCCAGATTGGAATGGCATTCTTGTCGGAGCTCATGGCAGGTGCCCTGTTCCCTGGCAACCCAAGCGCTGTACTGACGTGCATGACCTTTGGCCGCCAGATTCTGGAGCAAAACCTCAACCTGATTTCTGATTACAAATTTGGATTCTACATGAAAATTCCCGAGAAGGAGATGTTTTGGGGTCAGGTGTACGGCACACTGCTTGGCCCCTTTGTCAACTACGGCTTCATGCGTCTCATTATTGACCGTATCGGCAAAGAGGTTCTGACAGGCAAGCTGGAAAGCAATTCGTGGCTGGCACTCAAGACCAAGAACTACTACTCTATGTCTGTTCTTTGGGGTGTTGTGGGACCCAATGTCATCTTTGCTAAAGACTCTCTTTACAGCTGGATTTACTACGCCTTTTTTATTGGTCCGGTCCTTGTTCTGGCTGTTTATGCTGTGCACCGGTACAAGCCTCACTGGGAGTTGGAGACGCGCTGCAACCCCATTGTCATCATGTATGGTGCCTACACCTCACCGGTATCGCAGTCCGTAAATATCTTCACATCCGGTGCTACGGCCATGTTCTTTATGGGCTATATGCTGCGGTATCACCCGGTGTGGTTCCGCAAGTATAACTACCTCCTGGGCGTTGGCCTCGACTGTGGTTCCCAGCTGTGCCAGACTGTCGTCATGTTGGCTCTCAACTTGACCGGGGCCACCTTCCCGCAGTGGTGGGGCAACGATGTAAGTGATTTTAGACTTTCCGTCCTGTCTCTGATATTCCTGCTTATCGGCAGGACGCTCGAAGTTTAATATTTGATGTTAACGCTAACAATTTCTAGGGTGAATACTTTGACCGTTGCTACCCCCCGTCCAGCCTTCCTCCGGCAGCTCTTAACTGATTTTCTTTCTTGTTTTCATATATCAGGCAGAGATAGTGCGTCTTTGGGGAAGACGCAAGGAATGCCCCGGCGAACAATATGTACTATTGTAGACCTGTGAGGCAAGCAGGTGTGGGTGGAGCTGGGAAGGCGGTAGTATAATGGTAGCGGTGATGCAAATATGAGTCCGATTTTTGAAGAAAAAAAAGTTTGCTGTCCATGCCGCAATATTAACCAGTGCTCAGACGTATCGGACAACCTGGTTAAGTTTCAAGTTCACATCATGTATACTTTGGATGTAATCCTTTATAAAATATTGTAGTGAGGCGAGTATACGCCTCAACCTGATGTCACCCATTTGTAATTGAATATTCGTCAAGGTTGCGAGCGTCGACATGACAATAATATAATTAGGACACACACTGTCTTCTTATTGGCTCCCCGACGACCACACGCTTTACGATGACGACGACCAATAAGTCACGTGCTAAACATCCACATCCATTGGCCCAATCCCTTTACAGATTAGTCAGGAGCACCCCTTTAAACATGGGCAGTTGCCCCTTTAAATCATAGACCAGACGCGAAACCGCGATTAGCTTTTCCATCCCCCCCCCCCCCCCGAACCTGCCGATAACGTTTGGCTACACATCTACTGCTGGCCTGGAACCAGTCTTGCCAACATCAACAAGAACACCTACCTTCTAACAGCATCTACATCAACATCCACAAACGCACATTCTTTAGCGTCGACCCAATTGTCTTTATTTGACTTCCACGGACTTGCCCCAGACATAACCAGATATATATCAACCCTCATCCTCGATCTGTTGGCGATGGACTTTTACGAACTCCCTGGCCAAGTCACGGCCTGGCTCGATGTCGCCTCGCAGACTTTCCAGCAAGTCCCTGGCTCAGCAGTCCTGATACGCTATGTCCGCTCGAGCTACCAAAACGATCCTGTTCGCTCTGCTATCGAGCTCATTCTCGTCATTTTCTTCATCCGCTACCTTTTGTCACCCTCGTACTCGACCTCGAAGCAGAACTTCATCAAGCTGACCGAGGATGTAAGTATCTTCAAGTAGTCCTTTGATCTAGTACGCCTATTTATACCAGCTTGTTAACCACAATTGTTACATACAGGAGATTGACGAACTCGTGGAGGAGTGGACTCCGGAACCGCTGGTATCTTCCCTGACTCCCATAGAGGAGATGGAGGCCGAAAGTCTTCCCATTATTGTTGGGTGAGCTACTCTGATCCTCTGCATTCGGCCGTCTGTGTCCTTCATTTTATTAGGCTTTGAATCGCTAACCTTGTTGCCTCTAACTACCAGACCTACCGGCCCTAAATGCAAGCTGTCTAATGGGCGCACTGTTGTCAACCTGGCTTCCTCAAACTTCTACAACTTCAACGCAAATGAGAGCATCAAAGAAAAGGCTATCCAGACCCTACGCACCTACGGCGTAGGTCCCTGTGGGCCGCCGCAGTTCTACGGCACCCAAGATGTTCACATGAAGACCGAATCCGACATCGCCTCTTACCTTGGCACTGGCGGCTGCATTGTGTATGCCCAGGCTTTCTCTACCATCTCCAGTGTGATTCCGGCTTTCTGCAAGCGTGGCGATGTCATCGTAGCTGACCGCGCTGTCAACTATGCCATCCAACGGGGCCTTCAGATCTCGCGGAGCAATATTCGCTGGTTTAAGCATGGCGACATGGAAGATCTCGAGCTGCAAATGAAGAAGATTGCTTCGGAGCAGGCCCGTAAGAAGAAGCTGACGCGCCGGTTTATTGTTACGGAGGCTCTTTTTGAGAACATTGGCGATGTCACTGATCTGCCCAAACTCGTAAGTGAACCTCGGCATTTACGCCTTTTGGACTCTTATGCTACGCTACGTCTTAAGTTTTTTCTTTTTTCTTTTTCGAGCACTAGCTAAATAACGAACGCCCTCTATCTAGATCGAGCTCAAGGAAAAATACAAGTTCCGCATGATTCTGGACGAGACATGGTCTTTTGGTGTCCTGGGCCGTACCGGCCGTGGCCTGACCGAGGCCCAGAACGTGGATCCCTCTCAGATCGACATGATTGTCGGCTCCTTGGCTGGACCCCTATGTGCTGGTGGTGGCTTTTGTGCCGGTGAAAAGGATGTCGTTGAGCACCAGCGTATCACCGCTGCAGCATACACCTTCTCTGCTGCTCTTCCTGCTATGCTGGCGACAACTGCGAGCGAGTCCATCAGCCTACTTCAGTCAAACCCTGAAATCCTTCAACAGTGCCGTGAGAACATCAAGGCCATGAAGGCACAGCTTGATCCTAGAAGCGATTGGGTCACCTGCACCAGCTCACCTGAGAACCCTGTTATGCTTCTGGTGCTGAAGCTCGATGTTGTCCGGAGTAAGAGACTCTCTGTCGAGGACCAAGAGAAACTCCTGCAGGAGTGTGTTGACGAGGTATGTTTATATGCACCAGATACCGCTTGATACTTGACTGTACACACCTTTTGATTTAGTGCCACGTTATGGTTTGCTGACTTACCGCTTTAGTCATTGGCGAATGGCGTCCTGATCACCCGGCTCAAGACGCACCCAGTCACTAGCAGCATGACTTCCGCCGAGCTGGCCGAGTGGCCCGTGCCTCCGGCTCTGAAAGTTTGTGTCACGTCAGGTCTCTCAAAGAAGGACATCGAGAAGGCCGGTGTTACCATTCGCCACGCCATTACAAAGGTCATGACTCGTAGGGCAAGCAGCAAGCTCAGCCTTCCTGTTGCTGCTTAGGCTACGTCTAAATCGTGCTACATGCTTGGATTATGTATGGTAACAGCAACGTACCGCTCTTCGGTGAGATAAGACCCCATTTGCAACGCCTTACAAATTCGCAGTACCTCCTGTGTACCAAATTTCCCCCTTCCTATTTGTCTCCTATTTTGTCTCCTATTTTATTTTCGTCCCAGTGTCATTTCAGTAGCACCCCTATTACTTCACCCTACAGACAGACGAACTGCTCGCAAGGACAGTGTCTTATAATTACAAGTATCTTCTTGTTTCACGGTGTGGCAAGAAAGCACGCCTCAGATACTCTATTAATTACGAACATCCATAACCACACCACAATACCTAATAATACTCATTATGTTATGTTAATTATAATTGAACAAACCTGATCATGGGACATTATCGCAATTTAAAGCACATGATTGCCAAGTTAATATCCACCTGCCTCCGTTACAAAGAGACCTAACATTGCGCGACCTAATATCAGACTATTCAGCATACAAATTTACTCTCATCTAAAAAATGGAAGAAAAAAACTTTAGTATATTCATGAATACTTTCCTAATTACGCTCTCTATAGAACAACATAAGAGCATCTGTGGCAAGGCGAGACACAAGAAATAAATCAAAACCTCCTATGTACCATGCTGCACCATCTCCTTAAGGGAAAAAAAAAAAGGGAAAATAACAAATCGAAAAGGACTGAATCAAAAAGCCAAAACATGAACTGAGAACAAGTGAGAAAAGTGATGAAAGGCAGTACACAAAACACTGCACAGGAAAAGCATATGCGGTCGGCAATACAAACTGAAACAACGAACACCTCCCAAAATAACAAAGTAAAAACAGTTCCTCGCCAAATACAATCGAGGTAATGCAAAATGCAAAGAGCGACACAAAAATATAGTCTGCATCTGGACTGTATCACGCTGCTGCTTTATGCAGAATGGATAAGGAAATTCTTTCAGCAACTGGTTTCTTCATCAACAGAATGCTTAGAACAAGCGAATTTTGTTCGCAGCGGTAGATGACGCAGTTGCCGACGCGGTAGCACGAACACCAGAGTAGCTAGCAGCACCAGTACCAGTCTCGTTGCGGCCTTGAGTGTCGTTATTGTTCTGGTGGTTGGGCTGCATCAGGTTGGTGCTGTTAAGCTTGCCCGTGATACTGGCGGGAATGTACTTGCCGGCAACAATGGGACCAACAATGAGAGCGACAAAGAAGACAAATATGGTGAAATACAGAATCGCGTAGCGAATCACACGTCTTCTACGGAGTTTTGACTGCTTCATCGAGTAGATCGGTGCACGGATCTGGCGGCTAGGACGCAACCAGAACAGCATCATAGAGTGTAGCTTGTCAATCTGGGGAATAAGAATGACGGGCAGCATTAAGAACAGAATGACGTGGCCCAGAATGAAGTCACCAGCAAACATAGACAACTCCGTGATCTTGCAAAGGAATTCACGAGCAGGCTGTGAAACCGAGTGCCAGCCCATGGAATACCACTGGCCTGTCCAGAAAGCAATGTTGGACTGATCCGTCTTGAACTCTCTTGTCAGAGCCAAAGACACGATCAACTTTATGAAGAAGCGCTGGATGGCAACAACGGCGATCATGCCGAGAAGAGTGCGAGCGAAATTAAAGTTCTCAAGGAAGAACATGACCTCGAAGAAGACCAGAAGCATCACAACGGCAATACCGTGGGCAATTGCAGCTAGAACACTACCGAACTTCTTGCAGCACATGCTCAATAGAGGTCCCATGAAACAGGCCATGAAAAACATGACAAGGAGGGTGCCTGCATTGACGGCAATCGGACCGAAAGCCACGATGCCTAAGCGGAGGAGAGAAGCAGTTGCCTTAGCATCCTCGTCGTTTGCCTTGACACCAGTCTGTGCGTTGATGTACAGGTATGGGATAATTGTGACAATGACCAAGACAAGCGGTGTCATAATTTCACTGAAGAAGAGATTGGTGATAGCGGCACGAGGAACATCACCAGACATCTTGCCCGAAGGGTCGCCAACAACCTTGCGCTTGTAACCGGTGATACGGGTACGCGTAAGACGGCTGTATGAAATCCAAGAGGATGCGTGCGACCGGGAGTTACCACGAGACAACCAGCGAAGGAAATCGCGGTAGTCGATGAAGAAGTCGTTCCAAGAGAACTGATGAGGATTGTAAAGGAAAGGCGACACAATCAGCGCCAGCAGTGAAATCCAGAAGTAGGTAAGCGCAGCCTGCCAGATAGTCACGGTTGCGAACAGAAGCATCATGAGAAGACGGGCACCGAAGTAGATGGACGGACCAGCAAACCGGCAGAAGAGTATGCCAAACGGAATGCGAGCTGTCGCAAAGCCACGGCCAGTACCAATGTAGCGAGCACCACCGAATGCGATATCTTGCTGGACAGCGTTGGCGTAAATCTGGCAAACGAACACCTCGAAGAATGGAGACATCGAGAAGAACTGCTTGAGAAAACGGGTCACCGCACGCAGTACACCACGCTCGGTCAATTCCTGAACAATCAGAGGAACGTACGACAGGAAAAAGACGACGAAAATGGACAGAATACACCGGTAAACCCAATCGTTAATGGCCTCGGTGTTCTGGCAGCCAGTGGGGTAGAGAGGGTCCGTGATTGGTACGTTGGTGTTGTAGTCGCAGGCGATGGTCTCGTGGGTCAGAGCACCCAAGCTCAACAAGCAAATCATGAACATCTGGACAGACAGCATGATGAACATGTTGTTCAAGTGGAAACCGGGATGGGCGTAGTAGAAGGACAAGAACCGATCAATAGGAAGTTGCGTACCAAGGTAATAGTACTCACGAGACAGCATCTGCTCGCCCATACCAGTACCAATCTTGGTAGTGAAGTTGAGAATGGAACCAAAACCCAAATCACGACCCTTACCACACTGGTAGTATTCACAGTGCTTGATGCGGCCACCACGAAGAAGAGCGTTCATTCCGGCGTAAATATCCTCGTTCAAATGGAGACCCTTCTGAGCCTTGGAAACACCACCACGGGTTGTCATAAAAATACCATTGAGGAAATCAGGATGACCGTAATGGAGCTTGCCACCGATTTGAGCCAGTGTACGAGCAAACAGAGTACCGAATGTTTGTTCCTTGCCAGCAGCGACATCACCGAGGATACCAATATTCTCCGAGAAAATGTACTCGCGAGCACCAAGAATAGCAACAGGAGCCGGGGTAGGATTCTTGACACCGGGAGTGTAGGGAGACACATTCTCAACCTTCATCTCCTCAAACTCGGCCAGCACGCTGCGGATCTTGAGACACTCCTCGAGGTAGTTGTCCTGGTTGGCATCAATAAGCTGAATGTACTCGCCACGGTAGAAGATAATGGAGTGGTTCTGGTTGTCCGATTTGCCATCACCCAAAATGGGGTTGCCGGAGAGCTGAATGCGGAACTTGGGGCGACGCATGCCATTCTCCATAATCTCAGAGTGACCGTCGATGAGAGCAGAGTACAGACGCGGCTCCTCGCCTTCGGCAACAGGAGGCTCCTCATCAAGGTAAGCGATCTGAAGGTCGGGGTAGGCACGAAGAAGAAACTCGGTGTTCTCCATCTCCTCCTTCTTGAACTTGGCGTACCGCTGCATAGAAACAATGAGCTTGAATTTCCGTCGAGCCATGCGCTCCAGCTCCCGCTCCAACTTGTCAGAGTTGCCGCCGAACATTTGGACAACCTCGGGGTTCTCGACACGGTAGAGAAGCTTGATAGCACGGCTGTAGTTCATGAAGCCAGAAATGGTGCGGTACAGAGTTTGAGTGCGAAGAGAAGACCAAATACGGGTGCGCAGGGTGTACTCGGGTGCAGACGACTTAAAACCAAGAAAGTAGAAGGGGAGGTCGTCAATTTTGCTCTTGGCGGTGTCCTTCTCGTTCTTCTCCTGATCGCTGCCCGCGTTGAATTGCGAAGTCTCATCAGCGAGAATCTTGGTGTCCTTAACGAAACAATCCCACTCGTGAGGGTGAAGCTGCTTCAGGTACTCGAGCTGAGTGACACGAGAGTAAGGCTCATCTTCACGAATGATCTCACGGAGAGACAGGAGAATCTTCTCACTGTAGTGGGGAATGAGGACAGTAAACGTGGGCATGTTGTCGACAGGCAGAGGCTCAGGAATGGGAGTAGACAGGGACTGCGCAAAGAAGGAAATACGACGCTCAGCTTCGCTCTGGGTGGGGAAGAACTCAGTCTTGAATGAATGATCCTCCTGCGAGACGAAGAAAGTCGGCGCACGAAGAGTACGCTTGCCCTCCTGCTCAGATGGCACCTGGTGGTAAAGCAGTTTCTGGACATGGTCAATAGCCAACAGATGCTCACGGTACATGGAGATGACGATGGCGTTCCAAATCTGAGAGATGAGGACCTTGGGCTTGTACTTGATCTCCATATCGGTGGTAGCCAGAACCTTGGAGTAGATACGCTTCGGCAGGCGAGAGAAGATGTTGCGCCAAGGGGTCCAGATAGAGGAACCGAGGTAGAACGACCGTGCAATTGAGAAAGCCGCGTTTAACAGAACGTACCACAGAAAGGTATCAAGGAAGAAGAAGATCAGATTGGTAAAACCCATCAGTCCGAGCAAGATCTTCGGGTGGTACTTGCACAGGTAAGTCTTCGCAATAGTGTCACCAAGACAGCTGTCGACGTTCATGATGGCGAGGTAACGGATAGAATCACGGAATGCACGGGTGAGGTAGACGTAGGACTCGCCCATCTTAGCACCGAATACGCAAGCCCACAAGAAGTAAGACAGCATCTTGTCGTTGCCTTTCAGCCGGGGGTAGCTAGCTGTGAAGGTCTGGCTAGCGACGTAGCGGCGCGAATTCTTTGTCAGGTAGCTACCAAATAAGCCGCCAAGCGGCATGATAGCAAAGAACTGGAAGGTGATCATAGCGAAGAAGAATTGAACAATGCCAAGAACGAGTGCGATTTTGGACTTCTGCTTCTTGAGATAAGCAGCAGTATCAGCCTCGGGCATGAACACATAAACACCAGGAGCGACGTTGAGGACGAAGATGACAATGACGAAGATGAGACGCTTGGTCAAGTGCTGAGCACCAGCCCAACGGCGAGGTACGTAGGCCCACTCGGCCAGAGTAGCGAGAATCTGGATGAAGGATGCAATGGCACCACCGAACCCAACAATGGACCATTGGGCTGCAGCAGGGGGTTGATTGTTGACCTGCTGCTCGTAGTTGGGAACGAGAAGCGTTGGAGCGTTGTAAGCAGTGTAAAACCACCACATAGTCAAGTGAATGATCCAAATACGATTGAAGTTTGTGATCAGGTGGAACCAAGAACGGGTCTCTTTGTAGGTCTTGAAGAAGCACTTCTTCCAAACAACGTCCTTGAGCTTGACGTAACGTTCGGCAGGGGGGATATCGACGAGCTTCGTCTTGTCCTCGAAGACGATACGCTCGATACCCTCAGGGTACCAGAACAGCTGATTGCAGTCATCATAACCAACAATGTGATTGTGATCACGTTCGCGACGAATATAAACTCCGTTAAGAATCTCGTAACCCTGGTCGCGGCAGTAGTTGTACAGAGGGGTAATGACGTTGTTGAGATAGGTCAGCTCCTCAACGGGTTCGACCTGGTTCTGGCAGGCTGGGCTGTTGAGGTAGTCATCGGCACACTTGAAAAGAAAGCAGAGACACTCGGGCATAAAGCGGACTTGGTTGGCTTCACCCCAGCACAGTAGGTACAAAGCCAGCTGGCGAGCACGGTCGTGCTGAGACATGCGGTTCATACGCGTCTTCCAGCGGTACTCGGCGGCTTCCAAAGACTGGTCGCCCTCCAAATCCTCAAGAACTTCATCCTCAGACTGAGCGTCGGCCTTCTTGTTCTTCTTCTTCTTCCGCTTGAGGCCACGATCCTTCATATTGGCGAAGCCGACGGCATCGTCTAGATCGAGATGGGCAGCAAAGTACCACTTGCGGTAGTTGGCGTTCTCGCCACCAATGTAGTCGGCATGAAGGGACAGCAGGGCCTGGTTGGGCGTCATGCGAGAGGCACGAGAGTCAAGCAGGGTCATCAGATGATCGTACATGTTGCGCATGCTGTCACGTTGGAAACCGAACTTGGCACAGAGATCCATGAAGATGTCCTCAATCTCCTCCTTGGACAGGGGGATCTGAGCCTCGGAGGTCCAGGCTGGGTAAGGCTCACGCGAGCGCTGGCCAGCGGGCAGAACGTTGGTGTAGTCAAGACCGTAGTTGGGGGTAGATGCACCAGAGGAACGGTTGTTGCCGTACGAGATCTGGGACGAAGGAGGGCGGAAGCCACGAGCTCCCTGGCCGTCGTTATAGCGCTCGTCGCCCCGGCCGTAGTAGTCCATATCGGTGGCCCGTGCCATGTCAGAACGCATGGTGAAGTCACTGAAGGTCTCTGAATCCTCCTCGGAGCCCTGGCGGTGCTGGCCACCCTGGGCATAGCCATCATTCTGGTCGTAGGCCTGGTCATAGTATCCGTTACCACCCTGGGCGCCGTTGTTATGGTACTCGTCCTGGTATTGGTCCTGGTTCTCGTAGTAGCCGCCATCCTGGTGGTAGGGGTTGCTAGTATCAGCGTTGTAGTAGCCACTGCGAGAGATTAAAAAATTGTGTTAGCAAACTTTGTTCATACAAAACCGGTTACGGTCGGTAAATGAGGAAGTATGAATAGTACTCACGCTTCGTCGTAGTAACCGTCATTGTGGTTAGCATTGCCGCCATTATTACCAGCGTGCTGTTGCTGATGACCAGCGTTTTGGTCGTAGCCGTCATGCTGGTCGTAGTATTGACCCTGCTGGTCATCCTGGTAGTATTGATCATTGTGCCCCTGTCCAGCATGCTGGCCGTGGCCCTGATCATAGTCGTTATGACCTTGGTATCCCGACATTTTGACTTGATGATTTCTACATAACAATGTTAGGACAAGTTTCGCAGGCTTGTTGACAGGAGGCAGTGCATCCATTTGAAACTGAGTGGCGCCGAAGGATGTGATTGGGTGAGGGATGGGACTGGGACTTGGGAATTATGCAGAACTTACCAATTACAGGTACATGAATGTCGACAGTGACTGGGGTGGCGCAGTTAAGAGGGCGGAGATGAAAAGAAATCGAGTTGAGGAACCAAGTCGATATCAAGACAATCTGCTGAGAATATTCAAAAAGATGAAGGGATTGTGGCCGGCCACAGCAGAGATTAAGAAGCGTAAAGGAGTAGTGAGAGCAATCTGCACGTAAAAGTGAACGAATGGCAGGAGGTCGATACACAGGCAAACGAATGCAGGCCGCGCGGTCGGCGAATAAGTGAGCGTCAGATGATATCGGTTGACGTCGGTCGGGCGATGCAGCAGATGCAGATAGAGTTACGCAAGAAGAGCGAGAGTGTTTTATAAATTGAGTAAAACAAGGCGCGATGCCGTAGATGAAGCGAAGGTAGCGAAAGTATCCGTATGATTCGAATTTGGTATGTAATAGGAATTGGGAGGATTGTAGCTTGGTGATGCCACTTGTTTCGTCGCCTTGTATGGCGTCGTCACCACTTGCTTCTAGATCGAGAGACGACCAAAGACAATTGAAGACGAAGAAAGGGAAACAGACAATAGCAGATGAAAAGAAAGAAAAAGGTCCTCCGCAGGTGAAGACGTAGATGAGCGAGTGACGGAGCGGAGGAGGAAAAGAAGGTTGTGGGACAAAATAGAGAAGAGAAAGGAAGGGAAAGGGAGGGAGGAAGAGAAGATGGAAGGAGATGAGAAGAAGTGAGGGAAGAAGGAGAAGAAGAAAAATAAAAAGGGAAAATAAAAAGGAGAAAAGAATCACGACGGCAGAGAGGAGTGGACGTGGTCAAGCCAGGCACAGTATACAGGACGTTCTTGGGGGTGTGGATGCCAGGGGAAGAACGAATTAGGAAGGGGCGAACAAGGGCAATGGGGAAAGAACGACTGGCAGCATTAGCTTCTTGCCTCGTTCGTCGGGTTGCCAAAGTATTCTGCACTGTATCTTGGTAGAACCTGATCTAGAGACAGAGAGACATGGAAAGGGGCTTGGGCAGAGGGAGCGATGAGGGAGGGTGGAATGGCGTGGAGCATTAGTTAGGAGAGGCAGGCCTATTCGAAGGCGTCAGGGTGATGTGAGGTTAGAATCAGTGACTATGTAAGTAAGATACCCTGATACAAGGGATTCGCTAGGCACGGAATGGACGGTACTGAAAGTACTGTGTATGTATCGTAGGCTATGTGTTTCTACGGCGTATGGGGCAGGCAATATGGGGCCTTGGGAAGGAACGAGCGTACACCAAAGCATTGAAAGATAGAAGCAGGTTATCATGCAGAAGTAAAGAAAAAGGCACTGTACAACCGTAGTGGGTGGCTGGCGGGTGTACAGGGAGCGGCAGAGGGAAGGTGCGATAATTTATGTGTCAGGCATGACGACGCAGGAAAGCAACAGCGTGTAGAAAAATAAAGCGCGACTGGCATAGAGGCAGGGACGATAGACACTAGCTGAGTCGAATTAATACCAATTATAAATGTCTAAAATAAAAAGCAGGAAGAAGAATGAGAGAAAAATGAGAAGGAAAAGGGGTAAAGCACAGCGCTAGTCCACAAAAACAGAACTAGCACGCCGCTAAGGGGGGAGAGAGGCGACTAGGGCAGGTTCTACACATACTTGTACGGGGCGGGCTGCAGAAGCTGTAGGTGGTGCTAAGTTTAGACTGCACAGGGCGTGAAACAGCAGCCGACGAGTTAGATTGGGCCTGTACTGTATTTATGCCTGGTTTTGCGGAACACAAGTAGCGCGTTTAAAATTAGAATGCACTACACTGATACAAGATAAGTACATATCTCACTCACAGGATAGGCCGGCAGACTGGTGTATCTTTGTTACAACGTAATAGCAGGTCCAGAATCAGATGCATACAACAGGGGCTGATCGTGACCCACATGCGATGGGCCCACATAGCTGAGGGTGGTGGGTCTATGGATCCAGGGGTACATTATGGGACTTTGGCCAGCCTGCAGCAAGAGCGCAGTTTGATGTACAGTGATGTCAATACAGTGTGTTGTATATGTATGGTATATATATACTGTTCTGGATAAGGGGCTTCGGGGTAGGGAGTGGGAATAGGCTGGAAAACAACAAGTGGGAAGGAGTCGAAAGGAGGCTCGGAAGGGACAGGGGAACGCGCAACCACAAAAGTACGACACGCCAACGAGAATGTGGAAACAAGGGGAGGATGTGAGCGAGGAGGAAGCTAGCAGGCTATGGGCTGGCAGTGGTTCGCTGGCTGCTGAATCCAGATAGCGAGGGGCTTTTTGTGGCGATGCTGTAAAGGTGGTGACTTGTTACAGAGGTATCTTATCTTATCTTACAAAGTAAACGAACCGAAGATATGTATATCCAGTATTTATTGCATATGGGATCGCCTTTTGGGCACAGTAGCATTGGTCTTCGGATACCTTACATTCAGACATGCATGCTACTAGAAGAAGATACTTCGTAGTCGACTGTATGAGTGGCATACAAATATATGACGACGGTCGTTGTTTATCGTTCGTCGTTCTTCGTTCTTCGTTCTTCGTATTGGCTGGTATGCTACTCGTACATGTACAAATATCTTACGAGCTGATGCAGTGCCAGTTGTACAGTGTACCCCAATCCCACGGAAATACGGCGTAAGTTGAAATGGTCCGTAGCGGTATCTTCGACATGCAGTAGGTTGACGCAAAAAGGTGGCAACGGGACGGCGAAGTCTATGGCGTGTATTTTTATGGTTTTCGTCCATTCGTTTCCCTGTCGCTGATTTTTTTCTTCTTCTTTTTTTCTTTATTCTATACTGAACTGTTGACGCTAGGATAATTTTGCTCGCAACTGTTGACAGTTGTTCCTTTGTTGAATGAAAAGAATTTTGCGGCAATAGAGACTTCTATCACACAATTTCTCCTCGCCTATCCCCAGGGTAATACTCTTATATTTATGTCGACTTTTGGTTTGAGACAATAAGATACAAGACATGTTCTTATCGTCAATAAGCATTATTAGCAGCCCAACCTGCTGTTGACGTGTTGTTTGGCCACATTCCTAAGATTCCGCCCAAGCATGTAAGGTACGTGAGACTGGCCGTCAAGCGACTGGTCGAGTCTGCGAGTGTGTCTCAATAGCAGTATAGCATCGGTCTTTTTGTCCTTTTTGTCTTTCTTGTCGAGAAGCAGGCTTACAACCACGACTTTGCCACGCACCCACCCAGCAATACCTCAAGAGGGTTCTTAACTGGGAAAAACTAGATATTGAACGGATAAGCAGTGAACCGGACCAAAGCGATGAGCTAGTTTTTAGAGCATATCAACTAAAAGGTAGAACATAAATGTTAAGATATCAAACAGGAAATCTGATTTAGAGCTTGATAAAAGAACCACTTGTTTTTCCAAAAAAAAAAAAAAAAAAAAAAAAAAAAAAAAAAAAAAAAAAAAAAAAATCTTTTTTTTTTTTCAAAGCACCACGGAACCATCAGCCTCCTACTGGATTTGGGTTTGCGATTACTGAGTATCTGGTCACAAAACCAGTCGTCAAAAGTATGCTGCTGTCTCCAAATAACTGATACAAGGTAAAGTAAGAGCAGGGAAGCCGACATTGAGTGAATCAGGTTCTAGAACCAAGAATCAGGGATACGACAAGGGTGGGATTATCAGTGACGACAACCAATGCTCTGGTCTCCATCAAAAGAGACTGGTTGTGAAAACTGGTGTGGTAATCTCTGCGAGTAATATTTATATCTTATGTCTTTATTTGTCTGGTTTAATGCTAATACCGGCTTGGTAACGCACACTTGCTGCCGCCAAAGCCATGCAGGCCGTGGAGGCAACTGAAGTCATGGAGGGCCGTGGGGAGGCAGCCAGCCATCTTCAGCTGTGCAGCCGCAGGACATCAGAGAAAGAACTCACATGTTGGTAGTTTGATAAAGCACTAGAGAGGGAGGGAGACAAAGAGAGAGAAACTCTATCCAGTCAATTTTAACATCAACGCCAGTATTCGATCCAACGGAGCAATCCTTCCATATTAAATAAGCAACCGAGTAGTCTAATCACATCACGTTCCATACTGAGCAGACATGCGCATGCCCCTGCATCGAGAAATCCGCCACTTTATCACTAACCATAGTCATATCAGTGCTTTATTATATGTTTTCCAATCCTTCTACTAGGTAGCCCCATCATGCAATACCTATGACGATGCTTACAATGATCATACATATACTAAGTATATACATTTAAATGCTATCTCGTGGCATCACTGTTATTGCGAACAATGTTGTCTCATATGACCGTAATAAACCTTAGAATATGCCCAAATATATAATATACTAACAATATACTAACAATATGCATTAATCACACGTCCGTGATCCCGTACTCTAACTTGCTTTGAAACTGGTTACTATCCCTTATGCCAGTCTATCCTGGCGAGCCAGGATCTCCGATGGACACTGTCCTACGGCTATCGCTTTCAATCTTTCCGTATCCTCAACTACCTTACAAAAACATATCCGCATTCGACTGAACCTGTCTGTAATACAAAGCATTTTGTATTGCAGCTCGATCATCATATCCACGGAGTATTAATCAACGGAACAAGGTCATTGCTATTTTCTCTCTATCTCTATCCATCTCTATCCAATCTCCCATTCATCCGTTGCAATGCCCCTCCACAACCGGATTAAGATACAATGACACGAAAAGGACGCGTCCAGAGCACGGCCAGCTTTTAATTCGAAGATCCGAGTCCTCTTACTGTACCTCCAAAGCCACAATGTCAATGCTGATTAGCCTCACAGCTGATCAATCTTTACCAATAGACAACTAGCGATATCAATCTTCATTTGTTTCTGTATCAATTTATCATTTTTACATACTTGTCACTGCACGATTAAAGTGGTATTTCGGCCCGGGATCTTCGGCACACTCCGTAGGCCAATTTCATATAATTCACTTTTGCGTACGCTTAATCAAACTCCCAATCGTGCGATGCCAAATCTAATAATACACATTGCTACCGCCATTGTATCTTACATTTGTAATGCCATTCTTTAGTAGAATAGATGCGTCGCTTATTTGTATGTTAACAGTGACCAGGGCTGATGTATCTCGTGTATATATGCTGACATGAACTCGATGGATATCAATGTTGTACTCTACCTACGGCGTAGAATTGCTACAGTGGTATAGATATGCACGACTTGTCTGCCTTGCTTTCGGCCACGCTCCCAATACTTGCTTTGTCTCGTATACTTCTTTCCTCACTCTTTGTCAGAGTTCTTTTGTATTCTTTCCTTGCCTCTTACGTAGCACGCACTACGCCATATTGCTACACATTATGCTTTAGTGCCCAGTCAGCCACTTCAAGATGCCCGGCCTAATATATATCTAATGAGGATGAGACACATTAGATGCGTAGATACAAGCAACATTAAATGTCACAATCTGTTTAGTCTCTATGAGAGATGCCAAAAATAACACCTACTCTAACTTGTCATCTTACGTAGCCTGTAACTAGATAATACTCCATATCAGATGTCGCAGTGTTGAAGAGCACATCTCAAGCCCCCTAGCCTCCTCTTGACTATCTACCCTCTGTCTTTCAACGATGCCTGATATATGAAGTAAGTTATCGCACGTAGACATAGGTAATTATGTACTATAAACAATGAAACATACCTTCTATTACTCCACGCTGTATGTCGCAATACTCCGCACCCCGTCAAACCCTAACACTTGATCCCAGGACCAGAAGATAGATCAAGAGGCTTATGCTACTCTTTACCTCTTGCAGCTTACCACTTGCAGCTTGCGACAAGTCTCTTGATTATGTCTGCCCCCTTGAAACGCGTTTCCTTTTACGGCGCGCACCTCAACTGTTGGTTCTATCGTAGCAAGTTCATATCACGTGGGTTAGAAATCCACGTGATATGTTGCTATGCCAACCACTCTCAAAAATATGCCCATAGTAACTAATCCTTACTTTATCCATCGTAGCAATGTTCCCAGTATCACAATAGCTACGATGTTTCTAGTGTTACTGTGTGCCTACACTATTCTCTGAAGGTAACAAGCTGCCACAGCCTTGCTTCCTCACCCCAGCAAAAAGCGACACTCTGTCTCCAGCACCAGATTGATGCCATGGCACGTCGCCGGATCATTGTCGACAGTGATGACGACATTGATGGCTTCTCATCTTTACGGCTATCGCCTCCCGCCTCGATCAAGACCAAGTCTCTAGGAGAACCCCAACAACAGCTTGTTGCAAAAACGCCAAGGCTGTCCCGGTTCCAACAGACAAACGAGTCGACAACACCAGCCCCAAGAACAGCCACTCGTCGGAGAAAGCTGGGCAACCTCGGCAACGATGCTACTCTTCTTCGCCCGCGGGGAGAAAAGACGCCGGCTGGCAAGTTCGGAAAGATAGCCTCAGTCCCAGAAATTGACTTGCCATTCGACACATCGCCAGAACCTAGACGGTCCAAGAACGCCAGGCCCCGCATTGAGTTGAGATTGAGAAAGTCAAGGCATGTCTCAGACATCCCAGCAGATGAATCCGGGGAGCTCTCGACGGAGGAGGCCTCTGTTCTGGAGGATGTTACGCTGGAGGGCGATGGCATTGATGATGAGGTTGAGGACGTCATTTCCAATCGGCGGAAACTCAGCACTCGAAAAAGAGCCATCAAGAAAGCCACTCTTGGCCATAGCGACGCGGATGATCCAGCCGAAATGGAAGGGAGCAGTGCCACCGACACAAACAATAACACAAACGGCATTGCAGCAGTTGGCAAGCCTGGGAGCAACACGGAGGCCAGCATTGATTCTGGGGCCGAGTCGGAAACACAAAGTGATAGCGAAAGCGAGGCATCAGAGTTCCAGGATTCTTCCTGCTCAGATGGCGACTTCTCTGCCGGCTCTCTAGACGACTATTTTGCTCGGCCACCCCCGAGGCGCAAGCCAGATATCAAAACATCCACACGCGGCACGGCCGTCATACCAAAGCAACCAAAGGCAACGCCGAACATGTACGCAGAGGAGGAAAGCTCCATGTTCTTCTCCGCCGAGGAGTCCTTCCACGAGCAGCCATCTAAGGGCCAGGCCGCCAAGACAGAACGTACCAGCCAGTCAAATACACCTCCAGATGAATCTAGCAAGCCTATAACTGCAAAGTCGTCTGGACTCTTATCCCCAACCAAAAAGCTGCCTCGGATCCCGCAGACACCACACCGCCCAAACACGGACGCATTTTGGGATCAGGCAATTGTAGACGACTGGAACACGGAGCACTCGCCACGAAAATTGCTGTTTGATCCTGGTATCAGCAGGAACAACAAGAAACCCGAGACAAAATCTACATCAGGGTCAACGAAGACGACGACAAGTGCATCTGTATTTGACTCAACCTCTCTAAACAGCAGCATTGGTGCCATGACGTCGCCGGTAAAGAAGATGACCATGGCAGCCAAGGAAAGGGCAGTCAAGAAGCAGTTTCAAAAGGCAAAGCACGACATGGCAGAGAAGTTCTTGGCTGAGCTCGACACTACTATCACTAAAGGCGAACTGAGCCGGCTTGCAGCTGCAACGGGTGGTGTCCGGATTGACTGGACCAACAAGCTCAACACTACAGCCGGGCGGGCCAACTGGCGCCGCGAAACTTTGCGGCCAAAAGTGGCCAGCACGATCGTGATTGACGACGATGACTCAACAGCCAGCGCAGCAAGCAGACCATCTCCATCACAGGCCACGCGAGTGCTGCACTATGCATCTATCGAGCTGGCCGAGAAGGTCATCGACGACGAGCACCGCCTACTGAACGTTATTGCACACGAGTTCTGCCACTTGGCCAACTTCATGGTCAGCGGTATCACTGGAAATCCGCACGGCAAGGAATTCAAGGCGTGGGCAGCACAGTGCTCGCAGCACTTTGGTGACCGGGGTATCCAGGTGACGACGAAGCATTCTTACGAGATTGAATTCAAGTATGTGTGGACATGCGAGGCATGTGCCACGGAATTTAAGCGGCACTCCAAGAGCATTGACCCGGCTCGGCATCGTTGTGGTGCATGCAAGGGTATGCTGAAGCAGACCAAGCCGACGCCACGCGGTGTAGGTGCAAAGGCAGCCGGCGCGAAGGGTGTCAGAACTGGAAGCGGATCTGGAGCAACGCCAGGGCCGTCGGAGTACCAAAAGTATATGAAGGAGCACATGGCAATCGTGCGGCGAGAGAATCCCAACAGCCCACAGAAGGACATCATGAGACTTGTTGCCAACAGGTGGTCCAAGGAAAAGGAGCTAAAACTAACCAGACTTGGAAATGCGGTCAATGCTACTGAGGCTGTGGACTCGGAGGGCATGGACAAGCTAGACAAGGCACTTGTTGATCTAAACCTAGGGTAGGGAGTTATTGTATCTGAACAAGCAACTAAGTCATGAATAACTGAACATATCGTCGAAGTATTAAATAAACGAATCAATTGATTCATCAAGTCAAATCAGACTTAAATCAAGAATTAATTCGAGAATCAAACAAGGAACCGAACAATAAACATAAAACATTTTAATTCTGTACTAATGAGAAATTGGCATATGCCATAAAAAATTAGACTATCCATGAATATCTACCTCCTGCTCTGTTCCAGCTAGACCTCATTGAACAACTTCCAGTCCTTGACCTCAAAGGTGGACCAGATGCGCGAGGCGTACTCGACTGCATCACCAATCAGTTTGCCCTGCTTACCGAGCTCAAGGTCGATGTCGTCCTCGTCATACTCGCCCTTTATGTGTGGCACGTTGATGGTGATGAGGATATCTGTCGACTCTTTCTCGAGACGCACCAGGGTCAAGATAATGGCTGTAAAATCGGAGGCGTTGTTGGCGGCTGTTGCTGCGGCTTTTGTCTCGGGCCGAGGCGTCTGGGTGGCAAGGACGGAGTAGGTGGGTGTGTTCTTGGGCAGCTCGCTGAATTCGGTATCGGTCGAATTCCAGACACGCACTGTATCCTTTTCGTCGCCGACCAGCTCTTCGAGGTGTGTTGACAGCGCCGTGCCGTCGATCTCAGCCGAGCTGCCGGCAGGACCTACGCGCTCACAGATCTCGAAGATGATGCTGGAGAAGCCGTCCTTGTCGATGTAGACCTCCTGGTTGTCAGGGACCTGGCGGAGTTTGCTGTGTACGTTAGCAGTTAGCAGTTTGCAGGTTGCAGGTCGCAGGATCCTCCTCGGGATTCTTGGGAAGTTCAAGGGAGCATGATCTACGCACCTCACGTCGGCAAAGTTCTCGGGCAAATCAACGACAATGGCGCCTCCAAAGAGAGAGATAGACGTGAACTTGTTATGTGCCATGTTTATTGAGTGTGGTGTGTTGTGTGTTTCGAGGGAGGTGCGCTTCAAGGAATATATATGAGTTCAACGATGTAGATGGAGAGGATAGATAGCTAATATGACGATGACGAGAATATCGCAAACGGGTGGTGGGTCGAGTATACTACTACACAAACACTACGACTGCCTGGAATATAGAGGTGGCTGTCTTCTCGAGTTGGACAGTGTTGGTGTGACGAGATATGTGAGGGAGCAGGGCGTAACAGTATGGCCCCAGCACAGCCTTGGACGGCGCGACGTGTCTACAGAAGCTGCAGCGATGACGAAGTGTGCAGCGCTGCAAGCAAGGCACGACAGATGGCGGGGTCAGTAATGTTACACTGTGGCGTGTTGCGCATAATACTGCTTAACTAGAATAGGCTACGAGAAAATTACATATGAACCTGCAGCTGCTTGTGGGGCTTGTCATGCAAACCATGGTATATAAACCCTACAAGAGACCGTCTTCTAATTGGAGTGGGACTATCCTAGCGAACTCACCTCTTGCCTTTTACCAGAGATGACCGTGGGACGGCCCAACAAACTCCACTCTATAATCTTTGGCACCCAATCTTCGTATCCGATGGATTCGATTCACTTTTTACCGGATTTATGTTTATTTTTCATTTTCTTTCTTTTGTTTCTTTCTTCTTTCTTTTCTTTTCTTTTCTTTTTTTTTGTTTCTTTCTTCTTTCTTTTCTTTTCTTTTCTTTTTTTCTTTCTTTCTTTCTTTCTTTCTTTCTTTCTTTCTTTCTTTCTTTCTTTCTTTCTTTTTTTTTTTTTTTTTTTTTTACATCCCTGATTGATATAGTATTCATTTTTTTTCTCGTTGATTTGTATATATTATCACTGCTAATTTATATGTCCGATTTTGAATGTCTAGGTTATCTCTTAATTTCCTCCTTCCTTCGAGTTTTATACTCAATTATAAATAATAAGCATTGAACTCTGTACTGGACTATAAATAAACTCATTACTGACAAAATCATACATGATCATAGAATTTACTAATTGACGTCCAGGTAAACCCAAGCAAGGGGAATGCTCGGCTTTTCAATGACGAGCTCTTATTTATTTGCCGACAACTGCTTGCATTACATAAACATCGCAGCTAACTCGGCGGGGTAAGCAGCTCACGGTGACAGTAGCTCACCTCCGCTCTCATATCCCAAGTCTCCATACCCGTTCTGCCGACAGCTGCTATTAATTGCTATGACCATCTTTAAGCTTCACTGACAAATTGCTGCTGCCGCATACTCAAGCAAACGAACCACCAACTTCTAATCACCAACCACAACAGTCGCAATCATGAGCAGCGTTCCTGCCTGCATTTTCTGCAAAATCATCAAGGGTAAGTGGGATAGTAACGGCCGTGAAAAAGATCACAACAGCTGGGGAGTCAAAGACGGCCTCACACCAAAGTCAGGAGAATGCCGAGTGAAGGTCGAGTCATATACCGGTGATATACGTCTGCAGTGCCCTCACCAGAGTCACGAAGAGTGATCAACTGAGAATGGGCTACTTGCCTAAAGCAACCTGCAGGTGTTTGTGTCCAACCGCAAGCTACACATCTACACCCAATATAATATAGACAACCACTGAAACAATAGGCGAGATCCCTTGCTTCAAGCTCTTCGAGTCTGACAAGACCCTCGCATTCCTCGACATCAACCCCCTTAGCCGGGGCCACGCTGTAAGTATTTCAATGGCAGAAATCTACGGACCAGAAGCTAACATCAACCAGCTGGTCATCCCCAAGTACCACGGCGAGAAGCTCCTCGACATTCCCGACGAGCACCTATCTGAACTTCTCGTGAGTGCTTCTTGTCACTAACTCTCCCGTGCACCCTCATATAGTAGGAGCATGACTGACTGAAAAATCCAGCCCGTTGCCAAGAAGCTGGCCAAGGCCGTCGGTACCGAGAACTACAACATTCTCCAGAACAACGGCCGTCTTGCTCATCAGGAGGTCGACCATGTTCACTTCCACATGGTAAGTCTTTATCAAATGTCTGCGACTACCATAGCCTCTTGACGACTAACCCTATAGATCCCCAAGCCCGACGAAGAACAGGGCCTTGGTATCGCCTGGCCCCAGCAAAAGACCGACATGGACAAGCTCAAGGCCTTGTTCGAGGATCTCAAGCCGCGCATCTAATGACCTCGATCAGGTGTATGAAGGCTTCGTATATATCGCCTATGGCCTGTTGTAGAATACTGGGTTTGTGGAGTCAAGGAGTAGGGGGCAATGGTGATGGAGAATATGATTAGGCAAACCGTTATACAATCACATATATCACTGTGAATGGACGAAGGCATTGTGTTGACCACCGGTAGACAATAAAATCATATGTCTTAAGACGCCGTACGGAGTTACATTGTTAAACACTATATCTTTAGGAAGGGCATGGCCATACATCTATATTGTATTTATATGTAATGTGCTCGCATAAGCTACGAAGCTCGGAAGGACAACAATAGAAAAACAAAAGATGCGAAAGCGAAAAAAAAAGAGAATAAATGAATACTATAACCGTAGCCTTTTGTCACAACACCGCCCGACCAAAGCATATGCAGTTGCCACCCAGCCTCATACTCTGGCAGCAAGACCAAACCAATAACAGCAAGCCGCAACGATGTAACAGCACAAGCAAGAAGAAAGACAACAGTTGATATTCACGGACCATACAGAGCCACTCACACAATATGCGGCTCTGTCCTTACTCCACATCAGACTGTGCCACACCGTTACCGTTGGTTTGCGTGATCTCGTCCTTGGTAAAAGGCGCATAAAAATCAACCTTGCCGCCAGCCTGCATCATGCCCGTGCGGTCGTACACGGAGCGAGCACGCACGTAGGGGTCGAGGACCCAGTAGTCGTCGCGCAGTTTAGCAGCAATCCCATCGCGCTCGGCACGCACAGCCTTGGCCTGCTCGGTGTCGGTGGCCGGGTTCAGCACCCAGCGTGCCGTCGCCTCTTCGTACTCGCGGAACAGCTTCTCGCGCTCAGCTAGCAGCTTGTCGCGAGTCGCAGTGTCCTTCATCTTATCATTCTCACCCGGTTCCGGCTCCACGAACCTGTATTCCCAGTCCTCGTCACCGCCCAGCTCCTTGATAATATGGTCCTTGTCAATAAACCCTTCCAAATCCTTCACGTTGTTTGTAAAGTGCACCTTGCCTGCCACCACAGGGTCGAGCCAGCCACGAATAACACGCCAGATGCCTGACTCGTTAGTAAATGTGACGGGTTCCCCCTTTGAAAATAGGGAAAAGAGGGAAGGGGACATGAGAAAAAAAAAGACATACCCTGGAAAAGCCATGGCGACCTGTGCACCAGCACGGCGCCCAGACACTCGGGATAGTTTGCCTCGAAGCACTTAATCATAAACTTGACGGGAGAATAGTCCTAGATAACGTTAGTAAGACAACAAGTCAAACATATTAATTGCATGCTCAGCAAATACTCACCATATTGGCCAGCGAGAAACCAGACATGTCAAAAATGATCGTTGCAGTGTCCACAGGTGGCTGCAGCGTCATACGTGCAGTTTCAATCGTGTAGACTGTGCACCGCTCAACGCTCTCTTCGACCTGGTCGCCCTGATGGTGCAGACGTACCCGCACAATGCAGATTGGCCGACCCTTCTTGTCTGTGCCATGTAGATAGCTCTTGCCCATCCGCATCTGTGCTAAAAAGTCTTCGCCCACAGTTTTGGCCTTCTCATCTGCCGACGATGCCGCATCCGCCACGGCGCCAGCCTCACCCTTGAGCATAATGTCATCGTCGACGTGCATCTCTTGAGACCGCCAGTGCATGGTCGAAACAAGCATAACCAGAGCCTTGTCAACATCCCACTTGCGCGCACGCAGGAACCGAAGAACAAGGGCGTCGGGGTGGTCATGCTTGACCATGCTCCAGACGGTAGACCGAATAGTCTCGGGGCTCAGGCTGGTCAAAGCCTCCTGGAACTGCTTGCCCTGGCCGTATTTGTCATCCTCACTCACAGCAGCAAGGTCAACAGTGCCGACAGCCTTGGTCACTGCTGCGACCGAGTCATCGTCCTTGCTGTCTTTTGCATCTTTCTTAGATCTCTTGAAGAGACTACGCTTCTTCTTCTCCTTCTTCTTGCCATCAGCGGCTGCTGTTGTCGATGCCACAGATTCGAGGGCCTCGTTCTCGGCACCCTCATCGTCGGCAGCGTCGGCAGCGTCTGCACCTTCAACAGAAGACACATCAAACTGGTACACACGGAACATGGCAGCCCACATTTGGCGCAGCTTCTCCTCCTGCTCTGCCGTCAGGTTGCCGATACGTCCGGCAGCGAGTTCAGTAGTCATTTCGTCGGTTAAATTAAGTTCGGGTTTGGATGTTGTTTTTATGACGAGAGGTGTGCTGGTTTGGGATTGACTTGGAGCGGGCTCGGAGGCAGAGAAAAGGTAGTACGCGGATGCGCTGAGTGCAAAGGATGTAGCTGCGACGAGACCAACGGTGGCTGTGGACGCTTTGAGGGGGCGAGTTGGCTTGCGAGAAGACACAGCTGAGTGGGAGGCAGTCGACAAAGAAGCGCCGTTGAACTGTCGAAGTACCGGCACACAAGGCAGAGCTCGGGTACAGGGGTGAATTCCAATCGACGTTGTTCGGAGAGTGCGCGACAAACACCTCATAGGTATGAGGACAACTGCTTCTGAGCTGTATTGCGTGTTAGTCAGTGACAAGAAGAGAGAATGACTACTTCGGGGTGCAGTAAAAATCGGGTGGAGGTATGAAAGAGAATGCGACAGCGCAGGCACAATAACGGAATTGGCTACAGAGCCAATTGGGATGCCAATGTATCTTGGTAAGATTGCGACAACAATGCGACACGCTGTTGGCAATAAACTTGAGGCAGAAATGGGATCAGAAATCAGAAAAGGAAGAGGGGGTAGATCCTAAATCCTAGGAGGAGGAGAGGAGGAGAAGCAAGACGACGACTGCGAAATGGTCACCTAGGTACGAAGTGACCTATCAAAGGAAACAAAAAGACTGACTGACCTTGTATTTTAGCTCCAGTTCCTGGGGTAAAGAACGGCAATCTTCTTAAGTTGCGATGGGAGGGTGTTAGGGTGTTTGTTGGTTGGATGTGGCTGTTTCTTGCCCCGGGATGATGTCAGATTGAGTGTATGTGAGATAGCTGTAGACTACTAAAGCTGGGGGGGGGGGGGGTGAGTATTACTAAGTTTGGGAATGTCTTGGTATCTCGTGACCACATATGAGGAAAACAATGGGGTTTTATGGAAAGTGCGAGCGACGGAAAAACAGCGGTATTCGGTGCTCTTTCCCACCGTGTAATTTCCAGGCGGTATATTATGTAAGAAAGGAAGGCTAATTAGATACATGAGAAAGGGCAAGAGCACAGCAAGGCTTGCAAAGGAGCAGAACGGCCGACTGTATACGCCGGGGCATCCGGCCTATGCCAAGCATATCGCATTGCGTTGACTTTGGCAACACGACAACAGGCAGTAAAATAATCATACAAATCTAGTATTTAATTAAGACAAATCACCCAACCGGGCATAGAAAAAGCATAGATGTCTGATATTGTTGTCGGTGGCCTCCTGCGCCTCGCCGGCGATCCGAAGGATAGGACAGGGCATCATCACAATTGAAGAGGAAATCGAGGATACCATGGCGTGCCGTTGAGGCTGGGTACCTTGCTGACGACGCTAGTGTTGGCTCCTTCAGGGGCTTCGTTTCCGATCAAGGTGCCATCTGCACTGTAGTCTAGCGTGTAGAATATACATAGTATTCCGCTCATCGATAAGCGGCATCAGGGCACGTGCTCGCGGCGTCGAAAATATCATCTTATGATAGTTGTCTCGTTTAGGTTGTAGCCTATAATAAGATAAGATAAGGCTCTGTCTTCATGGTGGCCCACTATCGATAGGGTATGAGCGCGTCAAGACGCGCACCCCGCCATGCACTTAAGCGAGCCCAAGTCAACAAACTCAAGCACGGCAGAGAATAAGTCACGACTGCAACACCACACCAAACCACGGCAGAGAATAAGTCACGACTGCAACACCACACCAAACCACGGCAGAGAATAAGTCACGACTGCAACACCACACCAAACCACGACAACGACATAACTGCAACAATGTCGACTACTCCATATGGATCGTCAGCTAGGCAGCGGTCGACATCCCGCAGTCGTACATCGCGCCCAACCACACCGCTTCGGCCGTCGTCGCGGTTGTCTTTCCGGGAATCTGCGCGCGAAAGCGTCATCGGTGACGCACCGTTTCCTTTAAACGCCTTTGAGCCTGCCTTTGCCGAGCTGGCCGATGCCATGACCGACCTCGAAGCAAACATGATGCACTTTCAGCTGATGCACGAAAGCCTGGCGCGTTTTAGCGAGAGCTTTGCCAGCTTCCTCTATGGCCTGAATATGAATGCATACTGCGTCGATTTTCCAGAGGTGGGTGTGCCATTAAGTTTGTGTGGCATAAATATAGTACTTCTGTCCAACTGCTAAATGCGATAGGGCCCTGTATCTGAATCGTTTAGAAGAGCCAAGCAGAGAGAGGAAGCAGCAGCAGCAGAGCGTGCGGCAACGGGCACCCCTGGAGGTGAGCAATCGCACGATCCTTGACACGTTCTTAAGGTGTACACTAATCAAAATAAAGGCCTTCGACGAACCGAGAGAGGTGGGGATCTGGACGGCGACACCACCTTCATGTGAGAATTCAGCTGTCAGTATGCCTTCAAGCCGAGACCTCTACTAACACCGCCAGGACAACCGACACATCTTTTATCGACAACCCCCCCGCAACAGTTTCAAGGAACGCAACTCGGACCCAGACCCCTCGGGTAGGACGTGCTGCACGTGGAGGGCGTGGCATTGGCGGACATGGATCTGCCCCTGCGCCTGGACGTGGAACGACGACGGCTCGGCGTGCGGGTCGGGGCGTAACCAGCACCCGCGGAATAGCAAACACCCGCGGCACGCGGCCTAGTGGGCTGGCGAGGGCACGTGGGCGCGGCGTTCGGTAGATAACGATTTGCCATGTTATAATGGCCTGTCTCATGTTTCTATGAGACTCGACCACCGCTGCGATGCGCCTTGGGGCCTGCTAGCTCAGAGACCCGGATAGTTGCATATCCGCTTAGTCGATTTCTCCATCGTCATATGTCTTGTAAGCGAAATCAATCAAACATAAATGATGGTCTCAGCGCTCCAAGTACCACAAATATTAGCAGCAACAACGACATATTCAGCACCACCAACATGCTAAGCAGCGCTTAAGACATTTTATCATATTTGTTCATACTTCTTCATATATGGCTGCTGTTCTTCGATACGTTTCCCACGCGCGCGCGTCGGCTACCGGCACACTGTTTGTGCTGTGCCACGTGCGGCCGCGAACAAGCAAGATGCGCGAAGGCGTGACAACTGTGACAGACGATGCAGTTGAGATTTGTGTCGCTGCTCCTCCACGCAACGGTGAGGCCAACAAGGCTGTCATCAATGTGCTGCACAGGGTATGTTCGCACCTCCTCCCCCCCAGCCTAGTTCCTTTATCTTGAAGCGGTGACACTGACTATTCACAGGCACTTAATATTCCAAAGTCAAGAATCGAGGTTTTTCATGGCAAAAAGTCAAAAGACAAGATTATTGCCGTCACCGGCATGAAAGAAGGGGAGGATGAGACCGAGAGCCTCATTGAGCGGATACACCAGCTACTCGCCCAGGCAGTCGACAAGGAGGTTGAGTCTTGAGTAAGAGTATGGTGTATATGCAAGCATGCGCATATGCGATTATGCTAGTATAAAGGCTGCTATGTGAGCAAGATATACTATACTGGCTCCCGGCCGTACGATTTATGAGCAATAGCGATGAAATTACATGCAATCTGAGAACATCTTTCGATGTTTGTGAGATTATGATTCTATCTAGACTAGATTCTATCCAGATGATGCAACGGACACCCTGTTTATATTGCTACTAAATTGTGGGAGGACAGTCGAATATAGCTGTGGCGTTTTCCTTGCGCGCTATTGTGACCGTCGTACAGCCTCGCCACTCCACACTCCGAGGACCGAGACTTATCTCTGTACTCTGCAGGATAATGGCACTTGCAGTAGAAAAGCACCGTGGTAGCTTCGTGTACCTGGCTGGCCGACACAGGCTGGATCAAATGGAGAGCTCAAGCTGCTCCGCCGCCCCTCATTGGCCGAGTTCGCTTCCACCCCCCCTTCCAACCTCCACACTCTCAAACGTCATTGACCCTAAGGAAAAGAAAGCTCTCCCATTTACTGGACTTTTAATATTATCTGAAAATCAAACTAAACATCGTACATTCGTATTCTATTTTACAATCTCTACCAACACAATCTCCTCAGAAATGGCTTCCCGCTTGTTCAGACAGACTGCCTTTGCGGCCCGCGCCGCCTCGGTTGCCATGCCCCGTGTGGCTTCCACCACGGCCGCTGTTCGCTGCTTTCACGCCAGCCGCCCTGTCTTTGTCAAGGTCGGCCAGGAGGTGCCCGACCTCGAGGTCCTTGTCGAGGACAGCCCCGGAAACAAGGTCAACCTGGCCGAGGAGTTCAAGAACGGTGACGGTATTATTGTCGGTGTGCCTGGTGCTTTTTCTGGCGGCTGCTCGCAGACTCACGTCCCGTCGTACATTACGCACCCGAAGCTCAAGGAGGCTGGCCAGGTCTTTGTTGTCTCTGTCAACGATGCATTTGTGTAAGTTCTACCAGCTATGCCGCATTCTTGACTCTACAGATATAAGCTACTCAGTAGTACTGACACCCACAGGATGAAGGCCTGGGCCGATGCTATGGACCCTACCAAGGACTCCAAGGTAAGGATGTTCTACTTTGAATATATAGACCACACACTACTGACACAATAGATCCGCTTCCTGGGTGACCCGGCCGGCGAGTTTACCAAGGCCCTGGATCTGGACTTTGACGCCTCTGCCTTCTTCGGCAACCACCGTTCCAAGCGGTACGCGCTCGTCATCGAGGATGGCAAGGTCAAGAGCGCCCATGTTGAGCCCGACAGCACCGGCACTGATGGTACGTTGCCAACTTCTCTACCTTTTTTGTGTTCCTCCTCACAAGAGTAAATATATGCTGACCAATCTCTACAGTCTCTCTGGCCGGCAAGGTCCTCAAGGTAGAGTCTATTCAAGATTGATTATTCGATCGGTGTAGTTGAGAAAAGATTATATGTTGGTGCACATAGCTAACAAGGACAGAACTTTTAAATAAGCATGAACAAAATGACAGTCGTTTTGGAAGGCGGCTGACTCTGAGGCCGTCTATGCTGCCTAGTGCGGTCGTTCAGTGGTCAAGTTATCGTGAGGCCAATAGCACGCCTGTAGCCTGGCGATGGGATCGTGATGACATATACACTGTGCGAATTATGGCTCACACTACTCTACTGCACGCTACACGCTACTGGTATTCACGCTCTTTGTCTGTCCCATCTTCCAGCACATTCGTTATTTATAATATTGAAATATATTCTGTAATGATTAAATGCCAGTTCTCTCAGTGACTCTTCGAACGCCGTCTGTCTCGCACATTGCCCCCCCGAACCCCCTACTCCTGATTCAGCCCAGCCCCCTAGTACCCCGTATATGCACAGTGCCACAGAGTGGGTGTTTACACACGGACAGACAGCCCTTGCCTTGGTTTGCCAGCCCCTCATCGCCCACTGCCTTAGGTTTGCCTCCCTATCTCCTCCTGCATGTCCGCCCACGCCGCTGCCGTTGTCGCCGTATTACGCCTGAACCTGAGTGTTATCGCTCCATAATAAATGCCCCATCGCTGCCCATATCGCCCATATCGTCCATATCGTCCATATCGTCCATATCGTCCATATCGTTCAGCCTTCATTCCCTTTGCTGCCTTGTCTGTTTGTCCGTCATCAGCACTCTGTCTCGTAATCGACACTTCTTTCGCCATCTCCCTCGATAAACTCCCTCCCTCTCAAACCCCAACACTCTTTACCCCTTCTTCACCTCTACCGCTCTAAATCCCATTAATCTTGGCTCTCTGCCTACCAAACGACTGATCGTCCATCATCGCCTGGCCATCATCCTTCTCCAATTTCAGCCTCATACCCCCTCTGACGACTGCGTTTACTTGTGAACCGACACAGCCTCCTTCACATTACTTTTTCTTATCCCACTGACACCCAACAAGAATCAAGCGTCAGAAACTAGTCAACAATATTTGACCATCACCACCACCACCACCACCATCACCTCATCGACAAAAGTGTGCACAACGTGCTGCTCTTCCTCGTCGACCTCTCTTTGCTTCTGACTCCGACTCTACACTTCTTTTCCCTCCATCACACGGCTCGTCAAAAAACGACGAGATCGTGAACTAGTCCTCACCATTACTCGACCATCGAAGCGGAAAACCGCTGAGGCGACGACACCCACCGAGGGCCGCTCTCTTCGTCAGAGGAGACTACCTCCCGAGGGAACCTTCAACCCAACTGCCATCACTGCCCCGCCAGCCTCGTCGTCAGTCTCCATCTCAAAGACAGAGGTAGAGACGACTACTCCCACTTCGGCTACATTGGCTACCCCGTTGTCCTTGTCGTCTGCCGTGGCCACCAAGCCAACCGTCATCGACCTTACTGTCGAATCGTCGCCGCCGCCGCCAAAGACGACTGCCCAGACCCCAAAAGGCCCCCCCACACCACAAACCGCAAAATCAGTCGCAATGGACTCAGAAGACGACTTCATGTCCACTCTGTCCAGTGAGGATGATGGAAATGCGATCATGTCGGATACCGGAGGTGAGTTACAGTTTTTAGTGTCAACCTACCAGCAGGTACCATTGTAAACTTGTTCAAAAAGACTAATATCATGGTTTTCTGCTAGATTTCGACGACTTCGACGATGAAGAACCCGATGACCTTGATATGGAGCTAGACAAGGACGTGGTCTCGGATGACAAAACCAAGAAAAGGTACGATGTCGACTTCAAAGTCATTGGGCCAGAAGACATCCAGAAACAGCAAGAAGAACTCATCGACGATGTCAACATGATTCTTGAAATGCGGCCCGAGGATGCGGCTATCCTCTTGCGCCACTTCCGCTGGAACCGAGAGCGACTGATTGAAGAGTACATGGATCGTCCCAACAAAACTCTAGAGGCTGCTGGTCTGGGACCAAACGTTTCCACCCTGCCGAAACTGGAGATCATCCCGGAGTTTGAGTGTGATATCTGCTGCGAGGATGGGGATGACCTTCAGACATTTGCACTCAAATGCGGCCATCGCTACTGCGTCGACTGCTACAGGCAATACCTTCAACAGAAGATCCGCGAAGAAGGCGAGGCTGCAAGAATTCAGTGCCCAACTGCCAACTGCGGGCGGATCATTGATGCTATATCGCTTAACGTGCTTGTAACACCAGACTTGTCCGGTCGGTACCACGAACTTCTCAACCGCACATATGTCGAGGACAAGGAATCGCTCAAGTGGTGTCCAGCACCCAACTGCGAGAATGCAGTGGACTGCCGCGTGAAGAAGAAGGACCTGGATCGTATTGTGCCCACAGTCGAGTGCTTCTGTGGTTACCGCTTCTGCTTTGGCTGCACCCTCAAGGATCACTTGCCGGCACCCTGTAGACTGGTGAAGCTATGGCTCAAGAAATGTGCCGACGATTCGGAGACAGCCAACTGGATATCAGCAAACACCAAAGAGTGCCCCAAGTGCAACTCGACCATTGAGAAGAATGGTGGTTGCAACCATATGACCTGCAGAAAGTGTAGGTACGAGTTCTGCTGGATGTGTATGGGCCTCTGGTCTGAGCACGGCACGAGCTGGTACAACTGCAACCGGTTCGAGGAGAAGAGCGGGACTGACGCACGCGATGCCCAGGCTAAATCCCGGGTGTCGCTCGAGCGGTACCTGCACTACTATAACCGGTATGCCAACCACGAGCAGTCGGCGCGGCTGGACAAGGACAGCTACACAAAGACTGAGCTCAAGATGATGCAACTGCAGACGGCATCTGGCATGTCGTGGATCGAGGTGCAGTACCTCCAGGCGGCTTCGCAGGCGCTGCAGACGTGCCGCCAGACACTCAAGTGGACGTACGCATTTGCTTTCTACCTCGCCCGCAACAACATTACAGAACTGTTTGAAGACAACCAAAAGGATCTGGAAATGGCGGTTGAGGCGTTGTCGGAGATGTTTGAGAAGCCGCTGAGCGAGCTTGCAGACCCCAAGACAAAGTTGGACATTATCGACAAGACGTCGTACTGCAACAAGCGCCGTGTGACTGTGCTGGAATACACGGCTGACAACCTGGCACAAGGTGAGTTGCCTTTATTCAATTTCCATTCGATTGCTTAATATGACGACCGTACGATATTGGCAAAGCTTTATACTAACTGATTCCGAAAACAGGCTCCTGGACATTTACTAGCGAAGAGCTGCCAGCAGCTACTACAACACCAAATGTTGCTGCAAGAAAAATTACGACGCGGAACTAAGACATAACTTCCCCAGCTTGTTCTTGTGCAATACACAACCCTTCCTCGCCGCGACGGCTGCGTCCTATGCGTATCTAGCAAAGCGTACATTATTATGGTATATGCTATCATGGCAGCATCCGTACTTTGCCCTAAATGCATAGGCCTGTGTCCATTGCTGGTTTTCATTTATTTATTCCCTGTAGGCGTGATGCACTTGCCGTATTTATTATATTCAAGACACCGTCCTCAATACACTTGCGCAAGACTGTTTGTTTGTTTTTCTTTTTTCTTCCGGCCCCTTCATATATTTTCTCTCTTCTTCTGTGTATTGTTTGATACTTTGCAAACATAGTGTTTATTCCCTGTTTCAATAGACTTATCATTATACTGTGTCATCTACCCGTCGGCTTGTTCCAAGGTATGCCGTGAAGCACATAGTTTCCCGGTATCGGAAAGAGCCGAACCACGTGATTGTATTCCAAAATTACTGCCGAAGTGCCAGTTCGGGTCGGAAGTCTACGGCGCATTACTTGGCGTCTACGGGCCAGACTGGCAGCGCTAGAAACTTGCCATGGCGTTTGATTCGTACAGCCGTGTAGTGTACTCCATTTCTCAGGCATGATTGGAAAGATAAGCAGTATTATCTGTGGCTAGCTGTTGCTCTTGATTAAGATGAATAAATGCATAAACAGTGAAGCTGTCCATGTAGTTTTGAGACGGGATGGAATGGGCCGCTCAGACACGGATAGAAGCGGGACAGTGGCAAAAGTGCGTCAAAAGAAGGAGTACTTGCTTCCGCCAGCCAGTGTGGGGTAACTCCAGTGACTTGGGTGGCGGTACAAAGAGTACTTGGTGGGGACAACTGGTCAAGTACCTTTTGTGCCAAAACGGAGTCTCAAAACGGAGTACAACGTTTCCCCCCGTATACTGGCGGCAGCATTAAGCCGTAGCCCGTGTGAACTGTGCCGACTCCGGCTACCGTGTGCTCTGTGTTGTATATTTTCCTTTATCCTTTATCCTTTCTCCTTTCGATACTGTAGTCTAATAAATTTGATTTCTATCTGACTTTACTTTGGTTTATCTAGAGTCTGAATATTCTGTTTGATAGCTTTGGCAATTGTGAGACCAGCTGTATCAAGTCCACGTCTTTAATTACAGACCATGATGGGATAAACTGATATTTCTGTCTACATTTTCAACAACTAAGACTGTAATGTAAATATGCTTGCTATACCTATGCTTAGACCTATGCTTAGACCTACGCCTAGATATCAAACACTTCAAACCCGCGTAGAACAGGTACCGCGGAATCAAAACGGAATATTTTCTTGCCCATCGGTCGTTCCTTCTTTTAGTAAAAGAACATTGTCTTCTTCTTCTTTGTTCCGTATCGTGCTCTTTGCATTTAACGTATACACACGCTTGGTTTGTACATCTCGTGTCATCATATGTTGCTGCATCTGCTTACATAATGACGACTATTTGTTTATTCGATCTCTCAGCAGAATCCAAATCAGATTGATTCCCTTCTTCAGAACACATTATTCGCTTGGATCGCCATCTCATGAATGCCCCCATCCGCAACATCAATATTCATCCACCCCTCACTGGGCAAATCGTTATTCCCCCGAACCTTAAACGTTGTTCCACCTGCACCCTTCCAGTACCTTTCCCCGTTTTCCCCATTTCCCAATTGGAGTAAGTGCGCGTGCTATTATACGCCCTCGGAGTTTCACCTCTTCTCACTTGCACTGCTCTTCTACTTGAGCTGTTCCGTCATATTTTCCGTGTTTTCTTCCGGCATCGTTCCTCTCTTTCTCACTCGCGCCCATATTTCTCTCTCTCTGGCTTTCTTCCTTTAATTTTACTTTCCTTACATTTCTTTCTTGCGCCATCACATCACGGAGCTTCACCGAACTGACTTATCATACCCTCCTCACCTGCTCCTTTTTCTTCCTCTACTCTCTTTACCCTCTCCCTCATATACTCCCCGCAGATCGCAGCTATGAGCGCAGCTACCACATGTCTGAGAACCCTTCGGGCGTATTCAAAATATGGTTCCAATGTATGTATGACATAGCCGGGCTGGTGCCGAACACCCCGCAATTTGCCGAAGACTACTAATGCGATACTCCAGCATGCCGCCCTTCTTGCCCGGTCGTTCTCCGTCTCAGCCCGGCGCTCTGAGATCAACAAGGTCTACCCGTCGGCCGCAGATGCGCTGAAGGATCTCAAGCCCAACTCCACCGTCCTGTGCGGCGGCTTTGGTCTCTCGGGTGTTGCCGACACCTTGATCGAGACCGTGGCCGATATGCCCCATATCAAGGGCCTGACGGCTGTTTCCAACAATGCTGGTACTGACACCAGCGGCCTCGGAAAGCTGCTCCAGTCCCGCCAGGTCAGCAAGATGATTGCCTCGTACATTGGCGAGAACAAGACATTGGAGCAAATGTACCTCAAGGGCGAGATTGAGCTCGAGCTTACCCCCCAGGGCACCCTGGCCGAGCGCTGCTCGTCTGGTGGCCGTGGCATCCCTGCTTTCTTCACACCTGCTGCTCTTAGCACTGTCGTACAGACTGGCGAGCTGCCTTTGCGCAATAACTCTGACGGCACTCCGGCCGAGTTCTCCAAGCCCAAAGATGTGCGCGTCTTCAACGGCAAGCCCTACCTGCTCGAACAGAGCATCTTTGCCGACTACGCCTTTGTCAAGGCCTACAAGGCCGACCGTCTGGGCAACTGCCAGTTTCGTCTGTCCGCACACAATTTCAACGGTGCCATGGGCCGCAATGCCAAGGTCACCATTGTCGAGGCTGAGCACATTGTCGAGCCCGGTGAGATTCCCGCTGAGGCTGTCCACCTGCCCGGCATCTACGTGAAGCGTGTCGTCCAGAGCACTGTGCCCAAGCGTGTTGAGAAGGTCATCTACACCCTGGATCCCGCCGAGGAGGCTGAGGCCGCCAAGAAGACTCTAGGTACCGGCGATACTGCTGCCAAGCGCGAGCGTATTGTGCGCCGTGCTGCCAAGGAATTCAAGAACGGCATGTACGCCAACCTCGGTATTGGCATGCCTATGCTGGCACCCAAGTTTGTGCCCTCCGACGTCGAAGTGCAGCTGCAGAGCGAGAACGGTATTCTGGGTCTGGGCCCCTATCCGCGCAAGGGCGAAGAGGACCCCGATCTGATCAACGCCGGCAAGGAAACCGTAACTCTCAACAAGGGCGCATCCGTCTTCGGCAGTGAGGAAAGTTTTGGCATGATTCGTAGCGGTCGGATCAATCTGACAATTTTGGGTGCCATGCAGGTCAGCGCTGGTGGTGACCTGGCCAATTGGATGCTGCCCGGCAAGGTCAAGGGTTTTGGCGGCGCCATGGACCTGGTGAGCAACCCGTCCAAGACCAAGGTTGTCGTCACTATGGAGCACACCGACAAGAAGGGCAACCCTAAGATCGTCAAGCAGTGTGCCTTCCCTCTCACCGGCAAGGCATGCGTGTCTCTGATCATTACTGAGTTGGTAAGTATATTTGATTCTGGTTTTCGGTTTTCTGGTTTTCCGTAAATTGCTTCTATCGAATGCCATAACTAACAAATTCAGGGCGTGTTCAAGGTTGACCGTGGCCTGGGCCTGACACTGACCGAGATTGCCGACGGCGTAACTATCGAAGAGATCAAGAGCAAGACCGAGGCGCCATTCAAGGTCGCTGATGACCTGAAGCCGATGCTGTAGAGAGGCAATGTGTGGGTAATTATGTGTCTATGATATCTTTCTGTTTTCTGCGAATCGTTCTTGTTAATATCTAGTCTCTATTTTGTCCTATTTAAACTTTGTCCTGTCTATGAGTTGTTTTCTCGGCCTTTTCTTCTTTTTTGGAGGCGCGCTTCGTTTGTAAGCATAGATGCGCTGTATATATTTTGGCGTCCATTTAGATACTTAAATGTTGAAATAAAAGCAAAAAAGAATAATAATAATATCAATCATCAAAATATGCTAAAATCAAGAGAACGAAAACATTCGTGTTTGCAGCGGAACGGATGCATTAATTACAGGGCTCAAACTCCAAGCTCGCCCCTTTAGATTAGTGCCACCCAACGCGACTTACATGATAATAAGAGCCCATGTTAACACGACTAGACTACAAACGCGTCATTCTGGGGTTGAAAATAAAAACGGGATGGTTCCCAGAACTCAAAGGCGATACCGAGGCAGAGAGACAGGGCGACAAAGGAGCTTACAATAACTACTTACAATGGCACAAACCCGGTTCAACCTCGACTGGTCGTCAATTCGCGATTGCCAAGATGGCATCAACGCCAGTGACGGCGGCGGCGACAGCTATAGCGAAAGCGACGAAGAATACGACAACGAGAATTTCGCGTATCTGTGTGGTGAAGGTCGCTCCGCGCAACGCGAATACACAGCAGAAGAGTATAATGGCGAGTCCTCTGTCGAGAGCAAATATGAACCGGACAAGGTCCAGGTCGATCTCAGTGGGTTTCCGGTCGTGCCCGCCCTCTACAACGACGTACAGAGCACGAGCAACTTCAGAGACCGGTTGGAAGGATATACTCTTGAGTTGACGCCGTCCGAGGCAGCATTCAAGCGGACCAAGCGGAAGCAAGGTGGCTTTCCTCTCTATGGGCCGCGGTCACTCGGCGAAATGGCTTTGGCTGTGCTGGCAATGAACGCAGACAAACTGAATACCCGGCATGTTGAGGGGCTCAGTGACGCAAAGCGTACATTGCTTAAGAAGACGATCACTAGAAAGTATGTTGTAATGTAGAGAGTGAATGAATAGAAGCTGTTCCGTGCTAACCACTCCCTTTCTATAGTGCCGACCTCTCGGTCAAACTGTGGAAAATTCTCCTCCCGAGGCAAGAGCGCCTCCTCCCCGGCGATGCTGCAACACCTCCGACACCCCTAGTGATATCCAAATCTGCAGATGGAACTGCAACCGGATCCGCAGCCGGACCTGTTAAAGCACGCCTACTATTAGCGCAGGCCGAAAAGCGGCCACATATGTTCTGTTCCCAAGTGCGGCACCCCCGGAAAGAGATTGGTCCGTACATTCAATCCCTCACAGCGCCGTCCATGGACTTTATCGCACACGTCCGTATCCATGCCTGTGGAAAGTCTTTCTTTGACTATAATGAACTCATCAAGCTCGCAAAAATGCCCAACCTTGGTATCCTCGAGATTATTGAAATCAATCACCCTGAGATTGCCGCGAGCAGGGGCATCAAATTTGATCCACCGGTCCGGATGATAGACACGGGCGGCATGGATTCTCACCAGTCCTCACAGGTCAACGACAAGCTCTTTATTGGCTGGTGCTCGGCCAAGCCCGTGCCGTTTCCCGAGCTGCGTGTGCTGAGGCTTTGGGGTTGCATGAGCCAGTCTCTTACTCAGCGCTGTCTTGAGTACTCTGCTGCTTTTCCTAAGCTGGCTCATTTTGAACTGTCTGTTGACAGACTCTTCATCGACGACGAGAGAAGCATACAGCCAGGCCCAGGCTTTGAGGACGGTCCACGCGGCGCCTGGAAACAGACGAGCGCATACATGGGTCGGTATGGGTGGCGCGGCTTCAGATCTAACAGGAGCCTCTTTAGCTACGGAGATGTCACCTGCCGTAGCCCTGTCCAGACCAAGAAGGAGAATTCTAAGCTGTCGCTCAACATGGTTGAGCCAAATAGCATTCCACGCTGTGCCATGGAATGGGGTGGCCGCGTCTACTCGTACACCGCTCAGAAGGGGTATCGGGAGAAGAATGACGATGACTATGTGATCGACGTCATTCGAAGTTTGGGCCAGGTGGATCAGTGTCCCATTGTTTACAATATCGCATCGATGACATTTGGCGTGGATCGCCATGTCAAGTCACGCCGTGCCGAGGACTTGCCATGGAACACATATACTATGACCTTCATACGGACATCGGAACGGGTGCAAACACAGGCTGATGCAAATCAGCGGTTTAGAGATGAGCAAGCATGGACGAAAGCCCGAAAGGCGACCGAAAGGCGAGCGCAGACCAAAGCACAGCGTGACGCCGCAAAGGCTACCAAGGAGTCTGGCCATCTGAAGCCGTTGGTGATGAGCGCAAGGGCAAAGAAGCGGGCAGCGGCGGATCCTCTTGTACCTGGATGGACAAAAAGAAACCCAGGCACGCGCGAGAATCTAGGATTTACCAAGCCGGGGGAGGTACTGGCAAACCTTGAATAGGACACAAGTATTGCAAAGGAGAAGCAGTTAGCTAGACATAGCTGCGAGGGTTAGAAGAGTAGCATTGAATGCTGTATAGGGCAACACATGATTATAAACTATAGCGTTTCGCGAGCCATAGTCAGCAGACCAGTCTGGTTTAGCGATATACAGTGAATCTATGGCATGCATTATGCATCGAACCAATGTCGTCTTCCTCAAGCTCCTTGAGCTTAGGTTGCACGCAAAGCAAACTTTTGATGCTGCAAGATGCAAGTCACTTGAGGATACGAGAACACCTGACCAGTACACACTGGACGCACTACGTGTACGACTGCACAACACTAGATTTGCTGCTGCAGCAATCTGTTATTAGTCGTAAGTCTGTATCGACAGCATATATTTCTTCTAAATGCCATGTTTCCGTAGAAAGGCACCCAAAGGGTAAGTAGTCGAAAAATGTCCTTCTTTCCTCCAATTTCCCCTCCAAGACCTGCCATTGAAAGCGCTAAAGCCAGAGTGAATATGAAGGATTTGTGTTTTATGTTTTATGATGAGGAGAAAAGAAGGAAAAAAGGGGAGAGCGAAGAGTAGAAAATTCTGGCGTCAGTTGTATTTAAGGGCCACGGATAGTGGAGACACGAGGGCGGTGTAGCCAAAATAGGCGGCATTTTGCACGCACGTGTGTGATCAGGTGTATTGAACGACGTCGCATATACACTAACTTGTTAGTAACACCACATCGAGAATCTTTTATATCTTTTATATTTTGTCATCTAAGACAATGTTAGAACTGTAGAGAGTGATCATAGCATGAAAGTATTGTTAAATTAAATGCTTTTGTTAGTTTTTTAGTGGCATTGATGACGAGTGTTGTTAGGCTTGCCAAAGTTGGTACACAATAAATTTGATACTTTCAGATTATGCATTGAATATGACACTAGAGGCCTCGCTACGACACCGGCTTCGCACGGTGATGTAGCGAGGGTTGGTGTGTATGGTATCTCGGGGGTGGCTAAAGGGTGAAATATTTTAGAATATATTTAAAAAAGTAACGGACGGTTAAATATAATAGAAAATATTTAAATATTATAAAAAAAACATTATCGGTATAACGATATATTTTAATGCTTTAAAGGCCCGCAACACATCACCGGCTTCGCACGGTGATGTGGCGCGGGCCCCCGGTAATGTGGCGCGAGGGTTACTAATATATTACATAAGCGAAAGAAAGGAGGTCGGGTCTTCTGTGAAATAATGTATAACGGGCAGATACAGATAGAATATGAAACCTACATCAAACGAAAGAGAAAATGATCTATTCTATGGGAAAAATAGGAATTTCCTGTCATAGCCCTTGTTACGTGTGGAATCGGCGGCTGAAGACGCAAAAAACGTCGTGATGCACATCAAAAACGCGGTCGACACGTCGAATCGTCTGTTTTCAGGCCCGTCCGCTAGCCAATCAGAGTGCCTCTTTTTTCGACCCCACCGTTAAGCCGTGATATAGTATAGATTGCAACGTGAAAATGGCTGCTTGATGAGGGTTTCTGCTCTACTATATATACATACAACAAAGCATATTCCTTCACGTACGGCCATAGATACTGGAAAGCACGGGATCCCGTCCGCTCTCCCCTAGTTAAACCAGTAATCGGCGGATTAGTAGTTGGGTCGGTGACGACCAGCGAATACCCTCTGCTGTACGTTCGTTTTGATTTTTTTTGGTTCATTGTTAATCGGATATGTTCTATCGTATGAGATACGAGATGGCAACTATTTTTGCCTCTTGTGGTGAGTATACAGATTTGTGTTTGAGAAAAAGGTCTGCAGGGTTGTTTCATGGGTCTATACGTCCGCCGTTTTATTTTGTTCGTCTATATGTTTCTACCCAGATGTGTTTCATCAGTTGCATTTAAGCAACAATTTCCTCCTTGCAGTAGATGCCGTATTTCTCCTTGAGCTCCTTGATAAGGGGGTCGTTGATCTTGGTGCTCATGGGGGCCAGAACACCCTTCTCGGAGATGGTGCCGTTCAGCACCTGCTGAACAGCAACGGCGCAGGGGACACCGACCAGCTTCGCCATGGCAGAGTAGCCAGCGGGATCGGAGCTACCATACTCGCACAGAGTCGACAGGCGGGTCTGCTTGGTACCGTCGGCAAGCTCGACCTCGAACTTGTGCTGGAGCATGACCAGGTCACGCTCGCCCTCAGCGTACTGCATCTTCTTCTCCAGAGTGGCGCACAGGGTGTCCAGGGGGTTACCGCGAGGAATAATCTTCTCCTCAGAGAACAGACCAACCCACTTCAGGCCAGCCAAGATGTGGTCACGCTGCTCGTCGTCGGCAAAGGTGGCCTTGGACACAATAGCGGCGACGAGGTCCTTCTCCTCGGTGGAAGCGGCACCCAGGATCTTCTGGGTGGCAACATTCCATGCAATGGGCTCCTTCCAGTAAGCCTCCTCCTCGTCCTTGAGGAAGCCAATGTCGACAAGAACCTTGACGAACTCGGGGAAGCCACCGTATCTCAGAGTACCGCTGTATCGTTGTTAGTATCTATGTAGTTCTTTTGTTTTTGTTTTTGTTTTTGTTAATGCCAGGCATATATAAAAACCTACCGGATGACGGTCTGGGCCTCAGGAATGTTGTAGCGCTCCTTGTAGCCGGTAGAGTCTCTGTTGGGGTAGGCAACAAAGGCAAAGCCTGCCCTGTTAGTATGAAATTGCTACGCGTCGTTTCTCAAGCTGTTTAACATGCCAACATACCGGGGTAGATGTGGTAGGGCTTGGCAGTGGCCATCAGGTCAGGACCAGCGACATTGACAACGGCACCATCCTTGTAGAAGCTGGCAGCGTTTCTCAGGGCCAGCAGGACACCACGGGGGGACCACGAGAACTTGTAGCCCAGGGGGTTGCCAGAGTTCTCGGGGGCAGGGAGACCACCGCAGTAGGACAGGAACGACAAGATCTTGCCGCCCTCCTTGTGGACCTCGTCAATGGTCTTGACAGCGTACAGGTGGTCGATACCGGGGTCCAGGCCGATCTCGTTCATGACGGTGATGCCGGCATCCTTGCACTGCTGGTCGAGCTCGAGCATGGCGGGCGAGACATAGCTGGTGGTGACGACGTGCTTCTTCTGGCGGATGGCAGCCTTGATGACAGTGGCGTGGAAGGTGTAGGGGATCAGGCTGATGACCAGGTCGTGCTTGGCGACCTCGGCGTCGAGGGCCTGCTCATCGGTGACGTCGAGCGTGATGGGGAGAGCATTCTGGATGCCGGCGGACAGGCCCTTGGCCGACTCAATGGTACGGCAAGCTGTCGGTTAGCAACTGAGGGAGGATTGACAGTGACCCGATGTAAACAAAATCGATAGACATACCGACAGACACGGTGACGCCGGACTTGGCCAGAATCTCAAGAGTGGGCTTCGTGACGAAGCCAGCACCCAGCATAAGCACCCTATACGAGATTATTAGTACGGCTGCTATTATTATTGCTGTTGCCCATTCGGGTTGTTAATTGTTCCACGGAGCTTGACATACTTCTGAGAAGACATTGTGAATAGATGTGATATGGTGGTTTAAATGAGGTTGGGGCGTGATATAGATAGATGGAGAGAGAGGAAAGATAATCACCAGTCAATTAGAAACGTAAGGAACCAAAAAAAAAAAATCATCTACGGAAATCTACCCGAGTGCCCTGTCAACTCCTGCCAATCCAGCTACGCTACGGGGGCAAGCACGAAACGCGGCTATACTTCCTGCTTCTCTTACTTTCTGCTCTCTGCTGGCCGGCGCCGGTTACAGGCGGGAAAGAGCAAAATTCCTAAAAGGCTTTGACTCATTGGAGGGGTCCAGTGGTCTAGGAGGGGAAACGGGGCCGAGAAACGGACCCCGTAGAAAAATAGAAGAGACGATCGAGAATGATGATTAAGAAAATGGGTGGTGCGAGGTCACGTGTTCTGGCGGCTGGTCTTGATAGTGAAAGGCGGTAGCGTGGTTTGATCATATGGGTGGTGCCTGGCGGCTCCTGCCTAACCCGCTGCTTCACGACAGTTGACCTGCAGGGATGGCCGAGATGTGCATGCCCTTTACTAGTATCTAATCTAAGCTTGCAAGCTTCGCAACTTTGTAGCTTTGCATAAGACCGCTTCCGGGCGTTATCAGCGGCTACCCGAGGCACTGGAATGTGGACAAACTGGAGTCGGAGAAGGATACCAGAGTGATGCTTCAGAGCCAGTCGGAAACGGACAGTCAATCGTAAATGAGTGAAATGAGTCGTAGCGACATGGTAATCAATCAAAGTCACTAATTTGAAAGAAGTCACAAGACAATGAATGATATTCGTTACCCCAACAAAATGCGTGCATGTTGCCAGCTCAGAGCTGCTGCTGCCACAGTTGTCGCCCTGTTTAATTACGTGCCCTGTCGTGCCTACCATTCCTGATAATATATCTTACTCGTATGCGCCGAGCACCTCCAGCACCGATCCCGACTATCCGTATATTATCAGCCGTGACTGCAGGGTAGCAAGCTTGTAAGCTTGTAAGCTCAAGGCAGCCTGCTGATGTGTTCCTGCTGTTCAATGATGCATTATCGTCCGCCTTGTCTTGGCCGTTCCTGCCGTTTCCCCCTTTTGTGCCCCACAGGCCCACCAACCACTGTGAATCTGGGATTCTATGACGCCTGCAACGTGAGCACGATAGTCGCTCTTTCCCCCATTCTCTTCCATCCCTTCCTCTTTGCATCGCCCACCCTGCTATCTTACCATCGTCGTTCCTAGCTCTCTTCGTATCTCCTCATAATTACAACTCTACGGGTGTACAAGTAAGCTTACCGTCTCTCACGGCGCCCCACTACCTATCAACTTTACGGTGTATATCAGCGGCCGATTTGAGCGGGGGAAGCTCTAAAGTTTGTCCACATGAGAGTTGGGGGTGGCTCTCGCGGGTTATTATGGTCCATTGTGGTCCATTCATGGCTGGACTGCCATCGCTCCTTCCACTATCATATCTTCGACATGTCTTATTGTGTGCTCTTTCCCTTTTCGTCTTTATCTCGTATTATCTATGAGCCTACCAGCCGCCCTGCTGACAGTAGGTATTAAGTATCAAAGTATCCTGCTACATCGCGCGTTCGCGTGCTGCCTGGGAAGATAACGTCTTGAGTATTGACTTTTGTCTTGTCTTGACTCTTTGTTCATATCCGTGTACTTCGTACGCTGCTATCTATCGCACCGTCTCTACAACCTTAATCTTATCCACTATGATATCCAACTAAGACAATGACGCTTCCGACACATGTGAATGTCCTTGTCTTCTCAACGGAATGGAAGGTCCGCTTTATGAAGGCGATTTCTGCCTGTTGTTTGTAGGTACCGCAGCCGCCCAGCACAGGCGTAGCTGTTCCCTGATATGGTCATGTGTCGCGCGAGGCCACCCAGGCTCTAGGCTCAGACCAGTATTACTCTCTGCCAATATTGGAGAGAGCTCGGATAGCTACTGTGGATCTGATTGTACCCAGTGCAGATACATGATACAATATCACTGCACGGTGCACAGCTATCAGTGCGTCACCGCCTGTAGTTATTTCTATGTTGCAGCTTGCTTCCATCGACGCATATACTCATAATCCTTTTTGTGACTTTAAACACATACAAATAAGTAGCAGCAGATAGTAAGTAGCCAGAGTCAGCAAACATATGACTTGCGAAAGAGTATCAACTTGAATAAAGCTCTCATGTAATGGCCGAAAACAAAGGAACAGCTGTCTACGAGATACTGCCAATTTACCCAGATACACCGTGCGAATCCTTATCGCATTGCCGAGGAAACTCTCCGCCTCCTCGTTTCAGTCAGCCCATTGGCTACAATGGTTGTCCGGCCTGCGCTAGTCCATGATCGTCCAATCAACCACCCCTTCTGACCTGGCCCGACCCCAGTTCTGCGTCACGCTGATGGATGAGGCAACAGCGGTCGCCGAATGCGCAACACGTAACTACGCTGGCTTGTCTCTTACTACGTCCACTGTGCAAGCTCCCCTAAATCACTAACAGTGCTAACATACCTGACGCAATCGTCCAATAGTGGGTAACTCTCTCGTCTCTGACTCTGTTTCGTGCCCTTTGTAGCTCCTTCCTTCTCTGACCTCTTGGTCGCTTTGTACCGTTCGCTCCTTCCTTTATCTACGCCACTCCGACGCTCCCTCCTCCTCCTCATCTTTCCCTTTCTCTTCCTTCTTCTCTCCTTCATCTTCTATCTCTTTCTCTTTTACAACTTTCATCTCCCTTTCATCACCATCGTCTTCGTTCATCATCTCCCCGACCATATCTCTGTCCTTTGTTCGGGGCTTCGTTTGTTATTGTCTTCACCTTCGTCTTTTGTGCTTGTTTAGCTTTCCCAGCTCCTCCTCATCCACTTTACGTTTTCTGCCGGGCGGAATCTCGACATCGCTCAAAAACCACCCATCATGATGCGCTTTATGACTCTCGCGCTGGCCGTGGGCGCCTCTGCTGCCCCTGCCATCAGCACAGAGACTATCCACGGTGACGCTGCTCCCATCCTGTCGTCTACGAACGCCGAGGAGGTGCCTGGTGCATACATTATCAAGTTCAAGGACCATGTCAACGAGAAGAAGGCCTCGGACCACCACACTTGGGTCCAGTCCATCCACGACACTTGGGTCAAGACCTTCCCCGAGAACAAGGATGAGCGTGTCTTGGAGCTGCGCAAGCGTGGCCTCGGCCTGCACCTGTCCGAGGACGTATTCAAGGGCCTCAAGCACACCTACAACATTGGCAGTGGCTTCATGGGCTACGCTGGCCACTTTGATGATTCCATCATCGAGGCCGTCCGCCGCCACCCTGATGTGAGTATTTTCCATTGAATTCCTTCTTCCTTCCTTCGTCTTCTGAAGTTCCATCAAATCCGGCCTCCATTAGAGCTGTTCTCCGTAAAAACCATGGTTATCAGCCTTATCGCTGAGGCTGGTGATCACGCGATGCGTCATCATTGCTCTTATCATCATACCCCATCCAGCATGACAAATTATCAAAAGTCATCAATGCTAACGATCATTCTTCTACTAGGTCGAGTACATTCACCGCGACACTGTCGTCCACACCATGAAGTACCAGGAGGTCGAGGTTGAGGTCGAGACCACTGGCTGCGCTCCCGAGACCGAGAAGGGTGCCCCCTGGGGTCTGGCCCGTGTCTCCCACCGCAAGCAGCTGAACTTTGGTACCTTCAACAAGTACCTGTTCGCTGACGAGGGTGGTGAAGGTGTTGATGCCTACGTTATCGACACTGGCACCAACGTCAAGCACGAGGACTTTGAGGGCCGTGCTCACTGGGGCAAGACCATTCCCCAGGGTGACGAGGACCTCGATGGCAACGGCCACGGCACTCACTGCTCTGGCACTGTCGCCGGCAAGAAGTACGGTGTCGCCAAGAAGGCCAACGTCTACGCCGTCAAAGTTCTCAAGTCTAATGGCTCGGGCACCATGTCCGACGTCATTGCTGGCGTCGAGTTTGCTGCCACTCGCCATCTGGAGCAGGTCGCCTTAGCCAAGAAGGGCAAGCGTTCCGGCTTCAAGGGCTCTGTTGCCAACATGTCTCTTGGCGGTGGCAAGACCACTCCTCTCGATGCCGCTGTTAACGCTGCCGTCGATGCTGGTCTGCACTTCGCCGTCGCTGCCGGCAACGACAACGCTGATGCCTGCAACTACTCTCCCGCTGCTGCCAAGAACGCCCTGACCGTCGGTGCCTCTGCCATTGACGACAGCCGTGCCTACTTCTCCAACTGGGGCAAGTGCACTGACATCTTCGCCCCCGGCCTGAACATCCAGTCCACCTGGATCGGCAGCACCACCGCTATCAACACCATCTCTGGTACCTCGATGGCTTCCCCCCACATCTGCGGTCTGCTGGCCTACTACCTGTCTCTGCAGCCCGCTACCGACTCCGAGTACTCCGTCGCTCCTATCTCTCCTGAGCAGCTCAAGTCTAACCTGCTTGGCGTTGCCACCGTTGGTACTCTGTCTGACCTGCCTGCCAACACCCCCAACCTGCTGGCCTGGAACGGTGGTGGCTGCAGCAACTACTCCTCTATTGTTGCCGCTGGCCAGTACGACGCCAGCGCCGACAAGGCTGCTGACAAGACCAAGGAGACCGTCCTTGACACTGTCACTGAGCTTGAGAAGGCCATCGCCGGCAAGTTCGCTAGCGGTGCTACCGAGTTCGGCCGCAAGGCTTCCAAGCTCTCTGAGAAGATCCACCAGCTCGTCGACGAGGAGCTGAAGGAGTTCCTCGAGGAGGTCTCAGCCTAAGCTATCGCTGGCACTGACTAGCCGTGTCTATGAATGATACCGGCGTTGTTATTCTATTTTTTTTCTGTTTATGGTAGTTAATTTGTTTGTTTGGGATTATCGCTGTTGGGTTATGCATTTTATTGATATTACACCATTAATCATTGTATACTCTTGCTTATTATTACGACGCTCTTGCATACACTGCTTGACAGGCTCGCCTTTCCGAAAGGCTTTTATTCTGTATTGTATTAGATCTAGTACCTTGGCTGTTTATACAAGAGCACCAAATATCAGGTCTAATAAGACGATTAATCTCTTGCACTGATCACTGATTATCTAAACTTCCTTCCATGGTGACTCTCGTGACAACTACCCAGTCGCTCTTTCTTGTATCGTATACCAGTGGTGGTGTTGTTGCCTATAACGGCAACACTATGTCGTGACTTGCCCACTGCTCTTTCTACATCGAGGCGTGTCCTTCTTTCCTGGTTGTCTCTTCCGAGCACCAGCGACTAACGCTAGAGGCTCCTAAACAACACATTTCTCACTAGCTACATATCCTGTAATATCTGTTGTTTACTTTCTTACTTTTTGTTAGTCGAGACTTTGTTTCAATTATCAACTGCAAGCGTATATACTCTACCACTATGTGTTAGGAGTCTGAGCTTCGCACCCAACTTCATTGCTTCTTTTTCTATTCCATTACTCTTCTCTATTTACACTCTATTTCCATTACATTTTGTAGGGTCATACAATTTGCCAAACCGATATTATTCCTCGTTCCTTGCTCTGATCAACTGCACCCGGAATGCAACGTTCTCAAAGTAAATACCGGCCGGAGCTCGTGGGCCGGAGCCGTTCTGCCAACGGTATCTGCGGAGTTCCACCTCAGCAGGGTCAACCCGGAGGAGCCAAGAGAGACGCACAAATTGCCGCAAGCAAAGCATTTGTAGAAAACCGGAACCGATACAATCTCGACTTTTCCAAACCAATGATCTCTGGTGGCATCCAACCTCGGATCATGGAATTGCCTATACGTGGACGGCAGCCGCAGACTGGAGACCAGGAGGGCCGCGGAAGTATTCGGTTCGTCAATAGCCGCAGCTCTTTTGCCAACGACTACAGGCCAGAGTCAACTTATATCAAGCTACCTTCGACTCCAGGACTGTTCAACACACCGCAGAGAACTGCGACCAAGCATGGTGGCCAAACAGATCCCAAGAACACTGGGCCTAGCGAAAGCAACTATTCTCAATACACATCGTCTTTACCAAATACACCTAGTTACAATCGGAAGAACATCAACAAGACCTGGTCGGGACTGCAGTCACGCAAGAAAGAGAATCCAATAGAACTCATGTCAGCGGGCCATGGAAGAGAGGTTGTGCATTACAGTACCACGCCACGTCGTACCCTTCTTAGCCAGCGGCATTGGAGCCGGTCCTCATCGCGTAACCGCGTGGGTACATCATCGGGAACAGCATCGAGTTTTGGCGGGGGGACTTTGCGCAAAACTCGAGGCAGAGCTGATTTTGCAGCAAAGACGTACGGACTAAATCATCCGGACAGTACCGATGTGTTTGTTGGGGCTGCATTAGCAGCTTCCGATCCAGGCAAGACCATGTCGGCGACTTCATCAAGAAGCTACCTGCGAGCCAGCCGCAAGCGCAGCTTTTCTTTCTCGAGCAATGATGAGGCAAACTTTTTGGTGCCACCGGCTTCGACGTCACGCATACTTGCGCCGCGCCCTCTTCCTGCATCGCTTTTGTCTCAACGGATCGATGAGAAAGGAATGAGAAAATCACTACGCCAGAGCCAACCAGAAGCGCAGAGGCCAAGCATACGGCCACCATCCGAGACGCACACACCAAGCGCTGCTGCAATTGCTGCTGCTATCCAGATGACTGAAAATGGCTTCGAATACACTGCCAGTAACTCAGGAAGCCTGCGAAGAACGGCAAGTCGGATGTCGAGGCGAGTGAGAACAAAGCTGAAGGGATTCTAGAGCCATTCCAAGAGCGAGTCCAGCTCAGACCCCATCCCAGATCAGCATATTGAGGCTGGCAGGCCTGAAGACCCAATTCTGGGAGGCCAAGAGTTTATGGCCGCACGCCAGGGCCGACTCTCAATGACAAACACCTTTCGTAATGAGTCTGAGTATAATGAAATCGGAACTATTATCCGCACAATGGATGGAAATGGCGGCGCACTTCAGAGCGAGGCCAGCGGAAACACGTCGCGCTTTACAAGCTGGTCTGACTCGATTCGGAGAACATCATCAACTTCTAGTAGTCAGCAAATGGCTGGTGTGATTGAGTCACAGCACTTGCCAGTGATCACAGAGACTGAATCGGCCCAGCAGCCTTATGACCATTCTTCTGCACATCAACAGCAGCAAGTGGAAATGTACCCTAGGACACCTACTCTACGGAATAAAGCCACGGCCTTGGGATCGGCCATCAGCTTTCGGAAACCGCACGATGCTGCGCCTCGCCCAGTTCGCAGAGAAGCATCAAAGTCTACATCCTCTCTTTCATCGTCAGCATCATCTCCTTCGCTCGCTAGAAGTGGCCGAGACGATATTCCCAAGGCTTGCATTACACCAAGCGCACTGAGCCGACTTCAAGAGCTGAGCTTGCGGCTTCAAAAGACGTGTGATGACAGCGACAGAGCCAAGGAAGCAGCGGGGCTGAGAGGAAACGCAAGCCGGCTGCAACGAGACAAAAATGATCCCTTCTATGACAGTACAGAGGCAAAAAATCGATTTGCTTTCCAGTCAGCTCCGACAACACCTGCACAATCAACGGCGCCTAGTATCACGGGGGGGAATGCAGTGGCAGACTCGATATTGACCCAGACGCCCGGATCACCGCATTGTTTCTTCCGAGGCTCGACACCATATCGGCGGACATTGCAGCAGAATATGAAGTTATTCCAAAATGAGACAGCAGCCGTCTGTGGGCGATTCTATGAGATCGGTAATGCTAATGCCAACGAGGGCGATAGAAGTGATGCCAGCGGTCAACAAGATCGTCAAGATCGTCATGACGATGAGCAGGACTTGCCATTACTCCACGGGGGTCGGCCACGGCAGTGGTCCAGAGTGCAGGAATAGCAAGCGAGCCTGGCCCACGACAGCTCTACATTGACAAGTTCCGCGGTCGATGTCACAAGGAGCACGCCGATGGACCAAGTTGCAGGCCCGAAGCATCTAGAACGTCTACATGGAGATTCTGCCGTGTCACCTGAGCAACTGCACCGATGGATTAAGCACAAGAGCCAGGATATGGATTGATGATGTTGCCAAAGCTGTGGCAGGCTATATGATCTTGCAACAAGCGGCTGGTAACCATAGAACGACAGCTGTTTATTGTAATGTGCTTTGTTAGCATTTCATTGCTGGTTTCAGTTTGATCTGTATTGTTTATTCTCCGTGTTGTTCTTGTTTTATTTTTTGGTTTATAGATAGGGCAAACGCAAAAGAGTATTATCGTTTTATTGGTCGAGCCAGTTGTGCGTATATGTATGTCGTTGGATGCAACTGCATAATACCAAATATCGACGACTTCGGACGGACCCGATCTCGGTGGACAGGTGGATTTGGTGCTGGGCCACCCACTTATTTGGTGTTAGGGGGACCAAATACGTCATCGGACGGGCCCCACGTTTTGGGTGGTTGGCCGATAGCAAGCGATGTGAAGATGTCTGTGACGGTATAGTTAATTTGTTTAGTTGATAAAGTCGGATGGCTTGTATTTACTCTGCCTTTAATAACCAGTGCTGTGCATCACGGGATAGTGATGCTTGGGATGTGGTCATAAGGCTGATGAAGAGTGTTGACTCAACACTCTTCATCAGCCTTAAGCTTATGATCAGGTGCCGACAATAGCTGCTATAACAGCTACACTTTAACTTGATCATGCAGGAGATGTCTTACTTTCCCAACAGTCTTGAACCCCTTTGACTTCTTGTCGGGGGTCAATTGAATAGCCAGGCCCGACAACACACAAATGACAGCGCACCTGATGCGGTGGAATTCGGTTTCTCTTGACTGTTATGTCGTATTAGGCTGGCACTGTAAGCGGTATCCAATATATGGCTAGTTGGCTACACATTATCCCTATTCTGTAGACAGGCAGATATAGGTATCCTTAATAAGATACTAATGCAGGCCAAGCTCAAGCAAAGCTGAAAGCTGCATACGAAAACGATCACTGCAGCATTTGTGTGAGCCAGTCTCTATCTTGTTTGGCTTGTCTGTCTTCAAGACCTCCGAGACTTTTCTTTCCCTCTGTTTTAGCTGTCCTGTTTTCATACTCTTGGGGTAGGAAAACATTGTTGAAATGCCTCAACCAACAAGATTGACTCCAGCCAGACTATCTTCCAACAGTTTCACATGCTTACCAGTCTCTGTGCAGTGAAGCGGGATAATTATTAGTACGGGAATATTGACACCGTCATTGTGCGTTCCTAGGCCAGTGATCGCCACCAGCACTGCCTTTTGATTTGCATGCAAGAGGAATTAGCCCTGTTGAGACGCGAGGAGACACAACACCTTTGTAGAGGCTAGACTTTGGAACGGACACGCCTTTAATATATGACAAGAGTAAACACGGCATCGCTCTTTCCCGGCCTTCCGAATTACCCCGGCAGGAACGGACGTCACTTGCTCTTTTCATACTGAGTACATGATACTATCCTACAGTAATTCGCTCTTTCCGTTTTAGGCATATCACTTCCTATGGATAAAATGACACAAAATAAAGAAGGGCTAAGAAGCCTACAAGCAAACAACACAACTGGCATGCTTGATTTTAAGGATTGATTAGATTTTAACATTGAGTGCCACTGAAATATCTTGCAGTACAATAATACTCCTCAGTCGAGTGTCGTCATAAGAGTTATCAATCAACATCTACACATTTTGATATACTTCTGTACACGTGTTTTTGGTGCGGTTTAGGCAGGTACGGCCTTTGTAGCGCCGTGCTCTTGCGCTCTACATGTACAAAACCCAGCAGACAAACAGCATAATAGTAGTGGCAGGAAGGTGCGATGGGCACCAAGCCCCCCCTATTTTCTAAGTTTTATTGCTTATTTACGTATGCTTAGGGGCTCATGCTCCGTATTGCTTCTTGCCGTTTCTAGTGTCTTACAAGCTAGTTTTCCCCCAGTTTTTCCTTTTTCTTCCCGTAATATTACTCGTTTCCACTGCCCCCTTTTCCCTCATTCACGCACAGCCAGTCACATTCCCCCCCCAAGCTTACTCTCACTCGCTCTCCCTCTCTCCCAATCTCTATCTTACCTTCCAGCTACTACTCTACAGTTTACCTCCCTAGCCGTAGTTACTTATTCCCACACTATTACTACAACGCGACGAGACTCCAAAAAAGGCCACACTCGGAAAAGCACATCTCGCACTCCCATTTCTTGTCCTCACCATTTCCGAGATACTTCTCTCTCTCTCTGTCTCTGTCTCTCTCGCTCTCCAGCTGTGCTACCTCGCATCCTGGCTGCTTGTGTTCCGCTTTCCGAGTCCTGACCTACGAGATCTTACGGCCTATCAAGAAACTCTCTCGTCATCGACCTCTACTGACGCATCATCGCACCCACCATTGCTATATTCCCGCCTGACTTCTAGCTCTCAAGCTTGTCACGTTAACTGTGTACCCCGTCTACGCTTCTACACCCTCTGGATAGCTTTCAATCCCCAACACATTGGCACCTTCGATACCGATTTGCTCTCAACACCTCTTGAGCTCGACCGAACCTTCCGCCTACCTCCCTTGACCCGTGGAACAGCCACATCTATCTGTGCAGTTACCTGCCATCTTTACCCTGCAAACGTCTCAAGCTCTATTCATGCGATCAACGCTCCGTCTCGGCCAGACCCCTTCTCGTCCTTCCTGGGCTTCCGAGTCCCCAAGTCTCACACCCTCTTCCATCCCCGGTTGCAGCTGGGCTCGCTCTCTTGCTGCCCCTCTCGTGTCTGCCATCGCTGATCTCGCTCCTCGGAAAGAAGATTAATAGAATTTTTCTCTTGCTACGCGACATCATCTCCCTCCTCGCCTTTCTCGCCTTCATAGTTGTCATTCCCTTCACCCCGATATATTTTTGCAGTCCCTGCTATCAACCGCCGTCATGAACGCCATCAGCCAAAAACTCCGGCCAAAGCACCAGGTCCTTGTCCTCAAGTGCTACCCGCGGACCACCAAGGGTGCCGTTGACGTCAAGCCTAACTCGAGCGAGCTAAGCTATCTCCTCTACTATGCTACCTCACGCCGCAGCAAAATCCAAAAGGTCGGCAGCTTTCTTGAACGAAAAACTTCTAGCGATGTCTGGCGCCTACGCATCGGCAACGTCCAGGTCACCCTCCAGATACTCGAAGCTCTCATTGAAAAGAATCCAAAAGATCTGCCTCTGTTCGCTCCCAATGTCCTCAAGATCCTTGACGCCATCCTCCGGTCCAATGATATCACTATGGTCGAGTCCTCCATTCCCACGTTTGAAGCGTTCTGCGCCAACCATGATGCTTCCACCCTGCTCGCCGACCAAGTCTACCTTGCCCAATTCGAGGCCGTCGTGCGCCACTACGCTACCCTCGCCTCGACCCGCTCAACTCCCGGAAAGGGCGTGTCTAGCAAGCCCGTCGCCATGCGTTGGCGTCAATGCGGTCTTGAGGCCATTCGCGCCGTCGCCGCTTCTGAGTCACTCTCGTCCATTGCCGGTCGCCAATACGACCTCATGGTGCCTATGATCCTCGAAAACCTCTGGACTGACAACGAAGAATTCTTTGACGTCCTTCTCCAACGTGCCGAGTCCGAAGAAATTGACGACAACGATCGCCAAGTGAAGCGCCGGAACAGTGTTGCTACTGTCCGTACCGCCGATACTGCTGGTGATACAAACCCCATTGCACTATCCGGAACCGCTGGTGACGTCGACAAGCTTGCCGAACAGGATATTGGTGTGATTGCCATACTGTGCCTCAAGCAGATTTTTATCACCCCCAGCCGGTCCCTCATCCACTACGCAACAATGGCCCTCCTTGATTTTATCAAGGACCGTATCGACCAGGGTGAAGCCGTTGTTTCCACCTCACCTAAGAGCCGTGAAGGTGGCTGGTCCGTTAAGATCTGCGGCCTTCTTCTTCACTGGGCCCCCGTACAGGAGCGCTACATCATCCCCGTCACTCTAATGGATGCCCTGGCCCGCTCTCCCCTGTCCGACGAAACACTCGAGCAGCATATTGCACTAACCACCATGATCGGATCTCTTTTGCGGTCTGACGAAAGCTTGATTGGTCTTAGTGTGATGGATGTGCTGCTTGGCTTCATCCAGCAGATAAAGAAGCTTGTGCAATTGCCTGGTGACCCAGCTGCTGCTGTTGCCGCTGCCGCATCCGACGGCCCTGGGCCTGGCCAGGCCGACCCCCGCTCACCAACCACCCTGGCCGCCGTTGAGTCTGTTACAACCGTTGCGTCAAAGCGTAAGGAGCTTTTGTCGCGGCTGCAGCAGTGCATTGGCGACCTGGCTACGCACGTCTACTATGCCGACCAGATTTCCGACATGGTAGCGGCAATTCTCTTCCGTCTGAAGCCACCAAGGTCGGCCAACGGCAGCATTATTGGTGACGGTCCAGCAACGGCCTCGGCCGATAAGTTGGCAGGCACAGATGATGGGAAAACTGAGGAGGGATCAGGGTCAGCACCCGGCACGGCAGCAGGTGCAGGCACCGGTGAATCTGCTCAGAAGCAACCCTCAGCGCAGCACTCCTCTTCCGACTCTCTCTTTACATTGACTGTCGCCAAGACGGCCGTACTCAAGGCCGTCAAGGCCATTCTGCTCGTGGCCAACCCAAAGACCAAGCTGAGTGGTAACCAAACGCTGTCGCGCAACCGCGTTCCGATTCAGGTGTGGGAAGGCACCCATTGGCTCCTCCGCGATAGTGACGGCCAGGTGCGCAAGGCATATGTTGATGCACTCCTTGTGTGGCTTGACCGTGAGGTTTCGCATGATGATCAACGTGCTCGTGAAGTGGCAACTATTGCGTCGTCTTTCCCGCCCACCATTGTTGCAAACCCGCGCCCTACGACTAAGAATGGCCCGCCTGGTGCAGCTGGAGGTGCAAGCGCAGGTCAGACCTCCTCGTTGGCCAAGCGCGCAGTGTCCAGTACGTCGAACCGCGACAATGCAGCCGGAGCCGGTGTTATCAACAGCAACAACGGCAAAGCCACTGGCGGCCGCAAGCGTCAGGTCTTCTTCTTATCGCTCCTCCACCTTGCCATCTTTGACAATGCCCTGCAGTACGTCGACTACGAAACGGACATTGTTCTGCTACATGTTCTCTTGTACAAGCTTGTCGAACAGCTCGGCGTTAATGCCACGCGCTACGGCTTGCCCATGATCTTCCAGCTGCAGGAAGCCATCCAGGATGTCGAAACCCCGCAATCCAAGGTTCGCGTGGGTAGCTTGGTCCACGGCTACTTCTGGACTCTAACAGAAAAGTTCCAGTTTGAAACGACAATGGTTGGCCATGCCATCCGCAACGAAGTTACTCGCCGCCGTACCAAGCACTTTTGGGTGGAAGGTGTTAACGTACCGCCACCACTGCTGGAGCTTGTTGGCACCCCGGGCATGTCTCGGCCCCAACCAAGAATGCCCCTGGACGAAATTGAGACGGAAGCTCTGCTGCCCTTTGATGATAGACTATCGCTGGTTGAGAATATCTGTGCCGGTTACCAGGAGACAACAACAGGATCCCCGCCAGCGAGCCCTGGAGCTAGCCCCAGCAAGGGCGGTGCAGCGGGCGGTAACAGCTTCGCATCGTCGTTCAACTTTGCCATCAATAACATTGCCAATGGCGGTACAGCCAGCGGTACGACCAATGGTAACGACACAAACGAGGAGGTCCCCGCCTCGTTCAAAGACCAGATGCTGTCAGATTGGTCGCGTGATGGTGTCATGCAGACGGTTCAGCAGTACTCAGGCAGCAAGTCGGTGTCACTTAGTGGGTCACGCACCGGCACTATGCCCGCGAGCACAAGTGCTGGCCGCCAACGGCTCGCCCTCAACACGTCCAGCGGCCTTGTTAATGAGTACCTGTACTCTGGCGGCGGCGGCAACACACTTTCACCCTCTGTCAGCCAGCCGAACTTGCGGAGCAGCGCACAGCGTGCAGCCACATCGGGTGGGCAGGCCAACGACCATGCCATCAACAATGACAATCTTGCACCGCTGGTAACCATACCCCGGAAGTCCAGTGTGCGTAGTGGCCTGTCGCCTTCCCCCGGTGGTAGTCTGTCGAGCAAGAACGGCGGAAACAAGGGTGCTTATGGTTCCGGTGCCGGATTTGTGACTTCGGTTGACCAACTCAAGATGGCACTGTCAGGAGCAGCGGTGCACGCTGGTGGCTTGGGTTCCCGGCAAGGTAACCGTCAGGGTGACGATGACGATGACAGCACCGACAGCTTGGCGAGCTACGACATCTCGGCGTCTGAGTTTTCATTTAACCCACCGCAAGCGGTGGCTAGTGCAGGTGATCAGCAGCAATCGTCGGCTGGAGGGGGGGCACCATCAACAAAGCCCCACGCAATCTCGACTAGCCGGAAGAGCTCTGCTACTGGAGATTTTCTGACGCCAGCCAGTGCTGGCGGACCCGGGGTTGTAGTGTCGCAGGGTGATGGTACCGGCGAGGCCAACCATACGAGCGATGACCAGGCTAGCGACAAGTCGGTGCCCCCGGTACCCCCACTTCCGTCTCCGATTATCCGCGAGCAGCAGCAATTCCAACTAGCCAAGGAGGCCAAAGAGGCCAAGGCGGCAACGCGGCGTAATGTGAAGAGCCGTGGTGGTGAGAGTGTCCTGTCAAGCGTGCTCAGTGAGGAAATGGACATGCCGGCGATGGACCTGCAGTCGCTGCTCAAGGGCATTGACGGCCGGTCAGGTGAGCACGGTCTGGGTAACCTGACACGGCCGCCTTACTAATCCAGCTCTCTACTGGTTGGAAATATATAAAGACGGGTGCTTCGATTGAGCTTTTTTTTGCTTTTATTCTTGCCGACTTGGTCTTTTTGCCTTTTGTCTTTTTTTCATATTTATTATTGTTTATTTAGGCGTCTTCAAAAGCTCTACACTGTATATTACACATTAGCATGCGCTTCAACTTAATATTGTTTGCTTTCCGTTACCTGCAATTGCCTGTCGGAATCGATACACCGCAAGCTCGTGATTACATAATCTATGTCAACTAATTTAGTACCAAGTGACGCAAGACCCCTGTCAATTAGGGGATTTTAGGGATACATAGCTTCGGAGCTAAAAAGCGGGACGCACCCCCATAGCGAGTCCTTGTGGTACACAGTTACAAGGTGTTGATGGAAAAGTTTGCCGACAACGGAAGCTGGCGTAAAGGGCTCACCTCGTCCACACTCTACATAGGCCATAAGTTGACTCTGGCTTTGCCAACCTCAATTGCTTCAGAGACTCAGACTTAATATACAAGACATCGACAATGAGACCCGTTACTCGACTACGCCTGCCATCTGCAGCGGCCTGCTGCCCGTCAACCAGCGCGTCTGCAGCATCGGCTCGGCCCCCCCTATTTCCTCATCGACTCCGCGCGCAAGCGACACCCAGCGTGTGTGTCCGGTCTCTGCACGTCTCTGCCGCCTCCGCATCACCGCTTACATCGACTGCACCCCGTCGCGCCGATGTTGTGGCCATGTATGGGCAGGGCCCGCCACCCCACGCACCGGTCGCAAGCGAAGGCGTCAAGGAAGACAAAACCACTATCAAGGCTCGCGAGGACAAGGAGCGTGAACATGTGGAGCGCATTATCCGGATCGAGCGCCGCAAGGCCCGTTCCGCGGCCATTAATAAGGCAGAGGGCGGCCGGTTCTGGAAGACAACGAGCGTCAAAGAGATTGAGCAGGACGGCAAGCAGGTTCTGCAGGTGTTTCTGGACTCGCGGCCCCTAAGGCACCCATCGACCAAGGCAATCATCCAGATTCCTAAGCAAAAAAAGCTTTTGGCCCACGCGCTGGCGGCCGAATGGGACCAACTGACATCGGTGCGGCAGGCGGCACAGGGTCACCGCGTGCCGCTGACGTCGCTGGTCTCCCGGGCATTGGATCTACAGGGCGAGGTGGAGGCGAAGAAAGCGGCCATGGTTAGTGGTGACAAGCACAAACAGCGGAGGGTACAGGGCGATGCCGTGATTGAGAACCTGATGCGGTACCTGGACACGGACAGTCTGCTGTGCTGGATGCCGGCAGATGAGGTGGACACATTAGCAGGCAACTCGGCAGCTAAGCTGCTAGCATCAACACGCAGCGACGCCAGTAACGACAAGCCCGAGGTGACGCTGAGGCAGATACAAGAGAAGACGGCAGGCCCTATCCTGGCATACGTCAAAGAACACGTGTGGCCTGGTGTCGTGGTTGAGCCCGTTCTGGGCGGTGAGGGCCAGGACAACTGCCTGTTCCCCAAGCCGCACCCGGCAGAAACGCGGACATATGTGGCGGCATGGCTAGAGGCTCTGGACGGCTGGGATCTGGCGGGTATTGAGCGGGCTACGATCTCAGGCAAGAGCCTGGTGGTGGCGGCGCGCCTTGTGAGCGGTGTATCGCCGACAGCAGCACCGGCTAGCAAGTCCGGGTCGACGTCAATCGAACGTTCACCGCTGTCTGTGGAGGACGCTTTTACGGCCACAAGCATGGAGACGGCGTTTCAGACGATGCAGTGGGGAGAGGTTGAGGACACACATGATGTCGAGGGCGCCGACATGCGGCGACACTATGGCAGCGTCGTGCTGCTTGTGAGCTAGGTGGCCACGGTAGATGAGATTATAGGAGCTACGGGGGAAATGTACAATTATTCGCATATTCGCATATTCACATAGATGATGGAACTAGCCATAAATGAACAAGATAAATGATATCTTGATGACTTGATAGTAGTTGCTCCAGTATATTCGGCTGATGCAATCAGCGCTCGTGCTTGTAAGCTATGTCATGCTGTGGGTAGGGTTCTTCGGTAAGCGAGTCAGCCCGAGGCGTTGAGTCGTCTATGAATCTTGCCGGCTACTTTTTGTTTCTTTATATTTAATTATTTAATTTATCTTATATATATGCATATTTTGAAGTCTCATTATTTTTATTCATTTCGAGTGTTTGTTTTTATTTATTTATTCTCTCTGACTTTTGATTTTTTTAACAATAATCTAATATAAAACACATATTCCAATCTATTTTATAGTGACAATGTTTCACCTCGTTGAATAAATAGAGTGCTGACCAACCAAAATACTTAACATCAAACATTTTGTGTCGTTTTCATCGCATACACTTTGCCTGAACGCCATCTCTTTTTAAATTCAATATTGCCGTCGGAGGTCTTTCTGAGTTATTAGCCCAGTTTGACGGAGAAACGGATGCACAGAATAACAGAAAAACGGCAGCCAGATCAAGACAAAGAAGCAAAACAGACCCAGGAAGAGCAAAGAACGACGATGATTACGTGGTATTTTGTCTGGCTTTGTTAACAGGATCCTCTGGAAATACGGGACAATAGCCTTGATAGAGGGAATTGCCTTGATAATATAAAACATTTACGGGGTCGGTCGCTCTTGCTATATTCAGCCGCTGCTGAACTGCGTATCCACGTCATAAACCTTTACAAGTTGTGCTTTTATTAGTCATGATGGCGGCCGAGGTATGTACATGTAAGCATAATAAGATAAGATACAACAATATGCCTCGGTAACAAGCTGTAATTTTGGATGACCTTGGTTGTTATCTGAATATCTATGGAAAGGCGCAAAACAACAACAATCTCACTTCAATGGAGACCACACAGTGATGAGCAAGACATCCTACCAAGGCAAACCAGGAGACCAGAGAAACCATCGATATTATCTGTTGAGTAGCAGAGGAGGTTGATCTCTGTAAACTCCCTAGTGGCCTTCCAAATGCACTAGAAGCCACTAAGGCACCCCCGCACACATCCCCCAGACTCTATTTCTTGGCCGCCTGCTGAAAAACGCCATTCTAGCTGTTGCTGTTGCTGCACCTACAAGCCACTCTAGACGCACAGCAAGGAGAGTGCGAGAGCGGAGTAGCAAGTGAGGAGAAGTAGAGGTGAAGAACGGTGCTGGACCAAAGGAGTCCTTTTTTTATATCCGTAGAGACTTACCGAGTATTTATTCACTACTCTTGCCGGTGCCGTCACCTTTTATATACTTGCCACTTCCCTCTGTCTCATCCTTTGGCATCCCATCCTACATACAACTTCACATCTTTATGAATATCTCCTTGTCCTCTTTTTCTTGTCTTTCTATTCTCTTGTCGACTTGATTAGTTATTGTGTTGTTGCAGCTCTCTCAACCACCACCACGCACTCAACCAGCCATGGTGTTTGAATCGCCAAAATGGGTGCCTCGGCTACCCATCGGTAAGTCGGGATATGAACGGCATGGAGACCATAAGACCATAAGTATACTAATTCCGCTGATAGACCCTCCGGACTCGGTGTCCATTGAGCAGTTCATGACCTCCGAGTCTCTGGGCCGCCGCCCCTTGGCAACAAGCCGCAACCCATTCACTTGCGCTCTCACCGGCCGCACTTTTTCCTGGCAGCAGACACAGCAGCGCTCCGACCATCTTTCCCGCGCCTTAGCTAAGCGTCTCGGCTGGCAAACCGACGAGGGTACGCCTTGGGACAAGGTCGCTGCCATTTTTACCCTCAACTCTATTGACTACCTCACCGCCATGTATGCTGTTCACCGCCTAGACGGCATCGTCACCCCCGCCAATGCCGCATACTCTGCCGTCGAGTTCCAGCACCAGCTAGCCTCGTCTGGTGCCCAAGCTGTCTTCACCTGCGCCGTACTGCTTGAGACCACCCTCAAGGCCACGCGTGCCATGAAGATCCCTGACAACAATGTGTTTTTAATAGATGTTCCACTGCCGGCCGTTGCTTCTGCCTCGGCCAATCCAGACAACCATCTCACAGTCGACCAGCTTATATCTCAAGGCTCGCAGCTGCCCGCACTCGACCCAGTCCAGTGGCCACAGGGCCAGGGTGCACGCCAGACTGCCTTTTTGTGCTACTCCAGCGGCACATCTGGCCTGCCCAAGGCCGTCATGATCTCCCACCACAACGTCATCACCAATATCCTCCAAATAACGACATATGAATCTTTCGCTCGCAAGCAGCACGGTGACGCCACCCGGATCGAGATCGGATTGCTGCCATTTAGCCACATCTATGGTCTCATTGTCATTGCCCATGCTGGCACTTTCCGTGGCGATGAGGTTATCGTGATCCCTAAATTCGAGCTGGAGACGTTCCTAAGTGCTATTCAAAAGTACCGCATCCAGCAGCTCCGAATCGTGCCTCCCATTGTGATCCGCTTGCTGCGCACTCAGGACGTTTGCTCAAAGTACGACCTGTCTTCTGTTCGCTTTCTCTACACCGGTGCGGCACCCACCGGCGAGGAGACCATCAATGACTTGCGCAAGATATACCCCAAGTGGATCTTTGGTCAGGGATATGGTATGACAGAAACATCCACCGTCGTTTGCACAACTAGCGAGCACGACACATATGATCGGTCTTCTGGCTCGCTTGTACCCGGCACTAGAGCTAAGATCATTGGCTTTGACGGCAAGGAAATCACCACCTATGATACGCCGGGCGAACTGTTGGTCCAGGGCCAGTCGGTTACACTGGGCTACTTGAATAACGAAAAGGCTACTGCCGAGACCTTTGTTCACCACCACGACGGCCGTTGGATCAGGACTGGTGATGAGGTTATTGTTACCCTGGCCCCGTCCGGCAATGAACACTTGATCATTGTCGACCGGATTAAGGAGCTCATCAAGGTCAAGGGACACCAGGTTGCACCGGCCGAGCTCGAAGCTCATCTCCTCACACACCCTGCTGTATCCGATGCTGCTGTCATCCAGGTCCCTGACGACAATGCTGGAGAGGTCCCCAAGGCTTTTATTGTGCGCTCAGACGCGTATGCCTCCAAGCCCGAGGCCGAGGTCGCCCGCGAAATCGCAAAGCATGTCGAGGACCACAAGGCACCATACAAATGGCTCAAGGGTGGTGTCGAGTTTATCGAGATCATCCCCAAAAGTCCAAGTGGCAAAATTTTGCGTCGGCTGTTGCGCGACCAAGAAAAAGCAAAGAATCGCAAGGCAGGATCCAAGTTGTAAGGAGAAGACACATAGAGATGACCTCGTCCTTAAGTTGTTCCTCGGCCAGTTTAGACAAGTAGATATTTTTTCCCTTCAAATGACCCGAGCTTGAGATGTAATGGCGTTCATCGCATGTATTTGTCTCGTACTTTATGTCGTGTATTGACGCAAAAAAATCATGTGAGTGATGCATCCTGAACAAAACCTTGGAGGTAGTGAACAACTCCAAAACGATCTGCCATACGGTAGCCCAGCTCGTTCTCATCCGTCTCGATATTGCCTACCCAGAGGGACGACTCGGCACCAGAGTTTTGAGCACTGCCACCCTCGAAGCCTCCCCAAATGTCAACAAGGTCGGGCGGCAGCCGAGTCAAACAAATATGTTGGCTGCAGTAGTAATTCATAAGGTAGCGGTAGCGAGGCTCTATGCATTGTGCCTTGGCTAGCTCGTCGCAGCAGAGCCGGAATGCGTCTGGCCGACCGATATGCCGTCCTTGCTGCAGGGCAGTCAGTGCGAGCTGGTACGTCGCGTCTTGGTTGCTGGACTGTGCTTGTGGCACAGTCTCCCGGGTCTCGTAGTCGTAGGCACCAAGACCGCCATCTGGTCTCTGGTCAGGCACTCGTGTCAACGTATCGTTGAGAAGAAAGATAAGCCTTTGATGGCGTTTCCCTGTCGTGCCAGAGGATAGATGACCGGCTGCGAGAGAGCGTAGCCGCCGCATCAGCTGACCGTAGAGTTCATGTACACGGCCGCCCTGACCCTGGAGCCTCATCCACTTGAAGTGGTGGTCAACCTCGGTAAGGATGAGGATTGAGGGCGAGGACTTTACTTTGTGACTGGAGTGCCCGGCAGATACTGCCTCCTGCCGTCCACTGGCAGCCACAGACCATAGCCGCTCAAACGGCACTTCTGCCTCAAGCTCGGCTAGCACTGCCTGGAGGTCGTCTTGGGCGTAGATTCGCGAGATGAGTACTCTGCCCAGAATGGATGCTTTGAGTTCCCTGCTGCCTTTTTCAGTCTTGAACACGCCTTTTAGGACTCCTTTGAGAAGACGGACTGCATGCTCCATGGGCAGTGTTGTAACAAGGCGCGCTGTGGCCGTCGTGTCTCGCCGCAAATGGTTGACTGCCGCTTGTAACGCAATCGATATCCCTATATCACCCTCAGCACTGACACCAACGACACCGCCTGCTAGTCCGCCGGTCACGCGGTTGCCAAGCACGCGCTCATCTAGTTCGGAGCACCCGGTAGTGTAGTGTGACGGTGCTGCAGCGGACAATATACTTGGGATTGATGAAATGACATTGGCTTCGGCTTCGTCTTCTTGCTGCCCTCTGGGCTCACTGGCAACAGCCTCACCCGTGATCTCACTCATGCTGGCGACTGGTTGAGAATGCAACGTTTATATTATAACTTTGACAAAATAAAGTGAAGATAGCCTACTCGGTCAGGGTTTAGGAGGAGTCAGGGTGATCGTGAGGTCAAGTGGGTTAGGGTAGCGCCTCCTAGAGGTGGAATGCAGCGCCCGCTCGATTAGATATTCGCTTGTATTATACGCAACGGTGAACTACTTTGTTGATTGCCTTTTCCGAATATGCAACGGCATATTACCTAATGCATAGATAGTAGATGACTTTTCTTTCTATCTAGGATGCGACTGCCTTTTACGTATATAGAAGGAGTACCATTGGAGGTAATACATAGGGCATTGCCGTCACGTGTTAGCTCTCACGACGTCCAACAACATATCATCACCTATGTTATGCATCTTGTTCAATGTTTAGCAAATTGGTTTTATATTATAAAATGTATGAATACTAAAACTAATATGATCAATGTCACGAATAATGCCAAAATATAAAATAAAAGATACAAAGTAATAACGCCGTAGTCCAAAAAAAAAAACAAAAAAAACCGCGACTGAGTCAACGTGTATAAAATGGTACACAAATCAAAAGAGAAACATGAAACGACGACAAAAGACCAAATAAGAGGCAAGAGTAAAGAGATGAGGTTCTTGATGCAGCATTTTTTGCAGGTGCATGTTCTGCAAACTCGGCGTGCGGCAGGCTCCTCTTTCTCTTGGACATTTTTTATTTCGTTCGCTCGGGTATTTTTGGATCTCCCTCGGTCCCTTTCTAGAACAGCAAAATACAGAAATGAATCTATCGCGCTCCTTATTCCACCACATTCGCCTTTGGCTCATCCTTCGGCTTAGTATCTGGCTGCTCTGGCACAGTCTGAGCCTTGTCCTCGGATTCTGGAATTGTGGCTCCTGCGGTCCCTGCTTTAGGCTCGGGCTTCACTTCCTCCGTCTTTAGCTCCTTGGTGCTTGACATGGTATCGGTCTTAGTGTCGGTATTGGTGTTGGTGTTGGCCTCGGCATCAATATGGGGTGCAGCCACAGACGCAGGTGGAGATCTGGTAATGCAGCTGGTCTTAGTATCGCCCTGTTCCTGGGTCTGTGCCTTTGCCTTTGCCTCGGTTTGACTCTGAGCCTGAGCCTGAACCATGGCCTCAGTCTCGCCTTCTTCACTCAAGTCAGATGTCAATCGGCTGCCCTTCGACGCCCTCGCTGAAAATCGACCTCTCTAAGAATCTCTGACGACAGGAGGGGGAGGGGCGGGCCGCCGGCCGCCCTTCAAGCTCTTCACACGGGACAACAGGCCACTAGACGGCTTTGGCTGCGAGCTCTCAGCAGGGATAGGGGGTCTGCTGCTTGGGATCTTGATTGGGGCACTCTCATCGCTGCCGTCAGTCGTAGATCTACGCTCGAGTGGCACACCACGAGGCGGGCTGTTGGGGCTTGGGAAGCCTGACGAATCCTTTCTCCGGACAGACAGAACATCTTCACCCCGCTTGTTGTTGTCGAACTCATCGAAAGGGTTCGGCTCCGTGTTGTAATGACCGCTGGCGGACCGCGAGGAGCCCGGGCCACCATCAGTGCTGTATGCACGAGAAGCATTCGGGTCGCGAGGGCCGCGGTTGATACCGCGGAAGCGCTGTGCAAGAGACTTCTTGCGCTGCATCGGGTTATCCTGGATATCCTTCTCCTTCTCGACCTCACGGCGCTGAATCGCAGTACGAGTAGCGGGGGTACCCTCGAGGAAGGTAGATGTTCCCAGGCCCAGGGACTGGTCACCGTGCATGACCGAGCTGCGCTTGAGCGGGTCAAACACGCCGACTTGGGGCACGATGGGGAGCTTGTCAGTAGGCTGAGCTCCTGCTTGGCGACTAGATGAGAACTCCTGGAAAGCCTCGTCATCAGCCTGACCCATCAAAGTACGGTAATCGGGGCGGGCGTTGAGCGGACCAGATCCACCAAGCGAATTATTGAGAGAGTCCTTGGGGAAGGCCTGCATGGGCGCGCGGCGGCTGCCCTTGCGGTTGCGGTGGGGGTTCAGAGCATCAAAGGGGCCATCGTGATGGAAGACTAAAGAGTGTTATTAGTAAGTCAAGAGTAAATATCAAAACAGCAGTTGAAAATTTACGGTTACATACCAGTGCCAAAGACGCTCGAGGCATCCATCTGGTCGATAATGTCGTTCCGACGGCGAGGACGAGCAGAGCCGCTACGTTCGCGGTCTGCTTCCTCGCGCTTACGCACTTCGCGGGCAGCGCTCTTGGAGTCGGTAGGAGCAATGGATGACTCAGAGTTGCGACGTGGGCGAGAGCCGGATGGGCGGCGGGGGGCGTCAGAAGAGCCACCGACGCCGAGCTCGCGGCTGCTGGAGCCTTGTCTGGTCTTTCCAGAAGTCTCCTGAGAATGGGAGGGGCGGTGGTTGCCCGAAAGCTGAGGTGGGATGTTCTTACCACGCACCTGCGGCGGGGCTTCGCGACTACGGCCGGAGCCTGGAGGGGGTTTGCCAACAAGCCGTGGTGAGCGGCTATCGCCAGAGACTGCAGTGCCGGCAGCGGCAGGGTTGTTGAGCGGAGACATGGGCTTGTTGTCAACCGAGAGGGAGTTCTGCATTCATGTCAGTCGCAAGGTCGGATATGATAATGCGAATTGGCCAAGACGAGGTACAGGTGACCGCAAAGGCTGACGAGAGGGACGAGAGCAGACGAGAGCAGACGAGATTAGGTGGGAGGTGAGGCGGGGGGGGGGGGGGGGGGGGGGTAAAAGTGGGATGGATTTGGAAGTGAGAGAAACATGAAAGCAGAGTGAAATAACAGTGAAAATGAAGTCAAGGGTTGCAATGGCCTGAGCAACGTCGCCAGGTAAACGGCAGGGGCAATAACAACACATGGCAGGATGGCAGCCAAAACGGCAGGAGCGCGCATGTGAGTTGGGAAGGAGCGACCAGGCAGGGTGTGGAGACAAAGCGCAGCTATGACGCGAACAACAGCCACGAGGTAGATACGAAGTATGCGCCAAATAAGAAAGTCACCATATGACGTCTAAAGGTCAGGTAAAACATACAAAGATATCGTCAATCGACGTCGAGCCGCCGTTGGACTGGGAAGACATGTCGTCGATGGAGATGAGTAAGTCGGTGTTGGAGGGTTCTGTAGGGTTGTTGTTTGGGGGATCCAGGAAGGGGTTCCGGGAGACAGGACGGCCGCTGTTGGACGACGAGGCGGGATCGAGGAAGGGCGAGGTCGGGCTCGGAACAGCTGGTGAGACTGCACGACGGAAGGGGTTGTTGGAAGCAAGCTGTGGCTCGCGGCCTGTATGGGGTTGAGAATGTGAGTATGGGATTCAAACAGGGTAGTATGGCGATGTTGTAGATTCAGGCAAGAGTTTGTGATGATCGGAGAAATAAAATTGAGGATTAGGAGGGACGAAAGAGTGACAAGACGAGACAATCGAAACAGAACGGGAGGAACGAGAGGTAGAAAAAGAGAGCAGCAGACGGGCGGCGGCAGGCGACAACAGGCGAGATAAGAAACCCATTCCAAGGTTGCGCGTCCTAAGGGCGGGTGTTTGAATTCTTGGCAGGGCCGTTTCAGACAGATTGTAATCCTGGAAGAACCTTGGAAGTTGCGGCGCGCGGTTCGGAGGTGGGGTGTAATGTGCAAAGCAGGTCTATGACGAAGCCGTGCTGGCCATGACTTATGACGAGGTATATCAAGCCCCTTGCCCAGAGATTGCGAAGCTGATGATTGCAATTTGACCAGGAAGGCTTGCGACATGTCCAATCTCTCACCCAGCCATCCAGAGTAATTCTGGTCAACCTGGGCCAAATTGATAATGCTGAAAGACAATATGTCGGTGTTGAAGAGAGCATTTGCCGTGCCGGTGCTCGCGTGTGTTGAGTGGAATCATAACGTGTTTCGCTATCGGTCTGCTGTTGAATGTTTGCTCTCTTTCTGTATCGTTCCTCTGTTCTTTTCGTTTTTCGTTCATCGCGTTTTCGTTTCATCACTCTCGATTCCGAACTTGACATCTCTGCCCGACGATTGCAGCCATCCCACGACGTCGTACCACGGCTACCACGTATCAACGCTGCCTGGAAAACAGGCTCAAGCGCCGTGGGTGTAGCCAAACAACGCCGGGCCACGCGTCATGCCTGCATCCGTCCATACCAGAAGATCAAAGGGCGGATGAAAGACTAGAAGAATACATACCTGAATCCGATAAGAAGTTTGACATTTTGACAGATTCTGCTGGCGCAAATGACAATATGTGTGTAATGTTATGCGATGCTATAAGGGCGAGAGCAAATCGCCTGTCGGGGCTTGATTGGCACAAATAGGAGGCGCACGTCAGGTATCCTAGGTTCGCGCTGGTGTAGAGGTAAGGGCGGGCAGCTGGCGTTCCTTGCGTTTGCTGTTGAGCTGAATGTTGGGAAGATGTAAGGTCTAGCAAAATGTTGTCTGATGTGTCGTCTTCAGCAACTATAACTGGTGTCTTGTTGCGATGGTCGGGCGACAAGCGGGTGAAAAACTTGGTTTTGGTTGGGCGGCCGAAGAGTGCACAGAGGAAGAATATATGATGGGACAGAGAGGAGGGATCGCTGGCGGATACGTAGAAAGACCCCAATCCGTGTCGTTAACCGGGTCCACGGACACAACAAGGAGCAGAAGCAGGGGGTAGTGTCGCTAGAGGGTTTTGCAAGAGTAGCAAAGATGAGGTGCTCGACAAGTGTTCAACGATGTATACTGAGGTGAAGAGTGCTGTGAGATGAAAATAGTATTTTCAAACCAAAAATATCGAAAGGCAAAGAAGCAAATCTAGACCAAGCAGTCGAGAAAAGGAACGAGAGCCAAAGTTCCAGGAGACGAGGAGAGAAAAAAAAGGGGTGCGGGCAGGATTTCTCACAAGGACAGGAGAGGGTTAAGGAATAGGAAGTGGGGTTGTAAATGCCGATGGAGCCCTGTTACTCTAGAATTGAGGAGGTACTGTTTTAGTGAACGAGTATATCGGATGCGCTGGAGAGTCTTTCGGCGTGTAGGTGGGCAGTTGATGAACCAGACGACTCGGAGGGGGTGTGGTGTGTATTACGATGTAGGTGGTGTGGCGAATAGGCTTGAATAGGGAGGCCAGAATACTTGGAGCTAGAAAACTAAGGATTCCGATAGTGTGACTGGAGGCTTGGTGGAGGAGAGTCAATGGTGATTGGACTGGAGCCACAGCGTTTGTAGTTGCAGGATGCCAAGGGGATGTTAGAGATGGGGAAGGTATCTTATGTAGATTGGTGAGTTTGTGATTTATTCCCGGCTGAATCTGATTTGATATTTTGAAAGAGTCGAGCGCAGATGTGACAGCCAGAGGAGACAGCAGCTTGGTCTGTATGGGCAAAAAGATATTGTAAAAGAACGGTGAGAGGGAAGAGGAGTCTACTGGAGAATGATATAGAAATAAAGGCAAGGTGGATGCAATTTAAGGATGCAGATTGGAAACAGATGATAGATGATGCTGCAATAAGAATTACGGAGTAGCAATGTAGAGCTATTGGCTTTCAACAACACCAAAGGAGCGAGAAGGGAAGAAGACAAGGAAACGAGGAACGAGATGAGATGAGAGAAAAGCCATATGAAAGCGGAGAGACTAGAGATGAAAGAGCATAAACAAATATAGAAAACACGCGGGAAAAGAAGGGGAAGGGAAGGAGGGGGAAGATGGGAAGATGCGAAAATGATTGTTCTTTACGCTTTACGAGGCGTGCGGGACCAGAGCGAGAAATAGGACAGACAAGGCAGGGATCGGGGCGTGTATGTCGTGACGAACGGAGGGGGAGTGTATGTCAAATGCCATACGTGGTAGGTAGCGGCGGGAGATGAAGATAGTCAAGGCTTGAAGGTGGGCGTTAGGGATGAGGTTAACCTGACTTGGAGAGATTCTGCATGTCGTAGATATGCTCAGGTAAGCATCTAAATAGACTATGCAGTCGCTCCTTCCCAAAGTACAATAGTCACAATCAGTTGTCACTTTTGACTTTCTACTTCGTAGCAAAGAAAGTAGACACATAAGATGAAAACGAAGACGAGCTTACTGAGTACGTTGCAAATATAAAGATAAACGAAGGGAGTAAGCAGATCGACAAGCCTCCTGTCTTCATCCATGGATCCATACCAGTGGCGCTAGTAGCCCGATGTCGTTGCGTGACTTGCACAAAGGGGGCGTCGTCTTGGGCTGTCTTGGACGGCCTGTGGGGCCTACAAGCCTGTTTAATCAACAACTACCAAATAACTAAGATCAAGAAGAAAGGAAACAGCAACGGCGTGGCTAACGGGGCACGGAGTACAGATGAGGAAGGAACGGGATCAGGAAGTGACGTTTGGGAAGGTGGACGTATATTGTACCTGCCCCCCCCCCCGCGAATCTAGAATACCATGTGCCGAACTATTTATTAATTATTTAGGAGATTATTATTTATCCCGAAGGAAGGAAGGAAGTTGAGGAGTAAGGCTATCTCACCTGCCAGACAGCTGTCTAATTTCCCATCACATGCTAAGCACCGCACGAACGACTAATCAGACTTTAGACATAACTACGATTATGCACCAATGCATATACACATACAGATATTTCGTAAATGTTGCAAATATTGCACACAGATGCAATAGATATATGAGCGTGTGCTACTAACGCGTACCCAATCCAGCAATCTGAGCCTACTCGGTGTTACGCCGATATCGTGGCGTCTCCAGTTCCACTTCCTCCTCAGTCTACATGTAAAGACCAGTAAAACCAACACAAGACTACTCCGAACTTACTCACCGCCAGAACCAGCTTGTATACCGGCTTGGTCCTGAACCTTTCTCCTTGGACTCTTTAGACATCCCTTCCAATGTGTCTGCCGTGCGCTTTTCCCATTATCTTATCTATCTAAATTATTTCTGGGCCAATCTCGTATACGCACTCGGCCGATCTGTTGTGTCATAACGAGGGCTATAGCTTGAGATATGATGTCTTTGGTGCCAATAACAAACAAGCTTCACTCGATAGTAGCAGTCTCGATGACATACCTTGCTGAATACGAACCGAGAAAGCGAACCACAAGAGACAAAGGCTGATCGGTTGCAACCAGTAACACAGGTGAACACGCATGCCATTCAATATACGAGTTGTTGATATATATACTCGTTGTTAAAATAAAATATCAAATTCCAGCGTCTGGCCGTTGCTAGAGGTATAAATATCTCGATGGTCAATAAGGAGATAGCAACCTTTTTCGTCTCGACTATCTTGACTACCACGACTGCCTCGACTTTTACATATCCTTTACTCTGTACTTATTACTTTCTGCAGACGACAGCCATACATACGGTGCATGCATCATGTTGCATGCACAATAAGACCACCTAGAAGTATCTCCCCTCCATCATTTCCATACTTCGTTAGGGATGTGCTGGTATGATCTCGTATTGGGGTGTATGCCAAGACAAATCTCGTGTTCATGATTTTAACATATATCGCTTTGATTGCAGAGTCGGATATCGACATAAGTTCGCATTATCGCTCTTGACATTACATCCAATTCATAAATATCAAGGCGAGTCTTATCGATCGAGAGCTCGATTGAAACCAACCCATTGTTGGAAGAGAACCATTTTTGATGTCATCATTGACGGTGGCAACGCCCTGGTTCTATGTGCTGACTTCTAGGCATAACTCTACGCCAGCACTGGCGGCGAGGTATCTAGGTATTCTGCCTCCTACCATATCTTCGCGCTGCTCATCAAGCTTCCCATGGCGCAAGTATCAATAGATACAAGCTATGACGCAAGTGTGTCTCTGCATCAAACGCGAGCGAGACCCACCTGCAGCCGGCTTCCAAGGTGTGAGTATCCGGAGTATTCTCTCTACACCGGGCCACTACCGGGACTCAGGGCCTGGAGTCCAGTCAGCTAGTGCATATTGGACTGACCAGAGCCGGCAACGGGCACGGAAACTTTAGCGGAGACAAACTCAAAAGTACGGCTCCTGCATCTCTCTACTGCACCTGGTGCGTCTCATCTGATTCACATCAGGATTCGGTCCAGGACTTTCTAAAGGGCATGGCTGCAGCTCTGTCGATAGAGCCGGACGAATGCCTATTACATATGGTTGCGGTTCTTCCGGTGCCATGGCAGTCAAGATATGACGAGCGGAAATGCTCACCTGATCAACTCGCCCTCTCTTCTGTTCCCCCTTTTCGGTGTACGAAACATTGCAACTCTTCGCATGTGGCCTCGCTAGCAAAACTCTGCATAGGAGATGGGATATATCGATGCCGTGATCCGAGTTAGTACCGCAAACAGCATTGTCAACATAAATATCATGATAGCAGCTGTATGATGCCCCGACTAGCACCTCATATATACTTGGAAGCATAGCTGCACACAAATGATATAGTACATCATGATATATGCTATGATCGGGCCCAAATGAGATGTTCCAAAACGAAAATGCATCCCATGTCTACTGCACAAGCCCTTGCACTGGCAAATGGATGCAGAGACCTGTTGGCAATTGCTTTACGGCCCAACTTGTCAGGGGTGTTCAAGGCATAATGGGACAAGGCTGTGATTCCTTGTCAATTTTCAATTTGCCTTACATCTATAATTGCTAGGTACAAAATGGATAAAATGGTAAATATCAGAGGATAGACCGCCTTTTGTAGTGTCCAAGGCGAGGCACACAGAATACATATGAACCTAAACAACCCGCCCTTTTGATTATTTCCCTTTTGGCTGGAACTCTATAAATTTGATTAACAAGTGCGTCATTACTGTCGTCACGCCGACAGAACAAGCAAGGGAGGTGACAAAAGCAATACTCCATATACGGCGAAGCTAGTTGTGACTGAAAAGATTCTCGAACGCCGAGAGGGATGAGTCCAAGTAAAAACCACACATCGGTCCGGCTGCGACGTAACAATATGGTGTAAGGTATCGGCAGCTTGAAGATGCAGCTAGAAGTGCCAAAAGAGGCCTCTCTCTTTTATATCTGTATGTGTTATTGGATTTCATCAACCCTTCATATATGTGTCTTGTCTCCCTTTCAGCTTGCCCCATGCAAAGCTATCGAATAACACATGCTCGGCACTTTGGCCAGCATGTCTTATCATGTTTTGCTAAGTGCTGGTAATTCCCCTGTTTGAGGAATGAGTCCCAGTCGACCAGACCACCCACGATAATCAGCGATGATTGGCATCGTTCACTTATAATGTGAAGCAAGGGGAATACAATAATCCAGCAAAAGAGGAGAGGAATGTTGAGAAGTATTAAAAAAGCACGTCTATTTCATAACGGAGCAACCTGGACCTCAAACAGTTGCGGCTATTTGCTCAACCCTTTTTCTTAAAACCCGTAATCTTTTGGCCCCCTACGTCCTGCGTTATGTCGCCTCTGGCCTGGTCTTTGAATGATAGCGATACTGCTGCCATATCTAGCATATCTCTCGTGTTTCATCTCCTGAGACAGGATAGAAGTGGCATTTCGCCGGTATTTGCCCGCTGACATGGCAGCAGCTGGTTGGTCTTTGAAGAGATTCCAATAGGCTCCTCCTCTCAGACCAGCAGTCTTGACTCCTATCACCGCAGCTCTGGATGTCGTCCCGTCTTCGATCAGAACTCGTCTTTGCACTAATATAACCCTATTCCATACATGCAAATTAAGTTACATGTAGCCCTGGTCATGCACGGGGGTGCAAATCCCATGTAACAGAAAACAGAAATGCCCGTCACCGCTGCCTCGTTGCCTGTATTCTTGAGCGAATGGCGGTGACTAGTGTGCATTCTAGACATTGGAAATATTCAAATAAAGTTATATTACGTTATTATCCTCAATTCTCACTTCGCGCGGCTGAGTGTCTCGTGTGCGTAAACATCCCCAACTCCAAGCCCTATGCCAATACTGTACACGAGTTCGCATCCCCCTCCTTGACTCGTCTCTTTGACACGTCTTCACCGTCCGTTGCCCTGCATCTGCATCCAAGATTGTTACTCATTGTGGCACAGCGTGGTGTCTTGAGGCTTGCCCCCGTTTCTTTATTCGTTCTTATGTCTTTAGTTACTCATTCTGTTCTTTATTCTTGCTCTTTCTTTCTTTCTTTCTTTCTTTCTTTCTTTCTTTCTTTCTTTCCTTCTTTCTTCTCTTCTTCCCTTCTTTGCTTCCTTGTCTTTTGTAGACTTCTCGTCTCTGCCAGCCGCCGTTCGTAGTGGATATTATATCTTGGCACAGTCCACGTGAAAGATAGACACTGTGAATAATGTGGCGTTACTGCAGATATACACTGTGCGGAACTGTCAGCCGAGCAGTTTGCTCCGACGCCTTTCGACATCCCACCACACACCACACACCACACACCACCTGGACTCTTGGGACACCACCTTGGGTTTCCGGCGGCAAAGATCGCCTGCGATTGATTCGTTTTGTATCAAACTGAACCAGGCCAGGCCGGCCCTCTCCAACAGTCGGCCAACAACTATTTGATGTGCTGTCTTAGGTGCCTTTTATTTCAAGAATTTGTGCAGTTATTGATTCGTGTAAATATGGCCCGGTTGGCCTGCATCGCTCCTGCCTCAAATTACTGATTCCGTGCGCCTTCTCCACTGGTCGGTCGGCGGTGGCTCTTTCCTGTTTGCTCATAATATGCATTTCCCCCCAAATGCAACCGCCCGTGCAATATGGAGCGTCTCACACGTATTATGCTACTGTACTACTATATGTATTATTTTTATTGTAAGATATATAATAAGTATTAAATATTAAGATAAACTCACTTGTGTATTTAGTACTCAGGTTGCTCCATATCATAAGATACCATATCTGAATGTAGGCCGGGCATCACAGCATCAATCACTGGCATAAATAGGCACTAATTACAGGGCCAGTGGCCTTTCCCGTTGTATGCTTGCCCCACTTCCTGTATCTTACTGTGTTCTGGCTGGCTGCTGGGTTGCTCTTTCCTTCTGGGTATCTTGAATATCTCAACTCGCGCCGCTCAGCCGCTGTAGCCAGGCCTATCTTACCGGGCCATCTCATGCGGCTGCCCTTTGGGTTGTGTCCCGGTCGCTCCCCCTCTCTTCCCTTTTCCCTCTTTCCTCTTTCCTCTTCTCTCTTCTCTCTTCTCTCTTCATTTGAGGCACACCTCCTTCCGATTTTGAAAGAGTCAAGCTGGGCAAGGCCACCGTCAGTTGGTATGCAGTCCAAACCTGTCAAAAATGTAAAGAAAAAGGATGGTATTATGGACAGATGCAAAAATATACACAGGTTGTTTCGATTGTAGTTAATAGATGCCTTTATTTTATTTTATTATAATTAGTATTATCAAAAACTCGGCCTCGGCCATCGAGCTGCATCTTGGCCGTTCGCACCTGCCTCGCTTCTACCGGCTCTTTCCCTCTTTATTAGTCACAGTGGTCTATTTTTGCCCATTTCGCCGAGTCCTAGGGCCTTGCCACCGCTGCTCAGCTGTCAGTCGCTCTTTCTTGTTTAATCGCCGCAATATATTCTTAGCGGCCTGGGCTTGCCTGAATCTCACCTATCAGCTGCCTCTAGTCACAGCTTTAGGCTTCTAGGTCTCAGGCTTACCCTTCTAGCCTTCTAGGCTCCTTCCATATCTCTCACCCAACCGCCCCTCCACCCCTCTCCCACCGCTAAAACACCCAACTTGAATAGTAACCGTTCTTCCCGAAACGCCCATTTTAGTAAGATACACAGTAATTTTACCAGCTGTCTCCTTCGCTCCTTCCTTGTCTTTGTAAAACCCACCCCTAATTATCCAGACTATCCCCCCTTTTCCCGCCTGGTCACCCAAATGACAGGCCAACACATCGCTCCTTCCTCCACCGAACAAATCAGATAACTGCCTACCGCTTCCGCTACTAGGTTGGATTCAGCACCTGATTTTTTTTTTTGACAAAGCACCCAAAGCCAGGCCCCAAAACCTTAGCCTCCCTTTTACCCTTCCCTTACTTACTTCTAACCTTCCCTTTCTCTCCTTTTTAGACTCTCTTCCTTTTTCTCTCTCACTTCCGCACTCTCTTCCATCAACCATCATCATCTACCACCATCCTAGACCTCCCTCTTCAACACACCGTTCGATCAACTTGACTCGACGGTTTCATCATTCCAATGTAGGTATTTTGTCTTTGTCTGCTTGTTTATTATTTCTTCATCTCCTCCTTTTGACTCGACTTCTCTCCGTTTGTCACCCATCCTCCGACTCGCACTTCGACCTCTCCCTACATTACGAAGTTCTTGGATTTGCCTCACCGCTGCCTTTGGCACTCTACATTTGACCGTCCTGGCAGTATCAATATCTTCAGTCTATTAGGCCCAGTCGGTTATATCCAAATACCATGAAATATCATCAACTACAACCACGACTGGCTGAGCTGGCCGTCTTCGTTAATAGGAGCAACAAACAGCAGGGCACGGTCTCGAAACTGTATCAATGGCTCTGGAGCTATCTGGCCTATTACGATGAGTTTTTTCTATGAATATAGACTCTTTTTGGACAGTCGCTTGCCCTCACGTCGACCATCTTTTGGCCATCTTCATATTGGGACTGGAGCCGATCTATTACGCCCTTCAACGACGCCCTTCTGCACTGCCGATGTGTTTTGTTAATACCCACGGAGGCACACACAACTTTCGCACCTTATTATGTGTCACTGGAATTTACCGCTGTCACTGCTTTATGAATTCACTGCCCTTTCCTTTCGCTTCCCCTGCCCCGATTTGCCTCCTGACTCGTCAGAATCCCAGCACTCTGCTTTACCCATCATATTCCTACATCTACCTTCTTCAACACTTTTGAAAGCTAACATTTCTGCCATCAGTTTGATTCTTACATCTCGAGAAAACACGACCTCGCGTGATCGAGGCACTATCCAAAAAAATGACGACAATGGTATGTACCTTCGTCGATAAGTGACCGACTTTTAGCCTAGCTTGCTTTTAGCCTGGCCGGCATCCTAAAAGCACACGGTGGACGATTTTTCTACTGTCACAATTGGGGCATACAACTAACTTTTTTATAGGATCTGCGCGTCGGTAACAAGTACCGGATCGGCCGGAAGATTGGTAGTGGCTCTTTTGGAGATATCTACCTAGGCACCAACATCATATCCGGCGAAGAGATTGCCATCAAGCTGGAGAGTGTCAAGGCCAAACACCCCCAGCTGGAGTACGAGGCCCGCGTGTACAAGTCGCTCGCTGGCGGTGTCGGCATCCCCTTCGTGCGCTGGTTCGGCACAGAGTGTGATTACAATGCCATGGTCCTGGACCTGCTTGGCCCGAGCTTGGAGGACCTGTTCAACTTCTGCAACCGGAAGTTCTCGCTTAAGACAGTCTTGCTGCTCGCGGACCAGCTTATCTCCCGCATTGAATACATCCACGCCAAGTCCTTTATTCACCGGGACATCAAGCCCGACAACTTCCTGATGGGAATTGGCAAGCGTGGCAACCAGGTCAACGTTATCGACTTTGGTTTGGCCAAGAAGTACCGTGATCCCAAGACTCACTTCCACATCCCGTACCGTGAGAACAAGAACCTCACGGGCACTGCCCGTTACGCTTCCATCAACACCCATCTGGGTGTTGAGCAGTCCCGTCGTGACGACATGGAGAGCTTGGGCTATGTCATGCTCTACTTCTGCCGTGGCTCTCTGCCTTGGCAAGGACTTAAGGCTGCTACTAAAAAGCAGAAGTACGACAGAATCATGGAGAAGAAGATGACCACACCCACCGAGATTTTGTGCCGGGGCTTCCCCAACGAGTTTGCGATCTACCTCAACTACACACGGTCGCTGCGCTTCGACGACAAGCCCGACTACAGCTACCTTCGCAAGATCTTCCGCGATCTTTTTGTGCGTGAGGGTTTCCAGTACGACTACGTCTTTGACTGGACCGTATACAAGTACCAGAAGAACGCCCAGGCCATTGCTCAGGCCGCTACTGCCGGCGATGACAAGCGCGCTGATCCTGCTGCTGGCCAGGCTGCACAAGCCGGCATCCCCAAGGCGGGCAACTCCCAGTTGCTCTCGTCTGCCCGCCCTCGTACCAAGGCGATGGGTCTGGATGACCCCCAACATGCTCCTCGCGGTTCTGGCCCTGGTGACCGGATGTGAGTTGTGATCGCCAACCCAACCCAAATCAGCATTCCTTGTAAGGAATTATTCCTTTCCCTTGTTTCTGCCTTTTGAAGTTCGGGGGTAGTGGGATATGAGACGCTGTATGTGGTTTTTGTCTGTCGAGGCACACATTACTAACATTTATGCTATTTAGGCTGCGTTCTTCTACACGGGGTCAGGGTGGTGCACAGGGAGGTCAATATGACCAGGGTTATGGAGCTCAGTAAGTGTGAATAAGCTGGTCTGGCATTTGTCGAAAGGGACAATGTAGGCCACTGTTCACCTCACTAGTAACAGTATCGGTATAGGGTGTTCGGCCCTCATCCGCTTTTCTGGGCGTCCCGATACTCTCCTTACCCAGTCTTGCTTGCATTTCACTCTGTTTGAACCCTCCCTTTCGCGCCTCCTTTTGTGTTTTTCTTTTGGCTTGCACCACTTTCCCTGAGCTACGGCAATGCTGGCTATAGGATGCAGGAAAGAACAACGGCCACTTTCGTTCGAATTGGCATCGTTCTCTCACTCTGTATTTTCCCCTCCATTGTGCTAGAAGCAGTCCTGTGGATAAAATGGAGATTTCGGCCTCTGCTTGATGTACTCTCCAGCGACACGACTTCATCCATTCATCTACACATTAAACATTCCTGTTTTTGCTCAGATCGCTTACCCTCCCGACTCCCGAAATGCATCCACAGTGGACGCGAAGTCATTCCTTTTCGGGACAACGGCCCATTTTGATTTTACGAACGACCTTTCAAACTCGATCTGCATACCGCAGCGCCAACCACAAGCCGACAAACATCATACATTGGGTTGTTTTACGGCCGACAAGCACTGGCCTGCATATGGACAGACGATGTGACCGAGCGGAAAATCAAGAAACGACCTGGACGAAGAGAACGATTGGGAACTTGAACCTAGACGGCAACAATGCTTGTTTATTGGCAGTCCTCCCTTTTGTTCTCCCAGTTTCGTTGCGGAACAACCAGCCAAAAAATTTCACCTCTTATCCCCTGTTTTCACAATGCATCTTTCCTTTATGTTTTATTTCCTATCTCCTTGCTTCTCCTACCTTTTTGCTCTATTTTTCTTTTCTCGTCGTCTCTTCTCCTACCTGTGTTTCCTATCGCGTGCATTCTTGTTCTTTATTCCTGCGTACATTGCTTTATTCTTTGTTATCGTTTTTGTTCAGCACGGTTTCGAGCTGTTTGTTATTTATTATCTGCTTTCTGCTTTGCATGTCGCTTCTCAGCTCGCTTGTGGGGAGGTTCAAGCGTATACTAACACAGGGGACGAGGGGTTTTCAATTTTACTATTCAAAGGACGTTGCGAGGAGGCATCAAATTGCAAGACACGTTTGTTGGCAGTCCTGCAGAATGACGCTGCAGGAACGGGGATTTTCGGAGTGGTGTTCATGAGTAGGTTCTGATGTCTTGCCGGGTGCTGCTCTTGGCCCCAAGAGCAGTGGCAACGGTGAAGATGATTTCCTCGAATCGACTTTGGGGTTTGGCGGTGGTATAGAAAATCTGGAAAGAGACTGGTACGCCGATGCTAGTTGTTTGGCTGTGAAAGATTGTATCTGTCAGCAGAACATTCTCCCCGTCACTCGGCTTCATCTCGTACTTTAATTAGCATATCAACAATAATATCTTTTTCCATCACACATCCGTTCCCTCTTAGTGTGGCTTGTGTGTAAGGTGTGTGTGACTCTTCGGCACATGGCTGTGCCTGTGAAAGGTGTGCTTAGGCAACTAGTTGTATTTTAGAGAGTCGTGCCTGATTGTGGTGTGAGTTAAGTTGGCGTTGGCATGCCTGGGCTCCCTCAACTATGTCTTACCTGATATGGTCATTCTGACAGCCTGACAGTAAGCTGGCTAGTCAGCTGCCAACGACCAAATTACTGCGTGTACGGCACGTGCCCGACACCGGCACGCGTTTGAGTCCGGCTAGAAGATAAGTAGACGGATAGTCATCGTAGGAAGAGGAAGGCACGGTGGGGAGCATATGATAGGCGAATCCATAGTGCAGCAGCGAACGGGCAAATGTACAGCCTTGTTTGCTTGCCTTACTGCCTTTTTTTTTGGTATACGAATTTAATTACCATCGATCCAGCATTGTCAACTTGACTAAACATCGGACACACATCGCAGTCCAAGCCTCACAGCACTAGCAAACGAGGTCATTAGTCCTACCCGTCGTCATCACCGGGCCCATTTCAGCTGGGCGACCCACTTATATAGCCCCCCAGAGCGATCCAGGCCAGGCTCTATCCGGTGAGAAACAGCTGAGGGCTAGGCCAGGAGGCTAAAGAGGCAGGGAGTGACAAGCCTACAAGCCTACAAGCCTACAGGAGGGCAAGCTTCGACTACGTCTCGGCGAGGTAGAGCTGTGATACCCGCTCACTGCAACGCTGCTGTCTGAACATCGAGAGAGAAACAAAATATAAATACAAGCATAGAAGACGCATGCTAATATATTGCAAGACTAGAGGACTTGAGGATACACATAAACCTACACAGCGAGAGACAGCAGGTTAGAAAGATATTCCAGAGAGCTCTTTTGTCTATAAACCCTACAGCGCGCGGTCAGCCGCAGTTGGCTTCTCTGTCGTCCATTCTCTTTAACCTTACCACTCGGAAAACTTACCGTTCTTAAACTCTCCCCATCTCTGCAATGACTACCACCACGACCACAAACAGCCCCGACGAGATGGTCTCGTTCCCGACTCTGGACTTGCTACTGCTCACATACAACTGCGCAACGGTGCCCATCCACGTGCCCGACTTTGCAAACCACCTGCAGCGCGCCATCTCCGACAATGCAACGACACCGAGCGCCCTACCCGACCTGGTTGTCTTGTAAGTTTGACTAATCGCTTTCAATTTGATCATACTTACTGCAAGGAAAGCAACTAACTTGTGCAGCTCTCTTCAGGAGGTAGCTCCCCTCGGCTATGCCTTTGCAGGCTCATATTTTCTCGCTCCATATCTTTCGCGCTTCGACGAGGCTCTAGAGCAGGCTGCCTCCCAGATTGACCGGTATCAATTTGAAGGTACGGCACACGACAGTAATGGCAATGAGGCCGACGATGACGACACAAATGACGAGACGGCACGGCTGCAGCCTGCAGCGAGCACACAAACTACGGCTAAAGCCACTAAGAAGCACTACCACCTTGTGCGTCAAGAGCATGTCGGCATGACGGCCATTATTGTGTTTGCACGCGACTTGTCTGCCGTTGAGGACGTGCAAACCGCGCACTGCGGCTTCGGTGTCTCGGACATGGGCAACAAGGGTGCCGTGGGTGTGCGAATTGCTTACGAGGAGAGCGAGCTCACCTTTGTTGCCACGCATCTAGCAGCCATGGAGTGGAACAAGCACCGACGCAATGCCAACTGGCGCAGCATCGTAGCGGGCCTGACATTTGGCAATCCTCAGGACGTTATCACAGCTGCCGCTGCATCAAGTGCGGCTGCAGCGGCTCTGGGTCGGGGTCCTTCAGGGCGCAGCAATAACGAGGCAGCCAGTGCGCCCAGGACGTCCGAGGAGGAGGCCGAGGCCGAGGCAGCAGATGCTGCCGGTGATGATGCCTGGCTCTTAATGGGCGAGCAGCAGCATGAGGCAGATGTGCGTCGTCGGTTACAGGAGATGTCTATCTTCCGACCTGATAGTCTGCTTTTTGTTGCAGGCGACCTTAACTACCGGATAGGCGATGAGCGGCCACCACCAGACGCTGCCTTTCCATCAGCCAGCACCTGGCCCGAGTTCTTGAAGCGCGACCAGCTAACTGAAGAGCGTCTGGCTGGCCGCACATTCCACGGCATGCAGGAAGCGGCCATTACGTTCCCGCCCACCTACAAGTACGATGTCTTGTCCGTCGAGGATATTGCAAAAGGCGCTGTGCCTGCCAATATTGATGAGATCAAGGCGTGGAAGGCCGCGCGCGACCGCGGCGATGAGGATACAAAGTCGGCCGAGCCCGTGCCCTGGAAGTACGCATCACATCGCTGGCCCAGCTGGTGCGATCGCGTGCTGTACCTGGACGTGCCCGAGTGGAAGGGACACCATGCCAAGATTGACGTCACATCCTACAAGTCGCTCCCACTGATGGCGTCCAGTGATCACCAGCCGGTCTACTTCCGCGCCAAGATCCCTCTCCTAGGAAAGAGTGCGGGCCCAACAAACGAAGACGAGACTACTACAGGGCCATCAGGGTCATCAGGGTCATCAAGAGACGTGCCTTCAACAGAGCCAACTACAGAGGATGGCGTGTTGGAGAGGTCTGCACCGATTATTGACCCGCGGCTGCAGCTGCCAGTGGCCATTGACACGGATGCATGGGCACGCCGCAATCGGGCGCGCAACAAGGAGCGCCTAGCAGGCGGCGGCATGCTTCTGTTTAACACACGGGCAGGTGCTGCTTCTATGCTGGCACTGCTAGTACTGTTTGCGAGCTTGTACTGGGCATGGAATGGATGGGCGTGATTTGAGGCTTAACGACACATGCATCTTGATGAGTCATTTATGTATGTATTTTTGCGTGCTTATCATTACTTGCATACTATATTACTGTAACACAACATCTGCACTGCGACATGAATTATTTAACCGACCCTTACACTCTTGATCTCTTCGTTTAAGCTGCACGGTTCATCCCATCATTTGTGCATCTCGGATGCTGCCATATTACGTCATATTACAAAGCATACCACTGACATGTGATTAGTTGTATATCAACCACAATAGAAGAGAAATTGAAATGGCTGATATTAGGAATAAAAGTGCCCGCCGAATGATAAAAGTAGGATATCTCATGCAGTGTAGAGATCGACAAGAGGTAACAAGGTAACAAAACGACAGGTGAATATAAATAGCCAACAGATATCCAGTAACCGTTGGAGAAGCCAATAAGCAGAAAACCAAACCCAGCATTATAAAGACAAAAAGGCAAAACAGGAAACCAGTTAAGTGATAAAGGGGTAGAGCAAAACAGTAAAGGCACTAGTATCACCGTGCTGCTTAGAAGTGATCAAACAGCGAGTCGTACTGCTCCTTCTGCTCATCCGTGTAGACATCAAAGTTGGCATCGTTCTCCGGGTAAATGTCAAAACACTGTGCATCACCGATGTACCGCACAGCCGGGATGATTGGGCCCTTGTCGCGCTGTGCATAGACTGCATCCCAGTCGACGCCCTCAAAGAACGGGTGCTCCTTCACCTTGGCTGCACCGCCGCTAATATTGCCCAGCCGCCGTGACCGGTCTACCCTGCACAGTTGCTGCACAATGTCCTGCGCAGCTGGTGATATTGAGGGGTCCTGTGGAAATACCACCGCTCTCTCAAGAACCCTACATTGTTAATGGTGGTAAAGACATTGGCATAAAAAGGCAAAAATAAAGGTTGCAAATACTTACTGTCGATAGATCTCCAATGGGTTTTGATGCCAGAATGGCGGATATCCCGTTAGGAATTCGTAGATTAGAATACCCAATGCCCACCAGTCCACGGCCGTCGTGTGTCCCATATTCTGGATAACCTCAGGCGCAATATATTCAGGTGTGCCGCACATTGTGTATGTTTCGAGAGCACCATTTGCGCCACGGCCCAGCCGCTTTGCAAACCCAAAATCCACCAACTTCACATGGCCCCGTGCGTCAAGCAGCAAGTTTTCTGGCTTTAAGTCACGGTATGCGATTCCGTCCTGCTTTTCATGCAAATACTCCAATACCAGCACAATCTCGGCAGCATAGAAGCGGGCTGTTGCTTCGTCAAATCGCCGGTGCTTACGCAAGTAGCTAAACAACTCGCCGCCTGGCACGTAGTCGAGGAGTAGATACAAAAAGTCGCGGTCCGAAAACGAGGCGAGCAAGTGTGTTATAAAGGGATGGCCGCCAACGTCCTTGAGGATCTGGCGCTCATTGCGCACGTGGTCAATTTGCTTCAGCTTGATCACAGCGGCCTTGCGCAAGATCTTGAGTGCAAAGACTTGTCGAGCTTCGTCGTCATTGCGGGGGTTTTCCCGCCGAACCAAGGCTACGCGTGCAAATGTGCCTGCCAATGTCAGTGCTGTTTACCACCATACCTAACGCTTTATACACATACCTGTGCCTAATGTGCGAATGCGCGCAAAATCATCGACCTTAAGGTTCTTGGGAAAGGATGAGCTGAACTGGATGCCCATGTTGCCATCGGCTGGTAGCGGGTACGGGTGTAGTGGGCGTGGTGGTCGCGCGATGGATGTTGCTGGTGGCTTCCACAAGCAGTCTGATGACGATATAGTTGGCAGCTCCGGTAATGATGCTGATGCAGGACCTTGCCTGCTTTCGTTGTTGGTACTGGAGAGGATGCTGTTCACATTGCTTGTGACGTCATTGTGTCCTGAATCGTGTCCTACGTAGCCTGCCGGACCATCTTCAACTGGCAGAGAACCAGGATCGGGAGGAGCGGAAGCGGAAGCAGGAGGAGGAAACGGAGGATTGGGGTGGACGGCGGCCATTGCCGTCCTTGGTGTACAGGCACGGTGGCCTATACTGTATAACACACCGTAGTGAAATGAGGCTGATGAGAGAAGGAGGGGCCGCTACAACAGTATGCAGAGAGCTGCAGATAAATGTCTTGGATACTGATTATATTGCTTTTGCTAGGTTCAGCTGGTGTGTCTCGAAGAAATTGAAGAGATTAAGGGGACAGGAGACGAAAAGCCGCGAGCTCATGTCTTGCCGTGTGTATAGTGTCTAGGTGTGCTGCAGAGTTTCGGAGCAAGAGAGTACTGTGCCCGGGAAAGTCGGGAGTGGTGGATTGGCTGAGGTATCAATAGTTCGTATGTGACGTCAAAAGTGATGCCGAAGAGGACGTCACGGATGAACGAGTCGGTGCTATGACTGGATGTTTGATATGCACGTGGTAGTTATGGCTCAAATGTAAGCGACTTGGCCTGATATGTTGCTGCTGCCACGCCGTATGCCAGATACGGAGCAATGCGGAGGACAAGGGCGAGGTTGAGCAAGTGCGGGCGTGCGAGATGAACAACGGCCGCGAAGAGGGGGAACCGACGCCTAATTGGAGGGCAGCTGGGGTGCTGTCGGGCGTTAGCTTCGCTAGGCTGTCAGATGGCTACACTGCTGCTGCTAGGATTTGCGGCTGTGGGACACGGTCTAATATCAATGAAGCAGGGGCTGGGGCTAGGCTGAGGAGGAGGCTGTTGCTGTTTCGCTCGTTTCAGTCCCGGTGAATCACTGAGACGGCCTCGCTCAACTGTAGCGGGATACGAGATTTTTTTGAATTAAGGAGCTGAATTATGGAGAATTGGAGGTGAATGAAGGGGGTGATAGAAAGAGATATCTGAAGGAGAGCGAGTAAGATGAAATGGTGAAAGTCATAGGAGCATAGGTTTGAAGACGTTTAAAGAGGGGCAACCCTTTAGGTGCAAGAGTTCTTAGTACAGAGTAAGGTGTTGGTGATTTCAGGGCAAAGGTAAGGGTTCATGGTTTATCTAACAGAGCGGCATTTGCAGAAAATAAAGCCACATGGCTTATCAAGGCTTTGGCATCGAACAGACGTTCGCGCCTGCCGCAGACAGATCCGATGTAGAATGCAAATACGCATGAAAAAGGAAACTGCGACCCGTGGTGTTGTCAACAGGTACGGAGTTATTAGCTATACGCACATATATTCTCCGTAGCCAGGCTATGACCGCGTCTACGGGGCACCTGGAGAACTATGAAAGCAATCAGAGCAAGGGCCAGCGGGCAAATGTGGGGTGGGAGAGGATACGGCAGGCGCGAATGCCTTCAGGGTCGCGGTTTCCATCAGGGCATTGCACTTTTATATAGATTCCTTCCCTTTTAATTGTGGTTTCGTCAAAGTTGCCCCATGTATTTTAGGGAGGAGCGATGGGCCAAGCTCATTGATGCCACAGCATAATCACAACATATTGCCTGGCCGATACTGTCTGGCCTGCCACTTCCCGCCTGCACCTTCCACTTGCTGCCGACATCAACCATTGGCAGGACTCTGCAGCCTGTACTGCAAGGCCACACATGCAAGAAAGCTTGATTACATGGTAATTTCCAAAGAGGAAGTTACGACTGCACAGGTGTCGCAGTTTGTTTAACTTTTAAAGATAGAAGAGTAGCACGTGACAAGGACAGTGGCATCATCTTCATATAGTCAGTCAACTACCAGGCAGATAGGTGCACCAAGCCGACCGGTCATGTTTGAAGTAACATGCTGATAGAGTTTCGGGGCAACGGGTACTTTTGATATCAACTACCAGGCTGTTGGGATATCGTGCAACCCGATCAATGACCGTGTTGTCAAATGTGCCGTTAGTTTTGTTGGGGACGGTGACGGTGGCCAGGGTTTTCGTGAATTTCGTAAGAGAATTAATGATGTAGACGGCTTGTTGAAGAGAATAGGAAGGCGAAGAGCAAAGACAAAGACGGCAGCAGCGAGATTAACGAGATAGATGATTCCAAGTTGTCCTAGATCGGTGGCCAGTGTCATGTAGTCATGCAATGAGCCGCGAATGTCGGTCTGTAAATATCGACGGAAGTACGAGTATCAACAGACAGCCATGCAATGGCAAATCAATTTCCCTGATCTGCATAAATCAAGGCTCTGCCGCCAACTTGTTACCCAATTTCTCTTACCGCCCTTTGTTGTAAAAATGTAAAGGGGCGGCGGCGAGTGGCGTTGCCGTGCAATTACATAACAGAATGCTCACTCGCAAAGCCTAGCCTGGTGTCGCGATACCCGAAAGACAAGTTCAAGACAAAGCCTGAAATGTGAAAGGGCAAGACACATTGGAGAATGTGAGGCTATGACAAGAAGCCAAGATGGGAAGGGCTTAAAAGGAACAACAGCGTATTGAAACGTAATAGAAATGCAACCAGCCATACGGAGTGGCCAGCGAGGGGTGCGGCCACCATGCTAGCACACGACCGTGATATTACGGGCATAGCGAAGGCAAAATTAAAGACAATAAATAGGCCGGCAATATCAAAGGCGGACAAAGGCGAGACAGCCAATCCGATCGAATGGAATGACGGATAGGAATGGATGAGGCACTCACGATACAAAGACACGACGATGCAGAACAAGAGGTCAGGCAGGACCAGGCATATGTGCTACTATAGCCGGGGTCTTTGTTCGGCTCACAGTTACCCATCTAAGAGATACGCCCGCCGCGACTCGCGTAACAACTCACTGCATATTAATCTGATATCGAATTGTGCCGAGTGTGAGTAGTACGGGGAATAAACTTTAGACAAGCGACCGACACCACCAGTATCAAATTATCAACCCTGAGCGTGTCATGGATGACCGGTTTTTGCCGTTTTGGGTAATTGTACGAGAGCCGATTTACCGACATATTGAGTGGCCCGGTAGCAGCCTCTACTGATCTTGTTCCTTCTGTGGAATATAAAATATAAATAAAATAAGGTATTAAATATGAAATATAAGTATAGTATAATAATAGTTTAAGTTGAAGTGCTTTGCCGGCTTTGAGTCCGTTGCCGCCGGCCCGAGTAAAAAGAAGTGCTGTCTAATTGTCCTTGTGAAGCTGTGTATATGATTGCCATTACGTGTCTACTATGCTGATCTGAATAAGGTGTTTATTGGTGAACGTATCGCGAATATATTGTTGTGTATTTTGTCGCGGTGCTGTTATTAGATTCAATTTACTGAAATAATTTCAAATTGAATTAAATTTATTTTAAAAATAATTCAATTTTGCCTTTGCCCCGCTAGGCTTGGCTCCGCCTCCAGGTTCCGACTTATGGTGACCTGTGGTGACCGTACGACCTTAGGTAAGAGGTCGCGCGGCAATGAATAAGGAACCAATTAGAGAGCGCCGATAAGATGCTCGCGAAACAGCTCTAATTGGCCGACATTCGGAAGCCTGCACGGGTCCAGTATTTCCAAATACAACAAACTACATCGTCTGCAATAGTGTATTACAACGTCTGAGGTCTAGGATAGCAAATAGGAAGCCAAGCGATTATTCAGATTAAGTATACCCCCCCTCTTCCCCCCGAGCTGAGCAATGAGGAGAGAGTAATTAGTTTGCAGTCATTTGTCGAGGATGATCTGTTTGATACGGGGAAACGGGGAAAGGGAAGTGCTCATTAAGATATATGAAGATATATAAAGTTACCAGACAAGAGCGACGAGCAGACCAACAGATGACATCAAGCGATACCGGACACAGAAAGAAGCTCCCTCTCCATCTTTGGTATCTCTATCGATGATAACACAGACTGGGTTCAGGTAGAGGAGGGTAGAGGAGGGGGGAAGGACTGTCTGGAGGCCATAGAGCGAGTGTCCGATAGAGCAGCCCGATCAAGGTAGAGATAGAGACAGAGATAAACTGGTATGGAGGGCGGCGTGTGCCACGAGTCCAAGACCTGATAATGGCGTCAAGCGCGGCCGACCACGGTGAGGTCTTGTATGGTCTGGTTCTTCTGGGTTCCTTTGCATTCTCTATTGCTATCTTTATCTGTATCGGCGTCTCTAACATATCTGAATGACTTCTCCAACATGGGGGTATGTGAAAAAAGAAGGAATATGTAATACACTGTTGAGTCGAGCTGAGTCACGGAACTTATTCCCTAGACTAGAGAAAATTCGCATGATCATATTATCAGAATATAGAAAAATGATGCATTCACCCGGCCCTACTACTGCTCGTTTGGATGACCTGTTGAATCTACACCACATTCGATTGTAGGTTAAATTTTTGCTGCGGTGCAAAGTGATGATGCGTAGACAGCTCAAAGAAGCTCACTTATACTCATATTTGCCTCCCCCGTGCCGTTCCCCATATTCCACGACTATTCAACTGCGTCTTTGATTACATAGGTGAAAGATACAATACGACGTGATGAATATTACCGCAACTCATAGGCGCATATAATTAGATGACCAGGGCATGCAGAGCAGAGACCAGCAAGCATCCCGAGCTCGAGTCAGATGAACAGACTATGTATTTGTGCACCATGTCATGGGAGCACACATATAGGCATGGATTTGCAGGTAAGCCATACAATGTTGAGTGAATGAAAATTATCCATCAAGCCATGCATGGCATCCACTGAATTCTAAGTTATGACGATCTTTGGCAACGGCACCGCCAAACAAAAGCGAGGGATTTGTGTTGTTTTTCTCCCACCCGCCCACCTGCCACCTCCCTTTTCGTACTTTCGTACAGATAGGTAATTTGTATCTGGGAGTGCGGAAAATAGATCGTTCAGGATAGGTTGGCCGGCCGGAGTGGGTATGCCATCCGCATAACGAACGTCTGTCTAGCTTCAGTAGCATGTAATCATCAATATCTCTAAGGATAGAGGGACACAATCGCCGGTGATATCTCGTTTTTCGTCTTGTCTTAGCTATCACCCCTCCGCGACTCGTCCATACCCCCTGCTGGTGGGTAATTTCCAATTAGTATCTTAGTTTAGTTGGATGTCTGGCGTCTCGTCAGTCTACTCCGGGTCTGTCTGGTGTCAATACTGAAAGTACTGGCAACTGGTAATACACGAGATATCAATGGTGCAGACACCCAAAACGGCAAACAGATGCACGAGGGAATATGGACCCCACGTCGCCTAGCAAGTGGAATATTCTGTCTTTACTTCTTTATTGTTTAATTTGATTTCAGACGACGTTTGGTCTGTATGATTTAATACTCGGTTGAATTGTCTGGCTGGTGAGAACGGGCGCAGACGGACGGCAGTCTCATTCTTATCCGCCACTCGTGATATTGATTGTAGACTGCACACTCACTATATCCCGCCGTACCATTGAACTTATTGCATATCCCATATCTCACAGTATTTCATGATGTTGGCCGCGCTTGCAAAGCTTATGCCTACAGCCACAAACGTCCATATCTGCATCTCGCCCAAAATGTCGCACATCTTCAAAACCTCTGCCGGCCTCACGCCATCCGTTTCTCACTCCTTCATCACCACCCTCGACTTTGACCAGCCTCACCTCGACCCCACGTAATTTTGATAACAGTGATAACAATACCCCTTCAGATAACAAAACTACTTCAGACGCAGGCCTTGCTATCGAGTAGACCCTTCGGACCGCTCCCATACCGAATATGTATCTTACACCTCGCTTGTCTCTTACTCGTCGATATCAACCCGTGCTACGATTGGCTCTAGTCGTGCTGGCTGGAACGCTAACGGCTGCGTAGCGTGTAGCGACGCCGAATGGGGTGCATGCAATGATATAAGATACAAAGTACATGCAAGTGTATTACTCGATTCTGTTTGTTATTTCGAGTACGTATCTATATCCAATGTTCTATCTCACCCATCTCTTCATAGCATCGGGCGTCTAATACATTGTTGGAAGTCTGTCTCTTTGGAGGCTTTTTACCTTGAGCACACGAGCACGCTGGCATACTTTCAGGCATTCCGACGGAATGCGATTCTTGAAATAAGATCAAAACATGGAGTAGAAAAAGCCGACGGACTATATATACTATGAGAATATGCACTTTGGGAAATATTACTCCATATATCGGCCTCCATCAACTTCACTATTCCCATTCCCGCACTGTGACTCGCTACCCCCACCAGGAAAACCGCCACCCACTTGGTGCCAGTTCGTTTCAGAGACGGGGTGTGCTTCCGCTCCCACGATGCATCGTGAACTATATGTGTATTTTCTTTCCTTATCTCCTGCCTCATTTTATATTTTATATGAGCTCTTTATAGCTCATCATGAGTCTAGCAACGTTTTGTACCCCGCGTATTAAGCATTGTCCCTTTTTCATTTTACACTTTACCTGCGGTGTAGAATGCATCTTGTGACGTTTACGCAAGGAAGAAGCGATGTGCAGGTTCTTGACGCCGCCTCGTTGCGCATCGGTCAACAATATTTTTTTAAATAGACAATAATTGAATAACTAAATAAATAAATTAGATAACTAATACGAGTATATCGACTACAGCCCACCCACACTACAACTCAAGATACTCTGTCCACTGTACACATGTGCTCATACGACCAAGAATATCCCCTGCAGTTTCCCGTTTTGACTGACTCTTGATCAGTCTTTCCTTTTTCTCAAGTTTTCCCTTGTTGTTCCTTTCTCGCTATCCGTTTTCAGTGCCTTTCGCCCAGCCGCGCCTGCCTCGTCACTCGTCACTTCTTTGCCCCCTTCCCTTTTGGATTTCTCTTACCTATTTTCCTGTAATAGAAACCACAATTCCTTATCTCTCTAATCTACTCCGTAATAAAAAAGATACTTGCAAGTACTTACCCCCAGAGCTCCTCCCCTCCTTCTATTTCTGGCTTGTATTAACTCTATATGTACGATACGCACCAGCGCCATCGCCACCCGCAGCAGACCCGAACGCTCTTTCTATTTTGAAATCTGAATTGCCTCGTCTCGTTGCTCTTTCCTTTTCTGCTTTTCAACTCAACCGTTCCAACCTCGCTCTTTCCTCAACTTCATCTACTCCTTCCCTGTAACGACCTCTTTGCTACACCCCTCCCCCCCTTTTCGCTCCTCCACGCCCCCGAAAAAATAGACAGCCCGTTCTTTTTTCTGCCTCTGCCTCCCCACTTTCTGACTATTTTCCACGCAACTTTGAAAAAGTCACAACCGCCCCACTCTTTCTAGATTCCCTCTTTCCTTGTCTGTTGAGTCCTTGTCTCTCCTTGTCCGTCGTTCACAAGCCGATACAGCGCCGTCCTCAAAGAAATAAACAGCCTAGCCTATTAAAATAAATATGCAAATTATACTCATAAAATGCACAACTTAAATAGTTAATCACACTTTATCAATAATTCCCCATAAACAGTTAAATACATAGATAAAAGCAACCACTACAAACAACACACTATTACGGAGTAAGATACTTTCTAACTGCCTTTGATTTCGCCGCTCCCCGGCACCCCGCTGTCGCCGCCAACGTATCTTATTGTTCACTAAATCTTAACTAAGTCTTCACTAAAGCCTGAAGGAGACACTGCAAGCGTGCTATAAATGTGCTATGATCGCACTATAATCACTTAAGCGTGACGGTCGCCCCGTCGCTGTCTCCCTCTGACTCTTGTGTCTTCCGCTTATCACCCGCGCGCCTTTTCCCCCTCTGCATTCAATTATAATATATTCTCGTTGCCCTCTTGTCGTTCTGTAGATTGACTCTTATTTCTCTTTTCCTTTTTCCTCTCTTCTCTTCTCTCCTTTCCTCTTCCCTTCCTGTTCCACATCGACTCTATCCTCCTCCCCTCCCCCCCTCCCCCAAAACTCACATCTTTCAAAATGGTAAGACTTGCTTTGCTCTGTCCAGTCTTTGGTCTGCTGCACGTCTTGACTGTCTCATACCGCCTACTCGTCTTGCTGCCTACTCGTCTTGCTGGCTCTTCCACTGCCTGCTGATATAGCTGCTCTTGTGGCGCTCAGCGGGTAGCTGGCTGATGTTCCTGTCCGGTCCAGCTTCTCACATCGCAAACCATCAGTCGAATGCAGACGATACTTCGACCAATTTGAAAATATACGATTTCAACTGGTTTCAAATTCGGTCTAATTAGCAACCACTGTCACATCTGAAAAGAAGATGGCCATTCAGTCACAAGTCAATCGGACCGCTCAATCGCAAGCACACCCATCACGTCAACCCGCAGCAGACTAAAGACACTATGCCACGACACAAATCATGTGTCAAATCAAAGCCAGCTTGCAGTCACTAACACCCCACTAGGCGTCAGAACAGATTTCCAACACGGCGGTTGTAAGTTGGCCCCTTTCGCATACAATCAGCTATAATCCTATGAAGCTCGATTGCTAACAAACTCACAGCTTCAGAAGTACCTGAAGCTCGACCAGAAGGGCAGCGTTATCGCTGAGTACATCTGGATCGATGCTGAGGGCCAGACCCGCTCAAAGTCCCGCGTAAGTGACTCACCAACGGCGAAAATGAAAACAAACAAAATCTTCAGCGCCGGTTTCTACTTCACCACGTTGATGTACGGCGCTGGTTGTTTGGTTGTGTGGAATTGGGATCCCGGTCAACTCAGGCCGATTACTCCGGAGTACATCGGCCGAGATTCTGATCAACGCCAATCCGTGCCGACGTGGTGTTTCGGCGATATAATTCACATTAAAGAACACCAATCTAACAAAACCAGACCCTGAAGGAGAAGGATTACACCGTCGACGAGCTCCCTATATGGAACTTTGACGGCTCCTCCACTGGTCAGGCACCTGGCGACAACTCCGACGTCTACCTGAAGCCCGTCGCCATCTTCCCCTCCCCCTTCCTTCTGTCCCCCAACATTCTTGTCCTGGCCGAGTGCTGGAACGCCGATGGCACTCCTAACAAGTTCAACTACCGCCATGAGGCTGCCAAGCTCATGAAGGCCCACGCCGCTCACGAGCCCTGGTTCGGTCTGGAGCAGGAGTACACTCTGCTCGACATGAACGACCGTCCCTACGGCTGGCCCACTAACGGCTACCCGGCTCCCCAGGGACCTTACTACTGTGGTAACGGTGCCGGCAAGGTCGTCCAGCGTGATATTGTTGAGGCTCACTACAAGGGTAAGTTGCTTGCATTTTTCGGTAGCTGCGGATTTGACTCGGTTTACGTCGGTGCGTCGGGTCGTATGCAATGCTTGCTCGCTTGGCCTTTTCGGCTTGTCCAGAAACGGAGAAAAGCAAGCCAAGCTGCATATGACTCAACGTAACTAAACTGCTCACCCGTTACAGCCCAGCGAACCTGCTTTGCGCCTTTTCACTCCACTATTTATAGCACATGCTAACATTCACAGCCTGCTTGTACTCTGGCGTCAAGATCAGCGGCACCAACGCCGAGGTCATGCGTAAGTTCTACTCTTTCCACTTGGATTCGATGTCTCGTATATTTCGGCTTTAACCATACTAACAACCATTACAGCCGCTCAGTGGGAGTACCAGGTCGGCCCTTGCGATGGTATTGAGATGGGTGACCACCTGTGGATCTCCCGTTTCCTGCTGCACCGTATTGCTGAGGAGCTCGGTGCCAAGGTTTCATTCCACCCCAAGCCCATCCCCGGTGACTGGAACGGTGCCGGTCTGCACTCCAACTTCTCCACCAAGGAGATGCGTGTTGAGGGTGGCATGAAGTACATTGAGGAGGCTATCCACAAGCTGGAGGGCCGCCACAAGGAGCACATTGCCGTCTACGGCGAGGACAACGACAAGCGCCTGACTGGCCGCCACGAGACTGGTGCCATTGACCAGTTCAGCTACGGTGTCGCTAACCGCGGTGCCTCCATCCGCATTCCCCGCGAGGTTGGCGCCAAGGGCTACGGCTACTTTGAGGATCGTCGCCCCGCCTCCAACGCCGACCCTTACCGCATCACTGGTATCATCATGGAGACCTGCTTCGGTGCTGTCGAGTCCGATGCCGCCGAGAAGTAAATGTCGACATAGCATGTTCAATATGCGTCGGCTGACGGAAGGGCGACAGGTAGCATGATGATGTCGTGTGATTTAATTTATTCTTTGTTTAGCTCGTCCATGCTTTTTTGATCTAGATTCTGGATTCTAGATTCTGGAATTTGAATGTTCAGAATCTGACATGCTTAGAAATCGTCCAGACCAAACCAAACGGCCACAGAATTTCTTTCTCTTTGTCTTTTTTTGGTTTATTCCTTGGCTGCAGTAGTTGTAAACACATCTACACTGTCAAACATTTATGAATTATGAGTTTTATCAGAACAATAGGCTCACAGAAGCTATCCCAAATCGTGACCGTGATCTGACTTTGATGCTGATTCTGCAAATCTGACTCGAGGAGGCGCAGCAAAACGTCACAGTTGGCAGGGACTATCCACTGTCGTTCAACTTTTGGTGAAGCTATAAATAAACTTATTTCAATGCCTGCTGGATACTCCATCGACAGTCCCTGGGTCATGGCTAATAAAGTGGACAGTGACGACCAGGGCTGAGAGCGTCATCAGCGCTGTCTCTTTGGAATGTTCGCTGTTGTCCTCGGTCCCCCACTACCGTCATATCTAGGATGTCCAGGGGTCCAATGTGCCCAGAACAGAAGGAATGCTCAACACAAAAACACAAAACGCTCCTTCCATTGTTGCGTATAGCATCGCTGGGTGCCTGGAAGCGTTGCACTCTTTCCCGTAGTTGCCATTGTCAGCCGCACCTTCCCTCGTTATCGCTGATTACGTAGTCCTCTCAGTAACTATCTATCTATACCTTCCTACATCGTGACTTTTCATTTTCACTACTCTGAATAGCTTCACTTTTGGAATCTTCCATATTGCCTACAAACCGGTCTTTTCGCGCGCAAAACCTGGTTATTTTCGACGATATCTCTTCGGTTTGCTAGTACTCAGTACAGCGTCTCAGCCAGTCTTTCTATGCAGTCCCCACAACTGCTGCAGCTTGGCTTCTGTTGCTCTCACATCTTTTTGGGCTTCACTGCCTTGACTGCCTTCTAGCTTCTGCTCTGTAATTGAGCCTTCTACTCTCTGCCACTCCCAGTACTGTTGTCTCAAAAGACCCTATCAGCAAAACACAGCAGTTACACCTCTTATCTGATCAGACCAGCTCCCACTGGTCTCCCCGCCTGCTGCCCATCCGTTGCAACTAAACTGCCAACTAATCCTCGCTATTAGTCTTAGTCGCTCTCCAATCCGAAACAGCGACTCCTCTATCCACTTCTTTGGCAGGCCACACCGACCTACTCCCCACTACTCACAACCGACTACGCCTGCTACTGGACTGGACCTCTCCAGCTCCCCTTCTCCTGACCTTTCATCATAGCATACATACACACTATCAGCATCACTCCCACAAAAAAATATCCACGACGCGCGCACGCTGACTTGCTCACATGAAACACGAAATACCATAAACCTACGAAGAACCAAAAGCAAAAGAGCAGATGAGCAGTTGGAATCGATAGGAGCGGCAAGTCTCCCTCCACGCAGCTTCGTCTCCTCCCTTCCTCCTTTCGCCATCCCTCGTTATCACGCCGTTTTTCGTCAGCTCTCAACGTGACCACACCTCCGAATACAATCTAGGCTTTCGATCTCGAACAAAACAGGCCCGGAGAAAGCAGTACTTTGTCATCTACTCTCTCTTTCTCGCCCTCTTGCTCTACCAACCCGTTGTCAACTGTCCCCTCCAGACCGCTTTGTCAATTTGACATTCTATCTCCCACAACCTGATACCCTTTCTATCCAAAGCTTTTCTCTCTACTTTTCAAAATGCTTTCCGGCTTCGTCCAACGGGCACAACAGCTGCTCGACCCTGGTTCTACAGCTCCCTCGGGTTCCAGCTCCGGCTCCTCCGGCGCACCGGCCGGCTTCCTTGCAGGCCTCACCTCCGACAGCACCAAAAAGAACCCCTCCAAGGCCTCTCTCTTCCAGGCCCAGTTCCGTCTGCCAGCATCACAACATCCCCTTCACGAAATCACTGCCGAACTAACCCTCCCGCCTTCCGATAAAGACGCCGTTGGCCTCGTCGCTGCTCCGTCCTCGAATAACGCCGCTTTTCGCTATGCAGGCCGGCTACACCTGTCCGAGTCCTACCTTTGCTTCTCGACCGCACCATCCAGCTTTGTCTCCTCTGCAAGCCAAGCCACCGCCTCTGCATTCACAGGCCAGACTCACGGCGAGGGTCCCAGCGGAAAGGGCTTCATCTTTCCCCTCTGCGCCATTCGCCGCGTCGAGCGTCTCCACACACAGACTTTCCAGTTCTGCCTGTCGTTAACAACATGGAACGGCATGCTGTATGAGGGAGCTACGCCCAGCAAGGGAGGTGACGATGCTAAGAGCCACCAGCGCGAGCAGCGCATCACAATCGAACTGGCCGGCTCCCGCCAAGCTTGTGAACGTTTCTGCGACGGCCTCAAGAAGAACTTGCGCACAGCTGTCGGCCACATTGCCAAGATGCGCAAGGTGGCCTCTGAGTGCTACTCGGAGTATCTTTTGCGGCCCGAAGAGCGCAAGACATCCATGTCTCCACCGGACGCCGGTCTTGGTATGATCTTCCGCTACCCCGGCGATGCAAAGAAGCTTCGCGATAGGGCCAAGATGCGTCTCTGGGCCGAATACCTACGTGACAACGGCCGCAACCTCACAATGATCCGCCAGCCCACCTTCTACAAGCTCATCCGTGTTGGTCTGCCAAATCGACTCCGTGGTGAGATGTGGGAGCTGACATCAGGCTCAGTCTACCTCCGGTTTGAGGAGCCAAACCTGTATGCCGAGACGCTGGAGAAGTACAAGGGCCAGGAGTCGCTTGCTATTGATGAGATTGAAAAGGATTTAAATCGCAGTCTGCCCGAGTATGCTGGTTTCCAGAGCGAGGAGGGCATTGGACGGCTACGTCGTGTGTTGACGGCATACAGCTGGGTCAATGCCGACGTCGGCTACTGCCAGGCCATGAATATCGTTGTGGCCGCCCTGCTGATCTACATGTCCGAGACCCAGGCATTTTACCTCTTGTCTACCCTATGCGATCGCCTTGTGCCAGGCTACTACTCGACTACCATGTACGGTACCCTGCTCGACCAAAAGGTGTTTGAGTCGTTGGTTGAGAAGACGATGCCCATAATTTGGGAGCACCTTGTCGGCAGCGACGTCCAGCTCTCAGTGGTCTCGCTTCCGTGGTTCTTGTCTCTCTACATCAACTCGATGCCGCTCGTGTTTGCCTTCCGCGTGCTAGACGTATTCTTTGTCGAAGGTCCCAAGGTGCTGTTTCAGGTCGGCCTTGCTATTCTGCGTATCAACGGCGAAGAGCTTCTCGACGCTGGTGATGACGGCGCATTTATTTCGGTGCTCAAGGCATACTTTGCGCGCCTCGACGAGTCGGCACACCCGCGGTCCGATAACCCCAAGCTGCGGGCTGTAACACGGTTCCAAGAGCTCATGGTGGTTGCATTCAAAGAATTCTCTGGCATCACCAATGCCACTGTCGCGGATATGCGGCAAAAGAACAAGGAGTCTGTTCTCAACAACATTGAGAACTTTACAAAGCGCACGGCTATCCGCAACCTGGGCCCTGAGAGCAAGGCGCTCAGCACCCAGGAGCTCGGTGGTCTTTACGACCGTTTCTACGGCGTCCTGTACGAGCGGCAGCAGCGGCAGTTGATCATCAAGCAGCAGCAGGAACAAATTATGCAGCAGCAGCAGCAGCTTCTTCGCCGGCAAAAGAATCGCATCTCGCTCACACCCGCAACGTCCAACATCACAAACACATCAGACGACCAGGGTCGCTCGGGCCTTGGCTCGAGCTCCCAGATGGATTATGATGGATTCCGCGAGTTCCTTGCTGGTATGGCCAAGTGGGCGATTGCTGATTCGCCGCCGACACCTGTGCGCGATTCTTTCAGCGATCGTGACAAGAGTGCCTCGTTCTCTGCGGCATCGGCTGCAGCATACTTTACCTCACTGCGTGGAGCTCAGGGTGCTGCCAATGCCGTTATGCTGCCGCCATGGGGCGCTGGCCCTGAGCCTGCCGAACACGAGTTCCTGCAGCGGTTGTTTGCGCAATGGGACAAGGGCCATGTAGGCACGCTGTCCCTGCAAGATGTAGTGACTGGAATCGCACGCATCAAGGGCAAGCGGGATATTATGGGTGCTATCAACTACTTTTTTGAGCTGCACGACGACGACGGCGATGGCCGTGTGGACCGTGAGGGCATTCTGCGCATGTCGGAGACGCTTCTGTTCTTGTCGCGGCGTGGCCTCGAGGGCACACTGGGTCCCGAGAACCAGGCGGCCCTGGAGGCAGCCAACGGCGACAACAGTGCAGCTGCCAGTGCGTCCAGCCCATTACCGCCCGGAATGACAGTCAACGAGCGATTCTTGGGCAGTGTGAGCGCCTTTATTCGGCGATGCTTTGAGTATGCCGATCCTGACCATCCTCAGAACGAGGAGAAGGAGGCCAAGACCAAGACCAAAACCAAAACCAAGGCGAAGAAGGCGAAGGAGGCAAAGGCGACAACAGATGATGACGACCTGGCACCGCCAAACGCCTTTGCTATTGATGACGATGATGACGAGAGCGGTGAGGATGACGACGATGAAGACGAATCAGAAGAAGAATCAGAGGAGTCAGAAGACGAAGATGAAGACGAGGAGGAAGATCTGATGGCCATGTCACCACCAGGCAGCCCTAAGGAGGGCGCAGAGTCCAAGACCAAGCCCAAGATCGACTCGAAGCGGCGCGTGTCCAGGGCACAGTCGGAGCGCGCCAATGTAGCCCTCGACCCTTCGAACCCGATGCACATTACCCTGCCGACCTTCCGCATGGTTGTGCTCGCTGACGAGCTTTTGGAACAGTTCTTTGAGTCGTCGTTTCCTACATCATTCCACGTCATCGAGGGCGTGTCGATTGCTAGCCCGTCGGGCAACAACGCGTCTGCTCTTACAACGTTTGCCAACCTTGGCATTGGTGCAGGCCGTGCAGCGGCTGCAGCCTTTAGCAGCACAGGCAACGGCAACCTGTCCGTTCCTGGCGGTGTGTCACCTGGTTCCCGCCCTCCCGGTGGGCCCGGTATGGGCATGCAGCCTGGCCAGGCCTTTAGCGGTGCGTCGCGCGGTCTCCGCGGTGTCCTCGATAACATTGTCACCGACGGTATGCGCGTAGCAGCCGAGGTACGCAAGCGCATGGAAGAGGCGCAGCGCGAACTGGAGAAGAATGCCTTACCCGGCCAGGCAAACGACGACGACGACGAAGACGATGATCTTGGTATCCCTGGTATCGGTGGCGGCAACAGCAGTGGCGGTAATGGCGGTGGTCGGGGTGCATCAGGCAGTGTCAGCAGCAGTGGTGCGGCTAATGGCAGCCGGGCTGTCCGGTCATCGGATTTGGACCTTTTGTCGGGTGCCGATGCGGAAGCTGACGGCGGTGCAGAGGGAGCCAGTGTCAGCCAAGGCAAGAAGGCAGCACCAGCAGCTGGGAGCAATGACGGCACCGTCAAGACGGAGAGCATGTTTGACGCATAAGCACTGATAGTACTGAAGCGTTGTCTTGTTGCCCTTTTTTACGTTCTACAGATTTGTACCATTAGATATATTTTATTGTGGCGTTTATAGCATATTTAATTAAAGAGTAAGCACCAACAACTAGTTCTTTGTATATGTCATTTTCACAAAACACCAGAGGAAATATAGTCTTCAAGATGCTGTCTTAGAAGAATAAAACTATGAGGACTAAAAGATAGATGTGATACTGAAGTAGATATCCCAGAGGTCGTCCAGTATATGTTCATGTTGTCCAATCGATTTGCTTCAAGTGTTTCCTTCCCTAGCTTGAGAGATTGAATCTGCAGGTTGATGAGAAGCTGGGGTAGTCTGTCCAAGATACTATCCTTGTCGATGTCAAAGGCATATCCTCTATATTATAATATCTTCATTCTTTGGCTCGTATGCAAGCTTGGTGAGCACTAAGGTTTGTACTCGGACTCAGCTTGGTCGATTTGGGTTGGATTTTGAGCTCACGAGGTAGGCAGTTCATGCCAGAAGTCGCTGTCTATATATCGATAGCGTACTGTGCTGTGTTGCGGCGGTGACATGATTCAGGCCGAGCTGTAGCTGGCCTCGCTGTTGCCATGGATTTTTACTGCTACAGAAATTTCAGGTAATCACGGGGCAGGGAAAATATGACAGTAGCCGAGAAGAGGGAGGATGAGGATATATATAGGGACTTGATGCCGAGAGTGACTATGCTGTGACAAGCCTTGCCTCGCTGAAAATATTCACAACTACTGTGAGCTTTAACGTCAAGCTGATATGGTCGGAGATGATGTTGGTTTTCACTTTGCAATCATATGATTAGGTCAACGAGATCTACAAGGTCATAGAAGCCGATGATGCCAAGGATCGATGACCACAAGTCGTGAGATGTAGATGGGAAGATATGACGAAGGCAGTGAAGTAAGATAAAAGATAACAAGTATATAGGAGTTATTCACTTTTATCAAATCAAAGTGAATTAACTGGAGGGTTTGGGGTCCCCATCAAGAAACTCAGTTTCGAGAAGTATCATGAAGCCGTGGTTCATAGTTGACACTCACAACTACCATCAGTCAGCAATGCACCAAGCATGAGGGTGACTCACTGCATGATTTATCTCTTAGCTCCTTTGCTTGTATATTCAAACGATTCTTCATCCCTTGGTATTCTCTTTCCCTCTCTTCAATAGCAGCATCATAACACTCTTTGCTGACAAAGGCAAGATGGTGATGTGTGTCGTCCTTAAATAAAGTGGGGAATGTAAACAGACAGCATGGCGAGCATATCAAATTGATCTGTACTTGTGTATATGATGTCGGATTGTTTCTATAGCTTTATTTTGATGCTGAATATAATTATTGAATTTTTAATATTATAATATCTCAATTTTGGTTTCAGTTCTCATTTGTACATTTTATAATCATTGATTTACATAGAAAACAAATAGTATTTCAAGGGATGAAAAGAAAACGAAGGACATCCATCTATACAGTTTTAATAATCTCAATGGACTGCTTTTCGATTTTCTTTATTAAAGACATACTAGCCACAGACCATCAGGTATGTCTCGCACTGATGGCTAGACTAGAATACCCATGCTGCCCATATTGCTGGTGCCCTGGCAGTGCTTGAGCTCACTCTACAGGACACTGAAAAATCATAAAACATTAGCTAGCAGACCTGGTTGAACTTTCAAAGGCCCTTCTGCGCAGAATACTGCAAGTCTGCGGTCGTATATCTAGCCTTGGATTCTGCTGAGATCCATTGGTAGCGTCATCACCACCCACGCCGCGCCAGTTGGTGACTTTGATATTTTGATATTTTAGTCTTGTATTGCTGTAAAATGCTGTAGATGCTCCTCTTCTCGTTGGTATATACACAGGGAGTAAGTGGAAGAGGATGGGTTTAAACGGACCAACACCTTTAGTTCTGACAGGCCCGTAGCCCGCCCTTTCTCTCCTCTCTTGCCTCTTCCCTTTCGCTTGGCCACCTGGCCTCCTTCTGCACGCCCGCCCGTCCAAGAGTATATGTCGTAACTTGTGTGGTCGTGGCTTGTGAATCGATTTGTCGTGTGACCTCCGTGTGCCGTGCAGCCGGCCTCATTGTGCCTCGCAATGCTGCCTATCCTGGCGGTCCTTTCCCTCTCTATGTCTCGGCCTTGACCAGCTGGGTCACCACCTCCTCAATCTGCTTCTCTGTCAGGCCTATATTGTTAGTTGTGTATATGATAAGTTGTCTTTACTTTGTAGAGGATACCTACCCTCCAATGGCTTGCTCGTCTCCTTGCCTAGGTCGTAACGCGCATACACCTTGGGCAGAGTGCCCTGTGCCTCGCGAATCAGGATCGGCACGTTCGGGTTGTTCTTCTTCATCGTGGGGTATGACCGGTTGATGAACGTGCTTTCTGGTTAGTAGCTGAATCCTGGATAGCATATGTGGTGCAGAATAATGCAAGAAAACCTACCGGAGACCCTCGCTCTTGGTGCCGGTCTGGCAGAACAGGAAGCGCACCTCCTTGAGTGATTTTGTGAATGCGTACTTGGCCGACATTGTGCAGGTGAATGGTGGGTAGAGTGGCGTGGAAAGGGACAGCTTCGGGGTCGTAAATCGTGTACCGTTTGAGGCTCAAGATCAAGATCGAGGTCCAGAGCTGAGATGCAACGACGTCGTGATGCTCGCTTGGGGCCACCCAAAAAACCACAAAAGGCAGGAGCCGAGCCAATTGAGAGCCGGCTGGGAAAAGCGCGAGCTGTGATTGGCTGGGTGGACGTCACCGAACACTAGGCTGAGAGCTGTATGTACTTTTGACTGTATTTTGGGCGACAGGTACTTGTATGATTACATAATCAAACATTGATTTGAGTAATTTGCATTCTACCTCGAAGTTGAATGGAACAGAGCTGCGAAGAATAGTGTTAAGAATAGGTTTACGACTGATATAAAACTATGCTATAGCTTCAAAGATCTATGAAGTGCTAATTGAGTCGCAGCAATGAACTGATACGAACTGTGATGCCATTTCACGCTACTTGTGACTGCTCACGTGCGCGGCCCTCTTTCCCTTCTTATCTCCGGACTCCCCAACCGTACCCGTTCCTAGAACTTTTACTGCTCTGACTCCTCGCTTCGGGGTCCTTTAGCCCAGTCCGTAATCGCTACAGCTTTGTTGACTCGATTTTTTCTTCGTTATTACCACTGCAAAACAGGCCCCCACCCTCCACCTTTCGGGCGCTCTTTCCCCTATCAATTATCGCCAACCGCTTTCCGGAACGACATCCTGCTCCGTAACTATCATCGACCCGCGAGCCAGTCTGCCACCATCGACGTCAACGCTCTTTTTACGCCTACACGACCACATTCTTTCGGATCTTGACGACTCTGCAACCACCGTCTACCTCGAACCTCTCCACTCACTCATACACAACCCCCCCACCACCACAATGTCGGCCTCATTCACCCGCGCCGCCGTGCGCCCTTTTGCCGCTCCTTCGGCCTTCTCTTCGTCCTTCTTCTCCAGCCAGTCGCAGTCTGTCGTCCGCCACATCTCTACCTCGGGCCGCTCTGCCTCAAAATCCGCTTCGACCATCCCGGCCTTTTCCACCCAGTCCTTCTTCGCCGGCCTCCGCCGCACCAACACCTCTTCTCGCTTTAGCAACTTCTACTTCTCTGCTGGCCGTCGTTTCCAGAGTGGCTCGGCCGAGGCTGCCGCTGCCGCTACCGCTACCACTGCTGCCCAGGTCGGCTGGTTCAAGCGCATGTGGGACTCGCCCATTGGTTTCAAGACTGTTCACTTTTGGTAAGCCGGCGTCTGTCTGTTTGTTCTCTTGTGTTTTTGAATGTATACTAACTACTTAGGGCTCCTGTTATGAAGTGGGCACTGGTTGTTGCTGGTATCTCTGATCTGGCCCGCCCTGCCGAGAAGCTGTCCGTCACCCAGAATGTTGCCCTGACTGCCACTGGTCTGATCTGGACGCGCTGGTGCCTGATCATCAAGCCCAAGAACTACCTGCTGGCTGCTGCCAACTTCTTCCTGGGCATTGCCGGTATGGTCCAGTGCGTGCGCATCTACGCTGCACGGACATCCATTTCCGCCGAGGCCCCGACTAAGCAGTAGATTTGGCTGAGGTCTTTCTTTGATTTAGTGTTTGAGTTAGATTCGTGGTGGTAGAAGATGTGTATGCGTTCGACTCCTAGCAGGAGACAAGATCAAACAATCAACTTTCCAATTTCACAATTACAAGCATGCTATCTATAGATATACAGGCTTAGTGATAGACAGCCAAGTGATGGTACAGTAAAGTCGTTTATTATGGGTGCAGGCCTGAGTTTGTTCATGATATTTGCCATGCTAAGTCGTGATACGTAGATAGAGATGCAACAAGGGAAAGACGAACAAAACAAAGTAACAGAAAGAAACAAGCAATAAAAACAGACTCCGCTAGGCAACCAAATAACCAAAGAATTCCAATCATCAATACAGACGCCGTCGTGATAACATTAAAACCGGATATAAAATCAAAAGAGACCGTCATGAGTGTGGCCATGTTGTCTGCAAATCACTCGAGTGATTTGAGGGTAGCCATGTATAATACAGCCAGAGTAGTCCATTCAGAAAATCTGACAAACAAAGGCAGAGGAAGGTAAAAGAGCAAATAAATGCTGGTCGTCGGTATCCGACATGCTATATAGGTGGCGCATGTGTTTAACGAGAGTGGGTGTCCTGTGCACGTTGGAGACGTAATGATAGTGGATGCTCGTGTAAACGCCATGAAAGGGTATCAATAATAAGAGGTAAAGTAGGAAATAAGAAGAGAATAATGAAAAGAAAGAAGAAATAAAGGGAAAAGAAAAGGAACAAAGGGAAAAAGAGGAACGAGCAAAGTTCATCCCCAGATGGGAACACCACGGTAGGCCGGCGAGTTGTAGCTGTGCAGGATCCGGTACGGTGCCTGCGGTCCAGGCATTGGTCCGTGCCGCGATCCCATGCTCCGGTTGCGGCCATGTGCGCTCGGTGGACGCGCATACTGCTGGTAGTAGTAGTCCCATGCCTGCTGCTGCTGCAGAGTGTAAATGTCACCACCACCACTGCTGCTGCTGCTACTCCGCTGACGGTGAACGCTCTTGCTATCTGGCGCAGTGTAGCCATTGGACATGCTCGGCGGGTTGTGACTGTTGTTGTGGTTGTGACTGTTACTGCTGCTGCTGCTGTCCTCGACCGACACGCTGCTATACCCATCATAGCTTGCACGGTACCGGATTACACGCGACTGCGGCTGCTCGTCCCGGCTCTCGTAGAACTGCACTTGCGGCTGGACTGTCTGGGCTGTGGAAAACTGGGCAAACAAAGATGATGCATCACCTGAAAACGACCGGTGAGGAACATATGGGCCATTGTATGCGCGTGATTCCGAGTCCACTGACGCACGGCGGCTGGGCAAGTTGCTGGTATCGTGGTCTGTCTTGACTTCCCACCGCGGGTCAACAGGTGATTTGATGGAAGGCGTTGTGCTTGACGGTACCGTGAACACGATCTCGTGGTTGCTGGCGCCCTCCGTCGGCGGAGTCGATTTGGATCGTAGCAGTGGGGGAACACGGAGCATGGACGGCCGGATCTGCTGCATGCGCGCACTAACTGGCGGCCTAGATGTTTTTTCTGTCTTTTCTGCCTTTTCTGTAGCGTCCTTGGCCATTGACTTGCGATGGGCCATGGCACCGGCATATAGTGGGCTTGGAAGACTGGGAGACAGCGGTTGATCGCAGTTGTTGAGGGCCGTGGAGAATGAAGACACTGGGGGCGCAGCCGGTGCAACATGGCCTGTAGATTGTCCAGAAGACGTTGCACCAGCGGAAGCATGGCTGCTGTTGTCACTAGGGCCGTACGACTTGGCTGACAACCGTGGGAACGACAGCTTCATGCTGAGCGTACGCTCAAACTGTGCCGTCATGCTCATTGTGCGGTTGATAATCGACGACGACCGCAACCGGTGCTTATCATTGTCAGGCTCACCGTCATCGTTTGAGCTGTGCCTGGTCTCAACTGTTTGCATTTGCACCGGTGTCTGGATCTTCACGTCCTCCTTGACTCGACGGCGCCACGATACTCTGCTCGCCTTGGTCTTGCTCTCGACACGAGCCTCTGCATGAGCCTCAACTAGTGTGCTGCTGGTAAACGTCTTGCTGCGGTAATCGGTCTGCTCAGCTTGCATCGTTTGCACGGGCTGGTTCTCCGTCTCATAGACGACCTCCTTTGCCTCCTCGACAGGAGCATCGTCACTGAAATCAACAGCCATGTACAGCCGCGACTTGCGCTTCTTTGTGCCATCTGTTGTGAAATCCCGGTTTATCGACAGCCGCGATCCAGCACGCGAACTGCTACCGTCCCTTATACTAGAGCCGCGCAGATCCGCATTGCTGCCGCGATTCTCGAGACTGCCGACACTGAAAATGGTCTTGAGCGTGTTGTTGCTCAGTTGTGATCGGAGTGCAAGCCGCTTGGTCGTCATGGGGAAGCGCCCTGTATGCTCGTGCAGCTGGGCATTGACCAGACTAGGCACAGCAGGCACATCGGCATCGTATTCGTCCTCAATGTGTGTTGCATGAACAGCAGGCGGGCCCTTTTGAGTTTGAGCATGAGCAGCACTAGTCGAGCTGTTATTGAATGCCAGGAAACGCAAGAGCTTATTGGGCCGCTGTTGAGCACCACTGCCAATACTGAGCACCGATGCCGAGCCATTGGACTGAGTTGAACGGGCTGAGCGGATGGACTGGATACTGCTGGGAGTAAGAGGCAGAGGGTTGTGGCTAGAGCCGGTCCGAGACGATGTCTGGATATCTGAGCGCGGGCCAGTAGCAAGCCGGGTCATGTCAATCGGCGCGGACGGCATGTAGCGCTTGTTATGCATTTTGGCTGGGCTGGTCGAGCTGCGCACAAGACGGGGAGCCGGCGACTCTGACACAATGGGGCTGGATGGGTTGGTGACTGAGATGCTGATGGGAGTAAGAGGGTACACATCCTTTGGCGGGGTTTCGGGAGGGTCTTCGGTAGGTGTAGATGGCGCAGGTGCCTCGCGAGCCGGAGGGGAGGGAGCGCCCTTTTGCATCTGAGCGTTCATGTCAGCTGCATCAAAGGCAGGACTTGGCAGCTTGAGCTCGTCAATAATGAACGACTCGCGCTCGACAGCCCGGCTCGAGTCCCGGTCAGACGACAGACGGTTGGCAGCCTTGGCCACGGGCGCCATGAGCTTGGATGCGGCTTGCTTGAAAGACCGAAGAGATACATTGGAACTGTACCCCGAGTCGGCCTTACTCAGAGCCTTGTGCGGGTGTGACTGCGAGTGGGAGTGGGAGTGCGACGACTCCGAGGTCGGGCTTGATACAAACCCACTATCGGAGCGGCTGACACTCTGGACGCTGTGCACACTCTTGCGAGATGCCAGAATGTTAGCCCTGCCACGCTTGGCTGTAGCCTTTGCGCTGGGGTCGAGACGCACGTCGAGAACCTCAGCAGTCGTCGAGTACCCGAGAGTGCTGTGGTCATCGTCCTCAAACAAGAGATCTTCCATGGCTGTTGCTTTAGAGGTTGTCTCGAGCTGGTACGACTGATCTTCGGCTACCTCAGGAGGCACTTCCACAGTCACAGTATCCTCGAACGAGAAAGAACTGAACTCAAAGCCGGCAAAGAGGTCGTCGGGCAGCTCAACCTGTGGCGGCTCGATTGGTGTCTTGACTGGCTCGGGAACCGGCTGTTCTGGAGAGAACACATCGAACGAAAGCTGGAGTAGAGAGGGTGATAGCTTAATCTTGGGCTTGGTGATATCAGACTTGACATCAGGCCTGACATCAGGCTTGATAGAATCAAAATGCGGGTTCTGATCCTCGACAGGCGTGTTGCCAGAAAGTGCAGCCAAGGCCATTGACCGCGCCTTGTACTCAAAGTCAGGACTCCGAATCGGGCTGCCGTCTTCGACATTGACCATGCGGGGTTTCTTTGGCTCGGGAGACGAAGGACTGGCAGCTCCATTGGTGATGCGCAGCGATCCTAGCTTGTATGCTCCAATAGTGCTGTATCTGACGTTGTCGTGGTCTGTGGGAGTCGAGACGCGAGCAACCGACTCTCCCGCAGCATCGCCAACAATAGCGGCATGCCGTTTCAGTACAGGCATGGACAGTACATGGTCGTGGTCATAGAGCGATTCGTAAGATATGTTGCGTGAGAGGCTTGGAGGTGTTGAAGGAATATGGGGAGCTGTTTGGCTGTGGCGGAAGGATGGGCGTGAAGATGTAGAAGAAGCCATATTTGCTGAATTGGCCATGCCTGCGAAGTTGCTGGTGCTGTTTCTCCGCGTAGCAACACCAGGAATATTCAACATGGATGTGCGGCGGACAGGCGCATACAAGGAGAGATCAGAAGTGGCCCGCTTGATACTGTTCAGAGCAGGATCGTGCTTTGCATCCGGCACAGGGTGCGAGCTCTTCCAGGTCACCTCGGATACCGTCGAGCGTCTGCTCTCTGAAGTGGCCGAGGACTGCTCGAAGCGCCGATCGACCATGTTTTCTCCATGCTCATTGTGGTCAACGATGTGGAGCAGCCGTTTGGCGGCGTATGACGACATGTCATAATTCCACGAGGTGCGAGTTCCAGCAGCCGCGGCGGGTGGCCAATCCTGAGCCTGAGATAAGGAATTGTGCGTCATGGAGCTCGGATTCGGCTTCAAGCTCAAGTCCCAGGTATTCTGGCCAGGCAAAGCAGGAGCCGAGTATGCGTAGACGGAGCCAATGCTGTTTCGCCGAGGGTGAGTGTAGCCGGCATCCAGGTCGCCAAAGCCGTTTTCGGGACGGACGTTACGCTGTGTTGAGCTAGAACGGAAGAACGACCTGCGGTGTAGTCTGTCTTTCACTTCCTTCTCTACCTTTGGCTCTTTCCAAGCTTTTTGAAGTTGACGTTGGAGTTTGCGAGGCTCTCTCTCGACAGGCTGCTCTTCAAAGTCAAATTCGGCAGTGGGATCAGACACGAGGTCCTCAATTGCGGCACTGTCGAGCTCAAAGTCAAACGCGCGGTAGTTTTGAGAATCGTTAGAGTACTGTTGCTGCTGAAGAAACAGCTCTTGAGGTAGCTTTGGGGTTTTTGACCTTGATAGCCGGTTCTGGCGTTGGACCAGGTTGAGGCGTTGGCGTTCCTCGAATTCTTTTTGGCGGGCTTGCTGTTCTTGGAGAAGCTCAAGATCAAGGCTTGGATCGGGGTAGGTATCTGGGTAGGTATCTGTTATTGACTTCCAAGATGCAGGCTCTCTGTCCCGCTGGCCAGAAACGGCGGCGACTGCTTCTTCAAAGGTAAAGACTGACGGGCTCGGGAGGGCGGAGGGTTTTGCTGAGCCCGAGACGGATGATGACGAAGGGCGGTGCTTGAGAGGGTTTGGTGATTTGCCGGCAGCAGAGATGGAGGCTGGAGAAAACGTAGATGATACGAGGTTTGCGAAGCTGGAGGCTGAGAAGCGAGTATGAGAGGGTGCTGCACCCTTTGCAAGGCTTTCAGGCTTTAGAGTAAGGCTAGAACTAGGACCAGAGCCAGTTTTAGAACCAATACCAGCAGTTGATTGCGAACGGGCTCTATTTCGGGGTTTGGAGAGCTTATTAGTCGCAGCAGAGGTGAGCGTTGAAGTGCGTGGGTGTGCAGAAGAGTATAGACGGGGAGAGAGGTCATAGTCAAGTTCGTCAGCAGGCAGCGGGCGAGGTAATGGTGGAAGAGGACGGTCTGCTGGAGGTGGTGGACGAGATGTTCGAGGCGGATGAGACGAGAGGGGGTTCCCCCGGTAGGCCTCGGAGGAAGGCTGGTTACCCATGGCGGCTTATTCGAGACTGCTTAGATTTATAAATTGGCAAAGCAAGGTTTGGAAACACTGAGAATAGAGTGCGACTGGCTATGCAGAGGGAGATGCAGAGGGCATGGCGACTGTGTTTGTTGGATATTGCTGGACAAGAACCAAGAACAATGGCTCAGATGGACAATGCGGATATTGAAACTTCCATGCCGTCAAACGGGCGGCAGCCTGCGTGCAAGGACGCCCCAGATCAAGAACAGAGGGTGACACGCGGGTGTAGGTGGAGGTAGATGAGGAGAGATGGTATTAGACGGCTCGAAATAAAGACAAAGTAGTCGAAATAGCAGATGTCAGAATTGATAGCAGACGTGTTGTCCAAGGGGGTGTGAGAAGATCGATCCGGGGGCTATATATGCTTCAATGCATTCGTGGAGCTGCTTGCAAAGACGGGAGGTGGGAGATGCCGAGTATAAGAATGTATAAGAATGTAGTGTGGCGTGGGAGAGGTGTAATGGCGTATGCAATGAATGAGATGAGATCGAGAATCGAGACAAGAAGAGAATCAAAACGAAAATCACAACCCAGGCCAAGACAAGCAATGACCGGATACAAAGAATAGCTCACAGACGATGACATCCAGGAGCAACCATGAGACGACGATCGTGTAGGTAGGAAAGTAGAAGGCTCTGAGGTATGTAAATGAGATAAGAATGATGAGAGCACAGAGTAGATGCGAATGAGAAGTTAAGTGGCAGACGATGTCTCGCCGCAACAAGAAGGAAGCTCTGTGATCAGCTCTAGGGAGAGACAGGATGAGGAGGAGGGGTGAGAGAAGAAAGATGGGGGTGTACGAGTATGAAGTAGCCGACAGAATAATAAGAAGGAAATAAGAATAAGATTCAAGAGAATGGAAGATGGCCACCGTCGATCAGATTGTTGCGGCAGGGGTGGATACAGTAATCAATAAATCAATGATTTAAATGATTCAGGATAAGGCAAAAAGTACTGAGCACGAAAGAACCAAAGGAATAAAAGAAATCAAATCAAATCTGCCAAGCTGAAGGTGCAGATGGGCTGTTATTAGCTGGACGAGGCTAGCGCAGACAGCACGAAGCACTTGGCCAGACCAGGTCAGGTCCAGGTCAAGTAGATGGTCGAAGATGGCTGAAGAAGGGATAGGATGAGAGGAAAGAAAGAGCGGATGGGAAGAGAGAAGAGTAGAGAGTATGGAGAATATGGAGAGACAAGAAAGACAATATGAGAATAAAACAGACGAAATACAAAACAGTACGAGTAGTGTGGAAATAGAATAAAAGGACAGGCCAGGACTGCCGCAGACAACGCCGAGGTCAAGGAGGAGAACAAGATACAAAAGACAAGAGTCAAGCGTGGTAAATAGAAACAGAAACACAAAACACAGGCACAGACCAGCAGCAGACACAGAACAAAAGCACGGGGTTACAGAGCATACCTTGCCCAAGCCGAGGGATTCCTAAACAATGATTATGTTGATAATGATGGCTGAGAATCCAAGCTGACGATGCCGATAAACACAGCATTTGCAGGAGTCCCGGGCCAAGTGCCGTGGCAATACCGCAATGCCGTGCAATGTTGGCGGCGGCTGCCTTTGAATTCAAGTTCCGTCTGCAGCTCTGTCAAGTACGTTGTATGGTCTCTTAAAGTCGGGATCTGGCCTGGAGGTCCGGCTCGACTTGGCTGCGTTGCACTGCGTCATGGAGGTGCTCTCGGTGTGCCTTTGATTTTCTTTGATTTTCCCAAGCTTGATTTTGACTCTCAACCCTCAAATCTTGAATCTTTCGGCTTCTTCCTCCTCCCCTCTTTCTTTCCTCTTTCTTTTTCCTCTTCCCTCTTACTCTGCCTGTCACTCCGACCCGCTCACGCGTGGATTGTATGAGACTTCGCTGTGGATAGACCCCTGCCCCTGGTGGCTTTCTTTTTTTGAGTTTTTCCTCTTCTACATCCCCTTCCTGAAATTTACTTTTTAGATCTCTGTTACCTTTTCTCTTTTTATGACGTTTGTTGCTTATTTCTTTGCGTGGGGAACGTTGTCAGTTGGTTCGTAAAGAACTCGACGGCTCTGCATGCTGCCTTTGCAAAGGAAGAAAGGAAAAGGCGGCAAAGAGAGGGTGGAAAGGGGTGTCAGGACTAATACAGTCTACAGACCGATAAAGGCAAGAGAAACACCCACAGCCCCTGTCGCGCTTTCCCGATCTGTTAAATGTAATGCAGTTTCATTTCCACACGGCTAGCCATTTGTACAGAGAATTCTGTAGAAGGAAGAGTGCATCGCTCTTGCCGGCCTGGTACTGACTTTATTTTCATAATTGTCATGAATGTCCATAAACAGAAGGAACATCGACGATGAAAAGACAGCGCGCAGAACTATGATGAGGAAGGTGCCATCGACTCAACGTGCCGCTGAGTAATATAACGTTCTGTCTTATGTAGAGGCAAAAGCTACAGTAGGATTGGTTGTGTATTGGTAGCAAGGATGGTAGGAATATAATAGATTACAAATATGGTTGGCAGAGGTGACCAGGTGACTTACATGCGACAATTGACCAGCGTTTCGCTGTACCGGAAGTTTACTTGGTAGATCAAGAGGCCCGTCCGGCGGCCTGTTTCAGATAAAGCGGCAGCGAGAGGACGAGACTTGAAGCACGAGAATACAGGAGACTATTGTGTGTATGGAATAAACGAGAATGAAATGAAATGAGCACGAATAATAAAGACTGAGCGTGGTAAAGACCCATCTCAGTTCGCAGATCTAATGCATGGGAGCCCACAAACCCACCGCCTTTTACCCTTTGGGGGCGAGATACGAGGCGCTTGGAAGAGGAGAGATTATGACGCGAAAGGAGAGACAAAGAAGGAAGAAGGGGAGACGAACAGAAGAAGAGAAGACTGTAAATAGCAAATAGCAAACAGCAGATACGCAGAAGAAGGAGAAGACGTGGGAGCACAAGTGGCGCCTGTTTGGTGTTCTGGCGGCAGTCTGGCGTTTCTAGATCTGCCCGTTTCGGTCGGCGAGGGAGGGTAAAATGGAGAGGGGAAATACATATGTAGATAGTGTTATCCAACTACAGAGTAGTAAGTATATATCAAACCACAGGACTCCAAGACATCGTGAACAGCTGGCGAGGAGGCAAATGCAGCGAGAAAGGTGCAAAGAAGTAAGCAAGAGGCAAGACCAACCAGCAAGGTGCAGGGAGGCAAGGAGAAGCAAGGCAAGGGTGGTACTGGCACCCGCACTGTAAGAAGTATACGGAGTAGACGGTGGCGTTTGTTTCCGGAGGAGGAGACGGTGTAACTGAGACTGTTAAACCCACTGAAGCTTGTAATACAGAGGACGCGTTTCTCTCTCGAATGTCCTTCTGATGCAAGACAGGATTGCGTTTGCGTGCGGGGAGCTTAGCAAGGCACGACCCTGGCTGTAGACAAGAACAACAAAGTCGATAGAATTAAGATTCAAGTATTAAAACCAAAAGAATAAGAGATCAAAGGATCAAAATATCCGTCGATACAACGTCGAGGATATCTGCTGTCTCTTTACAGAAGATGATACGACCCAAGCCATGACCGGGGTTTACAGAGGACGAGCAAAGGACATGAAGAGAGAGCTTGCATTGAGATGGCTATGCTTATTCGCGATCTAGTTTGTCTGGTAGCCTGCTAGTTGAATTCAGAAAGCCACTCAATGACGGAGGGCCTCCTCCTTTACGCTTGCAGGGACCAGCTCGCTGTGATCCTCTCTGCTGTTTCAGCGTCACATCGCTTCTATTCTCCTTTATTCCTACACTGCAATTATTGAGATATTGAGATATTTCTACTATCCACGTCGTATTGTACTCGCGGTAGCATCGTTCCCGACAGAGGAAGTCGACCAGGCCAGCTGAGGAGGAAAGACTTCAATGTATATTTTGATAATAGAATAGAATTAAGATGCTTAAAATGCAAAGTCAAATAGAAAATCATTCTAGGGCTGTGATATACACAGGGCCTACCACGTCTATTAGATTATTTTGAATCCGAAGAAGACACTCAGGCATCATCTTTTTATCCAAAACTCGAGTCGCTCCAGCTGTGACATCGACTACGGAATAAATCCCTGCAACCATCAGCAGTTATCATCTCGTTTACGCAGTGTATTCAAGACGGCAGCTCCATAGTTCATACAAAAGACATGTCGATTTACTAGCTGCATAGTGCTTTAGTCGTCTTTAGTTTTGCGTAGAGATGCAGCCACAAGGAGGAGATTGTATTTATCAAACAGTGCTTTAGCTACATCCTCATTTACGAGAGACATTGTGATGAGAGCTGAAGTCTAGTATTGTTTTGGCTGAAATTGAGAGCTGATTTGGCTGCAGTCGAAGGACCGTCTTTATTGTTTTAATTTTGACTTTATTTCTTCTTTGTTTATTGATGATGATGCACTTGCATGCACACGCGGTCGCGTCTTTGATTCCAAAGTACGTGGTCATCAACATCAACAGTGACATAACGTGGTTTTGACAGCCGAGCGTGTCGACGAATCATGGCCAATAGATTGAGCCAAGTGAGGCCAGCACGACCACGAAGAAGACCGCAAAGACCAAGACAGCTGTCGATGTATTAGACCTAGATAACATATGGTTTTAATTGATTATTTGATTTGACTTTTCTTTCCAAATCATTATCTGACAAATCCCTTGCTTCTAGTCTAGAGACAGCCGATCGTGGCTGATGTGGCGGGTGGCAGGGCCGGCAGTCTTTCATCTGAAAACAAGAGGCTGGAGTGATATCCAACAGCCATGATCTCGGGGAACCATTGGACTAGATACTACTGAGTAATTAGTATCTGCTGAGAACAATCCCCTCAATAAGAAGAGAAGGTAAGAGAAGGTTAGAGACATTACCGAACCAGCACTGCTTGCGGATCTCGTTGGCGATGTCCTGGCTACACAGCATGTCGTCGTCAGCCTTCTGATACATCAGTTTGGCAACTCAAATAATTCAAATAATTCGAGTAATTTATATAATCCATATGACTCTGAAGACAGCAATTCACTCCACATTTCAACCATCAAATATACTTCGCACATTGTATTCTGCCGGCGACACAACGCACGACTCTCAACATTATGCCAAAAGAGCCATGAGACATCGATGCTCATGCGATATTTTCCGGGCACCGTCTCGTCGTGTAAGCTTGCAGAAGCTAGACGCTTCTTGCCATCCTTTTATCTAGACCCCGGAACAGTAACCAGCCGGCTTGCACTAGTAAGGACTTCAAGATTACCGCCATTTCATGACACACCCGTCAACAGCGTATTCTTTGTTCCCGGTCATCTGTGTCAAACTGCACCAAATTAGCGTCCATCCTCTTTTGTTAGCCCTGCCTTCCCGTCGTTGACAGCCGTTGCACATCCCTTTCCTCATAGTGAGATGGTAAAATAGTCCAGACAGTCAAGTAGAACCAAGGGAGACGCATCGAGATCTGAGCGCTGTCATCTTGATACCAGTCTGCCATTTTCGCAGTGATAGGCAAACGTCAAGTAGAACATCGAAACACTTGTCTGGACATTCAGGCATTCTTTGTTTGGTGTGTGTGTATAGCAGCAACAGGTTTTGTTGAATGGCAATGTCTGATGTGCATCTCCGTCATCTCCATCTCCATCTCCATCACAGAGCAATCTCGATTCTCGCCATGACTTTATGTCTCGTGCCTCAGGCCTCATGACTTTCTCTACAAACGCCATCGTCGCGTTGCCTCCGGGCAGAATTGATCATCTCTACCTGTTTCTTCAAGAACAGGTCCATCACCGTTGTTAGCGTTAAGCCTTACTGTGTCACCTACTGCATTAGATATATGCCTGAGCAAACGCTCCGGATCATCACCAACACTGGAATGCAAACGTAAACGTGTTGACGATCTCTAAGTGATGCAGCTATGCGGTGCTCATCGTAGCATCAATGATTAGTATGGGCGTGCCGATATAGCAAAAATAGATGTAGCAATAAATGTATATTCAAGTCTGAAGTCGAAAATTGAGAATGATCATTGGCTAAAAGGCTATTACAACTGTGGCTTCCCAAGTCACAGCTCCGACTTGCCGGCCTCGCTCGATGGCGGAAGCACCTTGGCCAGGTACGCCTCAACATCGTCCAGCTCGTTGGGGAACGCCGTGTGAGGCATGCCCGCGTACTCCTTCCAGTCCACCGAGAAGTTGAGCTTCTGCAGGTGGTCGCGCGACATCTTTCCGAGCTCAAAGGGGACAACCTGGTCGGCATTGCCGTGGCACATGAGGATGGGTGTCTGCGCATTGATGGCGCTCGACACAGGGTTCGGCAGGTATGTCGACTCCAGCTTGAGGGACAGCAGCAGGTAGGTGGACAAGCCAATGATACCGCCGAGCTTGAGTGGGCTCGTGATGCCGGCAAAAATTGAAATGGCACCGCCCTGCGAGAAGCCGCCGAGCACAATGCGTTCCGACGGGATGCCGCTGTCGACCTCCTTCTGGACAAGCGACTGGATGTAGTCGCGACTCTCCAGGATGCCCTTTTCGTCCTCGTTGCGGCGAATGCTATCAACACTGCCACCAATCGAGACCTTTTCTGCTGTTAGATTGCCAAGATCCTCCTGATTATTCTTGTTCTCTAGAAAATCTCTGTAGCGAGATTTGATAGAATCAAACATCTGTGCGGTCGGACTTACAATATCGTACCAGCCCGGCATGCGGAAGCCCTATACTGTTAGTGCTAGCTCCTTCAAGAGTCAGATAGATATAGACAGTTACTCACATGATTCATGGTAATGGGAATGTCCGGAGCGTGAGGCAGGATGAACTTGACCTCGTCGAGCTTTGACCGACGCCGCCAGTTCTCAACAGCAAAGGACCAGCCATTGCCTGAGTCGCCCAGCCCGTGGGTGAAGATCACCGTCGCAGTGTGCTTAGCACTGACAGCTGGAAAAACAAGAGGATTGCGACGAGACATGTTGCCGATGGTGACTTGTGGATATATGAGGTATCGAGACTGGAGTGTAAGATATTATAAGGTCAGGGCAAAGCGTCGTCTCTTGTAGGAGCTCGGCGTCAAGCCCCACCAATGGCCCTGAAGAGATCGGATTATGTCATCTAGATCGTCCCCGCAATCCAGGAACGCTCCTACTCTGAGCTTTATCGCTCTTATCGCACTTATCGATCATCGTTCCGTCAATGCCCCTCCTACATCGCAATTTGTATGGAGCTAATACCCGCGACGATGGCCTCATCCGCAGCTATGCGGGGATAACCAGCTCATACCTGGGATAATTCTTGACTTTGCAGCGTCTTGTGTGGTTCATATTTTTCAGAGAGTTTTTCCTTCTACAAATTGCTGTGAGGTCCGAGGTATTTGCATTCCACTCCCTCGGCCTCACCTCATCCTCCCACCACCGGCCTTTGCGTCACACAGCATCTCACAGCGTCGCATAATACCATACCAAGTCACTCGCCATCTGTCGGAAGGATGTCATTCAACCCTGAAGACTACGACGGCGAATACCTGTCCCTGGACAGCCTCCAGCCGCGGCCGTTCCTGGCTCGAAGCAATCATGTCCATGCCACCTGGGCGCGCACCTTCACATCGCGCCCGGCCCTCTACGTCCAGCCAGAGACCATTGAGGAGGTTGAAAAGGCCGTCAAGCTTGCGCGCCACCGCCGAGGCCGCATCGCGACCACCGGCTCCGGCCACTCGCCCTCAGACATCACCTGCACCAGCAGCTGGCTCATCAATCTCGACCGTCTCAACCGCATCAGCTCCATCGACCGCGAGTCGTGCCTTGTCACCGCCGAGGCCGGTATCCGCCTCTATGAGCTGAGCGCGGAACTGGCCAAGCACGACCTGGCCCTGCCTAACCTGGGAAGCATCAACGAGCAGTCTCTTGCAGGCGCATGTGCTACCGGCACCCACGGCAGCAGTCTGCGTCACGGTCTGCTGTCGGACGATATCGTGGCTCTGAAGATTACACTGGGCGACGGTACCACGAAATCGTGCAGGCGCGACAGCTCTGATGAGGACGAGAATGCGCTGTTCCGTGCGGCACTCCTGTCTCTCGGTGCTCTGGGCATCGTCGTCGAGATCACTCTGCGTGCCGTGCCCGCGTTCCGTCTCCGCTGGTCGCAGACGGTCGACACCGATGCAGTCGCGTTTGACCGCTGGCGCCAGGGTGATACCGACGGCACATGCCGCAACAGCGAGCTATGGACACAGGCACACTTTGTACGCGTCTGGTGGTTCCCTTACACGCGGCGCGCCGTTGTGTGGGCGGCCGACGACTGCGACAAGACGCCCGAGGAGGAGCCCAACTTTACGCCGCCGACGTCGTACTACGATAGCAACCTTGGCTACCACGTCTACCACAATCTGCTGTACCTTGGCCGTTTTGTGCCGCGCATCCTGCCATGGGTCGAGTGGTTTGTGTTCGGCATGCAGTACGGCTTCCGCAACGGCACCACCACATCCGGCCTGCAGCCCAGCGACCAGGCTCTGCTGATGAACTGCCTCTACTCGCAGTTTGTCAACGAGTGGGCCATTCCCCTCGCACGCGGACCCGAGGCCCTGACCCGTCTCGGTGCGTGGCTGCAACAGCTCAAGCCCGGTGATGCGGGCTACGTTGACCACAAGATCCCCTTTTCCGCTAAAGGTCTCTATGTGCACGCGCCCGTCGAGGTTCGCGTCGCTGACACTGCAGCCCTTCAAGCTTCGTCCAAGTCTCCCCTGTCCACCCGCCCCTTCCTTGATCCTACATCCGCCAACAGCCCAACCCTCTACCTCAATGCTACCATGTACCGCGCCTACCACAAGGACCCTCCCGGTCTTGCACGGTACTACGAGGCCTTTGAGTGGCTGATGCGCGATATCGGCGGCAAGCCGCACTGGGCCAAGAACTTTGGCTCAGATCACAAGGAGCTGGCTGCCGCATACGGTGACGACCTGACCAAGTTCAACGCCGTCCGCAATGCCAGCGATCCTGATGGCGTGTTTGTTGGACCCTGGCACCGGCGGTACCTGCTGGGCGAGAACTCTGATAGCCCAGCGACTCTTCGCAACGAAGAATCTGAGATTGAGCGGTCGCAGTCCAAGGACAGCAGCTTCTTGGTCAAGGGTAAAGTCGAAAGTGGTGACTATAAAGGTTACAACAACTGATATGTAAAGTGTTCCATACTCGGCTCTTTCCCTTTAATACTTGATATCTTTGTTTTTCGTCTGTATAATAAAAAGCGTCACATTGATTATAAAATTTTGGTTTTGTTTATAATCCCACCACTTTTGAAAACTCAACCTTTATTATAAACAATTATCTATAATTGTTTTGCAACTACTATACAAGCGCACCTAATAATATCAAACTCTATATATATGTCAGTGCTGCACTGGGCAACCACACGGCGCTTGCCGTCTGATGTTGGCATAGTGTTGGCATAGTCGATCATTGGCTGAGACTCTTCGTCGTCTTCGTCACTCAACCGACTGTACGTTGGATGATACTTATCATTGTCGCTCGTGCTGCCGCGACGACTGCCGATGAAGTACTGCCGATGGCGCCACTCAGGTGACACGAGCCGGTCAGCACATCGGTACCGCCACCAGAACCAGTACAAAACGCCCCGACGTAATGACCGCAAGTGCTGTTGCCGGGTAGGCATAGTATGCGAAGCGCTCATTTTCGCCCCGGCCACCAATGGGCGGCGGCCATGGTAGGATACGCAGAAGGCAATTGCTGCTTGCAAAGATCACAATGGCGAATCGTGATGCCGGCAGTGGTGACACCCAGCGTGCCGAAGGTGTTTTTGCAAGTACAGCAGAACCAGCGAAATTGCAACGCTGATTACCGACATGCGGACATGGACATATGGCCGATAATGTCGGCATCGAGATAGTGTTCCAGGTAGACGCGCTCGCCGCCGCTTTTGGGAATGGCCGTCTCCAAATCAAGATAGACGACTAGACCACAGAACGACATAAGACTGCCGAGCAGCCAGACTACGAGGGACATGCCGACCGACCCAACCCCGGCAAAGACAGCTGACGGCACAGAGTATGCGCCGACCCCAATGGTTTTGCCAACAATGATGCTAATGACAGACATGACGCCTAGCCTGCCGTCATCCTGGTTTTGTTGTGGTGGAAGTTCGGGTGAGGATTGCGGAACAAAGAGGGACCGGTCATTAAGCTTGTCATCGTTGTCATTGCCATAGTATTGTCTGCCTTTTAGGTAAAGGTTTGCTTTGTCGTATTACTGATGGCAATAGCAGGCCTCCATTTATGTGTGCAGGCTGTGAAGGTGGCCGGCAACTGAGATTGAAGCTGGCCTGCAGGGGCGAGGCTGCAGTCGATATGGTGCCTTTCAAAAAGGTAAACAGCTATGAGGTAGAAGAAGAAAAGGACGACGATGACGTCTCTAAGGGAGGAGGTGCCATTATCTTGTAGATGCAACCGTAGGGTTTGTGCCAAGAAGGATTAAGGGTGATTTGACGAGCCCGCCAGGGTTCGATGTTTGGATCTGATGGTACAATGTGGTGATGCTCAGTATGCCAAGGTGGTTTAGAGTGAGCAAGTTTGTGTAACACGTTCAATGTTTGCTTGGGTGTCTATTAGAAGATGAGCAAGTTCTCGAGGTAAGGGGATATAAAACAGAAGAGAAGGGGAAGGCAAAGAGGAAAAGGATAATGCAGGAACTTGCTCAAGTGCAGGGGAAGTTGAAGAACAAAAGACAAATAAGCTTGGCCGGCGACAGTTCTATGCACATGGGAGAATAAATACAGCAGAGACAGCGTGAAACAGTTGCAGCATGGAAACAAGAAGAAACACATCCGGGGGTTATTGTGAACAAGTTTGGGAGAGGAGATCGATAAAATAGACAGACAAGAAAAATACTTTGACGATTTAGATAAGTAGCAAGCATATATCACCCAGAATGACATGAGTTTTGAAAGAATTCATTTCTCATTACCTCATCTCTATCAACACTGGTGAATAGCCTGGCGTAATCGGCAGTCGGAAGACGTGAAACTGCGAGTTGTCATGATGTAGGTCTACATTTTTGTATCTAACTTGTCTACCGGTCCGTTTGTAGTTGCTACGGTATAGAAAACCCAAGTCTAGCCCTCTTGAACCCCGAACAAGCATTGATGCACGTCTTGGCACACGAAACGTCGGGATGTAGATATCTAAAACCAAGAACCAAGCGGCACTGTTTTGAGGCACGTCAATGCGGCTTAACAACGACCAATCAGTCTATGAATAAACAGTTTTAAAAAAAAGAGAGGTCTACACCAATGACACTGAATAAACATATGCAACGTCATCATTGGTACACTGCGTCTCAGACACAGCGACGCCTGTTGTCAGGGAATACAACTACCGGGTAGTTCATAGTTGCAGTTGCAGAAAGACAAAGAGTGACAGATGGACAGCTCTTTTACATGTATATTTCTGTTGGGTATGTTACCTCTAGAGTTGGATCATTATATTGGATACAGAGATATATGTTGTCACGAATCTGTTGAATTGGGGATGAAAATATATAGCTTAGTCATCGATGCAAATAGATCTGAGTTGTCACATAATATCACATAATCACCACCACGATGGTAACGCTAAATGAATAGAGGAAATGATACCACTCATTGCTTCTAGACCACCTCATCATCAAATATAGAATATAAACGTCTACCGAAGTCAGAAAGGGAATTAGTTACTGAAATTTTGCAACGTGACTGATCACATAGAACGTCTCGAGACTATGGTGTAAATATCACTGTATCCAATGACTATATCTGATCACCATACTATACACTCGTCTTATGATGACTAGCACTTGTATCGCGACTTGCTGTCAAGGTTTGTAACGTGTTTCTAGAGGAGGAATATTTGATTCTATGAGCGGTAATACACAAACCACCAGAAAAGTAGCCACGTGCACGCAATGAAACAACCAGAGATAGTGTAAGCCTATGTCTGTATAAATAGCAAAGCCAAATAGCAGCTTGATATGTTATATAGGAGCCGATTGTGAAAATAAGGAGGTAGCGCTGTACGTAACCAGCCTCATAATCATTATGATGTCGGTTGATATGCTGGTTGATATGGCATCCGCAACACCAACACATATACAGCAGACATCGTACATAGAACAGCAAATTCTCCGAGAGTCTACACAACATTTTGGCAGATGCCACACACAATGACACAAGAGCACAAGAGCACACAAACATAAGAACAGAAGAAAAAAGACAGAAACATAGACGGAGTACAGAGCACAGAACACAGAGCACGGAGGCAGCCTGTCAAAATGTTATATCAGCCACAGTGATGCCACCCTTGGACTGTCTTAGTGTCTTGATGTCTTGGTGTCTGTGCCGTGTCTGTGTCATGTTTGTGTTTATGTGCACTAATCATGTACTATATGAGCCCAAGGTTTGGGTCGTTCTAGTAGCAGTCCCTCCACCTATTATAGATATTAACCAGTCATTCACAGACATGAATAAACAAGTCTATAATCAAAGAAACACATAAACAAATATACGAAATGTCGTGTAACTAACGGGCAAACTATTCCCTTGTATTGATGAACTCTTGCCAAGACACCTGCCTGTCTTTGTGCCTATTCACTTGCTGTACCTACACTTTAATAGTTGCTGTGTTGTCTGTACCACTTAACACAGCGGCGGGATCTCTGACCGGTGCGGGCTGTAGTGGCATATTATTGTTGATATTGCATACAGTATATAGTGTATATTATTCTAGACGGATAGGTCGAGGCTGCGTGCATGAACAGCATGCGTTGAGCCTCGCCATATGCAAAGCCGACCGCGGAGGTAATCATTACTTGTGTTAGTTGAAAGGAAATATATTTGAAAAACAACGCACAACTCTAAACAGAGTCAGACAGGCATGGCTGGTTGCATCCGTTGTTGAGTATGAGCTAGGTATGAAATATACATAAAGTAGGCATAACAGCACAAGCAATTTATTGCGACTAGTGCAGTGCGTTCGAAGCAGGCTGCTCTGCAGCATCGGCCGTGTTCCCTTGTGGTAGATTAGAGAAGAGCACAGCATGGTGCCATTTTGACTTGTGGCATGCAAGCAGCTTCTGGAAAAGGTGTTGGCAGTTTAAAGGTCGTCAAGTCTAGTTCTGTCAGATATCATGTCTTGTCTTGTCGTTGTTGAGACGTCTGTTTTCATTTGTTTATAGTTGCTTTATATTTGCTTTATAGTACGGGACGACGGCAGTCTTCCGATTGAAGTTTCCACTAAGGTCACAAGATGTGATGACTCTTGAAGCCTGCGGGTCACAGTAATAAACAACAGTATCAACAAGAGTCAATGACCAAGGCGACCAAGATTTAGACACAATGCACAATGAGCCAAAGTCATTCCACGTTACACCAAACCCCTTGCATTCATGAAAATGTCTTGTCCAGCCCTAGCAGCTCAGATAGCACACCGGCACTGGTCTCTGGGGACTTTGTACTTTTAAGAATATTATTTTATTTTATGTTTGCTTTACATTGGTTTTAGATTATTTGAATCATGAGGGTTCTTCGTGTAACGCAGCACAGACATCCACAGTGGTATGAGAGCGGCAATAAGGTTATTTAAAAGATAACTGTAAAGGTTGAAAGGGGATAATGCTTGATCCTCCGACGCCCGGCTTGCCACCCGTGCCGGTGCCTCTTGCAACAGATACGCAAGCACCGTTGTACATGATGAAAACTGATGGGGTTGAGTTTTGCAGGTTTTCCTTCATTTCATTTATCAAGACTTTCAAACTGAAAGTCTAGACATTGTAGTAATTTCAAGAAGGCAAAAACACTGTTCTGAAAAGCAGACCGTCAATCAGTCATAATCAGATAGCATTTGGAATGCAGAGTAGGGATTTGAAAATTAAAAGTCTAAAAGTATAGATTAATATATATAAAAACTAACATCCAACCGGCGCCTATGGTATTGATCCTGCAAGTTGCCAATGCTTTTCCTATTATAACAATGCAGTAGTGGTGAAAACCCCCAGATATGATAGAACAGGCAATAAAGGAAATTGAAGACAATATAAAAATATAAGAAATCCAAGACTCGCGTCTGCCCAATCGTATTACAGTCAAGCAATCTCTCCTCCTAGCTGTTCGGGACGAGACAGGAATGGTGGATGCTAGAAGAAAGAGAAGAATAAGACAACAAGAATTAAAGGATAGTGACGGGAGTGTAAAGGAGAAAGAAACCCAATAAAACAATGTGCACCAACGCCTGCAGAAGGTGGCATATTAAGAGCAGTCTAGATTGCAAGAAGTAAAGCAGAGTGTCCAGAGAAAAGCCTAGATGCAGGCTGTACCGCAATAGCCACAGGCACGGCCAGGTATGACCCAGACCTCTTTGCCTTCCTTTGCACATTTTGGGCAACGAATACCGGGAAGCTGGTTGTTAGTGATGGTCCTCATCAAATGATAAAAGGAGATGTTGAGATAAAGCCTACTGGAACATTGCGGATGCCTTCACTGCCTGTCGAGGGGATAGAGAGCCGTGGTTGCGGCAGGATGGAGGGGGGACTTGAAGATGATGAAGATGATGGTGATAAAAATATTGAGAGAGGGCTGCCATACGACTCATCCATGCAGCAGTCATCCGACTCGCAGTCAGAAGCATAGGCTGATTCGTCAAAGAACGACTGAGCGTCGGAGTGCGACTGGCAGTGCGCGTGGGCATGGGCGTGGTAAGACATTGTAGATTGTGGTTGTAATGGTAGTGGTGTTGCTGGTGGCAGAGCTGGTGATGATAGTGATGAGAGGGGAGAGGACCACTGTGCGGTTGTAGTTGCTGATTTTATTGCTGCTGTGGGAGGTAATGGGAGAGATCCGAAGTGATGTGATGGTGAAATACTTTTTGATAGAGAGTATTGGCAATGTGACTGCTGATGAGATTGTTGTAATGAAAGATAGTGATGATGAGACTCAAGATGTTCTTGTTCTTCTTGATGATGATGATGAGTGTCCATAAACAAGTCAAGGGCGAGTGGTCGACCCTTTATACACGACCGTCTTGCATTCATTGCACAACTTGAGGAAAAAGAAAAGTACAAAGACAGAGAGCCAGACAGGCAGAAACACAGGTACAGGCACAGGCACGACACAGGCTGGTGCGAGTGTTTGCGTGTGTGTGTGTAAAGGAAAACAAGAAAAAACAAAGAAAAGATTGAAAGACTACCAAAAGCCGGACAGAACGAAGAATGGCAGACGAAAAAAAAAAAACACAAATGGTAAAAGTGCGGTTACCTCCGTCCGTGAAGCGCGGAAGAATAAACGAGAACGGATGAGAGCTGCAAAACAAAATGCTATAGATTGCAGAAGCCGGTGAGATGGGGTAGAGAGGGAGGCAACGCAGTAAAGAGAAAGCAAAGAAGAGCAAGCAAATAGGTGTAAGAATGAAAAAGGAAGAGAATAAAGAGATAGAATCAAGAGCAAGCGTCCGAGTAACGGGACGGATACACACTTTTGGAGGAAACGGGCCCGGGACGGGAAGAATATGCACCACGCAAACGGTGTACAAATGCCAAACGATCCGCAGTAAACGAGGAGGTCAGCAATGAATGGAAACTCAGACTGGAAACTCAAAAACCCAGAATGAAAACCCAAAATGAAAACTCAGAATAAGTTTTCACCAGTATAACGGATAGAGATTGAGTTGGCGGATGCAACAAATGGTAGGCTGTTTATATGGTGTTGGATGACGGCAGCGGGAGGCGGACAGACGACGTACAGCAGACGACGAGGAGACTGCAGATAATATAAGAAAAGTAAAACGATAGAACATGGAATAGCCAAGAAATTGAGAGCACGGACAACGCAACGGTGACGGGCAGCCCGGGGCTAGAACCGAGCTTTGCTTTGGTTGTATGAATGATGAGTTGTGAGTTGTGAGTTGTGAGAATTGCCAGTGGTTGTGGTTGGGGCGGATGCAGACTGCTTCCGGTTGACAGCGATGGCAGATGTTTGCTCTGGTAGATACGGCTGGCAACGTTTATGGTTATATAGATGCTGGTTGTTTAGGCCCACGGCATAAGTGGCGATGTGATGGTGGATCTAGTGAGGCGGATGTAGTTGATGCTATGATGTGTGTGTGGGCGATGTGGATGAGATGCAGTCAAGATGGCTGAGCGTGGAGCACAAGAGAGGTAACCGATATAGTCAAGAGACGGCTGAGCAAATGTATGAGTTGTAGGGCTTGTGTTGCGTCAGGATTGACGAGTTTGACAAGATGTGTGAACGAGTTACGAGTGATGAAAGTAGAAGTAGATGCGAGGAGGTGGATGGTGGATAATAAGGCAGATAAAAAGGTGAGAATTGTGAAAGGAGGGATGCCGAGAGTAGAAACAGAGTAAGACGATAAAATGTAGACAGGGAGAGAGGCAACAAGTAAGAGAAGAGGCACAGATAATATAGAGTTGAAGCTGCAAATAAGAAAGGAATAAACCCTATTTTTATTGTATTTTAAAAAAGGAGATATAAGGAGGAGGTGAGATGAAGATGAATGCAAAGGTGAGAGAGGCCGCTATGTGTTGACCTTGGGGTCCACACACCTTACTTGCTTGGTTTCTTTTTTTCTTTTTCTTTGCTTTTTCTTATTTTATTCTTTCTTTTCTTTTTACCTTTGGTTTTGCTTTCTCTTCCTACTCCGTTCTTTAGTGCTTCTGCCCATCTTTCTTTTCTTCTGTCTATCATTTCTTTTTCTGTTTCTTCCTGTTTCGTCTTCCATCGTCGTTCGTCTTTTTTTTTTGTCTTCACTGCATTGCTTATCCAGTTGTCTCGTATAAAACGTACAGAGTAAAGTACTTTTTGTTTCCGTTTTCGACCTTGTTTCATTTGCAACAACTATTTCCTATTTAAACAAGCCTGTTCTGTATGCAGTAGTCCCGTGCCCCCAAACCCCTAAATGGCGTTCCATGGTGCTGGTGACAGCACTAATGGAGGGGAAGATCAAAAAAAGAAAGCATTCAATATATCGGAGGGAACAGCAAAGGACAGGTAGGAAGATTAACTTGAAAGACTAAATAAGAGATAAACTCTGATCTAATTACCGGCAATATAAATCAGCGAGGGGAACTAGTTAGCAGACGAGACATGGACAGGAAAAAGATGATAAAAAAAGAAAGCAAGTTTCGCGTCTACTTGTACAAGTACGGAGCTCAGACTGTCGCATCAAGGGACCGAGGCTCCCAGGGTCGTAGTCATGTAGATATCGTGTGTTTGAATGTCACTTGATTTTTCAAATTTTGATTCATTTGTTTTAAATCCTCAGGCTTGAATCAGATTTCTTTTGATTTTCACATGGTTTCTCTTTTGTTGAGAGCATATTTGATTTTCCAGCTTCTTCCATGTTTTGCGAATGCTGCCACTATTTCCGCCATTGTTTATTACCTATAATAGTGATATCTGATTATCCACTTGTATTTGTATTTAATTGCCTCTGATCACATTTTCTACTAAATATCTTCACTACGAAGTACTCTAAGCTTAATCCTGCGTCTCGCTCTCGCCTATTCTCATCTTCAGCCGCTTGACCCAGCACTAGCAAGCAGACACCCCCCGTACGTTAGCTTGAGCAGTTCAGCAGTAAGATATTGTAACTAAATCGTGCGAGGAGTGTGTCTTAGCACAAGAGAGAGAATGGGCGTGCGGAGACGACGCCGCAGCTTCTGACGGGCTGTCAGATGTACGTTTGGGAGAAGAAAACGATTGGCGGATAGAAAAGGAAGAAACGAAAGCGAGCAAACCAAAACAGAAACGAAAAAGAAACGAAACAAGAGCATGCGGAGGATCCCAGGGGCTCACTATCGGACTAGTCTCAATACTGAGTAGATCATACAACTCGTAAAGGCATACAGTCAGCAAGAGTCAAGTGCAGTCTTCGGTCTGCAACCTGTTGTCTAATATAATCTGCAGTCTGCATTGCACATCCTCACCTTGTTCTCGTCAAGTGCATGTCTAACTTTCCGATCGTCTTCCTGTTTCTCCTTCTCCCTCGTGCATGGTCTCGTCTTTTCTTGTGCTTGTGTTCTTACTTTCTTGCTTTCTTATTTTCCACTGGTCGCCGACCTGGCTAGCCTCTAGGATCGGGACGGGGATAAAGGATTTACTCTGGGGTGCTGTATAGTTACTGAATTTATCAAATATACTGAATTTATTGTAAGTTTACTGTTTGATTATATTGTTATACTTGATTATCTATCGCTTGGGGCCTGGGAGTAAAGAACAGCTGACAGGCGCATAAGCTACCCCTAGCTGCATACAGCTCGGCAGGCAGCTAGAAGTGGCAATGCAAGGCAGAGCTGAGCATTTAGATTTTAGAATATTCACAGAATTACTGAGAATTACTGAGAACATCTACAAGTACAAGTACAAGTATAGTACAGACGATCTACAGGCCCGCTAGAAAGTCCATACGAGTGGGTAGTCAGTCACGCCAAGGTGACGAGTATTGATCGGTAAGGAGTCTTACGGAGTTGTATAGGGTGCCAGTATGGCTGGAGGGTAGAAAGAGGGTATAATTGTCGTACTTCGGTGAATAGAGTAGAATATAATACTATTGTGCAAAGTGCATGATATTGTGGCGCTATTACATGCGGGCAGCAAAGGACTGGGCATGCCACGAGGAACAAGTAGAGTATGTGAAGGATGAGTTCTACCGGAAGGTAGCTCTTGAATACGGGCTTGTAGCGAGTAGATCGTATAGTCTGAGTGTCTGAGTGTCTGATGGCCTGACTATATTTTCAGAAATCGAGTATATATCTGTATTACTCATCTACGTTTGACACAAATCCAAGCCACTGCAGTAATTACATGCCCAAAGCACGTAGTCCAGCAATGCCACTGACAGCTCCGGCGGCTCGGAAAGGGATGCGAATAAAAGACCGGAACGGAGATATTCCACATGCAAAGTCCCTAGTCCTTGCATCTGCACAACCATCACAATCCCATGTAAATATACTGCATACAGCTGCTCAAGGACTGTGAATTTTGCCTTTTTCGATGCTATTGGAATAGTATCAGTAGAAGACCCATGCAAAAATCTAAAAAATCTAAAAACTCAAAGTGGCATGACGGAATGGGGGCAAGGGCGGAACGAAGCGAACTGAAGACCGCTATCGAAAGTGTCAGACTACCGCACTAGCAGACTATTGAACACTACTGACACCAAATCCGTAGCAGCGGGAATCAGCCACCACCAAACGGTGTGTCTTTCTAGATTGGTCCACATGCGTCAGCCAGTGCCAGAGTTGAAAGGGGTAAAATGCCGGGATCTGAAGACTTGACAGCTGCCGAGTAACAATGCCAATGCCAGAATTACTTGTCAAGAGGGAGGTCATGTATGACAGCGTGATACGGTGTACAATGATTACTCTGTAAGTGTGAGGGAGAAAGGGCTGAGATGGTGGACAGCCAATAGTACAGCAGAACAGGGGTGAAGTATGCTCAGATGCTGCAGCTAATAATATATCTATTTGCTTGGAGTTATAGTAGCAAGTCATGGCTGCTTTCTCTTTTTTCTTTCCCTTTTCTCTCCTTTTATTACTCTTGCATTTCTTTTCTTTATCCGCAGCAGCCGACAGTAATGTGACATATCTGATATGCCAAGCTAACCACCCAGGTTGACCAGCATCAACTACAAGCCAATGAATCGGCAAGGCTGGATGATTGGGCTGAATCCTACGTCTGACTCAGCTCATGTAATACAAGAGCCTGATAGATCAGATTAGAGCCATGACTTTACCCATCCTAGTCGAGCTATATAAATGTGTCAATAGGAGACATAGCCACGCGATGCACGCCACTGCCAATCAGGCAGGGGAAGGCGAAGAAGAAAATCTACGAGGCGGAATGATGGAATACAATGATGGAATAATCTACCGGTATTAGCCTGACTATCTCTTCCATGCTGTTGGCTTGTAAGATACTGTATTTTTCTCGATTTCTTCATCTCATCTGTCTTCAATATTGCTTCTTCCTTCTCTTCTATTGCTGCATCTAGCAAAAGCTGCGAGATCACTCTGCTCCATAATGTCCATTTCACCCTCTCTATATATAGAGTCTAGTAGATAGACATGAGACGTCCATCTGATAGATACCACGCTCTTCCTCTGTGATTATTGCCTCCCGGCTTCTCGGTGAACGCAGCACACGTACATCCACCTCCTCGTGACGACACACCCTGGCATCAACCCCGCTGATCAGCTGTAGCTACGCTGGACCCAGATCCCTATGGAGAGAACAAAGTACGACCTTGCAGTTTAGTATTAGATAAAAATAAAAATAAAAACTCAAGAACAATAGCATAGCCAATGCTACACAACCTACATACAGCAATGGTCATGTGCATGCCACCTAGGATATATATATAAAACGATATCTAAGATAGCAAATGATAGCAAATAATATCAAAAGAGATCAACACTACTCCGTCTTACGCATGCACTGCGACACCAAACGAAACAATGTACATTGTGAAAGATCTCTTCTTTGCTCCTCTATTTCCTCTGTTCTCCCAGTCTTCTTTTCATATTTCATACCCAATTTCAAATATCTCTCTTTTCCCGGTTTCCTCTTTGGGTTGCTCGCAACTATTGCCCTTCTTAGCTATATCTACTTGAAGACTCCTCTTCTACTCCGTACTTAAACTACCGGCATGCGGCCCTGGTCCCGGCTATGGGGTTTTCGGGGTTGTCTAAGATGGCAGTTCTGAAGAATGGCAGATATTTGGCCGATCGAAAAAAAGAAAATCCAAGAGAAGAGAAAAAAGAAAACATGAAGAAAATAAACCAAATGCATCAAAGTGAAATGATTGACGACACATGTCAGCATAAACGATGGATCGTGATTATCAGAGAGAAGGTCGAGACAGGATGGGCAAATCAAGCATTCAAACATTCATGCATTCATAAGACTCATGTATACATAGAATTCACTAAACCACTGAATCACCAAATCAACCCTCCAGAACTCCAATTATATTATTCTCAAAAGAGCAACACGACAAATACTGCCATCCTGCTCAGCACCATCGCAATATTAATGTTCTACCTTCCTCGCCACAAGGCTCCGTTGTTTCTCTACGGGTGGCCCGCAAGCCGGTCTGTAGGTGCGATAAGTTGCCTGCTTGGGATGGTCCTTTTGGAAGAACGGAGGGATAGAGGATGACAGGGGATAGTAAGATAGGATGGGGTTGAATGTCAGCTATGTCGTAGCTTGCCTTGTTCATATACTTCGTAGTTTTAAAGTTGAGTATTTAATATAATCTCGTGCACGCAAGATCACCTGTCAAGGGCCGATTCACAGTTTGCGATGGGGTAGCCTGGATCGGGGCATCTTGGATTACTCTTTATACAGAGAGAGGTGACTGCCGCTGTTATGGATCATATCTTGGTATCAAGAGACTCTGTACTGTGGACTGTTTATTGTTTCGTTTATTGGTTCGTATTGCCTCGCTTCGTAAGTGTACTCCGCCGCAATAATTTCTGGACCAATACTACACTACACCACCTGTTTTGATAGATGCGATAAACGATAGACGAAAGAGACCCGATTTGCGGCCTGCATGGCTTGCCAAGCAGATGCCATCTGTATCAGTAGTACTCACCGCACCAGTGCATATATCAACACTCGCGGCCAGCGCGCTTCAGCAATGTACCTTTTATCTGTTCAAGAGGATTTAAACTACTCAGTACGAGCACTTGGAGTTTGTGCGACTAGACTCCATACACTGGACTGCATTGCCGATGCCATCGGGAACCTTGTTCAAGCAACATACTCCGTAGCTGTGTCCTCGTCTTAGTCTGCACGACGAAAACGAGCAGTCCACCGCCATACTATAAACGTCGTAGTCCGACGGCTGCCACATGGATGGCAATATTCAATTCCAAGATCAGGGTAGACCAATAAATGTGTATGCCGTAGCATGGCTGCTGGGAAGCTGAAGGAGGGGCTGCAACCGTCAGTGCCAGCGCCTCCTATCCAGTGCTTTGGCTTTGGACTTGAGCACCCCTACTAGTAGGATAGTAAATAGTGCGGTGTGCGGTGTCAGTGGGTAGGTGTGAGTGGGTAAATGGATACACCGTAAAGATTCCGACCTTTCCTTTCTCTCTCGCATGCATATTGCATCCACCCGGAATGCATCTTACGTCTCCTTATTACAAGGTATGAGATATTGTATTGTATTCTACCAAGCTGATATCGTACATCTAAAGTCTAATATTAAGTACCTAATATCGAGTATCTAATACCAAGTATCGAATAACTAGTATCTAGAATATCTACACATACGGAGAATTATTGGTTGACGGATTTCGGGTAAGTTGAGCCTTGATAAATTGGAGTACGGTATTAGGGGAGAAGGAGACAGGAGATTAATCAAACAAGCAAAACATCCAATAACGGGCAAGATACTGCTTTTGTCGAGGTCAATGAAGATGCAAATATATGAAATGGAAGAATTAAGAAAATGCCTGATTTACCAAGTCCAAGAAGTGATGCAAGAGCTGATGCAAGGGAGTGTATGTTGCATGCTAGTCAGGCAAAAGGCAGATCAAAGAAGACTATCAGGGGCTATTACGGACTATCAGGGACCATCAGAGACCGTCAGAGAAGACACCAAAGACGACAGATCAGACGACAACAGAAATGCTGGCTGCATCAGCCACCAATAGGTCATTGCAGGACACGACAAGATGCAGCAAGTGCCGCATCTACAGCTTCAAAACCGATTCTACTAATAAGCTCGCTAAGCATGGATCCCTCTATGGAGTTAGCATACTAATATTCCCCGGGGCTGGTGGCCAGTGCGAGACCCGGGATAATCACCAGGATAGCACGGTCCAGAGTATGTTCGAGGGTCGTAGACAATACAGAGTACGAAGTACAGAGTAAATAATCAACTTGAGTCCATTAGCCACAGAATCAACTCGTAAACCAGCCAGTCGGAAGCGAGGCTGCTCTTCTCCCTTGATGCACATCTTTATTGCTAAAGGGATATTATACTTGCACGGCCATGTGTTTCGGCTATGAAAGGCTTGGTAGAAAAACGGCAGAACAAGAGTACGAAGTAGGAAGAGAGAGAGCTGTCAGGTATTGATACTTGTGTTGAAATGCAGTACGAAGTATTATGAAGGGGAAATGGACAAACAGACAAACAGACAAACAGACAAACAGACAAACAGACAAACAGACAAACAGACAAACAGACAAACAGACAAACAGACAAACAGACAAACAGACAAACAGACAAACAGACAAACAGACAAACAGACAAACAGACAAACAGACAAACAGACAAACAGACAAACAGACAAACAGACAAACAGACAAACAGACAAACAGACAAACAGACAAACAGACAAATATACAAATATACATATACGAGTATATATGGACAAGCAAACGAGGAGGTGCGGCCAAGTGTAATAAGAAGAGAAGCCAGAATGGGGCGTCTAGAAGACTCAGAAACTGCCGGGACGATTCAGCACGATGATCTCTCCTTGGTTGACTGCGTCTTTCTCTCTCGCTTCTCTCGCTTCTTTCAACTCTTCATTTCCTAGTTGGAGGACGTGCATGGCAAGTAGATTATGTTGGCAGTCTCCATCTATTTGGTGTATTTGGTGTATTTGTTATTGTCTGTCTCTATATATGACGTCGGCTATTCACACGGTTCTATATTTCACTCTATCCTATATCCTATACGAAAAACTACAAGAGACATACTCTAATAGATACAACACACCTTTAGGGTCAACATCATAAATCAAAGTAAGAGTACGGTAGCAAAAACTCAGCAGAAATGTTCAATTTGCCAAAAAGGTACTTGCTGTATCACGTAAAGTGCACCTTTTTTCTGGTACCGAGTCGGTCACCTCGGGAATCCTTTTTAATAAGGATTATCTTTGTACCTTTTCTCGAATGACTTGTTTTTAGTATACTTTTGGTGTATTTGGTGAGATTCTTCGTGGTCGTCTATTTAAATAATAATAAATAGTAAAGGATTAGCTGGATCCGAAAACAACTCCTCCAGCTTAGCCAAATCACGGGCATTTCGCTCAGCAATAGATAAATGTTTATTATAGGGACGAATAAAGAGAGAAAAGGTGTCTGTCGAAGCTGCAAAGTCGATGTGTAAAGAAGTCGGCTTAATAGAAGAAGTAGAGGAAATAAAGAGGGGAGAGCCTTCTCTTTTAATGTCTTTTATAATAACTGTCATAAAATAATATCGTAATGTTTTTTACTTAATAAATATATATAAAAAACGAGACTCTACCATCTTTTTATATCACCTAAAAGAGCTTCTTTTTACACACGTCTCCTTATACTATTTACTACTAATTTTATTGTCTTCCGTAATCGTTTTCATCAAACTTCTTCTTCCGTCTCTACACGTCGTCGATACAGTCAGAATTCAAATAACGATTGAGAAAAGCACGAGAAGTCACTGCTAAAAAGATACTTCTGACGGCTATGCATTGTTATACAAAAGTAAGTTCCCGTCAGCCACGAATTTCCTATGTATTTCTGAAAAAGTGGAGAATTTCCTGCTGAGTTTTTGCTACCGTACTCTTACTTTGATTTATGATGTTGACCCTTATAGTTGCACCCGATCGACCATCCATCCGCCTATCTTGTATCCAAGTTACAGTCCGAGGACACGGAGTCGATGCAGATGGTTATTGAATCGTCTTTTGTCTTTGACTACAAAGTACTTGCAGCTTCCAGTCTTTCCCATGAATCCGTGCTCTTTCACGGAATTTGCCATTCGTCCCTCTCGACAGTCACTCCATATCTGTGCATTCTCTTTCTCTCATCCCCCAAATCTGATATATCACTTTTCGTTTCATTTGCATCCTCGAGTCCTCGAGTCTTTGCCCTCTTTGCCTTTTAATATTTAAGAGACTCGGGATTTGGCTCTATTAGCTAGTACGAGTAGTTCTATTAGCTCTATTAGTCCTGCTTAGTGTATGCCAGGTTGCCCGTTTTGCCTGCCCGTCCTATCATCGTCGCTGAACCATGCTCCGGCCTCGACGCCCACTCTTTTGCTCACTTTTCATATTGACTCGACTTGTTTTGCTATTTTTCATATTAAAAAATAAATAAAATTGCTCGTAATCGCTTAGACAGACGCGCAACGTAAGCTGTCTTGTACGATTCACTACAGGAAAACACCATTATATCATATTTCAGTATTCAGCTGGCCATTGACAAACACTTCACCCGGTTTTTGCTGCGGATCCGGAAATGTGCCATCACTCTCTGGCAAGAAGGGAGAGAACAATATATGATCGCTCACTTTGTCATTTTGAGGAGAGGCTTGGTTGTGTAGTAGTTTAGTATCAGTAGGTCAATGATTATTAAATCTCGAGAAATCAAAAAGGACAGGACACAGTCGATTGTCCTGGCTTGATAAATCCAAACAAGCGGTGCACGCTCGTTTGGCGTCTGTCTCTGGCCAAGCGTCTAGCACATGGACAATGGTAGAAAAGGTAGTATTGGTTGGGAAACACTAATAAACAGATAGTCGATAAATAGCTTGTTCGAAAAAAATAAATTAGCTAAAAGAACAACGAGCGCAAACAATTGCTAGATATGGACTCCAACAAAAACATATCAGCAAGACAGAGGCAAAGGAACCAGTCAAATGTGATACATCTCTTCTGGTTCAATAGATTATAATTGTGGTGTGGACAGTCAATGCAGGCAGATAGATAAACAGGCTGACAGGTTGAGGGAGGCAGACAGACACAGACAAACACAGAGACCCCTTTTCTCAGCCCTCAATCTTCGTCTAGAAGTCTTTCTTCAGTGGACGTCTTGGCAGAGTATATCTATCATATCAGATATCATTACTTGTGCAAAATGGCTCTTGGTACTCTCGAGACTCGACTGACCACATCATGCAACTATCGGTGTGGCCAGAAGAAAGCATGGCATGATGGAATCGATTTTTTATTTATTTACTTATTTATGCAGCAGAAGTTTGGGAAAGGTGTGGCCAGGGCTGAATATCCAACATGCGCTTTTCAACAGTGAACAGTGAGCTGTCATCTATCTAATGAGGTCGTCTTATGACGTCTCACCTTTTCTTGTCATCTTTTTTGGTCACGGTCTATGCTAGAGTCGCCCTTTGACCGGACTCACCGGTGATTTCAAACGAAAACGAAACTACCAAATAATATGCAGTCATGAGAAATAACCAAAAGATGACAAGAGATTACAAAACGTCACGGAACGATCCCGGTAGGTAGACTCTGAGATAGACTAAGCAGATGCTAAACCAAGCTATCAGCTATATCAGACATCCATGGGTATATGTAGTCGTCTGCGGTCTGCAATAGTTTCAACAGTCGCGTAATTCTCACGTCACTTGGCTCTGGGCAACTGAAAGAAAAGGGGGAATAGGAGAAAAATAAGAAAGAAAAAAACATAAAGAAAATAAGAAAATAGAAAAGATTAGGCTCGGTACGACATCCGACGTCTGAGCGTGTCTACTAGCAGACAACTAAGATACCATCTGCCATCTACCACACATCTACAATACTACTGCAGACAGCTACTCCAGAGAAAACTTGGAACTGGCGACTGGAGCTTCCCCAGCAGGCTCCGGTACTGCAACTCTATCTTCAACAGTCCGCTCCCAAGGCCACGGTAACCAGTGTAGTTTATTGTCCGTTTGAAGGACCATGGATCGTAGGCCGCTACAAAACAAATTAAAACAAAGTTGATACAGAGGTGCATGGAGGATACGGAGTTCAAAGTACAGAATTGCAATAGGCGTGTTAATGCTTGACTGGCTCGTGACCGGAGAAGAACGAACAATGAATGATCAGCCATGATCAACCGTAAGCAATCATAATTAACAGATTTGATTACATTTTAGAAAAAGAGATAAAGGAGACAAGTTGAACAATCAAGCTCCGGCTTTAAAAGCCATTGAAACAGATCAGCCCATCAGCATATATACCCGGGTCAAAATACATGCTTGAGAGAAGTTTTGTAATAGACAAAGTCGGTGTGCGCTGAAGCATCGCGAGGTCGTCTCAATGCAACGACATGCCGCACGACAGCCACATGATCAATACCAAAACTAATATATGATCAAAGAATAAGGGAAATATGATCAAGAACTGAAACAGCGGGGGTCGTATTCCTCTTCCGACAATACCATGTGAGCTATATCATGAGCGTGCATTTTGGAAACCTTTAGGTTATTTTCCCGATATCCGAGTATTACGTCATCAGGTAAATAAGAGTTGCTCGAGTTGGGTTTGAAAAAGTAGATAATGGATAAACAGTTAAAGATATATCGATCAAGTGTAAAGAGAAACAAGAAAGAAGACATAACAAGAACAAACCAGGAACAGGCTTCTAGTGTCGCACAAACACATATGCTGATTATCCAAAAGACGCTTCCATACCGAACAAGTACTAATACGAGGGAGAGAAACAAATGAGAAAGACAGATATCAGAAAATAACTGTGTCCAAGTGCAAGGACGAGGGTATACAAGATAATTAGGAAAAGAAAAGGAAATATAATGAAAAGAAGAAAAAAATGGAAAGGAAAAATCAAAGGAAAAATCAAAAGAAAAATCAATAGTGGAAAACATCACGACCGGTACCGCTTCTCAATCTTGACGAGCAGCTTGCCCTCGGTCGGTCTGCCGTGACAGTCCATCAGCTGCACGAAACGGTATCCCGTCCGCAGCCGGTCAAGACGGATGCATGCCCATCCTGCAAGTGTATCGCTGAGGCCAAGGGCGTCCTTGCTGCCTTCGTCTTCCACAAGAAATCTAGTCTGTTAGTCATTGGCCAAGCGAGATTCAAGAAAGTGAAAAAAAAGGGGATGTGTAAACCTACGTGATAAAACTTAGCGACTCAACGATGTGGTTGATGTTCGGAAACGAGAGGGTTTCTCCGCCCGGGCCCCAATGAGGGTGATCAGTCTTGCTCGCCGACGTCTTGTGCTTGTTAAGAGTCTCGCCAGGCTTACTCGGAGAATCCGCAATCCTCAATGACGGTGCTCCAACCCCGGCAATCGCCGGTGCCGAAGTCCGCACTGACGATGCAAAGAACACGCTATTCGAGATCTTGGATGTCGAGGATGGTGTCGTTCCCGTTTTGCCCCCCAAGGACCGCGACGGCGAGGCTACCGTCTCCGGGCACCGCTTCTCTGCATGCTCTACATTGAGCTCACACTTGACAAACGGGCGAAAGTGTGCATGGCCACGGTTGGTCACGAAGCCTGCTGTCGATGCAATGCTCCGAGCCGTGCCCGCATACTTCTTCTTGATCTTGTTCTCGAGCACGGGGGACAGGGGCAGGTGCTGTCCGGCGTACACCGTGATGTATAGGTCAAGTGAGCATGTAGGCTCTGCCACTGCAATCGGGCAGATCCCGATTCCGGGCTTGATCGATGCTGTCATTGGAAATGTCGTTGGTCCAGCCGTCTCAGAAGTGCTGGTGCTGGCACTGCTGTCACCTACTGCACTGTTTGCACCAGTGCTAGCCGTTAAAAAGCGGTAACCTTCCGGTTTCAAGACCCAGCCATGCGTTCCCTCAAACATGGCGTGGTTCAGCATCATGGCCTTGTCTAGTGACTGCCAATTAAGGGCCACCATCTGTACGCCACGCCGCCAGCAGCATGCCGGATCGGGGTTGGTGCTCATGACATGCTTTGTTGCATTGGGGTATGCACGCATCAGATACTTCTTGTTGTGGTCAAAGAGCTCTTCGTGACTCTTTTCGTGCAGTTCCTGAATCTTGGTCTCGCTTAGGCTGAAAATGTGTGACGGTAGCTTGGCATCCCGGTCTGTAAAGCGCGTCAACCGCCGACTTTCTGTGTACACGGCCAGGTTGCCGAGCTCTTCAGTGATCTTTGCGTTCCTAATCGCAAGTGAGTTGGCGTTGCTTGGTGGGGTTTCGTCTTCAGAGTCTGAAGAGTTGGCCTGCTCAACATGTTGTGCAGCAGACAGAGATGCCCCGAGGCTGAAGCCCTGCATGAGGGCTGCAGAATTCGCACTCCCAGCTGACCAGCTTGGTGTGTATGGCCGCTTCACCTTGACGAGGATCTTGTTTTGCAGCTCGCCAAGGGTCGGCAGCCGCAGACGGGGGTCTGTTCCGTCCAGCGGCGCCTCGAGGAGCTGGTCACCCCACTCCTCCCTCATAATCTTGACCATCTTGTGCTGCTGCTCGGCGTTCGTATGAACCTCGAGACTGACAATGATTGGCATGTGGTTTGTCGTAAATGCCGAGTTCTTTACTGCCCTACACACATCTCGGAACTGCACTTTTGTACCAAGAGACACGTCCTTTGAACCGAAAGTGTGAGCGTGCATCACGATAGGCTCATTGCCTCCCCACCACTCAGTCTCATCATGCACCTGCGCAGGGACGGAAACGTTCGTATCTGGGGCAGTGATGGAAATCTGGGCAATCTGGGATGTCTGAGAGGTATTTGGCGTCTCCGAGTCGTTTGTTGTCGAGGGTGCAGCCTGTGCGCCTTCAATGTAGTCGTCGGCATCATCAATTGCCTCGTCTGCCGCAAGCTGGCTGTTTTCCTCTCTTAGTCGCGACAGCATAGCAGCTTGGTCAAACTGCTTTGTTGCCGGTGCATCTTCCCCAGGTGCCGACGAGTGCAAGCTTCGTTGGCTGAAGCTAGAGGCCCGGCTGTGTGGCACCTTTGAGGCGAGAAGACTTGCGATTGCCTCAAGACTGCCGTGGAGCGAGGCGGCTACAGATGTAGCCGAGATGTGACGTCGGTGGTTCGGCTTTTGGGACTGAACATTGGAATTTCTCTTTGGCTTTGTCTTTCTTTGCGGGTTCCAGACATCAATCTCGATGCAGCGGCAGTTGCCTTGGAGAACCTGGTTATGTTAGATACCAATCATGTACTCGTTTATAGTCTTGTAGTTGCTGCAATTGAGAAACTCACTTTCTGGTACTCTGAGACTTCTGCTGGTGAAGACAGCTGGTTTCCGGACAGGTATGTATTGTGACTACTGCTGATAAAGTAGTGCGAGATGGGTAGGGACATGTTCATAATTTCGTCGAATGGCGGTGGCCGCGACGCATTGCAGCTGTACATGTGCTGCCAGATTTGGAGAAAGTCTTCAAAGTGGTACCGATCCTTATCCAGTGCCACCGTCAACACTTCGCCCTGTGTGTGCTCTAGGAACACGGCCATCTTCTCTCGCGTCAGATATGGTCGTGGGACGCCCGGTATTGAAAGGCGCCTGTTGTGGAAGGTGTGGGACAAGGTAGTGGAAATGGTGGTGGGCGACCGGCTACAGAGCGTGCGAAAGATGTACTCGAGCTGGTTCTGGATATTTTCGCCGAGGGAGAAAATGGGGCTGGCGGGCCGCTTGGGAATGGATACATTGCCGTTGTTGTTGGCCGGTACCGAGAGTCGCTCAAGGTGGTGGCCTTTGTACGTAGGAGAGGCAAGTGTCGTGGTGCCTACCATCCTGTGCATCGCACTGAGGCCAATGCGGTGATCATCGGAAACTGGCAGCAACGTGGGCCGCTTGCCACGCCGGCGAGGCTGTAACTTTGGTTAGCAATGAATATAAAAACAAAGGACCAAGCGTGAAGAGACGAACAAAGGCAAAGCACATGGCGCTAAAAAGGGAGCCGTTGCCCTAAGGGCTGGCGCGGGAACGGGAGAGCCGTCAAGCTAAAATGATCCAAGCCGCTATGGCAGACAAGTGTGAAAAAGGACCAAGACGGTTGTCGATCGGCGTAGTTAGCACCGCGTCGCTTAGCTGTATTTGTTGCTGTTCGGACTACCGTTCTCTGTTTCGTTGTTTCGTTGTTTCGTTTGTTGGGGTTTTAACTTTTGTTTCGCAAAATGTCGTGTTTCTGTCTCGGGTAGACCGTTACAGTGCCGCGGAAGTGGAGGAGCTGTCGTGCAGTTGCGTTGAAGTGTAGAATCCTGCAGGAGATGATTTGCACTGTGTAAAGTTGGGTTGTCGTGGTTGACGATGTTAGAAATATGAGGAACTCTAGCGAAACGAGATGGAAAAAGATGAGAAGGAGAGGGGGCAGAGAACAGAAGAGGAAAGAGGGGGGAAAGAGGGATGATATATGGAAGGAAAGAAAAGGAAAGAGGGTGAGATTTCCTAATCAACAATCGGGGAAAGCGCGAAGGCCAGGCGATGCGGCGCTCTTGCTAGCTATGACTTCTCCGCCGATCACTCCTTCTGTGTCGGGTCGACATGCAGCTGCTCACAGCCTTGACTCCCAACTGGTCTTGAGCGAAGCTGATTCGTCAACGCAGAGGTGAAATGGGGCGGACGCCGCTACTGCATGCACTCTAGAAGTGGCAGTTTAGGAGGCTGACAGGGCAAAGGCAGACGGCAGAGAGAGACAAGAGAGGAATGAGACATAGGAGGCAGACATCTACAGGGGTGCTACGCTAGAGTAAAGTTATGTAATCGAGAATAGGGGGGCGGACAACAGAACAGGCAAGAGCAGGGCGGAACGGCCCAGACTTGATTCGGTGCTTGTTCTTTCAGTGGGGTATATACTTTATATTCATAGCTAGAAGTGATAAAAATCCAATAAAGTAACCATGACAAGGAAGGAGCGATCGTCAGCATAGGATCTCGCTGTCAGAAATGCCAGAAGCTGACCAAACAGGGAAGGCACTACCGGGTGCTGCGCCACACACCAGAACCAAAAAGCAAATGGGGGGATGTTATTTACTGGAAGCAGTATGGTGATAATGGCGGTATTGGTTGTACTGGATGACAGCTATGTATACTTTTGTCAAAAGACAATGATGCACAGAGCACAAAGCATGATTGAAGTGTAAGTCGCTGGAGATCATTGGAAGCCATTTGGTGGCGATTTAGATGTAATACGACAGATACGGGTTCCTTCCTTTTTTAGATCTTTACACCTGTTGATCAGATGAAAAGTTCAAGACATTGATAATAGAGTTTGTCTGTGGTATTTTAGTCAGTTTCTATAGAAGGAGCGACCGACCGACTAATAAATGACGTAGTAGCATCGCCCTACTTTATCATTCTGGTATTAATACTCTGTTATTCTGCGCTGCACTGACCCCAAGGGACTCAGCCTGACAAGCTGTCACAAATCAAACGTATACAACCAATCTGGACATAGATTACAGAATAGTCAAAACACAGGGACTCGACCTCAGCTCCCGCCGGTAACACGACGACCGAGTACGAACTAGGACAGATCGGCACCAACTCGGCACCCCTCAATAGTCATGAGAGTCCATTTGACGTAACCATTACAGCAGTTTGCCTAAGGATTTCTTCTTACGCCGACGATACACTCAATCTTCCCATATTAATTACAAATCAAATCCGACAGACAAGGAACATGTCGAGATATTCTGAAAATGAGGCTGAAGTGCGCTCCTGGGGATTTCGCCACGTCTTTACCTGGACGGATGCGCCGTAAGTAGCTTTGGGTTTTATATTCACATTGGGCACACTTGATCCTCGGGCAGCCTCGCCGATATTTCAGTCTTCAGTACTGACCTCCAAGAAACGCCTATTATCGCCCACACTCGCACGCAGGGCCGACTACCCACTTGATCGTACGCGGTCAACTGACAATTGCCTATCCAGACGACGCCGACAGCACAAAGAAGACAGTCCACGGCATCGGTGAGCGACTGGATGTGGATGCCAACAAGAGGCACGAGGTCTGGGTTGGGCCAGAAGGCTGCACCTATGTCATTGGCGAATAGCCTTGGCTAATGTTTATATTATCTGAAACATTAGTGATAGCAATGCCAAGTCGAGGGTCGAGGGTCTGCACAGCCTCTTCTGTGCTTACTCGTGGTGATGTGCAGCGCCTTGTTACGCAGCAGGTATGTAGCATCAAAAATCGAGGGAGAAGCTGATTGGGGAGACTCCGTCACCGCTTGAGTCACGACATGCACTGCGAATGCAGGTACACGCAATAAGAAATACATAGGCGATCCCGTGATCCAGACTACAATAGCCGTTATGAATATTTTATTTTTATGTTTTAATGAGCAACGTTTATTTTTGACATTAATACATCAATTCCATTGATGATACTTAGGTAATAAATATTAACCAGTTAAATCTTGTTATTTTCAAAATAAGGAGAAAAAAGGCCTATTGCGTAATAAATAAATTAATTCAGACAAGATCATATTTCGATGCTACAAAGTATAATAAAATACGATCAAAATATCACAGTTGAACAAGTATGTTAATAGAAAATAGAAAAATGGTAAAAATTAACCTGGTAATAACTCCTCATATGATATACCGTTTCGTCGTTATGTATGTTGTCAAGGCTTTGCTTGGCCGTCAAGTGTCCCGCCCCGGGTGAATGCCCAAACTCCAAGTATACAGATATACTGAAACACAAAAGAAAAACAAGAGAAGAGATGAGAAACGCCGTTCTATACCCCATGCATATAGACTGCAAAACTACCGATTCCGTAGCTTTGTCCATCCGCTCGTGCCGCTGTTCTTGGGTCGGCGGTCTTTTCCAGGTGTCCCGGAGCCAGAACTGCCTGCTCCTGCTCCTGTTGCTCCTACCCCTGCCCCCCCTCCACCACGGTCTGGCATCAGTCTCTGTGCCATGCGTGCATTCGAGACCGGCGCTGGCATATGATCGCGGTACGGCAGACTGGCCACTGATTCATCCATCACCGTGGCTACACTCTCAACGCCGTATAGCCGTTTCTCGGGCACACGGCTACCGACAATAATGCCACCGTTCCTACCCATGCCACCCTGCTGCTTGCCACTGCCAGGTAGTGGCGACCTTTGGTTGACAGGAGACGTGACGACCCGCTTCAACACGCCGTCCGCCATATGCTGCTGGTCTTCATCCTCGATGGCCCATGCGTCGTCCTCCAGCACTTCCCAGTCGGGCATGGTGCTCTCGCTGCTGAGCTTTGTCTTGAGCCGATCTTTAAGCCGGTTTGGCCCTGGAACTTTGAAGCCCTGGACAATGTCGTCGCCGAGGAAAGTGTGTGTTGTGCCGTGTGAGTACCGGCCCATTGATAGTGGCGGAGTAGGGCCGTTGGCAATTGCATTTGCATTTGCATTTGCAGCACCTGCTCCTGGTCCCGGACTCGCCGTACCATTCCGCGATGGCGACGGGGACATGGCAGGCGTCGATGTCGGCGAAAAGATGCGTCCGCCCGCATTGCCGTTGTTCTGGCTGCTTATCAAAAGATTGTAGAGGTTGCGGCCCATGCTGAAAACATCGTCAAAGGATACTCTACCCTCGCTCGCTGTGATTGGCACACCCTGTGAGCAGCACGCCCACGCAATATTGTAGGCCAATAGCGATACACCCTCGAGGAAAGTAACATAAACCGACCCGTCCTCTCTTGCTAGTGTGCCCAGCGGCTTGTCAATGTATAGCGGCCGCGCCCGCGGTACGTGCTGGAACGAATCGCCCGCTTGTGGACCAGACGACAGATATGTGACTGCTGCCGGTGCTGCTGCGCCAGGATGTAGGCTAGCCGTTCCCGGGAACGGTACTTCGCCGTGCGAGTATGAAGAGCTGAGTGAGAAGATGGTGGGTCGTGGATAGTCGCGGTGTGGTAGAGTGATTTCAGCAGGCAGGCGAATCGAAAGGTAGTGACAGGCGAGCACGAGAATGTGTGTGATGTGGGCAAGGCTGGTCGAGACAACTTCGGGTGGTAAATTGTTCATGTTGTAGGGGTCAATAACTTCGAACCCGCCAATTTCGTAGCGGGTTGTGCTGGCACCGAGCTCGCCGCCGCGGCGCTCCTCGATGCGGCGCAGACCATAGAGCCTTGAGGCTTCGAGACACAGGAACCCGCGTGTTGCCGTCATGGCTTCGTAACTTTGGTTCCATTTGTACTTGGTCATAGATATGGACCGCTCGACATCAGCCTGCATGCGCTGGCGCCGCGCTGCCGTGCCATTCGCCGCTGCCGCCAGGTCGGACCGCCGCTGCTTCAAAATTTCCCGTTGTCGATGGAGCTCTTTGCGTGTCGTTTCCAGCTCGCGCCGGATCTTCTTGGCCCGTGCGGTGGCATCGTTTGCTCTCTGTATAGATTCTTGTCGTTCGGTCTCGAGTGTCTCAAGCTGTATTCGCGGGGCTGCTGTGTCTTTATCTGTATCTTTATCTGTGCCGGTATTTGAGGGAAAGCCCAGCGCGGTATTCACCTGCTGCTCGAGCTTTTCGTTTTGAATGAGTGCAACTGCGTGTGCTATGCGCAGCTCGTAGAGCTCATTGCGGGCATCAACGGCGCACAGAAAGGGCAGCTTCTGCGGGTGTTGGGGCCTGCCGCAGATGTCGCAGCCCATCGTGTCGGCGTATCGGCGTGATCGAGTTTGTCGCGTGAGGATTATTCCATTTGGATGCGAATATTTATCGAGATATGTCCAAAAAATGTCAAGGTTGTCTGCGTTTGTACGTGGTTGGCCAAAGTGCAAGGCTGGAAGAAGTTGTAAAAGTGAGATGTGAAAGGCAGGAAACAAAGGTAATGGTTGGAAGGCACGGAGAGCTTCCTGCCTACATGGTCACGTCACAGAGTCACAAGCCTGGGGTCATCAGACCAATCATAGGCCGTCGCACCTACCACTACCACTCTAGCTCAGCTATTAGTTGCTTATCAAAGCGTGTAGCCTTATGCACGCTTGTGCCTTGCGGGGCAGTCCTTGGAGCGCACAGAGCCAAGATACAGGGCCTTGACAGTACAAAAAAGAGCGTAAAATAGTGTATTGATAGTGTAGGAATAGCATAATAATAGGGTAAGAAAGCTACTGCACCCCACTATCTCCACTGTAACGCTAGGATGTGCAGTGAGCAAACGTAAGTAATGGCTGAGATCATATGACAGCGCGTACAGCTCTGTTGAGTTTGGAAGGAGCAACCGCGCACACGCGTGCCTGCATCTCACGACGACTATCGCTGTGATTTCCGTATTGGGAACAGACTGCATAGATGCACTATCAGCATACTCGGCACCCATTTTGCCTGTCTCAGTATTTCAGTTCTTTGGATTTTCAGTTTGGCAAAGTACATGCTCAGGCGCATCACCGCGACTACTTTGTGCAAGACTGTTGCATAATCGTTTCCCGCGTCAATTGACCCACCCTCTTATATCGTCTCCTTTTCACCACATTTTATGACACTTCGGATCTGATACATCGCCTGGCTCTGCGCGCCTGGCCTCGCTCTTCTCCCAAACGCCATCTCAAGACAATCTATCCCACCCAGTTCAACACGTATCAGCTACAACTGAATACACTGTTTACGCGCTTCGCAGTTCATACAGCCCATATCATCATCGACATGGACGCTGACGACGAGACTGCAGCGGCAGCAGATCTAACCCAGCCCATAGCCACGGCAGATACAGACGAAACCACACACCAACAAACCTTAGCCGCACCACAGCCCCTTTCATTATCCCAGCAGCAGCAGCAGCAGGCAAAAGATCTACGGTCTTCAGTTAGGACGCCGGAGCTGCAGACTACTCTACCACACCGCCAAGCTAGCCAGGGCACTGCTAACGGCACTGCTAACGGCACTGCTAATGGTAAGGCCAACGGCAATGCCCTGCTCAACCACCCCCAGCTGCAACCACGCGGCAGCCAGGTCCGCGAGTCGTCACCCGGATACATTCCGCCATTTGATTGGGAAGAGTTTGAAGCTCGCTATGAACAGGCTTTGGCCGACATGAACGGCGAGGAGAAGGAGCTGCTGGAGGAGTTTGAACAGCTGGTGAATGTGAGTTTGCAAGTCTAGCCTCCTCAGTTCTTCATTTGATATGCTGACCGATAGTACTTCAATGTTTGGGCATCTGCTGCGTCCGCCCACGACGACGAGCGGGCCGTCAAACGGTATGTTCCCATTGTCCGTGCTTCTGTGTTATATGCTAACTGACAAACAGCTTGCACACCCGCGAACGCTATGTGAGAATAGCCGAGCAGAGTCTTGGACAGCGGAAGCAGCACTGTAAGTTTTTATTCAGATGTTTTGAACTATTATGGCACCTATTCGTCCATCTAACTCTTTAGTGACTGAGGTCGTGCGTGCCTTTCAAAGCGCCTTGGCCCTGCTCAGCCAGCCATAAGGTCTTGCCTTACCACGAGCTTTCACGATATACGTTGTCGGCTAGATATGCTCAGCCTACTGGTGTATGGAGGCTTAGTGGCTCTACTGCATGTATTGTTTAGCATTTATCTGCATCTTCTCTGCATCTTCTGCTTTCACGAATTTTAACGATGTTATGACCTCTATGGGTAGATAGGTAGTTCCCGCACTGCTGTGTTTAATGTAATCAATATTACGTATCTTTTCCTGTAAGATTTCAAATAATTATTGAAATATACAAATAATCATTGAAATATACATAAAATCCATGTAAAATGAGGTGTCCGATACAAGTTGATGTCCAGGCAGAACAAGGTCACGTGACAACATTTCAAGCTACAAAACCGCGAGCTGGAGCTCGATCGCGCCCAATTTTCCTCCCCTTTAATTCTCGACGACCTCGCAATTGCACAAGGATGTCCGTGTTTGCAGACATCCAGGTGCCTCAAATATCTCAGGTAAGCTTTATCATCATTTCGCACCATCATTTTCTGTGCTAACAATCTAGGATGAGCTATTTGCGTTCCACGAGTCGCACTTTGCCAATGTGTCTGTCGCTGATTTTGGAGTGAGTTTTATCGGGCTTCAAGTGCCGCCCGCGCCAGTCCAGACCAGCCCAGTAGAGGGCATTGAAGAAGAATACTACGAAGAGTATGAATATGAAGAGGGAGAAGAGGAGGGCTTTGGTGACTACGACGAACCTCTTGACCCGTCTGTGGCCCACCTCGTGCCCGACTTTGACTTTGCCGATGCGGTAGAAGTGGAAGACACAAAGCCGGCAATCGAAACAACCCGAAGTCAGAATATCGACTATACTGAGAATCACGAAAATCACGAAAATCACGACGACAAAGAAGAAGACGCCGAAGATGGAGAGGTCCCTGAAGAGGGCGATGGACCAAAACCGAAAAAAAAGAAGCGGCGGCGGAAGAAGAATGGTGCTGGCAACAAGACGGGTGGCAGCAACGGAAGCAGCAACGATAATGCACACCAAAAAGCAGATAGACACGACAAATACACCAGACAAGAAAGACAAGGCAGGCCACACAAGTCCGACTTGCGCAAGCGGACATGGGACATCGTTGACAAGGGTCTTGGGAGCCTGGACTATGACGACACCGAGGCCGACCCTGGATCCATGCCGGCGCCACCCCAGCGCCGTCGCATACAGTACGAAGACTAGGTGAGTAACAGTGCTATTTGTATGTCTTTGCCTTTTTGCCATGTTCTTGCTGCGCTCTACATGATGAGAACCTATTGTATCGTCATCCTTAGGCGGAAATCCTACCCAGAGAGACAGTGGCCTGTTTGGTTGGAGGCGTCTGTCACTCGGACTGATGACCCTGTTTTGTTGACAATGTTGACAACTCGGGGTCCGTGATCGTTGTCTCTGTCGTCTCTGCCTGAACGTCAGCGTCTCTGTTCTCTGGGAATGACCGGGAATATGTCGAAACATAATAATCTTCTCTCTGATATCATGAGCCCTTCCACTTTTGCTAGAATTCTCTTGCTTTACATATGGGTGCACTTGCTAACAGCCTAGGTCTCTATCCCTTGGCTTTTCTTGTTCTTGATTTTCAATCTCATGATACCCTTTTGTTTCGCTGTCATGCTTTGTTGCAGGCGTGGATACCGCCTTATGTTTTGCATATTAAACTAGATATTACTTAAAATAATGCCTTGTAACTAAACCTATTCGAGTGAATGATATGATTGTTAAATACTGTCAATGTTATCGTCCAATTAACATATCATGAGATTCATTCCTGTCATGGCCGAAAGGCCCCGAGTGATGAATAAGCAGCAGCTTCCAGCCTTCCCACTACAAAGCTGATTAGCCAATGGGAACACTTTCGTCTGATCCACTATTCTTCTTTGTCTGGGCTGAGCCCAAATCTGGTGTCACCAACCGCCGTAATTTTCGAACTTTGCCTTGTACTGTGAGTTCTGTGCCATAACCCTTTTACCCCTCTAAAAACGTCAACCTTTTTTTCTGGGGCGAAAACGAGGCACCGGCCAACGACGACGACGCCACCGGCGAAACATAGAAGCACAGACTACATACTGCAACACAGCACAGAGAGACGGCACGAGTACGAGCAACAACTGGAAAGCAGTGCTTATACTTATTAATACATTTAAACCTGCACAAACTCAAAGAGAACCGACGGACATTATCCACCGGGTTTTCTTGTTTATTTTGATATTGCACGTCGACATTGCACCCTCGGCGCGCAAGATATATATACCGACCATCGACGGCCGGCAACCGACGATCTTGCTGACACTGCCGATTCTGTCACTGCTGCAACGCCTGATTGACGACTGACAAGCTGCTAGCAGTCGCGTCACTGGACAGAGCACAACAAAAGCGACACACGCGGCGGACCGAGGCGATACTGACGCACGAGCTCACGGTGCGGCCGGGACAACGTATCCTCTTTCACATCAGCCACTCACACACACGTACACACTTACACCCACAAAACACACAACCTTCTCGCCATCATGTCGCGCGTCTACGCCGACGTCAACCAGAACATGCCTCGCGCATACTGGGACTACGACAGCGTCAACATCAGCTGGGGTGTCCTGGAGAACTATGAGGTCGTCCGCAAGATTGGTATGTCCTTTTTTGAGATGAGATTAGAGTCAGCTTGGTGCCGACAGACAGCAACCGTGCTAACACTACCAAACAGGCCGTGGTAAATACTCCGAGGTCTTTGAGGGCATCAACGTCGTCAACTACCAAAAGTGTGTCATCAAGGTCCTCAAGCCTGTCAAGAAGAAGAAGATCAAGCGCGAGATTAAGATTCTCCAGAATCTCTCGGGCGGCCCCAACATTGTCGCCCTGCTGGACGTTGTTCGCGACTCCCAGAGTAAGACCCCATCGCTCGTCTTTGAGTGCGTCAACAACACCGACTTCCGCGCCCTCTACCCCAAGTTCACCGACATTGATGTGCGCTTCTACATCCTGGAGCTGCTCAAGGCCCTCGACTACTGCCACAGCAAGGGCATCATGCACCGCGACGTCAAGCCTCACAACGTTATGATCGACCATGAGAACCGCAAGCTGCGCCTGATTGACTGGGGTCTGGCCGAGTTCTATCACCCGGGCACCGAGTACAACGTGCGCGTCGCGTCTCGCTACTTCAAGGGCCCCGAGCTGCTCGTCGACTTCCAAGAGTACGACTACAGCCTGGACATGTGGTCTCTGGGCGCCATGTTTGCAAGCATGATCTTCCGCAAGGAGCCCTTCTTCCACGGCAACTCCAACTCGGACCAGCTCGTCAAGATTGCCAAGGTCCTGGGCACCGATGACCTGTTTGACTACCTTGACCGCTATGAGATTGAGCTGGACACGCAGTACGACGACATTCTCGGCCGTTTCCAGAAGAAGCCGTGGCACAGCTTTGTTAACAGCGAGAACCAACGGTTCGTTACCAACGAGGCCATTGACTTCTTGGACAAGCTCCTTAGATACGACCACGCAGTACGTAATCTCATTCGATTTATTCTGTTTATTTCCCCTTGAGATGCCTCAAACTAACAGTATAGGAACGCCTGACGGCCCAAGAAGCAATGCAGCACGCCTACTTTGACCCCGTGCGGGATGCCGGCACACGGGAGCGGCTCATGGCATCAACAGCTGCTGCAGCGGCACAGTCTTCCTAGGTGTTTGTGTCCCGGGACTACGTGTCCCCGCTACAAGCTGCCAGACGCCATGCCGGTCCTCAGCTCTAGGCGTTGTCCATCCCGCCGACTAGGAAAATACAGCCAAGATACCCAACGAGTCCTCTCCCTCTACCCGTACTCGCTCAGCAGCTGTCTTTGTCTACTTTACTTTCTGTCTGTCATATTCTATCGTCTGTCTGTCTATTTGTTCTTTCTTCATGCCTGCCTTAATTTACCTTTAAGTATCACGCCTCTATTCTCCTTTATTGTCTCTTTATATTTTCTTCATGTCCCATGTCTTCATGTAATGTCTTCTTGTAACGTTTTCGGTTCCCTGGCTCCTTTTTGTACCGCTTTTCTGTATTGGTCTACGTCTGCTTATATATCATAACACATAGTATCTCAAAAAGCTGATTATGTATTTGCGACAAAAGTGACTCGTAATAGCGTTATAGCAAATAAGGCATCTATCTATGCACACTTGAAACAGAACTCGCGCTCGCATCGGAAGCCGTCCTGTCCACACCGCCGCATCGTGCCGCCCGGTGTCAAGATCACTGAGCTCACCGAGCTTACTGAGCCGCTCGGGCTAATGTCTACAGCTGCACCAGTACCTGCACCCTTACCCGAAAACAGCTTGGTACCAGAAGAAAGTTTGCTCTTGGAAAATTTGACCGGGCTCGGTGTTCTCAAGACTGATTTTGCTAGAGGTGACGCCCGACCGCTGTCGAGACCAAATGGAATTGGACTGCCCGCACCACTACGAGGAATGACAACAAACCTAGCAGTCGTCACTGGCGTCGTTGAAGTGGCAGTAGCAGCCATGCCTCTAGCAGGCGAGAGTCGACTTGGTGAATGAGTAGGTGACTGATGTAGTGACTGGGACCGCGCCGGAGACAGTCGAGAGCCTCCCAGTCCGACAAGTTGTGAAGAGATGGCGGCCGGGACAGCACTATAGTTACTATCATTGTTTTCGTTGACGTCGTCGTTTTTGTCATCATCATCATCATCATCCGAGACAAGAGCAATGATGCTACTGCTCAAGTTGGCATCGCTATCAGGGATCTCAGGCCGCAGTGATGCGCGGAGCCCAGAGGTCCGGTTGGCGATGGACGGGGCAGTAGTGTTGGAGCTGGGAATCGTGGCGTCGCTATCGGGAATCTCGGCACGACTAGGGTTGCGAGGTGATGGCGATTTGGGTAGATGGAGGAGTGGCTGCGACAGGGGTTGTGATGGTGACCGAGACAAACGCTGTTGAGGTAATTCTTGTGAAGGCTGAGATGACTGTGACGGCTGTGAAATCGCTTGCCTATCTGATAGTGGTGGCGGCCCGTCGAAGACGACGGTAACCTTTCTTGGCCTACCGACACGGCGTTTCTGCTGAAACTGTGTCACAGATTGCCATAGTGGCGGCGACATTACTTGGGCTGGCGATTTGGACGGCGTCAAAGTCGGCTGAGCGGATGCAGGATGCATTCTTGGTCCGCTAGCCGGAGTGCTTTGTGCAGCATCTGGTGTATTGTTGCTGCCTTCTACATCCTTGATCTTCTTTGGTCGGCCTACTCGGCGTTTCTGAGGCTGTGCTTCAGACTGGGTGAGTTTATATAGCTCTTGTGCCGGTGGTTTCAAAGGAGTCAGATCTATTGAAATCGGCTGCGGGCTGCTGAGAGAAGCTGGCTCCTTTTCTTGTCCGCTAACAGTCCCCTGGCCCTGATCCGATAGGGCGCCTATTGCTATTGTGACGGTACCTTCTGGTTCTCTGATTTTCCTGGGCCGGCCGACACGACGCTTCTGAGGCTGGGGCAAAAATTGCGGCCCGCCTTCCCTTGGAAGCTCTTGGGTTGGTGGCTTTGAAGGCGTGGAAGCAGCTGATTGTGGCTGCGGGCTGCTGAACGGCACCTCTTGCCCATTAGTCCTTTCGGTTGTTGGTGTATCAGTCGCCGAAACTTCTTCTGGTATTTTAGTCTTCCTTGGCCGACCGACAGGACGTTTTACTGGTATCGGTGTTGAATCCCGGGGTGGAGGCCTGTACGAGGGCACTACAGGCACGGGAATCGGGGTAGTGGAAAATATTGGGCCAAGAGAGTCTCGGATCTCCTTCCACTTTTTTGTTGACATTTCCTCGCTGACGGGATATTTTCTTGGACGGCCTGGCCCCCTCTTCTTTTCAGTTGTTGGTGTTCCTGCAGTACTGTTTTCTGCAGCAGTGGCCCCTGCCGGTTTCGACGCTGTAGTATTCGTATTTCTCTTCTTCAAACCAAAGTCCTCGTCGTCGGAAAATGCGTAGCTGGGATCCATTGTGTTTTTGGAAAACGTCTCGGTGTTTTCTCCTCCGGTCGACTTTGCTGCGACGTCTCTTGAGACATGATTACTGTCGGTGATGGGAGGTGTCGCTGAAGTGGTATTTGGCTGAGGGATAGTAGAGAGTACACTGGACGGTGGAGGTGGTATCCCTGAGATTGCGTTGGTAATATGCAATGGTGGTGCTGAAGGCAACAAAGGAGGACCAGTCGACGCCGGGCCGGGACTGAGGCCTGTCCAGTTTGACACTCTTCGCCGCGGCGTGTGTTCGGCATGACTGAACTTGAGAATAGGTTCAGTAGTGTCCATGAGAAGATCGTCGTCGTTGTCGTTGTCATCCGTATCAAGCATTGTACGGCCACCATTTTCTCTGTTACCGGCCTTGGCGCTTGTCACCTTCCCAAAGCTTTCAGGTAATGACTTGCGAAATATTGACCGATGTGGCACGGCGTAGACAATCCTTGGCGGCTGGATTGCTTGACCTGGAGGTTTTGGAGTGCTGAATGCATCATCTGGGATTGTGGGAGCAGCCCATGTTGGATCGGCGGGCTCATCGTCCTCCATGACTGGCTTTGGTTCTGATATGGTCTTCTCTGTTGGTTCCTGTGCTTTGATAATAGGCCCAGTGGACAGTAGGCTCAGCCCACGGCCAATCTCCTCGGCACGTTTGCCATTCCGACGCACATCACTGTCGCTATCGTCGTCGTCCGCCACATCCTCCTCGGCAAGGATCGAGGTGATGTGCCCGTTGTCGACCTCAATTTCGTCTGTGTAAAAGTTGATCTCGTCGCCTGTGTCGCCAAAGTCCTTGCTGTACTTCTCAAACAGTAGCTCAAATGCTGACTTTAGCTTGTTGTCGGCCACGGCCCGAGACTTTTGAATGCGATACTGAGGATTAAGCTTCATTGCATAGTCCTCGGGATCCATGGCGATCTCATCTTCGTCGTCTCCGTTGTCGTCTTCATTTTCGGTACCATCCCCATCAATGTCGCCCTTGCTCTTTTTGACACCCGTGTTTTTGCTGTTATAGTCCATGGGCATGGCGTAGTCGGCAAAGTCGTCGTGAGGCGCGCGGCCATGTCGTGCGCGCTTGGCTGGGGGCTCCATGATGAGCCCATTTGCTGGTCTAGCTATTTTGCTTTTGGGGTTAACTTATTGGTGCTTGGATGAAAATCATCATAAATTATTGGAGAAATATGCCATTATGACAAGGCTGAACATCATTGGTGTTTCGCGACAGACATGACGTCGAATTCAAATATTTGGACGCGATGTTCCATTTGGCAGGCCAACGCGACTCCACGTGATAATACACGTGTAATCTAATTTAACCTTGTCAGTGCTGCCTATCTCCTCTTGGTGCTATCATCATCGACTTTCAGAGGGGTCAGGTGGGTACAGGCATCTGACAGTACTATTATCATCCGCCTATCTACACATCTGACGACAACAGTCACGGCAACGACCCAGAGCTCTTTTTCAGTTCTACGCGCAATAGACCTGTATTACAAACCAAAAGCCCTGCCGTCATAATTACAACCAAACAATGCCCCAGTCGACGGGCGCATCACGACAGCGACCATGTATTGCCAGAAATGCCGGACGCCGTTGAAGCTTGATAGCTCTCTGGAAGACCTCAACCCGACAGCTTATGATCTCCTTGTTGGTATGATTAAATGCTTGAATGAAAATGTTCTTTTGACTTTGAACTATTGCTAAAGTTATAGCCACATCATCACAATCACCTCTGCGAATGCGACAACCATCACGACCTGTCAACGCCCCCGATGCCGACCGACGAGCTCTCTACGATCAGGTTTCCAAGAATGCAGCACCACCCGCATTCAGGAGATATGGCGGCAACACCATGCGTGGTGACGGACTGAAGCGAGAGATTTCCCCTATGGACTCATTTGTCCTCCTCTCCGAATCAACAATAGGAAGCCCAAATAGCCAAGGAGCAGCACTACCACAACAAGCGGGAGGACCAGGAGGACCAGGGGCAGGAAGAAACGGGTTCAACTCGATTCCTCCGATGCAAAACGGGCGACAAGCTGGAAGTGGAGGAGGAGATAATGACAATGGCGGATATGGAGACGACGAAGACCCGGGCAAAGCGCAGGGCATGGAGCGCATTTCGAAGCTATTTGAGATCTTGTCAGCACGCTCCGATGTCGACCACCCCGTCTGTGTGGAGTGTACCGAGATGCTGGTCGAGGGTTTACAGAAGCGCCTGGAGGATGCGACACACGAACGCGACGCCTACGTTGCGTTTTTGAAAAAGACACAAGCAGATGCCCCGACAGCCGAGGAGCTGCAGGCACAGGCCAAGGCTCTTGTTGCGGCGAAAAAGGAAGAGGAGGATGCTATGGCTGAGCTTATGCAGTTGGAAAAAGACAAGGCTGCACTGGACGGCGAGATTCGTGCGCTCGAGCTGGAGTCGCGCAAGCTCGATCGTGAAGAGGAGCAGTTTTGGCGCGAACGCAACGCTTTTGCTACGAAACTAGCCGACTTCCAGAACGAGCGCGACAGCATCAATGCCAAGTATGATCACGACGCACGATTGCTGGAGAGGCTGCAGCGGTCCAACGTTTACAATGACACATTTTGCATCAGTCACGACGGCACCTTTGCCACAATCAACGGCCTACGACTGGGCCGGCTGTCAACACGACCCGTGGACTGGCCCGAAATCAATGCCGCCTGGGGCCATGCCCTGCTGCTACTAGTTACAGTTGCCGACAAGCTCGGATTTCGGTTCGAAAACTACGAACCGCTGCCTATGGGATCAACATCACGGATTGTGAGATACGAGCCATTATCACCGGCTTCCAGTCGTGGCGGCAGCGGCGGCGGAGGCTTTGGGAGTGGCGGTGGTGCAGCCAGTATCTTGTCGCAGCTTTCGATGCAGCGACCGGGCGTGCCTAAAAAGACTGTGCTGGAACTCTACTCATCGGGTGACATGCCGCTGGGGCTGACGTTTATGCACCACAAGTTTGACAATGCCATGGTAGCGTTCCTGGAGCTCGTGCGGCAGCTAGGCGTGTTTGTGCACCGGCAGACGTCGGCTGAGGGCCAGCAGCCCCTTAGTTTGCCCTACCTAATTGAAGGCGACAAGATTGGTGATGTGAGCATCAAGCTGGGCATTGCACAGGACGACGGATGGACCAAGGCTTGCAAGCTGACGCTGACATGCTGCAAGTTTTTGTTGGCACATGCTAGCAATGTCAACTCGTCTGGTCGAGGGTAGTTTTGTCTTCATGGAGTTGACAGGTCGGCACGTTTTCGTTTTCGGCACTCGATTGATTTACTTTTCTCCCCCTGGAAATCATGGGAATTGATTACAGCATGGCGTACGTAGAATGGTCTGATTCCGTTTCTTCATTGTTTCAACTTTTTTTTTTTGGTTTCCGCATATGTTTCACTTGGTCTGGACGGCGTTAAGTATTCCTCTTTTCTCTCAAGGCTGTCAGCCAGTCTTTTCCTGTACCGATCAATATATTTCAAAGTAACAAGGCGCAGCAGTATCACGCACACTCTGCCGAGCTCAGTTTCATCCTCACTCTCATAAACAACATCATAGGCTACCATGCAAGCTCAGCTACTCTATGCAACGCAACCCGGATGTTTTTTTTGTTCGGTTTTTCAAAAGACTTTCTCCGTGGCCAGAGAGTAGCCGGAAAGACTTCTGAACCGACTCGCGTCATAGATGTCTGTACTCCATATCCAATAGCTCATCTCTAGACTTGGATTCTGGATTTGAACAAAGAGCTGGAGCTGGAGCTGCCACTACTACAAAGAAAAGTATTCGGCCTTGACTAAGCTTTGAAAAGACCATGTATGTGTCGAGTACATGTGATGGAGTCGATCGGCGGACTATTTTAGTCATTTTGGAAAACCTCAGCTACGCTGTTGATTGCACGACGGGCTAGCTCACTGACGGTTTCGATTGGCATTTCGATTAGCAGCGGCCCGTCCGATCATGCTCTCAGCTCAAGATTTAGTTTATGTCGATAGCTTGACAACACCTGACGAGACCACGCTCCCGATCTCTTGGTATATTTTCTTCCGCTGGAAATACCACACTGTCGCTCTTTCAACATGCCGTGACGTCGGCGTTAATTTATTTTCCGGAACTGTGTCCTACGTATATCACAGTGTATATAGGTATCTTAGCATGTTTGATATAGGTGGTATAGACAATACAGATCAAGGACTGGGGATCATGACTTGCTGGCATGTGCGCAACGTCGAAGATATGGCAATCGTTGGCGATGAAGATGCTAAGACTTGTAAAGCGTATCGCGATACTTGACAGTAGTTGACGGCATTAGGCAGTGCTGAATCGAAACATTTACTGAAACATGAAACTATAGAAGTGATTCACTTGAGCTGTATCACATACTGGCGTTTCGCTTATGACTGGCTAGCAAGCGTCGTGTATAATACCATGAGCAGAAGTAGCTGTGGATTTATGCTTATGCATGTTGAGACATAGATCTATGTCATCGAGTTGTATTCTGCAATGGGAAAGAACAATGCTGCGTACCTGCAGATTCGGTAAGATGCCCCATACTGACGGCATAAATATATAATAAGTATACAATACGATATCGGAATATGGCATACGGAATAGGGAAGGAGCGATGGACACCGTGCTGATTAACACACGATGCTCAAAGGCTTTGGTTTGTCTCACTGAGGATCGATTTTTGTTTAAATAAAATAGTAGGTCTATGGAGCTTTTCAGGCAGCATAAAGAATATTATCCTGTGAGAACCGAGCCGAATCCGTCATTCGCCCCAGTGAGGCCTGCAGTAATCGACAGAGCTCAGTTAGTGCTGGGCTACGACCCACAAATAAGGACATTGATTCGGTAGGACCCGCTAAACAGAGCTCTGTGGCCAATCAACACGGACCAATGGCGTCACCCGGCGAACCACTTTCTAGTAAGGACGTCATAGGCACAATTGTAGTGCAGTAAAAGTACACTTTAGCACATTTAGCACGCTGGAGGAGGAAAGGTGCGATCAGGTCAATCCCGCATCTGCCGAGCTTGAGTGAACAAAGCAAGTATTCTGTTGTGTTTAGTTATGCGTGGGAATGCTGAGAAAGAGCTCTCTTACTGTAGAATGACTGCGTAGATCGTCCCACAGCACCAAGGTAGCTCTTGCCAATTTCGCCTCGCCCTATGCTCTTCCCGCTCAGTTCGCTCCTTCCGTTCTTGCTTCTTCCAACTTCTACCAGAATGGCGCTTTGTCAGATCCCTCCTTCCCTCTCTACGGCTTCTGTCTTTCCGTTTAAATTGCCGGCCCTCCCCTTCTTCATCCCTCCATCAGACTTGCTCCTCTTGATATCCAACCAGAATAGTTCTGCACTCTTCACCCTCATAACATATCAACTCGTCTTATTGCCTCTCCTCTACCCTTGTATTGGCACCTGATCCTTGATATTTAATACGACCACACCACACCACACCACCGGCCGTCTCTCATCCCTGCACCTTGTGTCTCCTCGTCGCCGTCGGGACAACAACGATCTGCAGCAATCAAAGCAACCGATTTTCTATCGACCGTTATTAATCAACTCGACATTCATAAGACGTGTTAATTCCCCCCCATCTGATTGTTTGAAGTTGCGTGTATTCTCCGACTCCATAACATCCACATACCCAAAACATCCACATTCCTCTTTCAACTCAACTTACAACCAACAAATACCCACCTCAAACCCTTCAAAATGCAGGTTGGCTCTACCATTATTCGCGGCGTCCAGCTGCTCTGGATCATCCTGCTCGTTGCCCTTCTCGGCAATGTCATTTATGATAACAACAACGGCAGAATGTCTGCCATCAACTACGCCTTGTTTGCCACTGTCATTGCCTGGCTCGCCTGTCTGCTGGGCATTGCTGCTGGTTTCGTCGGATTCCTGTCTGAGGGCATCTTTGCCTACGGCCTGATATTGCTCGACGGTCTCTCTATCCTCTTTACCTTTATCGCTGCTATTGTCCTGCCCGCCAAGCTCAAGGCTGTCAACTGCGGTGGTGATTTGTCTGTCGAGAAGCGTGGCTCCGGCTGGATTGGCTTTGGTAGCGACGACACCGAGAAGCGCTGCCGTGAGCTGCAGGCCAGCACTGTCTTCATGTGGTTCCTGTTTGCCACTCTTGCTGCATCCCTGGCTCTTGGCCTGATCACCGGCCGTCGCAGCTTTGGCGGTTCGTCTGGTGGCTCCAGCGCCCCTCACATGTCCCAGGTCCGCGTCTAAACGCTACAACTACCAACGTGCGGTGCACGCTAGCTGGCCGTTACATTAGTAAGAGGCGACAGTTTTTTAGTTTTTTTTCAGAGAAAAAAAATAAAGCCGCCATAAGTATGGCATGTACAAACATTGTACAAAGACAAGTGTCGACCTTGCCTAGTGTCCCGATATTAATGTGTATGAGTGATGGATTCGACGAGGAAGATACTAGAGGATAGAGAGCGCTCTGGATGAGCTGCTACGGGACACGCGCAACGGTTAATTGTTTTGGATAGGCAAAGGGTAACTGATACCTTTCAGCGTTCGTTCACTACATGTTTAGGTGGTGCTTTCTGTCTCCTTTATTGGTTTTGTATATTTGGGATATCAAACGTTTTTGTTATATACACCGGCAAGAGGATATCAGTCGTTGTGTCAACCCCTCAACGGAGAGATACGCTGCTGCCACTCTTGCCACAGGTTCGGGGTTGGTTAACGGGATGGGTTTTGGTTTTTATTTAATTTCAGGTTATCCGCTTGGAAATAGTACATTAATATTGTATACATTTTGGATATCTAAACTCTTGTCGATTGCTAGTGAATAAGCTGTATTACAGTGTACATACCAGGACCATTTTTGATTGTCTCTCGTTATGAACACAAATTCTCAAAAATCTTTCAAGGCTGGGCGTGTGTGATGGCTGACAGTGCAACTTGTGCACAAATCTCGTTCTACCAGCTTCAGGTACAGTTACAGCCACTCGCTGTCCATCTCCGTCCCAAACGTGCCCGTCCCGATCAGCGGCCCGGTCAAGTCGTACGAGTCTAGCAGTGGCATATCGAAAAAGTCGAGCGATTGTGAAAACGGCATCGACATCATAGGTTCTGGGTTGGCCTCGTACTGATACTGCGTGCTCTGGGAATGGTAAGAGGGAGGTTGGTGATTGGCATATTGAGGACGGTGAAGACTAGAGTACGAGTTCTGGTTGCCGTATTGCGGGGACGGCGAGTAGTGGTGTTGGTGTTGCTGCTGGCGCTGATGCTCACCAGCGGTCGCCTTTCCTTCGGGTGATGTACCAGAATCGTAGCTCTTGGTCCGGCTCATAGAGGCTCGCCGACCGTTGGCTAGGGCCTTGAACCGGCTTTGGATGACATATGATGTCCGTCGTGGATCATTGAAGATATCTATACCGGGAGGGCCACCAGGGCTGTTCTTAGTATCGATGATCATCTGGATGATATCGACATACCGCTGCGCGCACGGCCATCGGACAGCCATGTGCCGCAACGATGTCAGAATCGTCTCCAAGTCGGGTGGTAGCATACACGCGGCCGATGACGATGACGATGCTGCCGATGTTGACTTGTGCACAGCCGGACACAACTCGTCCGGACTGTACCCACCGCGCGTCCACAGGATCACCAAACTGCGAGCACCGACCCAGGCAATAAAGACGAAAAGGGGTCCTAGAGCCTGAAGCTCGTGAGGATGGTACATGGATGCCAGCGTGGCCAAGTCGTGGCAGACCTGCCGCAATCGGGTGCGGGCAGCCAATGACGGCCGGAGGTAGGCTGACGTGGTGGCCGGAAACGAGGCAATCATGTACATGCGGACAAAAATCAAAAGGTACGAGGCATAGATCATGGCCCGCACAGGACTGAACGATGGCGTATGCTGAGTTGAAGAGGGCGACGAGGATGTTGCTGATGCAGCGGATGACATGGCCGACGATGCCTTTTGTCCCGGGATAGGCAATCCTTCTCGAACAGAGGCCGGCAGGTTGTCAAACCATGCCGTCAGCACCGAGTCAAACCGTCGGAAGTTGCTCTGCCATTCTTGGCAGTGTGCTGGTATGGATACATTAACGGGCTGAATGAGCAGCCGGTGAGAACGGTCCACGAGCGTCAGAGCGTCGATGTAATGGTGCCACAGATTGGCTGAGCAGGTTGCATGGTTGCTGCTCGAGTTGCCCAGGTTGCCGAGGCTGTTCATGTTGCTTCCACCGGCATTGATGTTCGGATTACTGTTGCTGAGATTGGCATAGTTGAAGTTGATCCCGCCGCTACCACTGGCATTAATGCTGCTGCTCTGGCCGCCTCCAGTGCTACTGTCGGATGTGCCCTGGAACCATTCTGGGGAGGCAGACGGCCGGCCCCATTCGTCGTCACTGGATGGGTATAGAAGCCGGATTGACTTTGTATCAATGGCACCCGGCTGGCCATGGAAGATGCTGGCAAAGCGGTCCAGGCTGTAGATGACCCAAAACAGCCGTCGCTTCTCTTCTGCCTCTATTGTCGACTGGTCGCGGTTGGTGGCTGTGTTGTTGTTGTTAACACCACCTCCACTTGTCGGTCCATTCCGTCGTCTGCGTATTTCGTCGCCGTCAGTGCCGCTAGTACCCGCACTCGCACTCGCATCCGCCCCCGGGCTTTCTTCTCCCTCTTCGTCGTCGCCTTCATCATTGACAAAAGGTGTGTTGGCCTCGTCTCGTGGTCGATTTGGTGTGCGTGTTGCCAAGATAAGCTGTCGAGCCGCTGCCACAAGCATGGCCATGATGTTCCATGTCCGCGGCCCCGGTCCTTGGCCGACCGCATCAAGGGCCAGCAGTGTCAATGCTTGTGTTGATACAAGCGAGCAGGCATCAATGGTGCGCAACAGGACCTGGTCGCGTGACGCATTGATATATGCCTCACGTGCTTCCGGACTTGGTATCGGCTTTGACCAGAACCGAAAACAGAGAACAGTAATACCATGCAAAAGCAGTAGTTTCTCGTTTTCGGCAGTGTCGGTGGTGGTGGAGGAGGAGGAGGTGGCGGCAGTGGCCAAGTTGCGGATGAAATTTGGCTTGTAAAAGAGTGGTGCCCACGGGTAAATGCGATCAAAGAAGATTTCGATGAGCTCATAAAGGACCTCGCGAGGGGGTAGACCCGGGAGATTGGGGAGACCTGCTGCTTGCTCAGTCATGCTAGTCGTGTTTTCTGAAGGCTTGACTGTCGTCGTTGCGGGCGGCACGATTTTAGCTGATGCCATGGACGCAAGTATTTCGGGTGCTGTTTTGTGAGTTACGGCCGGTGACAGTGATAGCCACTCGCCGCTGGTGGTCGTTGCTGGCTGCCAGAGCGGAGGTGGCGGAAGACCAGGCCGGGCCGGATCTTCAGTGTTTTCCGCGTTACTGCCCGAGACAGCGATGAATGGCTGGGTGGAGCTGTCACCTGCTGTGCTGCCTTCCGGTGTCTCGTCGCCCGGGCTACCGTGCTCACTACCGCTGCCGGACATTGCTTGTGTAATTTGCGGCATCTGTGCCATCACTGACATCGACGCTGCCGGAAGCTGCCCCCGCTGCAGCTGCTGCAACACCTGCTGCAGAGACTCGCTCATTTTGTGCATGCTGTCCTCCAGCACGGCCATGCGGTTCTCCATGGCCTTGCCGTAGCCCGGTCGCAATCCCGGCTGGCCTTTCTCGCGGTACTCGCACTTGGTGCCCTTTTGCCGGCATAGGCTGCATGGCCGGGCACTGTCGCACCGCGACTTTTTGATCTTGCACATCTCGCATGCCTTGGACAGCATGCGCGCCCTTTTACGAGGGGGTGAGTCGTCGTCGTCCATTTTGGGTTGTTGTGCTTTTATTGTGTTAGCAAAAAAACAAAGAATTACAGACTAGAGATTAAAGATTAAAGATTATAGAAGCCTCTGTGACTCTGGGCCTAGTGACCGGCGTCATTGAATTCCTTGCTGCATGGATTGCATTCTTGCAGCCGAGAGCGGCGACGCCTCTCTGGTCTAAGCGGTCTTGTCTCGATCAGGACAGTCCGCTTGCTGCCAATGCATATGGCGTATCGGCAAAATTCATAGTGCGATCGGGAAGAACGGACAATAAGAAGATAAAAAGGGGAGAATACTGTGGAGAAAGCTGGGGAAGGAAGAATAGTTCCACGAGTTTATTTATGAGTAGGAACAAATCGAGAGGTCTTTGAGGCTACAAGTGACGAAGGATGCCATCGTCACGGGGCTAGATGCAGTGGAGAGTACCACACATTTCCCGTCCGTTTAGCCGGAGCATCATTGTGCCGCAAGTATTCAAGCGAGGGGCTCCTGGACTGGAAATATGATTTATTGTATAATTTTATTTATCTGCATTGTGCGTATTGACTTGTGGTTTTATCTGTCAACGTGTATTCGCCATCCAGCTTCAGCAGGATCCTCACTTTATATCTTCCGACCACGTGGTATTACCACATGGTAAACACCATGGTTCACATTTGAGAGAGCCACTAAATTCAGCTCGGGAATATTTTTGAATTAATCTATAATAATAACAACAATAAACCAAACACCGACTGAAGATCACATTGAACTGTATGCAAAATCAGACACAGACAGTCGCTTATGCTGATCTAGGTTCGACCACACATCCCGGGCGTACGCCCCGTCGTCTGCAGGGTCCAACGTAGACAGCACATTGACAAACGCCTGGATATAGGAGCGCGCCTGACGCGCAATGGACCCCTGCAGCTCAAACGGACAGTCGATCAGCGTTGCGGCTACCACCCGGATCTTGTGCACCAGTGACGCGCCGTTGGGTTCGAGGTTTTCGTGCGAGATATTGTAGAGCACATGCAATAGCTGCCGGCAGATGTTTTCGCGGTCGTCCCATAGGCCGCGCAGAGTATTGGATGGTTCTTGTTCTCGCGTTTCCTGTCCTCTATCCACATTGTCCTTGACATTGATGATCCCGTCGGTGGCGAGCGATACAATGTCTTCAAAGATGACGCTCTGCAGCCACAGGTGGGTGACGCGGATATTGGCTCGCATAATTTCAAACTGCCGAGCAATGATAGGGTCGATCTGCCCTCCTCCGTTTGCATTTGCATGGTGGACAGTATTGATGCCATTGGTCGTCCACTCATCAAACTCTGGTGGCATGTTGTCGAGGGCGTGCTTTTGCCGCTCAAAGCCTTCACGAAGTCGATCGATACTCTTTTGCCGGTCTGATGGGGACCTAATAGCCGTGGGGTTGGGGCTCAGGGACCCGAGAGAGCGTTCAGCTTCAACGGCATTGCCGAGTCGTCTTGTCTCCGAGGCAATCTCATACAGGCGTGTCAGAGCCTTGAGGCCCGTAGCCAGCGATGTCCTATGTTTTGGTTGCGGTAGGACACGGTCTTCCAGGATATTCTCGTCATCAACTTCCAGCAGGCCATCTTTCCATTGGTTCAGTATAGGCATTTGCATCTCGCTCAGCACAGACGGCTCAGAGGGATCGATGGATACCCGGTGGCTGTATTGTTAGAGTGTAGGTACTAGAACATCATAATAAAATGCCAACAGACTTACAAGTATCCATTCGACCCTAGACACACAGCCTTGCAGTGCATTTGTAGTTCGATATGCGATTTGGAACGTCGATTCTGCTGCTGGTACTGCAGCCGTCGTATATGGTGGTCGGCCTCGGCGGAAAACATCAATGATCGGCTGCGGTGGTGCAAGTTGCCGTGAGCTACGCCCAGTAGATAGGCAATGCCCCATTTTTCATACGTCGACTGGTCAAAGTACTCTGGCGCACGCAGGTTCATGGCCATTTCGTAGCATAGATTGATCATCTGTGTGCGTGTCTGGTAGGAGAAGCTGCTGTCCATGGCCCTGTACTTGTAGAAGCAGCTGGGTATGTTGGCCACGAGTGCGGCTGCAATAGTCATCACCAACGAGAAAAACACGGGGTCGGTTGTCTCGCGCCGTGCCATCAAGTCCTGCTTAAAAGTTGGCCTGTGGACAACGGGCATGAGGGGGTACTGGATGTCAAGAAAGTCTTGCATCATCAAGTCAAAGATGCGGCGCGAGCACAGACGGTCGCTTGATAGCGGCGACGGCCACCGCTGCATGGCTCCTGAGAGTGGAGGGCCGAATGATGGGGCGATTGTTGTTGACGGTCCGGGCAGACTAGACTGACCCAATGGACCTGATGAAGTCGAAGCGCCGCATGCCGAGTCGTCATTACCCATGGCCACATCCTCTGAGGAGGGTAAATGACTTTGTACTGAAGCCGGGCCCAGGTTCGGAGCTCCCGCCTTTGGGCTCAGCACGCTATTGTTCCATTCTGTAATACTGAATGTAGAAAATGCAGACGACTCGGAACGTTCCTGTCTGGGCGTGTTAATTTAAAGAGACACATACTTTTAATTAAATAGAGACTTACTTTGGTTTCGGACCTCGCCGCTTTAAAGGAAGGCTAAATGAGCATGTGCCGCCATATCCTGCACATCTATCACAGATAGTAAATGGTGTAGATGTCGTGGCTGTCGTAGATGCTCGCTGTGCCCCGTCAGGAGATGGAGACGGCCGCAGCCTTGAGATGCACCGCACCTTTGCTGTTCGGCATGCATCACAGGAGCGAGTTGTATTAGATTTAGGCCCTGATGCCGGCATGGCTGCACGTGTGATATGGCGCCGGACTGCCAGTGTATGGCACAGAAGACTACAGTAGGTAGCACGAGAGGTGCTCATCAAGCCCTCATATATGAGTAGAGCTACGCCCCTTGGATAGAGCTACCCCTCATAGTGGGACTTTGCCAGCGTGAAGGTTATTACTTTTGAGTTGTGTTATTTGAATCGTCATTTGTTATCTGCTTGGCGAAATCAACAATTATATAAATCACCGTATATTATTATTTTATCTCAATCATCATGCATATCGAGCGAGCCTGTCACCAAATGATGCAACACAAGGACCAGGTTTAAGCCACTTTGAAAGATAGGAATTATATTGACTATATAGTAGCTAAGACGGAAAAACCCGAAGCGCTTGATTATCTGCTGATTGTTATATTAAAATGAAATAAAAACTACTTTGGTTTAATCTATTAATTTAAAGAGAGACAGAATGGTGATAATAATGATGATAATGAAATGAGAATGAACGAACGAGGGAATCTAAGAACTGGGACGCCGCCCTATGGGTTAAAGAGAAGATAGCGAAATGATGGTGAGAACAAAAGAAAAGACAAAAGAACGAGACGCAAGAGATCAGGTGGAAACATCTACAGCTTGACCTGGAACTTGGGGCTTGTCCGCAGCTTCTCGCCATACACACCAAATATCCAGAGTGTCGGCGCCAGGGCCAGAGCGATCAGACCGAGCAGCGTGTTGCCCCAGCCGAGACCAATAGCATCATACAGCTGCAGCGCACACAGCGGCAGCACGGCACCCAGAACACTGCGCAGCACCGAGTTGGCCGCCATGACCGACGCAGCGTGCAGAGGGAAAGTGTCGACAAGGTACGTCTGAACGCACATCATGATGACAATCATGCCGAAACCCATAATGGCCGTGCCGATCATGGGTGCGATCCAGTGCACGTGCTTGTCGGCCGTCCAGCCGTACATGATCAGACCCAGGGGCAGGAGCAACGAGGCAGGAACTGTCAGCAGCGGGTGCAGGCGGTCCTCAGGGCGTGGAGTGCGGCCCTGGGCCTCAATGCGCTTGACGATGCGGTCCGACAATATACCCGAAAAAGCAACACCAAACAGGTTACCGATACCGGGGGCCAGGAACGTCAGGCCGGCACTATCAGCCGCGAACCCGTAGTGCTCGCGGTAGACAAATGTGAAAGTCGTGAACAAAATGTAAAGCAGGCCGTAGATGACAGCAATGTACGAGCAGAGCAAAGCAACGACAGGCGAGCGGAACAGCATCTTGGCCGGGCGGATAATGGCAGCCTTGAAGATTTGCTTCTGGGTCTCGCCCTTGTCGAGCTTGGAGCGGTAACGCTCATCGCCGGTCTCCTTGCGGAGCTTAGCGGCCTTCTTGTTGAGCAGGGTCGGGGCGTAGGTCTCGGGCAGGATAAAGAACGAGGCTAATGTCGCACAGCCGCCGGCAATAACAATGACCCAGAACACCCAGCGCCAGCCCTTGGCCTCGACAAGGAAACCGGCACAGGCAGGGCCAATGACAGGACCCAGCAGCGGGCCGAGCGACCAGATGGCCATGGCACCACCTCTCTTGTCCGTGGGCATCAGGTCGGCAATGCTGCCGCCACCGCAGGTAATGACGGCAACACCAGCAAAGCCAGCTAGGAAACGGAAAGCCAGCAGCGCGCCCATATCCTTGGCAATGGCGCACAGAATTGTAAAGAGGACGAACAAGGAGTTGCACACATGGTAGACGATCATGCGGCCGTAGATTTCACTGACGGGTGCAATCACGAGGGGACCAAAGGCAAAGCCGAGCACGAAAATGGAGACGACAAAGGTGGCCTGGGTGTCATTGGTGACGTTGAAGTCTTCTAGAATTAAAGGCACACCGGGCGCAAGCATAGACGAAGCGAGGGGGCTAAATAATTAGTTCAAGAACTTTATATTCTCTTATCCTCACATCAGAGCAGACTTACGTCAAAAAAGTAAGGAATGACAGAGCACCAATAATGCTCCATTTCCGCTTGTCGGTCCAGTTCATGGGGTTCTCAGGGTCCTCGTTCTCGGGCTCCGACCACCAGACGACGAAGCGAGCATCGTCGTCCGCGACCACGGGGTCAGCAGCCGGTTGTGCGTTGGGGTCGACCTTTTCGCTGATGGGCTCGGCAGCAGCATTGCGAGCGGGATTTGGCGAGATGTCGTGCAGGCTGTATGCCGGCAGGCCCTCGGGGTGGGCAGTCTCAGAGTTGGTAGCAGTGTCGTTGACGGTGTCGCTAACAGAAGCAGAGGCAGCAGCTGGGTCGAGGGCAGAAGACGTGTTGGTGTTGAGGGGTGCCACAGACCCTTGGTCTGAAGAAGTAGATGCCATTGTGAACGTTACTCGAAGATGTTGTGGTCAAGGTTGACAGGTAGTCTTGCCGAGTTGTTGAGAAAGTTGTCGAGAGTAACGAACAAACAAAAGAGACGCGTGAAAATAATTTGAGAACGAGGGGGACGTGTTATATCAATGAATGAGCTCGGGGTAGCAGATGTGAGAAGTGCAGAGGCAACAATAATAATAATTCAGATTTATGTAAATAGATAAATTCACGGTCCAAATATAATAACATGCGACCCAACAGGCTTGCCACTCCTCGGTAATCCCTTTTTCTTTTTGCTTCTTATTAGCATCGAACATGCAGAAGAGGATTCTAGTGACTGAAAGAACCAAAAAAGGGACAAAGTCAACAGCAGCCTTAACGTATTCGGGGTTCTACAGCTTCCGATTCCGAACAGATTCGTGTATGATCTGCTACTTTGATATTATTTGTCTTGGTTGTTCTTCGTTCTAACATGGAGAGTGCACTCGACACTCACGTAGCTATCTTACTACTTCAGGGGAGCGGGAGACACGAGCTCGTTCAGCGGTCCTTCAGTTGCCAAGAAGAGCTTAACGACGTCCCGTCGACGGATAGGAGCGTGGCGTCGTAGGCATATAAAAAATAAATAAGACCACTGAGCAGGCAACAAGGTGGGCAAATAATCAAACTTGATGAAGGCGAAGTAAGATACACAAAAGAAACGAAACAAGACTGCGTAAATAGGAGAATGGCAGGCATCTGTACTCCGTAGGTAGAGAATGGCAGAAGATCACCACCATCCTGGCAGCACAGACACTGATAAAATCAAAAAGAGTGACCGGCATATTTCCCCATGGAGGAACTACAAGCAATACACGACATTGAATTGCCCGGTCTCTAAATCCCACCCTGGCTCGGCGGCTCCTCTATCTAAGACCTAAACGGTAGCGGGAGCGAGACCGAGCTTACTCTTTACCCCGTATTAATACGCCTTTAGGAGACAGAAGTGGCTCCAGTGACGCCCCAATGACTAGTTTCCCGAACCCAGTTCCTTTGTCTCACATTGGTTGGCCCTTCTATTATCCTCTCTCGCTGTGCCTTTAATTCTTGTCTTATTATCACGGCATCTAAAATGACTCCAGAACGATTTGCCTTGGCTATATTATCATAAAACCAGCGAGCTAGAACCGAGACCGTCACAACAGAAACCGAGAGCGAAACCTTATTTGCTTCTAGAACATGCGACAAGGACCGACGACATGTTCTGGCGCTTAGCTCTACTATCTTACATGCCGTATTCAGATACTCTTCAGATACGCGTGTTGATACGCTGATCAAGGATGGTTTGATTATTTCCAAGATCCGCCTGTCACTACGACTGTCCGGAGAAAAAAAATTAAGCCCGAGACATAAACTTTGACTGGCCAATAGTGTCACACTCAACGTCAACGGGCATCTTCAACGTGCCGGCTTCCACCACACAGCAACACGGTAGATCACAGGCAGCCAACAGCGTCGGGGCAAGCATCACAGCCACAGATCTGGATTGTACTGAGTATCGGAACACGTTGGCGCTGCAGATCTCAACGGGCTTTGCTATACGCCGCTGTCCGTGGTATGACTAGTTCATAGTTCATAGTGATCATCGGGATGCAAGAAAATCCTGCGCGGCCATTCTCATGTGATCTATCGCCTTGTCCTCGGTTCACGTCAGTCAACCGTCGTCTGCCAAAATGGCCATCATGAAGCAGACGCATGGCTGACGACGGCATGAGCGAGCTTGACTACAACGTTGATGCCGAGCCCACGACAAACGGCCAGCTATTTCGCAAGTGCAATCCACGATACGTCACTGCCACCGTCCATGACAAAACATCAAACCGTTACTACGTCTACGTCAATAGCTTGCAGTATTCATGCTGATATCGCCCTGAACATTGGCCAGCCACATACACAAGATATACTCTCGGAGTATCAAAGACGTCACAGAGAATCTGTACACAAGGTCACAGTAAATCAAGCGTGCATTTTATTGGGTATCATTCATCAACCAGTCTTTTGGCAGCGCCTACTCAGCCTCCATCTTTTTGTGCAACTGACGCGACAGTGAGATGCGCAAGGATAAGGCCTTGCAATCGGATTCCCTCGCAAACGCAGTGCTCCAACCTGCAGCTGCTTCGGGGCTCAAGACCCCAGTCTCAATAGCTGCCTCGATAAGACCCTTCCACTCGGGCGGCACATCCAATCCCGGTTCAGTCGCACCCTCTATCTTCGGCGGTTCGCCACTGAAAATAGCTCTCAACACTTCGGGTGTCTGCAGTCCGGCCATGATTCTGTGCACGGCATACTGAATCTCAAGAAATTGTCGGCTCGGAAGCGGGAACGCGTCGGGGCGGGAAGTGCTGATCTCGTATATGTCGCCATGGCCAACGTTTGCGAACATGCCGCCTTTCCCGCGAGGGCAACGATTGCAGGCCTGGAGCACTTTATTCCGGTACCCGTTATCCGGGAACGAGTGGCCGCCGTTACCATGTGACCACGCTGATGGCGTGGTACGCAAACCTCCGAGGCAGTCCAAGTGTTGTAGGTCCCTGAAAAAGACCGCCTGCACGTAGAGACGTGTGCGTGATTCGGGATAGGCTTGGTCTATGATAGGGCGCAGGCCGAACAAGCGGCGATCCCACATTTCGCGGGCATCAGATGTCATGGGGAGAACATTGACCTTTTCGCGGCAGCCCGCTGGATCTGAAGCCAGGCCACTCTGGTGGTCGCCGCGTGGCCACAGTGGCCGCAAGCTACCAAGCTTTGACCACAGCCTGTCAAAATCGACACTGTCTGCCCCCTCGGGCCACCATGCCGGCAGGATATGCACCCCGTAGAGGGGGGCCAATCGTCCGGTGAGGATGCATCGGCCATACGACTCTGGCACTTGCGACAGTGCCGACTGGTCTGCTGTAGAGTCTCCTTTTTTGGTTGTAAACGAGCTATCTGTGTCCCAGGGCTGCATTACCGATTTCGCGAGTGAGATCAGGGTAGGGAGAGCTTTATTGGAATAGAACATTTCCAGCGTAAGGCCCTCGTCAAGAGCTACATGCATAGCCGGTAGCGACAGCGGCGCTAGTCTGAATTCCGGGTCTAGTACCAATACGAGCACGGTTTGCAGCGTCTTCTTTCTGCTTGCAGCTCTGATCTTGTCGGAAGCACCCCCCTCTTCCGGAAGCTCTTGAAGCTCTTTGATCTTGCTATTCAGAAAGTGTATGAAACCTGCGCGCAGCTGAGGCCCTGTGGTCGGAAAGGGGCTATCCTCGCCCTGTGGTTGTGGCTGGGCGTCTTCTTCTCTAATGCCGTTGATGACTTCCATTTCTCTCACACGCCTCGACGGAAAGGCTCTGAATACCGGGTACCCGTCTACAGGCATATTGACCATAAAGATGGAGTGTAGGGGAACTGCCATTGTGATAACTTGGCTGGTGGTCGATCTGGGAAAGGTTTGAGTTACTCGAGGTTCAATGTGCCGCAGCAAAAGGATGAAAGTCGTAGATAGACGAGGTGAGGATGCATCAACCAGGTGAGGACTGAAAGAATGCTTAAGAGGCCATTCAGCTCTCTCTTATAAGAAGCTTTTCCCTCAAAGGCCTTTCATGGTTGGTTCTTTTGTGGTGTGTTGGATGTTTCTGCGCTTGGTCACATGTTTTGCCGTCATTTGTGAGACGTTCATCTACAAGTTTGCGCCGTTTTTGCGCAATGCTACCGCATGCAAGAGCTCGGATGCATGGCCTACTGCACCAGAACCCGCACAATCACGACTGCATCCTTTCATCTGATCTGACGCACGTGTGCTACCTGTGATTGCAATGGGAAAATGACTAAATGGCTAACGAAGCTCATCACTGGTCACAAAAGTATCGCTCTAGGCATTTGCACCATGCACAAAGGAGGGGGATAATTACTTAGATGCAAAGTCGGCAACAATGAGCGTCGAGCACACTCATCCAGAGACATGCGTCTGGTCACATGTTGTAGGTCTTTTGTAATGTGAAAGTAGGGCTTGATCATTCATTGTTTGAAAGTACAGGACGATGAAAAGCAATTTGGCTTGGTGTAAACACATCGTCAACAAAGTCACGTGATGATTTGATGAGCAAGACTTTATGAGCAATGGACTTCCACTGGTAGACTGTCAAAGTAAGGATCGAGAGAATGAATGTAATCGGAGCTTCTGTTATGTCACAAAATCTCACAGCGACGGTAGTTGCAAACAAACTTCAACTTTAAACCTCAAAGGGCGAATGAAACCCCACGCTGATACGGGTATATAAGTGACAGTATCTCGCACTTGAACTCGCCAAGCGAAGCTCTTATCAATCTGTCAAGTTGTCAAGCTATCAGCCTATGTCTTCAGCCATCTTCGTTTAATATCTTCAATCCATCCCTTACGTTCATCCGTAGATGTGGTGACTCGTCTTGCAGATACCCGGCAGCTCTTATCGATGCCCAGCCTTGGGGCAGAAAATCGATGCTTGTTGGCATTGGCACAGCTTGTCTTTATTGACAGCTTAGCAGCTTGGCTGAATCAAGCTCGGAGCTGTTTATGCCTCGGCGCTTTCTTTAGCCAACCACAATGGAGCTACTGCACCAGGGGTATCACCGACCGATAATCTACGATAAGATATCAGGGGATAACAGCTGTGAACTACCATGACTCGCAGGAAACTCGCAGCGAACTGGCCGGGGTTTACTCCGTCGCACACTCTAGCGAGCTCTTATAGAATAAACAAAGCTACTAACTCGTGAACTCGGGGCATTCCGTACAATCGTAATCAATCTCCCCGGATTATGCACAGGGCATTCCATTGTCAAGTGGCTAATTCTCTGATTATTCTTTATATATCCTTGATAGGCTGCATTCTCACCCACACCTTATCTTTTTCGTAAGAAACTGCCTTTAAAGTGCCTGTGTGCCGCAGCGAGTACGAATATGAGGAGGTGTCTTGATTCTGCTTTAGGCACACGATCAAGCATTGTGGCTTTCTACAAGAAATGCTTGTCGATTAGTGGTAAAGCTTGTCAGGGTTATACTCAGCCACACAGTATGCACTAAACAAGTATAGATCTAGCAAGCACTGATCATCACTGGCAATGTCTTCGAGAAGTGGGATGTAAAGAACATGAAAAATGAAAAAAGAACAAAAAGAAGAACTAGGTAACCAAACAAACTCGGTACATTGGATGGGATCAAAATAGGCCGGCATCCTATCCCTTGCCAGCCAATGTGACGTACATTTTGTGTTTGTGACCGCTAATACGGGCGGAAGAACGTACATCACCCCAACTATGCATGTCTCACGCACACCACGGGAGAATAGTATATCAAGTACCGACTATCAACTATCAAGATGCAGCTATTACTCTACTTACGATCATCCTGCAAGATAACGGCAAGCGTTGAAACGACAGCCGGATATCCCACAGGATAGCCCACATCGACACCCAGATAGGGGATGATCACCAGATAGCATGGTCGTATCTCCAGTTCTCCATGTAGTCGGCCACCATGCGAACAGTGTAGATAAGCAGCATAGACATATATGTGTCGGGAACAGTATCTAAAGTGCACAAAGTAGCATACATATTTATATAGAATACAGTCGCGCACTTGAACAGCTTGTAGTGTTTCGTGATTACTTCATCCATATCTAACTATATTCCAACACCTAATATCACCATGGACGAAAAAAAGATTGCTGGTGTTGGTGACATTGAGCTGGGCCAGACCGTCAGCCAAGGCCAGGGCTCGGTCAAGGCCGGCGACGTCACGGCCGAGGTGGCCACGGCTGGCTTCCGTCGTGGTCTGACCAAGCGCCAAATTATGATGCTGACCTTTGGTGCTGGTATTGGCACCGGTCTTTGGGTCGGCACGGGCCAGGCTCTGCGCGCTGCGGGGCCCGGTGGCATTGCCGTCGCCTACTCCATCCAGTCGTATGTCTACAACCGCCAATATCTCTTGTTTATTAATGAAATGCTGACCTTTTAGATTTGTCGTCTGGAGTCTGTTCATGTCGATTGGTGAGATGACGGCCTACCGTCCCGTCCATGGCGGTTTTATTCGCCAGTGTGCCGACTACGTTGATCCCGCCGTCGCCTTTGCCGAGGGTATCAACTTTTGCTTCCAATGGATCATGGTCATCCCCGCCGAAATCACCGCCTGTGTCAGCATTCTCAAGTTCTGGCCCGAATCCAACGTCATCCCGCTCGCTGCTTATATCACCATCTTTCTCGTTGCCATTGCACTGCCTAACATTTTCCCCGTCGGCTGGTATGGCCATGTCGAAGTCGTCATGTCCCTGCTGAAATTGCTCGCGCTTGCCGTCATGCTCTGCTACATGTTTATCATGGCCAGCGGCGGTGTTGCCGCCACCCATGGTCCGCTCGTGTTCCACTACTGGAAGAACCCTGGTGCTTTTGTCGGTGGCGCGCGCGGCATGTCCAAGGCGTTTGTCCAGGCTGCCTTCTCGTTTGGTGCTGCGCAACACATTGCCATTGTCGCCGGTGAGGCTGTCAACCCGCGCCAGAGCATCAAGGCTGTCGTCATGCCCATCTTTTGGCGCATCTTCACCTTTTACGTCGTCAACATCTGGCTCGTCGGCATGGTCGTGCCCTACGACAACCCGGATCTTGGCAGTTCGGGTTCCATCGGCTCGCCCTTTGTCATTGCCCTCAAGCTCGGAAAGCAGATGTGGCTCGCACACGCCATCAACGGTTTCATTTTCTTGACAGTCGTCTCGTGCGGTGTGACAAGTGTCTACATTTCCAGCCGTGCCATGACCGCCATGGCCGATCTGCAACTGTTGCACCCCATGTTTGGTCGCAAGGACAAGGCCGGTCGGCCGTGGCTCGCCCTGACCATTTGCACCGTCATTGGCGGTGGCCTGTGTTACCTCAACCTTAATAAGACGGCCGTTGTCGTCTATGGATGGTTCTCGTCCCTTGTCGCCATTGCTACGTTCCTGTCGTGGCTGTCCATTATTTGGACGCACATCAACTTCCGGCGCGCTCTCAAGGCACAGAACATTGATCACAAGAAGCTGCCGTTTATCTCGCCCGGCTCACCATACACCCAGTACATGGCCATTATTGTCATCCTCTTCATCATGGGCCTCGAGTTCTACCTGGCGCTTTACCCGACAGATGCACCCCCCACCGCCAAGGGTTTCTTCACTGTCTACCTGGCGCTGCCGCTGTTCATTTTCAACTACTGCTTTTATAAGTTCTACTACAAGACCAAGATGGTCAACCCGGCCGAAGTCGACTTTTCTGAAGCCCGTGCCTTTGACGAGGAGGAGCGTATCATGAAGGAGCTTGATATTATGAACGACGGCAACCAGCCGCGCGAGAAGTTTGATTTGTTGAAGACAATCAAGTCCTTCTTTGTGTTTTAGATTTTAAAATAGCTGGAAGATTGATTTCAATAAAATCTGCTATTCAAGTTATTTTTTTTTTTGTTTTTTTCAAAAAAATAAAAACTTTACCAAGCTGTGAATATTTATTTTGAATATATTTACTGTAAATATTTCTGATAAAATTTAACACGACTGAAATTAGTAACTTCAGTGAGGCAATCGAGACAAAAGAGAGGGAGGAGGGAGAAATGAAAAAAGAAAAAAAAAAAAAACCCCTACCATAGATCGAAGAAGAAGAAACTGTGACAAGGAGTGCATACTGCAAAAAAGCAAAAAATAAGAGAGGTTGTTGTTGTGCTCCTTTTAAAGGAACGCATCAGGATTTGAGCCCGATGCGGGGGTCGAACCCGCAACCTTGAGATTAAGAGTCTCACGCTCTACCGATTGAGCTAACCGGGCGCTTGTACTCTTGCTTTGTGGAAGACGGTGTGTCTTCTAGAGTATATAGAGGAAGCTAACAGGGCAAATTTCTTGATTACATAATACAACACAAAAAGGCGTTCAGGATCTTATTCCCGTTTTCATTTCTTCAAACATTCGGCTTAGCTTGTCACCTGTTGCTTGTCACCTGTTAATAAAGTTTCAGCTGACAATTGCTCACCGCTGGCGATAGGCTCCTTTTCTTGCGAGTAGCAATCAGCAAGATAAATAGTTGGAACCAGACAATAGGCTATGTGACCTCGCTCGGACTCTGCCGTTTGATGGACAGGAAGATTGAGAATAAACACACTCGGGAAATTGTGCGGTCGACGGTGTAAGTGCTCAAAAGGGCAAGTGTCGCCCAAAAGCCCGACTAACACAGGGACCAGGGGACAATATAGCCAAGCGGCTGGTAAGTAGTCGAGACTTTGATGTCCGTGTTCCCTTGGCATATATTGGCAAACTTCAACAAGATACAATATATACAAACTTATGCTCTAGATAGACTAGTTCACGTTGTCTAGTCGCAAATGCACATGAAATTGCTTGATCTGGTCAATATCGACGAGCGGCAAGTTTGATACAGCATATTCAGATGGCTTACGTCACGGGTTATTTTGATGATCATTTGCATGTTTGTCAGCTGAAAAGCATCGTTTATTTTCAAGCATTGAGCCCGCTGCATCCCCCAAGCTGTAGCTGCTTCATTCTCATTCTCATACTCCTCCACTCCATGTAAATCAATAAATCAACGTTGCGATTCCTCAAACTTTCTAGACTTATGGTCTTTTCTCCATCTTTCATTCACGCCATGGCCGTGAACCATATGTGCAGGCCTTTCCATTACCAGCCAGAAGACACAATCACCGCGTCCTCTGAATCGTCTCCATACTGGGTAGCATCCTCGGCATCCTCCACATCCTCATCAAGCATCTTCGCGAGGAAGTTGTTTACATGAGCAAGCTCATTGGCCTCATCGTTCGGGGTAGTGTCCTTCTTGGAAGCCTTGTCGAAGCTCAAAAAAATCGCCTTGTGCTCCCTGCCTGGACCCCACTTGAGGGCTTTGCCTTCAAAGTCGCTTCTGATCTGTAGGGTATCATGGTTGATGTTTTTGTGCAGGATGCCGTGTCTATGGAGATGCTGGACGGCCCGGTGGCATGCATCGACGTCCTTTTGATTGTCAAGGTTGGGGCCACGGCAAGTGACATGCTCGATGAGAAACCCGATGATTTCGTCATTCATGCGAACATGGGCAAGAAAGTTGGGAACCTCATTCACGAGAGAACCGGTGGCATTGGCCAGCCAGCCATACACCTTCATCTCGTGCTTCATTTCATCGGTTTGCTCAGGCGAGCCTGCGTACTTGAACAGTAGAGGTTGGCCTGGGAACTGGGGGCAGGAAATGACCTGACTGTTGGAGTCAAGACTGCAGACCACGGTCAGGTCGCCAAAGTCGATGATCCGACGGTGAAAGCCGTTGTCCCAGACTCTATCGGAATGCTCCGTCCAGGTGACTGAAAAGATATTTGCCATCCCACAGCAATCGCGGTTGCGAACAACAGCCTTGTCCCAGTCCCCGGACCGCCAGATGTTTGACAAAAGAAAGACCACCTCATCAATGCTATTGATGTTGTCGTCGTCAATGGTCACATACTTGATGTGCTTGTCATCGGCGAGGATACGATACATAGTTTCACCGTCACCGACATCACGGTGAGAAAGAAGCTTAAGATTGACCTGTGGTGCAAGGTGGCCAGATTGGCACTCATGCGTGTGAATTGTCTTTCCAGTGGGAGCCATTTTGCAAGCAGTCATGAGATTGTTGTTGCTTGGTGATGTAAGAGAGTGAGAAGAGAATGAAGATAAAAAAGTGATGAGAGGAGATGTAGACGGTATTTATAGCCATCCGGCCGACCTCTGTTTGCAAGAATGACGGGATATCAACAGTGCTCGGCTTCAGCTCGGCTTCACTTTTGATGTCAGTTTCGCATTCACGATCTTCACACAACGGCACTCACCGTGGCCGCACCAGGCCATTAGCCGTACAAGTCTACTCCATATAGCTCACATAGCTCATCTTACATTTGCTGTGCCGCTCGCTACTCGTGGCAACAGGTCGTCCCATCTTCTACGGCCGTATTAAAACTTACATAAATTTGCTGTAGCCTCACTCATACTCTGCATGTAAGAATTGATGAGATCTGGAAGACTTGGGAGCTCATTCAAACTTCACATTAATCTCACTTCAATCTCATACAAAAGTCATTTAAACTGGTTTGCGAATAATCGTATGCTTGCTATGGATATAGAATGTTTGTATTTACAATGCTAAATTTACAACGCTGAATGATGATATCGCTAATGGCCATGTGCCATATACCATGCACCTATGTACTATGTACCGTGTCGTGTACTCTATTATTTACTCCTTATCCGCCTCGCCCCAAGCACCACCGCCGGGCGTGTTGACCTGCAGCCGCTCACCGGGCTGCAATTTCAGCACCGCCTGGCTGCCCAGACTGATCCAGTCCAGCTCACCCTCAGCCGCACCCGGCCTCTGCTTGATCAGGTAGTTGCGGCCACAGTGGCCAGCCTCGCCGCCGTCCACACCATAGGGGCGGAACACACGCCGCTCGCTGATGATACTGCACTTGAGCGGTACACGCGCTTCGATTTCGCGCGTGATGCCGTCACCGCCGTTCCAGCGGCCGCGGCCACCCGAGCCCTTGCGGACTGCATACTGTCTCAGCAGCACCTGTGTGCGCTTCTCGACAACCTCGACATCGGTAATACGTGTGTTGGTAGAGTGAACATGTACGGCCGAAGCGCCGTGCCAGCCCGGACCGGCACCCGAACCACCGCCGACAGACTCGCCGTAGTTCCAGCCGGGCTCGAGCTTGCCCGTGTCCGGGTCGCGACCACCAGTGCCCCAGCCAGTAGCACTAGCACAGCCCTGGGATGCGGCGACGCAGTGGAAGGCCCGCAGCAGCAGATCGATGACGCGCTGGCTCGCTAGGGTACTACCGCAGACGGCCACGGACGGCATCGGGTTGAGGACGCTGCCCTTGGGAATCAGGATCTCGACAGGTGCAAGACAGCCCTGGTTGAGCGGGATCTCGAGATCGATAAGACAGCGCAGGACATAGATGACGGCCGAGTGCGTAATAGAAACGGGACAGTTCATGTTCCCCCAGCTCTGCGGGCCGGTGCCGGCAAAGTCAAACTTGGCACCGCCCGTCTCGCGGTCGAGGGTGATGTGGACCTTGAGAATGGTGCCGTTGTCGTAAAAGTCCTCGGCTGTGAGGCCGTTGGGGTGCTTGAGGGCGAGCTTCTTGAGGAAGCCACGCACGGCCACCTCGGCGTTGCCCTGGATGCCGTGCATGTAGGTGTGCACAGTCCGCAGGCCAAACTCGTTGCACAGCCGGCGCAGCAGTGTAATACCGCGCTGGTTGGCTGATGTCTGAGCCTTGAGATCGGACAGGTTGTCCTGGATGCGGCGCGTCGGGCTGCAGCCGGGGAACTCGCCGGCCTTGTCGAATGCAGCGCGGACCTCGGCCTCCAAAAAGACACCGCCGCTCACAATCTTCATGCTGGGCACATTGATGCCCTCCTCCCACAGCTCCTTGGACTCGGGCATCATGGCGCTGATACCACGGCCGCCAATATCGGTGTGGTGTCCGCGACTGGCAGTGTAAAAGGCAATCTCGCCGTCGACAAAGCACGGTGTCACGACAGTCAGATCGGGCAAATGCGTGCCGCCCCATTCGGGGTGGTTGGTCAGTAGAACGTCGCCGTCCTCGAGACGGCCCATCCAGTGCTTGTGCTGTGCCTGGATGGCCATTTGCATGCTACCGAGATGAATAGGGATGTGCGGTGCGTTGGCAATAAGTGCGCCCTCGGGAGAGAAGACGGCACACGAGAAGTCGAGACGCTCGCGAATACTTGTTGATATGGCCGTGCGCTGCAGTGTGTTGCCCATTTGCTCAGCGATAGACATGAAGCGGTGGGCAAAGACAGACAGCTGGACGTGACTGAAAGTCTGCGGCTCGTCGTCGAGCTTTTGCTTCTTGGCGACGTGCACGTCCTCCTCCTTCTCGATGACAACGTGCTGCGGCAGAATGTACGCGCAGTAGCCGGGCTCGACAAAGATGGTCTGGGTCTCGTCGAGAATCAGGGCTGGGCCGTCGACATGGCTGCCCTGGGGCGTATCGGCCAAGCGCTGCAGCGGCGCATCGTGCCAGGCGTCGTTGACAAACACCTGCTGTGACCGCTGAACGGGCGCGGCCACGGGTGCAGCCTTGGCTTGCGACAGTGCGCGCGTCGGCGCAATGGTCTTGGCGACGACAGAGGCCGTGCCGGTGCCGCGGACTTGGAGAGCGTCAATGACAATCTCGCGGCTAAGGTTGAATGCGAACTCGCGGCGGTGGTCTTCGATGAAGGCGGCACCATAGTCCTCCTCCTCGTCATCGGGCCGCGTGATCATGAGTGTTGTGTCGGTGCCAAAGTAGCGCAGACTGAGCGACTCCTCGTACTTGAGCGAGTCCGCCGCGGCGCCCTGTGACACGAGCGCCTCACGGACAGTGTCGCGCAGTACGGCCAAACGGGCTCGTAACCGCGGCAGGGCGTCCTTGGACCAGTTGCCGGCATAGGGCTCGGATGTGTCGTGCTGCAGTTGTGCCTGCGAGATACCATAGGCCGACAGCAGCGACGACCACTTGTGAATCAGAATGCGGTTGATGCCGAGCTTGCCTGCAATAGCGCAGGCATGCTGGCCACCGGCGCCACCAAAGCTGACAAGGTTGTGATTCTCGGGGGCGTAGCCGCGGGCCTCAGTAGCGTTGCGAATAGGACGGCTCATAGTCTCGTTTGCGACAGACAAGAAACCCTGGGCGACCTCGTGGGCCGATAGGTTCTGGCCAGTCTCGGCGTTGAAGGTGGCAGTAATCTCGGCAAATTTGGTGGCGACGATCTCGGTATCGAGTGGCTGGTTGGCACCGGGGCCAAAGATGCAGGGGAACGAGGCCAGGTCAAGACGGCCAAGGAACAGGTTAGCATCAGTAACGGTCAGCGGGCCACCGTTGCGGTAGCAGGCCGGGCCGGGGTAGGCACCGGCACTCTCTGGGCCAACAACGAGCAGACCGCTGCGCACAAATAGGATCGAACCGCCACCGGCAGCGACGGTCTGGATATTGAGCATGGGAACGGCGATAGCGCGGTCGGCAATGTGTGATTCGTTCAGGTAGTCGTAGCGGCCGTCGTAGCGCGAGACGTCTGTGCTGGTACCGCCCATGTCGAAACCGATGAGGGGTGTGCGGTCACCGTCGGCGTCAAAGCACGAGGCAGCAATGCCGACGACACCACCGGCCGGGCCACTCAGCAGGGCCTCGTTGCCGCGGAAGCGCTGGGCCTGCTTCAGGCCACCGTCGGAGCACATGAACTCGACACGCTGCGGCAGCTTGGCGAAACCGCTCTCGAATCCCTCGACGTAGCGGCGGATGACGGGATACAGGTAGGCTTCAGAGCAGACGGCAGTACTGCGGCGCAGGTACTTGATGACGGGACTGGCGGCAGTGGATGTGCTGACATATTGGAAGCCGAGCTCGTGAGCAATGCGCTCGACAGCGAGTTCGTGTGCGGGGTGGAGGTAGGAGTGGACGAGGGCGATGGCGAGCGAGGAGTAGCCGGCGTCGCGCAGGGCTTGGAGCTTGGTGCGGACTTCAGCCTCATCGAGGGGCTTCAGGATGCGAATGACCTCGCCACTGGGAGTCTTGACCAGGGCTGGGTCGTAGGACAAGTCGGTGTTCTTGTCCATGGGAAAGGGGTTGAGATCGTAGTCTTCGACGGTGATGCGCTCATCAAGCTCGATGACGGTGTCGTGGAGGGCGCCTGGCTTTTCGACTTTCAAGGCGAAGAGCTTGGGGCGAGTCTGGTCGCCGATGAGGCAGACATCAGCAAAACCCTTGGTGGTGACAAAGGCAAACTTCTCACCCTTGTGTTCGAGGAGGGCGTTGGTGGCCACGGTGGTGCCAATGCGACAACAGCCTGGACGTTAGTTTTATATTTTGGGAAGTTGGTGTTGAAACCAGTCGGACTATACACACTGATTCGGGATCCGTCCAGCTTCTCGCCTATTGGAATGGGTCGGCCCTCGACGGTCTCGAGAACCCGGCGAATAGCTTCTGTTGGCGCATCGGGGTAGTTGTTGGGGTCTTCTGATAATAGCTTGAATATGATGTCGTCGCGGCCGCCGACTTTGGCAATAACATCGCAAAAAGTTCCGCCACGGTCAATGGCAATAGCAATGTCGGCGTCGAGGGGTGGCGTCGTAAGAGACGTCGCAGACATGTCGCTGGTGATAAGAGGCATGACGGGTCCTATCGAGGGAGGAGGGGGGGTAGGACCGAAGGGGAGGCAGTCTACCAGCAGGACAGCATGATCGTGAACAAGATGCAAACAACAACACGGACGGAATGCAGTTGTTCTATATTTGTTTCCCTCTTTTCTTTTTCCGCTTTTCTCTCCTCTCTCTCTTTTCTTCTTTTCTAACTTCTGCCGGACTGTCCGTGCCGTTATTCCTCTTCCTGTGGTCTACACTCTATAATTCTTATCCGTTGTGTGTGCTCGACCGTTTATCAACTCGTCAACGGCTTCTAGAAGCTATCAGCGGCCCATTGCCGCGCTCTAAAGACTGGATAAGACTTGGAAAATAGACTGAGAAGGACCCTGTAGCATTGCATCATCTGGACTAGCAGTCGGATAAGTGAAGAATTCTCCAGTGTCACTGACAATTCTAGCAACTCTAGCGGTCTCCAGTCTCCGACGTCCCCAGTATAGCGGGCATCATGCGGCGGTCATTTGTGCGCCGGTGGTGGTAGTGAAGACTCCAGTAGGACGACTTGGAGAGGATTTTCATAAAGAGGTACAAGGTTATACTTCCACTTCGGGATATCGGTAAATAATCCGCCGGAACCTACCTCATCCGTCGTCTGCCGTGGCTTGCGGTGAATTGTGCGGTCTCTCACTGAAAGGCTCAAAGAGGCCTAGGGTGGGTCATGTGTGCCAACTAGTCCGGGACCAGCCTTACGCTACGAACTGGTTGCACAAATCCACGCCTGTAAAGGTGGTCGGTGACAGGTTATCAATAGATTTGTGCAGGATTACAAGCTATGCCCCTGCTAATCCCGGATCGCGGTTGCACTTCCTATCTTATTGTATACTACTGAGTAGATTGGACTATTGAACTATTGGACCCTTGGACTGCAGGTCTATGCGCAGGTCTAACGGTGATGTCGGCATCGATGCGATGCCAATAAAACAGGGTGACGATACCCGGGGATATGCGGCAGTGTACCAAGTAACTAATCTGACTTGGCTGATAACATGTGACGCGTGCATGCGTAGCCATATATAAGCAGGACATCCTTCGAGATATCAAGGCAGGCCAGAGGGTCGTCGACGGTCATAGCGGGATAGTGGCTATCGCAATATCGACGAGTATAAGAATGCACAACAGTTACATCGGTTTGTCGCTGTTCATGCACCGTCCTGTGCATTATCTTGTGAGTGGGCAAAGACGCAGCTACAAATATATTGATATGCATTTCGTGGTCGAGCTCAAAATGACACCACTTTGAGTGCTTAGTCATCATTCATGATAATCAGGCGTCGCTAACGCAGTTCTTACAGTGCTCGCATAACTCAATGGCAACCTTTCCCATGCAGTGCATGCATATCAACTACATTTTTAGGCAATGCTTGTCTAAATACAGTCAAATGGCTACTGTCGATACGACTACGGATACGCGTCAGTCGTTCTGACAATGCTGTCCTGGATGGCCAGGCCCGCTCTCGGTAAGCTGCGACGCGACAGATTACCATTGCAACAAGGGTCTCGACAAGCTTTGATAAGCTTTATGGCCATTTCGTATCGACGTGTCATTGTAAAACTCGCACCGATGCAAGATATACGGCAAAGCAGCAAGTGAAGTTGAATGCCACGAATCACAGAAGCGCATCAGCGTCAAGTATGACTAAGCAGATTCCACATGCGGAAGGTGCATATGCATGGTCATGACGTGCGCAGCACACATCTCGTATCCACGACATCACGACGGCTGAACGGTGAAGAAAGGAGGCAGATAGCACTCTTTAACGCCAAAAAAATACACAACAAGCCAATCACGCAATCGCCGCAAGAGGCTAAGACAAAGCCCCCGTAGCATTGCAATTATTCCTGTTTGCTGATGACAATGTAGCGAATTACGGGCTAAAACGGAGGTCGATTGGGGCATACAGTGGATTTGTCAGTATATTTACTCAGTAGTAGAAGCAGCAATACAGTGGAGGCAATAGAGGGAGCGGGATGGCCCCACTCTTGATAAGCCCGGCCACACGCTATTCCTCCATACTCCAGACAAAAGGTATGTCACGACAAAGCAGGCCAGATGACTGCAGCAACAAGGACTCCGTAGCACGACTGGAGACTTGAGACTGGAGACCTGCATCCCACATTTTTGCATCGTTCCCATTGCCCCGATATACATTGTTTCCCCGGACTCTATCAGATCCGTGGTGTCTAGTGACCTCCACACAGCATCACCAGCACTATGGAGGCTCACATGGCCCGGTTCCGCGTGCCGGCCGGCAAGGTCGACACCTCGGCGGCAGCCGCAGCCGCAGCCGCAGCTACAGGAGCTCCTTCATCAACTACACCCACATCAGCTACGCCGACATCAGCAACAGCTCATACAGCTCATACAACTCCCACAGCTGCTTCCACATCGTCAGCTACGCCAGCAGCATCGACAACTTCGACACCACGCGCCTCCACCACTCGAGACTCAACCCCGGCGGCCGACCGCATCATCGCCTGCGAGCGCTGCCGCTGCTACAAGAAAAAGTGCAGCAAGACACCCCCGGCATGTACTGCCTGTGTGACTGCTGGCCGGCCATGCTCGCTCGCCAGTGCCGTGCCTACGAGTCTGCGCGGCCTGCGTGCGCGTCTGGCCTGGCTCGAGCAGTTCATTGAGCGGCGCGGCCTGCTCGGCGACAAGGTCATGATGAGTCAGATCTCGACCGGCAGCGACCTCGATGCCATGGCCAATGCGGCGCTACTCATGTCGGCAACTTCTCCATCAAACTTGAATACTGCTGCTGCAAATGCCGCCGGCACAGCAAACAATGCCGCCCTTAACTCGCCTCTGCACATCAAGCGGTCACGGGACGACACCAACAACGATGACAGCTCTCTCACAGGCACGAGCCCCGCCGGCACTGCTTCCGTGTCGGGTCAAGCATCAGCCACTACAACCGTTTCAGCATCCACATATGCATCGGCCTCGGTCGCCAGCCCCGATGCCAAGCGCATACGTACAGAACCATTACCCGAGCCGACGCCGCCGCCGCGACAGTCCTACGTGCCGCTACATCTCCAGCAGACCACCGACCCCTGGATGCGCGAGGCTCTCGTACTTATAGATGCCTACTTTAGAGACGTCAATCGGTCGTATCCCTTTCTTGATCGCGCGTGGGTATTCGACGTGCTTGAGAAAAAGGGTCGCGACGTGATGAAGAGCGCGATGCCCACGGCCTACGACGGCCTGCACGGCATGAACGGCTTCAACATGAACCCCAACCCGCCAGCAACATCGCCCGACCGCGCCATTGACTCCATGATGGTCTACCTCGTCATGGCCATTGGCCGCACAACCCTCCAGCGCACGGGCAAACTGCCTCCCGACAGTGTCGACAGCAACTATCCCGCTCCCGCCGCCGCGACATCAGGTTCTGCCTCAGACCCGACTATAACGACAAGCGCACCGACATCTGCATCACAACCCACGGGCTCAGTCATGAACTGGCGTCCTGTGTCGTACGAGGCCGTCTTCGCGCTGTGTATCAACGAAGAAGAAACGACTGATGTTATCCAGCTGCTCTTGCTTCTGGCGCTGTACTCCCTTTACCACTCGTGCGGCCCGTCAATACGGCGTATTGTCGATATGCTCGCGCGCCAGGCCATCCATCTCGGTCTGACACAGCGCCGCCTTGCTGACGAAACACTGCCGCCCAGCATCACAGAACGCAACCGCCGCATTGTATGGTGTATCTATGTGCTGGACGGCATGGTGTGTCTTGCCACGGGCATGCCTGCCGTGCTCGATGACGCCACTGTCGACCTACCTCTGCCCAGCATCACGGTGGACGAGTTTGCCTCGCCCGATCGCCCCGAACACACAACAACCCTGCAAGCAGCACGCCAGCTCGTCGACATGGCCAAGCTGCAGCACGCCGTCCTGCGCGCTGTCCGTGCACGGCAGTCGTGGACAAACACGGGGTCCGGCACAGCACCCGTTCCGCCATCGTCCTTTTCGCCACCCACATCCATTTCCCAGCTGGCCTCGGGCAGCTCGCCTGCACCGTCGGATTTCTCCAGCACGTCGCTGGCGTCGACACATGCGCTGCGCACGGCCATTGAAGATTGGTACAGCAACGGCTGTCTGCTGCGGTCACACGCCGAGGCCGATGACCTGCGTATCCATGTCACTATCCCATGGCTCGCCGCGCGCTACTACAACATCTTGATGCTTCTCTATTTCCCCACTTCATCGGACCACCCGTCGCCCGTCGCACCAATGTCGGCACTGCACTTGCAGAGGGCCCGGACAGGCAGCAATGGCGGCGGTGCTCCTGGAAGTGGTGGCCGGAGAGGCGGCAGACGTGCCAGACCACCGAGCCTGTCGCCGTCGCTGCTGTCCATGGCGCAGAAACATGTCCAGGCTAATGCCGTGCGTTTTCAGCAGCGCCAAATCCCATTGAACCACTTGACGCTCTGCTGTATGTTCCCCGTGCTGTTTATTTTCTTCCATCATATCAATGCCCATCGGCCAGGCGATCCGCCGCTTGAGTTTGGGCCCGAAATTGAGATCTGTGCCGATATGATGGCGGCATACCCGACGTACTGGCCACAGGCCCACCGCGGTGCGGCCATTGCACGGCAGCTGGGCGTGCTGGTGGCAGCTACAGCGTCGCCTACGCGCACGTGGCCGCCGACGTCGAGCGATCGTGCATGGTTCCGGGCCGTGCGGCTGAGCCTGGACGAGCTGGCACAACAGGTCTTGGGCCGTGGAAGTGCATACCGTATGATCCAGGAGGATGAAGACGACGATGAGTATTATGAGGAGGAGCCCAACGATGATGCCAACGATAACGGCAACATGATCCAGCTACCGCCGCAACCGTCATCTCTGGACGGCCGAACGGCCGATTGCCGCCCATGGGGCCTGTGATGTCGGTGGCGTCAGTCATACCTCGTCTGCACCTACGACGACATATACAGATGACCCGGCGCGTGTATTCAACATTGGTGGCAGTCTCGGACTGCCGGTAGACCAGGTATCGCCGTCCGCGGGCAGAGATTTCCCATTCATGGCATTTTATAAAATTTTGTTGTTTTCATTTGAATTGCGGAATTGGGTATCAAAAGGAACAGTAGGATGGACAGCAGGACTGGACTAGATTGTGTTTGATTTTTATTCTCATTGCTTTTTGGTTGTTTGTTTGTTTATTTTTTTTTTCTTTTGGGGGGGTACAGTCTTCACGATATCAACAGCGAGCAAATCAAACGGAGCCATTCTATATTACATGTTTAATCAGTATTCCATTCAAGTTCTATCTGATTGCCAACTATGAGAACCTAAGATGTCGAGTGCTATGACCAAAAGGTGACCGACGCAGATCTGTGCCAATAGACATTTGAGTCTAAGAATAGCAATGGAAGCCTAAAGGCACTACGCGTAGATCCAAGCAGTGCAACAGACAGCACAAAAGTACACCATCTCAGACGCATGTGTCAGGCGGCACATGTACAATGACCGAGAGAGAACCAATGTCATTTCCATTTTTAGAATATTTTTTCATCCTCGAGGTTGCAAATAATCGTCTATATAAGAGGCAACCAGCCAGCCTTCACTCCGAACCGAGTCAACTATCACAATCAGTATCAAGTCAATAATGCATCACAATGGGCAGCTGTCATGTAAGCTGCTTATCTTGTTTAGTTCGCTTAATTACATTAAAACTAACTATTAACAAACAGTCATCAAGATACGACGACCCTTATGAGGGCGCTCGGGTGGCCTATGGCAAAAACAACTCTCTCTACCAGAAGGGCCGTGTCAAGGGCAGATACATACCATGGCCGGTATGCTGTGGAGAGTTACAAAGCTGAGAAAAAGCGACGCAAGCGCAGACGTAACAGTAACAGTGCAACTGTAGCCTGTGCTGTGACAACTTTGTACATTGGCGGTGGTGGGTGTTGATCGTCGAAGAGGTTGAACAGTATATTTTTTCTGATATCCATGGCGTGTTTAATTTAATTTGCAATTATTTTTATAATATTTCAAAATATAGTCTTTACCTTTTTGTGTTTATGTCAAGTGTTTGTATAATATAGAGTGTGAAATTGTGGAATAGTTAATGGCACATCATTTGCTATTTTCTATTTCGTCCCCAAATATAGACTACAAACTTGCATCACGTAAATCATGACGTTACTGACAACCTTGTAACTATTATCACCTTGATTTACACAAATGGCAAAAATCATAAGAGCAAAGCTCTCCCCCAATCAAAGAGACAAAATCCAAAAATAAACTGCTGGAGCAACTCGGGATCGAACCGAGGACCTTCAGATCTTCAGTCTGACGCTCTCCCAACTGAGCCATTGCTCCTTGCTATTTGATGACGCTGCGAGTCACTATCACCAGTCTTGTCTCCGGCCCTGTGTCGAGGTCGGCACCCTCATTCGCGGGATATCTTTGCACCTGAAAACACACTGCAAAAATATTACCATATTTGGAATCCCGAGGCACGATTCTCCGTCCTTGTTTCCCCTCTACATCCTCTCCACACTACCCCAGACGACCCCAACCTTGGACCCATCTTCGGACATCTCCCACCCTGAGAGACTGGTATTCGCCTGTCATCGACCCCGAGACTGTGACTCTATGGGCCGACTCTTTGTCTCTACCGTACATATATCCGATCACCCATTCCCCACAACTGACATCCTATTTGAAGATGGTGGAAGGATGCCTCCGTCTTAATGTCCTTTAGTCTTTCGTATCCAGACCTATGTAGATGGATTCATACCCTCTCGTCCTTTTGCTCTTATACTTTTACCCTGCTATTTCCCCAGTCCCCAGACCCGGCGCATTTCTGCATACTCCCCGCTCGACATCACCGGCATTTGCCATGGAAGATGGAGAATGATGGGGATAAAAGAAAAGAAAAAAGAAACGAAAACAGGGAGGAGCCCGATGCCGGATGACGAAGTGATGGACGTGGTGCCATGTGACGATCTCATGGGATGATCAAGACAATAGTAAGCAATAGAGTAAGAGTATAAAAGTTAGACATGGCCATCTAGACTACTCTATGGTCATCTATCTCTATTCGTATTAAATATTAAACCGTCAGCATGGTTTACGACGCAAGCCTCCGGTATACCATTGGTATTGCCCTGTTTGCATCCATTGGCACTTTTCTCTTTGTAAGTCGACGAGCCCTGACAAGCCCTGACAAGCGTTTTAAGCTTTTCCAAGCCCTACTACAACTTGGCTCGACTATACTAACTCTGTAGGGCTACGATGGAGGCATTGTCACTACTAGTTAGTCGCACCTTTAGTCTCCTAGATCTCTAGATCTCTAGATCTTCTACACATGCTAACTGTCTAGCCATCGCCCACCAGAGCTGGGTCGAGTACATGGGCTTCCCGTCCAATGGCTTGACCGGCGCCATCTCCGCCACCTACATCGCCGGCGAAGTCCTCGGATCCATCACCCAAATCTTTGTCGCCGACCAGCTCGGCCGCATCCGCTTCCTCGAAATATGCTGTATCGTCATCACTTTTGGCTGCATCCTGCAGACAGCTGCCATCAATATCGGCATGCTTCTTGCCGGCCGGGCCATTGCCGGCTTTGCTGTCGGCGGTCTCAGCTGCACCATTCCCATTTACGTTATTGAGATCAGCCCACCCAAATACCGCGGCCTCATGGGCGGCATTTCCGGTCTGGGCCAGGCTGTCGGCACCATGGCCTCCAACTGGGTCGGCTATGCCTGTGGATTTGCACCGTACGGTGCCCTTCAGTGGCGCCTGCCGCTCGGTCTGCAGATCCCCTTTGGCATGATCCTGTTCTGCGGCTTGGTGACGTTCATGCCGCACTCGCCGCGCCAGCTGATTGTCAAGGGCAAGGTGGACGAGGCGCGGAAGCTGTTTGTGCGCATCCGCACAACAGGTCTGGACGTTCACAGCGACGACTTTCACAACTCGCAGGTGTACCACGAGATTCTTGAAGAGTTCAGCTTGATGCGGGCGCAGCTGCAGTTTGAAAAGGAGCGCGAGCTGTCTTATCGAGACATCTTCAAGATCTACCGCCACCGTGTTTTAGTGTATGTTTTATTTCTAGTTACAGTGTCAAGTCAAGTTGCTGTTGCTAACAAAAACAGGAGCATCTCGGTTCAGGTGCTGACCAGCGTCACCGGCATCAACGTCATTCAGTACTATCAAAGTAGGTTCCCTGTATTCTTTTTTTGCAAAAAGACATGTGCTAACAGACAGCCAAACTCTACAAATCCCTGGGTATCACATCCCAGGCCACCCTCTGCCTTGCCGCCGTCTGGGGCACCGTCGGTCTCGTTTGCAATATCATCGCCGTCTACTTCCTGCCTGACCGCTGGGGCCGCCGCAAGATGCTCTTGACCGGTGTCGCCTGCGTCACCCTTTCCGAAATCTACTCAGCCGTCATGCAGCGCCAGTTCCAGAATACCGACAACAAGGTGGGCAAGGCCTTTGCCATTCTGGGCATCTACCTGTTCGCCGTCGCCTACTACAGCATGATCAATAGTGTCACCTGGCTTTACGGCGCCGAGATCCTGCCCATGTCGATCCGCAACCGCGTCATGGGCACCGCCGCTGCCTGCCACTACATTGTCAATGTCGGCCTTACCGAAGCCGGGCCCAGCGCGTTTGCCAACATCAAGGAGAACTACTACTATGTGTTTGTGGGATGCTGCACGATGTACCTGATTGGCATCTACAAGTTTTTCCCCGAGACAAAGCAAAAGACACTGGAAGAAATTGCGGCCTCGTTTGGCGACAAGGTGGTCGAGGTTGGCGAGAACGAGATGGCGGCCGAGGAGCTGGCCATGGAGGGAGGAGCCAAGGCTGGCATGGCCGGCATGGAAAAGGCAGACCATGTCGAACGGGCGTAAACAGCAATGTAATCGTTTCTACCTCTGGTAGAATCAAATATCTGGTACAATTGATCTAATGAGCCTAACTACGATATATTAAATGTTATCTTTAACTCGAGACCTTTGAAAATCTGGGGTATGGCAGACGTAGGATGTACACTACCGTGTTAATGTGATGCGCCGTAATGATGTGCCGGTGGATGCCGATCAAGTTGGGGTACGCAACATCGGCAACTCATACCACTCCAATACATTGCCACCCTTGCCTGCCAAGACTGAGCTCCGATACGTAATTATGGCCGATGTGAACGCACGCATTAGGTCTGAATTATAAAAACAGTAGAGCCGATTCAGAAATGACTTACATGGGTCGGGTTGGAATACAACAGCATCAAGTACATGTAACTGCAAGACTCAATCTGTGAGATATCGCCATAATGACACTGATTCCAGCAACACAGCGCCTCGTCGACAACAAGGCAAAAAAGATTGTCGACGACGCATATGCCGGCAAATACGCCGTCCCCGCCGTCTGCTGCTACAACCTCGAGGGTATTCTCGCTACGGTGCGGGCCGCCGAGGCAAAAAAGTCACCGGCCATTGTCCAGCTATTCCCATTCTCGATTGACTTTGCCGATGGCGTAATGCTCCATGCTGCTGCCGAGGCCGCCGCCAAGGCTTCCGTGCCCGTCGCCGTTCACATGGACCACGCCCAGTCGCCCGAAATCATTCGTCGCGCCGCCGACCTCGGAGGCTTTGACGGCATCATGGTCGATATGAGCCACTACGAGCGTGAAGAAAATATGCGGCTCAGCCGCGAGCTAGTCGCCTACTGCAACGAGCGCGGCATCATCGCCGAGTGCGAGCCAGGCCGCATCAATGGCGGCGAAGACGGCGTCGCAGCCACTACCGAAGAAATGGAAGAGATCCTCACGACGCCAGAGCAGGCCGAGGAGTTTGTCGATCTCGGCATCCACTGGCTCGCGCCCGCCATTGGCAACATCCACGGGCCCTACCCCGAGGGCGGGCCGCAGCTCGACTGGCCGCGGCTTAAATCGATCGAGGACCAGGTGGGCGACCGAGTGAGAATTGTGCTGCACGGTGCGCACGAAGACTTTTTCAAGGAAGACCTGATGCGTAAGTGCATCGACTACGGCACGGCCAAGATCAACATCAACGGTGTCATGAACCGCGAGTTTGTGCGCGTTGCTTCCGAGCTCGCCGGCAAGGTGACTCTGACTACCATGATGGAGAAGCAGGTGCAGGCCATGCAGGCAGTGATTGAGCTGAACATGGACTGGATGAAGTCGACCGGGAAGGCTGCTTAAGTGCAACTGATGAATGCATTTTAGAGATACAATATAGTCATTATATGAAGAATAGAGAGCCAATATACTATTTATACCGAGAGGTGCATTGAGTCTAAGCTTTAGTGGTATAACTAAATCGACAGTAGTAGCTTGTTATGTAGTGGACGCTGCTGGCAGCTAGATTTAGGGACCTTTTATCAGCCCATCTGGGTTTTTGTTTCTAGCCATCTGTTACTCCATTATTTGCGGGTCGAAATGACATAAGCCAGAAAGTGGCTTTACTGCAGTGAGAGGTACAATGAAGGGCTGTAATAGCGGTAACGAGCGCTATTTTAACTAGTGTGGCTATATTAATTGTACTAGCATTGACGGCCATTCTTTTAGTCGATATCTACCTCCTCGCCGTATCGAGTATATATTTGTTAACGTATATTTAAATGATTTATATTATATATTAATCTTAATATTAAATAAAATTTTAATCGGTATATTTTTAAGTTTACTCTATATTAAATAAAGCGTGTATTTAACGAAAACGATAGACAAAGAATTAACATAAGCCTTATTCTCACTATATTATTTGCCGCCGCCGTACAGATACTAGTAATTGCCTTTGTATCTTCACTTATTTAAAATCACTTTTCTGTCAAACGTTAGATGCCCGTGTCCATAAATGCAAAAGTGTAATATGTTTTCTATGTCTACATACACCTGATTGGTGGACATGGTGTCCCTAGAGCCCCACTGTAATATAGGGGCACCCTCTCTCCGACATTTTCGGCTTCCATAAATTTCGACCCGCAAACAATGGGGTAACAGATGGCTGGAAACAAAAACACAGACGGGCTGATAAAAGGTCCCTAGATTTACCATTCCACTATATTCGAGCAGAAAAAAGAGCACTTCTCGCGACTCTTCTTTCACCCACGCCATATTATTCTATAATATGATTATTCGTACTCGCTTCTTATGTGAGGATAGAGATATAAGAAATCGAGTAATGAGAGCGAGAGCGGGTGCGTACTGTCCTGCTATCTACCTAACCAACTACCAACACACCAATCTAACACTAAGACTAGCTAGAGGCTAGGAGGCCCAGTTTGTATATTTTGTATTTCACGACTACGCGTCTGGAAGGTCTGGGAAGTAATCGAGGATGTTCGTAGTGTACCGATCGGGATGAATCTAAAGTCTAAAATCAAAATATCAATTCTACGTAGCGTGGTCGATGATTCCTTAGCTTCTGTCTATTATCGTAAATGATAAATAAAAGATTAATACTACTAGAGAATAGAAATAGGCAGTAATATAGCACGGTGTAGGGTTTGTTGTGCATGTCTTCAAAGTCAGCCCGCGTCACGGGCGTCGCGTCAGGCCGAAAAGCGACAATGTACTGAACGGCGCCCACAACTGCCGTCATCGCGAAAACACATACGTTGTAGACGGATTTGATAAAGGAGTATAATAAATTGAAAAAAGGCCATAAAGTGATGATTTGAGGTGGTGGTAATGCGTAGAAGAGAGAGCACTTTTAGTGTATATTTAGTGATGTGAATGCTTTATAATAAAAAACAGCTTCGTAGTTGAGCTCTCGAGTGAAATCTGGCCAATCATAGTACGGCATTCAGCCCCACGTGTTCCAATGATAGAGCAGGGTTAATGACACACATCACCTTCGCTATTGCCACACAATGGAGACAAATAATGTATGCACTATCATTGGCTGTATTAATTCACGTGGTAATATCACGTGTATGTTGTGTGTGTGCTTTTAATCATCTGTCTCGACATCTAGGCAGTGATTTGCTAAGACATTACCAACACACCAAATGTCCTCCCTCTTCTACGCATCGCCACCACCTCAAATCATCACTTCACGGCTTTATTTACTTCATTGAACCCTCCACTGAAATCTTTATATAACTCATATATTTTAACAATGGCAAACGATAGGGGGCGCCGTACCGGAGACGGCCGCTTTTTAGTTTAACGGTACGCCTTTAACGCGTAGTAATACTGCTTTTAGTGCTTGTGGTTAGCTTACAGTTGTGCCTTGGCGCTTTATGAGGCAGATTTGGTGGATTTGGCGGCGCTTAGTCAGTATAAAGTCTTCGATGAGTCAGGCTAAAATTGTTGACACTGAAAAAGTGAATTGTAATAGGTACTAAATGAGAGACTAGTAGTATGTAGGTTTTGAAGAAAGATCCTGACACACCCTCTGAGTGTTACTGACACACATGGGGCGAAATACAGGGCTCTAATTGGACAGAAATTTTGGGACAGAAATTGTTTTGGACAGGCCAATTAGAGCCCTGTATTTCGCCCCATGTGTGTCAGGATCCTTTCTCGTTTTAGGATCCCTACTCAGTAATAGAGGGCAAGATCCCCAACGATACTAGGCCGTGCATTAGACCATGCATAAATGGGTCTTTAGGTTAAACGCGGCCTTAGCAAGTACGAAACGTGTATTACGCACCCTTTATTGTGAGCATATGAAACCTTATAGCATGTATTTTCAAGGAAATGTAGGCGGGAGATCACTATATTTATATAAGCATAGTAACGTCTTTCTAGAATGTACTGTAGTTCCAACGTTGTAGTATACTAGTAAATTCAAATATCAGTGGAGAAGAGTGTCTTCTCTAGAGGACGCCTGGGGTACGTTACTTATTAGGGGGACTCTGTACAATGAAAACTAATAGATAAAGCTGTCTTATTCCAAAGCATAGCTCGATTCCTTTTCTGTTAAGAAAATACAGTGTAGAAGATAGAAGGGGGGAAATAAGTTGAGGGTAAAAAAGTAATACGTATATAGTCACGGACTCACATACATACGTACTGAAATAGGCTGGAAGAACTGGCCATGAGATGCAGCCTAAAACACACAAAAACAAACAAGTGTATAGTGCTGGCGCAGACTCCTGATCAGAACTCCAAGTGTCCATATTTGTATAGGGTCCTTCAGTCGGGAGGGATCTGATCGGAAGTCCGTATATGGCCGTCGTGTCGATGAGGCATCGTCTCTCGTATCTAGATTATTCAATGTGTCAATGTGTACTCGTCTTCCTGTAAAACTGTCTGTATTGTCCTCTTGCTTCTCTCTTTCTTGACTCCTGATCTCTTCTTATTCTAATATCACAAAAATACAGTAGGCTCCACTCGTGCGAGGCTGACCCTCGCTCGCGCCATGGCGGTTGACAGCCTGCCATATACGCACTCTCTTCACTATGCATTGTACAGGTAAGGCTTTGCCTCATCATTATTAGCCTAGTAAGGTGGGTCATATGCTGACTAGAAACACAATCTACGCGGTATCAACGTACACCTCCTTTTCTGCTTCATCACACATTCATCATCTACTTCATCCTCTACTTCTTTGGCATCATATAGGTTTACGTCAGTATCCAGTATAGGAGTACGCTCAAAATCAACTATAACTAGAACCCTACGGTGATGCCTGAACCAGAAACCGATGGCAATTTGTCGGCGTCGGGCCTCCTGGCTATGGAGCAGAACGAGCTGGCTAATCTTTTGAAAAGCAATCGCGCTGAAGACGGTTCATTTGTTATCAGTGGCCAGATAGACCCCAGACAATTATCCAGAAGCCAACAAAATCGACTACAAAATATTTTTCGAGAAGCCAGCGATATCGTCACTGCTGGCGATTCCAACCACAACATTGAAACTGGTGATCTGTTTACGCGTCTTCAGAATATTGCTGTCAATGCGAACGGAGCTGCCAGACGCGAGTCACCGCCACAATTTCAGGAATGCGATGAATCCAGAAGCAGCAGCAGCCAGGAAACAGACATACCCCTACCTGTTTCGATTGTCGACGAAGAGTCGTTTCATCGCAGCCAGCTCGAGACTTATGGCGGCCGGCCTGCTTGCTCGGTAGAAATGTGGCAGCATATCATAAACCACCCTGATGACTCATGTGCTGTTCTTCAACCATGGCTACTGAAACCAGAGGATGCTGCGGAGATGTCTGTCGAGAAAAGACACAGCAGTTCACTGTCTATCGTCTTTTCACAACAACTCGCACGCTGGTGGGAGTTTGAAAAATGGCAATGGATGAATCGGGATGCTGTCGCGGGCAGCAGCGAAGCCGCGTTCAGGCGCTATCTTGGGTCCATGCGGGATTCTTACACCTTTTCCAAATTTCACAAAGCTCTGGCTGAAAAATCGTTTGAGTCGACCACAAGATCTTCGTGGGATGCGCTACTTGCATCCTTTGAGCCCACACACGGAAGGCACAATTTTGCAAGTTATCACAGACAGCTCAAGAAGCTTCTGGCACCATACCCGTTTGCTAAAAGTCTTCAACTTCGCAAAGACCCAAGAACACAGACGGCATGGACTACGTGGCTCGAATATCTTGGCTTTGAGCTTTGGTGTCTGGATAACGAGGTCTATGATGCCGAACTCAAAAAAAAGAGATATAAGGAGGCCTGGACAACGCTTCTGCAGGATGCATGCGAAATTGAGCAAAAGAGAGCAAGACCTGGAAATCCCCAGCTACGGCAGCCCGTCAAGAGTCTATCAGAGGCTACAGACTATCTCCAAACAGCAGAGACAGCCATTGTTACCTTTGTTAAGCGTACTGCCCCCTATCGAGAGCAGAAACTCGTAATTAAACAGCAACGAGCCCGGGTCGACTGGATTGTCAAAGAAGCGCATGTGATGATTGAGGAAAAAAAGCAAAGTTCTCGAGTACGAGTACGACAACGCGGTCAACTATCGAAGAACAGCTCAGATGTCCAACTCATACCCATGGACACCCGCCAATCGAAGAGGCAGCGCATAATTGACAGCGGATATTCCTCAAGGACAGTATCTCAACGTTTTCAACGTTCTCAACGTTTTGAATATTCAATAGAGTAGAAACAAAGCACGGGAGCATCGTTTTGCTACATAAAAATATATATAATGATATTAATAAGACACGGCATCAAGCCTCCAATACTCCCATAAATAACTTATAAGCACACAGTATTCTAGTCCAAGTCTCAGCCACACTAACATTCGTAGTATTCAGTGTGGCACTTATTACCTCCTTCGCCCCATCAGGCGTTGACGTTCCGGAGCAGATTTGACCACGCGGCCAGACCTCAAAAGCTTACCACTAAGAGCTAGCATTGGTAATTCCACATTCCCGCGTGGCGTCTTTTCCTCTCTTGACGAAGCGAATCTCAAAGCGCCTACAGGTCTGCCTTGAGCTTGCGCAGCAGATCTTACTCCTGAGCCGGAGTCATGGTAGATAATATTAGCAGAGTGCTGGACTGCAGCGGCCTCCAGGGCTACTCTGTCGGCCGTGCTCTCTTGGCTTTGATGCGAAGATGCTTGAGGTGTCATAGCACCACTTTGCGATTGGATGACGACAAGCAGAGGCAATGCGGCGGCGTGGCAGTTTGATGCATTCATGCGGACTTGGGTGTCAATGACGACCATAAAGTCAAACAGAAAAGCCATCAGTTTATTCGATAGAGCATAACTTTGGAAGTGATTGCGCACAGCGTTTGCCCAGACCAAACCAGACCAACTATACAAATCCTCATACGGGGGCATTTCACATTCTAAACTGCCGACTGTAACACCCAAAGAATATATGTCCACAGCAACATCATATTTGTTGAATGGAACCGAGCTTTTTGCGTTCTTGCCGATCCGCTTGTTGAAGATCTCTGGTGCTGCATAGAACATTGTACCGCACACTGTGGACAAGTCGTGCGCATCTTTAGCCAAGCCAAAGTCGCCAAACTTGACTCGGATATCATTGTCAGAGGGCCGCCTGTAGTCAACCAAGATGTTGGCCGGCTTGATGTCGCGGTGTGCAATCGGAGGCTCGAGTGCGTGTAGGTAGTCCAAGGCTGACAAAAGCTGACAGAGGATTCGTGTGTTCTCAAGGGTTGACAGATCTTTGTACAAGTCGAGGGAGCCACCTGGCACATATTCGAGCTTGAGACTGTGGTGTGGTACAGTCTCATCTCCCAGAAACTTGACAATGTGTTCCTGTTTGAGGGTTTATTAGCAGCTTGTCAGTACTGCATTGGCAATGATTATTTTAGGCGGGAATTACCTACATGAGAAATGCGGTGCAGAAGGCGTGCTTCTTTCTTCCACGTCTCAAGTTTTACGACACCGGAGGAAATAAGCTTTTTCAGAGGCTCTTTGATCGCATACTCTTCGCCTGTGGTAGCATTCCACACATAAGTGACAATGCCGAAAGCCCCCTGGCCAAGCTGTTTTCTGATAAGAATGGCCGGTGGTGTATTGTTTGGCGTCTGAGTGCCACTGGGGTTCTGGGTGGATGTCCCAGATTGTGTAAGAGCAAGAGACGCCATCAGCCCAGAAGAGTCCGAGTTACCAGCGCGAAACTTTTCCACCCTTTCAAGGTAGGCTGGAGAGTTGCTATCGTGGTACGGAACGATGAATTCAAACTGCAGCTTTGCCGCCAGGCTGACGAGCACCGTTCTTGATGGGCTAAGAATAGATGGGCTGTCAAGAAGCCAGGTAAAGTTCTTGCAACGGGCCGTGACAGGTCCATCACCGTATGTGACTCGGGTTCCGCACGTCGAGCCAAGATCACGTACAATGACGCGACCCTGAGCATCAAACGCGATGGCCATATGGTATCTGCTTACGCAGGGGGTAGAGAAAGTAACAATGTCGGCTTTGTCGCCTGTGCCAAAGACCACACCCGCACTGCTTCTCGCTCCCGTGCTAAACCGAATAGCAAGACCGCCGTCCCGCTTGCTCGGTCCCCTACCGTCCTCATCATCGTCCTCGTCCGAGGGTTCCTCCGTGGATGCTCTGGAGTTGCGGTCGGGTGTTGCTGATGAGGGCCGTACAGCTTTGACTAGCGGAGGGATGTACATGGGACTAGCTCTGTAGTTGTTGATGGTGGCCACAGCAGCAGTGTGGCCCTCACCTCGAGTAGGATAGATGTAAGCAATGACATCGGGGTCGTACATTATGAGAAAGGCAAAGTGTTGATAATGATAATGCAGCAAAATATTTAGACGAGTGGATGTGGTGAACATATTCAAACGTCGTCCTGATGCCATCCACAGTAAAATGCATCCTCCCCAGCACGCTCCCAATTGCGAAATTGAAATTGCACTTTGATGAGATGCATTGGGCCGCGATTGCGGTCGCTTGTTGGTCAGTTTTGGCGGCTCTGGCGTAGCAGCGAAATAGCTTAGCGGGCCTGACAGCATTCGCCCTTATTTACACTTACTCTGAATTATCATGCGTGATGCTGTGCTTCATTGACAGTCAACATTTTTATCTAAAGCAAAAAGAAAGTGTCCCATCTAGGCACGAGTGCAGTTTGAGTAAATGAATGGCATCCATAAAATAAAGTAAATCACAGATAGTAAATTATATTAAGTAGAAAGTATATATGGGTATTAGAAAGCCAACTATCCGCTAGACTACAGACCACGAGACAGCAATCAGCACGCCCAAGTCGTCAAGGACTGTTGCACTTGTCATGTAGCAGCTAAGCCTTGAGAGCTTTTTTCGACTGGCCTCGGGGTATGGGACCGTTGGGATATAAATTTCCAGCACGCCATTCAACGCACTCGGAATTTTTAGGGTCATTGAAGGTAGTGACACGGGTGGTGTTGTTGTCGTAGGTTCTATCGCCATCAAACGTCGTGCCTTTGTGGATGGTGGTGTAGCTGCTACCATGAAAGGTGGCGGTAAAAGTGCCTTTATAGACGGCGTGACGAGGCTTCGTATAGGTGTAGTGAACAGTGCACTCAATATCGGTCTCGCGTGGAGGTGCAGGTGGGCGTGAAGAAGCAGGTTCCGAATCAGATGAAGACTTCTCGTTGCAGCTGTGACTGACTCCTTTATAGGTGTGTTTGAATATAGTATCGTCACCCGCCGGACGAGCGCCCGGCATGGGCTCCTCGATTTTCTTAGACTGTCATTGTGTTAGCTATCAGTTTATCAAAATTGTAGGCAATACAGATGTTTGTGATGTTTTGTGCTTACAAGGCAGCTACCCATTGTGATGAATTGGTGGGTGGATGGTTGGGCTGTGAAGGTGGTCAATCGTGGTGGACAGATAGCAGATAGCCGATGCTTTGGTTTTGAGATGGGCTTGACGTGGAAGTGGCTGGGGATGGTCTCTGCTTGATATACAGTCTGAAGTTGGTGATGACTGGGCATGCGGCAGTTAGCTCTACGGCACTGCGCGACAAGAAAGAGCCTACAACAGCAGAGATGACGTTGTTACGCCTATGTGTTGCTGTCCCAATCGGGCTGTCCTGAGTAATGTGGCATATCACAATGTACTTTTACAGCTACGTCTAGTATATCTCGATGCTGGTCTCGATCTTGCTATATCTGAGCTTCTTTTATGTGACTGTTAGCCTGTGTTGGTTATTTCTGTTGGTTACGAGATGGTCTCGATGTCTTTGTATAAAATAAAGAATCAACTGTTGGGTGCAAATTCAGTTTTTGTTTTAGTGCAAAATAAAATAATATTAACAGCAGTGCGAGGGTATTCTAAAGGGAAGAACAGGCCAAATCGAATAAACAATGCAGATAAATGCAAAATGCAAACCATAGAATGCAAAACAACTTTTATAATCCAAAGTACGACAACAGTTTACGGTTCTTTTGTGGTGGCGAATCTTTTCCGCTCACTCCTGTTCAGAGGAGACTGCTGACAACGGTACAACACTGCCTGAGCTAGCAGAAGCCCGGGCTTCATCGGCACCGCGTTTTGAAACCGAGCTAGTGCTACGGAAGCGGCGGGTACGTACAGGCGAGGTTGGGGCAGAGTCGGCATCGCCGGCTGTCGAGGCAGCAACGGCGGCAGCAGTGACGGTAACATCTGAGTCTTCTGAGCCAACATCCTCTGGTTCGAGCAGGGTAGATGCGGATGTCTGTTCCTGGGTCTGGGACAAGTGGGGGACATCATCGTCGAGAAGAGATGCATTGGTGACGCCGCCGTCGACCGACGTGAAGAGCGACGTGTTAGGCAAGGGTGCCTCGGTCAGAGACTCCTCATAGTCGCCAAACTCCTCTTCGTTGTCGTCGCCATCGGTTGTACTTGTGCTGAATCCAGCACCCGGCTCAGTGTCAAAGTCTTCCTCCTCGAGCTCTTCTTCTTCGTCTCCGTTCTCGTTGACGTTGTCATCATCAACCTTTTTCACATCAAGACCGTCGCCTTCTTCCAGGAACAGAGTCGAGATAGCGCCAATGACCGCGACCGCAGACAAGAACGCCCAGCCGCTAATAATGTAGCCGTTCTGGACACCCCATGTGAAGCAAGCACCCGTCAGAGCCGGCCCAATGGCACGGCCGATTCCACTAACAAGCGTAGCATAGCCGTTGAGTGTGCCCAGCACCTTGACCGAGGGCGCCGAGTTGGTCAGGATAATAGTGATAGATGGGAATGTCGCATTCGACAGCATGCCCTTGGTCACAAATGTCGAGATAAACAGAGCATAGCGCAGCGTTACGTTCTCAATCAGGACAGAGTACGGGGTCAGCAGGTAAACAAAGGGAAGGATCATGCACGAGAAGCGGAAACACTTGAGCGGGCCGTAGCGCGAGCACAGCGGCGGGAAGATGGCAAACTGGGCAACGCCGGACAGCAGGGCGTTGACCGTGAAGAAAGTGCCGATGCGGCCCGACGACAGGCCAAAGCCGCCCGAAAACTTAAAGGGCAGCTGGGTGTTGGTCGAGTCGTGCGTCTCGTGCGGGTAGTTGAGGAACACGGGCAGGACCTGGTCGTAGGCGACCGAGTGGAGGGCCAGCATGGTGTAGCACAGCAGGGCCATGGACGTCTGGTATGTAAACAGGGTGACTCTTTCGGGCGCTGTCGTCTTTGCCTGTGTCGCGGGCGAAGAAGCGGCCGCAGCTGCCTTGATGAGCTGGTTCGAGTCGTCGTCGACAGTGGGAAGCACAGTGTTGCTGGATCCATTGGCGTTTCTATTAGCATTGGTGTTTATAGTGGTCTCGGCAGCCAGCAGCGGTGCAGTAGCTTCGTCGTCGATAAAGGAATGCCGGCGGGTGCGCTCGGCATACGTATGAAACCGCGCCCGGTTACGTGCACGAATAATGCTCCGTCTTGACGGCTTGCCGCCGCGGAACAGACGCAGGATTCGCTCGCCCAGCTCAACACCCCAGTCGCGCTTGTACTTTTGTGTGTCGAGGGTTTCTTCCAGGAAAAGCAGGGCCATCAGGGCCGAGCAGATGAAGAAAATGAGCGCAATCAGGTTGGGCAGCAAAAAGGGGAATTTTTTAAATAGCACGCTGTTGCCAAAGACGGCCGGGAACTGCTCGGCCGGGCGTGCAAAGAAGCCACCAAACGAGGGGCCAAAGACACTTCCGACACTCCAGACCATGGGCATGATAGAGAAAGCGCGCGGCTGAAGCGACTTTTCGGGCACCATCTCAGCTACCATGGTGCGGATGGTACCGACGTTGCCGTTGCTAGCACCCTGGATACCACGGACAGTAATGGCCATGGCGAGACTGGTCGAAGTACCCCAAAACAAGAAACAGGTCATGGTACTGATGAGACCCATGATGATGGTGGGTTTGCGTCCTATTGTGTCGGATGTCCAGCCCCATGGCACGGCAGTCGTGCTTTGGCATATAGAGAACACGGCACTGGTCATGCCAGCCCACTTGGCGACCTCTTCCTTGGGGATGCCAAAACTCTTGATCATCTCGGGCAGGTAGGGGAAGACGGATGTCAGAGCAAGGGGTTCAGCGAACCGAACAGAAGCTGATTTGTTAGTCGTCTTGTTCTGGACAGGTTTGTGAGGCCCAGATATGTAGGATAATATGTGTATAAATGGCAAACATTTTACTGGTACAAGCGGACTGGCAGCCCCATTACAGGTACAAACTATGAGTTGGAAGGGGTAGGCAGACATTATGAACTTTCATCACGGCCACAGTAAAAGAAAAAATTGAAAATATGGTTTGAATCATACCTAGGATGGCCAGCTGCTGCGCGGGCAGCTTGGGGCCCAGTTTCTTTTCTCTCGCCATGATGTGTAAATAAATGTAGATAAAGGTGTGAATGTACAAGCGTGCCTGAAAGGCGTTTTTATAATCGTTGCTTCGTGATCATGCACTTGATCACAGTCAGAGTCAAATCGTAAATGGAAGTGCTTTTAAATCGCGGTTCTTTGCTAGGAAATATAAGTCTGAAGCTGGTATATCGAGAAGTCGAGTGGAGGTAGGATGCCAAGACGAAGGCGGTGGCCAAAGGTTGCGGATTGAGGAAGGATGTGAATGCAGAGGTTGTTGAATGAAGGTTGAGAGAAGACGTGAACATATGAGGGGAAAGAGAAGAATGAAAGGGAGAAAGGGACAAGAGAGGAGGAGGAAAAGAGAAGCAAAAGTGAAAGGGAAGAGAGTCATAAAATAAATAAATAAAAGAAACATAATCAATATGCAGAGAAACAAATCTGTCGAGTCACAGGCGGCAAAAGAGAGAAACGAGAAAGCGAAAATTCAGACAGCCCTGCGGTCTGCGGTTGCGGCCGGGGTAGTACTCCGTAGGGGTAGGGGTAGGGGTAAGAGTAGGGGAACAAGAGGACAAGAGGGGACGTCGTAGTGCTGTTAGTGTTATTAGTGCAGATTCCGCCATCAGAGACAAAACAATAACGTCGTAAAAATTAAACACCGCGAGGCAAGCTTTTTAAGCAAGTCAAAGTTACGGTGAAAGAGGTAGAAACGGTCGGGTGGCATGGCCGTTACTACTCATCCGCCTCTCTAAGATGTGCCTTGTCTCGTTCTCGGTCAATCACAAATTCTGATTCTGATCTTTCCCTTTTGAGCGCAAGGCAAGACACGCATATTTAGAGCGGAACGGCACCGGCGGCAGCCATCACTACTTGTAAATAAGGGTGGAGTGAGATTGTCTTGCTTCTAAGCGTGTCTCTTCTCTCAATCATTATCTACAGACACCAGTGATGCAATCAACGCCGAGTATGAGATATTCAAAGTGGCTCCGTCGTAGCCTTCTCCAAGTAGCTTTATCGAACCGCGGCGGCAGTAAAAAGACATCCGATTCGAAGAAACAAGAGGAAATAGAGGGCTCTATTGCAAAATGATAAAAAAGAGGATCAGGATCGAGAGGGACGGGACCCGCGAGTGGAGGGGAGGGGCAGTGGATGTCGGTCGCTGTAAGCTACTCCGTACTCAGTAGTGGAGGTGCGACTGGACTAGCTAGTCAGGGTGTCAGGGTATCGCGTATTGAGCACAAAGAATACGACGTTGTTTGTTGATGACCGAACGGTCCTTTTCCAGTCCTGTGCGTATCTTCACTTTGGGGTGTTTCAAGCGAGTATGGATATCTTTCTGTTTGGGCAACGAGTCTCCTAGCAGCCGAATGTCGATCATCGAGATGAGGGTCTGCATCTTTCCGTGCTGCCGTGCAGCCGTGCAGTGCGGGTGTGATGGGAAAGGCGGGGGACATGTGGTGGTTGTATAAAGTCGTTTCGGAGTAGTCAAGGTAATACAAGGCCTGACCATAATCAGTTGAGTTAGTTGAGTTGACAACTATCAGGTTAACAACTTCATTACCTGACAATTGGTTGACAAGTATGGGTTGTGAACAAGTTATGAAGCCCAGAAGAAAGAGCGCGCATTGTTCCTTCCAAATCAATATTTTAGTAACCACGCTCTTTCCGTTTTGAGACGGAATTATATTGGCTTTCCGTTTACCGCTGTCCATTCACATAATGTACAATGTACATGACCGATACAGCAGGAACGATGCAGCCATACCGTAACCCGTGCACCGTTCTTTCCTTTTGCGTTCATGTGTCCCAGAGCAAAGCCTAGGCCCTGTTGTAGTGCGCTTTCGGCGGCTCACCACTGCCTGGGCCGGTCCTCGGCCTGGAAGAGGCACAGACACACGGGATATAGCATCCCGGAAAAGTGGGTCAATTACATTGTAGACACCCCTTTACTTGTACTTGGATATCGGTGGAAGACAGACTCCTCACTTTGTACTTTGTATTTATATAAGGAGCTGTGTCGCTGCTGCGTATCTTAGAGGGCATCCCTTCACGGCTTTCAAGACAAGTGATAGGCAGATAGGCTCATAGGGTTGGATTTAAGAGTGTTTTGCAGACGTCGAGTCATACAATGCGATAAGCTATAAGAAGAAATTAAAATTAAAAAGGAATGAAGATCGAAAATGAGTAGACTGCCGATCCAAGCACAGCCTAGAGACTGTGCCTGTGACCGACCGTTTAGCAGAATAGACCTGTCGACCTGCCTGTATTACGACGTCAGGCTCCATAAAATCGCGTCTGGCCAGTCTGGAGCCTGGTCACCTTATTAGTTTCCTTGGCTGTGATTGGATGGTATATATGGGTCCATTTTTTCTAATCTGCGTTGTATTAGGACACCCAAAAGATACGATGACTACAGGCTGGCCTCGACGGCGCCGAAGCCGCACTATTGGCCGTGCTGTCGCCGAACATGCGGTAAGACGGCTGTGATCACGGCGTATGTTGACTTGGCAATGTGATTGAAGTGATCAAGTGTGTGTGTATATGTGTGTTTGTATAGACTTGTACATAATATTTTGCTTATATAAGCAGGCCTGGGTGCACATTGTTGCACATGTCGTGCTCTGTGCATTGCATGCGTCAACGTTGATAGATTTGTTTGAGAACGGCACGCCAGTAAGACTTACAGATGCACAGTATTAGTGAGACAGAAATACTGTAATCCAAGTCGCAATCACACAAGATAGAACCGTAGCATCAACGGATGTTTGGCCGACACTCAGCAGTCGATGACAGGCAATAGCTGGCGTTCTCACGAATTCTCGACGCAATGTTCATCTAGCTTCTCCAGTCTTGCCCATCGAACAGATTCAATATATAATGTACACTGCAATAACATTAGAACAAATCATGACCGGAGGACGCCGTAGAAACAGCTACATCTGACGGTGTCGGTTTACAGTGTTTGCACTGTGTGTACTGTGGCAGTGCTTACCAGCCACCCAAATCACGCAAGATAGTGCTCATTTCTAATCCGGCCCTGTTTCGACGTCAAGCTCGACCAGGAAGGTGCAACAGCACGTCGGCGGAGCTTCCTGTCCAGACATTCTTCCTGATCCGACATCCGACATTCCAGGCTTCAGATACAGTTCCCCAGTCTCCCTCTTTTATTCCGTCGACAGTCATTGTAGATTGTCGACAACCTTTATTTCTTCAATCTCAACCACCTTCTGACAATTCTCTCTCCATCTCTTACCTCTGAGCTCAATCGCTCCACTTGAGCTAAGGAACTGATTGGTGCCTAGCACTTACATCGTGACATCATCGTCACTAGACAAAACAAAAGACAAGACAAAACATCATAAAACCAAATCACAGACAAAAGAAAAAGAAAACGCTTACCCAGCATGGAGAAGGAACCCATGCTGCCGACCACGGCGGACCGGAAGTTGGCTGCCTCGAGACGCCGCACAATCAGAGGTCTGTTCAGCAACAAGACCAACAAGAAGGCTGCCTACCGGGTCGTCGCCGCTACTGCTGCCGGCTCACTGGCCCTGCTGTCGGGTGTCTGCTACCTCACATCCCTGCTGCACATTAACGACGCCTGGGCCGTGTCCAGCACGCTGTCGCTTTACTCGCAGCGCTATGCTCCCGACTTCAGCCCCGACGAGCTCAAGCGCATCCTACTGACCACTCCCTCCAATGACTCGGCGGCTGAGTGGCTGCGCTACTACACTGCCGGTCCCCATCTGGCTGGCCAGAATCTGTCGCAGGCCGAATGGACCCGCGACCGCTGGGCCGAGTGGGGTGCTGCGTCGCACATTACCGCGTACGACCTGTTCATCAACTACCCCGAGGACCACAGCGTGGCTCTGCTGAAGCCGGCCGAGGGTTCCGAGGCTACTGAGGAGGTCTCTGACATTAAGTGGGAGATTGCCTTCCAGGCTTCTCTCACCGAGGACATTATCGACGAGGACTCGACTACGAGCCTCAAGGAGAGCGTTCCCACTTTCCACGGCTACTCGGCCAGCGGCAACGTCACAGGCCCTGTCGTCTACGTCAACTACGGCACGTTCCAGGACTATGCCGACCTGGAAAAGGCCAACATCAGCCTCAAGGGTGCCGTTGCCCTGGCCCGCTACGGCGGCATCTTCCGTGGTCTCAAGGTCAAGCGTGCGCAGGAGCTCGGTGCTGTCGGTGTCCTGTTGTACAGCGACCCTGGTGACGACAACGGCATCACCGAAGCCAACGGCTACAAGGTCTACCCTGAGGGCCCTGCGCGCCAGCCCAGCTCCGTCCAGCGCGGCAGTGTGCAGTTCCTGAGCATCGCCCCTGGCGATCCCACGACGCCCGGCTACCCATCCAAGCCTGGTGCGCCGCGCGGCTCGACTGAGCGTTACATCCCTCAGATCCCCTCTATCCCCATTTCGTACGTCGACGCTCTGCCCATTCTCAAGTCGCTCAACGGCCACGGCCCGTCGTCCAAGGACTTTGGTCACTGGTGGACGCGCAACGAGGGTCTGGGCGACAAGGGTGTCGACTACAATGTCGGTCCTACCCCCGCAAACGAGGTGCAGGTCAACGTGTACAATGAGCAAAACTACACCATTACTCCCATCTGGAACGTCATTGGCATCTTCAACGGCTCTGTTCTTCCCAATGAGGTCATTGTTGTGGGCAACCACCGTGATGCCTGGATTGCCGGTGGCGCTGTCGACCCCAACTCTGGCTCGGCCGTTGTCAACGAGGTTGTGCGCTCCTTTGGTGTTGCTTCGGCCCTGGGCTGGAAGCCGCTTCGCACCATCGTGTTTGCATCGTGGGACGGCGAGGAGTACGGTCTTTTGGGCAGCACCGAATGGGTCGAGGAGTACCTGCCGTGGCTCAAGGCGGCCACGGTCGCATATGTCAACATTGACACGGGCGTTGGCGGCACGCACTTTGGCTCGGCAGCTGTGCCGCTGGTGCACGACCTGGTGTACAAGGTGGCGAGCGAGGTTCAGTCGCCCAACCAGACGGTCCCTGGCCAGACTGTGCGCGACACATGGAACGGCCATATTGCGCCTCTGGGCAGCGGTAGCGACTACACTGCCTTTTTGGATCATGCCGGCATTTCCAGTTTGGATGTACACTTTACTGGCGGCGACGGCGACCCGGTGTACCACTACCACAGCAACTACGACAGCTACCACTGGATGGAGAAGTTTGGCGACCCTGGCTTCGTGTACCACACGACCATCGCGCAGATCCTGGGTCTGCTGGTGGCACACCTGGCCACCGACGTGGTGATCCCCTTCAAGGCTGCCCACTATGCGGATGCCCTGCAGACCTATGTCGACAAGATCCGTGCTCAGTTTGAGGCTCATGAGTCCAAGGCTGAGCTCACTACCGAGGAGGTCACTCTCATGTCCAACGACGAGATGGCCGAGATCCGTGGCCGCAAGGGCCAGTCGGCTAACTCTGGATCTACCACCGGCTGTGCCCATAGCGCCGGCAGCGACAACCCGGTCAAGCTCAAGCAGCTGTTCCGCCAGTCGCTTGACCGTCTCGACAGTGCCGTTGCCGAGCTTTCGATCCATGCCGTGTCTATTGATATCGAGGCCGACGAGCTGCGCACCAAGCTGGGCGATGGCTCTTCTGCCGAAAAGGATGAGGAGAGAGGCTGGTCGCTGGCCCCTGAGTGGTGGCGCCGCCTGCTGCACCGCCTGCACCGGTTCTGGCTGGCCATTAAGGTGGCATCGGTCAACCACAAGTACCAGTACCTGGAGCGCAAGTTTTTGTACGAGGGCGGCCTTGACGACCGCAACTGGTTCAAGCATGTCATTTTTGCGCCGGGTGTGTGGACTGGCTACTCGGGCGCCGTGTTCCCTGGTCTTGTCGAGAGCATTGACACGGGCAACTGGACGAACGCGCTGCGGTGGGCGGAGATTGTCGAGAGCCGGATTGCCGCTGCCAGCAAGGCCCTCTACTAGATTGTATATTGAGAAAGTGTAGTGGTATGAGACTGTTGGATATTATTGGTATTATATTGGTATATATGTATTGGAGGAAGTGCAAGTAAATACAAAAAAAAGTAATGTGGTATATTATTGATGTGATTATAGAGATGTACAGGTATAGATTAGAGTCTACAATGGGTAGAGCAGTTTATTGCTGGGGCTGAGCCTGGGGCTGGACAGGAGCTGCTGCTGCCTCGTAGTACTGAGCAGGAGGCTGCTGGACCTGGTGCTGAACCTGCTGGGGAGGCTGAGCGTAGTATGCACCACCGTTGGAATCAGCCGGAGACTGCACATACGACACGGGCGTCGGTGCCGACGGGGTGGGAGCGCCGTAGAACGGCTGCTGGGCGGCTGCCTGCTGCTCGTAGTAGGGGACCGGTGCGACGTTCTGCAGGGGCACAGCCGAGGGCTGAGCGATCGGGGCGGGATCAGACGAGGCAGTAGCGGCGGCGGCGGCGGCGGCTGCCTTCTCGGGGTCCTGAGCGGCACCTGCCTGGCAGTGGTAACCGGCCTTGCGGTGGTTGACGAGGGCGAGGCTACCAAGGACGAGGGCGATTGTGTAGAGGAGGCTGTATAGTTAGCGAGGGTTCAACAAAAGAAGCGAGCGCAGCGAGAAAACAAAAGAAGCGAGTGCAGCGAGGAGAAAAAAAAACTTACAAGCAAAGAGCACCAAGACCGGCAGCGGCCAGCAGACACTGAGCAAAGATCAGGTCGGAACCATAGAGACCATAGCTATAGCAGTAGCTATAGTAGCATTCGGTGCCGGAATCCATCAAGGGGGCGACCTGGGATGCCAGCAGGGCAAACGACACGAGCCAGAAGACGACATTGAGGATGTCAAGGCCGAGCAGGGCCCAGTAGTTGAAGGCGGCGGGTGCGAAAAAGTAGGAGACCAAAAAGTAGATGGAGGTGATGAGGGATGCGACACAGGTGAACATCATGAGGGAATTGCCGGAGAAGGGCAGGTAATAGAGGCCATAGGCGTCGAGGCCGAGCACGATGAGAGTGACGGGGAGGATGGCGGCGCGCAGGATGCGGTAGACGATGGGGTAGATGGGGATGTGCTCGCGGCCAGCGGGCCGAGCGCCGTCAAACATGCCCATTGTGTAGAGTAGAGTGTATTCAAACAAAAAATAATATTAAAAGAATCAAAATAAGTGGTGAAGAAAAGTCAATGTCGAGATGTCGAGATGCACGAGGTCGGGTCAGAGGTCAGAAGAATCAAGGAATCAGAAGTCCAAAAATCAAAGGCACAACAGAGACGAGAAACGAGACGGAGACGCCTTTTTGTACATGCAGACGTCGGGCAATACGAGCAAATACGGTAATATGATTCAATAATATCCAATATCCAATATCTGATATCTAATATCTTACATCCAAGGTGCAGTTAACAAAAGGGGCATCTCTGGTCTCGAGAAAGCCTGACGAGGAGACCAGGCGTCTCTCTTCTGCAAGTAAAGTAGTACACAACCGACGGGAAAGGCTTGGCTGGAAACTAACGAGCTAGTATCAACTTTAACAGCAACGGTAGGGCCAACTTTAACTTACACGGACCCTACTAGGGCGCGGACAACAAGTATGTACCCATGTTTCTTTTGATAATATATCTAAATACTGTCTTTCTAAATTACATCTGGTGACGCTCTGCATGCTCGTTTGGGAAGACGTGCCAGGCTTAGGCATGTACTTTTAATATGACAAGGGCGTGCAGAAAGACATGTCAGTCTGGTAGAGGTACAAGTTTAGTGGTCTACAGAGTAGGGCTTAAAGGAAACTGTGCTACAATAGCGAGTGCGGCTGAGAGTAAGACTGAGACTGGAGACGGTCAAGAGACGAGCCAAGGGGCCAGCCAAGGGAGGCTCTATTGTTGTCTTTGAGAGTGAGGGGGGAGTGAGGAAGAGGGGGAGGAGGCGGAAACGAGGAGAACGAGGGGAGGAGGAGGTCAAGAGACAAACAAGTCTGCCTGCCAACAAAACAAACACCGGCCAGAAGCACCGATCTGTAGAGTGAAGACAATAGTGACTCAGATGATAGGATAGTCTCTAAACTCGGTGGCTTATTTCATCACCTAGTCATCCTACAGAGTCTCGTCGTCGTTGGGATATCTTCCGGCAAGCCTCTACAACTAGCAATACCTCTTTTGACTCCATATCAATTTAAGAAGTTCAATTACAAGAGGCAGACATTGCGGACTTTGTAGAGAATAATAAAACCAAAGTCCTCTCTCTAGATAAATGCCAGGGAACGGATGTGATATTGGTCTATGCGTGTTGGGCCGTGCAGGAGTGAATAAAGATATGCCCCGATTCGGAAAGCGTGACAAAAAAGAAATATAGAAAAGAACTGCAAAGTAAGATTTCACTGGGCTTCGTGTTTCGTATTGGCCTAGCTCTAGAGTGGCTCACTTTTAGGTTTTGGATTATTGCTTATCATCTGTAGCATGGCAAGTACAAGTATGCCTTGCGGACTGGGCATCGAGGAGTTTGTCACTCAACTTGCGTCTTCTGATTCAAGCATATGTCCTTTGTCTCCTCTATCTATCAGTAGATTTCCGATTTATTCATTCTCTATATTCTTTGCATAAGTCTTCTTCTTTTCTGTGAAATGTCTCTCTTTGCACGACTGACGTGCGCTGGGGTTTCTTTTTACAAACTGTTTCTTTTCTTCATGTTTGCTTCCTTCTTTTCATTCTGCCCTTCTTCATCCTTTCTTCGCACCCCACTTGGAGTGTCATTCTACCTCGCTAACACTCGGTTGTGAGTGGCTGAAAAGAAGACGAGTTGTGATCCCTACAAAGAAGTAGGGGGGAAGAAGGGGAAAGAGAAAAGCAAAAAGAAAACAGGAAACAGAAAACAGAAAGGGAAAGATGTGCAAAGGCATATTCTAGTTCTGTAAAGTGGCTATTCGGCCGCATGAGTCGAGTTTTCCTCTACAAAGCGCGCAAGACTGACCGCCAAGTCGTTATATTCGGGATATTCTCTACTCTACGAATGAGCCGTCGTAGGAGTGTAGTATGGGTGCAACATATATGAGATCAAGCCAATATTAACACCCGTGCGGCTGAAAGTAGTTTCTGTACATAGCTGTAGACCTCTACAGAACCTCTGCAGCACCGCCACCGTCTTCGGAAGACGAGTATGCCCGACACGACCGACTATGTTTAAGGCCTGGACCAAAGACGATTATCGGAGAGGAATGCCGGTATGACTCTATCGAGCAAGGAGACAAGGAGCGAATGCGGAATAGCGGCGGAACTGTTATGCAATACTGCAATAATCATGACTGCAAATCAGAGTCTTTCTCAGAACGGATAATCACCGGCTGCCATACAAATATTGGATACTGAAACAATACCAGGGTGCAGATTATCGCAGGGCAGTATAAGAATATAGTGTAGTATTTGCTCGTACGGTCGTCGGTATTTGTCTGAGCATGTCAAAGGGCATATGACAGACATCTGTATCTTGCAAGACAGATCTTCCATCTCTTGGCAAGCCATGATTGCGGAATCGTAGATATACGATGCCCTACTCAAGTCACCGATATTGTTAGAAGTCTGCTGCCGTAGTATATTTGTTTTCTTTATATTGATCAGCCTATCTAATACCCTCGAAAGTTTTAGCGTTACGGCGAGGCTTTCTTGGAGAGGTGCTACGACAAGTGGCCCGGGTATCAGCCTCGAGATGGAAGCAGTGAAGAAGAAGAAAGTGCATGCAAGGAGACTACAATGACGCAAGAGCAACAAAGTAAAGTCGTCAGTGGTTTGCATTTGACGATGACGACAATGACGACAATGATGGTCTTCGCCGAGGAAGTGAACAGGTCGCTGCGATAGTCTCGCGAGTAGCCAGTCACTGTCGACGCTGTGCAACCACACATAGTATAAATACGGAGTATGCATCCAACTTGATCAATCATCAGTATCGTGTAGAGACTCGAGCTATACCCAGCAACATTGACAACATCCTAAACAGCATATACAACGGCATCTACAGCAGCCATGTGCACCGAACACTGGAGCACCATCACCTACGGGTGCGGCCACTCCACCTATGCCATGAGAGGCCTCGACCGATGCGCCGCCGGCCAGGACATCCCCTGCAAAAAGCCGGGTAGAAGGGTCACGTTTGATACGGATCGGGAGATCTGCCTAGACTGTGCCTATCAGTAGGAGTAGGGTAGTCTACGGGCAGACTTTGCAGACGGAGCATAGGCGATCGCTTGTAAGCAGGTAGACGCGTTGATTTCATTCAGTGGTAGGGACATTTGTAGTTGCAGAAGAGAAATAAGATTATTCAATGCTAGAAAACACACAAGATCAAAAAAAGACTTGAAGACAAACGACACCAATAAGTAAACAATAAAAACTAGAGAGCAAACCACCAACAATGAGTACCATGGTACCAAGATTTGGAATTGAGCATAGAACAGAAAAGTGGCAATGGTGAATAGAGAGAGAATAGAAGAAAAGAGACAGGGTCTCGTATATACCAAGGTAATCGAAGTGAAGTGGTAAAGGGTAAAGTGAAGAATAGAATAAAAGAATAAAAGGGGTATGCCTAGGAAACAAACGATGCAACGGTGCCAGGTGCAAGTAAAAATGCAATGCAGGCCAATAGGAATAGGCATTCAACATTAAATCACGTAGACAAAACTACAGCGAGACCCCTCCCTATTATGAAAAGTCCTCGCCGTCGCCCAGCACGAGCCGGTCAATCCGCTTGACCAGCTCCTTGGTCTCGCGCGCAATCTCAAACGCAATCGGCGGCAGCGATGTCGTCCACGACCGCATGTCCATCTTGCGCCCGCCGCTCGCCTCGGATGCGTACATTTGCTCACCGCGCTCGCCCGCCTCCACCAGCCGCTGCCGGCAGCTTGCAAGCTTGTCCAGCGACGGGTCGCCGTTGCCGCTCGCCTCGGTCTCCGCCAGCACCTTGCCCACAATATCCGTGATATCGTTGATCTGGCTGGTGATCTGCTGCACGGGCGCATCGCTCCGGATCGAGCCCACCATGTCCTGGATGATCTGGACCATGGTAGCCGTCTGGTCGTCGAGCATGGCCTTTAGGTCCTCGGTGCGCTCGTCGGCGCGGCCGGGCACAGGCGATAGCGGGCCAAAGGTGCTGTCGTTCATGCTTCCCTTGAGGTTTAGGCCTGCAGGCTTCATACCGTTCATGCCGTAGTTGCCGTTACCATTGGCGCGACCATTGGCGTAACCGCCACCAAAGCGGTCAACAGAATCGCGGGGCGAGTTAATAGGGCTGTATGCAGACGAGTCGACACTATCGCGGATACCGCCCAGACCCTGGAACGGCGGCGGCGGCGGCAGAGCGTTCTGCGGGGCCGAAGCCGAAGAGTAGGTGGTTGCGGGCGTCTGGCCGTTGCTACCCGGCGAGAAGAAGCTAGCATTGGACTCGACGGGCGTCACGCTGCCCTCGTCGTCCTCGTCCAGCTCGTTGGCCAGCGTCGTGCGGATCTTGACGGTGCGCAGCAGCTCGACCACAGACACCACGAGATGCGACGCAGCAGCGTCCAGCAGCGACACGGGCGACAGACCGGCAGACATGCTGTAGTTCTTGGACGCTGTAATCAGGTTGTTGGCCGTACTCGACACGCGCGTCTTGAGCTTCATCAGCTGCTCGGCCGACTCCTCGTCCTGCTGCTGCGACATGGCTTCGTCCATGTCCTTGGTGATGCGGCGCACCGACACAACAACGGCCTTCATCGAGTCCACAGTGTGCTCGGGCCCCTCGGTGCGTGCGCGCCGCAGCAACTCGTCCACGGCAATTTGGAATTTGGTAACGTGCACGTCCTTGACAAGACCGTCTTCTGTTGTGAAGCCCTGCTCGCGCACATAGCGGCCGGCATCCTCCTCGATAGGGACGCCCATGGTCGATGCGCGCATGTTGCGCTGCTGCGTCTTGCTGCGTGCGTACCGGTTGCGCCACTCGCGCACCTCAGCCTCGAGCATCTCGATCTTTTGCTCCAGCTCCGCATGTTTCTCGTACGAGGCGCTGCTCTGCTGCGACAGTAGCCGCATCTCGCGCAGGAATTCTTGCGCCTCGCCGCGCACTTCGTCGGTGACTTGCTGCTGTTCGCGCAGTGCTTCCCGCAAGTTTTCGTTTTCGCGCATAAGTTCCGCGTCATTGGCACCGCTGCCACCGCTGCCGCCACTGTTGTTTCGGGCCTCGTCGGCCAGAGATTGCCGCAGCTCGTCAATCTGTGCTCGCAGCTGGCGCTCTTCTGCCGACTGCTCATTGCGAATCCGGTCAATGTCTTGTTGCAATGTGTCGTTCAGGTTCAATGCTACTTGCAGCTGGGTCTCCAGATCGCGCTGTGTCGCCTGCCACTCCTCCTTCTCGACATTGTCGCTTGATGATTGGGACCGTTCGGCATCCAGTTCGTCCCGGCTCCGCTTCATGTCCTGCTCCATGTTCTCCATTTTGTCTCGTAAGTCTTTCAGCTGTGCTTCGTATTCATCAATAAGTTTCTTCTTCTCTGCCTCGTCGACCACACTGCGGTTCAGCATTCCGTTGGGCATGTCGCTCATCGGGCTTGTCACGGCATCGTCGTCCTCCTCCACCATTGTGCTCTTGTTCGGCACAATCGTGTTGCTTTGTAATTGCTTTTGCAGAGGCCGGTCGTAGCCATTTGGCGGTAGGCCGGGTGATGGTGGTACAGAGTTGACACCGGGAATTCCTGGTCCGAGTCCGCTTAGTCCCACACCGCTGCGCATCGACATTACTGATCCGGCTTCAGACGGGCTGCGCCGGCTCTGGCCTCGCGGCGGGAATCCGCCGGCGCTCACAGGTGTCTGCGAGCGGCTCTGAGGGCGCATAGAGGATGGGCTGTTCATGTGGGGAATGTCGCCAGTAATAAAGGGCGGGAACCGGCGCTCCAGCTCGCAAAACACGTCTGTAGCCAGGTCCCGGAAGCGAGGAGGGCCTAGTGATGCAAGCTTCTGGCGCGCCTGGTTACGTTTAGGGTGGAAGTTGTCCTCGGGCAGCAGGTATGCGGGAGGGCCGCCATTTTGGGGACCACCATTTCCGCGACGACTGACTGCCTGGCGGCGAATCAGCTCGTCAAAGACATCGGTACTGAGCTCAAGGAACTGGACCGACGTGAGGCGCTGCAGCTTGTCGCGGGCTTTGTTAGCCGGGGGGTTGGGTTTGCCGTCGCGTGACGTCTGAGACAAGAAGCGCTTGAACGCGACATAGTGTTCGCCGAGTATCATCTCGGTGATTTCGGGGGGCGGGCCGCGGCCAGACTCGCTGCGGCTAAACGAGTTGACGCTGGAGCGGCCTACAGAGGGTGGCGGTGAAGGGCCACCGCTGCGCGGCCCATTGGGAAAGTTCATGCCGTTCATAGGGCCCGGGCCGGGGCTGGGAAGGGAGCCGCCGGAGTTGGGAGGCGAGACTGTTTGACCGCGGTTGTTTGGGTTTGCGTTGGCATAGGGGTCGTCCTTGGCCATTGAGTAGCCGTTACTGGGCCAGTCACTATCACCTATAGACACGGGGGATAGTGGTGCATTTCGGTTATTCATAGTTTAGTGAATATCACAGCCGTGCTAAGACGATGCAGAGGAGGTTGACAACGCGTCCAGTCGCGATGTATTGTGTTTTGTGTGTTCTTGTTCCGTGTCTGTATGGTGTCTTGTCTAGAGTATGATGTCTTGCGTCGTGATCTCTTGTCGTCGTCAGTCGTGATGGTAAAGGAATGTGGTGTTGATCGAGGATCGTAAAAGAGAGCAAAGAGAGAAAAGACGGCCGTTGTCGTGTTGCCTTGATGCGTGTCGCTTAGTGCTTGTTTCTTGTTGCTTGTCGCCGTTGGGTTTCCAGACCCTGATGCGCTTGGGAATAAGATTGGTAGTGCAGTTGATTGCAGTCGCTGATCGAGTGACAAGAAAGTTGGAGTTTGAATGAAAGTAAAAGTGAAAACAAAGGGGGTAGCTTGTGAATGAAATGTGGAATGGAGGGAGACCGAGACAGAAGCAATGAGTAGAGAATAGAGAATAGAGGCGCAGAGGCAGAGAGGGTAGAGGTAGAGAGAGCGAAAGAGAGCGAGGACCTAGACCAGGGCGGGTAGAAGAGACAGAGTGGCTAGGGGTGGAGTAGAATTTGACAAAAGGGGACTAATAGGGTGTGAAAGGGGTAGGCAGCTGGAGGTGGAAGGTGCTCCGTAGAAATGGAAGGGAAGAGGAAGAACAGAGGAAGGAGCGAGTGGAGAGGAAGGGGTGTTGCGAGCTGAGAGAGAGAGCACAGGAAGGAAAGAGGGCAAGAGCCGAAGTCAAAGACAAAAGACAAAACAAAAGACAAAAGACCAGGTACACCGCCGGTCGTGCCACAATAGGGGGTGGGAGAGGTATCTCTGACAGTTACAATGAACAAGTGGAATCGGGAATGGTGAAATAGCAAGGTATCTCAAGTAGATAATGGCAGGAAGTAACTAATAATCTTACAAGTAGGGAAAGTGCAACTGAGAGGGAAATGGAGAGGGAATTGGAAAGGGAAAGCGGGAATTGAAAAACTACAGCGACCAGGAAGGCGCGACCGAGACAATGTAATCACAGGCACAAGCTCGTACTCTACGAGTTAATCATCAGCAGGCATGAGGCAAGAGAGTCTAGAGTCTTGCACAGGAGAGAACAGTTGCGACACAGCAGCGGGCGATGCTGAAACGCCAGCCGGAGGGCAAAAGGCAAAGGCACCGTAGATATTATTAGAAGATGGAAGCGACAGGGCTAGTCACGGACAATAGTAGCAGCACTATTAATTAGAGATATTCGGTTAGGACTATTATAGTTCCCTGAATAAACGAGAAATAAAAGAAGAAAAGGCAAGAGCGAGCGTGGATAAGAAACCACAAAGGAAGGAGCATCCGGGATACAAAGATATATCGAATCTACAAAGAAGGAACGATGAAAGAGCACAATGAGGAACAGTCCGCCGGAAGAGGAAGGCTCGAAGACGGGAGTTGGAGATGCTGCAGAGAGAACGGAGTACAGAGACCAAGAGCACGGCATACTTTGTAGTTGTAGTAAAATAAATAATACCAAATAAGCAATGCAATCAGCAACAGCCAATCCGATCCGATGCATGGATAGAGGTGTGCAAGTAGATCGATGATCAATCACAGGTAATATAGAATCGACTCAAGACGTCGTCTGTCGTATGGTGTATTCTCTGCAGTAGAAGAACAAAAGGGCGCCTGAATATGAACCAGCTGGGCCCTGACTACCTGCAGCTCCTTCCTATTCGACAAGTCTCGAAATCTCCAAATTACCCCTGGCGCTGGTGCCCTTTCTCGGCGATAGTCTGTTTTGTAGAGGAGGAGACAAGAGACAAGAACAAGAGTCTACGCGGTCTAGATTGAGGTTAGCCTGCTTTAGGAATGGCGGCCGCGATTTGCTGATTCGCCATTTGCTGGGCTTGCTGATTGCTGCAGAGTGTCGCTCAGGTACAATCAAATATAATGGTAGAGTACTTTTGAAAGCAAGGTACAATATCAGTCACGAACAGTAACGGCTGGCGCGCGCTAACGGTGATGTGATGTGATAAGTAAGCATCTACATATCTACAGAATATATCTACATAAAGAAGGAACGACCAAGTTTATGAGAGGCAGCCAAAACAAGCAAGAACACGCATGGCTAGTCGACTTAGTAGATGGATGGACAACTGCCCACCAGGGCCGTGCCAGGGCAAGCGTAGTCCCCAAGCAAGCCAGGCGAGACAAGCCTTGTCTGCACATGTTCTCAGCCACCCCCGTCATACCCATGAAAGTGGGATTGGACCATATTTCTCCATTATCTGAGTTGCAAGATTCTTGTATTTTGTATTGTATTTTGTATGTTATATTTTGTATATTTATCATGTGTTGATGCATAATGCGCATTGAAGATGGACTGGATGCCAGCTGTCCAGGCAATGTCAATGTCAGTTGTCAGTGTCAGTTTCCTTAGCAGTGGCAGCCAGTATTCAAGGCTGAAAGAGTTGTTTCGTTCTTTCCCAATAAGATAAGATTACCATTTCCTTCCTCGCGCCACCCACTTGTTCCGCACTCCGTACCGCCCACTAATACGCCTATTACAGTGGGTGGTCAATAGAAACACTAATTTGTTGTTTTCGTTAATAAGTTTAAGAAAAGTAAAGTAGATAGTATTATTTCAAACACTATTCATAAAGCTATTATAGCTGATATATATATCAATCGATAGATAAATGGCTATACTATCTACTTATATTTATTTTGAATTTTTTATTTTAAGTAGACGCTTTTATTTATATTTAAAAGATAAAGTATTAAAATATAATTAAATATAGCTTCGTAAACTTTATTTATTATTATAATAATAATAAAAAATATTAAAAACAAAATAAAGAGTACGTTCTCTTTATTAAAAGGTAAAGTTTACTTTTTATATATAAAGTTATATCGTAACACTTTTATTTTAAAACTTATAAATAAAACTTTAAAATATTACAAATATTACAAATCGAAAATTTATTCGTTTTAATTTCAATAGCTTAAAACTTCGTCAAAAGAGAGAATTATTAAAAGAAAAATACATCATCTATTTAATAAGCCATTCTACAATAGCCTATAATTATATGAAAATTATGAAAAGAGTAAAATGCTGAAAAAGATTCAAACAATAAAGGCGATAATATTAAAGTTGCATGAAGAAAAATTAGTGTTTCAATTGACCACCCACTGTACTCTACTCAGTACTCTACCCTCCAATATGCGCAACGCAAGCCTAATTTCCCATTTAATTTCTGAATCACACACCCCGGCGGCGGCCCGCATCCTAAAGCGAATCCAAGGGAAGGCCGGGAATTAATGTTTTATGAGATACTTACTTGTGTATGTACTTTTAGATAAGATACTAAACTAGCCGAAGAGCGAGGTGTCAGAAAGAAGCTTAAACAAGCTGAGGGAATAGTCGAGATATCGGACTGCGACTGAATGAAAAGATGAAAATAATGGCGAGAAAAGGAATGGTTTTCACAATAAACTCAGCAAGATGCTCCATCTCATGGTAGATATATTCACAGACAAACAGGCATGCTGGTTTATTGACAGTACGATGGCGTCCTGGATACAACCTCGATCCGGATACTCGAGCATGCAGTTTAACCGTTTATATCTACACGCGGAATTGTCACGATGCCCTTTCAGAGTAAGATATAATACAGGCAGGCTTCAGCATTATGCGCTACTGGCACTGCGGAGCTAGCCTGTAATAGCTTATTTAATATTATATTATCAGGGGTCATTGGGCTAGTGAAGTTAGATACTCCGTAGAGGCTCTATTCTTTTCGTCGTTTCTTCTCTCGCTCATCGGATGCGCAGCTATGATACTACTTTGTAGAATCACAAATATATCTTGCAGTACTACTGGGAGATTGGTGTGGACCCCGCCATTGACAAGGCAATGGCAGCCAGACCGCTCTGTAAATTGGCGGTCGGGAGGACTAGTGATGTTTTAGTAAAACTACATACTAGTAAGATGTCAACAGTCGTGAAAGACATCCAAGTCAGTCACCGGTAAACGATCGTTGCCACGGGTTGTTCGCAGTCTCCGTCTTCTTCATTTTACTTGAAGATACTATCTACGAAGCCAAGCTATCATGAGGCAGCAGCCAAACAAAAATAGATCAAACTAAATCGGCTGTAGAATATAGAAGAATAAAAGACGAGATGGGCACGGAGTAGTCGTAAGAGAACGCGGAACAGCATAGCGAGAACATCCCCTAGAACCATCGAGATGGAGATGAGATGAGAGATGGAGAGATGGAATGATGGAGAGATGGAGATGATGTGCGTCACGTGTCCACCGGATCGGTAATGTCGTCACGGCCAGCTCCGGGATCGTACATGTCTGTAGAATTACTAGGCGGTGGAGGATGATAGATATGGAGTGGTGGATGAATGCGATATAACAGACGGATAGCTCGCTGATCTTGCTGTTTGTTGGCAGCTCTATCACAGAGTAATATTGGCCAGGGCTGGCATAGGGCTGTCAAGTCGAGCCGACTGGCTGTCAGTGTCAATTGGTGCAAATTCAAACACGGCGTCGCGTCTTGACAGACCAAATATAAGTCGTCGGAAGGCCAATGTGAGTATATATCGGCTAGTACCAAGTACCGCGGCCGCAGCCATGCAGCCACACAAACGGCTCGGCCAGCTGAGCTGCATGCAGCCTTGCTGATTGAGATCGATTCAACGGGGTGCATCTCGTATTCGATACGACAATGTCAGCCTTGCCATGCTGCATATTGAACATTGAATTCGAAAATAATGGCAAGCACGGGTGACTGTAGGAAAGCTATGTATTCGGGCATCCTAGCAGGATGTGGCCATTATATATATATATATATATTTGTTAGCATCGGCTGCATCGCAAAAACATGGTGCTGGTATTGTACTATAGTGAACGTCAAATTTTGATAGATATTTTATACATATTGAAAATTAAAACTAAATTAGAATAATATCACCGTATAATTTGATGTTGGTATTTATTCAAATTTTTAATGTCTCTGCATATAATAAATTATTTTATTCGAGACTGCTTTCAAAGAAGAACCTAATACAATTTATGCATCTCAAGTAAACATAGTAATGCACAAGACTAGAACAATTGTATACGCAGATTTGGCCTCTGATCAAATAAGCATATCCCACTAGTGATTCACATCAGTGAATGATAGTTCAGACTACATTGCCGCCGCATGAATCACCACGTTTGATGTGCGTCCCGAAGTGGCCACGGCACCAGGAGATAGGAGAAATTCCTACAACACACTACATGTGCACATTGGGGAATAGATGGAGCCTATTGATTTATCGAGCATTAAAATTTGGTCGGTACACGTGGATGTATCTTGCTGTCTACTCTCTAATGCTACGGCTGCTACTGGGATTGCTGCAGATGTCAAGATGCACTGGCATGTGCGGCTTCCCCGGATCGTCAACCATCATTCGTCTCATCCAGACAGCACAGGTCTTGGCTCTACGAAGACGGACAAGACCATATTTGAGAGTAGAGAGCTACGAGCAAGAACGTAAATGAACAAGGGGTATATTAAGTAATAGAGTTAAATGCCATGAGCTATAGGACTATGTCGTTTGCTGGCAGTGATGTAGAATCAGCGAGGTACTGTGGTATTTAGACGGCGCATAAGAGGCGCCTTGCCATGCTGTATATGGCTGTGATATTGCTGGCGTCGTGATGATATTGTAGTATATAGTGTAGATCGTAATGTATGATGATGGTGGTGGTAGTCCCGATGATATAGTTATAGCTGTAGTTATAGTACATGTCGGAGATGCTTCCGAATAGTCGCATAGCACGCTTTGCCCCTGGACGTCTAGAACCACGCCAGAGTCCATGTGGCAGGCAGGTTCGGCCACCGCTCTTGCCACTCGGCCAGAACATCGGCCACGCGCTCGTCAAAGCTCGACCGGCTCGCAACGCCGCCCGCATCAAACGCCGCCGCGCCCACCTTGTCGCGCTCTTCGCTTGCGGCGCGGTTCAGCGTCGTCGCCAGGTCCAGGATGCCCTTGCCGCCAATGGCCGCCTCTTCGTGGTTGTCGCGAATGTCCACATTGATAATGTGCACAGGCCGGTTGAGCGGCGAGCCGCGGTTCATTAGGTCGTCGACGACGGCGTCCCAGCAGCGCTCCTCGCAGGTGATGACGACATCGACGACGCCGCCCTCGGACCCGACAAAGCCCATGTCCGAGGTGTGCTCAATGCGCGGCAGGCCGACCTGCCAGTCCTGCCAGCGCTCGGGACCCCACTTGATGCCACGGTTGCGGTTGATCATGTTGAGCACGCCGTTGGCCTTATAGAGGCGCGTGTCTTTGGACTCGAGTTCGCGGTAGATGCTGTCGTAGGACGTCTTGTTGAACTGGTAGACGTTGGGCTGTGTGATGGACGGGCCGGGCAGGCGCACGAGCGAGCCCGTGCCAAACGAGATGACGGGGAAGCCGGCCTCGGCAAGACGGAGATGGGCCTCCATGGATCTACGGGCATTAATATCATTGATATCACTCTACTTTTCTCTCCTCTTCTTTTCTTGCCTCTACTATCTCTCGCCCCCAAGCTCACTTCCTAACTACTGTCTACGATGACGCACCGGTTCTGGTTACTGGCACAGACGGTGCAGAACTTGAGCTTGAAGCCGCTCGCATCCTCTACCTGTGGTGCGCCGGCCGAGGCGCTAGGGCCGGTCGTGTCCGTGCCGTTTACAACAGCCATTTCGGCGGTAATGGTGGAGAAGGACGGTGGTCGGTAATATGTCGATGTATCGATGTGTCGATGTGTCGATGGTGTCGACTAATCAGTGCGCTGTCGCGGTAGTTGCCGGTCGATGTAGTAATCAGATGTACCTGGGAGAGATTCGTTAGTCATTGTTACGACCAAAGCTGTGGTGCTGCAAGAGCATTCAACAGCGGGTATTCAATATCCGATCTCCAATCTTCAATCATCTAAGCTGCTGCAACGTAGTAAATCAGAAAAGTTGCGTAATAAAAAAAAGAGTCATCATGGGTCAGACAGCTCCAATATAAAGAATTCATCATGTGAAGCAGCGGCTTGAGTCTTAAGATATTGACATCAAGAGATTGAGATATTGAGTTCCAAGTTCCCTCTCGATTGGTCCTTACCTGTAGGTTGTAAATGTATTTCGTAGATGTCAATGTTCACGACGGTGCACGCGACTGCTGCTTCATCCGGCGGACAGACTGCTGCAGATAAAAGTGTGCTCAAGCATTAGCATATCCGATCATGCGCACTCAATACCACGATTGATGCAGGCGCTGATGTAGATGAATGCAGATGCATACGATGATGCACGAGAAGAGCGTCGAATGGTTGCAAATGGCTGCTCGTTTTGAGCTTGTTCGGTGTTGTGGTCAGGTTTGCATTTTTTTTGCGTCTAAGATGGAGCTGCAGTTTTTGTGCTTGGACAAGTGGCGAAAAATACAGGTGGGGTCAACACGTATCATGTGACTAATCATGGTTTCCTCAAGGTGGATCTATACTGAAGCTTGTCATTGGCCAGAATTCTACTCATACAGCTCCCTCATATTGTCTTCTCATTCGCCCGCAAACCTGAAACACTCCTTGGGCCGCCTGCAGATGGTTTGGAGACATGCAGAGATCTGACTGGCGGACGAGGTAGCACGACATGTGCGGAACCAACCTGATCCCGAAATAGAACAGCATACAGAGGTCTACGAGTACTTTGTAGTATTAGCTACGACGTGAGGACGAGAAGAGTATCTGGCCAGACGAGACTGCGTGAAGCACTGACGACATGACCAAGCAGATACTGCAATCAGGGAGAGCGCCTACTGAGTAATTCGTATCCTGTTGTAAGGTATTCTGCTGCAAGTAAGACCTTGTTTCCGGCGTATATTACCAATCGGCTTGTCATCTGGACTCCTCTTCATTACAGCCCGAGCAACTCTCAACTGTAGTCTGTACTGCAGAGAAGGAAGCTATTAAGATACTGAGTAGAATCAGCATATGTAAAAATGGCGGCTGTAGATGGCTTCTTGGCTTGTCTCGTGCTATTTATTAACCACTGCAGTCGTATAATATGATGCTTTTCTCAATAACCTCGACCTACCCTGGCATCTCATCTCTCTCTCTCGGGTGAAGCGGAGCCTCAGCACAGACGAAACCCCGCCTACTGCTCCGTGTTATATTAAACAAGAGAAAACAATGCGCCATATCTGCTGATAGACGCACTAAAAGGTAGGGTCGAGATTGAGTCGAGATTGAGTCGAGATTTGGGTAGATTCGAGAGCCGAGAGCCCTACTTTGTAGATACCGTTTTGCCTGGTCCTCGGAGCTCACTCCGTATGTGTTCACACCCAGCAGGGGTCCTGCTGTGCATTCTGTTTATTTGGATACCTTAAAATAGTGGCCACGGGGAAGCAAAGCAGACCAGGCCCTTTTGCCTTTCTAGTCTTCCAGTCTTCTATGCTTATATCTGTCTCTTTGCTGCCCAGCCATGCTCTGCGTCGGCGTCTGTCTGCCTGCCTGCCGGTGTGTCTGTCTGTTTGAGTGCCATCTTCAAGCTTGGTTGGCTGTCTTTGTTCAGTTTTATCCCATCATCATCTGCACGAGTGAATATATGCATGTCTCACTGTTTGCCATCTTATATGCTAATGAGAGCTCTTTATATGTATTATTAATCGTAAGCTTGGAGTCATTGCTTGTGCTTGTCTCTTGTCTGCCGTTTGTAATCGTACCTATTTCCTGCGCACCGTGCCACCTTCCCTTACAGTCCCAATCCAACAAGGTAAAATGGCAACAGGTGCTGCTGTCACTGTGCTGCTGCCAGTCGCTCCTTCCGATTCCTTCTCCCCTCTCCTTCCCACCCCGCCAGCGCGCGCTTAGCAATAGCACATACACCAACCGGCAACGAGCATAGGACTCAAGACAGTAGACAGGCGGAAACACAGAACAGACAAAAGCGTTTTGTGTATATGTCTTTTGCTTTGCTTTTCCTTTATTACATGCTCAGTATCTAGAATCCGGTGATTGCGCAACAACTGTTGCTCCTGTTCTTTCCTCTGTTCGTGTTGCTGGTTCGTTCCTTCCCTTTCCAGGATTCACCTTGCGCTCGTCCTTCGCACCTGCCTTTAACAAGGCCCTGGTAGGCCACCCCTTCCCTTTCGAGCCATCAACTCAACTCCTACTTCTCGTCCTGTCTTGTTATTCGTTCCTCTTTCCCTTCCTCTTTTCCTTCTTCCGCCTTTCTGTCTTTCTGTCTTTCTATCCCCCCTTCTTCTTCCCACTCACTCCCACCGTTGTCTTTGACATCTTTGCTCTCGCCATTGAGCTCGCTCTTACACTCATACACCTTTTTGTCTTGTCGCTACCGTCTTCTTCCTCTTGCTTATTCTATTGCGACAGCATCGTTCTTTGATCTTCGAACCTCCTCCGCATCCATTCTTCCGCTAGCACTTCTCGTCTTTCGTCTTTCCGGCTACTTGAATATCTCTGATCCCGACCTCAATTCTTGGGCCTCCAAGCTGAGCCTCGATTCCCAAGATTCTCTGCCTACAGCAACTGTGCGTCCAACAGTGTTAGCTACTTCCACATTTCCCGTCTCTCATAGACCGGCAATCGAGTATTGAATATCTGGACCGTCGTCGATCACTCTGTTACGAACAAACTATATCTCTTCCACTTGGTTGCCATCTGCTTGCCAGCTTCCGCCGTTCGCATCTACACAGTACTTCCTCTAGTGCTCGTTCCTCGGCTCTAGTGCCTAACTAGTACCTGTGCCTCGATTACGCCGGCCGTTACAGCGCTCTGCCACCGGCGTATAGGCTTGTTCTATTCTTAGATATACCCATCTATGCACGCATCCGAGTTTTGGGTTTTGAGTTCTGCAATCTGAGCCGCCGTCGACGAATGTCTGCCTATTGCATCTCTACCTGCGTCCCTATCCTTTGCTTCTGCGCATACGCCCCTCTATTCGCTCTATTCGAAACCACATTGCCACCATTGATCGCCGTCAATCTCCATTCTCGCAGCTTAATTAGTGAGACATCCACCAACGTCCGTCTTCGGCTTCAGAACGGCTTAGAACAACTCTGTCCATGTTACAGTGCTAGTACTGAAAGCGACAGAGAGAAAGAAAAAAGGACAGGAAAAGAACAATAGACTCCCTCGACCTGTACATCCTCAATCTTCACATCGCAATCCACTACGATACAACAGACTCGTCTCTTGTCAATTATACTTTCTCTGCTCACAACTACCATTCGTCACTTGTCACTCAATCTCAGTCTCATTATTGACCTTGCGGCAACGCTGGTCTGCACCAGAAACGGCCTACTAGCCTTGGGCTAAGTTAAACGATCCAAAGTCTGAAGCGGTGACTGGGGCGCTACTCGAAAATAGGGTCCACAACGACACACGCCAACTACTCGCAAGAGCTACTCTCGACAGGCGCCCCCCTCCTCCTCCCAACCATCGGGTCTCCGTACCTTGGGCAAGTCAAACAGCGGAGAAAAACCCTCGTGTTCACACCTATTTCCAGCACGTACTGTACATGCATATCGATTTCCATATCTACTCATCCACCCATCTTCTAAAGTCTCTTTAAAGACTCTCTAAAGTCTCTCTAAACCTAAAGAAGATACAAGGGGAAAAAAGGAGACCGTTCCTGGCCCCTCGCCCCCTCTCTTCTCACTATCTCTCTCCCTGTGCGCGATCGCCCCTCAGCGCATTTTCATTTTCCAGATCCGATAATGACTTCGATTGTGTCTCCCTCGTCTTCATCGCCAGCAAATTCCCCTCCTCTGACTACTCTGAGCAGTTCAGCTACTTCGACTTCGACTTCAGCTTCGACTTCAACCCCCTTAAAGCCCGCACAACCGTCTCCAAGCCAGTCCTCGTCAACGCCACTGGCCACATCTCCACCAGTGCGCCGCTCCAATCTCTCACGGCCAATGTCGCACGTATCCAAAAACAGACTGTCACAGTACTCGACGGGATCAATACCCCCGCGGTCACGCCCGGTATCCAGCATCTTCCCAATTTACCCGTCGAGCCTACCATACGCACTTGTCCGAGATTTTGCCTACCCCCCCTCGCACCCACTTCACTATGGCCCGCCCCCGGAGCCATCCCGCCCGTCGTCGGTGCTCATGACGCCGTCAATAGACTCTCAATCACAACGGCGTCTTTCCGACCCTCCACCAGTCTTTTGGGATGGCGGCTCGTCGGGATGGGAGAACGGCTCTTGGACGAGTGCGTCATTCAACCGTGCCACCGACATTCCTCCTATCTACCTTGCCGACGGACCACCATGGAGCGAAGACGAAGATTTGCAGAGCCCAGTTGTGAGCTCGCGGCACCGGAAGCACAAGTCGGCATCAAGTGCCTACGACAAGCGGCGATCACAAGTCTCTCGTGACGTGTATGGAGAGCCTGTGGGTATCAGTGCTGGTCCTGGTCCCGATGCCAGCGCTGGCGCTGGTGCTGGCGGCGGCGGCGGCGGCAGCGGAGCCATTGTCAACCCCGCGGCGTTTGACCATGATCGGGGATACTATATTGATACAGGCGGCGATGGCAGCGAGCGCTACTATGTAAACCAGACGGGCGACGAGGCCAATGGCCCGGGCGGCGAATTCGTCACATATCCGCCTGACGAGGCAAGGCACTCGATGAACAACTACCAATTGCGCGCACACCACAACTACGGATCATTCCAGCATGAATCGGATGCATCCAGCCCTATTTCGTCACCCGACCACCGAGAGGACGACCAGTCGCGCTACTCGCGGGACTACCAATTTACTATTACATCACCAGACGAAGAGATGCACGGCAAGGCTGTTGCGCTGTTTGACTTTGACCGAGAGAACGAAAACGAGCTGCCGCTTGTGGAGGGCCAGATTATCTGGGTGTCATATAGACACGGCCAGGGCTGGCTGGTGGCCATGGACCCCAAGACGCAGGAGAGTGGACTCGTGCCGGAGGAGTACGTGCGGCTGCTGCGGGATATTGAAGGCGGCATGAACAGCCTGACAGGTGCGGTTATTCCCACCACGACCGACGGAGCAGGCAGCCCCAACGACGCCGGCACACCTACACAGGCCGAGCACCAGGGCTTTACAGCCGGACACACGCCAACAACGAGCAATGTGTCCAACTCCAACGGCTACCACCAGCCTATTGTATCGACTTTCTCGACATCAAGCAAGGACCTCGACCCGTATCCCCAGCACCTTCTCGGCACGCAAGTCGGCCAGACACCTCCACAGGTGGTGCACTACCATGGGCAACGAGGCGGCTCGCAAGCCAACACGCCGACACTGCTGAACCACCAGGATGTGGGCATGATGCGGCGTGGAAGCCAGGACATGCTGTCCAAGAAGGGCGAGGCCCTGACACCATCGACTCTCGGTCCATTACCAGATGCTGCGCACGACGAGCCTGTCGCGGCTGCCAGCAAGGAGAAAGAGCCCGAGTCTGTTTGATGTCTTTTAGCTCTTTCTTAGCTTTAACGAACTACCACCTATCGACCGCAAACTATTTACCAACCATATTTACCACTTATCACCGCCCGCTTGCCGGATCATTGCATACTCCCATTTTGTATAACTACCATTGAGGTGTCGGAGATTATGGCACGCCGCTCGGCATTGTGCCACGCCTCTTTCTACCTCTGCCTACCTTATTATGTCTGCATCGCGAGTGTTTCTTTTACTATTATTTTCTCATTTACTTATTTTCTTATTTTCATTGCATGTAACGACGTTTTATTTTCTACAATATCTGCATTGTTTGCTGTTATTTTGTGCTGTTTCTAGGGAGATGGCGTTCTTGACAAAGACGGCGATGCATGTTGTTCTCCAGGACCAAAAGTAGGAGACCGTGTAGGAACAGATTTCTGCTATTACTTGAATGCATATTATCTATTTATATTTCAACTTTTTACTCTACGCGATCAAAGTGACCATGACAAGATTTAAAGTGATTACATAATGATACAAGCGTCGATCGGAGTGCGGTTTCATGACGGCGGAAAGAATGATGACGGAAACAGCGATCGGGGGATCACGTGCAAACTGATCGATAACGCCATGCACCATTTGATTGCAAGCAATTGGAGACATGAGCATAGCTGCATGTACTGAGTATGTCGTATACACACAAAAGACTCAAATAGCCGCACCGAAAATGCTCGGATATACGAACAGGCACTTGATGTATTGCAAACTGCGTCGTAACACTTGAAGCTGTGATTCTGGTAGTAGCCTCTACCGCTGTCTGCCGTTCTTTGCGCCTCGAGGTATTGCAATTGAAAACGGCAGGAGCACCACTTTTAAGCGGCGTCTTTTGGTCCAGCTCGGTCCCCGGCCTTCACAGTTTTGGTTTCCTAGTATTCTTGGTTGTGAGTTGCGTAATTGCGTAATTGCTTGTCGTTGTGCTGCTTTGTAAGCTCGTAATAGCAATCGCCCGGGTAGCTCAGCATAGCTCGGATGCGCCCACATTCCCGGTTTTGACCTTGCTCCATTCTTTTTTCGCGTGCGTCTCGTCTTGCTTCTTGTTTCTTCTTCTCTTCCTCTCTTTTTCTTGTTCTCCTCACCTTACCTCACCTTTACCAATACCGACAACATGTTCGCCCGCGCAGCTTCCCGTACCTTCCAGGCGGCCTCGTCGCCCCTCAAGCTGGTAAGCAGCAATAGAGCTCAATTCAGATCGACTGAGCTTTCACTGCGCTTTCACTGAGCTTCCCCCCTCGACGCTGACGTCAGACCACCATTTCGAGTCCATTCTAACTTTTACCACAGACTGCCCGTCGCTACTCGACCGCACCCGGTGGCGGCGGTGGCGGCAGCAGCAGTGCTCCCATTATCGGTGCTGCTGCCCTCGCTGCCGGCGCCGGCGGCTACTACATCTACACCAACTCGAGCATCAACAAGGCCGAGGTGGCCGCCAAGGCTGCTCCTGCTGCCGCTGCCGTCGCCGACGCCGCTGCCTCTGCCTCTGCTGCTGCTTCGACCAATGCCACCTTGACCGGCGGCAAGCAGGGCTGGGTCCCCCTCGAGGTTGAGAACGTCGACACCCTCAACCACAACGTCAAGCTCGTGCGCTTCAAGCTGCCCGAGTCCGACCAGGTCTCGGGCGCGGTGGCTGCCAGCGCGCTGCTGACCAAGTTCAAGCCCGAGGGTGCCGACAAGCCCGTCATCCGGCCCTACACGCCTGTCAGCGACGACGACGCCAAGGGCCACCTGGACCTGCTGGTCAAGAAGTACGAGGGCGGCGCCATGTCCTCGCACATCCACAGCCTGCAGCCCGGCGACAAGCTCGACGTCAAGGGCCCCATTGTCAAGTACAAGTGGTCGCCCAACAAGCACGAGGAGATTGCGCTCGTTGCCGGCGGCACCGGCATCACGCCCATGTACCAGCTGATCAAGGCCATCTTCAAGAGCCCCAACGCCGCCACGGACAAGACCAAGGTCACGCTCGTCTTTGGCAACATTTCCGAAAAGGACATTCTGTTGCACAAGGAGCTGCGCGACATTGAGAACACCTTCCCGCAGCGGTTCCGCGCGTTCTACGTGCTCGAGAAGCCCGAGGACGCCAAGTTTGCCGGCACCAAGGGCTACATCACCAAGGACCTGCTGAAGCAGGTGCTTCCCGAGCCCAAGAACGGCGACAAGATCAAGGTGTTTGTGTGCGGCCCACCCGGCCTGATGAACGCTGTCTCGGGCAACAAGATCTCGCCTTCGGACCAGGGCGAGCTGACGGGTGCTCTGCAGGAGCTGGGCTATGCCAAGGACCAGGTCCTGAAGCTGTAAATGTATAAAATGTATATGGATAGAGAAGAATAATTGATTCTTTAGCTCAAAGTTGATCTGAGCAGATGCGTATGTAGTCAAATGTACTAATGTTGACGCCATTCGCTTGTTTCTACTCTGTAGTATTACCCCGTGTAAGTCGAACCCAATCATGCAATACCACGGCTGCTGCCCCATCCGCGCCTCGGTCTCGAATAAATACATCTATATTTGTACTCGTTATCACTGCAAGCTGCATTGCCTTGTTGGCCGTGCTGTAGTCTGGAGACTAAAGCATATAGAGTGTAGAGACTGGAGATCAACCCCCCCATATTTTCTAGATGGCCCCATTCTGTTACGTCAGGAAGGTGGCGGTGAGCGTTATCTTGCATTGTACCAAGTAAGCAGAGAGAGCGCAAGAAAGGAAAGAGCGAGATCGAGTGTCGACTCGACTCGGGACGACATGAACACACGAACAAGCAAGCCAGCAAAGCACCAAATTATGCCCAATCGTATAGTAATGCTGTTTTATTCTATTATAGTTTAATTCAGTATTAATTCTGGATCAATTCAACCAATTTTAATGCTATTATTTATCTACAGCTGTGCAGATAGCCCCTCTGTGATTGGGCTCGGACCCTTGCTGCATCTGCTGTATGCAAGAGGGGCTGCCAAACCAAAAAAAAACACAAACACGGCCGCCAGCAAGGCACCCAAAGTAGGCCCATCTACACTCAGACTCTGAGCTGTTGACGCTCGCATGTTTTGCGTTTTGCGTTTTATGCTTACATGCTTTCGTCTTTTTTTATTTATTTATTTATTTATTTTATTTTGTTCAAATTTTGTATGACTTGACTTTGCATCGCTCCTTCTTTTCCTAGAGATCTGCCTTTGCAATTGCTCCTTCCTGTTCTTCGTGCTCTTTCCTGCTTGCTCGTCGTTCTTTCCGTTTTTCGTTGCTACTGCTCTTGCCTTACTCGTCGTTCCTACTTTGCACCTTCCCTCTGAGACAACCAAGCCCAACACCCCGCAATGTCCGACTCGCGGCGGCGCTCAGCGCGCTCGTCGTCCTCCAACCACCGCAACACCGGCTCGTCGTCGTCCAATACCCCGTCGTCGTCCAGCTCGACAGCCACCGACAAAACCGAGAAGCCGTCCTCCTCACGCCGCCATGGCAGCTCACGCTCCTCCAACCCTTCCAACCGCTCGTCCTCGTCGCTGCTCCGCATGTCTTCCGGCGGCTCCCAGGGCAAGTCCCGCGAATCGCTCGTGTCCAACCCGTCGTCGTCATCCCATAAAGTCTACTCGTCGTCCTCGCGCGCCTCATCTTCGGCTAGTCTGCAGCCGTCCATTCCCGAGGGCGAACCGGCCGAGTCAAACTCGGATTCTTCTGCTGGCATCTACGGAAATACGACCGCCGCCAACGATTCTCGCTTCTCCCTGACCGATCAGTTTGCATCCACTCGCAGCGTGCTCGACTTCGGCTTCGACGACAGCGCCTCGTCCATTTTTGATGCCCAATCCATCTTCTCCGTTGGCAGCAGCAGCTATGGTGGTGGCGGTGGGTATAGCCGTAGCGGCTCGCGCCCGCCATCCATCTATGGCGGGGCCGGCGTTGACACTAGCGGCTTTGGCATGACGGGCGGGCTAGGCGGGCTAGGCGGGCTAGGAGGCGGGCTGGACCCGTTTCCTGAGCTTGCCAGCAGCCTAGCCCACGTCGCTGCGGGGTCCGACGCCCTGACAGGCTCGCCATGGCAGGCCGAAGAGGACTACCTTGGCGGTTCCTACAGTACTGTGCGTGAAGATCAAGAGGAAGACGACGATGATACAGCAACTGTGGACGGCCGCGATGACGACGACGACGACAATGATGACGAAGACGATACCAGCACAAAGCGCGGTAGCTTTTATACACCCAAGACAAGCCGGTCGCGGGCTCCGTCGTCTGCACAGGTCACCGTCATCGAGGCCGGCGACCACCACATTGATAGCTGGTCGACGCCGACTACTACTCGCATGGTGCCAGAGGACCAGACCACGCCGGTGTCGGGTCCGGGGCTGGCTACACCGTCCGTATCGACTGAGGACCAGACCACCAAGGGCCAGGAGCAGCAGCTGGACGATGCCCACCTGCTGGATGAGATCGACCAGCTCAAACCAGATGCACCCGTGCACCCTTCTGTCGACCTGGCCTATGTCATCCCTGTCTACCGCACACACTATGAGCTCCTCGGTCTCTCACGCGAGCAGCTGACAGCCACGCTGCCTATGGCCTCTGTGGAGGACCGCATCGATTTTGATGTGCGGTTCGCCTTTTACCGCCTGTTCCGCCTCTTCAACAGCAGCATTAGCAACGGCAGCTCTACCTTCGCATCGACGCCCAGTTCCTTTTCCCCCTCCCAACCAATCACTAGTAACCTGATGCCCGAGTCGCTCAGACCCGTGGTCCGGCGCTACTTTATGGAGATTGAGAATGCCTATGCGACCCTCATCGACCCTGTCCAGCGACTTGAATACAATCGCTTCTTGGACGACCTAGAGGATGAGATTGTTGCCAACAATGGCTACTTTTATGAAGACAATGACGAAGAGAGTGATGATGAGCAGGCTGCAGCAACGGACAGCAAGACGAATGCAGCTACAACAGTAAAGGCTTTCCCTGCACCGGTGCGGTCGGCCTTTGTCCGCAGAAATGACTTCCAGACAACAACCGACTTGGGTGCTCGCTACGCAGTGACCGGCGGCGGCAGAGCGGAAGATGTCGATGCTGACGGCAACGCAAAAACTAGTCTCATTCCGAGCGCGCCCAACCTGACCTCTCTTGACTACTCTCTCACCCAGACTGTGCGGTTTGGGCTGCCCGGCATGCGTGTCTACACCCAAAATGGTCTCTCGGAGCTGCAAAAGAACATTACAGTCATTCGCAACATCCTCAGGGACCGCTACGGCTTCTTCCGCAGAGACCAGGCTGCCGCAAAAGGAGAGCAAGGTCACCAGCGCTCCTTGTCGTCTGCTGCCAACACTGCCGACGTATGGACTGCGCCCCGCTGTGGAGTGCCCATCTTGACCTTGTCAGCTTCTGCGTACGCCTTGTCGACAGCGCCTGCGTTTGCTGCGAGAAACGGTGGCCCTGAGATACTGCCACCTCTGGGCGACCGCTACCAGCCGCTGCTGTCTGAAGTTCTCGGTCCGGCCCGCATCGCCCAGCTTGTCCATGCGCGCGCCAGTGGCTGTGTCGTTGTCGGCTACCGCCAAGAGTTCTGGACTCAGAGTGCCATGGCTGCGGCTATTGCAGCCAGAGAAGCGGCTGGCCCTACGTCCACCGCACCCTGGCCACCACCGCCGACGTTTATCATTGATATGGAGACGGAGGTGCTGCCGCGCATGGCCATGACCACCCGCATTTCACGCTCCATCCCAACCCTGCCTGCTTCGATTCGCAAGATTGAGACTCGCCTATTCGGTGCGCCCAGTGCCCAGCCTGTCAATGTAGAGGTCATGGTCCAGGGTGCTGAGCCTGTCTCGATCTGGGGTGCTACCTCGCCGCCGCTGCTGTCGACTTTGTTCTCGACTCTTACCGGCAGAGCCCCGATGCCTCGACTGGGTCTGGGTATCTCGCGCCACGTGGGAGCGTGTGGCAACCTGTTTTTGTGTGCTGACAGCGGCAACACCTGGTGGTCTTCGTCGTCCGAAGCATCTTCACTGCTGGCTCCCTTTCTGCCTCCCATGTTCGAGGTCGGCTACAACATTGGCCCCCATGAGCTTGGCATGCACGCCGGTGTTCCCCTCACAGGGCCATCTGACCGTGGCCTCAAGGGTGTCGATATCGACATGAACTCGCTGGCTCGGCCCGTCGAACCAGCAAACTCTGCAAGCAAGTCGAACGATTCTGCAGTTGCACCCCACGGTACATGGACCATCTCGACGGCCACGACCGGCCTGGGCTCTATGGCCACCTATGTCCGCTACGGACGCACCATCTTCTTGACACCGCTCTGGCGTAAGCCGCCGACTAGATTATCTGCCAACAAGCAGAAGCGTGCACGCCAGCGCCGCACTCCCCAGCGCGCCCTCCGCGTCGAGGCCGAGCTATGTTCTGCTGACAGTCTGCTCCCGAGTGTCTTGTCTCTGCCATCATCGGACGGCTACCTTGCCGTTCGTGTCCTCGCGCCTTTCCGCTGGTGGGGCATCCGCAGCGGCTGGGCCAGCAACACGGCCAATGGGTTCTCGAGCACGACACCCGCCAATACGACACCGCCCAAGCTCGGTATTGAGATTGCACTGAGCGGAGGCGGCAGCGGTCTTAATGGCGGGAATGGTGCTGTGCACGTCTCGCTCTACTGGTCGCGTATGGGCCAGCGCCTCAAGCTGCCGTTCCTCTTTTTGCCCACGGGCGGTGCCTCATCGCTGTCTGCTAGCAAGCTCTTTTTCTGGGCATCTGTCGCGCCCGTGGCCGTCATGGCCGTGCGTGAGCTTGCCCAAATCTACTGGCGCTCCGTCAAGCTCTGGTTCAAGGCCGTGCAAAAGAGACGCAAGGCACGCGCGGATCTCGCCAAGGGTATTGTCGGTTCTGCAGAGACTGAAAACACAGACGAGGACGATGCTTATGTCTTTGACGAAGTGGAGGACCGCATCATTACTCGGCACCGCGCCGAGGCCGACGAGTTGACCATGATTCTGGCGACATCGGTCGACGCCCAGAAACTGCTGGAGCGCAAAATGATTAATGCCGCACCCGGCCGTAACGCGTCCGCTGCTGGCCTCGACGACGAGAGCCCGCGCGATGATGAGCTTGTCATTCTGAGTGCCAAGTACGGTGTAGCCCTGACCGACGATCCCGATGAGCAGGATGATGGCAGCAGTGTCAGTGGAAGTGCATACGGTCATGGCCGCCACGACAGTACTACGAGCGGTCTCGGCAGCGCCGGCCCTGCGCTTGTCGGCATGGCCTCGCGCAACGGTTGGGCGCCCGACTTTGAAGTGGCTGATGTGACGGCGGCCGTGTCTGCCTTGGTGGTTGCGGCCGACAGCGGCATGGACGCGTCGGTGGTGCATACAGCCACCAAAGAGATTGGCGGCAAGCAGGAGGAGTACTTGTGGCTTGGCGACCGGCTGGTTATCCCGCGGGGTCTGCGCAAGAACCGCATCCTGGGCTTCTGGGACCCGGCGCCTAGTTTTGAGCGGAAGCAGCGCGAGGAGCGCGAGCGCGACCGGGACCAGGGCCGGACACCACGCCGGGCCAAGGGTAAGAAGGTGCTGCATGTGCGGTACCTGTGGAAGGGCCAAGAGCGCATTGCCGAGGTGGGCGAGCGTGAGGAGCTGCGGCTGCCGTCATTTGAAGACCTGGAGGGTGTCATGCGGAAATTATGAAGAAATTACTGGTATTGACAATGTTATTTGACGATGAAGAAGACGAGAGACGTATACGATATGACGATCATGACAGAATGAATAAGGACAACACAACTCAGCAGCATAAACCAAAAAAGTATATAGTTTAGCAAGCGTATATATTTTATAGAACCAGCATTTCAAGATTCTTGACAATATTCAAATGACAAATGTAAAATATGAAAATAGCAGAAGCTTTTTTTTGTACTCAAAATAAACCAAATCAACAAACGTTTTATAGAGGAAATAATTTTAAAAAGAACAAGAAATATTCAAAAGAGGTAAATGTGAGATATGAAACATGAAAGCAAAACTTAAAGTTACCCATAGGGCACTGTTTATTCAACCCCCCAAAATTGTATAGCCAAATAATCAACCAAAAAATATATCAAAAAAAGACTCAAGTCTACGCGTTAAAAACAACCTTTTCGAGCTTCTCGCGCTCACCGCTCTCCTCGCACATGCCGCGGAAGATACCCGCCTCGGGTCCCTTCTCCCACAGCTCGCGCGGCGTGCCGTACTCGGCCACCTTGCCGTCGCTCAGCACCAGGATCCGGTCAAAATCGGCAATCGTGCTCAGACGGTGTGCAATCACCAGCAGCGTCGAGTCGGTAAACTCTTCACGGATGCTGCGCTGGATGAGACCGTCGGTGTGCATGTCGACGGCCGACGTGGCTTCGTCCAGGACCATGACGCGGGGCCGGCGCACAATAGCACGGGCAAGGCACAGCAGCTGGCGCTGGCCCTGCGACAGGTTGAGACCGCCCTCGGAGACGTGCGACGACAGGTCGTTGAAAATGTTGGTGTTCTTGATGTCGTCGCCATCCTCGTTGGTCGGGGAGTTGCGGCCAGAGGCGGCAGCAGACGACACGCGCGACGTTGTCAGGTGCACACGCTCGAGGCAGTCCTTGAGCTCGGCGTCGGTGTGGGTATCAAAGGGGTCCAGGTTGCTGCGGATCGTACCCGAAAACAGGACAGGGTCCTGCGGGATAATAGCCAGGCGCGACCGCAGATCGTGCAGCTTAATCTTGGAGATGTCGATACCGTCAATGTGGATGCTGCCGGACTGCGCCTCGAGGAAACGGAACACGGCCAGCGTCAGCGACGACTTACCGGCACCAGTGCGGCCTACAACACCGACACGCTGGTTGCGGTCGACCTTGAAAGTCAGGCCCTTGAGGACGGGCGGCAGGTCGGGAGCGTAGCTGACAACCAGGTTGTCAACCTCGATCCGGCCCTCAGTGGGCCAGGCAGCGGGAGGGCTCTGGCCACCGAGGTCTTCGGTGGACAACTCAGTGTACTCGATAATACGCTCGGCCGCATTCATCTGGAGCTCAACGTTGGCGTACAGACGAACAGTCCACATGACAGACGAGGCAAAATCAAGAGCAAATGCAAGCGCGAAACCAGCAAGAGCCGAGTCCATGGTCTTGGACGACAGAATAATCGAGGCGACAATGACCGAGAAGAAGGAGCCGACCAAGCTCATGCGCCAACCGACCCAGCGGTTGAACAGTATCAGGTGCCACGTGGTGACGGCCCAGTCGTCGAGCTTGCGGTACATGCGCTCAATATAGACCTGGCTCTTGTCGAAACTGCGAATGGTGGCGACACCGGACAGTGCGGTACCAAACTGCTCAAAGACGGGCGACTTGGCGGTACTCTCGAGACGCTTGGCGGGACGGGCAGCAGCGATGTAGACAATGGCAAAGTGCGTGCAAATGGCCAGCAGGATAAAAGACAAAAAGACGATGAAAGGCGAGACCATGAGACCCGACAGGACGACACCAAACAGCTGGATAAACGAGTTACCACCAAAGCCGATGCTGTTGGCCATTTGCGAATCGATAATGTTGAAGTCGGCAGTGAAGCGGTTCAGAATACGGCCGAGGGGCACGGTATCGAGCCAGCGAAGAGGCGCGCGCAGAATGATAAAGTTGAGCTTGTCAAAGAGCGTGCGGCTGGCGTGGATGGAGCCGAGGTAGATGTAGAAGTAGCGGAACGAGCCGATGACGGCGGACAGCGCCGCCAGGAGGACGTAGATGCCCATATAGTAGCGCATGGACCCGGAGCTGTAGGTGGAGACGTCGTAGTGACCGGTAGCGTTGTAGGCAATGGCGTGCAGCGAAGACTGAGCAGTGAGCGAGTAGTCGTGGGCCTGGCCGAGAGCGTTCTGGCCGAGAGCAGTGAAAGCGTCAACGGTTGCGGCCTGGCTCTTGCCGGTCCAGATGCGCAGCCACCAGGAACGACCAACATTAATGGCCTGGACGGTGACGAACAGAACCAAGACACTGAGCCAGAAGGGGTAGCCACCACTGGCCTTGAGGTAGGCAAAGTAGACGTGCTTGCGCACGGCACCCTCCTCGCGCTTCTCGTCCTCGACAAACTTTCTGGCCTTCTTGGGGGCCTCGGCGGGGGCAGCCTGGGACGCGCGCGAGGCGACCTTCTTGAGGGCGGCACCGTCGACACCAGAGCTCGAGGAACCGGTTCCGTTGTCCTCGTCATCACCGTTATCGGTCGAGTTGTCCGAGTTGACAGCAGTAGCGTCTGCGACCTCGTCCTCGTTGATCTCGACAGCGCTCTGCTCGTGGGTCTTGATGCGCTCGAGGATACCGTCTTCGGCCAGCTCAGCAACGAGACCGGCGTGCAGCACACGGCCGTCACCGAGCTCGACGAGGTACTTGGTCTTGGGGGCACAGAGGGCGACGTGGTGAGTAACAAGGATACGGGTACGGCCAGCACAAAGCTCGCCAGTAATGCACTTTTCAAAAATGTGGCGACCGACGTGAGCATCGACAGCACTGAAAATATCGTCCATGACCAGAATACCGGCGCGCGAGTAGATGGCACGGGCAAGAGTGATACGCCACTTCTGGCCACCGCTCAGGTTGATACCGTTGGCACCAATCTCAGTGTCCTCGCCGTCAGAAAGCATCTCGAGATCCTTGGTGAGGGCGCAGTAGTCGACAGTCTTTGTATAGCGCTCCTCGTCAAAGGGCAGACCAAAAGTGATGTTGTCGCGAATGGTGGCGTTCTCGATCCAGGGAATCTGGGCAATGTAGGCAATCGACTTGGGCAGGATCCAGTTGTCGCGAGTAGCCTTGGCGTCGTGACGGTCGGCAAGGGAGTCGGCAACGGGGACAGTGATGGAACCGGCGAGCAGGTCAATCTCGCTCAGGATCGAGGCCAACATCAGACTCTTACCAGTACCAGTCTTACCAGAGATGACGGAGAGCTCACCCTTGGGGAAAGTGAGGCTGACGTCGCGCAGAACGAAGCGGTCAGCCTCCTCAATCTCGGGGTCATCAGTGGGCCAGGCGATGGAGGCCTTGTCAAACGAAATCTCGTCACCGTCACCCGACAGCTTGACGAGGTCGGGGCTCAGGAGGTAGTCCTGGATACGCTTGACGGAGATCCAGGCATCAAGAAGATCCGTGGTCAGCTCAGGGACGACCGACAGGGTGACCTCGAGGGAGCGGAAGACACCCAGACTGACGAAAGCGACCGAGGGGGTCAGCTCACCGTAGATGTAAGCGTAGACAGCAAGAGAAACGGCCGACAGGGCAATAGGGCTGGAAACCCAGCACGCGATCAGAATAGCATCATAGCAGAAAACATTCCAGACGCTCTGGAGCTCGCGGTCACGGACCTCGCGAATCTTGGCCTCCCACTGGGGCTCGAGAGCGGAGAACTTGATCTGGCGGATACCCTGAAGGGCCTCGGTGACGACCTCGAGCTTCTCGTCGCGCAGCTTCATCAGAAGGTCCTGGGAGTTGGAGTAGAGCTTGGAGAAGTAAATGTTCAAGGGCATGATGAAGGCCATGGTAGTGAAACCAGCCAGCAGGGCCTTCCAGCCAAGCAGGCTAATCAGGAAAGCAAGAGAGATAACAAGCTTGAACAAGCTGCTGGGGAACAGGTTCTGGAAAGAGCAGAAATCCGAGACACGCTTGCAGTCGACACCGATAAGGTTGACGGTGCCCTGCTTGGTCTTCTTGGCGGACTCGTCCTCGTCCTCGTCCTCGTCGTTCTTGGCAGGGGCAGCAGCAGCAGTAGGAACAAGGGGAGTTGTCTCGGTGGCGGGCGCCTCTTCAGAGGGCTCACCCTGGGTAGCACCCTCACCCTCGTCCTTGGCCTTCTTGCCCGACTGCTTGACGTCCTTGCGGTGCATAGACTTTTCAAAGATGAGGGCAGACAGCTGCGAGCGGATAGGAATAGCGAGATCGGCCCAGGAGACCCAAAAGACGTAGGACTCAAGGAGGGACTGAGCAATAATGGCAATACCGAGCCACAGGACCCAGATCCAGACATTGGCACCGAGGGTATCGCTGGGAACTCTGGCCTCGAGGATGCGCAGCAAGTGCAGGACCACCCACTGGGGAGCAAAGCCGAGGACGGCAGTGCAGAAGGTCAAGACCCATTGCAGGGCAAAGGCGACGGCGTGGGCGCGGACGATGGAGAGCCAAAGGCGGTCGGCCGAGTATTGCTTGATCTTCCAGTCGTTGGAGACGTCGTGGGCGCGGGTCTCGTGGTTGGGACGCGGCATGTCAGAGAGCTCGAGCGTCTTCTTCTTGAGAGACAAGTTCATGAGCTTGGTGGGCCAAGAGAAGGTGAAGCGGCTGTAGGCGTTGACCGAGTACATTTGGTCGATGGGCTCGTCGTTGTAAAAGACATCGGGGCGGCGGGGCAGGAGGATGCTGAAAGAGGCGAGGAGAATGACGGCAACGGCCTCGGTGATGCGCAGACCGAGGGTGACGGGGTTGTCCAGGAGCTCAGGGATGACCTCGGCGTCAATGGTGAGGACGACATAGGCCTGGATGAAACTACAGACAAAGGTGAGGAGACCAAACTGGTAGGACTTGACAGACTCGTGGATGGAGACAATAGAAATGGTCTGGAGCAGCAGCAAGACCCAAGCGGCGGTGGTGAGCCAGTTCTCGGCAAAGAAGCTGCGGCCGTGGTCGTTCTTGACGAGGGCGATGAGGGAGACGGTGAGAGACGAGCCGAGACCGAGCAGGGAGGACAAGAAGACGGCAGATTTGCTCAGCTTGGTGGAGAATTCGGCAATGGACTCGGCAGAAGCCGTGCCGTCAGCATCAGAGTAGATGGCATCGTCGCGGGGCTGGCGGTGCAGAATCTGGCGAACGAGGCCAGAGACGGCGGGGAGGGTGAAGAGGGTGATGACGGCGAGCGAGGCACCGGCTCCAAAAATCATGGATTCATTGTGCATGGTGGTAAATGTGGTCATGCTGGGGAGCTCGTGTTGAAGAATTGAAGCTAAAAGCTGAGAGCTGAGAGCTGAGAGCTGAGAGCTGAGAGCTGAAGAGAAAAGGAGTTCTCCTGAAGCTCCTGGAGGAGTCGGGATCAGCTTGATTCTACAAAACGAGGTGATGAGAAAGTAGAGAGAGGCAATGTCAACAAAGTAACCAGTGAAAACTCAGTCAGAGCTGGACTAAGAGTACAAGAAATTTTAAAATAGGAATAAGAAGATAAAGTAATAAGAAGAAAGATAAAGAAAGACAGAAAAAAAGAAGACAAAGCGAGAGTACGAAAGAGAGCTCGATGTTGATAAAAGTCGGGGTGAATGCGATATCAAATAGAAGGAGCAGGCACTGAAAACGGAGGGCGCAAGTAAAGTGGATAGTAATATGGAGTCGAAGATACGGAGCCTAGACAGTGAATACGGAGCACGGAGAAGACGGAGTTTGTGTAGATACAGATAAAAAGTAGAGCGAATAAAGAAAGAATAAAAAACGGTAGGAGGATAAGCGGATAAGAGATGGAGATGGGGATACAGTAATAGAGAAGAGGAAGAGGGAAATTGGGAAAGAGCGAGGGACCAAACGGTGCTATTTAGGAAGGAGAGAGAAAGAGGAAAAGAAACAGGCGATAGAGATGAAAACCGAAAAAAAGACTAAGAAAATTTAAAGAAAAAGAGAAAAGAAAAAAGAAAAAAGACTAATAAATCAAATCAAGAAAGAGCTTCTGCTTCTGACCAGGGTGGGAGGAAGGAAGGCAACAAAGAGTGGAGCATGCTTAGATGCCTGGGGGGTGCCAGTAGAGTGACAGTGAGAGCAGACGAGAGGCAATTGTGGTGGGCGGAAGGGTAAAAGACGGCAGAAAGAGAATGATGGGCAGAAAAAAGACAAAAGTACAATTGAGAGAAGGCTAGATCGAGACTGGAGACTAGAGACTGAAGACTCAAAGACGCAAAGACATCAAGGGCAAGGACGGACTTGGAAGTATGACTGCAAGGTAAAGTGATTGCAGCAATGACTCGAGATGACTGACTTGGATGTAAGCAATGAGATCGGCCAATCCGTGAGGGTATTGACCGCAGGAACAGAAGCAAGCTCGAGAGAAAAGTCGGCGCCGATTGCACCAGCACGCGCGGATGTCGTAATTCGACCAAATACTCCGTAATACCGTAGCCAGTCTGGACGCGCGGGCAGTGGAAGTAGTCTGTAATTACGTCGTAGTGGTGTGGGCGGTGGACAGACAATGAACAATGGGCAATGGACAGTGACAGTGACAGTCAAAGTGACAGTGGCTGATTCGTGGTGTAGACGGGCCGGTGAATAAGACGGGCGATAGCTTAATCAAAGGTGGGACCGATAGCGTGGCGGGTATCTGAGCAAGCAACTACTTTGTAACGAGGAGGGATTGAAGTTGTGGTAGGAGATGTCGATAGAGAAAATGCAAAGTGAAGCCTCAAAAAAGTCGAGATGTCTGAAATGGCAGATGCAATCAGCGCAATCGGACGCAATCGGGTGATGCCTGCTTACTACGAGATGCGAGAGGAAGGCACGACAGGGCAATTGTGCTGGTCAGGTAGGAGCGATGCCTCAATTTCTACTATATTTCTACAAAGAGAAGGATGCTGGAGGAAAAGGCATCATGATAAAAACCAATCAGGAAGGGGCGAACAGCACAAGACTATAAAAGAAAGAGTAGGGCTTGGATTATAGCAATTGAGGAAAGGGCAATGGGCGTAGATGCACCTCTTCTGCGGCTGCAGTATGGAGACATACGGTGAACTACGGCAAAGAACAGCAAAAGGCAAAGGGCAAGAGACGAAACGGTGCACAGACGTTTTGCTTCTCATAAAAGAGATGTCGTAATAAAGCTGCGTAGTGTAGTGCGTGTGCCTGACGGTCGTTCTCTTGTTCCTTGAGAAATCCTTCATTCTCCAGTCCTCCACACACCCTTACACCGCTTGCCGATCCAAGATGTGCCTGACTCACCGGCGACTTATTACTTATAACCTGATAGAGCCAAGAGCCAAGTTGTATAAGTAAAGCGAGATGCTGCAGTGCAGTGTGAATAAATAGAATACGGAGACGAGTTGACGGAGCAGACGCCATATGGACCATTGCTTAGCTGTAAGACGAGTCTGCATCGGGAAGGACAAATAAACGGAGCGCAGACTCGGCGATGGGTCATATTGGGTCATACAGGTTAGAAAGAAGAGGGAGGGAAACTACGGCGTTGAATGTAGCACGTAATGTGGTCTTAGTGGAGAGAGGGAGTGCGAACTGAGAATACTATGAGAAATGAGAAAGGATTTCTTGCTGTGACGCCCCACCGTTTACAACATCGAGTCAATCCAACTGCCTTTCATGGCAAGTGCCCCCACCAGCCGCTGCTAGCGTGCGACTGTGATTGTAAGAATATTGTCCGTAAATTTAGACGAGACGGTCTGGCCTATACGAGCGGATGCTAGATGGCATGGCTTCAAGTTGGACGGCAGCTTTTTCAATTTTGTAGAATAGAATGTAGATATAGGCATACATTTGGTATATTGAATAAAAGCGATCAATATCGCAGCCTCGTGTTATCGTGACAGGCTAGCTATGCCATGTCAATGGCAGCCTTGGCAGGTAGAGTGATTGTTATTTGATGATAGTTGGACTTGATGATTTGTTGTTCTTTATTGTATTGTTCTTTATTTGTATTGTTCTTTATTTGTATTAACTGCCTTGTAACAGATAAGAGTTGCTGCATCAGGCAACGTGGAGCAGGCAGATGGTGATGTGAAGCAGCCGGCAGATCATGAAGATGCGGTGGGCAAATAATAACAAAGAATATGTGACGAGAGAAGTTCAAAAGAGTAAGAGACAACTACGCAACTACGCAACTACGCCCCCGATAAATCATATTATGCAATTCGCTTGTCCGCGTGTTGTCATGCTGTTACATCCAACCAGTCTTTTGCTGTCCTATGAGACATCCAACCAGTCATAAGCAGTCGACCAGTCGACCCGCAGCAGCAGCAACGGGCCAATCTGACCACCCTTTTGGATGTCTGCGTATCTCAGTACAATCATTAATGTGTGCCTGCCTTCCAGTACGCCGTAGTGCATCTACCTGCCGCTCGTGTCCGTTTATGCAGCTGCAGTGCATGTGTGTAGTGTGCAGGTGTAGGTGCAGTGCAGTGCTCGGCCATGGGTGTGCCGATTCTCGGACAGTTCAGTCAGATCAAGCAAAGCTATTTGAGTGTGATTCATTGAATTATAATGCCTGCCAATGCCTGCCAATGCTTGCTTTCTGCAATTTAAATGCTGACATTCGGGTGGTATCTAGATAGGCATCGGTGCCAGGCATCACAGGCTAGTTGATAGACAGCAAACAAGATAAATCAACAGCGAAAACAAGATCTATAGTATAATTCTCGATAAAAATCAAAAGATATTTAATAAATAAAAACAAGTGCCAAGAACATAAAGTCCGTGCCGAGAGGCTGCTGTTAGACGCCACAAGTGCCCGAGCCATGCTTGTTTGCTTAGTCATCATATGAGAACGCAGCCATCAATCTGCTCTTAAGATTACAGAATCTACATGTCTGAATAAACACGATAAATCAGTAGACCAACTGCTGGATTGACCATTCATGACAAGTAAAATGGACTATGAGTCCTTCCATACTGGCGGCCGTTTTGATATAAAAAGGAAAGATGGCGACAAACAAAGCGACGACAAAAGTCAGTACTAAGCACTAATTAGACTCCAGAATAGATAGCGATAAGATAAGAGATAGCGACAAGTCCCGCCAGATGCCAGACGTAAGCACGGCGCTTCTCCTGCCGACTCAGTAGTCAGTAGTCAGTCATCAGCGGTTAATTCTTGGATTCCCACCTTCCTCTTCCATCTCAGTATCGACTCCGTTATTCGAGTTTGAGTAGCAGCTATTAATAAGATTTTGCATTTTCAACCGATGGCGTGTTCGCAGTGACTCATAAGAGTCATCTTGGTTAGTCATCTTGTCGTCCGACTGAGACTGTCAGACTGCTAAACTCGCCGTCCTTCTTTTGGGGTTGTATATTCTTGTTTCAAATTCTAAATTACTCTGATTCTATTATTCTACTACTCCGCATGCACTTTTGCATGCACACCGTCAGACCAGGCTGTGTCCTGCCGGCCACCACCAATGCCACCACCAATGAACGGCGGTGTGACTGGCGGCAGCACCAACCAAGTTTGGCTGAGCGAGTGCATACAATACGACATGACCGGGCGCATGCTAGAGTCGATCAATGTGATTTATGTACGAAGTACTCCTTGTAGTTATGGCCGTCTCTTATCCTCTAATCGTCTTATCGTTTCGTATGCAAAGTCGACAGAGCCCAGGCAAGACGGCGAGACCATCAACGGTGTATGGGGAAAACAGCCCTTATATTGGAAACATGATAGACCCAATCTATCAACTGTCGACTGTCCATCACTCAAGCATCGTCTGCATTGCTCGATCAAAGAACTGCCTCTACATCATGCCCGTCATTAGTCATCTCTCGCATCTCTCATCGCTCATCTCTCATCTGCTTATCAACTGTCGTACCCAATCTGCATCGTGATACCCATTGACAACTTAATAAACAAGGATTGTGCATTGCAAAAGACCAATGACATGTTGTACTCTCCCGGATTCCGGCGGTGCACAGATAAGAGGTTTGCACACTGCAATGATGCTGTAGATGCTTGTCCATACAGTTCTACCACACAGTGCATATAATTAACACAGTGTATTCAGTACTTACACTACCACCAATCGCGTCGGACACGCTCTTTTCAAAGGTGGGGCTCACTTTACACGAGAAAGACGCGACGCCATATGCGCATGTACTTTTCATGCGTACTGCCGCAGTACTTAGATCGTACTATGTATTACTACTAGCAGAGCTGTGGCTGCTGAAACAGGGCTGCACTGCAATCACAGTCAAAATCAAAATCATAATCATAATCACGTTCACGATCAAGATCAATTTGACATGTACATTGGCACGACTTCTACACAGCACCATCACGACGACACGACATTTGGCATTCGACTGCATTTTGTATTGTTTTCATATAGTTTCTATTGATTCCCACGGCCATCCTCCACTGCCAATCGAGCTCGCATCACGGCCGAGCGGCCCCTATCGACCATCGCATCGATTCGAGCTTCACCTTGTGCTTTGAGCTTCAAGCTTGATATCGACAGCATCAAAGTCGTCACAGTCCATCGACCTCGCCCTCTACACACTTACCCGTCGGCTCTCTGAGCCAATCTCCGTCTGCAATGAAGAGCACGCCGCTCATCATCAATTGGCACGACCAGAATGCCCCCATCTACTCGGCGCACTTTGAACCCCACGGCAAGGGGCGTCTAGCCACCGCCGGCGGCGACAACAATGTCCGTCTCTGGAAGGTCGACTCTGACGGCGAGTCCCGCCGCGTCGATTATCTGGCCACCCTCGCAAAACACACACAGGCCGTCAATGTCGTGCGCTGGAGCCCCAAATCCGAGCTGCTCGCGTCGGCCGGCGACGACGGCAACGTCATCCTCTGGGTGCCCGCCGAGGCCAACTCGCTGTCCGCCGCGGCAGCGTCCAGCTTTGGCAGCGACACCGACGACAAGGAGATCTGGCGCACAAAGCACATGTGCCGCTCGTCCGGCGCCGAGATCTACGACCTCGCCTGGTCGCCCGACGGCATGTACTTTATCATTGGCAGCATGGACAACATTGCCCGCATCTACAATGCCGCCACCGGCTCGCTCGTGCGCCAGATTGCCGAGCACAGCCACTACGTCCAGGGCGTCGCCTGGGATCCCTTGAACGAGTACATTGCCACCCAGTCGTCCGACCGGTCCGTGCACATCTACTCGCTCAAGACCAAAGACGGCCAGTACACTCTGAGCAATGGCCTGGCTGGCTCTGCGTCGAGCTCGGGCTCGGGCTCGGGCTCAGCCTCGATCGCGGCCGACGAGAAGCCCAGCAAGATTGCCAGCCATGCCAAAGCAGACCTGCCGCCGCGCCGTCTGGCCTCACAGAGCCCTGCCCCGTCCGACATGTCCGCGCTGCCCTTGACAGCCGCGTCGCTGAGTGCATCCCTCGCGGCTGCGTCGCACAGATCCCAGCTAGCCGCCATCGACGCCGGTACATCCATTGGCACCGGCCCGACATCCATGAGCTCGCCCGTGCCGTCAGCGCCCGGCACTCCCACGTCGTTCGCTCTGCCCATGAACCCGCCCAGCGTGATCAGCCACAGTCACAGCCGCCGCTCATCCTTTTCATCCTCGCGCCGCTCCGTGTCCCCGGCGCCGTCGATGCCCTTGCCCGCCGTTATGCCCATGGAGGCCTCGCCCAAGCCGCCAACCAGTGCGGCCAATGCTAGTTTTGGTCACAGTCACGGCCAGACGGTCAAGAACGCCAGCCTCTACGCCAACGAGACCTTGACCTCCTTTTTCCGGCGGCTCACCTTCACCCCCGACGGCAGCCTGCTGCTGACCCCCGCCGGCCAGTACCAGACCCAGCACCAGCCCGAGGGCGCCGCCAAGCCCAGCTACGAGATCACCAACACCGTCTACATCTACTCGCGCGGCGGTATCAACAAAGCGCCCATTGCCCATCTGCCGGGCCACAAGAAGCCCTCGGTCGCCGTGCGCTGCTCGCCCACCATCTACACGCTGCGCCAGTCGCCGTCGCCCACCAAGCACATTACCATTGACACGTCGTCGGCCGAGGATCCCATTCCCGCCCTGCCAGAGCCGTTGACATCAGCCCCCAAAACATATACTGTCATGGACCCGCCGCCACCGCCGACGCCCAAGATGGAGTCGGGTGAGGACAAGGAAAAGGACGCGGCATTGGCAGCCGAGTCTACTACATCTGCAGCCACCGAGATCAAGTCGGCGTTTGCGCTGTCGCACCGCATGATCTATGCCGTCGCGACACAGGACTCTGTCCTCTTGTATGATACCCAGCAGCAGACGCCCATCTGCGTCGTCAGCAACCTGCACTGTGCCACGTTCACCGACCTCGCATGGGCCAGCGACGGCCTGACGCTGTTGATCTCGTCGTCGGACGGTTTCTGCTCGACGCTCAGCTTTGCTCCGGGCGAGCTCGGCCAGCCGGCTGCTTTTGCCGGGGATGCTTCCTCCACAGCACGCACCGGCCACCACCGCAATTCAGCGTCGACCAGCTCCTTGAGCGGTGGATTCAATGGCCTGAGTGCGCCCTCGCCGCCCGTGTCCGTCGCGTCGGCAGCGCCTCTGCTGGCACCCACGCCCGTGTCCATTCCTACCGCCACGACGGTGTCGTTTGTCGCGCGGCCGTCGTCGCCAGCGCGGTCCAACTCGGCGTCGTCCATCCAGACAGCCACTCCTAGCAGTCAGAGCCAGTCTCAGAGTCAGTCTCAGTCTCAATCTACATCCCAACAGAATGCCATGAACAACCCGCAGCTGGTGGTCGGGTCTGTGCCAAGCCTGTCGGCGTCGGGCGGCCTGAAAGCCCTGCAGGCGCAAGCCGCGGCCGCCTCCGTCTCCGTCGGGGCCACGCCGCCAGAGACACCGCGCAACCGTGCCAACAGTGTGGCCAGCAGTGTGAGTGTTGCTGGCAGTGTTGTCGGCAGTGTCGTTGGCAGTGTCGTTGGCGTACCGCCTGCCGTTTCGGCTGTTCCTTCTTCAGCATCTACTGCGACAAAGAGAGACGCCGACGACAACAAGGACGAGCAGGCGCCCAAGAAGCGGCGGATTGCACCGACACTTGTGAGCTCTCTAGAAGGGGAGAGTGTATAGGTGTTTTCTTAATTTGTTTTGTTTTGTCTTGTTCAGTTTGTTCGATTTGGTTGGATGTAAAATGTGTCGGTTTGTCTGGTCCGGAGTTTTCAGCCTTTTGTCTTTTTCTTTTTCATCTCCTTTTCTCTCTCGTTTCCTTGTCTCCTATTTCCTTTAAACTTTATAACTATTGCATGATGCAATATTGTCTGGTACATGGACTGGTAGTATAGTAGATTTTAATTATTCTATAAGACTCATGATAGTGGTGATGTGATGCTGGCGAGGCTGTAGGTCGTTATAGCGGGCAAATAAAGTGGGGTCATTCTGGCCAATTAGTCAAAAACTTTTTCAACCTCATCAACTCATAACGTCTTTTCATTTATTCTTTTTTTCATATCTAAAGTAGTAAAATTATATTTAAAAAATGGCATCTCACACACAAGAGGCGGCCGCCTCATTACCACCAAAAGACACAACGGAGCCCGTCCGCCATGACGCCGCCGACGTCGCATCCGACGCCGGCTCGGCCTCGGACAGCGACGACATGGGCGGCCTTTTTGAAGACCCCCCCGACTACTACCCGCCGTCGCCGCCGCCCACCACTGAAAAGCACGCCCTCGGCCGCAGCGGTGTCCAGCTCACCCTCCATCTCGTCGGCCACTCCGTCCTCGAAGCACATCGCCTCTGGAACGGCAGCCGCGTCATGGCCGACTACTTTGAAGACGAGGCCGCCCAGGGCCGCTACCTGATCCGCGAAAAGACGGTGCTCGAGCTCGGCGCAGGCGCCGGTCTTCCCGGTATCGTATGCGGTCTGGTGCTGGGCGCCCGCAAAGCCATTGTCACCGACTACCCGGACCCGGACCTCGTGGCCACCATTGACAAGAACATCAAGGAGTGCGAGCGGGCGGCGCAGATTGCCATTGACAACAATGCCAAAAAGGGCGAGACGTCGTCGCCCGAGCTGCTTTCGTACCGGCCGGGCACGATCGTGGCCGACGGGTACATTTGGGGCGGCGACCCGGAGCCGATGCTGCGCTACCTGGATGTCGAGTCGGGCGAGAAGTTTGACGTCCTGCTGCTGGCCGACCTGCTGTTCCGCCACGCCGAGCATGCCAAGCTGGCATCCAGTGTCAAGGCGATGCTGAAGCAGACACCCGAGAGCCGCGCCTATGTGTTCTTTACAAGCTACCGCCCGTGGCTGCGACACAAGGACCTGGCCTTTTACGGGCACGCGTGCGAGGCCGGCCTGGTGGTGGAGCACCTGCACGAGAAGAAGCTGGAGAAGCCGCCGCTGTTCTTTGAAAACGACCCGGGCGACGTGTCGGTGCGGTCCACCGTGTCGGGGTATTCGCTGAGGTGGCCGCAGCTGGTCACGACAGAGACCGGAGAAGAAAAGCTCGAAGACCCCAAGGACTTTTGGCCGCCACCAGGCGGCATCGAGGGTGCCGACAACGACACCGAAGCAAACGCGAAATGGTCAAAACGGGCACCGCCGCCGGTGGATGTGTAGATGATTAGATTCAGTATATAATGCAAAAGAAAAGAGAAGAAAAGACAAAAAAGACTACCCAAACCGCTGCCTCGCAAGAACTCGTAGCATCTCAATCGTCTCGGCCTCGCGCGCGCGGTACTGTTCGCGCCGCTCGTCCATCTCGGCCTGCCGCGCGCGCGCCTCTTCTTCGCGCCTGACCTCCCACTCTGTCTTTTTCTTTTGCGTCGCCGCCAGCATCTTCTTGTACTCGTTGATCTCGCTCTTGCCATCGCCGCCGCCGCCCATCAGGTCGTTGTCGTCCACCTCGGCCGCGCCCGGCGACTTGTCGCGAAACGACCGCATCTTGTCGTTGAGCATGCGCTTCTTCTCGAGCTGGCGCTCGCGCGTGCCGGCAGCGGCCCGGGGTACGAGCTCGTCGAGGCGGTCACGCTCTTTCTTGAGGTCGGCCTTGCGCTCGAGGCGATCGGCAGTCCGACCGGCAGATCGTGCAGCCTTGGCGTCTTCATCGACAAGCTCGCGGCGTTCTCGCAGATCGTCCATGGTGGGGAGAGTGGCGCCTGCTTTCTTGGTTTTTTCTTGATTTGAAAGGGCATCTGGCGGCAGGGCCGGGCCGTAGTCGTCACTGCCATCACTCTCTTCCTCTTCCTCTTCCGCTTCCTCTCCCCCATGTTCATCTTCTGTAGAGGGTAGCCCACGCGCTACCCTCAGAAACAGCCGAGGCTCGTACCACTTATCATCAAGGCCGTGATGGTTCCAGCGGTCAATGAACCGCTTCCACCTTGACTCTTTGTCGCTGTCGCTCAAGTCTCTGAATACCACATCCCGTTCCGTCGAGAGGTAGTGTGTCAGGAGAGGCTCAAACATGGCCCGGTCCGACAGCTTGAGATGACGCGCGGCATGTGGTAGGGACTCGTCCCGTCTGCGTTTGCTGGCGTGGTCTCTCCCTTTGTCCCGTGGCGAATGTGACCGTGTTCGCCGGGTCTTTTCCCGAGAGTGTCTCTCTCTGTCTCTGTCCTTGTCTCTTTCCTTGTCCTTGTCATCGCGGCCTCGTTCCCGTCGGCGCTCATCGTGGTACCGTCTGTGCCGGTCGCGGTCACTCCGACCTGATCGTTCTGTGTCCCCTTCCATTATGTAAAATGTTATAAGTAAATATAAAAATAATGATGATGCTAAAAATGAAAACGAGAATAAAGATGAAAACAAAAGGACAACTACTAGGTTCTTCCTCAAAAGATGAGCTTGACGTTGACATATAGCGGGGCACGTTCCAAGCCAGCCAATGACATCAATGCAGAATAAACTATAAAACGACGTCAAGACAAGGCTGCCAGAAATAATGATATAAAATCGAGTCAATGCATGAACGAGTTGGATGCTGGAGAAGCGTATTATAAAGATGCAAATGTATATAATAACTGAAAAAGCCAAAAGCCAAATGCGAAAAAGGCCAAATTCCAACCCAATAGATGCCAGCCAAATAGCTTTGCAGCAAACAAACAAAACTGAAATTTTAAGATCAAAATGCCGTCCCAGGGTATCCATTATCCGCTCATTCCCTCTCATCCCTTTCCTCCAAACTATCCATTTATACATTAAGAATGTCTACACCGGCGGGTTGTGCAGAGTACAGCCAAAGCATTGACAGTCGTCTCCACAGGGGCAGATCAGATCCTCACCGATACACCCGGCCACCGAGTAGTTGACAAACAAAAAGTCGTCTGCCGACAGAGGCTGGTCGTCGGCCGTGTCAGACGACGGCGTGAACTCTTGCACGGGCGATGACGTCTCGGAGCTTGCATTGGCCAGCTGGAACGTGGTGATGCCTCCCGATGCTGTCGCGACGTGGGCTGCCTTGGCGGTGCGGGTGCTGCCAGAAGTTGTGCTGGACGAGTCGTCAATGGCCTGCCATGCTGCCTGCACCGCATTTTGCGTTGCTGCATTGTATGGATGCGCAACACAGCCGACACAGTTGCAGTCGTCTCCGCACGAGCACAGGTGCGAGTTTCCATCAGAGTCGGCTGTCGTAGGTGCCGGCATAATAGTGTATGCTGGGGTTGTTTGGCTTGCTGTAGGTGCGCTCGGTGCTTCTCCAAAATCAGTTTGCAGACCACTCTCGGTCGTAGTTGTAGTGTTGGGGTGGCCGTCCATGACAATAAGGCTTGAGCGCCACTGTGACTGCTGCAATGGTGTGGATGCCGTGCCAAACTGTGGCGCATAACGGTACCATGCCGGTGTGCCGTGCTGCTGTAGCCGGTGGTTGGCTACCATGTGGGCAAACATTTGGTCTGCTGATGCGGCCGAGGCTGCTGACTGTGGTGCCGGTGGGATTGACGACAAGGGGACCGGCCCGCCCGCTCTGCTCTCCGTCTTGAGCATGGCGTGCTGTGAAAAGGACGACGACAACGATGTGGGCGAATCTGAGCAGCAGCTAGTTGTGCCTGGGTTGCTTGCAAGCGAGTTCCTGCTTGATGCAGGCGTGACTTGGGCCGACTCGGCCGACGATGTGTCTCTTGTCGAAGCGGCAGTATTGGGTGTCGGTCCGCAGCATGACGACTCTGATCTTTTTGGTTGCGGCGGTGGAGGTGGTGCACAGCATGATGAAGGTGCTTCGGCAGCAACGGCCGGTACAGCAAATGGCTCGGTCGCTGGTGTCGGGGTCGATCCACAGCATGATCCTCTTGATTGTTGTGGTTGTTGAGGCTGCGCCTGTGGGATTGCCTGTGCCGGAAACTGAACACCGTGGAAGCCATCGATCTGATTCGCTGCCGGCCCTGCACTAAAGTCTTCAAGACTAGGCCCAAAGGCCGACATATCTAGGCCGTTGCTGTAACCCGGGAACTGTGTTGGGAACTGGTCATGTGGGTATATTTGACTACCGTTGGCTTGGCCGGGAATTTGGAACTCTGGCTGGAACTGGCCGCCGTTGATCGGGATCATTGAAGGACCGGGCATGTACTCGTTGGATTGCATAGACATGATGTAGTTGTCATGTTGATGTTGGTGCTGCTGCTGCATGGGCATACCGCCATAGCCCGCTGGAGCACTTCCATTGGGCCACGATGGTGCCGCATTGACCGGCATGCCCATATCCGGTCTACCGAGGATCGAGACATTGAACTGGCCCTGCCCGAGGGGGGCCTGGGCACTTGACAGCTGTAGAGACTTGCTAGAAAAGGAACGTTTTGAGGGCGACCGGGGCACGGCCTTGGTGCTGGAAGCAGGGCCGGATCCAGAAGTAGAACCCGAGCTGGCGCCGGGCTTTGATACACAGCCGCCGCATCTGCGTGTCCGAGGAAGCGCCGCAGTCACGCTGGTGCACGAGCAGCGGTTGTTTGGTGGATGCGGACAGATGCTGAGAGGCCGGCCCGGTTTCCGCACAGGAATCATCATCCGCTCATTGGCGTGATTGCATTTTGTTGAACGATGGCCGCGAATGCAAGGCTCGCTGGAGGTGTTAGTAATTTTGTGGTATCTTGTGATATGCAAAGATGATACAAATGCACTCGTCATGCGGTGCTCAGTGGCAAGTTGCACAACTAGCTAGTCACGCATCGCCAGATGGTGTTGGCAGAAGAAAAAAGAAACTAACGCAGGCCGAGCCAAGATGAAAAAGTAACTTACCAGGCCATCTTTTGGTTGTCTATTATCGGCATGGTGACAAATGTGAATCGTGAGGGGGATAAGTGAGAATATTGCTTTCCGCCTCTCCGCTAGAAGCAGAGAACTGGCAAGGAGTGAGTAGTGTTGTGGGGAGAAGCTTAGTGGTTGGATACTAAACACTAGCCCTTGAGCAGGTTTACAAAACAAGCTTGATGCAGTAGTGTGCAGTAAGATGCCGTCAAGAGTCGGCAGTTGCAAGGCTGAGACTAGTAGTCGAGTTAGTATGGCCGTAGTGCGGTGACAACCGACGTAGCGCGCGGATATGAGCAATAAAGAGCAGAGATCAGAGGCAAAGGTTCTAGGTTCTAGAAGACTAGGAGGGTGCAGCAAAGTGGCAGATGACAGTAAGGACAGTAAGGACAGTAAGGACAGTGAGGACAGAAGTAGCAGATGACAGAATGAGGGCAAGATAATAGGCGCAGACAGGATGGGGTGAGGTGAGATGAGAGAGAAATGACGATGGAACAAGATGAAAAAGAAACCGGAAGGGCAAGTTAAAAAGGAACAATGAAAAGGCCAAGAAGTGATGCAGGAGAGGGTGACGGTTGTATCAAGTACCAGAGACGACCACCAATAAAGGTGAAGCAGGAGTAGAGGTAGGCGGGTGTAAAGGGAGTTATGCGAGCTGGGCTGCAGCTGGTGCGCAAGTAAATAGTGTCAGGTGTATCAGGTCAAAGGAAATGTTCTCACACCCTCTTTGTCGAGTTGTGCGCCCTTGGGTCTCTTGGTCCTTGGGTCCTTGGGTCCTTGGGTCCTTGCTAGACGGCGGTCGTGGGATAAGCACTTACTCTTAAAAGGAAGCTCTGGTCGCTTACGGCTTTGAAAGAAGGCTGAAAATGAAAACTGATAAAAGCTGATAAAATCAATCTCGCCACCACAACCTAGTAGGGTCTTGTTCTGTCGTTTTTTGAATAAAAGGGCCGGTCCGTCCACAGCTTGACAGGGGACGTCGATCCACCTTGAATCGAAAGAAGACCAAAGGGAAGACAGATAGAGTCAAGAGGAAGCACTCCCGGCGATGCTTATATATGATATGACGAGCGAAAAAAGAAAGAAAGGAAGTCAGAGGGAAAAGATCATAAGGTAGAGGAGGATGAGAACTGGCTTGTCAATATTTCTCAATATTTCCTCCTCCTTTTCCACTCCTTTTCCAGTTCAGTCCAGTTCAGTCTTGTTTCCTGTTTTGCAAGCCCCTCTGTGCAATATCTAAGTACTAATATTTAGCAAAAAGCGCCGAGTTCATGGGGGGCTTTAGATCTGTGGGCGTCCATGTCATGTCTATGTCAGAGTGATCCCTGATGGGCATGATTCTGTGGCGTTTTAGGCGAAGAGGGGGTGACAGCAGTTCGAGAGAAAGACCGACGGCACTGGCAATGGCAGGCCGTCATTCGACCATTCGAGGATCACCAAGATGGGCAAGACATGACAGGGATGGAAGATGATAATGGGCAAAGCAAAAGCTAGCAAAACAAAAGCTTACCAGAGGGCCGACACGAGTGCAAGTACAGAGCGAGACAACAACGCAGTCGCAAGTCAATGTCTTGGCTTTGTCGCACGTCGTATCCGAGGCCGTTCGGGTCAGACTGTGTGGGCAAGACAGGCACGCACAAGGACGGCGGATACAAGACACAAGAAACAAGATGGCAAGACGGCAGGATCACCGTTGCAGATGCACGCCTGGCACGTCTGCTACTTGTCGACTTGAGTCTGGGGGTGGAGACGACGGACTGGTCACTTTTGTCCACGTTGCTATTATGCAGGTGACATCCGTGCTGGCTGAGTCTAGGCCTTGCTTGGTTTTATTGTTTGTGTGTTGCTTTGTTTGCCGCGGTACGTCACTGATCGTCGAGGTCGCTACAGCTGTGAGTCGTCGAAACTAGTCTTGTCACTGCGGATCGTCAAGTTGATGATACAGAGTTGGCACTAGATTTGTTAGCTTCTTCTGCTAGAAGCCGACTGTCAGCCAGCTGCGCTTAAGACCCTGCGGCTGGTACTGCTGCCCCTCGTGATTGGTCGTCTTGATGCAATGCAATGCGGAAAGCGGAAAGCAGAAGGCAGAAACTTGCTCAATCTTAAGGCAGAGGCACGCAACCAAAGGCAGAGAAAAACTAAAGAGGGGAGGTGAGGCAGTTTTCCAGGCGAACCAGGAGTGGGTAGTGCTATATATGATATATATATATGATATATCGACATATATAAGGGGCTTGGGCATATATAAGTAGGGCCGTGTCACAGACGGAGGACAGAAAAGCCACTGGCAAACACGACCGAACCAACAACAGTCAAGTGCAAAGGAGCACAAGCAACGAGACTCGACAAGGGTATACAAGAACAGCGCAACAGAGGCAGCAGGCAGTGAGACGGTAGATGGTAGATGGTGGTTGCAAAAGAGGAGGAGGAAGGCAGAGCAGCTATGCGAGAATACAAAGAGGCGCGATGTGGTGGGCGACAAGGGAGTAGCAGGGAGCAGCAGCGCGGGGATACGAACAGACGCAAAGAAAAAAGACGGAAGACGCAGAGGTGCAGAGGCACAAAAACATAAAGGGAACACAAAAGACATACAGTAGTGGCGAGTATCGGCTGACGAGACAGGCGGGAGGCGGGGTGCATACGAGGGGAGAAGACAAGAGGCGCAACAAGCGTGATCGCGAAATGATTGTAGTTGTTGGAGTCAAAGTCGAAGTCGAGCCGGGGAGTGAGGTATTGCGGCAAAGAGACAAGCCAGGCTGTGCCGTGCGCGTGGATGTCGAGTTTGCGGTTGAAGTCGAGGTCGAGGTCCAGGGGTCCAGGGGTGGGGGGGGTAGAGGCAAAGGCCAGCGAGGGAATGGCGGAAGAATGACGTGAGAAGTAAGGTGTAAGATGCTGAAGTTGGCGCGGTAAGTTGAATGTCAGGCCGTAATACGAGGTGTATGCGATAGCGAACAGTCTTTGACAGAGAAGAGAGTGAATAGACGAGAACTCTGGATGACGAGCAGCAAGACGAGATTGACGACGATTGACGGCAAGACGTCACCCAAGGAGGGATGCGCTGGGATGGCAAAGGGCAAGTGTAGGGTATGTAGAATAAATGTAGAATAAATGTAGAATAAATGTAGAATAATTATAGAATATAAATAAGATAGAAAAAGAAGGCAATACTCTGGAATAGCTTGTCTGAGCGTCGCAGAACGCAGACGAGGCACGGAGAAGAAAGCGCAAAGAGGCGACCCTGGTTCGTCTCTCTACTGTTGATTTTTTGGCGTCTAGTGTGTGCCAGACACGTCCGTGCAGCGCACCAGTTGTTTCTCAATGTTTCGACCAGGAAAACAAGCAAGGACAAGACGGTAATAGTGATGGGGGGAGAGAGCCTGTGAGGTGGGATGCTCGAATGGAAATGGATCGAGGTGAGATGAAGGAGTGCAGATGGGGTAGAGTCAGAATACAGAATATAGAATATAGAATACAGAAAGAGCAATGGTGATTATCCAAAATTAGCTTGTGCTCTGCTTAGTCATCTATCATGGTATGAAAGAACGGCAAGAGCTTGTGAGCTCCTTCTTTTTTCTTTACTTGTGCGTCTTTGTTCCTTCCTCTTTGGTAATATACTACCGTTGAGCCTCATCGGTGGTTTCAGAGGCAAAGTCAAAGCACAAAGCAAAAAGCAAAAAGCAAAAAGAAACACAGACTACCGCATACCAAGACGGCGACAGAGACTGCGGAGAACAGGAACAGAAACAAATGAGAAACAAGCAGATACCAAAAACGGGTGGAATCGGATTATAGAGCCATATCCGTTCACTGCTCTCCTTCTAGAAGCATTCTAGGGGTCTAGGTAGATAGGTAGAAAGGGCAAGGGAGACACCGAACATTAGAAAAGCCACGAGGAAGGTGCGATGGGCATGGAATCGGATGTTTTTAGTTGACTAAGAGTTGATATAGACTGATAAAAATCAAAGCAGGCTGGAATTACCAGATACAGCAGGCACGACACATAGTATTACAAAACAAGCAGGCAGCTTGCAATGTCTACTGATACAGAAAGCAGTTACCCGTGTTGAATAATTCCAAAAGGAAAGAACGAACGACACCAGTAGAGATGGTGGAGTCTCGTGTAAGTGCTTGTGTCTTGGTAAGAAACGAGATCTCGTCTATGGCATGCCCTGCCACATCCATGTATCTACTGAGCAGAACCAGGATGCAGAAACAAGTCTGAAAAGTCTGAATATTTACGCTCATCCCACTACAATCAATATCCATATGTCATTCAACATTCTCTTTCGCTTCTCGCACCTCGTTTTTCCAGCGTGATTCGTTTCATCCCCTCTGTCACTATTCAGTATGAGCAAGTTTCCATTGGTCGGCGGTTTAAAGTGGGTCTGAAGGAGGTGCTTTTGGCCTGCACCCGCTTGCCTTGGAGCCAGAGAGCGTCGCAGTCTGTGATTGGTTGATGACGTCTTATTCAACCTCGATATTTGTTGTATTCGAGAATTATCTGATTTTCATTTATTCGAATATACGAGTGATTTGATTAATGATTAATGATTATTGTCAACCTGGTAAAATATAAAATAATACTGACCGCTTCCGACAGATTTATATGTACAAATGCGGCTGGCATCCGCTGGGAACCTTGCTGTCCGTGTGACTGAGGAGGAGGCGAGACGAGGGTCTTGAAAGACGGCAGGACTACGAGTAGAATTGCAATGAAATATCACATAAATTAGCAAAGGTGTTTTTACTTCAGCTTTATCTTTACTTGCCTATGCTTGGTTACTTGGTACATTGTGCGACGTTGTATGCGCTCCGACCGGATATGTGAATATGTCGAGTCTATTTGTAGGCAGCTCGCTACGATGCGCAGACTATGGATAAGATATAAGATGAGATGAGAATGGAGATGGCTGAAAAGCATTATTATAGGAAGAAACTGAGACTGATTTTGTATTGATCTCTGCTGGTTGGTTGCTTAAGTAATATCGTCAAGATCTCGGCGTAAAAGGAGGTCTAATTAATTGGTAGTATTTTGTAGAATGAGAGTAATTATTTATTATAAACCTTTAACGTCATAAATTTATTAAAACAACACAAGTTGTCAGGGTTATTTTAAAATATAATAATAATCCATACTCGATCTATATAATAATGCAAAATGGTTTAAAAACCAGCTTTATGCTTTCTGTGAATGTCATATTAAAATCACAACTCCAACCTAGGCTATTCATTTATTCAGCTTGTTATAACTTGATTACTTGCCGAGCTACCTCGACTCATCACATTGCAATAGCAACTCTTCCCGTCGGGTAATGGCCTGCTGTCGTGGGGGCAGCACGGAGACGGCAGAGAACTATCAGACTACCAGACAGTGCCAGCACCAAGAAGTGATGGCAATATATGCTAATTACCAGGCGCTTACATTGGCTGTCGGGACTTGTCGACGAGAGCTCAGGGTAGTAGTGCATATATTGGACTTGACGAGTGGGCTCAGAGAAAACATGGGACAAGATGCAGTACACCGAGGGCAGCAGCAGAGCCAGACTCGAGGCTCGAGACTCGAGACTCGACCACGGTGGGATCACGGTCGTACCGAGCCATACCGTCTGCTGTCTTGCACACTGAATCAAGTGGCTTCATATTGACCCTCCTGTTCGTCGAGTGACGTCTTGTTGTGTCCTTTTCTTGACTAAAAATAATTCTAAAAATAATTGTGTAATCTTTCATGTCTTGTCTTGTGTCCACCGGCATCGATTTTGGCTTCCGCGCAGACCCTGTCCCTGTCCCAACGGGGTTCCAACTCTCTGCTATCCAACATTTATCGTCTATTGCCGGCTAGACCAGGCTCACTAGATACTTGATAGTCGTACTTGCAAGCAATAGTTCAAGAGACACAGAAACAGAAACACAGAACACTGAAACAAAACACAAACTCTCGTCCTACACAAAAGCGCATGATCGGTAGCATAAAACTTGCATCTCGACCGATAAGAGCATCGAGCAGAGCGCAAGAACAGACAGTCTCAGCGTGTGCTACCGTGCGGTCCAGCCATTGCCATGCTCCGACCGTGTTCTCTTTCCACATACGGGTTTGCACCTTTCAGAGGGCCGCTACTTTTGCCGTTTGCATCTCACGCTGCCTGCTGATTCCTGGCCATGCACCAGTCACGGTGTGGCCTGGGAGCGGAGAGAGCGACAGCTGACGAGAGACAGTGTGTATGGGTATCTTGTATTTGTATGTGGTAGAATGCTTTTACATGAAAATATGTACCACCTTGCACTGGTCTATCAGCAGATTCCATCTTGACTTCCGCCTTTTGCCTAGGCTCGCCCGACCTTGATCTCTAGATGACCTCTACACCTCCCACCTCCCACCTCCCACCCCTGTCCTTGTCCTTGTCACTCAGAGTCGGCAAACATATCCGCCGCTCTCATGCGCTTTCTTGGTGCAACAACACGGTCGGCAGAGTCGGCGGTAGAGGTCTGGGTGGGCTCGACGGGCTGGACAGCAGTCTTGGTAGCGTCAGTAGACTGGATAGACTGGGGCTCAGGCTCAGGCTCAGGCTCAGGCTCTACTTCGTCCTCGCTAAAACTCATGTAGTAGTCATCCTCGTCGTCGTCAGACCCAATCTCGCCCTCTTCGCTCATCTCCGCAATATCGCTGCCCACCAGAGCATGGATCTCGTCCGCCGTCAGGGGAGTGCCGTTGAGATACAGGTCCCTGTCTCCACTAGGTCCGAAATCCATGGGCTCGCCGTCAATGTCTTCGTCGTCCATGCACGCCGCATCCAGCGCCTCGTCGTCGGTGTAGTCGGAGCGGTAGCCGGCGTCGTCCCTGTCCATGGCGGCGGCTTTGGCATCGAGAGGAGCGTCTGCCTCCACCTCGGCTGCCGTGTCGACAGTCTTCCACCGGTTCTTTTTGAGAGTAGACGCTTCTCTCGTCCCGGCCTCTTCCTCCTTGGCATCTGCCTCGGCCTTGTCCTTGTCTTTGTCCTTGTCCGCCTTTGTGAGTGCCTTCTCAAAACTCTCGACAAGGTACGCCTGCATCTCGGCAGAAAAGACGGACCAGCCGTCCCACTGACTGAGAACGAGCATGATGCTGCGCCTCCACTTGTCGGCCCGCAGCCGGCCCCAGTTGAGCCGCTCCGCCAGCAGGCCCAGCCTCTCAAAGACGTTGCGCCGGCGCAGCGCCGCCTCGAAAAGCTGCCGGAACCGCCATGCATGGCGGATGCCGCTCGTTGCGGACGACGACAAGATGTCGCTCACGACGTAGACGGCCACCAGCTGGGCGCCGCTCATGTCGGCCTCGGTCTTGCCGGTCTTTGCATCTGCGCTTGCATTCGCTCTGGTAAATGAAAACGGCCGCTCGACATTCGACACAATGGTGTCGACGACTTCGTCCGCGCCGCGGCTGGCGTGCGTAATGGCAAACGCCGTGATGCGTGCGACGTCGCCCTTGCGGAGCCGCGCCATGGTCGTCGGCAGGCGCGCCAGCAGATGCACGAGCCGGGCCTTTTCCAGCGGGTTCAGAAACGATTCTTCCGTGTCGTTTTTGCTCGCCACAGTCTCTTCCTGCTCAGAGTCGTCCGACGAGTTGTACTCGGAGTCGCTGACGAGCTCGGCCAGACTCGTATCAAACTCGTAGGGCAGCGGCTTGTCTGGCACTTTCCACGCGTGGCTGCCTTCAAAGACGGGCATGTACTTGCCTTGCCCGCGCTTTGTCTTGAGGCCCGACACGGTCTGCCATAGCCGGTAGCGGTACCAGACGCCGGCCTCGCTGCGCGCGTCCCAGATCCACGCCCATTTCTCTTCGCGCTGCACCTCGGGGCGGCTCATCAGCAGGGCCTCAAAGGCCGGGCCGTGGCTCAGAATGTTCTCAATGACCTTGTGAATCATCCGCAGCTTCTTGATGTCGCCTGGCGGTTTCACCGGTACGTGCAGAATGCCGTCGATCCCGGCAGCAGAGTTGGAGACCGAGGCCGGGGTTGCGTACGAGGGCGGCGGCGGCACGCGGCCGTGGTAGTTTGCTGCGAAGCGTGGCCCTCCCGTGTTGTAGGACGGCGGTGGCGCGAATCCCGTAGGTGCGCCAGGCATGCTGGTCGTAGAAGAATCTTTTTGTGGTGCTGATGGGACGGGCTTGGCTCCGAATGGGTGGGCGTTTGTAGCATTCGTATAGGCGGCCATGCTGGCCATGGCGGCAGTCGATGACGACACGACGGCCGATGATAGGTGCCGGTGCAGGTTGAGGTAGTAGCCGAAGCCGAGGTAGCGGTTCTGCAGGGCGCTGACAGTTGCGTCAATGTCGCTCGCGGGCGTCTCGGCGGCTAGGGTGACAATCGCCGCGAGCGCCTTACGGTCGGTCGTAGACGCGGCTGGTGGTGTTGGTAGAACCTGGACGCCGTCCACGACTAGAGACGAGTTGTTTGTGACCAGTGCCTTGATGGCGGCGGGTGATGTGCCTGGCGGCATGTTGGCGAGCCGTATTGTCGGTTTTGCAGCTGCCCTTTCCTCTGCCCTGTCTGTTCGTGTGGCAGAAGAAGCTGTCGCCGTCGTCCTCGATGCCGACTTTTCCTGTACTTGGCCCTCCTCATCGCTGTCGCTGTCGTTGAATGCGCGCCTCTGATTTTGACCTTGACTTTGATCTCGTGGTCGCCGGTCTGTATTGCTGAAAGAGACAGGCCCCAAGCTTCCTGGACCGCTGTTTCGCTGTGGTGGTGTGCCCGTCCCGGACGAGGGCATGCTAAAGTGTCGCCGGCCGCCCACGCTGCCTATCGTGATGCCGCTCTTTTGAGGTGTCTGCTGCTGCTGCTGTTGTTGCTGTTGATGCTGATGCAGAGGCCTCTCTGCACTCTCCCCATCGTCAAAGCTCTTGACAAAGTCTTCGTAGACCGCCGCCGTCTCGGCATTGTCGCGCTGTCGTTTGGCCTCGGCCTCGGCGCGCTGGCGTTCAAACACGGACCGTTTGTTGACCGGTTTCGGCGGGAAGCGTGCATTGAAGTTGGACATTGTGTTGGGTACGCCGGCCGGGCGGGATAGTGGCGGTCTCGGTATCTCAAAATCTACAGCAGATGCATGTCGTCGCGTGGTGCCGTTATGCTGAAAGTTGGTGCAAGGTTGAGCTGACCTGTCGCGATTACCTAATAACGCTCGAAATCGCCAATCTGCAGAGCAAACCGCCCTATCTATACGTAATCTTGTCGCTGGACCCCACTGGACTGCAGCGCTCGGCTACCATCGCTGTGGCCGATCAGTGCGGAGCTCCCACTACACTAATTGTGACAAGCGCTTTTGTCAATGTGCTTGCCCCTCCGCCCTGCGACACAGCATTGAACAAAAAAGAACAAAAAAGAACATTCGATTTCTGTGAATTATCACCCGTAGATATAGCTCCATGCCAATTTATGCTCGGAACTAGTTGCCGTATACGGATCACGATCGGCCGATGCACGGATATAAAGTAGTCTCTTTCTGCACGCGACCTGAATCAAAGTTGCTGCAGTCGCTGCAGTCGCTGCTGTCGCTCCTTTTTACCACACAAGTACCGCTATAGCAATGTACACCCCTCCTACATCGGTCCTGATTGTCGGAAGCGGCGTCTTTGGCCTCGGCACGGCCGAAGCTTTGACGCGCCGCCCCGCGTTCGCCAACTCGACAATTACCGTGGTCGACCGCGGCTCGGGCGACGAGGGCCACCCGACCGACCCGGACGGTGGCGTCAATGATTTCCCCGCGCGCGATGCCGCCAGTATCGACTCGTCGCGCATCATCCGGTCAGACTATGCCGACCCGGCGTACGCTGCTCTCGCCGCAGATGCTGTCGACATTTGGCGGGGGCGCAAAGCGTCCCCAATCGGCACCTCGGAGGACCCTATCGGAGCAGGCGGCCGTTACCGCGAGAGCGGGCTGATTTGCATCGCCGACAAGAGCGACGACGACGTGAAGCCCGTGGCAGCACCGGGCACGTTCCAGGCCAAGAAGACGGGCATGTACTATGTGCGCGAGAGTTTTGCCAATGTGCAGGCGCTGGCGGCGGACGACCCGTACCTCAAGGAGCGGCTGGAAGAGCTGCCGAACCCCGAGGCGATCCGCGCCGCCATTGGCACGGGCGGCACGACGGGCGACTGGGGCTATATTAACCGCGCGAGCGGCTGGGCAGATGCGGCGGCGGCCATGGCGTGGGTGTACGAGCAAGTTAAAAAGACGGGCCGCGTGACGTTTGTGCGGGGCGAGGTCACATCATTCCAGCAGGGCGAAGGCGGCAAGGTCACGGGCGTGAAGCTGAGCGACGGCCGCGAGCTGCTGGCCGACCTGACGATTGCCGCGACGGGCGCATGGAGCGAATCGGTGGTGCAGTCCAAGACGACCGACGCCAAGACGCCGACACTCAAGAACACACTCGTGGCCACGGGCCAGGTGGTGGGCTATGTGCCGCTGACTGCAGAGGAGCATGGCCGCATCAAGGACATCCCCGTCGTGCTGAATCTGAGCACTGGCCTGTTTGTGATCCCGCCAACCCCCGGCGTGCTTGAGCTCAAGGTCGCACGGCACGCCTACGGCTACATCAACCCCGACGCACCCTCTACATCTTCATCGACACCACGCACACACCTCAACTCACCCGGACTGAACATCCCTGCAGAGGGAGCAGACGACCTGCGCCGCGGCCTCCAGGCCATGGTGCCCATCCCCAGCGTCGTGGAACGCCCCTTTTCCAAGACGCGCATCTGCTGGTACACGGACACACCCACGGGTGATTTCATCATCGACTACCACCCGCATATGCCTGGTCTGTTTGTGGCTACAGGCGGCAGTGGCCATGGCTTCAAGTTTCTGCCCGTGCTGGGTGACAAGATTGTCGACTGTGTTGTTGGCAAGCGGCCAGAGGCATTCAGTACAAAGTGGGCTTGGAGAGAGTCTCCTTCCACCGACGGCAATGCATCTACTGTCGTGACAGACGACGGCAGCCGTGGTGGCCAGCCAGGACTCATTCTGCAAGACGAACTGAGCAAGACGGCTTGACCAGATCCTTGTCAAGATACGAATATATCTACAATCGATTCACACAACTTGATCGTTTTCATGATGTATTGCTTTCATGTGACCTGTGAGAACATCTATAATGAGCTGCATAACGTAGTCAAGCTTGGCGATTATAATGCGAATCACGATACGAAAGAAAAGAAGAAAAAAAAGAAAAAAGAGAAAAGAAAGACAGTCTTCTCTTATGCCGTGGCTCCTGCCACCCTGGCCCCTGTTGACCACCAACGCCGATGCAATGTAATAGAAACAGTAAGAGGATAAACGAGAAAATAGAACAGTCATTAAACGTCATGAGAAGGGATGAGCGAGGGGAGATGGGGTAGTAGAGAAGGGGGTAGGGTATCAGGAAGGGAAAGGACAAGATGCAAGGTAAAAGATGCAAGATGCAATTACATCTTTCTGAAATCTGTAAAATGTTAGACAACGACCAAAGAAAAGACTCATAAAAAGACAAAACACACCTTGCAGCACAGGGTAGATCATCTCAAATGCCTGGTAGATCTCCTCGCGCACCTTGGCTCCAGTGAGCACCGTCTTGCCGCTGACGAAAATCAACAGCACAATCTTGGGCTTGATCATGCGGTAGATCAGGCCGGGGAACAGCTCGGGCTCGTAGGAGCTAAAGTTGTGATGGCGCGATGCCAGGCCCTCAAGACGGATCGGGAACTTGATATCGCACGACGCAACAATGTTTTGGATCTTGAAGTCGGTGAACTTGGCATCAAAGCCGAGCTTCTGGATGATGCGGGCATACTTGCGCGATGCAAGCTTGCTGTCATCCTCCGACTTGGCACCTGTCACCACCATCTTGCCGCTGGCAAAAATCAGCGCCGTCGTCTTGGGGTCCCGGATACGCATAATCACAGCTGCAAACCGCTTGGGGTTGTACTCGGCATTGCGTGCGTGGAGTGCAATGAGCTTAAGATCTAGGCGGCATGACAGGTTGACTGTGGCCACAATGTTTCTAATAGTAAGCATTAAGTCGTTCAAGTGTCTCTTGAGAATGCCTTGCTCGACTGCAGACTTACTGTAGAGTAGGTACCAGTCCACTGCCACTCGGCGCTGCGGTGGGTGTTGCTACCGGCGTCACAAGCGTCACTGCATTGTGGGCAGCCGCGCCACCTGGACTGGTAGATTCTGTCTTGACCGAGTCAAATGAAGTCTGTAGACTGATGCCGGGCGAGTCGGCAGCAGTCGTTGCTTGTGAGAGATTACTGTCGGACGTTGCCAGCTGGGTGTGACCTCCTGGGAATGCCAGTGATCCAGGGGCCGTAAAGGCCATGGCCTGCACTGCATTGACAGGGTGTGTTTGAAAGGCGTCCATGGTAGAGGTTATAGTGGTAAGGAGGTAAAGAGAGGTGAAGTGAGATTAACAGGCAATGATTCTATCATGTAATGTTAGCATGCTGTCCAGTGTTGAGTTGACCTCTGTCGTCGCCGATTTGATTCACTTACCAAGTGGGAGATGAACAAATAAATGTCTCCCCCAAAGTGCGTCGAACGTGAGTTTGAGCTTGATTGCAGCCTGGTAGAGGAGCAGTCAAAGAGCAGTCAAAGAGCAAGTGACCGAGGTCTGATGGAGAGGTAGAGGGGCAGAATGGAGGGGTGGATGGGTGGAGGTAGCGGTAGAGGAAGAGGTAGACGAGAGCCCAAAGACAGCAGTTGTCCAGCTTGCGCTGTTTTAATGTGTGTGCTTTATGCACCGTGACCGAACTGCAGATGCGGACTGGTTGCGAGTGTGTGAAAGAATGGGATACGCTCAGAGTGTATTTGCAATTGCAGTTGCAGCTCCAGTTCCAGTCGGTGAGATGAAGCTGGTGGGGTTGAAAGGGTGTCGAGGGATGAGGGGAGGTCGAGGCTGAAGGCGAGAGATATTTATACTGCGGCGGGATGACTAAAAGAAGTAGTTGCTGAGTAACTGCCTGTAGCGGTGTGATATATGAATTGTAGAGGGAAGGAGCGACCGGTGTCGTGTGGTGCTGCTGGTGTCGATGTCGATGCACAGAAGAGGAAGGAGCGACCGAGCTCTAGAGCCTCGTTGATGCGGGCGCCAAGCTCCGTGTAAGTGAGCGCAAGCTCAAGGGAAAGTGACGGCGATTCGGGAAGGACCGACCGGTATTAGTGAATAAAATAAATACAAGATTAAATGGTAAAAGAACGAAATGGAAAACGAATAAAATGCTAAAGGCTAAAGACAATAAAGAGGGAATAAAAGAGACAATAATTGATATTGATAATGATATTGATAATGATAATGATGATAATCAAAGTAAATAGACGAGTTACGTCAGAATGTCAACACTCTGAGCTCCATTGCGAAACAAGGGCGAATGGCCCGAGTGGGAGCTGGCTTCTTATATCAGTGCTGGCCTTTGTTTCTTTTTCCTGTGTGTTGTTTCCCCAGACGGATATGCGTAGAAAAAAGACAACATGGGCTAGACCGGGAATACTGAGTAGGAAAAGAGGGTCTGTTTTGTGTAAGAGACTCAAACAGTGTTTGTAGAGGTGTATTTCCAGGTCTGACTGAGGAGCATCATTGAGTCTGAGAGTCTGAGAGTCTGAGAGTTGGAGTCTGAGGGACCCACTCTATAATACGACCTCTACTACCCCTTCTTGCGCATCCAATCAAACAATGCGCTTGGCTCCCAGCTGTGGGCACTGCTGCCTGGACGACCACGATGCGGAAGGAAGGGGCTGCCATGTACCGGCACCTCTTTCCTTTTTGCTCTCGTTTGCCCAACCCCTGAAGGTCTCGTCAAAAGGTATCTTATCTCACGTCGCAGTCATAAGTCCATGACGATAATAGAAGCAGCTTGTGTGATCATCGTGGCTTGTAATGCTAATCTCTGCACTCTGAACCTTGCCAACATACCCTGTAACACAGAACTAATATTGTTTCGACTTGCAAGATATCGCTGATTGCATTTCCTCACTTTGGATAATATCGTACTAGAGTGGCATTTTGAGGAAGGCGCGCTCGACCGTCGCTTCCGAACAAGCTATGTGACGTCGTTGTTCTTGACGCGCCTTCCTATCTCTCCCCTTTCCAGTCGTGCCTTCCCTCACGTTTTCTCTATTCACCTATCTTCTCTTCCTTTACTCTTTCCCTTCTTTCTTACAACAGTTCATCTTCAACATCATCTTCATCATCACCACCTCAGCTTCATCCCAGCTTCACATCACTGTCAACACCATCAACAACCGATATACACAACTCTGCCGACGCGTCACCTCATACAATCTAGACTCCCACATGCTTTCCTGTATCACAACCAACAACCACTCCCCCTTTTTGCCCGTCTTCCATCTTCTTCTGCCTTCTATCATCTCCCATGATCACGACGGCTTTCTTCTTCCATCACATCATGCACTCTCCCGTCAATATTCCCTCCCCCTTTTCATCCTCTCTCCCTTATCACAGCCATATCAAAAGCAATAACGGAAAGCGAAAAGGGGCGCACACGAGCCACTAACACCAGTCCATCACAGGCTCCGCCCTTTGCTCTTCCTTTTTCTCCTTCTCCTCGGCACCAGTTTATCGACATCCTGGATACTCATTCAAGCAACCATCAGCCAAAGGACGTCACCCGTTGTGTGTGCCACACCTCCAGGGGTCTACTGACTGCACTCAAACGCCAGGGCATATTCAAGAAACCAGTCCAGTCCATGTCTATCTATCAGGTTTAGCATGTTCAGCCCCAGTCCACTCGCATCCACACCCCCTTTTCAAGTTCTGACTACCCTTGTCAGTTGCAATCGCAATCTACAATGTACTAGTACATTGAGCATGGAGTCTGGATCTATCGACCTTTACGACCTTTTCGACTTGTCAACCTCGACAGCTTTTACCTCGCCCGAGGCTCCGTCATCGCAGCGAAACAGAAAACTGAGAAGACAAGACTGGAAAACGCCCTCTCTCTCAATGACACCCCACCACACACCCTCATCCTCTCAGAAGCCTCGCTTAGACTAAGCATACTCCTGCAGAGACAAAGTCCTGAAGACGTGACTCATTACGGCTCGCTGTGCGTCGTGGGTCTGCGTTGCATGCATTCTGCAAACCACTGCATATGGCTGAATATCACTGCATACAACTGCAAATTTCAAACAGCCATTGGAGCAAGTGCGCGACTGTTGGATGCATGCTGATCCCCTCCATCCATACAGCCGCCACCATATATGCAGACACAAGCCACAAAAATGCAGCAAACAGCTCGCTGACATGCGCCCAGCATGTGCGTTTGACTAGAGCTGCAAGCCGGCAGGTGATTGCTTACTTTGTGATTGTTCAACTTGCAGTCACACCGACATCTTGAGCCCACCCGCCAATCTCTTACATCCAAAGGCTACAGTTCTCGACGTCCATCTCTGTCCTTGCGACATCCAACAGCGACACTGAAAACCCGACAAACCTAGACAAGCAGCGAAAACGGAAGAGCGAGACCCACGGCAGCTGGCCAGGCATGCGCGACTCTATCCTTTTACCTTTTACATCCCACCGCATCGTATCTGCATGTCGCCTGTTTGCGTGGCGCTTTGTACGACCCGATTTGTTGTCGCCAAAAGATGCCTGGTCTTGTTACTTTCTCACCGACTGTTGCTCGTAGTCTGGCTGTCCAGTTGTCGGGATCACGTTTGTCGCTGTTTGCCTATTCTCGCTTTGGGCGACTAGAACATGATCCTTTTTAGTTGGTGGCTTGGGTGCACGACCGGCCAGACATGTCGGCGCTCGTAGTTGTAACTGTAGAACTGTAACAGCCATAATAGAAGCACAAAGCGGCAGCGTAGGTTGTTGGTGGCGCGTATATTGACTTTGGTATGACAATGCAAGCAATCAAAATCAATCAGAATCAGTCAAGAAGTATACAAGATACAAGAAACAAGAATACGATAATACAATTCAACAAGGAGATGCAGAAACCAAATCAATGCATTGTATATGTGGCCTTCATAAAGATACAAAAAAGAGCTGAAAACAGAAATAATATATACCCAGCAGACATCTACAAAGACAAGACATCTTGGCTGCCCCTATGTCATGTAGTACTTTGGCCCCTCGCCGCCCTGGGGCACCTGCCAGTTGATGTCCTGGTTGGGCGCCTTGATGTCGCACGTCTTGCAGTGGATGCAGTTCTGGGCATTGATCTGGAACCGCACGCCCAGCGGCTTGGAGGCGTCCTCGACATACTCGTAGACGCCGGCCGGGCAGAAGCGGTTCTCGACGCCCTGGTACTTGGGGAACGTCTCGGCCGTGTGCTTCTCCCAGTCCTTGACCTGCAGGTGCACGGGCTGGTCCTCTTCGTGGTTGGTGCCGGTGCGCGACACGCTCGTGAGAATGTCAAAGGTGATCTTGCCGTCGGGCTTGGGGTAGTCGATGCGCTTGTGCTTGCTGGCGTCCTGCGTGCACTCGTGGTCCGCGTGCTTGTGGTGCAGCGTCCAGGGCACGCGGCCCTTGAGCACGAGCGCCTCCAGGCCCGAGTAGACGAGGCCGCCGTACATGCCCAGCGGCGTCTGGAACGACGGGCGCATGTTGCGCACCTCCTTGAGCTCCTTCCAGATGGACGACTTGCGCAGCGACTCTTCGTACTCGTAGAGGAAGACGGTGTCCGCGGGGACCGTCGTCTCGGTTTCGGAGTCGGGGCTCTTGGCCTCGGCTTCTACCTCAGCAGCCGCAGCCTCAGCCTCAGTGGCCGCGGCCTCGGCCTCGGCCGTCGCGGAGCTCAAGGCGTTCCAGGCAGCCTCGGCGGCCAGCATGCCCGACCGCATCGCATTGTGCGTGCCCTTGACCTTGGGCACATTGATGAAACCGGCCGAGTCGCCCACAATCGCACCGCCGGGGAAGGCCACCTTGGGGATCGACTGCAGACCGCCCTCGACCAGCGCGCGCGCGCCGTACGAGATGCACTTGCCGCCCTCGAGCACATTGCGGAACAGCGGGTGCTGCTTCATGCGCTGAAACTCCTGGTAGGGCGAGAACCACGGGTTTTTGTAGTCGAGCGCCGTCACCAGGCCCAGCGTCACCAGGTTGTCGCCAAAGTAGTACATGAACGAGCCGCCGTACATGTCGTAGGGCAGCGGGTGGCCCATGGCGTGCACAATCTTGCCCTTTTCAAACTTGGCCGGGTCGATCTCCCACACCTCCTTGATGCCCAGGCCGTACGTCTGGGGATCGCTGTCGCGCCGCAGGTCAAACTTGCGGATCACCTGCTTGGTCAAGCTGCCGTGGCAGCCCTCGGCAAAGAGCGTGACGCGCGCGTGGAACTCCATGCCGCGCTCAAACGACTCCTTGGGCTGGCCGTCGCGGCCGATGCCGACATCGTTGGTGGCGACGCCCTTGACGCTGCCGTCCGACGCATAGAGCACCTCGCTGGCCGCGAAGCCGGGGTACACCTCGACGCCGACCTCTTCGGCGCGCGCGCCCAGCCAGCTGACAAACTGGTTCAGGCTGACAATGTAGTTGCCGTGGTTGTGCATCTGTGGCGGCGTCGGCAGCGGAATGGCCATGGTTTTTGTCAGAAACTTCATGCTGTCGTTGCCGGCGGGCGTGGCAAACTCGAAGCGCTCCGGGTTGTCCTCGTCCAGCCAGTTGGGGATCAGGTCGTTGAGGGCGTCGGGCTGGATGACGGCACCAGACATGGTGTGGGCGCCAATCTCGCCGGCCTTTTCCAAAAGCAGCACGCGGAACTCGTCGTTGCCGGCCTCGTTGGCCAGCTGCTTGAGCCGAATGGCCGCACTCAGACCGGCGGGGCCGCCACCGATAATGACCACGTCCACCATGTCGCCCTCGCGCTCAATGGTGGACGGGTCAAACGCCTCTTCCGCTTCGACTGCCTCTGCGTCTGCCTCGCTGGCCATATGCCGCCGCCGGCTGCTGGAGAAGAATCGAGATTGTGTAGGGGAGAGTGTTGTAGAGGTCCGGAGTCGTGACGTCGTGAGCCGTGGTCTTGATGCAGAGGTAGAGGTTGTGTTTTGGAGTCGGCGTGTGGGAGTGGTTGTGTGTGGTATCCGTCTGTCGGCAAAAGTGCTGTTCCACCGTGATGAGGTCCGGCTACCGGCCCCGGCTCCGGCCCCGGCTCCGGCAGCTTGCATGGCCGTCAATACGGCGCCCCGGCTGCCGGTTTTTATGCAAACACGCGCCGCCACGGCATGGCCGCCGGTCGACGACGCTGCTGTGAACATTGCGGGGTGTGGTGTATTGTGTTGTTAGAGTGTGGTCCGTGTGGTAGAGATTAGAGAATTAGAGGATCAGAGGTTAGAGGATCAGAGTAGGGAAGAGAGCGAGGGTAAGCGAGTATAAGCGTCGGCTATTCGTGGCCGAGGTCGAATTGACGTATATGACCAGTATGACCAAAATGGAAGGTGCGAGGGACAAGTCAAAAGAATGACTATTCTGAATTCTCTCAGTTCTTGCGTTTTTCGTTTTTGTTTTTCGTCTTGCCTTCTCGCCGGTCGTCTTTCTATGACTATTAATTACGCTTTTTTTTCTGCCTTTTTCTCTTCTGATGACTGGCTTGTGATGGAAGTGGAAGAATTCTCTCGAACCCTGGCAGTTGACAAGAGTTTTGCTGGAGTTGCTCAATGGGCGCAAATGGGGCCAAGAAGAGCCAATGAAGAAGGAGCGAAAGAAAAGGTCAGATGGAAAAGGAAAGAGCAAAGGCAGAAAGAGGAAAGAGGATAGAGGATAGAGAATAGAGGATAGAGGATAGAGGAAAGAAAAAAGAGGAAAGAGCGATCGATAGCTTGGAGAGCCGAGTGATAGCTAGAAAGGCAGGAGTCAGAATCAGAATGAAGAGCAACAAAGCACAAAGAGTCAAGACAGACGACAAGAGAAGCAATAAAATGTCGAAATACCAATGTGAAGAAATAAGAACTAAATCAGACAAGCAATAGACGCGAGAATGTGACTCTTGTCGTGGAATTGGGATTCCGACCTGTGACGTCTTTATTTTCTTCTCAAATTCGCTTTAATGATTTAAAATTGCTAAATAAGTAATTAAATATGCTATTAAATTCAAATAAACCGCGCTTCAGGCACCTTACAGAGAGGAATGCGCTGCCGAGACCGCTCACTACCGCTAGTCCCCTGTCCCCTCCAAAAAAGTTCTCAGTAGAGCCGAGGCCAGTCTGGGGCCAGCCAGCCAGCCAATAGCAGCCCATGTTTTACCGAACCAAGCCGTTGTTTGGGCTTTTCAATGTTTTCAATTGCTTGCTATTATTACTCAGTTTTTCAGTTCTGGGGGAGTCACGTGTAAATTATAGCTACTCAACAGCTACTCCGCAATCCCCGTGTTACTCCGTCAGGAGCTGTCCAGGGAAGGGCATTTCCGATATCTGGGGAGAAGAGCCGAACAATACAAAACCGACTTATTTTCTAATGACATTCAGTCACGGTCACCCAGACCGAGTACTGCTCCACTGGCGTCCATTCTTGTCGACCTTGAATGGGTTGCCATATTCAAAGCTAAACGAGGCACGATAGTCTATTTACAAGCTATCTTACAACTCGTGAAAGTAAATAATAAAATAAAGAATATCAAGAAAAAGAAAAGGGAAAACCACCATGAAACGATCATCCTCGCCACTCCATCACATCATCCTGCCCGTCATCCGGCTGCTCCAAAAACGGCGGTCTTGCAGTGATGTCCATTGGCCATGCCGCGACTCCTTCAAGGTTGAGATTCTCTCCCAGACTCTCTCCCAGACTCTCTCCTAGCCCGTGCAGCTCGGCCACCGACGTCATCTGCGAGAGTGGGGGCGGGTCGTTGTAGATGGCGAGCCCACCCCCATTTCTGGCCTCATATGCTGGCAACGGCATCTGCTGGAAGACATCCCGCATGCTGTATGGATAGCTAGTAGAGAGCGCAGGATGAGCAGGAAGGGTGGAATGGGAATAGTGTCGACCGACCACGTAGTCCCCACCCGAGGCATTGCAGAAACCAAACGGTCTCGCCATCAAGCTGTTTGCATTGGCTATATCGGCCACTCTCGGCGTGTGCTGGGAGATGGGGGTGTCCGGCAATGGGTTTAGTTTCTCTGTGTCTGCTTTTGTGTTTGCGTCTGGGTAATAGAGCATTGATGGCTGGCTGATATTAGGCATTGCTGACGCAGACCGCTTGATGCTTTGCATGGCTGATCTCTGCTGATGTTGACCTTGTCCCTGGCCTTGCCCTTGCCGCACGTGGTGTGTGCTCCTGAACAAAGCTCTTTCTTCGGCACTCAGAGGCAGCTGCAGAGCCAGTCTGTGCAGAGCTGGAAAGGCCGTCCGCGCGACTGCCTGTTGACTCTCAGACGATATGCTGCAAAGCATCTCCAGTGCTTTGCCAAGGGATGCAATCACGTCTTGCTGTCGCAGCAATGTATGGTCCTCGCCATTTGCGCTTGTATATAAAATGGCCTGACACAGGACCGCTGATGCGCTCACGACGGAAGAGATCACAGCATTCGGCTGTGAGCAGTCTGGGCAGATTGCTTTGTACAGCGCGTAATTTATGTCCATGACTGTGATGGCCGCATCGACTCCTTGCCGGGCAGCATCCTTGACGTCAAAGTTACCGGCATCAGCATCGGCATCCTCCGCGCCACCGTCGGTAAGTGCTATAAACGGCTTCAAAATTGTGAATATCACAATGTGTGCAAGCGAGTGCAGATGTGCTACTTGAGGTGCCAGCCAGTTGTTCTCGTTCACGTTCTTGTTCTTGTTCTTGTCCAAGCTGATATCCAGACTTGTGCCCGCGTTTCTGTATGCCTCGGGGAACGTCTCGAGCCAGTGGCGGACTTCTGCTACAATATTCATCGCAGCCTCGACTGGCAGTGGAAGGGTCACTGTTCCAAAGAGCTTTGTCACACGCGACGCGAGCTCATACTGCAACAGCATGTGCGTAGATGGTGTTGGCAACAGCGTGCCGTCGTCATCATGTCCTGATCCGGATGCGAGGCTGTGCAGTTGGAGAACGGGCACTTTGGCAGTGTATATTTCCTGGTTGATGATAGACGGACGTCCAAAGAGGATGCAACTTTGCCTATTGTTTATAGTATTAGTATGTGTAAGTAAAGAGATTGCTTGCCTTTTGCAGGAAAGTCAACTCGGGACCAGATAACCATATGAACAAGGTGGCATATTGATTAGTGTCAAAGCATACCAGTCCCAGGCGCACAACAGACACCATGCCTGTCTTTTCATATCTTTTTCAAAATCGGTTACATTGGGGTCATCACTGTCCATATGCATGTCTAGTGCTGAGTCAGTAAACAAACACCTAATAAAGAATTGCAATACCGGGACGCAGACCTTGCTCTTGGGCTTCGTGAATAGCTGCTGCGAGTGCATGCCACGATGCTGTCCACTGGGACTCGTGCTGAAGCCATATGACGCCGAGCATCAGTTGCTGGACCTGTGCTAGACCGCCTGATCCCGGGGAAACTGATGCACCAAGCCGCTGAGCATGGTCGTGAAAGATTTGTGCCAGGTCTTGAGAGGACCGATTAAAAGCATCCTCCACATCGGCCTTTTTGCCGGCTGGAAGAGACTGGGCCGCGCAGGCACAGACGCGGAGAACCAGACATGTGAACGCAACCGACACTGGCCGCCCACTTCTCCGGTCCTGTCCCCATTGGGTGTACTCTTCGGTAAACTGCGCATCGTAGAGGATGTAGTGGTAGTAGTGGCCTCTGTATAGAAACTGCTGGATCAATATGCCTGAGCAGATGTCAGTATCTATGTTGGATTGAAAGTGACACATCCTAATGAGCCAGTGATACTAACCAGTAAACTCGCTAGAGTATAGTAGATCTAGGGCCGATCGTAGCTCGGCTGTTGCAGCTTCAGTGCTTGTTCTTTTGGGTTGCTTCAAGTAGTGATAACTATTAGACGGTGTGGTCTCTCATTGAATAATAGCATCGCCATCGAGACCCAATATCAACTTACCTCTATGACCATTACAGCCCAGCTCTTATGACCTAGCTGGAAATCAGATCTGAGCGCTTGAACAGCAGCCTGAACATCTTGAGCTTCGAGACCTTGTTGTCCGCTGTCTCGATCCTCGACCGGTCCTCTATTGCGGCGTCTACAAGATATTAGTCCTTAGCCACTTGAATAGGCCATACAAACAATACAAGCAGCAAGCAACCACCGATGATACACGGCAGCCATGATATGCGGGGAAGTGGAAGAACTTACAAATACCGAGCTCTGGTAGATCTTGCGAGCCTTGTTGAAGATGTCGTGGAACCACCAAAATGACAGAGATGTGGTACTTTGCGAGCATGGCAGCGGTTGCATGGCCATTCGCGGTTGCACTGATATGTCAGTTCTCACATCTCACATCTAGGCATTTAGACTTTCAGACTGGTCTAAATATGCAACACAAAACAAAGGACTCACTTTTTGTTTTCGTCTCCGACATTCACTACAGTTTGCTGATGCGAGCCCGCTCCTGGGGGTCTCTCTTGTGCTCTGCATCGCTCATCTATCCAGCACATAGGCGTGATAGGGAGTATATATACTTCTTTGTTTCAATGTCCGGATCGTGCATCAGCCAGCATATGGATACTGATGGTCGAGTGTCTGTGCGTGTGTGTGTATTTGTTTTTTTTTCGCCGTTGCCTTGGGAGTTTTGAAATTTTGATTCCGGATGAGAAAGAGACTGCACTACCTAAATATCAGACAAAATGCAGGGATTTCTTTTGTATTGTAGAATGAGGAAAATGTGCTGTTTTGCTGTCATTAACCGGATCTTTGATGACAATGCATGCATTAAGAGGTATACACAAACGATATAGGCATATAGAAGCGTCTAGATCTAGCAAAGTACACTGCTGTATATACCGTTGTACCTGTTATGAATCTCATCCTGAGCAGACCATACCACTCGCTTGGACAATAAGCATACAGAAGAATGCATTGCTTCATATCTGTCTGTAAGTGATAGGACTGGCAAGATCAAGCGATGCCTTAGCAGCTGAAAAGGTGTCTCGATTCCATCAAGAGGATGACTGCCTAGACCAGGAGAACTCTTCCGAAAACATCTCCAATATGTAATGGCTTCTCTAGCTTGCGGTTGTTGATCTGTTAGTGAGAAAGAGAGCAAGAGGCGGTCTAGCCGCCCTCTTGAGTGTGAGGGTACACAGCTGAACTGGTGCATGGTCCCCGTCCAGATCCCATCCGGCCTCTTCATTACAGCGGGTACAGGGCATCAAGCAGAAGTCTTGCTGATGGACACACTCTCGTTCTGTCTTGGAAGATCAGTAATGTTGGTGGCTTTCTTACTCTGTAGCATGAGCTAAGCTAATTCTTTCAGACGTGATCGCTGGATGGGCTTGAATTACCCAGAGAAGTGTCCCCCGGGAAGACTTGACCGAGTTCCGGGGTGGATATCGGAGGACCTGACTACTCGCCACATCACATCCGTTGAAGCACCGATCTTGTGTGAAATCTCTCCGCTTCTCGGAGCAGGAGCAAGGATTCAGCAAACCGAGGCCACCAATACGATGGTTGACACTTGTTTACTTTCCCCAGTACTCGTAATCTACCGTCGTCTATCAAGAACGGTGCCTAAATCCCGTTAGCTATAATAAGGTGACATTGTGGTACGTACTGATAAGAGCTACATAGTCGACTGGGCAGAGAAAAGAAGGCTGCTGACGGTCTGAAGCTCAGCTCGAGTATACCGCCGCGACAGTGCTATGATGCAGGCCGGGTGAGCTCGGCATCCCTGTGCTTTCTTTTCTTTTTGCTGGCGATCGTTGCTTTCTGTTTTTGTCTCCTATGCGTGCCTAGACATGTATGCAGACGCATCCGACTGCTTCCCATGTATTTCTCCGTGCACTTGACTGAAGTGTTGAAGCGTGCTGAAGATTGTCAGCCGAGACCTTTTCATCCTTATATCTTTCAACTGTGAAAGATATCAAAGCTAGATCAAGTCGACCAAGCAAGCCAGCTTGCCTGCCGAGATCTCGGTGAGGCCACATGTTGCAAACCAGACACTAAGAAAGTATTCCTGATAGTCTTTGGCAAAATAAGACTTGGCTCAAGTCAAGGTGACCATCCCAGCGCAGCCTGTGAATCCACCTTGCACCCTGCATCCTGCACCATGCACCATGCACACCCTCTTCTAATTCACCACGTTGCCTTGTCTTTCTCTTGCAGTCTCTACCCGCAGTCAACACACTGAGACCCCTCCTCTGATCACCCAGGAAATTGGTCGTGTGTCTTGTCTGCCAACTTACCACCAGCCTCATGTTTTGGTGGCCTGCCAGTGTACAGTGTCTGTGTTGGACACAAGTATACGCGTAACGGCTCTTGCTTGTCGAATATCGAGTATGTATTCAATGTAGTTGGGCCTTGCTGCATTCTTATCAGCTGTGGCTGTCCTGCAAGAGGCAAAAGGTGCAACAAGATGTGACCGCAATTCCACCGAGAAAAAGATAATTGTAGAGAAAACGAGGCACCACAGCTGAGGTAAAAAGTACCTTGCTGCCGCAGAAGTGATATCTGAAAATGGGGCGTTTTTTAGGGCAAGCTAAACACAGAAAAAAAGAGTCGGTGAGAATGTGCAAATGTAAGCAAGGCAGAGATTGGTGATATGTGGGAGCAATGCATATGAGCAAGTGGCAACGAAATTATCGCGGAAGTAAAACACGCAGAGCTTGCATATTGGGCAGGAGTGCCGATAACAGCGCCTGCACCTTCCGTGTGCGGATGCTCTTGTGTATATTCTAATGACGATATCGGACGTAAAGAGCGATTGAGGAGACAGCTTGGACCTTCCCAAACTGATGGTAATAAAGTGAGGCAAGAGCGGCGGTATCTGCTTTCCCAATGTGAATTTCCTACCAGTTCACCTTGTATCTCCTTTTTGGTTTATAAATCTACATCTCTTTGTCATCGTCTTTGTCATCATTTACATCTACATCTACACTTACATCGACAACTTGATATGCCGTCAGCTTAACCTCATATTTTTTTTTAAAAAAATGCCATCTCTTGCACACGAATCGACTGCTCTTATCTTAAATGACACCACTTCATAAACTTGGGGTCAGACTGCATACAAGTATCGGTATTAGCCAAGGTCCGAGTAGGCCTGCGCTTCTAAATAAATGCCACACTGACCACCACTCGCTTATTGTTGCGTCCAAAATATTAGGCGAGAGCGATAGCTAAAGAGCAAGTTGAGACGAGATGGCCAATACTTTGCGCATGAATGCATCGTCTCGACCGGATGAGCACAGCGGAAGTAGTCGATGTTGAGATGCATCGGAAGATGCTTAATTAATGATATATGATACACCTAACTGGGAACGTGGTTGACAGCCATACGCGGGTACCATGGTTATGGCTGAAGCACCCAGAGAGGTTGGTGCTTATCCGCGATGCCGTCGGATACGGTCCATGAACTTGGCAGCGGTGATCCAAGGGCCGCTTCCGCTCTGCCCAGAAACGAAGAATGGAATACCTAAACATCTAGTAGAGTGGAAATCTCTGGGCAGTCACATTGAGCAGTTCATACCGATGTGGTTGCATCGAGTGGCCGATGATTTCTGTCAAGGTATTAGATTATATCGCTATCATTTATCGTACAAGTTCAAGCAAAAAAACTATGTAGACGCTGCTGGCTCTGGCCGCCTCAGCTTGAGAATATCACTCAGCTTGACCTGCCCTTTGGCGCCCCAGCCCGCCGGCCCGGCATCGACGTCTGGCCGCACGGCTACATACCAGCCCCAGGCCCGCCGGTCCAGCTCGGCCGCAGAGATATGGTCGGCCCAGCTGTCGTAGACGATGCGCAGGGCGCCGAGTAAGAGGCCCAGGTTGTCCGCCTTTTCGGCGTCCATGGCCTTGAGCGTCTTCTTCTTTTTGGCGTCCTTGGCATCGGCACTTTCTGGCTCGTACGACGAAAAGCTCTTGAGCAGGTATTGCCGGGCTCCTTCAGGCCGGTGGATGGGCATGCCGACGTCTGCCGTCAAGCCGGAGCTGGGCCCTTCATAGCGCGACGACGACTTTGACTGCTTGTCGCGCATGGCCTCGAGATCGAGGCCCCAGGCGGCCTCACCGCTGAGAGCCACCTCGGCACCCGACAGGCGCAGCCGCTCCGACAGCACGCCCGTGACACAGTTGCGCATCAGGCGGAAGCGGTCCGGGCCCAGCAGCGTGCCGCCAAACCAGCGCGTCAGCACGACCAGCGTGTCCATGGCGCCGACCTCTTTCATGACGCGCAGCATGAGGTCGCCGCACGCCGTCTCGCCGTCGTCGAAGCAGTCCTGGTGGACGTTGCTGCTGTTGTTGTGGCCGCGGACACGGTAGGACCACGAGTTGTGCGTGGCCGACATGAGCTTGGGGTTTCTCTCCATGAGCGAGCGCATGAGGGCCGCACGCTGGCTGGCGTCGGTCATGGTTGTGGCGCGCGCGACAAAGGTCGAGTCCTTGATGGTGATTGTCTGGCTGACTGACCACACTCCAACTGCGTGGGCTGCACCGGCACTTGAGGCTGGTGTGGATGTAGATATAGAAGTGGTTGCTGGCGGTGCTGGTGTTGTAGACGGTGGTGCGATATCTGCACCTGCATCTGCACCTGCTACCGGCTCGGCTGCGGCCTCGCCCTCTACCTCCTCGTCGCCCTTCCAGGTATACCCGCTGCGCTTGAGGACGGATATCTCGCGCCCCATGACCCGGATGCGCGGCTGCCCGGAGCCCCAGCCCTCTTCGTCCGCGCTCGGTCCGCGCGCGCCGTCGATGCCCAGACTGGCGGCCTTGGACCGCGAGTTGGCGCTGACGACGGCCTGCGCGAGACTGAGCCGGCTGGACACGGGCTGCTCGGGCATGGTGTAGCGCAGCAGCTCGACGGCAAAGGCGAGCACGAGGGGTGCGCGGTTGGTGAGGATGACGGTGTCGGCGATGCGTTTTTCGTCTCCATTCTCGGGGATGAAGACGGGCAGCGCCAGCGACTTCTCGAGCTCGGCGGGCGTCATTGGGTCGTCGCCAAACAGGGCTCCTCTCAGTCGTTTTGCGCTGGACCTGGACGTGGACTCTAGTCCGTCTGCTGCCGGAGCCGACCGCTTGGCGGGCGTGCTTTCGCCTGCGGTCTTTTTCTTTAGAGCGGTCTTGCAGCTGGTCTGCAGAGACTTTGCCGCGGCCGCGTCGGCGATGGCTTCCTTGACCCTGGCGAGAGGCGCGTCGGCAATCTGCTGGATGCTCTTGAGGTCGGCTGCCTGGAGTGCCTTGACCTGGGTCATTGCTTGCAGGATGGGCAGTTTGCGTGTTGTTGTGAGCAGCCGCAGCAGCTCCTGCAAGTCTTTTTCCGAGGACATTCTGACTTTATATAGATTTCTATAGATGTCTATAGATGTCTAAGATGTCTACTGTCAAGAGCACGATAGACTGAGCGGCCGAGACAGTGAAGCTGTCCGTGATAAGACGGCCCCATATTTATACTCTATAAGTACAGCTATGCCCCACTTGTGCCCAATTGGCAAATCACAGTTGTCTGCCGACCTCGAAAATCTCAGGTGAGGGACAGGTCTGGCTTTGCGACACCTCTGTACACACGACAGACGACACGACGACACGACGACACGACGACACGACGATATAACATAAGCGACACAGACAAGCACAACTTGCCTACGACCACCTATAATCCTATTCCGCATCCAGTCGACCCCTCGCCGGAGAACAAGGACAAGGAATACCATGTCGTTTGCCGTCGGCGCCAAGATGGCCGCCGTGCCGTCCAGGGCACTCCGGACCGCACAGGCACACAGCAGCTGCCCCTACGCACACCTCCGGCTTGCACCAATACACGCCCGACACCTCTCCTTGCGCGCCACCTCGCCGCTCCTCCGCCGGCCCTCCAAATCTTCGTCTTCGTCTTCTCCCTCCTCCTCTTCACCCTCCTCCTCCTCTTCAAAAAGCAAGTCAAGAAAGAACGACCTGCGCAGCGACATCTGGCCAGAGTCGGTCAATGCCGCCGCCGCCCCCAGCGCCCGCCAGCGAACCCAGATCTCGCGCTCCTACAAGCCCATGCCCTACGAGTCTGCCCTGCCGCCGCACGAAAAGGACTTTGACAAGTACCTCGAGTACGAAAAGGACGAAGAGCCCTACGACGAGGCCAAGGAGCGCGCCAAGGCCCGCCGCGAGTACGAAGATGAGGTCCGCCGCGGCTACAACGAGCACAAGCAGGCCGTCAACCAGCTGTTTGCGCAGCGCCAGCTGCCCTTTGTCGGCGCCGCGCTCGCCGCCGCCGTGCTGGGCTTCTGCACCATGCCGCTGCTCTTTGAGTACCTGATGGGGCGCTGCAACGACTGCGGGCCCGACGCGTACAGAGAGGTCAGCCCGGATGCCATTCCCACAGGCCTGCCGCCCATGGGCGCCGCCGCGTTTGACGTGTCGCTGGACGTGCCCGAGAAGATGATGGGCGTCGGCCGGCTGCGCGCCAAGCTGGCGGGCGCGGCCGAGGGCGACGTGCTCGAGGTGGCCGTGGGCACGGGCCGCAACATCCAGTTCTACACCTGGAACCCGTACGTGTTTGAGCCCGAGCACAGCCGCATCGACGCCATTGCGCCCGACCTGGGCGACGCCAAGCCGCTGACGTCGTTTACCGGCGTGGACCTGTCGGGGGATGCGCTGGGCATTGCACGGCGGCGGCTGCGCGTGCACCTGCCGGCAGTGCGGCGCGAGATCAAGGCGCAGAACCGCGAGGGCGAGTTTGCGACAAAGATTGAGGAGGCGGGCGCATCGACTGCACCAGCACAAGTCTTCACAGCAGTGGACGAGCGTGTGCGGCTGTTCCGGGGCGACGCGCTGAACCCAATTCCCGCGGCTCCCGTCCTGCCGCCGGCATCGCACGGCGCGGGCAAGCCGGTGCCGGCCAACACGGCTGTTGGAAAGTACGATACGGTCATCCAGACGTTTGGCCTGTGCTCGGTGGCGGACCCGGTAGTCCTTCTGAAGCACATGGCGGACGCCGTCAAGCCGGACACTGGCCGGATTGTGCTGCTGGAGCACGGCCGCGCCGAATGGGGCATTGTGAACAGTCTGCTGGACAAGTATGCGGGCCGGCACTTTTCGCGGTTCGGATGCTGGTGGAACCGCGACCTGCTGGGCATTGTCGAACAGGCCAAGGCGGCAGTGCCCGGGCTGGAGGTTGTTGAAGTGACGCGGCCGGGTCTGTTCCAGTTTGGCACTCTCTACTGGATCGAGCTGCGCGTCAAGAGCACTTAGTCGATATTAGATACTCTCCAACTCCAATGTATTATACTCAATATTCACATCATGCGCATAGATTATCTGCAAATATTATTGTAAACAAAGTGAATTGAGTGAATTGAGTGATATACGACCTATCGAACAGAAATTGTCCACCTTATTTTGTCTAGATTTTGAAAAATGGCAGCATAACAGTAGAAACAATGACAAAACAGTAGCAGAGGAATAGCAATAAGCGTAAACAGCAACACGACAACGTAGACAGACATAGCACTTGTCTACCAGGTCAAAAGCGTCAAGCACAACTCAAAAGAGTGAGAGCAGAGAAGCCGTCAAGTAGAGAAGAAGAGAAACCACGCCGCACACTCCTTTATTTCTTGTTTTTATGAGAGAAATAAAGTCGTCGTGTGCGGCGGTTGACTTGAGACTAATAATAAAACACACTCTAGGTAGAGAAGACAAGACACCATAACCCAACGCCTCCTTTTCCGACCGACCCAGCCGTAAAGCAGCAAAGCAGCAAAGCAAAGAAACAAAACACATATTGCCCAATTTTTTTGTAACCGTCCAAATCCCAAAAATAAAGAAAGAGACATGATAGAAGAGAGAAACAGGAGAGAAGAAAATAAAGAAAGACAAAAGAGTAAAAAGAGAAAAAAAGAAGAGAAGAGAGAATACAAGTCATGCCTCTGCACAGATCGTTACACGCCACCAGGATGTGAGTGAGAGGAGAAGGAGAGTAAAGAGTAGAGTAGATAAAAAAGACAGGGAAAAGAAGAGAAGACCAAAGAGAAATAAAGAGAAATAAAGAGAAGAAAAAAGTAATAAAATAATAAATAAGAAAGAGTGGAGGGCAAATGGGTATAATAAAAGATTATTAGAGAATCGTAATCATCTCGCCGACTTTAGTTGAGCATCCGATCGAGCTCGTCGAGGCTCACCAGCTCGGTCTCGTCGTCCCAGCCGGATTCAACCTGGGTGTGATATCTGTGCAGGTCAAAGGCATCATCCTGCTTAGGGATGCTGGGAACGGGCGCGCCGTCCAGGCTCGCGGGACGCAGAACCGGGCTGCTGATGCCAAACATGCCCATAGTCGAGGGCGTGGCCAGCTGGCGCGACTGGTGTCCGAACAGCGAGTGTCCCTCGGTGTTGGAGGGCGAGTCGATGTAGCTGGGGTTGGACTCGGCGGCAAAGGACGTGAGCATGAAGCGGTTTCCGGCGTTCTTCTGCTTCTGAAGACCCTCGGCAGTCTGGGTGAACTCTCTCTCGTCTCTCTCAAGAGGAGGCGAAGCGCCGCGCTGGCTGCAGTGATAGGCGTCCGTGTCAGTGGTGTTGGGAGGGTGGTTGAAGTTGAAGCTGTTGGGAGTTGAGGGCGTGAGGAAGTCGTCGTCGAACTCGAGGTCGGGCGTATCCAGTTCAACCTCGGGAGAAGGGCTAATATCACGGCGGCGTTCGTCGACAACGGACTCGGAGGCAGTCGAGACGGTTGAGATGGGCGGTGTAGCCATAGTCCGGGGGACGATGAAGTGCACCGAGGTCGGGTCAGGGAGGGGCTGGTTGGGGCATGTGGTGAGGTAGTAGTAGGTGCGACGAGGGTGTGTGTTCTCGAGCTCCTTTGCCAGGGGGCACTTTCTGGACTTGCTCCAGACGGGGCGTTTCATGAAAGACGAAAGGCGGGAGCAGATGATGGCCTGAGGATTTGCGGATCTAAATTGTTAGCAGTGTAATAGCGAATAGCGAATAAGCGAATAAACGAATAAACAAAGAAGCGAATAAGAACAGAGGGATAATCACTAGCGAGAGACATACTGCTGGACAGATTTGAGTCTGAGTCGGAGGTGGTTCTCGAGCTCCTTGATAAGCAGAGGACGGTTGCGGTTCTTCTGGAGCAGCTCAATGACAGCCTCGACAACGTCGTCGACAACACCGTCCATGTCGACCGGGGCGTAGATGTTGAAATCGTCCGACTCATTGTCAACCTCGACTGAGACATGGCGCTTGGGTGACGAGGGAGGCGTCTGGCTTGGGGTAAGAGCCGAAACGACAGAGCTCGAGGGGTTGCGAAGCTTGACCCGTTTGTTGGAGTTGCTGGGCTTGCCGGTGGCATCAACAGGCGCAGGGCGTTTTGGCGAGATAGCGGACGGCATTGTGGCGGGTGTAGTAGAGGGAGAGGTGTTGATGGAGGAGTTGGAAGAAGCAGAAGATGATGCAGAGGTAGGAAAAGAAGAAAATGAAACAGAAGTCGACAATGAAGACGGCTTGGATTGCGACGAGGTGGTATTAATCGTCGCAGAGAGGGGAGTGGCGGTATCTTTGTTGTTGGTGGTAGTAGTGCTGGTGTTGGAGTTGGATGAGGTATTACTGTTATTGAGTTGGGCGGCAGCTAGAGACAATGTCTTTGCGGCGGCGCGAGCGGCATTAGTAACGGGAAGATGAATGCCCAGCGACGGGAGAGAGAGCGATTTGCGACGAGTGTTGTAAGGCATGATAGGGTAGAGAGGGGAGTAGGGGTAGTAATAGGGATAAAAGGAATGAGTAGTAAGGGATGTTAATGAGGAGGTGGGAGAGGTGATGATGGGGAGATGAAGTGAAGGTGAAGCAAGGGGTGAGTGGTGGTAGAGTGGGAGGTAGTGGGAGTCGAGTGGGAGTAGAGTGTAGAGTGGTAGGTGATAGGTAATAGGTAATAGGTGAAGAGTAGAGAGAAGAGAGAATAGGTAGAGATGGGCGAAGAGGCAGGAACGTCTCAGTATGGGGAGAGACAGAAAGAGAAAGTACGGGTGGCAATAGGAATGGAGGATGGAAGAGATGGAGATGGAGATGAGATGGAAATGGAGATGAAAATGGAGATGAGAAAATAAAAGATAATAGAAGAAAGGGAGTAAGTAAGAGTAGAGTAAGAAAAAGAGGAAAAAGGAAGCCCGAGTCGTAAGAGGTAAAAGGAAAAAGAAGAAAAAAAGAAGGGAAAAAAAGAAAAGGAAAAAAGAATAAGGTAGACGCAGAGGCAGGAAGGAGCAGAGGGAGAGACGGCGACGGAGAGGAAGGAGCGGCAGAATGAAGAAAAAAAAAAGAGGAAAGAGGGACCCGACAAATGGCAGAAAGGCAGAAAAGGGAAAGAGGAAAAACACAAAGGAATGAGCGAGGAAAGAGCAACGGGCAAAATGGAATAAAACGAGTGCGATTCGCTGGTCATTCGCTGCTGGGCCGAGGCCGTGTATCCGACTCACCTTGGAGCTGTTGGAGCTGTTGAAGCAGTGAGTAAGCACTGTTGAAGTTGATGCTGGTTGTTGTTGTATTGATGTTGTATTGATGATTGTTGATGGGATGCGATGGGGATGGGGATGGATGGGGATGGAAATGGGGATGATGCGCATGCGACAAGGTACGGGATGGAGGTGGATGAGGGAGATGGAGAGATAGAGTAGAAGTAATGGAGATAGAGATAGAGAGACAGATGGAAGAGGAGACAGAAAAGAAGAAGAGAAGACGGATGAGAGAGAAAGACAAAATTCAAAAAGAGACAAAATTCAAAAAGAGACAAAAGAGGCAAGAGAGGCAACAGGGTCTGTTTCGTAGTAATACCCCAGGTCTCGTTTGCCGGTTGCTCCTTCCTGATGTTTTGCGGTTTTACTTTTTATCACAGTGTTCCGTCTCAACCTCTGGTGCTCTTGCCTGTCTGGGATAAGTAGTCCAAGTACAATTGCGGTTACGCGGGTTTGCACGGTTGCTCCTGCCGTTTGTATTTATTCTCTATTCTCTATTCTTTATTCTCTATCAGCTATCATCGGGTCAACATCAACAGGAGCGACCGTCGCAGATGCTACAACTCGACTCTAGTCAGTACAGACAGCGAAAATACCCGCCAAGACTAGGGCGACGAGTATGCCGAGAGATGGAGCTAGTCAGAAAAAGTCAAGTCGCAAATGTACGCAGTAGTCGCAACAAAAGGTAGACGAAAAAGTTTGACTGCAAAAAAAAAAAAAAAAAAAAAAAAAAAAATCGTACCAGGACTAGAATTACACTCGTCACGGTTGGTCGGGGCGGGCGGTAAGGCAGGAATAGAGGTACTCAGTAGTGAGAAGCTCTTACTTTGTACAAAAAAAAAGTTGAAGGAGACAAAAAAAAAGAGGCTAGCAGGGGTGTGTAGTAAGAGAAGAGGGACAAGTGGGTCTTTGGATTCTATAAGTGGTCCCGGTCCAGAAGTAGAGTGAATACTCAGTACTTCGTAGTCAGTAATACGCAGGCTGTTACGGAGACGTCGCAAGAGGCAAGAGCGCAAGAGACAAGGCAGGAGCGCAGGCGCAAGCAGGCCGCGAGTGGGACAAAGGGGCAAGCCGGTAGAGGTAGAGGGCAGGCAAGACAGAAGACCCTGAGTTGCGAGACGTAAGCTGAGCTGTATTCTTTGTTTCTTATTTGCGGATGGCTAGATGTATTGGATATTGTTAAAAGATGCATGCAGACAGCATCCCCGATATGCAGAGTGCAGAGTGCAGAGTGTAAAGTGCAGAGTGCAGAGTCAGAGAGTAGCGAGTGAGATTATCTTGCGTAGTGAAGATGGGCACAATGATTTGATACTGAGCAAAGAAACGAAGAGAGTAGAATTGACAAAAGAAGGAGAAAGAAAAAAAGAGAGAAAAAACCCGCAATGAAACCAAACAAACGAATCGTCGTGCGCGGAAAGTAATCTGACACGGCTTGTCTGCGCCGTCTGTTCTGTTACGTACAACTTGGTAGTGGGCAGCGACGGCGACGTAATAGAATGCTTAGTACTGAGTAGGAAGAATAGACACCTTATTCCACAAGCAGCAATTACCACTGTTAGCTCTTTCCTATTTACAGAGTACAGTATTTACAGACATCATCCGACCGGGGTAAGAAATTTCTTTGCAGGTCGTCTCGGCGTTAGGGTAGATGTGTGCAGAGTATCGCCTGTACCTGTATCTGTATCTGAGTATCTCTACTGCTTTGATCATATTGTCGTCATACAAGGAGATATACGTATGTAAATGCACATCATGGCCGCCATGGCCAGCTTCCCAGTTCTCGTCCCTCGTCTTCCAAGGACTCCCAACTCCAACTCATCCCCTGCCCCTACTTCCACGTCGTAATCAAGCTGGCAGAACTTGAACTTTTTTCTTAGTCTGTTTTCGTTTTTTTCTTCTTTTCTTCTTTTTTTTCTTCTTTCATTTTCGGGTTCTTTTTTCTATTTCTATTTCCGCTGTTCGTTTATTCATTTTATCGAGTTTATCGATGCTTTTCATTCCTTCTCTTAGTGCACCCAATTAGGCAAGATCGCACGCGCAGGGGCCACTTAAACTCAGACGGGGCTCACCGTTTGGATACTGGACACTGGCATGAGAGGTTGGAGTTGGAGAAGGAACAGTTACTCTGTAAGAGGCGAAGAAGACGCAAGCAGAGGATGCATGATGCGCTGGATCCTATGTGGAGAGGGCGCATATTGCGGATGTGATGATATAAATATAATTATAGATAAGATATAAATATATGGGAGCAGGTCTGAGATGTCGATGGCCGTGACTGAGAATACGTTGATGAACAAAGGGTTGAGACAGAATAGAGACAGACAGTAGACAGTAGACAGTAGATAGAGTAGATAGTAGATAGTAGACAGCTGATAGATAGACAGATCGAATAGACAAACAGAACCGCGATACGAGACATCATAAAACGGTGTAGATGTGAGACCAGGACTGCGTTGCACAACCAGCAGCAACCACTAATCACTAAACTAACCAATATACCCGTCAGCAATATGCAAGCAATATCTATATCATCAGGAATCACAAGAATCACCAACATCTCCAATATATGCAAGCAATAAGGAGGACGCAAGGAGTCATCGGGACCATGGTAGAGTAGCAACGAGTGAGACATGGCAGCAGTCAACAGAGCAGTCAATAGTCAAGGAATAGTCAATACAAATAGTCAATACAAATAGTCAATACTGAGTATTGAGCAGTCAATAGTCAGATCAATACTCAAAAAAGGCGGTGTCGGCGTATGCACGAGCATTGATCCAAGACACGGCAGCCAGTCATGGCTTGACTTTGCAGAGTTGGGGGCGCTAGCTGCACTGCACTGTACTTGTCATATGCAGGCAAACGGGTCTGAGATGAGATGGAGATGGTAGACCTGGAGACGGAATAGAGTAAAAGAAAGGACGACAAAGACGGAGAATAGGAATAGAAAGGAATGGGAATAGGGAATAATATCTTAGGAAGTGGAATAGGACAGAATGTGCAGTGCCAGACTGTGTGCATACTGTGCTGTAGATAAACACACTGTGCACCTTAGTAAGGACTAGCGGTGCATTGACAAGCTCTTTCTCTCTCTCGCTCTCCCTGCTCTCCCTTGCTGTCCATCTGCTACCGCTACCGCTGCCAGAAGCTGGACCATAGTAAGAGCCAAGCCAACAAGATCTTTTTATACAACTTTCTATATAACAGATAAAAAGTCCTGGCATAATTGATACACAATAGCTTCGGACAAAGAGGCGAGCAGAAGTCTTTCCTGCGACGAGTTGTCGAGTTGGAGCGGTTTGAGCAGCCAATCAGATGACACCAATTGCGATTGACTGCCCCACTTTGACATCATCCGAGCAGAGTCTTCGTTGGTGCAAACGATGAAAGCAGCTGAGCTGAGACGACAGTCAACAGACAAAAGTATGGAGTTGATACCGATATTCGAGTATGGACGAGGACTACATCTGCGAACTGACTTCTTATATAGTATAATATACAGGCTACATGAGGCAGACTAGATCTTGCGTTGATGAATACCATAGACGACCAAGGACGTCTGATTACAGCGAGATGCTCTCAGCAGGCAGAAAAGAAGGGAAAAGAAGAAGAAAAGAAAAGAAGAAGAAAAGAAAAAGAAAAGAAAAGAAAAAGAAAAGAAAGAGGGTAAATACACTGCCGGTGCTTTCGAGCTCGGCCCACTGTACGTCACCAAAAGTACATGCCCACCATCCCACTCGAAACAGCTCTAATAAAAAAGAGGTAAAATTTCTGCACTTTTCAGCGGCGAGGCCGCAGGAGCCGCAGAGCTTGATGTAGCAAAATAGCTGTACTCTGTAGTTTTTCTGTACCTGCGAAATAACGAAAGAACTGTAAAGCCACGAGGAAGTGGGACGCCAATCTATCCATCTATCCAACCTTCCCGATTGGGATGAATTATCTACTCAGTAGTAGAATTATATAATGACCGATTGACTTGGGCGGTGAGAGATGCTGCCGTACGATATAATACTTGTAGGATATGCAATACAAAACGACATACATATATACAAAAATACATATATACAAAAATAGGAGTGCCTGCATACATGTGCATATGCATCATGCATGCAAAGAGAAAAACAAAGGCGGTGTGATGAGTTGTTGACAGCGGTGTGCTGATTAGTCATTATCACTTGCATCATCACCATCACTGTAGATAAATATGTCAACATTACAATCATCACAGATAAACATGCCAATACTGCAATCATCACCGTTAAATATGTCAACTTATCATGTAGGTAAACATGTCAATATTACAAAACTAATTCCCAAACAAAACGCAAATAACGCCCGCGCCCCTTTTTTGTTCCATGGATACCCCCAAGCAGTACGCAATAAATAAACGGCAATCGCCAGTGTGTAGAGGTGTGTGTGAGAGTAAGATGGTAGTGGTGTGGTCGTGTAAAAGAATTAGAAATATAGAGATAGGCCTCGATGATAAGAAACGACATCTCGGTCCTCCTATGCCCGCAAAAGTGCCGCAAAGCGTTCGCCAATCTATTTAGTCAGCAGTGTTCATACCGAATCCAACATCTCCAACATGTCAAAACCATCAACTCACATCAGGCTGCGCCTTGATAAAAGGGAGCTCTGTAAAGAGCAGCGACGGCGTCCGCACAAGCTCCAGCGCAACATACGACAGGCCCCACGGCCGTGGCCAATAGTTGAGCAGCCGCTCAAACAGCACCCGGCAGATCTTCTCCTGGATGTCGTTCTCTTCGGGGTCGGTAATGTCGCTGCCGAAAATGTCCAGCAGCGCAAGGCCAAAGAACGCCGTGTGCGCGTTGGGGTACCGCAGCTGGTTCACAATGCTGCTCACCAGGAAATACCGGCCCTCTTCCGACAGCTCGTGCATCAGCATCGACAGCGTCGCCACATCCGCCCGCCGTGGCGCAAAGATGGGCTCGCCCTTTTGCGCCCGCTCCGCCGCGTGGTTGCCAATGTACAGCACAACCGCATCGACTACCTGGAGGTTGGTCGCGATAGGCACAAAGCCCCACGTTGTTGCGCCAGCACCAGAAGGCTCGGCGGCGGCGCCCTTGCTCGGCGCATCCGAAATCTTGCTAATGGCGTACTTGATGTGCGCCACAATCTCTTCGCTCGGCCCAGACTCCACCGCCTGGCTCAGCAGCGACGTCAGACCCAGCGACGTGAGCAGCGGCTCGGGATCGTACTGGCTGACCGGGGCAACGGTCGCCTCCTCCAGCTGGTCCAGGCGCAGACCCAGCTGGCCGAAATCAGGCGGCTTGGCCACCGTGCTCGGCATCGCCGACAGCACAATGTTCAGCAGCAGGTGCGCATGCGCAGGCACCTCTTGGTAGATCTCGACGTGGTTCGCCGCCACGTAGTCGGAAAAGTCGTGGTGCAGAACCGTAATCAGCTTCGTGCTAATCCGTAGCAGGTCCCGGCTAAACACCAGGCTCTGCGGCACCTTGGCAAGCTCGCTCGTGTACGACAGCAGGTGCTTCAGCAGCTTCGTGAAAGCCGCAGGGCCGTCGCTGCCCGGCATGTGCAGCAGCGCAGGCATCAACAGACGATGCTTGATCAGGTCAACCCATGCATACGTAAAGAACTCAAACTGCTTCGGCCCAATCGTGTTGAACCGTGCCGCGAATCGGAACAGAATCTCGTTGCGTTCCGCCTCCGTAAAGTGCTCTGCCACATTGTTGATCGACGACAGCAGCATCGAGAAGAGTCGGTAGAACACTCTCTGGTTGAACAGGTCGCCGCGCCGCACGTAGTGGTGGTTGAGCACAAACGTGCTCAGCGCAAGCACAGAGTCCACAAGCTTCACCCGCCCAGACTCGCGTGCCGACTGCCCTTCGGGTGTCGATTCCGCGTCCGCGCTGCCGCTGGCCTGCACCATTGCCGCCAGCAGCTCCGCCAGAGCGTCAACTGCTGCATATGCTTCCGCCATGGTGCCGCCTGCCTGCACCACATACTCGAAACGCTCCACAGACTTGTCAATCGCAAGCCACAGGAACTTGTACAGGTTTTCGCGCGTGTCGATGATGCCCTGCTGCCGCATCTGCTCCGAAAAGATAAACGGAATAGCTTCCGGCAGCGGCGCTCTCTGCCACAGCTGCACCCATTCGTCAAACACGTACTCGGCCTGGTCCTTGAACGCCTTGTCGCGGCTGCCGTCGCGGTTGCCTTCTGTCGCAGCCGACAGGTGGGCCGCCGTCTGCGACCCGGCTGACAGAATAGTCTCCTTGAAGTCTTGTCCGCCCGCCACAGTCGGCTCTTCCTCAACCCATGCCCATGCTGCTGCCAGACTGTTGATCAGCTCCGCATACATAATCTGCGTAGTCTCGCTCAGCAGCGTCTGGTCCAGAAGCCGCGTGAAAAAGACAATCGAATTTTCCTTGCGCTGCTTGAGCGACGTCGCCATGGCCGTGTCAATGATTGTCCAGTCCAAAAGGCCCGTCGGCAGCAGTGCTGCAATCAGGGGCAGCCGCAGGAAAGCATTGCCGGGCTGGCTGTGGAAAAAGTGGCCCACCCGGCTGGCCAGAAGAGGGCCCGCAAGCTTGCGCAGCGTCTCCAAAACGTGCACCACACTCTCCAGAGTCAGGCTGTCCTCCGCGCTAAACAGCATCGGGCACACCTGCTCCGCTGCAAACAGCGGGAAGTCCTCTGCCGACTGCTGCGCCTTGATGATCGTCTGCACAAGTGCATCGATAACATCCAGGACGGGGTGCGGCCGCGGCAGCTCGGCAAAGTGCTCCTCGGAAGCCTCCGTGGCTGCGCGCTGCAGCTCATGCACAAGCTTGTTCACCCGGTCAAGCACCACACGCATGTCGACGTTTGGCGCCGCCAGTCTACCATTCGCCAGGCCAGCACCGATAGCACCGCCGTTGGCATTGGCCCCGTGGATGCCCGGGTAGCCCTGCAGCTGCGTGTTGCTGCCCGTCGACGCGGGTGTCTCCGACGCAGAGGGGATGTTGGGGAGCGAGCTGTACTGGTCCTGCAGCACCTCGTTGGCGAGAGACCGTGTCGCGTCCGAAGCCGACGCGACGTGGGCAGCACTGGCAGTGGCAGCGGCGGCAGGAGCAGGCCGTGGGTGGCGAGCAAAGTCGTCGTAGATGGCCATTTGGTCTGCGTTAAGACCGGGGTTGTTCGGTGCCAGCTTGTAGGGGTTGGGGATCGCAGACGCCCAGCGGCTGACTGCGTGGTCCAGGAATGCCTCATTGGGGCGCTGCGCACGGTGCCGTCTGCGGCTCTCCATGTCCTGCTCAATCATCTCCTCAATCTCAAATGCGGCTCGCTCCTCGGTTGCCTTCTCAATCACACTCGACGCAAGGTCCAGGTTCGAGTTGACACACATAATGACAGTGCCCTCGGGCAGGCCGGCCTGTGGTAGATCGCTGGACAGCGTGCGCAGGTAGTTGCTAAAGTTGGCGCGCAGCGGCTCCTTGGACGTGACTAGAGCAAGGCTGCCCGCGGTGGCCTTGGCCATGTTGATAGCCGCCGTGCGCAGACGGTTCTCGTCAGGCTCAGTGGCGAAATCCTTGTGGATCATCTGCTGTGTCGCGATCGCAGCGATAGCGACAGATCTATCGACAACTTGCTGGATGATATCCTGGAGCGCACGAATCAGAGCCGTGCGCACAATCTCCTCAAGGCGGGCGCCGCTCACAACCATCTCGCTAACCATGGGCACGTTGACACTGGTAATCAGGTCGGGGATCGTGTTGGCCATGTTGGGGATAGCACTGTGGGCAAGACCGTGTGCGGTAAGAGCGCCGGCTGCGCCCACGCCAGCGTGGCCAAGGCCGTTAAGTGACAGCGTGTCAAAGGAGTCGAGAGCATCAGGAGGCAGCTCGGTAGGGATCTCGACAGCCACCCGGTTCAAGATCTCGCCTGATGGCTCAATGCTCTTGTGGTCGATACTAAGCGTCTGGCACAGCACCTCAATTTCAAATTTGAGGTTAAGCTTGAGCTCGGCATTGTGGTAGAGATCGATGAGGAAATGGATAATATCCATCAGCCAGGGGTTGGGGGGCTTGAAGACGTTGGACTTCTCGCCCTGGCTAAGGACCTTGCAGACAAACGGAATAACAACAATCAGGCGCTTGGTGTCGTGGGCCTCGATGAGCAGCTGCTTGAATGCAATGTTGCGGTGCCGAATGGGCTTGTCACGGGCAAGCGTCAACAGACCCAGCCAGCCACCCAGGTTCTTCAGATGAGAACGCTCAGTCGAATTCTGCATCGTGGCCTCCGAGTTGAGCATGCGCGACACACTGGCGTACGTCGCGCGCAGGATCTCGGCCCAGAGTGACCTGTCCTCAAACAGACCGACGAGCTCGAGGTATACCTGGTGGTAGTTGGGCTGCATCTTGGCACGCTCCTCAACCAGGTGGCTCGCGAACCACTGCAGGAAACGAGCCTCGACCACTGGGCCGTAGTCCTGGAACATCTGACTTATTGTGTTGGCAGTGACATTGTTGAGCATGAACTGGATTCTGCCCTGGGTGTTCTCGTCAGGGTCTTCGTAGCCAGCACTCGGCGGGATCGGGTCGACATTGATCGAAGAAAAAGGAGGCTGCTCAGAGCCAGTACCATTGTCGGCATTGCCATTGAGAGCAGTCTCGCCGCTACGGATCCCGCCAGCGGCTAGGTTGGCCTCTTCTTCGTACTCGCGGACAACATCGGTGGCCTTCTTCCACGCTTCGTGGCCCTGGAGACTCTTGCACGTCAAGAGCTGGCGACAGAATCCGGGCCACTCGCGGAAGCGAGAGTAGAGCTGCATCAGGGCCTGCAGACCAAACTTGAACATGTGCTCGTCTGGCTGGTGGTCCCGGATAGCTTCAAGAATCATGCCCAAGCCTACCTTGAGGGGCAGGTCGGAAATGAGCTTGTGCGACATGAGACCGCCAAATAGGACGGCGGTCGTAGCCAGAGCCTCAACGGGGTAGTCGCCGAAATGGCTGTACTCCTCAAAGAGACTGTTGATCATGCAAGCAAAGATGTCCTGCTCGAGAGGGTCGCGGGACCGCTTATAGTGGTCCATTATTCTGACAACCTCGCGCACTTCGATCTCATTGCCATACATTTTCTTAAAGTGCTCCTCCATCTTGGTGTTAGCCTCGGAGGGCAGCGAGTGACCATTGACCTCGTTCATGGCAATGATATCGTCGCAGCCCTCGCCGTAATTGATAAGCCGAGGGTAGATTGCAATGCACTGCCGCTGGAGGTTGACGATCTTGGGAATGGGGCGGGTTGTCGGGAAGTAGGTGTCGAGAATGCCAAGCAGGGCGGCAACGGTGCCCACGTTCATGGGGACATTAGCGGGATGATGGCCCAGTGCCGGTGCATCGGCGCGTGCAGCCTCGAGGGATGACTTGATCTCGAGAAAGTGCAGCAGCGGGGTGGCGAGTTCTGCTTTGCGGTCAAGGTTGTTGGTTGCCCATTCGTTGAGGTCCACGTAGCCCTGGCCGTGCGCGTAGGCCACCAGGTCGAGGCCAAAGCCGTTGACAAGGTAAATGAGCTCGTTAAGCCATCCATGCTTGACGGCGTGCTCAAAGATGATGGGGAGTTCGCCGGGCTGCAGGGCGTGTGCACTGACCAGCTGCTCGATAACCCACTCCTTGTTCTTTCTCCAGAGACTGTCAAAGACAAAGTCGTAGTTGGGCTGCTGCTTGTACAAGAAGCGCTCAAAGAGAGTAGTGAGGGTGTCAATGGCCATTTCAGGCCACGGCTTGGCAACGACCGATGCGGAAACGATAAAGATGTCAATGTTGGGCACGACAACAGTGTTAAAGAGTCGGCGGGCTTCAGCATTGGTAGAGGCGTGGGTTGAGTGGAGAGCGGTGTGGAAGATGGCGGTAATGGCGGCGAGAGAGGCGAGGGGATGCTTTGCGGCGTCAGTGGCACGCTGGCGAACTTCGGGGGAGGCGTCGGCATATTCATCAATGGTAAAAGTAAGCTGGACGCCGGGAATGGTAGTGGCATCGAGCTGGTCGGGCGAGAGGGAAGCAAACGCAGAGAGGAACGACAGCTGCGTCTCGGGGTTCTCCCAGTTGCCACCCCACAGGTGCTGGATATCGAGCGAAGCGAGGTCGTCGCGGGCAATGGGCACCAAGGCGTTGTACAGGCGCAAGAACTGGGTGGGCGAAACACGCGAGCTACGCTGGTCAAGCCGAGCAATCACGTCCTGCCAGCTAAAGGTGGTGGGCACGACGCGACGCAGGGCAGCAACAAAGACCGATGGGTTCTGGATGTATGTCTGGCTGACTGTGGTATATGTCAGAGCGGAAGCGACCTGCTCCTCGGTGATGGGCTGTTGGCTCTGGCGCGACTGCAGCAGGTTGGCGCAGGTGTCCTCGTCGCGAGTGAAGTCAGGGCCCGTCTTCTGTATGGCGATTGCCAAAGCATTTGCAGGGCGGTCGCCCAGGATGCGGACAAGATCCAGAGCGGCGAGAACCTCGGGAGGAACTAGATCCTGCTCTTCGTATCGTTTTTCGGCCTTGAACTGAAGCTCGGACTTTGCAGCCGCGGTGAAATTGGGAGGGTGCAGTTGGATGAAGCGGTCGATGATGAAGGACACGAATCGCGGGTCAATGTCGGCATGGTCGCCGTCGGGTCTTGCGAGGATGTTGACAAAGGAGGGGAAATTAGTAGAGAGAATCGCATCAGCTGGAAATTGTCAGAATATACAAGTCATCGTATGTATAGATATGAAGATGGGAGGTGGCATACCCTTGGTTTTGAGATCGGAACGGGAGCCCTGCTTGAAAGCAAGGGCTAATATAGACTTCTCGAGCGCATCAAGCTTGAAGTGCTCCATAAACGTTGACAAGTCAAAGTCGCGGAAGATGTCCTCGGTGCCTAGCTCGATGGACTCGGCGATCTGGCGTGCCTGTTTGGGGCTGTGTGAGATCTTGTGCATTTCGGTGGTAAGCACCTGGTAGGACCCGGCGCTACCTCCCGGCCGGTTAAGGCCGGGGAATATTTGAGAAGCGCTGCTGGCTACAAGCCGCGCGAAGTATTTGCTAAAGACTTCCATGCCGGACTCATCGATGAGCTGTTGGTTAGTGGGGAGAACAAGCAGGAAAGGACATATCAGAGAGATCAGGCAAATCAGACAAATCAAAAACATACCTTGCGAAGCTGCTTGGCTGGTTCGTCGTTTTCTTCCTTGATTCTACCCAGGAGTACAAACACCTGGGTAATGACAATCTTTGAGACGGAGCTCGTCCCGGTGGGGCTGCCGGTGACGGGGCTCGCACTCAAGGCTGCCGTTTGCAGAGGGGGATGGGGAGAGTGACTAGGGCCCGACTGGAGGGCTTGGGCAGGACTCGGTGAAAAAGCTCCCGCTCGAGGTGGTGGGACCATGAGGGAGGCCTGTGACGGGGAGGGAATCGGGAAGTTGATGCTACTATCCACGCAGGAGCCGGACAGGAGCCACTTCCTCACCCGACGAGAGAGAGAAGAAGGTAGAGGAGGAGTGGAGATCCTGTGGGGAGGATGAGAGACAGGAAGATGGAGATAGTAGAGATAGTATGTTGAGCGGTGATGATGATATCGATGCTGTAGAGATGATTAAAGACAAGTTATGAATTGTTAACCTGGCCGATGGTCGAGACGCGATTGCAAGGAGAGCTATGAGCTTTGATCTTTGAGCTAGAAGATGAGGGGGGGGGAGGGGGGGTCTCGAGGGCCGCCGACGTCGTGATGCTAGGGATGACGGGAAACGCGGTGTCTCTGCGGAATGTTCGCGAAAGAGTCGGGCGGTGTAGATGTCAAGGACGTAGTGGGTGTAGGACAGTAGTCAAGAGCTTTCAGACCTATGTAAGTGCAGTTAGCAAGGTGGTCATGTCGTGGTCATGGTGAGGTGGGATGGACGCGAGGCAGATAGCAGGGTAGGGCACGCGGGGGGGAGGGCTGGCCGGCAACAGGTCGGCGCGTCGGTCGTCGTGAAGAGGCGGGCTTCCAGGCTTTTGATCGTTTGCTCTTTTGCTCTTGCTCTTGCTCTTTTGCTAGCCAATTGTCTTTTGCCGCCTGTGCCTCTTGTCTGTCCACGTCCGGCCGTGTCTGCTTGTCGTCGAGCTTCCTCGAGTTTTGGAGCTGTCTTTTTTACCTTTTAGGCTGACAAGGGTAGATGGAATGACTCGTTAACGTTGTATAGCAATTCTTAAACACGGATAGAAGAAAAGATGTCGATGCGTCGTCTGTGGATGTGCGCGGTGACGATGGCAGGCGAGGGAGGGCGGGCGTGTGGAAGGGAGGGAGAGGGAGATGAGGTCGGGCGTTGGCGTTGTGAAGTCGAGGTTTGGCTCAATTTTTCGGGGAAGGGGCTCCTAGGTCGATACACGCACGGCTTCTGTCTTTCAGGCCTTTTTGGTGCTCTTTGGTGCATTTGGTGGCAGGTGCACTGGTTGCGCCTGCCCTTTGCCTCTGCTCCCCACTCCATGCAGAGACGCAAAAGGCGTTGGTGCCTTGGTTGTAAGGCAGGAAGGAGAGTAAACCCGGTGCCGGCAGTGATGTGGAGCTCGGACCTCGACTGAAAGCTGTCCTGAACCTTTCTGGCTTTGTAGGGCGGGACAGAGTGTGGGGCGCGCTGAGTCATCACGGCATAGGGCAGATGGGCGCAACGGCCGGCTGCATACAAAGTAGAGAGCTCGCTGGGATGGATATATGCGGCTTCTCTGCCGTCGCCAGCATCCCAGATATGTGTCTACACCTTCTGCAACACTTTAAGTGCAGCAACAATACTATCACAGCATACATTGGTCTATTGGAACTGAGGCCCATGTTGAAGCTGTTGTCGAATCACGTGATCAACACAACGACACCTCACTCATTATCAATGCACGATGTCGCAAATGCCACTGAGACGCGTAAAATGTCACCGATGAACGAATTGAGCCGAACGCGAGCACGGGACAGCCATACGTCGCATGCATGTAAGAGATGGCTGTGTGGGACTAGAACCTTGATCCCTTGTAAGCTGCAAGCTGAGGCCGCGCAATTACCTAAGCAAATAAGCGGGGCAAGTGTATCGTTGCTGGGGCGACCCGCTAAAGTCAACAACGGGGCAACGTCCACAGGCGGACAGCTATCGGTCAAGCAAGATACCGGTGTAGCAGAAGATGAGCGGTTGGCTCTTATGACTAGAGGATCTGATATTGGCCGCCGTTACTCTCCGCCTCTTCTACTCTCAATCTGCCCATCACTTTTTCCCGCGTTCTTCACATCTTTCCTTTTGCTCTATTCATCATCTTGAACTCTACATTCCTCACTTCCATAGAGGAGCATCCCCTTTTCACATCACGACAACATCTTCGCATTCGAAGACAAGACATATCCTTTGATTATATCGAGACCGCCTCCCTGACGATATCACTGCATCCACTCTGTTACCGCATACATTATACCACTACACATCGTTAGACCACGATGCTCAATCAGGCCGACACGCCCAGCGTGGCCCTGTCATGTAAGTGAATCATATGTCGAAGACGTCGGGAAAGGTACATCACCAAGACACCTGCTGACAGTTTTAGTCGCCAACAACTTCTGGGGAAAGGAAGACGCAGGCGTCACCCCTCTCCTGGAGCGCATGGTAGGAGCCAAGCAGACATGCGATGAGCTCAAGTCATTTTACAATAGTAAGTCAAAGGCGGTGACGATGAGAAAGACCACAACACCTACATAGTAAGACACAAGATTAACCAAGAAACAGCTCGTGCATCGATCGAAGACGAATATGCCCGTAAACTACTCTCCCTCTGTCGCAAGCCGCTGGGCACCCATGAGACTGGCGGCCTCAAGCTGTCGCTGGACACCATGCGCGGAGAAGTCGAGTCCATGGCCAAGCAGCATCAGTCGATTGCACAGCAGATGAAGAGCGAGCTTGAGGAGCCGCTGGCCGCCTTTGCCGGTGCCATGAAGGAGCGCCGCAAGATTGTGCAGAACAGCATCGAGAAGCTGCACAAGATCAAGGCACAGCAAACACAGCAGGTCAACAAGACCCGCGACCGCTACGAGAACGAGTGCCTCAAGATCAAGGGCTATCTTGCCCAGGGCCACATGGTGATGGGCCAGGAGGAGCGCAAGAACAAGGCCAAGCTCGAAAAGACACAGATCAACGTCGCCACATCCAACACAGAGTACGAAAACTCGGTCAAGATTCTCGAGGAGACAACAGCCCGCTGGAACCGCGAGTGGAAAGCAGCGGCCGACAAGTTCCAGGACCTCGAGGAGGAGCGCTTGGACTTTACCAAGAGTAGCCTGTGGTCGTTTGCCAACATTGCATCCACGGTGTGTGTGAGCGACGACGCATCATGCGAGAAGATCCGACTGTCGCTAGAGAAGCTCGAGGTCGAGAAGGACATCTTCAACTTCATCACGGAGCGCGGTACTGGCCAGGAGATCCCCGACCCTCCCAAGTACATCAACTTTTGCCGTGGTGACATTGATTCGCAGTCGGACACGTCAGAAGACGACAACTACTCTGTAGCACAGTTCCCTCGCAGCATCAACCCAGCCTACCGCACATCATCACCCCAGCCATCGACCTACGAGTCGCACCATGACCCTAATAACTCTGCTCTGGCGCGCGACCTTGGCCACGAGGCTGTCGAACCGCTAGCCCCGGCTCCTGCCGCAGCTTCGGCACCGGCCCCTGCTCGTGAGCCAGCCCCCAAGCCACAGCAAAAGGCAATCGCACCCAAGAAGTCGGCTAGTTCGTCTGTTGTTCCTCGCACAACAGTGCAAGATGTGACCTATAGCCAGCCCAGCCCGCGCATGGTCCAGCAGCAGATCCAGCAGCCGCCGCCACAGCAGCAAATTCAACAGCCGCCGCCACAGCAGCAGATCCAGCAGCAACAACTCCAACATGCTCCTCAGCAGAAACAGATCCAGAATGGGCCGGCTTCGTACAACCCCGATGAATTCGCTGCTGTACCCCACGATCCCTACCCAATGGACGGCATGACCATGCTGTGCCGCACCAGTCAGAATGGTCTCCCTCAGTCGGAGCTGGGCTCGCAGGTGAGCTCCAACAGCGCTGCCACATCTGCACGCCCATCAAGCCGCGACTCGCACAGCGACTTCTCCAATCTTACACCCTACTCGAGCCACGAGATGGTCAGCGGTCAGGTGTCGCCTGTCAAGGCTGATCCTCCTACTGCCATGGTGCCTGTCGACGACAAGAAGGCGATGAAGAAGAAGAGTGGCTTCTTCCAGAACCACAGCCCCTTTAGACGCAAGAGCCAAAAGGATATGTCAACGAGCTCCAATGCGTCAAACAGAAACACGTGGCATCCACAGGCGGCGCCCCAGGGAAACCCCCCCAACAGCATGTCGCGTGGTTCTGTGTATGGCGGCGGCCAACCGTCTCACCAGCAGCACCAGTCCTCGCACCACCACTCTCAGTCTCAGCACCAGGCTCAACACCAGATCCAGCTCCCGCAGCTTCTGCAGCACGAGCGTACAGCAAGCCCTGACCCGATCGATGCCAACGCCAGTCTTGCACTCAATGTCGGCCAGAATGTGTTCCCTGTTACCAACACCGACCGCCGCGCGATAGCCAATACTGCCAAGAACACAGAGCCCGAGGCAGCCGAGGATGACCCGATCGCTCTGGCCCTGGCCGAACTCAAGGGCGTGACTGTCGGCAAGCAGTCGTCGACGCGCATGTCGGCCGACCACTATCATGGCATTGCTACCCCAGCCCCTGGTGCCCGCGGCAATGTGTTTGGTCAAAACACTGCCGTGGCTGCCGGTATGCGTGGCACGCCGCCGCCATCGTACGACCAGCAGGTCCAGCGCCTGGGCGTGCCGGCACCGGCTGTGACATCCAAGGCCATGAAGCAGGCTTCACAGAAGTACACGGAGCAGACACGCAGTATGTTCAGTCCTACTAACGGAGGTTATCAGCAGGGCGGCGCCCCCAACGGCAACCCGAGCGGCTATGCTTCTTCGCCAACGAGACAGCCCACACGCAACAGCTACGAGATGCCACGCGCTGCTTCACCCGCCCCGAGACGTAGCACGTCGCCGCGGCCAGGTACATCAGCAGCCATGCACCATCAGCAGCAGCAGCAGCAGCAGCAGCAGCAGCAGCAGCAGCAACAAGTTGATCCTCGCATGAGCCACCGCTCTGCATCGCCCAACCCCTATGCCAACTCACGTCGTTCTGTGTCACCCAACCCTTATGCCAGCTCACGTCGTTCTGTGTCGCCCAACCCTTATGCCAGCCAGGGCAGCCAAAGCCAGCGCCCTGTGTCCCACCAGCAGTATGCCCCCCAGCAGCAGCAGCAGCAGCAGCAAATGGCCATGACACCCAAGCGTGGTGACTCGAGCCAGTACTATGCAGGATCCCGGCACGCGTCGCCCAACACAATGTCGCGTGCGGCTTCGCCGTCACCCTACCACACACAAGGCCGTCCCACAAGCAGCATGGGTAACCAGGACATGGCCATCCAGCTAGCACATTACGCAGGTGGCGATGACGGCTATGGATCGCAGCGCAGCCGTGGTGGAAGTGCAAGCCGACCAGGCACGAGCAGCTCGTCGCGTGCCATGGGCCTTTATGAGGGCGGTGGCACAGTGCGGTCGCGCAGCAAGAGTGTGGCTGACAGCCGGCAGTTTACACGCGATGGCCGGCCCATTATACACTTTGCCCGTGCCCTCTACGTCTACCAGGCTGCCATTCCCGAGGAGCTGGGCTTTGCCAAGGGTGACATGATGGCAGTGCTGCGTCACCAAGACGATGGCTGGTGGGAGGCTACAGTTCATGGCGGTAACGGCCAGGTCGGTCTTGTGCCGAGCAACTACCTCCAGCCGTGCTAAATGGATGGTCTTTCTCTTCTTTGTCTGCATGACGACCTCTACCCATCTTGTTATGATCTCATTTCGCAGCTTCTCATGACATCCACGACGACCAAGCTGACATGTTACATGAACTTTATTGGTCATCTACTCTTCTCTTACGACCTCTCTTTTCTCTTCTTTGCGTATCGGTTGCTTGTAACCGTCTTTTCTTCTTCCACATTTTTTTCTTTATTTTTTTCTTTATTTTACTTGCTCATGCCGTTTTATTTTTTGCTATCTTCGACGCTCACCCCTTTCGCCTGTTATTGATCTGTTTTTTTATTTGTTATTGCGCTCTTAGTTTGAAATGCTTTCACGTTTTTATTGATGTTTATTATTTTCTTTTGCTCTTGTTGTTTTCTTCTGATTTTTAATTTTATTTATTTTCATTTTGTATACATTTTGGGAACAGGTTAATAGATTGAATGCTACCTCTTTAAAATTATTATCAAAAAAATTGTGAACTCTGTAAAACTCTCAATGTTATTACAACGGAAAACACCAATAGTGGCGTAGTGAAATATAATGATTGACTGACTGCTGCGCAAATCAACGTCACAACGTCGCATTCCAAGAAATGGAAGCTTCAACCAGGAATGCGAACGCGTGCAAGCGTGAATCCACATTATGTAATGACGACACCACCACACCCACACACCTTCCCCATAATCACAAGCTTTCACATCTGCTGCACGACAATAACATTTGCATTACGGTGCTCCGTCGCTCTTTCCTTGTCGCATCATCTCGCTCCTTCCTTGTTTCTTCTTCTTCTTCATCTTCCTTTTCTTCCTGGAACGTGACTTTCACGTGGTTGTCCAGTGACCAAGCATAAACAGCAGCACATTGCGACGACAGCTCTCATCTCACCCCTCGGTCGCACCACCGCACACCTCACACCTCATACCTCACATCAATAGCAACCAAACAAGGCCGAATACTATGCGCCGACTCTGATGGCTCTCAAAGATATATACCGGACGATCACGTCCAAAGCTGCCCAGCGCACGGTCCTCTACTCCATCCTCATCGCCGTCGCCTCGTCGGCCCTCTACGGCATCGCAGCCATCGGCTACCTCGCCTTTTACCACGAATACGTGCCCCACCGGGTCCGCTCGACGCCCGTCCACCTCCAGTATGGTCCGGGCTTTGCCCAGTTTGCCGCGGCCGGCGGTTCGACCTTGGCTGCCGCTGCCGCCAAAACCAGCCAGGGCCTCCTGCAGCGCCTCACCCACGGATACCATGCACCCTACGGCCTCGCCGACCTGCGCCAGCTCGACCTAAAGTCGGACCAAGAGTACGACGTCAGCATTGTGCTTTCGCTGCCGCACTCGCCGGCCAACCTTGCCGTCGGCAATTTCATGGTCGAGCTCGTCATGTCGTCGGCCGCGTCCGCCCCCAAAGCCTCGGCAGCCGATATCACATCTGCGGTCCGCCTGCCGCCGGCTAATCCGCGCGAGTTTCTCGAGTCGCAGGGCAAGCGCGTGCTCTTTGCCGCAGCGCGACCGGCCATCTTGGCGTATACGGACCCCCTGGTGGCGCAAGCCAAGCGGATGGCGCTGCTGCCGGTGCACTTTTTCGCGCCGGAAGCGGCGTCGCGCGAGCGGCTGATTGTGCCCATGGCGGAGTCGCTCGAGTTTGCAGGCGGCACCAGCGGACTTCCTGCTGTGCTGTATCTCGAGCTGAGAACGCCTGGCGTCGGCGGCGACAGCGCGTACGAGCTGCAGACGTACGGTGTGGAAGTGGTCTTTTCGGCACGTCTGCGGGGACTTCGATGGCTCATGTACCACCACCGGATCTTTGCATTTTTGCTGCTGACGACAGTATCGTGGATTGTCGAGGTTGCCTTTATGGCGGGAGTGCTTTTGGTGCTTGGGGCTGTGTATGGCAGAGGCGAGTCGATTGAGTCGACCGAGTCAGATATCAGTGGTAGCAACGGAAATGGCAAGGGCAAGGGCAAGAGCAAGAGCTGGGAGACGAGCACGGTCAACAGCAGCCGAGCGCCATCCATGTCGGTTCCCCACAGCTCTAATGCGCCTGCCACGATCAAGAAGGAAGAGAAGGAAGATGTTCGACTGCAGTCGATCCCGGCAGGCTCGCCGGCAGCAGACTCGCCTGTGGCTGCAGAGACATCCGGGTCTGCCGTTGTCATCAAGAATGAGGATAAGAAGGAGAATAAGAAGACGAAGCAAGAGGAGCGAGTCGAGTCGCAGGCGCGGATCTCGTCTTTGCTTGCCAGAACTGCAGGCAGTCCGACGGAAAAGAAACAGTCCGAGGCCAAGCCTGCTAAGAAGGGCAAGGCTCCCAGAGCAGCCGACGACGTGGATGACTACGACTCGTACACCGAAGAGGACTACAGCGACGACGAGGTTGTGTATGAAGATGACATTGAACCAGAGCCTCGCTTGTCGGACCGCAGGAAGAAGACATCCCAGATCCCGCAGTCTCCCAAGAAGTCGAGAGATAGCTCCGACGGCAAGGACTCGGCAGTGGCGACGGGACGGGCATCGAGCGCATTGGCAGACACGCCTCTGCGGCAGAGACAGTCGCAACCGCAGACGCCCAAGAAGGAGCCATCCAATGTGTCTGTCAACAGTCCGGCTTCACCGGGCAAGGAGAACTCGATGCGGAAGAAGACGGCAGTGTCCCAGGACCAGACGCAGGTGAAGCCGCCCTAGAATCCGAGCTTTGTCCAAGTCTAGGCTAAAGGTTGTCGCCTGTTTTACTCTTTGCTCTGCTCTGTGCTCTCTGCTGTCTGCTTTTTTACTATATTTGCTAGCGTTTTATTTTATGACTTTGACTTTTATAGGCTATGCAGTCATGCTGCTACACCTCTTGTATAATGCTTCAATACCACTATTCTATCTACTCAATCTCTACCTGACCTCGTCCTGACCTCTTTTATCTATCTAGTAGACCTCTACTCTGCCTACCACTCACGTACTTCACCGCCTGGCCCGATGAACCCAGGAGACACCCAAGGCGTTGCATCCTTGGCCAGACGCCGCACCATGTCTTCGTCGATCTCGATACCCAGTCCCGGCCCTGTGGGTATTTTAATGTAACCGTCATTGACCGTCCACACCTCTGGGTTTGTCGTGTAGCTCGTCAGGTCCTGCTGCGAGTTGTTTTGGGCGTTGTAGTGGATGCCCAGGCTCATTTCCTGAATGGCAAAATTGGGCGACGCCAGGTCGACCTGCACACACGCGGCCAGCGCAATGGGGCCCAGCGGACAGTGCGGCGCGAGCGCGACGTCGTACGTCTCGGCCATGGCGGCAATGCGCCGCAGCTCCGAGATGCCGCCCACGTGGCACACGTCGGGCTGGATAATGTCAATGTGCGGCAGCAGCGGGCGCACGTCCCAGCGGCTGTAGAGGCGCTCGCCCAGCGCGATCGGCAGCGACGTCAGCGCCTTGAGCTCTTCAATGCCCGTCGGGTGCTCCGACAGCAGCGGCTCCTCGATGAAAATGGGGCGGCTCTTGAACGGCTCGCTGTCCTGCTGGAACTCGAGCGCGCGCGCCAGCTGCTTGGCCATGGGCTTGTGCAGGCGGCCGTGGAAATCGACGCCACAGTCCAGCCCCGCCTGGCGCACAGCGCGCACGCGCTCGACGCAGCCGCCGATAATGTCCGCGGCCGGAAAGTCCAGCCAGCCGACGTCCTCGGTGGCGTTCATCTTGACGGCCCGGAAGCCCTGGGCGTGCCGCGCCCGGGCCTGCACGTCGACGTCCGCGGGCCGGTCGCCGCCGATCCAGGCATAGACGCGCAGCGCGTCCCGGACCTTGCCGCCCAGAAGCTGGTAGATGGGCACGCCGAGCTTGCGGGCCTTGAGGTCCCACAGGGCAATGTCGATGCCGGATAGCGCGGACATCATGACGGGCCCGCCGCGGTAGAAGCTGGTGCGCCACGACAGCTGCCAGATGTGCTCAATGTCGTCTGCGTCGAGGCCGGTGTAGCGCGCGAACCAGGCGTCGAGACAGCCCTCGACGGCCTGCGAGTGGCCCTCGAGCGAGGCCTCGCCCCAGCCGACGTTGCCATGCTCGTCTGTGATTTTGACAAACAGCCAGCGCGGGGGCACGCGGAACCACTCCATGGAAGCTATTCTGCCCATTTTGACAATTTGTATTTGTATTTATATTTGTATTTATATTTGAATTGTTTAAATGCTGGATGTCTATATGTCGATTGAAATAAGAAAAGGAGCGACGAGGTTAATATGGGAATAAGGCCGGGGCAATGGTGTTGCGGGGTCGGCGGTGTAAGTGAAGGGCTCCGCTTCTCCGCTGCCGTGTTCGGCAACCAGGGGTTGTGTTTGTCCGATTGAAACATTAGCAATTAAATGTATAAGTCATCAATCTGTTATGTTAATTGTTGTTTTGGATTATTATTCTCTATTTTGTTGTGTTTAATTATTTTCTTTCAAGTCATTCGCTTCCGCCATCACTCTATCGCGGCATTTGATCGGCTATTCATTCTTCGTTTTTCATTTTATTCTTCATTTTATTCTTCATTTTTATTATATATCTATAATCTATCAATCAAAGTCTGATACATTCACCTACTTCTGACTGGCCAGCCACTCCTTGACTCCGGCTCGGACTTGCTCATCCGTCAGCTCGCCAAACACATTGACGCCGAAATTCTTGGGGAAATTGTAGCGCGTGTGCGTGTCCAGCGCCGTGATGCGCGCAAACTCGTCGTCTGGCAGCTCAAAGGTCACCAGGTTGCTCTTGATGCGCGACGGCGTCACGCTCTTGGGCAGCACCACGGTGCCGCGCTGCACGGCCCAGCTCACCAGCACCTGCGCCGGGTCCCTGCCCAGGCGCTTGGCAATGTCGATAATGACCACATTGTCCACGGCCCGCGGCAGGCCGTACAGGTTGTTGCCCAGCGGCGAGTAGCCCTCGACAACAATGTCCTGCGACTGGCACCACTCGAGCAGGTCGGGCTGCTGCAGGAACGGGTGCGCCTCGATCTGGTTGACGGCCGGCTTGATGGCAATACCGCTCGCCAGCAGCGACTGCAGCTTCTCCTGGGTAAAATTGGACACGCCAATGGACCGCACCTTGCCGGCGCGCACAAAGCCCTCCAGGGCCTTCCACGTGTCGAGGATGGCGACGTCGCGGTCGAGCGCTAGCTCGCCCGTCTTTTTGTCCTTGGGGAACAGCTCGTCCTGCTCGTCGCCGCCGTGGTTCAGAAAGGCGACGGGCCAGTGGATCAGGTACAGGTCGAGGTAGTCGGTCTGGAGATCGGCGAGCGTGGCGTCGAGTTGGCGCGCGGCGTCGGCCGGGCGGTGGTGCGAGTTCCAGAGCTTGCTGGTGATGAAGATCTGGTCGCGCGCGACACCGGACGCCTTGATGCCGGCGCCGACTTCCTTTTCGTTGCCGTAGACGGTGGCGCTGTCGAGGTGGCGGTAGCCGGCGCGCAGGGCGACGTCGACTGCGTTTTTGACCTTTTCTGGTTCTGATTGCTGTAGAGTTGGTATTAATTCAGGATATTTATTGATTGAAGAGATAAAATAAACAAAACAAAACAAAAGAATCTACAAACCCAGAGACCGAGGCCGACGGTCGGGATAGAGTGGCCCGAGTTGAGCTTGATGGAAGTCGGAAGAGGCATGGTTGTGGCAGTAGAGTGTGATGTTGTAAATAAATTTAAGTATAAAAGAAGAATATAAGTCAAGATGGAATAGACAAGATATATAGAAAACCAGTCATCAGTCATCAGTCATCAGTCGTCATATGTTGTCATCGGCTGCCAGTCCGGCATGTTTCAGACACGGGGGCGATGATCCACCGACTATGATGCAATGCTGTAGAAGACGGTTATATCATAGTCCATACATGTCAATACCCAGTAATACAGTCAATCAGCCAGCAAACGTGCCGGTCTTTTGAAAGTACCATCTCGACTCGCTAGAGGTCATTCATTCTTCGTCTCCATACAAAGACGACTTTCGATTCAGAGTCCACTGAGTCCACTGATTTCAAATCTTCCAATAATCAAGAATCAAGTATCACGCTCTTGGCTTTCTATTCTTTTGCCTATTTAAAGACTAAAAAATAGCAACCGCATTCGGCGGCGACGCAACACCGCCCGGCACCTTGAGCGGCACGCTGCTCACAAAAAACGAATACCGCCCCAGCTCGGCACACTTCTTGGCCAGCGTCTCCAGGTCAAACAGCTCGCCAATCGGCACGCCCCAGCCTGCCAGCACCCACTGGTGGAGCAGCCCGCCGCCCTCCATGCCCGTCCACGCCGCCACGTCCTCGGCCGTCGTCTGCACCGGCGTGTGTGCTCCGGCAATCGGCGCCCGCTCAAAGCTCGGCGCATCGCTCGCCACGGCCGCAAACTCACTCTCCCACAGCCACTTGAGGGTCTGGGCCGTCGGTGCCAGTCCGATAAAGTTGGTTTCTGGCCGGGCCGCCAGCGCATCTTGCTCGTGGGGCGGCAGCGCCTCGTATGCCTCGGTGAAGCCGCTGCGCAGAAACAAGATGTCGCCGGGCTGGATCGCCGGGCCCTTTTGCCATTGTAGAGTCGCCTCCAGGTCGGCCACTGTAATGTCTCGCGACTCTAGCGCCTGAATCTCTTTTTCTTTGCCCGTAAATTTGCGATACCCGGCATAGTCAATCAGCACGCCGCGCCCGACGATGCCGCCCTTTTCCACCCACGCATCAATGCCAATCACAGCCGGCGACTCCAGGTCGGCCATGGCGACGCCGCCGTAAAACTGCTTGGCCTGCTGGTAGCCGTAGTGCCGGAAGCCGTCCCACTGGCTCGAGCCTTGCGTATTGAAAGCCAAAAAGTCGTCGTTGACGGTGCGGTCGGCGCCGGTGGCCGTCTTGCGCTCGATGCGCTTCCACTGGAACGCGGGCCGGTCGAAGCTGGGCTGGTTGGGTTTGTTCAGGTGCCAGTCGAGCGAGACGCGGTCGCCAGTCTTGATTTCCTTGGCGGCCTGGGTGACGGTCTCGGGGGTCAGCATGTTGAGGGCGCCGAGGTTGTCGTTGGCGCCATACAGGCCCCAGGCGTTGCCGGGCGGACCGGACTTGTCCAAGGGCAGGCTATCAAACGGGGGTCTCATGGTGTAGATGGTTGGAAGATTGATGTTTATGGATGAGAAAGGCTGAGAGTCTCGAGTCAGAGCATCTATAGATCTATCATCTATGTCGCCATCTATATCTATATCTACACCTCGGGGTAAGACAGGGCGAGGTGCGGGGCCAAAAGCAGGAGGAGCCGAGCCAAAGATGGGTTGGTCCGCATAGCAGACATCCGACCGGATAGCAATAAGCGAGGATTTCCGATCGGCTATTGATCATTGAGTATATGTTATCGACAGAGAACGTGACTATGGGTGATTGACTTGTGCATTTGATATCATGAGATGTAGTGGATTTAGTCAGTTTGCTCTGTAACGAACTATACGCACTTTATGGGTTGAGTGCTTATGTAATCACGAACGATATGATGTGCATTCCTTTGGGCATTGGCTACTCAGTAGTGATGTCATTCGTCTTCTTATATCACGGCCTGGATAATTGATGATACTTACTCTCTCTATAAGCAGTTGTATCTAGCCATCTATTAAATAATCGAATATTTAGAATCCTGCAACGTTGTCATTTAGTATTTAGCTTGCATTGTATTTGGTGCTCTTTGATGGCGAGAATATGATTTTTAATTTTTAATAAACTTCTGACCGAGAAATAGTACACCAAAATGATAAAGTAATTGTCGGCCAAGACCAAACCAACAAATAAAAATGTCTACAATCTCTATATCACGAATCCTCAATCAGACAAGGATGCAGAAGCAAACAACGGCAGTCAGTGACCAGTGACCCCACTTGCTGACATTGAATAGCCATAGCTTAGTACGCCACGAAAACACAGAGAATAGGAGACAGCTTCGCGGGGCCCACCCGTGACCCGCGAACACACCCGCAAGACATCCGCTAGCACATTCACAGGACCGGAGCTATCCTCGCGCCTTCCCCGCCATCTTTTGTCTTGCTCCTTTTTGGGTAGCAGAAAAAAGCAAGAGCAAGCAGCAGGAGCAACCAGCAAGAGCAAACAGTGCAAGGCCCCACTATCACCGCGAACAGCTCATACTCACTAAATCAAAAAGAGACGATCCAGTACGGAGTATGTGATGGAAAAAGAGGTATTATATATATAATATAGTGAAAATACTAGTAAAAACACTCACCGCCACGTAGAGTCAGCCACCGCTTTTTGTATTTTTCTTTGTATTTTCTCCTTTTCTCTGTAGATAGTTGAATATAGAGGATGAACGCGAAAACTGTGCTGCAGAAAACTCTTCGTTCAAGGCTGGGCGGATATAAATAGAGGCTGCAGACAGAGACAGTCTGGTAAGATAATAGTTAACAAAATAACTACAATAAATGCAGAATACAAGCAAACCCGACTCGAGATCGGTGCAGGGTCCAGACAATGGCGAGACAGCCACAAGGATGAGCACAACGAACCAAAGCAAGCCAAACTGAGTAGCTACTGAGTATTAATACTGTCTATTGTTCATACATCCGTTATATATATAGATAAAAGTACAGCTGAAACAGCCACGTCTGCTGGCATCTTAGCTGTCAGTCCTCCCGCGCTTCTTGAAATTACAGGCTGTCGCCGCTAACGGCTCGCGCTAGACTGCTGATGTTGTTTTTCTCTGTACCTTTTGTGTGTTCTGTATTCTGTGTTCTGTAATCTCTGTAAGAATCTTTCTTATTCGCTTTCTCTATTCTCTATATACCTATTCCGTCTTCTCGTTTGCTTACTTGAAGCGTAGGACGATGCGTAGTAATCTGGCCTATTGCTCCTTCCTCGTTGATTTGCACCTTCCAAATCTGCACTCTTGCACTATTAATCTTATTCAGCTAGTATTTGCAAAAGTATAGCAAAAGCATGGCAAAAGTAAACATCAGGAAGGCACTACCGGTCCCCAACTTCCAGCTCCAGCTCCCCAACACCAGCCCAGCCCCTCTCGTCACTCACCAATTTAATCTCTGCTCAATTCCCTAGTCTTACTGTGCCCTCAGCTCCCCTATTCTTTTGGCTGCTCCGTAATACTGCTACTGCTCCTGCTCCTGCCACTTCCACCGCTCCTTCTCTTTTCGTCGATTCTTTTTTTTATGCCGAAGAAATATTCTTCCTCGCCGAAGCTCTTTCCTCTCTTTCTCTCTTGCTCCTTTGCTCCTTTGCTCCTTCTCAGCTATCATCTCTTTTCTCTTCCTTCACGGCCACCTCCAGCCTCCAGCCTCGTTTCACAGCTTTTAGCTTTTCAACATTACTTTCCTGCTGACTGCTGACTGCTGACTGTATCTGCATTGCTGCTGGCCAAGTCTTCCTCCACTAGCCACAACTGACCTTTTCAAAATTGTCGCCCATCTGCCAACCTCCAAACCCCGCCAATCATCGACTCTTTCTCCTTCTCTACCTTTTTTACCTACCTCTACCTCTTCACTTCCGACCTTGTCTACGGCCACGACTCCACGACAAGCTCACCTCTCACCTTGCATCTCAATTGCATCCATCGGTCACCTTGCTCTGTCAGTGCTCTATCACTAGCTGCAATAGCTACGCCAGCTACTCCAGCTCACCTACGACTACTACCGTCCACACTCGCCTGCGCTATTGCATCATTCTGGGCTAAAGTCCCTACCGAGCACGGCGACCACCTCCAGAGTCCCTTTGTTTACGGCCTACTACACCTACTGCCTCTGTTGTAGTAAGAAGTAGTACGATCAGTACAGTACCGCCAGATTGTCTAGCTCTCCCCATCCGCGTGAAGCAGCGGGGCACTCGAGACTGAGACTGAGACATCGACACACTTTCAATACATCTACCTCACTTCACTCTACCCTCCACTCTTCACCGTTGTCTGCATCAGATACCCATCGCTCTGCTTGCCTTTTGACTTTTGGCTTTTGATTTGCTTTGACTTGCTCGATTTGACACGCCGGTCCTACGACACTTTTGGGTTTCGACAGTCACGCCAGCAGCCTATCCGAAGCATCACAGCACCACAGCATCACTGCATTCACATCGACAGACCAGCCAATCTCGACACCGACTCAACCGCCGAGGACGAGCATCCATACCCACTCTCAACCACTTTTACTCCCTCCTTTACCTCTACAACCACCACCACGATGCCTTGCTTCAAGGGCATCGCGGTGAGCATCCATGCCAATGGAGCACCGCTCCCGGAGCACGGCATTAACAAACAGTCTCGTTTTGGCCGCATCAACAGCTATATCCCTGTCCCCGACCCCCAGATCACCGCCGACTCCGGCAAGGCCGAGCCCGCAAAGTTTGCCATCTCCATCACCCTGCTTACTCCCAACCTCGCCATCCCATACTCGACCCCCAAGCCTACCGCAGCAAACCCCTATCCCAAGCCCCAGATCGTCGGCGAACTGCCCTCGTCCAACCCGGACTCCAAGTTTACTACCCTTGTCAACCCCTACATTCCCATGACAAATTCAGAAAACGAAACAATTGCTGCCTACATTTACTTTGATGGTCGTGCCAAAGAAGAAGTCGCTACTCTTCTGCGCCCCGGCGAAGAAACCTGGGTCAATAGTCGCTGGGTCCAGGTGCCCGATGCCGAGGGCGGCGGTCTGGCAGAACGTGAATTCTTGTTCCGCGAAGTCGGCCTCGAGCGCTGGCTTAACGGTCTCGATCTCGAGGGCGACGACGCCAAGGCCAAGCTGGAAAAGAGACGACAGCGGTTCGAGAAGCGCCGGAGACGCCAGGAGCAGCAGAAGCAGACAGGGACAAGTCATTCGCGCAAGAGCAGCACCGATGCCCTAAGGTACGGCGGCCCCGACTCGGCCAATCCTCTCGAGGCTCTCGACGACATCCCGCTGTCCGACGACGACGACGATTCGGACGACGACTCTGTGCCCGAGGCCACCGGCCAGATCAAGGTGGCCATGTTCCGTGTGCTCGCATCAGGCGAGATCAAAAAGGGAGAGTACTCGCCGCAGTTTGACGCACACGATGACGACGACGCCGAGGGCGGCGGCAACAATGGCGGCGGCGTCGATGCCGATGTCGAGCACACCACCAGCTTTGCCAAGCCCAAGACGCTCGACCCCAAGACCATTTCAACGCAGACCGTCACGGGCATCGACGGGCCCGAGAAGCCCTACGCCACCTTTACCTTTTTCTACCGCGGCTCACGCCAACTACAAAAAATGGGACTCGTGCCCTCGAGCAAATCCCAACAGACACCCGTCGAGAACAAGCGCCGGTCTGCCCAGCTCGACTTTTCCAACATTGGCCCGCTCAAGACCGCCGGCACTGTCGGCTTCTCCACCTTCCGCGACAACGAGACTGACGGCGTGCGCCAGAAAAAGGCACACAAGCGCAACGGCAGTCTTGCCGGTGCCGTGCCCGGTGTGACCCTCAACGGCATGGACGACGACAGCGACGACGACGACTACGACGACAACAACGGCCGCGCCTCCAACCGCGCCAAGATTTTCGACAAGCTCGACGACGACGACAAGGTGGACGATGGCGACTCGGACAAGGCCGGCGGCAACTCAAAACTGCTCGCGCCCGACGACGCCAAGTTCTCGGGCGAGCTCGCCGACGGAGTCAACCGCATCCGGCTAAAGCGCCAGCACTCGGCCGAGCCCGACGGCGCTGCCAACGCCTTTAGCAAATCGCCGACGCCGACCGATGGAAACTCAACAGTGGGCGGCCTGGGATCACGAAACGGGTCAACGGGCGATGCGTCTGTGCTGGGCACCTCGGCCGCATCCGCGTCCAGCCTGCCCGGGTCGGCCTCTACCGGCGGCGGCGGCCTGTTTGGCGGCAAGAGCCTGCCCGACGACTCGGTGATTGGCAGCCCGCTCAAGAGGCACCGCGCCAGTGTGGCCGAAGGCACAGACGGCGACCCGCGGTCTGTGGTCAACTCGGGCGCCTTTCCACCGGCACTGGGCGACATTCTGGCCAAGGCAGAGGCAGCACACAGCCAGGGCCAGGCACAGATAGGCAGCGTTCTGGGGTCGTCTCTGCCGGGGCAGCCGCCGTCTGGTCTGCAGTCTGGAATTGCATCGGCGCCGTCTGGTCTGGGGGCCGCGTTATCAGCGGCGGCGGCGGCCAAGGCGCCGGTCAATTCCGTCAAGGAAGAAGACGAAGACGAGGAGCTATAGCCGGGCAGGTTAGAGGTTAGAGGTCTTTTTTCTATTTTCTATCTTCTGTTTCCTATTTTCTGCTTCCGGTTTAGAGTTTAGAGTCAAGGTAGTGATGTCTTTTAGTCCTTGTCTTTTAGACTCGAGTGTTGTGGTGTTTGTGAATGTTTATATTTCATGTTTTCATGGTTTTTGCATTGGTTCTGTCTTGTCTGATTTCTGTTCCTCTGTCTTCATCTCTACTTTTTCTGGGCGGCTTGTTCTACCATCTTCATCGTCCAGGATACGTTGGCGATGTCATATTTTTGTGTCTTGTGTTTTGTCTTGTGTTTTGTCTTTTTGTGTTCTCTTCTCGTCACTCATTCATATCCTCTTGGGACTTTTTCTTTTTCAGATTCCATCTGTCTTGTCTGCTTTACTGGCGCTTATAAACGACGATCAATGACTGCAACGGGACTCCATGTCTTTTCTCTTCTTTTTTCTTCTTCTCTCCTCCCTTCTCTCTTCTTTGCATTTGTCTTTGTCTCTTAATGTTCTCTTCTTAGTTGTCATTATCATACCAAAAAAATCCAAATAATTTATCAACTCTCTCTGTCCGATATCTGCACAACCACCGCGACACTGGCCACCTTGACGCGGCGCGACGTCGTCCACAGCCGCTCTTGCAGCGAGCCTCTCGATAGATCTGCCGGCTGGCCAACAAAAGGCTGGTCGATATATTCTTTCCCACCGGCCGGTGCGACGGAAGCAGCCCTTTCTGTCCTCTCTTTTTGTCTCTCTTTTTGTGTTCTCGCTTAGATGTAGGATATAGTTGGCTGTGTAAATATACAAGTAGTCTTGACAAAGCGAATATAGACCAGAGAGATGCAGAAGATGGGATGGGCAGCTTAATATAGGAATGTAAATCAAACGAGAGCTTTTGTCTCTTCTTGTCGGTTGGGCTGACGTCTCGTCTTGCTTGAATACTGTCTTTATATCTCACTGTCTGACTGCCAACTGATTATTTCTCTTTCGTTATAAGCTATAAGTCGGTTCTATTTGAATGATTCATTCCTTTCTTCTTCTTTTGTTCATCCACTCTTTCTTTTCTTGTTTTCTTCTCTCTTTTCTTCTTTTTTTCTTCTTCTTTTTTCCTTCTTGTTTTTACTCACTCACGCCATGCCAACCAACCCAACTACTCTGACTACCGTGACTACACTGGCCTCCATCATCAAGCGAGTAACATGCCCTCGGAGATGGTCTCGGATTAGGACTGCATCGACAGCCTACAGGAGTGGCCTTGCCAACCCATTCTTAACTCTACACTCACAACTGTCAGACTGTATACACCCCGAGCTCTTTCCTTATATAGCCGCTATTTATATCAGCCTCATGTAATCTGACTGATCAATTCGTTGCGCCAGAGTGTGCGAGTCTCGCCCTGTCAACACCTAGACCCAACAGCAATGTACAAAAAAGACGAACCATGCGGAAAGGCAATGCCAATCCCACCCTGTATGCACACAACAGGTAAAGCCAGAAAATAAAGTGATAAATTGATTGAGGGTATTGTAAAATAAAGCAACTAGAAAGGACAATGATAATTATACAAACGCCAACACTCCCTATGCAATCGGCCCAGTCGACCGAATTGATTACTAAGCGGCCGACCTCGCTTGACACCATAAGAAACCCTTGAAAATACTAGACTACATCCTTCGCTGTGCTCCTGTTGGCGGCGCCGCCCGCTGCGACTCAATGTCGACATACCGCGGCAGGTTGGTGTCGCCGCGCGATGCAAACCACAGCAAGAGTTCTGGTTCCAGCGGAGGGACCGTCGTGGTCTGAGCCGGGGCTGCTGTGGTTGTCGATTGCGGTGCTGGCTGTGTGTCCATCTTGTCTTCGTCGTCGTCGTCGTCATCGTCGTCTTCGTCGTCGTCGTCGTCTTCGTCCAAGCGCCTCTTCAAGCCTGTCCGCACGTTCTCGACGCCCTGCTCGCGCTCCGCCTTGGTGTAGTTTTGCGCCGCCTCTTCTTGGATAAACGTCGTGATCTGGTTGATACACCATCCGCGCGCGTCGTACCAGATGTCGCCCAGGCCGTACGGCTGCCGCGGGCCGTCAAACATGTCGCCCTCGTCGCTGCCCGAGTCATTTTCGTCGTCGTCGTCGTCGTCCTCATCATCATCATCTTCGTCGTCCTCATCGCGTTGGGACTGCTTCTTGACATCAAAGCTTTTGAGAGAGATACCCCGCGCTTCTGCCTTGTCCCTTGCCTTCTCGGCCATTTGCTCAACGTCCGGCTCGAGCTTCTTGCGCAGCAGCGACGTCAGCACCTGCTCTTCTGTGCGACCTGGGAAGCTGGGGTCGGGGTGCACGACGATCCTCCGAAACAGGTCGGCATGCTGCGCCATGACTTCGTTGAGGGACGCCATGTTTTGCTGGAGCACAAACGCCGATGCCTGGATGGATTCGGGCGGCGGCAGCGGGTTGCTCATAAAGATGTCGCCCTGGAGGCGCGAGACGCTGGACACGAGCTGGGCGAGACGGGCGCGGACAGTGTCAATGGCCTTGAGGTCTTCGAGCTCTAGCCCAACGGCTGTGCCTGAGCCTTCCATTGTGTATTGTGTATGCTATGTTGTATAGAGACGGTTTGTCGGGTGGGTGTAGCTGAGCTGACGCGCTGTTGACGAGGTTCAAGGGTAAGGTTGAGGCTGAGGCTGAGGTTGAGGTTGATTGAAGCTCGATGCGCAAATGGTTACGAGTGGGGAAGCTGGTCACTATTATTATGGGGCGTCATAAGACCCGCTTTTATTGACAACCTCATGTACAAGTCAACAACATCTCACCATGCAATCAGCAGCATTTCAGCATCTCGTTGACATCTTTTCATGTTAGTATCATAACTTTTCATGTTTTTATCTCTACAGACATTCAATAATTTGGTCTGTTCTTACGGGTATAAATACACCCCCGTCCCCTCTCTCATTCCTCTCTCCCCTGTGCTCGCCGCTCTCATCATCAACATCATTACCTTTCCTTATTTTTCTTCTTCTTTCTTTATAATGCCAGAAATGGCAATATATGGTTACTATGGGGAGACACTACTGTCAAGGAATAGTGGTGAGTAGTTGAAAATGTCTTTGAGCTTGGTCTCGATACAACTAACAATTTACCTCTAGATGGAGTGCATATATGGGATAACAACCCGCCAGTATAGCGACACTCGTAACCAAATATACCGACGCTGGTTGTAGCCGGCAACGTTGTCCTTGGATACAAGGCGGCGGCCTTGTCGCGGTACGATAAGGTGTCGGCCTCGGTGGCGGAAAGCCGGCGAGTAACTCGATCATCACGGGACATATTTGGACCAATTTTAATACTCTACTTTTAGATAAACTGGCTCGAGGCTAACGGCCGAGTACATCCTGTGTGACCCGCGACACAGGTGACTTCTCAGCGTCAACTAGCCGTCAGGAGCTCAGGGTCACAGACTCACGGACTCACAGCCAGCTCTGCCACCACTTCGCTTGGACCTGAGCAAGGCCAAGAAAAGACTCGGTAGAACTCCAGCTGGCAAAAGCTCTGGCAAGAGCTCTGGCGCAATCATTGCACCAGTGGGTGAGCCAGTTGTCGACCAAGAAGTTTGGCACAGAACTCTGTGCAATCTGCTGCAGCAGGTCTCTATTAGGCCGCAAATCCCAGGTGGTGGAGAGCAAGAGCAAGAGCCACAGCAGCAGCAGCAGCAGAAATAAGTCAGAGACATTGTGTCTCTCGTGGACTCCAACAACCGCGAAAGACCGAGGGTGTTTAACGGCCTATTTATGTCGGCGCTGGCACCCGTTACCACTTTCACGTCGAGATCCTACTCTGTATCAGTGATGACTGCGGACGGCACAGTCTCTCTACACCAGCTCCTCGAGGGTCTAGAGAAATCTCAAGCCTCGGCGGCACAGTTTCTTAATCTGGCAAAAATCATCAACATCATCATGGATTTAGCTACGCACCCCTTGTTTTGAGCCCATCATATGGATAGTACCAATAAGGGTTCAGTATTTCGACCAAGAACTCACCATGCCTAGAAAATGGGTTGTCACCTCGGGCTGCTAGATAGTTTTATTTCTCGGTGTGAAAACGCCAACAGCAGACATACAAGAGCTCGCATCATGGACTCAGATTAGGTCGTCTCCAAGAATGGATGAAGCATGCTGGTGATATCCGGTGTTACATCTGTCTTGAAAAGGACTGCATGGTATTTGGCCATGATAATACAGCCATTGGCAACGATATCTGGCCCCAAATGACCGACATCAATGAACGTGAGGCATACCTGCCACCCCCAGCTGCAAACGCATCCGCTCGTGTCTGCTCCACGTACTAAGCCCAAGTCAAAGGCAAGAAAGAAGTCCGCGCCTGGATCCTGGAACACATATCCGACGCACTCGCAGCCACCGTCAAAGAGTTGCTTACTGAAATCCCAACTACCTGGTTCGACAAAATTTGTTTACATTCGAACCCACTGGGTGGCCTGGCGCTGCCCAGGCCACCCCAGCAACGGCGGCAGCCTGTTCGATTCGGCCAAAACGTGTGCCGAGCACCTGGAAGAGCACCACCCGGGTCTGTTTGCGCCAGATGGGCCCTATTCGGTAGACTTTCTCTCCCACCTGTGCAAGGAGCCCCGGGACATCCGCAGCGGCGTGGCCTGTCCCATGTGCGGACAGGTGCTGACTTCCGCGAAGCAGTACGAGGAGCACGTTGGCGACGAGCAGGACAAGCTGACTCTGGCTGCGCTGCCCAAACTTGCAGAGCTAAAGCTAGAGGACGCAGAGGGCAAGAGCAAGGGCAAGGACAAGGCAAAGGGCAAAGACGATGAGGACAGTGACGACGACAACAAAACGCGGATGACTAGCAGTGTGAGTGACGACCTCGGCTCATCTGACGACACCTTTCATACTTTTGACTGGAGCCCTTTCCCATTTTGATAGTTTTGGTAGTCTCGATAGTCTCATAGTCTTGGTAGTCTTTATAGTATTGACCGCAGATATTATTAATAAACTCAACACAGTTTTGATACTCAGTTTGACATTCTTGGCCCGCTAAGCTAACCCCCCGTATGACTTTTTGCTTTTTGCTTTGAAAGAATTTGTGTACATACTTTTATTGCTCAGTGAGCCTATATACTATCATGTCTCATGTCGTGCTAAATAGAGGGAAAGAAATCATAAACAAAAAAGACATAAAGGCCGCAGAGCAAAAGCAACTATAAAAGACAAGACAAATGAAAAAAAGGTCATAATTCAGACATCTACAGCCAACGTCCGCCCTACGCCTTGACGCGGGCATCCTTGCCCCAGCGGTCAACCGGCGGGAAGCGCGCGCGCCGCTCCAGATCGTCCAGGTCCATGTGCGACCGAATGTACTTTTCGCGGCCGTCGTCCACCGGGTCGTGGTCCCAGCTCGTGTACTTGCCCACCTTGAGCGCAGGCCACACAAACAGACGCTGCCGCTGCGACGTGCGCACCTGCTTGGTGATGCGGTCAAAGTCCCAGCGCTCGGCCGCCTCGGTCTCAAAGGCCGCCAGCTGGGTGGCGGCAACCTTCTCGGCGTCGGTCAGCGGCGTGCTGAGCTCCGTCTTCTTGGCAATGGCCTTGGCCAGGTCGACCACCTCGTCGGGGTCGTTGGCGAGGTTGAACAGCTGCACGCCGTCGGTGGGGCAGATGATAAACTTCCACGCGCCGCGGCGGATCATCATGAGCGGCGCAATGGTGCCCTCGCCCGTGTACTCGGCAATGACGGTATCGTGGCCCTCGTGCGAGCGGCCCTCGAGATGCGGCAGCAGCGAGTGGCCGTCCATGGGCAGGTCCGGGTGCGGTGTGGCGCCGACGAGGTCGCACATGGTGGGCAGGATGTCGAGCGTGGACACGTTCTGGGACACGCGGTGCGGCACGACCTTGCTGCCGTCGGCATTGTTGGCAGTGGCCGAGGCGGGGATGTGGATGATAAAGGGCACGCGGACCGACGACTCAAAGTAGGACATCTTGTACCACAACCCGCGCTCGCCGAGCATGTCGCCGTGGTCGCCGCTGAAGATGACAATGGTGTCCTCCTCGAGGTCGCAGTCCTTCAAAATGCCGAGCAGACGGCCGAGGCAGTCGTCGACATAGCTGACAGCGCCATAGTAGGCGCGCTTGGCGTTCTTGACCTGGTCGTCGGTAAACTCCTTGTCCCAGAGATCGCAGACCTTGAGCAGACGCTTGCTGTGGGGGTCCTGCTCTTCCTTGGGGATGTTGATCTTGGGCATGTCGACATCGACGCCCTCGTACATGTCCCAGTACTTTTTGTGGATGGTGTAGGGGTCATGGGGGTGCGTGAGCGAGACAGTCAAGCAAAAGGGCCGGCGCGTCTCGGGATCGGACCGCACCCAGTCGTACAGGTACTGCTCCGACTTGTACATGACCTCGTTGTCATAGTCCAGCTGGTTGCTGCGCACGCATAGGCCTGCCTGCTCGACCGAGCTGGCATTGTGGTACCACTCCAGCCGCGTCTCCGGCTTGTCCCAGTCGACAACCCAGCCAAAGTCGCCCGGGTAGATGTCGCTGGTCAGCCGCGACTCGTAGCCGTGCAGCTGGTCACCAACAAAGTGCATCTTTCCGGCCAGCACCGTGTGATAGCCCTGGAGACGCAGGTAGTGAGCATACGTTGGGATATCACTGCCAATCTGGGCGCCGTTGTCGTAGGCACCAATGTCCATGGGCAGGCGGCCCGTGATCATGCTCATGCGCGATGGTGCACACAGCGGGGACGGGCAGTACGCGGAGTCAAACTGGACGGATTTGGCAGCCAATGCATCAAGGTTGGGGGTCTTGATCTGCGAGGACGGGTTGTACATCTTGAGCTGTGGTGCGGCGAGCTGGTCGGCCATGACGTACAGAATGTTGGGCTGTTTCTTGGAAGAGCCCATGGCTTTTGCGGTGAGGTCGGCCACGCGGCTGACGGCGGGCGACGAAGGCATCGAGTTGAGATCGGGTGCCATTGCAGTAGATGTGTAGATGCTGCTGTGTGGGATGAGCTGTTATGAGTGGGAGCTGTGGTGAGTGCTGTGAGGCTGTGTGCGTACTACGTTTCCGTTGTGTCTACGAGAAACGAGAGTAAAGGCTGTCACAAGACAGTAAAATAATTCTTTTTGTTATGTAAACAAGAAATAAGCAATAGAAAGTAAAGAGAAGACAAGATGTGATGAGTGAAGCAAGTGAGAGGGTAAGAACGAGTCTGGTGATGAAAAGTGAAGATGCAATGTCGTGATGCTAGATCAGATAAGATGAGAATGAGAATGAAAACAAAAGATCAAGAGAACAAGAGAACAAGAGAACAAGAGAACAGGAGAGACAGAAGATAAATATATCCTCGACAGATACTAACAAAAATCCCGGTTTAATAAAGTGAGCCCTATTTCTTCCTATTTCTTCCTTCTTCCTGACACGTCAATGACGACGAGATGATTGACAAACTGGGGAAACAACACGACTCTCCTAGTCTCTGGTATCCAAATTAGAGTATAAAGTGAGATTAAAGTAGCAAAAGGACGATTCGCAATCATAAAGCGCAGTTTGCACCACAACTTATCCCAAGCACGCAATCATCAATGACTCTCGTGGTCTGTTGGCGATGGTGCAATTGACACTAAAGACGGGCTCAGAGGTGGGTAGAGAGGATTAATAAGGTAGTTTAATAAGAGTGGTTAAGAGTTTTATTAAAGTGTAAAGTGTTGAAAGTGTTGGACAAAGGGGGTTATGGAGAAGGGGCTACAGACAAAAGAACCGGGCGACGAGAGAAGAAGGAGACGAGCAGTCTTAAATAGACGAGGAAAGAACAACTCAACAGCAAACAGCAAACGGCAAGAGCAAAGGAGCTTATCTACAAAACTGGGCCGTCGTTGAGGGTTGTTGAGGACCGAGAGACGGAAAGAGGAGAGTGAGCATGTGGGAGGAATTTAAGAATTCCTCATTTGAAGCGAAATGAGGAAGGGACGACTGAAAAGACCAATGCGGTATAGTGTACTTGCTGTTAGTGCCTATGGTGTATTGTTTATTGTGTGCACGACTCGACGCTCAACTGACTCGACTGACTCGACGGACGATACGCGGTGTGGAAAATCAGGGTCCACCTGGTATGAATGGGGCAAAAAAGCAGATTTCCCCAGGCTACAAGGAGGAACTGTGGCGCCTTGCATCCACGCTCATTGGCTGGCATGCACCGACCTGCGGCAAAATGGCAAAAGAGTCGCTGTCGGGCTCCAGCCACAAATCTGTCGAGTCATGTAGCGCGGATTGAAAGGGCAAGAGCGAAAAGCGAAAATGGGACAATTGGTAGAATACGAAAATATAATACTAAATATAATACTAAAATAGAAGGGGACTGATAACGCCATAACGGCTCAATGCAAAACGTAATTGGATTTACTACTCCTGGCAAGGAAAGTGCGATGGACGGGCATAGCAAGATTACGCGTACGCTATCAGATTGGATCATGATTATAGACGATGGAAGATGAGAGATGGAAGGAGCCAACGAGGGATTATCTTGCAAGAAACTCACAAACGGAAAGAGCAGTTTGAACAAAACCTCAACAGGAAAGTCACAGTGACAGAGGCAGTGACAAACACCGCCACGAGACCTTTTTCCTCCTTTCGTCTTCTTGCGTTTCTCCCAGAACAGCGCCGGTCTGCATTCACGTGTATCCAAAAAAGCCAAGAGATGCACAGCAACCCCTCACCTCTTTCATTCTGAACTTGCAAGCGTCTTGCAACTCTCTACAAATCTTACAGATGAACGCCGTTCCAGGACCGTTGTCGGCGGTGTGACACATAAAGACAAAGAGGCAAGAGCGGGCAGTCGACGATTGAGAGAATCAGGAAAGAGCGAGACGAAAAGAGGAATGACGAAATGACGAAATGACAAAATGACGAATAACGAAAAGACGGAAAGAGACAGAAAAAGGAGGAGAAAACGATCCATGTGGATAACCTGCATATAACGAATATCGACGCCGTCTTGTGTGATGCGTTGGGGTGCATATGTCATCGTACTACTCATTGTAAAGTGGATGCCCATGCCTGCATGACTCGACCCGACAGTCTACTCTGTCCACGCAGTTATTAGTTATAGGCCGCACCAACGACTGCGCATCTCGACAACGAGACGACAGCAAACCTAAACCAATACCGGCATCCAAAATGGAATAACGCCATTTCAGAATGTCGGAGTGAGGTTTGACTGCATCTCGAGTTTATTACAACGTTGCAGTCGTGTGCGTGATTGCTGTAGATGATCGCGGATTGAGCAATAGTTATTTTTTATTGTTATTTCTGCTTACTCCGATTATTTCGATTATTAAATTAACCGCCATAACATCTCACAATTCTACATTATTCTTCTGTTTTATCAACACTTTTTTCCATCTGGTTGCACTCTGCCAACTCATCTACGATACAGGAGTATCATCGGGCATGCACATCTATCGCAAGCATCCTTGAGTACTTGTATCTCGACTATCTAAACGTCTCGATTATCATCAACTATCTCCATGAATTTACAACAATCTACAACCCTCACGGATAATATTTCCCAATCCGTTTATAAGTGAAGCCTATCTCGACCTTATCTACATCCTTCGAGGTGGTTGAGACCATAGATACGGCATCATGAATAGACATCTACACGTCTTGTGAGGCACCAAGATACAGATGTTAAACTCGAACCCGAAAAACAAATAGCGAAAACTAAAAACCAACATCACATCGATATCTGGTCCTCCGACTTTCGCAGATGACAACTCATCAACTCAAAGACGCCGTGCAGATAAGCATCAGCCGGACACCCCTCGGAATGGTCACAGGATATACCCACGACAGCATATACAAGACCAATAAATGTCAGACGGCCCCGACATCCTCTGTCCCGTCCTCGATCAGCCGTTCATAGCCTATGAGATACCTGCATCCCGGCAGATCATGCACACATCAGCGGCTCAAGTATGTTTAGATACGGTCCAGATGCGGTTCGCCTGCGGCTCAAGGCCGTCGGTCAGCCGACAACCGACACTTTATGCCTATCTTAATTGATTGGTATATGCACAACGCTTGTCGGTATTTGCTATCGTTGGTATCTCTGATAAACATGCTCTCAAAACAATGTGCTTGATTAAATATAGTAGACAATATAACAACAAGTAAGAAGGTAGTAGACAAGAAATGACAGGCAAAAAGGAAGATCAGAAAAGAAAAAAAGAAAAAAAAAACATGAATGCATGCACCTCTATCCGATATCCGTCTGTTTTTGGAGTTTCCCTATCCGTGCTGACAAATAAAAAGAAGAAAAAAAAAAGAAAGTAATGAGACACAGGTCTGTACTGCCGCCTCAGCGCTTACGCCTTCTTGGTCGACTTCTTGCCCTTGGTCTTCTTGGACGGCGTCGAGACCGGCGAAGGCGTGGCCGACACCGGGGCGGCGGCGGCGGTGGTGGCAGCAGCAGTAGCAGGCGCCTTCTTGGCCGTGCTCTTGCTGTTTTTGCTCTTCTTGCTCTTCTTCGCGGCAGGGCCAGTGCCCGTCTTGGCGTTCCAGTAGTACACCATCTGCGTCGCCAGCACCGCGTTGAGCGCAAAGCCGGCAATGAAGCTGTACAGGATCAGCTTGTCGTCAACCTCCTGCAGCGTCGTAAAGATGCGCGACAGCGAGCCCGCCAGGTAGTTGAACACGGTGAACGCGCTCAGCTGGCCGGTGCCGCCCTGCGACCAAATGGCCAGGATCTGCGGGATCTTGGACGCGACGCCCAGCGCGCCCGCGCCGGCCTGCAGGTAGCCCAGCGTGGGGGCGGACACGGCAATGGCCGCGTCGGCCGGCGAGAACAGCGCCGCGGCCGCGACGGCGATCACGCCCGCCAGCAGCGCCGCGAGGCCGGCCTTGCCGCTGTAGTGCAGCACCAGCAGGGTGATGGCAATGTTTTGCACGAGGATAAAGGCCGTCTCGCCGTAGGTGCTAAAGGGGAAGCCGTTGCGCACATTGTACGCGAGCGAGACGAGGTAGCTCGTGGTCTCGAGCAGGTACGACAGAAAGCTGACGCCGTCGGCCGACTGCGAGCGCACGAGGTTCAGGATCTGGGGCACCTTGACGACGGCCGAGGCGCTGACGATGCCGACGCCGAGACCCTTGGAGACGGCGAGCTTGATGCAGTCGACATTGGTCTCGTCGACGTCGAGGATCAGGGCCTTGTAGCACGAGTCGCCCAGCAGGCCGAGACCAATATCGCGGATGGGTGCCGGCAGGTTGTGCGTGACCGGCTGGATCAGAGAGCGAACAGCGTCCATTTTGTCGTTGGGTATTGTAAAAGAAAGGTGGTCGGTAGGTATTTGTTGGAGACGGGACTTTGAGACGGACGGCACGGCTGGTTGGCAGATGGGATGACAGATGACAATAGGAGAGCTCGAGCTTGGCTGTTGCAAGCACACTACTGATATGATGGGTATTGACAACGAGCCCGATAGGGAAGGGTCCAATCGCGGTCCTTGCAGTTGGAGTTGGGGACACCCTGTCGCGTATGCTCCATTCCAGACCCATCTTTAACCTTTGCAACGGTTACGTGCACGGGTATAGTCACGTGTCTTGGCTGACTTGTACTATGCTCAATATGATCACGACAATTGATTATCATGTACCAAGATATATAAGACTATATTAAAAAACTGCCACGTGTTGAACTAATAGACTCTGGTTCATCAAATAAATAATATGTCGTACTGTCTCTACTGTGCATAGACGTGGAACGATCTGCGCTGTCAAACAAGCTTTTGGCTGTCTGATCGGCGCAGGGTTAAAGTGTTAATAGCTGTTTCTCTAATAAAAATAAAGATATTGATACAAGACTAGAGACAACGAAAAGACAAGACAAAAGAGCAGCATCGACGTGAAACAATCGAGTGTTGAGAAGCACGGCGGCAAGGCTTGGTTAGCCGTCGCTGCTCCATTCAGACACTCAAATCCAGACATCTTCTTCCTTGCTTGCTGTAACGTCTATTGCAGGGCATCTGCAGCATGTCAGGGACGTGTTTGTTTGCAGAGCTGTGTGGTCAGATGGGCTGTGCACAATGTGAATGGAGCTCTAATCAAGCTTTGCAAATGTAGAAAAGGTAAGATCTTCAGGTACAGTGTAGTACTGTCTACAGTATGAGTCAACGGACACTGTACGGTTGGCTACCAATTTACTAGCCCGCACAGTGCAACACTTGTATAAGTCAAAGTCGGCTGTCGAGAGCAGTTAAAATCATGTTGAACCTTTATTTGATTTTATTTGATATTAATGTAGATTGTATCGATGATACACATTAGGTAGGGCTATTGTATTTATAACAATGTTCCAACTCCGTACTCGGTTGCCCCGTCTTCTTCTTGACAACATTTCCTCGATTTCATCTCTACACGACCATCTATCGTTGTCGACACTTTGCAGATTATTCCCTGCCTCACACCTTGGCATTATCAATAGTATAAAATAAGCAGCAGCTACAGCATCTGCCATGGCCATTGCTAGATCGCCTGTCCGGCTGCCGCAAAGTCTGGCCGCCAGAGTGCCGAGGGGCGCCCTGTCGAGCTTTGTCGTCGACACCGTCTAGCCGGTCAACCAGCACGCGAGGACACCCAGCCCCAAGACACGAGCTACCGCGTGCTGGCGTCGTCCGTCTTCCGGCGGCCGTGCTCATGCAGAGCAGCCACGTTGGCACTCAGGCCGGGTCATGGTCAAACCAGCTCAGCCACTGGGCCTATGCGTATCTGCGGTCAATCACATGGCCGTGGGCATGGGACCACCACATGATGCCGGCCTATGACATTCATCTGTGGACGATCCCCATTGAGTTTGTGCACTCGATGCTGCTGTTCGCGGCTCTGCTGGGGCTGTCGCGCCTGACAACACGGCTGCGGCAAGTGAGCAGCGGTCGAGTTTCTCGGCGGCATGTTCATGGCCAAAGTGCATCTCCTCAAGGCAGCAGCCAGTCAGACTCTGCCTCTGGCGAACGCAAATGAGCGGCCAAAGAAGAAGAATTGGTGGCACGCGATCCTGCACACGTCCGTCCTGCTGGGCTGCCTCTTTGTCATGGGCTGGCCCAACGACAAGGCCGACTCCGCTCCTGGCATTGCATACCTCTACGCCAAAACACCGGCCGCGTTCGTCAGCCATGGCGACGGCGACGGCAACTGGGTCGTGCAGCTGTTTTAGTCTAGCTGGTGCGGCATCCTGACCGTGTGGTCGGTGGGCGAGCTGCCGTTTGTCAAGAGAGTCTTTGAGGGTGGTGTTGCGCAGTACTGCGGCAAAATCAGCTATGTCATTTACATTATGCACGGCCCCGAGCTGGAGCTGCTGCAAGAAATTGTCTTGGGCCGCGAGGGTGAGCTTCCGAGTGGGCAGAACCCAGGCCGGCCGGGCTGGGGCGTGAGCGGGCTTGTCGGTATAGACACGCCGCTGCAGCGGACGGCGACGTGGCTTGTCGGGGTGGCGGTGCTAGCGCCGCTGATTGTGTGGATGGCCGATCTGTTTTGGCGGCTGATAGACGTGCCGATTGTCAACCTAGGGCTGACAGTAGAGGGTCTTTGTTTGGATGTAGAGGTCAGAGAGGTCAAAAAAAGAAAGTAGTAGTGGTGGTAGAAATGATAATAATAATAATAATAATAATAATCTACATTATAAACTGGATAAAACTCATGCCTGCACCTGTTCCCATCCAACTCCTTGACTCCGCTAAATGGGGATTTTACATATGTTGGCCGCATCTGTGGCCGCATCGCCGCCGCTCCCCCGCAGCATCTCGGGCTGGTCCAGCTCCTCCTGGCTCGACCCGTAGCTGGAGTAGTCTGTGTAGTCGGCCTCTTCCGAGTGCGACTCGCTGCCCTCGGGGATGGGCACCATGGCCGTCTTGGTCCAGATATGGATGGCCTTGGACCAGTCGAGACCGTCGAGGCAGCCGCCCTTGACGGAGACAACGTTTTTTCCGGGCGTCGCGTGCAGCAGGCGCGTGCCGCAGACCTTGCAAAAGTAGCAGTACAGAGTGTGGCCGGAGGATGTGGGGCGGCTGTAGCAGTTGATGCTGGCGCTGTCGGGCAGGGGAAAGCGCGGGAAGATGGCGCTGGTGCCAAAGGCGGAGGAGGACTGGCGGCGGCAGTCGTGGCAGTGGCAGATGTAGAGGGCGAGGGGCCGCGGCGTCGGGGTGGTGAAGACGACGGAGCCGCACTGGCAGCGGGCTTCCATTGTGCAGTGGGAATGATGACGCAGCCCAATGGTGTAAAAGTGTTGCACAGTCAAGATGGATGAATACAAGATCAAGCCAAGAAAAGAAACGACGAGACGAGGTGACTTTATACACGCACTCGGCAAGGTCAATGGCCTATGACAGATGTGACAGATCTATGACTAGATGACTGATTAGATTTGATACAAGTATGAAATATAAAATATAAAATATAAAATATAATATGAATTCAACCCAGCACAAGACGATATTAATTAAAGAATAGCAACAACTCAACACGGCCGACTTACTGTCTGACTCACTAGCCAAAGCAGGGATAAGTCCGTCGATGCACTTTGCTAAAGTGCAGTCTCCAGCTTGGAGTTGTAATTTCTTGGAGATCAAAACAAAGTGGTATCTCAATGCAACCAATGCAGCCAATGCAACCAGTGCATCAAATGCATCTATGCATCTATGCACTCGATCAAGTCAATCGACGAGATTGTCGTTTTGTGTTTGTGCAAAGTGCTTTCACTTTATACTCAAGTAGAGGTTAACAACCAAAGGCAAATGCTGACTAACGGCGACCCAGTGCCGGGACATCGGAAAATATATCAAGCCAGGCAGACCGGCACGCCATGCTGTCGCGCAGTCACATGCGTGAGGGGAAGTGCAAGGCATGAAGAATGGAGGAAGTGAAATTCAAACTTTCACGTACAAAGTTTATTCTTGTTTCCTATTGTTTATTATATTTATAAAATCAAACACAAAGCATATTACTAATACAGGCAGTATATATACTGTGCATACACTGTTTACGACGATGCTTCGCCGTGCTTGGCGGGATCAAACACATAGATGGGAAACTCAAACAGCAGGGTGCGCTTGATAAAGGTCGGCAGGTTCGAGTAGACGGCGGGCGTAACAGGCACCAGGATGCTCGTGCGGTCGAGGTATGCCTGGTAGGCGGTCCACGACGCGGTGTCGCCGTGCTCGTCCTGCGCCGCCTTGTACCGCTCGGCGGCCGCCGGGCGCTCGGACAAGTTCATGCCCGAGACGAAGAACAGCAAGGCTGTCAGCAGACAGGGGCCGAGAATGGCAGCGCAGACGGCGGCCTGGTTGGGCCCCGCGCCGTTGGTCGAGACAATGGTAAAGATGCCAAACTGCAGCAGGATCTCGCCAAAGTAGTTTGGATGCCGCGACCACGCAAACAGGCCGGTCGAGCAAAAGGCGGACGACGACCGCTTCTGTCTGTGAACAAAGCGCTGCATATCGGCCGCCGCCTCGAGCACAAAGCCAATGGCAAACATGACGGTGCCAGCGACGTCGCGGCCACCGCCAAAGTGCTTGTAGGACGGCGCATGCAGGCGCGGCGAATTGATCATGGTGACGGGCAGCGACACGGTCCAGACCCAGACCATCTGGAAGACCCAGAAGCCGAGAAACGGCAGGAACTTGGAGCGCATGCCGTCGAAGCGGTCGTCTTTGCCGGTGCGCACGATGCGGTAGAACAGAAAGCCGCCGAGACGGAGGGCCCACGCAATCAGAAAGAGGGACGCGACAAGCTGGCGCGTGCTGGCGGTCGAGTCATGGCTGCCGAGAGCCAGGGTGACGACGGCGAGCACGATGAAGTTGGTGCTGCCGGCAAAGTCTGTGAGCTTGTCAAACTCGAGGGCATAGGCGATGAAGAAGAAGACGAGCTGGTAGACGACGGTGATGATGGCGGTGATGCCGAGGTAGTAGTCGTCGAGGGCGTGCGTAGGCATTTTGGTGTAGATGTCAATGGGATTTGATGGAATTACATTTTGGAGAAAGTGATTATCTATATAGAATCAATATAGTAGAGCATACGAGGATGGCTCAACTACGACAGCGATGCGCGCCGATGATGCATGTCTGGATCGTAGTCAGAGCTTATTCAGCAGATCCGATGGTCGATGAAGGAAGGTGCTGAGCCGGGCGTCAGCTGTAGTAGTCTGTAGGGCAGCACAGCCCAAAGCTTGTCGAAGATGGTAGTTTGTCATGGGAGTGATTATTCAACATACGAGTAAGTTGAATGTATGCAAATGCAATAAAAAATCACCCAATAACCGCCCGATAGTTCCGTTTTCTTTCTATTTCCGTCGTTTCTTTCTGTTTCCTCTATTTGTAGTCGTCATCAAACACAGCGCGTCCCCAAACAACAGTTTCAGTGGTGGCATTCTGAGGTGGTGATTGTTTTAATGTTATAATGTTTAAATGTATTTATGTATGTTTGTTTTAATTGTAGAGAAGGACAGTTGCATTACATCATCAAGAGAATAGGGTAGAGAGTAGAACGCGGCATCGTGATCATCAGAACGTGGCATGTTGTTTCTGTATGAAGTAGATGAAGGCCATCACAAAGTTGGTAAACCAGTAAATCAGTAAAATAGATAAATAGATAATCAATTAGATACAAAGAGCATTAACTCTAAAAAGCCAAGAATAGTCAATTCCTCCCATGCCATACCCATAACCACTAACCACAAGCGCAACCTAAAACACAAGCCGCACGACGTCCGTCTCAAGTATGCTCCAGGTCCACCACTGCAGAGTAGAAAGATTAAGAAATGAGAAAACGTGCAATTGCAATTGCGTGAATGAATAATATGAACATCAAGCTGCAATGCGGTGACTGACTATGTGGTTGTCCTTTTCAAGGGGAAGAAAAGAGAAGAAAAGAAAAGAGAAGAATTGAAAATAAAAGACAAAGAAAAGACGATGCACAGGCAATAAATCTGATAACATCCAATAATCAATCATCATTAGAAACAGGGTAGCCAGGTGATGCAAGGGTCAAGTCTAGACTTGAGCCTCCTTTTGTATCGAGACTTGTGATATGTTTTACTCAGTAGGGGCTGTAGTTAGTAGTAATAGGTTAGTTGGCAGAAATAGTGTGCATGTCTGGAGATGCCCCACTTGTCTCAACAGCCCGACAATGCCCAAGACGCCTCGTGGATATTTATATTTATTTATTATATTTATAATATTTATTATTCTAGTAAAAGACTCGGCCAAAGGAAAGGGGTACGGGCCAATGTAACGGGTGTACGGGTCTTGGTGGTCTACTGAGTGGTAGAGGTCTGGAGTCGTAGACGTCTGCAGGATCCTCAATATTGGAGGGTCGTCTTCTGTTCCTTTTTGTCACTTTGTGATCTCCTTTTGCCTGTCTTTTCTGTTTAGTGTTTTGTGTTTTCTCTTGTCTCTTGTCTTTCGTCTGTCTCTAGTCTTTTCTCTTGCTGCCCTCTGGTTTGTGCGCATTTCTCTTCAGTGTTGAGATCTTGATCTCGGCTTGTTTTCTATTCTCTTTATTTTTCGATTCTTCTTCATTCTTTAATTCAGTCTCTCGTTGCCGTGACTCGTGCTCGTCTCATCAACAATAATACCATCTCGGCTGGACGAGTTGGAGCCATTCATTTATCAGATCTCGACATCACCGACTCTCCTTGACTGAATCAAATCGACCCGGCTGGACCGCCAGTCTCTGGATCTCACTCCAATACATCCCAATATACATCTACAACAACATCTACAACAACAATGAAATCTGCCATAATACTCTTGGCCTCGCTGGCTGTGGCCCAGGCCGTCGCCCTCGACCGCACTTCTCGTCAGCTGCGTCCGCGCATGCGCCGCGCAGTCATCAGCCGCAACGATCTCGTCAACCGCCGCGATATCATCAGCGACATTCTGGGCGCCGAAGCCCAGGCAGAAGGAAACGGCAATGGCAATGCCAATGGCAGTGGCAATGGTAATGATAACGCCAAGAGGGACAACGAAAACAACAACGGCACATGCTCGGCCGTCACCGTCACCGAAACGACCAAGCAGACCGTCACTGTCGGCGCTGCCCCAGTCGATACCGTCAACGCAACCGTCGCGACTGTTGCTGCCGCTGCCGTGGCGCCCGTGACTGTGACGGTCAGTGTGCCCGGCACGGCCTCGACGGTCACAGAGACCGTGAGCGTGACGGTGACTGCGGGCGGCGCCGTCGTTGCCGGCGGTGCGGCTGCCGCTGTCTCGTCGTCTGGGGCTGTCGGTGCGACTACCAACTCGGTTGCTGTCGTTGCTACGTCTTCTGCTGCTGCTACTACTGCTGCTGCCGCTGACGGCGAGGCTGGTGTTGCCACGGCCAAGCCCGTGTTTGCCTCGGGCAGTGATGCCATTGGCGGTGTGGGCGTGACGGTGGTGTCTGTTGCCGCGTCGGAGCGGACGTCGACTCTTGTTGCACCTGCTGCTGATACTACTGCAGCGGCAGTCACTTCTGCTGCCGCCGTCACGTCTGCTTCCGCCGTCACGTCTGCCACTGTTGCTGCGCCCGTCTCCATTGCTACATCGGCCGCTGCTGTGCCTGCTGTTTCGTCGGCTGTCACGTCTGCTGCCACTTCTGCTGCCACTTCTGCTGCCACTTCTGCTGCCACTTCTGCTGCCACTTCAGCCGTCACTTCTGCCGTCACTTCTGCCGCTGCCGCTGCTTCCTCCTCCTCGGCCACTCTGTCCGGCTCGGCTGCTGTCATCAGCAGTGTCATTGCCAGCGCCCCTGCCGTCAGCTCGGCCACGACTACTTCGTCGGTTGTCAGTGTTGCCAGCTCGTCTGTAGCCAGCTCGTCTGTAGCCAGCTCGTCTGTAGCCAGCTCGTCTGTCGTCACCTCGTCTGTGGCCTCTGTCGCGGCGACAACCACCTCGGCTGTCGTGTCTACGGCCGCCGCTCCCGCCGTGACTGCCATCACCTCTCTGCAGACGACCATCAACCTCGGCGCGGTCGTTGCCACGACGGCCGCCCCTGTTGCTGCCGGTGCCGCCGTGGCCAACGGCGCTGCCCAGATCTCTATCAACCTGAGCGGCCTGACGCTCAACAGCGTCCTCACGCTCGGCAACCTTGCCACCCCGACGATTATCTAACGTAGAACTCTTTATCTGTTTTCTTTTATATTTACATGTTCTTTCCTTGTCTTTTAAACTAGTTGTATATAATGAAGCCAGTCTTCAATTGATTTTATTGATTTTTATTTTTATTTTCTTTCTAAAATATGAAAACGTAAATGGGTATCGCTATGCATGTGATGAGATGAGACAATTTAAAATAAAATAAAAAACAGAAATGCCGACTACTTTCGCGGCTTCTTCTGCTGCTTTGGTACGGCCAGTCCGTCGTCGGCCTTGCGTTTTTGGTTTTGGTTTTGGTTGCCCTTTTGCTTTTGTCCCTGACCCTGCTTTGGTGCTTCTCCCTTTTGCTGTGGCTTCTGCCCCGGCGCCTTTTCGGCACCAATGATATCGATCGCGCCTCGGAAGCCGCGCCGCTTCAGTCCCTCGTTCGCCACAATGCTCTGCGGCAGCGCCGACATGGCGTCCGTGCCGCGGTCCGGCGCCAGGCCCCAGACGGCCAACAAATTAACAATGTCAGCCGGGCCGCGCAGCTCAAAGCCGCCGCCGGCACCCATCACGGCGCCCGAGCTCACGACGATGCCCCGTCCGCGCGTCGCCCGGATCAGACCCGTCAGGTTGGCCACAAACAGGGCGCGCGCGCGTCCCGCATCTTTGGCGCCCGACCGCAGCGTGTGCGAGTAGCACACCTCAAAGTGCAGGCCGCGGCGCACGGCCGCCATGCACACGCGGTGCTTGAAGTAAAAGGGAAAGTAGGTGGTCAGGTCCAGGGAGATCAGGGCGGGCTCGGACATGTTGATGCAGGCGGCCTGGAAGGCCTTTTCGGTGGTGGGGCGCACGGCGACGATATCGTAGACGGCGGCGATGGCGCTGAGGCGGTAGTTTGTGGTGATGTCGTTGACGACGACGGTAGCGCGGTGCAGAAGCTTGGGTCTGTTTGTGTTCTTTATGTTCTTTGCGTTGTCCAGAGAGGCTTCTACCTCGGCAAACGGATCGGCAATGGTGGACGGCACGGCGCCGTGGTAGACGTGGTCGAGGGCGACGACATTGTAGCCGAGCTCGGCGCTCATGGACAGGGTGGACTCGACTTGCGCCTGGGTCGTGGACGGCGTCCAGACGAGGCTGAGGTCGTAGAGCATTGTGCAGACGGGGTGGTGTAGGTGTGCGATGCAGCTGTGCTTGTCGAGTGGTGATGATCTGTTATCTGTTGACGCTGCTCGATGGACGTCGAGAACTTGCCGTGCTCAAGTAAAATATTTTGCGATAGCGATAAGCCGTTGGCATTAGTACTGAGTACCAAAACTTAGTGAGCAAATAGTGAGCTAACGGGCGGGGCGCGTCGGCCTGGCGCGCTAGACTGCGCTAAAGACTGCTGGCTCCCACTGTTCCTGGCTTCTGCTCAGTAAATTCTCTGTAAATATACTTTCTGTAACGAGTCCGAGACTGACCGACTAGAACTAGAAAATGCAAATGTCATGACGAGTCGCCGCTGCCGGACATTCGGATATCGTTTTAAGTTTTCACATGGTTTAGATGGTCTAACCAGTATGGCTGACTGTTGACTTGGTTGAAGTTGGTGATGTGTAAAGATGATGGATTCAAGAGGTAGATTAAGAATTTGAATAAAATAAAAATAAAATAAGAAATAAAAATAAAAATAAAAATATCGCATGACACAAGACGCAATATAAAACAGTCAAGATCCAACTCCGTGTGCAATGGTATCATACGCCAACTCGCTCCCTTCTAGACTCCTCCCTCAACCATAGCGCATTGCATTCTGCCCCGGCGGTCCTTGCGGCTGCATCGGCATTCCGTTCGGTCCGGGTCCGGGTCCGGGTCCTCCGGGTGGCAGGCCTGCTCCGTGCCCTCCGCCGCGCAAGGCCTGGATGTCTTCACGGTGTTCGAGTGCTTGAGAAAAGTTGCAGATGTGGCAGGTCACGTCTTCGTAGCCGTGGATGGAGAGTGGGATGATGGGCTGGGCGGTTAGCAGTGGACGGCAACGAGTCATGAGAGACCAATAGAAGAACCGAAAAGAGACCAAAAGGAAGAAACAAGACGAGAAAAGAAAAGAACATACCACAAAGCAAAAGGTAAACCAGGGATGCGTCTTGATGACATGGCCGCTGTAGTTGCCGCAGTTGAAGCAGCGGCAGACGATGCCCTCGTATCCCTCGACTTCTTTGCGAAACGTGTGCTCGCCACACGTGAAGACGATGCACATTGTGAGTTGTAGTGGTGACGGTATATGCAATGCGATAGAGATGTAGTCGAGTTGGCCGTTGAAGTTGACAGCTAGGTGAGAGCTGACTAAGGTGAGGTGAGAATGGTCGCAATTGAAGATGATAGGAAATAGGAAGGAGCGCAGAATTGAATAAGGAGGAAAGAACAAAAGAACAAACGCACAGAAGGAGAGAAGGAAGACGAGCAGGCGTCGCTAAAGGCAGTCGCGGCACGAGCTTGGCAAGGCTTGGCGCAAGAGGGAGCCGTTGGAGTAATACAGAGTTAGAGTACAAAGTACAAGGATAGAGGAAATTACGTATAAGGAGATGAAAGAAGAAGGCGCGATCGGATGCGAGTTTGATAATCCGAGCTCTTTCCTCTACTCTTTTCTACTCTTTTCTACTCTTTTCTACTCAGTAATTACTTTCTCTTTACCTTTGAGGAAAGAGGCTGTGCAGTGCCAAGTAAGCAGACACAAGAGGCAAGAGGCAAGAGGCAAGAGGACAGCCCAAGCCATCTACTGAGTAATAATAACAGCTCTTGCCTGTATTGCAGATCCCCGCAAAAATGTGCTGCGTATTCGTAGTCAGCAGTCTAGCTGGAAACAGTCTTCCTCTCTCTATGCAGATCTTGATAATTCCTTATCTTATCGCACTACCGCATTCTCAGTACTTTGTATTACGGCTACTCAGTACTCAGTAATACTCGAGACTATGCACTCACTGCTAGCCCCTCCCCCGCTAGCCCAAATTTTGTTGTACCTGCCCGCTGAATGCGACATTGAGCTACATCTTGTCGCGATTGACTGACTCATTTGGTGATCTTTGTTTCTCTCTTTACAACGTCTGTCAGTATTCACTAGATCTCCATCGACAGACTCCTTTGCCAGCTCTTCTACCTTCTACCGCCATCACAGCCACAACAGCTACCACAATGGCTACCCAAAAGGTCCCAGAGACCAAGCAGGAGAAGCTCGACCTCATCTACGAGAACCTCGCCGAGACCATCAACCCCGAAATCATCGAGGCCGTCCTCGACGAGGGCCGCAACCTCAAGGTCTACTGGGGCACCGCCACCACCGGCCGCCCGCACACCGGCTACTTTGTGCCCGCCGTCAAGATCGCCCAGCTGCTCCATGCCGGCTGCGAAGTCACCATTCTGCTCGCCGACATTCACGGCTTCCTGGACAACCTCAAGGCCCCCATTGAGCTCGTCGAGCGCCGCGCCGACTACTACCAATGGACCATCCGCGCCATGCTCGAGGCCGTCGGCGTCGACACCACCCTGCTCAAGTTTGTCAAGGGCTCGTCGTACCAGAAATCCCCCGACTACATCATGGACGTCTACCGCCTGTGCTCCGTCACGTCGGAGCACGACGCCAAAAAGGCCGGCGCCGAGGTCGTCAAGCAGTCGGCCAATGCCCCGCTGTCCGGCCTGCTGTACCCCATCCTGCAGATCCTCGACGAGGAGCACCTGGGCGTCGACGTCCAGTTTGGCGGCGTCGACCAGCGCAAGCTCTTCACCGCCGCCAAGGAGTGGCTGCCCAAGCTCGGCTACCGCCAGCGCGCCCACATTATGAACCCCATGATCCCCGGCCTGCACGGCGGCAAGATGAGCTCCAGCGAGGAAGACAGCAAGATTGACCTGCTCGACTCCGCCGAGACCATTGCCAAGAAGATCCGCAAGGCCGAGGCCGCGCCCAAGGTCGTCGCCGGCAACGGCATCCTGGCCTTTATCGAGTTTGTCCTGCTGCCCGCCTCCGGCATCAAGACGGGCACGCGCCAGTTCACCGTCGAGCGCACGCGCGACGGCCTCGAGCCCCTCGTCTACTCGGACATCAAGGCCATCCACGCCGACTACGAGGCCGACGTGCTCACGCCCCAGCTGCTGAAGCCCGCCGTCGCTGCCGCCATCTCCGACCTCACCGCGCACCTGCGCGAGTCGTTTGCGGCGTCGCCCGAGTGGCAGGAGATTGCCGCCGCCGCCTACCCCGTGGCCAAGAAGAAGGAGAAGAAGGTCAAGGACAAGGGCAGCTTCTACCCCGTGCGGCCAAAGCCGGCGGCTGCAGATGCGGCGGCTCCTGCTGAGGCACCAAAAGAGTGATCTTTCTGTCAAACAAACACAAACAAAATATAAACAAAAAATGTATTTAGGACACCATAGAGCATGATTTAAAATGAAATGATATTAACATTTGTTATTGTTGGTCCCTGGTATAATACTAAACGCCATGCTATGATACAATGAGAAGAATAAATAATAAATAAAAATAAAAAGAGTCGTAAAACGGCTATACACCGGCATAGGTCTGGCCGATGATACCGCCGCCGCAGACTCCCGTGCGCTCCCGCGCGTCCAGCTGCGCCGCCCACGCCTGCAGCTCGTCCACCGACAGATCCTCGCCCGCCGCGTACTTTTGCTGCGGCGTGTACACCATGGCCGACGGTACACTGGCGTCCAGCAGATACGGAGCCGGCACCGACCCGTTGACAACGCGCTCCGACTTGCCCTTTTCCTTTTCCAGAATGGCAAACCGCAGCGCCACCTCGGTCACCGTCACCAGGATGCTGATCACAATCAAGATGATGATAATCCATGTGATGTAGCTCATCTTGGCATCGGCGACGTTATTCGCCAGGATCTCGGCCAAGTCCAAAAACACCCGGCACCGCTCATTGAGCACCTGGATGCGCTGGTCAATCTCCAGGTACTCGCGGATCGCCACGTACAGCGGGTGCAGCGTCGGCTCCGCGTCCCAGAAAAAGTTGGGCACGTCCAGGATGTTGGACGACAGGTTAATGTCCACGCGGTTCTTGAACAGCCGGCCCAGGATCTTGACAATCTCGGTGCGCGACATATTGAGCTCGCCCGTGAGCGCCAGCTGCTTGGGCACGTGCTGCGCGTTCTGCATCGTCTCCGACATCTTCTCCTCGAAAAAGCACAGCTTGGTGCTCTGCGCGATCGCGTGGCTGATAGTCAGCTTCACCATGTGGTCCGACCGCGGCAGCAGCGTGATCATGTCGTTGAACACGCGCGGCCGCTGCACGCTGCCGCTGTACTCGAAATGGAACTCTTCCGTCTCAAACTCCGCCTCGTCCAGAGGCCGCGTCACCAGAGACTGAGACTGCGACTGCGACTGCGACTGCCCGGGCTTTGCAGGCGTCTCGCCGCCGCTGTTGTCTGTACCGACATCGGGTGCCACTTTGGGCTTCTTGGCCGGCGTCTCGTCTGTCGCAAACGACAGGTCCGCCAAAATGTCCTTTTCCTGGTGCTCGGTAAAGTTCCAAAACACCACAACGCCGTACGAAAACACAAACAGCTCGGCAAAGTGCTTGGCTTCTGGTGCCAGCCGGTTGACCGGCGACATTGTCACACTACTCGGGCCCATTGTCAGCGGCAGGTTGGCCGTCACAATGCTGTCCGGCCCGCCCGGCGACGACGCCGACATGGAGTACAACTGGGCCGGCTGCGGAGGTCCATTGTCTCCGCCGTGATCGCCATTCAAAGCCGAGTCCTTTGCTGCCGGGCTGTTGTAGAACCCCATGTGCTCGTCGCGCCGCTCGCTGCGCTCAATCTCCAGATCCAGCACCGTCTTGCCCGTGCCCGGCGTCGTCACCATGGGCCGGCTGCGCACCCGGAACCCCTCGTGTCCCGGCAGCAGCGGCAGGTGGTACACCGTATACAGACAGTCGTCATACATTTTCGTCTTGGCCGCGTGCTTTTTTCTAAGAAAGTCGGCCGTCGCCTGCATCTTAAAGGCCTGCGCCGTGCAGTACGCCGTCAGCCGCGCCACCTTTTCGGTGCGCTGGCCCTTGGGCAGCCGCTCTGCGTAGCTCTTACCGCGGATACCACGGCGTTTCCTCAGCACGTCCAGCTCTTCGTCGCGCGGCGGCCGAACGCCGTCGTAGATGCTGGATGTGCCACCGACTCCTCCCACGCCGTCGGCAGCAGCACCCTCCTCGAGAGCGCGGCGTGCGAGCAGCTGTGCGCGCTGCAGAGCTCTCCGTGCAGCCTCGGCATTTTCATCGCCGGCCAGGGACGCTGCCCATGCCGCCTCGCGGTCGCCCTCGATTCTGTCGTCGTCATTATCCAGGCCGTCGACTGCAATGTCGTCCTCGGCCTCATTGTTGATGTCGTTGTCATTATCTTCTTCTTCCGTCTCATCGTCGTCATCGTCGTCGTCGTCATCTTCGTCGCTCTTGGACTTGCCCGTCTCGGGAATCAGTACCAGCTTCTCGGAGATCTTGGTCGTGCGCGAGGGCACGGCCGGCAGCACAGCACCGCGCGCGCCAACGCCGCCGGCGCCCGGCAGCAGGACACCAGAACTGATGCCTGGGCCAGACCCAGATGGGCCGACTCCGCCTGAACTGCTGCTGCGACGAGTGAGGCCACGGCGACGGGCAGCCGATGCGGCAGCGGATAGGGCAGAGGACGCCGATTCAGGGAGCATGCGCATAGGTCCCGGCGGACCGCGCGGCTGGCCGGACGGGATCTCGGAAGCGTTTTGCAGGACATGGTCGACAGAGATATGGCGCACGGGGAGACGGCGCTGACTGGAGGCTGAGGCGTCGCTGGCATTGCTATTTGAGTTTGAGCCCGAGTTTGAGCTCGAGCTTGGGTCAGAAAAGGACTGAGAAGAAGGGCGTCGATGGCCTGACGAGCCTCGCGATGACGGTCGTTCTCGGGCGTCCGTCACCAGGACCGATGGAGCTCGTTTGGGGGCCATCGTAGTAGATGTTGGTGGTAGTTGTATATTAGTGGCTGTAATTGTATATTGTATTGGTGTTGTGGCTAAAACTAAATTCGAATGAAGAAGATTGAGAAGTGATAAAGAATACGGGCTGGAATGAAGAATGAGACTGCAGATTGCCCAGAGTCAATCCGGTTCTGGCAATGATGTTGACCGTAGTAATTGGGTCGGTAGCGCCGTTTTTAGCGTTGTGGGGAATAAAGAACAGAGAGGGAAAGAGGAGACGCAGACAGAGAAAGAGCTCGGGCGGTCACATGACGTGTCAGTTGGTGCTGGATGTTGGTCTGTCAAACCGTTACTGACAGATCTGGAAGGACTAGGACATCAACGTCTGGGGATTTGATGCAGATCGAGTGATGAATCTCGAGTACAACCGTCTTCAAAAGAGACTACAAAATGGCCGAGACAATATGGGCAGATGAAAACTCGACAACCTCTGCAATAGCCAATGGCGACTCAGAATGGCTTAGCGTGCTTTTCCACGTGCCGGTTTTACAGGCGACGTCATCTGCTGCAGGATGATGATGATCAGCTTCAAGTCAAGAGCAGATTCAGATGTGCAAATAATGTTATCAGAGTATCAATAGAATATCCAAGAAATTTTTATTTCAACGCTCGCTGGTCAATCCAATAATGGAGATGGTATGGTGTGATAGAAAGAACAAAGCACAAAAAGCACAATACAAATTATAAAATACAAAACACAAAATTAGACGCCAAAGCTATGCTCAAGAAAAAAGTAGAACAAAAGGAACAGGAAAATAAGGAAATTATAGAGAGAGAACATGCAACTACACCTCCGCATCCAGGTTCGCCAGAGGGACGTAGCCCTGCGTCTCCTGCCGTCGCCAGCGCCGCCCAGTAAGGGCCTGGAACGCCTCCTGGAACAGATCGACGCCCCGGCCAACCGTGCTGGCCACCTGCGCGCGCCAGCCCTGCGGCTGCTTCAGCACGCCGCGCTCGTCGTACAGCGCCTCGTCCATGTAGCCGGGGCGCTTCCAGAACTTGAGCAGCAGACTGCTCACGACGACACTGACCGACGACATGGCCATGGCCGCGCCCGCCGCCATGGGGTGCAGGTGCAGGCCCAGCGGCAGGAAAATGCCCATAGCAAACGGCAGGCCGACAACGTTGTACAGACACGCCCACGCCAGGTTCAGCTTGATGCGCGTAAAGATGGTGCGCGCCAGGTTGAGCGACGCAGGAATGTCCATCAGGTTGTTGGGCCGCATCAGCACAACGTCCGCGGCCTCCATGGCCACATCTGTGCCCGACGACATGGCAATGCCGACGTCGGCCGTGGCCAGCGCAGGCGAATCGTTGATACCGTCACCCACCATGGCCACCACCTCGCCGGCCGCCTGCAGCTGCGTCACAATGGCCTGCTTCTGGTCGGGCGATACGCCGGCAAACACATTGTCGGGCGAGATGCCCACGGCCGCAGCAACAGCAACGGCCGTCGACCGCTGGTCTCCAGTGACAATGGCCGTCTTGATGCCCATGCGGTGCAGCACCGAAATGGCAGCAGCGGCGCCCTCCTTGATCGTATCGGCTAGGCACAGGTGGCCGGCAAACTCGCCGTCAATGGCAATAAAGATGTTGGTGGTACCGGCCGAGGGCTTGCTGTTCTTCTTGGGGGCGGCCGCGGCGGACGACGAGCGCGCGTTGATCTCCTCGGACGCCTCGATGGCTGCCTCGGGCACAGCGACGCTGTTCTCGCGCAAGAACTTGACATTGCCCACGAGAATGCGGTACCGCGTGCGCTCGGCCGACGTCGCAGGCTCGACAGTGGCGCTGATACCGCGGCCGACCGAGGCGCCGAAATCGCCGACGCTGCCGTCAATAGTGCCCTCCTCGTCCATGCCGAGCTCATTCTTGGCAGCGCCCAGGACGGCGCGGCCAATCGGGTGCTCGCTGCCCATCTCGGACAGGCCGACAATCGTCCACCAGAGACGGCGGCGCCACTCATTGTCGCGCCAGACAGAGGCCAGCGTGACACTGGCGACGCTCATCTTGCCGTAGGTAATCGTGCCCGTCTTGTCCAGCACAACCTGGGTCACCTTGGTAGAGGTCTCCAGCGCAGCACCGCCCTTGACGAGGATGCCATTCTCAGCACCGATGCCGGTGCCGACCATGACCGCAGTAGGCGTGGCGAGACCGAGGGCGCAGGGGCAGGCAAAGACAATAACCGAGATGCACAGCTTGACGCAGACAAACGTCTTGCCGCCACTCTCATGTTCCAGGAAAATGGTGGGCGGGTTTGGCAGGACATGGCTGAGGACCATCCAGACGATAAAAGTCGTGAAGCCAAGCAGCAGAATCGTAGGCACAAAGTAGCCGGCAAGCGTATCCGCGAGTCTCTGAATGGGCGCGCGCGTAGTCTGGGCCTCCTGGACAAGCTTGACAATCTGACTGAGCTGCGTGTCGCGGCCGGCACGCGTGACACGGAAGTCGACGCGGCCGTGGCCGTTGACAGTACCGCCAATGAGACCGCTGCCCTTTTTCTTTTGCACGGGCATGGCCTCACCAGTCACCATGCTCTCATCGACATAGGTCTCGCCGCGCACCATGGTGCCGTCGGCAGGGATCTTGTCACCGGGACGCAGGATGACAACGTCGCCGACCTGGATCAGCTCAGTAGGGATCAGCTTCTCTTCGGCAGCGTTGCCATCAACGAGCGGCGTCTTGGGCTCGCCCGAGACGTTGACATTGTCCCAGCCCTCGGCGGCCTTCTCGGCAGCAATGGGGTCGGCGTAGATGGTGGCCATGGAGGGCGCGAGGGACATTAGCCGCGACAGAGCCTTGGACGTCTGGCCCTTGGCACGGTTCTCAAGGAAACGGCCAAGACTGATAAAGGTAATAAGCATGGTGCTGGTGTCAAAGATGGTGCTGGGCCGGCTGTGCGGCGGCGACAGCAAGGACACGAGCATGGCAAAAATACTAAAGAAAAAGGCACACGAAGTACCCAGAACAACAAGGACGTCCATGGTGGGCGAGCCGTGCTTGATGGACTTCCACGCCGAAATGTAGAAGCGCTTGCCAATGCCAAACTGCACAGGAATGGTGAGCACGACGCAGATGACATCGCCCAGGAACAGACCAGGGATCAGGGCAACGTTGCCGAAATCCAAAACGGGCAGGGCCATGGGGATGATCATGTTCAGCAAAAAGACGGGAATGGCAAAGCTGAGCGACACCTTGAAGGCGCGGCGCCACTCACTAATCTCGCGCGTCTTGGCCAGAGACTCGAGTTGAGCATTGTTGTCATCGTTGTCTGCGACCAGAGCGTTGAAGCCGAGAGCCTCAATGGTCTCGACAATGGCGCGGAGGCCGGTAGCGGCAGACTGGTGCGATACGGTAAGGCGTGAGTTGGATGTGTTGAGACGGACATTCTGGACACCAGGGAGCGCATACAGAGCGTCCTCAATGGTCTTGATGGACTGCGAGTCCAAAGTACCATAGATCTTGAACTGGGAGGTGGCATTGCCGCCGTTGCTGTTGCCGGCATCGGAGACGGACGACACGATCTCGGCGCCAAAGCCGGAATCTTCAATTTTTGTGACGAGCTCCTCGGTGGACAGTTTGGTAGTATCGTGTGTGATGACAGCGCGCTCGGCGAGAAGGCTGATGTTGAAGCGCAGGACACCGTCGACACCCTTGAAGGTGCCCTCGACGGCGGATGTACATGCGCCGCACGTCATGCCCTCAATGGCAATGGTGGTAGTCGCATGAGTCGACTCGCGGCGATCGCCCTCGCTGCGCTGTGCCCGCTCCGGCTTGACCGTTTGGCTCTCGACCAGCTTGGCCTCGAAACCGCTGTCCTCGATCAGCTCGATGATCTGGTCCACGCTCAGCAGCTCGGGCTCGTGCTCGATCACGGCACGCTCGGACAGGAGGGAAATGCTAAAGGCCTTGACACCGGGCACGTCCTTGAAGCCGCTCTCAACGGCAGATGTGCATGCGCCACAGGTCATGCCGCTGACGGAGACGGTGGTGAGTTGTGTAGCGGGAGCGTCGTCCTCGGGGTCGTATTCGTCGGGGCTGACTCGTGGAGAGGGGAGGTCGGTGGCGAGGACTTCTGCTTCGAAGCCGCAGTCTTCGATGATGTCGCGGACCTGCTCGGCGGTGATCCGTGAAGGGTCGTGCATGACGACTGCGCGCTCCATGACGAGGCTGACAGAGACGTTGCCGACACCGTCGACACCCTTGAAGCCAGCTTCAATGGAGGAGGTGCATGCGCCGCATCTGAGGGTGAGTTAGTAGACGATCTGCAGTGGAATGCGGTGTCTCGGATGTGAGAGAGAGAGGATGAAGAACAAGACTCACGTCATGCCGCCGACCTTGAGGGAAGTGGTGGCCATGTGTGGTGTCGGGATGCCGAGAGTGGCTTGTCCGCTTGTCCGCGGAGGGACCTTGATGTATGTAGGCGCCATTATATGTGTGAGTAGAAGAGTGGAGGAGGGAATAGGAGAGAGCGAAAGGCCCTAGAAAGGTGTCGAGTGCCTGAAGATGCCGGGTGCGATTGGAGAGAATGGCTATGGTCGAGCGTGCATCTCAGGTCGTAGGATGGAGAAACGGCGAGAAAGAGGAATGCGACGAAAGAAGAGAAGCGAAAATCGAGAAGCGAAAGAAGCGAAAGAAACAGAGCGAAACAAAAGAATCGAGAATTGAGAATCGAGAAGTGAAGAGAAAGAGTCGGCAAATCGTATTAATTAAAATCCAGAAGCCAGCTTCTGCAGACCAAGAAGTCAAGAGTATGTCGTGCGCGTGGCTTGCGGGAGCTGAACGTATTTAACGAGAGAGACAAGAGGTAGGACAGGCAAAGCCGGACGAGACCTGAGGAGAGACAATAGTCGAGTGGTGGTGGTGGTGATTACGGAGAGGTGTCGGGGAAGTGCGTTTCACAAGGGTCGTCTTTTGATCTGAAAGCACAAGCTCAGAATGCCTGTATTGGGTGTAGTTTGGGTGTAGTTTGGTGTGTTTGGTGTTTTGGAGGGTAGGGGAAGTTAGGGGTTTCTGGGAGTCGATAGATGTAGAAAGACGAAGGATAGGCGTGGCTCGAGGGTCTAGCCTGTGTTTCGCAGGATAGGAGTGAACGTGGGTCAGAGGGTTGCAGAGGGACGTAAAACGGAGGCGGTGGTGTCGTTTGTCGTTTGGCAGGGCGTGCCGTGATGTTTCGAGGGGATGAGGCGTGTAGATGCTAGAAGGGGATGTAGTAGATATATGGTAGAAACAAGGAAGAAAAGTATTAAATAAAATGATGGAATAAAGGGAATAAAGGGAATAAAGAGAAGGAGCGACGGGACAGACGGATGGGGAAGTCAGATATGTAAGCTGAGCGGGCTGAGGAAATGGTGGCGGGCTGGACTGAGACGGTGATTACGAGAGCTGCGGTCAGCTTATGTTCAAAGAGATGGATGATGGATGGGCTGATAATGCAAAGGCAAAGAAAGAACACACCTTTTCTTAAAAATAAAGCCGTGCGCATGAAAGCGTCGACCCAACGGATAGACAATCCAACAACGACGACGACGACGACAATGACGACTCCTTTGATGACGCCTGCAACCCTGTACGGATGCTATGCTATATTCGTCTTTTTAAGTGTGCTCGATGCTTTCCTTGGGTCTGTTTTTCATTGATTGTTTGTCTCTTTTCTTTCTCTTATTCCTCTCTTTCACTCTGTTTCTTTCTTGACCCAAGATACAAGGCGGCCTGTGCGGGACAAGACATGGAGCACCAGACGGGGCAAAAGCGGCTGTACTTGTGGACCAGGGTATATTATATTAAGTCGAGGTCTTGTACGAGTATATCAATGATCGGTGTGGTGGACGTCTGTGATTGATGCCAGAGTCCAAAGTAAAAAGCAGAGTCGCGTCTTGTCAGATTGGTGGCAACAAGCGATGATCGGCTAAAACGGTTTATTCAGACGGACTCGGTGGTTTTGTAAATTAGAATGCGCGGGTGGAGATGGTGAGGGTAGACGGTGGAAAAGCGGTCGTATACGCATGTACATGATGCGTTGTAATGAATCTGTCCTTTGACCTGTCCTTTGGTAGCAGAAGACTCGCGATAAAAATGACTGACGTCCCCTCGATTGCCTCGATAACCTTAATTTTCCAAGGGGGAAAGTGCATCCGTACATTCCGATTTCGAGCGCGTGCCTTCCTTGTGCACTTTTCTATAGTCGTCAGTTCTTTTCTCTTTCATTTCAGACTACATACTAAATTTAACTTATTTAGCGTCAGCAGTCCAACCGTCACTAATTTACTAATATTTTCTAATACTTTTTAATCTTTCTCAAAGGCCCGCCACCGGCACCGGCCACGCTATCGGCTAAGGGCTGCAACTCTTATGATCCCATACGATAATCAGCTCAAATAAACAGAAAAAGAGAAAGCTGTTCCCGAAGTATCGAAATATAATTTAGGGAATTCAAAATACTTGTATCTCATCGAATGCAATATATTTCAGTTCAGATGGTAGAGGAAAGGCGCGGCAGTACGGCATATGATCAGCTACCGAAAAGGAAGGAACAACCAACACAAGCCACGAAAGAAAGAATAAAGAAGAAGAAGAAAGGAAAGGCCGCACGTGTCAAATGCCTAAAGTGCCATGTCTTATGTAAGTATTGACGGCAGTAGTATCATCTTTGTACATATTGCATGCTGTATGCACATCACTCAACCCATGTAGAGACGACGCGATGGTGGTCACAACAAGCATAATGCAATTCCTAATTGTTTATTTTAGTAGTATTTGATTATAATTTATTCACTTACCTACAATTTTGTACAATTTTGTATGTATTGGCACTTCAGTTTTTATTTAGTTATTTTGTGTTGATATTTTATCATTAATGTCATACATAATTATTTGCAATAGAATAAATCAAATATAAAATAGTTTACCACAAAGTCATACGAATATATACTAAAGATATTATCGAACCTTGACATATTCTTACAATTAGAGCCATATGCTCAAGTATTATGCTCGCAAACGTACGCACAAAGCCATACTTCCAAGACATGTGCACAAACAATATCACACAAACATATTACAAACATATCACACAAATACAAGACTATATTATACATCTGAAAAGGAAACAGACACCGCCGCCTGTGGGGGATTAGCCCATATCTGAGAGTGCACCACTTACGAATCCACGAGCTACAGTAGCAGTGCGTCGTCAATTGTAATCTTATATGCATTCAGCATTGACCTGACAGAGCGTTTTGGTAGCATCCTGATTGACGAAACATGTGAGGTAAACTAAACATTTTGAATTTGAAGAATATTATTTCAATACTGTGAATAAATAATAAGGAATACACAGAGAAGCCAGCTAAAGGGGAGGCTTTCGTCTGTGTATCCAATACAGATACTACTTGACAAGGTATATCTACGAAGTCGAGATATAAATATAAAATATATTATATACATTATGACACTGAATCATATAAAAAGGGACAAAGTAAAAGCTGCACAAACAAGTGTAACAATGACGGCCTTTGCTTGCCTCTGGACGGCATCTGTCCTCTTATCCAACACTGGAGATCATGATGGCGTTTCAGGCTTGGCACAGTCGATCGAGCGTGTCAGGTCACGGCTGTTCTTGCCATGTATTAGTATCACAAGATTATATAAAATATAAAATATGAAAAAAAAAAGATCTCAAGTGCTGATTCTCTACTTTTTACATCTCATAATCGTGTGGGCTCGCCTCCGGCTCTGGTAAAAGCTTAGTTTGAAGGTGGCAAGATATGATTATGCTGGGATAACTGCTGGAATCTAGGATAGGGTAAACTCTATCCTTATTGCGTTTTCTATTGCGTAGAGCCGCCTGACCCTAGAGAGGAGAGTCTACAGAGCAACATCCCTGATGTCCAGGGTCGTCAAACGTTTCTGATACACACTTTAAAACTGTATACTAGGAGAAACACTAACAAAATCATACCTTGAAGCAGACAAATAATATGTAATAATTCTGAATAAAAAGCAATAACCAGATTGCAAATCAGTCATCGAAATAACAGTTTCTTTTCAAAACAACATCGACAGTAAATATTTACAATCACCTTGATGCTTAGTCAGCACACCACAGCCCACTAGCCTCACCCCGCCCAAGGCTGCCGCTGCAGTCAACATTGGAGCTACCTTGGGTGGAGGCAATAGGACGTGATGTCAACGACTGCACCTTGATTTGTTTTAGCTACACATCAGGCAGACTTCTATTTGATCCCTCCAGCTCCAGCCTCAATACTCTCGCTCCCACACAATATCGCTGCTACTGCCCACAATGGCACAAGCAAAAGCTCTGGACGCTCTTGCGGTATGTTTTTACTCTGACCCAGTTTCGAGATAGCCAAGCTCCAGCTCCAGCTCCAGATGGGCATCTACAAACGCAGCTAACAATTCCACCAAACACAGCCATTTATCGCCCTCTCCAAGGCCTCCAACTCGCCGCGCCAGACAGCCGATGTCATCTCCAGAGCCACGTCGCACCAAAACACATTTGTCTTTACCGAGCTGCTCCAGACGCCGCGGGTCAAGGAGCTCGCCACCGCCGACCCAGAGTGGGCAGCCTACCTTGCGGCCCTCCGCATCTTTAGCTACGGCACCTATGCAGACTACCAGGCCCAGTCGGCCGCGACGTCTTCTTCTCCATTACCACCTCTCAACGAAGACCAGGCACACAAGCTGCGCCAGCTGTCCCTCATCAGCCTCGCCACCGACCACGCCAGCCTCGCCTACGACCGTCTGCGCACGTCGCTCTCGCTCGACAAGGACGAATCCCTCGAGAGTCTGGTGGTGTCGGCCATCTACGCCGGCCTCGTGGTGGCCACCCTCGACCCGGCCTCGCGCATCGTGCGCATCAGCTCGGTGGCGCCGCTGCGGGACGTCGCGCCCGGGTCGCTGCCCAAGATACACGCCTCGCTCAAACAGTGGTCGCAGCGCTGCGAGACGACGCTGGCCGACCTGGATGCGCAGATTGCCGGCATTCGCCAAAAGGCGGCCGAGCGCGCCGACGCGGAGCAGAAATGGGACGCCAAGTTCAAGCGCGCCCTGGACGGCGAGAGGAAAGCTATACTGGGGGGCAGCCTAATCAAGACGATGACGCTCAACGTCGGCGGCGGCGGTTCTCTCTCGGGCTCGGCGGCCATGGAGAGACAGCAGCAGCAGCCGGTGCGGATGAACAAGCGCGGCAGTAATGGAAACGTGCTGGGCATCGACGACGATGATGCAGGTTTTGGCGCCGACAACGATGACAATGCGTCTGACGATGGGGCCATGGATCTGGACGACAGTATCCTCTAGTCGTCAAGGCCTTGTTCATGCATCTTTGTGTGATTTTACTTTAGCGAGCCAAATGGCTTTGATGATTATGTTCTTGTTCTTTGGTTTTGCATTTTAGTTTACCTCTGCCCTCGGCATACAGGCGTTTGTGGGGGACTACATGGTCGATAGATCCCAGAATACATGTTCTATTATGACACAAGCACACAAAGCACAAAGCACAGAGCAAAAGTGATATTCAAGAAGCATAATCTTGTTGTTATTGCTAAAACTACATGTGTCCCCCTTGAGCATCGACTTCCTTGCAGCTTGCCTGCCTCGGTTTTCCTCCTCTTGCATGCCCGTAATGACCCCTTCGACTCGAATAATAATGACTGCAAACTTGGCAGTACCGGATAGTAAAACAGAGAAAAAGAAAAGAAAGCGAGTCTGGTATCCTAAAACAAGAAATCAAAGCAGAACACGAAAGGAAATAGAAAGGAAATGTAAAAGAAATTAAAGGAAAGAGCGGACACTGAAGGTAGTGTCAAGAATGTATCATAAATAACCGTGTTCGCCTGCAGTACGCCTTATAACACAGGGAACCAAGAAAAAACGCCAATAACGAAAGAAGAAAAGAAAAAGTACAGTTGAAGCACCTACAACCGCCGGCCAGGGACAAGGATGAAGAGCACCAAGAGTGCCGCATCAATCAAGATTGTCACGGCAAGCACAACGAGTGCCCGCTTGGCTAGCAGCTTGCGCACAAACGGCTCCCGCACGCGCGAAAAGTTGAACGGCGTGTACTCGCTGAACCCGAGCAGAGCAAGTACAGGGTCGAGAGAGTACTGGAACGAGGCCAGGAAATAGACGCCGAATGTGAATGGAATGATGAGCTGTGATGTTAGTACTTGCAGGCTGATCATGACTGTACAACTGTACAACTGTACAACTGTACAACTGTCTGTATGAGAGAATACTTACAAATAGACGGGTCTGCCGTGACTTGTCGAGGAAGATGAGGACAAACGCGGCCCAGAAAGCACCAAACATGGAGATCATGCCGATGATCAGGCGCATAATCAGTGTCGGTGGGATCAGGTTGCCCAGTGCCTTCATGCGCAGGAATCCGGGGAACGCATCACGCTCCATCGCCTGGAACACATAGTCCTTGGCCACGTCAAACACCTCCGGGTCGTCACGGCCGTACTCTTCAATAGCAGCCGTGATGTCGCTCGTGATGTTTTCCGGTAGGATGATCTCCCGCTCAGCACCGGGCAGCAGGAATGTGTACAGAATCTTCTCGGCTGATGCGCGAATGTCCTGGCGCGCAACGGCGTGTGCTGGTGAGTTGGAGTCGGTAATGTCGCGCGGTGTGCTAGCGAGGATAGGGCTGGGCTGCGAACCGCCGCCTCTGATGGGCGACTCGCTGGGGTTTAAGTCTTCACGGAGAAAGGCCGACATCTGGGCATCCTGGTTCTTCTCTTTGTCGGTCTGGTACTTGGACGGGCCGGCCACGGGGTGGTTCAGGTCGCCGAGGCTCTCCAGCAGAGCAGACGACCGCTTGGACGCTGAATTTTCACCATCGGGCGTGCTGACAAGAACCGAACGGCGCAGTTCACGGACATAATGACGGCAGAGAGTCATGTGCTGAGCAACATCGAGCCTGTCCGTTAGTATCATATGTGCATATTTGCATATCTGCAGACGAGCTGAGGGCGCAAGTAACATACCAGAAATCGAGATAGTCGACGGAGCGTTGTTGGTCGCGCATGTAGATGTAAAACGAGTAGAGATCGACTGGTGGCAGAGTGCGCCGACTGAGGACCTCAAAGAGAGTAGGCAGCCGGTTCCGGTTGAGGTCCGGCTGGGGAGAGGGCGTCTGGCCGCCGGGGTTATCGTCCATTTTGAAGTTTCAAGATACGTTGGATATAAAGTTGTAAAGTGAGGATCAAAGATTGAGGGCGAAGTTGTAACTCTAGTCCAGAGGCTGGTGCGCCGAAACGGTGAGAGGGACAGCGAGACACAGACACAGAGAACAGAGGATGGAGTCACACGCCGAAGAGACGAGGAGTGGCAGGAAGTGTAATGTCTGCAAGGACTTGTCACACGTCAAACGCCCGTGTGTCTTGAGTTGAGTCTCGAGGTGGTTGATCGGCGTGACTGGAATAGAGACGTGATCTGAGGCTGAAGTATAGAGACGAGTCGAAGAGACAGATTGGAGAGACGAAGCCGGACGGATAGACGGAATAGACGGAATAGATGGACGATAAAGAAAGACAAATGAAAGAGAGATGCGCGAAATGGGCGAAAAGGGCGAAATGGTGATTGTGAATTGAAATGAATGGCGTGTCGTGGCGCGACGTAGATTGTTGATCGAGGCGACAGATCGAAAGGGGTTCAATCAGAGACGAATGGCTGCGAATAGCGAAGAAAATAAGCGACGGGTAGAGAAGAGAAGAAAAGAAAAGTAATGACTGCTTGGATGGATTGCTCAGGCGCTGCCTCGAACTTTGCCGTGCTTGCGTGGAGGATGTGAGCAAGATGCAACAGCGGACGGCAGACAGCAGACAGCGAGCAGCAACGTGCAGCGAGAGACACGACCAGAGAGGGAAGGGGCAACGGGCAGCGGATGGCAGATGGTTGGTTCCTGGCTAGTTTGTTGATTTGATTAACAAGTCACACTCTATACAAGTTAGTATGCAAAAGTACATTATCAGTTACGCAAGGGAAAACGGGTGACCCGGTTTTGTTTCGCATGTCGCCCAAATCTTCATGCCAGGGGCGCCAGGAAATTGAGGTCAGCTGATCTTGAGTGTGACAGTCGTGACTAGTATCGTGACTGGAGACGTGACTGAAGTCAGGTGATGTGATGACAAAGCTTTGATGCGATGATCTAGTCCAGAATCAGCCAATGTGCCATTATGGGTCTAGCCGCGCTTGTCTCGGCCTCTCATTGGCCCTGCAAACCTTTTTTTTCGCCAATTTTGCAGAGCACACAATTTTTTTTAGTGTTTTTTCCAAATTTCTCCGCCTGGCCCTAGTTTTAGCCCTCACGCTCTTTTTTTCTGGGTTTGCAGCTTTTTCTGTCCCCCCCCCTTCTTCCCTCCTCTTTCCGCCCTGCTCGATCTTTGCTCGATTTCTCGAATTCCCTATCACCACCCTTACGACCAACGACCGAAATATCTTCTTTTTTCGAGGTTAGCCATAGACCAGCCATTTTCACGACGACCATTTTTTTCAAACTCTACCGAGCACAACATCTAACATCTAACATCTACCCAGCCCATCCAAAATGTCGTCGAAACCCTCTGGCAAGACCGGCCGTTCGGCCATCGCTGACGTTGTCGCCCGCGAGTACACCATCCACCTCCACAAGAGAGTATGTCATGATGAATGAGAGGAATTGAGAAGGGGAGGAGCAACGAGACACCGAGACCGAGGCGGCAGAGCATTTGGAACGACGAGGACGGGACAAGACGAGACGAAATCGATCACGACATACGGATGGCGGACAGACGTCAAACAGACACACCGAGTACTGCCCATGGCATCGACACAAACGACGACTACCACAGAAGCAACAGCACGACTGCAGAGAGCAAAACGAGCGACTACGATGTAATGGTCAACTCTAACAATATTTTACGACCCGAATCCAAAAGAAATATCAACGCGGCATGCCCCATCGCAGTTACGAACCGTTTTCACTATACGATATGACTGCACACGCCAGACCATGAACAACTCCAGAATCTCTCTTCCCAGTCGCATCTCTCTTACAGCCACCTGTCCCGTTATTCGTCTTGAATCGTCTTGTCTGGCGCGTTCCTCCGATTATCTGCAGCCCGTGTCTTGCGCTCAGGCCTTTGCCTTTAGCCTCAGCCCTCAAATCATTTGAATTCTTCAAGACAGAAATACTGACAGTCTTTCTTCCAGCTGCACGGTGTTTCCTTCAAGAAGCGTGCCCCCAAGGCCGTCAAGGAGATCAAGAAGTTTGCCACTCAGGCCATGGTACGTTCATGTCTATCCGAGGTCGAGACGTCTACAAAACGAGCACAGACTAACAAAACCAGGGCACCACTGATGTCCGCCTGGACCCTGCTCTGAACAAGAAGGTGTGGGAGTCTGGTGTCAAGGGCGTTCCCTACAGAATCCGCATCCGCATTTCCCGGAGAAGAAACGACGAGGAGGACGCCAAGGAGAAGCTGTACAGCTTCGTCCAGGCTGTCAACGTCAAGAACCCCAAGGGCCTCCACACCGTTGTGGTTGAGGAGTAACTTTTCTCTCTTTTATGATTAAAAAATTTACTTTCTCTTTGTTATCGTCAAATACGTCAAACATACGTCAAAACGTCTAAACGTCTAAACGTCAAAACGTCAAAATCTGCAACTTTTGCACTGAGCGGCGCTTGGAGGGCCGGGATTAAATGAAAACGGGTGCATGTGTCGTGGTGTGCTTGCGCGTGGACTTTTCCAAACACCGGCAGTGCACACGGGCATGGGTAGGGAAATCAAAAATATTCTCGGAATGGGTAGTTTTCTTTACTTCTTTTTTTATTTGGGCGACAACCTCGATTTCATATACAAATCAAAAAAAGGTCAAAACATGATTCTATCAAGTGAGAGAGGTGCCACTGCATTCCCAAACAAAGGTGTCATACGTTACTGGAGCTGCTTGTCCAACAGACCGTCACACCTTTCCTATCATCACGAAGGTATTGCTGTTGTCAAGGCTGCTTGAGCAAACGAGGAAGCAGAGCGCCACGCCGCTCGAAAGAAATGCGAATAGAAGCTCGCTCTATCAGTGCTGCTATTCACGATGCGTCATGATACCCCGAACTTGGATCGTATCACAACATCACCAATACCACTGACCTCTGATATGATGAAAAAAAGTCAATTGTCGCTGGCTGCTCATGGACAGAACCTCCGCCGCTGTGCTAATAGAAAGCAAAAATGAGTAAAATGAGTAAAATGATAAAATGATAAAATGCAACAAATCATGACGACAGCCTGTAGTGACTAGTCATATCCAAATCGCCGTCGTGTAGTCATGCAGATAATAGTAGTCTGCTTCGAGCCTCGGCTCCAAAATCTCTCAACTTGTGAGTCTTGTGAATCTTCTACTCGTCATCAATATCCCGGTGGCGTTCCGTAACCTTCTTCTGGAACACATCGGCATGCTTGCCCCATAGCTCAGCAGCCTCGCCGTTCAGAGGGGAGTCACTAAGTCGTTGTTAGCATCTGCTGTGTTCTATTGTTGTAATCTGGCAGTGACTTACTTGTTGGGCTCGCCGAGCAGACTCTGCAAGCTGAGCAGCACAGTCTGGATGTTGTACGCTGGTGTCCACTTGTCCTTGAGAATATCGAGGCAGATACGGCCGGAAAAATCGACGTTGGGGTGGTAGATGGGCGTCTTGAAGAGCACTGTGGGTGGTGCGTAGGGGTAGTTGTCGGGAAACTTCATGGAGAGCTTAAAGGTCAAGCCGGCGTAGGGCGTGTCGTCGGGGCCTTCAATGGTAGCACGCCACGAGGTGAGGTCGCCGTCCGCAGAGGGGAAAGCGGACACGCCAGGGGCAGGCGAGGTCATAAGCTGCATAAGCTCAGTCTGGAGTCTTTGGAGAGTTAGTAGGGACCGGAGAGAGTTGAGGGAGTTGACAGTAAAGTCGTGGAAGATGCCAACCTCTTGGTGACGGACGCCGCGACAGCCTTCTCGGCATGACCCTGTGCGGCAGTAGCAGCCTGTGTGTCGGCCATTGTGTGTATGTGTAGTGAGGTGGTGGTGGTAGAGGGTGAGAAGGTAGTTGCAGATAGTGTGAGGTGCAGAATGTTGCAGAGTTGAAGAATTAGGTTGGAAAAAGAAATGGAAGAAAGAAATGGAAGAAAGAGAAATTAAGCAAGTTGGAGAAGAGGTGAGAATGGTCTTCTTGTGGCACTATTAATAAGATAATATTAAGAGTAGGTCGGCATGCGAACAGAAGAGGAAGGACCCAATGAATAGAGGAGATCCAAGTGGTCGCAGCTTCCGGGATGGGGGTCTGGGACAGGCGAGGTGGGAAAGAATAAGAGAAAAAGGTCACGAAGAATGGCCGAGAAACCCTAAAGAATAAGCTTCGTTGTCGGAGGGAGGGAGGTGGAGGGCGTACCAGCGATTGGATGTTGGAAGTCTGAGATGGATCGCGCCTTCTCGTTTGGGATTTATTACGACTTTCAACTTTTGGAATATTGAAAAGGAAAGGACGACTGTGCTGTTTCCTTTCTCAAGACTTTTACTGTCATCTTACTCATATACACTTCAGTCAGTGACCTCTACGAGCCCTTCACTACTTTGTACAAGGCTGTGTGCTGTTGTTTACATTCGCACTTTTCAGCGGGCCAGCACACACCGCGGCCAGCACAGCACACACAAGCCTAGAAACAACCCCTCCTGGATCTGCCCCCCAGCAACCATCGATAAGGACCCACTTTGTGCGATAAAGTGAATAGAGGACTGGGGCCAATTGAGCCAGCTCACGTCACTCAATTCTAGACTAGAGGCTGGCCCAAGACTGACCCCGTGACACCGTGACAAACTAAATTCTTATAACAGAGTATTACACAAACAAAGCCATATAAGCGGCCATCACGACCCTTGCGGAAAGACGCGACCTCTGACGCGACCACTTTGGCAGACGCGCTGAATCGATAGGCGATAGAGTGATTGAGGTCTTTGCTAGTTTGCCTCAATTCGAGTCTACACAATCAGCGCAGGGATAACAGGATATTACTCTCACCTTTCAAGCTACTGCATAGATCACCACTTTGTTTACTTTCCCCGCAATCAGTCAGAGTACATTGACTGCCAACTCAACAGCTTACGGCGGACAAGACAACATCTGACGACATCCGGCAGCTTCACGACATTGACGACACTGACGAAACGACCAACCGGCACCATGCAGCAGTCACAGCTCGACCCGCTGCCGACTGATTTGCCCTTCCGGTTCATCTCGGCTACCATTGGCAGAGGCGCCTTTGCATCGTGAGTCTTGCTTGCCATGTTCGCGATAACTGATGAAATTTCATAAGCTAACCATGAAGAATTAAAAAAGCCGTACCCCGCGAAGAAGACAATCCCGTCTTTGCCGTCAAGCTCATCAACAAGGCCTACGCCGTCAAAAAGGGCCGCATCTCTCTCCGACAAATCGCCACCGAAGTGTCGCTTCACTCGCACATTGGCCAGCACCCCAACGTCATCGAGTGGTTTGCGACTGGCGAGGATGAGTGCTGGCGCTGGATTGCCATGGAGTACGCCGAGGGCGGTGATCTCTTTGACAAGATCGAGGCCGATGTTGGCGTGCCCGAGGACATTGCCCACCTCTACTTTCGCCAGCTCGTGGCCGGTGTCAGCTTTATCCATTCAAAGGGCGTAGCCCACCGTGATCTCAAACCTGAAAACATTCTGCTGTCCGGCGCAGGCAACCTCAAACTCGCCGACTTTGGCATGGCCTCCATGTTCGAGTACAAGGGCGCGCGGAAACAGAGCAGCACGACGTGCGGCAGCCCGCCGTACATTGCGCCCGAAGTGCTCGCATGCAGCAACCGCAAGCAAGATGCTACTCAGGGCGTATCCAAGTACTACCCCGATATTGTAGACATTTGGTCGTGCGGTGTGATATTGTTTGTGCTGCTGGTGGGCAATACGCCCTGGGAAGAGCCCGTACCGAGCACGAGCTGGGAATTTTACGAGTACAACCAGACCAACGGCCACAGCTCTGATCCGTTGTGGAAGCGTGTGCCACCGGGAGCACTGTCGCTGCTTCGCGGCATGATGTGCATCGATACAAACAACCGCTTCAATTTCACCCGGATTCGGCAGCACCCGTGGTTCACGCGGCCCAACAAGCTCCTGACGGCCAAAGACCGCGTCGTCGACCCAATTGAGCTTGCGACACAGATGCTGGGCAATCTCCGGATCGACCTGAAAGCAAAACGGGGGCCATATGGCGTCGGCGGCGGCGATGACTCTATGGATATCGACAGCAGTACCCAACCGACCCCATGGCCTGGTGGTGGTGCCGGTGCCGGCGCTGCTGCCCCAATGTCGTCTACACAACCAGATGTGGCACCTCTGTACGACAGCCTGTTGGACTGGGAACGGCCAGGTCCCAGGCAAGCGGGTCAGCATGCCGTGTCGTCAACACAGCCGGTACTGCACGCAGAAATGGCATTGGCAGCAGGCAAATCTGTGCGCGGTGCATCTGGAGCTTCGGCAAAAGACATCAACTACAGTGTGCGCGAGGCACTGGCCGAAGAGCCGGCCATGAGCCAGTTTTCACAGCGCGGCGTCCCCGTTACGCTGACACAGCGCGCCCGCCGGTTCCAGGATATTGTGCCGTCATATTCGCTGACACGCTTTTACTCGCATGTGCCGCCGGCGCTGCTCGTGCAGATGCTCTGTGCCGGCCTGCACCAGCTCAACGTCCCCGTGCCATCGGCCGAGTCTGTCATGGCTGCCTCGGGCGCGGGCACGGCCGAATCCTCTGGAAACGTCGCCCACATCCGAGTGCGTCTTGTGGACGGGCGTAAACAGAGCATGCACGGCGAAGTGTATGTCGACTGGTGCCGGATGCAGCTGGGCGGGTACGGCGAAGACGGCACGGAGCAGCAGCAGTCGCAGTTGCTCGAGGTACGGTTTGTCAAGGTCAAGGGCGATCCGCTGGAGTGGCGGCGGTTCTTCAAGAAGATGGCGCAGCTGTGCAGCGACGGCATCTACGATCCGGACGGCGACGGCGACGGCGCGGCCGGTGGTGTATAGTGTGCACCCTAGCCACCGGATTCTATGCTCGGTGTAAAAGGTTGAGTAGGCATATTTATATTGTTATTTTGGACTTGCATTTTGTACAGCACCTTTTTTGCATTTTTCAAAGCGTTGGATGAGATTAGACTTGTACCACATTCTATAAATGTATTTATATTGAAGGACAGATGCCCAATTTTGTGGCTATTGGCAATATAGAAATCAAGTCTTTAATAAAAGGTTCTAGTCAGGGTTAGTGGAGAGCCAGATTCAGGGTCCGGGTCCGGCTCAGGGTCAGGGAGAAATTGAGAGAAACAGGGCAGCCAATGGCAGTGTTGGGCGGCAAGTTCACGATCATCCGGCCCAATCGATTTGTCGGGCTGCCACAGACGGCTGAGAATCACGGCTTCGAGTGGACAATTGATACAAAATTCAAGAAACCAGCTGTCTACTGTCTTGACATTGATTCAAGAATCAAGAATCAAGGAGTCAAGAATCAAGGAGTCAAAGAGCAAAGAGTCAAGAGTGGACAAATGCCGAGGTCGACGCTGCGGATCGACACCGTGCAACAATGGCAAACAGGAAACAGATATCACGAGTCTAGATACTGGCAAGCCTACCGGGAAATAGACATCAAAGCAGTCAAGATCGACCGAGTTGGCAAGACGCGGCGGAATCGACACCGGATCGGTTCTATAGCTCAATGACCCTGCTGAGCTGCGAATGCCATCCCGTCTGAATACGACATTGTGCTCGATCTCGATAGCATCCTCTACACCGCTGGCATAGTATGGGCATGGCAGTGTCTGATGGCATGCTGACGGCGACCTCGGCGCAGGGTGGCAAGGTGAGATAGTGTAATAATATAATATTAATTATTTAATAAATAAATAAATAAATAAAAATAAAATATCTTAAAGGCAAGGTGAGAAGAATGGGGAATATTGAGTAAAAGGCCTGCGACCCATACATAGTAGAGCTTGACAAGAATAGCCTTGATAGGTGTGATTGATCCAGTTAGCGCTCTGCAGGCCCCTTGAATGAGAATCAGAAGAGGAAAGCGCGATGCACTTACACCGCCAGATCACATTCCCCAAACCACTGCTAGTAAAACAAATATTAACAGCCTACCGAGAATACGGTAAGCCGCTCTTTCCCTCTTTCCTCGCTCTTTCCTTGCTCGTAGGTAATCATGCATTTGATTGAGTATTTCCTCTGTACTTTGCTCTTTCCTTTTTAGACTGCAAAAGACGCTCTTTCCTTGAATTGTCTTGCACTCTCTTGAACTATCCTTGCACTAAAGTGATGTGCTCTTTCCTCTTCCTTCCTCATAGGATTACTCCGTACACGTATTGCCCCGCTCTTTGCCGGGTTTACGGCTACAGCCACTGCCTGCCACGCCACGGCTTGCTCGCCAGTTGTTCGCTGGCGCCTCGTTGTCTCTTCCGCTATGCATGCGTGATGTGGTCGAGTCCTGTTGGGCAGAAAGAGGCAAGAAAGCAGATGCAAGTCGCAAGGCAGTTGCATAGCAGTTAAAAAGCAGTTAAAAGCAGTTAAAAAGAAGTTGGAATTCTATGTAGAAAACAGCAAAAGGTGAGGAGTCATCATCCAAGTCGTTCCTTCCTCTTCTAGTCTCATTCAGTCTCATTCAGTCTCTTTGCATCTTCTTCACTCTTCTTCCCAAAACGGCAATCACGACGGACAACCACATGTAAATTATGCAACATCCCACACTGCTACAACTCTTCTATCTCATCATCCTCTATCGTCATCTATCATCCACTCTATACAGTATGATATCAACGTAACAAGGAACAATAGACAGATGTCCACGTCTACTCTGTATGCAACATGCAAGGTTGAGTGGGCGATCTCCACCAGCTGGCTGCCATTGGCACTCCTCCATATGGGCGGCTGGTGTGATTGAATAGAGGATAATGAGAGCAGGAAAGCAGAAACAAAACAAGCAAGATAATTTGAAGCAGAAGAAGAAGAAACAGGAAAAGCATGAAAGCACAATAATAAGTAGAAGCAATGAGCAAATTGATACAAATAACAAAGCAAAGTTGACAGCTAGACCCTGGCAAAACATCTTGCCGTGCCGTTTCGATGCATACCAGCCGCAGACAAAAAAAAAAAAAGAGAGACAAAAAGAATAAAGTAACAAAAGAAAGCAATAGCGATCCTTTAAAGAAATAAGAGTAAAAGGTGCATCTAGCCCGCATGCAGTCTTTTTGGTGTACAAAACATCCGAGTCCAGCGAACCAGTAAATACTCCAAGCCCCAAGTCCGTCAGGCGGTAACATCAACTGCGGATATATATCGACAAGGGGTTTGTTTAAAAATCAAGATGCGAGTGGAAAGAACAAAAGAGATGATAGAGAAGACAATCACTGTCAATAAGAAAAGAAATGCACAAAAAAAAAAGAATAAAGAGATACAATCTTATGACCTGTGCTTCCGCGTCTCTCCTCGAGCCAACAAGCCAAGCATGATGATCCCCTGCCTAGATATTTTTTGATTCTCTTGATTCTCTTGATTGAGTTTTTAATTCTTTGATTTTGATTTTGACTCTATTAAAACATTCTGTATTCATCTTTCTATTTCTCCCGACATTCATCGTCTATTTACTGCTCGCATATATCCCTGCGGCGCACTCTTTTCGGCCTTGCCACTCGTCTCCTCTGTGCTGTATTGATTTATTGATTTGTTCCTTTGCCTCACCTTTGATAGCTTCTTTTTGTCGTTTGTCGTCCGTCGTCTGTTGTTTGTTGTTTGTTGTTTGTTCTTTGTTGTTTTCGCCCGCCTTTCAATTAAACACCCGCTCCCAGCTTGACTCATTGCTCTCTCTCTACTCACTTACGGACCTCCGCGCCTCACTCTGCTCCCTCCGGCCACAAATCCGGCCGCCATCTTGCGTGTCCTCTCTACATCTCTACTGCAAGAGTACAGAACACGAGCGCAACCATGGCTCATTGGATTGGTGGTGGAGGAGAGCAGACTCTTTTTGTTCCTGTCTCTGTTCCTGTCTCTGTTCCTGTGCCTGTGCCTGTGCCTGCGCCTGCAAAGCGGTACTATGCAGATGATCTCGAGCTGCTAGAAGAGCACGAGAAGCGGCGGCGCATACACCACAAAAAGTACAGAGAAGACTTTGGTGAACACAGTGACCGCCCCAGTGACCACCACAATGACCTCGAGAACCCCGAATGCGACATCCCCTACCGGTCCATTGAACCCCGCGACACCCCGGCACCAGACATCCCAGACATTCCAGACATACCAGAAATCCCGGAAAAGGAAACAAGAGAGAAGCACGTTTTCTACATCCTCTACGAAGAAGGGTTCACTGCCGGCCCTCTCCATCTGCAGGGCAAACTGCGCGACAATGACTCGCACTCGCCCCTTCCGCCAGCCCGGGACGACTACCCGGTAATATCTCTAAAGACAAAGACACCCAAGCACTGGGCAAATGGCGCACATCTCAGAACCTCCGACGACGACCAATTCTATCCCTATGCATACACACCCTCGCCGCCCGCATACGGCACACCACCGCCGCCGCAATGGGCACGCTACGAAGACTGGCGCGAGCGCAACTGTGCCTACGACATGGCCGCCGACCAGGAGGAAGAGTCCCGCTCCTACTCCCCATTCACCGCCGCCCTGCCAGGGTATATCACGCCAGAGATATCAGTCTCGGCTTCAATATCGACATCGACACCATCCAACCTCTCCAACCTCTCAAACTTCTCCAACCTCTCCAACCTCAAGCACGAGTATTTCGGCAGGGACCACCATGGGCTCGGACACCAGGTCAAACTCCTCGCCGAGGACACCGGCTTTCTCGTCGCCGGCCGTTTTCATCAAGAGCACACCACGAGTGTCTCGGCCCCCAGCGCGGCCAGTCCCTCGATTGCTACCCCCACGTCCATGTCCACGTCCATGTCCATGTCCATGTCCATGCCCACCGCCGACGACGACCTCTTTATTTCCGACGACCAGGCCGCCGACAATGTCACTGCCCACCTCGCCAGCTTTATGCGCCGCTACCCGCACTCGCGCCAGGAGCGGATCCTGCGCAGTCTCATCCACCCCAAGTCGGGCTCGGGCGTCGCCGACTTTGAGCTCGACGACGAAGCCCTCACCAACATCATGCGCACTGCCAACGACCTGTTCTTTGCCGGCCGCCTCAAGAACCGCGTGCAGTGGGACTGGTCCGGCAAGAACTCGGATCCGCAGTACGACTGCAAAATCATCGGGCACACGTCGCTGCGCGTCAAGAAGGACGAGGGCGGCATCGAGACGTTTGTGCTGCTGTCGACGCCCATCCTCAAGAACAAGGCGTACAGCCGCCGCCTGCTGATATCCGCCTTTCTGCACGAGCTCGTGCACTGCTATCTGTTCATCTGCTGCGGCTGGAAAGCGCGCAAGGACGGCGGCCACACGGACGGCTTCCGGCGCATTGCCGACACCATTGACCAGTGGGCGGGCCGGGACAAGCTGTTTTTGTGCCAGGTTGAGGCCGATCTCGAGCAGTTTCGACAGGCGCCTCTGCATGGCTCACATGGAACACATGGTACACATGGCGCGCATGGGGCACACGATGCCAAAAAGTCATATGTGCTGGACCAGAGCCACCATGTATGCCGGCCGGCCAACTACAGCGATGCCGGCCGCGACCACGAGCAGTCAAAATCGGAGCATGACTGGTGGTCACAGCATCGACGGAATGAGTGGTAGTATTTTTTGGCCTTTTTGGCTTTTTTGAATTTTTTTGCAATGTTTTTTGCATTGTTGTTTTGTGTATACATCTTCTGCATTTTCATATACCAAAAGCGAGCATCGCGAGGCGTTTGGTTGTCCGTCATTTTATCAGAGCACTCCTCGGGGGGTTCGATCTTACACAGCGACTAAATTCTGCTTTTTATACATGTTTGGCTTTAAATACTGCTCTTTTGATTTATATCAGATCCAACATACCCCTTTTGCTATACAAAAATATTCAAAATATAAGAATAATTGTGCGCAACCGAAAACATCCACATGATCAAATAGTTAATCAAATTCAGCAAAATACTGCCTTTGATGTATTCCAATAAAGATACAGCGACAAAGCTATACAATTCGACCACCTAGTCAGAGTCATCATCCCCCCCAAAGTACCGGGCCGACTCAAACAGCTGGCGCATCTTTGCTCTATATTCAAAGCCCTTCTTCTCGGTCGCCCGCTCTTCTTCCGTCTTGAGGTCCTGCACAAAGTCGTCCATATTGAATCCAGGCTGGCTGGAAAACGTGATTAGGCCGAGATTCTCGCCTGTCCATATCAGCACGTCGTTGCTGCTGGTGCTTGTGTGACCAGAACTGCCGGTCGGCAACAACTTGCGCACTATCTCTGTCATCTCCTCCGTTTCAGTCGTCCCAGTGGGTTCATTTCTTCTATCTGTCCCATCCGTCCGAACCGTCTCAGTCGTCTCAGTCGTCTCACCCTCACCCTCGAAAGAGTCAAACTGATATTGCCCGCCGCTGACTTCTAACCGCCGTGCCTCGCGGAACCCGTCACGCTCAAACCATCGCACAAACCCAATACCGTCAGATGTCATAATGCGTTTCCCGTGTGTAGCTACCGACAAAATCTTGGCTGACGACGACGTCTGGCGGTTGACCATTGGCTCCGGTTTGAGATGAGATGGATGTTGGGGTAGACTTGTACTCCCACCAGAACCAATAGGGTACAGCTCAAGCGAGCCCTTTGACTTGTATTCGCCACAAGCAATCAGAGTGCGGTATCGCGGTGATTCTCCTTGTGACGGATCTGCCATCCCCACATCTATATCTGCCGGATTCATCATACTTGACATAGTATAGCCCGTGGTTGATTTCGGGTGGGGGTATGGTGTCGATGCCAGTCCGCATAGCGTGGCGCCAGAAAATATTGTGTCCTGGGGCGTGCTCATGTACCGACGATCGTACTGGAATATCGTTGGCACGCGGCCGGCCACAAAAATGTCGTGTGAAGGCGTGTCGACCGGAGAGAGAGATGAGCCAGGCTCGGGCATGTGCAAAATCGACAGCGGCGACGACTGTGGATAATTGTTTGGCCTTTCGCTTGCGTCTGATGATACTGTATGTCGTGAATCAAACAGGCAGACACCCCCTTCTAGGCCGACTGTGAGTGGAACGGAGCGGTGCGCCGCCGACATGGCCGTCACCGGCCTGGCAAACGGTTCCCTGCGAATCACCTGAAGAGTGCGCAGATCGACGACGACAAGAGCCGAGCCGACAGAAAAGTACCCGATGTGCTGCTCGCTATCGACACTCACACAGTCCGTCTTGAGGAACTGTGCTGGCTTCGTGCCGAATAAAAGTCCTGGCTCGCTCCGCTGTACAATGGCCCCGCGCCGCTTAAATGTGCCGTTGACATCCCACATGCACACCGACCCGTCCTCGAGCGGACTGACGGCCAGCAGGGGCACAATCTTTATGGCTTTGCTATCTCTATCGGATGGCCAGTATAGAGCAACACCCCACACCTCGAGCACGTCAAGCGGGTCAATGCGGTAGCCAACACGCCGCCCCAGACTCTTTGCTCGCAGCGGCAGCTCAAACCAGTTGACGGCAATGGGCGCCAGCCGCTGAATGTATTCGTCGTACCACGACACCGGCTCGCCCTCGAATACCGGATCCCACCTGAGCTTTACTGGACGAGGGCGTATATTCTCCGCTGCTTTTGCTTTCTGCTTTTGTTTTCTCAGCAGAGACGCATGCTTACACGTATGCTCGGGACCGGTGCCGAGAAAGACGTCGCGCCACAGCACAGAGCCCCGGCAGAGGCCCCGCATGCGCCGAGACGTTGCCTGGAGAATAGCCACATCGTCAAGATCGAGGACTGATTGTTAGATAAGAAACACAAGTACGTAATATACTAATATATAAGTGATCACTTACAGTTGAGGACTTCGCCGATGAGCTCGGCTGGCAGCTCGTCGAGACGCATCGTGAGGGCGTGATAAGTGATGCTATAAAATAAGTTGATGACTTAACGACATGGGAAAGAGAGAGCCGAGTATAAAATATATCCAAAAAGAAGTGCAACCAGCGCAGCATGTTGATGCTGCTGATGGTGATGGCGATGCCGCTGAGCTAGAAGCTTCGATGTTTATGCGGGGGAGTCTCAGTGAGCTTCCACAGTGTGATACAGAGATATACACTGTCTGCACTGTGCTTGTCAACATCCGACACTTGATATTGAATCATGCGCCTGCTATCTGATATCTTGTATCTGGTATCAATAAATCTGGAGTAATTACTAGAAGTAATTCTGGCACATGCAATGCAGCTGGATTTGCATGCCATTTAGTCACATTCATTTTTAATTGTATCGCTTGGACGGCGTGCACCCAAGCATCCCACGATCTTATAACAGCGCCACAGTTTCCGTATCGAGTAACTGCCGCCAGTGGCCGTCTATATCTAAACAAGCAAGAGTTGACTGACTTAGTAATAATGCTAAATGGAAACAGCTGCGATAAACTGAGCAATCTGTTGTGCGAATTTTGCACTGCCTGACTGCAAGATGTGCCGCCCTATTCTGCCTCCACTTACATCCAAATCAGGAAGGAACGACTGACCACCACAACAAGAAGTGCAAGAGTGCATCGGTCGCTCTTTCCTCTTGGAAAATGTCTACCCTTCTCGCTCTTTCCAATTCTTGACCCCAGACCAGTTTGAGCTTTTGTCTTGTTTATTAGACGCGTCTGTCCCTCTTCTTCACGTCCTTCCTTTTCTCATCTCGTCTCCCTCTTTCATCGCAAACATCCAACATCCACCATCCACCATCCATACATTGACCATGTCGATTCGTCGACAACAGTAGAAATGGCCTCTGCTGAGAACAACTACCCAGGCTCTCCAAAGCCATACTCTCCTTTGCAGTCCGGGTCTGGACCTATGCACCTTTCTCCTCTTGCTCCTCTCAGTGTCAAAAATGTCGACAATCTCAACCAGCTCAACCACAACATTGACAAGCGAGGCGGCCATCCCCGTGGATGCCGGTTTCGTGATCTCGGCGAGGCACATCGCAATATCACGGGCCGCAGCATCTCGGCTGCCTACAGTCTGGGAGTGGGATACAGAGAAGAAGAAGATCTTTCAAGCAACACAAACAATCACAATTCTGAAATGGTCTTGGTCTCGCCGCGGCGAAACGTCACCTCGCCCGTGACGTCTCGTGTTCCCGCTGTATTTGAAGCGTCGTCTCCCCCTTCTTTTGGCAGACACAACAGGAACAGCAGACAAAGCAGGCCGTATGTCAAAGTCAGCACACCAAAGCACGGGGGTCCAAAAGATGCAGTGAGCCCCGAAGACATGATTAATGAAATTTTTGGTCTCGGACGCAGCAGCAAACACTCACCCGCAACTGCCACCACCCCTTCTTCTCGCAGTCACCGCCCAGACTCACCGCGCCCCGAGTTTCCTACGTTCCCTGACCTTGCTCTCCTACCCGCCTTACCTGTTGACGAATCATTTCATGACGACAACGAAAACTTTTCACCCCTGAGCTTGCACACTATTCCTAATCACAACCGCTCATCTGGCTCGCATATGGCCATGACGGTCGACTCCAAGGACACGACTGTCCGTATGTACAAGCAGTACCAAGAGTTCATTCTCAACCAGCCTTCCCCAACGCCAGTGCACATGCACAAGATAGCCTACCGCAGAGAAGGTGCAGAAGGCCGGCTTGGAAACCGTCAAGATGGGCCACACTCTCTGGATGACAGCCCAGCCTCGGAACCAACGCCATCTGGCAAAGACCTGGAAAGACCAGACAATGCTTCCAATGGCCCCAGCGGGCCCAACAACTCCAACGGTGCAGATGGTGTTAGGACCAGACCCCAAAGCATGTTAATGTCCATGCCCACCAGAGAGAGCCTGATGTACCCCAAGCCCCTTCGTGTTCAGTCGATTCGAGCCGAGAATAAGCACAACAGCCTCTGCAGTGGCATTGCTGTCTCGGGAACAGGCATGACAACCGACTCGGAGGAGGATCCCTTTCGCTACGATAGGGATGCGTACAAGGTATTTCTGCACCCATCCAAAGAGCGCGACCTCAGTGCCGCTCTCAACCACATTAGTGGCATTAGCTCGCATAGCCAGGCTACTCTTTATGGGATGGAAAATAATGCGGCAGTGCGCAAGACTCTTCAACAGCCGCCACCCATTCCAAAAGAGTACCTTCATGACGACCCTTTCTGCTCAGGTCCAACACGCGCACGCTCTGCGACACCGGAGAGTGCCGATGGGTTTTATGACACTTCAGTTATCCAGCCAAACTGGGCAGTCGAGAGAAGCGAGTACGAGGTCAAAGTTGTGCTGCAGGACGTGAGCCGCAACAATAGTGTGAAGAATAGCATGAATGCGAGCAGCCGTCCTTCTGCCAAACGTGAGCGCAGCAACGTCCAGGGCAACTTTTATCGCTCTTCCTTCATGCCTCCCCAGATCAACAAGACCAACAAGATCAACAGCATCAATCTCAATCGTCATAAGAACAAGGAGAATGCCATGCCTTCGAGCGAGCGTGATGACTGGGAGACTGTTGCTACGAGTGTGCCTGGCCTTGGAAGTATGCAACTACCCCTGCCTCCAATCCCTACTGGTTGTGGTACAGGACGAAACTCGCGCGGCTACAAGATGACTGGGAGCAGTGTCGCCGACGTGTCTGACGATGGCAGCTTCTCGCAGATGAATTTCAACGAGTATGCCTCGACAGACCGCATTGTGCAGCATCCTAGCGGCCGTGAAGACTCGGAGGAAAGTCTGCAGATCCGCAACCTGAGCGGAACAAAAGTGCCTATCATCATCCCTAAGCAGCGGGTGCATCGCGTAAACGGGTTCGCTCAAAACACATCGCGCATGCTTCCTCATGCGCAGTTTTCTGGTGGTGAGGCAGCTTCTGCTTTTGCTAGAAAGGTATCGAGCCCCTTCCGACAGCTCAGTGGTAGACGGACGAGACCGTTCTCACCGACTCCTCTCACCCATCTTCCATACAAACTAGAAAAGGGGAAGAGCAAGTTTGAGTTCCAACAGCTTTGTCAGGGGTCCGACCAGGACACGTTTGGATCGAAGCAGGTGTATGAGTTCAAGGGCATGTCGAGCGAGACGGGAACCACTGGCAACACAAGAAACACACGCAGCGATACATTTGCCATTACCCTATCCGAGGATACAACCAACCGGGTCGACAATAGCTACTCTTTACGGGATTCTGGGTCGTCGGCAAGCTCGCATCGGACCGTCCACAGCTTCCCATTCCCCTTGATCCCACTGCCCGAGGCTGCACGCAAGGAGGCAGTGCGGCGGCAGACGACACGCATTGATGGTGAACATTTTGAGATGCGTCCATATTGGGACAAGAACGACTTGACAAAGGGCCGCCGGCGGATTTCGAGCCGCATCGACCATTTTGATAGCCGTGACCGTCGTGTCCGTCAGTCGTACCATCGCTCGCCCACGCAATTCTTCACCTCCCTGTTCGGGCCGAGTTCAAGTACAACGCAGTCATCATGCTACCGGACACAGCGGAACAGCCGGATGAAAAAGAGCCGCGCTATTGCCAATGACCTGACGGCGCCTTTAACCATTGACACGCCTACTTCAAACTCGGTCAGTGTCAGCGACAGAATGCCACAGGGAGTCAGCACATGGGCGTCATTTATTCCGTTTGGGCCAGGCCATGGCCCGTCGCATTTACTCAGATCTGCTGCAACAAAGCTGCACCTGGATGAGCTCGGCCGCAAGCTCAATTACCAGATCAAGCATTCTGACTTTACGTTTGGTAGCAGTAGTATTCTGAGCCGGAACAACACTCCCCGTCTCTATCCGTGGGACTACACCATGCGTCGCCAGCGGCAGCGAGAGAGAGAAGAACGAGGAGAGCGCAGGACCGACCCGGAGCTGCGTGCTATCGCACAGCCCGAGTGCCGGCGGATCCGTGGATTCCACAGTAGCCGACCTGGAGCCAGCAAACACATGCTGGACCTGGAACGTACAGGTGTCCCTCTTGACCCGGAGGCCTTCCTCTCGTGGAATGCTCGGCACCGGCGCAGGGTGTGGTTCTACTGTGTGCTCGTGGCAAGCGTGTTCCCGTTCATCTCGGTGCTTGTGTACATGGGCAAGTTCAACAGCGCGCTGTCGTGGTTTACACGCGGTGAGGTCAACCGGCTGAACAACCAGCAGCGGCGTGCTATTTTCTTGGTAATGATCCTGCAGTTTGTGCTTTGGCCGATTGTACTAGGCGTTGTGATTTGGCAGACGATGACTTAGGGCTGCTGACAGGACATGTTGACCTTGATGTTTGATGTTTACGTTTTATTCTTGATCTTTGGTGTTTGATATTTGCTATTTGATATTTTGATATCCGGTCTCTGGTTTGAAGTTTGACGACGTTTGAAATTACTGGCTGTTTTGGAGTTGATACGTTTCGATTTGAAGTTTGATTTTCTCCGATTCTTTTTATCATGAATATCGCCCGACATGGCAAGGCGGCTAAAGCAAGAAGACAGTCAATAACAGTTTATTATTCATATTGTGTCTACACAATTTCCGCTCTTCTATCAAGTCATAATTCATCAAGCCGTGAAATGGCTGGTCTAACTACCGTCTAGGACCCCATCGTCGAAACAGGCGACTGTACCACGCAGAGTTGTTGTTGGTGTTTCTGCTGCTGCCTTCATCAGGCCGATTTGTAGCGGATGTTGCCGACGATGCAGCACGCGCTCTTTTGTTGGCAGACTCCCTGCTGATCGTTCGGCTCACCGACCGGGGCACATCTGCGCCGTCGCCGTACGCTTCGTACTCGTTGGGCTGCGACATTGGCGCCACAGCCGGCGTCTTGGCCTCGCGCTGCTCACGGTGCTCGCGCTGCTGATTGCGACGCCGCTGCTCGTCCTCCCTCCGCTGCTTGGCCTCTTCGGCGCGCAACCGCTCAATCTCCTGCCACCGCTGCTGCTCGCGCACATCCTCGTCGCTTGCAATACCACCTGCCTCCCACAGCTTGCGCGCGGCGCGCACCTCGGCCGTCGTAATCGGTTGCATAGTTGGGTCATCGAACTCGTCTCTCATGGCAGGGTCCGTGTGCTCGCGGAACATGCCGATCACTGTCTTTTCTTTTTTCTTTCCAGTGCGCTTCTCCTTTCCCTTGCCCTTTTCTTTTAGGTCGAAGCCAGGACTCGTCATCAAAAAGTGCCGCCGCACAGTGATGCTCGACACCGCGTCGCCTCGGCTCAGGCGCTGCAGCTGGTCCTTCTCCCAGGCGTCGTCCTTTTTGCGCTCGGCTGCCTCCATGGCTGCTTCGTGCCGTAGTCTTCCTTGCTCCTTGCGCTCCATGCGCTCGCGCCGCTCCCTCTCTTTGCGCTGGCCCGACGTCTCCCAATGGAACCACGCATGTTCATCGATTCCCCCCCCCACCAGCTTGGCCATTGCGTCGGCGAGTTCTTTGGCTGCACGGGCCTGCTCACTACCCGAAGGACGGTATACATTCGCTCCGGGGGGCGGCCGCGCCTTGGTATCAAAGTTCCTGTGTAGTCGGCTTTCGGTGTTGCGACACGGCTCGCAGTAGTGTGCCCATCTCACAACGGAGCCGAGCTCGGCGTAGCCGTCCATATACACGGGGTAGCGGCCATCTTCGGTTTCGGGCCGCTTGTCCATGCAGGTGCAGCAGTGCCGCGGGCGAGCATTGAGGCGGCACCGTCTCTCGACCCAGTGAGGACAGTCGGTGGACGACGAGGCAAAGTAGTCTGGCGGCGGGTAGTAGGGATGGGCCTGCTGGTTGTGCTGGTGAATCAAGCGGTTCTTTTCGTCAGTTCTCTCGTCTCGCGCACTTGTGTCTGCGTCGTCGCTACTGGCATTTCTGGGGTTTCTGGGGTTTCTGCGCTGCGCTGGAGCATCGTCATACGATGGGGGCTCCACTGCGTCATCGGATGTATTGTCGGATGTATTGACGTCTGGCTCAACTTCAATGCGCGCACCGCGTGGTGCGGTCTGCCGGTATGGAGGCAGGCCGTCAGCTGTCATTGTTGCTTGTCTCTATTGTTGCTGTGTGGTTGGAAAATCAACAGAGAAAGAGAAAATTAAAGGATGAGGTCATTATATATCCTGACAGTCAACCAACCAAACAAAGCCGCCCCATGCGCAAGGCGTATTATTCAAAGGTGCATGTCTTGGCTGCTGGGGGCTGAGCACTAATACAGTGCATTCCCCGCAAAGCGGGTGTAATAAATCGGGCACAAGTCCACTTATTAGTGGTGTTTCATGAAGCTTGTTTCGGTCACCTTCAACAGTCATGGCCAAGAGTCAGCCTCACTTTACTCGGTGAGTCTTTACAATCAAAATAGCGTGATAAATATCGTTAACAGCAAAATACTAAATATTTAATCCATAGAAACGCCAGACGCCCCTACCGAAATATGGCCACAAAAGACTTCTACTCCGACCGGAATACGGCAATGGTGTCGGGATAGACATTGTCATTGTCGGCGTGGTCGGCCAGCGACACATTATCGCGGTCGACCATGCTCTGCACGCCAATCGTGTTGAGGTTGTAGATGCTAATCGCATACACGGCAGGGCCTTGGATCAGTGTCATGGACTCTTGGCAGCTGCCAGTCTTGATGCACGCCTGCGAATAGTTGTCAAAGAACGAGTACATGCCGGCGCCGTACACGAATACATTGTTCGTGCTGCCCGACAGCACCAGGCCCAGTGCCGACGATGTGGCTGCGCCCTGGAAGTACGGCGTCTCCGTCTGGATCTGGCCCATAAAGACGTGCCGCGTGCTCGCGAGCTGGTACTGGTACTGCACATGGTGCTCGACGGCCGTGCCTACGAGCCACGTCGGGCCATAGGTGCTCGCCAGGTTGAGGCCCTCGCTGGCGTAAACGGAGATCTGCGTATTGTCGGAGTCCTCGATATCGTGATCGGCCGTCCAGAGCCACACATTTTCGGCATACAGACCGGCCGTTCCAGGCGGCACATCCATCGACATGTACGCTGCGACACACTTGGGATCAATCTCCGTAGCGGTCGGGTCCTTTTTGCAGTCACCAACCAGCAGGTCGGAACCGGCAAATCCACCAATGCGCGTATGAACATCCCATAGACCACCAACACTGGTCGGGTCGGCGACGCTGGCCTCTGTGCCGGAACCCAGGACGACAGAATTCAGGTTCCACTGGATGAGAATGGCGCCCGGCTGTGAGCCCTGTGTGCCGAGCACAAAGTCGGACAGCTCGACACTGCCTGGTTGGCCCGCATAGGAGCCAATTTGCAAGAGCGGCTTGGGCTTTTGCGCATCCTTGAAGCTGTTGAGTCCGAGCGGCGACGTGTGGCTGGCAGCGAGCAGCATGGGGTAGGTCTCGCCAACGATGCGCGCACCGGGCGGGATCGATAGAGTGGTCGTCACCAGGTAGACGCCATAGTCAATGTATACGACTTTGCCGAGAGCCGTGGCGAAATTGATGACGGCCTGTAGCGCGGCCGTGTCGTCGGTGACACCGTCACCCTTGGCACCGCCAGAGCGCACGCTAGCAAAATCTGAGGCGTTGAGGTTCTCGTACTGCGGCTTGGAGCGGACATAATACGTGTCCGTGAGGCCCTGGTCCAAAGCAATGTTGCCCGGTCCCAGCAGGGCAGGCGGCCGCTTGTTGGCGTCAAAATCGCCCTGAAAGTGTGTCGGACCGCTGGGACTGTACTCGTGGCCCTGCCCCCAGGCAGAGATCGTTGCTGAGCCGGACGAGCTGCCCTTGAGGGTGTCGCCCTTGGGCGTCTGCACAATAACGGCCGTATTCTTGGCGAGTATGTTCTCCAGCACAAGACTGCCGGCCGCGTCGGGCTGGGAGTCGGTCGTGAAAGCCGATGCAATGGTCACCTCGACATTGATGAAAGCGCTGTCAAACACAGTCATGGACCCGACAGCCTGGCTGCTAGAGCCGCCTGCAGTAATGTTAATACCGACGTCGGCATTCTTCACGACCAGACCAGAGTATGTCCAGCCCCAGTCCCACGCGTGCTGAATGGCTGTCGTGCACCCGTCAAAGGCAAAGTTGCGCATCGTGAACTGCTGGTTGCCGAGCGAAGCGCCGATGCTGCCGCCCGCAAACGACAAGTCGGACATGAAGCCGCCGCTGCCGCTCTCGATCAACAGGCCAATGTGTGCACTGCCTGTGGGCATGGTAAAGTTGATGTTTTGCAAGCTGGTGGCCTGCGCAGTCGGCCAGTGGATGCCGTGGACGAGCGACGAGGCGGGCACGGCAGTAGTGTCAATAACAAAGTTACGAATCTGGCGGTAAAACACATTCTGCGGGAGCCATTGCAGGGAGTCGCCGTTGTAAGGGTTGCCATCGACAAGGCCGAGAGTTGTGCAGGTCGAGGCAAACGACGACGATGCTTTCAGGACAGGCGGGCTGGAGGCATCGCCGATGAGCTGGGTCATATAGTAGGGCAGGATAGACGACGAGAGCAAGTAGGTGCCGGAGGGAAAGTAGACGACAGCAGGCGTTTCTGTGGTAGAGGACTATTTCAAGTTAGTATTGGGCTGGGCATAGCTACTATGAATTGCAGAACATACGCAGTTCTGGCCGCAGCGGTTGCCCTCTGCAATGGCCTTGTTGATGGCGTCGGTGTCGTCGGTGATGCCGTCGCCGAGTGCGCCATAGTCTCTGACGTTGCGGAACACGACATACGAGTCCTCAGCAAACGGAGCGTTTCCTTGGTCTGTGCAGTTAGTATATATATATCTCGCTGTCTCTTTTTCTTCCAAAGTAGATGAAACCCACGCTTGATGTCTTCCATCCAAAAGGCTTGGATGGCCACGGCCCAGCCTACGAGGGCGAGCACAATTGAAGTCTTCATCGTGATTGTTGGCGTTGTCAAGAGAGTCTTGATGATTCGGAATCAACGTTTAGGCCATTCCCATTTGATATATATAACAATGATATCCGACAAGCACGAGAGAGACGCGTCAAGGGATGTGATCAGCGATCAGATATGTGGAATTGACCAAGCTGACCAAGTTGCAAAGGACGTCTCAAACAGGTATTTCAGCTGTGGAAATGATTGGAATGCCTTTACAGGGTAGTTTACTAGAAGAAGCAAAAGCACATACTAATTACAATTATGTATAATTATTGACGAATGTTGATGCTATCGTGACTTGTGAACTGCATTAGAAATAACAGCATCTTCACAATACCCCGCGCTAATAGTGATATGCTTCACTATAGCCTCTTCACGATTACTTCATACTCTTAATCTTTGCATTTCATAACTCTGGTTATTTACTTCAATTACCAACGCGTCGATGCTTTCTTGCTGGCTTATATAATCACGCATTTGATCACCAAACACGCGTTGGCATTCCTCTCTATGTGATTCTTGGTTCTGTCGAAATGCTCTTCTTATTGTTCGTTGAATGTTTCACTCTATTCTTGGAAAGTATTGGAATAATACTGGAACCTTTTTGAGAGAACGTGGGATCACTTCAGGAGGATCGCCATCGATTGACATCGGAATTTGCTGGCTTCGCTGCCTTATGTCAGCTTTTGTGTAGTCAGTCATCGTTCCTGCCTTTTGTGACCTTTTCATTGATTCTTATATAAGCACGACTATATTGAATCCGAATTTCGAATTCTCTGCTGAAGTCATCCTCTATTGTCCGGAAGATGCAAGCTTTTGTTTCCCTCTTGTACTTTGTTTGCATTCAGCCGATTCATTAACGAGCCACCGCTGTCGCTAATGTACTAAAATCACTAAATCGACTTGATTTAAGCTTCGAAGCTAAACGGCGGGAAATCCCTGTAGAAAAAGGGGCAGCAACGAGAAACGACTATTTGCACTATTTTATTGGTGTCTACACGGTCTACAAGGTCCCCTGATATAACCGCTCTACTTGATCTGATCTTGTTGGGGTCGTCGTCTAAAGATGCATATGCAGGTAGGTTACATGGATCGCCCGGGTACGGGCCTCTTTTGATTCATTTTCTTGAATAGTTCCTCTATTCTATCATTTATCCTCTTTTAATAAAGTCCAATATATTTCTCCTCTTCACCGTTACAGCACGGGACATCTGTTGCAATCAAGAGTCTTGGCGTTTCCAGTGCGAGTATCATAGTGTTTGTAGAGAAGAACGAAAAGGGAAAGGATGAAAGGGAAAATGTGGCGTCTTTATTAAATCGGCGGGCTGGCTTTCGTTGCGTTTGCCGTTTCTTATGCTTTATGCTCTTTATCGATTTCTATTCCATCTTGACCTTATCATATCGATCTACACCAATGACATCGACCAAACATGTCCTTTCTTCGCCTTCTCGGCCGACGCCATAGCCGGCTCATCATTCTCGCCGTGGCCGCCATGTGCATTCTTCTCCTCATCCCAGCTGCTCGCCATGAAATCGGCTCAGCCCTCTGGTTCATCTTCTTCTCGCCATCCTTGCCGTCCCTACCCGGCCTCACACACTCTTCGCACTCTTTCCCTCCGGCACCATTCAAAACGGTAGACGTCATCCAGTACATCAATCCTCTCATCGGCACTGTCAACGGCGGCCATGTGTTCCCCGGCGCATCGCTGCCCTACGGCATGGCCAAGGCCGTCGCCGATACCAACAGTCGTGCCGAGAATGCCGCCGGTTTTGTATCGGACGATAGCAAGATTATCGGCTTCTCGCACATGCACGACTCGGGCACTGGCGGCAGTCCATCGCTCGGCAATTTCCCTCTATTTGTGCACCCCGGCTGCCCTGATGACAACTTCGAGAAATGCGCATTCATGACCATCCAGCGCGGCGTCGCCCGTCGCGAGGGCTCAGCACGTGCCAGCCCGGGCTACTTTGCCATTGACCTCAACAACTCGGTTAGTGCTGAGATGACGGCCACGCAGCATGCCGCTCTGTACAGATTCGCATTTGATCAGCGGAATATCGTCGACAATGCCAAAAGCACCAAGAAGCAAATCTTGTCCGCCAAAGATTATGTGCCGTACAGCCCGCTGGTCGTGCTGGATCTTGCCGACCTGGCCAACTCGCGCACCGAGGGCAATGTCGAGGTTATCGCTGAGACTGGCCGCGTTACCGGAAGTGCCTCCTATGCGCCGTCTTTTGGCAGCGGTCGGTACAATGCCTTTGTGTGCGCCGACTTTGATGGTGCACAGGTCCGCAACACAGGCGTGTTTGCTGCCACCACAGCCACCGATGAGCAGCAATCGTTTGACTTTACCAAAAATGAAAAGCCGTCCAAGATTCACCGTGTACCCGGCTCGGCCGGTGCGTGGCTTCAATTTGAGCCTCCGACGCCGGGCGAAGAGTCAGACTACAGCATTGACGTGCGCGTCGGTGTCTCGTTTATCTCGACCGAGCAGGCATGCGCCAATGCTGAGCGCGAGATTCCCGACACCAACTATGGCCGCGGCTGGGACTTTGACGGCACGGTGCTCGCTGCCCAGGATGCATGGCGTGAAAAGTTGGCGCCCATCCAGGTTGATGCCACCGGCGTGTCGGTCGATATGCAGACGACCTTTTGGTCAGGGCTGTACCGTACCCTCTTGTCGCCGCAAAACTACACGGGCGAGAACCAGAAATGGAAGTCAGACGAGCCCTACTATGACTCATTTTACTGCATCTGGGACTCGTTCCGTGCGCAGCATCCTTTGCTAACCATTATTGACCCGCCGGCCCAGACGGAAATGGTTCGCGCGCTGCTGGATATCTACCGGCACGATGGCAAGCTGCCCGACTGCCGCATGAGTTTCTGCAAGGGGTACACGCAAGGCGGATCCAATGCCGATGTCGTCATTGCCGATGCATTTGTCAAGAACCTAACAGGCGGCGGCATCGACTGGGCGACGGCCTATGAGGCGGTCGTATCGGATGCCGAGATTGAGCCGCATCTCTGGGGCGTCGAAGGCCGCGGCAACCTCGACAGCTACCATGCGCTCGGCTATATCCCGTGGGACGACCAGGACAACAAGGGTTCCGGACCCAAGAGCCGGTCCATTTCGCGCCTCGTCGAATATGCTTATGACGACTTTGCCATTGCCCTCATGGCCCAGGGACTGCTGTCGAACCCGTCCCTACTCAAAAGCAACAACAAAGACCTCAGCTACCTCGAGCAGGACTTTGCCAAGTACCACGCGCGCGGCGCCAACTGGAAAAACCTCTGGAACCCCGACCAGCACGACCTCTACCGCGATATCCAGAATGAAGTGGCCGAGAGTGATTTCGTCGGCTTCTTGCAGCCGCGCTTGCTCAACGGTTCGTTCAGGTACCACAGCACGCGCCGCTGCAGTCCCGTCTTTGACATGCACGCGTGCTACTACGACACGCGCTTCGACACCTACGAGGGCAGCCCCTGGCTGTATTCGTTCTATGCGCCGCAGGACATGCGCTCGCTCGTGACGCTCATGGGCGGCCGCGACACATTTGCCAAGCGCCTGCACTACTTCCACGAGTCGGGCATCGCCTACATGGGCAACGAGCAGACCTTTTTGCCCGTCTACCAGTTCCACTATGCCGGCCGGCCCGGTCTGAGCAGCTACTGGGCGCACGAGTACGTGCCCGGCCTGTTCAACGCGAGCGTAAACGGCATTCCGGGCAACGACGACTGTGCCATGGGCGCCTTCTCGGCGTTTGTCTACATGGGCTTCTTCCCCGTCGCCGGCCAGAATGTGTACCTGTTGACGCCGCCATTCTTCCGCGAGGTGCGCATCAGCGCGCGCAATCCGGGGAAGGAGGCCGTGCTGCGCGTTGTCAACTTTGACCCGACATACCGCAACAAGTACATCCAGAGCGTGACTTTCAACGGCGTGCCGTACACGCGCAACTGGATCACGCACGACATCTTCTTGGATGGCGGTGTGCTCGAGTTTACTGTCGGGTCGGACGAGAGCAAAACATGGGGCACGCGCGATGAAGACCTGCCGCCTTCATACTATGGGTAGACACCCAAAGACGAAAAACCTAAACACCAAACAATAACAGTAACGACGTAATGAATATATAGTCCATAGTTTGATTTCCAGTCCATCCAATATACTCCAGTGTAGCATCCAATCCATATAAAACCTAAATAGTATCCAAACAGTATCATGCAAAATAACCTTACTCTTCGTCTGCTTCTTCTTCATCGTCGTCACTGCCTTCACCCTCCTCCTCGTCGTCATCAGAAGAGTCTTCATCGCCTGGGTCAGGCCGGACAATGCGGTTGATATGCGTCACAAACGGCGCAAGCGTTTTCAGCAGCGCAACAATCTGGTCCTGCGCGTCGGCTGCTGTGAACACCGAGTCCGGCACGCGCTTGTGCATATGAAAATTGCGCAGCTTCAGCAGCTCAATGTCCTTGTGGTCTGCCGCATACCCCAGCGGTTTCTTCTTGAGCGCATTCTCGGCATTGATCTTGGCAAACGCCTTGAAGCACGCCTTGTCGTCACCCTTTTTCGTCGACGGCGGGAAATACGACTGCCGCACATTGTCGTCCTCGACCAGCACGCGCCGCCACCGGTGCGGCTTCTCATCGATGCTTGTCCTTAGCAGGCGCAGCTGCTCGTTGTCCGGGTGCCAAATGCCCGCACCGACAAACGACGAGCCTGGCTCGCAGTGGATATAGTAGTGTGCGTAAGGGCCCTTTTTGCCTGTGCGCGACCACGCTGCAGAAAAGTGCGGCTTGTAGGGCCGCGGGTCTTTGCTGAAGCGGATGTCGCGGTAGATGCGGAACACAATGTCTTTGGCGGGCAGTTCGGGAATGGTCTCGTCGACATCGTCTACGAGCCGGCTGCTAAACGTCTCGACAAACGACAGCCAGTCCTTTTGTGCACGGCGGAACTCGCCGTCATTTTCCTTGAGCCAATTGCGCTGGTTGTTTGCTTTCAGGTCTTTGAGGAAGAGCAGGGTCACGGGGTGGACTGTTTCGTCCAATGGTTCAATGTCGCCGAGATCGCGGAGTTTCTTGTTGGGGATAAAGATGACCTTGGCCGGGGCATCCGAGTCGTCGTCTTCTGAATCGTCTTCGTGCTCCGATTCTTGCTTCTTCTCCCGGCCACGTGCTGAACCGTTTTTGGCCGGCTTGGGTTTGGCTTTCGGCGTAGACTTTTTCGCTGGCTTGTAGTCTTCCACATCATCTCCTTCTGCCTCTACATCATCGGCATCCCCGTCTTCCGCTTCCGCCTCTTCTTCTTCCTCCTCTTTGTAGTCATCGCCGTCGCTATCGCTGTCAATTTGTGCCCGGCCACGTCCTCTTGAAGCTGACGTTTTGACCCGCTTCGCCTTGGGACCGTCTTCTTCAGCGGCGCTCATGTCAACATCCGAGTCGTCGCCGTCAAAGTATTTGCTCTTTTGTCCGTTTGTCTTGTCATCGCGGCTGATGCTCGTCCGTGTCGACCGTCGCCGGCCAGTCTCTACCGCTCGTTTGGGTGGCATATTGCTGGTTGATTTATTGATTGTATGGATCAAGATACTTAAAGAAAGAATATATATATTTCAAAATATTACGAATAGAACAATTTACCCTGCCGTCGCCCCTTGCGTTTGACCTCTTCTCATCTCGATCTGGGCAAAAAGCGGGCGACGCGACGAATCGACACGCTAGTCTATTTATGGAAGCCCCTAGTCACGCAGTCACGTGCTCTATCTATCTCGAAATCATGATATAATATGGTATTCAGCTTCCCTTGTTCCGTCTTTCCCTCTACAGCACTTAATACCACGCCGGCCCGCTAAATCTAGAGCTAAAGCTTGTACCTCGGTCAGATCATTGCACCGCTTTCATGGGTTGACGAGTGGTCATATCTGAGATTATCATATTTATCCGCCGCAAAGTCATTTCATATTCTTCTTTCTTCTTTCATCTCAGCGTTTGCTTGCTCTTCAAGTGTCTCACTTGTCTCAGTGATCAACAGTTTCTGAGTAATTTAAATAATTCAAATAAATTAAATACAGAAAATACAGAAATAGAGACGACGTCATCGCTATCCGGATCTCTGCATTCGGCCACCTGCACCTGCCGTCTGCATACTATCGCACCTGCCGTCTGCACCTGGCACCTGCCGCATCTCACTGCACGTCATTGCCCCGCATTCTCCTCCGCATTCGCATCACCTCATCACACACTGTTTGACGTCTCTCACGCCTTACAGAAACCTCGACAACAATGCTCCTGATCGGCTTGACAGGGTCGATTGCGACGGGCAAGTCGACCGTCTCGTCGCTGCTCTCGGCCGCGCCCTACAACTTGCCCGTGATTGATGCCGACAAGCTCGCGCGCCAGGTCGTCGAGCCCGGCACGGCGGGCTACAAGAAAATTGTCGCCCATTTCGGCCCGTCGACGCCCGATTTGCTGCTCGAGGACGGCTCGCTGAACCGGCCGGCACTGGGCCGCCGTGTATTTGGCGACGGCGCCGACCGGCGGCGCGACCGAAATGTGCTCAACGGCATTGTGCACCCGGCCGTGCGGCGCGCCATGTACCGCGCTCTGACGTACAACTACCTGAGGGGATCGTGGGCGGTCGTGCTGGATGTGCCCCTGCTGTTTGAGAGCAAGCTCGATGTGCTGTGCGGCACCGTCGTGGTGGTGGCCGTGCGCGACCCGGCGGTGCAGATGGCGCGGCTGCAGGCGCGCGATGCGCACTTGACGGAAGAGGATGCGAGCAACCGCGTGCGCAGCCAAGGCGATGTGCGCGAGAAAGCAAGACGGTGCGAGGCGAGAAATTCTAGCAAATCCAAAACACCAAACACAAATGAGGCAAAAGAGGCAAAAGACACGGAAACCAAAGGAATTGTGCTATGGAACGACACGGACAAGAAGGAGCTCGAGAAGCAGATCGGGGCGGCCATGGCGCGGCTGCAGAGGCAGAGCCCGCCGTGGTGGCATGCGCTGCTGCTGGCGTGTCCGCCGCTCGGACTCACCGTGGCCGCCTGGACATACTGGCAAAACACGCGCATCAACAAGGCCTGGGCAGCTGACGAGATTAAGATCAAGGCGTCTTTGTAATTTATTTATTTATTGTTCTTTTTTATTGTTCTTTTTTTTTTCGTATTCTCTCAGTTTCTATATACCAGTAATCAATCATCAAAGGTGTACCCCGTGTCGCCTGCATCCTGTCCGAGCTTGACAATCCGCGCCCGCATGCCCTCGGCCCGTGCCCTCTCTCCGCTGTCGTCGGACAAGCTTGTAAAATCACACGACTCGACCCATGTGCCGATGCCGTGCTGCAGCACATTGCGCGCGCGTGCCCGGCTGCCGGCGGCGTGCCCCACCGATCCGTGCAGGGTTGTGCGCTCGACGCCGGTCTTGTAGACGCCGCGGTGCAGAATGTTGTTATTGTAAAAGACGGCATCGCCCGGCTTGAGCTGCACGACGAGCATCCCCGGCAGGTGCTCCTGCAGAGGCGCGGCCGCTCTCTCGGCATCGGTCCGCGCGCGGCGGTGCGACCCGGGCACGACAATCAGGCTGGCGTCGTCCCACAGGGCCAGGTTCCACTGGGCGTGCCGCTGGGGTGCGAGCGCGCCCTCGGGCATGAGCAGGGCCAGCTCGTCGGCGGGCGCGGCGTCGGCGGATATGTCGTCGCGGTGCCAGCGCAGTTCGTAGTCTTTGTAGTCGGGCCTGACCAGCATATTGTAGAGCTCCATGAGGAGATCGTCGTCGCCGCAGCCCATGAGCTGCTTGGCAATGTCGAGGACGCCGCCGGCGGCAAAGTAGGACTGGATAAAGGTCGGGGCGTCGGGCATGTCGGGGTGCATGAGATGCTGGACGCCCCAGATGCCGGGCTGGTCGCGGCCTTTTGTGTCTGCAGCCAGCTTGGCAGACGCTGGATTCCACCTGTCCCAAGGGGGGAACTGCTTGCCGACGGTGCGGACATGTGGCCAGTCGCCGCGCCGCGCGAGGTCGGCTGTGCGCGTGGCGGCCGCTTGGAGGGCAGTCAAGGCATCGCCCGAGACGATGGACGGCACGACGACAAAGCCGTCGCGTTTCAAGCTTGTCAAGTAGGTGTCCTCCATTGTGTTGACTAAAAATGACAGGAGTCAGAGTCAAGATTAAGAATCAAGAATCAAGAATCAAACCATGATCACAAGATGAAAGATATAAGATGATATACTCGGTATACCGAGATCAGAGGTTACATCTAATAGCGGAGACGGCCATGTAACGTATTCAACCAAGTACCAGCTACAGACAAGTCTTTTGCGGAACAGAGCACTAACACGGTGTTAGTCGCGGCTGGGGGCCAGGCCGATGCGCGGGGAGGGGGACCGACATCCGGCTATCTACACTATACACTATGCACTAATCTCACTATATTCCAATTCACCAATTCGCCAAATTTACCAGAAATAAAGATAAATTCATTAAACATGCTAATACCTTGCCAGAACCGTAAGCTTACACTACTATACACGGCATTCTACCAGTTATGCGCTCGTCTACACCTACACCTATACCTGCATCCGCGGCGTGCGCAGCCCGTTGCTGTTGCTCGGACCCTCCTTCTCCTTCTCCAGCAGATCCGCATACTGCTCAAGTCCCTGGCCCATGATGCCGACTACCTCAAACAGGTGCGTGCCCTTGAACGTCTCCGCCCACAGCTGGATCACCGCAACGGCCAGCTGCCGCAGCTTGACACTCTCGTTGGCCGTCACGGTATTGTTGGCACCCTGAGCCGCCATCGTCTGCGACGCCGCCAGCGACGGGTCGATGGGCACGGCAAACTCGGTCTCGTCGAGCAGCTGGCGCACATTGTCCAGCAGCGCCTTTTCTTCGGCTGTCACGGCATCGCCGGCCTGGGCCTGGGGAGAATCGGAGTCGATCGAGGCTAGCGTCACAAGCCACTTGGACAGCAGCAGAGCACACTCCATGTTGCACAGGCTCAGCTGCATGCTCCATTCGAGCGACTTGGTGCGTGCTACATAGTTGACGCCCTGCTTGACAAGCATCGCGAGCGCATGAATGGCCTGCAGCACAGCACGCGGCGTGCGCGAACCTGCGCCTGTTCCTGTACCCGAAGCGGCGGAACCACGCGCCAGCAGCGGTACACTGTGGAAGGCGTGTGCAATCACCGTCGGATCGCGCGTCTCCAGCCGGCGGCTACCGCTCGTGTTGACGCTTGTATTGTCTGTGTAAAGGCGGATGTTCGCCAGCCTGAACAGGGCCGTGGCATTGAATTCAACAGGACCGCCGCCTCCGGCTAATACATGGTCAGCCGGTCTGTTTTGGCGGTGCTGCTCGAACCCGTTCTGCCATGCCCGCAGGCCCAGTGCAATCTCTTCCACGTCTTCGGTACGCAAAATGCCGCGCTGGGTCTGCTTGAGAAGGTAAATGTGCTGGATGAAGCAGTGCATTAGAATATAGCTACCGAGCGATGACATTTGCTCAAGATGCAGGGGTGCCTGCTGAGATGGAGACTGCGACTGCGGCTGGGATTGACTGATGGGGCTTTGCCGCAGGATGCGCCAAAAGGTATCCTGGAGAGGAAACTCGGCAATCCCTCCCTGGTAGTGCTGATGCAGCTGCTGGCGCGCCTCTTGCCACTGCCAGGCCGTCTCCATTCGCCAGAGCCGCGTTGGCTGCGGCAGCATCAGGTTGACTTCCGACGTGAGTAGCAGGGGCGGTGTGTTGTAGACGACACTGCATAAATTGAAGAAGCAAAATGCAATCAGCTTTGTGCGCGTGCTGCCTTCGATGCGGATCCACGTCTCCCAGTCTGAGGCCGGCTGGTGCACAGCATCGAGACCCTCGTCGCGGACAAGCACAGCAAGCTGGCTCTGCAGCGAGAATGCTTCACTCAGAATGGCCTTGGGTCCCCAAAGACCGACGGCGAAGAGCAGCAGCAAGGCCTGGATCGTCTCGAGCCGCGCTTGCGGTGTGTTGGGTGAGTAGGGCTCACGGTGCGTGTCTTGCGTGAGCGAGCGGTCATGCACGCCGTGCACTGACGTAAACGTAAATGAGTGGCGGTACCCCGTACTCGGTGACGGCCGTGTCGAGTGCGGGCTGTATGCGGCTGATGTGGGCAGCAGGCTGTGCACCTCGTGGCTGTGGCGGCGGCGGATCTGCTCGAGAGCGACCGCCTTTGCAGCATACCACAGCGCATTGCCGCGGTGGCTTTCAAAGCGGTACTGGGCACCGACTGCAAGGATGGCCAGAATCAGCTCAGGTGACAGCTCGGCCGGTGCAAGGGTGGGCAAGTGCAAAAAGGGCAAGTGCTCGTGAAATCCACTGACGTATCCCTCGAGGAAGCGCGCCAGCGTGTGCCGTGAAGGGCAGACAAAGTCAGTGGGTAGCACAGACGAAAACTCTTCAAGACGGTTTTTGATGATGTTGTGGTCGGCGACACTGATCAGGCGCCAAGGTGGCGGCCGCATCGATGTCGACGATGGCAATGCTGTGCCGTTGCCGTTGTTCAAAATACCATGGCCAGCGGCCATTTCATCCTGCATCCTCTGTGCATTGTCAGAGTGCATGTTGATATCGCGCATATCCGGCTGCACAGAGGGGAACCGTGTCGAGGGAAAAGACGAGCCAGGCATTCTGGATATGCCAGGTAGGCCGTTGCCCATACCGCCGCCGCCGCTCAGACGGTGGCCCCAAAGCCCAAAGCCCGGATCCGACTCGAGTGCAGGTGGCAAGAAGTGCGAAGATGGCGAGGTAAAGTCATCGAGGAATAGGTGGTAGTCATCAAACGAAGCAGCAGGTGGCTGGCCCTGCTGTGTCGGCTGCTGATGGCCATGCTGGTGTCCCTGCATATGCTGTCCGTGCTGCCCTTGGTGGATATTCTGAGCATGCTGGACGTGCTGGGCCGGAGACTGCTGGACGGCAGAAGTGTTGCTGTCACTGCGCGTGCGGTCATGGTAGGGCGTCGACTGGGTCATGGGATTGACTTCTGCGGATGCAAGGTGCGTGGCGGCATCTGACAAGAGGTCGAGGTTACAGGAGGGAATGGTTCTTGATGTGGTCAGACGCGGGTCGGTTGCTAATGTCGAGTGAACGTGTGCATGTCCTTGAGAGAGTGGTGTTGGTGGTGGCAACAGGCTGCCCTGTAGCATTGCGGGAGGCCGAGTGGTATAGGAAGACGACGGCCTGCGTCCATTCATCATATCGGCGTGGTCATCGGACGAGTTTGTCTGGCCGCTACCCGACGAGGCCTTGCGAGGACGTGTTGCATCTTTTGCGGTACTGTCGTTGAGGTGGACGAGCTTTTCATGGCGCACGAGGAGATCGCGGCGGCCAAAGGTCTTGCCGCACTTGTCCCAGTTGCAGGCAAACGGCTTCTCCTTTGTGTGGGTGCGTTCGTGACGCTGGACATGCTCGACGCGGCGGAAGCGTTTTGTGCAATATTTGCAAGGCAGGGTCTTTGGCTTGAGGGGCCGGCCCTGAGCGTCGGCTTGTTCGATGGAGGGGATGGCGAGCATGTTGTCACATGGACACGGGAGTAGATGATGGTGGTATTTAATTGTGTTGGTGGGTTGGTTTGAACGTTGATGATCAATGTCGGATGAGACGTGACGATAATGCGATGAAACGAGCGTGTCGAAGAGGAGAGTCTGGGATGGTCAACTGGCCTATCTTGATATGAATGACAGATGTAATGAAGACGAAAGAAGGCGGTGAAAGATATCAAGATGCCATGAAGACATGTGAGATCGAACAGATCAGATCGGATGAGATCGAATGAAGCCGAAAGAGTAAGAGTAAAGAGCAAAGAGCAAAGAGCAGAAGAGCAAAAGAGGAGGCGAAAGAGGAGTTGGATGACAAGAAGAGGAGAAATAAAGTAACCGGGAATTAAAAAGACCTTCTCCGGTTAGTGTCAGGGTGATTAGCAACAACGCTCAGAGATCCACGATGGGAATATACTGGTCAATAGACAAAGGGATAAAGAGCATCGGCCGGGAGAAATAGAGACGAGGCGAAGGGGACTAAAAGAGTAAAAGACGAGAAATGGGCAGGCAAAAGGACGAAAAGACGAAAAAGACGGAATATGGGGAATAGCCTATGGGGACACAGTGGTAATAATATAGAACAAGCCAGGGCCTAGGTGAAGGAAGGCGCGGAGAGGAAGAGGAGGCAAGAGAGGAGAAGGGCTGGGGTTACGGCTGGGGGACTGGAGACGGGACTGGAGACTGGGGGAGGAAAGAGGGGAAGATGACGAAATAGGAAAGAGCATTCATTAGTGTCAGCACTGGGAAGATGGGAAGATGGGAAAAAGGGAAGAAGGAGCGATCTCCGTCCGTGGGTTGCTCTTTCCAGTTTCGGTTGTTTCTGTGTCCTCTCTGCATTGCATATGACTATTTTACTATTTTACTATTGCGAGGTTCTTGATTTCTAATAGATCTTGTTTGCTGTTAGGAGAATTGCCATCTACAAGAGGAAGGCGCAATCGGTTCTAGAACATAACGTATAAAGAAAGAAAGAAAGAATGGAATAAATAAAGGAAATAAAATATAAATTAATAAAATCGAATCCAATCGAATGCACAACCTACAAACATCCAATTGCTGCTGATTTTTAATCAGGCCTCTGTAAATACGCTTCCAACAGCGGTCATTGCACGGGCTGGCGGGCATGGCGGATAGAATCAACAAAATCAACAGAATCAACAAAAGCAAAAAATACCAACGCAAACGACACGACCAACATGCGGCACGTCCAAAAGAGGGGGAAGCTGGGGAGACTGGAGACTGGGGACTGGGGATGGGGAGATTGGCTGGGGACACATTGGCTGGGGACGGGACTGGGGGTGAAAAGTGGAGACTCGGAAAAGACAGAGGGGAAAGGTCATACGAAGTAGAGAGGCGCTTTGGCAACTGGATTATTCTAATAAGGAAATGAGACAGCAAAAGAGGGGAACGCAAGAAAGCGGGTCCACATAGGCAAATAACTGGTAGGCGTCGATCGCGTGGAGAGCGGCAGCCGAGAGCATCCCGTGTGTACTCTGTACTCTGTGGTATATGCCGTGGAGCTGAGTCTGGTGTCTGCAAGTATTGGATCTTGGCAGGGAGGGTGAATTGTAGCACAAAATTTGCAGAGTATAATGAATGCAGAGTCACGACAGTTGACAACCTGCACAGTAATAATAATGATACCAGCATCGCATCCTGGTCATGGTAGTGGCGACAGCATGATAGCGTACTGAGTAGTGATCACAAGGAAATTGGAGAATAATAATCAAGGTGGGCGTACTTGTTAATAGAAAAAATATTGATCTGCATGGTCAAATGGGTAAATAGACTACTGAGTCTAGGAAAGGTGTGACTGGTGGGATTAGCGAGTGTCATGGAAGATAAAGGTAGACGGAGACGTGGTGTGCTTAGATACAGAAAGGTAGATACGATTAAGAGACACACAAGAAGACAGATAAAGGATGTATAGTCGTATCGCGCCCGGGGAAGCATCTCGATGGCGGGATGGGTGGTGACAGCGAATCAGACAGTCGAGTATTTGCCGACTGATAGAAATCTAGATATAACAACCAGACATATAGATAGACATAGATCGACATGGACACTACAGATCACAGGATCATGAGACTAAATAAAGGAATGCACTGGAGATAGAGGCCATATTCCGGAGGGATGCTTGGATTCGGAGAGATTATTACATAGATGGAGCAAAGGCAGCGCGGGGAGGGGACACGGAGGCGACTTGCCAATATAGTCTATTACCAAAGGCAGCAGTTTTCATAGTGTAATGGATGTGTAATGACATGTCTCATGTGCTGTCTTCTATTTTATAGGCGCAGTCGTAGGAGTCAACAAGTCCTAGATTGCTAGCTGTCATAAGACACCATAGCCAGACACAACATAGAAATGAGGAAACCGAGCATGCCAACCCAACGTGTTGCCATGTTGTCATGTTGTCATGTCTGTTGTGTGCCCTTCTGCACGTTTGGGGACGGGGTCGACAATAGAGAGAGTATGAGAAGAGTATGAGGGAGACGAGGGGAACGAGAGAGGAACCAGAAAAAAGAGAAAAAATAAATAAGAGGAAGAGAAAGAGCGGTCACTAGAGTTCACTGACTCATCAACACTAGAGTGCGGAGAACATCACGCAAGAGAAAGGAGACAAACGCGGAGAAGTTGATACGTCGCAGTCGTGTGGTCGTGGTCGTGGTCGTGGTCATGGTTGGGTACCCCCACAGGAGCCGTCTCTTGTCTCTTGTCTTGTCGTTTTATACACGCCGTCACCGCGAGATTCCATATTCGTCGTCGGACTGTAAAGGATTAAGATGAATAAAAAAGATGCTATGTGCAGGTGAGTGGTGTGTATAGTTGTTCGTGCTTAGTAATTCTGACACAGTGAGTTTGACCATTCTATAGTGTACAGTCGCTATATGCACTACAATACTATATAGTCGGTTCAACTCGTCGCCTGATAAAGCCACAAACATGTCTCATTCCCACATATTCGCTCGGATTCTCTCAACAAGAACCCCAAATACTCTTAGCCCAATAACCAGGCCACGGGGTATTCAACTCCATCCCCATAACTTGTCTCCTCGTGGTCTCTTATCTTTTGTCCCGTAGGCCTCTACTGAGTATTATGCCCTTTTTTTCGTCTTTCGTCGTTTGTTAGTCTCTCTTCCCCAGTCCGTCTCCTCCAAACACAAATTAAAGCGGGGCTCGGCTAATACTCCTCTTTCTGTTCTCCACAGGCTTTCCTCTATTTTTCCTTTATTTTCTTTTTCTTCTGCCCTATTATTCCTGTTGGCCTGTGTCAGTCTCCCTAGACTTGCCCTGTTCCAGTATGAATCAATATCCAAGTGAAAAATCAAGAAAAATATGTCCATATCGGCAACGCATCCGATGCGTTCTCTTACTCAAGTGAGCAGAGTGCCTAGGGGTCACCGGCTTGTTGCTGGCGGTCCCCTATAACGGAATATATCACCTGTCGTTACAGTTGCAACATCACATCTCAGCTTGGTTTGACGAGATGCACTGCGGCATGAGATCTGTTATCTGTTTATTTTAAAATATATTTAGATATTTATATTCTAACTAGACTCTAGACAGTCCCCGTGATGCCGGAGATGCCATGCCATGCTAATACCAGCAGAGGCTATCGCCATGTAGGCCAAGGGTCAAGTATGAGACGAGAATATGAAAATAAAGGTGAAAATGAGAGCAATAAGCAGAAAGCACTGCATTTTATTTCAGTGTCGATTATTCATCTCATTCTGTTTATAGTGGACTTTATTTGTGGTATTTAGCTGATTATGGAGGATTATTGTCCTGCTATTTTGTGATGATATTGAATTAGGAATAATCATTTCAGGAATACCTCATAAAATATTAAACAAGACATGCAAAATGCATTATTTAGATATTGTAGAGATAATCTCAGAATTAATATTGTTATGTTTTGATTGTTTTCTAAATGAAATGGAAAATAAAAAAGGCAGGATCCATCACTGTCTAGGACCCGACGGCCCGAGTATACCACCAAACGCCGCGCTCTCTAAATACAACGTTACAAAATACATAAATACAATATCCAGACTTACTGGTAGCTCCTCTTCAGCAAATGCGGCTTGCGCTCCCGCAGGTCCAGCATCATCTGACCAAAGAGCCCGTTCGCCCACGAAAACCACGGCCGCGTCCACGCGCTCGGGTCGTCGCTCCGGATCGACTCGTGCATCAGGCCCAGCCCGTCCGTCGATGACACCAGCGACTTGAGCAGAGTCGAGATCGTCTCGTCGTCGTCCTCGGTCATAATCTGCACAATCACCGCCATGGGCCACGCCATGCCCACGCCCACGTGCGGCCCGCCCGTGCCGTTGATCACCGGGCCCTGCATGTAGTACGGATTGTACCGGCTCAGCACAAACCGCCGCGTGTTCTGGTACACGGGATCATCGCGGCCGACGTACCCCAGCAGCGGCGCGCTCAGCAGCGACGGTATGTTGGCGTCGTCCATCAGGTTGTGCGACCCGAAACCGTCCACCTCGTATGCGTACATGTCACCAAACACGGCATGCCGCGTGCGGCCGTGCTCTTCAATGCCGCCGCGAATGGCCGCCGCGAGGCGCTGCATCTTGATGGCGAGCTCGGCGTGGTACCGCTTGCGGTGGCCGTTCCAGTACGTAAAGTCGGGGTCGCCCGACAGCTTGGACAGCTTGTCGGAAAGCCGCGGCCGTCTCCACTCCCACCGGTCCGTTTTGTCCATTTTTTCCGTTTTGCCCAGCTTGGCCAGCTTGGGCGCCACTTCTAGGTTGCCAAGGTGCTGCATGATCTCGGCGCACGACTCGAGGTACCGCGCCAGCATCATGTTGGCCGGCACAAACAGCTGGTACGTGCACGCATCGTCTGACGGCCGGAACGCACTGCGCACCATGCCCGTGCCGCCCATCACGGGACTGCCCGCGCCGCTGTTGGACAGCGTCTCGGAGCCGACATTGGTCGGCCGCTGAAAGGTGTACGGCGGCGTCAGTGGCGTCCGCCCATCGTCGCTGTACGTGCCCGCCAGCATGTCGGTGGCCGTGCGCACAATCGACTCGACCGCCCGCACCCAGCCGCTGCGGAATTCAATGTCGTCGCTGCTGCCGCCCTGCGTGTTGGGAAACTGCGTAAAGGGCGGGCCGCCAAAAAAGGCCAGGTCGTCGGTGCCCTGGTAGTAGTCGTACGACAGCTGCAGGAACGCCGCGAGCGAGTCCAGCTCGTACTTGCACTCGTAGACGGTGTCGTGGTCGACCAGGGGCGTCACGGTGTCGCCGAGACCGAAACCGCCCGTCACCGTGAGGCCGCTCTCGTGCGGCGGCCGGAACGCGTTGCAGTGCGGCGAGTCGCGGATGTAGCGCGCCTGCAGGTTGATTGTGCCGCGGAACAGCGGCGCCAGCGTCGACTCTTTCTTGGCCGTCTTTTTTGCGAGCAGCGAACGGTAGCTCTGCAGCTGGTTGGCGCTGTCGCGCAGCCACATGGCATTGATGTCGCCCGTCGTGATAAAGGTGAGCTCGTTCTTTTGCTCCGACGTGTCGACGCCCTGCCACGCAATGGCTGTATCCAGGGTGTTGGGAAAGCAGTTCTCAAACAGCCGGAACAGGTCGGGGTCCTGCACAAGCTTGCGCATGGCGTCAATGGTGGCCTCGACTTCGGGCGATACAAATGTGCGGCACTTTTGCGCGGGCCGCTGATAAGGCAGCTGGTGCCGTCCGCTGGATGCCGGGCCGTGGCCGTGCTCCGAGGCATACTCTGTGTAGTCTGGGCAGGTGTTTTCGTTTCTGATTGGGTGGTCTTGGCCGTGAGCGGCTGACAACAGCGCGGCCGCCACGGCCAGCAGCCTCAACACTTTGGTGTGGTAGATAGCCATGGCAATGTCGAGACTTGATCAACGTCTGTGCATATGATGCTTATTTATGTATATTCAAGAAAGAAAACAAAAGGTGAGACGAATCAAAAGCATCTAAATAATTCAAAAATATTCAAGAACATTTCAAAACATCTGAAAGCAATGCCAATGACGGAAATGTGAAATCTTGGTTTCACTTAAGCTTGACTGGTCAATCGGTCGATTACGATGACCAAGGGGTGATCGACAATAAAAGTACCGCTACTAGTTAGACTAAATGCGGGGGTGGTAGCTGCAGCTAAGCAGCATATATAGTGTGAATAGTTTGTCTTTTGTCACATGCTATACGACATCATAGCCAGCATATGACATTTACAAGTTGCAAAAATAATATAAAATAAATATATTCTTATAAAACATAATACACCTGATATGCCGCTACTTGAATACAAACAAGACAAACCCAAAATCACGAGAAAACAAACAAAATGTCATCAATCATGTAAAGCCAAAGCCCACATCGGCCCGGATGGCATAGATCAGCTTCTCCCGCAGCGTCTCCTCCGTCGTGTACATGGGCAGCTTGAGCAGGTTCATGCACGTGCTGGCGCTCGGCAGCCGCGTCTCATCGCTTCCGCCAAACCTGATGCTAAAGCGCGGGCTCAGCTGTGAGAAGCCCAGCAGCGGCGCGCGCGGTGTCGACGTCGCATACTTGAGCAGCAGCCGCCGGTCCTTGTCGTCCATGCTCGCCACCACCTTCCAAAAGATCTTGATCGTCGGGTGCTCCTCGTTGTCGTCGCCAATCTCGTACACGCCGCTGTACACCGTGTTGCGCCGCATGTCGTCCACGTCAATCTCCGACGAGTCGCCGCCCACGAGCCGCTGCAGCTCGTTCTGGTTGAACATGCGCAGCCACGCCGGGTCGATGATCGCGTTGAGTCCCTTGAGGAACGCGCGCGTCACAATGTACGGCTGGGCTAGCAGCCGGTGCCGCGCCACATAGGAAATGTACAGCGGCCGGTTCTGGTTGGTGACACGCACATTGGCGCCATTGGGGATGAGGTTGCGCGTCTCCGTCTCAAACCGCTCGTCCTTGTTGCCCGAGACCTGGTCCTCAATGGTAAAGTCAATGTCCAGGTCCGACACGTCAACGCCATCGTAGTTCTTGAGTTTCATCATGCCCTGGTACAGCGCCTCGTCCATCTCGCGCAAGTCGTTGACACTCGCACGGTAGCCTGTGCTGCTGTCCGTCGACGTCGCCGACAGCGTCCACTTGAGCAGGAAAAATCCGGCAAACACAAAGTCGATTAGGATCCCCTCGTACATGCACTTGCCAATCATCCGGCCAATGAATTCATACCGCTTCTTGAGCTCGTCCACAGCCGAGTCCCACTCAACCGTGCCCTCCATCTCGCCCTCGTTGCGCAGCCGGTGCTTTAGCTGGTCCAAGCTCATGGGGTTAGGGAACGTCGAGTTCTCCTTGTTGCACTGGAACAGCTCCTCTTCGGGTGACAACACCTGCGTCAGTGCGTTTGTCAAAAACTCCTTTGTCACACCGCCACCGATGCCGGCCTCCTGCTCGCCATACTCATCGATAAACGTGATCTGAATCGGCTCCTTGAGACCGTCGCCGAGCTCCCAGAACTGCTCAAACGCAGACTCAAACACGGCGTTGCGCCGAATCTCGGCAGAATGGTTGCGAAGGCTGGCCGGCTCTTCATCGCCTCTTTCGTCTGGCCTGTACCGGAGTCTCGACCGCCACAGGTCAGGGTCGCTGCTACCTCCACGCCGCTGAATCTTGTCATTCTCCACAAATCGTCGGAAAATCTTGACACGTGCCTCAAATGGGAACACAAATGGCATGTTATGTAGAATCTGTAGAGTTGGGCCAATGGACGACTTGATGCGGTTGCGCCTGGCCTTGTCCGTCTGTTTTCTGAGCTGCTCGGCGCGGGACACACTGGGCACTAGATGGCCTCGGAGAAGAATACGACCGGGCTCTACTTCGTCGTCATCCTCGCTATCGCTGTCATTTTCGACCTGGTCGTTGAAGCCATTCTGAAAGATTTGCTGTAGTTGCTTGTCTTCCGATACTACGGTTGTCAGAACGTGGTCCATGTCGAAACCGCTCGTCATGAGCCAGTGCTCGGTAGGGAAGAATTGCCGGCGCGAGTCTCGTTCATACAGCATTTGAAGTGCTGTCGTTACTGTCGATCTAAACGCGCCCAGATCTAGCCCCGGAATGACCTCGAAAGCACCAGCTGAGATGGATCCCTTTTGGGCGTCAAATTGCACGCTCGAAAAGAGTAGCTCATTTGCCGCGTCTCCCTTTGCGCCTAGAACTGCTGCTGCATTATAGTGCAGAGTGAATGCCAGGTTCTTCAAAAATATGGAAAGCGACTTGAGGGCGTCGAGCGGAAGAGCACACGACCGAAGGCGCGAGGTTGTGCGAGGTCCCTTCTTCTCCACTACTGACCCGGGTATGACTAGGGCAGAAAAAAAGTCGTCGTCGTCTGTCAGTCTCAGAATGAACGTGTATAGCTCGAGGAAGAGAAGGATTGTGCGCCACTGTTGAACCCATTCCGACTTGATCTCTAGCACCAACGATGTGGGCGCTGCGCTCCGTCTTTCCACGAGGTACTTAAGCGCATCGCGGGGAGACTTGAGAACATGCTTAAACGACGCGTTTGATTTGCATGCATCCCAGAAGAACTGCACAGATGGCTTGAGAGTGCCATTCACAGGGAGATCGGCTAGGTAAAACTGCATACGGATGTCGTCGGCCTTGCTTGGGAAGCACTGAATCAGTGCAGTAGCATATCCAGCCAGCAAACTGGCCTGTTCCTGCTCCGACGAGCTCGATTGGCTGACGGTAAACTTTTTCAGCAGCGTGGTGATCTCTCCCTTGCCAACCAGATACTGGAGCTGGGCTGTGAAGTATTCCTGCTCCGCCTTGCTGGCTTTCGACTCGCTGTCAATATCGTCACCGTCATCATCGTCGTCTGTGCGCGTGAGGCGAGACCGAATATTTCCAGAAACAAAGGAGAGCAGCGTGTAGATAGCGGTCAAATAAAGTGAAGAGCTTTGCGTCTCTGTCTGGGAGTGTCGACTGAGATCGATGAAGCGGGCAAGCAGTCGCATAAGTTGGTCCTGGGATTCGGTAGGCTTTTCGGTTCGTGTTCCGTAGACGTTAATGATTCCCTGAGACAAAAATTCTGTGTCTACGTGCTGGTAGATGGCTTGGGCTAGGGTGTCGAAAGGATGGAGCGATAGTGGGAGGAAGCTCGATGCAAAGTCACAGTATGCTTGCCGTGAGAAATCTGCTACAAATAAATGTTAGTAATGTGCTGCAAGTCTGCTGGTAATCTGCTGTTATAATCATGCAACAGTACACAAGAACGCATAAGCAAAACAACGCAACCTACCGGGTGTTTTCTCGGCCGCCAGCAGTGGGATGAGTACAGCTTCTTGTACCAGTGCCTCCTTATCTTTCTCAGGTAGCACCTCGTTTCTATCGTAGAATTGTGCCAGGAGCTTATAATAGCTTGCGAGGCTGTCGGCGAGGACTTGTGGGTGCAGCCGAGCGAGGCTGATGAGGAGGGTAAAGAGACCGACAGTCGTCTCTGGCGATGTGCTTTTACTATTTAGCACTTTTAGTACAATACCTACGAGCTTGGCCAGCTTTGGTACAGGCAGACTCCCCGAAGCCACCAGGACGTCGCCGGTCTTGCGCAGGTCTTCAGCAAACAGGGCCAGCAGCTTGTTGTAGTCGTCGATGCGGGCATCAAAGGAAGTGATCAATAGCGGCAGAGCTTGTGGTACTCTCTGTTCCGGCGTGAGGGTGCATGCCGGGCTGTAGAGATTCTCAAGTTCGCGGCGGCGGTCTTGACGAAAGGCTTGCCGTGAACTGTGTCCTCGCCATATCCGCTGGATAGAGCGAGCCGCCTTGAGCTCTTCACGCTCTTGCTGGCGGCGGCGGCGTGTGGCCTGGGCATCAGCTACTGCCTTGGATGCTGCACTGCCGCTTGCTGGTGACAGTGCATGAGCTGCAAACGGATTCGAGTGTCTCTGGCCGCTGAGGTTGACATTCCGGCTGCGGCGAGAGTTGCCCGTGAATGTTGGGAACATGGCTGTTCTTGCCGTCGACGTGGCCAAGGGTACGTGTGATGATTATATGTATATATGGAACTTCTTTGACTGTGAATTGGACGTTTTATTCGATTCTTCAAAGGCTTGTAAAGTCGGAGGAGATGGTCGTCGTAATGGTGTCACCGCGGGGTTCGATGCTGTCTCGTTTGATTGATGTAGAGCTAGAATAACGTAGAAATACAGAGCAAAGATGCTGCACTGTAGAAGACAAAGCTTCCGCCGGCAGATATGATTAATTAGTTGAAAATGTGACTGAAACGATGATGGAAGAAATGTAGATGCAAAGGGGCGACGTTGAAGCCAACATGCTGAGCAAGCAAGCGTGAACCCGTCTTCCTTCCTCTTCGGTTCAAGTAGTGTCAGGCAGCACTAGCGAGCACGAAGCTGTTGCTCTATATGTATTGTCTAGTTGCCTATTGTATCTTTTGTATGGCGTTTATACGAACAAGGTACAAGTATCCATAAGCAATGCCCCGCTAGAAAGCGCGAATGGCATGACGCAGGAGTGTGCCGTCAGTGCATGAACGGAAAAGATTATATAAGCATGGCTGACATGTACTTGGTTCTAGAAAGTTCAGTATTGGTGGGCGAGTGGTGGCGTTATCGCTATCGTCTTGAAGTCTTATCTTATCGTATTTGTTAAAATTGCCATTGAAATGAAATATGGCGATCACGAGCCAATGTCGAACAGGGGACTTTATGCAACGACGTGGGTAGTTCTTGCCCCGGATGTTATTCAGTTATCGCGCCGTCGGTTGCTCTTTCTGTCACGACGTAATTGAGAGGTTCAAGTTTTGAGATATCCGCGTTTCCCTCGTAACCAGTAGCCCTCTGCACCTTCCGCTTCTATCTCCCATCAGAGTAAATAAATGCAAATTGAAGAAGGTGCGATGGTGAATGTTGGGTGTGGCTCTAAAGGAAGGTGCAAACCATTACAAGTACACACAATACGCTCGTAAAGCTTATCGGAACCGGCAATCACACAAGTAAGTGGGGCAAAAACATACATCTGCACCTGCCTCATTTCAGATGTTATCCTGTGACAGGGAAAGAGTCACCAAGTCACCGCCCATATCCTCTTGTCTCATCGTCTCATGCACGCCTGATCCTCGCCTCATGCTGAAGCTTGCGTGGCGGCCACTGTTCACACTGTGACCGTCCTACACCGCATTTAGTCTCGTATTGTCTCTATTGTGAATACTAACAGAAAGAGAACGCTAACTAGGAGTCGCAGCAGTTGTATTACATTAAATCATGGTCACGTGCGCATTGACATTACGAGTACTCCGCACCCATTCTGCAGCAGTGCCCTGCACTGTGCCAGACCGCCCTGACCGTTGCTGCTCCTTCCCACGCCTTCCTCGTAATACACCTCGCCAACCCTCATTTGTGCCGATCCACAGCGGGCGTTACATAAGCCTGCACAAGGTAAATTGAGATGAGGGCAGAAAAATCTAAAACCGAATTAAACTTAATCAAAAAAGAAATACTTTATCCCGAAAAAAAAAATTCGACCAAAATCTTTAAGCGCGACCGCCAGAGTACACTACAGAAATCCTTTCATCGACCCCCTCCTTCCTCTTTTCCTCTTTCTCTTCTTTTCCTCTTCTTCCTTTTCTTCCTTTTTTTTTTCCTTTTCCTCTTTTCTTCTCTTCTCTTGACAACCACTTCAACTTCATCCACTCCAACCTACAAAAAAAAGAGAACAATTTGACAGTACGGCCCCGTACTTGATTTCTGTTCTCGTTGCAAAACACCCACTGTTCAAATAACAAAAAAATTTGAAAATCCAACCAAAAAAACCCAATACTCCACACCGACCTCCGTCTAGTCAACTCTTTTCACGGAAGTCTCTAAAAAAAAAAATCAAAATCAAAATCACCCCTCCCTCCAACCTATCTCTCCTCCCAAGTTCGCCAGTCGAAATACCCCGGGATCTCTTTACTCGACACGCTCTTCTACAAAGGTAAGATGTGTTCCTGGCTGCGGCGCTGTATGCTGCTGCTGCTTTGATGCCGTCGTTTTGGCCCCAACATCCCCTCCCTTGTCATCGTCGACGACCCTCTTTGTCCCTCCTGTTTGGGATGTTTGGTGGGATGGTTTCGTGGCTTTGATCGTTGTGGCCGCTGCGTGTTGTTTGTTGCTGGCATCCCCCTTGCCTTTGTTCATCGCTGCGTTTTCCGTTCTCGGTATTGGCGGCGTTCAGGGCATTGTGGCTGGCTCTGCCTTGTCTCTGCATCGTCGTTACCGCCGTCGTGGGCATGTTCATGCATGTCTCGACGGATATATTCACTTGACCCTGGACTCCAGCACAATACGCTCGACGGCTTCATTTACTCCTCTCTCTTCTCGAACCGCCCATTCACTCAGTTGTCACCATACACTCATCATATTTCCATCACCTATCTTCCCCGCTAATTATATAAATCTACATTTGCTAATACCCCTCCAGTCTTGTCTAAAATCCTATAAAATGGCTGCTCCTACTTCCTCCGGCGCTGTCGACCAGCTTGCCGCCGACCTCGGCAACACCTCCATCAACGGCGAGAAGGCTGCTCCCGTCAGCACTGCCACTGAGCCCACCGACACCGATGCTGCTGGCCAGGCTGCTCCCGTCCACCCCCAGGCCTCTGCCTCCCTGTACGTTGGTGAGCTCGATGAGTCCGTCACCGAGGCCATGCTCTTCGAGCTGTTCTCGCAGATTGGCCCCGTTGCCTCCATCCGTGTCTGCCGCGATGCCGTCACCCGTCGTTCGCTGGGCTACGCCTACGTCAACTACAACAGCACCTCCGATGGCGAGAAGGCCCTTGAGGAGCTCAACTACACCCTGATCAAGAACCGCCCTTGCCGCATCATGTGGTCGCAGCGCGACCCTGCTCTGCGCAAGACCGGTCAGGGCAACATCTTCATCAAGAACTTGGATGCCGCCATTGACAACAAGGCTCTGCACGACACCTTTGCCGCTTTCGGTAACATTCTCAGCTGCAAGGTCGCTCAGGACGAGCAGGGCAGCTCCAAGGGCTACGGATTTGTCCACTACGAGACTGATGAGGCTGCTCAGGCCGCCATCAAGAACGTCAACAACATGCTTCTGAACGAGAAGAAGGTCTACGTCGGCCACCATATCCCCAAGAAGGACCGCCAGTCCAAGTTTGAGGAGATGAAGGCCAACTACACCAACATCTACATCAAGAACCTGAACCCCGAGGTCACTGACGACCAGTTCCGTGAGCTTTTTGAAAAGTACGGTTCCGTCACCTCTTCCACCATTGCTCGCGAGCAGGAGACTGGCAAGAGCCGTGGCTTTGGTTTCATTAACTTCACCACCCACGAGAGCGCTGCCAAGGCTGTTGAGGAGCTGAACGGCCGCGACTTCCACGGCCAGGAGCTGTATGTCGGCCGTGCCCAGAAGAAGCACGAGCGCGAGGAGGAGCTGCGCAAGTCTTATGAGGCTGCCCGCCAGGAGAAGGCCAACAAGTACGTTGGCGTGAACCTGTACATCAAGAACCTTGACGACGACGTTGATGACGAGAAGCTGCGCGAGCTCTTCTCTACCTACGGCCCCATCACCTCTGCCAAGGTCATGCGCGAGACCCAGGTTGAGGGCGAGGAGGAGGAGGCCAAGACTGAGGAGGCCAAGGAGGAGGCCAAGGCCGAGGAGACCAAGGCTGAGGATGCCAAGGCTGAGGATGCCGAGGCCGCCGACAAGGAGGCTGCTCCCGCCTCCAAGTCTCCCAAGCTGGGCAAGAGCAAGGGCTTCGGCTTCGTTTGCTTCAGCAACCCCGATGACGCCACCAAGGCCGTCACCGAGATGAACCAGCGCATGGTCAACGGCAAGCCCCTGTACGTTGCCATTGCCCAGAAGAAGGAGGTCCGCAAGAGCCAGCTTGAGGCTAGCATCCAGGCCCGCAACACCCTTCGCATGCAGCAGGCTGCTGCCGTTGCCGGTATGCCCCAGTCGTACATGCAGCCCCAGTTCTACCCCCCTGGCCAGCAGGGCTTCCTGCCCCAGACCGGTGGTCGCGGCATGAACTTCCCCCAGGGCATGATCCCCGGCGGCCGTCCCGGCCAGTACCCCGGCAACTACCCCCAGGGTGGCCGCGGTGTTCCCCAGCAGATCCCCCCCAACATGTACATCCCTGGCCAGTTCCCCCCTGGTGTGCCCTTTAACGGCCCTCAGAACGCCCAGTACATTGCTGCCATGCAGCAGGGCCGTGGCGGTCCCCAGGGCGGCCGTGGTCCCATCCCCGGCATGGGCCACCCCAACAACCTGAACGGTCCCGGCCTGGCTGGCTTCCCCCCCAACGCTCGCCAGAACGGCGGTGGCCGCGGCCGCGGTGGCCAGTACGGTCCCCAGGGCCGCAACGGCCAGAACGCCTCGGGCGCCTCGGCTGAGCTGAGCCAGGTCTCGCTGCTGCAGTCCCAGCTGAACAGCGCTGCTGGCAACGCTCACCAGCAGAAGCAGATCCTGGGTGAGGTCATCTTCCCCAAGATCCAGGCTCTTCAGCCCGACCTTGCCGGCAAGATCACCGGCATGCTGCTGGAGATGGACAACCAGGAGTTGGTCCACCTCGTTGAGGACGACGCTGCTCTGAAGAACAAGGTTGACGAGGCTCTCGGTGTCTACCAGGAGTACGTTAAGACCCAGGCTCCCGCCGAAGAGACTGAGGAGAAGCCCGCAGCTGAGGAGAAGAACTAAGCGACTACTCGCTGTGATTCTTTGATTCTCCCTTGCTTTTTCTGTTCTTTTCTGTTTTGCCACTGTTAGAGTCCCTCCTTCACTTTTCCTTTGTTTGACTGTTTTGATTGTTTGACCGTTCCTCTCTCTGCTCGTCAGCCCCTTTTCTTTTCTCTTCTCTTCTTTCTCAATCTCTTTGAATTGTTGATTGCATTTGAACCTCTATAACAAGAGCGTCTAATCTTTGGCATAATCGAGAATGGTGGAGGTGGGGAGAAGAAAGCCTGAACAGAAGCGAGAGAACTACAGGACGGAAAGACAGTGGTCTGCGATTCAACTTGCACAAAACATGGTAACCCTTGTTTGTATGGTTTTACCCTTACCTCATTGTCTTCATTGTTTTTCGTCATTTTTACCAACATTTCTTCTTTTATCTACAAGAAGCTTTTAAACCAGTGTGCGTTTTGGCCACAGCGCAACGACGTGTCGGTACCTTGACTGGTCCAGGCAGTAGTCTTGTGCTGAGAAACGTACACACACACCCATCCTCGACGATATCTGTTCCTGTTTTTTTCTTATTTGTTTTTCCTGTTCAACTACCTTTCTTATCCCCTTTCTCCCCGCCTCCCCGCATGTTCACCAGCACTTGTCTTCAGATCTGCCGAGCGGGAACAGCACAGGAGAGAGAAGAGCAACCACAAAGAGAAAGGAAAAGGCGGGCAAGATGTGCGATATGGAAGAGGATCGCGTCATGCAAACACAACCACCCCCAAAACTGTTATTTTGCTTTATGTATTGATAGACTCCCAAGGCGCTAGTTATGTTCGTTCTATTTATTTACGATATTCAATTTTTCTCTTTTCTGTTTCCTTTTTCGTGTTTCTTAAGCGGACCAGGTCGTCGTCGCCGTCGCCGCCGTCGTCGATACTGCTTCTGCTCCAGCTCCTGCTTTCTGTTTTGTACCCCCGGATGGCGTTCTCGGGGTCTTATGGCTATCTGGCTGTCTGTGGTTTTTATGAGTCTATTGCCTTTTCTGCTGTCTTTGTTATTCTACCAATTTGACAGAACTCCTGTTGCTTTATTTCTGTGTATTTTCTACAGTTTTCCACCATCAAAAGTCTATTTCTTTATTCTTTGTGTGATTATTGACGCGCTGATTTTGTGTGCAATACGGGTGAATAGATCGGCTTGGCCTTGGGCGCAGTTGGAACAGCATACCTTACTTTGAGCTACTTGCTTTGGGACATTTAAATCGGAATTGACTTTTCATTAATAATCTGCTAATATGCTAATAAATGGTGATGAGCAAAGTAAACAATGCCCCTATTGTAAGAAATGCACAAGGAAGGAACGGTAAGTTTTAGCACAATGTTCCTTCCAATTAATATCCCAATGCACTTTCCCGATTTGTTATCAACTATAAGAAAGTCCAAAGTTGAATATTGACGCGTGCCTTCCTTCTCATTGGAAACCAACTAAATCATCCAGATAGTTGGCGAACGCGCCTGCTGTGCAAGTCTACAATTGCCTATACGGGCGATGCTGGCATGTTTTAAGCTTTGAACAGGAAGGAGCGAATGTGATGTAAACAACCGCTCGCTGGTCGGGCCTGTCGCGTATAGTAGCTGTTTACTATAAACTGGAATGAAAGACGCGTTCCGATCCCATCGTGACTTCCTCGCCTTGTACCAAACACTGACAGAGGCCTTCCGACTTTGGAATCACCTTGGTGCCTAGTCGAATATATTTCTGTCTATCTCAATAACATATCTTGCTTGATGCCGTGACTGTGACTCTTACTGTGACTGTTTCTCCAAGTCGTCTCTCTCAACCTGAAATGTCTCTGCAGCCCGCCCAAGCAGTCAAGGGTTGGCCAGGACCATTGAGCTCGCGAAATCGGCCCAACTCGTTTGCTGAATGGATCGTTGGCTGCAATCTTCCAGCACCGTTCAACCTGCCTGGCCAGGGTGTTGCTCCCGAGTTTGCACTAGCAACAGCTCATATTTGTCGACAGCCGACACCCAAGCCGGTAGTGGAAGCTCCGGCACCAGCTCCAACAGCATCCAAAGCTGTTCAAACAGCCACGCCCGCAAACAACCCGCCGGCCATGGCGTCCCATCCCGCTCCAGTGGTCAGCAATGGGAGGACAACCCCCACGGGCAAAGACCTTCGACTGCAGCTTGAAGTGTATGCCGATAATCTAGACAAGACAGACACCATGACAATTACTCTCCCACAGCCTGGAAGTATGCTGCCAGCCACAATTGGCAAGAAAGTCGGGTTCGTGGGTGACCTCAAATCTGCTCTCAAAGCACCGCGCGGTACAGTGATCGAGCTCAGCACGGGCTCATCCGAGTCGGACTCGGATGCAAGCAGCAGCAGTGGTAGCGACGATAGTACGAGTAGTGATAGAGAAGGTGATAATGATGATGCTCACCAGCCCAAGAGTCACAAAAGTTTCTCCCGGCACAAAACGAAAACCAAAAATATCTATCACTCGAACCATTCCCACCGCCCTCATCGCTCCCATTGCGTTAGGAGAAGGCGCATAGCCAACAGCTGCTCACCTTGCAAGTGGGACTGTGACCGCTTCGTAAAAGACGCACTAAAGTCCCATAGCCGCATATATGACAGTGCAGCGAGAAGATCCTCACACGATAACAAAGGCAGTGGAAATCACGATGGCTTTTATGTGAGCCCAATGAAAGACTCTGGTAAGCATGCATTTTGGTTTTAGTTGTTGCCGCAAGCACTAACAAAATTAGATGCTGTTTGGTCAGACGATGACGATATCAGTGGCCCATTCTACCGCTTTGCCGACTCGGAGACCCTGCCAAGTGAGAGGAACGACAGAGTGAGTCTATTATACAGATTGCCGGATTCGGTGGACACTGATACTTGACAGACCAAAGCCCAAGCTCCAGCCAAGACATCAAAACCAAAAGACACCCAGCCAGTCCATGCGGCTGCGAACAGCACGAAGCATTCCTCATCAACTGAGGAACAGGTACAGAAGCCACAGACATATGTTCCTGTCCCAATCCCTGTCTATTACCCTGTCGGAATCGCACCGGGAAAGCGGCAGGCATATGGCCTCAGCATGCCTTGGAAAATGGGGCCAGCACCAGATCGATCAGACAGAGATCCCGTATGTCTTCACTGCAGAGCCATGCAGCTCCTAGGCCCGCCTCAGCAGATGGCCAGTCCTGCGTTCAGCGACAACCGGCCGAGATTCTACCACCAACAAGACATTGCTAGCGACAGTAGCGGCCGGGCCAGCAATGACACTGACAAATACTACTACTGGACTCAGCAGGCCGAGAGGAGGCACCATTCTCGGAGCCGCAGTGTTACCTGCAACCGCGATCTCGAGTACCCGCCAGGCTGGGTCCCGTCGCCGAAAGAATGGCACTCGGGCGGCGCCAACTACGGGTACTATCACTACGTCCCTGAGTCTCCTATAGTCCACCACCGGGAACTAGAATATCCTCCGGGCTGGCAGCCGAATAGCAGGGAGTGGAACTCTGGAGGCCACGATTATTGTTACTATCATCGTGCACCCGAGTCACCACCTATACATCGCCGCGAGATGGACTATCCCCATAAACCTCCAAGATGGAACCCACCGCCGCCAGAATAGAACTCTGTCCGCTGTGGCTACCAGCGTCGTCCTCATGTCACAATATCTCCAACACGTTCACTTGGTCGTTCGTCAAACAGCACAGAGAGTTACTTTGGAAGTAAGTTTTATGTATCTCAACAGCTGCCCGACTTATATGTTAGATAAACTTACAACAAAGACAGCAGATATCCCGTGCCAGGTGCGTGGTATGATCCGCCCGAGGCAGAGCACAAATTGCGGGAAGACTATAAGAGACATCGGATGGAAGTCTACAAACGCGAGCAGGAGCGCTTGGAGCGGGAGAGGGCTCGGCTAGATCAGCAGGGTCAAGATCGCGATCGACGCCAACCAAAAAGACGTGTCAAGGAAAGACAAAGCAGCCCGCCTCCAGTCTGGGGAGACACCAACGCAGCTCAGAGTCGGCACAAGTCTGCAGATGCTGAAGAGCAGGCGAATACTGATGTTGTGTGGTAGTGTGTGGTTGTACTCTGTTTTTTATATTGTTTTACTCATTGCTGTGTTTTTATTGTTGTTATATATAGATATGTCAAGGGGTATTCAGGTGCTGGGATCATCATTATGGAGGCAGTCATTAAGGAGTTGGAGGTTGCTGGGAGTGTTCTGAGGCATTTCATGAGCGAGATTGCTTCGTCTGCTATATGATACTGCACTTTTTTTTATTTCATTCTGGCTTCACTTCAAGCAAGATGGGGTAGAATATTGTTTCATTCTCAATCTTTGATTTCGTTTTCGTAGCAGTCGTACACATTAATAAGAAAACATACAAAACAAGCTGCTTTACTTCGTTCTTTTAATGACAAAATTCAATCTAGTAATGTTCAAAAGACAGAGAAAAAGAGGGGAGAGAGTACAAGTATAAAGCTTCGTTTTTACCCGCAGCTTACTCGTCATCCTCCTCAGACTCCTCCTCAGACTCCTCCTCGGAAGCCTCGGCCAGCCAGGTCAGGAAGGGCTCGGCAGCCTTGCGCACCTTCTTGGACACGGACAGGTCGGTGTACTTGCGGCTGGCCTTGGTGCCCCATTTGGTGACGACCTCCTCGGAGATCAGGTCGTCCTGGTAGTAGAGCTGCAGGATCTTGACGACCTTGGTGACCATCTCGGGGTGGTCCTTGATGTGCTGGCCGATCAGAGCCTCGGTGCCGCCCAGCAGGGCCTTCTCGTGACGGTCCGACTTTATAATCTCCTTGAGCACGCGCACACGCTTGGGGATCTGGTTGACAATGTTCTCGTCAAACAGGGTGCGCACCAGCACAATGACGGTGCGGTGCTTGGTCTCGATGCCCAGGTCGCGGGCCTTGGCGTACAGGGCGACGTTGTCGACCTTGTCGATACCGCCCTTAGTCTTGGCCTCCTGCAGGATCCACTCGCCAAACTGGTCGTAGACAGTGTTGCCGCCGCCCTCGCCATCCTCGTCGTCGTCGTCGCCGAAGCCACCGCTGCCGCCCGAGGTGAGCATCATCTTTTGCTTGAAGTCGTCGGGCAGCGCATTGGCGCGCGCCTTGATGGCGGCCTCGGTCATGTCAACGTTCCACTCGACCTGCGATGGCTCGACGTTGTCGTCGTCGTCCTTGAGGAAGCCGTTGCCGGTGTCGGCCTCGTCGTCACTGTCGGGGGCGGCGGGCACGGTGCCGTACTCCTTCTCGGCAGGCTTGTTCTCGTTGCCAGAGCCAGAGACGTCGTCGCCGCTGCCGTCAGCGTTGGCCGTGCCGTTCTGCTTGGCCTTGCGGGCAGCCTTGCGCTCGGCCTTGTCCTTCTTGCCCTTCTTGGGGATGTTCTTGAGGATGTAGCCCGACAGCTTGAGGCGCAGGTCGACCTCGGTGCGCTGACCGCAGGCCTTGCAGTCGAGCCAGATGCGGCCGTCCTTGATCTGGACGACTGTCTCGGGGTTCTTGCACTTCTTGCAGAGAACAAACTTGCTGATGAAGCCGTCGAGGTAGTCCTGCAGCTTGGCGGACTCGTGGGCACCGTTGATGATCCAGCGGTCATCGGGGGGGTCGATGTTGGTCTGGGCGCCGAGCTCGAAGCCAAAGTACTTGATGAGGTAGGCGCCAGGACGGGCAAGCTGCTGGGCGACGTTGGAGAGGTTGGGAATGACGGTCTTGATACCGTTGCCCTTGCCCTCGATCTTGGTCTGGATACGCTCCATCTTGTAGCGATAGAAGGCGTCGGTGACGTCGCGGCGAACGTTGATGTGAGCCATGATTGCGGTTTGGGGTGATAATACTGGGTTTTGCTGTGCGAGGTTCTGAGAGGTTGCGGAACGGAGAGTATTCAACCGTGGGGGCCTTGACTGGTGCTACAAGGTTTTCGCGGTATGCGAAACGACTGCAGCCAAATGGGAGGTGAGTGAGTAGACTCGGAAGATTTGTCGTGCTGATACATAAACAAGACTTGTGTCCTGTATCTGGCTTGAGTGGGTTGTTGGGTATGGGGGGGGAGGGGGGATCTGGGGTGCGAAGCCGTGGTCGCGGTGGTGGTGATAGTTTGGAAGATGGAAGTCGATGAGGTTGACGATGATGGATGCTAGTAGACGAGACTGAAGACAGAAAAAGGTAAAAAGACTTAAAAAGACTTGAAAGTAAGGACAAGTAATCGAGCTGTTGAGCGCGAGCGCAGAACGGGGCAGGTGATGAAAAGTTTTTTGTTGTTTTAGGTTGGTAGATTGGTAGTGGACAGAGTGTGGTGGAAAGTAGAGAAGAGGTAGAAGTAGACGTAGAGTGATAATAGTGTGTGGTGAGGGACGAAAGACGTGGACAAACGAGACGAGGAAAAAACTAGTCAAAAGGCAGGACCAGATTTGGGAGGAGTTTTTTTTTTTTTTGGTGGGAACTCTTTAAAGCAATTGAATATCGATTAAATTTAATCATCTAGTATTGCATATTTTGGGCGGCAGCCTCCCCGTCAAAGTGTGAGTGTGAGTGTGTACATTTAGGTGGGAAAAACTAAACAGTTACACAGCGGGGTACGACTGCATCAGGAAGGAGCTCTAGCAGTAAAAAATAGGCTTTGTCATCATACAAAGCGAGTGTCGACTGACTGTTATTGCACTGCTCTAGATTGTTTGCACGCTGCTGCCTGCAGTCTCGTATCAGCACAAGACGAATGCAGCAGTCGTTGTTCAATAGGGAAAATACAAAGAAAAAGAGAAAAAAACGGGTAAATGCCAATGGCAGAAAGACAAGGGGCAAAGCTGGCAAATAGCAGGCCTCCCAACAAAGAACACTGCAAAAATAAAAGAGGGGCATGCCGATCACGTGCAGCATGCGCCGGATGTCAGTCCCGGCCTCAAAGAGGAATGGCGCCCATTGGCCAAGCTTTGCAGTGGCAACCACAGCAGGCAAGCAGCAAGCAGCAAGCAGCCATACATACTCGAGCTTGCCTTTACGTGGAGTTGTATTTGAGGATTTCGATAAAGTGATTGGATTATACGTTTTCTGTCTTTTTACAGACTACACTACTCTACTCGCTCAAAGTGAAGGAGACACTTTTGCCCAAGGGGCCGCGACGAGATCAGCTGGTCCGACATGATCATCGCTTCCGGCGTCATCGACGCCTCCGGTGTCGTCGCATACTGCGAGTAGATGCCGCGCAGCAGCACCTTCATCTCGACCAGCGCCAGGTGCTTGCCGATACACCCGCGGCCGCCGCTGGCAAACGCAAAAAAGTGACGCCGCCGGTCCGCATCGCCCTCCTCCACAAGCCACCGGTCCGGGTTGAACGTGTCCGGGTCGGCCCACACGCCGTCGTCCATGCGGTGCACCGAGTACGCCTGGCTGCTCACGACAGTGCCCGTGGGCAGGAAGAAGCCGTCAATGACGCGGCCGTCCTGGCCCTTTTGCGTAGTGTTGGTCGACTTGGTGCCCCACGCGCTGCCGGGCACCAGGCGCGGCAGCGACATGGGAATGGCTGGGAAGCAGCGCAGACCCTCGGTGACGACGGCATCCAGGTAGGGCAGACGGTCGAACTGGACATTTTTGTTTTCGGGCGCGCGCAGCTCGGCGCGCAGGCGTTCTTGGATGTGGCGGGACCGCGGCAGCGACAGCTCGTACATGAGGAAGCACAGGGCGTCGCCCGTGGTGTCGATGCCGGCAGCCATGTGGTCGAGGCTCTCGGCGGCGGCGTCGAGCAGGTCAAAGCCTACCTTTTGCGGCGGGCCCCGGGACTCTTCATCGGCGAGCGACGGCGGGCCGTCTGCGTACTCCTGCTGCTTCTCGTGCATGCGGGCCGTCAGGGTAAAGTGGTCGGTGTCCGGGCGCGCCGAGGTGTCGAGCACAAAGTTATCGGACAGCGGCGTCTCGCGGGCGGTCGTGAAGAGGGCGATGATGCGGTCGGCCGCCGCGTAGATCTTGGGGCTATACCAGCTGATGAGGCGGTCTTTAAAATGTTAGCCGGGTTCATTTTGGCTTGGGGGTTTCTTTTGGGGGTTCTTGAAACTCACTCTGAAGACTGTCGTCAAACGTCATCTCGCGCATAATCTCGGCATCGCTCTCCTTTCTGAGGGAGTCGGTGCCGTACGGGAAGAACAGATGGTGCGTGACACAGTCAAACGCGTACGAGTGCAGCGCCGTGTAAATGTCCAGCACGCCACTCGGCGCCGCAGCACACAGGTCGACAAAGTACTGCGCCTTGGTCTCGATGCCGGCCAGCGACGGCCCGCGCATAATGTTGGAGTTGGCATAGCGGTCGGCCAGGATGCGGCGGCGGCGAGCATGCTGCTCTTTGCCGAGCGTCGTGAACATGGTGCGGCGGCCATAGACGGTGAACAGGTTATAGAAATCCGTCTTGTCGTAGCCGCTGCCGGCGGTGTTATAGATCTCCTTGACGGCGGCGACCGACGAGAAGGACACCTCGGACGGCGTGAGGCGCACGACGGGGCCGTAGGTGGTATGGAGATAGTGCACATAGCGGGTGCGCTCGCCGCGGAGTTCGTAGTAGCGCAGGGCGGCCGACGTAAAGAGAGACGAGCGCGTGCCCGGGATGCGGCTGAGCGGTGATTGCCAGGTGCGCACGAGGGTGTAGGCGATGTAGATGACTAAGGCGGCGGCGGCGATAAGAGCCGGGTTGGCCATAGCCAGTGCAACCAAATTCGGCAGGAGCGCCATGGTCAGTAGCTTGATTGAAAATAGAGCTCAGAATGAAGTCAAGAAACAAGAAACAAGAAACAGCAACTACCGAGTATAGCAGACGCGGCGGTCTAAATACACGGCGCTAGACGCTAATACGGGCGATATCGTTGGCCAACACAGCCATAGCATGCCCGGCTCAGGTATGACTCGAGCTCGTTATCTCCCACTTATCTAGCCAGTGTTAGTACGTAAAAGGAAAGTGGAAGCGTGGGGCACCAGTAAGTGGACGGGGATACGGGGTGGGGACCATATGCGGAGGGCAGCGATTACATGATAGTTTGCTTAGGAATTACCCTGTATGGCAAAGACATGCGGTTTTGGAGGGTTGAAACGAAGACAAGTGTAAGTTATATTGGGAGAGACGTTACTGTTGTATGAACTAGAACTTTAAATGACTAGCGAACAAAAAAGAACAAAAGACTAAGCCGTGGATTTGCCGTGACCAGACTGGCTAGCAATGCTCGTATAGACCCGAGATCTGTCGAAGACGACAAAAGGATGAGAAATCAAAGAGTCGCTAATTTGGCTGCCCAAGTGTTCATTATCAGTCGGCTCGGTGTGCTATTACTATGCAGCCTGATATGCTGTGAATAATATAGCTTCCGACCATCATCTTATTCACCATCCCTCCGTATATGTAAGTAAGCAAGATTCAAATAGGGCAAAAGAAGGCAAACAAAACAGATGAAACAAAATATGGAGGTCATTCTAATCAAAGAAATGAGAGAACATGTCAAAGAAGATAGGTGCTTAGTTGGGCAACCGCACAGCGTAAAAAACACCACTGTCAGTTATGTACCACCGGCAGCCAATATGATCGATTGTGGCACGGCTGCGCTGGGTCCAGTTACCGTCCATCTCACGGACCCAGTAGAATCGTGACTTGTCATCGTCAGCGGGCTTGAAATCCTGGGGCTCGTACATGTTGTTGTTGTACGCAAACTCGAGCTGTTCCTGGAGAACTTCGCTCGGCGTCTGGCCAACACCAAGGGCTGGCTCGGGGTGCACTCCGGGATGAACACCACCATAGTAATTACCTCCTGGACCACCTGGCATACCCATCATCATCACGGGCGGCGGCGGCCCGCCCATACCACCACCGCCGACATAGGCAACTTGGGGTTGGGGCTGCTGGATGTAAGCCACACCGCCCTGGGTAGCAATGGGGATCATCGGGGTCGTCGTAGCAGCAATAGGGACACCTGCCATAGCCTATACAGTTAGTATTTGTTTGATAATATTCGAGCAGTTAAACAGTATGAAAATATATCAAAAGCAAGGCATCTCATTGAACAAATACATCTACAAAACCGCCTTAAGCACTTGCATAATAGTGAGAAGCAGACGACGGGTATGCGGTGGTATATTGCATGGGGTGTTGGATAGGATGTTGCTGGTTCTGAGCTTGAATGTAGAAGGGACTGACACTGTTGTAGCCGGGCTGCATGTACATGCCACCGGCCTGGCAAGGCGCATCATTGCGCGGAATATATGTATGCAGCATGGGCCCATTGGTAGCATCGGGCACGGCTGGCAAGAAGCTGATCCCTGTCACGCCGGACGGGTCAACACCGCCAGGACCAACAGCACCAGGGGCATACGCAGCAAACCCGGGAGGCATACCGGCCGGCATAAAGGTAGGGAACGCCTGGATATTTTGGCCGATTGGAATCATGCCGGGCCCGGGAAAGCCTGACATGCCTGGGTAGGCCTGCACACCATGCATGCCGTTTTCCATGTGAGTAAAGACATGGTTAGTACCAGCGGCAGGGTCGAGGCCGTTGTAGCCGGCTGCTGCAGCAGAAGCGGTGATACTTGGCTGACCGGGCTGCACACGAGGAAGGCCACCATCAAGAGGAGGCCCAGCAACAGATGCGGCATTGGCGGCAGCGGTAGCAGCTCGGTCAGCTCGGTCAGCTCGGTCAGCTCGGCCAGATCGGCCAGATCGGTCTCGGTCATTGCGATCACTTCGCTCGTTTCTGCGGCCCGCACCGCGACCAAGCCCTCTATCGCTAACATCGGTAGCATCATCATCAACATCCTCAATGCGAGTCCGTCGATCAAGGTGAGAGCGACTTTGGTGGTGGCGGTGGCTGGAGTTGCGGTTGTGTCCTCCGCCATTGCTCTCAAAGCTGCGAGGCATTGTAGTGTACGAGGCGGCGGCCAGCTGGTTAAAGAAGCCGGGAGCCTTTTCGCCGTTGCCAATGTCAAATGAAACACGTCGCTCTCGGTGTCGGTTATCTCTAGGAGGGGGCGATGAAGTCGGCGTGGACATAATTGTCGAAGAGTGAGATGTGTCGAGATGAGTTGAGATGTGTTGAGATGAGGTAGAGACGGGCTGGGTTGTGATGGAGGTAGAGTGAGGCTTGGTGTTGATGTCGTGCAGAAAAGAGGACAAGAAGTTAAAAAAAAAATAGAATAAAAGGGACAAGGCCAGAGGCCAGAGGTAGATATGAGAGGTAAAGGTAGGAAGAGCAAGTCATGGAGTACATGTAAAAGGAAGGAACGTGAAAATTTCGACAGGAAAGTCGAATATAAACGGAAGGTGCGACCGGCCATTGGTACACATGATGCCACGGTGAGGCAGCAGCCAAATCAGAGTCACAAGTGAGGATGTGGACGAGGACAGGATAGACAGGAAGACAGTGACAGTGGCAATAAAAGTATTGGCAATGATACAAAGTAGATGGCATGATTTCAGGAAGAAAAAGATATGACTGTCGATATGTCAAGGACAACGATGAGCACTATGGGCAGGTAAACAATAGCAGCAGGAAATCAAGGAATAAATGTGATAAATATAATAAAATATAAATATAAATATAAATATAAAACAAATACTTGATAACTCACATTCAGCACCGGCCTCAGTCGCCACTGGTCACCGGCCCATTCGTACTGATACATGGCGCGGCTGCTGCGGTGGTGGTATCGTTGACGGCGGGCTGCTTTTGAGTTGGTCGATGTCGTGATGACCGTGCTCCTGCGGACGGGTTGTTCGAGAGGGTCCTCTTCGAGGTAGACGTCGGAGAATGGCCAGCAGCACATGTTGTATCTGATTTCTGGTGTTGGCTGTCGTTCAAGGTGTTGTAAGAGGTTGAGTTGGGAGTCATGGCTGGGGACAGAAAGATGTATACAGCAGGATGCAGACGATTATGTAATTACACCAGTGTCGAGGAAGGCACGAGGACGAAGACAATGGGCTACGAGTGCATATGGTTTATAAGTAATGCATTTGATAAAAGCTGTTGAGTTCTAATATTATTTTTATTTTACAAGTGAACTGTTTGTTTGTTTCTCTAATTCTAGCACTTTTTCTTAAGGAATTTATTCATTTTGTTTTCAAATGAATTACTGTATATTTACAAAATTATAATATACTTCAAGAAATCAGAAACTTGTATGTTATTTTCCAAAAACAATAGGGTTAGAAGACATTAAATATCAAGCAGCTGTAAAAAAATCACAGCACAGCAGAATATTCTTAATAATGTATTGATAAACGTCTTTCATGCCGGTGCTTTTGCCCGGTGATTACATAATGGTTCTATATGCACGAATATGAGATGAGAAGGCTGGAGAGGCAGGAGGAAGGTGGAAGAGGTAGGAGAGGTAGAAGGTAGAGGTAGGAAGGTAGAGGGTGACTAAGCGTCATAATATACAGGAAATGAAAAAGACCGAAAAAGACAGACAAACAAACAAAACAAACAAATCCAATGAAAGCAAACCAAATGCTCCGAGAGTAGAGATATGTGCAAGAAGTGACAGCAACAGCAACAGCATGCAATGGCAGATGGCAGACCCATGTCTTCCCTATCCCTTCCATGCCATGCCTCCATCATTTATATGGATGGCAGCTCACTGAAGCTGGCCATCCTCCCTCCTAGCCGGTACTTTTAAACATCAACTTTTCAACTATCGACTTTCGACTTGCGACTTTTAGTGTATCTTTTGTAGTGTCGCGTTCGCCTATGCCAGGTACGGGTTCTCGTGCTGCTCGGGAGTAGGGAACAGTGCGCGGCGGGTTACCTATTTGACGGTTAGTATTCGAGCGTGCAAATAACGAGCCTGCAAGGAAAAAAAAAGAAAAAAAGACAAAAAAAAAGAAGAAAAAAGACTTACTGTCCATGCAGCGGCAATAGACGCCACAATACCACCCGAAATCAGCATCGGCCGCAGTCCGCGCGTGCTCTTGAACAGCATACCGCCCAGACCGCCGGCAATCACGGCATTGGCCGCGTCGTGCTTGCCGCGCATGTAGCCGATAAACGAGTTGATGCAGTTGTAGGTGATGGCAACGACACCCGCCGAGTTGCCCAAAAAGGGGCCGCGGCGGGTGACGGCGTTGAGGACCGAGTTGAGGCGCAGCTTGGGGGGCTGGCCGGCCGACCGGCGCAGGCCCTCCTGCAAGCCCCAGGCGCCACCGAGGGTGAGGGCCGAGAGGTAGGTGATGCCGGTGCCGTAGCAGAGGTCGTCGGTGAAACCGCGCGAGGGGAGGGCGGACTGGGAGCCGGGCAGGTCGGAGAGGGCCGAGTCCTCGAGGGAGATATACTCGAGGGTCTCGCGGTTGAGGCCGGCGAGGGGGTGGAGATGGGACGGGTCGGCAAAGGTTGAGCTGTTGAGGAAGGCGTCGGTGCCGAGGGCGGCGGAGGGTGATGAGGCCGAGGCGAGTGGTGCGCCAGGTGCTGCGGCCGCTGCGGGTTGTGTCGAGTCAAAGATTGTGGTATGTGCGGATGGTGAGGAGGATGTTGGGTCTGACGCCGAAGAAGAAGCCGACGGCTGCGATGCCGGCGCGGAGGAGTGGTCGGCAGTGTGTTCGGGAGAGTGGGCGGACTTGCGTCCTGTGAGGGCGCCCCAGAGAGACATGGTGTAGAGGCGTTGTTTGAGAGGGAGAAATGTTTGAGAGATGAAAGTTGACGTCTATAACCGCGGTAGATGCGACACGAAAAGGCAACGAGAACAACGAGAACAACGAGAACAACGAGAACAACGAGAACAACGAGAACGGCGAGGCTGCTAGATGACGAGAAAATCGCGATGAGGGGCAATGAAGCCAATCGATGTGGCGAGGCCGTGGTCGTCTGTAGTAAAGGTTGAAGAAAAGAAAAAGAAAAGATACAAAGGAGAGTCTGACAATGGCAAATGGCAGTGGGCGAATGGGCACTCCGGAGCAATGCGGTGGTAGTGTCGTCTGCTGGCAGTGTCGGGTGCGGTATCGTCGTCACTTTTGGTCACTTTCTGGTCAAACTCGGGATGCAAATTTGCTAGCTTGCGGTCCAAAATAATATTTATTTTAATTGGTAAATTAATTGATAAAATGGCCTTCCTTGCGGTTCTACGGCGTAAAAAGAGCGACCAAAAAGAGCTAAAAGTGGATCCCTACCCAACCTGCAATTGCCTTGTTCAGATTGGGGACTGACAGAGCCTTGTCGGTGCACGTGACCGCAGTCGACGACGACGCATTGCTCTTTTCACAAAGTCAGGATTAGAAATATCTCAAATATTTTGAATTGCAGAGTAACTATCTAAAATATAAATACGAATAAAGATACGTAATAGCAAGGTGGGTGTTGACGGGACTGTTGACTCTGTACTGCATCTATGCACTTAGTGGGCCTGGAAAAGTTCAAACATCTTCTCTCTTGTCTCTGTGGACCACGCCAACAACACCGACGACGACATGCCTTGATCTGAAAGATTGGCTTCTGTCTAAAGTATATTACTTTATACCTGGCATCTATACACACGTATAGAACACCCGCCAACTTTGTACGGCAAGATACCCCGTTGCGGTCATGCAGACGGCCAGTCTCTGAGATCCTCCTCGTGCCCCTCCTTGGGTTACTGTTTTATATCTTTCATCTTATATCTTATATCTTATATCTTATATCTTATATCTCATAACTCATATCTTCTCATCTTATATCTTCTCATATTATCTCTCATCTCTTCTACTTTCTAAGTTACAATGTCCTCCCCGGACATTGACAATGCTTCGGTCAATGCAAATGCCATCTTTGCTTGGCTAGAACAGCAGCCCGCCGGCCAGATCCCCGACCTCGTCGAGTCTCTCTTTGTCCAGCTGCTCGACCGCTGCTCAAAGTCCCGCGTGTCGTCTGTCAATGCCTGTGCCAAACTGTGCGGCTTTGTCCAGTACTGCGCCCGTGCTACCGAGACCACACCAGCAGCTGCTGCATGGGCCTTTCGCGATACCACGGCGCTGCGCCTCTTCCACTTTTACATTGAGTGGAATGAAAAGGACCAGCACCGCTCGCTCAAGCTCGTGCTCGACCTGGTGGCCCTGCTGGTCACACAGAACCCGGATGCTGCCACCAAGGCCGCGCTGCGGTCGACCATTCTGCAGACGCTCGTGGCCATTATCAGCCACAAGTCGACACGCCCGCTCGTCAAGTCGTCCATTGGCTCGCTGCACCACCTGCTGGGCAAGGGTGTCTATCGGTATGAAGAGGTTGCCCGGGCATACAGCGCCGAGAAGGCGCAAGCACAAGCCGAGAGTCAATCAGAAGCACAAGAAGAAACACGCCCCCTACAAATGGCCATTGACTCGCCGAGCCTGGATGTCTGGCGGCAATTTGTCGACGACATGTTTGCTTGGATGACCCTGCATTATGTCTGCCCCGTTGCCGGCAAGCTTCTTGTGGCCGTTTTTACCTACCTGCGCACGGCTGTGGACGAGTCAGACGGGCAGAAGGCAGTCTTTCCCAACTTTACCGTCGACCTGTGGCTGCAGTGGCTGCGCGACGGTCTTCTTGCCCACCCTGGCATCCTGGAAGATGTCAAGCTCTACTTTTTCATTCCCCTCTTCAAGGCCGACCGCAAAAGCTCGCTCCAGCTGCTCGAGACGCTCAACAAGCACAGCGACTCCAGTAGTGCAACCCCAATCGGTCAGAACAAGGGTGACAATGAGGCCGTCCTCCAGCTGGCCGCCCTCGAAGTCGGCAAAAAGGCTGGCCTCATCGACGACCCGGGCCTGAATATCTCCCTGAAACCCACCAATCCCAATAGCAAGTCAAACAACAAGCCAAAGAAGCAGGCCAACGGCATTGTTCTTAACGAGGCCGTGCTCGACGACGTGCTGGGCCAGGCATCCACCGATATCCGCTCGCTCGCCCTGTCGCTGCTCGTGTCGTCCCAGTCCACCACCAAGCCCTACTCGTCCACGGCCTTGTCGCTGCTCCGCAAATACCTGCCTGCCTACCACGCCGAGTCCGACGCCAAGTTCCGCTACGAGCTGCTCGCACACACGCGCGACATGGCCGTGCGCCTCAAGAGCGCCATCATCCTGATGCAAAAGTGGTTGCTGGTGCCTGTAGAGACTGCTACACCGGACGAGCTCAATGCTATCAAGGTGTCGCTTGACGAGCACGAGACCTTTTTGACGTGGTACCTCGTCTTCTTGCGAGACGAACTCGCACCCACGGCCTCGTACCAGCGCCACTTTACATCCCTGAAAGCTACGTCGTGGCTGTTCCGCCAGCGCCGCGATATCTCGGGCGGTGCCGCGGATGCTCTGGACCTGGACCTTGCACGCCGCCTCTTCCAGGACTATGCCTGGATTCGCTGCGTGCTGGATCTCATCATGGACCCTTTTGACGACGTGCGCGAGACGGCCACCTCGCTCTTGGTGCTGGCCCCCAGCGAGGTTGTCACTGCGCCCATCTTCCCGGTTGCTGCTTCAGATTCTGAGAACAAAAACCAAAAGAGCACACTGTGGGACGTTCTGGCCGAGTTTAGCAAGCGTGCCGATGCCCGTGCGTCGTTGACTGCGCGTCAGGACCATGCAGACGGTGCTGCGCGCTGCCAGGGTCTGCTGTGCAGCTGGGCCGCCGATCTGTCCGTGCAAAAGACCATTCTGGCCAGTGTCCTGGATGTGCTCGAGGGCAAGATCACCAAAGCTGAGGCCGATCTCGGCACAGCGGCCGTCAAGTTCCCTGTGCACGGCGAGTTTGCCTCTATCCGGTACATCTGGAACGTGCTTGCAAAGAGCAAGTACACCGACGACGAGCTGGCCGGGCTAATTGCCATTCAGGCACGTATCGTCTACAGCTGCGGCCGCATCTGGCACATTGTCAAGCACGTGCTGTGCGACGACTCGCCCGAGGGGCACATGCCCGAGGACATGGAGGATGCCGTTGGCCTCGACTCCAAGGACCTGCTGAGCTTCAGCTTCCGCTCCATCAACGAGTCGAGCAACACCATGCGCTCCATCATCACCCACCTGCGCTTCAGCCGCGTCAAGGGCACGCTGCGGCCTGACCGGGCCGTCTTCTCGAGCATTGGCAATCTCGCGTTTGCGCAGCTGTCGACTCTGCGCCACCGCGGCGCTCTCACCACGGTCGCCCAGACATTTACCCTGTGCTGCCAGCTGGCACAAGACCCGATTGTCACGGAGCCCGGTACTCCCGATGACCAGACTCTCATTGCTGCATGGTACAAGGGTACGGTCGAGTGCATCAAGTCGCAAGTCTCAACAACGCGCCGGTCTGCCGGCATCCCCGGCCTGTTCTCTGGTATCCTCGCTTCCAATGCCCCCAGCCCGACCTTTGAAGAGGCTATCCGCACTGCCTGCGAGATTGCCCAGCAGCCTGCCCTGGTCCTGCAGACCGACGGCTCGCGGCTGCCTCAGGTGCATGCCTTTAACTGTCTTCGCGACGTCTTCCGCAGCTCGCTCCTCAGCAAGCGTGCCGAGCGCCTGCTGCCCGAGTGTCTGCAGCTGGCGGCCAACAGTCTGCGCTCTGATGTGTGGGCTATCCGCAACTGCGGCCTGCTGCTCCTGAGAAGCTTGATTGACTGCCTCTTTGGCACTGGCGAGTCCAAGGCGTCGCTCGAGTCGGGCTGGGACGGCCGCACCATCCGCGTGTCGTACAACAAGTACCCGACTCTTCCTGGCGTCCTGCTGAGCCTGCTGCAGACCGAGGCAGAGTCTGTGTCGGAGCCAAAGGCGCAAGGAAAGGCAACTACTCATCTGCAGATCGAGTCGCAGCAAGCCGCGGCCGAGTCCGTCTTCCCGGCACTCGACATTATCCGCCGCGCAGGATCCCCTGAGACACATCGCGACGAGCTGTACCGTGCCGTGGTCCACTACCTCGGCAGCCACTTGTGGCATGTGCGTGAGATGGCTGCCCGTACCGTCTGCTCTTTCTTGATTGTTCAGGATTGGGCAGCCGGTGTCCAGATCCTTTTGACAGACCTCGGCAGGACAACTGAGAGCACGGCCAACCGCCTGCACGGCACCCTGCTGGCGTTCCGCTTTGTGCTTGCCCGCGTCGCTGATATCGCTCGTGATACTGTGCCGGAGAAGCTGCTGCATTTGACCATTCTCCTCGACACTCTTGCGCAGGGCAATGGTGGCTTTGCTTCTTGCCCCGAGGTTCGTGCTGCCTACCTGGAAGCCCGCAATACAATTTGCGGGCTTGCCATTGAGTTTGGCCTGCCCCTCGAGGACTTTGTGCTCCCATTCGAAGAGAACATCATTCCTGCTGCGCCCCAGACCATTCCTTCTGCACTCTACAAGGCCCAGTCTGTTCTCCAGGCCAACTATGCTGTTGCTTCCCGGAACAACCGGTCTGCTCTAGAGGGTCTGCTCGAGGGTGTCGCCGTCTCTGACCCGGATACTGCAACACGCCTGCTGGAGGCTATTCCAGAGTCGTGGTCTGACAGCATCAATGGTAAGAGATCACCGGATGTTGCTTCGTGGCTATGCACTGTGTATGTCAACACCGCCCTCAAGATCGATGCTGCTCCTCTCGTACGGGCTGCCGCGCTTCGCCACCTGGCCGATGCCATGGACTACCTATTGCTTCTGGGCCCAGCCCAGCGCCATTTGCTTCCCAGTGTCGATAGCCTGGTGCGGCTGTGGCAGTCCCTTGCCGAGGGCTACATCAACCCTACTCTTTCGTGGGCCATTCTGCGCGCAAGCGGTCCTATCCTTGCATCACTCCAAAACACCGCATTACAGAACACACTTCTTCCCTCAGCATTAACCATCTCGTCATGGGCTGCCATGATCAAGTCGGGTGGCAGCGTCGACCAGACCTTTGATACCCGCATGGCTGCTGCCGAGGCACTCCGCTCTTTTGCCCTTGCTGGAGCTGGTGCATCCTTTAACCTGCAGGATATTGCCGCCAGAGACCTTCTGCCCTTTGTGTCATGTGTTTACGATAGCCTTAATGATGACGACGATGAGATTCGCGATGTTGCTGCAGAGGCTGCTGGTGCTGTCCTCGGAAAGCCTCTGATTCCCGGCGAGGCTGCACGCCAGTTGCCCCTTTGGATGTCTGCCAAGTTTGGTGGCCAAGTTCAAGGCTTTGCAGAGCAAGCCTCGGGGAGAATGCAGGGCCAGTTCGATCCTTCTACAGTAGCTGGCGCTGGCTGGCCTTCGGCTGCTACCTTGCTGGAGACGGCGCTCAAGTTCGACGACGCTCTTTTCTTGGTCGAGGAGCAAAACTTGTTCATTGATGAGGTGCGCGAGGCAGAACGCTGGGCAGAGGTCATCCAGCAGCAGCCCACTGTTGATGCCAGCCTTGCTGCATGGATTGGTGACGGCCTCGAGGCCCTTGTTGGCCGCATCAAGACCTCTAGTGTCAGTGATGGCCCACTTGGCTGGACTGCAGCTCCAAGTGTCTTTGCTGTCTGTGGTCGCTTGGTCATTGGTGCCAGGTCCATCATCCGTGCTGGAGGCAACCGAGGCCCGGAAGTAGCACGCCTTGTTTCTCTATTAGACGAGTTTTGCAAAGCTGGCGAGGCTGCACGCATTCATGGCCTTCTCCTAGCCATGGCCAAGGTCTAATCTTTGTCGTGTTTACCTCTCTTCTGTTTGCTCCTTCTCTTCGGGTTCCGTGTCTTCTGTTTTCTCTGTTTTGTTAGAACATACCATCAGATAGGTGTTAAGGAATATAAAAGCAATAGCTCTGTTTGGCAACTTACAAACTGATTTGCATGACGTAATGTCCGCTTCACACAATCTGTTTTACTGTAAACACCACAAGTGATCTATTCGTGTATGATATTGCATGCGGTACGCTAAAAATAATTCAATAAAATCCCGATCCAAACGCCAATCTTTCCCCATATTCATCAATGCATTATGTTGCACTTTCGCAGGGGTCCCTTGCCGTTACTCGTATCCCGAGTGAACAGCTTTCAATTTACATCCCATCACTTTGATTCAAATCCCCAGAAAATCAATGCATCCAACAGCTGTGAGTTGCAGCGCAAGTAGACACGGCTCATCGACAGCTAGCGACCATTAGATTGATTGCTGTTGTGGCGCCTATTTGGCGATCTTGGAGGTGCGGCCTTTGGACTTCTTGGTCTTAGCAGCGACTGCGGGCGCAGCATCGTCAGACTCGATGGCCTCGCCAGAGCTCCGGTAAACCTCCTGCTCAAGGCTTCTGGCAGCGTCCCAGCCTGCCTTCTCGGCGATAGTGCCGACATTGCTAAGACGGCGGCGGACCTCAGACTCGGTTTCGGCAATGGTGGCGGCAAGAGTAGCGGCACTGTTGCCAGCGGTTAAGTTGCGACCCTTAGTCTCCGAAGCACCATCAACAGCACCCTTGCCTAGACGGGTGGCACGGGCAGTCTCGGCGTTGCTACGACGGAGGTATGAAGTGATAAAGAACTTAACAAAGAGGTAAGTGAGGGGTGCGAGGTACAGAACATTAAGCCAGATCGCAAATGTCTCGCTAGTGGTAGCAATGCATGGCACAGGCTTGGAAAGGGTCGCAAGGTTGGCGCTGCCGGTCGAGTTGGTCAGAGCGGCATCGGCACCAGCCACGAAGTTCTTAACCGAGCCAATAACAGAGCCCGAAGCCTCAGCGGAGGCAGGGACTGCGTTGGTGGCAGGGACGGTGTAGTAGATAAACGAGTGCAGCATGGCAACAGAAGCACCCACGAGGAACTGGGTGATCTGAGCCGAGGTCAGAGACCGCTTCACCTTGGTAGGAACCCGGATAGAGAAGGCCGTGAAGGTGTAGTAGCTGTACTATAGAAGTTGTTAGTATAGTGAAAAGTGCTTTACTGGAACAAAATTACCAAGTAAAACCCAAAAAAGACTAGACAACTTACCATCATTGCGTGAATGCCAGAGTTCATAAACACAAACATCCAGATAGGAGCGCTCATGTAACGCATGCCGGCCCACATGCACATCATTGCACCAGCGTGGTGGTAGGTCTGCAGGGTAGAGCTGAACTTGCCCTTGGCCAGGATAATGAGGGTATCGAGGACCTCGTAGAACTTGCTGATGTAGAAGAGCCAGCCGTAAAAGGCCAGGCCCTCGTTCCACATGCGGCCGGGCTGGGTGCGCTCGGGAGTGATGGCGTACTTGGCAGAGACGTGGCTCGACTGGGTCAGCCAAAGCTCAGAGGCCTCATCGTAGCGCAGTCCGTTTCCGAGACCGGGAGCACCGTTCAGGCGGCAAATGCTGTCAACAGTGGCAGACCAGCCACCGGGAGCAGTCAGAGGGTTGGCGAGAGTACGGTACAGAGTGCCGACCATGCCAATCCACGTCCAGGCGGAGTAGACGGCTAGGAAGACATTGTGCAGCACAACAAACCAGAAGAAGGCCCGTGTCTTGCTGATGGCCCATGGCCGGTTGTTGGTCGACTTGTTGTAGACATTGAGAAGCTTGGCCGAGATTGCGTAGATAATTGCAATGGTCACCGGCACCTTGATGTCGAGTGCAGACTCAAACAGGGAGTCGGGAATGGTGAACAGAGAGTTGTAAGCTACCGAACCGGGCTGCGGGGGAGGGAAAGGAGCCGGGTCCGAGTTTGGTGGGAAGCGGAAAAGCGAGCCCTCGGGCAAGTCTGCAAAAAGACCCATTGTGAAAGATGCTGGGGGGTTGTTTGAGAAGCCGCTGAAGAATGTAGGAGAGCTCAATCTTCAATCTGAGGGTGGACTGAGTGAGACTTATCAAGGTAAAACTGGCTGACAGACGATAGGAATGAGACGGAGAAAAAAGAAGAAAATTTGGGAAAGGAAAATCGAGGGGACTCGTAGGGTTAAAAGGAGCTGAACTCTTAAGAGGTCGAGAAATATGAAATATAAAAAAGAAGTAGAGGTGTGAAAGCCGGTAGTGGAGCTGGAAGCATGCGACTTCAATGACTTCACTCTGGAGCTCTTGAGGGACTAGAGAAGGTAAAGGGAATAAGAATGAGAAAGAGGGTAGACCTTCACGATCACGATCAGGGTTCAGAGGGGTCGGAGGGAATAAGAGATGTCTTGGAAGAGAAGATGATGAAAAGAAGAGGAAGAAGAGAGAAAATAGAGGATGAAGAAATCAAGGGAAGATAACAGAGGAGTGGGCGGTGGGAGGTTGTCAACAAAAACACGGCCAGAAGGACCAAGAAAGGCAAGAGCCGGCTAGAACATGTGGAGGGAAGCGGCGATGGACGGGTCTCAGGAAAAACGGAAGGCACAAAGGACACAGACAAGCACAGTACTGTAGAATGCCACAAGAGGTGCGTCTCGCTTGCAGGTATTACTACTTTGTTACCATTGGCCGGGCATCTCTCACAAGCCAGGAAGGAACGTTCGCCATCAGTCCAATGCTCCCAGAAGGTGCATCCCACGGGGGTTTCCACCGAGAGCTGCTGAATCTAGGCTGGGCAAGAGCCATCGACAAGCCTTAAAATGCATTCAACACTCAAAAATAGCAATATTTCAGACAATGCCCACCGGCAGTGGGGCACCCGGCCCCGTTGTGGCAGCTTTCTCGCACTCTTGGAGCGTTGGCTTTTGGCAGCATTGACATGATGGCAAAGGTGACTTGCACGGCTGCCAAGTGGAACAAGTTGAAGAACGCACATCGCTGCAGCCCAAGTCGTAACCAAGGGGGCCACTTGTGCTTTGTTGGGACGGAGCTTTCAATTTGGATTAAATGTTCCTATTTTTATTAATGGACTCTTTGGAGATAAAAGTTCCGTTTTGTCAATCAGGCAAGAACCTGTCTCAACGCGGAAGGGGCGACCTTGCACCATGCAACCGCGGAAGATCATGTCGGCATACTTTACGGCTGTGGCAGGCACGTTGTAGTCGCCAAAAGTAAAGAGCAAACGATGAAGCAGTTCGCATGGTTTGTCCCACCGATCGCTCCTGCTAAAACGACGGCGAATAATAGAGAGCCATAATAGCAAAAACTCCAAAAGAACGAATGCAACCACAGGTTCAGAAATTCACATGCATTTATTTAAGTGAGGATGATGGGTAGAATTTGGATATGTCTGTACACATGTCGAGGCGTGCGGAAAAGGCAGGAACAGTGCGCGTTGGGACAGCCACGACTGTCCTTGTTCCATCAAGTTAGACAGATTCGCGGTCACTCCTTCCTACCCAATCTTTCGTCATCGGATTTTCCAGAGTCGCTCTTTCCCCGTTTGTAAACGACATCAGATATGCATTCACAAGCATGTGCAAATGGACCAATCCACAGTGTTTGTGTCAATAGCTAGTCGGTTTATTGATTATCAGGAACTTTTTGTTCAGTTTCGTCAAGTTTTGTTAATTTTCGTATTATTTTCTAAACCGTTGTGTTCTGCATGAGGCGATAAGGATAAAACTCTTTTTTTTGTTGGGAAAGCTCAAGAGGTCCAACTGACCAATGATGGGCCTCCACTTACATCGATGTTCCCCATCTCCCGTACTCGGATCTTGCCTATTTTGTCTTCGGTTGGCACACACCCGCCTGCTCTTTCCGTCTTAAACGCAATGACGCGTATTGAGTTGGTTGCACTTTCTTTTCTGATTTGGGTGTTCTGCTTTGGGTATTCTACCTTTACATGACTTCAGATCTCTTAGATTGCCACAACCGGCAGTTGCGCCCGTGAAGTCTGATACCGGAGAAGGTGCATCCCGCTCATGTAGGCACAACCAGAAAGTGCAACAGGCTTTAGCCCTATGCCAGAAGGAGCGACACGCGTTGCTTTGGAAATGTATACTTGTTTTCCGGCTTGCCTTTGCTGCATCTTTCCAGTCTCAGCAATTCATGTGACCCTTTCCCCAGATGCGCCTTCTGCCCGCACCGCATCGTTCCTGATAAAGAGCAGGCTGCCCCGCACACTCCCCAACAAAACATGAAATCCGTTTATCCAGAGCAAAACAGCGTCTATGCAGACTTCCTTCCCTTCTGTCCTTCAATTGCCATGTCCCGAACTAGAAGGAGCTACGGACTCACCAGTCGTTGTCGCGGGGTGCTGTTGCCGAGACGAGTTTCCATGTTCACATGTCAATCTTGTGTAATTTTTTGTGAGTTTTCTCTGTTTCTATTGCGTTTTCCCTTTCTGGGTCAGTGCGATCTGTAGATTTAACATGGAAAAAGTCGAAAAAGGCAAATATAGGGACGTGCCTTCCCTGTCACGAACCAGCCGAGGCTGCCAACAAAATCTGTCAATTGCGGGTACGCCTTACACCTTATGTAATTACCTCCGTCCTCAGCGAAGTCAACAAGTCGGGTTCAACCTGACCAAGCCAATGCCGCTCCGATAAGAAAGTCGGAGAGTCCTTATCGCCGCTTACATACACACGCCGGCCGCTCCACCGTACTTTCTTGCTCTCAACACAAATCAACTCCATACCTTTCATCGACTTGGCCTGCTGACTCAAATGAAACCAAGACAATGACTTCAATTCCAACCAGATTCAAGGCCAGTCTAGCCATACTCTAATCGCAAGTCTAAAATACGGACCTTGCACTTCCCCGCAATTTCAACGGCTCGGCCAGCCTTATCTCTCCAGAATCCTTTGGATGCATCTCGGGACATCGCCAGATCTGATGCCTCGACTTCGTCATCAGTTAGTCAAAGATACTGGCATTGAAACACTCGACTAAATCGTTCGGACACAATTATGCCTGTCGTGCGAACCCATCTCACCTCATTGAACGTGTGATGTTTCACCGCCACTGAACAATATGTTGTGTTCTATTTAGGAAAAGCGTCGTCGAACCCCTCAATCTCAAAACCATTCAAAACACCAAACCCCCCCCCCAAAAGGTCTCATCGCGCTTGTACTTTACAGTGCCAGGACAGTGCTTGCGATTAGCTCGCCATAAAAACTATAAGAAGCTTTTTTCACAAGTCATAAGATCGCAATGATTGCATTTGCGTTCTCAAAAATGAGTTTCGGAGATTTTCCATCGTTCATTTGTTATTATCTGCCTCGCAGATGGTCAATCGTCAATGCTGCATCCAGATTCCATCGAGCCAATAGCAGTTGACGTCAAGTTGTATTCTGTAGGAGAGTATTCCACTTCCTACTGATCATTGAGTCCTCCTTCGACAAGGCTGCATCGTTCGTGGCCAGATGTAAAAAGGGAGCTCAATGCCATGATGCAGCACGCATGGCGTCGTACCTTGGCGGCAACTCTGTGAGGTGAGGAGGTGCGCGGCTTGCTAAGTATGTCACGGGGAAGTGTAAAAATAACAGGAGTTGGCGCGCTTTTGGGTACTTTTGCATAGGTGAAGACAAAGCTATCCAGTAACGGTGCCGAGGACACTGGGTACACAGCAGGCTAGCTCACCTTGTCGTGAGAACGGCTGATGATCATTGTCAGTGAGGGGAAGCTGGTCAAGAGACAAGAGTCATGAGTCGAGAATCGAAAATCGAAAATCGCGATTGATGTTAAAGGCATCAGCCCTGCCGGCGCGAAGTTCAATCTGAAATATAGATAGCCAAGCATTAATACTCCTAAAAAGGGTATATTTTATGAGTTTATCGAGTCTCGCCTGTACCCACCCAACTATTCTCCTATTACAACCTCATCTCACTTTCAGCTCTTCCAGCTCTTCCAGCTCTTTCGGGCCTGTACGGATATCACGGACTTTAGCGAAATACTCAAAACCAAACACTTAAGACGCCGCCAACAACCGCGCGACACGGACAGACACAATGCCCAAAACACAGAGAGCCCCCAGTGTTCCCGCGCTGTTACCGGCACCCCTCGGTGACTGGTGGGATGAGACTCAGTGGGCCGTGCTCCTGTCTCTGCTTGATGCTACCCTGGCGCCAGTTGCTGCTGCGGGCGACCCGCGCATCGATGCGCAAAAGAACAAGGACAAGGCAAAGGCGAACGCCGGTGACAATTCCACAGATGGCCTTGCTTTTGACCGGACGAGCTTCAAAAGGATCCCCAAAGCCGACTTTGATGCCGCCGTTGCAAAGGCTCGGGCATCTATGAAGGGCGCGCCCGACGAGGCCACCGTCGTGGGCATGCTCGCCACGCGCCTGTCGGACAACCCACAACTCGTCGTGAGCATAAAGCGGCTTCTGTCGGGCCTTTCCACCAAGTCAAAGAATGACCTGGGCGGATTTCTTAAGCTGCTATCGTAAGTAATACTAGCTCACAATTAGCTCACATCTGTGGTCTCTGGTGAACAGGTGGCCAAGCTAACCTTGTAGACGCCGGACAGGAGCTTACATACTCACCGGGTACTGCACACCAGTGCACCAGCAGCCTGTCCATGTGCGCGAGGCTATTCTGCAGAAATGGAGCCGCTCTTGGACTACGAGCATCCGCGTAGTGGCCCGGTCTCTCAGTGCGATCGCCCAGATCTCGTGGACCATCTCCGCGCCCCAGTTCAACCAGGTTTCTGGCTATACAGACTACCCAGCACAGTGGAAGTCTGGGCCTACCCATGACTTCAAGTTTTTGCAGTTTGGCGAAAAGGCTGGCGGAAAGTCCAGAAAAGCAGCTGACGCAAACGACGCCGACGACATTGAGACTCTGGAGACGGATATCGTGATTGTGGGCTCAGGCTGTGGTGGTGCTGTTTGCGCCCAAGTCCTGGCAGCGGCCGGTCACAAGGTGGTTGTAGTCGAAAAGGGCTACCACTACCCCCAGTCGCAGCTGCCCATGACTCAGGACGCAGGCACGCGACTGCTATATGAGAACAACGGCGTCGTTGCTTCCAAAGACCCTTCACTGTCGGTGGTGGCAGGCGCATGCTGGGGTGGCGGCGGTACCGTCAACTGGTCAGTCTGTCTCAGGACCCCGGACCGGGTCCGGCAGGAGTGGGCCCCCGCGGACCAGCCCGGCATGTCGTTCATTACATCGCCCGAGTTTGACGAGTCGCTGGACCGCGTGGCCAAGTTCATGGGCGTCGATTACCAGAGCGAGCGCATACCGAACACGGTCAAGGGCATTGACGACGAGCAGTCGCACCGCGGCCGCGTTGTTTTGGACGGCGCGATCAAGCTCAGATTCAAGGCCGAGCCGCTGCTGCACAACTCGCACGGCGGCAAGCTGCACGACGACGGGTACTGCCACTTGGGATGTGCGAGTGCCGAGAAACGGGGCACGTCTGTCAGCTGGCTGCCCGAAGCAGCCAAGGCCGGCGCCCAGTTTATCGAGGGCTTTAGTGTCGAGCGTGTCCTGTTTGACGGCGATGACGGTACCGCCAAGGGCCAAGCCACGGCCTCGATCCCGCACACGCCAACATTTGCAGAGGACAGTCCCCAGGCCGTGGGTGTTGTCGGTACATGGCTGTCGCGGGATGCCAACAATGGCGTGGCCGGCATCGCTTCTGAACGGACACAGCGCCGCGTTGTGATCAAGGCTAAGAAGGTTGTTGTGTCGTGTGGCAGTCTATGGAGTCCTGTCGTGCTCATGAAGAGTGGTCTTTCCGTGAGTTTGTTTTTCTTTTCTTCTTTCTTCTTTTTTTATTCCCGTACCGTCCGCATTAACACGCTGCGGCTAACGTGCATGTGCATCCTTACTGACCATGTTGCAGAACCCACAAATCGGCAAGAACCTGCATCTGCACCCCTGCAACGTGGTCGCGGCCTACTTTGACGAAGAGACCAAGCCCATGGAGAGTGAGTTTAGCATCTTACACAGAAATGTATACGGGAGGGAAGCCGCTAACAGCCAACACTTGCAGAGGGCATCATTACCAGCATTTGTACCAGTTTTGAGGACCTGGATGGCGAGTTCCACGGTTCTCGAATCGAATCGACATGCATGGTGGTAAGTCTTTGAAGTCCTTGTTAAATCACTCATCACTCTGGTCGGACAGTGTGCTGACCTCTAGCCCTACGCCATCATGGCCAACATGCCGTGGACGAGCAGCCTGGACTTTAAGCTCGCGTCCATGCGCTTTCCCCACATGGACGGCTTTATTGCCCTGACGCGCGACCGCGATAGCGGCCGCATCCTGGCGGACCCCGTCACGGGCCAGCCCGTCGTCGACTACACGCCGTCGGCGCTCGACCGCGAGCATGCTGCTGAGGGCGTCATCGGCATTGCCCGGCTGTGCCATGCCCAGGGCGCGAATGAGATACGGGCATATATTGCCGGTGTCAGTCCATGGGTGCGGCCGGCAAAGACTGCGGACAGTGACAACGACAGCGTCCTCAAAACAGACGACGACGGCTTTGAAAAGTGGACAGAGGAGATTCGCAGCGCGGCGTCATCGACGTCTGTGCTCTGGGGCGGGTGGAGCGCGGCGACACCGTTTTCGTCGGCGCACCAGATGGGCTCGTGCCGCATGGGCGACGACGAGGGCCGGGCCAGCGTGGTCGACCCGCGCGGCCGCGTCTGGGGCACGCGCGGCCTGTACGTGGCCGACGCGAGTGTGTTCCCCAGCGCCAGCGGCGTGAATCCCATGGTGACTGTCATGGCGTTTGCCGATCACATCGCCCGGGGTCTGTCCAGGGAGTTGTAGTTATCCTTTTTGGGGGGTTTGTTTTTGAGCTTCTTTTCTATTCTACTGTACAGATTGGTCAATATATTGATAATTTAAATAAGACGTGAAAAGGTAGTGCAAGATCAGCCGTTGGTGTGTGACACACGAACGGTGCGCCGGTAAGCATGAATCAGGGGTGCCGGAGAAGAACCCCAAAGAAGAAGTCGAGAAGACTCCAGGCGATAGGAAGAAGGATGAAGGATGAAGACGCATGGAAGGATCTCGGAATCAGCAAAGTGTCTCACAGTCAGCCAGGCAAAACCAATACGCCGCAGACATTATGCAGTGTGCCCCGAGGCGGAGCTGCTTCAGTTCTTTTTATCGAACATCTGACGTCTTACGTATAATCACATGCATAGTTTTACGAGTCAAGTTGTGCTATGTATAATATAAAATATATAACCTAACATATATAGTATATAGTATATAAATCGCAGAGTATGAGAAGAGGCGCAGGCAAAGGCGATACTGTTTGGCGTGTGTTTCTTGTTTCTCGTTGTTTTCTCGTTTCTCATTCCTTGTTTCTTGTTTGGTTCTCGAGATGAGATGCAAAGACCAGCTGCGATGATGAGGGGCGTAAAAAGAAAAAAGTAAATACTAAAGAGTGTTGTTGAGGGTGAAGACGGCAGGTCGCCAGGACCGCCGTCACCAGACAACCTCGGATAGACAAATGAAAGACGGGAAGGAAATAAATAGAATGATAAAAGTAAATAAAACAAAGACCAGCACCTCATAGGCATGTGCCACAGGGAGGGGCCAAGAAGGGGAAAGCGAGAGGGCAGACATCAGAGGAGGAGAGAGAGACAAGAGTCAGGGGAACCACCACTCGCACGGCAAGTCTCTTCGTGTATACCCCCTTGTGTTTGACTCGTATCTCTAGACCACACCCGACTACTCTGCACAGTCAACGTCGTCCTCATCCTCGCCGTGTTTCCTCCCTTATTCCAGGTGGCACAAACCGACTTCTGTCCAAACCTCTATAGTTACCCGTGCATCAAGCACGAATACAGCATGTCGAAAAGCCTTGTAGCGAGGTGGGCTACACCGTTGTTTTCCCAGGTTGTTGAGGTTGCAAAAATACTCCTCTCCATTGAGCCAACTCTCCCTCAGCTTGTCGTCCTTTCCAGGGGCTAGGATCAACCGCAGCACGCATCCAAATAAAGACCGAGAAGCTTGAGAGGGGTCGGTCGATGGTTGTTGCAGAGAAGATTGTGCGAGGGTTGGTAAAGAATGACAGAAACAGGTCGCTGAAATAGTGTGTCCCAGACTGGCCGGCAATCTGAGACCATACTCGAGCTGCCGTGCTTGTCACCTTTGAAAGAAGTTTGTCAATGTCGAGATCATCGTTCTCAGTTTGAGTCGAGCCTGATTGTCCTTGAGACTAAGAGGGCAGCCACCAGTGCAAGAAGCTTGAAGCAAGATATACAAGACCAGTTGCATACAATGTAGCTTTCATACAACTGGTGGTTTGCTGTGCGCTGTTCGGTTCGAAGCAGTACCCCCTGAGTCTCGTGTTCGAAATGAAATATTTGTTGTGTGGTCGGCCTTTTGCGGTGTCGTCGTGATCGTTGAGAGAAGCCAGTCTGTCAAGATAGTCGAGAGTCGTCGAATATATGCTCAAGAGAAGTAGTCGTGAGCGCATTAGGATATCCGTCGTAAAAGGTCGTAAATCATATCAGAACAAGAAGAATAAAAAACATTAAAGGACAAGCTCGGTCCGAGAAAATAAAAGTATAGACAAAGAAGAGGGGAGGGAATATATGCCAGGGAAGAAAACGGTATAAAAGAATAAAGAAGTGAAAGAGGGAAATAAAGAAATAGAGTGTAGTCTGAGGGATCTAGCCCTGATGTCCGGCGTTGCCGCCAATCTCGTCTAAAAATGAGATGATGAGGAGGGTAAGGAAATAAAGAAATAAAAGGTAGTAAGTGAAAAGGGTGGAAAAATAAAGAATGTGAAAATACGAATAAACAAAAAGAAAACGTAAACAGATCCGCCTGTATTCGCCCTTCCGAAATGCAAAATGTACCCATTCGAGGACCCAGCCATGAAGAGGGGAATCAATAAATCAAAAGACAGAAAATAATTCAAAGCAGAGTGACCGAACTTGCGGAATGTGCTAATGAAAAGGGAAGTCGTGCCTCTTCCTGTGACCTGTTGATGAAAATAAAATGAAAAGAAAAATAAGAAAAGAAAACAAAAGGGAGGGGGGATATAAATGAAAATCAAACAAAGACAGAGCTCGCCCGCTGTGCAAATTCAAAAAAGAATAGAAAAAGTTCCCAGAGTGATGTATGAAAAAGTGCCGATCCGAGTGCTCCTGTGCTGATATGCTAAACGCCGATGCCATGGTATACTGATATGAACTGAAAAGTGATGTACAAACTGATATACAACTGAAAACCGAATATTGAAAAGAGACCGCTGTATGCAATGTACTGGGTGTGCCGTGCTGTGCTGTGCCGTGCTATGCCGTGCTATTGGTAGCTGCTCTCTTGATGCCAGATCGAAAGGAAGAGAATGATGCCTTGTTTTTGGTGTGCGCCTTCGAGGCTATGCTGTCTTGAGGATCCGAGTCTGAAACGCCGCCATTGAAACAACCGCAAGTAAAGAAAGATCTTTTTGTTTTTTGCCTTGTGCTGGAAATGAAAGAAATAAGGAAATGGGGGAACGTGCAGCACTGGCACTCTCATTGGTATGGTAGAGAGGAGGTCACAGGCGCCGTCGTTGTGACTGTCGGAGATCCGGTAGTTGTGATTGTTCCAGAGACGGCCGCTGGTTGTCAGATCATGGTGTACTCGGAGTAACGGTCCCAGCCACCAAAGCCATTACCGTAGCCAACACTGACACCACATGGGGGTGCAAACATGCTGGGCATGGGCAGTGGCAATTGTGGGATAGGAGCAGTGACGACGGGTGACGAGCCATAGAACATAGCGGTCGAGTACGGCTCGGTGTAGGTCAGCGGCGGCGATGGCGTGTGGTGGAGCTGCTGCATGTCCGCATGCATGTCAGGGTGCATCTCGTGGTGTATCTCGTGATGCAGTTCCTGGTGGTGCATTTCTTGGTGCATTTCTTGGTGCATTTCTTGGTGCATGTCGTGGTGCATCTCGGGATGGATGTCTTGGTGCTGGTGCATGTCCTGGAGACCCATGTTAGCCCAGAGGGGGTGATTGTGCTCGACAGTTGTCGTTGGGACATCTGGGCTGGATGGGAGGATATGCCACGACTCGACAGGGGCGGGCATGGATGTGGCAATGGATGCCGCAGTAGCAATGGCAGCAGCAGCAGCGGCAGCAGCAAAGGACGGCTGGGCCCAGATACTGCTGAGATTGGCGCCGGAGTTGCTGGGCAGCAGTGGCGGCTGGCGGAAGACGTCGACGGGCTTTGGCGGGGGAGGAAGCAGAGGCTTAAACATGCCGAGGATGTTGGTCTTGACCTCGTCGCTCTTTCCGCAGAGCAGCTCGCCGGCACCGTCCTCCTCGAGACCCTCAAGGGCAGACACGTGGGTGCGGAAGACATACTTGTTGACGGCTTGGATGAAATCGTTGTGCAGCTTCTTGCACTGCTGCTCCTTTTCAGACCAGTCGTATGTGTTTGCCTTGATGTCGGCACAGTGAATGTCCTTGTGGTATTCGATGAGAGTCTCAATGGAGTCGGGGGTAAGCTTAAAGGCAACCTCGTTGCGCAGGACCATGTCGACATGGACAATGTAGGCCTCGACGGTAATGAGCTGGTAGTTTGAGATGGCCTCGACGAGGGGGTTCGGGTCTTGGCGGAGCTCAGAAGCAGGAGCCTTTGTGACCATGAGAGAAGCGAGAGTCCAGAGGGCGTTATCGGAAGAAAGAGTTTCGGTCAGGCACCGTTGGTGTTGGGCGACGCTGTTGAGTGGGCGCTTTACGCGGTTGATGCGCTTCAGGGTCTGGGTGAGCCATGGCTCGATCTTGGATCCAAGGACGACATTAACAGAGGAAGCACGAGGAGCAAAGGCAGCTGCCGAGGCGGGCAACAATTGCGGAGGCATTGCAGTAGAGTATATCAGTAGTAAATCAGTAGTATAAAAAAGTATAGTCGGAAGTCGGAGGGCGTATAATCAGATATCAGGATGAGAGTGAGGAGGCCGGGCTCTGGGAACAGGTTACACAGGGGTTAGTAGCTAAGTATGAAAGTTGAAAGTTATGACGAAAGAGATAATGTATGAGAAAAAGAAGTAAAGTTAAAAGAGTAGTCGGGCGGTTCTCAGTGGGAGGAGGAGAGTGTGAGATGAAGAGAGAAGAGAGAAGAGGAGGAGGAAGAAGAAGATGAAGATGATATGAGGCGGGAGAGATGGGAGGATATGAATTGTGTATATAGTGAAATGAACGGGAAAGAAGAACTAAGACGACGCCACGACTGGATGAAGAGAAGAGGGAGGGGATGAGGTTGACACGAGAAACCCGTGAAGAGGAAAGGAGGAGAAGAGAAGAGAAGAAGAGGAGGAGGAGAGAAGAGGAGGGTGAGAATCTCGTAAAGAGGCAAGAGAGGGTGGTGGGGGAGAGATATACAAAATCGGTCGTGTACATGGCCAGTATGGAGTAATACAGCTAGTATAGTATGGCTGTATGGCTGTATGGCTGTATGGTAGTTAGTCCTAGCGGGTGTGGTCTAAGCAGGGGCCAGTGCGTCGTGTAGGGCCAGACGAAGAAAGTGCCACCCACACTTATAAAGACCGAGAAAGGAAAGAATGTCGATACTGTTTCCACTATTATTTCTACAGACCCAGAGACGCTGTATTACCAGACTCCAGAGCAGGAGCAGTGAGATGCTCCGAGAGACATGCAGCAGCAGGGTGGTGGTGGATACGCTGGTAGAGGCGAAGTCAAGGAGGGGGGTGTGGATAGTGGGGAGGAAGAGGTTGGCGGCAGAAGGGCAGGACATCGGCCTGCATGCAGTGCAGAGGGGAGCTACGGCGCCGCCGGTGGTAAAAAATGGTTTATGTTGTGGCTGTTGAATATTCCTAAATCTACTGCACATGCTAGTATTTGATGATTTATTTTCATATTTGTATATTTTCATATTTTTATATTTTTATATTTTCATATTTCCAGATGATGAATTTAGTGATCGATGTGAATATAGTGACTCTACTTTGAGTACCGACGTAGGGCCAGCTTATTCTGACAGGTCGTTGTCGCCGATAGTTTATCTGTTTATTCAGCTCTACTTTATTTAATTTCTTTATATAGTCAATTGCATTTATTAATGTAAAGTAATAGTCATTCTATGACTATAACTCATCGATGACATATTTGTGAGTTCACGATGTCGGCCTCCACTGCTGGGCATCCATCGCGCTTTCTATTTTGTGCGGTTAGGCTCGCCAGGTCAGGAGACCACTATTCTACGGAGACACATGACGCCATGTCGGTGAAGACTGAAGAAGGAAAGAGCGAAGAGCAAAGAACAAATAAAGGCCAGATTAAGAACAAATTAGAACAAGATAACGGACCAAAATGGAAAGAGCAGAGAAGAAAGCGAGGAATCAACCCAAAAACACCACAAAAGGAAAGAGCGACTCCTGTCTCATTCAATCGCACACAAACTCCTTCCTAAACAGTAACCCGTCGATAGCCAGGTCTGTGTATCTGCATCATGTGCATGCGCGCGTCGACAGACGATCCTGTTTTCCGTCTCAGCGAGTTCACCGTCTGCGTTTCCGAACGAATACCCAATATCCACGCTGCTGTCATGTGCAGCGTGCAAGGCAGACCGCAGGCAAAAAAAAAAGCCAAAAGCCTTTCCCTTTTTCTGCCTTTCCAGGTTCCCACTAACACTGCCCAAACAGGAAAGAAGCACCTGCAGTAAATGCAACCTGTATTCAGTAATAGTCTCTAGTCTGCATGCAAGCTCCAGCAGCTGGGTGGCGGCAGTGCACTGGACGTGCATGATTTCAGCCATACCATAGATGGAAGATAGAGGTATTACTACAAAGCCGGACCTGCAGGAAGCTGCCTCTCAAAATATGGGTAGAGTCGTAGCATAAACATAGTACAGAAAATACGGAGCGTATCCGCCACAGCCCAATTCGGAAGCGAATACACAAGCACAAAAGCACAAACACTCAAAGACGCAATGACGAATGGACAACACATTGGTGGCCACTTTGTGCTAGAGAAAGCTGAACTGATCAAGGTCATCGTCATCAATATCAACTTAACACAAGCTATTTGTCGGTAACCCTTGCTGCCGAGAGCTCATGTGATATATTGATTACCGCTTGATTACAGCTTATTGCCGCTTGATGACAAAAGGCCTATTCGCACCTTTGAGCGCCACGCGTGAGAAATGCGGTCCAAGCAATTAAGAGGAATTGCTTGTGAAGATATTGTTGGTGTTTCAATTTTTGGTATATTAAAGACTCGCCAGTAAAAGCGAAAAATATTAAGTCAATATAATTTTGTAAAAGAAAAGAAAATGCAATTAATACATCAAATACACAATTCATGATATTCACAATATTGCAAAATATTATATTTTAACTATTACCAAATAGCACAAGTCCTCTGCCAATACTGCACTTTTGATATCTGACAGGCTACGCACCATTTTACACACCATTCTGCATATACGGACCATGCACTCAACAAAACAGTGCATAGGCTTTGCATAAGCAATATATATAATGTACGCAGAACAAAGCAGAGCAGGTCAGATGAGCAGTCACACGCCGTTTAGTCCATGCGGGCTACGGCCATACAGCATCACCATCTGCTGCAATGAAACATCGGATGTGATCCGTGGTGAGAGAACAAGAACCAGTGCTATGCGGAAGTGACGAGACCTCCCCGCGAGCTTGACACCCTACATGAATAGATACAAATGCCGCGAGCAAGGATATAGGCGCCGGAAGAAAAGGTTGTGAGGGAAGAGTTGAGAGAAGAGACGGACAAAACAACGATACAACATCAAATGCGCTAGGATGAACGTGCAGCATCTTGCATTCACGCCCGCCACCCATGGCTGGATGCAGATCGGTGTGCACTATTCACCAACTGCGTTGTGTCGCAAGATGCTTGTACCTTTGCTAGTTGTATTGCCAGTATCTGATCACCATAAAACCGTTGAAGATTCCTGTTAAGGTTGCTTCGATTGCCTAGTGAATGGCTTCAAAGCAAAGACAAAGAATGTGTCAGGGTCCAGTCAGGGGAAGATGCGGATCAGCGGCTGCGGAAAGACGACCGTTGCAAGAACAAAGAAACACGAGACTAGAGGTATTTAATCCTCTTTAGCAGACTATCTAGATACCAGCGAAACTATTTAATACTACAGTCGACAGTCTAGACCTGCACCGCGAGCCTTTCTGCCTCTGAAATAGTTACTCCGTAAATATCCCTTGGATGGACGGCTCGAGTCGCATCCCCACCCACCCACCTACAGAGGACGGCATTCTCTGAATAAAGCAGAAAAGTAGAAACAGAATGAACACGCTGAAACAAGCCGTAAGCGCGCAGGTCGGTGCAATTCGGTCTCGACCTCTGCCGGCCGAATAGATGTGCCATGCATGCAGCGCACAGCATATTTTTGAATGCAGGGTGCAGAATGTATAGTGATGTGCAGTAATGTGCATAGCAGGGTAGTAGTCGACTAGACTCATATCAGGAGACGCATTGCCAGAGAAAGGCTTGTAGCAGACAACGTATATGCAGCTCAGGCAGAGAGCAGGCATTGGACAACAATGTCGAGGGCGTAGCCAATGTGGCTGCTGTCTTGATATCATGCACTCCTTGCATGGAAAGGTGGTATGAGCTGAGCTCGGTTTGAGATTATGAGATTATGAGATTATGAGTTTGATGAGTTAATACAAATCCAATACACAATCAGACTTGGAAAGGCAATAAGCAATTTCATGTCAGAGCTGAATACCAAGCTCGACTGATCAGTGTCTTGTTGACACCGGAGAATACTACAAATCGGGAAAAGAGCAGCACAGTACTACAGAGGAAGATTTGAAGCCGGAGAAAAAAAGAAAAACCGAAGACGAGGAGAAGCACAGAAAAAGAAAATAAAGAACAAATGGAGAATCAGTTGGTAGACGCCATGTTTCATGTGCGGGATGTCAAGATGAAGGAGGATGGAACAGAATCGAGATCAGCGGTAGCAGTTGATCAGAGCCGTTGAAGTTCAACAGTCAAACAGTTGAATAACTGATACAGCCCCTTATTTTATGTTTGACCAATATTAGCATGTGTTAAAGACATTTACACAGTCGTACTCGTTTCTACGAGGCACGAGATGAGCAGAGAATGAGCAGACGAGAAATAGAAAACACCGTAGCATCACAGAGTGAGGGGATAAGACTCGAGACGGGAGAACACGAGACGGCAGAGACAGTAGATAAGAGGAAAATATAAGAAACAGAGAAACGAAGAAATAAACGAGGTCGGAAATGTTAACGAGTAGAGGTTGACTGATGTATGACTGTTTTATGGATTAAAAAGTACTGCAGAATAATAGAAATAAAAAACGGCACTGGCCAATGACAGGCCGTATCGGCCATGTCACTCTAGCCCCCCTTTTATAGAAGTCGTGAAAAATCCCTTATAGGCATCTGATTGGCCTGCAGCAACGACATTCTGGCCAATAACGCTGCAAGGCTCTGGAGGGGGGCAGCCTAGAGAGCTAGCCCACGACCTAGTTGAAAACAGAAGGGGAAATAGAGTGGGGCCCACTTACATGACTGAAGATGATATATAAGATATAAATGTGCATGAAGAATGAAGAATGCAATTTATGTTGAATAGGGAGTGAGTCTTGTAAAGGATCAAAATGATCAAAATGATCAAACGATAAACAGAGTGCTTTCTGGATAGTATTATTTCTACGATGCATTAGGAGTGGCGTTCATACACTATTTGTGTGTTTCCGGGCAGAATTGAAAGTAAAAAGGTAAAAATAAATAAATAAAAAAAGAAGAAGAGAAAATATTGTCATCAGCACTGTCTCACTTTGACACGATAGTCTTTAGTCCTTGTGTATATTGAATCTCCTTGCATCGGATGGGAGCACTCCAGTCTCCGTGCTTGTGCATGCCGAGGGCCATCGACGGTACCCTGTTGATTGTCTGTCCTTTTGATATTCCTTTGATATCTCCTTTGATATATCCAAGCAACCAATCTTCACAATGTCGAGACGTGCTGTGTGCTTCAGGTTTGCAAATCTTCATCTAATCATCTCATCACAAAGGTAAAACAACTAGACAAAGTCAAGAAAAAGTCAAGAATCAACAGCGGACATCCCTCCCTGACGGCTGTCTCCTAGTTTCCGCTTTCCGCTTTCCGCTTTCAGCTGTCCTCTTTGTTTCCTATTAACGATTTCCCGTTCTCCGTTCCTGGCAAGCCGAGTAGCTCCCGCAATTCTCTATTTTCTTCAGAGTCTCTCGTCCTCTCGACACGCTTTTGGAGCAAGTCTCGTCTCCGAGAGGGGTGGATTTAGTGCGAGTTGGTAGTTGGTAGGGTGTGATAATAGATGGTCTATGCTCTGCTTTCTGCTTTCTACTTCTACTTTCTATGCTCATAATCGCCGAAATGAGTCAGCCAATCGTTGTTTCGAGGCCAGTGTTGATCGCCTGGTTGATATGACAATAAACGAGCGATATGAGCACGTTCTAATCTGCAACGTCTGTGACCAAGTAGATTGATGAAATACTCGATTAAATGAATTAATGCTCGGCACAAGGATGCCGGAGAAATGGCACACAATTGATACAGCCTTTTGAATACTCAGTAGTAACACGTCTTTTTTTTAGACTCTATAATTCATACTCTAGAATATGTCAAGGAATGATACGTTGTGACCGTTGGGGCGGTGCAATGCAGTCCAATTTGTATGGAACACGGCAAGAATCGGCTGAACACAATATACCGTGTAGAGTTGTACCCTGTAGTGTTCTGTAGATCCGCCAGTGGCCAGTGGTCTCCTTTGCGGTGCACTGTATCTCCCTGCATAAGCCCAAACTTGCAAGTCGTTTGTGGTGGCCAGTCGTTTGGTAGCGGTCTACCAGCAATTGTCCAACATTTGTCTCGTGGCGAATCTTGTTATTGTCACTCGTAGTCAAATATATTTTTTTCTAATTATTTTAAAAGAGCTCAGCTTGGTTGTGCGTCTTTGCATTTTTCTAGACTCTGCATCATTCGAAATCTGCCTTTGTGCTGGCAAGAGCCTAGAGGCAATACGATACGAGAGCCCTGTAGATACCGGGTTGCCTCTTGCCAGCGCATACATAGTGAGGATTAACGCGTAGACCTAGCCAGCCCCAGTGCCTATTCACTCAATATTAGAGGACTAGAGGCACTAAACCATTACTTCCACTTCCACTTCCACTCCCTAAAACAACCAACAGCTTGCCACCGTCGAATGCGGCCCGTCGTCAACTCTTTAGCAGACCCATCACCGACCAGACAGGGGATCCTGGTGTTGGCAGTAAAGCAATAAAGCGATCGCCACAGCCAGACAACAATAGATTTCTCAGTCATAAAAATAGCTATCGACACGACAGGGTACTATCAACACGGTGTCGTCATCATGGCGGCAGCAGAATAATCACAAAAATGACCGTGTTTCCATAAAATAAAGAATAGAATGGGTAAACAACCAAGATGCCCCAAACTACATGATGCTTGAGATGACACCTCCAATGCAGTGAGCCGTCGAGGCATCCTTTTAGGAAACAAAAAGAGACTTCAAAGCTTGACAAGGGAGGAGTCTATTGGTGCCGTCAAGAGCTGTAACCCTCTTTAGGAAGTATTAATTATTAAATATTATTCATGATGAGGGTGAGATGAGTGAGATTATTGTCAGCCCAGCGTGGTCAGATAGCTTGGTGCTGCTTGCTGTTTGTCAAGCTCAAAAAACATCAGCAGTTGAAATAAGCATCCCGGCTTACACGTTCCATCCCGTTTTCTACAGTCCTAAATTCATACAGGAAGTTGTATAGATTGATAGATCTTCAGTAAGATGGTGCCGCACCGGCCCCGGCGAGATTATTTGAGATTATTTGAGATTGCTCGAGATTGCTCGAGATTGTTGTGCCTATGCAACCGAGTCGCCGTAACTAAGCAGAATCCCCGAGTGTTGAATCTCACTTGCGCGACATCCGACAGCCTGATGACTGCACTCTGGAATAGTAATGTTTGCAAAAGTCTTATATCCATACCTCCGGGCACAGCTCGGCTTACTCTACTACAAGCGTTGAATCCTTCCATTTTCTTCGGTGAGACTTTGGTTTACCTATCATTTTAGTATTTTCTTGATCATCTGATGCATCAGCAACGCCATCCTATTGACTGCTCCCATGTGAATATTATGATTATATATTGACTATAATTTTGCAACATTTTATATCGATATTTATATCACCAGGAGCCGTGTTAAGACGCGTAAAGCAATCGAGCAACTGGAGACGAATGGGCTATTGATCATCTTTTATTTCACACATGCATTGAATATCCGAATCTTATGGCTCTGCACTCTCTATAGCATCAGTCAGTTATCGGTGCTTCCCCTCTTTGCTTCTAATTAGGGGCACTGTGGCGATATCGACCCTCATTACCACTAGAGTATGCATCCTCCAGGGGCGTGCGAGGTACACTCACTGACTGGTCGATATGTTGTTTGACTAGAATATCTGACTGAGCTATCGTCGTACTGACGGATCCGGGTATATCGAAAAGTGCCAAGGTCTGTCTATTCTATTGCATCGTCTAAAAATACTAGTACTCAAGTCTGCGGGTATCATAGTGAGACGTCGGGCACGGCACCAGCTTCAATGGTTGGACAAGAGATGCATTATACTCGTAGGCGTTCCGTGATAGTTGGATATAACCTAGAAACGACTAAATAGGTTATTTCATTAAGAAACTCAATAAACCGGCATGGTGTGAGTCTAACACTAAAAATGGACAACCTGCATCTACGCAACTCTAGATCTTAAGATGTTCGCTATAGAGTTGTTTCGTTTTGCCCTCGCTGTCTCGCTACTGCCGATACCGCATACAAGGCATAATACTCGTATAGTATATTGGATTTTTGGGTTATCTCGTCAACGTTCACCAATGTCGTTGCAGTTTATCCGTCTGCCTAGATGCCGGGCGTCTCGTCTTTTGGGTCTCTGTCGAGGCGCGGGATACAGCTGTCCACTGATGCTACTCTGCCAGTAGGTGTCCTGTTTGTTCCTTCTTGCTGGTTTTTTAATTATTTAACATATTCCTGCTGACTCTGCTCATTCCAAGTAACAACTATGCATCTCCAAAGTGCCTTGTCATCTTCGGGCTCGCCTCTGCGGCCGGTTTGTTGGCCTGCTTCGCTGCATCGTTGTCGGGAGGCAGCCTAGGAACAAAACGCACAGAGAAGGCAGATACGATCAGGGCTGTATTGAGTAGAGAACAGACCTGGGAGGCGGCCCAGCAAACTGGGAATAAGTCAAGACCGTACCTGTTGTGCCTGCAGGATTGATATGCACCCAGCCTCCTTGCACTGCGACGGCACTGCGCTGTACAAAACCCAGAAGCTATTAGCTTTTAGGTAGGTGTTGCCGGACCCACTTTTGTGCATTGGATGTGCAAAATCCAGCAGATTTGTGTCCTCAGGTATCGAGATTTTCGAGCTGTGTGCAGTCTTATTTTTGGTTTCCCCGGATTCGCAGATTGTTTCCAGTGGATGGTCAGATCTTACTTTTCTCAAATCCCAAAAAGTTAAAGGAGAGAGGTGAGAGCAGCTCAATGGATTAGTCATCGAGCTGATTTATGAGCCGGTGGCTTGTCCTTCACCGTTGAAGAACGCCGGAGCTTTCAAAGACGCCCTTCTCATCATGGAGATTTATGAATATTCAACTAATGTGTTTTTGCGAAACTGCACGTATTGCCGTATGCGTATTGACGTATTTCTCAGACTTGACATTCCTCATTTTTGGAGTCTGGAGTACGTTTCATATAATCACGTGACATATTTTGGATCTGATTCGCTCTACATATTCCACAAAAGGCTCCAAAAGCCCCCAAAAGCCCCCAAACCCCCCAGCAGACCCAATTGCAGCCCCGTTATTAAGCTATAGTGGAGTAAATTCCCTGCAAAATTACAGGAGCACTGTCGCCGACGTCACAGCCCAGGCAGCACCTCGCACCAATCTGTTGATTAACTAAGATACAGAGCTCCGTTGACTGGCGGCATCGCAACTTCCACCCATTCCGGTTACTCCGTCCCCTTATACCCATATACGGCAGGAACAAGGAACGACAATCAACTCCTTGCGATTATATAAGCTTCTCCACGACTCTTGTCTTGTACAAGCATCTTATCGCCGCCTCTGCTCCGTACAGTCGACCTAACCATGTTCGACAGCTAGACGTTTCAGACACACCCATCTGCAGCAGTCTGCAGCTCTCATACAAACAGAACAGACACGTCTCCAACCGCAACCAGCACGACAACACGAATACGATACAACTGCAAGACGTCTACACACGAAATGGCTGACTCAGCCTCCGGTACGCCGGTCCCCAAGCCGCTGACCGCCCCGGCCCCGATCGCAATGCCTGGCAGCGGCCCTGCATCGCCCGTTCCCCCGAACCTGGCCTGGACGCCCCTCACTGCCAACTTCCCCCCTGGTGCTGCAAACGCAAACATCCACCCCGCAGACGGCACTCCGCGATCGTCGGTTGCCGTCGGCCTGCACGAGGCTGCCCTCGACTCGCCGTCGTTTCGTGCCAGTGCCATCCTCTTTGGCGAGCAGATCGACAGCATCGAGCGCTGGCTCGAAAGCTATGCCAAGAGCACCTCCAAGCTCGTCCATGACTTTGCCGGCCTCGAAGATTCTATCAATACCTATCTCTCCAAGATTGTGCCGCCACCCGGTGCCGCCGACGGCCTCATCGACTCAGACCATACTCTGCTGGCTCTCAAGCGAGTCAGCGACGGCACGCGCGAGTGGTGGTCCCAGGTCACCTATGCTCTGCGCCGCTTGGATACCTGCAATGCCGATCCCATTCGCAATTTCCTGAATGCCGAGCTGCGCTCGTTCAAAGAGACACGCCGCGCCATTGAGCAGTCCCAGAAGCAGTACGACACAACACTCGCACGCTACGTGTCCCAGTCCAAGACCAAGGAGCCGTCGGCCCTGCGCGAGGATGCCTTTTCCGTCTACGAAACCCGGCGTGCGTACCTCAAGGCGTCCATGGACTTTTGCCAAATGGCGCCCCAGCTGCGCTCCAGCCTCGACAAGCTGCTGACCCGCGTGTCGGCTGATTTCTGGCTCGACATGAAGCGCACGCGCGACACGGCGTCGAGCTCGGCCAAATGGGGCGAGGAGATGGAACGCATTCGCGGCTGGGCCAAGGACATTGAGCTGTCCGAGGGCACCCTGCGCCGCGAGCTGCAGCTGTCACGCCGCGTTATTGGCGAGACGACGCTGGCCGCCATCAAGCCGTCGCGCGAGCTCGACGACTACAGCTCATCGACTGTGCCCTACCTCGGATCGCGCGGCCCGTCTACCGTCCGTCCCGGCCAGGACAACAACGCCGTCATTTCCGAGAAGCAAGGCTGGCTGTTTTTGCGGACAGTCGCCGGAAAGCCCGCGCGTGTCAACTGGGTGCGCCGCTGGTTCTACTGCCGCGACGGCATCTTTGGCTACCTCGTGCAAGGACCACAAGGTGTGCTGCAGGGCGACGACATTGGCGTGCTCTTGTGCAGTGCCAAGCCGGCTGTCCAGGAAGAACGCCGCTTTTGTTTCGAGGTTAAGACCAAGAGCCATAACCTGATACTGCAAGCCGAGACCCAGAGCCAGCTCACCGAGTGGCTCGATGTGTTTGAGGTGGCCAAGCGCAAGGCATTTGAAGCCAGCATGACTCGTGACAACGCATCCACGCCTGTTGGCGGCATGGACCCTGCCTTTTCCATCACACCGCCCAGTATCCCCGACTTTTCGGCTCGTGCTCTCGACGCGGCACCTCTCGGTACGGTCGAAGAGGGCTCGACGCCCCAGACGCATGGTCAGTCCAATACGCTCCCGGTCCCTGCTGGGGGGCCCGATGGTGGCCTTATGGCCCGCGGTAGTTTTGACATCGGACCAACCGGTCCTCCTCGCCGTTCTATCACGACGCTGGGACAGGAGCTGCGTCGCGAAGAGGGTGAGAGCCGCGGTGAACACGCTAGCCGGCTCATGCAGCGTCTGGACCTGCACCGCAAGGCCACCTTTGGAAGTAGTGCTGCTAGCAGTGATCCATTTGGTCCTGGTGCCAATGGCAATGGCAGCAGCAACGGTGGTGCTACGGCAGCAGGAGCTGCACCGGGCCAAGCCGGTGGCGGCATTGCAAACCACATCTCGTCTACGCACAGTACTCTGCCTGGCCACCAACAAGGCTCGTTTCCCAATGGCCAAGGTGCTAGTGGAATTCCGCCGGCACAGCGTCCGTACATGCAACCCATGACACCGGGCGACTCGCGCCGCGGCTGTCTTGCACCGACAACGTATGCCAAGGCACCCATTTTGACATTTTTGAGCAAGGTGGCTGTCAACGTCGGCAGCGAGCGTTCGCTGTGCCGCCCCGGCAGCGTAGGCAGCCTACCTTCGGGTATTTTGGCCAACTACTGGGGCAGCCAGCAATGGGGCTCTGGTTTTGTGGCAAGGGGCCACGGTCACAGCAGCCAGGACCTGCACACGTTTGAGACAGCCGGCAGCAGCATAACGCACTCTCCCAGCTCGCCCAACCCGGGAGCACCCGCGGCATCAGGAGCACCTACGGGCCACCGCAAGACGGTGAGCGTGGATACGGTTAAGAATATCAACCCTCGCGGTGCCAGCCACCTGGCGTCAGAAATGTTCCCCGCCAGCTACCCGACTGAGCTGAGAGCACAGCATGCCCAGTTCCGGCTGCTGTTCCCGTCGGTGCCCATGGAGGAGAAGCTTGTGCTCGTGTTCAATGCGGCATGGTCGAGTGCCAGCGAGTCGGGCGCCAAGAACCAGGGCCTCATTGGCAGCGGTCGCATCTACGTGACGCCCGACAACATGTACTTTTACAGCCAGACCATGGGCTTGGTGGTGACGTATGCCGTCAGTCTCGATATCATTACCGAAGTCACATCAGCGCTTGGAAATGATTGCGACTACACGTTCCTGCACCTTGGCCAGGACATGAACGAGACGGGTTTCACGCGCATCACCATCAAGACGTTCCTGGAGGACATGTACATTCTGCAGGCGCGGCTGAACCTGCTGATCGACGACCTGCAGGCTGCCGAGCCCATGGAGGTCTCTGACATTCTGGTGGCGCTGCACAACATTGTCGGCGAAGACAATGGCCGGCGCAGCCCCAGCATTGGCAGCTTGGACCAGTACGGCGGACTGGGCGGCAGCGGAAGCCCAACCTACTACGACGATGGCACACTTATAGGGCGCAGCAATGGCCGCTACCGGCAGCTCCAAAACGATGCCGGTGCCGGTGCCGGCGGCCGTCGCGTCACTAGCCACGGCAGCAAGGGGAGCGGCATCCGGCCGTTCCCTGCCTTCCCCACCAAGCTGCAGCTGCCGTCGCACCCGATTGTGTACGAGCCGACTGACATGCAGAAGAAGGTGGACGAGCGGCACTTTGAGATTAGCGCCAAGGCTTGTTTCCACGTGCTGTTTGGCGACAAGTCGTTCATCTTCCCCAAGCTCTACTTTGACCGGCAGGCGCGCGATATCGAGCAGGGCCCCTGGACGCTGGCCGACCACGGCAAGATGAAGCGCCAGTTCCTGTTCAAGGCCGAGGCCGTCGACATGATTGGCCGCAAAAAGGAGGAGACCGTGTCGGACGAGCAGACGATTGACGTTTTTAGCGACCACGTTACCTATGTTGTCAAGTACGTCAAGACGGCGTGGCACCTGCCGCACTCGCAGGCGTTCAAGCAGATCACCAAGGTCGTCATCACGCACGTTGCCAAGTCCAAGTGCAAGCTTGCCGTCTTTGTCAAGGTTGACTGGTCCAAGGCGCCGGCGTTCTCCAAGAACCTGGTGGAGAGGGAGGCGCTGGACGACGCATCGCGCGACGCCGAAGAGCTGGCCGAGCTCGCGACGGACGAGGTGCGCAAGCTCGGCGCGCACTCGCGCACCAAGCGCGCCATCCAAGTCTACGGCAACGTTGGCGCCCAGACCAAGGCGGTGCTCTTCAGTCCGGGCGAGCACGGCGTCGGCAGCTCGTCGAGCAAGCAGGTGCGCGCGACGCCACGCACCCTGACGGACATGCTGCTGGAGACGGCACGCAGTTTCATGGAGTCGGTCGTCACCAGTCTCGTCATGTGGGCGTTTGCCGCGTGCCGCAAGCTGTTCCACGTGGTATCGGCACAGCGCATTCTGCTGGCCGTGCTGGCGCTCAGTATCATGACCAATGTGGTGTTCTCGTCGCGCGAGACATCGGCCTGGTGGACCGAGCGGTATGCGGTGACGTACATGGGCAAGCTCGGCGTCGGGCCCAATGTGGTCATGAGCAAGGCCATCTATCTCGCCGACCTCGAAGCCGCATCGCATGCCGTGACGCCGCGCGAGACGCCCCAGACCGAGGGCAGCGTGTGCTACGATACGTTCCTGTCGATTGCCAATGCGAGCGACATGGACTCGCCCTACGAAGACGCCGGCGCGTTCCTGCTGTCGCCAACGAGCCGGGCTACGGCACGCCGCCTGCGCCGCACACGACAGAAGCTGGCGTCGTACCGCCACGACCTGGTGGTCGCGATGCGCGTTGTCAACAGTGTCGAGCGCGAGATGGTGCAGTCCGAGTGGGAGAACTGGCTGTACGACGAGACATGGCGGTGCGAGCAGGTGTACGAGATGATCCTGCGGCAGGGCGAGGCTGAGAATGGCGACGGCGCAGACGCCGAAAACACAAAAGGCAAGTCGCCCATTGTGGCCGAGCGTCTCGCCCTCCTGGCGCACTGGCACAATGACTACTGCGGCAGCTGCCAGGCCGACCAGCGCGCACTGGAAGAGCTAGAATGGCACGAGTCGCTGGTTTGATTGCTTTTTGTCTTCTTCTTTTTATCCTTTTTTTGTTTTTATATTAGAGCTAGCGATTTGTTATTACGAGTAAATGTTTTGCAGATTTTCAACGTATTGATCTCATGATATCGATCTCACGATCATTGACTGATTGCAGTGCAATGTCGTGATTATATAATCCAATAAGTGATGACGTCATTGAATGTGGGCTAAAGATGGAGATTCGGCCGACTGCTGCGCCAGATGGCCTGACGGTAATCCGCAGTAAACCGGTCCATCCGCCCAATTGACATTCATTGACAATGACTGATAGGCATTGACAACTGATATATGCCCGAGATCTGCAATACAACCAATGCAACCTATATCCATGCCAACGCTGGCACCGTACGGGAACAGAAACGCCTGACTGCCACCGACGCGAATACGAAAGACAACGAATAGACAAAAGTCAAGAACATTCCAGTCGTCATTCTGCCAGACTCGAGACTTCTTTAACCTTTGTTAACCTTTTCAAGCATTCTAAACTTTAAGAAATCCAAGACAAAGCTGTCCTCACGATCCGAGACAGCTTATCTTTCAGTACCAGTTCTTTGTTCTTTGTTCTATCACACGGCATATATATACGACAGCAGCGACATTGTCGTCTTACCTCCATCTTCTCTGTCTTGTGCTACACACCGTTCATTTGTACTCGGATCTAGATCGATTAAAAGATGCCCGAAAATCCACTGGCGGCACTGGGCCCCATTGCCTGGGACTCGCTCGACTGCAACGACCTCGACGGCTTCCTCGGCGAGACGTTTGCTTGTGCACAGATCATTGCCGACTCAGTGCCGACAGTGGCATCGACCCCCGCTGCAACGACATCGACAGGCCGTCCGCGGTCCCAGACGGACGGCGCCGTGTCCTACAACCCCGGCAAGATATGGGGCTGGGGCGGCGCGGCGCCAAACCCCGCAGCTGCGACCGCTACCGACGACGGCCTGCCCGGCACGCGCGAAAAGAAACTCAATGAGCTGCGGCAGTCGTGGAAAGAAGTCAAGACGGGCGGTGCCAACCCGCGCGCCGTCACCGTCTACAAGATGAATGGTGGGCGCGAAGGGTATGCCGGCAGCAGCTGGTTTGCGCGGCGCAGCCTGCACAAGAGGGACTCTGAGGCTGCCTTTCAGCTCGACTTTGAGACGTTCAAGCGGGGGCTGCTGCACGAGTTTGATCTCAGCGTGCCGCGCCACGGCAAGCCCAAGCCGGTGCGCACCATGGTGACCAGGAAGCGCGTCGAGCACGTGCGCAAAGTAGCGAATGCGAATGCAAATGCAAATGCAAAGGCAAATGCCGAGTCGGAACAAGAACTGCAAATCTTCTTGCTGGAAGCCGACTTTCCCGGCCCGACGGCGTCGCGCGATTTCGTCACCATGCTGCTGACAACCGAGTCGACGGTGCCCAGCATGACGGGCCCGTGCAAGCAGTTCATGATGGTGTCCAAGCCGTGCCAGCACCGGGAGACGCCGACGCGGTCGGGATTTGTGCGGGCGCAGTACGAGTCGGTCGAGATGATCCGCGAAGTGCCGATCCCCAAGGCCGAGGCGCAGTCGCTGGCGAGCCCCGCCGGCCGTCGCACGCGGTCGTCTGTGGACCTGGGCAGAAGCAGTTTTGAAGAAGGCGAGGACCATGCGCACCACGACACACACGAAATGGCTATTGAGTGGATCATGATCACGCGCAACAACCCAGGCGGCAACGTGCCTCGCTTCCTGGTCGACAAGAACACGCCGTCGAGCATTATCAGCGACGCCAACAAGTTTCTGGACTGGCTGGTGGCCAAGAGGTGGGCTGACGGCAAGGATGTCAAAGTCCAAGACGTAAAAGGAAAAGACGCCGCCAAGGTAGTGCAGACAACAAAGCAGAGAGGCGCGGCACCCGGCACGGCAACGTCACTGAGTGGACTGGGCGATGCCATTCATGAGGAAGAAGAGGAAGAGGCAAGAGAAGCAAAGAGAGCAGCAGCAGTAAATGGGTCAGTGGTCGAGTCCACTGCTACAGAAAACGACATTCCCTCGATCCGCGGCGGTGCTGCTTCGTCGACACGCTTGTTCAATATGTTTGCAGGCGCTCTCGGCGGCGCCAGCACGGTCGTCGTGTCCAAGCTGCCCAACCCGTTCGAGGGCGCTGTGCAGGTGATCTATCCCGAGATTGGCGTAGCCTGTATCAAGGAAGACGACGCAAACGAGGACGAGTCTGACATGAGCGACGACAGCCTGGACGACTCGGACTCGGACGACACGGGCGGCGACTCATATAGCGACATCGAGCAGTCTGAGGAGTCTGCTGGGGACAAAGGACTGCACCAGGTGGCTGACACTGAACCTGCTCGCACTCGGTCATCGACACTAGACTCTATTTCAGAGGGAGAGCACAGCGCAGCAGCAGCAGCAGCAGGAGCAGGTACAGCTACGCTTTCCATCGACTCAGACTGTGCCGACAACTCTACAAAGTCTACCAGCAACTTGCTCGAAAACACACCAGAGCCCGACAACGACAGCAAATCAATATCGAGCAAGACGCGCTCCGTCGGCAACAACTCGAGCAACTCCAACAAGACAAAGGAGAAGGAGAAGGAGCTCGAAAAAGCCGAAAAGAAAGAACGCAATGCCGAGCGCAACGCACAGAAGCTGCTAGAAAAACACAACAAGGCCGTTGCGCGGCGCGAAGCCCAGTTCCAAAAAGAGCTCCAAAAGCTCGAACAGAAGCGCCGCCAGCAGGCAGACAAAGAAGCCGCGCGCCTGCAAAAGAAGATTGCCAGCACTGAAAAGTCTGACAAGGACAAAGGCGGAAAAGACGGGAAAGACGGAAAAGACGGCAAAGAGGGAGCTCCCACTAAAAAGATTGCAGGCCTGCTCGAGTATACGCAGCGCGAACTAGAGCGGGCAGCAGCCCAGATCGAGTCGCTGCAAAAAGAAGTGCGCGAGCTGCAGGCCGAGAACCGGCGGTTGAAGGAGGCCGAAAAGACCAACTAGAATGATCATGATAGCGAGCACTAGACGACTGATTCAGATACGAATATACAATTGCATTACAAGAGGCAAACAGCAAGATGTATTAAGACGACTAAAAAGACAAAAAGATAAAAAGACAAAACGTACAGCAGAGGGTATTCGCTGGTCGTCACCGACCCAACTACTAATCCGCCGATTACTGGTTTAACTAGGGGAGAGCGGACGGGATCCCGTGCTTTCCAGTATCTATGGCCGTACGTGGAAGATGAGACTGGGAGCAGGGACTATAAGCAGAGGTTGTTTGTATTGATGGCTGGGTTGTTGATGTGTTGATGTCGTGCAGATGTCTGCCGATGATGATCGCTCCTGGCATCACCATCATTGGCATCGTCACTTTGGCATCTCTCAAGCCATTTCATCAAAACCCAAACATACCACAAAGAAATCAATCAGCATCAAAAGTCTGTCCCATTTTGCGTTTAGTTTCAAAATGTTTCTAACATATTCTGTGCTTCTCTGCGGCGCGTCGTTTTCGCAAGTTGAGCCAGTCGAAAGCAAGACCAGCTTACAACAGACATCATAGATACCCAAAGTCGCCACTCGTTGAAGCTCGCCGCATGGGAATCGTCCAAAGCTCAAACCCCGAAGCTGTATACTTGCATATGATAAAAGACACTTGCAACGAGTATCCGAACAATGGCCACAGTCTGCATCGCGATGCTAGGCAAGGTATCGATAAGAGCTGTCAAGTATCCTCATCATACTACTGCTAGTGCGCCAAATATAGATAATAAGCTTAAATAGATAAGCTTTCATCGGCATTGGTTTTGTGTTCTTACTTGCAGCTCTCTCCAACTGTTTAGAGCTCTTTGTTGATGCTTGGAGCTTACGAATCGGCCTTGGACCTTGTGCAAAAGTACCGTCTGGTCTGCTATATACACTGTATCCACTTACATTATTGAGCTACTTTGAGTGCAACTGGAGCTTGTGGTATAGTGTGATTAGTCGAGATGTTGGCAAACATAGTCACATATTTCGGCAAGCTGGCCACTCAATACCGTCAGATAGCTGCGAGTATCCAGGATCAGCAAGCTTCGATATCTTTTACAGTCTGCTTGTAATACTTGTGCTTGATACAGTTTTCTTTCCCTCAAGACTCATCGATGCCCGTGTGTCTATACCTCCTGGTACGATCTTTCGGCCGTCATGGTCCTCTTTATAGTCGTTGATATATGCATGTCCGTTGATCTCTATTTTGACTATGAGATCTTATCTAACATTTCGATTTAAACTACAATGTGCTATTTCTGCAACTATAGCATATTCTCAAACAGATCTGGTCACCTTTGGGACTGTCGAGAGCGCCAGTGTCAACAAGGCAAAGAGAGCATTGATCGAGATCCAGCAGACGTTGCTTTGGACAATGAGCAGAGCTTCAGTACTTCTCAGTCTGTTCCGTAATGGCTATCAGAAAGCAACAGAAGCTTCGATTTTGAAAGTACTTTGCAATCTGTGAGGTCACCAAGGTCTCTTCGGCATATCAGCATGGAGGCCTTATCTATATGGTACTCTAGAGAGCTCTTACGGCAGTCTCTATATTTGGACAAGGACAGAGATGTGCTCGTATACCGAGCTGTTGCTGTTGGTACCAACAGGTACTAATAACAGGGTACGCTGACTGTTCTGCGAGCTGTTTCTGGCCATCTGAACTTGCATATGCTTGCCATACATCGGACAATGACTTCATCAGTTGGGTCTAGAGCAGCTCGATCCAAGAACTGCCGCAGACAACAGTACAGAAGATATGCAGACATTCACGGATTCTTGTTGCTTGCTGCTGATTTACTGATGTTGCTGATTTGGGCACCAGTTGAATCCTATATCAAGGCATCCCCCCTCTCGTGGTCGTCTGATCATTTCTCTCTTCTTCTTCTCTCTCTCTCTCTCTCTCTCCCTCTCTTCTCTTTCTCTTTTTCTTTCAAAACCATCATACAAAAGTGCTTGGTCAAGCGTTCGCTAATACCCCCTTGATTTTGATACCCTCATCGTTCCGTCCCCCACGCTCGCTTTTATTTGTTCCTACAAGAAAAAGAAAAAGTTCAAGATGAAGGCTGGTACTGGCATTCTCTTTGCTGCCGCCCTGGCCTCTTCGGTCTCGGCCAGCAACATCCACGGCCGCGGCTGGGATCCCTCTCCCGAGTCTTCCACCGACGGCTGGGGCCCGTCCACTGAGCCTACACCTGAGCCCTCGCCGGAGCCCTCGCCGGAGCCCTCGTCGGGCGACTGGACCACCACTGTGTGCCCCGTCACCACGTACTCCACGTGCTCGGGCACCGTGACCCCCATCACCACCCTGACGACGTCCACCATCACCGTCAGCACCACTAAGCCCCCTTCGCCCACTCCCCCTCCTCCTCCCCCCTCGTCTCTGTCGCCCACTCCTCCTCCTCCTTCTCCCACTCCTCCTTCGCCCACTCCTCCTGCCCCCTCTCCTCCTGCCCCCTCGCCTCCCCCGCCCCCTCCTCCGCCTCCGCCTCCGCCCCAGCCCCCGGTCACCCAGAACTCCAGCGTCATCTCGACCACCACGGTCGTGACCGGCACCACCTGCCCCGTCGTCACCACCACTGTGACCAAGAGCGGCACCACCTCGGTGCTGACCTCGACCGCGACGCTCACCACGTCGTCCACTGTGGTCTGCAACACCACTGTGCCCGTCACCCCCGGCACTGCTCCTCCTGTCCCCCCTGTGCCTGCTGTGCCTACTGTGCCTGTTGTGCCTGTTGTGCCTACTGCCCCCTCCACTCCCGGTACTCCGGCTGGCAACACCACCACTCCTGGTAACCCTGGCAACCCTGGCACTCCAGTTGGCAACACCACTGTCCCCGGCAACCCCGGCCACCCCGGCGCGCCTGGCAACCCTGGTAGCCCTGGCAGCCCCGACACCCCTGGCACGCCTGGTCAGCCCGGCTCGAGCGGCGTCAGCTCGGTGAGACCTTCGGGTTCGTCAGTGCCCCCCGGTGGCCCGGGTTCTCCCCAGCCTCCTACCGTTGGCACTTCGGAAGCCAAGGCCGTTAGTGCCTCGGTCGGCATGGTCGTCGGCCTTGCCGGTCTTGTTGTTCTCATGTAAGCAAGGTGCTTGGTAGAGCAGCTTGTCTTGATACATTGAGCATGATAACAACACAAACACAATGGTGGAACAGAGTTTATTGGTTGCAAGATTATATAGTTGACGATAATGACACGGCTGTGGTGTGTGTGACGTTCAGTCAAGACTTGCATCGACGGGGAATTGCATTTGGGCAATGTCTTATTTCCACGGCAGTCTTTGTCTAGTATAAATCAGATAAAATAAATAAAACATTGTTTTCAAAATAAACATTTCACCATTCACATACTTGCCACGCAGTAGAGTGTGTATGAATCATGAATTTAAAAACAGCTATGCAAATAGGTATATAAAGTACACCAAACTTATACAGTACACCAGTCAAACCACCTCATTTTATGACACCAAGAATCTTGTAGATTCTCATATTCCTTCTCATCTTTTAGAACTTCCTCGGCCACATCACCCCGTCTACCTCCCCATCCACCTCCATTTTCACCTTGTTATAATGAGGCATCGACGCCGCTGGACACGGCCTTGTCTGTGGTCTGGGATGATGCCGCAACGGGCACGGCAGCGACTGTGCGCGCACCGCTCTTGACTGTGTATCGGGGCTCTGCACGGGCCTTCTCTGTCAGATCCACCAGCTCCTTGAGCATCAGGTCGTGCACGCGGTCCGTCAGCGCAGTCACGTCCTCTGTCGTCAGGCCCGTCGTGGGGATGGGGTCGAGCACGCGAATGGGGATCCGGCCGGGCAGGAAGCGGAACTTGCTCGTCGAGTACAGGTGGCTGTAGTTGGCAATGACCACGGGCACAATGGGCGCGCCCGCCTGCACGGCCAGGTGGAACGCGCCCTTTTTGAACGGCAGCAGGATCGGCTCCTGCGCGCCGCTGCGCGTGCCCTCGGGGAACATGAACACGCTCTGCCGCAGCTTCTGGATGGCGTTGGCCGCGCTGCTCATCGCGGCCCGCGCGTCTTGGCGGTTGGTGCGGTCGATAAAGATGGCGCCGCTGAGGCTCATGAACCAGCCGAGGATGGGGTAGCTGCGCAGCGAGCGCTTGGCGGTCATGCTGCAGTACTTGGGGAACATGGTGCCGAGCATGAGCACGTCGATGGCGGTCTGGTGGTTGCCGACAAGAATGGCCGGGCGCGTGGTGCCGAGAATGTCCTTGGGGTCCTCAATGACAAACATAAAGTCGGCAAAGAAGCGCATGACATAGGTGTAGGAGCGGCCAGTGTAGTACTGAGCACTCTGCCAGTGGTCGCCGCCGGCGAGGCGCAGGGCAATGGACACAAACACGCCGTACCAGGAGCAAAAGGCGAGGCCCATGTAGGCGACGAGGACGCGTGCAGCAAAGCCGGCATAGTCGTCAAAGAGCGAGAAGAAGTAGAAGACGAGGACGGCGCCGACATAGCGGGTGAAGAACCAGACGAGGCCGGAGCCGATCGACGAGATGATGCTGCCGAGCGACATTGTGACTGTATTTTATCGTATTTTATTGTATTTGTGCGTATATATGTAAGAGAGGGAGGGAGGGGCGGTGAAAGTGAAAGCCGTGTCGTCGTCGTCGAGCCGCGGTCAGGGTCGAGATGGGATGCGCATGCACTAGGCAGCCTCGTAGTTGCAGACAGGTGGAAAGAAAAAAAAAGTCGCAGATCGGAGCTTGTCAGCTGTCAGCTGTCGAATGACGCGCACAAGTCGGAACAAGGTGAGGGTGTAGTATAGAGGGGTTAGAGTGGGAGAGTGGCCACCGGTTCAGGACGCAAAAGAATTATATTGGACCCTCATGTAACCCACTTTTTGGCTTGTGATCGAGAGGGCGGCTCAACAAATGCGGGACAGCTCTGAGGAGCAAAAAGCAAGTCATATTCCCTGTGGATACCCTCCCAACCTTTCAAAGTGCCGCTATTGGCTGACACATTGCATGTGATCCACTGCACCCCTCTTGGTAATTACTCCGAGTTGGCAGTCGTGTCAGTAGTAGAATTGGGTTTTAAAGTACTAAATACACTATAGCCGGTACCTGAATGGCTGATCACACTCATGCCATCTTGATCATCGACATCTCGAATATACAATATGCAATATACAATATACAATATAAAACCTTGAAATACAGTCTATCAACTATGCAAATATGGAGCAAAATAATCAAAAGCTCATCTAAGAAACCAAACACCCAGATCTAATCTAGTCTACACTACCACGTCGCCGGCCCAAAGGTCTCGCCCAGAGGCAGCACCTTTTGGATCGCCGTGTCTTGGAAGTCCATGGTGCTCATGACAATGTCATTGCCCCACCAGGATGGAGGATCAATGTTGTTCAGCGTAAAGGCAAAGAAGATCACGAGCGTGCTGATGGCCAGGCCCAGATCCAGGCCTGACGACGTCAAAAAGTTGAGCCGGCTCCACCACGAAAAGTAGCGCTTGCGCACAAGGTACTGGAACGTGAAGCCGACGACGCCCCAGCTCAGGTAGTTGAGCGGCGTCGCAGGCGGGATGGCGCCCGAACCGCCAAAGATGAGGGGCGCCATCAGGAACTTGGCAGGCGAGCGCGGCCAGCGCTTGGCGGCAAAGTAGATGATGACGGGCACGACCGCGCCGAGGGCAAAGAAGAAGAAGAGGCCCGAGTAGATCTGGCCGGGCGAGAACATGCGCGCCGGGCCCAGCAGACCCCAGATGACCGAGGCCGAGAAGAAGACGCGGCCGCCGGGGCACGAAAAGTGCTCGGGCTGGTCGCGCTGGCAGACGCCGTCAATGTTGCTGAGGGCAAAGTTGAGGACGGCGACCTGGATGAAGCAGGCAAAGGTGCTGGCGACGACCTGGGACATGAACATGGTGCGCGGCGGGATCTTCATGTAGTGGCCAAACTTGAGATCGCCGACAAAGCTGAGGGCCTGGGACATGGTGATGTAGCCGTACGTCTTGAAGAGCATGAGCGCGAGCGGGCGGCCGGGCTGGATGTAGCCAAAGATAAACTCGGTCAAGACGTTGAGGCCGATCTGGTTGTTGGTGACGGCCTGGATGATGCCAATGGGCAGCGAAAAGGCAAACGCGATGAAGACGGCCAGCAGGAACGCCCACCACGTGAGGTTGGTCGGGTACGCGAGAATGGTCACAAACCCCAGGCCGAGGGTGATGGCAAACAGCACCGTGTACCACCAGCCGGGGGCCTCCTTGTACTTTTGCATCAGCTTCATGTGGATGTCGGGCTTCTCGTTGGTGCTGTTGCGGTACTGCTTCCAGATGGTCGAGCTGTGGTGCAGGTACGTGTAGACAATGAGCGACGTGATGGCGGCAAACGAAAGGCCATAGGACATGGCAAACGTGGTGCTGAGGAACAGCGGCGAGTACGCCTTGTAGGCCTCGACGTCCAGCGTAAAGTCGGCCGTGAGCACGCGCGTCACGTTGTAGGGCGCGCCCGTGTTGTCGTACGTCGACGAGTCGCTCATGGGCAAGAAGATGCCGTACCACGTGTTGGTATAGTGCAGCAGCGAGGCGCCAAAAATGAAAAAGACAACAACGCCAATCAGCGTGTTGGCAATGGCGTGCCATGGCGGGATCAGCGGCGAGCCCACAAAGCCGGCCACCTGCGTCCAGTCCAACGTCAGGGGCAGCAGCGACAGGCCCGTCGAGCCGCCAAACAGCTGGTTGACAATGACGTTTTCGGGCGCAATGAACGTCGGGATGGCCAGCACGCTCAGGAACTGGGCAAAGAAGCCGGGGATAAAGTAGTAGAGCGCCGACGCAATGGTGACGTACGTGAACCAGCGGTAGCGCGGCATGCTGCCGCCGATAATGGACGGGTCGGGCGGCGGCGCCTTTTCGTACATGGCGTTCATGAGCGTCACCGATACCAGGTTACCCGGCCAGATCATGGAGGCCGGGTACACTAGGAACTTGCGCATCATGCCGGCAATGCCGTAGCCGATGGACTGCGAGGACACGACCATGAAGAGCTGGAACACGAGGCCAAAGTTTTGCTTGTAGAAGATGAGCTGGGCCAAGATGATATCGGTCGCATAGGCGACGCCAAAAGATACACCGGCCATGACGACAATAATGGAGTGCTCCTTGATGTTGAATGGACCGGGGTTGAGCGACCACTTGAGGCCAAACGTGTTGAACTGGCGCTCGGGCATCACGCGCGCCCACGCATGGCCCATAGGCCAGGCTATGATCTGGGCAACAAGAGTGCCGATGCTGATGGATGGCGACCGCAGCGAAAACAGCGTGTTGGCCGATGCGCCGACGACGACGAGCGACAGGCCAATGGTCCAGGCGCGCACCGTATTGCATGGCATCTCCTCGTCGTAGTTGCGCACAGCCGCGCGGACTTCGGGGTAGGGAGAGTCCTCCTCCTCCTCTTCGTCGTCGTCGTCTTCGTCATCATCCGCAGCATTGACAGTCTTGGACTTGCGTTTCTTGCCGTTGTCCAGGCTGGCCGAGTCGCGCTCGACATCGGGCATGGCAGGAATGTACTCCTCGGGCATATTGGGATCTAGAAGAAGCTCGTATTCTTGTCCTTGCCGATCGGCAATGTCGTCATCTTCCGGGGAATAGTACAGGGCCTCGCGGGCCTTGCTGGCAGCAGACTCACCCCACACGGAGAGACGGTGCTTGAGGTCGTCTACTGGGCTCGTCTTTGTACTTTTCAAAGTACCAGCGGAAGAAGAGGTCGCTGCTGCAGACGAGCCGCCGCCGTGCTCTCGAATACCGCCATGCCTTGGGCGTTCAGTGCTGTTGCGCGTGTCTTCTAGTTCAATGTCGTTTGCTACCACTGTTGCCGAGGTCGATGAGGACGGCGTGCCAGACGCCGAGGCCTTTTCCGAGGCCATGACGTTGGGGCAGTGGTAATAGCGGATGGTAGTTGCCGGTTGACGACAGAGACAAACTAGACGCAGACAACACACGGGCAAGCAAAGCGGTATATATGTGGGGGATCTTTCAGTCTGTCACTCTTGGGAGACAGCGGTAGTGGTGTGGTGTGGTGGTGTAGATGCAGTGAGTGCGCGACGGATCAACCAGTTATGAAAACGTCACGTGGGATGTGGTCGACAAGGCTATTCGGTACAATCAATCCTTGATATCCTTGATATTGCACAAGAGAAGGAACGGCCTTGTGGTTGCTGGTGAAAGGTGTGGTTGGTACTGATACCCGCTGTATGTTTCCAGGGGCCCGGCAGCCTGAAACAGACCTGCGGCGCAGTAGCAGATGGAGATATAGCTGAATCTAGACTTGACAAAAGTTGATTGCAGCTGACTGTGATAGATCTGCTGGTTATAAGGCTATACAAGATAAGGCGATGTCGTCGTCGACAATAACATTTATGCTATGCCCGTACCCGTGGGGGAGGGGGTGAAGAGGTGTGCCGGCTGATCGAAGACGGCCATGCGTATATCAAATGGAGATGAGAGGAGTATAAATGAGATGAGTATAAGAGAGGCAACGAGCAACGATCGAATGGTGAGATCAAGGAAGACCGGTGATAAGTTGAAGATGTCGTGGTGATCAGGAGGAGAGACGAGGGAGAAGAAGAAGAGAAAGACAACCAAAGAGAAGACCACCCAGTCTATCTTATCGAATATGCCACTCAATCACACTCTGTCCTCTTTAGCACTCAGGCTGAAGCTATTGAGCAGAGCTGTTTTCCCAATGCGTCGTGCGTCTGTTCGACAAGAGTGCGAGGAGCAAGGGCGAGCTGGACTAGACGGCCAACTCTCTAGCTCTAGCAATCTAGCACGGCTACCAAATCGATAGTCTATCAAACAAAGACGGTGTACTCAGTAGATGTCTGTGCAGATGTCCATGTAGATATGCGGCTGTTGGACACTGTCGAGTACGCAAAGGAGTGAAAAGCTTGATGTCGATCGAGGGGGGTGGACGACAACGACGACGACGACGAGGTTGAGGACACGAAGACGAGGAGCAAGTAGAATAAAGGAATCGAGGTAAACGAAAAACCAGACACAAGTAGACAAACACTCTGGAAAGAGTGTCGCAATACCTCTTGGCCAATCTGATAAAGTTGTACTTGCAAAAGTATCGTACTCTTGGTGCCGAGTGAGTACTAGTTACGCCATATTACAGAGCACGCCGTTCCTGAAGCTCAATAGCACCTATTCCGTACGTCGGACCTCTACCGCAAATACCGAATACCCCTACTCGGCACTGAGCACATAAATCTGTGGATATTTATGGATATTTATGGACTAGGGGTCAGAGACCCGCTTTAAAGAAGACGTTGAAGACTAGCCTCTTTCGGCGTAGAGTCTAATCAGATAACTGTACCGTGTTTGTCCCAGTCTACACTGTGTGGGTACTGTCTTCTCCAGCTCTTGACTTGTCGGTAATAGTGACTGGCAAAAGGAAGCAGACAGCACTAGTAGTGAAAATACACGGCAGCTCTACACGACCTCGGTCAAGAGGAACCATTGCGTTTCGTTACGGGTAGTTTTGTATTATATTTTCTTTTTTATTTGATTATTTTCATATAATTCATTAATTGTTCACTCATTCTTTGTTTGCAATTGTTGTTATTTTGTTATTTGTCGTTAAAAGTCGTTGGTCTGCTGTCTACCAGCTGTCTACCCTCTAGACATCTACAACATCTCCCCACATGCTCCGTCGTGTGGTGGTCACGGGCCTCGGCGCTGTGACGCCGCTGGGCGTGGGTGTGCGGCCGACATGGCAACGGCTGCTGGCCGGCGACTCGGGTATCGTCGACATCTCCAGCCGTGAACCCAAATCACAATGGGACCGTCTCCCCAGCACCATGGCCGGTGTTGTGCCCGAGGCCACTTTACAAACCAAGACCTCTTCTAAAGATAAAGACAGCACATTATGGAACCCCGACGACTGGGCCGACTCGGCTGAACAGCGCCGCATGTCCCGATTCACCCAGTTCGCCATGGCCGCCACAGAAATGGCCCTCGGCCAGGCCCAGTGGCCGCCGCCCAAAGACACAAAAGACACTCTGGCGTCGCGCAGCGAATACCTGCCCGATGACAGCCCCGAGGCCCGCACCGGCGTGTGCATAGGCAGCGGCATCGGCAACCTCGAGGCAATCTATGATACCAGTCTCGAGCTGCGGCATGAAGGCTACAAGCGCGTGTCGCCCTTGTTTGTGCCGCGCATTCTCATCAACATGGCGGCTGGCCACGTCGCCATGCGCCACAACTTGCAGGGCCCCAACCATGCCGTGTCGACTGCATGCACCACGGGCGCCCACTCGGTCGGGGATGCCGCCCGCTTTATTGCGCTGGGCGACGCCGATGTCATGGTGGCTGGTGGCGCCGAGTCGTGTGTGCACCCGCTCACACTTGCCGGCTTTGGCCGGTCGCGGTCGCTGGCTACAGCAGCCACGAATGACCCGAGTCTGTACTGCCGGCCATTTGACCGCGACCGGTCAGGCTTCGTCGTGGCCGAGGGTGCGGCCGTGCTGGTCCTGGAAGAGATGGAGCATGCTCTGGCCCGAGGCGCACCTATTTTGGCCGAGCTGTGCGGCTACGGCTGCAGCGGCGATGCATTCCACATGACGGCGCCACACCCGGGCGGTGCGGGTGCTCTGCGGGCCATGCGGCGGGCACTGCAGCACGCCTCCATGAAACCGAGCGACATTGACTACATCAACGCCCACGCGACAGGCACAATTATTGGCGATCGGGCCGAGGCAACGGCCATTCACAAACTATTGACAGAGGATCAGCCCGACGGCACGAGTGCCTCCAAGATTGCCGTCAGCAGCACCAAGGGTGCCATCGGGCATCTGCTCGGCGCGGCGGGTGCCATTGAGGCTTTGTTTTCAGTGATGTCTATTGTTGAGGTACGTTTTATATATTTTACGTTTTACGTTTTACGTTTTATAAATCCAATGACAAATCTAACAACAGCAGAACACAATACCGCCCACACTCAACCTCAGCAACCCCGACGTCGGCGTGCATCTCGACTTTGTGCCGGATGCTTCGCGACAAAAAGAGGTCAACGTCGCCCTGACCAACAGTTTTGGTTTCGGCGGCACCAATGCCTCTCTCGTCTTTGCAAAGTTCAACAAGGACAGGATATGACCAGAGCTGTACGATAGTATCATGTAAATAAAAGTGTAAATGTAAATTAAGAGAAATACAGAAATAGAGAAATAAACTCGAAACTCGCAACTCGGAATCGAAAATGACGTGAATCGCATCACGTGACGCCACATGTAATAGCGTACGCTTTCATTGGCTTTTGGTGCTCCATTTTTTCTGCATCTACTTTTCTCGAGACTTTAAGAGTTATTTGATTTTAATGTTTTTTTAATTGTTTGTAACGGCGACGACTGCAACAGCAATTGGCAATTGACGACATCAGCAGACTTTTCTATATTCGCTACCTCTGCTACCTTTGCTACTATACCCCTCTCGACCCGACTTCTACCCCTCCCCAACAATATGGTCCGGCCAAACTGCCGGCCATGCTCCGGCGCCGCCATTGCTCGGTGTGCCCGGCCGGCCGCACCCAAGACGTCTCTCTCGGTCCCTGTCGCCCGACTTCAGTCCCGGTCCCTGCACCAGTCTTTGCCCAAGCTCGATACACCAAGGCGGGCATTAATAACAACGAGCGCCACGATTCCCACACCCGCACCCACACCTGCATCAACAGCCCGCCCATTCCACACCACCCCCGCCACTGCGGGCATTACCGATCGGATAGGTGACATGGCCCGGAGTGCGCTGAAGCGCACCATTGAGCCCTACGGCATCTTTGGCGCTACCCGCCGCATGTACCAAAAGTGCACTGTGCAGGGCGCCTACAAGATTTCCGAGGAGGCCCGTCGCAACGAGGATGTGCCCACCACCGACGACGGCGAGGAGATTGGCAGCGGCACCACCATTTGGCACCAGGGTATGTAGATGTAGACTTTTGAATGTTTCCGTCCATGTGTATGGTTGCTAACGTTTGCCAGAGTTCAACATGACCCCGTCCTTTAGCACCTGGACCCAGGTCACCATGCTGCACATGTACCTGCTGGTGACGCGGCTGCGGTGCTTCGACAAGGAGACGTACCGCATGTGGCAGTCCATGCTGGTCGACAACTTTTTTCAGGAGGCCGAGGACAAGATGGACATTGTGCACCACATCTCGTCGCGCGGCCTGCGCCAGCGGTACCTGCAGGACCTGTTCATGGTCTGGCGCGGCGTCATGGTGGCCTACGACGAGGGCCTGATGCGCGGCGACGCCGTGCTGGCGGCGGCCGTGTGGCGCAACATGTTCAAGGCGCAGCCCGACGTGGACGCGCGCCACCTGGCGGCGATTGTGAGCTACATCCGCCGCAGCATTGTGCGCCTGGACCGGACGCCGGACGAGACGTTTATCCTGCACGCGGGCGGCGAGCTGTTTAGCGACACCAAGGCGTGGCCGCCGCCGACGGCGGACCTGGCGCTGGTGGACGAGCCGGCGACCAAGGAGATGGTGCTGCTGCTGAAGGAGGCCGAGCGGCTGGAGGCTGCGGCTGCGGCTGCGGCGCCCGCCGTTGAGGCAGTAGCCGACAAGGCGGCCTCCGCTTAAGCATCCCGACAAATAAGAAAAAAGATATAAGATGTAAAAAAAAAGAACGACAAAAGACAACAAAATAGGAGACACAGTCTTCAGCCAGCGGGCACATTGTATTTGTACACAGCATCACCCTAATGACGTCTTGAGGGTGTGAGACGGCGAGAGATTAAAAAGGAGGAAGAAAAAGGACACGACGTTATGCGGAGGCTTTGCATCTAGGCGTTTTGTTTGATTATCATTATACATGGTCCTTGTATTTGTTTATTTTATAGCTTTCGCTTTAGTTTCTGGTATAGACGTTCCAACGAACAAGACTCAACTCGATTTACGTTTCTCATTATTCGGTGATATCGCAAACTAGCCCAGCTTCTCCCACATTTGGAACTCGTACTCTGTGCCGTTCTCGACCTGTGCCTCCTCGGACAGCTCCTCGCCGATCCATGCCGCGTGCTCGGCGCGGCTCCTTTGTACCCATTTAGCGTCTGCAGAGTCTGCAGAGTCTGTAGAGGCTGTAGGAGCGTCGCCCAGGCGGATGGGAAAGAACGTGTCGCAAGCAAAGTCGGACTTGACGCGGGTCAGCAGCACGCGCCGCGCCTCGGGGAGGCCCAGCGCGGCCGCATAGATCTGGGCGCCGCCAATGACATAGACGCGGTTTGTCTTTTTTTGCCGCAGGTACTCCAGGGCGGTCTCGAGCGACGAGGCCTCGACCGGGCCGTCGGCGGCGGCTGCGTCCTTGGGCAGGCCTGGCGCAAACGAGCGGCTGATGACGACGTTGAGCCGGCCCTTGAGCGGCCGAAACTTGGGGGGTATGCTGTCCCACGTCTTGCGGCCCATGACCACGGCGTTTCCCTGGCTGTCAGCTTTTTCTTTTTCTCTCACTTTTTACCAAGACAAAATACACACATCTCCGCGCTTGGTGACTCTGGCAAAGTACGCCATCTCTTTGCGCAGGCCAGTCCAGGGCAGGCCACCGGCCGCGCCAATGCCCATATCGCGGGCCGTCGCCGCCACCACCAGGGTCAATTCTAGAGAGCCGGGCATTGAGTGTCGATACTGTTATCCGTATTTTGTATATTGTATTTGTGTAGATGATATTTGCTGTGTAATTGAGAAGACCGTCGCGTCGCTACTGAGAGCTGGTCGCGTAAAGTGGTCGACCCACTTATTCCCACCACTATCGTCACTTTTATTTTCGATTGCAGCTATTTTCACTATACGAAAAAATGCTTCACCAGAGAGTCGATTGGCATTGCACCACCCGACGTCCGCCCGTAGAATCGCCAGCCATTGGCTCTGCCACACACTCGGAATGGCTTCCTTTTCACGAGGGCTCAGCCATGTCGGCTTGGGTTTGGGTAAAAGTCTCAGTCTCAATGGCTTCCGCCCGCCATTACTATCTTTCTCTTCAGTCTCCTCGTCGCTCCGCCCACTCTCTACGACGAGTGCGCTCGCGGCAAAGTTCAAGTCGCCCAAGAAGCGGCCATCCGTGTATGCGAGACCCGAGTTTGCCGACAGCAAGTCGGCCGTGCCGTCACGGGTCATTGTGCCGCCGTCCTCTGTCAAAAAGGTAGCCAAGGCGGCCCCAACCACCACTACACCCCCAAAACTGTCTACAATCGCTACATCCCCTCTACCACGGCCACCGCCACCACCGCCACCATCCGCCGCCTCTCGACCTGTACCAACACCGCTGCGGTCAACGTTTGCCGAACAGCTCGGCCTGCGAACAGCGCCGACTCTGCTGTACGAGGCGCCCTCGCACACCTGGTACCGCTTCATCACCACCAGCCTGGGCGTCACGTTTATCACCTACAGCGTGCTCAACTACTGGGACGTCTACCTCAATGCGCCCAAGGACATTTTGTGGTGGGTGCCGTACGCCTTTGCCGGCATCTGCGCATTCATGGCCGCGTTCGGCGCCTACATGTTCCGCGGCACCCACGGCATCGTGCGCACCATCCAGGCCGTGCCGACGGCGCGCGTGCCGCAGATCTGCGGCGGCAGCGCCGCCAAAGAGGTCGCCGCCCTGACCCGAGACACGGCGTCGGCGTCGCCGATTGTGCTCGAGCTCAAGGTCAGCCGCATGATCCCGGTCCTGCCGCCGCGCAAGCGCTACGTCCTGCCGGGCGAGCTGACGCTGCCGGCGCGGCTGGCCTCGGCCGGCCTCAGCGAGTCGGCCACGGGCGCCTTTGGTGCCACGCCCAAGGTCCCCGAGAGCCTCAAAGACCGGGTACTGTCGCGGCGTGCCGAGGAGGAGCGCAAGCGGGCGGCGCGTGAGTACGAGATGAACCACTTGATGACAGCGCCGTTCCGGCACGCGGGCCAGGGGGCGTCGACGGTGTGGAAGCATGTGATGCGGGCGTTTTCGCACGAGGGGTTTATGCGGGTGACGGAGCAGTCGACGGGCAAGCGGCACAAGATGGACATTACGGGCGGCTGGGCGCTGGACAATGGGCGGGCGCTGGACCGGCTGGTGACTGTATTTGACGATGAGTAAGTAGTGCGTAGGCGGTGGCCGTTCGACGACGCTGGACACCAAGCATCGTTGCCATGTTGCCATCTGTGCGACAGCCAACCGCGTCCACGACGAACCAAGCAAATACAGACCGGCCATACCAGAGAGTGTGCACTGCGGGCCCGCCGTATCTCATGCTAAAAAGTTGTATGTTGCGCCAGTTCATTCCCATTCCCATCTTTGTCATCAACCAATCCTCATTCAACCCAAGACTGTGGACGGTGGTATCTATAAATCATTCGTCGATGCAGACGTCTGGATGTCTACACTCCTGTTGTACATATATCAAGCATACTCGATAGCGCCATCTAGCATCACCAGACTCTTTGTCCTCTGTAACACTATTGCAATACATAATTCTTATTCATCTATTCATCTATTAGTTATATTAATTAAAAGACTTGTGTCGTTTTAATTTTTCTCGAATAAGAGTCCTTTTCTATCTTTATCGAATGGCAGTAAAATAAGCAACGAAGCACTTCTTAAATGTATCTTTATATGGGTTGCGCAGACATTACTCAAATCCGGCCCAGCTAATTATACAGCTCCGATGCTGAGGAGTAATGTGATGTACAAGTACACTTAAAGAAATGACCATTAAACTGTAGGATTCTCTGTTTTTTACTTGATGCCTCCCGAAAAGTATCTTAACAGGCAGTAGCTAATAGTTTATAAGATTAAAACACAAATAGCTAGATCCCTATTATCATACAAAGAGTCTCTTGAATATTCAGCATAAATTGGAAAACAACAGTGCAAAAAGAAGCACAAACGGAAACAAAAACAACGCGACGAAGAATAAAGGGAAAAGGGGAAAACAAATCACAATGGTGAGGTCTTCCGAACACATATCTGAACCGAAATGAGAGGAACTCATCTCCACATTCCTGCTTCTCAACTTTGATACCCTAGCACTACACAATCTACCCGACACGAACCATTCGTATGTGCCATCTTGGAAGAATGCGGTACCACCAGTTAATGCACTCGTTGCTCCAGATCCAGAATATTTTTTATCCTCTTTTTTGTGGTAGGCCCAGTCTCAATCTCCACCATTCTTCGTCCTTGGAACTGTACCTCAGGACATCTGCGAGCGTATTCTCGACACAGATCTGTTGGTTAAGGGTCAAGAGAAGTGGCGAGTTCCTGGCTTCTTGCTCAAGTAGGACTTCAGCATCGTTGGCATCGATAAACTTCTTTGCCGGTTCCGCTCTTAAGCCACAGGAGTTGATCTTGAAGACAATGAGGTCGATTGGCGATATGAATGGAACGACATTGTCTGGAATGTCCTTCAGCATCGGCACATCCTCAGGGAGGTAGGGAGACTGCAGCTATATAAGTATTTCGTATGGTAATTAAATGGCCCTTTCGAAGATATAATGGCTTCTCATATCGACTCACCTGCCAATGGGGAGTAATATCAATCTGGATGGAGTTGCCGTGCGTGACGTAAAAGAAAACTTGGGCTCGTTGCCTGAAGGGGGATTGCGGGAGGTCCAGGAGTTTCTGCTTCACACTGCCTGGTGCAGTGTTAATGTTGATGATAAAGTCCACGTCCTAAATACGGTCAGTGAGAAGAAAATAGAAGAAAATGTACAAAAGGGTGTGATTATCCGCACCTGCGTGGTTCTGCTATTTCTAAGGTGCGTCCAAAGAGCAAGTCCGCCAATAACAGCGACTCTGGCGTGCGAGTACTCGTGAATTGATTTCATGATACCAATCACCTCCGCCGCAGCCCGTTGGAGATCCTCGCGGCTGTGCATCGTTCAGGGTTGAATCCACAAGAAAGAACAGAAACACGGATATTTCAAAACGCTGTAAAGTATGGAAAAGAAGATTCATAGTGAGAACAAAGATTAACTTGTAGCAGCAAGCCATACTTATAGAGCAGCATGCTCGTGGTCAAAATAGTAGCAGCGCTTCTTTTTACCGCCCAACACCCTTGCAAAAGTGACAATGGAGATTATATGAGACAGTGATTGTAAGAAAATAGTTTGACAGAGGTGTCTGGACTGGCCATAAAGTCACGCCCACGATATGCTTCGGGCCGGCACCCGCAAGACCATACAAGCCTCTAGCGCTTAAGCGTTCTATTTACGAGTACTGAGTAATATGGGGGCGGGCGGTTAAGGCTGGTAGAACCACTATTCTAAATTCTATTTTTATCACTATCGTAACCCTATTGAATTCAATAGAGATAGTTGCGCACGCACCTAGGAAGCATTCCGTCAGGCAAAAGAAAGAAGCACAACGAACTGTGATCGCTGAACCAAGAACCGAGCACGAATTCACGTGATATTTCCGCACACTACGAGTAATGCATCATCACCTTTTACACCCTTCAAACATCCTACAACTAACTAGATAGCCAACGCGACCTTACTCACACCTAACCAATTGACAGGCAACAAACAATCCACACCTGTCTGCCCCAAACATGGCTATCAAAGACCTAGAAGCACTTGTCGCATCGATCGCGCACGCGTTGAATGCATCCAATATCCCGTGCGTTCTCTGGGGACACTGCCTGCTGCAAGTGCATGGCATCCCCACGATTGTTGCCGTATGTAACAACTCCCCGAAACGCAAAGAAGCAAATGATAAGAATGAAATATATGTCCAAAACCTGCTAACCAACTTCCTAGTCCGTTGATTATGTAATCCCAGATGACCTTTTGCCGGCCGGATCTCGCGTTTTGACCGAGATTGCCCTCGCCCAAGCCTCGCTCTTGATGCCGTGTTCTAATCCGACCGACTGCTCCATAACCGCGCCTGACCGACTGGCGCCCCCGCCCTCATTCCATGTTCATGTTAAGGACTCGGACATGTATGTGGGGTTGTATCTGCAGCGTGACACGCTATGGTTCCTCGCACCGCTCGACAGCTTGCGCGACGATCTCCTTTTGCCGACCGCCGACAAACTTCCCTCACCTTTATTGCTCGCCACCGACCAGAAGGCACTTCCGCCCTGGCGACCAGGCCGCGGTTCCGGCTTCTTTCAGCCCCAGAGCAGAAAAGGCGAAAAGAGCCCCGTCGTGGTGCCCAAAGCGCATGTACTGCTGGAGGCCTTGATGCGTATCTATGCGCGCGACGTCGGGACCACCGTGGGGTCATTTGGGGTGTCCATGATCGCATACATGGAGCTGTACGTGGACAACGACGGTTGGCTGGATGTGGACCAGCTGTCCGATGTTGTAAGAGAGTTGTACATCCAGCACCGGAACCAGGATATGCCGCTGCGGCAGTGGATACAAGAATTGCAGGCGCACCTACTCTAGCATTCATACCATGCGCACACATTGCAAAAATAACTATAAGAAGAGAAAATAAAAGCACATTGTCTATTCATCCGCCCAGAGGATCGTATCGTTGTCGTAGCCAGAGGCCTGTGCAAAATAGTAGCCCCTCTGGTTCGTGACCAGCCGAAGCGGCCCGCCGCCTCCGTCTCGCTCGACAACAAAGTCGCAATTGTAGTGCGTATGGCCAAAGCCCCATGCCTTGACCTTGGGTGCCCGGAAGCACGCCTCGCCCGATAGTTCTGTGGCGAAAGCGCTGGTGAGAGTGTCGCTGGTGTGTTTCGGGTCGCGCGCGCGCGCGTCCTGCGTCGGGCACCAATGCGTCATGACCACGATGGCGTCAACGTTGTCGTCCTGTTCGAGCCCCGCCACCTGCTCGTTCAGCCACGCCAGGTCGCGTGCGTGGGCACGGTTGTGCGCAGCCACGTCCCAGCCATCGCCGGTGTGGTAAAAGTCGTTCATGCCCATGCTAATGGCCATCTCACGGTCGGGTGGTATGTGAGAGAACAGACTGCAGCCGAGGACTACGACGCTGGTGCCGGGCAGACGGTAGGCACGGCAGTCAAGCACCACAAACTCGCCCAGCGTGCCGTCTCCTGCGCGTTTTGAGCAGAGGTCTGCTTCGAGCGACTGCAGGATCGCGACAGTACGTGGCCATGTCGAGTGGTACGCCTCATGGTTGCCGGCCACAAACAGCACAGTCTTGAACTGCCGTAGCTGGCGCTCGACAAAGGAGGCGAGGTCAGCAGTGTGCGGCTCGGCGTTTCCAATGTCGCCCAGCAAGGCAAGGACAGGTGCTCGAGGCACGATTTCGAACACGTCGTAAGCCTTGGGCGCCTCCAAATGCAGGTCAGATACGATTTGAATCGCCATGGCTGTTTGTGCAGGACGCTGGTATTGATTTGTAAATTTATGGGGGGGGGGGGAGTAAAATAGACAAGACCAAGAGTCTAAAAAGACGATAAAAGATAACAAACATAGGTGCTCGCGGCTTTCTCAGTGTAGTTACTTTTACTTTTCTTACTTTTTTTAAAAAAAAAAATCAGTGTATTATACAGCTAATTTGAAACTCACCCCGCCATTTACAACTGATAGCGCCATCTAACATCACCAGACTCTTTGTCCTCTGTAACACTATTGCAATACATCTATTCTTATTCATGTCATCTGTTCATGTCATCTATTCATCTTTCATCTATTAGTTATATTAATTTGATAAACATGCTCAGTCATGTGAGGCAAACGCGCAAGCCGTCAATCCAAGCAGTTAATAGTCAATCAACACGTTAAGCCACATGATGATGCTGCCAAGCGTCACAGCCAGTTGCAGCATTTTATAGTTGCGTATTGCGTATTGCGTACTGCCAGAAGAACAGTATTACAGGTTTGCTTGATTTCTTGATTTCTTGATTGCCGATTGCCGCTTGCTGCTTGCCGCTGTCTACCCCGCGAAGATCAAGCGCAGGCTCACCTTGGAGGATCGACTGTCAAGATCTGTCTTGAGTAAAGGCCGTCATCGAGATCGGCCTATTAGACATGAGAAGAGCCAGTACGAGGCAGTCGCATAACATTGCGATGCAAAAACAAAGGCCAGAAGAGACAGAAGGATGCATGCGGCGCGGGCAGCTTTCTGCAAGGGAGGTAGTAATAGCATCGTGCGTGTAGCATCTATCCGTGCTGTTACTATTGGGTGTAACCTATTGCAGAGGTCTGGGGTCTGCATAAAGCAGAGGCATCCGGGAGTAATGACGGAAATACACCTACGGGCTCAAGGGCTCAAGGGCAAAGAATCAAAAATCAAACTACAAAGGATTGGCGGTGAACTGTGCGAGTGTGACAGCCTTTGCTCTGTGAAGAAGTAAGCGTAGTGCAGTCGATATTATATTACCTTGTTATTCACCGCTGTCTAGAGTTACTAGACGAAAAACTATTAATTACTAAAGCTAAAAACTAAGAACACGGGAGACAATGCAACCGCAACAAGCGCAGAGTGCACACCACTGCATTATTTCATCTCGATGATGTACGCAGAGAGATGGAGGCAGAGTAGAGGGCAGAGGTACAAAGCGGCACTGGACTCGTAGTACAATGTCAACCGGGTAGCCGTTTTGGGAAAGTGACAACCGATTAAAAGGAAGAGGCGCAAAAAAGAGACAGAATGAGACAGAAAAAGAAGACAAGAAGAAAATACGGTGAGTGCACACCACTACGTAGAGGCTGCGTAGATCTCAGACTCGCGCAGAGCAGAGGGTAGGGTGAATACGACTGCTTCCTGGATTGATAGTGGTGGAAATAACAATGGGTATATGATGGAAGCCGCCAGAACCTTGCAGTGTATTATCGTGAGTCTTTGTCGTTGGCGTCATAAATGCCATGAACATTGTGAGTCTGGCGCTTCCAGATAGATCATACCGAGTGATTGGCGTAGATGCTTTGGAGGATAAATTAAAATATTTAATTAAAAATAAATTAAAAAAGGTCATGTGCACAGCCAAGGAATATGAACAATATGTACGGCTTCCCTGATTGCAGAGGCTATCCTCGGCTTTTCAATCCAAACGCAGGGTCTGCGACGTCTACTCTAGTGTTTGCATTCTCATCTTCATTTGTATGTTCATTTGCATACGCCGTTTCCTCTGGCATGACGTCACTTGCGAGGGGTGAGGGGCATCTCACATGCTCAGTCAATAAGAGGGGCCAGGGTATTAGATAGATGAATGTATGGAGACGGAGTAGGAGTAGGAGTAGAATGCAATGCATGGGTCATTTCGAATTACATTTATCCAGCTATGTTTGTTGTTTGCTGTTTGTTTTACTGTAAATTTATAATTCAATTCCATCTACACAAAGCGGCCCCGTGTGCCGATCTGGGGTCTTGTCCCGTGGTCCTTTTCTTCGGCATCAAAAGTACAAGTGAGCCATGTACTTTTAATGCCGGAGGTAAAGGTGGTAGAATGGTCTTTGATTGAACGACAGGGTAAAAGAGTTACTGGCTTTATTTATGTTTATTTGCTCTATTATCTACACATGTTTACCTTTTTGAGAACATTAATAATGTATATCAGTAAATTACAATTATTTTGAGTTAAAATATGAAAATATGAAAATATAAAATATAAAATATAAAATATAAAATATAAAATATAAAATATAAAATATAAAATATAAAATATAAAATATAAAATATAAAATATAAAATATAAAATATAAAATATAAAATATAAAATATAAAATATAAAATATAAAATATAAAATATAAAATATAAAATATAAAATATAAAATATAAAATATAAAATATAAAATATAAAATATAAAATATAAAATATAAAATATAAAATATAAAATATAAAATATAAAATATAAAATATAAAATATAAAATATAAAATATAAAATATAAAATATAAAATATAAAATATAAAATATAAAATTATAAAAATATAAAAATATAAAAGATAGAGAGAGATTAAAAAAAGAAGTAATTAATAAGGGAAACCCTTTTAATATATATATATATATATAAATATATTCAACAAAATATAAATACCGGCCGATTCACACCCACTCAACAAGTCCGTTCTACAGCAGCATAACTCCAAACTAGAATAGAAAATGTGAGCTCAGCTCGCATAGTACAGAGATATACCAAAAGGACTGTTTCGGTATTGTTGATCGTTGATATCCATCTCCATCAGTTAAATAGTCTTTGGCTATGCATATTTGTATTGGTTTCTTTGCTTAGTTTGCAGTCAGCATCCAATATGCATGTCTCAGCAGGCTGTCAAGACAATGGCTCGATCTCTTCTCGGATGTTTAATCATTGAAGAGTATTGAAAGTACGCGTCAGTTCACAAGAGACGGAGACGGAGACGAGTACTTTGTAGTATTCAAAGGCAAAACAGACGACCAATGCCATCACAGGAATACATTGCCACAAGACCAGGTATATTTAGCTTTTAGCTAGCGGCGGCAACCCTTGCTTTCACACCGCAACATTGTTTCTCTTCTTTATTTGCTTATTTTGCTTTCTTGGTAGACTGAGGACAAGGAATCTTCATGGGATAGGCTAGCAGGGAAGTTGTTAATACTTTGTACTATCAGTAACTATCCATTCAGTTGCTCAAACAATAAACATAGTTCAATGATAATTGATAATGTCGCCCATACCAATATTAGTATACAATTGCACATCTACACTACACTTCTACACATCTACGACTACAACACCCTATTTCTTGCATATGTAAGACATCTGATGCATACGATACACACAGCGTCGGAGCAGCACAGGTAGATGCGGAGTAGATGCTCAGTAGATGTAGAGTAGATGTAGAGTAGATGTAGAGTAGATGTAGAGTAGATGTAGAATAGAGGAGAAAGGAGCTCACCAAAGTCAAGCACGGACTGCTGATGATTGGCTGGCACTCTCCAGCCTTTGCCTATCCATTCCTTAGCTGTTAGTTCTTCCTCTTCATCTCACCGCTGATTCGAGTGTGGCAGGTTGAGGCAAGGCAAGACGATAGCATAAGAAGGAAAGAAGGTCAAAGGAACGTGGTAAAGAAGGGATACCAAGAGCAAGGGATGATGATGAAGATGCGAGGGAATGAAGAAACAAAAGAAGTAAAAGAAGATAAAATGATAGAACGACACAAGGACACAATACAAGAAACTCACGAGCACGCAAATGTAAATCTTTATTGAATACTGGCTCGACGACTCTTCCTCTGTCTACGCGCCAATGCCCGGAAGACTCATCACTCACGGGTACTTTGTATTACATGTAGACTGCACAGGATCAAGACTCGACATGATCTCCAAGTGCATGCTCGTCAGCGTCATACGTGCAGACGCTAGCCATTTCCTCCTAGCGCCATCTCGCGGTCGATGCAGTGTAAGAAGTTGCAGTGTCTCCGTCTTGCTCTGAAACCTTTTCTTCCGTTATGATACTCTACAACCATGAGAGTCGCGATTCCTACGCAGTGTCAGTACAAATACGGAGCAGAGTAGCAGGTGGGGCTGAGAGGGGCCGTCCATACGACTCCATACGCGATTGAGTCGTTGATTGGTTGAGGATGAATGGAGATGGATGGAGACTGATGGACTGATGGACTGATGGCTGAGTACCAATTTTGATTGAATAACCCGGCGGCTATGTTGCGTATTTGATATGCATGTCTATGCATTGGGATGCAAGTATGACGGCACAGCATATGTATGTATCTTGTGTTTATCTCTCTCTCTTATGTTTTACATGTATTATACGCACTTTATGAAAGATAATGCTGATTCAGCGGTGTAGAGCCCGCGTACAGGCTGTGCGACCTGCAACCTCTACCGCCATGTTTTATATTGTATTATATTACTATCTTGCATACTTATCTTCATTATGACTGCTATTCAGTATTCAGTATTCAGTATTCAGTATAATCTATATCATCACACGTCTCCCTTTGTTTACCCAATTGCTGTGATATGCTCGTTTCTTTGTCTTTGTCTCTTTGTTTACTTTCTGTTTGTTTACGTTGCTATTTACTACTGTTTACTACTGCTTACTACTGTTTACTGCTGGTTACTGCTGTTTACTTAGTACCTCTATTATTCCTCCTAAATTACGAGTACTCCTCTTCATAGGCTGTAAGATACTAAATACCCTGCAAGTATACCCCTAAATGACCTAGCTCCGTAAGCCTGATATCTCGCTTCAAACCCCTGTCACACCTATGCTCCGTGCTGTGCTTGCAACGTATTTTGTATACTGGCTGCTGCCCATTATTGCCCATTATTGTTCTATCGTTCATTATCGGTCATATTACCACTACAGATATAGTGCCATTAGGCGTCAATGCCCATCGCCATCTAAGCTTGGCCCTGCCTGCCCTGTTCTCCCTATTGGGCATCTTCAGGCTCACCTTGATTGACATGAAAATCGAATCAAATGGAAAAAAAGAAAAAAAGAAAAAAAGTCAGGCACCCGTTCACCTTGCCAATCAGGCTAGGTCTTGGTCACATAATAATGATCGCTTTCCTTGTCGCTTCGCATTCTCGCATTGGGCTCATCTACCCAGACAGGCATCTTGCGATGGAGATGCAGAGATTGACCGGGCTGGCAGCTGATTCTGATTGTCTGGCTGAAAAGAAGAAAGAGAGCCGAGAGACCCTGAGACCCTGTCAGCCAACCACCAGGTGCGACAAGGATGGACTATTCATACTGCCCGATGGACCCATGCTGAGTGCAAGTAAACGCCAGACTCGATAAAGACATGGAAATAAATAATACATATACTAAATCGATATTCGATAAATTCGATAAATTGGGCCCCTCTTTCGCAGCCCCGTCGCCAATTTCCCGTTCCCTTGTTTTCGGTCTTGTCTGTGTTCTGTATCTTGTATGGTTTGTCGTTTTTCTTTTATTTTTTTTCGTGTTTCGTTTTTCGTTCTTCTTACTTCTTACTTCTTCTTCCCTTCTTCCTCACCAGAGGCGGTGCTCGATACGAGGGCATACTCGATATAAGAGAGGAGACAGACGCTGAAGACGAAGACGAAGACGAAGACGAAGATTGACGACAGCAGACAGAGACGACACGAGAAGACGATACGACAGAGACGATAAAAGAGACGATAGAAGACGAAAGACAACAAAGACGACAGAACGAGACTGAACAGACGAGATACACCAGATACAAGCCGACTTGAAAACAGCGACTCCATCTCCATCTCTCGACTCTACCTGAATTTGCTCAATATCGACATTGTCGACACCGGTCCTTATCAATCGTGAGTGCAATCTGCGTCGGCGCGTCTTGCCAGCCTTTACCTTTTACCTTTTACCTTTGCCTTTCCTCCCTCTTTACTTTACCAATGCGTTCTTCTGCTCGCCTTGAACTCTGCTAAACGGCGCCCGCTAGCGCTGGGTCCGCTCCTGCCCATTCTGTTCCTGGTCTGCACGCCTGCCCTGCCTTTTGCTTTAGTCTTTTTTTGTCTTTTCTTTTGTCTTGTCTTTCGTCTTTCTGTTAGACAGCCTAGGACCCCTATTTTCCCTCTTCTCTCCATCGCTCTTGCCGTTTTGGTCCGCTATCTTATCCCGTCCGTCTGTTCTTTTGTTCTTTGTGCTCTTTTGCTCTTTCTTTTCCGTCTCCCTCATTCGCTCCCTCCTTCGCTCCCTCCTTTTGTTCTTCCACCCATACTATTTGCCCACCCCTCCTCCACCGTCTGGCCGGATTGATTCGCAAGTCCCGTCATCGGTCATCTTCCATCATATTTGCCATCGTCATCTCTACTCTCACCACCTCGATACTGGCATATTCTTCATATACACATTCCTTATCGCAACACTGGCTGTTGCATTTACTATAACCTCTGTCGCATTCCTCGTTTCTTCCTCCGTTTCTGTCGTCCTCCTCTTTCTTTCTCTTCTCTTTCTCATTTTCTTTTTAGCCTCACTTTTCCTATTTTCCTATTTTCCTATTTTCCTATTTTCCTATTTTCCTCTCTTATCACCTCTTCGATTTTTCATCTACAAGTTCATGCGACCCTTTGTTCGTTTCAAGATCGGCCTTTTCATCTCGCGTTCGGCCCTACGCCAATCTCCCCTACCCCGCGCCCATTCCAGTCGCGCGCTGTGTCTCTGGTATGCATTTGTGATGTTGTTGTCTTGATGTCGATTCGTTGTCTTTGCTTTGCCTTGTCTTGTCTTACCTTGCCTGCCTTGCCCTTTGACTGTGATATCTCTGTGCTTGCTATTCATCATCCTGCTTGCTATTCACTTGTGCCCTCATCTATGCCATCTGCTTTGCTGGCCACTGTCGAGTTCACGCTCACTGCCCTGCCACTGCACTACAGACTACAGACCAGACTACAGACCAGACTACAGACCAGACTACATACACTACTGCAGTCACTACATTCACATACGCACACAACACATCACAACAGCACCGCTGCAGGAATGAGCAACCGTTTCCCCAGTTGACTCAGCGTCCAGGCACCGTGTGTCTGTCACAGAAGCCTGTCATTCCTCCCGTCTTACTCTGTTTTTTCCACTCTGCTCTCTATTCGCTACTCGCTACTCTCTACTCCCAATTCTACTCTTTACTTGCTATTGTGGCTGCACATATAGACGTCTGCTTACCGGATCTCCGGTGTTTCTTCTACCCTCTACCTCTGCCTCTATCCTGTTTCTTTGATCGCCTTGTTTCACCCTCCCGGGTCCATCCTCGAGATCATCCTTTGCTTTTATCATTCACATCTCGCGATCCTGGCTACAACTCGCCACTCTGCACTTTACACTTCACTCTGCCTCTACGCGACAGTCACGCCCTGGTCCTCTGGTGTGTCTGCCTGTGTATCAGTGTGTTTCTGTGTTTGTGCTCGTGTCTGTGTTTGTGCTTGTCCTCTCTATCTCGCCATCTTTTCTCGTTCTATTTTTGTTCTCTTCTTGTTCTCTTGTTCTCTTTTTCACTTGTTCTCTTCTATTGCCTCACGCTTTGCACCACGCAACGTGTCTCGTCGACGTCTTACTGACTCTTCCGTCCTACAGCCCTCCTTACGCCTTTACGCCTACGCTTACTTCCGTACACGCATCAACGCCATTTCTCGGCCACTCCACCTCTCAACTCCCTATTTAACACCTGGTATATTGCCATCGGCAACAACCAGAAGACCCCCGCCGACCCCTCCGACCCTACACCCTTTCTCTCTCTCTCCGATGCATTCATAACCGCCCGCCATGGATTCTGAAGACGGGGAGTTGTTCGTCAAGCAACTCGCCACCTTCGTGCGCACGCACGAAAAGGCCCTCGCCAACGCCTTGCAATTCCGCAGGCAGTCCGGCCCGCGCCATGGCCCCTCCCAGAGCGTCTCGTCTCTCCCAACAAGCGCCTCTTCCCCCTCTCTCCCTGAGCGCCCTTCCACATCTTCTTCCACCTCCAGCTCGCTCGCTGCCGCCTTCTCTCTCGGCTCCCTAAACTTTACCTCTCACACCGTCAAGTCCGCTAAGCTCTCTCTCACCCCGCACCATCTCTTCTACCTGCTGTCGCGCTTCGAAGATCTCGGTATCCCCGTCGGGCCCATGGGCGTCCGCATCGAGAACATTCATGACTCGTCCTCCTCCTCCAACTATGTCTCTTTCCTCAGCCAGTCCCAGCGCGCAAACACCCATGGCTCCGACGTTGGTTCCATCCGCTCTGTCTCCAGCATTCGCAGTGTCATGTCCGGTATGGCCTCTCTGTGGAGCAGCATCGGCCTCGGTTCCAGTATCTCGGCTGCCCGCACAGAACGCCAAAAGGCCGCTCTTCAGGCCGATCTCAAATACCTCTACTCAGCCTTCACCAAGATCCCCTGCCTGCGTCTTGCTCCCGATTGGCGTGCACGCCTGATTCGCGGCTACGAAGAGTTCCCCTTTGACTCGGCTGTGCCCCTCTACGTTTTCAAGAATGTACAAGCACTCGAGGTCTGCGATATGGATTTCCGCCAGTTCTTTGGCTGGGACCGTCTGGCCGAACAACTGCGCTCGCTCACCCTCAAGCGGGCGTGCATCGACGACCCCGTCGAGATCTTGGTCGATATCATCCTTGACGATATGGACAAGCGCCGCCGCCGCACCTCCAAGCAGCAGTCGTCGCCTACGATTGGCCCCTTTGGCAGCTCGACAGCAAGCATAGGCACTAGCCCGCGCCGCAGCAGCCCCTCGCTGCCGCATGCTGAGCTGCAAAAGAGCATGTCCATGCCCAGCTCGCCTGACCCGCGCACCTCGTCGCTCGACATGCGTATCGGCTCTCTGATTAGCGAACCCAACATTGACGAGCACCACGAGCACGACTACCACCGCCCCTCGCTCAACCGTACAAACAGCGATGAGGCATCGCCGCACTCGCCCTCCAAGTCGTCACGGCCTCGCAGTCACTCGCCGCGCAGACCCTCTAGCTCGCGCAATGGCACTTCCTATGTTCGCGGCTCCCACAAGGTCCACCGGTCTGGGTCTGGCAGTTCCAACTCGAGCCTCTCCGAGTCATGGCACGCCCGCCGCGGCAGCGCTTCTAATCTATTGACGACTGGCGCTGGTATTTTGCCGGCATCCAAGTGGCGATTCCTAAAGCATCTCAGTCTGTCTGACAACTCCATGACATCGATACCCGCATTCAGCCTGTCGCCCCTGTCCAACACTTTGCACTCGCTCGACCTGTCTAGCAACCTGTTCACTCAGGTGCCCGACAGCCTCGCCACCCTGACCGCCCTGCGCGCTCTGAACCTGTCACATTGTATGATCGACTCGCTGCACTCGCTCAGCCACTCGCCGCTGCCCGCTATCACCGCACTCAACCTGCGCGCCAACCGCCTGCAGTCCATTGCTGGCATCGAGAAGCTCTTCCCCCTCGAGCGTCTCGACCTGCGCGACAACGGCCTGACCGATCCCATGGAGCTTGCCCGTCTCACAGGCATCCCCTACATTCGTGAGGTCTGGGTCAATGGCAACCCTTTCACACGTACACACAAGGATTACCGCATCACCATCTTGAACTTGTTCCGCAAGACACCCGGTTTCACCGAGGACATCATCATTGATGCTACTGGCCCAACATACTCTGAGAGAAAGTACCTCGTTGAGCGCGCTCCTCTGCCGCCTGTCGTGCCTGTCATCAAGCCGACCCCAGTGCCCACCATGCCTGCCGTCGACGTCAGCAAGCCAGCTATTGTCTATGATGCACCCCGCGAGCCGGCTGTCCTGCGGAAGGAGCGGCCCACCATTCGTGCCGTGTCGAGCGAGGGCAGCTCGAACCATTCCAACAGCTCAGGCAACGTAAGCAACGCGAACAACTCGAGCGGCTCGCGCCGCAAGCGCGTTCCCAAGAGACGCATCGTCGACCTCGCTACCAACGATACATCGGCCCGGTCGGCCTCGACCTCGACCTCACTGGCAAACTTGGAGACGTCGTTCAAGGACATGTCAGTGTCTGGTGCCCTGACGACTCCCACAAAGTTGACGCGCGGCTATGCCGAGCAGACGGAAAACTACCGCTTCACACACGGTCTTGACAATGCTCCCACCCTGCCGCCGCTGGCTGGTCCCATGTCGCCTATCCTGTACGAAGAGAAGCCGCAGACTCCACGCAGCAACACATCCCCTGCTGTGCAGCTGAACACGCCATTTTCGTCTGCCGACAAGTTTGATAAGCCCCAGCCTGTCCAGCTGATCACGCCAGAACCTCTGAAGCTGCAGCCGTCTCCCATGCTGCAGTCGCAGTCGCAGTTGCACAACGTAGTACACAACACGACCAAGCCACTGCCGCCGACACCCCTGACGCCGACGCGCACGCCCACCAAGGCCAGCAACAACAGCAACAGCTCGCCCTCGCCCACCTGGAAAGAACCCCAGTCGTGGGACGTCGGCGGCGAACTGTACAAGCGCAAGATCGAGGCCCTGCGCGACCAGGTCGGCGAAGGCTATCTGTCTGCCCTGAGCGAGGAGACCTGGGACTCTGTGCGGCCGCCGTCGCACTCGCATTCGCACTCTTCCAACGCATCCCACCAGTCGCAGTACAACGACAACCCTTTTAGCAGCACAAACACATCACCCCTGCACCCGAGCACGGTCAGTGTTGGGCCGCGCCCGGGCAGTGTGCACGCCATCCATTCCGGCCGCACCCTAGGCTAAGACTCTGGTCACCCAGGTCACAGTCAGCAGACGACTTGACTGTCTTTTCTGCTGACGTTTCCCATACCCATCTCATCATCACTCTTCATTGTTACACCTCCACCTTATTCTCCCGCCATTCTACAAGGCCAATGCCTTTTGCATTTTCTGCAATCATGCAATTATTTTTTGATACCCTACCCTTATCACTACCTATATCATTACCTTTACATTACACCCTACGAGTTGCTATAGACGTGTCTCGTTTTCAGTTCACAGCGGCATGGCCGCAGCTCAAAGATGAAACTTTGACCAGCCATATTTATATACATTGGCTTTTGCCCACCTGCCGGCCTGCTCGGCCTCGGCTCCATACTACAGCTCCGATACAGCTTTGTTATTGCGACTCGCACACGAGTCCACTGTCCATATTTCTAGAGGCAGTCTTGATACCTGGTTTCTTGTTACCTTTTTGATTATTTTTCGCCTTTGCATCTTTTTTCTGTTGTTTCTGTTTCTCTTTTGGCCTTTTTATGTTTTGGATTTTGGATTATCATGGCGTCCGGTTGCTTTCTTGCTTCTTGCCTTGCTTATGCTTATGCCTTTGTTTATACTTGTCGTCTTTTTGCCTCTTACGTTTGCTTCATTGCGTTTCCTTTTTTGCGTTTCCTTTTTGCTTACTGCTCTCTGCCTTGTGCCTTTTATCATCGAGCGACACCATGGATGTGGCACGGTTGGGTGCCTGGAGGAAGTGGCCGACTAAAATATCATTTTGCTTCATGTTTATCAATTATTAAGAGCTGTCAGATCGACTGCTGCGTGACGTAATTTGTGACAATCAGGCCCATCGTAGTAACTTTGCAGTAGCTGCACGACATTAAGATAAGGACTGCACCCATCCCATGTCGCCCCATAGAGTCAAGGCGACCCGCAGAGCAGCCTTGTCTCCGTCCTAGTCAGGCACACAGCGGCAGCGGCGGCTTACTGTCCCTTTTAGTTCGCGCCACCAGGGTCCAGCTACGGCGGGCTCCCAGAACTATTCAACACATTTCCTGACATGTTTATCAAGTCGACAAGGCGCACAATAGTATTTGATCTACAATGCCTGGCCATGCATCTCTGATGGCACGAGGCTGAGACGTGAAGGAGTCATAAGTATAAAAAGAACCGGCGAGCATCGTGTGCCGGTTGGAACTTGTGTTTCGGGGCAGTATTGTATTGCACTGTGATTGATACGAAATACAAGGTAGATATAAGGTAGAGAAAGTGTAAACTATGATATTAAAAAATAACTTAGTGACTCATTGCCATCTCAACATTTTGATATCACGCCTTGTCACTCGAGAAGATTGAGGTTGTGCTTGCCTTCTTGACGAAGAGACAAGATTAAAGTGGGACATTAAATAAAATACCATCTTTTACTCATCAAATATCGCGGCTGACAAAATTAGTGGATCCCTAGACGATAAGTGGCCAATCCGAAACAGGACTAGCGCAGTTTTCTGCCATCGCGACGTGATCTCGAACCTCCTCTCTCCTGGCCGGCGCTTCAAGGGCATCAAGGGCATCTAGGGCATCCAGCGCACGCGTACACGCCTCTCAAGCAGCGTTTCATGACTGCATAGACACCACACGCATCAGCTATACCATTACAACCATCTATACCACCCCAAACGACCCCGACATTGATACGATACTCCTCGGCAGCCCTGGATGCGCGTCGACGCCACGCGTCCATCGACATCAGCCCCCTTCTGAGCTTCTCAAGAGCTTCTCACGAGCTTCTCAAGAGCTTCTCAGCACCACCCCAGACCTCTAAAATGGCCACCCCTCTTACGCCTCGCCGGGGGACCACGGGCCGCCGTCGCGGACGGCCGCCGGGCAGTACGAATGCTGCTCGCGCCGCGCGCCTCGCTGCGACAGACGGGTCTGGCTCCGTCAAATCCGTCAAATCGGCCAAGGCGTCCGCCAGCGAACCCCCACCAAAACGGCGCAAGTACATCCCCGGCGGACCGGGCGGCGGCGGACGGTTCATCGAAGAGGATGGCACCGTGACACACATTGTGCGCGGCTCGTCCAGTTCCAACCGTGTCGGCCGCGGCGGCGGTGCTCTGGGCGGGTCTGCCGGAAACTCGCCGAGCATCCGCGGCGGCCGCTCAATGCGCGGCTCGCGGGGCCGGTCATCCATGCTGCCGCGCCGCGAGAAGAGCACGCGCACGCGCATCGCCGTCAGCCGCTACGAGCCCGACGACGAGGAGCAGTTCAGCTCTGCCGCTGCCGTGGCCGCCGCCGTGGCCCAGAGCGAGGGATACAAGCCGCGCGAAGAACGGGGATGGGAAGAGTTCCACCCCAACCTGGACATTGAGACGACCTTTATGGTGTTCCGATCAGAAGAGGTCGACGGCACACGACCGGCAAAACTAGCCAACCCCATAGCGAGCACGTCGGCCAGCTTCTTGACCAACCCGGCCTCCTCCTTCAACAGCGCAGCCGACGCCGAGACCGCAGCCGAGTCGACCAGTACCGTCACCTTTTTTGCCGGCAGCAGCACGGCCAACACAGCAGCAGCGGCAACGGCAGACGCCAATGCAGCCGATATCAAAATCCCCGCACAAGATCCGCCACCGGTCACGAGCGACCTGCCAGAAACACCCTTGCGCAGACGGATAGGCAGGCCGCCGCGCGACGGCGTCGTCGTGTCCTATGGCGGCACCGGCAGCACGCCCAAGACACCCAAGGTGCTGCCCATCCACAACCAGACACCCAAAGAGAAGCTCGACCTCAAACTGCCGTCCTACCGCCGCACCGACCGCATTCTCCTGTTTGAAAACAAGACGCTCAGCCGCTACGTCGACAAGTCCATGATGAATGTCGGCTACCAGGAGACCGATGTCTACATCCGCCCTGACCGGTTCCTCCTCAAGGCCAGCGATGCGAATGCCGAAGAGGAGGTCGATGCGTACCACACAGCCGCTGCCGAAGCGGCCGCCGAAGCGGTCGCATCGGGCGCCTCGTCGGCTGCCATGGCCGACTCGGACCCGCTGCCGATATCGTACGGCGTGCCCGGCAGTGCCGCCAACTTTATCATCTCGGGCGGCGGTGCCGGCAGCAATGGCGGTGTCGGCCGCGTCGAGTACGACATGGACGAGCAGGACGACATGTGGCTTGCCAAGTACAATGCCCAGCGCAAGGCGCAGGATGTGGAGCCCATTACGCGCGAGATCTTTGAGATTACCATTACCAAGATCGAAAAGGAGTGGCACCTCTTGGAGAAGCGCATCCCCAAGCCCAACCCGAAACCGCCGCAGACACACCGCGCGCGGTCCAGCTCCGCTGCAGCCGTCAATGGCGAGATGCAGATTGGTGAGGAACAGGACAGCAAATGTGCCATCTGCGACGACGGCGACTGCGAAAACACCAATGCCATTGTCTTTTGCGACGGCTGCGACCTCGCCGTCCACCAGGACTGCTACGGCGTGCCCTTTATCCCCGAGGGCCAGTGGCTGTGCCGCAAGTGCCAGCTCATCGGCCGCGGCGTGCCCACCTGCATCTTTTGCCCCAACACCGACGGCGCCTTCAAGCAGACCAACTCTAGCAAATGGGCACACATGCTGTGTGCCATGTGGATCCCCGAGACCTCGCTGGGCAACACCACGTTCATGGAGCCCGTCATGGACGTCGACAAGGTGCCCAAGACGCGCTGGCGCCTCACCTGCTACATTTGCCGCCAGAAAATGGGCGCCTGCATCCAGTGCGGCAACAAGGCCTGCTACCAGGCCTTTCACGTCACCTGTGCGCGCCGCGCCCGCCTCTATCTTAAAATGAAAAACAGCCAGGGCGCGCTCGCCGTCCTCGATAACAGCATGATCCTCAAGGCGTTTTGCGACCGCCACTGTCCGCCCGAGTACGCCAAGGAAAACGCCGTGCACCAGGCCACGCGCGAAGCCAAGAGGCACTACAAGCGCACCATGCGCGGCCGCATCTGGGCCGACAGCCGCGCGTCGGCCCTGCAGATGGCCGCCACAACGCACGGCATGATTGGTGTCGGGCACGCCGCGGCCGAGTCGCAGATGACGGGCGCACGCATCGCTGCAGCAGCCGCCGCAGCCGCAGCCGCCTCTCTAGGTGCACCGGGAGCAGGGACCCTGTCCATCGCAGGCTCCGATGCAGGCACGGCCGGCGTCGTCGATGCGTCGTCTTCGTCATCTGCACTCGCGCTCACCGACAAGATTCGGAATGCGAGCGCGGCCAAGCCCATGTGGAAGCTGCCGTCAGGGGCCCCTGTCATCCCGCAGGCCGTCTTTGACATTGTCGAGACCGCCCTGCAGCGCTTTATGCTGCGGCGGCGGCGCGAGTTTGTGTCGGAAGCCTGCCGCTACTGGACGCTCAAGCGCGAGGCGCGTAGGGGCGCGGCGCTGCTCAAGCGGCTGCAGCTGCAGATGGAGACGTTCACGTCCATGGAGCTCACACGGCGCAACTTTGCCACCATGGGCGCGTCTGGCCAGGCGCGTCTCGAGCGGCGCATCGAGTTTGCGCAGGGCCTCATTCGCGATCTCGAGCAGCTGCGGTCGCTCGCCAACGATGTCGTCGAGCGCGAGAGCAACAAGCTCGAGGCCGCCACGCTCGAGCACGATTTTGTCAACTCGTGCTACTTTCCCGTGTACAAGCTGCTGGCGCCCGTCATTGAAAAGGCCAGCACCTACGACAAGGGCGTCTTCAGCAAACGGTTTGCCGTGCTGCAAGAAAAACTCAACACGCGCTTCTACACGACCACGCTCAGCTTTGTGCACGACCTCGCCGATATTGTCCAGCAGACTATCAATCAGGTGGACGGCGAGGAGGTGCCTGCAGACAGTGCTGCATCGTCATACACTGAGCCGCGCGACCGCAAGCGGCTCGGCAAGCGTATCCTCAAGTCTATCCAGCCGATGCTGGAGGCGGCCGTGCGGGCCGAGGCGGACATTACGCGCGTGCCGTGTGAGCCGCTGCAAAAGGAGCTGGAGCAGCTGCTGGAGTCGTGTGTCGAGCTGGCACCCAAACAGAAGCCGGTGACGATCCAGGTGTCGCCGGCCGCAGAGGATGTCGTCATGGCCGACGGCGAGGCCGGCACTACTCTAGAGTCTGGAGAGGCTACAGAGGCTACAGAGGCTACAGAGGCTACAGAGACAAAAGAGACTGACGCTTCTGCTGCCGACGCAGATGCGGATGCGGATGCTGAAGGCGACGTCGATGATAAGATGGATGTGGATGACGCCAAGGACGATGCACTCACTACCCCACGAGTATCCCGGCACAAGACTATCAGCATCCAGATCACGACACCGCGCTCGTCGACTCTGCTCACCAACGGTAGCAACGGTGTCAACGGCGTTGTCGACGCGGCTGCCGAGTCTACAGATACAAATGGCGTTGCCGATGACAACGAAAACGAAAAGGACCAGCCGGCCGCCACCAAGCCAGCAGCGACTGATGCCCCCCTAACACCGCCGCAATCACACAACGGCAGTCTCCCCGGTGCCAGCAGCAACAGCAACAGCAACAGTAACAGCGACGATGCTCACCCGTCAGTCGATACGCTCGATAGTGGTGGTGTCCTCTGGTACCTGCACGGAATCAGCCCCAAGGGCACAACCGTCGCCGACGAGCTGTTGTGCAACGGCTCTGTAGCCGTCAATGGCGACGGCACCAGTACGCCTCTGGACGGCACGGCATCGCGGCTGTTGAGCGAAGACTTGACGGACATGGACGACGAGGAGCTCAAGGGGCTCGAGTTTGACGTCGAGGACAACACGATCACAGCAGCGCCGTCGTCTACGGGCAAGAAGCCGGCCAACCAGAATCTAACGGTGACGACGCCGAGGCGCGGTCGTGCCGGAGCAAGTCTGAGAAAGGGCGTGCGGACATCATCACGGCGGCGGTAGTTTTTTTATTCATTTTTCTTCTCTTCTCTCTCTTCCTATCCCTCTCTATTTTTTACTTCTCTTCTTTCTTCTTGTTTCTTCACTGTTTGCGCTATTTTATACCTTTTGTGTTATTGGTACGGTTGGTCAATGGTCACAGGTCTTGGAGGAAGGTGTTTATCTTGTTTTTGTCTTGTTGGCTTTCTTTTGCATTTTTCGTCTTCACCTTGTAAAATTTCATGTTGTTAGCATGCTTGTGTCTGACTCGATTACTCTTACTTAATCAACCATTATCCTATCTTTAATATGCCAATGTGACCTCACTGCATCACGTCACCACTACTGTGCGAGACCGAGCGTGAACCCTGGAGTCATTTATCATATGTCGTCTGCCGTCTGCATTTCTCTATCGTCTGTCGGCTATCGGTTATCGTCTCACCGCTGTCACTACTATAATTAATCCACATGGACCAAAATTCGATCAATAATACAATAGTTTTTGTACAGAGTAGAAGGAGTAGAAAGAAAAAAGAAAAGGGAAGAGAGTGCAAAGTAAGCTACCTTATCGTGTTATGCTTACCCGACTGTATTTCCAATCGCTGCCGATCCAGCCACTATCTACTTTCTAGTCTCTCGTCTGGCTCGACCCCGGATACTTCTTTGTCTATTTTTCGAGCCTTATTCTTCACGCCGTCTATCTTCTACTCTATGTACTAGACTGTTTGCGTCTCGTACAGTAAAGAGACTGACTTGCATAATGCCAATGCATTGATAGGCTTCGGTTCTCGATTCATGGTCTCGACATTGTATTTACACATCTCTACATGTTGCATCACCGTCGCACTTCTGCACAGCGATGATCTCGGGCAAAACAAGCTCGCCGTTGCTTTCTAATGTACAATCTGTAACACAATCTATGCTCGATGCCACGTGCGAGCTGCAGCAGTTCCCGCAAGCTACCCGTCCGGCCTACCCGCCGAGTCGGTTGTGTGCTCCAGAATATAGGAACTGGAACGTAGAGTAGATTTCCCTTTGTTCGAGATGTAGATAGTCAATGCGATGATGGGCATTTTGGAAAACTGATGGAGAAGCCAAGACTTTTGACTTTGTATATTGGATATCAAGGATATGAGATAGGATACAGCGGAAGAAGTAGCGACAGGTGTAGAGTGCAGAGTAGCGGGAGCATCGGACAAGGTATGATGACAGTGCCACCTTGGTCGATAAGCATAAGAGGCAATTGGAAACAGTTAAAGAGCATTGGCCTACATCGGTACTTGTCCGATGGCCGGCGAGACCGGTGGACTGTAGAAAAAGGTCGGTTGCGATAGCTGTGTGTTTATGCTTTCGGTGTTTGGCATTTTCTACTTGTAGCTACTCGATTCTGGGCGATCAAGATAAGCAGAGAACGCGAAGAAAGGAAATGGAAAAGAAGAAAGAGAAAAAGAAAAAAAGAACGAGAAGATAGAGAATGCTCTCGCCAAGACTACCGTTTGGGCATCGCTGACCCCGGCAGCTCACACAGCAAGGTCCACGTTTTGTAGATCAAGTGTAAAAAATGCTAATTGAGAATAGGAATTACATTCATTACGCAAAGATAGCCGACATCTTGTTGGTTATCGCAGACTAACACAACAGTCATAGCTTAGATTGCATTACCCCATGGGTCCGGTGAAGATAGAGATATCCAAAAGTGGAGACAATATAGTCGACTAATACCGTTTACTCAGTATATAATCGCGAAATCGTACAATGCAACTGTCAGGCACCCTGCTTATCTCGGCACCATCTGCCAGGGTCTAATTGAGTGTTTTTGTCATTTTGTTTCCTTTTCTTTTTGTTTCTCCTCTTTCCTACTGCATATTCTCGTTATCGTCTGCGTATAGCAACCTCGCTTCTCTCGCTACCGGAGGGAGCTCTTATCTAGACTCTTACTCAATGTCGAGAGCTTTGGTTCCACCGGACTATACTCCGATACATCGGCCAACTGTCATACAACCCGTTCCCTTCGTGCTGTAAAATAGCTGCTGCTACGATGCACAGATGCAGCTATAGCTCCATAGCTCTGTATAGTCCCAGCTCTACTATCCTCACCGAGTATATAGACCACGTAGATCGCCGCTCTTGTTTGTGTTTCCTCTCTTGTTCTTCAGCTTCCTTCAAGGTCCAGCCATACTCTTCTAGCCACTCCGTCACTACGTTTCCCACGTCCCGTTGACCTAGACAATCCCTCCCCACCACAATGAAGACTTCCACGCTCCTCCTCGCGCCCATCGCGGCCGTCCTGGCAAAGCCCGTCCCCCGCAACTCTGCCGTAGTTGCCCGTGATGCCGTTGCTGCTGCCGCCTTTGCCAACCACAAGCTGTGGTCGCGTGCCGAAGTCAGCACCTACAATGCCAGCCTGCCCAACGTCACCGTGTTCGCCACTGGTGGCACCATTGCCGGCAGCGCTGCTTCGTCTTCCGACACCACTGGCTACACTGCCGGTGTTGTCGGCGTCGAGGCTCTGTTCAACGCTGTGCCCGCCGTCTACAACGTCTCCAACCCTACCGGTATCCAGATCTCCAACGTCGGTTCCGAGGAGATCACACAGCACATCCTGCTCAACCTGACTCGCCAGATTCAGGCTGAGCTCGATAGCCCCTACTGCCAGGGTGTCGTGGTCACCCACGGTACCGACACCCTCGAGGAGACGACCATGTTCCTGGACCTGACCATCCGCTCCGAGAAGCCCGTTGTCATTGTCGGTGCCATGCGCCCTGCAACGGCCATCAGCGCCGACGGCCCTGAGAACCTGCTGGCCGCCATCACCCTGGCCGTCTCCCCCAAGGCCAAGGGCCGTGGTACCATGATTGTGCTCAACGACCGCATTGCCAACGGCTACTACACCACCAAGACCAACGCCAACACCCTCGACACCTTCAAGTCGTATGAGCAGGGCTTCCTGGGCTACTTTGTCGGCATCAAGCCCGTCTTCTACTACCCCCCTGCCCTGCCCCTGGGCAAGCCCTACTTTGAGATTGCCAGCGACGTCACCACCCTGCCTGACGTCGAGGTCATCTACGGCCACGAGGACCTGAACCCCAAGATCGCTGCCGCTGCCGTCGAGCTCGGCGCCAAGGGTCTTGTCCTGGCTGGCATGGGTGCTGGTGGCTGGACCAAGGCTGGCCAGGCCGTCATTGACGAGCTGACTGCCAACAACGGCACTGCTGTTGTCTTCTCGCGCCGCACCATGGACGGTTTCGTCGAGGCCGAGAGCACCCCCGGTCAGTACGGTGGTGGCTGGCTGAACCCCCAGAAGGCTCGCGTCGTTCTACAGCTGGCCCTCAATGCCGGCTACCCCGATGCCGCCCTGCGCACTCTCTTCGAGTCCTTGAACCCTTAAATGTCTGGTTCCTTTCTTACAAAGCAAAAACGTAAATGATAATAATGCAACGATCATAACACGGATATAGGGGATATAGGTTACGACTTACATGTATATAGACTACGTATTAATGATAATATTTAACGATACTACAAATTACAACTAACGAGAGAAGATGAGAATAAGAACTCACATATATACATTAATATATGGCCAAATATATAGCTAAAAACAGATTGCTAAATCATAGATAAAAACGCACAAAGCAAATGCGTAAAAACAGGTAAAGACAAGACAAACACATCATGACATCATGTAATAAAACAATAATACCCAGCTCAAATCCGTTCACCTCCCACGTCCACGTCCACGAGACGTTGCAGATCCAGACGATGAGCTGCGTCTCTTACCAGTCCCACTCCCGCTGCCGCCACTATACGCCGAAGCCGCATCGCCGTCTTCGTGTGGAGGCGGCCGCATCTTGGCTTGAGCCGACGCTGCTTTGCGTTCCTCTTCCACAATTGTATCGATAGCAATCTGAATCTCCCTCAGGCGTTGGTCCTTGCCCCAGTCGAGGATGTTGCGGACATGCCGGCGGAATGCCAAGTAGTGCTCAGGGTCTGACAGCAGGTAGTTCCGGACAGTGTTGGTATAGTACTTGAGCTCGTCGTGCTTCCATGAGATGTACAGTCGCGCCGTCTGGTGATTTATAGCGACCGAAAATGCAGCACTATTGACCTGCTGGATCTCATGGCCCTGGCACTCCCGTAGAAGGTAATTGAGCCGTTCGGCAATGTTGACACACGTCGATGCAGCTCCGAGACATTGATTCGTGGCCACCCACATACTGCCGCCATCGGACTTGACCTCGATAACGAAAAAGGGAAAGACCATGTCAGCAGAGTGGTTCACACCCATGACGTTGTAGCCCATTGTGCGCAACCAGCCACTCTGCCTGGGGTCGTTAAATGCCATATCTCGATGATACCCATAAAGCCTATCGGGCACCGGGTTGCTGACTTGCATATTCGGGGGTGCAGAGCTATTATTTGGCACAGACATTCTGGGCATTGGCTGCCTGTTGCTCTCCTCTAGGACACCGGAGCCAGTGGGGAAAAACCTTTCCTTGACAAAGTCCTCGACCTTTGATTCTGCATCTCTGCCATCCCACATGTAAAACAGTCGGGGATCGCTGGCGATCTCTTCCACCGTAGGCTCAGGAGAGTCGCGGTCTCTCTGGACATGCGCGACGAGGTCTGAAACCGACGGCGGATAGTGGTTCTGAGAAGGTCGGAGTCTGTGGATGTTGTTGGCCTCGAGATTTGCCACACGGTAGAGTGGTGAGTCCACCCGGGGCCGACTAGATGCAACAGAGCTTTCATAGTACATCGACTGAGCCCCGGACATGACGCCCAGACGAGGCCCGGCGCGTGAATGCGAAGGTGGTCGCGTAGCAGATGAAGATGGAGTGCGTGGCACTACAAATCCGTCACTGTCCACTGTATATTCCATTTCGCAGATGGGTCTAGAAACTAAGTTTTCTTGATGGCCCGCTTGCTTTTGAGTTTCGGAGGGCTCTTCAATGTCCAAAGAGTTTGATGTATTTTCATCCGATCCCACAGATCCAAGCCACTTGGAGACGGAACCGGAAGTGGAGTCTTACTTAGATCTGGTGGTCTCTGATCTCGAATGTGCGCAAGAGAGGACGCACTGACAATCCTTAGTTCGGGGTGCTGTGCCCGGGTGGTGAATGTTGACTTCAGATGAAAGCTTTTGCCTTTCTGGAAAACAATCGGAACCGGCAAGGAGTTTCTTCTTCCAAGATTCTTTTTTTCAAGAATCTCTAAGTAACTATTATCTATAACCAAATTAGTCAGTCTTCTTCAGATATATACCACTCTGGATAAAAAAGTCTTACCTCGAGTTCGAAAGCTTCGGTGCTCTGTCGAGATTGAATGTGGTTCCTGAGGGACCAGTCCTCGGGCTTGTGCTGCGATTCCCCATGGCTTTATAGAAATCCAGGTAGCAGATAGAACTCGATTAAAAAAAAAAAAAAAGAAAAAAAAGACGGAAGAGGCCAGGCAACAATGGAAGCCTACGGCCTCGAGAGGTCGACACGGGTCTGAGATGGCCCAACCCCGTTGTCATGCAGTCAGATAAGAGAGAAACTGCAACCATGGGCTACAAAACGGGCCTCCTGTCAGAGGGGCTCAAAACAGGCAGAAATGGGGCAAAAGCGAGGCACGCACGCGCGCGTCTGTGAACTCTGTGAATATAAAACGAAGATATGCGAAAAGCTGTGCAAGACAGTTGGCGGAAGCCACATATGCGACCGGCTGTTCAGCGCATAATAAATTTGATGAGATATTATGAGTGTGCTTGGCCGGGTAGGATGAAAAACAGGTCGGTGGCAGTGCGAGTGTGAAATTAAGGAGACGGCTAGATGTTCGTTGCGATCTGATGCTGGCGGTTAAGAATTATTGGCTATTAGTCGCTCGACAGATGGGACCCACTCTTTTGGTATAAACACTTAAACAACAGATGCTGGTTTGATAGCAATCGAGAAAAAGTCACGTGATGAGAAATGTCCTGTTTTTGTGCACCGCTGTATAGCTTCTATTTTTTTTATTGAAAAAATGCTTTCCAGTGTTGGTTTTTTTACTCAATTTTTAATATACTTGCAGTAGTTATTCAATGAAGTTGTGGGTGCGACAGTAATGTTGTGTGATATCAAACAAATTGACTGATGTTAGTCTATGGTCTATAACTCTTGACCAGCTTTTACATCACCAAGATTATACTTACAAACTTCGAGTTGTCGAAATAGCTATTAATCTGACTAACCAATACGTCTAGAAATAGCCGTTCTCCTCAATGCTTTGCAGTTTATCTGGTCTCTGCTGTGCAGTCTACATGAAGTGTTCACGGTGAGCTACAGTCACAGTTTGCTATTACTGACACGCTTTGTCAATATCTCCAGCCAAAAAATAAATAAAATAAAACAAACAAAATATAATATAATTATAAATAAAGACAACCATGCTTTCAAACCTTTTTTGGGCTTAAAAACACCGGGATACTATTATAATGCGCCTGCCACAAGGCTGACTGCCGCCGGTGACTCAGGCATGGCGCGCTATATTATCTATATTTCCGGGGAAGCTACCGCCAAATACCCCACTATATAGTCAGCCTTTTCGACCTCACTTACATCTCGCCAGCATTTCAACAGCCTCTCATTTCTCATTTCTCATTTCTCAATACTCATTCCTCTTTATATAACTGCTGTTTATAACTCACACAAAAGTCTACAGTTAACTAATATGGACGACTACGACAACGCAGAGGCTCTGTCGGCCCAGTTCCACACCAAGCTCGCCGGCATGGGCCAGGACGGCGGCAATGCCACTGGCGGTCGTGGCGGCAAGTCTCGTGGTGGAAGACGGGGCGGCGGAAGAGGAGGACGGGGAGGAGGTAGATCGGGCGGTGGCGGCGGCGGTTTTCAGTCGCGCGAAAAAGACATCAGCCACGCCTTGTCCAAGCTACTCCGTCATCAGGCTGCCAACGCCGGCATTCCCCTCGACAAGGAGGGCTATGCACCGCTCGATCTCGTGCTGAAATGGGGCACTCTGCGCTCGCTCAAGGTCACTGTTGCCGAGGTCCGCGACGTTATTGCTACCAACGACAAGCAGCGGTTTGCCTGGAAGCTGCGGGATGGCGTCGATGACGCATCCCTATTGGAAAAGGGTGACGACCCGGCCGATTTTGTCATCCGCGCCAACCAGGGCCACAGCATCGCCTCGGTCACGAGCGACGCCGGCCTGCTGACGCCCATTGACAACCCCGAGACAGCGCCGCCCGTCGTCTGCCACGGCACCTACTTTTCATTCTGGCCGGCGATCGAAGCATCGGGTGGTCTCAAGCGCATGACGCGCAATCACGTCCACATGGGGTGCCTCGAGGAGGCCGACAAGACTTCTGCCAAAGTTATACCTGGCCTACGCCGGGATGCCCAGCTCATGATCTACATTGATGTTCGGCGGGCTCTGCGGGAAGACCCGTCCCTGAAATGGTGGCGCGCGGCCAATGGCGTCGTGCTGAGCGAGGGTGACGCGAACGGTGTCGTCTCTTCCAAATTCTTTGAGCGCGTCGTGACGAGTCCGCACGGATCACAGCTGCTGCCAACAAAAACACAAATGGTGCTGTGGCAGGACGCCAAGAAGGTGGCCGATCTGCCGCCAGACGTGCTGAGCAAGGCACGGGCACCACCAGGCAAGGCAGCCACACAACGGAGGGCAGCCGCAGGAGCAAAGACAGAGTCAAAAGAAGGAGTAGAAGGAGCAAAATCAGGATCAGAGGCACCAAAAGAGTAGCACACATTTTGATACCAAATAGAATTACAAGTCCATTATCAATAGATTTAGCAAATAACACCTTTCCAGAAAGACACCGTAATAACACAGAAAATCAAACAGGCATCAAACATCTACACTATTTGTAGTTTAGCTCTGGGTTGGCGCGGAAGTTGCACCGGCACCGACACTCTGGGACAGGACACTCGGAATGCCGCGAGAACCACTGCCGTGCATGATCCAGGTGCAGCACATGGTCGCACTTGAGACAAAACGTCGGGAACTTTGCCGCCAGCCGCGTGTCGCTGTCGCCCGACGACTCGGGCCGGTCTGACCGTGGCGTGCCCACAATCTCTAGGCACACCACACATCGCGGCAGGTTGCGGAAACAAATGGGACAGCTCACACCCGCGCTCGCCAGCCGCGCCGGCAGGGACGAGTTGACTGCCCCCGTGCCGCCATTACCGGCAGATCCTCCAGGTCCAGGGCTGTTGGGGTTTGCTCCGCCACCGCCGCCAGAGACGCTCGTGGCTACGGGCGGTCCGGGCGTGCCTCCCAAGCGTGTCTGGGCATCGCAGTAGACACACCGCAGCGCAATCTGCCGCGCCGGCGCTGCCACCTTGGGCCTGCCATCGACGCCCTTGCTGCGCTTGGTGCTCTCGACTTCAAACTTGGCGCGCTGGAAAAAGGCCCGGTGCCGTTGCAGGTAGGCGCGGTAGGCGTTGCGCCATGCCGTGCACCGGTAGTCGTCGACATAGCGCGGCGCCGCCATGGACATGACAAGCGTGGCCGTCTGCACGTCGTGAAACTTTTCCACATAGCGCGCCCAAATGTCGACGGCCGACTCGGTCAGGCCCGTCAGCACCAAACCCTCGACGTCGCCCGTGTTAATCGCCTCGGCCAGCGTCTCGCGCAGCCACTCGGTCAGCTGGTCGTCGTCAAACATGCGCACGGCGACAAATACGCGCTCGCGCAGGGGCAGGGATGTCTGGTGGGCAATGGTGGTCCAGTCGCCCGTGGCAATGAGCGACGAGATGGCGCGCAGGTACGGGTCGGTCTTGGACGCGAGGGCTTCGTCAAAGTCGAGCTGGGCATGCCGGTCATGCGGGTCGGCGCCGTGGTGCATACCGCCGGCGGCACCGTTCTTGATGCCCTCTTCGTCGCGGCGGCCCATGAGCTGCAGCGCGAGGGAGACAAACAGCAACTCGGGGTGGTCCGTGCTGGCCGACTTGAGAATCTGGACGGCCTCGCGGTTGTCGCCGCGGAAGAGAGCCTGGGCGGCGGCCATGGTATGGTATGATGTCGTGCGGCCCGTGGTCGACTCTGTCTTCTTCTCACCCGTCACAGGATCGATGGTGCTAGCCAGGGCAGAAGCTGGCGGCCGGCCCCAGCCGCAAATTTCGAGACACAGCTGCCGGTGATGGGGTTTCTTGGTATCGACACCCTCATACTGCCGCACATTGCGCTTGCGGCAGATGGAGATGATTGTGCGCTGCCAGTTGGACGCCTCGGGGAAGGATGCCGACTGGTCTCTGGACTCTCTAGACTCTCGGTAGTCTCTGCTGTCCCGGCCGTAGATGCGGTTCTCTTGATTGGCACCGAGATCCTCGAGCCAGATACCCACGACGCCGAGGTATGACAGGTCCAGAAAGTGTGCCGACATGTCGCCGCTCAGAGCCGCCGCTTCGGCATCGCCCACCCAGCCCCAGACATCGCGCAGCCATGGGTCATCCGCCACAATCTCTTTGTTGCGGTTGCAGTCAAACAGGTACTGCTCCTTGGCCCGCAGCAGCATGACATGGTCCAGCACGGCCTGCGCCTCGAGGGGAAACCCGCTGCGCGCAAACGTCGAGCTGAGCAGACTCTCGTGCAGCTCCTGGCTCGTCAGCGGGCGCCCTGACAACGAAGCCAGCGACGCGGTCGAGTCCGTCAGATCCACACGACCCGAGCTAAAGCCTGTGCGGGACATGTCTTGCGACCCTTGTGCTCCCTTTTTGTTGTTTTGCGGGCGAATGTGTTTCTTTTCGTACTGCCGCAGCAGCTTCAGTTTACGTGCCACAGTGGTGGCCGTAAAGTACTCGGCGGGCAGCTTGGCCTTTTTGGCCTTGTCGAGGTCTTCGGCATCCAGCTGGGCGGCGCGCTCTTTCTGGGCATGCTGCACGGCGCCATTGATTTCTTTGGCGTCGGATGCAAAGATGGGAATGTCGGCGAGCGTCTCTTCAAAGGCCACGGGGTACAGAATCTCTGTCGTCTGCGCCGGCTCGAGCTGCATCATTGTGTGGTAGTTGTGATACGAAGCGCCGTCGTCAATGCCGCGGTAGGGTGCCGACCACGGGATCAGCTTGAATGGGTATGTAGTGGTAAATGATGGCTTCTCGAGAATGTCATAGTTGCCGTTGGCACGCACGACCAGGACGCGTGGGCGGAGTGCCGGTGAGCCAATCGTCACCCAGTCAAACGACACAATACGCTCGTTCTTGTGGCGCGGGTCCGAGTACTGGTTGTCCATCTCGTTGGACCGGCGCACCTCGAGCAGGCTGGGACTGTTCTCGATGGCCATCTCGGGCGGGCAGTACTCCTGCTTTGTCTCGTACACCTTGAGCTGGCCTGTGCCCGATAGCACGCCCAGCATACCCCGGTGGTCGCGGCAGTACCGCAGTGAGCGAATGACAGACGCTTTGCTCTCATTGATGGCCTGCTCAGAGCCCGACGTGACGGCGCGGTCTAGGCGCAGAGCACCGCCCCAGGGCATTTCGTCGACATCGACGGCGTCGAGGTAGAACGGTGAAGCAGTGGCACGGCCGGCGGCCCGCTTGTCCCAGATCATAATGCCGGGATGGTCTAGCGCCGACGAGGCAAAGTAGTTGGGGTCCGCATAGTCAATGGCCAGGTTGTTGTTGCAGCGCGTCTGGAAGCTCTGCACGGCCGCGGGCGTGTTGGTCCGCAGATCGTGGATGCGCAGACCCTGACCTTTGATGCCGACAACGAGCGTGCTCGGCTGGTCCTCAAAGAAGCGTACACTAGACACGGACACACTGGGCTCGCGCACATCGATCGGGTCATAAAAGGCCTCCATGCCCTTGGGAAAGCCGGGCTCGGGGTCGGCAGACAAAGGCCGCGCCGCTGTCGACAGCCGGTTGACGTCCCAGATATTGAGACTGCGGTCGCTGCGCACACGGTCGAGACCGACGGCCAGCTTATTGGCTGTGCTAAAGGACACGGCCTGGCACGTGCGCGACATTTTGAGGCTCAGCTCCGTGTAAGCATTGGAGTCGTCGTCAATCTTGAGCAGGTTGACGACACCGGTCGGAGTGCCGACGGCGACGACGCCGGTGAGAGTGGGCGACCAGTCAAAGGATGTGAGAATGGGAAAATCTTCATGCTTGGATACATTCTGGTACTCAAAGCGGCCCGTCTTGGCATAGCCCGTCGGCCTGTACAGCTGCACGACGCGGTGATTCACGTTGACATGGATAAAGGAGTCGACGTCGGCATTGGGCGACCACCGGACGAGGCCCGTCTCCGACCCATCCATGGCAGCTGCTTGGGAGGCCGGAGATGACCTTTTAACAGATTAAATGTCTGTAAGTGAGACCATCAGATGACGAGTGTTGAAATATGCAGTGCGATGAGTGATGAGTGAGCTGCTGAAAGTGAAGCTATTATTTTGTGAGCTCGTGATCGTGATGTCGTGGTAGCGTGAGCCTTAAGAAAACAATATCTATCCTCGGAAGTATATCTTTAATTTTCTGTCTGTATTTTTCGTTTTCTTTATTATAAATTGACACCCAAGCACATGCTAATGATATCTATCGATAAATCTCATTAATCGCATTGAAGCTCACGGGACGTCGTCTAGCTGGGGATGAGCTAGACCTGACCGGAGACCCACAATTGTGCAGATGAAAGAGGATCACGTGCTGGCTAGGAGGGATGAGCCTTATCTTATCGCTGTATTCACGGCAGAAAAAAAAATTAGCGGTCACTAGCAAATTGACGTATCGAGGTCTCGTCGAGACAGACGTCTGTATGCAGATTTGCCGATTCCCACTACCATCACGTCTACCTACACCTAACAACGTCACCCACACCGCATAAAATGGGAGAAAAACGCCAGTACGACGACGACGCCGGTGCCTCGGCCAACAAGCGCTACAAAGGCGCCCACCGGCAACACCCCGACTTCAAGAAGAACACGCCGCGCCCCGAATCCAACAACTGGGCCAAGAAGCGCGTGCGCACAATCGAACGGCGGCTGCGGAATCCCGATGGTCTGCCGGGCCATGTGCAGGTAGAAATGCGCCGTGAGCTGGCCGCGCTAAACGACCAGCTCAACGGCAAGCAGGAGAAGAAGCAGCGCGCCACCATGATCAGCAAATACCACATGATCAGATTCTTTGGTGAGTAGACGGCAAACCAGGAGCATTTGAGTATATTAGTTATAAAGAGAGACTAATAGCATAGAACGCAAAAAGGCAGAACGGCTGCAGAAGCAGTTGACAAAACGGCTGCGCGAGACCAGCGACGCCGACGAGCGGGCCGAGATCGAGACGGACCTGGCAATTGCCGAGATTGACTCTCTGTACGCGAGATACTATCCTTTTATGGACGCCTACATCAGTCTGTACCCCAAGAGCAAAGCCGGCGACGACAAGGACACCAAGGATGACAAGGACGACGACAAGGAAGACAAAGAAGACAAGGAGGAAAAGGACAAGGCGGGCGAAAAGTACGGCAAGAGCTCTGCGGCCGCAGCATTAAGAGCACCGCGGCCGGCCATGTGGGAGCTGATCAAGAAGACGTCACAAGAGAGCGGCGTCAAGGCGCTGGAGAAGATCCGTGACCGGCCAGCGAGCGGCAACCAGGCACTGACAGGCGAGGACATTGGCGAAATTGCCGCGGCCAAGGAGAAGAAGGACAAGAAAGCCAAGACGGACAAGAAGGAAAAGAAGGACAAGAAAGATAAGAAGGATAAGAAGGACAAGAAGAAGGAGACGGAGGATGAGGTCGAGTCAGAGGAGGCCGTGCCCAAGGGTATCGATGTGGCCATGGCCGACGACGAGGATGACGAGGGCGGTTTCTTCGAGTAGGCCAGCCTCTCTGCTTAGCCGCGTCCCTTCTGTCACCTCTTTGCTCTCTTTTTTATTTCTTTTCTCTATTCTTTTCATTCTTCTTTCATTATCACTTCATCTTCATCTTCTGTTGGCATTGTTCGGTGCAGCGTTTTGTTTACGGTCACACTTTATGGGCAGGATATAAAAGCATTTGATAGATTATTAACATATGCACACTTCTTTGGAGCTTGATAGTGATTCATCACTAAGAATAGTCTATACTATCTAATTGTAGCAAAATGCGTTACTGATGTTGGAATATATGAACAAGATATGAAAGGCAATGATTATGTAAGCATACATATGACCAAAGGTTAAGACACCAGAAAGATTGCCGAAATTGACATGCATAGATCCTAAGGCTATGAAAAGACAGCTATATAAGGACATTGCAAGTCTCAGCAAGTAGAACATAATAAAAGTGTTACAAAGTATGCAAATGATCAGACTCAATTGTCATCAGAATGATCATGAGAATTATCAAAAGATAGCTCATATATGCACAGTGCGTCTCCACACGGTATCCACACATGCTTCCCTAAACATGCCAAGCCAAGGCTGGGGCAATGCACTGTAATCAACCAGCACCAATACCATATTCCGGCCTCGTCTGTCGCATCATTTCTCGGGTCGCACAATGACGATAGCATAGCTTGGATATTCTTATCGGCAACAATCAGTATCAATCCGGCCAGCATATGATATAGATCACCACCACAAGTTTAACGAGTATTCTATCAGCCCCGACATCGACTCTCAACTCTCGACATCAACACTCGACATCGACATCGACATCGACATCGACATGGCAAGCTCTGACGCAGCGGCTGGTCCACAGACTGGCCTGCTCCCCGACCGTCCCCCGATTTCTGCGCTCTTCCTTATCGAGTTTGATGTCAAGGCAGGCTACACAATTGTATGGAAACAGGCCGAGCCGGGCCTCGACCTCAGCGGCGCCGTCGAGTACAAGAGCTTGCCCTCTGGATTGCATGCTGTCTCGGAGGATCTCATCTACTTTGTGCACGAAGACTCGAGCCCCGAGGCTGATAGTGGCGGGCCGTCAACGACAACACAAACACAAACCCCCAACAACAATGGATATGCAGGCCTGAGTGCGTTTGTCAACTTGCCGACAGAAGATGCAGGTGCCCGCAACGCGCGCATGATTGCCGTCGGTGTGCTGGTGCCGCGCAGCTATGGCCGCCTGGGCCGTGCATGGCGTCATGCTGAGTCGCTTCTCGGTCTTGCGCGGACACTTGCAGCCGACGGCAAACAGGTGCCCCTGCTCGAAGCATACTGGAAGGACAACAGCAGCCCTGCGCGCCCAGTGACAGAGTCATCTACATCCACGGACGCTCCTGCTTCTCCAGACGACCGGCCGCTGCTTCAGATTAGCGACTCACCCCTCACTTCGCCTGCGACGGCAGTGCCACCCATGACATACCGGCCGACACCCTTTGGAAGCCACCTTGCACAGCACGGGCGCCACCGGTCCGCGTCAGACGGCACGGCTCTCTTGATGCCGCCAGGCCATCGGCTATCACCACACCACCCGGCCTGGAGTTTGACGTCGCTGCTCGAGACGTTCGGCCCGCTCATCTTTCCCATCTATCGCGCGGCCCTCCTGCGGAAGCGAATTCTTATTTCTACACATGCTCCCGTACGGGAAGCCAATAACTTTGGTATGTCCCCCTTGTTGTTCGTATATATTAGAGAAAGCCAACTAACAACCAGTCTACAATTTCTCGGTGCTGGCTAATATCCCAATCTCGGCACTCGACGTCGTTGAGCCGGCAGCTACACAGCTCCAGCGCATCCGTCCCCTCTTCACCATTGGTGTCAACGACATCACCTTTCTCATGGACGACTATGCAGCGTCGAAGCGTGCAGCGCGCCAGGCAGGCCTGGCCGACGCCACCGGCGACGCACCCTACAGCGGCCCCGGCTGGATCGCATGTACAACAGACAGCATCCTGGCCATGAAGGGCGAGCTGTGGGATGTGCTCATCACTATGCCACCCGCAGACCATGCATCACCATCACAATCAAAAGCAAAGGACGCCGCCGACAAAAAGGTGTGGCCAACAGTCGAGGTCGCCAAGGGCGTGCCCCTGAAGGCGTCACAGCGCGATCTGCGGCGATTCAAGTCGCTCATGAACGGGCTGACCGGTGGAGACTGCGAGACGACACAGGGCGATAACAAACCGAGCAAGCTGGTGCAGCTGGAAGACTCGGCCGAGAGTGTCGTAGAGCCCGTGACCTGGACGGCGCTGGCATACAATGGTTTCATGTGGTGGGCCAGCGCGGGCGAGCAGAGCCGGTCGTCGGACGAGACCGACGAGACTATTCACGACGCACAGCTGCTGGCCGATATTGTGCCGCCGGCCAAGCCTGCACGAGCAGACGGTGCGCCTTCAATTGCTACGACTCTGAATATCCACGATTCTGTGACGTCTCTGACGGCCAGACGGGCACCGGCTTCAGGGAGCGAGCAAGACGCTGAGGAGGAGGAGGAGCGGGCACGCATCGAGCTGGCTACCATTACCTACTTCCACCGTCTCACAACCCAAATCCTGTCCGTCCTGTCGGATGTCGTCGAGAGCAGCGAGTTTGATAATGACGGCGAGTACTACTACGATGACGACGAGAACGACAACGATGTTGGCGAAGCCTACTACGACGAAGCTGAAGATGGTGCTGCCGATGGTGCCGACGCTCTGGACACGGGGGATGCTGGCGCCGTCTCGGGTGAAGACGATGACGGTCTTGTGGCTGCTCGTCGCAATGGCGGCCTTGCGTCCTCGTCGTCGACATCCCTGCTGCTGCGGCGCAGAGACGGCTCCAGCTCGCGCCGGCGCACAGGCCTTGCTGTCAGAAGCAGCCAACCCAGACGGCACCGCCAGAGTTCCTCCTCCAACCAAGCAGGAGACAGTACGCCCATCCCGACTCTGCGCATCACGAGCGAGGACGTTACGCGCATGGGCCTCGATGTGTGGAGCCAGGCCGACGCCACGTTTGTTCGGAGTGTCGCCCAGCAGTACTTTGCACGCCGCAACGTGCACGTCGAGGGCAAGGGTCTCGAGGTGTGCGGTCTCAAAGTGTGCTGACTAGCCGGAGCCCTGGGTGTGGGGATCTCGAGTGTCGCAGTCGCACTGGCAATTGCCATGTGATGTTTTTTTGTCTTTACTTGTATTATTTCATTCCTTTCTTATATCACAGCGTGTTCAATTTACTAGAGAAGTTTAATCAAGTTTGTTCAAGTCGATTATATCGTGGTATATTATTTGTATTTATTCAAAATCAAAAAGCAAGGCACACGACGCGCTTAGTAGTCGTTGCTGCTGCCACGGCCGGAAGAGCCGTAGCTGTTGGAGTTGTCGTCATCGTTTCTGGAGCTGCCAAAGCCACCCGAGGAGCCGCCGTAGCCAGACGACTTGTTGTCGTCGTCACCACCGCGGCCGCCACGGCCACCGGACGAACCGCCGTAGCCGGAAGAGGAGTTGTCGTCATCGCGGCTGGAGCCGAAGCCACCAGAGCCGCCAGACGAGCCACCATAGCCCGAGGACGAGTTGTCGTCGTCACGGCTGGAGCCAAAGCCGCCTGAGCTGCCGTAGCTAGACGACGACTTCTTGTTGTCGTCGTCGTCACGGCTGGAGCTGCCGAAGCCACCAGAGCCGCCGGAAGAACCACCGTAGCCCGAGGACGAGTTGTCATCATTGGAGCTGCGGCCGCCACGGCCGCCCGAAGAGCCACCGTAACCCGACGAGGAGTTGTCGTTGTCACGGCTGGAGCCAAAGCCGCCGGAGCCGCCAGACGAGCCGCCGTAGCCAGACGATTTGTTGTCGTCGTCGTCACCACCGCGGCCGCCACGGCCGCCTGAAGAGCCACCGTAGCCGGAAGACGAGTTGTCATTGTCACGGCTGGAGCTGCCAAAACCGCCCGAGCCGCCGGAAGAACCGCCGTAGCCCGAGGACGAGTTGTTGTCGTCACGGCTGGAGCCGAAGCCGCCCGAGGAACCACCGTAGCCCGACGAGGAGTTGTCGTCGTTGTTACGGCTGCCGTAGCCGGAGCTGGACTATAAGATATTGTTAGTGTGTGGACATTTTATTTTGGAAACGGCAGGAGAGACAAATAACATACGTTGTCGTTGTCAAAAGGCATTGTGAAGAAGTGTGTGATGACTTGGGATGGTGATGAGATGAGAAGTGAAAAAGGTGTTGCAAACAAGAGGAGGGGAGAAGGAGCTATATATGCTCATGAGCTTGGGCGGGGAGCTCTGCGTGAAAGTCTACCTGCACATAACCGAGTATGACCTCAACTAACAAGGTACAAGTTACAAGATACAAGCTCTAAGCCTACATTCAGCTGGGCAAGACAGACGGAGAGAACATGAGGGAAGGGGGGTGTATGAAGGGCACGGGGAGGGGTATCACGCAAAGCGAAAAAGAAAGATATTATAAAATAAAACAAGATAAAATAAAACAGAAGATAATGACCTAAAACCCAGAATAAAAAGGGATGAACGTCACAGGTTAAGCCCGAATAAGAGATGGCGAGCTGGTCTCTGGTGATAGCAAGCTCTCATAAAATGTACTCTTGTACTCTTGTATTTTACTCTTGTACAGCATGCAGCATGCACTCACGGCTAGCCCGACATGGAGCTACGTTGCAAGGGATGGAGGATGCGAGGATGGATGGACAGGTGAGCAGATGGACAGCTGGCGCGGTGATGCCTTTTGCCGTTGCTCGCTCTTTATTACAGTGATGTCTGTTTCTGTATCTTGTATTTAGTCTCCTTTATTTTCATGACTGATCCTCATTTCTAGTTGCCATGGTGTGCTCAAGATGCCAGAGAACGACGGATTGATGGACTGCTAGGACAGACAAGATTAACAGAGTGTAAGACGTCAGGTCATCCAGGTCCCCGTACATAGATCTCTCTGCGAGGTAGCTCCCATTCCCACAATAGAATATCTACATGTCCATCCCGTGCATGAGACATAGGACGTAAAACATGATGGACCTATGACTGGCATCGTATGGATCAAGATACATTTATTAATATCTGGTCTGTAGCCTGGGTCCATGTTGCTACTAGTTGTAGGGCTAGTACTCTGGATGCCATACCCAAACTGGTAGCTCATTCATAAGCATTTGCAGAGTTGAAGGTCTCGAGCATATGCTTACTATGCATGAAAGCTGAACTTACTTGCAAAACAGCGGCCTCTTTTGAAAGAATGAACACCAGAGCTAAGAGCTGATTGTCTACTTCCGCCATTGAAGCACAGTCCCGAGTTGCCGTCGTCTCTTTTTCTGGCGGAGATATTAACTAGCTTTGGCATGGCTAGTAGCTGTCTCCCTCTTTTTCTCTTCTTTTTTGATATTTGCGGCTGTTCCTTGCTAATTTCACTAGCTCTCACCGTCTCTAGCACTGCCCCGTCATAAAAGCTGAGGAAACGAATTTAAGTCTTTGATGCTATTCTTCTATTGATATATGCACAAAAAAGGAGTCCGTAGCAAAGAGAGAAGTGTTGTTTGTGCATTATTGCTTCTCAGACGTACTCATGTAGAAAATAACTAGAAAATACCTCAGCATTTAACAATTGATATATATTTGCACAAACATGGCGAGCTCCGAGATCAACAAATTATGGAGGGGTAATAGTCACGATGATGAGTACTAAGCAGTGTGTACTTGTTGGGGAGGAATGGGGGTAGGGGGGTGTGAAGGAAAAACAGGATCATGACGAGAAGGAGATGCCGAGAATAAGAGGGGTAGATGGTCTCAGACTTTGAGGGTAAACTTGTGAAAAGAATAACAAGTTGGATTGTCAAAGGTTGTGTTGAAGAAAGAAAAGTAAAAGATGGCGACAAGAGTTGTGAAAAAGTAAAAGTATAATTCCAGAACTGAAATACAACGGCAAGTGTTCAGAGTCGACGGATTCAAGGAAGTGGTAATGGGGAGAGGCCATGGAACCGGGAACATGGTTCAATCACGAAGGCGCAAGCATCGTGGAGGGTTGCAATTGCGACAACTATATTCTTTTTGTCTTCTATTCTTGTTCTATTCATACGCTGACTAACTATGTATCCCATCTCAACGTCGATAGCAGCTCAAGACTGAGATCCAGGTCGTTCGGACGGCTCTCAACTTCTTAATACGTCGATTATCATGGCGTCATACTGTAACACCGACTGGAGCGTGGGAGAGACGTGAGATCTTGCCAGCTGCCAGCTGCCAGACTGCCAGATTCTTGGCAGGGTGCTGTTCATGCTGAAAAGACACCCAGGTAGTGGACAGACTTGTCCAATTGTAGAAGCTTAAAGCTTAAAGCTAAATGTAGATAACCATAGAAAGTGGCCGGCGAGGTATCCTTACGACCAGAAATGGTAAAGGGTAATAAGAGGGAGCCGGCTGGCTGAGCTGGGGCAATGCAACTACGGATAGCGCCATATGGAAGCCCTGTAAATGTAAATATAGTGCAGTGTGCCGTACGGGACCGCCTTTCGTCTCTGCAACCCGCGAGGCACTAATTAACACGCGCTAGATTCTGGAGATTGCACGGCTCCATTCTCTAATCGATCGCATGCCCATGGGCCAGGCGCGGGCTATGACGGGATGGGCGGCCAGGCTTGTATTCTTTGGAGTGAGACCTTTTGTGAAGAAGAAGAAACGATGAGGAGCTTCCAGTTGCCATGGCGTCATTGATACTAGAGACTGCTGAAGATGAGTGATGCGCTTGAAAAATGGTGATATCTTTGATGCATAGATGTTAAGACAAAAGAAAATATTAGAGACGGTGAGATGACTTGTTCACAAAGGGCAATAGCACGAGATGGGATTAAATGTCGATCATCTCAATATTGTGCAATCAATATATGTACTCCGTACTCACTTGTGGCAATCATTCTACAGAGACCAGAGACCAGAGACCAGAGACAGAGGAGGAGGAGGAGGAGGAGGAGCGTGTGATGTGATGTGGGGAAGCTAGCAGAGAGTAGAAAAACAGAAAGCAACTCAGGTATGTTGAGTTATGTTGGTGTAGGGGCGAAGATGAACAGCGACAAGCTCGGGTCGGTCGGCTATTGGAAGTGTAGTGAGGGAGATTGAGGTCTGTGACTTCAACGATATAAGACACTGGCAGTTGAAGTTGAGACATGCAGCAGAGTTGAGACAATATTGAAAAGAATAAAGAATCAACTAGACAACCATGCAATGATCACTCATGTCTGTGGGTAGAATGCTACAGTATCTCAGCTCTGGCGGCGTGAATCGAGGAAATAAAAGTGAATACCAATAATATTAGTCTGAGTAGAGTAGGATGGTAGGAAAAGTGGACAGAGCGTGCATTGATCCCATGTCCAGCTGAAATGCAGCAGAGAGGGTGGGGAGCATCTATCTACTATCTGACATAACCGTCTACGGAGCATAATGTAGAATCAGGAACTCCAAAGACATAAGGAAGCAAGATGACGCGGCCTTTTACAAGACGACAAGAAGGTGGAAGAAAGGAACAGAAAGACGAAAAAGAAAGAAGAGAAATCCTCGGCACAAGTCCGATGATAGCGTGCGACTACTGAGTACGGCAATACGGAGTTGAACTACTGAGTAGAGCTTGTCGAGCTTGGTTAGTGTTGTCAATATTACACTACGAAGTAGCATCCATTCTCGGTGCAGGTCCATAGCTTGCGAGCTTGCAAGCTTCAGAGCTTGAGCTTGATATTGTGTAGCGTAATGTTAGTATTAAGATTAAGTCAAGGGCTATGCTATTGTACAGTGATTATCGTCGCCAGTGCAAAATAAACAAATGCAGAAAGAAGAAGAAAGGAAGAACACAACCGGTCTACAGGTTGGACTGTGAGCTGGGTAGAGCTCCGCTCATCACTGGCAGATCGTGTGCTGCTCCTGCCGCTGCCGTCGCCATCTGACCAAAGCCTCCCCGGCGCCCTGTCATCACAAGCTCGCCGCCCGAGCCGTTGCCCCACCACGCAACTCCGATCGCCGCCCGCTCGACATCCATCTCACCGCTGCCCAGCACCTCCCAGAACCGCCGCTGAGCTACCTGCCGCAGTGCCGCAGCACTATCCGGTCCGTTGCTTCCAGCGCCCTGGATCGTCCACACGGTTTCCGCCACCGTCGTAAGCCAGTACTCGAGCACCGGCAGCGCCAGGAACGGCAGCGCGTCAATCAGCGTCAGCACCAGCGCGCTCTGCTCCGACATGGGGTCGGGCGTGCTGCCCAGAGCCTCGTCGCCAGGGTTCGGCGGCAGCAGCCGCGTCTGCAGTCCCGAGCAGTTGCTGGCACGGAAGCGCACCATCTCCAGCAGCGTCTCGGCCAGCTCGGGGTGCGTCGCGTACACAGGGAACGGCGGCGACAGAATCTGAATCAGCGTCTTGAACGCGAGGCGGAACTGCCGCGCCGACACACGCGTCGGGAATGACGCAAACAGGGCGTCAGCGTAAAAGGGGCCTAGTGCGGCTGCAATTGATGCATTGTGCGGGCTCGAGAATACCGAAAGCACAGCGCTATGCGCAGCCTCAAAGACCTCGACCATGCGCTGCGATGAAGCAACCGTAGATGGATTGGCGGGCGCGACAACGTAGGGAAGTGCCGGCTGGATCAGGAGGCCCTCGCACGCCTTGGTCGGCAGCACGCTGGAAAAGTGCTCGGCAAGGTTGAGGTAAAACAGGTCGGCTGCCACACGCGCCGGCTCAACGGTTGCCAGAGACGAAGCTGCGAGAGGTGGTGTAGGGATAATCTGGGCAAGCAGCGCTGCCGAGGCATCAGGGTACCGTGCCAGAATGTCAATCGATGCCAGGTAGGAAAACTGGTACGCTTGGAACACGCCGCCGTCGTCGTAGGATGCAACAAAGTCGTAACTGTGCAGCACCCGCAGAACCTTGGCCGCCATGCCCGGTGCCACACCGTCAGATGCCATGACCCGGTCCAGTAGACTGCGGCCAACAATAGCCTGAAGCATTGTAGCCACGGCAAAAAGGGTCTTCTTGAGGTGCTGCCACAACAATGGCCATGTAGTTTGTGCTGTATCAAAGGTAAGATAAGTAGAGGTGTCTGCCGTCAGGTTAAGACTCGAAATCATACGGCACGCAGCCCAGCGCCGCCCTGTAACCTCGGCCAGCTCAAACAGGGTTGTCAGCGCATGCAGCACCGTCATGGGATCCACGGCCCGCTCAACGGCAAATGATGCCATGGCGGCAATCGGTCCTGCGCTCGACACCAGAGAGACTGCATTACTCGTCTCGCGCTGCTGCAGAGTCTGGAACGATAGCGACGATGCAGGCCAGTCAAACTGGGGCTGGCGCGACCGGTTGGCAGCTTGCACGCGTGGGTCCGCAGCAATCAGCTCCAGGATACGTCCTCCGTCAAAGCCAAAGGGACCGGCCAGCATTTCCACCGTCGCCGGAAGCAGCAAGTTGCAGTCGAGGGTCGCACGCGCATGCTCCGACAGCAGCGGGAATGCATAGTTGAGGCCGCTCACAACGGCATAGCGACCCAGAATCGCGTCGTCTGTGCCGGGCGCGCTGGCTGCCTCGGCAAGAGCCAGGTTTGCGGCAGCCACGACGCCCTGCTCCAGCGCAACTCGGCGTGCCCGCGAAAGCGATTTCCTATCGTTACCCTCGAATCCTAGCAGCACGCCGACAAGCACTAACAGGTGCCGCCACCGCGGCGACTTGGCGTCCGCGCCCTGTGCGATCGCGCGCGCCCAGTCCTCGCATCCAGGCCGCCGGTCTTCGAGCACGCCTAGACGGTATGCGGCTGTGCCAACCAGGCCGTGCCTGGCTGCCGCCGACTCTTCCACCTCGTGTCGATGCACATGGATCGCGGCTGTGTTGAAGATGCTGATGACGCGAAAGCATGCCGAAGCTGCCGCGGCTGGATCGAGTTTGTTGTGGGCGTTGTAGAGAGAGCCCCAGACCACCGGTGCCGTCAGAAAGTGCGACACAAGGAGCGTGATGTTGAGTGGGTTTGATAGTGATGAGAGTGATGCTGCCGTGCTGCCAAACACGCGCTGCAGCTGGGCATCGCGCTGGCTCTCGTTAGGACTTGCGATGAAGCCGCTATCGTGGTACAGCGCCAAAGTCGTCTTGAGTAATCGTTCGGTCGTCATGATGATGGTATGATTGGTTCGGAACAGTGCGCGTCGTGCGCTCCACACATTTCAGTCGGGATGCTGTCGGTGTCGTCGATACAGTTGATGGACTCTGTAGAATCAATGAAATCAATTGCTGTTGATATGTCGTTGATCCGTGGAGCGCGTGCTGCAATACGGGGTAGCATGCGATATAGCGGCTATCGCTGGGTCTACCGAGGCATGCAGGTGGTTGACAACTGAGGAGTTGACAACTATGGGTCATGCACCTGGAGTTGTAAACGAGTTGTCAACAACGCTGACTAATCTTTCATGGTAGAGTTAACAACTCTTCGCATTGTTATCAACTAAATTATTCATAACCTGACTGTAATTCTATAGTATTCGCCATCAATATTTATAGTCATATTCATGAGTTTAATTCCGACAGCAACAAGTAAGCCATAGATTCATATGCGCACTGCCATGACCTTCTACACAGCATAGCCTCACCTCGCTCACATGCAGAGTGATAAATTCGCAGCTAAAGTCCGGTTGTCTCCGATCTATAAAACCAGCTTGATATATATAGTAACTTTGCTTCAGGTATTTCAATTATTTATGTTCTGCCACTGCATTATCTCTACACTGACTTCAAACTCATACAATCATTGACATAGCTGGAGTGGCCGCTATTCTGTAAGTGGCTTCTGCTTGGTATGAGTTTACTTGTTACAGAGATGGCAAAGTGTAAATATAAGCGATTTCGGTGGTCGATGTATTCACGTGATTGCAGGACCCCTCCAATTCTCCAGACTCTGACTCATGGTCGAAACATCTTTTGCCATGTCTCTGATTGGAAAACGGCTCTTTGATCCTCGATCCTTCTCTTTTGCAAGTCGAACAGCTACCCAATACTCACACATCACAATGGCACCCATCATCCACCTCCGTACCGAGACCAAGCCCTTTGAGCGGCGTTCTCCCCGTATGTTTTTGGCTTCCCGACCCCGGAGCTCGAGCTCGGACTGAGCTTTTAATTGAGCCTCTATTGAGCCCCAATTGAGGAGCCAATTGAACTCCAAGTAACGCAAAGAGACAAGCAGAGACTAACATTCTAGTGTCGCCCGAGACGGCCAAGGCCCTCATTGACGCTGGCTACACTGTCCGTGTCGAGGAGTCGTCTCGCCGTACCAACCGCAAGGAGAACGAGATCGACCGCATCTACACCGACGATGAGTTCGCCGCTGCCGGCGCCGAAATCGTCCCCGCCGGCTCGTGGGTCAAGGCCCCTACCGACGACATCATCCTGGGTCTGAAGGAGATTGACGCCGACGGCAGTATGTGCAACACTCTGTATTATTATTCGCAATACACTGGTCTTTACTAACACGTCATAGCCCCCCTGCCGCACACCTACATCCACTTTGCCCACTGCTACAAGAAGCAGGACGGCTGGGCTACCGAGCTGTCGCGCTTCTCCAAGGCCGGCGGCCTGCTGTATGACCTCGAGTTCCTCGTCAACGAGCGCGGCCAGCGTATCGCTGCCTTTGGCTTCAGTGCTGGCTACGCCGGTACCGCCCTGGCTCTGCTGTCGTGGGCCCACCAGATTGTGAACCCCGGCGTGCCCCAGGGTCCCGTCCCCACGTACAACCTCGCCACCGACCTGATTGCCGACGTTAAGGCTGCTCTGGCCAAGGCCCTGCCCCTCAACGGCGGCAAGTACCCCCAGCTGATGATCATTGGCGCCCTCGGCCGCTGCGGCAAGGGTGCCACCGAAGCTGCTACGGCTGCTGGTGTCCCCGAGTCGTCGCTGCTCAAGTGGGATCTGGCCGAGACCAAGCGCGGCGGCCCCTTTGACGAGATCACCGAGTCCGATATCCTGCTCAACTGCGTCTACCTGGGCTCGCACAAGATCCCTCCCTTCACCACCCTCGACAAGCTGTCTAACCCCGACCGCAAGCTGCGCGTCATCTGCGATGTCAGCTGCGACCCCAACAGCGAGAACAACCCGATCCCCGTCTACTCTGGCTACAGCTCGTTTGATGCCCCCACCACCTCGGCGTCGCGCGACCTCGAGGGCCCTGAGCTGCGCATCATTGCCATTGACCACCTGCCCACCATGATTGCCCGCGAGGCCAGCGACGAGTACTCGTCCCTGCTTCTGCCCAGCCTGCTGGAGCTCAAGAACCGTGACACCGATGGTGTCTGGACCCGCGCAGCACAGACCTTCCGTGACCGTGTCGCTGAGCTGCCATAGATGTAGAGCAGGAGGAACAAAAGGAAAAAACACTAGTCAGGAATTTTAAAGATCTATGGGGATTAAAGGATATATCAAAAAAGTATATGATTCGTTTTACTTTACTTGCACAATTATGCACAAATGAAAAGTCGTAAAATTATGAAGGGAACGATGCACGATTCCGTCACATTAGCCAACAGCATGCGCCACCCAATGATTGCTGCAGTTTCGTCTGCATAGGCGCCCAAAAATGCACATCACAATCTCACAGCCAAGCACTATTTAGACTGCATGGAAGGAACAGAAATGGGGCGGTGTATCATATGAGGTTGGGCTGAAATCACCGCAGTCAGGCATACCCCTCAACAATGAGTCTCACCTTCCATCCCTCATTTCCACCCGTAAAACTAACCAAAGCATTATCACCACTTGTTTCCTGGTCCTGCCAATTGCTCTATTCTTTTAAGCTTCTAGCAGTCCTTGTTTAAGGCAACTGCTCTTCCTATTTTCCTCATCTTTCGATTTCTGCAGGCACATAGCGATCGTGGCATCTATTTAAATGCTAACCCAAGCCGACCATGCCCCCGAAATCAAAAGCGAAGCCCAAGAGAGACTGGAAAAGGATATTCCGTATACGGCCTGATCGAGATCATGCACAGGCTTCTGATCAACCTCAGGATCAGAGCCCTCCTCAGGAGCAGAGCCGCCCACAAGAACAAAACACGCACCAGGGAGAAAGTCAATCCAATGGTCAAACAGCAGGCGGCGAACTCCAGCTGAACAACCCAGCAGCCATTTCGGTGGTTCCTCTTGCACTGCATCCCACACCTGTACAGGTTGAAACCCCCATTGAGCCCGCTACCGAGACAAACCAAGCCGCCCTAGAGGCAGCACAAAGTCCACCAATTTCAAAGTCTCAGGAAATTTGGAATGAAGCATTCAATCGCATTGAGGAAGATGAGGAAACAGCAGAAGCTGCCAAGACTTACCTCAATATCTTGAAGACTAACCTCGGCGATGGCACCAATGACGTCACGAAAGAAGATGTTGCCGACGAGGGCAGCCCTGCTGCGCGTCAAAGGCAGATGGTTCAATTGGTAAAACGAGGCCAAATCAAGATCCGGAGGTCGTCTAAAATCACAAAGTCTGTGGGAAGCTTCGTTGAGTCTATTCTAATAGCCAAACCGCTGGGTGACTTTATCATCCAAAACGTACCCCAGGCCGCCCCTGCCGCGCTTCCCTGGGCTGGTGTATGCGGTGCACTCCAGGTAAGATCACATTAAATATATATTTTGCAAGAGAGCCCCGATTTCTGACCTCGAAACAGATCATGTGCAAGCCTGCCAACGCCAACAAGGCCAACCTCGAAGGCGTCAAGTACGTTGTGGCTCGGATGGAGTGGTACTGTGCACTGACTAATCTCCTCCTCGACACCGGGCGTACTCAGTCCGATCACAAGTTTGCAGAAGTCATTGCCAGTCTGAGAGAGACGATTATCTCGCTGTACCAATCGCTCCTCATCTTCTTGATCCAGAGCGTGTGCTCGTACTACAAGAATCAGGGCGTAGTCGCTCTCAAGAGCATGTTTGGCCTCAACGATTGGAGCGAGAGTCTGAATAGCATCAAGGCTTCCGAGTCAATGCTGCAGTCCGATATGGGCCAGTACACCCAGGTGCACCAAAGAGACGCCCTTCAAGAGTGCAACGACCGCGCCCAAGTATCAATGGGACTTCTTGGTGATATCAACAAGACGCTCCAAAACCATGTCGAGGAACAGAGGCGCGCACATCGAAACGAGAAGGACAATTCTCTTCTTAAAAGCCTATATGTTGTCGATCCCCGCGATGCCATGGACACGATTTTGAGAAGGAAAGAAGAAGAGCTACTCACCGATGCCTTCAAATGGATCTTTGATGTCCCCGAGTTTCAGTCATTCATGGGGTACACAAATCACAGCGACAGTCCGGATACCAACGCTGCCCAATACACGTTGACCTCGGAATCGTCATTACCATCGCCCTCTCGTCTTCTCTGGTTAAAGGGCCAACCCGGCACGGGCAAGACCATGCTGCTAGTTGGTATCATTCGCGAATTGTCATCACACCCAGCTGCCTTGAGTCCTAGCATCTCGTTCTTTTTCTTTGAGGCGACCGACACAAAAGTGAACAACAAGACAGCTGCACTCCGCTCTCTTCTCTGGATGCTGTTTCTCCAGCAGCCATGCCTTCTCAAGCACATGCGGGAAAAATACGATACGGCGCCATCATCATATGACGGTGATCTGGCATTCACTAGCTTGTCCAATATCTTCAAGAACATTCTAGCCGACGAGGAGTTGGGCCCTGCATACTTTATCATCGATGCTCTGGACGAATGTATTGAGGGTTTGCCTGATCTGACCAAGCTCATCTCAACATCGCTGACCTTGACCGACAAGGTAAAATGGCTCGTGTCCAGCCGGCCAAATGTCGCTCTCGATAGAAGCGTGCCCTCCAACTCGCTGCTAGAGCTCGATTCTCAAAAGCTAAAAGCACCCGTCAGTGCCTATATCGAGTTCAAGCTCTCTCGCCTCGCCAAATCTGAGATTTTCACCGGCTACACACCCGAAGTTATCGAAAAACTCTCACTCGAAATCAACGGCCGTGCTGGAAACACCTTTCTTTGGGTGTGGCATATCTTTCACATTCTCTTCTCTCAAGACGAAGATCTCTGTTTCTTGGATGGGTCCTACGCTCTAGATGCGGTCCTTCAAATGCCGCCTGGGCTGTCAGGTGTCTACGGAAGCGTCATGGATAGAATTCTCAAGGGCCAGCCTCAAGACTCGGAGCACTGTAAGGAGCTGCTGCGAATAGTCTTCCTCGCATATCGGCCTCTGTCCCTGGAGGAACTAGGTGCTCTGGTTTCATTTCCCCAAGTGCAACTCAAGAGAATTGTGGACAAATGCAGCTCGTTTCTCTCCGTCTCCGACCAAACTGTGAACCTCATCCACTTGTCCGCCAAAGACTATCTGCAAGGCAACTATCTTGCGAAAATCAGCAACACTCCCATTCCCCAGGGACATGCCTACATGAGCGAGCGTTGTCTGTTAGCATTGCGAGGGCTTCACAAAAACATGTACAACATCTCCCTCGGCCCATATTCACGAAGTGAGCCAGCACCCCAGCCAGATCCCCTTGCTTCAATGCGCTATGCGTGTCTCTTTTGGGTAGACCACCTCAGCGATGGGACCAGTGGTGATAGCCGGCCAGATGAAAAACGTGTCTACAATTTTTTGCAGGAGCATTTTCTTCACTGGCTCGAGGGCCTTTCCCTTTTGTGGGAGATGGCAAACGGGATCATGGCCCTACGAAAGCTTCTTATTCTTTTCCCAGTGAGTATACATACTTAAAAATGAGCAGTGATGCTTTTTATCCATACCTTGCTAACATTTGTATTAGAAAAACGAAAAGTCTTCAGAGATCGCTGACTTTGTCTACGATGCACTGCGGTTGGCTTTATCTTTCAGGTCCGGCATCGAAGAGGCGCCTCTCCAAACATACGCGTCTGCACTACTGTTCAGCCCAACAAACAACAAAGTACGAAGATGCTGCGCAGAGGATGAACCAGATTGGATAGTAACAAAGCCTATTGTTCCGTTCGAGTGGGACGCATACATACAGACACTTGTCAGTCATGATGACATTGTTACATCGCTTGAATTCTCGCCAGACGGCACACTATTAGCAACTGGTTCATACCACGAGACTATCGAAATCTGGGACGTTTTGTCGGGTGAGTGCAAACAGACACTCAAGAGCCACATAGATCCAGTGACATCTGTCACATTTTCGCCGGATGGCAAAAAAATAGCTTCTGCTTCAACTGACACGACCATAAAAATCTCTGACGTCTTGTCGGGAGAATGTGAACAGACGCTTGAGGGCCACACACATTGGGGGGCACCAGTCGTCTTTTCACCCGATGGCAGAAGGCTAGCATTTGTTTCATTCGACACAACCATCGAGATTTACAAAGTCTCATCGGGGCAGCGTGAGCAAATACTCAACGGCCACCAGGGCTTAGTATTGTCAATTTCCTTCTCACTAGATGGTAAAAGACTTTTTTCTTTTTCAAAAGACGAAAGTATCAAATTCTGGAATGTTTTGTCGGGGGAATGCGAGCGGACGCTCGATTGCAGCCCAAATAAAGCGGTGTCAGCTGATTTTTCACCGTGCAGAGATCATATAGTAACTGCTTCAGACGACGGACTTGTCAGAATCTGGACTGTCTCGTCGGGGGAGTGTGAACAGACACTCCAGAGTGATACTAGGCCTGCTTACGTTGTGTTCTCTCCGGATGGGAGGAATATCGCGTTGAGCTCAAGCAGCGGAGATGTTGTGGTTTGGGATGTACTCTCGGGAGAGTGTAAAAGGAGATTCAAAGCCCACCTATTTGAGTGCTCGGTTGTGTTTTCGCCAGATAGTAAGCAGTTGGCTACTGCCTCACGTGAAGGTGCTGCCAAAATCTGGGACTTCTCATCGGAAGAGACGGTACGGGCACTTGAAAGCCATGATTCCTGGGTAGCACATGTGCAGTTTTCCCAAGATGGAGAGCAGCTTGTATCCGGCTCCATCGACGGGGCCGTCTTTTTCTGGGATGCAATGTCGGGAAAGTGCACGCGGAAATTCCAAGACGGGCTTGAAGGTACAAATTTTATCCCCCTGTCAGACGGTTGCCTTTTAGCGTATAATACGCCGGATTACTCTATCAAAATCTTGAACTTGGTGTCAGGAAAATGCTTGGCGACACTTCGAGGCCATACAGATGCGATGCATTCTGCTGTTATCTCCTCGGATGGGACGCAACTGGCATCTTGGTCTTTCAGAGACAATGTCAAAATTTGGAGCCTCGCCTCGGGGGTGTGCTTAAAGACGCTTGAGATATCATTGATGTATGCCCAGGTATCCTTTTCCCCGGATGGGAGATTACTAGCATTGATAGATAAGCACTATCTTCAGGGCAGCCATATTGAAATTTGGGATTGGTCGTTAGAGGAGAACTTGCAGACGCTCGAGTGTTCTTTAGGCGAGATTGACTGTTTCGCTTTCTCGCCAGATGGAAAACAGATAGCAGCTCACTCTGATAACGAGGTACTCCTTTGGGATCTGGCTTCGGGAAAGTGCCTACAAGATGCACAAGGCTCCGCTGAAAATCCTGGATATCCGCAGAGTGAGGGTAGGGACTCTCCAGCTTATACGGTGGCATCAACACAATCATGGCCCATCACAACGCATTGGCATAGGCCCAAAGAAATCATCTTCTCTCCAGATGGCAGACAGCTAGCAACCAGAGATAAATTCGTGTACGTCGCCAAGGTTTGGGATGTTGGTTCAGGACAGTGTACGCGCACACTGGAGAATTGCATTAAGCTGAATACATCAATATTTACTCCCGAAGAGCCACTACAAGAACTTTACGGGCTGCACAGGTTGGAGGCATGGATAAAAAATGGTGGAAAAGAGATACTCTGGCTACCGGACGAGTATCGAACAAACAGCTTATTCGCCCAAAGTAGGAATATTATCGCACTTGGTCTGCATTCAGGGAGAGTTGTGACTATCGGATTCAAGCTGTGAACTGCACGGCAGAGATATTGACGTCAAATATCTCATTTTGTCGTGGTTTGGTATTTTACTTCTTGTCCTGTTCTTTGTTTCCTTTGATTTCCTTTGATTTTCTTGGTTTTGCCCGTTCTAATTGTTTGATGCCCAGTGCTTTCATACTTCTCGTTTGCTTTTTTCCTTACTCAGCTATACACCACTATAGATAGTCCCTTTATCATTGCTCTAGTATTGTGCAGCACTGACTATATATATTCTTTTATTTACTTGCTGAGTCTTCAATGCTTGTTGTTTTGCAGACGCCGTCTTTGTTTTGTTTCCCCTGGCAGCGCGATGGGCACTGCCGGTCGCTCCTTCCCTCGCAAGAAGACGTGTAGTCGACGACCTCTTTCCTAATCGGGTAATTACAAAAATAACCACAATTTTTACGCGTTTGCTCGGTCGTGCCTGCCTATTCAAACCAAATAGAAGAAGATTAGCAGCAATCCAATTATATAAGCGTCTCATTTTTGTTCCTTGGATCTTTTTGACCTTTTCGATCTCTTCTTCATTTTGAGTCATTGCTACGCAGGCAACCCATAGATTACAGCATCGGTTCACGGCTGCCCAGCTCTAGAGACAGTCAGCCTGTCATCACTTCAAACGCACCCCGGGCCAGCCCGGCAGACCAGCAGACTTCAAGCAAGCTACATCTGCAAAACAACAAGCAATGGCGGCGCCACGGCTATTTGGCGAGCAGCGAGTCCCGATTGCCTCGTGGGCTACGGCCCATGAGCACGAGCAGCCATATGTGCCGGGCCGGAACCGGTACGACGACGACGACTTCCAGCCGGCACATGTCGACAGCCTTGATGGATCCAGCTATGGCGAGCTGCCGCAAGGCAGCAACTATACCATCGACTCTGGTCGAGAGGGACCAGCATCTCACTGCCCTACTGCAGCTGAGCCCACACCTCTGACTCTAGATGCTCTGAAATACCTGGAGGAATCCAGTACAGCCCATGAATCCAAGTACAAGCCTATCGAGACGCAAGACAGCTACGTCGGCGTGCCCCATGCTAAAGTCATGCCGGCCGATGCTGTATCCATGGCGAGCAATGGGAGTGCATCGGTCAAATCTTGCCCTGACTGGAAGGCACAAATCATCAAGATGTACAAGCACAAGTCGGACTTTGTCAACAGCATGGAGGCATGGAGCGCCAGAGTACAGAACGAAGCACCGTATAAGCTTGCCTACTATCACAATCCTCGATTAATGCGCGAGGACACTGTGATGGACCCGGCAACGGGAGCGACCACACAAGCCCCCGAGGCACCACGCATTCTTGTAGACGAAATGGAAAGCGAGAGTGGGTCGATGAAGCAGTGCCGCGCAACGCAGACGACAAACTCGGTGTGTGCGATGAAGCGCCTAAAGTCGCAGCAGCTCATCGAGCTGGAGAGCCCGGTGCTTGCAATGAGCCAGGCAATCCAAGTACGGCCGGCAAGCCCAGCATTTCCGGAAATTCCGGCAATTCCTACAAGTCCAGAAAGCCCAGCAAGCCGGGAAGTGCGCCCACAGGGTCCCACGGACCGAGTCGCACGAGTTGCGCACGTTGATCGAGTCGATATGCAAGCAGCTGTGGCAGCTCTAGCTCCAGCTGCCACTGCAGCTCAAGAGCTCAAGACAACACTCACGCCTACAAGCCGTGTTGACCCGCTCAATGAAGTACCCGCACCCGTGTTGGACAAGGGCCACGCACCAGTGGTGTACGAGGAGACTAAAGAAAGACCTGAATCAATCGAGAAGATTGCGAGAGTCAAGACGCCCGATACACGGGACAAGGATACTGTGAACTTGTGCGATGCATGCGAGGACGATATCAATGCGATGCTCAAGATATACAATGAAGAAGTGCGCAAGGGCACACAGACCTGGGGCGGCGAGTTGGCAACGGCAGCAGATTTTGAGAGTCTGCTTGCTACGTGCCACGCGGGCGGACTGCCCTTGATCATTGCCTTTGTAGCACGAGACAAGAAAAGAGAGGTCGTCGGCTTCGCCTACCTGTCCAAAGCTCGAGCAGCCTGGAGAAATGCGATTGCACCGGTAACTAGGCCCAAGACTGTGCAAGCACATGTGTACGTGCGTATGCGGTACCGCGGCCGGGGCATTGGCAGCATGCTGATGGGTGCGCTCATGGGTGCAGTTTCACAGGTGGCACGCGCTGAAGAGAATGGCACAGGCACGAATGAGACGAGTACAGACAAGATTGAGTTTGTGACTGTGGAGGTACTATGCGGCAGCGAGAATGGGATGATGGAGCGCGAGTACGAGCGCGTGTTGACACAGTCGTTTGGATTCCATGCACACCCCGACCCATGCGACACCATGCACTGGAGCAAGAAGACGAGCCGGTGGCTCAAGACGCAAAAGTATTACTATGCCTGCCAAAAGGCGTCTACCGAAGGCAATGAGGATGGCAATACGGACAAGGCAGAGGGCGATGCAGAGAGCGTATCGTCGGCCAAGCTTCTTGCTGTTTAATATCTTAGTCTCTTTCTGTTGGTGCTGACTGGCAGCTGTTGGTAGCTGTTGGTAGCTTTTGTTGTGTCTGTTGCTATTGAGTTGGATGTTGTCTGTTAGCTGGGATCTATTGATATGTAGATGTTGGCATGCTAGATGGAACTAATCTAAACACACTGTTTCATCTCAGAATAATGACGATGCCAAGACGTAAATGTCTCATCAATTTCGTGGCCATGTTGTCGTCTTTGTTTTTGTAAGATTCGAGTTGATCTGTCACCATGAATATTATAATGATTTGCCCATTTGATTCTACAACTGTTCTGCAGGGTGTATAAATTCGAACGGGAAAACATAGTAGACAGCAATGTAGTTTTTTTCGCGTTATATGATGATGCAAGTGTCTGTCTATTATCTTGTTGCTTTGATTTTGGATTTAACTAAAAAATAAACACAATTCAAGATGATTCGCATCAGTTGTTATCATGACTTGGAAAACATTATCGAGTCTGAACTTGAATGTACGAAAACAAATATGTCTATATCAACTGATTATAATTAAAAAAAAAATTCTATAAGATTGACTTGTCAACAATCGTGGCATAATTTTGAAGTATCTCTCTTTGTAAGCTTTTCTGTTTCCGGAATATCTGTTATTAATTGCCCACGAACTCGCCGTGGAGCTGAAAAGCATTTTGGATTTAAAATACAATTTGCAGCATATTCAAGTATTTTATCAAGCCCTACTTTGTCGTCCTTTCAAGTCCCAGCCACTGGAATGCGACGTCGATCCTTGCCAGGGCGAGCAAGACAAGACGTTGAATAAGAGCAGCTCAAGCGAGAGCGTAGAAACTAGGAGAGAAAGACGCAAGATAAAAAGACAAAAGACGCAAGACAGAAAGACGAAAAGACTAAAGACAGCAGATTCATCCGTCCAATTACAAGCGGTACATGACTCGAGACCAGCTCACGACTGCAGATCATCTCGTAAATCTGACAGCTGGCGAGACAGACGTTGTCCAACCCCAAAAATAGACATGCAAATAGCGAGCAGCGAATGGCAAATAGTAATAGCACTGCTCGTAAAATAGGAGGATGAGCACGATGGCGGAACAGCGTACAACGTATCCTCGGGACGAAGACATTGGAAGGCGAGTCCAGAGATCTCAGTACGAGACGAGACGTCTTCGACGTGGTAGAGACAGCAAAGTTGGCAGTGCTACTGTGCTTAATACAGTGGCTCGGTGGCTGCTGATATAGGACAGGGTTGTGCGGTATTGTATCTTGTATGTATTCCTGCCACCACAAGGTAAAGGCAGAGGCAGAGGCACAGGATCATGTTGTGACTCCTCTCCAGCCTTAGGCCACTAGCCTCCAGCCTCCAGAGCAGTCCCTGCACAGCTAGCTGCAGTATGCTAATGCAGTGTCTGCGGCATCTAAAGCAGTCTCTGACTATCCAGCCTTTTGCTTTTTCTTCTTCTTTTCTTAACTATTATTTATAGATAATAGTATTCGGAATCAATGCCTCCTATTAGTCCAGCCATCTGCCATGCACCACAGGGACAATGCATGACCGAACACTGATGAAACGAAACAGAACATGTTCTTTGATATATCGGAAGAGTTGTTATCGAAAATACTAATAGAATTAAATATAAAAGAAACAAGAATACAGGCTATGACGTCGTGATCTACAGCGCCCCTCTCACTCCTTGTCCCTTTGCAGTCAGCAGGCGTGATCCCTAGCAAGGTTCGCTCCCTGGTAGAATATAGTATAAAGTAGGAGGAGGAGGAAAAGTGTTGACGAGAAAGAATAATACGTAGTAAAAATAAAGACGAAACAAGACTAAAAAACTCAGCTCGTATTGCTGGGCCTCTACTATAGCCGCATATGCATGTCTTGTGCTTCACCGCAACATGCGCGACACCATACAGCAGCTGTCTGCCACTTCTGGACGGCCATTGGCCTGCTGTCCAACCTTTTATTATCGTAGTTTTGTAATATTGTGAGGTGTGAGGCAGCTGTCAGCATCTCCAACCTCGTCGTCTCGTGATCGCTAGCCAGCCCGTCAATGTTCTCTACCACCATCCCTGCACCTTGCAAGATCCTGACTCGCAAATGCAAATGCAAAACTCATAAGACTCGGAGACCGAGAGACTTTTATCAATGCTAAACCCTGCATAGTCTGCAACTCTGTGAGTCTGTGCCTTAACCGCAGCTCGTATTGATGATCTGATGCACATCACTCCATTGCAAAGGAAAGGCAGCAGGCAAAGTCACGCTGGCCGTTGAGCAGATATATCTCATCTATATTGTCTATTATTATAAATTATTAGAAAAATCAAATAAAGTCAGATAAGCGGACTGCTTAATTGCCGATCTATGACGATACTTGTGTGGATACAAAAATAAAATAAAAATACAAGAAAACGGAATACAAGAATTGGCAGGATACAACATGGGCCACTGGGACGGCCAGGGAGACATCGTACAACGCCAACGGATGCCCATGTAGATGAAGACGAAAAGCGAAAAACGATTGAAGAAAGAAGAAGAAAAAAACAGCGAAAAATGAGCTTGTCTGCTTGTGCTTGTGCTTGTGCTTGTGCCTCTGCTGTGCATCTTCCGAGCTTCCCTTGCCTCCGGGCCCAGTCGCAGCCATCCCTACCACAGAGCCACAGTCTTGGCGTTTGTGTTGCTTTTTCCTTCTTCGCTGCCTTCTTTTATTTTCCGTCTTTATTTCTTGCCTTTTTAGTTTCCTTTCTTTACCATTAGGGCGGCCTTGTTACAGTCACATCCGCCTTGTCGAATGCTTATTTCTTAATCTTATTCCATATATTCCTACTCATCAAGTTTTACTAAATCTATTTTATTCTATTATTTATTCTAATCCTTACCTCACCTTGTTTCGTATATATATTAGGCATGGTGTCGCCGTCTCTTGCATCTCGTCATTCCAGTCTCGAACCCATCTCACTCAGTACACCTTGAGCTTACTCTATCTCCAAAGGGGCCTTCCACTTGCAATCCTGTTACTAAGCTTCTTGTTTACATAAACAAAGCCCCAGTTTGCATCTACATAAACTCGCCCAGTTCTTTACTTCCTCTGCTATCTGAATCCTACTACGATTCGCCACTATATTCTATTGTCTATTCACTCAATCTACAATAGCCTCACTATCATACTTGACACCACAATGAAATCCTTTGCTGTCCTCCTCGCCGCCGTCCTGGCCGTCGCCAGCCCCATCCAGAAGCGCGATGTTGGTGGTGTAAGTGGCCGTCTCCTTGTCTTCTCTTCTCCATCTACGACAACCCAGCTAACAATCAAGGTCCTCATCTGCTCTGGCGCAAATGCTACCAACACATGCGAACACAAAGTCTACAAGCTCGACACCTGCTACAACATCACCACACCCTTCAACGGCTCTACCCTGACCTTTGCCCCCGACGGCGAGGCCTTCTTCTGCTACCCCTATGCCATGAGCTGCGGCGGCATCTGCACATCGCCCCAAGGCTGCACGCTCGGCCCTGTCGACTTTAGCTACCCCCACAAGTACAACATGAGCGCCGTGTCGTGGACCAACATCAAGTCGTTTAACTGCCACCTCAAGTCGTCGGCTAGTGTCTAAAGTAAAGGTCTAGCGCGACCACGGCGATGCTTGGAGTTTAAACGATAATGAAAAGGTGCACGGCGTTAGGTTTGGGTTTGGCCTGGTTGGTCTTGATTTATATATCTGGACTTGGCATTACTGGTTGTTTTTTGGTCTGTTGATTTCTTGATCTAGGTCATTTTACCATTTTATCTCTGTTTTAATTTTAATTGCACTTTAATCGCTTCATAGAGCATGACATAATCAGAGTGTCTATTGTCCATTGTCCATTGTCAAATGTCCAGTGAGGTCAATGACGCACGTCGCGCCTTCTCTTCTTAGTAATGTTGCTCGATTTGGCTGATTACTCAACCAATTAGACGACAACTCTGTACTCTGTATGTTACTATCAGAATGTAATAAGATGACGAAATCGGCTTGGCCCGGTCTTGTCTATCTATCCCATCTACAAAGTACGATAATGACGCCGATGATAGCGATCGAGCTCGGCAAGTTTGGCAGCGTTGAGCAATTACTGCCACTAAACTGCACCAGACAGGGCTAGCCATGGCGGGGTCCCGCAAGCTCTCGGCGTTGTATCGGGATCTCGACGCTCTTTAACAGGTCGACCTCGCAAGCTCGCATCTCCTCATCTTTTCAACTTTTGGTATTCACATATTCAGCTCAACTATCCCATCCGCACCCATATACCATCTACCATCTACCATCGCCAACAATGGCCTTTACCACAAAAGCTACCATCGCCACCTTTGGCGGCCGCCTGCTCAAGCTGGCCCACCAGTCAGAGGTCACCGGCACCGAGATGGCCGTCAACGTCTTCTTTCCCGGCACCAAGGCTGCTTCTGCTGCCAAGTTCCCTGTCCTCTACTACCTCTCCGGCCTGACCTGCTCGCCCGAGAACTGCTCCGAAAAGGGCTTCGTCCATGCCGCCGCCGCCAAGCACGGCATCGCCGTCGTCTACCCCGACACCTCCCCGCGCGGCCTCGACCTGCCCGGCGAGCACGACGCCTACGACTTTGGCTCGGCCGCCTCCTTCTACATTGACGCCGACCCGTCCACGCCCTACGGCAAGAACTACCGCATGGAGACCTACATCACCAAGGAGCTGCCTGCCCTGCTGTTCAAGGAGTTTGCCGAGCTCGACGCGTCGCGCCAGAGCATCACCGGCCACTCCATGGGCGGCCACGGCGCACTCACCCTCTACCTCAAGAACCCCGGCCTCTACAAGTCCGTGTCCGCCTTTGCGCCCATCTCGAACCCCACCCTGGCCCCCTGGGGCCAAAAGGCCTTCAAGGGCTACCTGGGCCCGGCCGACGCCGAGGTCACGTCGGCCGACACCGTGCCCGCGGCCTGGAAGGCCCACGACGCCACCGAGCTCGTCAAGAAGTGGTCCAACGGCGACCTCAAGATTCTCATTGACGTCGGCACCAGCGACAACTTTTACATCGGCAAGCAGCTGCTGCCCGAGAACTTTGAAAAGGCCGTCAAGGACGCCGGCCTGTCGGGCCTGACGCTGCGCTACCAGGAGGGCTACGACCACTCCTACTACTTTATCTCGACCTTTAGCCAGGACCACGTCGACCACGCCGCCAAGTACCTCCTCTGACTAGATAGCAAGCTGTAAAGCTTCACGTTGATCAAAATTAAAAATTAATTAAATGACAAATAAATTATGTATATATAAAAAATCAATGACGCCATCGAAAGATGGAAGATGCTCGCGATGAAAATGAAGATCTCGACGACTGGGACAGCTCTGAAAGCTTGGACAGCTTAGACGATGCCGTCGACACGGAAGATACAGAAGAGAGCGACGACAGCGATGTCGTCTGTGGCACTGCCATGTTCCTCGCCGACCCCGAGCCCGGTTTAGGTTTAGGTTTAAATGCACAAGAAGAGGGCGGCTCCTAGCTCGCGCGCTTCTCGCCGTATCCGCCCACCGGCGTGCCCGTCGGCAGAGGTGGTATCGAACTCGTCGTCGCCATCGCCGGCGTAGTCGCACTCGCGGTTACGGCCGGCCCGCCACCGGGCGGCAGCACATACCCCTCGCGCTCCAGCTTGCTGCGCATCTCCGCCTCCACCTCGCGCCGGATGCGCACAAACGCAAGCTTCTCAAACCGGCTCAGCGCCCGCCACCAGTGCTGCCCGGCCTCGTGCTCGCCGATCCGCTCCATCAGCTCCGACGTGCGCACGCGCACATCCCGATCCTTGTGAAACAGACCCAGAGCAATATAGAACAGGCCGCCGTGCGACTCGGGCGCCACCGTCAGCAACAAACAAATCTCGTCGTACGAGTGCACGCTGCGCGCGAGCGTCAGGAAAATCTCGCGGCTCTGCGCAGACGTCAGGCGCTGCGTGCGCAGCCGGTCGTGCATGTGGTGCAGGTCCATGCCCTTGAGCGGGCGCACCGTGTAGAGCTGCGCAACGTCCTTGATAAAGCTAATGTACGAGCGCGTGTTGCGCCAGCCCTCGACGCGCGTGATGTTGCCGGCGAGCTCGCGCTGCTTGGAGTTCTCGTCGGCCCACACAAAGCCGTGGCCGGCCGTGGCGATTGGCGTCAGCGGGTCGACCTCGGTCGTCGCGTTTGCTGCCGCCGATCCGTTGGCGGTGCCGTTGCTGCCGCCCGACCCCATGTTCAGGACGCTGGCACCGTAGACGTTCTCTTCGAACGCGGCGGCAATGCGCGTGAACCGCACAACCCAGTCGCGCCACTTGGCCCGGATCACGCGCTCGCCCAGCCGCGCCTGGATGCTCTTGAGGATGTCCGCCATAAAGGCATTGTCGCCCGTCAGGTCGCTGTTGGCCGCCTGCTCCTTGGACGACATGGACGAGTACGCAGTGGCCGACGATGAAATGGCCGTCAGGTTGGCACACGACGGGTGCTGCTGCTTGAAAAAGGTCAGACCATCAGTCACGGGCGCGTCTTCGATGCGGCTGCTAATCTTCATGCGGCCCGACGGCAGATCGCACAGCAGGTCCCACCATTCAGGGTGGTGCTCAAAGGTCGGGTTGGTGACACCGGCAATGAAGCCGGGCACCAGCAGCAAGTCGTCAATCTTTGTCAGGTCCGTATAGGGGAAGGCGTGCCGCGTGAACCCGCGCAGCAGCCCGCCCGAGGCAAGCGCGCATGCCGCCAGCACGGCCTCGGCGACCTCGCCCGACGGCATGTTGTGTCCCAAGAAGATGATGCGCTTTTGTGTCAGCAGGGCGTTGACGAGCACGATAATGGGGTGTGTGTGCGGGCCGTTGGTGGTGAGGTGGGCGTGCAGGGGGAACGGCTGCGGCGATTTGGCGTGATTATCGGCAAAGTTCTGAATGAGCTTGATGAGCGAGAAGTCGCCGACCGTCTCGGGCATGACGGCGACGGGCACCTTGATGGGGATGGGGATGCCCTTGTAATAGACGCGGCTCTCAAACTCGTGCGTGTCGCGCGGCACCGAGTAGCCGGCGGCCGCAACCGACTGGCCTTCAAAGTGCGCCTTGGTGCCGGCGCGCAGAATGGCGCTCGTCACCAGCGGCGGGAAGGTCGGCCGCGTCTTGACCGGGCTGATACCGTCCTGCTCACCATTTCCATTTCCTTCGCCATTTCCGTTTCCGTTCCCGTTTCCATTTCCATTCTCTTCATCCTCCTTGGCTTTGAGGGCAGCCTTGGCGCGGGCCTCCTCGGTGATGCGCATCTGGATCATCTGCTCAAACTTTTCCACAAACAGGTCCTTGTTGTCGCTGGCCTGCAGCAGATGGCCCTCCAGCAGGCTGAGCCGCGGCATCAGCGACAGGTCCATGGCATTGACGGCGTCATAGAGCATGGACAGTGTCTCGGGCACGGGCGACTTAAAGTACTCCTCGAGAGCCAGCAGCAGCAGCGGCTTGTAGATGTGCAAAAAGGGATGGCGTGTGCAAATGGCCATGGACTTGACGATGGCGCCGCGCTTCTGGGTCTTGTCCTGTTTGGTATTGACGAGGTTGAGCACGTAGATCAGCGGTGCGCCCTCGCCGCCTTCGGGCTCGCTGTCGGTCGACTCATCGTCCAACTCGTCGTCGTCGGCTAGATCGTCCCAGGCTGGGTCAAACTCAGCGTCGTCCTCGAGCGGCAGCCCGGCAAGACGTGCACGCCGCCATTGGCGCCGCCGCCGTCGCTCTTCCTTGACGTAGCGCTCCTGCTCTTCTTCTTCCTGCGTGATGTCCTTGTGCAAGAAGAACATGGTCCAGTCCTGGTTGCGCAAATGGGTCTGATCGGGCAGCATCAGCTCGGCCAGCATGTTCTCGTCGCCGGTAATGGCAACGGGGAACTGGTGTTCCATAATGGGGCCCTTGTCGACATCAAAGGACGCGACGAGAATGTACTCGACATGGTTCTCTGTGGCGCCGCGGGGGTATTGCGAGCGCAGCTTTCGCCGGGGATGGGCATCGGGGTTGCGGTGCTGCGGTGCCAGGGTGGCTGATGAGAAGGGCTGTTGTTGTGTCTGTGGAGTGTGCAGCTGGTGTGGTTGTGCAGACGAGGAGGAAGCTGCACCTGCGCCAGCACCTACGGCACCGGACCCTGACAAGGACGAGTGTTGTGAGGAGGCGCCGGTGGCAGTAGATGGGGCCCGGGTGGACTTGTTGCTCTGGTTGGATGTGCGGTCGGTGTCTGCCATTGTGGGTATATTGAGAGTAGAGTGTAGAAAGTAGAGAGTAGAGGGTAGAGGTAGATGATGTAGATGGGTAAGTTGTGCCACCTGGTGAGGCTGTTGGCACGTGCGGTAACGAGAGGTGAGATGTCTCGGATGATAAGAGGTAGAATGAGCGCAGGAGGGGTATATGAGAATAGATGATATGTATAGACGTATAGATGTATAGAATGAATAAGAATGAGACGGGATGAGATGTGCGAGTGAGGCTAATAGAGATGAGGGTATAGAGAGTGATGAGAATGGTGAGAATATGTATAGATGAGATGAGGAGTGATAGCGAGTGAGAGGCTGTAGTGAACAGCCGATAAACAGTGAAACAAACGAGTCTGGCTCAAGACTGTTTCAAGCGCAAGAGATATTGACTGAGATTGAGTCGATCAGTCAAGCCGAGCCCAGAGTCGAGGGTAGTCGAAAGCACAGGCGAGGATGATGTCCGGAGCTTGGCCAGCCGAGATGCGTGGACCCTGTCGGTGAGTCTGCCGTCTGTAAGACAACACTTGTTTGATGTCTTATTATTGATATATTCTTGCCGTCCTGTCCTCTTGTCGTCTCTCTTTTCCTGTGTTTTTCTCTTTATTGTTTTCCTATTTCTTTCCTTTCCCTTCGTCTCATTCCTCGACGTCGTTCTTCATTGGCTTCCCCTTTTTGCTAGTCTAGCTTCCAATCACACCCCAGCTTGGATCTTACTTTGTATAAACTCCCTAGCACTCGAACTCGACTAGTCTGTGGCATAGCGTAGGAGGGAAGCATAGGGGCCCAGCCAATGGAGGGATGGAGGGGGGGTTCTAGTCCCAAGCACGGCCCGTGATGGCTGATAGGTAGAGGCTGGCGAATCCGAAACGACCTGATGTTCCTAATAGAGAATAGTGGGGCAGGGGTATGAGATACGATACGACAGGCCACGCATTACAAGCCACACTTGTGCCACATTCTCAAGTAATACCTGTGCGCCGTCACAGCGCTTATCTTATCGCACGTTGCTGGGGCACTTGTTTACATTTGGTCGAATCTGGACGCATCGACATCATCGTGTTGGTGAAGCATTTCGACTGAACAACCACATCGAGCCGACATTTCCATTTCAGAGACTGGAAATATTACGTATTACTTTAGTATTTTATCTAAACTTCTCTACAAATAGCACTGCACATTTTCAACCGCGAGCATGGTGAGTCCAAGCAATCGCCAGCCGAATCATCTACATTGTCAACGTCGGCATCGACATCGGCATCAGACATATCAATAGCCACTGACTATTCTACTAGGCCATGTCCTCGAGTTATAAGCCATCACCGCTCGGCTACGGCTCGCCGCGCAGCTCTCCCTTCCGCCGCCCCGGGTCGCCCGTCTCGCCATCACCCGTCCGCCACACACCAAGTGCGTCGTATGCATCGCCATTCAAGAGCCCCAACACGCCCTCTGCGTCCATCGCGATGCCATCATCGACACCCACACTGTCTTCTCGCTACGGCGTCGGCAGCACTTCCAACAACAGCACACCCGTTCCCACCAACGGCAGCTGGACCCCTCGCAGCCAGAACCAGAACCAGAACAAGAACCAGAACCAGCTGCAGCCAGCTGCTGATCTCACGTCTGATTACGTGACACCATCAAACAAGCAGTCGTCTACCCTCCCCCTGCAAGGCTCCGCCCTCTCCCAACTCCAGCCCGCCCAGGTCCGCACCCTCCGTGAAGGCTTCCAGATCCTCGACCGCGACAACGACGGCACCGTCGGCCGCGACGACGTCGCCGATATGCTCAATCAGCTGGGCCTGCCCTCGACGGCCGCCGACGTGTCCCAGTTCTTCCCGCCCGGCGGCGCCCAGACCATCAACATGGGCGCGTTCCTCAACTCGCTGGCCTCGTCGCTCGTGACACTCTCGCCCAGTGCCGAGCTGCTGTCGGCGCTGTCAGCGTTTGACGATGATGACAATGGCGAGATTGACGCGGCGGAGCTGCGGGATGCTCTCCTGCACACGGCCCCAGACCCGGGCGAGGTGGCCCTGACCGAGTCGGAGATCAACCGCGTGATGCACGGCTTCATGGGCCGGCGGGCGTTTAACAAGAACAGCAGTGGCAAGTCTGCGTTTGGAGCGGCGAGTGCAGGCCGGATAGAGGTGTTCAAGTACCAGGAGCTTGTGCACTCGATTGCGGGCAGCGGCCAGGGCGGACCGGACGAAGACAAGGAGGAGTAGGCATGGTAGACGTCTGTCTGTGTATTTTCTTGTGTTTCTGTAGGTCTATTGGTTATGGTTATCTGGATGTCTTTGTTTTAGTATCGTGTCTTTGTTGTTCCTCTGTTGTTCTCTTGTTCTTCGTTTTTTTTTGGCGATCATATGCGGTCACTTCAAATCAGCAATAACGTCAATGCTATTTCTCATCCATCACCTTGAGCTGCTGATTCAGTATCAGCATTGAATATCACAATATCACGAATATCACGAGCCCATACTCTCCCGTCACGACAGCCAACCCCATGTTCACTGTAACTCGAGCAGTTGGTGTCGACAGTGTCGACGTAACAGCACCATGTGTACAAGGACCCTGAAATTTTGGGCTTTGCATTTAGGTAGAGTCAATACGTAACTAAAAACACTATATAAATATTATAATTATAATTAAATGGATTAATACCTGTAATCTCTACCGGCCAACCGGTTCCATGAGCAGACGAGCTTTGGATCCTGTCTCGAGCATCTCTGTCTTCCCATCTGTCTTTTTTTTGCATTTTTGCATTTTTTTCCTTGGTCCTTTGTCTTTCTTCTCCGTCCCCTTTTCGACGTGGCTCGCTCCCCTTACCAAAAGCTGCCCCCCCTCCCCTTTACCGTTCACACCTCCATTTTCCATTCCCATTTCTGCCCCACCGAAGCTTCGAGAATCGAATCCGTGCAGCCTGACGAATAGGACCCTTGTCGGCGTCAAAGGAGGTTACTGAGTAGTCAAATATCAGATGCTTTAGTTTTTTTTGGGTAGATAATTCCCAATTCAGACCCCCTGTCCCCCTGTAGGTGTGCTTGCCCCCCAGCGGCGTGCCGCCGTGATGCAGGCAATCAAGCAGAAGACACATGACAGAAGATATCAAATATCAAGATAACCGCCAAGTATTTTGTACGAGCACAGCATGAAACAACCGCTGCTGGGTCGGTACCGGTCAACAGCTTGGTCGACGCTGTGTGACCCTTGCAGTGCAGGGTGAATTCAATTAACGAGCGTGTGATGAACTACAAGCTGTGATGACATGTCAACAAGCATCGTTCAGTAATTACTGAGTAGCAGAAAACTGATGGCTGGTGCAGGCAGATGCAGTCAGATGCATTCATAAACGGATATATTTACTAGAATGCAGTTTGAATGTATACGTATGTAATCAATTGCTACACCAAGGCAGTTGAGGATTTATCAGTCAACACACCTTCATAATAGCCAATTTAACACGAGTCTTATTGACCGCGTGACTGGATTTACTTGGCCGTCAAAGAAGTTGCTATCAAACACTCGGAGTATATAAAGGGCCCGCTTGTTGACTTGACGACGACGAGCATCTCGACGGAGAATATTATTAGTTGATTATTCATAAGATATCATTTATTCACAAACCCAAGACAAGTTGTCGTCAAGCAATAGCCACAACTCCGGACAGGCCTGCAGCGCGTAAACAACAGAACTGGGATGATCGTCAATGGTGACGAGGTGGCGACAAGAACACAGCAGGCGACGAGGCAAGCAGGGATGGAAGCAGTGACTAAAGTATATGTAAATAAGATACAGTTCAGGACAGCCAACGTGCAAAGTAGCTAAAGAGACGGGACAACGAGACTAGGGACGGATAGGCGGGTGTGAGTGGGCTGGCCGTTGATTTTCTCGGCTTCTCATGGAAGATGTGTCGTATGGCCAGTGTTGGTACTTTGTTATGTCTTTGTCTAGTTTCCGTGTTCTCATCTGCTGTCTGCTGTCTGCACAAGATGCCTAGAAGACATGAGACGCACTCTCTGCCGCTGCATACCTGCGCCACTTTCAGATTCAAAAGGAAAAGGAAAAAGAAGAGGCCGGTAGACAACTCATCTCGAGACGAGCCCCCACAAACTGCGGTTACCGGTCCAATGGGCAGGGCAGCGAGCAGCAGGAACAGGAGTCGGCTCCTCTTTCTTTACGTATGGGTATGGAGTAGGAGTAGGGGGGTAGAGGAGTAATAACTACGTACTCTGTACAAGTGTTATGATAGCTAGGCTGAATGGTAACAGAGGCGGAGACGACTAGCATGCAAAGAGTGACGAGGGAAGAGGATTAGAGCGTAATAATAGGGTAATAGGCCACGAGAAAAACAAAAGTAAACATGGGCAGCCAGCACATCGGATGTGTGTCCCAACCTCTCCAGTCGTGCTTTATGCTTTAGGTTACCAGTGCACACATTTCTCGGATCCAAAGAAGACATATCAGATTACAGAATTACACAATTAGACAATCCGACAACCAGACAACCAGACAATCAGGCAATCACATAATCACATAATCACACAATCACACATTACACCCAAATCTACTCAGTACCCAACAAGGCTGCAGATGCCCTCTGGCCCGGCCGACTTGAGTTGAGCTGACAGCGTCTCTCTGCCGCGACTTCCTGCTACTCTCGCTCCTGTCTGTTGACACCCAACGGCAAGACCAGCGAAACCCGAACCACAACGGCAGGAACGGCCGGTCGCGAACTGCAACAAACAGCACAGTCATCAACTGCAACAACTCTAGACAACCCAGGCACTCCAGACACTCAGACACTCAGACAACCCAGACAACAAACTCTGTAGACAACAACCCTCCATCCCGACTACGGACTCCAAGCCACAGCTGCGCGCTACAGACTGCACATTGGAGCTGCAACGCCCACGTCCCAAGGCAGACTTTGAACATTGGCCTTCACCCCTCCTAAATCTACCTCGTTCAGCCTCTTCCCGCGAGATCAAGCATCTTTCCATTGTCGCAATTATCGCAGTCTCCAACGCAAGCAACCGCCATCGACGTCACGCTAAATTCAACACTGCTAATACAGTCGACATACATACAAGAACGCAGGCTCCCGCTTTGTGGCACTAGCTGCGGCCGTCGGATAGCTTGCATCTAATACTGCCGATTACAAAGACTCTGCAGCAAGACACAAGCAGTAGGCACAAGCACGAGCAGCAGAAGGCGCGGTCGAAAATCGGAAATCAAAAAGGAAAGAACAAAGCACACCATAAATCACATCCAGGTAAGGAAGGCGCCAGTTTGCTTCTTTGTCATTTTCTCCTCGCTCTTTCCGTTTCCTTGCATTTGATACAGACTATCATCTTCTCCAGCAAACAACTACAGGCAGCACTGACCACCCAGTATAAAGAGACACCCACTTATAGCGGATTGCCGGCCAACAGCAGCCCAGGTATACAGCAAGTTTCTACTGCCTTCTACTGCTTCTACCAGCGAAGTGAGTAGAGAGCTAAAAAATCTTGTTGAATAAACTTTATTCCATTAAAAAGGGGTTTATTCGCCAGCGACAAAATACTCCATACAAAATATACCCCAAAATAATTGGCGAAATATCTCACATAATAGTCCGCCATGAATCGGTTTTTCGCCAAAAAACCAACTCGCAAACCCACCGCTTCCTCCGGCGCACCAGACGACGACGATAACGACCATAGACAAAATAGCGAATATTCGGCATCGTCACCCATTCGTCCAGAACGTCAAGAACGCCCAGAACGTTTAGAGCGTTTAGAACGTCCAGAACGCTCAGCGCCAGCCTCGCCTGTGAGCCGCCCGCCGCCTTCAAGGCCGCCGCCGCCACCATATAGTGCTGTTGCTCCTGCTACTTCCCATCCTCACCCTCACACTACGCACACTACGCACACTGCCCCGGTGACCTCACCCCCCAAGCCCCGGCCTGCACCATCTTCATCTTCGGCCTCTCCCCCTCCACCACCACCACCCCCGTCTTCCTACAAACCCCGTCCCATTTCTACTTCTCCTACCTCTCCTCCCAAGAGTCCTCACTCTTCCAAGCGCTCGTCCTTCACCCCGCCTGTTTCGACGCCCACGCCCACGCATACTTCGTCCTCGACACCATCAACCTCGTCGACATCGCCTCCAACATCCTCACCACGCCCTAGAAGAACACCCTCTTCTACTCCGGCACATCCTTCGCGACACCACCCTTCGGCATCTGTAGACCGTGCTCCTCCCCCGTCGGTCCCCTCGCCGTCACCCACCAAATCCTCCTCATTTCGTCGCCGCAAGGTCGACACCAACACCCACCCTCTCAACCTCCCTCCCGAGGAATACAAACGCCTGTCTGCCACCTTGTCAGCCAGGTCCAACCGCTCCAACCGCAATTCAATGGAGACCGATCGCGAAACCCCCGCCGGCGTCGCGGCTTCCGGCCCGTCCTCGCCCACGCCTGCCGCCAAGACTTCCTCTCCTCCCTCTCAGTCCTCTTCTACACCAGCTGCTGCTGCGTCTACCTCTGCGGCTTCCTCTTCGCCGCCACCCGCTTCCAACGGCACTGTGCCCATTAACGGTGCTGCATCGGCCACCAACGACGATGTCCCCGTGCCCCCACCACACAAGACGCCTGCACTGACGCCGGCCGAGGAAGCCGAGGCCTTCAAGGCTGCCGGCAACAAATTCTTCAAGGAGAAGAACTACCCTCGGGCAATCGCCGAATACACAAAAGGTATATCTATTCTCTTGGATGTTTATTTTGCCATCTTACTAACACCAATAGCTGTCAACCTGCAACCAGAGTCATCGACGTACCTGGGTAACCGTGCTGCCGCTTACATGTCGGCCGGCAACTACGGCTCTGCTCTGGACGACTGTCTGCGTGCTGCGGACGTTGACCCCCAGAACGGCAAGATCCTGCTGCGCCTGGCTCGCATTTACACGAGCCTCGGTCGTCCCGAGGAGGCCATTATGACATATGGTCGCATCAACCCGCCGCCGTCAGCCAAGGATATGGCACCGGCCAAGGAGATGCTGCAGCATGTCAATGCTGCACGTGACGCTCTTGCCTCCGGCACCAGCGGCTCCATGGCGCTGCACGCACTGGAGTTGGCGAGCCGTCTGCTGGGATCGAGCGCTCTGCAGCCACGCAAGTGGCAGCTCATGCGCGGTGATGCCTACCTCAAGATGGGCGGCGACAACAACATTGGCGAGGCCGCCAACATTGCCATTTCGCTGCTGCGTGCCAACAACAAGGATCCCGAGGCCATTATCCTGCGCGGCCGTGCTCTGTACTCGCAAGGCGACAACGCCCAGGCTGAGCGGCATTTCCGCCGCGCCATTGAGATGGACCCTGACCTCAAGGACGCCATCAAGTGGCTGCGCATTGTGCAGCGCCTTGACCGCATGAAGGAGGAGGGCAACAGGGAGTACAAGGCCGGCCAGTGGCAGGCGGCCATTGACAAGTACACCGAGGCCCTCAAGATCGACCCCGCCAACCGCGGCATCAACTCCAAGCTGCTGCAGAACCGCGCGCTATGCCAGGTCAAGCTTAAGCAGTACGACGCCGCTATCGCTGACTGCGATGCCGCCATTACGCTTGATGCCAACTACAGCAAGGCCCGCCGCACAAAGGCCAACGCACTCGGTTCCGCTGAGCGCTGGGAGGAGGCTGTGCAGGAGTGGAAGTCGCTGCAGGAGCGCGAACCCGAGGACCGCACCATTGCCAAGGAGCTGCGCCGTGCCGAGATTGAGCTCAAGAAGAGCCAGCGCAAGGACTACTACAAGATCCTCGGAGTCCCCAAGGACGCAGACGCCCGCGACATCAAGAAGGCCTACCGCCGGCTTGCTATCGTGCACCACCCCGACAAGAACCCCAACGATCCCCAGGCCGAGGACAAGTTCAAGGATATCGGCGAGGCTTACGAGACGCTTAGTGATCCTCAGAAGCGCGCGCGGTACGACTCGGGCGACGATCTCATTGATCAGTCCGACATGTTCAGCGGCGGCGGCGGCCACGGCCACGGCGGCATCGATCCTGAGATTCTGTTCAACATGATGGGCGGCCAGGGTGGTTTCGGCGGCGGCGGTTTCGGCGGTGGCGGTGGTGGATTCCCCGGTGGTGGGTTCCCCGGCGGTGGATTCCCTGGTGGCGGCGGTTTCCAACAGCGCGGCGGCGGCGGCGGCTTCCCCGGCAGCAACTTCCACTTCCAGTGACGCGAACAGTCTGACGAGTCCGAGGAGGGCGAGCTTTTTGAGGCTGCCGGTTATGAGGAATCAGTATCAGATGAATCAGGTGAAACCGAGACCGAGTCTGCATCCACGTCTAAAGACTACACAGACTACATTGGCTGCAACAAAGACTATACAAAAACATATGCTACATCGGCGTCGCGTGCTACGGCGCGGCAGGACGAGCTTGTCGGCATGATCCGGCGGATCGGCATCTACGTGGTTGCGTTGTGTGTCTTTTTCCCGCCGGCGATTGTTGCTTTTCTCGGGGCCGTTGCCGGTGCAGTGTACTTTGTCGTGCGGCGGGTTCGTCGGTAGTCTCATTTTTGGTACTTTGTCAGTCACTTTGTCGGCCTCACTTCTTTGTTCGTCTCGTCTCGTCACTGTTATCATTTTGTTGTCGTCGACAGCACTGCTCATCATCCTGTCTGCGTCGTCGCACTTTTTAGATCTAGATTGTGTGGCGCCACAGGCAAGCGGCGTTTCTTTAGTCTTGTATCGTTCATTTTAGTTCCTATTCATTTTTGGTGCTTTAATGTATTTCTCTATTATATTCTCTGTTATGTGTTGTCTATTCTCTATTCTCTGCTGTTATCTGTTCTTACGAGTTGATGTTGATAGAAAATCACGTGTTATGTCTGTATAATCATCAAGTGAAGTCAATAAAAATAAAAAAAATAAAATAAAATAGCGGCAGGACGTCGCCTTCCGTTTATGGTAATCAAGTCATGATGTTGGTTCCGCAAATAGACAAGAGACAAGGAATAAGTAGTGAGTACACGCGGGGTGCTTCTGGAAGAAACGGTCCACTTTTAACACAGTTTCACGAGTCGTGCGCACTGGCTCAGACCTCGTCTGCACACAGTGCGGCAGCGAGCACGTCTGACAAGGCCACGATTCAAAAGACAAGACAAGAAGACACACACTTTAAGCTAGCCCTCTCTCTTTCTGCGCACGTATTCAGAGCATACTATGCATTTTAGGACAAGCTGTCCTGGTCCCTAGTTGCCACCACCACCACCACCACCACCACCCTTAATTGCCTTTTGTCTCTTGCCTCTTGACTTGCAGACAGACGACAGACGACAGACGAGACGACAGCTTCGTGTCGACCTTTCTTTTCTTCTCTTCTTTTCTTTTTCGTCCTTGTCTTTTTGTCTTTTTGTCTTTTCGTCTTCATCTTTCATCTTTTGTTGCTCGTTGTTTGTGTCTCTATTTTGTCCACTCCTTCAGTGTCAACCGAGCTCTGTCCACCCGGCAGCATCACATCGCCTTGACTCGACATCAACGCACACCACCTCTATTCCTACCTTTTTGCTACACTACAATGAGCTCAGAATACGGCTACGACGAGGACGGCCAGCTGTGGCCCTTCTTCACCTTTACCGTCTCCGCCATCGCCGCCATCCCCTTGACCTACAACCTCGTCCGCCGCACACCCACCCTGCTCGACGAAACCCCCCGGTTCGAAAATATACCAAAAATCACACACGCAAACTCAAAGGCTGTCGATGCCGTGCGCAGCAAGTTCCACCGCAAGCAGCGCCGGCTCGGCTTCCTGCTGTTTGTCCTCGCCGTCTATGCCGTTGCCGGCTACTCGCTGTACCTGATCCTCAACATGGAGGCGCCCGTGGCACAAGCCGTCTGGAACCCGTACGATATTCTGGGCATTCCTGATGTAAGTTTTTTTTTTTTTTTGGTCCTCGCTACGCTCGCTTTACTCCTCGCTCTTTTCCCCCTCGCTCTCAGTCCTAACAGCTTAGTCTGCCACGGAAAAAGTAATCAAGAAAACCTACAAGACCCTCTCGCGCAAGTTCCACCCCGACAAGATCAAGCCAGATGCATCCAAGAACGAGACCATTGAGTCCCTCAACGACGTCTACGTCGAGATCGGCAAGGCGTACCAGGCCCTCACCGACGAGACTGTCCGCAACAACTTTCTCGAGTACGGCCACCCCGACGGCAAGCAGACCACCTCCATCAAGATCGCCCTGCCCATGGCCATCATCTCCGACTCCTACGGCCACCTGCTCATCATTGGCTACTTCTTGGCCTTTGGTATTGCCCTGCCCTACATTGTCGGCAGCTGGTGGTACGGCACGCTCAGATGCTCCAAGGAGAACGTGCTCATGGAGAGCTCCAACCGCATCTTCCTCGAGTACGACGACCGTGCCAACGAGGCCAGCGTCATTGCCGCTCTGTCGACCGGTCACGAGTTTGAAGAGCTGTTTGTCGGCGACAAGGCCGAGTCAGGCCTCGCCAAGATCGAGTCGCGCGTCACGGCACCCTCCACCACTGCCCCTACTCCCTCCTCCAAAACTGTGGCCGGCCTGACCAAGGCCGACTCCGATAAGCTGAGCAACCTCGATAACGGCGTGCGGCGCAAGGTCCTGGCGCTCTTCTGGGCCCATCTCGGTCGCATCCCACTCGGCGGTGACAGCGACAGCGAGCTCGAGATTGCCAAGGTCGAGGTCGCCCCCATTGCCAATGCGCTCGTGCGCGCCTACACTGCCATCTCCGTCGCCTACACCAACACGGCACCCATGATCGCCGCCATGAAGACGGGCCAGTTGTTTGTCCAGGCCCTGACACCATCGTCGTCGCCCCTGCTGCAACTGCCCCATGTCACTCCCGAAATTGCTACCGCCATTGAGCGCGGCGACCCGGCCACCGCTGCATCGGCTCGCTCTACCCCCATGTCTGTGCAGCGCCTGATGGACCTGCCTGCCGAGAAGCGCAAGCAGCTCGCCGTCGGTGAGGGCCGCCTCAGCGAGAAGCAGTACGAGGACGCCGTCGCCGTTGCCCAGCAGATGCCCTACCTGCGCGTCAGCAAGGCCTTTTTCAAGGTCGAGGGCGAGAAGCACATCATTACCAGCTCGCTCGTCCAGATTGTCGTCAAGTTCCGCTACATCCCGCCCGGCTATGCCGACAAGGCACCGCCCGTCACGGCTGCCGACCTCGTCGATCCGGACCCGCCACAGCTGACCATCAACGATGTGCCCGTGAACAAGGAAAAGGCCGCCGTGGGCTGGAACCCCGACGGCAGCACCATCATGTCGGACCGCAGCAACGGTGTGCGCTTCCTGCCGCCGCTGGCGCATGCACCCTACTATGGCCGCGAGCACGTGCCGCGGTGGTACGTGTTCCTGGCCGACTCCAAGCAGGGCAAGCTCGTCGTGCCCCCCTTTACGTTTTTCGCATTCGACAAGCCCATCTTTGAGGCGGACGGCAAGACGCCGACATTCCACATGCAGACGTTCAAGGCAACGTTTGCCGCACCGCCGCAGGCCGGCCAGTACACGTTTGTGATGCACGCCATCTGCGACAGCTATGTGGGCTTGGACACGCGCATGGAGATTACGCTGGTGGTCAAGGACCCGAGCGAGGTCGATTCGGAGGCTGCGCTGGAGGAGGACGACATCAGCGAGCCCGAAGAGGACTCGATTGCCGGTATCCTGAGCGCGGCCAAGGGCGGCCCTGTGAAGCAGCGGCGCGAGGTGTCTGTGGGCGGCGATGACGACGACGAGTCGGACGATGAGAGCGGTACAGACGACGATGCCGAGGACACGAGCGAAACGAATACCGACACTGACGAAGAGTAATTGAGGTCTTTGCGGTCTTTGTGGTTGATTTGTTATTCTGTGTCTTACTGCCTGGCGTTCCGTTTTCCATTATCGTTTACTTTTCTGTTCTCTACACATCTCATCCTATTCTCTTTGTATTTATATAATTCCTTGGTATGAGATTCGGGCATGGGGGAATATACCAGCTGATTTATTTCTTTGCTCTCGTTTATTTTATTTTATTGTTCTATGCTTTACGCAGTCTAATAGAGAAAAGCATTGGTTTTCAAGTAGTATTTCTTTTAAATCGTGATTTTTTATATTTTAATGACGAGGTTTACAATTCCGTCACAATAATCTTTTTAAAAAAAATTAACAAATGATCAAGTATAATATATTATTAAATAATAAAATATACCGTGGATAATGCAGAAAGAATATTGATGCTTTGATCGTGTTGAAGAAATGACTAAGCAGACCACAAAACTGAAGCCTAACAGGCAGTAAGTGCATCTTCCATATAAACGCATCCACCTCAACAGCACTCTCTACATCATGATGCCTTAGATACCAGCCACCATGTTGTCTATCCTGAGGAAAGCCCGTCTCAAGGACAAGGAGCTGCGCATTCTCATGCTGTACGTTGACTTTTTCTATAAATCATATATCCAATACCCATACTGACCGACAGCGGCCTTGACAATGCCGGCAAGACGACGATTGTCAAGCAGATCATGGGCGAGGACGTCAACACCGTCAGCCCGACCCTCGGCTTCATCATCAAGACCATTGACTACGAGGGCTACAAGCTGAACATTTGTATGTATCTGCACTCTTTCCATAGTGCTACACGTCTGCACATACTGACCGACAGGGGACGTCGGCGGACAGAAAACGCTCCGCTCGTACTGGCGCAACTACTTTGAGCGCACCGACGCCCTGATCTGGGTCGTCGACGCCACGGACCGCCTGCGCATGGACGACTGCCGCACCGAGCTGCACGGCCTGCTGCAGGAAGAGCGCCTGTCGGGCGCCAGCCTGCTGGTCTTTGCCAACAAGACGGACGTCGACGGGTGCATGGACAGCGACGAGATCTCCGCGGCCCTGAAGCTCCACGATATCGTGTCGCACCGCTGGAACATTCTGCGGTGCAGTGCCATGACGGGCCAGAATCTCAAGGAGGGCCTGGCCTGGGTTGTCGAGGACGCCAAAGCGCGGCTGTTCCTGTACTGAGCTGGAGACTGTTGAGTGTAGACTGCAGACTGCAGAGTTAGACGAGGACTGAGTTGAGCAGAATTTGGACACCTGCATTTGCAAACTCGACCAAGTCCAGACATTGTCAGACGGCGAAACACGTCAATCACTCGTGATGTGCTGCTGCACCGAGTCCGAGACTCGGCCAGAGACAAGACATCCGCACAGGCGCATGAGACTGTTTGGTAGCAGTCCTGAGAGTCTGTTTGGCAGCAGTCCATGCAAGTACTTTACGTCCCTGTCTGCCTGTCTCTGACTTGTCTGCCCTTTCTCTGCCCTTTCTCTGCCTGCTTGTCCTGTCTTTATCTATGCTCAATGCCCTTCTTCTGGCTCAGGGGCTCGTCATACCTCGGACGCAGCTCATCCATACTTGCATATACCCATAGTTGCTATTATTTCTTCATATCTATCATCTATCAAGCATGCATCTGTATATTCTACTTGTTTACTACTGCTAATTCCCCTCCATCCCTTGTTTATCCCATCCCATCATCTCATCTCATCTCATCTCATCTCATCCCTTGGTCTGAAGCTTCAAATCAAACTGCATTCGGAGACATTAATAGCAGGCCATTAGACATTCCGTTTCAAGTGCATTCCAGTCTTCCAGACGCGTACTTCATGTTACAAAATAAGGTTCCATTAAACACACAACAGGCATGGAAACCCTGTCGTGCTTGAATTCCAGATGCTTCGTTTCGCTGGGATCGCTTCAGGGTCTGGTGCGCTAAGCTACACTGAGGTGTCGAGGTCTGCCACTAATATGTATCCACTATTATTGAAAGGAAGGGAATAAATATGAATAGCTGAATACTCAGTAGCTAAATAGTGGGAATAATAATAGTGGGTCTCTTGATGTAAACACTCTGGCCACGCTAATGTTGTCCCCGTAACAGGTCCAGTCTCAGGACTTGTTTTGGTGTGTTTGGTGTGTTTGGGTATGTTTTGGTGCGCTCTAGCAGCAGTCCATTGGCCATTGGGTCATTAGGTCATTAGGCCTAGTCCGTCGTCTTCCAGTGTCAACACACCTTGTCCCTGATATTGACACCAATATCAAGAAAATCAAGAAAAAAATAGCAGAAAAAGAACAGAATAGCAGACAACCGCACATTTGCAGCAATTGTTCTCTTCCCTTCTTTCTTTTGTCTCTCTTTCCGCTTCCGACTGTCCCTCATTCCCGCCATCCGACCTCTGCCTCACCGTCTGTGACGCCGATCATCCTTTACCGTCTTCCGTCTACGCCTGTCTACTAAAGACTAAAGAATAGGGCTTTTACCTATACTTGTCTCCTCGACGTCCTTGACATCCCTGAAATCTTTTGACATCCTCGACCCATCTCGACTTCCACCCCCCTCCCCTCAACCCCTCTCTGTCATGTCTACTGTCCCGCGTGCCGGATGAACACAGACCAGAAGGATTACCAACACCAGACAGCCGATCACATATCAGCATTCTTAACAACTCGACTGCTTTCTTCAAGCAGAGCTTCTCAGCTTTACACACACACACACACACACACAACGACACCATGTCTGACGAGGTGACCAACTTCTTGCGCTCTGTCGAGCAGCTCAAGGATCGCCGCCTCGAGGAAGATGAAGCTCGTTCCCGCGAGCTCGAGGAGCGCATCATGCAGGAGAAGCGCGAGCGCCAGGCGCGCCGAGCAGGTGAGTTTTAGTTTTGCCATCAGCATGTCAAGCCTCGACGTCCAGCTGTCGTCAAAACGGATGCAATTAGTCATGCACCTTCTCGATGCGGTCTGCTGCCTGCTCCTGGTCGTTCCTTCCCTCATCTGTAACCCCTGCCATCTAACAGTCTAGAACGGGCAAGATCCATCTCTCCCCAAAAGTCCTCGCCTGCAAACACACCACCGCCGGCCTCTTTACACCAACGCCTCAACAACTCCAGCAACATCCCGCCGCCGTCTTCCGACTCGCTGAAGCTTCAGTCGTCTCCCCCTGCGCTCAGAAGACCTTCCTACAGCAGCAACGACAACAACAACAACGACAACAACAACGACAACAACAACGACAACAGTAATGACAACAGCAATGACAACGGCAACGGCGACGGCAACGACCCCTCATCTTCCCCCACCAAGGAAAACGACTCCCCCTTCGACGGTGATGGTGAATCCAAGTCAGTTCCCGGTCTTGGTCTCGGCATCGGCTCGAGCTTCTCCGGCTCTGGTTCAGGGTCTGGCTCTACTGTCAGTCCAAGCGCTGCTGTCCCATCGGCTTCTCTCGGACGCACACCGACTCTCTCGTGGCAGCAAAGACGCCCTCAGTCCGTCATTGGCAATGCTGGTGGTCCACTTAGCCCAGACCGCTCGTCTCGTACCCGTCCGCTGTCCGCCTACGCTGCCGAGAATGCTGCTGCTGCTCGCTCATCAGTAACACCCACTCCTGCTCTCTCTCCCGAGGCCAAGGAACCACCTGCTGGCGACGACGAGTCTCCAATCTCGCGCGACAAGATCGCTCAAGCCCTGTCCGGCAAGGACCCCTCGTGGTTCCGCCAGACCCCCGACCGCGGTCTCAACTCTGCTGCCTACCGTCGCTCGCAGGTCGAGGACGAGGATCGCCAGGACCTCACTGCTGCAAGCTCTCGTCTGCCTGGTCTGAGTCACGAGAACTCTACCGAGCCAGAATCTACTCCTTCCGGTCCTTCCGGCCCTTCCGCTGCTTCGCACTCTCTTGCACTCCAGGCGGCTAGTATTCGCTCGCCCACTCCTCTGACACCTACCCACAAGCTCGAGCCGCCTGCTCAGGAGTCCGTCGTGTCGCCCCCTTCGCCTTCCGCCTCGGGCCGCACTTCACCCACTCGCCCTGTGTCGCCCACCAAGGGTGCTGGCGGTTTTGTCCAGAGCGCAATGATGAAGAGAAGCGACAGTGTCAAGCGCTGGAGCGTCACCTCCCCACCCGGCTTGCACAGAGCCGACCCGGTTGGGCGTCGTTCGACCATAACTTCCCAGATTGGAGGCTCCCTATCGTCTCCGACAAAGCCTCTTTCGCGTCCTACATCCAGCCACGGCCGCGACGTCAACGACAACCGGCCATCAACACCCACGCGCATGCAGTCAGCTTTTTCGTCAGACGTCAGGGACGAGCCCAACGAGCCCGATGAGCCCAACGAGCTCAACGAGACCAGGGAGCCTGCACAACTGAAAAGTGCCACAGCGACAGAAAAGGAGCAGGAGCACAAAGTCACGCCTCCGCTCAGCCCTTCCAAAACCATAGACTCTCGCCGCTGGAGTCCTACCAAGATGCCTTCTAGCTGGCTGGATGCCGCACTCAATAAGCCCGAGTCGCCCAAGCACAAGGTATTCCCTGCCCCCAACAGCCAGCCTGCCTGGATGCAGGAGCTCAACAAGTCCAAGACGTACAAGAGCACGAATCCTGAATCTGGTGGCTCCATCAGCGCTTCGGCCGGCTCTACTGCCGCTGAGAACGTTGCGCGTGCAGCTTCGGTGCCTGTCCGCAAGCACGAGGTTAAGACAGGCGGTCTTATGCGGTCGTCTGCCATGCCTATTGGTGCTGTGTCTGTTGCATCTGCCGTATCTGCTGCAGTACCTGGCCGGAGTGCCACCATCTCGTACCACTCGCCTTCTGCCTTTTTGAGCAGTATTACTGGCAAGCCCGCCGACTTGAAGGAACTTCCACGAGAGCCGAAAGAGTCTAGAGAGCTCAAGGACGAGTCTGTATTTGATGACACTCCTAGAGAGGTCAGTGAACCACCTAGGGAGGCCAAGGAAGTCAAGGAGTTCAAGGACCCTAGAGAACTCCCCAAGGAGCACAAGGAAGCCACACCACCATTGGACTTTAGAGGCAACCTGAAGCCAAGGCAGCCTCTCCCCGAGAAGAAGGACGATGACAACGGTAACGAGCTGCAGGGCGTCTTTGGCACACTGCGCCGCACAAAGACACAAAACTACGTGGCACCTGATGTGCTCAAGGACAATATCCTGCGCGGCAAGAAGTCGCTCAACTTCACTGGCGGTCCTCGCCCGTATGTCAAGAAGGACGAGCTTAAGGATGCTATTCTCCAGAAAAAGGCAGAGTTCAACGAAGCCAAGACGACGGGGCGCGGTATAGCGACGAACGCCCACACACGCAGCCAGTCCCAAGATGTCCCTGAAGGTCTGGTCAAGCGTCTAGAGCTCAACAAGACCGGCGGATCAATTCGTCGTGACTCGTCGCCGGCCAAGCCTGGTTCAGAAGTTTTCCGTAGAGACTCGTCACCGCATAAGCCGCTGGTAGATCTCTTCAAGAGAGACCCGTCGCCGGCAAAGCCGGCTGAACAACCCGCAGAAGAGCCCAAAGCACCCAAAGCGTTTGGATCCTTGGGCCCCAACCCCCGGATAGGCGGTTTCTCGGGTGTTGCTGCTTCGGCAAAGACCGGAAAGCTGGCTGACCGTTTCAACCCTGCCCTTGCAGGACTCCTGGCCCGTGGACCACCACCCGCTGCGTCCAGCCCGCCTACAGGCACTTCGTCGGGTGGTGCATCCCTGTCATCGGCCGGCTCGTCATCCACAGAGCCCCCGTCTGGACCTGGACCCCAGCTCACACACATGACCAAGGGTCGTGCCCGTGGTCCCCGGAGAAAGGCACCGTCCAACCTGCAGGCAAAGACCGAGGACACACCGGCTGCAGTTGAGCAGTCGATACCAGCTGCATCAGCTGCACCATCAACCCCGAGAAAGGGTGATATCATCGTGCCACAAGTCATCTCCATGGCCGATTCTGCCAAGAAGACGGCACCCGAGCCGAGCCCTAAGCCCGCCAGCGTCCGCGGCAGCCCTCTCATCTCGCCCAAGCCCCAGTCTCTGTCCCGCTCAGGCTCGTGGAAGCCCATTGACAACATTGACCGGGCCGAAGATTTGACTCCATCCAAGCCCGCCCCTGTTTCGTCTGCACGTGCGTCGCCCAAGATCCACGAACAGGTCGCTGCTGCAGCTGCCAAGACCAACCCTCTCTTCAAGTCGGCCCCCGTCGAGAGATCAGAAAACAACGAGCCTACCGAGAACACATCCCAGCCGCCGTCCCCTGGCAAGATTGATGTCAAGAGAATGTCGCGCTTCCTGGAGAACTCGGCCAGCCGTGCTAATGTGCTGGGACCAGTTGAGGTCCCGCGGCCGCTCTCCCCCTCCAAGACGGGTGGAGCCCGCCCTCTTCCCGACCCGCGCCCCCTGTCTCCCCAAAAGACGGGTGGCAACGCACGCCCTCTTCCGGTTGTGCCAGGTTCCGCAGTCTCGACATCTCGCCAGATTAATGCCATTGGCGATGCCATTTTGTCGCCCGGTCTGCCGTCGCCTCTGCGCTCTCCCGCTAAGCAGGCGCAGGAAGTGTCTGTTGTGCTCAAGGACTTTTTCGGCATCGACCGTCCTGGACGCAGTTTCCACGCCGACACTGCCGATATTCTGTCGAGACGGCCCCAGTCCGAGTCCACTGTGCGGACTATGAGCGCCCAGCTTCTGCGCGTGTCGAATGACGGCAAGACACGGCCTGTGCCTGCCCACTTTGAGCGTGTTCTCTTTGAGGGCGAGATGTACCTGTGCCCGCACACGTTCACCGACAACCACAGCGGCCGCAATGCGACCGAGGTTTACTTCTGGGTCGGCGACGAGGTGCCTGAAGCCGCTGTTGAAGATGTTCAGGTCTTCCTCAACCGCGAGGCGCGCGCGCTCGGTGGCCCTCTTGTGCGCCTGCAGCAGGGCAAGGAGACGCTCGAGTTTATAGCGGCCCTGGGCGGTGTTGTGACTGTCCGCCGCGGCACGAGCACCAAGTTTGACTCGCTTGCGTCGGCCATGTTCTGTGGCCGGCGGTACATGGGCCAGGTGGCGTTTGACGAGGTTGACTTTACCCCCAGCAGCCTGTGCTCGGGCTTCCCCTTCCTCATCACGCGCCAGGGCAAGTGCTATTTGTGGAAGGGCAAGGGTAGCAATGTGGATGAGCTGAGCTGCGCGCGGCTGATTGGTATGGACTTGGCGCTGACGGGCGAGCTCACAGAGATTGAGGACGGTAAAGAGTCGGCCAACTTTTGGTCCGTCTTTGGCGACGATGGCAACAAGTTCGGTGCGGCCAGTAAGTCTGGTTCCGCCGACCACTGGCGGCTCAAGCCCCGCTATGAGCGGTACTCTGGCCGCCTGTTCCACTCGGACGCCACCCGCCGCGACCAGATCCGCGAGCTCAGCCCCTTTGACCAGCGCGACCTCTCGCCCGACGGTATCTACGTGCTCGATGCCTTTTTCGAAATGTACATTATCGTCGGTCACCGTTCGCAGACACAGTACGCCGCGTTCCACAACGCCCTCGAGTTTGCACAGGACTATGCCATCCTCGCTGCCGGCTCGGAAGACCGGCCGTTTGTGCCCATCTCCACCGTCGTGCTCGAGGGTATCCCGCGCGATCTGAAGAGCGTGTTCCGCAAATGGACCGATGCCGCCAGCCCGACTCGTATGGTGGCCCCGTCGAACGCAGGACTCGCCAGCCCTAGCATCAAGCGCGTCCGGAGTCTGCGTATCGTCCCACTGAACGTGGCTCTCCAGGCCCTTTCAGAGTAGAGTTGATGTACTTGGGGTAGATTTTGGGGAGATATTGTTGCTGTTGTTGTTCTTGATTTGCCAGCGTTTTGTTGTTTGTTTTTAGTTTTGCCTTTGCTTCTACTGTTTGTGCTTGTTTGCATCTTGCATAGGTCCTCAATTATACCCAGGGTTTTTGGGTGGGAGTTTTTGGTCTACTTGCTATCATTTGAATTGACGGCCTTTTTCCAATGCTAAATCAAAAGTTAAATCTCATTAAAGTCGAAGATGTATATGGTAAAGTATGGCAAACAACGCCTGGGTATAAATAATGCTACATGGTATCCTGTCGTGCTTTTCCTGTTACTGAGACATTTGCGTGTCTTGACCTGCTGTCGGGGCACCACCTGCTGATGCACCTGCAGCGCCCGTACCGGGCTGTGGCGTTGACGGCAGAATGCCCATCATATCAATAGAAGTTGCCGCTGCTCCTGCTGCCGCCAGTCCTCCAGCAGCGGCCGCATTGGGGCCAGGCGTGCTTCCGCTGGGCGTCAGCACGCCCGGTGTGCCGTCGCGCGACGAGCCCGAGTCGGTGTTGCGCGTGGTCGTGTTTGTCGTATTGGTTGCGGGTGCCGTGCTTGCACTTGCATTGCTCAGGTTCACGGGTGCCGGTCCAGGAGCAGGCGCCGGTGTCGATGTCGATGTCGATGTCGACGCCAGTGCCAGGGCGGCCGCCGCATTGGATGCCCCGCCCGTGGCCGCCACCACGCGGTCGACATCCCCGCTCAGCTCCGGCAGCGCCGACCGGATCTGCCCCGCCAGCACCGACTGGAACTGCGCAAACGACGCCTGCTTGCCCGCCCGGATCTGGTTCGTCTTGCGCACCAGCTCCACAAACTCGCGCGTGTAAATGTCGGGGTTGCGGCCGTCTTCGACGTACTGCACGAGGTCGCGCGGCACCGACGGCAGCTTGCGGCCGGCGTCGTCGGTCGTGGCCAGGTTGACGTCGCGCAGGGCCTGCGAGAGGACGCCGACTTCGCGCACGAGGGCGTCGAGGGTGGTATGGGGCCCGGTGGCGTCGTAGTTTGCGGTATGGAGCATGACATTGTAGAGCGACTGGATGGTTTCGCGGATGGCAGCTGTAATGCGCGTGAGCAAAGGAGACGGGGACGTGAAATTGCGACGAGAACGAAAACTTACACTCGGTCTGCGCGAGGCTGGTGTGCTCTATGGGCGCCATGGTTGCGGTTATCTGACGTTGAAGTTGTGTTGTAGATTGGCGAGGTTTGAAGCTGATCGACGCGATGGATGTCGTTGTCTAGAGCAATGGATGACGCTGTCTGGCAGAGCTTTGGAGGGGCACGTGTTGTGGCACGTGCGTATAGTCAAGTGTAGTGTGCATATACTTTCTGGTGCAAAGACATATATTCACACTATATTCAATGCTACTTGGCCATAGCTCTATCGTTTGCAACATGATATTAACCACAATAGTAACAAGAAGAACTTATTTTGGTAGAATTATCTCTCCATGCGTGCATATAAATGCATTAAAAAAACAGACGCATTCCCTTTTATCTACAAAAAAATAAAGAAATAAAAGATATAAAAGATAATAAAAAATGCAACCCGGCTCCTCATTCAGCCGCTACCCCCTTGAATTTATTCTTCCTCCCGCCATTGTCAGTTATGAACCAGGCGCTTAGAAGTTTCTGCTCATATCGGCGCGGACACGCGAGTAGTCAAACAGACCCTCGATGCTGCCGACAGCGCTGATGGCAATGTCCTGGTCCCACAGTTTCCGGTTGGCAAAGTCCATGACGTCCTTTTCGGTAATGTTGTCGATGATGCGCTCAATCTCGCCAGGGCTCATGCGGCGACCAGTGGTGACAATCTGGCGGCCAATGTCCTCAGCAACGGCAGTGGTGCCGTCCAGGGACAGCAGGATGGAGGCCTTGAGCTGGGCCTTGGCGCGCTCAACCTCGGCTTGGGAGACGTTGATGGACAGACGCGACCACTCGCGCAGGGCAAAGTGGACAAGGTCGTCGACGCGGGTCAGCTGGTCAGTAACCATGTACAGGCCCCACAGACCAGTGTCGGAGTAGCTGGTGGAGAAGGACATGAAGCTGTTGGCCAGGTCGTTCTTGTGGACGAAGCCGCTCAGCTTGCTGCCCTGGTGGGGGGCGTTGCCGAGAGCCTTGTCGTAGTTGCCGACAATAGCCTGGGTGACGAGGGCGGTGAAGTAGTCGTCGTCGTTCCAACTGACACCCTCAACAGCAATGGCAATGTTGGCGGTGGGGATGGCGTCGTCACGGACACGGACATCAGAGCCGATAAAGTCGGAGGGCTTCTTGCTCTGGATGTAGGCGCTGCTCTGGGGCGAGGTCGAGGGAAGGTTGGTAAAGTTCTTCTCGGCGAGCTCGACGAGCTTGTCGTGGGGAATGCCACCGGAGCCGACAAGGACCATGCGGTCAGCGGTGTAGTTGTTCTTGATGTAGTTGGTCAGCTCGGTGCGGGTGATCTCCTGGATGTTCTTGCGGGGGCCGAGGATGGTGCGGCCGAGGGGCTGGTGCTGGAAAGCGGTGGCGTGCAGGTGGTCAAAGACAACCTCCTCGAGCTGCTTCTCGACCTCCTCCGACTCGCGCAGGATGACGCCACGCTCGCGCTCAATGGCAGACTCCTCGAGCTTGGAGTTCTGCAGAATATCGGCGAGGATGTCGACGCACTGGGGGACGTCGTCGTTGAGGGACTTGGCAAAGTAGACGGTGTTCTCGCGCTGCAGAGGTTAGACATGGTGATGCTATATACATTACAAAGATAGGAATGCTGCAGAGAGACTCACCGAGGTGTATGCGTTCAGGTGCGCGCCGAGGTTCTCAATCTCGAGCTCCAGCTGGTGCTGAGTGCGCTTCGAGGTGCCCTAGATATATGAGTCAATTGGTGTCCGTGTGATTGGCGAGGGATTGCCATTGAGGCCGATCGAGAAGTGGGTGGTCGCCTACCTTGAAAGCCAGGTGCTCCAGGAAGTGTGCAGTGCCGTTGGTCTCCTCGGTCTCGGCCCGCGAGCCGGCATCGATCCAGACACCGACGGTCGAGGTCTGGGCGTAGGGAGAGTAGTTGGTGGCGACCTGTGAGGTATAGAGTTAGCTATGGTCCGGCCGGGTTGTGCGGGATTTTGAGATTGAATCCGAGTTTGCTTTCGGGGAGGATATGACGCACGGTGAGGCCGTTCTTCAGGGTGGTCGACTCGGTCTTGATCGTCGGCGTGGTGACCGGAGTAGCCAGACCGCGGCGGAACGACGAGGGCAGCGACAGGCCGGCCCGCGGGGCCTTGAGACCCTGGCGCAGGTTCAGAGCCAACCGTCTGGAAGCCATTGTGTGTGTGTGGGGTGTGAGGGTGGTAGAGAGAGAGAGAAAAAAAAAAGGTGCGAAATAAGGAAAAAAGTCGCGATGTTTGAGGTCGGAGTCAGTGAGGAGAAACGTCGAAAGGCTCGCAGGCAAAGAAAGGCAAGGGCAAAATCGGTCGATGGTAGGCAAGCAGAGAGGAAGATGGAGCACTTTTTCTCGCTCTTTCCTTCTTTCCTTTTTTTCGGCTCGTCCAGGGAAGGCACCACCCACTATGCTCAATTACCCACCCACTCGCCGTCCATACAAATGCAAGCACACACAAAGCCAATCGCTCGTTAGCACTAGCAGTGAGCAATTTTTGGGTGCCTCATGCGTCAGGCACCCCGGGAACGACCGAGTAACAGCAGCAAGAGCGAGCGGATGGCCTAACGGAAAATTACCTTGCGTCTATTGGCTGAGTATATATGGATACCACGTGCAGCCAGTATGATTATGTCATCACGAAGGTCCCCACATATATATAAACAGAGCTCCACTGATCCACTGATATGATGTATTCCGAGTCGCTATCGCACCTACCACTGTAATACCCCGTCTCCCCATAAATGTACTCAGTACCTCTCTCACAAGTGATGACTGCAGCGTGCATCTGCATCGCCGTGTGACCGACGCCAAATGTGCTGGCAACCGAGAATGAGCAATGAGCAATTGAGGTCATGTGAAAAGAGTGGGACAGCATAGCAAATGTGAGCAAATAGGCAAGAGCAGAAGAATAGAAACAAATGAGGAAAGAGCGATCACCGGAGACGGACAGCGCATCCCTTGAGTAGGAAGTCAGGTATCAATCCTAAGCTGCTTATATAACACCGCCGTCAGCCTCGTCTTTGAAGCATCTGCTTCCATCTTTTATCGGCCTCTGCGCAATACACATCGCAACGATACATTCAAGATGACACAAGAGTATAGCTTTGCAAAGGAGTTTGCGGCTACCCTGCCCAAGAAACAAGCAGCCAAGTTGCGAATCAGAGCTGCTGCTGCCGACCCGAGCAAGATGGGCCTGGCCGTGTCTATTGCAACGTACCCACCGCTGGGACAGGTGACGCAGGTGGCCGACAGCCAGGTGACTTTCTACGCTGTGGCAGAAATAACAGAGGGCGAAGGCAAGAATGCGCCAGAACTGGTCCTGTGGCACTCGCCCACCGAGCAGTCTGAGCTTGTCGGTGATGAAGATCCCGGCTGGACAGCGACCCCATTTGAGCTGGTTAAAGGTGGCCATCAATCACGCAGTGTAGCTGAAACCAGTACTCTTTGGAGCTTGCAAAAGACAGACAACGTTGTCAGGTACCTCTACGTGGCGACTGTCAACACAAATGGCCGTCTGCTCAACTTCACGGCCAAGTTCCGCCAGGCCAGCAGCGAGAGCGGCTTGAACGAGGCTGACGCTTGGACTTGGGTTGGCGACCAGCAGCAGATCAATGACGGAACTGTCGTTATAAATAACAAAACAAAGGCCGTGTCAATCCCGTTTGTGATGGATAATTCTGCCGATACTATCAATGTCGTCGACACGGCACCAGCTCCTCTCAGTGACTTGATCGGCGGCTTGAACCCTGCTTTCCGTGTCACAGCGCCTGGGAGCCAGACGCCCGGCACACAACTGTGGTGTCTCGAAGCGCCCGTGGCTGGTGTGCAAGACAGCGAACCAGACACACCATCCACTTACACTAGAGTGCCCATTGGCACACCTTGGAATGGTGACTTTCTGCGGTGGTTCGCACTTGTGCGCATCTGGACGCCGTGGCTGGCTCCGCGGCACGGCAGAGAGTCATTGACTGGACAGGATCTGGGCGACGACGCTATGCTATGCTCATTTCTGAGCACCGAGGGCCGCCATCTTGTCTTTTTGGCCATCAGTGGTGTCGATCATCTCCAGGCTGTGATCCACGGCGACGGCGAGAATGCAAATAAGATTGTGCTCGATGTGCGCAGTGATAGTCTCAAGACGGAGACAGTTACGCTTCTCGTTGCGGCTGGTGACAGCTTTGAAACGGCCAATGCAGCCGTCATGTACCATGCCCGAGGCCTGGTTCACCAGATGGGAGCAGTCGCGGATACACAAGACTCGAAAGGTGAAGCCACGCAAGAGACACAGGACAAGAAGGACATTCAAGAATTGTCCGACGAAGTCAAGCCCGAGTGGCTGGAAGACTGGTACGACGGCCTCGGCTTCTGTACATGGAATGGGCTTGGCCAGAACCTGACAGAAGACAAGATTGTCAATGCTGTGAGCACGCTTGCCGAGCATGGCATCCAGATTGCCACACTCATCATCGATGACAACTGGCAGTCTATTGACCGCAGCCATACGGGCGGCCAGTTCCAATACTCCATGTCACGATTCGAGGCCGACCGGGAGCAGTTCCCAGAGGGTCTTGGCCATGCCATCAACCGCGTACGCCAGACCCAGCGGTCCATCCGTCACATTGCCGTGTGGCATGCGCTGCTGGGCTACTGGGGTGGTATCACGCCCGCCGAGCAGGGAGGTGAGATTGCGAAAAAGTACAAGACTTTGGTGATTGACCGCGACCACCCCAAGCGGCGCAATCTGCCTGTTGCCGGTCCCATGACAGTGGTCGACGAGCCGGACGTGCGCCGGTTTTACAACGACTTTTATGATTTCCTGCGCGATGCAGGTGTGGACGCCGTCAAGACAGATGCCCAGTTCATGATGGATGCGTGGATCTCGGCGGCTGCACGGCGTTCCCTCACGTCGGTTTACCAGGATGCGTGGACGATTGCAACACTCCGTCACTTTGGCAGCCGAGCTGTCAGCTGCATGTCGCAGACACCCAACATCTTGTTCTATTCGCAGTTGCCCCAGAACCGGCCGGCCGTGCTTGTGCGCAACTCGGACGACTTCTTCCCCAATGTGCCTGCGTCACACCCGTGGCATGTGTGGACCAATGCACACAACAGCCTGTTCACACAGCACCTCAATGTGCTGCCAGACTGGGACATGTTCCAGACGGTGCACGGCTACAGCGGGTTTCACGCGGCTGCGCGGTGCATCAGTGGCGGTCCCATTTACATTACAGACAAGCCTGGCGAGCACGACTTGGACCTTCTCGACCAGATGACGGCGCGGGGCATGTATGGAAACACGGTCATCTTCCGACCGAGCACTATTGGGCGTGCCATTGACCAGTATGTCGGGTTCCACGACAATGTGCTACTCAAGGTCGGCAGCTACCACGGCAACTCGGCGGGCACAGGCATCCTGGGTATATTCAATGTGTCGGAGCGTGCTGTACACGAGGTGTTGCCGCTGTCGCGCGTGCCGGGTGTTGTCTCTGACAGTCTGTATGTTGTGCGCGCGCACAGCTCAGGGCATGTCACCGCGCCGGTGCAGGCCGATGCACTTCTCACCGTATCGCTAGACGTCTACGGCTATGAGATTCTGAGTGCGTACCATGTGCACACCTTTGAGGTTGGTGCGACCGAGAAAACAACACTGCACGTGGCCAACCTAGGCCTCGTCGGCAAGATGGCGGCAGCAGCCACGCTGGCGAGCACATCGTTTGAGCAGCGTGCCGACAACGGCCGCATCGAGATGCAGACGGCACTCAAGGCGCCCGGGGTCATGGGTCTGTACGTGAGTGGGCTGGCCGAGGGCAAGGTCACGACTGCGGACAACTTTTTGGTCACGATCCGCTCGCAGGCCATCCCGGCGCACTGTGTCTCTGTGTCTGCCCAGGACCCTAATGTGCTCGAGATTGATGCCGGGCGTGCCTGGGACGAGCTTGGGTTCAAGCCGATGCTCAACAACGAGCTGCAGCTGACGGTGTACATCTCGGGGTAAACGACGGCACTGTCAATGTAGATTCGCTACATGTATGTATGTTGTCCAATTTGATATAGTATAATTTTAGATATCTGTGATGTAAACAAATTACAAAGTAACGCCAACGCTAAATGCAGACCTCTTTTTTTCTGATCCTTTCTCTTCGTTCTTCGTTGTCTTCAGTCTTCTTCCGCCCTGCTTGTCTCGTTGCTCGAGTCCAGCCTGTTGCCTACTGCAGCAGCTCCTCGCAGGTCCAGTCCTCGTAGAAGCCGTCCGGCAGGTACCGCCGCACAATCAGCGGTACCTTTTTCTCGCGCAGCTCCTTCATGGCAATCTGCAGCGGGTCGGTCTCGCCCTCGAGGTCGACAAGCACGGGCGCGTTCATGCTGATCTGCAGCGCGCGCGTGCCCAGGATGCGTGCGCGCTCGTACTTGGTCATAAAGGGGGTCGTGGTGCGCTGGTCGTTGGCAATCTTCTTGTCCTTGAGCGACTTAACGTTGTTGATGCGGCCGCCGGCCTGCTGCTGCTCGTTCTTGTGGTTGGCGGCGGCGGACGGGTCGCCCGAGACGACAATGTCCATATCATCGTCGTCGCGGATGCCGTTCTGGCCGTCCTCGTTGTCGTGCTCGAGCACCTCGGGGTCGTAGTACTCCTGGATCTCATCCTCGTCGTACAAAGGCTCGTCCCTTTTTTGTTAGTATCTGGTGTTCTGGTAGTTCTGATAGTTCTGAAGCATGATCGCCGACAAAAGCAAAGTACGTACATGCCCGCGCCGCCATCGTCATCGCCAAAGTCGGACATTGTGTGGATTGGGTATCAAGAAAAGGAAATAGATCGAGTGGTGGCCGTCGTAAAGAGTGAATAGCGAGGTGCAGATGGACGATGCTGTGGTTGATGTCGATGCCTACTAGCAGTAGCAGTGTCGGTATTCGATATCCCTTGAAAGCCCTGAACTTAACGGCGCTGCGAACGGACAGGCTGAGAAATGGCAGAAAAAAGTTTGGAGCAGTGCCCTTGTCTGATTGGCCAGAACTCACCTCTTTGTCAAAATCAGCGTGGCTGATAAGTGGAGATCTGAAAATATCTTATCGATAAGACGCCGCTCGTGCCCCACCCAAATTTTGTAGCCTCTCACCGCACAGCACATGCAGTGGACAAAAAAGTAAAAAGTTAATTAATTAGTTAATTAAGCCGGCATAAAGTGGCAGAGGTCTTTCAGCTTGCGAGCCAGAGAAGCCAGACACCGCTGTCAAACCATGACAAGACAAAGTCTGCCGCCACCAAAATGAAGAGAAAAGCGTCAGACGAACTGATAGCGGACCGGCCGCCACCCATGCCGGAGGCGACCGGGCTGTTTTTGAAGACGACGCCGACGACGCCGGCAAGAAATACCAATGACACCGACATTCATCTCAAAATCGAAGAACCCGACTCTGTATCCATTCACGAAGACAACCACACGGAAACCCCCATCACAACGGCACACAACTCGGCATCGGCCCCGTCAGCACCCTCCGTATCGGCCGTGACCGCAACAACGGCAGCCTCGCGCCGGTTTCCATCCGACCTCAAGACCATTCGCTGCACTTGGCCCGACTGTGAAAAGACCTTTAACCGGCCGGCCCGGCTCACGGCCCACATGCGCTCACACACAAACGACCGCCCCTTCAAGTGCCCCGAGTGCCCCAAGACCTACCTGGAGGAGAAACACCTGCGTCAGCACGTCAAGGGATCCCACACCGAAGAGCGCAAGTACGTCTGCGAAGAGTGCAGCAAGGCATTTCTCACCGCCACACGCCTGCGCCGCCACTCGGCCGTCCACGAGGGCCAGGACCGCTTCCGGTGCAAGGGCTACGACGACACTTGCACACGCACCTTTCGCAAGCACCAGACGCTGCAGCGGCACATTCGCGTCGACCATCTCAAGCAGCCCGCCTTTTTCTGTACCCACGTCACCAAGGAGGCCACCAAGAAGACGGACAAGAAAGGGAAGAAGGAAAAAGAAACATGCGGCGCCATGTTTGACAGCGCCGGGGCTCTGCGGCGGCACGTCGAGCGCGAGCATGCGGCACCCAAGTTCTGGTGTGAAGAGTGTGCGTCTGTGCAGCCCGAGACGTTTGCGGGTGTCGGCTTTGCCACCAAGCAGCTGCTCGAGAGCCACATGCGGCACGAGCATGCCAACTGTCCCTTTTGCGATGCGCGCTGTGCCGGCCCGGCCGAGCTGCACAAGCACGTGGACATGCACCACTCGGGCAAGAGCGTGGCCGACCGCAAGACGATCAAGTGTCCGCATGCCGGGTGCAGCAAGACGTTTACACGGCGGCCCAATCTGAATGTGCATATCCGTGCGGCGCACGAAGGCCTGCGGTTTGTCTGCGGCACGAGCGGGCGCGGCGGCAGTGTCGATGGCGATGATGGCGACGATGGCGATGAAGACACCGAGGCTGAAGCTGAGGCTGATGCCGATACCGATGAAACCCCATCGACGACCAACCCCGAGATTGCTGCCTGGCATCTGCGCAACGAAGGCTGCGGCCGCGGCTTCGTGTCAAAGATGAAGCTGGAGGAGCACATTCTGTATGTACACCTCGGCCGCGAACGGCCGGCCCTGCTCAAGGCCGACACCGCCCTTGCCAGCGCCGACGGCAACCTGGGCGTCAGTCACGATATGGCGCTGGAGGCCGACATCATCGACAGCTTGCTGGGCACCAACCGGACGCTTGAGTGCACAATGCCCGGATGCCCGGCGCGATTTGTGCGGCACCACGACCTCAACACGCACATCCAGAGAGACCACTTTGTCAATGACATCAATGACGTCAACGAAATCAACGATGCACAAGTCAACGATATCGACAGCGAGTTCAATCCCGACGAGTTCTGGATCGGCGGCGGCGACCTGGCCGACGACAGTCCTTTGGTCCCTGCCGGCGACGACATGTTTGGCGCGTTTATCGACATGAATGCCGGCATGCTGTCGACGCCCATGGATGTGAATATGAATATCAACATGGGCATGAGCATGAATTTCAACACAAACACAAGCACAAACATGAATATGAACATGGGTATGAACATCAATCTGGACGAGGTCCAGTGGCAGATGGACGAGGCGGAGATGCGGCGGCTGATTGGCCCCGAAGGCGCTGCCAGCGGCGAAATTGCCAACAACGGTGGTGATCATGGAAATCACGGAAATCACGGAAATGGACAAGCAAACGGGAACAACATCTTTTTGGATCCAGACCTGTTTCAGTAGACACGATCTGGCTGGTTTATGATGACATGTTTTATGGTTAATTTGCATTCCGGCGTTCAAAAGAGATACCCATGGGACAAGGAAAAATGGTTGGACAATAAAAGCTCTGAGATTTTTATTCTACAAGATACAACTATAAATGAAATCCATATGTGACATGAATGCTAGACAAAATACAATAACAAATAAAAGACAAACAGTATTGAGACAACAGGGGTAAATAGATGTACAGCAAACAAAGTCACGACGCATGCAAAAGAAAAAGGATAACAAGAAGAAACCGAAACGACCGAATGCTTCCCATGCCGTATGCAAAAACCATGCGCCAAATGATATTCAATAACCAAAGACAAGCCGATAACCCGAGCGTATCTGGTATATCTAGAGTCGATCTCTGCCACACTAATGCGACCCGATAGCATTGCTCAGTCCCAGCATCATCATGCCAACAAAGGCAAATCCAATCGTCAGCTGCCGGTTGTGGTGCAGCGTCAGACTCTCTACAAACAGCTGCAAGGCCACAGCCACCATGATGCCCGCCGTCACTGCAAACAGTACGCCATAGGCCGTGCCCAGGTCGTCTGCATCGCCCTTGTCGCTGTCGTTCCGGCCGAGGTACTTGAGCCACAGCGCGGCAACACCGGCACCGACAGGCTGGCTAAGACCGCCAAGAGCGGCCGACCACATGATGGCCTTGAGCCGGCTGCCCAGCGCCATGTAGAGCGGCAGGGCCATGGCAAAACCTTCGGCAATGTTGTGCACAAACAGGGCCATGAACACATTGAAGCCGAGTGCCGGGTTCGCGTGGTTAGTGGCAAAGGTGATGAAGCCTTCGGGGAACTTGTGCAAGCCAATAGCGAGGACTGTCTGCAGGCCAATGGACAAGAAGGCATTGGCAGGCACATGGTGGTGGTGCTGCTGGTTGTGGTCATGGCTACCGGCCTCGATGTCGTCGTGCTCGGCTGCGTGGCTATGGCTATGGCCAAGACCATGATTGTGGCTGTGATCGTGGCCATGGCCATGTCCGTGACCATGATTAGCATGACCATCTTTACCACTCTCGAGAGCACCATAGTTGGACACATTGGTGGACGACTCGCCTCCGCTCGGAGGGCATGTCGTTTCCGGGTCGCCCTCCTGCATCTCCTCGTGGCCCCGCGTGTCATGTGTATACCGGCGGACCGTGCCTGTATCTACAACAGTCCCTGTACCAGTAGCTGGACTACCTTCATGGCTGCCACCCTCTTCCGGCACCACAGGAATGTTAATCTCCCATTCGGTATGCACGACGCCTGTTCCAGTATCTGCTCCGTGGACTCCATGCTCATGTGGCCGTATCGAAGAAGGGAAGGCAGTCTGTAATGGTGTCCGAAGAGCGAATGTCCGTTTGCATTCCTGGCCACAGGGGTCAGTGTAGCCAAAGCATGGGCCGCCCTCGTCGCAGTTGGATTTGACGTCCTTGACGAATGACAGAACGCGGTTTTGGATCTCAACCATAGACGGGCGGCGAAGACTAGACAACGACCGTTTGCTGCGGAGAGACCGTTGGGCAAGTGGCACATCGTTTGCGTTTGCAGAGACTGTAGAAGCAGATGCCGGTGCACCATCACTTCTAATACTCTTGACACTCCGCATACTTCTCACCGATAATTGTCTCCGCATTCCAAAATGGCCAGCACCGGCCGTGTTGAGCAAGGGTGTCGCTTCGGTTGCCACCGCATCACGACCAGACGTTGAGGGCCGCGAGTAGAGTCGAGAAGTTGCATGGTCGTGTGTCAGTAAATGTGAGTGTGTCGGAGCCTCGTCGAACGCATCGTCCATAACATCGACCTCTTCTTCGTGCGAGTGGTCGCAGTCGACAACATGTGACGGCATGAGCTGGTGGATGATGCGTGACACGACCTGCATGCCGAGAAAACCGACAGCAAAACTGCCCATCATCAGAAGACCGGCGATCTGGTCAGAGTGGCCGTCACGATTAAGGTATCGCTTTGAAGACGGCAGCATACTGAAGAGAGAAGAAAAAATCTGTTTGGCTTATTAGCTGCCAGAACCTATCTTTTGTTTGCAGTGTATGAGATGAAAAGTGCTTACCATAACGCCAAAGCTCAAGCTCATGCTAGACGAGAGGAAAGCACTGCTGTCCTGGATATTAAAGTTTTTCTTGCCTGGGAGCAGGCGGATAAAGATGTCGACGCACACGATGCAAGCACCGGCAACACAAGCTAGACTATCAGTATACGGTTGGATCAGATAGAGGGCGAGAAAGACTTACCAACGGCACTGATCACGCAGAGGATCCAGCCCCGCGTGTCGTTGGAGGTGTCACTTGTAGACGCCATGATATCGTACGCTCACCACCCCCGAGAGTTATTGTAAGAGAGCCAGGTTGGATGGTGCAGTAGTGGGCGGTCTGCCGTCTGTCGTGGAGCTCAATGTTCAGTTTGAGTTTGGTTAGGGTTCTGTGAAAGGTTGATAATGCCGTCAGAGTGTCGTCTGGATGTGTGAACGCGAAAGCATGTCGTGTCGATGATGCGGTCAGCAGATATGTCCGAGATTGAGATTGCAAGATAACAAGACGGAAGATTGAGAGGAAGGGCGAAAGATTGCAAAATGAGCGAATGCCATAAGGGAGACAGCAAGTCTACAAAAGTGAAAAGGACTGTGAATATCTATCCTCTTTGAGAGAGAGCCTAGAACTAGACCAAATGATGCTACTTCGTATGTGAATTAGCTCCCGCAGTGGAGGCGCGATGGGGCGAGTGCGCGACTGGGAGTAGCAGATAGACAGGTAGTATTAAAGACGAGTGGTCTAGATAGATGGAATTAAGTCCTCCAGATGAAATGAGCCTAAACAGAATATAAAGAGATCAAGGGTCGTCGAGACTGGAGGTTGACGTAGTGAAGATCGAGAGATGTTGACGAGGATGAGTTGAGTTACACGGCTCAAAACGGAAATAGTAAGTGGAACAAGTGAGTCGAGTGGCAGTGACCGTAAGAGAGTAAACAGCTCTGCAGCAACAGGTAGCCAACTTGAGTGAGGCTGTGATTTTGATGGCGATGTCCAAATGACGGGATGATGTCACAACGACGACGAGGTGAGGAGACAACAGGTTTTGCGGTGGTATATATTTGATGGTAATGCCATAGACAGCCAGTGTAGTCAGACAATTAGACAAAGATTGGTCAAGGTCAAGGGACCAGAAATTAATATATAAAGAGAGGGATAAGGGGTCGGATTAAGGCGATGTCGTTGGATCGCGTCTGTAGATCTAGGCAGACAGGGCTACGGGGCAAAAGGGCAAAAGGGCAACGAGCAAAGAGGGCAGGAGGCAAAAAGCAGGTCAATGTGTCCAGCAGGGTTCTCAAATTCAACGATGCAAGGAGGAATGGGGAAGGCGCGGTCGTTGTGTAATTGGTGCACTGACAGTCCGCAGACAGGGTAATACTAAGATGGAGCACGCCCTAAACGGGAAAAAGGACGCCAAGAACTGAGCGCTGTAGTGTAGTAGTAGAGAGGAATACCAAAGCAAAATATGGAAGGCGCGGCGGACCAACCAGTGCCTGTGGGTTTCGCAGCTACGTTCTGAGACTTGGCCGTGGGGCAGCGGTGTAAATTATTCTGCCGCTGTAGACCGCCTTGTGTAGCAGAACAGCCGTGATATCAAAGCAATTCATCATCATAACCGGTTATCAAGGCAATAATCTGATAGTATCTTCCATATTTCTTCTCGATATCTCCTACTCAAATGGAATATTAGAATTAAATTATTTCATGTTTGGCTGTTTTGCATTTGACAACTGCGCTGATGTCGATTTCTGTCAGCATAGTGTATTTACCACTAGACTTTTACTTGGCGCTAAATATAGGCGGTGAGACACTATCCTACTATTTACACATACTTCCGCAAATTAACCACGAGGTAGCCGCACCTGCCATCTGAACGGTTATCGATAACAAGTCAAACGGCAACACCTCTCTATATAGCCTCTGATTGGTCAAAACGAGTTAAATCAAGATAAAAATACAAAAGGCTGACCCTTGTTGCCCTGATCTGGGCGCTAAGGGCCCTGAAATCAATTAAATCAAATCACAATATAAATAGATAAATAGAGCCCGGCTAAAAAGTGAAAAAGTGACGACGACCTCACCGCGTGAAGACATCACCACTCGAGGGCCTTTGTCTGACACTCTTTTCTATCCCACCTATAGATCCTGCTGCCTGCCGCTCTTTTTCCCTCCTAAATACTCCCGTGGTCTACCAGGTAATATAGAAGAGTCTTCCCCGCCTCGTCTTCCTCCTCCTCCTCGATCACATCGTCTTCCTCGTCTTTCAGACACCCCTCCTAACCTCCACCTCACCTCACCTACAAATACCGCCAACCACCAAACTGGCACCCGCTTCAGCCATGTCGAAATCCACCATTGCCGTTATTGCGGCTGTCAGTGCCGGAACTGGTGCTGCCGTTACCGCTGCTATGTACTCGCTCCGCTCCGATTCCGGCCCCAGCTCGACCAAGCCAGCTGCCACGCCCACCACCTACTCTGTGCCTGCTCCTAGCCCGGCCGCTCCTCCTGTTGTGCCTGCCCAGAAAGTGTTTGCTCCTGCACCCACACCGGCTCCCGCTCCTACACCGTATTCTTCGCCTGCATCATCGACCGCCCCCGTCGACCCCGCCGGTCTCTTCCAGTATGGCTTCCCCGGCCCCGTTGCCGATCTCGCCAGCCGCACCGCACTCGTGTCGTCCTACGACCGCCGTCTGCGCAACCCCCACTGGGTCGCCGAACACATCACCCCGGCCTCGCTCGCCATGCGCGACGGCGACCGCGGCCACAGCCAGTTTATCGAGGACCAGGGCGTGCCGGAAATGTTCCGCGCCAAGCTCAAAGACTACTTTAGATCCGGCTTTGACCGCGGCCACCAGGTGCCGGCTGCCGACTGCAAATGGAGCCAGGCCGCCATGGACGAGACCTTTTTCCTGAGCAACATGTGCCCGCAGGTCGGCGAGGGCTTCAACCGCGACTACTGGGCCCATTTCGAGGACTTTGTGCGCCGCCTGACGCAGCGCTACCCGAGCGTGCGCGTCGTCACAGGCCCGCTGTACCTGCCCAAGCGCGACCCGGCCGACAACAAGTGGTACGTCAAGTACGAGATGATTGGCAACCCGCCCAATGTGGCCGTGCCGACACACTTTTACAAGGTCATCTTTGCCGAGACGTCGGCCGACAAGAACAACACGGCGGCGCCCGTGGCTCTGGGCGCATTTGTGCTGCCGAATGCGCCGATCCCCAACAGCAAGCCCCTGACAGACTTTGAGGTGCCTCTGGAGGCGGTCGAGCGGGCGTCGGGTCTGGAGTTTGCGTCCAAGCTGCCGGTGCAGCGCCGCCGGCGACTGTGTACAGACGCAGTGTGCTCTCTGATCATCAAGGACTACGGCGACAAGCAAAAGCAGGCCAAGCGGGCGCAGAACTAGGGTATTGACCACAAGCATACTTTTTATTCTTATATTGTTCTTTACATGTTCCATTAGCATTAGACAGCATGAGCGTCTACCATTAGCATCAACAGAAATTACTGCAAGCTTTCAATCAAGATTGGGCGTGTAAATGATTTTGTATTTCCCGAAAAGAAAGAGAATCCCGTCCTAAACTCCAGAGCCAAGCTTTTGACCAATGTACATGATGCGGTAGACTGAATGATGAAAAATGAAGAAGAAAAAATTAAAATAAAATCAGAAACTGTATCGCTACCTCCGTGCATACGGATTTCGCTTCTCTTCTGCTTGTGGTTGATTTTGACTTTGAGCCTGGCCGAGACCGGGCAAACCGCCAGCACCACCCAGTCCGGGCAGAATGCCCTTGAAACCGGGCGGCGGCGGCGGCGGCGGCGGAGGTACACCACCAGCGCCATTTGAGCCCAGACCTGGAAGTCCGGGAAGTCCGGGCAGTCCAGGGAGGCCGGGTAGGCCACCACCAGGCGGCGGCGGCGGCAGCTGGAAACCAGCCTTCTTCATCAGCTCCAGCATCGTCGCCGGGTCGGGCGGGTTGTTGGGGTCGACACCCGGAATCAGCGGCGGGAACCCGCCACCGGCAGCCAGCGAGCCAGGCGGCGGTGGCGGCGGCGGTATCAGACCGCCCATGTTGTTGTTGTTGGAGACGGCACCGCCTAGTCCGGGCATGGACAAGCCGGGCAGCAGCGGAATGCCACCTGGACCACCTGCAGCCACCGCGGCGGCTGCGGCTGCCGCCATGCCGTCCTGGATTTGCTGCTGCAGCGGCATCTTTTGGTCCACAAGCCCCTCGGCCTCGTCCTCCATCTCTTGCTCCTCCTCTTCCTGCCGCTGCCGCCGGCCGCCGCGCCGGTCCCATGTGCCCTGCGCCTCGGCCGCCGCCTCGCCGATGTGGTACCGGTCGCGCGACACGTCCTCGCCCGGCCGCGCGCGCGTCCAGAAGCGCGTGATGCGGTCGTTAGAGCCCGAGACCAGGATGTGGCCGAGCGGGTGCCAGTCGAGCGACCAGATGGCAAAGTCGTGTGCGTACGGCACGCGGTGGGCCGGGTAGATGTTTTGTGCGGGCGCCGTGGTCGGGTCGGGCGCGTCGTAGGGGGCAATTCCGGCCGCAGGCTGCTGCCCGGTGAAGCCCAGGCCGGTGGCGACGGGCGTGTTGGGCTCGTCCAGCAGGTAGTGGAACAGCGAGCCGTCGCCGCCGCCGGTGCTCAGCAGGTTGCCGTGGATGGGGTGCCACGTGAGCGTGGAGACGTCCTTTTCGTGGCCGCGCAGCAGACAAATGTCGCGCATGGTGCGCAGGTCAAAGACGCGCGCCGTCTGGTCGCGCGCCGCCGTGGCCAGGCACCAGCCGCGCACGCGCTCAAACGATGTCTTGGTGATTGTGTTCTTGTGGCCGTGCAGCGTGGTCAGGCAGCGGCCGGAGCGCGGGTCCCACAGCTTGACCAGGTGGTCCTTGGAGCCCGACACCACCAGGCCCTTGGTCGGGTGCCAGTCGCACGTCTTGGCGTCCCAGCCGTGGCCCTTGAGCGTCGTCTCGGCGCGCGCGGCGGCAAAGTCGTAAATCTTGCAGGTCGAGTCGTCGGACGCGGTGACAAACTTGGCGTCGGTGGGCGCAAACGCGAGGTCGCGAATGGGGTCGGCGTGCGCGGCGAGGGACTCGACATTGTTGAAGTTGGGCTGCCAGTACTTGATGCTGCCGTCGTGGTCGGCGGAGATGAGCCAGTCGTCCGAGTAGGAGTAGGCGAGCGCGCGGATGGCCGAGTCGTGGGCCTGCATGATGGTCTCAAAGTTGAAGCCGGTGCCGTTCCACAACGTGAACTCGCCGCTGCTGGACGCTGTGAGCAGCCGGCGGCCCTCGGGGGTCCAGCGCACGACGTTGACGGGGTGCTTGATCTTGTTGAGCGACGAGTGGAGGTGGCGCGTGGGCACGGTGTCGGCGGCGTTGGTGACGCGGGCAGCGGGCGGCAGCATGTCGACAATGTAGCTGACGCTGGGCCGCTCTGCCTCGGCGACATAGGTGTTGCGGTACTTTGGTTGGCGATGGCGCATCCAGTGCACGAGGCTTGCGCCGTAGTCGGTCACGGGTCCTACAGGTCGTTAGTAGTGTCAAGTCGAGGAGGGATGTCTTTTGGGCACATACGTCTTCCACGGGCGCGCTGAAAGTTGTCGTCTTGGCCGCCGAAGCCACCACCACCACCTCCTCCTCCTCCTCCACCGCCGCCTCTTCTGTCTCCGCGATCACCTCCTCCGCCATAGTCCCCTCGTCCTTCGTACGCCATGGTGCGCACTCGCGGTGTTGAAGTCGATTGGCGGTAGATGTAGATCTATAAACAGTTCTTCATATAGTTTTCAGTTTGTTCGTAATTGGGGTTATCAGCTGGTCGTCGTAGATTTTCCGTGCGTCGTCGTCTTTTCGAGCTGTCGCTATTCTTGCTCTCGTCTCTGACGTCTAACCTCTGCTTCAAGTCGCGTTCGCAAAGCAGCTAATTCGGAAAGGCTGAAAGCAGAAAGAGAGAACTGGTGTGGAGACAGTGCCGATAGTGGGTCCACCAGGCTGGACTGTAGTGTTGGTTGTTAAACGTTGAAGCATAATAATACGAAGTATATCAGGGCCGCATTTGTCGAGCTCACGAAAGAACTTCAGCTATCATTATATTGTATTCTATTGATCCAGAACAACTGCCTATTTATTCCACGCCAGTCTACATAGTCTCATTGGGCAATACACTACGACCAGAGCAACATATACGGAATCACGTAAGCAGTGTTGTTAGCAGTACTATTTATCATTTTAAATTTCTATCAAATTTAAATGCATATTTAATTGAGGCTCCACTCTAGCTTGTTTACCATACGTCAGTCTCCTTGCCGACTTCATCTCATCTCGCATCTCCTCTCATCTCATCCAACTCATAAACGGCATTAATTTACAACCTCCTTTCACCGGCGGTTGCCGCCACTCGACTTCGACATGTCATACTCGTCGGCATCGTTTGCCGAGTTCAGCCGGCCGCCACCGGGGTACAAGACACCCTCGTTCCCCGGGCTGTACTGGCCTCCTCAGGTGCCCGTGATCGATGGCAGCCTCTACTACCTCTACGACATTTGGCGGTTCACGCTGCTGTGGACAGTGATCCTGTATGCCATCTTCCATGTTGGCGCCGCACTGATTGCCCTGTTTGTGCAGCTGGCGTTCACAGGACGGCCCGAGTACTGGCGGTATCTCTGGACCATCCCCGTCGTCTATGCCATCACGGCCGGCGCCGAAGCTCTCTTTGCCGGGTCCTTTGTCGGATTAATGTATGTAGATTTTTCTTTTATTTCTCCGAACCTCCCCAGAACTAACAGTCTAGTATTGGCGCAGCATACTCGGCCGGCCCGTTTTGGATGTCGACTTGGATCCCGTTTATCTGGGGCTGGGTCAATGTCTTGGTCATTCTCATTGCTTCATTCTCTATCCAGGGTGGTCTATAGGTTCTATGCGTTCTATATGTCTAATGAGAAACTACTCAATCTTTCTGATAATCCGTGCCGGGTTGCCGGCAACGACAACCCGCGACGGCACGTCCTTGGTCACAACACTGCCTGCGCCGACAGTCACGCCATCGCCAATGGTGACACCCGGACACACAGTCACATTTCCACCAAACCAGCAGTCCGTGCCGACGACAATGGCCTGACCGTACTCGGGTCCGCGCGTGCCGTTGCGCACCTCGGGCTCCAGCGGGTGCGTGCCCGAATAGAACGAGCAGTTGGGCCCGATCAGCGTGCGCGAGCCAATCGTGATGGGCAGCGTGTCGACCCAGGTCGAGCCCGAGTTGACATAGACGTTTTGGCCGAGACGGACATTGAAGCCGTAGTCGATGCGTGTCAGCGGCACCTCGACCCACGGGTCGTCGTCAAACAGGGCTGCATCGGCCTCGGCCGTCTCGGCGACCGGCGGCAGCACCTTCTTGGTGATGGGTGCATCGCCCTCGACCTGGTTCTCGACAATGGCGTTCCAGAGCTTGGCGAGGTCGCGGCGCGAGGCGTGGCGGGATGCGCTGTTGTAGGCGTGGACGGCGTCTGAGCAGTTGTTGCGGGCCTTGATGAGATCGGGGGTGAAGGCATAGTAGAGGAGGCCCTCGTCCATGCGGCGTCTGTTCTCGGCGATGCCTTTGGGCGTGGACGGGATGCCGCCGGGAGGGACCTCGAGCTTGGGAGTAGGCATTGTGGTAGATTAGGTGTGCGATATCGGTGCTGCTCTTTCTATTGTTCTTGAATACAGATTCAAAGCTTGTATACTTATACTCGAGCTATATAGTTGCTGGACAGATGTCGGAGCAGTGCGGGGGCTGACTTGGGCGCGATTGATTAGAGGCCATAGATTACGAGTGCACGCGGTCAACGGTGCATTAGTGCAGGGCATAGTGCCTTGGGGTGCATTGCTGGGCAGTACTAGTGGGGCTTCAAATTGCTAATAGCGCTGTACTTTAGGTATCTTAATACAAGTAAAAGACCCAAGACAACAGGCAAGACGACACATTTAAGACAGCGATGCATGATTGAATCAATAGGCGATTGCTAGGAGATGTCAAGCTCGGCCACTCGTGCTCGTAAATATGTTCGCTTTTATGCTCGATATATAGACGTAAATGTAGACAAATTATTACGAATGACACAATATATGCTGACATAATCCAGAGCAACTCGGCCCGCAGTCGTCATTGCCCATTGTGGCACTTACCTTTGTCCACCGAAAGCGTGTTATTTTGTCTTTATTTTACTATTTAATATAATTGATTATTTTTATAATTCTACATCAACATTCACTAGCATTAACACAATAGCAACAATAGCAACAATAGCAACAATGGCAACCGTCACGACGGATTGAGCAGCTGGCAGCACGGAGAGCTGGAGAAGAGCCGCCCACGTCAATGTATCACATATAAGAAAAGGCTGTGCTCGTGTCATTTCTTATTCCAGTTTGTCTACTTGTCATCCAGCCCACTCTTTGCTGTCGTCTTCATCTCATCGACCTCTTCATCTCACACACGCTCATCATCCTAAACTCAACACACGCATTACCATGGCAGACTCTAGGTAGGTTATTGGTATTCTAACTCTATTCACTGTCGCTAAATTGTTTTATACTAACACACACAGCACGCCGCCTACCGCGGCACGCCCGGCATCCCCCATCGGCTCAGAGTCATCCCCGTCATCCACCTACTCCATGCCCCCAGACGCCGCCTCCTACCCGGGCATGCAGCGCTCCCTCGCCGGCATCGCCCTGCGCTCCTTTTGTCTCGGCTCCGCCCTCGTCGCGTCCATTGTCGCCGTCGCCACCCTGGCCTACCTGGGCTCGCCGCTGTGGCGCCTCTTCTTCTTCTCCGGCGCGCTGTCGCTGTTCCACTTTCTCGAGTTCTGGACAACGGCGCAGTACAACACGCCCGCCGCAAAGGTCGACTCGTTCTTGCTGACGGCCAACTGGCCGGCCTATGCGATTGCCCACGCCGCGGCGTCGACGGAGTGTCTGCTGCGCCTGACGCTCTTCAACAAGGTGCTGCCTACGGCGCTGCCCTTCTCGCTGGCGGCCGGACTGCTGGCTGCCGCGACAGGCCAGGTGGTGCGCTCGGCTGCCATGATCGAGGCCGGCCGCAGCTTCAACCACACGATCCAGCGCAAAAAGGCCGACACGCACGCGCTGGTGACGACGGGCATCTACTCGGTGTTCCGGCACCCGAGCTACTTTGGCTTCTTCTGGTGGGCCATTGGCACGCAGCTGGTGCTCGGCAACATTGTGTGCCTGGTCGCGTACACGGCGGTGCTGTTCAAGTTTTTTTCGGCGCGCATTCGCAACGAGGAGAAGATTCTCGTCAACTTTTTCGGCAGCGACTACATCAAGTACAGAGAGCGCGTCGGCACCAAGATTCCGTTCATTTAGTGTTTTGGAAGAATAACGTTGTAAATTCTATGTCTATATGCGTATAAAGTATTAATTATTGAATGATAAAATAATAAATGATAAAAATATAAAAATGTAAAAATATAAAATCAAATGCGAATGCTGAGATCACTGCTGCTGGCTGACACTGCCGTACTTGGCCTGCCAGGCGTAGAAATACATGAGCGCCGCAAACGGCTGCCCAAACACGGTAAAGGACACCCAGAACGTGCAGTTGCCAATCAGCCGGCCCGTTGCTGTGTGCATCTTTTCGAGCGGTGTTGTAATCGCAATCAGCGGCAGCTGCAACAGCATGCCAAAGAAGGCAACACCAATGATGTTGTGCGTCGGAATGCCCACGGCCAGCTCGTGCAGCACGGCCGACAAGAAAAACACCACAAACGACGCCGTCGCGGGCCGCCACCCGCGGCCGATCAGCGGCGAGTACACGTGCCGCCGGAAGAAGTGGTAGACGGGCTTGTTCCATGTGCGCCAGTATGCGCCCAGGCTGTCGCTGTTCCACCAGTCGTCGTAGAACTCGCGGTCGCCGAAGCGCGTGACCTCGGCCACGGCATTCAAAAACGACTGGAACACGGCAAAGAAGCCCGCCAGCCAGATCACCAGCGAAATGGTCGAGAGCTTCAGGAGACGCTCCAGAATGGCAAACACGTCGAGCGACTCAATCTTGGCGAGCGAGTTTTGCAGCACCGGCGCCGCGTACTGCGCACTGCAGAACCAGATAAACGCGCCCAGGCCAAACACCTCGGCCATGCGCTTGGCCACAAACATCCACCGGATCGGGCCGGGCGACCGCGGGTACGCCGGCTGGTACACCAGCGTCGGTGCCCACCAAAAGTAGATCAGGTTGCCCATGGTAATGTTGTCCGGGTACGGGCACATGGCATAGATGGCGGGCATGCTCTCGCGCTCGCCGCGCGCCGGGTGCAGGTAGGCATGGCGCAGGTCACGATTGGTAAACGCATACGAAAACGTCTTGAGCCACACGACAATGGCATGGGCTTCGGCGAGCGTGCCGATGAGCGGGTGGTGGATGTGAAAGTAGACAACGTACGACGCAATGGCCAGGGCCAGGCTGATGTTGATACCGTGCAGCCAGGCCACGAGGTGCCATGTGGCGCGGAACCGGCGGGACTCGTCCTCGGTCGGGCTGGCCGTGCCGCTGTTTTCTCTACTCTCCCTTTCGGCATTCCTCCTCTGGGTCCTCTTTCGGAGCAGCAAGGCCTGATCGGCAGCGGCAAGCTCGATCAAAAAGGCAACCAGCAAGTGGACGGGCATGGACAGCACGAGCACGAGCCCCAGCAGGACATCGTGCTGGCGAAAGTCGTGGCAGCGCACACAAATGAGCACACCGTACTTTTGGATATTCTCAATCATCAACCGCAGGTTGCCGGCAACAAGGACAATGACCATGAGGTTGCGGAATCCGAGGAAGCTGGGCGACGCGGCATTGTCGTGGCTGAGGCACGAGGGCTGGGTCTGGGAGTGGATGGCGGCGACATGGCGGTACTTGCGCTGGAACGCGCGGCGGAGCTGCTGGAGGGCCGCTTTCTTGGCCTCGGGCGTGTCGTCGCCGGTCAGAGTGTCGGCTCTCGGTGCATCGTCAGTTTTTGCCGGGTTTTCTGATTTCTCTAATTTTTCTAATTTCTCTGATTTCTCTGATGAATTCCTCGTGCGTCGTCGTGGGTCTGCAGTTGCAGCTGCTGCATTTGCATGTGAAAGTGAAGTGGAGGCGCCATTTGTGGCGTTGGCCGGCGTGGGCATTTTGTCTTTCCTGTGGCTGTCTTTCTGATTGTGATTCAGTGTGGTTTGCCGGTCGAGTGAGATGCACCCATTGTCGATGGCGAGATGTGCAAGGCCGATTGACATTGCGGAAGGAAGGAGAAAGGAGCAAAGAGAGGAAGGAGCAAAGGAGACAAGGAGACAAGACAAAACAAGGGAGCTAAAACAAAGGAGCAGAAAAGAGGGGGCTCTGGGCGGGTTCTAGGCGACTAGAGCTAGAGAGGTAGAGCTAAAGCTGGAATCCAAAAGCGAAAAGCAAGGCAAGAACCTAGAAACTTAGAAATCCTAGAAATCCTAGAAAGAAAAGACTAGCCTAGACTTGGAGCCGTGACGAGCCGTTAGGGAAGGAGCGAGTGTAATAAAAAAGATTATATAAGAGGAAATAACAAGTCAACCGAAATTGGATGGGATTAACACTGTACTAATAATAGATAGATGGCTAAGACCGAGGTTGTCGTCGTCTATTTATTCTCTTATTGTGATTTCTGATGATTCTGAGAAAACTGATAAGTATGCGTCGCCTCTTCTCGGAAGTGGCGATTTAAGGAAGGATTCGGGATGGGTAGGGGAAGATGCAGCAAAAGATGCAATAGAGGGAGGGATGAGTAATCAGGTCAATGAGATGGTGTAGAGAGATAGAAGATAGAAAACAGAAAATATAGGAATGAAAATTGTCAAGATACTCGGAGAGACTCAATACTTATAACTGCCCATTAGCAGTGGACTGGTGTGTGGTCAAGCAACATGAGACAAACAGGAGACGACAGGATGAGGGCGAGACACAACGAGGAGTGTTGGGTGAGGAGGAATGCAATAGAAAGGCTGAGCTGAAAGAATAAGATTGGTTTCGTTGGTAAAATCAAGTGATGAAGAATGAGGTGTATTGTCAGACAGTTGGTGAGATGCTCGGTATGAATGAGGAATTTGAGCTGATAGAGATGAGAAGGGAGACAAAAGAGGGAAGACAAAAGAAAGAAGAGGGAGGCATTGATATAGAAGAGAGCAAACTACTGTGATCAAAAACACCATCTCAAGTACCCGCGAGTATATAACCTCGACTGAGCGAGATCCAATCAGTCGATTGTGTTTGTCTGCAGCTTGTCTTGTCGTGCTTGATATCGAGGCGTTTGTTATCTTGATATCATGGTGTTTGGTACTTTCTTTTCTTTATCTATGTAGCTATCTTATCTTTAATATACAATCTGCAATCGACAGTATGTCTATATCTATGTAAAGTGTAAAGTGCAATTGCATAGCAATGCAGAAGTAGAGTGGTATGCAGCTAAGATGGTGTGCGAGCTGCAAAGCTAAAGCAAGCTGGAGGAAGACGTCCGAAGTCAATGTTCAACGAGATCCGAAATAGAGGTGTCTGACAGGGATGAATATGGTCTGATTCAGGATGAGACAAGGGTGAAAGAATGCGACTGAGACAGTAGTCGACGCGGGGATACGGAGACTAGGGGAACAGGAATGACGGGGAGAATGGGGATGAGACTGAAGAAGAGGGCAGCGTAGAGACCAAGAGACCAAGAGACCAACTAATCAAGAAAGACCAAGAAAGAAAGTGCCAATAAAGACTGCCAACAGATAAATTGGCATCCGCCCTTGAACAACCAACATGCATCATGCATGCACACCTTGACCGGCTCGCTGCAGTGGCATGTCGGTGTCAGATAGCGTGATCGACGAGTAGTATTGTTTATTATGATTATTATTAGATTGCGTACATGTATATATGTACATGTTCTCGCAGTTGTTGTCATTCTTTGATTTTCTGTTCTATTTGCTAGAATACCAAAACTATTTAGTTATCATAATCGGAGTGAAGGGATCCTGCGCGCAATGACATTCAAAATTACACAATCACAGACAGACCTCTACCCGCACAGCGCCGTCAGCATACACGTCGGACAGTACCCGTCGCGCTCGATCTCGACATCGTACATGATGTATGTAAACTCGCAGATCTCGCGCAGTCTTTTGGCATCGCGACACTTGTCGTAGCGCAGCGTGGTCACCACCTTGCACCCGCACCGCCTATACTTGTATTCTTCCACGTATTCGTCGCACATTGTAGATGTCTAGCTAGGGCGTTGATCTATGGTGGATAGTTGTAGGGCAGAGTGCGAAAATGGTTTGCTATAATGTTCTGGGTATATTCTATATTGATACTCGAATTGAAAAGGCTATTCACTGCCTCTATAGAACTGATCAATGGATCACCAACTCACTGGCTGACTATATCACTACAGTCCATGACATACTCTTTTTATCTCATACGTTGTCTAGATGACAGTCTCGTCTGGTTTTTGTCAATACCATGCCATCGCCGGCAGTCAAAGTATAAACAGCCAGAACACAAACTATATGCACTTATCAAAAATGCTCAATGATTTTATTCAGATACAAGATGCAGAAACGTAATAAACGTAATTCTACGCAATGACATTGAACGACAGACAGACCCTGCTCTACATGCTAGCCGCACCGACCGCAACGCCCAGCAACCTCGTCTTCAGAAAAAATCTGAGAGTCGAGTATAGCGCAGAACTGCCCCGAATTCTGGGCTTCGCTGCAAATGTCAACCCATACACTGTACATTTCCCTGCACCCGCAGCCCGCATACCTAATTACTATAAAGTATTCCTTGCACATAGTGGGAGTGGTGTCTGATAGATTGTACTCGAAGATGGATGGATAAAGTAACAAGACAGTTAGATCTACTTGGAAACAGCAGGTATTTATAGTCAAATCGTCGAGTTGTTCACTTGCTGGTATTGAGCTGCTCACTGTCTGTTGCTATTCACCGTATCACTACCATCGACATATAAGTTTCACAATCATGTTATCATGGGCGACGTGAAGAAGAGTCATATTGGTCAAGACGTGACTGTGTCCATTTAGTGCAGAGTAATAATGCCTCTCTGTTCAAGTACCATGATTCAATACGTAAATCTACGCGCTGACTTTTAGCAACTACAGACTTCTACACTCTAATTCTACCCGCCGGAAGTGATACACCCGCTGCAGCATACAGACACCTCATTGTCCATCTCAAAAATAGTGCCGGGGAACTCGCAGTAAAACCCCAACTCCTCCACCTCCTGGCACGTATCGAACTGCGTGGTATGCAATTCCGTGCACCCGCAGCCCATGTACCGGGTCTTTTGAGTGTATTCGTTGCACATAGTGGAGGTGGTGTTTGATCTATTGTACTTTAACTTGATAGCAGATGTTGGATTCATTCAGAAAACATTACATATTTATAGTCAAGTCGCCGAGCTGTTCACCTCCTGTTGTGGGCTGGTCACTGCCTCTTCATTTCTTCATTCTGCAGCTGCAACTACCTCGTCATCAATACTTCGCCTGGATGCCCAGCAGCGCCGCCTCGTCCGCCAGCTGCTCCCCAATATCCTCCTGCAGCGACCGCTGCACAGGCTTCCAGCCCAGTAGCGTCTTGGCCCGCACCGCCTCGCCCCGCGAATTCGTCGTCCACGACTGCTTCGTAGCCACATGGCCGGGTGTCTCGTCAGAGACCAGCTTGGCCACCGGGATGCGCTGCACAGTCTCCTCGACGGCACGCACAAACCCCTGCTCGGCCGCCGCGGCGGCCAGCCACGCCGCCACGTCGCTCCATTTGTGCGAGGGCACGGCGGCGTAGTTGTTGGCAAAGTAGTAGGCATTGGGGCCAAAGACTTGGTTGTCGGTCGGCCGGTTGACCGCTGCCTCCACCAGCAGCACAAACAGCTGACTCAGATCCTTCACGTGCACATTGTCCCAGGCCGTCTCGCCCGATCCCTCGGCGACCGGTGCCACTCCCGTCTTCAGCAGGTACTCGGCCATGGTCGGCACCTGGATGCTGCGCCGGTTGACGGGCCCGCGGCCGCGGCCGTAGATGGTCGGCGGCGCCACAATGGCCGTGCGCAGCGACTCGTGGTGCTTGCGCGAGGCTTCGAGCACCACGAGGTCGACGTCGCGGTGCGACGCATGGTCCGGCACACCCTCGGTGATGCGCTCGACGCCGTCGTAGTCGTTGTACGCTTCGGACGGGATCGGCGGCTGGCCGAACCGCGAGTGCTCATGGTCGTAGGCGGTCAGAATGTTGGTGCCCGAAACGTGAATGTAGACGCCCGGGCTCTGCGGGGTGTGGCTCTTCAGCAGGCCAGCAACGATGGCCTGGGCAGACGGCACGTCGTCGGCGGAATTCGCCGTGTGCAGCACGACATCGGCGTCGGCGGCCGCAGCAGAAATGACGTCGGCACTGTCCAGGCTGCCATAGACAAAGTTGAACTTGGCGTCAGGAAACGCCTTGGCGACGGCCTCACCGCGTTCCTGATTGCGCACAAACAGGGTGTACTCATACTCGGGGTGTGCTGCGTAGAGTGCCGTCAAGGCATCGCCGCCAATGTAGCCCGTAGAGCCGGTGCTTTGTGAATTAGTATTGCTTGTTATATGTATATTGTTGGACACGTGGAATACGTACAGGAAGATCTTGGGAGCCATGTTGTGTTGCTTGGGCTTGATGAAGTATGAGGAGGGACGATAACCAGATTGCTCTCAGCTCTCATATCGTCGACGGGAAGTCTTATATAGAGCGAATGATGCCCAGTGGCGCAAGACACGTAAGGCATTTGCGGGGTCCGTTGCGTGCTGAGGTGGTCGTGGCATGAAGGCATTGGATTGATCAGCATGTTTATTCAGCTTGATCGTGGGGTTGATGTCATGAGTGACGAGTGACAACTGTCGCTAAAACGTTGAAGTTCAAGATATTGAGGATACCTTTAGGTAGGTCCTACAAGTAATACCGACACAAATACTGATTCTGCGATGCATGCCTTGCAGTGAGACTGGTTAGACAGCTCGGCCAAGCATTTGATTACTAATTATTGTCGGTTGTAAGATTATAAATCTTCAATTATAAATCACGGCATTAATTTCTTGCAATCTGAATTATATCATTTATTGAGGTTCAAAAATTCTTGATATTATTGTTTGCATTAGAATTAGTAGTTGGCATTATGGGTATAAGAAGCAAAAAAAAATAAAAAAAAATAAAAAATAAAAATAAAAATAAAATAAAAAAAAGACAAAATAAATCAAAGAAAAACTCGTCTACACCACTTACCCCGCAAAGCTCCGCAGGGCACCGTCGTCATCGGCTGCATCCTCGGCACTCTGCATCCCATTGCTGGTGTATGCATCCAGCCGTGTAATGTCGTCGCCCGTCAGGCCCAGCCACACAAGGTAGCCAGTCGCCGCGGCCGCCGGTTCTGACCAGCTGTCGTACGGAATATGCAGAGGGTCTTCGACTGTGTTGTCAGCAGCGGCATCAATGGTGTCGAGGAGCGACTGGGGGAGGATGTCTACCTGGTCAGTTTGATTTTGAGAAAAGTCGGGAAAGCCAGGGAGTTCAGGGAACACCGGTAGAGGGAGGACAGTCTCGAGCAGGCCGTCGTCGGCAGTGAATGTGTCAGCAAATGAATAGGCATTGGCACCGAAATTAGCATCGATGCTGGTGTCGAGACTAAAGTCAGCATCCAGGTCGATATCAGGCATGGCGACATAGCCGTCAAGGCCAAAGTTGTCCAGCGCCATGTGCGTGCCGGTGAAGATGTCCATGTCGAGGTTGTCGACGGAAGCAGTATTGTCTGTAGTATTGTCAGAAAGAGCCTCAATAGGTGCAGAACTCACCACAGTAGGGTAGACGGGCGACTCGACGTGCGCCCGGCCAAACGTATACACCGGCAGCTGCCAGTTGTTTTGGATGTGGCCGGCGTCGCCGTAGACCGCCCGGTTCGCCAGCCCGCAGACCAGCCGCAGCTGCGACTGCAGCAGCTCAGGGTCCATGGTTGCTGCAAACAGATTCACATTGATCGCCAGCGGGAAACTGCTCGCTTGCGCCTTGATCCTGTACCGCTCCTTGTTGCGCCACGCACCAAAGTCAAAGATGGATCTAAGGTGCTTCGTAGAGTCGTCTTCCTCCTCGACATAGTGCGGCGAGATCAGGCGCGCCAAGAGGTCGGGCGTGTGGCACCGCCAGATCATGTAGATGTCGTCGGCCAGCACGCGGTCCATGTCCAGGCCGCGCCGCTTGTACTCGGCAATGCGCGCGGGGTCCTTGTAGCAGACCCGGCGGGGTTTACCAAAAATATCAGGGTCGAGGGCTTGCAGAGCCTCTTCTGCCGCGGCGCGGGCCTCGAAGCGGACCTTGAGGTCCCGTCTTGACGGAGGCGGGCCGTTGAAATGCTCGGCATTGTCCTGGTAGAACTTGATATTGCCCAGATCCAGCAGGTTGTTCTGGTAGATGCGCTTGCGCGTCGGCGCTGCACTCTTGCCGGCGTCGGGGTTGAGCACGACGGTCTGGCCCGCCACCAGCTTGGTCATGGCGCTGCAGGGCCGCACGCGCATGCTGCACGACTCGGTCAGCATCACCAGCTCGCTCTTGCGCGACGGCGCCACAAATGCGCGGCGCAGAGTGTCCTCGCCGCCGATAAAAAGCATCGTTGCGAGCCGCTTGAGCGCCAGCAGCGTGCCCGCCTCGTCGGCGTCTTCTTTGCACCGGCCGAATTCGATCTGAAAGGACGGCCGGCACGACGGGCTGATGTGCAGGAGGCAGTTGCTGCGGATGCGTGCGACGGTGTCGCGGAACCACGCAATCGAAGTGCTGGTCGGCGGGGTGCACAAGACAAAGAGGCTGTGAATGTCCAGCATGGGACTGGTGGCTTCCATGGCGCGCCAGGAAAGAGAGTTGAAAGGGTGGGCGGGGTCTGTAGCAATGTCTTGGAGGTTGATGCTAGTGCGAGGAGGCTCGTCGGCCTGGCTGGCCAGGATGAGCCACTGCTCAGGCGGACTACAGAGCGTATCGATCAGGACAGGCTCGTAGCGCGTCGAGTTCAGGCACATCTTGGTTGGTGTCGTGCAGACCACGCCAGAGGAAAAGACATGGTCGCTTTTGCTGGCGAGAGTAAAGTTGTAGGGATTCAGGTCATCGTCTACACATGCGGTCAGCTTGTAGCTGCTCTTGGCATAGCCGTCGCCCATCTCGAGAGCAACCACATCGGCCAGAAAAGGGTCAAATTGTCTGAGGAACCTGCGCATAGGAAGAACGACGAGTGGTGGAGAGTCGTCGCGGGGTGGTTGCCGTTGCAATAGCCATGCGGTGTTGTCGGGGATGTTGTGTCTGGCGATGATGTTCTCGCGGAAACCCACGAAGAACTGGAGCTGAACGCCCACGGTTATTGAGGATAATGGAAATGGTTCTGCCATTTTGTGTTTTGTGTTTTGTGTATATGTGTATATGTGTATCGGAAAAAGAGAAAAAGGGAAAGTTGGATGAGTAGATGAGGATGATGAGCGGATGAGGAGAAAAGAAATGTACCAACCTTGGGCGGTGCTGGCCCTTTAAATACATATCTGTGAATGTGAAAAGTCAGGTCATGAACAAATACCTATGAGTGTCCATAATGAGACAGTTGAACAAGTGTTGGATATTGCCCTGGACTTGCAAAGCTACGATGTGAAGCTGCGATGTGAACAAAGGGAGCTGCTGAACAATGCATCGTGCCGTCTTTGTTCACAACATCGTACAGATACATGTGCATACTGCACGAACAATATGCACTGTTTGATGCACTGAACAATGTCAAAAGTTGGAAACGCAAAGTAAAGAAAGTAACAGACAAAAATAAAAGTAAAAAGATGGTTGATGCGCGTGTCGATGTTGCTTAGTCATTAATCGTGATATTCTGGTGTTGTACATGATATATATGGAAGAGATGGAGGAATGAGCCCCCGGCCTTCTTTGTCTACTTTGACTTTGTCTTCTCGGGTGCTGCTTCCGTCGGCTCGGGCACATTCAGCGCCTCAAACAGCCCGGCCGGTCCCAGCCGTTTGACAACTCCCGCCCTCAGGTGCAGTCCCTTTTCAATGCTCGCGGCGTCCACACCGCGGGCCCGCAGAGCCAGCGCATCCCGGATCGTGCCCACTTTCAAAAACTCCTGGCCCTGCTCGCGGCCCGCCTTGGTCATGCTCTGCTCCTGGTCGGCCGTCGCCTGGTCCTGGATCTTGCGCCGCGCGTCCAGGACGGACAACGTCGTGTTGCGCGCTGGAGGCGCTCTCTTCTTGTTGTACAGCAGATGCTGCTGCTGGATTTGGCGCAGCATATCGGCGTCGGGTCCGCCGACGTCATTGCCGGCTGTGGACGATGGCGAGAACGTTGGGTTGGGCTTGACGACGCCCATCTGCCGCAGTCGGCTCGCAAAGTCGGCGTCTGCTTGTTAGTTTTTTGTGGCAGTCTAATAAACGAGCGGCAGGACATACCCTGGCCGTCAATTTCTGGCTCCGGTTGTTTTTGCGTGTAAGTCTGCTTCTGATTTTGTGCCTGTGCCTGTGCCTGTGCTTGCGCTGGCGGCTCAACTTGTGCATTCTCTGCCGCCGCCTCTGCCTTGAATTCCCTTTGACGCTCGCCTCTTTCTGGCCTCCGCGTCGCGGCTTCTGCTACTGACTCGTCCGCTGCGCGCGTCGGGTACTTGCGCGGTGCGCCCTTTGGCACTGCTCTTGACGCTTTTGATGCTGCCGAACCCATTTTGTGTGATTTAATGTCAAGTCGATGAAATCAGATCAGATCAGGCCAGCCAAAAGATGAGATGAATTCGATGGACGTTAAAAGTTACAGTGGGTTTAGTGGGTCATCTTCAAAAATAAGTGGGTTGTTTTGCGAACTGACAAATTACAGTCCACATATACATACTGACATCACGGCAGACCTCATCATCACCGTTGATTTCACATTCAGCAGTAACATTTGTAAATAAAAATATAAAGTAAAAATAAAATCCAAGATTAAAACATATGAAAATAGAAACTAAGCTCCTCTATAGAGCTCCCGAATAAGTGCCTGGCCATCCTCGTCTGTCCACGCCTCGGCCTCGCTAAGCCCGTTTTTGTTCACCTTGACGTCGACCTCGTCGACATATTCTTCTTCATATTCTTCTTCATCCTCATCTACACCCCCATCCCCTCTCTTACGTGTCGTGGTGACCAGCTCAGTCCAGTCAAATCCCTTGAGTATCTTCTTGGCCTTTGGCAGCTCCGTAATCTCGAAAGTGATCTCCTCAACACCCTCTTCATCCTCATTGTCATCGTCGTCACCTCTCTTGCGCTTGCCCAGCTTCGATCCAAGCCAACCGAGCAGTCCCTTTGTTTTCGGCTCCTGCTCTGCAAGACTTTCGATAGGCACGCCAATTGCCGCCGCCACACGCCGCGTAATATCTTGCACCACAACCTGCCGTTGCAGTGCCGTATCGCCCAGCCGGTACGACGTCTCGGCCATCTCGATGCGCCGGAACCCGTACCGCCGGTCGTCGGTGCTGACAGTCCACAGGTACTCGGGCGGCGTCAGGTCTTCGCTCGCCGGGTCCCACAAAATCTCCGGGTCCATAGCCACCTGTGCGCCCTGCTGAATCTGTTCAGCTGTACTCTCGGCCTGCAGATGCAGCGGCCAGCGGTCCATGTGGAAAAAGTGCGGCGGCGCCTCGCCGACAATCTCGGGCTGCGCCCAGTCCCAGACACCTCTGCTGACCGGGTTTGCGACCGAATTGATGGGCGCTTCGCAGCCCTGTGCGGCCTCCTGAATCAGTTTGCCGTAAATGTACCTGCCCGCCGTCGTTTCCGTAAACGGCGTGGTGCGGCTACCCGAGAGCATGTGGTATTTGCCGGGCTCAGCTAAGCGCAGGACATCTCTGAGCGATCGCGGAATGCCGCCATAGCGTGCATCATGGGAAGTGCCGCTGTCGTCGATGAGCTTCTCGTATGTGTCCCTCCAGATTTTGATCGACGTGCGCATCCGGTCAACCTGGTCGTCGTTCTCGCTCGACTCGGCGTATGCAGCCTCCCGGTCAAGGTAGGCCTTCCACTGTGCACGCCCGGCGGTTTCGAGTGTGCGCAGAGTACGCCCGAAACGGAAAGCGAGGCAGCAGAAAAAGTGACGGAACCGAGCAGGGACATTGCGGGAAGAGGGATGCGCAATCGTGTCGTCCCAGCTGGCGTCCACCTCTATCGACCGCCGCGGCGCGCCGATGGAATCGTCTTCGAGGTGCGGGTCTTCTTCCTCATCGTCGTCCAGCACACTCTCATTGTCCCGCGGCGACTTGTGCAGGCGGTGCTCCGGGTGGATGGTCAGCAGCGGCCGCTGGACTACGCCATGGCCGTTGTCAAGCGGAAAGTGGCGGAACCGGCACCGCCCAGCCTTGCTCAGGCGAGACAAGAAGTGCAACCCGTCATACACGGAAAACTTTGTCGTGGAGCCGGCCGACTGCTTGTTGATGGCATCAACCACCTCGGTGACAGGCACAAACGCATCCGCTGTAGGGAACAGTCCATCGGGATTGTTCACGTCGGCATCCAGCAGTGCCTGGAAGCGGTGCGCAAATGCATAGTAGAGAGAACAGCTCCCATCCTCGTCGGTCTTGGCTTGGATGGCGGCCGGGTCGTTTGGGTCGACAAGGGACTTGTCTTCGTCCATGTAGGGTCCTCTCGGCAGAGGCTGGGCGAGCTGCTCGTTGGTCGAGTCCGACAGCAAAAACTGCAGCCAGCGGGCCTCCGACTCAGACAGGGGGCGCACTTCAATATCATTGCTGTTGCCGTCCTTGTCCTGCTCCACAATGTCATAGGGGTCGCGCAGCACAAGGCCGCCATGGGGGACCGGCTCGCCCCTTAAACCCTGCTCGGCATACTTGACAATATCGTCCAGCAACGGCCGGTGCGCCGTGTCGAGACGGCGCAGCAGCAGCCTGTTCAGGCCGCGCAGCAGCTGGAGGAGCTGGCGATCTCGCTCCATGTGCGGCGGCAGCGCCTGGCGGTAGTCCAATGAGCCATCCTCAGCTGCCCTGGCAAAGCCATGACTAAAGACACCGTCGGTGGGCGGCAGTGTGGCCCAGTTGGGGTCGTCGGCGTGCTCCTGCTCAACAAGAATGCGCGCCTCTCCCATGTAGTGTTGGCGGAAGCGCCGGTAGCGGGCCATGTGCACAGTAAAGGGATGCGTCTCGAGATTGCCAAGCGGTGTATTCTCGAGCAGGGCGTGCTCGCTGTCCAACAGGTACTCTTGCTCAAATCGCTTGACAGAGCTGCTGTCCTCCTGCTCCAGTGCCGGGGGCAGCCTGGCTTCGATGCGCGCATTCAAGGCCAGGCGCTGCGCAAACGACCGCCCACTCGTGGCCAGAAGATTCTGCAAGAGGCTGGAGCTGGGAGCAGCTTGTGCATCTGACGCATTCCCAATAACGCGAGCGCGCTCGGCTGGAGGACTACTATAAAAGTGGGCGTTGCGCTTGAGGTGCTTGCGGCACTCATTGATCATGGCGAGCGTCTTCGCGCCGAGGATGGGCGGTGGCTGGGTCGCATTCACCGAATTGTGTAAGGCAATACTGCCCGGGTCGGTCGGCCGGCCTTCCATCTCGGCGCGTGCGACCATCTCGTCTCTCTCGAGGCGGACGAGCGCCTCGTCCAGACGCGCCTGCTGCTCGGCCACCTGGGCCGCCTCTGGCCCCAGCGCTCTCTCACTCAGGGATGGAGGAGGAGAAGGGGCATCGCCGTGGCCGTCCAGCAGAAAGTCGAGGTAGGCCTCGATGTCGGCGACGTGGATGTGCCACTTGGGGTCATCAATCGTGTAGTTGGAGCGCAGGTACGCCAGGATCTGCTCGATGCGTTTGCCGACAGAGGGCTGTCTGTGGCCATTGTAAGAGTGAGATTTTCCACGCTTGTCTTTTGGGTCAGCATACGCCTCAGTCCCTGGGCCCAAGTGGTAGTCGTTGCTAAAGAGGCGCAAATTGCGACTTTCATCGTCTTCTTCTTCTTCGTATTTTTCTTCCTCTTCTTCCTCTTCCTCTTCCTCTTCCTCTTCTTCATCGTCTATATCTAGAGGGCGTGTTGGCTCATACTCGAAAAGACGGGGAGCGTCCTCGCCAAGACGTCTATATATACGCATCTGGAGATCGGCAACACCTGATCGAGGTTGGACTCGAACTTGTTCTTCGTCGTCCTCTTCGTCTCCTTCTTCTTCCTCTTCTTCTTCCTCTTCTTCCTCTTCTTCCTCTCCTTCTATTTCTTCGTCTTGCTCCTCTTTGTCTTGATCTTTTGCTTGCTCTTGAGGAAGCTGGAAGCCAGGAGAGAGCTGGAAAGAAATGCCGGGATGGTGTGCTGTATCGTCTGCCTCGGATCCTGCCATCTGCGTATCGACGTCGGGCGTCTTGGGAATGACAAGAGTGACTGAGCCGCGGGACCGGCGCAGTTGTATCTCAATTTTGCGCGTGCCGTCTATTCATTAGTTCTCTAAAAAATACCTATAGAAGTCTGCAGTCTGTATAGTCATACCTGACTGTGTCTCGTCGCGCATGACTGTGCCCGTCCTGCCGGGAGTGACAGTTCCGTCTGCAGCTCCGGCGTCTGCCCAATCACTTTTGTCGACGTTCATTTCCATCTCGGCTCTCTCCTCTTCCCCTTCCTCCACCCCATTCGCTTCGACAGTCTTGTTGGGCTCTGCATCCGACTCGATCTCTGCGACACTCGCCCGCCGTGCAGCCGTGGAGCTGGCACTGGCGAAACGGCCGACAGTCCGAGAGCGAAGATTGTAGCGTCGAGTCGGAGACGGTTTTGCCTGGTCGGCGTCAAACATGGGGCCGAGGATACGGCCCGGGCCGCGGAATGCGCCGTCTTCATTTTCTTGGTCCTCGAGGAGAGCAGCAGCCGACAGTGCCTGGGGTACAGGCCAGTCGATGGAAGTGCCAGACGGCAGAGGTGATGAGCCAGTCTGGTTGATGATGCAAGCGAGCTGGCGCAGAGTGGCGGCCAAGGCTTCGGGGGAGTCATCTGTGGGAGATGCGGTCGCACCGTTGAGGCTGCGCAGAGTATTGATTCTGTTCATAATGGTGTACTTAGGGATGGGATATAGATGCGATAAAAATGAGATAGAGATTACTGGGATGAACAAGATCAAAGATGAAAGAGAACAGGTTCGTTATATCTACATCTACTCTATGGCTATTACCGTTACAAGCATCTACAGCTACAGACAAATTATTGTTCCAGCGACAAATGCGACAGAACAGATGGAAAGGGTATCTGAAAGAAGAGAACAGAAAACTCCAGTAATAGAAGACCTGATGCTGTTGGTTCGCGACGCTGCTTTCGGTCAGAAGCAAGGGTCAACAAAGACTTGCAACCGTTGGTGAAAGAATCGAGGAGAGCAACAAAGAAAACGAAGAATAGACGTTGGAATGAAATCCAGGGGACTTCTTGAGATTAAAGACCAGACGGCGAATTTGGTGAACCATATAGAAAAGCATAATTTTCGATCAAGGATGAAGAATAAAGAAACAAAATGCAGAGAATAACAAGGCAAAAAAAATATAGGCAAATGAGCAGAAAGAAAGAGACCCAAAATTACAAAGAGAACTTTGCCGTCGTCAACAAGGCTGTAGATCATCGCCGTTACATCTTCTCCCAGGTTATTTCTTTAATCAATTCCCGTCGTTCTTATCAATAACACAGACTGTCCATTGATCGCCCTGCTGTCTATCTGATCTCCCCTTGTGCGACAGCAATGTCTATGCTGTCCTACCTCTGTTCGCTTCGTCCCTCTGCCTCTTCCTCTTTGTTGGCCACTCTCGCCTGTCGGTGGTCTAATTAGAGCAAACATCTACCTGCAGGTCGGGTCAGTAGATGAACGCGTGCGACGTATTACTGCAAAGGTACTTGGATGGCAATATGTTCTTGCTGAAGAGCCCCCTTTCTCAACTTTGCTCGGGCTCTCGTCACTATTACCCTGCTGCATCCGTCCCGTGTATACGACATATCTCTTTTGCTATTTTTTAATACATAGCATCTTACTCTGTACAGACACAAGCATGTGCCACGGTGCACGGCATCATCCAAGACACCCCCTATGTAAAAAGGTAGAGGTTGTGAGAGATATATTTGCGTGAGATATTATGAGGATAATAATAAGTACTAGTGAACCAACATCTACCTACCAAATCCGGCGTCTCACTCCGTGCTCGATATTCAATAGCGTGTAGAAATCGCTAACAAAAAGCCGGCCCTACAGCTGCTAGAGTTCAGCTCGTCTTTTAGATACTTTTAGACGCTTTTTAGACACATTAGACTCTTTTATTCTCCAATAGAAACATCTCTACAAGACAATCTTCAATCTGACGTGCATATGGTGCAAATGTGATGTGATCCATGATCCAATAGTCGTCCCTCACTAGCGGTCAGAACGCGGTCTCGTATTTATCTCATCAGATCTCTCACATTGATTACTTTGATTACATTGATTGCTCTGTCGACGAAAGTCGCGAGCGCGTTGTTATCAGTTGGTTTGCCAGTCTGTCAGTTCAGCTTATGCCAGCCAGCCAATGTCGAGCCATCCCTGCTTTCTTGTGAGAGGGTTTCTGTCTTGTCTCTTGTCTTGTTTTGTCTCTGTATGCCTTGTTCTTGTTTTGTCTGCCTGTCTCTGTCTCTGCTCTGTCTCTGCCGTCTTTCCTGCTGTCTGTCCTGTTCCACGACCGAAATGCAAAGTACGACCATACAAAACGACCATGCAAAAGTACAATACAACAGTGCCACTCTCCAGAAACCAGAAACGCCCAGAGATCGGTGCCATTGTGATCCGTTACTTTTAGTACGGAGTATGCCGCTCAAGCCACTGATTGCCATTGAGCCATTGAGCCATTTACACGCTTCTACACGCTATGCAACACGCTACTCTACACGCTCACGCTTGCTATTTACACGCTACTCTGAAACAACGACAAATCGATAGATCATAGGCCGAAGACGCGGTAATACAATGTGCTTTGACCTGTCTCCGAAATAGCAGCTACAAAGTACTAAGAGATGCTAAAAGAGTCTCCATATTTGATAGAACGTCAAGTCTGGGGAAGAAACATTGCTATTCCAAGATCCAAGTATATGAGTTTGCAGATGAATTCGGGTCGAATTAGTTCGGCTACAGTTTGTTGATCGGGAATGATGAGCATTTTTACAATGATTAGTGCCGTTGCTTTGACCATGTTCTTAGTCTTTTTGTTGCCGGTTTATTGTGTTGAGATGATATTTGGAGATTTGATGTAAGATATGAATATATGAATTTGCCATTATTTAAGTTTACAGTCAATTATCATTTTAAGAAATATAAGATTTTTTTTTGATAAAATACTGTTGACGATTTTTTAATGTTCAATTTATTTTACAAAATATCTACCCAGACTTTATCCCGGAACATGGCAAGGCTGGAATACGAAGCTGTCATGGGTTTTGCCGAATTAAAGTCTCCCGTCATTCGCATCTGGGATGAGTTCTTGCGACTTTAATGATCTGATCTCATTTCACGATTCAAATATAAAATATCCTCTACCACTGGCTGGCTGCTTCCACAGTAACAACCCTTTGCTCCGTACTCTGCACTCTGGACTTTACTATTCATCCATTACATTTCATCTCCAAATAAAAACCCATGTCGAACTTCTTACCTTCAAAACTATTAATACTCGGCGAGACTGACATGGAGATGAGATAGGGGCTGTAGTTTGTAGAGAGTGGGTGACATAGTGGACTGTGAACACGAGGCCCGAGCAAAGGATATTCTAAGCAAGTGTATTGCAGATGCACTTGCCCGTCGATGAATTTGCGTTTCGAAACAATTGCATATGCAGCCTCGTCTATTAAGCCTTTAAATTGAGAGCTTGTATTACATATAACGATTCGTAGATATTGCATCCAGACAGCTGTACACCGTATACACCTGGCCAGTTCTGCGGTCTGTGGTATAGCAGCTGTATGCGATGCAGTATCTCTGGTTCTTTCACGTTTCTGTTTCTTGGTCAGTGCCATTCGTCGCTAGAGCGGGCCAGAGGTCGGGCCCGGTCTCTTTACCACGCTGCCACCTGGTGCCGTTATGCACAATGCACAACACAGAGATAGTGGGCTAGATATGCACGATATGTTGGATACAATAACAGGCAAATGCAATTGCATCAATCTGACTGGATCCAGACAGAAAAGCAAGGCCTGTTTCGAGGCCTTGCTGGCCTGCTTGGCCTGCTGGGTCTGCTGCATCGGCCTGGCCTGTTCAGTGTTTGTCTTTCTTGTCCTTGGAACGCTTGGAACGTTGGATGCGACGTCTCCAGCCAATCGTCACGTCTTTGTGTGTTTTCTTTACAAGCTAGTCTCTCACGTCTCTCTACTTGTACTAGTCCCCGCACGTTATCCTGGAGCCATGGAGCATGCAAGCACTCGCGTCGATGAAAAGATCGCCAACACGAAATAAAGTAGAAGAAAATAAAACAGAGCACTAAGAACTGAAAAAAGAAAACCAAGACGCGGCAGCCAATCACTTTGAAGCAGTCCATGCATCTACCAGCCTCTGCCACTGGTTCGTGTCAGAAGAGAGTATTGAAAACGGGATGCGGAAGAGACTATCCATGAGCATAACCGATTGCATTCTATTTCCCGAGATGCCGGTCACTTATTATTTGCTATGTGCTATTCAGTATTTGCCATTGTCATTTCCATTTGCCATCAGCCATATTCTCTCCGATGCATCACTTTCTTGCCAGCACTATACTCATAGACTATATTCCTAATGCCAGCAAATATTACCACTATGCATAACCGATTGCGATCAATCTATTTCAGTCTTGATCATTTCCTTTATCGTAACTTTTCGTCTTATTACAGCAAATTAATTCTACATCCCTAGGATATATTCTCGGTTCTCATACTCAGCTGTTCTGCCTGCTAGGCTCTAATACGCTCTGACAGTGCACGGCGTCTACCCGGGCAACACTAAACCGACAGGCATACGCCATCAGACAGGAGACGCATACAGGATACAGGGAACACGCGACATTATGGTGCTGTTCCGTATTGTAAGATAATATCAGAATAGTCTTGATCCGCTCCCTCACTACTCTTACTATGGAAGGAGCTGACAGATGTGATCGTCATAGCCCCACGGCTCGGTCTCTCTCTTCTTCTCTAGTCTTTAGATTTCAGCAGATTTCAGCAGCTCGTCTCCCACTCTTCCACTCTCTTCCTTGGCGAGTTGCCCCCACAGCGCTTTAATCCTGCTTTGCTGCGGTCATCGAGATGTACAAATAGATGCCTCGAGTTTCAAGTTTGTCACTGTAAACTTGGTTATTTCCTTATGTTCCCCTCTTGTTTTATGACGATATTCGAGATTTAATACTAGCTTTCTACCCGAGAATCAATTCTTGCAGAATCGCGAATTCATCTGCTGACATAATCCTACCTAAACCTGCACGCTAGGACGCGAAAGTAGCGTGCTTCTACGTGCCCGCGTTTGCCAATCAACGCCGTTCCAGGTTATTGGATTCGACATCAGATATTGGACCCATATTGTATGAGATTACGTGACAGACGTGCAGACGTGCCAGTGGATTGCTGATGTTGTTTGTGTTTTGATGGATGTCGACAATGGTTCATCGAAATATAGACGATCATTGAGCAATATCTGAGCAATATGAAGTCACGTGAGTCAATTGCAATTGCATTGTAATTAAACATTGACAACTCAAAAGACAAAAACAGAGTTAAAGCACCATACAAAAGTAAGTCTTACAAAAATAAAGTCTCAGTAAGATATGCACCCTAGAGTAATAATACACCCCAGACGCATGGCTCATTTCAGCACTGCAAATGCAAATGCAAATCTCACTAATCTAATCTCCTGTCACGCAAAATCTGCCAGGCTAGCTCTGCCAAACATAAACTAGAGCTAAATCTCTTTACGCGCTGCATGCCGTCTCGTGTCCGGGGGTCCTGATTGGCCGGCACGGTTTCTTGGTCTCTTATGCTTATTGCTCACTGTCTTATTGTCTGCATACTTTTATTACTGATGGTCTTATATGCGCTTGTTAAACGACAGTAGTTGAAATACCATGTTCAGATCACACCGCTGGATCCTCGCCGTCTTCGCTTGCATGCTGTCTTGGTTCTAATATCTTGTCTTTGGCAAGTCTGGGACCTCGATTGTCTCTTTTATTGTCCGACACGTAGCTGTCTTTTCCTTATTTATCCTACTATATTCATTTCATGAGGTCTTTGCTGGTGCTGTCTTTTGTCTTCTGTCTGGTTCTGCTCCTGGCATGCATTAACCTAGTTTGCGGCTGACGTTGATCGCTCTTTGCACGCTGCTCGTATTCCTGTATTCCGTAGTTCTGTACTTCGGGTGTACTTTGCAAGGTAGATATCGTCAGACAGGTTGACAGCCATCCTTCGACCCAGTTATCTCTCACTCGGTAGTTTCTTATTGCATTCTTTTTGCTATCTTTTCCCTTTCCTTTCCCTCTTCCCGTCGCTCTGCCACCTCTGTTCAGCCGACATCACAACGCTCATCACATCACGTCTTCGGCCGATCCGCAGACTAGTCTTTGTGCATCCATCGAATCGGATCATGGCAGTAGATAACTGTATTAGTCTTGATTGATTAGTATATCTAGCATCCCAATACTACGCTGCAGTACGCGTTGAATATGCTTAGATTTATTCTTGGAAGTGTTTAATACTTTAATATTCCAATGTATTAAGACAAGCCTACGATTCTTATGCCTTTAGAAATACATGCAAATGCAATGAAATTACAGCATAAACTTGGTACTGTATTAATACTGCACTGCATCTATAGTCTACCAAATCTAAATACAGCTGAGACTCCCCTGACTCTTATTACTCCTGCTCCTCACTTCCGCCTCACGCTCGAGCCACTCTGCCTGTCGCCACTGAGCCTGAGCCAGCCCCGTTGCTTGTTTCTGCAGTGTCTTACTCTGTAGTATCGCACATCGTCTGTTACGCTTCTAGTTTATTGAGATTGAGACACCGGGGAGCATTCCGTATGTTTTTGCTTCCTTTTTATTTTATTTCAATCGTGTTTCTTTTCGGAAAGTATCGTGTCTTTGCCGTGACTCGTACTTTCTGATCGTTTCATTTGTATCTGCTTTCTTTTGTATGTGCTTCTTTTATGATATTCCTTGACTAAGCTCTTATTCCCCGCTATTGGTATTTCCTGCCCGTCTCTGATGATCGTGATAGATGACAAGTACTGTCATAGCTTATTCTCCTTTTATCCTTGGGGCTCATTACGAAGTACTCCGCACTGTCCTTTTAATTATCTTATCGATTTTTGACAGCTTGGATCTTGACATTTGACCGGTCCTCTCTTTTTCTTCTTCACTTATTCTTTCCCTCTTTCTCTGTCGTGATTATTCATTGATTGCTGCAGTGGATGCGAAAACTCTTCACCTGTTACACACTATTCATTATTCAGCAGGAATAATAGATCTGCCTCCATAGAGGAGGCACGGAGCTGATGGAGATGATGGATATAGGATATACAGAAAATTTTGCAGCTCCATAGGTAGAAGTGGTAGTACACGAATGAAGAATAACTGGAAAATAACAGGTTTAAAAGTTGCAAAAAAGATATAAACAAGACAGACATTAGAATAAAATAAAATAAAAAGGAAAACGAAAACGAAAAACGGAAAAAAGAAAGACAAGGCTGTGAGACAGTTCTACCCAGAACCCGACAGGGAGAAGATAAAAGACAACCGACACACAACAGCCACCAGCCAACGACACTAACAACTTTTTTTAAGATACAAATTACATACAGCCCACCCCGACACGCGACTGCAGCAACGCTCCAATGCACCAACAGTATGCACGGTAAAGGAGCTCCACCCAGCAAAGACGGCTAGCAATTAAAGTATTCGATTAAAAAAGTCGGCGCCCACCAGCACAAGAGCCCATTTCAGAATGAAACTACAAAGTGGACAGAGCAAACTCTTTATCAGGATTATATTTTGAATATATTCTGACGGAGCCTCGCGGTCGCGGTGCATTGCCGGTATTGCGGATGGAGTGCATGGAGCGCATGCAGCAGAGTTTGCATGCACAAGTGCAGAGAAGACGGCGGGAAGCGGAGGTGGGTGCAAAGAGGTTGGTGACGAGGATCTATTCATTTGATAAACTATCACGATTTCGTTAAAGTCGTCTGGTGGTTGAATTGAATCACGGTGACGTTGTGATAGGGACAGAAGCGCAGTGTATATAGCCATTTCCCACTACACAAACCCCAAAAGCACTTCACAGGCAAGGCTGACGTAATTTACCCTGTCTACCCTAGAGCCTCTCCGGGTGTTCTCTACCACGTTCCAATTAATCAGTAATCGCGGGGAAACGCTGTAGCTAGTGGTTTAGTGGTTGTTTAGTGCTGTTTAGTGGTTTTGACAGTAGTGGCTGTCGGGTTGCTGCTGGTTGGTTAATTAATATTGGCTGCTTGCGGGCTGGCCATTGGCTAGTAATATTTGATGGTTTCGACGCTGCCGTACTAAATCTACGCTGGCGTTCTCTCGAATGCAGCCGTGTTTTTATTTATTTATTTAATTCTTTTTGTTGAACGAAGAGGTTGGCCGCTTCCATTATTTTCTAATTATCATCTACAATATTCCACAATATTCTACATTACGCATCAGTCTTCACCGTTGTTGTGAGCGACAATGAGGGTCTGGGCGGAGGAGCGAGAGGAGTTTGACGCAGACCTTGCAGACCTTGCAGAGAGGGTCTGAGGAGTCTGAGGAGACTGAGGAGACTGAGGAGTCTGAGGACCCGGGACTGGATACTGGGAGAGCCGTTAGCTTCTCCGACGAATTCTACGTTAAAAGTTGCCATTTGTTTCTCACCCATTTTTTATTATCTACTTTCTTTTTGATTTATTTATGTCGGTCTGCATCGAAGAGTTTGCTAGCCGGTGGAAGCGGTGGAAGCGGTGGGCAACGGACAACGGTGTGCCGATGGATAAAGATAAAATTACAGATGACATATGATACGGAAATGACAGGAAAATCAAGAGGCTGGGAGTTGTTGAGACAGGCTGTTATTACATGGAGTGCGTGCATGGATTGCTGGATTATATAAGCACACACGTGAGAGCCTCGTTTGTATTTTGTGTTTCCGCTCTTTGCTGACTTTGCGCACTCTCAATAAATTTGGAGATAAATTCTGGGGTAATATATGCTCTTTATTTTTTTATGCAGACTCTATTGCGGCAGACTCGGTCGTGGCCGACCGTCTAAGAGCCTGCTTCTGTGCTTCTGTGCTTCTCTGCTTCTTCCATTCATGTTCTATTTCTAGTATTAGCATTCGTATTTATGACTGGTACTTTGTAGCATTACTGGAAATATTATATTAAATATTGAATATAAAATATAAAATATTAATTCTTCTTCGTCCCACAAGCCTCGTTTGAAGAGGCAACGCAGGAGGTATGAGGTAAGAAGGAAGAGGTTAGACCGGCAAGAGGCAAGCGGATGAGAACGGATACTCCGTAGCGTATCTTACGCCGCCTGTAATAATACTGAGTAGAAACAGGAGCACGCGACGGTATCACCTTACTGGCTGACCATCCACTAAGCTGACACAGACGCGGATCTCGTTCTTCTGTGGTTTTTAGATTGATATTTTTTGTATTTATCTAGCACTAGCAATTATTTGTAGTATGTCCAGATCAAAGCACAAGTAGCGGCTCAGTTGTGGGATTGAGGGAGCCGTTCGCTGTGCGCTCTTGTCTTTACTCAGTAAGTTCACTCCTTTCAAAAGATCTGCATTACATAATCTCCAGCATCGTGTCGTCCAATGCCTCTCCTGTCTCCTGCCTCGCTATTCTCCTGTCTCCTATCTCCTGTTTTCTGTCTCCTGTCTCCTATTACAATCTGTCACTTCCGACTCTCACAAATCAACCTCGTAAACCTATTCATACACCAGACGGCTCCTTACGGGAACTCCTCTACTCCTCCCGACTACTCCTCTCCTGTCTCGTCTCCAGAGTAATACCATTGTATGGGCTATGGGCCTTGGCTGCTGATGACTGGTTGGCTCACTCTATGTATCTTATTATTCTATGTATTATTCTACGTATTATTCCATGTATTCCTGCAGAAACCTCTAAATAATATTGCGTCTGTTGGTCCGCTGTGGTCCTGGTCCTGTGGTCCTGTGGTCCTGTGGTCCTTCTATGGAGCCTGGTTTCTGGTCTCCCACTGGTCAGCGACTGGTCAGTGGCCACCATCCTGGTCGCGGCCATCCTTTTTCTCTTTCTCCTTCTCCTCTCTCCTCTTCCCGTATCCTGGTCCTGGTCCTGGCCATCCTGGTCAGTCTCGTCTTCTCAGAGTCGTCGTTCTATCGTTCTATCGCTCTGTCGTCTTGTTGCTTGCCTGCTTGCCTACAGGCACGTCCCCTGTCGTGCGCACTGAGGCAATGCATCCATCTGGCCCGTCCAGCCAATCGCCTCGCTTTCTCTCCGTCTCCCTCTGTCTCCTCATTACCTTTTTCAACTTCATATTGCTTTTGCCTCTGCCTTTCTTTGCCTTTGCTTAAGCTATTTGCTCTCTGCTCTCTACTCAGTACTTTGCTGCTTGCTTTCCTTCGTCTCGTCTCAGTGGCTCTCGTAGCCTGCAGGCCTATCGTACTGAGCATTGGTGATATCAAGATACTTACTCAGTAGCTAAGCCTTCCATAGAGTATTTTGTCTATCGACCATTTTATCCAATTTATCGCCATGAGCCGCGTCGACGGCACCGCGTAGACGTGTTAATTAAATGCATTCTTTTATTGATTCTTTTCTCAAAGATTCTTTACCTGAATTTGGGAGTTTGAATTCTGAATTCTTTTATGAATAACTTCAATTACTCCCAGTCTCTTTTATACCAACTGTCCCCTCCTCTCTTCTCTCTTGTCTAGACTTTTTCTGACTCTCTCTTGACTCTCTTGACTCTTCTCGACTTCAATCTCGACTCATCTTGCATCATCCCTTGCTCTCGACTCGACCTCTACCGACTCTCGATTCTACATCTTCCACTCCTCCCTCGACTCATTTCCTCATCTCATCTCATCGTCTCCTATATCGAGCCTCAATCCAACCAACCCTTTCACCACGAACCGCTTGAAGCTGGTCCATCATTCCTTCATCCGACATCCTCAACTGACACTCCATCCCTCCACCCGCCAATCTAAAGCATCTACCCATCTCGACCAAATACCCTCACCTCTACTCGAGTACACATCAACTATCAACCCAATATCAGCTTGACTGGGTAAAAGTACTCTGCATAGACACTACGGCGTACATACGACATTTGTCTTCCCAAAATACACTACAGCACTGCATACACCATATTACAGTAGGTAATCTCTCTTTTGCTTCCCCCATACCCAAATCGAATCCCCTAGTCTCCTTTCAGTCGTCCTGCGGAGTGTCTTGCTGCTCCCTGCCTCCCTGGTAATTACCTCTATATTGCTTTGGGGTCGTCTTGGGGCTGTCTCGTTGGCTGTGGTGGCTCGGAGCAAGGTGGGCTGGCTGTGGGTTTTTTTTTGGACTGGACTTTTGGACTTTTGGACGTGGACCAGGTGGGTTGAGGGCTTGTCTAGCTTTTGCTTCTAGCTATCCTAGGTGTAAGGGTGTAGTGCTTCCTTTTCTTAGACTAGTGCCTGGACAGACGCTGTAAGCAATGAGCAATGCTTAATAGAGGTAATAGTCGGATAGTCTTAGCGGCTGTCAGCTATCTCTACTCTATGCTGCTCTACTATGCTCTATGCTTTATGCTCTTATGCCTGCTTATGGGCGCTCCTTCCCTGTTGGTCTGGTCCTGTCCTGCACCTTCCTGCACATGCAGCTGCAGCGGTCCCTCTTTCCTTATTCCCTTCCAAATCCCTCCCTGCCCCCTCTACACCACCACGCCCGCTCTTTCCATCTTCGAACCACCAAAAAGCCCTCTTTCCTTCTGTGTCCCCTTTTCAACCTGGTACTCTTCTAACTCCATTTGCCCTCCCTTTTTACTCTTCACTCCTCCCTTCCTTTTCTTCTCCTTCCTCTCCTCTTTTCTCTTCAACCTCATCCTCCCTCTCTTCTATTCCTCTCTCTCTCTCTATTCCTTTCTTCTCTATTCCTCTCTTTATTCCTCTCCTCTATTCCTCTATTCTCCATTCCTCATTCTCTCCATCCTCCTACCCTCATTCCATCCATCGCATTTCAGATCCGCTCTCCCTTTTTTCAGGGTCTCTGGAATTCGAGCTACTCTTTGTCTTCTTCGACTCCCTTTGACGTCCTTTGATTGTTCGATCCTCGACTCTCGACCGACTTCAAACTACTCGACAGACTCCTCGACAACTGTTCTGTTATTCTGTCCCGACCTGACTAACATCCAGACCACACTTCAAAGACAAACGACGAATCGACAACAAAAGGCCCGCCTTTTTGTTGCTCGCTGTCCCTGGCTTACCCTACATGATCGCTCGGTTGTGATTATCTCTCGGCGCTGAACGTGGTAAGAATCTGTACATTGAATTCCCTACCACTATCTATAATAAAAACTAACATCCAGGCTTGCCACTGGCTTTTCACCTCTTCTCGTCTCGACTCGATCTTCTCGACTCGCCTTGAACTTGCTCGTGGGACACGTTAACTCGTAGCTCCTACTTTGTAAAGGTTCATTCCGTAAGTCTGCTTATACCACATCTAGCACTTTTAGTCTTGAGCTTTAGTGTTGGCCCGCCCTCCCTTTCTTCTCCACACAATATCCTCACTCTCCCTATCCGCTGGTCTGGTCTTGCTCTGTCTGGTCTATGGCTTGTGCCTGTCTATTACCGTCTCGTTTGGTCTTGGTCTTTCGTCTATCGCCTGTCGTGAACCGCCTTGATCGTCGACATTGTCGATACAGCCCATATTGTCTACGCTCATCTACCCGATCGACGTACTACATCTGACTGGTCAATTTGACTTGCCACTTGATTGCCTGGTCCCGACTGTCTCCCGACGCTGTTCGCCTGCCACCCGTCTACCCGTCTGTCTGTCGTTTACCGTCAACAGTTTACAGCCTACAACTGCTATCAACTTGATCTGGTTGCATTCATCTTCCTTGTCATATCGATCTCGCAATACCATTGCCCATCTAGCTTCTAGATCAGCCTCTAGCTTCTATTACATCAAGCTATCAACTACTGTCAATCACGACGCGTGATATCATCTGCATTCTTGCTAGGTGTACTGCTGGTGTACCTGAACTAAAGTACCAAGGGTCGTCTGTCTATTGTTGGATTCGTGGGATTCATAGTTTCTATTGGATCGCTGGATCCATCAAGCGAGAGGCGACTCAAGGGAACAAACAGTCAAGGAGACAAGGCCAGGCACAGAACGGCTCCAAAAAGGTTCCAAAAAGGTTCCAAAAGGCACACAACAGGCGCAGACAGGCACAAAAACACACTGGACGAAATTACATAGGTCCATTCTTCAGCATTCTTGCCCGCTCGCCCTTCCCTCCGATGGCTCCATTCCATTGTCTTTCCTCCCTCTCGTGCCTCTTCACTGTACAGGCGTACCTGTCGATCCCTTGAACCCGCTCTTTGGATTCTAGCAAGGCTCTAGCAAAACTCTAGCAAGAGTCTACCAGACTCCTAGTCTCCCAGGCGGTTCTTTCAACGGCCTGGTCCTTCTTCAACCCGTCCTGTCTACTGGCCTGCAACCAAATTGTCTACCCCTTACACTTCTCCCCTCATCTACCCAGATTCTTCACGCTTTCCTTCTCCACTCTGGATTCTTCACGACTCCTTAGCTCCATCACTCTATCTCTCTTTACCTCTACCACTCTCATCATGGCCGCTTGCTAATATATATCCTCGTCGGCAGACATATCGGCTTCCGTTTTCGTTCGTCTTCGTTCGTCTTCGTTCGTCTCTGCACCGGCATCCTTTCTTTTTTCTTCTCTTTCGTTTTGTTCTGCATCACCACCGGCCTTCGCCAACGACATTCTTTAATATCGACGCTCTTTTTAATAATATTCTAATAGACCATATCGACTGGTTGGAATAATTTCGCTCTTTCACTTTTTTACCGTCTTCATCAGCATTATTTTCGGCTCGTTTTTATCATTACACGATATCTTTAGATCACACTCTTTACAGACCCACCGACTTTTCAACTCAGCGACCAACTCGACTGCGATTTGTCAATCCTATCAGCTTCCTGGAGAGTTGATACCACATTCATTAGACAACTAATCATTCGATTTACCCATCTTTCTCACCACCACTCATCATGGCTTACCACCAGACCAAGGATGAGACATTCTTTGTCGAGTCCGACGAGTGCTCCATGCCTCGCCTGTCCGCCCGCGATGCCGCCAAGTTGCTCGCCCGGAACCGCCAGGAGATGATCGCCAGCGAGCTGTCTCGCCTTGCTTCCGAGGAGTACCTCGAGGACATTATGCGTCACATGCGCCTCATGGAGGATGAGACTCTGCCCGACGTTGCTCTCATTGATATGCAGCGCGAGATCCAATGGTTTATGCGTCCATACCTCATTGACTTCATCGTCGAGGCCCACGCCGCCTTCAGCCTGCTTCCCGAGACCCTGTTCCTCACTATCAACCTGCTCGACCGCTACTGTTCCAAGCGTGTTGTCTACAAGCAGCACTACCAGCTTGTTGGCTGTGCCGCTCTCCTCATTGCTGCCAAGTACGGCGACAAGAAGGACCGCGTGCCCCAGATCAACGAGCTCAACAACATGTGCTGTGGCCTCTACGATGCCGGCATGTTCACTCAGATGGAGATGCACGTCCTCAACACTCTTGAGTGGAACATTGGCCACCCCTCTGTCGACTTCTTTGCCCAGCTGATTGTCGCCGAGGAGCGTGACGACCGTGAGGTCGAGAACATGGCTTCCTACATTAGCGAGATTGCCCTGTACCACCGCGACTTTGTGTCTACCAAGCCTTCCACCATGGCCCGCGCCTCGCTCGCCCTTGCCCGCGCCATTCTCAGCCGCCCCGAGGTCAACGATGGCGAGTGGGACCACGCCGACAACGTCACTCTCCTGACCCTGTCCCAGAATCTGCACCAGCCCTCGGCCACCCTGTCGCGCAAGTACGCCTCGGCTCACCTGTCGTGCGTCTCGGCCAAGCTTACCGAGTTCCTGGCCCGCCACGCCGCCTCGAACAACAGCAGACTGAACGCCAACCGTGCCACGTCTCCCTGCGAGGAGTCTGCTGCTGCTGTCGCCGACGTCTACAGCACTCCCCACAAGGGTATGGGCGCCGTGCCTGGTGTTGCCGATGGCTACATGACCCCGCCAATCACACCGGATGGAACCAATTTTGTCAACGGCCAGCAGGCAGGAGCAGCAAAGGACACGTACCCGCAACCGCCGCGATGCCCTGTCACACCGACACCGCAATCTGCACACAATGCCGCGGCCGCCAACGCCTACGTGCCGCATCAGCAGCACCTGCACCCCCAGCAGTACCAACACCAGCAGCAGCAGGCACAACACCATGCAGCACAATACTACTACGATGCGCAAATAGTGCAGTAGTCCATTGTGGCTATAGTGCACCGTGCCTTGTGTTTGTTTCGTTCTTCTCTTTTCGATGCCTCGCCTTTGCTGGCTGGAGGTATTAGACACAAAATTGTGATACCCAACCCACCCCCCAGAACCCCGTCATCGATGTGGGCTACAAGATACAAAGAACCATAAATTTGAAGAATAATATCTTTCAACTTCTCTCTATCTCTAACAAAAGAATGCTCTGCTCTCTCTTGCATCTGGCATACAGGAAATTGAAATGCTTTGTCTGTTTTTCTACTGCAAAATGTTTCTGTTGCTTTATTCTTTGCCCTTCCGAGTTTCGAATTTCGAGTATCGATTTCATCATCGGCTCTACTATTTCTTTCTTCTCCTTCCATTCTCATACAGCGTCATGGCATTAGCGATTGCTTTACTCTTACTCTATTATCTATTATCAATTTTTATTATATTGCTGTTGTTATATTTCATTTGTCTCTACTCTTTATATTATATTCCCTTGTCGAGTTTCCAAAAAAAGCTTGATACCTCTTTTACTCAGACTATTTAGCCGACCGGCCTTTTTTTTTTTGCTCAACTTGTGCGTTCTCTGTTGTCACATTATGTGTTGTGTGCTTTTACTGTTATTATCTGTCTTTACTCTTTACATGTTACTGTTATTGTTACTTATTGTTACTGCCGAGCCGGTCGGCCAAGTCTGGTCCGAGTCCCCCAAAAAGATGCACTCATCTTACCAAAAAAAAGCGTTCTCCTCGCGATGCTTATCCTTTATCCGTGTACCTCGACTCTTTATTTTCCTCTCTTCCCTCCTTGCGCCTCTCGTTATCCCACGCGCTACTGTTCTCTTTCCTCGTTTCCCTTTAATTGTCGCCAAATTGAACCCCCCGACAATCCTGTCTTTTTTTTAATAACAGACAGATGGCTCTTCTACTTCCACCTCTTTCTCTGCCAAACACATACACGATGTTTTTTCGTTTAAAAAACAAGACAGGGAAAACATTTGACGAGGTCAATGGTCCCATGGATTTGCAATACTTTTTTTTGCATTTGCATTTGCAATCCAGTCTTCAGTTTACTTTACTTTTAAAAAGAAAGATTTACTTGATTTTTTTTACTTGATTTTCCCTGCTTTGCTTGCTATTGATTTCTCTTGCTTGTGTTTATATGTCTATTATGTCCATCACGTTTGCATGTTTGTGTTTATATTTACTGCCTTGCCTTGCCTTGCTGCTTTGCATGCCTCGTATGCTGATGGCTTGATTATCAGCCCTGTCTCACTGCGAGTATCTCACTTCCGAGTCTCACCGTAAGACATCTACGTTGTGATTTGCGCATTGTTGCACATTGTTGCACATTATTGCACAATACGTTTTGTGCACAACTTCCTATGAGTACCCCCCACAGCTTACGTTTTACGTTTATAGCGTTGCAGCTTGTGTGCTTATTTGCGTGCAATTTCGTCCTTAGTCTATTCTTTTCTTCTCTTTTCTTTGTAAGTGCTATTGTAATATTATGGTGTTATTTCCCGGGTTAGCAAATGGGCAATGGGTATGGTATGGTTTACGATATGGGCTTATGGGTAATGGGTATGGCTACGATTGGATGGCTATGGGCATGGAAAAATATACTGCAATGGCAGTTGTAGATATATATCAGCTGTAATATAATGTATTTCAAACCAAAATTTATCACTGCCCTACTGTGCAATGGCCTCGCCCTCAATGGCATCAACACCGTCGGCCACGACCCGGTCAACAGCCGCCTCGGCATCTTCGCTGCCGTCCAACAGATCAATCCACGCACTCTTGGGGCTCGCATGTGCCAGCAGCAGGTCCGTCACACGCGCCACGCTCGCACGGCTCACAGCGCCGCGCGACGTGGTCGTCTTGCCCAGCTCCACCTTGCCTGCCGGCTCGTCCGTCAGCGACCCGGGGCGCAGGTCGATGCCAACAAACCCGCGAGTCGATGCCTTGGTCGCCTTGTACAGCACCTCGTCGGCAGCCAGCTTGGCTACATAGTAGGTCGGCAGCACTTTGCTGTTGACGTGCTGCGCCGACGCCCACTGCTCGGCGTCCCACCAGCTCGGCTGCGCGCGCCGGCTGCCCAGGTACGACACCATGACAAACCGTGTCACAGGCGACGATTCCGCCGCCGCCGCCTCGATCAAATAGGACGCGGCATCCCGGTCAATGGCCAGTGTCCGCTCGGCACCGCCCTTGCCGCCGGCGCCGGCGCTCCACACTACATAGTCGGCGCGCACCTTGTTGAGCAGCTCGGTGGCGGCGGCGGTCGACTGCACGAGATCCTCGAGCGAGTGGACGAGCACATTCAAGCGGCTCTTGCTGGCTTCGCTCGGGGCCAGGGCTTCAATGGCGGGCACCTGGTCGTGCGCGCGGATGACGCTGGTGACGGTCCAGTCGCGGCGCAGCAGGAGCGGCGTGAGCAGCTGGGCGATTTTGCCGTGGCCGCCGACAAGGAGGACGTGGTGGGACATTTTGGTAAAAGTAGATGTAAATGTGTAAATGTATGGGTAGTTGTTGTTGGTTGCGTGATTTCTATTAAATCAGATTGTTGGAAGAGTATATGGTAATGGCCAAGAGGATTGATTACGCGATCGCGGGGAATGTGGTTACATAAGAAGGCATGACGTATGTGACGTATGGAGACGACTATTCGGTTTGAACAACAATAATGACATGATCACGCAACTACCCGGCTATCGAGTTTTGAAGGTTAGAATAAAGTTCAATATATCTCTTTGGACAATGAATATTGGCAGAATTTATATGATTTTGTAACAGGTTTTACTTTACTCTATTTTATTTATTTCATTTTATATCGATTATACTCGTATGATTTTAAAAGAAGCAGCTTTAGGTACCCAAGAGCAGTCAAGCTAATCCAACTTGAGTTCTTATAGACACTATAGGATTGACTGTAATGCATACTTGGACTATCTAAAGAACGTCTTGTATAATAGTACTATTTGAAAGATAAACTTCTAGACTGAAATTGGGCTGCTTATATAATTCAGAGCTCTTGGGGAAGGTTGAGGCTTAAAGGTGACGGCCACTAGCGCCAACTTTATTGGAAGATAATCGACTCTTGGCAATGCGTTGGTTATGCACTCATCATGGATATACACTGGAATTTTAAATCTCAATAGAGACGAAGTCGTTCAATAATATATATCAATATTACTTACCTCCGACTTGGCTACCTGGCTATGCACCACCCCTTGTTTCCCATTCGGACTGGTGGCGTTACGGCTGAGGGTGTCAGCCAAAAAGGATGCTGACAACCGAACATTGTACCTCGACTAGGCTAGCCTGTCGGCAAACAGTCTATATGTCTGTGAGTCTGTAGTGTCAGAGTCTGTGCGGTGATGACTGCTCTATATTGTGCACACTCAAATTACGGTGGCTATGCCTGCAGGTCTCGACCCGTTGGCGTCTATGCGCCCAATAAAGTTCAAGCTCTTGTTGGATGCATGGAGTATGGCCGTTTGTGATAGAATACATCAGCAAGTAATCGAACGGGCAAACGATGGCGCGTGGCTGGTCTTGGTATTGACTATCAGGAGACTGCAGTGGTCTATTTATGTTCTAGACTCTGGCAGCACACCGCAGTTCGTGAGAGGGCTGATTAGGATTGACCAGGGCTGATCAGTACGAGACATGGCACAACATACAGTACAGGACACCCCACATGAGGCTGATTCGAACACAGAGGAAGAAGAGCATGCACTCCGCCTTCATCGCTTTCATCTTACAGTCTGCAGGAGTGTACTGTGTAAGCTGGAGCTGTGTTGCCGGAGAGAAGGCTGTGAGTCGGTCGGGCCGTTTGCAGAAGCTGGGCGTTTACTATTTTATGCAAGCATGACATCTAGAATTTGTATTTCATATCTCATATTTCATATTTCATATTCTATATTTTATATTACTGCTTGTGCCCTCTTCTCGTTTTGCTTGCAAGCTGTTCTTCTCTTTCTCATCATCGTATCTGCTACACACACACTCGTTCATACCATGGCAGATATAATGCACGAATAATAATATACTACAATCACCGACTTCGATACCCAATAATCAAATATACAAGTACCCAACTCTGAGCGTCAAAAATGTACACCTCGTCGCGGCCGCCATTGGCATACCAGTACAACCCGCAGACGCAGACCGAGGACAACGACGACGACAACGATCTTGGTTCAAGACCAAACACACAACAGCAGCACACTGGGAATCAAGACAATCATGACCAAGACTACCCTCAGCATGGCATCGCTGGCTACGGCCGCCAGGAGGACCCGAGTGACGACCGCCACCACTACAATGACCCTACATACAACCTCACAGAGGATGACGACATACTCGACACACTTGAAAAGGATAGCGGCACCGTCATGCTGATGGCCCGGAACAGCAACTACAAGCCCGTGCCGCTGCGGTGGCCCTTTATCACAACACTCATGGCGCTCTTCCTTTTGGCCATCGGCATGATCATCTATGCCCATGTCGCCATGCCGCACTCGGACAGCACTGCTCATGTGTCGGAGCTCAAGGCAAGGCGCATAGATGCTGCCAGAGCTGCCAGAGCTGTAGGAGCTGTCGATGGCCATCAGATGTACCAGAGGGACATTCTGGCAAAGCGGTCGAGAAGCCCCAGCACTGTCATCATTACGACGGATGTGCCCTACACAATCACACCCACCGTCGCCTACACAACAGTGACGACCATGACTGCTGCACCGACACACGCGGCGACAACTCTGCTGCCACAGACTCCAGTCCGCGAAACCAAAACAGTCTTGTCGACAATAACCAAGAACGGCTCAACGATTACGCGCACGTATATATCAACCTACACCACAGGACGCATCACGGCGGTAGGCTCCGAGGTGCCTACTGTGACAGGCGAAGGACAGACGGCTTATCCAACGACAGTGGTGTCGGTCTCGACAGGCCACCCTTACATCTCATACGGCAAAGTCACAATCACTGTGGTTGACGGCAGCACCGTCGGCCGCCAGGACGGTGAGCCGACGTCGCCCCTGGCTGAACCGATCGTCGTGGCCTCCGAAAAAACAGTGCTCATCAAAACTGTCAGCCAGGGCGCCACAAAGACCATTGTGTCCACGCCGGATGCGGTAGTCGTCGTATCCACCATCGCCGGCGGTATTCGCACAAGCACGGTGCAAAAAAAAGAGAGCGTCGAGCTCAAAACCGTGCTGTCGACAGTCGGCGGCACAACGGTGACGTTGGACCAGGCCGAGGTGAGCTACGTGTCCGCCAGCGGTGACTCCCACGTTCTCCAGACGGGACAGCCCAAAAGCTACCAGGATGGCATACCGACAGTCGTTGTCGTCGGCGGCACTGTTGTCACTTCGACCCAGACCAGCACCCACGCGCGCACGCAGGCAATCGTCATCTACACCACCACTCCTCGCACCACCGCCATTACGTCAAAACCCAAGCCGACGACGCTGACCACGACACAACCCGACTCGACCATCGAATCGACTGTTGTCTCAACCGTCTCCGTGTTAGTCACGCCTTCAGCTTCGGCCATCGGCTCTTCAGGCGGCACAAACAGCACCGGCGGCGACCGCGTCACCATTACCGTCCTCGACCTGCAGCCCGGCGACTACTTTGTCGCCACGTTCCTGCCCACCATTATTGCCATTCTGCTGTCGCTGCCCCTGCGCGTCATCGATGCCAATGCCAAAATGTACCAGCCCTTTCAGGCCCTCACGCGGCCGGGCGGTGCGCGCGGATCCGAGTCGCTGACACTCGAGTTTTCCGGGCTCATTGGTGGCATACGCACTTCCTGGTCGGCCGCCTGGTACCAGTTTGAGTTCATTCCCCTCGTCACCACTCTGCTGGTCCTGCTGTCGTCATTTATGGCTCCGCTCGCAACGGAAGCCCTCGGCCTCAAACTGCACGGCACCTGCTCGCTCTTGAACGAGAGCGGCTGTGCGGGCGCTCTGGGTGTGTCGGTTGCACCCGCGTTTGCCCTTGTCGGCGTGCTGAGTACCATCTTTGTGCTGCTCGGCGTGCTGCTCGCGCTGCTGGGCTGGCGGCAGTGGAGGACGGGTGTGCGTGCGGCGCCATGGAACCTGGCCGGTCTGGCATCGCTTACGGCATGCCCTGACCTTGTCGAAGGTAGTACACTGCGCGACCGAGGCAGTCGGCGGCAGCAGCGGAGCCGCGTCACGGCATCCGAAAAGAGTATCAAGAAAGCACTTGCAGACCGGCAGTTTGCCCTAGGCGTCTACGAGATAGAGCCGGGGCGGCATGCGTACGGGATCGTCCCGGTCAACGACACGGCCCCTCGTATGCAGCCGTCTGACCTGACGAGCGACACCGACACCGACACCGACCGCAGCAGTTTCCTGGGCGGCGGGGTGTACGGCGATGCTGGAAGCGAAAACACAAAGCAGCAGCCCTTTTTGACCCTGACAGTCGCCTACCGCGTGTCGTTTATGGTGTTTTTGGCTGCGCTGCTGGCCGTCGACCTTGCGTACCATATTGCCGCAGCCGGCGGCGGCAGACATGGCAGCAACCCCATCACCAACCATTTCGGCTACTTTGTCGCAACCAACAGCTTCGGTGTCGGCTTCGTCATGGCCGCCGTAGGTGTCGCCATCTCGTTTGGCTGGGCAGCCCTGCTCGCGACCGTGGCCACCATCGCCCCCTTCCAGGCCATGGCCATGCACGCGCGGCCGCAGCCTGCTGAGCGCTCGGTCCTGCTGCCGTCGCGGCCCACAAACGAGTTTTCCAGCCTGCGGACGGCGTACAAGCTGCTCGGGTTCAGCTTTGAGAAGCGCTACGCCGGGTCTCGATTTATGAGGCTGTTCCCGCGCGTGCGCCGCGCCAACGATGCACCGCCGATTCAGCATGCCATCTTTCTGGGCGTCGTCGCTGTCATGACGCTCATGTCCGAGTTCTTGCCAGTGCTGCTGGCCAATGTGCCGTACCGCGCGACACAGACGCGCGACGCCTCGGTTGCGTGTGCGCGCGTCGTTGCCGTCGTGCTCGTGCTCATGCTGCTGACGCTCATTGCGTCGTTTGTCGCTGTGCGGTGGCCTGCCCTGCCGGCAGACCCGCGCACGCTGGCCGGCAGTATGTACTATGTCGTGGACTCGCACGCACTACCGGCGGCCGTGAGCGAGCTGGAAGAGAAGTACGGCAAGAGCATGTCGCTGATGACGACGACCGAAAAGGAGTTGAGTGTCCAGGAGCTGGGCCGGCGGTACTACTATGGCGACATAATCGGGCGGTCTGGGCGGCGGCGGCTGGCGGTCGATGCCGATGTGACGCTGTTGGATCCGATTTTGGAGGAGGTGTCGGATGATGACCAAGGAGGAAATCGACAGCAGAGCCAGGAAAGAGAGGAGACACAGGAGACACAGCAGAGGCCTGATCTTGCTAGCATCTCGACGGCGTATCAAGGCGGGCCGCACTATGTCAATAACGACCACGACCAGTTCTACCAGAGGCAGCAGCAGGCCGAGGAGCGGCGGTATGAGATGCACACATGATTAGTTATGATATCCAATTTGATTTCCGTTTATTGATTCTGTTTATTGATCGCTGCTTTGATTGATGTCGTTGTGCGACACTGAAGCCTACAAAAGCCAAGATGCCAAGATGCCATGGCGTCCAAGACGGCAGGAAAGCTTATTTGCGCCACGCCTTTTCCGTGCAAGTCGGATCGTATTTATGCTATTATGCAATTTAGCAACCGTTTCTCTTCTCTCTCTTCTTTTCGTCTATACGTTACGTTTCATATCCTCGCATCCCATCTCAACTCTGCAATCAGCCCACACCTTATCTCAGCACAGACCTTGGATAGCCGTTGGAGCTCACCGATCGAATCGCTCCATACGAGATGCCGTAATCCTTGCAACACTGTGTCGTATTGCAGTCTCCTAGACTCGCGATTCGCTGAACTGACTGACGTTGTTTGTCTATAAGTCATCAATCAGCTTAGTTACTCAGCAAGTCGTTTGTTGCTTGTCTTCTTGCCAGTTTCGACAGAGCAGGGACGATCCTTCCCCGCGTTGGGCATATGCATGGTTATCGCCAGGCTTGCGGGATTAGGAAGGAGCAAAACAGGTTTCCGCGATCGGCACTCGGCCTCGCGACACGACTAGACGACTCAGGCTCTCGGGCTTGTTCGTGCCACTCCTCCATATCTGGGCCGACTGCATGTAGCAATAAGGAAAGTGCAACCGGCCGGCATCTTATCAGCACTTGGCTCCATATCGCCGCCACCAAATACCAGATGCACTTACCACCTTTGATGTTCTAATCAGTAGTCAGTAGTCTACCAAAGCTATCAGCGACGGCCGATTCCGAAACAGGCAATTTACCTATCTTTTGGACTTTTGAGGACTTTTGAGCTCGTGGCGAAGATTGTACTTTTGTGCCGTGTTGGTCTTAATCAGTGTAAATCAGTGTGAGCCAATGTGACCCAGTAGGTAAACCAGTGTACCATTACCCCCATTTTCGTATCTACCAGCCATCACGCCGTATTCTAGCCAGCTCTAGCCAGCTCTAGCGAGCTAATGAGTCTGCCGACCAACGACATCATCTAATCTGTTGCCAGCAAGTCGAGCCAATAAAAAAGACAGAGAAGCAAGACTGAACTGAAAGACGAGATAAAAAAACGGAGGAAATGAGGACAGGAGCGAGGCCGAGCATGAGCGTCGGATCGATACGAGAGACAAACGATAAAGGACGACATGGCTGGCGAAAGATAGTCAGGAACATGCAGACTGATTGACTGATAAACTGAATCACTGATAGACGTCGTTTGATACTGGTATCAACTGGTTGCATTGATAGTCGCTCATAGCTACACTGCACTGGCACTGATAGCCGGATGTACAAGTATCTCGAACAGCTCTTGCACCTCGACTATATAATGTCCTATTGATCGGCATCCCCTTGTCCCCCATTTTATTGCCATCACTCGCATCCTGCTGCTTACCCTTCCCTGTCTTCTTCATCCATCACTTACACCACCACCACCCTCATCAGCCATCATCATGGACGAGAAAACAGATCTGGCGCAGAGTCCGTCGCTCACAAAAAATGACATCCCTCCTACCATCAACTATAGCCAAACCGATGAGGAGGTCGGCAGCATCGCCGCTTACCCAGCCGCAGCCATCAAGCACGCCGACGCCTCTAATGCAGATGAGGCCCTCAACTTTTTCCAGGAGCACGCCGCCGAAGCCGCTGCCGCCATGACACCCGCTGAGCACAAGCGTCTGCTGCGCAAGATAGACCGCAACCTCATGCCGCTGCTGTGCATTGTCTACGGCCTCAACTACCTGGACAAGACTACCGTGTCTTATGCTTCCATCATGGGCTTCAAGACCGATACCAACCTCCAAGGCCAGGACTACTCGTGGGTCGCCAGCATGTTCTATTTTGGCTACCTCGTGTGGGAGTGGCCCACCAACTACCTGCTGCAGCGCCTGCCGCTCGCCAAGTGGTCGGCCATCAACGTCATTCTCTGGGGCCTCATGCTGTGCTGCATGGCCGCCGTGCACAACTTTAGCCAGGCCATGGCCGTGCGTTTCCTTCTGGGCGTCTTCGAGGCTGCTGTCAGTCCCGGCTTCGCGCTGCTCACGTCGCAGTGGTACACCACGAACGAGCAGGGCACGCGCGTCGCCATCTGGTTTTCGTTTAACGGTGTCGCACAAATTATTGGTGGTTTCGTCGCCTACGGCATTGCTGTCGGCACGACACACCACCCGCTCGAGACTGGCCTCAAGGCGTGGCAGCTGCTCTTCATGGTCATTGGTTTCTTCACGGCCCTTGTCGGCTTTGTGTTCCTGTACTTTATGCCCGACAACCAGCTGAACGCGCGCTTCCTGACACCGCACGAGCAGGTCATGGCCATTGAGCGCATCCGCGGCAACCAGCAGGGTATCGGCAACAAGCACTTCAAAAAGTACCAGTTCGTCGAGGCGTTCACCGACCCTGTTGTCTGGGCGATTGCGTTCTTTGCCATTGTCACCAACATCCCCAACGGCGGCATCACAAACTACTTTTCCCAGCTGATTGTGTCCTTTAGCTTTACGAGCCAGCAGTCTCTGCTGCTGGGCACGCCTGGCGGTGTCGTTGAAATTGTGTCGCTGATCGGCCTGGGCATGCTTGGCGACAAGTACCGCAACCGCCTGCTGTTCTCGCTCGTTGGCACTGTGACGTCGTTTGTGGGCATGCTGCTCATTACCGTGCTCGACAACTCGTCGTCACACCGCATCGGTCGTCTGATTGGATACTATATGATGCAAGCCGCCGCCGCACCTTTTGTCGCGCTGCTGTCGCTCATTGCCACCAACATTGCCGGCTGGACCAAGAAGACCACGGTCGCCGCCATCTACCTCATCTTCTACTGCGTCGGCAACATCATTGGCCCCCAGGTCTTCCAGAGCAAGGACGCGCCCGAGTACCGCCCGGCCGAGATCACCATTCTAGCGCTTGCGGGTGTCTGTATTGCCGATATTCTCTTCATCTACTGGTGGTGGCGCCGGCAGAACACAATCAAGGCGGCCAAGAGAGCCGAGCCGGGCTACGTCAAGATCGAGGGACAGGAATTTTTTGATCTTACAGATCGTGAGAACCTCGAGTTTGTGTATACTCTGTAGTGCAAATGAAAAAACCAGCGCAGCGAGCGCAGTAGATAGTATATACAGGGAATCTATAAAGCAACAAAGAAGTAGCAAAACGATCATGACCCCAAGAAAGACGCCACTCGTGAATCCCGCTTATCCTCGAGATCGCCCGTAGAGAACAGTTCAAACCGGATCCGCTGCCGGTTCACATGCAGCTCGTCCACCAAGTGCATGGCCACATCGAGCATGAACGACTCGGGGCCGCATACATAGTATTCTGTACTGCTGTTGTTCAGGTGCAGGTCTTCCTTGTTCGTCAATAACTTTTGCAAATCAACATGCCCTTGGAACTCGCGGCTTGTAGACGACGACGTCGGTGCGCTGCCGAAATCAGTCACATCACTTCCTGGATGCGCACCCAGTGGCAGATAAATGGATCGCCGGCTGCCCGGCTGGTGTGAATTGGCCATGGCGTGCAGCATTTCGCGCGACCGGCGCGTATACGAGGATGCGGTTGAAGAGGATACTGAAGATGAAGACGACGACGGCTTGGTGGATCCAGAGTAGAAAAAGGATGTCCTTAGTGTGGGCATTTCTTTTTGTATCTCTTTGAGAGACTCGGAGAACACGGGCGGCGAATACCGCGACCCGTGGATATATGTGACGCTCCGGTTGGGTTGGGTGGCGGCAACCGTCTCGAGAATGGACATCATGGGCGATGCGCCAATGCCGGCACTGATCAGCACCAGTGGACTGCTGCTGGTGAGCTCGGCATAGAACTCGCCCGTTGGGTGGGACACTTGGATGCAGTCGCCGACATTGACGGTGTCAATCAGGGCATTCGATACCAGGCCGGGATTCAGGTAGGATGACGACACTGTATTGGCAAAGCGTGTGCCCTCGTCGCGTTTCACGCAGATACGGTAGTGGTCGGCGTGGTAGCGGGTGCTCAGCGAGTACTGCCGGCTCTGGTACGTCGATGTGGACGGCAGCATCATCCGCACGGAGATGTACTGACCCGGTAGGTAGTTTGGCAATTTTGTGCTGTCGGCCTTGCCGCCCTCCGGATGGAACCCGAGACTGCTGCTGCTGCTGCTGCGCCCGACATTTTGTGTCCGCAGCCGTGCCGTGAAATTTGCATACCGCGGTGTCGGCGGCATGGGAGTTGGTGGTGTGTTTACAGGCTTGTCATCGGCCGTGGGCACAAGACAAAAAGAGTAGACGTCCTCCGACTCGGCCACCTTTTTGCTGACGCGCATGCGCCGCCATGTCTGCCACGGGCCAAACGACTTGTACAGCTGTGCCTCGCGGCCCATCATCATGCGTGCCAGCACACAGTACGCATCCGTCCAGGCCGACTGGACCTCGGGGGTCATAGCATCGCCCAGCACTTGACTGAATGCCCGAATCAGGTACTCGCCGACAATGGCGTACTGGTCCGGCTGGATACTCAGCGAGCAGTGTTTGTTGCAGACACGCTCGAGTTTGGGCACCAGCTCGGATGTGTGTGAGATGTTGGCGGCAAAAGCGATAATGATGGATGTGAGGGCACGAGGCTGGCGGCCATTGGCCTGATTGGCCGAGTTGAAGTAGTTCTTGAGCTCCGGGTGCTCGTAGAGCATGGTGGCGTAGAAGATGGATGAAATCTGTTCGCCATGTTCACGGAGGGCGGGCAGGGTGCCCTGGATGAGTTTTGATTGGGCATAAGAGAGAGACATGGCTGGCCAGAGGAGTGCAAAGAGGGTTTGAAGAATGGACAAGAATGAGATGCCAATATTTAGTAGATGGGGATGCCAGTCTTTTATAGAGTAGATTGGTAAATGCAAATCTGCTGGAGAATAGGGTATGACGATGAAAACATAGGAAAAAATCCCCAAAAAGAAGGGTAAAAATAAGAAAGGACGGTCATCCGGCATTGCCCTGACATTCGGCATAGCATCGAAATTGGCATCACCCCCTCTGCCAATGCCCATAGCATTGTTCCATGGGTGTTTTGTTTTTTCGTTTTATTTTATTTTTTATACTACTATGTACTCTATTTACTCTGTCATGCTGCTATTAACGCACGCAAACCGATGGGTCCGTAAGTGGAAGCGAATGCGATGTACAAGGCTCCGCGTCTTGCCGCCTTGATCTTGGGTCGTATGATATTGAGACTAGTCATTGATGTTGTTGATTTATAGTTACTAGTTGATTACTGTTGTGGATTTTGGTATTGGACCCCATTGAGCTTCTTCCCGATTTTCTGATTTTCTACTTATCTTTGTGTCATCAAATCTATCCGGTATCTGTCTATCTATCTGACATTTTACTCGTTTACATCATGGCGAGAAAATCATTTCTTAATTGATGACGGACTTCGGGATCGTGATACCAGATCACAGGCCAATGCGACATCCCTGCGACTCTCATCTTCGGCAGTTGACAACAAGGAGGCAGCGTACCAATGGGTTGGGATTGGGGGGGTTGCTATCTCTCGGTTTGACAAGGTTGAAGATGAAAAGATTGTACGTTACAAGTAACGAGTACGCATGACCAATGGCAAGCCACGGCGGACTGCCGTTACGCTAGGAAAAGAAGGCGAATAAATTAAAGATTTAAGATGAGGAAAGAATCCAAGAAAGTATACAAAGACATGTATTGGGAAAGATTAAACGAGGGAACGGACAGGCGGTCCACGGCGGAGGTGACAGCCCGGATTATTGGATTATTTATATAACCAAAGTCGTATGTTGTGGTGAATCGATGAAACAGCATGGCGATGGACTGTGTCTGGAATTGCTTCGTAGGACTGGGGTTGAGATGCCTGTCTGGGAGTCATACGCGTTTTGAATCCTTCTTTTTTTTGTTCCATCCTTCTATATGCAATCTTTATTAATACGAATATCCCAGTATTTAATGCTTACGACTCAAGTTAAAGAAGCCAGTAATAGATTCCATAAAAGCGAGAGAGCCTGGTAAGATCCAAGCCCAGGGCCCGCCAATAGACCCGTTGTAAGTGGTCTTGACGCAAAGGCAGAGGCTAGCGGCTTGGTGGTGGCATCGTATGATACTGCAAACTCTGCCAATATCGACAGATGGGGCACTGCCATCCAGAGAGGTTGTATAGTCTCACTAGTCTTGGTATAGTTTAGTGTAGTTACTATGTGGTTAACGTACGTACTAGTACTTGCCAACTCTGTAATTCCTTGTCAATTACTTGTCAACTGGTTGTCAATTCGTTATCAACTCGTTATCAATTAGCAGTTCTTAACTAGAACAAATACTAGAGAAAGCCACCCGTAGCCTATATATAGACTGTTAGTAAGCCGCCACTCAACAAGGGATCCACCCAATAACCAAATGTCGTGGTGGCGGAGTGGTTAACGCGACAGACTCGAAATCTGTTTCTTTCGGGAGCATAGGTTCGAATCCTATCCACGACGTTTCTTTTTGACTTTTTTTCTACTAAGTCTCAGGTTGATTGATGCCCAAGTATATTCTGAACGGACGTTTTTTTCTTTCTTTTTCATCTTCTTTGTCGTCTTTCGGCTTCCTTTCACGGATTACATAATCTGCTTATAACGACGTTATGCCATGCTCTCCTATTCTTATATTTCACTTCCCTCTCCCCCTTTTTTCCTTGATGAGGAGAAATACTACACTATCTCGGATATATATATATATGAGTCTCTGATACTAAATAGCTACTTGTCGAGGCAGCCTTTTGTTGGCGTCCAACCTATATCCGAGCCCAAGTTATATCGGACAACTCGGAATGAGACAGGCTTCAATTAAGATAAATAGACAACGGTCAGCATTCAAAAGTCATAAAACCCAATCTCGCTCAGCCAAGTAGAATAGAAAAATACAAGTAAATGCCGCCGCACGGGCAAAAAGGATATGAATAGCCTGAGGCGTGTTGAGTGAATATGATATAGATCTGAGCAATGCCCGACAGACAAGGATGGCCGAGCATGGGCCACGACCACCGGCAAAGCAACGCAATCATCTGCTTTGATATTAGATGTAACTATATTGCGACTGCGTGTACTTGATAACAAATCAACCATATCACTGTTCCTCTGTAGTTCGATTCAAGAAAAAAGAGAAAGAAAAAGAAAGAAAAACGTGTGCTTAGTCATCACCGGCGCACACATCACATTGATCACACCTTGAAGATTGAGCTCTTGCATTCTAGACTCGCAAATGGAATTGATTCTCCGCAATGCACTCCGGACTAGATGATTGATGAGAAACGATAGAATGCGGAGGATCGCCATTGGCCAGAGTCGCGGGTTTCCCGAATAGGAAACCCGGCCAGTCGCATCCTTTGTGTCGTTTTCTGTCGTTTACTACGCCGTCACTTTCTTCTCAAATTCAGTAGGAAAAGAACAATCTTGTTGATCATGCTTGGTGATTTTTTATTCTTCAAATATCCATAAGAAGAGACCGATGCCGGTGGCACAGATTTTGTTGTTGTTGATTTCACCTGTATTTAATGTAATAAATTCCAAAGTTTAAAACAAATTAACAACGTTTCAACAAATAGTTTTAATTAAGCCTAGGCTGATAGTGACTTAACATGTAGGACACCCGTCCTCGCTCTCAATAGTATCCATTACTTATGAAAAGTAGCTCAGTCACCGTAACGGTTTATTATCAACAGCTCATTTTGGAATTTGATAATCAAGCGAGTCCGGTGTCGACCCGTGACAGCTCGGCGTAGCTCCATTACTACGGTATGGACAGATCATAGCTCCTCTCAAAAGAGATCTACACAGTACCGCCAAAGGCCCCGTCGCCTCCGGGTATAAGCTGGTCACTTGTTCTGATCTCTTCCAGCCTTTCCCCTTTGGTGATCCCGAAGCAAGACGCATAGTATTAGAGCCCGATCCGTCTAGACTAGGATAGGCAAATAGTCAGAGACACCAGGAATCAAGACCAAAAATACCCAAAAATACCCAATAATAAAAAGACAAAGACGGGGTAGCTCATGGGGTATATGGATTCTGGCCTTGTGAATGGTGAGTTCTGCATCCTGAGTGGTGGTGTAATTCGTGGGGAGCTGTCTGTAGGCTACAAAAGTGGGGCTCTAGTGTAAGTGAGGAGAAGGAGGAAGGAGCAAGATGAGGAGAAGGTAAACGGATGACGGTTCTTGGTTAGAAGCAATCCGGCAGGTGCAATGTGATGCGGAGGGAGTATAAAGGAGCTCTTTCCCATTCGGTCACTCGCCATTATACTTTGTCTTTCCAACAGCATTTGTACTAATACTCACTGCACAATGACTTCTCAAAAAACATACGGCCTCCCCGAGTTTAGCCTCCAGGACAAGGTCGTCGTCGTGTCGGGCGCTGCCCGTGGTGTCGGACTCGTCCAGGCCGAAGCTCTCATAGACGCTGGCGCCCGCGTGCACGCCCTCGACCGCCTACCTGAACCGTCACCCGACTTTGCCCGTGTCGCTGACAAGGCGGAAAAGCTCGGCTCGTCCCTCACCTACCACCGTGTCGACGTGCGCGAAGAGAAGACGCTCAACGAGCTGATTGCCAAGATTGCCGACGAGCACGGCCGCCTGGACGGCTTGGTGGCGGCCGCCGGCATCCAGCAGGAGACGCCTGCTCTCGAGTACTCGGGCGCCGACTTTGACCGCATGCTGGCCACCAATGTGACGGGCGTGTTTTTGACGGCCCAGGCCGTCGCGCGGCAGATGCTGCGCCTGAGCGGTGGCAAGCCGACGACGGGAAGCATGGCCCTGATTGCGAGCATGAGCGGCACCGTGGCCAACCGCGGCCTGATCTGCCCGGCGTACAATGCGAGCAAGTCGGCCGTGCTGCAGCTGGGCCGCAACCTGGCGTCGGAATGGGGCGAGTACGGTATCCGGGTGAACACCATCTCGCCGGGCTACATTGTGACGGCGATGACCGAGGCGCTGTTCGACAAGTACCCGGAGCGGCGGACAGACTGGGCCAACGGCAACATGCTGGGCCGCCTGAGCAAGCCGGAAGAGTACCGGGGCGCGGCCGTCTTTTTGTTGAGCGATGCGAGCAGTTTCATGACGGGCAGCGACCTGCGCATTGACGGCGGACACTCTGCGTGGTAGATTTGGAGTGCAGATTCATCAGATGATAATAGCAGATAGCATGAGTATAGCAGGAATATGATTATGAATATAACAAGAGTATAACAAATCTAAAGCAAACAAAAAACATATACAACAGATGTAACAAAAGAAAAGACTACCGTGCCCAATGCGATAAATGCAAGCTCAAACTTTTTCAGATGACAGCAGAAGAGACAGTACAGCCAGCACAGATTACTCGTCGTCTTCCTCCTCCTCGTCGTCGTCATCGACCTCCTCGGCTTCCATGTCAAACATGTTGTCCTCGTCATCCTCGTCGTCCTCGTCGTCCTCATCGTCTTCCATCTCGTCCTCGTCGAGCTCCTCGAGCTCCTCATCGTCAAACTCCTCACCCTCCTCCTCGTCATCCTCTTCCTCGTCGTTCTCCTCGTCGGCCCGCACAGCCTGCAGCTCCTTCTTCTCCTCTTGGCGCTTGGCATCCTCGGCCTTGCGCGTCTCCTCCAGCGCCCGCTGCCGCTCTGCACTCGCCTTGCGCTGCGCAACCACAAAGGCGCCGATGGGCGTCTTTTGCCAGTCGTAGTCCTTGAGGAACGCGTCCACCTGTGTGCGGTCGCGCGGCGCAAATGTGACCTGCGACCGCTTCTGCTCGATAAACGTCGCGTTGGCCTCCATCTTTTGCACAACCAGCACCAGGCCGCCAACCACCTTGCTGTTGACGTTCTTGCCGTTGCGGCCGCCGCGCTTGCGCGCATCCTTGATCCAGCGCTTCAGCATGATGATCACGGGTAGCGCAAACTCGGGGAACGCAATGCTCGTCGACCACAGCGCAAAGTACTCGGACAGCAGCTCGACGACCTGCTCGCCGACGGCCGTCTGGTACACGCCCGTGTGCAGCATCGACTTGGGCGCCTTGTAGGCGACGGTAAAGTCAAGCTGCTTGTCGGCAGCGGCGCTCACGTTGGCCTTGCCGGGCTTCTTCATGTCGGCCGAGTTGAGGACCTCAATCAGGATGGGGGCCAGCGGGATGTAGGTGCCGGTCGCGCGCGACACGCGCAGCAGCGACCGGAACAGCTGGAAGCGTAGCGGGAAGTAGGCAGCAGTGGGGATCAGGCGCATGGCGCCCAGGGTGACCTGCACGAGCGGGTACACGAGCAGCTTGAGCTGCGCCTTGTCCTGCTCGCTCGTCGGCGACTCCTGGGTGCAGTGCTCGGCGAGCACGCGCGACCAGAAATCGAGCGAGTGCACGTACTGCCAGTTGTAGACGTTGCGGAACGCATTGTTCTGGTTGTGCACGATGCTGTTGCGCAGGTGGATGGCGAGCTGGCGGATGGACGTAAAGGCAGTCGTGTAGCCGATGGCGGCGTCCAGGCCCCAGAGCTCGGCGGCCGAGTTCTTCATCAGGTTGATGCCGGCAATCGTGTTGGCGTTGGTGGACCGGCTGCCCTGCACGAGACCCTGGTAGACGGCCTTGAGCACGGCCTCGCGCACGCCCTTGTCGCCAATGACCACGAGTCTGCGCAGCACCAGGAACGCCGTGATGCGCGTCGTCTCGCTGCTGGCGGGCTGGGCCCAAAAGTTGACGACGCTCTTGACGAGCTGCTTGAGCACCTTGCGGAACGACAGCAGGTACGGCAGCAGCGGCGTCAGCGCCGACAGCGTCAGCTTCAGGGTGCCGTCGTCGGACAGCGTTGTCAGCAGGTGCAGCACAGACGAGGCAAAGCTGCGCACGAGGATGCTGAGCGTCTTGAACTTTTTGCTGTCGGTCTGCACGTACACGCGGTGTGTCGACGACTCCTTGACGGGCACGTGGTGCTGCAGGACCAGGGGAATATGCTTGAGCGCGACGACGACAATGTCGTGGAACACGTCGGGGCTCTTGATGGCAAAGCGCTGCGACAGGCTGGCCTCTTCATCGGCCTCTTCGTTGAGGTGGGCGGCGCACCGGAACGCCAGCACGGTCTGCCGTGCCGCGCGCAGCGAGAATGACTCGGCCATGCTCTTCTCCCACTTGGCAATCATTGGCCGCGTCAGCTCATTGTCTCTCTGTGCAGCCTCGGCAGCAGCGGCTGCCTTCTTCTTGCCCTTCTTCTGCTTCTTCTTGGGCCGGCCCTCGTCGTCGTTGTCGTCACCTTCGCTGTCGCTGCCGGCGCTCAGGTCATCAATCTCGGCCATGTCGGCATCTTCGTCAAAGTCCAGTGCGCCGGGGTCGTTCTCTTTCAAGAACTTGTAGAACTCGGGATCCTTCTCGGCCAGTGCGTCCATCGCCTCCTTGGTCATGCCGACATCGTCAACGTCAATCTCGTCCTCGTCTTCGCTGTCGCTGCCGAGCACGGGCTCGGCCTCGGATGCGTCAGATGCGTCGCTGTCCTCCTCCTCCTCGTCGCCCTTTTTGGCAGCAGCACCATTGCGTTTCCGCTTGCCGAGCTGTGCTGTGTCTTTTGCGTCCTTTGCGTCCTTTGCTGCTGCCTTCTTGTCGTCAATGATCTGGAAACCGCCCGAGAAAAAGTCATCGACGCTCATCTCGCTGACATTGGCATCGGGCCGCTTCTTGACGGGGCCCGTCTTGCTGCCATTGGTACCGTTCGCGGCGGCGGCACCCTTGTAGAACTCGTCATCCTGGCTGCGCTTGCTCTGCTTCTTCTGTTTTGCGATCACGCGCTGCTTGATCTTGACCTGGGCCTTGCGCTTGTCGAGCGTGCCCTTGAGGTGGTTCTTTTCAAACTTTTTTGTCGCCTTGGCGTTCTTCTTGGGGACACCCATTTTGGCAGAGTGTGAGGACAATGTTCGTGGTAAGACTGGGGAAGAGGTGTGTGCTGTTCCCGTGTCGCTGCCCGTTGGTATCGTTGGTGATATGGAGACCAGATGAAGTCGATAAAAACTTTGCTGCAAGTAGTATTACTTTGTAGGAGACAGCCATCGGCAGAAAAAAAAGTTGTTATCGCAAATCTCTTATCGGGTGGCGCTAGTCCTGTTTTGATCTGTACAAAAAGGCGGTCTGTCCTCGACATTATTCTGCCGAATGAGTGGGGTATTTGCCAGGTACAAGGTACAAAGGTACATGGTGTACGTACCAGCCCGCCGCCAAGCTCCATGATAACGATAGCCCGCACTGAAGCTCCAAGTTCGTCATCTGTCTCTGTCGCTGGCTCTCTCTTCTAGATACAAAAGTCTCTAAAGGACCAACCAATGACGACTCACCTCACAACCAGCAGACGATGATGCCCCGGCAGTCGTATGCACCGCTGCCGCCCAGCTATGTCCCCAACACGACGCTGTCGGCAACAATCAACCTCGACGAGGAGGTCAAGCTGACCGAAACGCGCGCCGAGCGCGACCTGCAAGAGTCGCTGGCCGAGATATTCAGTATTATCGTCACCATTGACGAGCTCGAAAAGGCCTTTTTGAAAGATGCCATCTCCGAGGCCGACTACACGGAGATCTGCGAGCGCTCCCTCAAGCAGTACAACTCGATTCTCAAAGACGAGACCGTCGCCGCCGCGTATGGCAGCCTAGACGAATTCAAGCAGCAGTGGGATCTGGAAGTGCCGCGCGCCACAGAGCGGATCCGCGCGGGTATGCCGTCGACGGCGCTCGTGGCCGGCAGTGGAGGAGGAGGCGGTGGTGGAGGAGACAAGGGGCATGGCGGCCTTGGAGGCGGTCTCGGCAACGGCAACAACGGCGGCGGCAACGGCCACTCTGGAGGCGGAGGCAACGGCAACGCACCCAGCGGCGCACTCATTCTGGAGGCGACACAAGACTTTATCACGTTTCTGGATGCGCTGCGGCTTGGCCTGCTCGCCAAGGACCAGCTGCATCCGCTGCTGACCGACGTCATCCACGCCGTCAACAAGGTGACGGACCGCGACTTTGACAACCGCGGCAAGATTGTGCAGTGGCTGATCACGCTGAACCAGATGAAGGCGACGGATGTGCTGGACGACGGCCAGGCGCGCGAGCTGGAGCTGGACATTAACTCGGCCTACCAGGGATTTAAGAGCACTCTCACATAGATTTTATGTTTGGTCCGCAAATTTGGAGGAGTCTGGCGTTGTATACATTTTTACTCTATCATTATATCTACACTAAACAAGGAATGTCCAGAAACTGGGATAGACAAACTCTTCCTCAAAGATGCGTCGCACCTGCTCGAGCACAAACCGCTCGACCTTGCCGACATTTTTGAGACTCTGCTTGCCGCCCTCGCGCTGGCCAATCTCGCTCTCGACGCGCACTTCCTGCAGCAGTCCGCCCATGCGCGTCTTGGTGCGTGGCGGCTGGGGCGGCGGTGGCGGGTTGCTGGCGCCCGGTTGTGTGTGGGGATTTGTAGTGCTGTAGGGCGGCAGAGGCGGTACTGTAGACGATGCTGTGAGTCTTCGGCCTGGTATAGCCGGTGTTGGTACTGACAGCCCTGGCCCTGGCCCAAAGCCGCTCTCGTAGCTATCACCAGGAACTCTCTCACCAGGCGTCTCACCTGCCTCACCATCTTCGCCGTCGTCTTCATCGTCACCTACAGCCGCAAGCGCATCCTCGGGACTTAGGAAGCAAAAGTGTAGCCGTTTGCGAATGTTGGCCAGCACGCCGACGCCGTCAAATGTAAGACCCGTAATGCTCAGCCGTACCGGGATTCCGACAAAGCTTGGCATGGGATAGTCGAGCAGGATGTCGGCCGTCAGTAGTAGTTTGACATCGCCAGCGTACTTGATACGGAATACGGCCTGCATGTCCTCGGCCCGCGGCTCGCGGAACCGCCGTCCTCCACTCTCCGGCCTGGCCTGCCCCCCGCTGTCATCGGCCTGGCCTAGAAGCAGTGTGCGGTCCATATCGCCATCGTCACCTTGTTCTTGGCTGCTGTCGTCGTGGTCTTCAATGGCCGACCCTGCCAGATATTGCTGTGCTCCTGCGGGCGTCATGCCCGACAGTCCCGACAGCTTGTCACCTCCTCTGCTGCCGTCGCGGCCGTCGCGTGTTGGCGGCCGTGATGCACCACCAGCAGAGGTGGGTGCGAGTGTCGAGACGCTGTGCTTTTCGCGTAGTGTTGGCCGTAGTAGTGGCAGGTTTGGTGGTGACGACGACACGGCTGCTGCCGCCGTTGCTGGTGTGAGCCGCAGGCTCTCGCGGTGGTTGTCAATCGAGATAGAACTGCCCTGCGACGGGTTCCGACTATGGCTGGGAGATGGGGAGCGCCGGCCGCCGTGATAGCCGTGTAGGCCTTGCAGTCCTTGCAGACCCTGTAGACCATGCGACTGCAGCTGCTCCTGGAAGTAGCCGCCGCCAGGGCCAGCACCGCCCAGGTGAGCACCTGCCATGGCAGCTAGCGGTGTTTGTGCTCCCGACCATCCAGCGGGTGTCAGGTGGTTGTGGAAGTGGTGCAAAAGGTTAGATGTGCCGCCGGGAACGCCGCCCCTTGTGCCCGGACGACTGTGGTGTCCAGGCTGTCCAGGATGGCCTGGATGGCCTGTGTGTCCGTGATGCCCCGTGACAGTGTGGTGTGAGCTGCTGCTCAAGTCATGGCGGTGGCCCTGGCCGTGTGCGTCTGCCTGCTCCTCTCTCTGCTGCCCTCGCCGGTCGGGTGTCCTCCGCGGCGGCGGCTGGTTGTATTGATCCTGCGCATGCCGGTCACCGCTGTCGTCGCTTCCCTCGTCGTCTTCGTCGTCGTCTTCTTCATCCTCCTCGTAAAAGTCGGGCAGCGGGTCGGTAATGTCCTTGAGCTCGAGCTCGGGCCCAATGGAGCCAAACTCAAAGTCGTGGACGGTGACAGACTTGATGAATCGCGGCAGCGGCACTGTCTGGAACTTGCTGTGAATAAAGTCGCGGATGCGGTGCGCCAGTTCCTGACCGTCCGGCCCTGTTGTCAGGGTCTCCCAGTTGAAGTCAATCGACATATCTGGGTATCTAAGCGTTGGTGCTGTGGCCAGTTGAGTGAGGCGGGGAGGGTTATGAAGATGAAGATGAAGATGAAGATGAAGGAGAGGGTGAGCTGTGAAGTTTAGTGTGAGGTTGAAAAGTGGGCCTTCCAGTAACTAGCTGCTGGGGGATCGTCATCGCGACTTTAGCACCGTGATGAGGCTGTATTTCGTATTGATGAGTTGGGCTTATACAGCGTATTGCTAAACTTGACGATTTAATTAAATTATTTCCTACTTTCGAATCTGAATGCTCTTCAATAAAATATGGTGTATTCAAGGTATTTTATAGGTGGCCGCTTTTCATATTTTTTGGGAAGTCTGATTACCAGGGCCGTACCTGCCTAATTGACCATCGGCGTTAAGAGCAACCATAGACAGGCCCTGCCCATCTCTGTCTATCGCATTCCATAATATCATCACGGCTAACTCGCACTCTACATCTTATCCTATACAAACACAAAGCACCATGAGGAGTGAGCCATCACATCCATGGCCTGACTTTGGACCAACTCACACTATTGAATCGAAGCTTGGCCGCCGATGCATTGGCGGCCAGTCCCGCATGCACCATGAGAACGAGCGCTTGAAGGCGCATGAGCTTATTGTTGGTCACCGGCAGCTCAGCCACTGTCTCGCCAGTCTCAGACTGGTCCCCGTCTGGCCGGCTAGCTGGGAGCGAAACGGCGCGCTTCAAGCACCTCCTGGATACTGACCCAGCCTATAATTCTTGGCAAGCCTGGGGCAGCGTTGACCTTTGGGAGATTGTGTCCAGTGATCAAAGAGAGATCGTGTGTGTAGCCGGCAGGATAGGGAAGGAGTCTGGACGGGGTATCATATGTCTGCGTAATGGTACCGACAACAGATCTATCCTTGAACAGACGGATTGTCTTGCCAAGAGACAGATTCAAAGGACTCAGGGTTCCAATCTGTAATAGCAGTAGTGGGAGACGCGGCACGGGAGTCCCATAGAACAGCTTGTGGCATACCTTGTAAGCCCAATTGGAGATCGCAGCGGCCGTGTTGGTGATTGTATTTTGCCCGAGGTCCTTTCGGTACACGAATCCATGTGTGACTGTGGTGATTGCAGACTCGCCTGATGGTAGCTTGAGGCGTAGCCCGAGATCGCAGTTTTCGTTTTCGTTGGCACAGATGAGGGCAGAGCCATCAAGCGTGGTGCTGGATGGTGTGATCTCAAATAGTCGAAAGTGAATCACCATGTTTGAGACCAAAGCCACTTCGCCAGAAAAGAGATGTTCGTCCTTGTGGAAATCAGACATTGATGCGTAGAACATGACTATATGCCCGACCATTAGTAGCTCGGCTCCAATTGGGCGTGGTAAATTGGCCCGAATATCATTCAAGTCATCTTCCGACAGGAGGCGCCGAGGGTCTAGGAAAGACTGTGTGAGAGGCATCTGCAAGATGGAGATTCCTAATCGTGGTTGGATGTAGTCTCGGGACTGGAGATGAACTTCCAACCCACCAGCATGAGTGTATACTGGAGGTGCATTGTACGCGACAAGATGCCAGAATTGGGAACTGTCGTCGCGACTTGCCAAGTGGACAGTCTCGGCAGAGGCCAGTCCCGGGTGATGAGTGCGCATCAGATGGAGGTTTCCGTCTCTCACTGTTTCTACCAAGGACCGTGCTTCAGCAATAGCTGGTGGTCCCCATGAATCCGAGGTCGTGCCTGTTGTATAAGAACTGATTAGAAGACTGGCATATATATATTTCAATGCAGGAGATGTGGTAAACTCACGGCGAATGATTAGATAGCTGCACTTGGGATCATAAGAGCCAACGTTGACAGCATCGCTCGGAACGTGCGGACAATGTGATGTTTCTAGTACCCTTTCAGGTCTGTCCCTCTTCCGGGAGACCATCTTGTGGTCGTAATGAAGGCATCGAGGTATAGAAAAGGAGGGCGCATTTGTGTGTGCACTGTGATGTAGAGACAATAAAAAGGAAGAGTCACAGATCCAGGATGCATAGAACGATATGGTACAGAAGGAATCCGGATGTCAGGTCGATGTAGAAGCGAGCATAGAGAAGTTGATGAGGAAGAGGATGGATACAAAAGTACGTCAGAGGGAAGAGAGGGCCAAAAAGCGTGGCTCAACAATAAGCAAAATATATTCGTCTGTTGGGGGCGAGCGATAATATTATTTGTCTGCCCTTGCCTCGTGTAACCGTAACCTCTCCTCTTCGGCCTTAACATCACGTAAGCACTGCTTACTCATTCAAGTTTCGACATAAAGCGGCAAGGTCTATTACTGAAAGCAAATCTATCTCTTAATTCTTGATAAAGTGCAGCTATATATCTACCGTTGTCGTAACTCAACGCGGGTTTATCATAGACCGGTCTTCGGCAACTCTACTCCACCTCAACGACAAGCTTCTCGCCACTGACACCGCCGTTGATCAGCTCGAGTCCCTTCTTGATGCCCTCGGCAAGGCCACCGGGGAGGACCTTGGCCGGCGGAGGGACAAAAGTACCATTGGCCAGCCAAGTGGTGATGTTGTCGCCATCTCCATTCTTGTCGGCGAACAGCCACTGGCCAACATCCTGGCGCCGAGTGTAGATCTCGGTGGCATTTAAAAACTTGTGGTTAACCTCGTCCTTCCATGTATAGCCCGGAAGAGCATTGGTGTGAGTCAGCTTCTTGGTAGGGTCAGACGACTTGGTGAGGATCTCCTCGAGATAGGGCACCGTCTTGTCGACACTGCTGATGCAGTCAATAGCATACGCAACAGGGGCATCGGCCGATGCTGCTACAATAGCCGCAGCAGCGGCAGCTGGGTCGGCATAATCAACCACCACATTGGCGCCGAGCGACCGCAGCCGGTCATGGTGGCGCAGGCTGGCCGTTGCCAGCACGTTGAAGCCCAAGAAGCGACCCAGCTGGATGGCCATCTGACCAACACCAGAAGCACCACCCCAAATAACAACTGAAGTGCCCGTCTTATAAGCGGAAGAAGGGGTTGCTGCAGGAATAGGCATGTCCAGACCATCAAAGTAAATCATGGCGGCAGTCTGCAGAACCAGAGACGCAGTTGAGCCCTGCACAAAAGACATGGACCCTGGCAGCTTGGCCGTCGTGAGCACGGATGCTAGAGCATAGGTCTGGAAAGCCTCGCGGTCGTTGTCGGCGGTCATAAAGCCGTTGAGAACGGCAGCAACCCGGTCGCCCTTTTTGAACGTTTCGATCTCGCTGCCAACGGCCTCCACGACCCCGGCAATGTCGGATCCAATGACGACAGGGTAAGCCTTGACCAGGAAACCCATGTGGCGGGCATGGTCGATGGGGTTGACGGCCACAGCACGAGCTCGAATAAGGACATCCTTGGGACCGGGGGTAGGAATGGCTCGGGCCATGAGCTCAGGAGCTCCGCCAGCAGAAGTAAGAACGGCAGCAATGTTTGTCATTTTGGAGATCTGTTGAACGGTGGATGCTGTTTTATGAAGAAAAAGGGGAAACGTAGAAGAGAAAAAAAGAGAAAAGTGTGAGAGAAGCAAAGTGATGTGTTGGAAGACTAAGATGAGCAATGAGAAGATAAGAAGATGAGAAGATGGTGAACTGATGAACACAACTCCATTTTTTGAATACGAGATGCCTGCCATTTATACAAAACTCGAGCAAGGAAGTAGCTGTGGATGCGGCGGTCGTCTTACTTTTGCAATCGATAAAAGTAAATCCAATGGAGAGATGTATAGAACTCGCTATCGTTGTCGGGCTTTGTCGTTCGGAGTTTGACGCTGACTACAATTGTGTCTTACATATAAGTCCGTATTCGGGAATAACCGTCTGGCAATGCTGCCAAAAATAAACCCCGAATGTACCGTCGGAATTTTAAAATATGGAGCCGTCGGTGATAGTCATGATGTGGGGCCGAGTCTTGTCGCCGCCCGCCCCGGGACGGCGCTAACATCTCTCTAGTCAGCCCCTTGTATAACGTCCGACTTGTAGACCCTATTTAGATGTAGGAATGCAAATCATGAATGCGAAAGCCATATCGCGAGAATATAAATTGGCGCAATTTGATTTGGAACTAGAAACACTGAGCAGCCGAGTACACTTTGAGAAAGAAGAAAAGTCAACAATCCGAGTTTACTTGAGTAGTCTCTTATTATCTGCATATTACCATGTCTGTAAAACTGATGGGGGTGCACAATACAAAGGATCGTATTTATGTACAGCCGGAGTAAGCTGCGTCACTTATGTTTGCATACCACCAACATTGCACAACTGCAGGACTTTCGTATGTCTCAAAATAAACGCCCATGCAAGCCAATCGGATAAGTCAGACAGGCCAATTTCTGCAAGGTTGAAAAACAAGCCAATAGTCTGTTCACAGTTTTGCATTTTCGTCAGGGAGAACCCGATACCCGATGCTGAGGTGCGTTGACTTTCTGGCAAGAAAGTTGCCTATCGGTGAAGCGTCTTTCCAAGCCAACGATGCTTTTTTCCCGCCCTGTGCTTCTTCACTGCACTTCCTACTTCCACCTTTTGTACGCGTCATTTCATTGACTTCTTCCGGTCAGCAGCGCTGTTCTTTGCGTCCCGGATTCGAAGTTCTCAATCTACTATCAACTTCAAGAAGATCCTCTACTTACAAGCGCCAGTATACGACTCCTCTCTACGAAGAAACCGTGGAAATTCGTTGACACATACGCGAAGCTACCCTATGCAATACTGTCACATACTTGGATGACCGCGGACTCGGGCGAGTCTCAAGAGGTTACCTACCAAGAACTCGAAGCCTACATCAAAGATCCCTCGGAGCACCGTGCCGTTACTACCAAGCCCGGCTTTGCAAAGATTAGCAGTGCTGCAGATTGCGCTGCAAAGGATGGGCACGCATATGTCTGGATAGACACTTGTTGTATTGACAAAACCAACATGTTTGAGCTCGATGAGGCGATTCGGTGCATGCTCAAATGGTACCAGAATGCCACGATCTGCTATGCCCATCTTTCCGATGTCGAGCCACAAAACGAATATTCTGGGGATGTCCGCCCAGAGTTCAAGTCGAGTCGTTGGTTTTCGCGTGGATGGACGCTCCAGGAACTGGTTGCTCCCAGAGACGTTGTTTTTCTTGCCAAGGACTGGTCCTATCTAGGCCGTCGAGTGTCCAAGGGAAAGTTTGGACAAGCAGTCTGTGAAGCCAGCACCATTTCCGCGGCAGTTTTGCATGGGACCATTGGCATCACAGAGATGAGCATCTCTGAGAGGATGCGGTGGGCGGCACATCGGAAAACCACGCGTGATGAAGATATGGCCTATAGCCTGTTGGGTATATTCAACGTGCACATGCCTATCATGTACGGTGAGGGAAGAGAGGCGTTTATTCGCCTCCAGAGAGAAATACTGTGCAACTCAGACGACCCATCCATATTCACGTGGACTTCACCCGAACGCGACGACGATGAGATTTGTGGGCTGCTAGCCGACTCCCCCGAGAGATTTTTTGGTGCCAAAAACCTTCGACTGCTCTCAGTCTCCAACTCGTCATCCGATGAGTGGCGAGATACAAACAAAGGCTTACGGCTTCAGCTCACTCTTCACCCGCGTGCAAAGAATAGCAGCGCCGACTACTTTGCACACCTTGAATGCTACTTTAGCCATCTTGGTGTCATGCATCAACCGATGCTGCATCTCCGCCATCTAGGGGGTGACCAGTTTGCTCGCGTGCACACAAATCGCCTATCCTGGCGCCTCACTACTGACAATGTACCCGAGGCCGAGTGCAAGGTGCTGTTTGTAAAACAGGCCCCATTTTATCTCCTACCCGAGCTTATCATTGCGCGGGAACATATCAATTCGATTTCGCAAGAGAATCCGAGACTCTCCGACTTCACACTCCAGCAGGTGTATCCTGAAGCGTACTGGAACGGGAGCACTTTTCGTCATGCAAAAGTGCAGTCTCTCAAGATACCGACCGCAGTATTTCGATTCTCCAGAGCCGGCGACACAGCGTACCACGTTGATGTCGTGATTGGGTTTCGCAGTAGAGGCCCAGGAAAGTGGGAAACATGGTACATCCAGAGGCGCTGCAATGGGGAGCACATAAGTCTCGTCTATAAACTCGTGTGCCAAGAGATACCGCTCCTACCTACAGTCTCTGCGCATCTAATGACTCGTCCTCTGACCAAACTACACGGCATAAAATCTTATGTCAATCCGGACTTTGAGTGGCAAGTCTACAATAACGTCGTCATGACGTCCGCTTCGTCTGCTCAATCATCGACGGATGTCCTCTCTTTCATAGTCAGAGTAGAGTCGGTGGTGGAGGCTGACTCGAGAACTGTAATGTCGCTTCAAGTCAAAGACAGATTGACCAGCTCCCTTGGATTTGTGCCAGAGACACACTCGGCTTCTTTATACATGGAAACAATCGGCCACATCGCCAATGTCTTGCGGCGCCGAACAACCCAGTATAGTTCAGAATCCGAGGTTTTCCCGCAACATACGCCTTTGGATGTGGTGCGCACTGGTCCGCTGGACTTCTCGGAACTTGAACAATTGCTCAAGACCGCAAAACCATATAGCAATGTGGGGGATGGGAACTTTTTGCTGCATTGCAAGGAAGGTAATTGGAGCAATGTATTGTCATATCTTGGGAATGAAGGAACAAAATACGATTTTCTTCAAAACCGGTCGCTCTCGTTTCACGGCTTCACGTGCCTACACTGGGCTGCTGCATGTGGCCACCTCGAACTCGTGGAGTATCTGCTTTGGATCGGGGTCGATACCACAGCTCTTACATTCGAGGGATGGTCTGCATGCCATTTGGCTGTCGCTATGGAACACGGCTCTGTTGTGGCAGTTCTTCTATCTCATGATCCTGATCTGTCGACATTCAAGTCTACGGAACCGACACCGACAACAGGGCCTTGCAGCACCAACAATTTTGAGAGCATATTTCATATTGCTGCCGGTATAACGAGTCTGTCACCACAAGGCTTTTTTGGTGACTCCTTTTGGTTTCAATCTGCCCGCAGTGCATTGCTAGGAGTACGGGGCAGACCTCAAACCAAAGGTTTCGAGATGAGGAATTTTCAGGGCGAGACACCACTTCACCGAGCCGCCGCGGCGGGAAACCTGAGGCTAGTCACCCTCTTGATTGAGATGTCTGGCACTGAAGATCTGCCTGTCGACAGCTACGGTAGGACACCTCTTTGGCATGCAGCTGCCGTGGGATGCACCAAAGTTGTCGATTATTTGACTAGCAAGACCTCCTACGTTGCAAAAATCTTGTCTGATGACGGCTACGGCATAAATGCTTTGCATATTGCCTGCTGGAACAACCATCCCGAGGTCGTTGTGAAACTGCTCACCCACAGAGAATCCCAGAATCTCTGCTCAAGTGAGTTTAACTTTAGCCCAGCCCATTTTGCTTATTATGGAGAGAGTACTTCATGCATCAAAGTCCTGGAGCTTTCCGAAATTGGTATGAAAACAGATTCCATTCCGTCATGGTGTGGTACATTGCCGAAGAACATGAAGACTTTTGCTAGGAGAGTGTTGCAAATTGATAAAGAAGGGTTGCCACCGGGTCCCTATAAAACCAATTTCAACTCGTTTCTGAAAGACGAACTTGTTGCGGGCACTTCATGAGTTTTTTGTTCTATTTGATAGTATGCATTTCTTCTGTGGTTTTTTCTACTTGTTTTTGTGCTTTGTGCTTTGATATTGGCAGCTTTATGGTTTGGTGGTTTTTTAATAAAAAAAAATAGAGTAAGGTAGTTTTGGTGCGGGAAGTCTGAAATTAAGCATTATATAATCAGCAATATCTCTATACTCGATGAACCAGCATAATAGAACACTAGATACATTCTCAGTACGACATGAACGCTACCTCATCAACATGTGCCTATGGCTCCAATACGCCCCGATTGCTCAGCTGGACCTTTGGGTACTTCTTGACCAAGCTCTTCCATTCGGGCAGAGAGACGGCATCGACCCAATTTCCGTGGACCTGCGCCTTGACGTGCAGAGGCAGTTGTACTATAGCAATGGGCGTCGAAAACTGCTGCGTGTCCAGCACAACCAGATCGTTGCGGTTGGCCTCGCCGCGCCGCTCGACCATGGTAATGATCCAGCCGTCGCCCTCTAGTGCGTCAGCAGTGCGCGGGATGAAAATAGGCTCCTGCACCAGCGAGTCCTCGCCGGCATAGAACCACTCTGTCTCGCCCGTCTTGTGGCTGTGCTTGGCCAAGCCGTTGAGGCCCTGGAAAATCTTCCATGCTCTCCCAAACTATTTGCACTTCCGCGTGACTCGCCAGAGCTGGAGGCTGCGTGGCGTTTGGTTTTTCCGTCGCGCAAGGTGGCTTCCATCTTCAAGGCCATGTCACTTCTTATGCAACAAAAGGGACAGAATGTGAAGGACAAGACTGACAGCACATTGGCAGACGATCTACAGCTATTTGGGCATCTGGAGTGCCAAGATCTATTTGTTCTCATCTCTGGACTGCACGAGATCATTTTCACTTCACGTGTGTCGTGCTCGATAGAAGCTGTCAAGCCTGGCCTTTATAATGCACTGCGCCGCTGGAAGTGTCTGTGGGACTGGTACCAGGGAGCCAAAGGCAAAGCGGACCACAAGTCCTACATATGCGGAGGCTTCTACGAGAATGTCATTGAGTATTTCTGGCTTGCTAAGCTGTTTCTTGATAATGACAGCGCACCGTCTACGGCGACCGAGCCGCATGTGCGCAATGCATTTGATCAGGATTTTCAGTGCATAATTATTCTGTTCACTGATTTTGGTTAATAGAGTGCAAATTGTACTAGGCCGACAGTCTGCTGTTGATGAAGTCGTATCTGAGGGTAACAGATACTAGATGCGGTAGAGTGTTTCAAAAATCACCAAAGACTGTACAAGATGTACTTTGCGGATTATATTCGCGAATTATAGTCACATACTTGTTTGGTACAGGTATTGGCCGTATATGTCGGTACTCTGACAACTGGAGGATGGTTCAGCAACAGCACCGACCACGCATTTGGATCCACGTATTGGGCTGACTTTGTCCACATCTCTGTCTCTCTCTCTTTTTGTACCTGTTTACCTCGTATTACATACAACAATCAAGCATAACGACATACACACGACATATACACTTAGGTGTTACATAGGCTCCCGAATTCAATCACATTTGTCCAATCAGCTGAAAAGTTTACCTCTTCTGCCAGAGGTGTCCCAGTATAGTACTTTTACGATAATTCTGCTGTGCTTTGCATCTTTTGCATTTCGATAAGTCGTCTCTTGCAAGAGTCCAAAACAGTCTATATGGACAATTCTCAAGTATAAAGTGTACATTTTAAGACTCATCCTCGCCATTCGGGAGACATATAAGAAAGCCGTTGTCATGCCCAAGCTATACCATCTCGCTCACACCGAGCACTTATACGTGCCTCACTCAAACTTACAATCTATACGATCCCACTAACACTGGCCACTTATACATGCCTCGCTTAGAGTTGCTCTGAAAACGCAACCACCCAAAACAACACCAATGCAGAATGTCATGGAACACACTGCCGCAAGAACTCCAATACATGATCCTGGAGAGAGTATACATGAAAACAGCAAGCTTCATCTATCACTACTGTTTCGAATCGAATCGGCCTCGGTCAGAGTTTAGCTATACCTGCCGGTACTGGCGAGAGTTTGAGCGTAGGCGCCGAAACATCTCTATCACGCTCGGATGGGGGCAGATTGCAAAGTTTGTCAACTTCATTAAAGAGCCTTCCAATATGATGTATATTCGACGCATGGCTCTTAGAATTAAGCTCACTATAGAGTGAGTCTGCTGCCTTTGTTTCCTTTTTCCTTGTATTGCGATTCCTACTATACGTATTCGCTAACCGACCGCCTAGCCCCTCGTGTTTTCCCCCGAGCCCATCTACAAAATGGTCAACGCTCTGGCCCCTCTGAGCAACAACGACTTGTTCGCGTCGTAGCGGATCATCTTGGCCTTTGATTTTCTAGCCGACGGAGAGCCGCTCAATGGCCTTTTACTTTTGGACGAGACACAGCCCGAGCAGTGTCGTTTCGCGCCAAACAAACTCGTCCACGTGCTGCACATGAACAAGGGTTTTTACCGCTTCTTTACCGCCAAGCATGTTAACAGACTCATGGCCAGCTGTCTAAATCTGGAGAATCACAGACTCCATACTATCCGTCTTTCGTGTCCGATAGAACTATATTGCAATTTGAGAGACCGCGGTAAGTCCTTTCTTCCATATACAATACTGGCGTTTTCCTATTTGACTTGTAGGCTAACTATATCTCCGGTTTATCCATTATAGCTGTCACGAGGTGCATCAACTTGGTAGGAGAATCAACATCGTACAAGACACTGACAATGTACCGCAACCACGACAACCAGCCCCGCAACTCAAACTTGGGATGGGCGGTGGCAAAAGCAACCACGACCAAGGAGCATGTCAGCGTCGCATACTTTGTCGATGCCGAACAAGTTTTCTTTAAAAACCCCTGCGTCTTGCTGGATCCCGGAATGAATATTGAGCACCTGTTTTGGCCCCGCCTCAAGACACTGAGGCTCACGACAAGTGTTCTCGGCTTAGAACTCAGCGCTATCGGCAGAGTTCAGGGCAGGAGTCTTCTGGAAGTGATTGGCGGCGCACTGAAGCGCATGCCCTTGCTGGAAACGCTGGAGCTGTACCATTACGCGCCACACCCCGCAGCCCATACCATCTTTCAGTACTCGGCAAACACATCCAGCCTGTCCATAAAAAACGTCGCTGCACGGCTCTCATAACGACCCCAAGTGCTTTCTGGCCAATTCGGTGCTCGGTGCGTGACAGCGCAGCACCCGCAAGACCCTCTCTGTGACCACAGCACATACCATGTCCAAAACCTTGGTAGTGATAGATACGCTAGGCATCATTGACTGTTACATGGACGAGTGTCTGCCACTTTTGGGGAAACTGACCAGTCGCCAATATCCCGACATTCGGAGAGAGCTGGAACTGCGCGGTACGTTTTATACGCATACTCCAGTGGATCTTGTCGTGCGAGAAGTACCACGGACGAGAAGTAGTGGACAAAATGTGATATAGGCCTCCGAATGAGTTCTACCGACAGGATCTATTGCACGAAAAGCAAATCCAGCAGCCGAAAGGAAGATTGGAGCAGAGTCTGGGCACGTATTAAGAGGAAAACATCGTGGTGTGAGAAAAGGGAAGAGAGATCAGCGGCAAAGCGGATAAGTTGAAGAACACTTGAAAGCATTCTGTTAATATTGAGAGCGAGGACGGGTGCGTACTATCCTATTATCTGCATAACCAATCGAACTAACACACCGATATTATCACTAGACGCAGGCATCTAGGCTCTATTGGCCTATGACCGGGAGGCTCAGTTTGTATCTCCACGACTACGTATCGAAAGTGTCTGGGAAGTAGTCGAGAATTTTTGTTGAACAAAGTCCATGTACTTGTGCCAAGGCGGTGGCTTTATTAGTCAGCAGTGTCTAATATGATTATATAATACAATGCGGCGACATTATTGGCTAGTGCCTCATCCAGACATTAGCAACGTCACGACGTCATCTAGGCCAGCAAGTCGGATCATCAAACCTAGTAAACTCTACAAAGCTGACAAAACTATGTGCGGCAGATACGTCTTGGCATTAGTAAGAGGTACCTGTATTGCATTCATCTACAAAATAACACAAATACGAGAACTAACAATACAGCGATACGGACAGGTGCAGCGGGTGCTGGACGATCACAGCCTGCCAACAGGTGACTTCCACCAAGGCAGGGGTGGTCGTTCTGGGCGCGGGAGAGACTACTGGGGAGACGGGACTGAAGGCGATAAAGGCGACGACGGCGCGGAAGAGGCCGATGCCAATGCTGATGCCGACACAAATGTCGATGCTCCGGATGAGAGCAGCACCGACGCCATCTTCCAGCCGTCGTACAATTTTGCACCCGGCTTCCACGGTATTGTCATCCGGCCCGTCCGTGACGATTCATCAGAGAAGGGTGCTCCTGATACCACAGAGAAAGATGCCTCACATAAAGTTGCAGACGACTCCAAAGAAAAACCCCCATACCAGCTCCAAGTCATGAAATGGGGCTTGATCCCATCGTGGATGCGCAAACGCCCCGACTACTCGTCCATGCTCAAGACCATCAACTGCCGGTCTGACTCGCTCGTGAGTGGCAGCGGGATGTGGGCCGGACTGCGGTCGCGCAAGCGGTGCATCGTGGTGGCGTCTGGCTTTTACGAGTGGCTCAACAAGGGCCCCAAAGAGCGCGTGCCGCACTATATCCGGCGACGCGACGGCCTTCCGCTGCTGATGGCCGGCTTGTGGGACCGAGTCGTGTTCGACGGCGTCGAGACAGAGACGTACACATATACAATCATTACGACCGACTCGAACGCGACGCTGCGGTTTCTGCACGACCGCATGCCGGTGCTGTTTGACTATGGGTCGCCTGAGCTGGCGGCATGGCTGGACAAGGACCGGGAGTGGTCATCGGAGCTTGGAGCTCTCCTGAAACCGTGGCCGATGGTCGAGCCTGGGTCGGGCGGGAGCCTGCTGGTGGACGTGGTAAGCAAAGAGGTGAACAAGACGGGTCACAGCTCGCCGAGTTTTATAGTGCCGGTTGCGAGCGCTGAGAACAAGTCAAACATTGCCAACTTTTTCAAGGACGGCCCGACGACGCCGAGGAAAGCTGATAAGAGCAAATATGATACAAAAAGAGCGGCGCAAGAGTCACCACGGTCTGTAAGGACTGTAAAGAAGCTCAAGGTCGAAGCGTCCCCGGCAAAGGAAAAGATAGAGGTGGATAGAGACGCAAAGACGCCTTCCACGCCGTCTAAGCCATTCCTCAGCTCGACCAAGAACAACAAGACACCAGGCAAAGCCGTCAAGGCAGCAAGGGCCAATGTAGCGAATGCAAACGACAGTCAAAAGATAACATCCTTCTTTGGCAGGGGGTAGACTGTTGTTTGGGTTTTTTTTTTAGAATAAAATAAAATAAAATAAAGCTTATTGATTAACTATTAAGATGAAGACTGCACGAAGCTGAAGAGAAACGCCTGGAAGCCACTAGTGAAGCCGACGCTACCCATGTGCCATGTTTCGAGGTAGACAAGCGGTAAGTGGGCTCCTTCCTGCTGTATTAGTCTGCAGTCTAGGCGCAGAAGTGCAGAGGTCTCAGCTGCTCAGCTGCAGTCGGCCTTGACGCCCGACGAATACCGTATCGTGGGCGGCAATAATAATACAGCAATTAAGAAGGGAAAGGGGGGGGGAAGCCAGCACGCAAATCAAAATCGACGCAATTATCACGAAAAAAATAAGCAGAAATAGCAATCTCTACGTAGGGAAGAAATGGGTGCCCAACGAGCGACACAAGTCGTAGCATCGGTCATGCACACCCTTTTGCCTTTTGGCGAGGGAAGACTAGCGCCGACAACCGCGTGTGTGTGGTTAGGTGATTGTGTGGGCAGCACGCAAGTGGCACGTCGGAGTCATTTAGTACTGTTGTTGACTTCCAGGGTCTGGGAATGGGAGCAGATGGGTCCATTGGCGGCTTATTGGCTTATTGGCTTATTGGTTTATTGGATATTAGTGACATATCTTGAGAGATCGAGGAGTAAGGCTTATATAATAGCGCCTTCTGCAAACAGTTGGGAGAATGTCGTGCTCACTTCAGGGGCAGAGAGGTAAGAGGAAGGAGGTGGGTGAGGGAAGAAAACATGTTGGGAAAGAACGAACGACAAGAAGAAGAGTGACTCGACTGGGCAGTGAATAAAAAGGGAAAAAAGAAAAAAAGAAAAAAGAAAAAGGAAAAAGAGACTAATGAATGCTGTGTAAAAGCCATAAAGACCATTCCATAAAGCCTTTAAAGAGACCAAGCATAATGCAACACAATCACGAGCTCGGCGCAGACCATGTCACGATCATGCCATTCCGCTCTAGTCTCGTTCCACTTATAAGGCGGACGGGTCTATTTTGGGCAGTTGGCAGTGGTGGGCATTTGTACTCTGCAGTGTTTGGGAACCTGGTCGGATGCTCCGACGGCAGTTGCAGAGAAGGAAAGAGCAATGGTCAGATCAGCTACAATAGAGAATACTCGGTACAAAGTACGGAAAGAAGCACAAAAGAAAGAAACAAAACAGGAAAGAACGACCGCGACAAGACCAACGACGACGGACGACCTACCCAGTATACCTAGTAGTACCCAGTACCCAGTAAACGACTCCCAGGAAAACGAACGACTCGGCAAGTGGGTTGCCGCGTTCTTCATCCAAGGCAGCTTCCTTCCTCTTTCTCTCTCCGCGCAGTCTAACATGGAAAGCACAATGATAAACATGACAAACACGATAAACATGCGCGCGCAGAGAGCAGTGGCATGTTTCTATATTAACTCATTAAAGTTTTGTAATAAATATAAATATGGTGCCTAGAATGGAGCAAAATGGATTAGAATGACGAGGGCTGGCGCAATACACAGCAGCTCAGCCAAAGCAAAAGTGAAATAGGGAGGAGCTCCGCAGTCGTTCCCATAAAACAAAATACCAACTTTTATTCGAAATTCGCAGTACAAGAGGACGGCCGCCTGCTTTATAAGGAACAGGAGTCCATGACAAACTCGGGCTGTGTTTCGTTTTGTTTTGTTTCTTTTTTTTTATTATCTGTTCATCTGTTCTTAAACTCTACAGTAATACAGCTTAAATAACGAGCTCTCGAATACCAAACTCTCAGCTTGACGTCTCGCTACTTCATCGCCCCCCTCCCTCCCTCCAGAGCAGCTCGCCCGAAACTCACCCGACATCTACAAAACCTCGTTTTCTCAAAATATCAAAAAGCAATATTACTTTGCTTTGAATTTTACTGTTGAATTCTACTCTTCGAGTACTCTCTACTATACAAACAACCCCTACTACAAACCTACACATCTACAATGTCGCCCACCTACACAATGTCTGCCCACCTGTGCAAACAGATCTACGCCTCGTGGCGCCAGACACATGAATCTACTCCTATCTCGGCGGGATCGTCGTCCTCTGCCTCCTCGTCCTCATCGCCTTTCGACCTGGCATTCCCCAGCTACTACAACAACGCCACCTACAAGCAGCAGCGGTCGCTGTCCACGTCTTCGTCGTCTTCCCTGTCGTCGTCTCCGTCAAAAACGTCCATGGACAGTGAGCGAAGTTTCGGTGGGAACTAGGAGACGCCTCAATGCTTGCTTCTGAGCTCTCTAGGCTGATCTATTTCTTGTCAACTGGAGTCAGGTCAATTTTGTGTTTACTTTCTGTTTTCATTTTGATTTTCATTTCAACTTATTGCTCCGGATATCCTGCATGCGGTCGGCGTTCTTTTTCCAATATACGATTATTTTCAATACCAAATTGCAATTAATACCATTATTTATTAAATCAACGTAGCTTCTTTGAAATATCTTGAGAAGTGTTTTTTTTATTATGTAGACTAGACCATCATTGCTCGTTTCATAAGGCATACCGTAAAGAACAAATAATCAAAAGAGAGAACAAAAAATGACATCAGAAACAAGAGACAGAAAGACTACCAGCATGGCCACTACACCGCTGCGTCGTCGCCGCCGCTGTCTTCTGGCGAGTTGTCCTCTGCCTCCGGGATCGTGCTGCCCTGGATCCGCCGCTTCGCATCCAGCTTGTCCTGCTCCGTCACGTCCGTCTCCGCCTTGGGCATGTCCGGTGTCCACCGCGGCTCGTTGGGTGAGTGGCCCACCGACATGCCCACCCGGATCAGCGTCTCCAACGCACCCGTCGAGTTCTCCACCAGGTCGTCGTCAAACTTCATCCGCCCCTCCTCAAACAGGAGCACAATCGTGCTGCCGCCAAACTTGAAGTACCCCAGCTCCTCCGCCCGCTTGACCCGCTCGCCCTCCTTGCGCGTAATCACCGTGCTGCCCACCATCATGGCGCCCACACAGACCACCATGACGCGGCCGTGCAAATCGCTGTCAATCGGCACCACCACGCGCACATTCTCGCCGTACACGTCCAGCGCCGACCGGATCGCCATCGGGTTCACCGTGTAGTACTCGCCCGCAATTAGCTTGGGCTTGCCCATCACACCATCCACGGGGATGTGGAACCGGTGGTAGTCCTGCGGCGCCAGCCGGAAGATACCCAGCGATCCATTCTCAAATCGGCTGGCCTCTTCTGCCGAAATGTCGCCGCCCAGCAACCGCTTCACCGTAAACTCGCGGCCCTTGATCCAGATGTTGGTCGCAATGCTGACCTTGTTGAACACCACAGACCGGCAGTCCGCCGGCGACACAATAATCTCGGGCTTGTCCGGTGCAGAGCACGGCCGCGCGTTCGGCTTGAGTGCGCGGTAAAAGAACTCGTTGAAATTCTTAAATTCCTCAATCGGCAGCAGCACCTCCGACATGTCCAGCTGATGGAAGTCGATAAACTTTTGAATCTCCTGCTTGGACGCCGGGTCGTCGTACTTGCGGCCCTGCTTCAGACTCAGGCTCCTGAGCATCTTCTGGATCCGCCGGTTCTCCATGTTGTTCGACCGCAGGCCCTTGTACAGTAGCCGGATACCCAGCCGCACATACACGCTCATCTTCTCCTCGTTGATCTGGCCCGTGATCCGGTCCTGCACCAGAATGTTGGCCGAGTTGGCGCCAATCTTGTAACCGCCGTACGAGATCTTGGTGATCACCTTGGAATACCACTTGCGCTGCGCCTGGCTCGACGTCACAAAACCGCCCATCACCAGGCTGTTCACCTGCCGCCAGTCCTGGCTCGCACACGTTGCAATGTGCGTGATAATGTCTGCATCCTTGCGCTTGTTAAGACGCGGCTGATGGCAGATCGGGCATTCGCGAATCTCAACGACGTGCTCTTCACCACGGTCGTTCAGATCGCTGTCGTCGCCTGCCGAGGCTGTCGTATCCGAGGTCTCGCCACCTTCTACTTCAGGAGCCGCAGGCGTGTCCTTGCCCAAGCCAGACATGGCCGCACTGATCTTGTCGGTATCAGGCATCATGCCCTTGATCTTGTCGGTAACAGCCGATACTGTCGACTTGTTGGACTTGGCTTCCAGTTGGTCTTCCAGGCAGATCACTGCCTCATCCACGGTCAGGTCATACATGTCGTCCTCGCTGGTGCCGGGTGTCGGCTTGTGCTTGAACCGCTGGAAGAAGCTGTCAATCGTAGAGTCGCGCAGAGTCGATCCGAGCGTGTCCAGCATCGTGCTCAGCTCTACCTTGCTGATCCGGCCGCTTTCGTCCGTGTCATACTGCTTCAGCATCGCGCGCCAGAACTGCTGCCGCAAGGCAGGGTAAGGCATGTATTTGGCCCGAATGACAAGCCGTGGGTTATGCTTGTCCTCCCACTTCTCCAGATTCTTCATCTTGAGCGGCAGCGTAAAGGTAGAAAACTCCTGATCCTCAGGGTCTGGATTCAATTCGGCCGTCACGGCTGGAGGAGCTGCGGGAACCGCCAACGTGCTGGCTGGCGTAGTCTCACCCGACTCGCCCACGACGGGAACTGTCGGTGCGCTCGTCACATCAGAAGTGGCTGCTGTGGTGGGCAAAAGTGAGATGTCAGACACGGAGAGTTCTGAAATCTCGGGAATCTGGTACTCGATAGGGGTCGTGGCACTACTGGCACTGGCGGCTGATGGGGTCGAGGAGATCGCAGGCTTGTTCGAGCTGGGGCGGGACGACTTGCTGAGGCTCGTAGCCGATGACGAGCGCGAAAGGCCGAGGCGCTTGAAGCGGCCGCGCTGGGCAGCAGGGACGTACTCGGGTAGCTCGCCAAGGTCGTAGAGACCAGTCTCCGGGTCAGCCTTGGGCGCACGCTCGATAAACTCCTTGAGCGGCAGCGAAGTCGACGCGATAAAGTCGTTGCCAGAGTACTTGTCACGGTCAATGACTGTAAACAGGAACGAGTACGACTGCTCCTGGCTCATGACCTGGAAAATCATCTTCTCGTCAAACACGGGATTGAGGTTGTGTCGGATCGTCTTGGTGCGGTAGGTCTTGCGGCCCAGCGATGCGACAACAAAGGGGTCCATGTCGAAGCTCGTCTTTGTAAAGTTGGACTCGGGCGGCAGATCTGTGATTTTCTTGATCTCCAAGAACACAATACCCAGCACATCACCGCCGCCGTTGACAAACTCGTAGGGGTTCTGACGCCGCTTTTTCTTCAAGCCCTTGATGCGTAGTCTGCGCTTGCGCTTCTCGACAGTTTCTGGCTTTGTCGGGTCCTCGTCCTCCAGGGCCTGGTCGTCATCATCCTCATCCTCATCGTCGTCATTTTCTGTAAACGTTCGTGCTAGGGGTGTCGTGGCTGTGGGGGTTGTCGGGGTAGATGTGCCGCGGCTTGCGCTGGCCTTCTTGGGGATGGGGATACCAGCAACGCGCGCATGGCGAGAGGCGACGTCTTCAGCTTCCGAGGCCGCAGCCTTGACAAAAGTGCTAAACTTTTGCAAAATCTGCTGGTTTGTTGCAGCGCGATCTGTCGCGTCGAGCAGAGTGAATTGCAAAAGAACCTCACCCGATACAACACCGGTCTTCTTGCCAGGGCGCTTGCTCTTCAGTGGAAACCACTGCGGTTCTTGTTCGGATTTGTCGTTGCAAAAAATCTCCTCGAGAGCAAGGTCGAATTCGCCCAGGTAATCCTTGCCGAAGCGGTCCTTATCCCAGCAGCAGACATCGAGGAGAAGGCTAGCGACGCCGGTGAGGGGTAGCTCGCACTGCTCGTTCCATTCTGGATTGAGCGACTTATTAACGGCATGTGTGATGTGTTTCGCCTCGCCGAGGGAGAGAACAAGGTACTGTCGTGTTAGTGGTGATTCAGTCGAGTCTGGTTGGAGTCTGATTGCAGTCTAATTGAGGGCCTGACTGAGGGCCTGACTGGAACATACCGGATCAGAGGTGCCTCCACGATCTTTTGCTGCAAGATTCCGTGCTTTTAAAATAACCACATTCAAGAGCAGCCCAGAGTCGGCGGGTGCTGCGTCGGTCATTTTGCCTCTCAATGGACTTGCACTGCGACTTGTTGCAACGGAGTTGGAGGTAGAGTTGGCCGAATTTCTGAGCCGGTTCGGGATGATACGAACCATTGTGAGGGAGGGGAGGAGTAGACGAAGGAAATCAGAAAGTGGGAGATTATAATAGTATAGTGAATATAGTGAATATAGTGAGGATAGGTAGCTGAGAAACAAGCAAAAAGCTTGGCTTGCGCCCCAAGACTGTGGTGACGAAAAGAGGGGAAGATGACAAGGAGGGCCCAGCAAAGGAGAGTGAGAATGACGAAGCCAATGGAATTGGCGTAGTTGGCGTTGGTCTTGGATTTGAAGCTGGGAGGGTTGCGAGTTGAATGACTAGTTGAGAGGTAAGCTGACTCCTAACAACTGGCAATTGGAGTGAGCACCTAGAGGCTTGGAGCGACTTGGAGCGACTTGGAGGAGGCAGCCAAGCCAAGCTACGGCTGCTAGTTGTCGATGGACGGCTGGGAGTTGAAGCGGCTGTAGGCGATGCTGGGATTAGGATGCTGAAGAAACAACTGAAGACAAGAATAAAAGAGAGTGAAAGAAAGACAAAATCCAAAGTCGTTGGAGTCGGAGTTGGTCGAGTCGAGTCGGTCAAGGTCGAGGTCGAGGGGGGATTAAGAGGAGTGCTATTGCCTCGGAGCAGGGCAGCCCCTTTTTAATGCTATTGAGCTATCAGCAGTGCTCCTCTTGCTCCTCTAGGGATCTGGGGAGCGAGTATACTGAGTACGTAGTTAATTGTAACAAGTAGAAGAATGGTGGGGGCGAAAGAAGAGCGAAGAGCGGAAGAAACAAAGGACGGCAAAGATTGACGAGTCAAGGATGAGGAATTGAAGATAGAAGATAGCAAGAGGAAGAGGAAGAGGTCAATGGACGTCTGCTGTATTATATAATACGCTCATCATAGACACAATAAAAAGGAAGGCACGAAGAAGAGGTATGAGTGGATTGCAGAACAGGAAACAACACGAAATCACTTCGGTGTCGTGTAACGGTGTCCTGCTTGGAAAACGGAGAGAGGGGAAGTAGCAGAAGGTGTAACTAGTTGTGCATTTACTTGTAGACGTGCCGCGCCGGCTCCAACGGAACAGCGTTGTTGGGAAAGAGTACTCGAAAGTAGTCAATCTATTCAAGGAAGGAGCGAAGCGGTAGGACCGAGATAGTAAGAGCGACCGACAGAATAAGATGCATAAGAGGGCAGGAGAACAGCTCGGCAGGTAACAAGGCATACTCGCACCTTCCACATCGATGGCACAGTAATATAGAATTCATAATCACAAGACTGCAGTAGCACAAGCAAAATCAGGCTATTGCAATGAGATGCAGCGCATGAATAGCACATGCAGGACACTGCGCCGCTCGAATTTGTGCAGCAGGCTAAGTGAGGCAGGCAAAGCACTTAATAAGAGGCACCACAGCTGCCAACCAGATCGCCAGCAGTTGTGTGTCCGAGTAAGCAAGTTACATGGAGCATGTACGAGCATGGATGTGCACAGGACTCGCAGGGAAGGAGCAAGGGAGCCTGGAAGAAAGAGGAAAGGGACGTGCGAGAGCGGCTGAATGCTATTGCTTGCACTGTGTCAATTTGAAGAAGGTACGATGGGCAATGTGATCGGGGTGGTGTATGCAGGAGACGGCACGACTAAACGACCTCTGGATAGGCGATCATACGATAAAAACTACGAGTATCCAGCAGCAGGAGCGAGGAAACATAAGATAGTCCGGTGAAGAATGGAGAACCGAGAGTGGAAACGAAAGCGAGGCCGCGTGAGATGGCATAGCTCTGTGGAGGTAGTACAATCGGCGGAGTTTATATACCCAGAAAGAGAGGCGATAGACATGATAACTCGGGCCAATATCGCGTGCCTGCCAATCTGAGCGATTGGTATCTTACTCCGTATCAAACGATAAGATACAAACAAGGAAGCAGCGATTGACATTACGTATGGGTAGGCGTATTCTTGCCCTTTTTGCCCGAAACCTCCTTGAAAGGCCCGAAATGCATAACGTGCGGTAGTTGCTATTCAAACACTACTGAAATTGGGTTTGGATGATACTGATACTGCTCCTGGTAACTTACGAGTAGCTCGGGATATCTTGCAATGGAAACAGCGACCGGCAGACACCTCACACGTAACGGAACACCAATTGAGAGGCACGCTGCCGACCGTTTCGACAACGTTCCATCCTGTAGCCGTAGACAAGCGGAGACTTTTCATGGGTATTGAAGATGCCTATTTCGTGCCGCAACCCAGTCTTAGCTCCTAGCTCTTGGGCTCTTTTACTCCGGAATACGGTCTCACAAAAAACTTTAAAAGACGACATTGAGAACAGACAAAATGACAATACGACAATACAACAACGATATGATGCCTCCTAAGCTATTTTAGGCCGCGGTGCGGAGCTAGCATGAAACGGAAACGGTCGGCCTTGGGCTGTCTGGATAAACGGCAGGAGCTGCGGCGGAGTTAGTATCAGCAATACCCGTACTATCTGTAATAAGTGAGACAGTGAGATGCATGCTGAGACTGTGAGCCTGAGCTGGATCGCTAGATGTCAGAACATGGCAGATTTTGGGGATGCCAAGAAGCTGTGTACGAATAGGTTGCATTTATTTTAGGAAAAATTATTCAAAATGGCTTATTATTTATTTAGATAAGACATTAACTTGGGTTTTGATATGATAAAATCTTTTGTCATAATATAACTGTAAAATCTATAAAATATTTCCTTTTTAAAATGTTTACCTTTCCCATGCTGTATTACTTCTAAATGTAAATAATAAATCACATAAAAAAACAAGGCAAAATCTACAACAATTAATTGGACATCAAGTTTAGTTGTGAATTGCCTGGAGTTTTCGAAAATAAAAATAAAGATAAAATAGGATTGAAAAGTAAACATCACCTACCTCACTTTCATAGTACATCACAACGACAACAGTATGGTTGATTCAACGGTTGATTAACTTATAAACATTTTGTCCCAGAAAACAGCCGAGCATGCTTCCAATAATCCCAGTGCAAAACATAAACCCCTTCCAGCTAGTAATACGCAATATCTACACCTAACCTTGGAAGCTATGCCGCAACCTTGGCAGAGTACTTGCTGGCCGCCTTGTCAAACAGCTCGCTCTTCGCCTCCAGGTCGACCAGCAGCGGGTGTGCCGCATCCAGCGTCTTCAGGTTAGCCGTCGCCTCGGCCGTCTCGCTGCCGCCTGACAGCACCGACAGCACCAGCAGGTTGGCCACGGCGTCTGCCGACTCGGGGTCGGCCTTCAGTGCTTGCTCCAGCGCAGCCTGGGCCTCCTCGGTGCGGCCCAGGTGCAGCTCTGACACGGCCTGTGCCACCAGCGTGCGCACAGACGACGATGCCGGCGACTGTGCAAGCTCCTCAAACACGTAAAACGCCTGCTGGTAGCGCTCACCGCCCACGCGCACGCCGACCCACGACTCGGCCAGGTTCACCAGCAGCGAGTCCTGGGCCCACCGCCGTGCAGCGACGACCTCCTTGAGCGCGAGGTCGTTGCGGTTCTGCGACAGGTGGATCTGGACAATGAGGGCGACGGCGTCGAGGCTGGAGTCGTGCTGGGACAGCAGGGCAATGGCGTCGTCGGCCTTGCCAGCGGACGCGAGGACGGTGCCGCCGACGATCTGGACTGTGACGTTATCGGCGGCAGACTTGACCAGAGACTCAATGGTGGCGACGGCGGAGTCGGTGCGGCCGGCAGACTGCTCGGCGAGGGCGCCAATGGCGACGAGAGCCGGGTCGGACTCGCCCTTGACCTCCTTGAAGACGCCGACGGCATCGCCGAGGGCGACGCGCGCGCGCAGCTGGAGGATGCGGGCAGCCGGGGCATTCTCAGGGGACAGAGCAGAGGTATCGTAGTCGACGACTTCCTGGAACTGGCCCTGGTGGAAGTGGTTATGGATGTTGATGAGCTCGCCCTCGGCGGAGTAGGGGTCCATGATGGCGGTGGAGGAGGGGTTGAAATTGGAGAGGAAGAGGTTTCGGTGTGTAGAATTAGTTAGTGAAGCTCGGGGAGGTCGAGAGCTGTGTTAGGTGTCCAGATTGAATTATTGTGGTCAAAATAAACTGACGGGGATTCGAATGAATGGTAGCTGGAGCTGTCGAGTTCGCGATAGGAGGTGTCGTGGCGATGGAGATCTGGCTCTCCTAGTTGCCCCACCCTCTTAGTCATCTTCAACGTCACCGCTATGTAGAGGTGTACTTAGCGTTGATATGCACAAAAACCAATAAATACACTGTACGCAAGCTGCCATACATTTGCATGGCTAATCATAAATTGTACGTCAAGATGTTATTCGAAGACATATAGCTTTCTATCAAGAGTGATCGTTTTTTTCAAGAGAATTATTATCATAGGTCATGCAATTTGGATTTGAGGGTATTAGACAAGACGCCAACGCTGTAGATATAAGCAAAAGCAGAAATAAAACTAGACATCAAAAGCAAATAAGGATTATGTGGAATTACTCCAAGACAAAGGCAGTGGTAAGACCTTCAAAGGGTGTGATTGTACCCCCAATCGACTTGGAATCGCCATAGTACCGGATCCGGTACGTGCCCGGGTCGGCCCACGACTCCGTCTCCCACACAATGTCGACGTCGCTCGTCGCCAGCACGCCGCTGATCCGCCGCCAGTGGTACACCAGCGACCAGTCCTCGTCGGTTCTCACCGAGCTCCAGGTGGACGACTCTTCATCCAGCTTCTCGACGGCGGCATATGTGCTCTCCAGGTGAAGATTGTTCCGCGGGTTTGCGCCGACAAACGTCGCCGAGACGTGGGCGCCGCGGCTGTACACGTCGTCGACATCTTGCAGAACATCGCCAAAGTGCTTGAACAGAGGTGTGCCATCATAGACCACGCCGGTGATGAATGACAGCGAGCGGTTGCTGTTATCGGGCGGCAGAGAACCGACGGGTGGTGGCGGCAGCGGCGGTGTTGTGCCCTGATTTGAGGCTGCCAAGTAGGGCAAATACTGCAGAGTGACATTGATGTAGGCTGCCAGTGTATGCGGTCCGTAGAGTGTCGACGCACCCTCATACCGCTGGATGGCATACTCTTCCTCTGTCGTAATGTAGTGCGTGTAGCTATTGGCCGGGCCACCGAGGACAACAATCGGTTCTTCTGGCGTCTGGGACAGGCTGGCAAGACCGTCGTGCACGGCCTGCTTCCACCGCCGACCGGCCATTATCGAAGCCTCGCCTGGACTCACAACAATGGCAAACTGGCCGACGCGGAAGACCTGGATATCGACAACATTCGGCGTCCAGAGGTACGGCGTGGAGAGCTCGCCGACATCCAACAGAATCGGCTTGGCACCGTGGCACGCGCGCTGTTGTTCGGATGGGCTTTTGAGCAAGTGCGACACGGCCTTCCACACGGGCGACGTGTTGGACGGATCCGAGTCGTGCTGTGTAAAGTTGACGGCGCCGGGGCCATCAGAAGTGCCGGCAGCAAACGAGTATCCAAGGGCAGCCGGGCACGTGTCGACGACGGTGCCATTGGGCAATTCAAAGGTAAAGTTGGCCATGTTGTGAAATGTATGAAAGGATCGTACCCAGTCGCCTTTCACGTATTGCTGATCACTGGTAGACGCAAAGGCAGACACGGCTGCTTCGTACTGTCGCCGGCCAATCTCGAAACAGGATGCAGTGCCGGTATCGTCTTCTCGAAACAGGGGTCCACGGGCATGGCATGTCTGCGCCTTGCCACCGCATGTGCTGTTCTCAAAGCTGCAGGGCAAGCCCGTGCCGTCCTCGCACCAGGCACCGAGGACGTTGGGGCTTGTGTCGCCCACGTTTGCCTGCGAGAAGCCGGCCACAAAACTGCCGTCGTCGACCGTTTTGGGGAGCCGCTTGCCGCGTGCATCTTTTTCAAACAAGTAGGCGGCAACGCCCTTGTTGTCGCCTGTGATCAGCATGTTGTTGCCGAGCATGGACGTGCCGTGCGTCGGGAACCAGGTGAGCACGCCGATGCTCTTCTTGTCGGACGCGCGCCGGAAGTTGAGCAGAGTCAGGTCCTTCTCGACCGAGCCGTCGTCTTCTGTGCTAGTGTTGTACTGCAGGCGCTCCTGTTCGGGATTGGCCAGGTAAGCAAACAGACTGCGGTTGATGTTGCCATCGATCACTTTGGCCGACGACACGCCGAGGTAGCCGGGCTGCAGGCTTTCATGGGCCCGCTGGATCGAAAGTGCAGCGCCTTCAATTATGGCGTGAAACCCCTGGCGGTCGAACCCCTTGCTGGTGATCTGCGGCAGCAGGTAGTTGAGCCAGCCGCCGGGGCCGGAGTGCGAGTGCGTGCCGGTCACGGCGACATTGTGATGGCCATAGAGAGCCGCGTACTCTGCGCTGATGTCCCGGATACGATCGAGAATACCATAGCGGACAGCAGTGTCGCCCGACTGGGTATCGAGGACGAGATAGACGAAGCGGTCGAGCGGGTTGCTGACGGACCCAACAATAAACGCGCGCGAGTAGAGGCGCTGCCGGAGGCCGGAGCCGACTTGTTTCGGGTCGGCATAGCCCATGAGGTTGATCTCGACAACGGGGCCAGTAATGTCGGCCTTGCCTACGCCAAGTAGGTAGAGGTCTCCTGGTGGTGATGCTTGGGATTGATTTTGACTTTGGGCCGACTGACTCTGACTCGATTTTGCCGAGCCATCCGGGGCGCAGCGCCATGGAGCCCAAGAAGTCCAGCTAGAAAATGATACTGCTGATGTTGCAGAGGGCCCGAAAGAATGACCAAGAAAGGTGAGACCGATCACAAGAAAGGCTGCAGCTACCCATAATCTAGGCCGCCGGATTTGAAAGAGATGATCGCGGCTGTTGTTGAGCTCTGGCCGGGTCTCGGCCTTGTCCGGTGGCTCGCGGGTTCCTTGGCCTAGCTGTGGCAGCACAAAGCCTTCGGCCAATAGGCCAGACTCAGGCCCGGCGCCGTCGTCTTCAAGTGAGTACGGCATGACGTATTGTCCGTTCAAAATGATTGCCTAATGTAATGCAAAGCCGGTGAAGCTTGAAGGCGAAGGTTGATGCCAGGGCTTAGTCAGCGGTGATGTTTCCAGCTGCTGTGAATTCACAAAAGATGAGTATATCACTGGTTGAAAAGCCAATGCATGAGCATGAATGTGTGATGATAGAAGAAGCTCTCCGGAGCTCAATACCCAATACTTTAGTAGGCATCAACACATTTCAAACAAATAGTGTCTGGAGGTCAGCTGGAATGGCCAAGCACAAGCTGCGTCATAGGTCATAGGCTGGGAGCTGTCGTTGGGTCTAGGCGCAGTAAGTAGCCTGAGAGCCTGTAAATAGGCTGTCAATAGAGCTGCAGCCCGCCACGGCCGCTGTTTCAGACAAATTACATAATCATGCATCACGTCATACACTCAATGCGACGCAAGTACCCTTGTACCCACGTATCTATTAGCCCACTCATGTCGATTTCTCAATTTTTATACACGATTTCGCGATGCTTCATTTTAAATATTTTGAATAATTGATAAGAACGTTTATTCACAAAACATTCAAGATGGTGGTACGTACATTTTACCTTGTAACAATATCATTAAAAAATAAAACAAACTAACGTACAGCACGCCGACGCCTCCAACTTTGACGCCGGCCTGTCCAAGACAGAAGTCTATGAGCATGTCCTGATGCAGGCCGAGGGCCTCTTTGACGGCCAGCGCAACTGGGTGTGCAACCTTGCCAATGTGGCATCGCTGCTGTGGCACGCCTACAAGTCGCTCGACGGCGCCATCCAGCACGTCAACTGGGCCGGCTTCTACACGATCGACCCGCTCGCCCCAAACCAGCTCGTGCTGGGCCCCTTCCAGGGCAAGGTGGCGTGCCAGTCGATTGCGGTCGGCAAGGGCGTGTGCGGCACGGCGGCCGAGCGGCTGGAGACGGTGCTGGTCGCGGATGTCGAGCAGTTCCCAGGCCACATTGCGTGCGACAGCGAGAGCAAGAGCGAGATTGTGGTGCCCATCATTGCCGACGGCAAGCTCGTGGCCATTATCGACGTCGACTGCGCCGAGGGCGACGGCTTTGATGCCGTCGACCAGGCCAACCTGGAGCAGTTGGCGGCCCTGATTGCACGGAGCTGCGACTGGCCATAGCCATATAAAGATTGTTTGATAATTGATAAAAGTATTTTATAGAAGAATGATCTACAGAGATATGATCTGATGCTAAAGATATGCTATATAGAAGTAATACAATAAAGAAATGAAAGATATAAGATGACAAGATGACAAGATGTAAGAAAAGACACAGAATAAAAAAGTTAGAGTAAATAATACAAAATAGAAAAGAAAAGCTCATTACCACACCATTTAAAGTCCAACTACTACAGAACGACACTGTTCATGCGCTGCCAGTTCTGCCTCGGCGGCTGCCGGTCCGTGCCCAGCCGGAGAGCCGCTGCCCGGTCGTCGCCGAGTCTCTGTGCTGCAAGGGGTTTCGGCACCAAGGTCGGCGACATGTACGACTGCTCAAAGTCGTACGGGTTGTTGTTGTTGACGGCGCTGTACTGGGTCTGGCGGTCCTCTGACCCTCTGCGGACACCACCACCAGTACTCTGACTGCCACGGCCACTCACTCGTCCACTTGTCCGCAGTGAGTACTCATATTCACCATCCTCGGCAAACTCGGTCACGACACTATCGCGGTTCGGCACGGGCGGTCCAAAGATGCGGACCGGTGACTGTGGCTGTTGTGGAAGTGGAAGTGGAGGTAGAGGAAACTTTTGCAGGTTCCTGTCGTCAGCGTCCTCCTCGTCTTCATCTTCTTCGGCCATTGTCTGCAGGCTTGCTGGGTACGGAGGCTGTAGGGGTGGAAGAGGTCTTTGTTGCCGCTGCGGCTGCGGCTGCTGGTACTGCTGCTGCTGCTGCTGCTCCTGCTGAGGTGGTCTAGGACGCCAGTCGGCTGGCAGGGCAGGGCGACTGTAGTTATTTTGTGGCTGAACGTAGGGCTGGTACTGAGGCCGAGAGTAAGATTGAGAACTCGTTTGTGGTGGACGAGATGGCTGTGACGGCTCGGCCTGAGACTGCTCAAAGGTCGGGCTGGGCCGGCTTGGAAGAGCCTTTGCTGTCAGCACTCGCGCAGGCACAGGCTGGCTGTATGCAGTTGTATCTTCACGTGTCCTTGTAGCGGCAGAGGGGATGTTGTTGACAGGACGGATAGTAGCGGGCATGGTGTAGGCAGACTGCTGGGCATATGCGTTTCTAGCCGCTTGCTGCGAGTCAATCTTCTCTTGCCATGGCGGCACAATTGCTGACGACTGGCTCTGGTACTTGAGCGGCTGCTGGAGGTGCATCGGCGAGGAGATTTGCATCTCGTGTCCATTGCCGCTACTATTAGCAGAACCATTGCCGTTTACACCGCTACCGCTGGCAGTGCTAGAGACCGTGTTGAAGTTGAGTTCCGGCAGCCGGCTAAACCCAGCAGTGTCTTTCTTTGGACTGCCATTCTGGCCGCCGCTCTGTCCTCCACCTCCCGGAAGGATACCGGTATCACCAAAGAAATCAGACTCCCGATCACGCCGCCTGCGGAACGCCCTCAAAGAAATATAAACAGCAATGGCAATGAGAAGCGCAGCTGCCGAGCCTACGCTGATGCCAATAATTTGTGCTTTGCTGAGTGGAGATGGTGACGAAGAAGATGGTGTGTCACTGTTTCCAGCTGTGGAACTAGATGTTGTGGTTGTGGATGATGAAGCTGCTGACGATGCAATGGTTGTTGATGGAGACGGTGCTGTAATAAGAGTGGTAGGCAGTGACGAGACAGATATCGTAAGAGTTTGTGCTTTGGATGTAGATGTAGATTTGGACGTAGATGTAGATTTGGACGGCGATGAAGAAGTCGATGTGAGGGTGCCCGTGGTGATGGTAAAGAACCCGTACTCGGTGCTTGTCTTGGATTTGGTGTTGGCTGGGGTCACTGTCGTCGTTGTCGTCGTCTGTGCGCCGTTGTTGACGGCAAACTCGCTGCCGACAACAGCCGTGGCTACGATTGTGCGGTGCGTCTGCTCAGCGGCGGTAAAGCTGTTTATGCCTGATCCATCTGCAGAAGCAGCAGCAGCAGCGGACGGGCACATCAGGTAGGCAGCCCGCTTGACGGCGTCAAAGGCTTCCGCAAACTTTCCGCTCGATGTGCACGCGCCTGACTTGGCCTCGAGGGTAAGACACGAGATGGCCGCCTCGCCAATGGTAAAGCCATTCACGCCTGTGTGCTCACAAAGACAGTCAAATGACGGATTCTGTCCAGCACAAGACGTAGCGCCCTTCTTGAAGCCTTGGTAGTTGTTTTGGACAAAAGTGGCGAGGCAGTCAACAGCACAGGCGGGTACGATCTGGAGGATCTGGCTGGGGAGGGTAACTGTAGGAGTAGCGGCGGTTGAAGTAGAAGATGCGGTGGCAGCAGGTGAGGCGGCCGATGCGGTGCTGGCAAAGACAGTCAGGAAAAGAAGAGATAGACTTTTGATAGCTGGTATTGTTTCTGTTGGTGTCCTACTCGGCCCATTCCGAGGTGGTGACATTGGGGCTAGTCGCCATGCGAGGCGGATATAGAGAGTGTTGCTTGTGATGTATGCCCGTGGGCTGGAGTGCAGTTGATGTTGTCAGCACATGTCTTGCTGATTCTCTATCAGGTTCAGGTTGTGTCTGAGATGATGATAATCGTGTCTAGTCGTGTATGTGTCTGATGAGCAATGTATAAAGAAAAGACGAATGAGCGGCAGAGTCTGTGAGCGAATGAGAGATGAGAAGACGATGTAGGAAGATGAGAAGGAGTAGAGAGTAGACGAAGAATAAGGGCACAGTGTATAAGAAGGAACGTAGAAGAACGGAACAAGGCTAACGAGTGACAGTGGCGAGGCCGATAAGATGGCCGGCGTGAGTAGAAAATAGAAACTGAGGCAGGAGGCCAACGGTGATATCAAGGTAGAGAGTAGAGAATGTGCAGGTGGCCAGAGGTCAAAGGCTGCAAGGGCGGAGATCAGCAGACGTCAAGATGGCAGTGCAGATGGAATAGAAAGTGTATGATACGATGTTGAATAAAGATGGAATGGAATAGAATAAAATAAAAAGACAAGAAAAGAATAGGTCGGGGACTGGGCCGGGATGACGTTTGTTAAAGAGAGTGAGGCACCAAGAGGCAAATGGCGAGATTTGATGGATATGGATATAGAAGATGGAAGATGGAAGATGAAAGATGGGAAAAGCAAGAAAAAGGAAAGGAAAAAAGAAAACAACTTGGAAGAAGCAAAGGAATGTACAGATGACAGACGAGAAAAGAAAAAGAGAACAAGATCCAGTCTACCCAAGATTACATCCAGGACCAACCACGATGGGCGTCTCCTGTCAAGTCTGAAATGAGCTCGATCCCGTGCATGAGCCACTGCGGTACATAGTCAGAGTGCACAGTACAGAGTACAACTGTGTCAGCATCAACGCCATTGAAGGAATTGCTTCTTTCGTCTCGCTTTGATGCAGTTGTTTCCCCTTTACCAGATATCGCCCATCCTAACCGCCGCTTCTGTTCCATCACCGCCACACCACGTCTAATCCAAAACATGACCGGGACGTTGATGCACTCACAGTATACAGTTCACAGTACACTTCACAGTGCAGGCATGGTATGCAGATGTGCATGTTGCTTTTATTGCTCCTTGTTGCAGACACAAGATCGAGTCGAGACTCTTGATGGCCTCCTTGATTCTCGCATGTGTATGGCGAGACGCCGGCTGGGCGCCAGCAGATTAATCTTGTTTAGTTTTATTGTAAATAATGAATAAAATAAACAATAAAACGTCAACACTCCAGACGAACAAATCACATTCACAGACAACACAGACAACAAAAGCCACTAATGCTGCTCCCATCTCGCGTGCAGTCTCATCGAATCGCCGCCCGTCGTTGACCTCTTCCTTTCTCGGCGTCTAATTTGGCCTAATTAGGAAATCTCCCCACAACATCGAATCTCGGCGCTTCCCTTTTTTTCATCGATTAGTCATCTTTCCATACATTCTTGGTCAGACCTCGTTTATTTCGTAATGTTATCTCCAGCTATTGATCTAATCATCTCCTTTAAATCAGACAACTGACATTATAAAATGTATTCATTCATCTAACAGACATTTTCCGTTTTCGTATCCGTTTTCGCCTCCATCGCATCTCTCTCATGGTATCTCATTGTTTCCGTATATAGTCATCTGTAAATAGAAGGCCAAGGCTTCAGTCAGGCCGAAAGATGCCTAAGCGCAGACTGATACTGCTGGCCGCTGACTTCTGGCCGACTTCGGGCCTTTGGCCGCTGACTGCGAACTCCTGCCAGCTGACTGTATCCTCCCATCCTGCCTAAATCCACCCATTCGACATGGGCTGCACCGAAAAGTTGCTCTACACATTCTCGGCTGGCGCTCCAGCCGCCGTGCCAGGCTTGTAGTCCGCCTGTGCCCGCGACGACTTGAGAATCTGCCGGATCTTCTTCTCAGTCTCCTCCCAGTCGTCAGGGCTCAGCTGGATCAGGTCAATGCCGTAGTGGTTGGCAATGTCCGCCAGCGCTGTGAAGCTCTTGCGGTCGTGCACAAAGCTAATACTGACACCAACACGGCCAAACCGGCCAGTACGGCCGATACGGTGCAGGTATGTCTCGGCATCCGGCTCGCGGTCGCCCATGCCCTTCATGGGAATATCGTAGTTGATGACCATAGACACACTCGACACGTCAATGCCACGTGCCAGTACGTTGGTTGTAATCAGGACCTTGCTCTTGCCCGTGCGGAAGTCGTTCAGCAGCTGGTCACGGCTCTCACCCTCGTATGCACCGTGCAGAGCTGCAATCTTGTGGCCGTCCTGCTCCATCCGCTTCTGGATCTCCGTTGCGCTCTGCCGCGTCTTGACAAAGATAACTGACGAGCCAATCGTCATCAGGCCGTACAGCTTGCACAGCACATCGTACTTTTCCGTCTCCGAAGGACAGTCCATGTACATTTGCGAAATACCCCGCACAGTCAGCTCCTGCTGGCGCAGACGCATCTGGTTGGCGTTGGGCGCAAACTTCTCAGCGTAGCGCATCACCTTTTCGGGGAACGTCGCTGAGAACAGAAGCACCTGGATTGACTTGGGCAGCTTCTCCTTGACACGCACACACTGCTCGCCCAGACCCTGCTGGTCCAGCATGTTGTCTGCCTCGTCAATAACGAGCAGCTTCAGCTTCGACACATCCAGCTGCTTCCGGCGCATCAGATCCATCACTGTGCCGGGTGTGCCCACCACCACGTTGGCCTGCACCGGAGCGCCCCGCTCGACGGCGCCGGGAATAGCAGCAGCCACTTTGAGACCCTCACAGAACTGGCCAATCTGGTTGATAACCGACTCGATCTGGCGAGCAAGCTCACGACTGGGGGCCAGGGCCAGGGCTTGAGGCACGTCGGGCTGGCTAAAGTCAACACGCGACAGGGTGGTGACAACGAATGCGGCAGTCTTGCCGGTACCAGATTGCGACTGGGCAATCATGTTGTGGGGAGGCTCCGACAGAAGCAGGGGCAGAGCACGCTCCTGAATCTTGGAGGGCTTCTTAAAGTTTAGGGCGAAAAGGCCGTCCACAATGGACTTCTTCAGTCCGAGCTCCTCGAAAGATGAGACCGAGGACAGCGGGTTGTCGGTGAGACCAGAAAGGTCGCTTAGCTTGACCTCGACGTCGTAGGTTGACTCGATCAGACCAGGACCCTCGTCAACGGCGGCATCGCCGACAGGAACATCGTCGACAGGGGTGTCGGCAGCGGCGTCTGGCCGTGTGATGCGGCTTGCCAGGTCGGCCATTGTGTGTGTAGAGGGGAATGTGGTCGGTAGAGTTACAGATGTTGGGTTGATCTTTCTTGTTAGTGATTTGCTATAAATGTCATGTGAGCGTGTTGAACGTGAATGCATGGCAGCCATGTGCGTTTTATACAACACCGTCAGGCATATCTGCAAGGCAGGCAGGACAAGTAAACGGTAGACAAAGGCTTAACAAAATTTCCAGCTGTCGTCCTGCCTTGCTGCACCCAAGAACCTGTAGTACTGACGCGCCGCGGGCTGAGTGAAAGGCAAAGTTGAAACAAGCTGGACAATGGAAGTAGACGAGGGCGAGGACGTACCGAATTCTGCAACCGGCGAGGCAGCAGTAGTGCCGTATGTAGATGAGGGAGAAAGGGCACAAGAAGAGACCGGCGTGTAATAGACAAAGGGTCGACTGAGGTGTCAAACGTCAATGGTCAAAAGTAAAGGCAAAGGGACAAAGGCGAGAGAGGTAGATATGGAAGTAGAAGCAGTAGAATCAGGAAGGAGCAAGGCCAAAAAGTTGATTGACCAAATCAGGCATTTGGTGGGGCGCTATCCTGCGTGTTTGCTTTGGGATAGCTCGAGATTCTGCCTCCTGTTTGGGCAGTTTGGCGGGGAGACTGCTAGCTAACAGCGGTGAAGAGCGGCAGAACGGGCACAATAAGCACAATGCGACAGCTATGAGTGACTATGGACTATGGACTATTGACAATAGTGGTGAATACAAAAATGAGACCGATAGCGAGCCTGAGGGGTTGCTGATCCACTGTAGGTTGCTGGGTCCGCCTGGTTTGGCGCAATTACTGGGGCCCACGAACGCTCTCTATTGCTGCAATTACGGGGTATCAACAGTGCGTAGTCATCATTCTACTGTCTGGCTGCATTGGCGATTGCGCGTTCATTCTGCCGGTCGTTCCTTCCGTTTATGACTTAATTGATGGCTGTGATTGTTTACCGACTAGGCTGCAGTTTGTTTACTGAGACAGCGGAAAGAGCAACCGTCGCAGCTTCCTCACTCATTTCCTCATTTTTCAATATCGATACTCCGCATGACGACTGCGCCTGCCGCCGCCCGCCTCTAGCCCGCCTAGTCCGACTACGCATATTACATAAGATCCAGGATACGACAACGTCTCTAGCAGCAGTCCTTTTGCTCTGCTTCGTGACCTTTCTTTCCTTCTTTCGCATTACCACTTACACGATTCTATATTTTAATAGCCTTGCGACAATTACCTTCCGACCACTCCGAAATACAATTACCCCTAAATTCACAGCACCACCGCATGCTGGCCGTGTAGTCTGGATCCGACAGATCTGTCCGGTTCGGTCTCTAGTTTCGGCTGCTTCCACCCCCCCTCGGCCGGAAGTCGGAAGTCGGGAGCTCGTTTTAAGCTCAGCTAACTCGACCACGATTGACTCTGCGACAAAATGGCCATGGAGAGCCCGCCGACATTTGGCACCGAGCTCAAGGACGGCTTCAAGCCGGCCAATGCCTGGGTAGCCAACGGCATCGCCTGGATCGACGACATTCAAAACTTTTACCGTGAGCGCAGCGCCATTGAGAAAGAGTACAGCGCAAAGCTGCGGGCGCTGGCCAAAAAGTACTTTGAGAAGAAGACGAGAAAGTCGTCGGTCTTGAGTGTCGGTGAAACACCGGCCATGACACCCGGCTCGCTCGAGAGCGCATCCCTCACGACCTGGACGACGCAGTTGACGACACTCGAGGCGCGCGCAGACGAGCACGACACGTACGGCAATGACCTGCTGACCAAGGTGGCAACGCCGCTGCAGACGCTGGGCACGCGGTTCGAGGAGCTGCGCAAGCGGCACGCGGACTATGCCGACAAGATTGAGCGCGAGCGCGACGGGTCGTACGCAGAGCTGCGCAAGACCAAGAGCAAGTACGACGCCGTGTGCCAAGAGGTCGAGAGCAAGCGGAAAAAGACAGAGAGCGGGTTCGGGCAGGCCAAGGCACAGAGCGCGTACCAGCAGCAGCTGGCCGAGATGAACAATGCCAAGAACTCGTACCTGATTGCCATCAACGTCACCAACAAGCACAAGGAGCGCTACTACCAAGAGTATGTGCCGGAACTGCTGGACTCGCTGCAGGACCTGTCCGAGTTCCGGACACTGCGCCTCAACGACCTGTGGACGGCGGCGTCACTGCTTGAGACGGTGATGCTGCAGAAGAGCACGAGCATTATTGAGCGGCAGACGCAGGAGATTGCGCGCAACCTACCACAGCTGGACTCGATGATGTACATGCGGCACAATGTGGGCTCGTGGCAGGAGCCGCCTGACAAGATATTTGAGCCGAGTCCGGTGTGGCACGACGACGACGCCATGGTAGTGGACGAGACGGCCAAGATTTTCTTGCGCAATGTGCTCAACAAGAGCAAGAGCCAGCTGGGCGACCTGCGGCGCGAGGTGGACAAGAAGCGGCGCGAGGTCGAGGCGATCCAGGGCCTCAAGCAAAAGATCCGCGACGGCACCGAGAAGCGCGACGAGGTGGTGGTTGTCGGTCAGATGTTTGCCGCCCAAGAAAGCCTGCACCAGGTTGAGCGCAAGCGCATCACGGCCGAGGTGGAGACGTCTACAATTACGTCGGCCGTGGGCGATGTGACGCTGGGCGCGCGCAACCACAACTTCAAGTCGCAGACCTTCAAGATCCCGACCAACTGCGACCTCTGCGGCGAGCGGATATGGGGCCTGTCGGCCAAGGGATTCGACTGCCGCGATTGCGGGTACACATGCCACAGCAAGTGCGAGATGAAGGTGCCGGCCGAGTGTCCGGGTGAGCAGAACAAGGAGGAGCGCAAGAAGCTCAAGCAGGAGCGGCAAGATGCAGCCAACTCGCTGCTGAAGCCTGGTGGAGGCACTGCAGTATCGACATCACCGTCTGGCAGTGCCGCGGATCTGGGACTGGCAAGGTCCAACACGATGAACTCGCTGAGCTCGGGCTACGCCACAAGCGCACACCGGTCTATATCTATTTCTGAAAGCGGCAATGGCAACGGATCTACGACTACGTCTACATCTACAGCAACAGAACTGCCGGCATCGACACCATCGCGCGCGCCCGTACCAGCGGGTGGACGCAAGCGGATCATGGCGCCACCACCGGCCGCATACGTTTCCGAGCTGCAGGGCAGCACGCCGGATGCTGGCGGCGAGCAAAAGGGCAAAATGATGTATGCCTTTGAAGCCAACGGCGAGGGCGAGCTCACTGTCGCCGAGGGTCGCGAGGTTGTCATTATTGAGCCAGACAGTAGGTTTCTTCTTCTTTTTTTCTGCTTATTTTTTTGCCTTTCCTTTTTGCCTATTCTTTCTAGATGATCCCTCATATAGCATTGGTGCAGACTTACTAACACGGCAGATGGCGGCTGGATCAAGGTGCGCGCGGGCTACAAGGAGGGACTGGTCCCGGCCGCCTACGTCGAAATGATTGCGTCTGCTCCAGCATCCCAGGCAACGCAGGCCATGGCACCCCAGCTGACGGGCCAGTCGACGTACTCGAGCGGGTCGTCTGTGCACACAACAAGCGCGGCCAACTCGAGCTCGGCGTCGAAAAAGAAGGGGCCTGCCGTGGCACCACGCCGGGGTGCCAAGAAGCTGCGGTACGTGGAAGCGGTGTACGCGTATGCAGCGCAGAGCGAGACGGAGCACAGCATGGAGGAGGGCGAGCGGTTTGTGCTGGTCAAGGAAGATCCGGGCGACGGGTGGGCCGAGGTGGAAAAGGGCGGCGTCACGAAGAGCGTGCCGGCGAGTTACGTGCAGGCAGTCTGAGGGTGACGAGCTGAGCTGGGTTGATGGCCGAGCGAGTTGCAAGTGGTGATGCTGCCGAGGTCGAGCCAGTCGAGGTGGTCGAGGTGGTCGAGGTCTTTGACCACTCGTCAATAACCACCATATATATATTTTTGGTTACATATTAGTGTTTAGTATAGCATTGCCGGCGGTTCTGTCATTGTACTGATTTAAACGTTTGGGTTTTTTCTCGGTCTTGTCGTTTCGTTGTCTTGTCGACTTAGTCTCTGCTGTATCTTCCATCTTCGTCCGTCTATATCCGTGTATTCGTCAATGTGGAGGCGCAGTCATGCTGTGACACCGCAATGCTCGCAATGTGCAGATTCTAGGAGATTCAGACATCAATGATACTGTCTAACAACATCAATAGTCAAGGTGTTCGACGCAACCATCAGCTACACATGTCCGCTTAGTCACATCTTATGATACCACACATCTTTAGTACCAACATCACACTATCTACAGATATAGCTTAATGGCTCCAAGGCCTCTCCCTGACTCTTCCTTGTCTCCTTAGTTTGTGATTCAGCTCTTCAATAGCATCGCCACCGAGCCACCGACTTGAAACGCCGTCACCAACTTTGTCGTCCAATCCGCGGCGGCAATTTTATTGAGAGACTACTCCTTTAGCTCCCTGTCGATCGATACTTGCGAATGTTTGTAATTTTGTACATTAAACAATATATGTACATTAAACATAAAACACGCAGTCAAAGACCGCGCGAAATAAACACAGCCAGCCGGAGCCAGCCAGCGTGCAGCACATCGGTACTTTTGCACGATGAAATACACTACCCAGCAAAGTACAGCAAATAGTGGATTGTAGATTGTAGATAGTGGATGTATAGTGGGTCGGCTCCAGCGCGTCGTGGTGGGTCATTCCAGAAGCCAGCAGGCGAGCCAGACTGTCCAAAAATCCAAAAATAAAGAGAAAGAAGTGCGTTCAGCCCCCCGGTCAGCTTAAGCCTTGAGTCTTATTTTCCAGATGTATTTCATCATGCTTTTTCCACTGTCGATACTTGCAGATTTACAGATAATACTACGGAATAGACCAGGGTATGCTTTAGGGATGCTCCACTGCTAATACGGATGGAGCGTGGTTTCCTTGTTTTGAGTCGCTCCTGCCCGCTTCTCCTTCTTTCTCTCCCAGTTTTGACAATTATCATTTTTTGAAATGTTATGTAAGCAGTCACGACAGTGCCATCGTCTTCATTCTTAACTCCATTCTTAACTCTTATTTCTCTCATGACTCGCCAGCTTTCTCTCCGTCTCGGTTAGTCGAAACACATCTCCATATATTCAAGCACCATCTGCTGTTTGCTTCTCCTGAATATCATGATTTCGACAATCTACCGTCATAGACTTGGTCAAGCCCTCAAACAAATAATTCTCACCAGTGACGCCCTTCAGTCCATCAGTCAGGCACAGCAGTCCCTGATCACCGCTCCTGCCTTAGTCCAGGTACACTTCTTTGTCTCTGACCCGTATTTTGTCAGTTCAAAAATAGACCTGCTGCTGCTCGTGTCTTCGTAGAGTGGTTAGTCTGTGTACATGCCAACACGGTCCGCCACACGTATTCAGCCAGTTGTCACTCTGCTGGCTGACTAGCTTCTACTGTCTCGTATTCAGCATTCTCTCCTCTTGCACCTGAGTAATTGTTTTGGTTAATGCGTTCTGCAAACTCTGTCTCTTCTCGAAACAAGCATATCTTATCTCCCTCCCTGCCGCTCTCCGGACATCCGCGTCGTACCATGGTCATGCACTTTTTTTTTTTTTTTTTTTTACCTCTACTCAATAATCGCCATCAAGACTCGAAACTCGAGACTCGATTCTAATACCGCCCATTATCATCTATCATCATTTACCACCTCATGCTAAGCTCTACACCTGCGATTGACGTCGTGCCCAGAAGGCTTGTCTCGTCATCTCCAGGCCAAGTCGCCTTGGTTGTTCCTGCCGTCTTGTCCAGATCGCATGGAGTTATTGTAATTAAATAATATGGGGTAAAACTGCACATCCCCTTGTCCTTCCTGCCCCTCCTATATATACCCCTCCCGCGTCGATTTATGGTTTCCTCTGCACGTCTTGTTTATGTTTAATCGTAGTGTGTTTATACACACACACCCACGCCACCACAACATCACACCGGTGCTACTGAGTAGTCGTTCCTTCCCTCTCAGGATGTGCCTGTGTCTGTGTCTCCTTCCTTGTGCATTCCAATTCAGATGTCACTGGCACACTGGCTCATGGAGAGACAGTCACCGACTACAGTCGTGCCTTCCCTCTAAGATTTGATCTCCTCTTTTATGCCGGTTTGTGCTTCCCCGTTGCCTTGATTGTATCCTATTAGTATCCCTCTCGAGGTACATCTCAAAGATACCTTGCTCTGTTTAGATGTAGCTCGTAATGTCGTGTATCTTGTTCTGCCGCATGCTCTGTCGCTCCTTCCCTGTACTGTAATGCTACTCATACACAGTATTGCTCTCCCTCTTGCTCTTTCCTTGCTCTGTCTCCTTGTTCTTGCCCCAATCCCTGGTCGTGCTTTCCTGATTCTGTCGTTTGACTCGGATGTCGTCCCTTCTTAATCATCCCTAGTGACCATCGCATCGCCGTCTTTCTCATTCCTACTTCTTCTCTTCCTCTCTCTTCTTATTCTCTCGTCTCTTCTTCCCATTTTCTTTCCTCTTTCTTCCTCATTCTCATTCATCGTCATTCTTTCTTCGACATTCTCTCATTAAGTTTATTTTTTCGTTCTTATATCGACTCTCGCTTCAGCACCTTTCTTGTCATTCGCTTAATAACTTCATCTTCACCATTTTTGTCTAAATTAATAACTCTTTGAATCCATCAACACCAACGCAATTACTATCACCATGCGTTCCTTCACATTCGCGGCTGCCGCCCTCTCGGCTGCTGGCCTCGTCGACGCCTCGCCCTCGCCCTCCAAGACTATCCCCAAGCTGGTTGAGCGTGCCAGCTCTGTTCCCACCGTCACCGCCTCCGGCAATGGTAGGTTCTAACAACGCCGTTATCTATAGTCATTAGCAATTGCAAATCTAACACACCCAAGCCTTCTGGGCCGACAAGACGCGTTTCTACGTCCGCGGTATCGATTACCAGCCCGGTGGCTCCTCCGATGCTGCTGACCCGCTGGCCGACACTGATATCTGCAGCCGTGACATCAAGGAGTTTGCCAAGCTCGGTGTGAACACTATCCGTGTGTACATCACCGACAACTCCAAGAACCACGACACCTGCATGAACGCTCTGGCCGCTGCCGGTATCTACGTCATTATCGACGCCAACAACCCGCTGTACTCCATCAACCGCGAGAACCCCGGACCCTCCTACAACACCCCCTACCTGCAGAGCGTCTTTGCCACCATTGATGCTTTTGCCGGCTACACCAACACTCTTGCGTTCTTCTCGGGCAACGAGGTCATTAACTCGACCGCCGAATCCACCCTCTCGGCTCCCTACGTCAAGGCCGTCACCCGTGACATGCGCCAGTACATCACCGAGCGTGGCTACCGCAAGATCCCCGTCGGCTACTCTGCGGCTGATGTCTCCCAGAACCGCATGCAGCTGGCTGACTACATGAACTGCGGCTCCGACGACGAGCGCAGTGACTTCTTTGCTTTCAACGACTACTCCTGGTGCAAGAGTGACTTCAAGACGTCCGGCTGGGATGAGAAGGTCAAGAACTTCACTGGCTACGGTCTGCCTATTTTCCTGTCCGAGTACGGCTGCATCACCAACGGCCGCGACTTTGGCGAGATTGCCGCCCTGATGAGCTCGGAGATGACCGGCGTCTACTCGGGTGGCCTGATGTACGAGTACGCACTGGAGGCCAACAAGTACGGTATTGCCTCGATTAGTGGTTCCAGTGTTAGTGAGCTGCCGGAGTTCACCAAGCTTGCCAGCGCCCTGAGCAAGAACCCTGCACCCACCGGCGACGGCGGCTTCACCTCGACCACCAACAGCCAGGCCTGTCCCACGTCCGATGCCGGATGGCTGGTTTCCGACACTCTGCTGCCTGCCATCCCTACCGGGGCTCTGGCCTACATGAAGAGCGGTGCCGGTGACGGCCCTGGCCTGACTGGTGATGGCTCGCAGAACTCTGGTGAGACCAGCACTGGTAACGCTTCGCCTGGCTCTGGCTCGGCCACTGCCACATCCTCGAGCAAGAGCGCCGGCCCTACTCTGATGGGTCCCATGGACAAGAGCCCCATTGTTGTGTCTCTCATCGTCTTCATGTGCACCCTTGCCGGTGCCCTTATTCTGTAAGGGGGTGATATGATTTATGGGTAGAATGATGGGGTTGTAGAACGGTAGAACGGTCGAGCTTGGATAGCTCTCGTTCGTTACAGTTTTTTCAGTTTTTTTTTTGCTTGATACCGGTCTGTTATCTGCTGGTTGCTGGTTTAATGTTTTACTTTACTGGTCTTTCCTGGTTGCTAGCTACTGTTACTGGTTCACACGCAGGTAAATAGACTGTCGTGTCATTGTCTGTTTGTCTCATTTTAATTTGTTTCTGTTTACCATGTTCTGAGTCCTTGTACATTGTTGAATGCTAAGCATTGTCTGCTTCAACTATTTTATTCGCTTATTCCTTTCGTCAACTTTACTTTGTTCGCCTCTATGGCTCTTTAATGTACTATTCAGTTTTATCTATTTTAAAAGTCACACGAATAAGTCACGATAGGCAAGTTGAAGTCACAAATAGCAAGTAAGTAGTGTAATCGACCGTAATTCGTTTCTCTTATTTTAGGCAGTGCTAATCCTAGACTACATCATAATATATCATACACGTTGACTTGGCTTGAAAAATCAGGCCAATGGCAACCAAATTCTCAAAAAGGTCTCGGGAGGGTTGTCTCTTAAAAGAATCATTCGCTTTGCTCGCGATTGATCAATTTAGGTGTGGCCGACAAGGCCAGCCTGGGGAGCGTTGTCGGGGTTGGTGTTGGTGCCCTCAAAGCCCAGCAGAGTGTTCCACTGGTCGGCAGCAGTGACATCACGCTTGCCAGTGGCAGTCACGGTTGCCAGGGCGGCAACGGCAGCGTCCTTGGCAGCCTGGTTGGCACCGCACACGTTGGTCAGCTGGTCCTTGATGCGGTTCATGATGATGGCGGGGTTCAGGGCCTCCTGCTGGCCCTTGTTGACGAGAGGGTCAATGGCCTGGAAGGTGCTCTCGGTCTCAGAGCGGCCGTTCAGGCCAGGCTCAAACTTGATGGTGGGCGTGCACAGGCCAAAGTCCAGGGCGGGGTCGGACGACGCAACGAAACCGTCAAAGTTGCCAGTAACAGCATTGGTCACGGCACCGGCGCCGGCAGCAGTACCGCCGGTGGAGGCGGCATCCGAAGTGGCAGCAGCGGCAGCAGAAGTGGTAGAAACAGCGGCGGCAGTGGACTCGGCGGCACCAGCAGTGGCGGTCACGGTGACAAAGGTGGTGGCAACGCCGCCGCAAGCAGCGGACGAGACGGCGGCATCGGCAGCAGCAGTCGAGGAGACAGCAGGAGCGGCAGAGGAGGCGGCAGGGGCAGCAGAGGAGGCGGCAGTACCGGCAGCATTGCCAGCAGCGGGGGCAGCAGCGGCAGCACCGCCCAGGGCAGAGGCGTCCTGCTTGTTACCGGCCTGGTCGACGGCGGTAAAGTTGGAGAAGCCCTGGGCGATCATGACCTGAGCGACGGACAGGCCGTTGGCGTCAAAGGGGGTGGTGACACTGGTCTTGGAGTTGGCGTTCTCGAGGTCAGAGCCGCCGACGGCGGGGTCGATCAGGGGCACGACACCGCGCAGCTCGGGCGAGGCGGGCAGGCTGGGGTCCGAGCAGATGGAGGGGATGCTGACGGCAAAGGGGTTGAAGTTCTGCTCGGCGGCAACGAGGCCACGGGCGGCAGCGACGGCTTCGTCGCTGGTACCGAGCTGAGCAATGATCTGGTCGGCCTGCGTGAGCTTGCCGCAGGGGTTGGCAGCACCCAGCAGGAACTGAATGGAGCCACCAGCCAGGGTAGCAGCCTGGCCAGACTGGCCGAGGTTGGTGAGGGCACTAATGGCATCGATGGCACCGTTGCCCTGCTCCTGACCGAAGCGGGCCTGCACAGCAGCAGCAAAAATGGCGGTGATGAAGACGCGAGACATTTTGATGTGTTGAGAGGTTGGTTGTTGGTAGAAAGGATATAAAAAAAAATCTGAAAAGAATGAAGTAGAGAAGGATTGTTAAAAATGTTCACAGAACGTTAAGTAATAATAAAAAAAGGTAAAGAGAGTTAAAAAGTTCACAGAACTATAATAATGAATAGAATAAAAAAGAATGAAAGCACTAGGCCTGAAAAAAAGGACGGTCAAATAAAAGAATGTTGATGGGATGAAGAGAAGGGAAACAAAAGACAAACAAGAAGACAAGAGGAAGGGAGGTTTATATAGATGCAGATGAGTAGATGGGTAGAGGGTAGATGGCGAGGGTGCCTCTCCTCGCACGCATGAAGAGCGCCAGCCGGGTTCTGGTGCAACTCAACGATGGGACGAAACGCCATGGAAATCATAAGATAATCCAAAACGGGTCGGCTCCATACGGAGACGGACTGTTGAGATAAGGAAGAGCACAAGGGGAGAAGGAGGAGAAGAAGAAGAAGAAGAAAGGGGAGGCATCGTGACAGAGTAGCCCCCCCCAGTCATCTAGAAGACTGGAACCCAAGCACACACTAGAACCGTCGTGTCGGCCGGATGGCATAGTATGACTGCGGATGGAACCATGGTCAATGGAGTCCCACCAGAGACGATACCGAAGACGCAGTAGTTGTACTGGGTAGGTATGTAAAGGTGTATTAGGTATGCGGCGTAGAAAGGAGCATGCCCCTGCCCCTGGTGGTAGATGAGGCTCTACGTGTAAGAGAGAAGATGCAAGTAGAAAATGTATCTTGGCAGTCCTGTCAAAAAGAGGCCCGAAAGAGAATCAAACAAGAGAATCAAAGAGGGAACTACTCGTACTTCGTACCCGATAAGAGAGAATCATATAGATCTTGGCTCGTTTGGGTGGTGCCGGGGCACGTCACGTCGTCAGAGGAGACGTTAATCACAGGACTGGGGACTCAAGACTGACACGAGGCTCAACTATGTAATTACAAAGGTTTAAATAATTCAACTAGCTTAAATAGCTTAAATAGCTTAAATAGCGTAAGTGTGCTAAACGAGAAAATAAGAATAAGACTAACGGCCGCTCCCCTGGGACTGGACCACACACATATTGACAGCAGATGGCAGATCCACCGGCCCCGTCTCACCAAGCTGCTTTGGACTGTAGTGCGGTCTCTATCAAACGTGTCTATCTCGGTAGGAGAATTGATGAAATAAGGGATGTCAGAGGTCTGTTATTATCAAGATATCGAGAGGCACGCATTGCTTTGTGCTTGCTGCGTGGCGGGTAAACCCAAGTGATTGCCAGCATGGGCCGAATCTACAGACAACAGAGACAGGACGAAGGCAGCACAGCTCGATCGACATCAGACTGAATGACTGCCGTGGCCAGCATTGATCCAGTCCCGATGTCTGGTTGATGTTCATTGCAGGAGATGGATAATTGGCAAGCTCTTATGCTCTCAAGCGAGATTGGGATTGAGAGTACGCAAAGGTAATGTAGCAATGGATAGCCGCCTCTACGCAGTAGATGGCAATCCGAATCTACCGAGTATAGTCTGGGCAAGTGGACTGCCTCCTTTACCTCCTTTTTGGCCGGTTCTGCAGGCCAACTCTCCAAGCGAAGTTTGATTCTTCCCACATCAAAATGGGCCTCTCCGCATTTTAGTCTGTTATTCTTTTATTCAATTAATTGTTTTATTTCTGCTTCTTATCCGTCATTTTTTTCTTCTTATTCTTCTTATTCTTCTCTTCCGACAGAGCTTGTTTGGGCGGGCTTGGATTCGGATGTCCTGGCGCTGTTGTGAAACCAGGGGTGACAGCAAAGGGGCCAAGACCCACTGCCACAGTCCATCGTATTGTAAAATTCGTACTTTATACTATCGCCTATATCGCATCTATTAATTCATATTCTCTCCATGGGCTTTGGGATTTTTAAAAGATATTTAAAACTATGAGTCTCTCAATCTAAACCAAACCGGCATGCCTCCGTTGCTAAGCGCTGTCGTCTGCTTTTTTCCCTTGACCCCGGGTGAAACTTTAACATGAATCGTCTCATAGCAGTGTCAACGATGGCGTCTACGGTCTGCCTGCTGAGTACCTGATTATCAAGATTGGTATCGCATGTGCTTGAGAATAAAAATCAGCATGATGATCATCATAGATCGAGTCAGCATTGCCATAGCAGATCACCAGGATGCAACATAATCATGCCATGATACAACCTTAATCCGAGTGCAGAGCTTCGTCTGGCTAGAAAAGTAATTAGTGTTCTCTTTTCGCAACGCTATTAACGCCCTAAGGTCAACATCATAAATCAAAGTAAGAGTGCGGTAGCAAACCCTCAGCAGTAAATTTTCCACTTTTTCAGAAATACATAGGGAAATCGTGGCTGAGAACTTACTTTTGTGTAGCTATGTATGGCCGTCAGAAGTATCTTGTTAGGAGTGACTTCTCGTGCCTTTCTTAATCGTTATTTGAATTCTGATTGTATCGACGAAACGATGGAAGAAGAAGTTTGATAAAAACAATTACGGGAAATGATAAAATTAATAATAATGTTATAAAAATGAAGTCTCGGTTTTTTATTTATATTTTTATTAAATAAAATTTTTATAATATTATTTTATAAAAGCTACTATAAAAAGAACCCCGAGAAAAAAAAAACTCTTTTTATTATTATTATTATTATTTATTTTTTATTAATTTTCTTTACTCTTTCTACTAGGCCAATGTTTTTTACACTTCGGCCTTTTAACTTCGACCAACACTTTTTTTCTCTTTATTTGTCTTCATAATAGACACTTATCTATTGTGATTTGGCCAAGTTGAAGGAGTTTTCAGATCCAGCTGATCCTTTACCATCTACAGAAATATAAACTGAAAGTCATTCGAGAAAAAGTACAAAGATAATCCCTGTTTAAAAGGACTCCAGATGTGACCGACTCGGTACCAGAAAAAAGGGGCACTCTACGTGGTACGGCAAGTACCTTTTTGGCGAATTGGACATTTCTGCTGAGTTTTTGCTACCGTACTCTTACTTTGATTTATGATGTTGACCCTTGTAATATAAAATATAGAACACGCCAACACTATTATGTTTAGGTGAGAGATGGCAGCAAATGGTGCGGGAGCAGGATGCAGTTCTACCGCAGTCAACAAACTCAACGGATATGACTTTATAGTTTGTTAGGCGTGGCGCAAGTAATGCAAACGGGCACTTTGTGCGTGTCCATGCCGTCATGAGCGTTAACTAGCTCTAGCCTCCCTTGGGAACATTCATGATAAATATAGCCACGTCTATTACCAAAGTATATATAGCAAGCCACACGGTTTTGGGGCAAAGACAAAAGATTAAGATATGGGACACCGTACGCAGGAAAAGGAAAAGGAAATAGGACATAAAGGGCGAACTATGGTAGACTGGTCTTGGTTTCCTTGTAGCAAGCAAGTACTTATCCAGGACTCCACGTAAAGGTGCCAGTCTGTCGTCCTGGTCCAAAAAGCCAAAAAGTCAACTCACCTCCTTTTACTTCGACTTGGGCCGAGTATTATGTTGATGTGTGGGAACCTGTTGTTTCGGTGTGACGGAACTAGGGCCCGGCGTAGTGACGGAGGTAGGGCCTGGCGAAGTGTCCTTCCTGAACCATGCCCTGCCTTTCTCAATGAGAATGCCCAATATCAACAGTATAACACCAATGGGTAGAGCCTCCCGGATCGTAATTGCTGGGGGTTTCGTGTCTGCCATCTTCTTCAGGTTGTGGTTAGTATCGGCCAAGCTTTGGCTGATATTGGCCAAGCTGTTGCTTATATTAACGAGGATGTTGAGAACTGGATCCTGGCCAGTTTCGACCTCTCTCATGTGAGTTGTAAACGTCGACATTTTTGCTGGTGTTGGTATTGCTGTGTTTGCTGTGTTGCTGGTGGTGGAAGAGGAAACAAAAAAGAGGAAGAGACAGGAGAGAGATTATATGTGTATGCGCGTCTGGTAATGTGTCCGTACAATGAGGCAGGCGAGGAAACCGGACTTGGGAAATTAGAATTAGGAAATCATCCTGCCTGATTTGTCCTCTTGATATACGAAAGAGGACATGAAATCAGCTTTAGCAAGGCAGGTGACGTTGCTGTTTAGAAAATGGTACGATATTGAGGTAAAAGAGGAAGGAACGATGACCGTCGAGTCAATAGAAAGACGAGAAAAAAGTAAAAAGGGAAGGAACGATGATCGTCGACTTAAATAAAAGGACAATTAAAAAGTAAAAAAGGAAGGAACGGTGGTCGTTGAAGCAAAACAAGGCACGACATAAAAATAAAAGAGGAAGGAACGATGGTCGTCGAAGCAAATGACCACCCCATTTTGCAAAAGAAAATATTTATTGACTAAATTCAATCTTGTAAAAGGAGTTATGTAGCATGTTTTTACAATGCAAGCATAAAATTAAATCAGATCAAATAAATAAACATAAAGAATAGAAAGTAATTATTTTTAAAAAAAAGCGTTACAGGTCAAATTAATTTACAAAAAAGGAAGCCACTAAAAGTACATGCTAAGCGGCCTCAAGAAGTGAGATTGTAAGTGCCCAAATAAGGCAAAAAAAAAAAAGAAAAGAAAAAATAGGAAAAAAATGTGGACCTGCTGGGAATCGAACCCAGGACCCCTTCCATGCTAAGGAAATATTATACCACTAAACCACAGGCCCAATCTGATGAAAATACTTGCTACTTTCAGCAATATATATCCATTACTTGTCCTTCTGCCCCTCTGCCGCTCTAGCTTCTGACATCTAGCTCATCCAGCTCTGCATACTGTGGCAGATCCCACTTCACACCTTCGCGGAGCACATAGGTGCTCAGATAGTCGAAGCGCAAGAAAGCAAATACGCTTATGAGAAAGTTGGCGATAGCAATGGCCCACGACGACGACGGCACCCAAAGACCCGGGCCCAGCGTCTGCACCTGGTTCATAAAGGGCCGGAAGCGGCGATCATAGGCATGCAAGGCCTGCACAAGAGGGTCGCGGGTGCTTCCCATGTGCCCGCTGCGACCAGAATCTGCCGAGTTGTTGAGGTGCTGGGCAATCTCGCCTGCGAGGACGTACGCACCGACAAGTCCCGACGTGGTGCCCATGCCCGTAAGCGACGAAGGGCAGTAGCCCGCATCGCCGACAAAAACGACGCGACCGTGCACCCACGAGTCCATTCGGACCTGTGCCACTTCGTGCGTGAAAAAGTCGTTTGTCTTTGAATCGTCGCGCAGGGCCTGCACAATCTGCTCCGATTTCCACCCGGCATCCTGGTACAGATTGCCCCAGGTCTGCTTCTGCTGCTCGACCGTGCTCTTCATCACGCCTTTGAGCTGCTCCGAGTCGTCGGGGAAGATGAGGTAGTTTTGCGTCGTGGCGGCATCGTGGTTGCGGGTGAAGATGGCGCCGCTTCGTGCCCAGGTATGCCGTGGCGATGAGTTTGTTGATGCCTTTTTGGGTAGTCGTAAAGTACGCCATGTACATGTGCAGAGAGTTGAAAGGGTCGGGAGCTCCGGGCGCCAGTGCCATCTTCCGGAGCCGCGATCCTTGACCATCCGCTCCGATCAAGAGATCAAAATGGTCCTTTGACCCATCCGAGAACTCTACATGTACCCTGTCGCCGTCGGCGTCTTGCTGGAAGCTGGTAATGGTTGTATCAAACAGATACTTGACCCGATCCTTGGTGGCATCGTACAAAAGACGGCAAAGGTCGCCGCGCATGATCTCGTACTCAGTACTAAAGCCTTGGAGTCCTTGGCCCGTCTTGTTCACGGGGAAAAAGGCTCTCTGTCTCCCCTTGCTGTCGACAAACTCTATGCCCGTCTCGCTAATGGAGACGCGGCGAAATGCCTGCTCGAGACCCATGCGCTTCATCACCTTGATGCCAGGCCCGCGCAGGTCAATCTGCTGCCCAGACGCCCGCAAGCGTGGATATCTCTCCACAACAGTGACGGCATAACCCAGCTTTGACAGCCAGAAAGCAGCGGCAGGACCGGCAATGCCAGCGCCAGAGATGAGGATTTTCAACGGCGCCATGATGGTTGGCGAGCTTGGGTTGGGCGGCGTTGGATGTGGTATGCACTGCTTATTTTTATTTTATTTTATTTGTATTTTGTTGTCGTTTTTGTTTCTTTCGAGGATACTGCAGTATTCAAATTCAGTTTACGTTGGACTAGATGAGAGATGAAGGCATTGAATAGTTATATAACCCCCTCGGCGCCGTGGGCTGACCGCTCACGGTGATTTCACATCGAAACTCCGAGGACACGGCCCTCCGAACTCATGCAAAAGTTAACTCCTCCTCTCATATATTGTACACGGTGATAAAACAACCAAAAAAAACTACCAAAAAATGACCAAAAACGACCAAAAACAACACATCACCACTCCGATGAGAAACGTTGGAGGTTGAATCAACGGCAAGGTGATACGCCGGAACTCCGCGGACATAATTGCCGTCTCACTTGCATGAAAACCTTGGCACTCGCGCGAAATGTTTGATTGTAAGTTGTAGACTATGTTCCAGCTGTGCTCCTTTGACGGACAATGGTAAGACTGAATGAGGCAAATTGTAAATGCTGCATGATCTTCTATGTTGTTTACCTATCCTTGGTTACTTTCTATTTTTCTTATTTTTTCTAGTTGTATTAAAGCTAATGTAAGGGACCATTTAACAGTCCACCACGAGACCCATATAATAGCGGATCGAGATATTATCTAAGCCCAAAGTGACCTCTACTTCGGTAAAGGTACAAGCAAAATATAGATCACTGCCATGATGGATGTAAAATAAAAAAAAAAAAAAAAAAAATACAGCCTATAATACCGTGCCTTTTGTCGTATTTTGCTTCAGTAAAGAAAAAAAAAGGTATTCTGCTTGATGTGACTATACAGAGTTTATGCGACTGATTCATCAAGGTGATGCTTGAATGTTGGCATAACCCCAAAACGGAAGGAAGGCGTGCAGCTTTTGCGGGGCGCAGAGGGCCTGCATGTATGTGTTCTTGAGTCTATATTGTGGGCCCTCGTTCTTTACTGGGCCAAGTCGTAAAGCCGCAGGCTGAAGAATTGATGTTAGTTGTGCTCGTGGAGGGTGGGCGTGGCAACTTCATGCCCTGTCTAGATCTATTAATACTTGGGACATACCGCTGTCAGGCCGAGAATGCCTCTGTATGCGTTGCGGTTATCGAGCGTCGATCAACTGCCCGTGCCGTAGAGGCGGCCGCGCTGGCCCTCCGTGGTGATGGATGCCTTGCCGTATTGTGGTATGGTAAGCCTACTTCTACCATGCTGGAAGCTATGCCCAGAGCCAGTGCCATGATGAGACATGTGCTGAGATATCTCGAGGCTCGGAAGATAAGGGAACTTGCCAATGTGGTAATGGCAGAGGTTTTGTGTCTATTTGTGATTCTTTTGGCCCGTTACGGAACGAACTGCTCGAAATAAGCCCGACCCGCACGCATAACTAGGATATATTGGAAGATCAATTAATGTGCACGTCCTGTCAGTCTCGGCATTTACCGAGGTGCGATAGCAAACTTGGACACTAGCTACATCTTGTGCTGTCTCGGACTGAATGGAGGAAGATGGGAAAAGCGATGGTCACTGGATTTTAGAATACAGCAGCGGTAGGTATTTCATAGAGTAGCTAATGAGCATGAAATTCTTCTAGACAGAACGGAGATTTCTTCTATTGATGCACAACAAAACTGAATGAGAAAAAGAGAAAAGAAAGAAGAGAAGAAAAAAAAGCAGCCGAGTATTGAGAGGAAAGACTTCAACGCAACATGAAAGGAGCAAGGCACAAAATATTCCCCCCCGCGTTCCCGTGAAGCTCTCGGGCGCCAGCTCCATTTCCGCTGTTCACTGACCGCTACAGCACAAACTTCTGGCAACCATTGCCAATGTGCTAGTTTTTCTTGCTGACTTCGGTGGCCTTGATAGAGTAGTTGGCCTCCAGTGTTTTGACAGTGTTGTTGGCCTCGGTGGCTTCAGTGGCGTTATTGGCGTTATTGGCGTTGCTGGTGTTGTTGACAACGTTGGCAGCTATTCCTTCTTGAGTCTCCGTCACATCACGAATGGTGTTGGCCCTGCCCAATATCTGGTCCAATACATCCTGACGCAACGGGCAATCATTATTTTTGCATGCTTGAATAATCTTCTCAAACTTTCTTATGCTTCTATTGCCATTGGTAGCCATCACATCGATATGGCGGATATAGCACCTATAATGTTAACAATCTGACAGCAAGCAATGGACTTGGGGGGGTGAGCAGTACATGTTTGCGGCTTGGATGGATTGGAAAGAAGACGAGTCGCGTGAACTGCTAATGTGCAAGACTTTGGTGTTAGTTCTTTATAGTATAGAAGTGTGAAGAGGTAAATGGAGTTCTTGTCTATGAAAGCCAGTAGAAAAGAAACAGAAAAGTGAGTCGGAAAACAGAGTGTAGAAGAATCTGGGTGTTGCTGGTAAGATGAACGGAAAGAGAGATTTTAGGGACAACGCTCTATTTTATGCTCGGAATGCGTAACATAACATGTGCAGACTTTGGCAAAACATCAATGAACAACAAATGAGATAAGCACACATCTGGCTTGGTGACTGGTTTCAAGAAGCGGTGTCATTTTTCAGCGTGTTCTTCTTTTTCTTACCTGTCGTCGCTTTCTCACACCGACTGCAAATTCTCAGTAACCAGACTGTGTCCAGTGAATATGACCACTGCTCTTCTGACTATGTCAGCCTGCATAGCCAGTCAATACATGGCCGCCCCTTGCCTGTATCGTTGAATGCTTTCTTCTATCTATCGGACAAGCCGATGGCACCGTTCTTTGACTTTTATTTCACCTGGTGGTGCTTTCCCTAAACTGTGAGCTATCATAGATAACAGAAAACAGAAAACAGAAAACAGAAAACAGAAAACGAGAAACGGAGATGCCGGGCAAACGTCGTCTCCAACTTTATGCGACGACCACGAGCCACTTGCGGACAACATCTGGAAGCACTTTCTTTGTTGTATGTTATTATCTTATTTTTAAACTATTGGCTTTTTGTTTCAATGACTCATTTTTTGGCTTTGACTCTCCGTGCGTAGATGTTGCATATTTGAGGGGCCACCGTTGTAATTTATAAAACTGATACCTCATCATCCACTCAACGCATCTGATCTCTTTCTTTGTTTTCTCTTTTCCAACGTGGCCTGGGCAGTAATATGACACTTGCAGACATCTCTTTTCCTGCCAGTCCCCCAACTCAACGTCTTTACCCTACGCTGGCTTCCGGATTTAGAAACTCGTTGGATCAGAGGTTCAGACCAGACATTTCTTTGTTGTATGTTGGTACTGCAACAGTCCGCATTCGGTATTAGCAAATTGCAAAATATCAGGCAGTTGTTTAATAGCTTGACTTGTTTCAAGGTGATTTCCGTCTCTCCTTTTTAGTTCTTCGTACTGGCCGTTGTATCCTTTCGCCATACCTATAAGTATCGGCTCGTCCCTTACACCTCGTTCTACTCCTAATTTATTTTATTTTTCTGCTTCTGCTTCTGTATGCTTCTTTCTTTCAGTACCTTGACATCTCTATCACCATCGCTGCCAGTTACCCAGTGTTCCCAAAATGGCCCCAGTTACTCGAGCATCACACAAGCTTCATGGTTCGTAGCACCAAGACGGAAGTTTTCAACTTGACAGCATATGCATTGTTTTCTAACTGGTTTCAGCGCAAATGGACAAACCCAAACAACTCATGGAGGACAACATGTCTGAGGACATCGCTACTAAAGGCAGCGTCACCGAGGCGGACCACGACAACCTCATCGAGACTACCCATGTGGTCGCAGCTGACAAAGAGCCGAAGCAAGAGCCTACTGCTGCGGGATATAGCAAGCTAGAGGAGTGGCTTGGCCCTAAAACGTTTGAAAATTTTCAGAAAGATTTCATGTCGGACACATATCAGATTGGTTTCACATATGTCCTGAGGTTGACGGATGATATCATAAGCTCAGCCAGTGACCCGGCCACGGAGTTTGCAGCACCGGGGTGCTCTATAAAAGAAGGGAAATACATTCATTTCTACATGCACAACGGTGCACTTTATGTTTTCCCCGACGACGGTAAGCCCTGGCCTAAGCCTCCGGTCCAGGTCGACCCGGCCACGCTCGGCTTGCCTTATGATCCCGAGACCAACGCTGAGGACGCGGCACTAGGGCTTCTCGTGGCCCTCCCTCATGGGCAGCTGTATAACGACTCTGTCTTTATCAAAGATTTGTTTGGTGTTTCGGATGAGCCTGGCGATAATAAAGATCGACACGCTGGAGAGATACGCGCGCTTGAGTTTTTGAAGAAGCACCCCCACCCCAACTTTGTGCGTTACCTAGGCTGCCGCGTCATAGAAGTACCAGACACAACACAAACACAAAAGCAAGGTAGGCGCCGCATGCAAAAACGGATCACAGGCATTGTGCTTGAGAAACTCGACCGCAGCATGGCCGACTTTGACCCCGACCTGCCTGCATTCCGCAATGTGGACGTCGACTTGGTCCTCAACCGGCTCGAGAACGCCGTGCTCTACCTGCACTCCATTGGCTGGGCGCACAACGACCTCAAACCGAGCAACGTAATGCTCCGCACCGACAAGCAGCCCGTGCTCATCGACTATGAATCGTGCGCGCGCGTGGGTACCACTCTCGCCGTTTGCGGTACAACCGACTGGTGCTTGCCGCAAAACACTGGTAGTGGTGCGACCTCATGCATTGAGAACGACTTGTACGCCTTGCGCTTGTTCCGGGAGCGCATCCGTGACAAGGAGGCAGTGGTGAAGTATTTTCGCGCCCATTAGTTTAGACCAGATTATTTTGTTATTTTGTTATTTTGTTATTTTGTTATTTTGTTATTTTGTTATTTTGTTATTTTGTCGCCTTTATTTTGCAGTTTTATATTTTCTGTATTTTCTAAACTTGTTCTCTTTCTACCACCACCGTCAGTTTGTTATTGTATTGTTTTTCTCTTCTCTTTTGATTTCTTGATGATGGCGATACAGGCTTGAGAGACACATTGTAGGGCAAAAGATAAAGGTAGCCGTATTGGCGATTGCACGCACATACAAAGATAAAACAGAAGGCAATGCAGGCAACTAATTAGTATTGAGAATCATTTAACGCTACGCAAATAAACAGCAAAAGCACTGGAAATTGGATGAGTGGCGGACAATTGACGGCAGCACTGCACGAGGAGCATATTGTATCGAATAATACCCATTTCATTGACCATACTGTGTTGTGCCTTTCATGGTTTAAGCTAAACTAATTGATAAAGGCTACCCTGCTGTTGTGGCTCGGCACCAACACCGTCAATCCTTTTCCATTCCTGCTGCTTATGAATGTCCAAGGGGCGATCAGACGATTGAGCTTGTACTTGCCTACTGTCCCAGACTCTGCAACCATCCTAGCTTACACCGCTTGACATTTGGGTTATTTAGTGCTGCTTCTTCGTAAAACTTGGCTGTTGACATTAGACGCTGGACGATGATTGCCATGTCGGACAGTCTATCTTCGTCGGGCTTCTGTGCTTGAACAACTGCCGCTGCAATGTATTGCAGGAACCGATTGAACACAGGGCCCTGCTCGGCTGTCGGCTTGGCAGCTGAGATCAGCCCAGCCTTGAGAAAATAATCCCAGACCAGCCCGACCTGGCGACGCAATTCTGGGTGGCCGATATTGAGAGTGTTTGTCATCTCGTCTTGCCACCGGTAGCGATCCCACAAAAGACAGCTTTGCCCCCGAGGGCGTGGTAGATGTACGGCATCCAGGATGCTCTCAGCGAGAAAAGCCATATTGAGACGGTACTGGATGATGGCCACAATATTCCAGAGTGAAGCTGGGTCGTCATGATCCACATCAACGCCAGTCTGCGTCGGTGAGCCGGTCTTCATACAGTGGTTCATCAATGCATTCAGCTTATGCCCATAGCCTTGCACAGTTTCGCCCGGGCAGGCGTGATGTTGCCAGAGCTTAACCATTTCGCTGATGCGGTTTTTGTAGATGCTTTGAATGAGGGGCCCGATAACTATATCGTTCTCCACAGCGCCGGTGCGCGTTGGTCCCTTTTCAGCATCGACAGATGGCAGCCTGCCCCATCTCGCCTTGTAGTAGTCCACCAAAGACACAGCCGATGTGGTGCTCCATATTTCATCCCAGCTGTTTCCCTGTGCCGAAAACTTGAGTGTATGGTCATCCCACAGACGGTACATCCCTCGGCAGCTATCCCAAATAGACCTGCATAACGAATTGTATACAGCCACCTGGCCAGGCGCTTCCGGGTCAGGTTGCATGTTGACAAGGTGTTGCACCTCTTTGTTCTGTCCGTTATTTTTGGTCTTGCTAGGAAGCTCACTCGTTGGCTTTGTCACAGTCTCAGTGATTGAACTGACGAAAATGGAACCTGAAAATGCTTGGCCAATGCTAATAGACTGTGGCCAGAATGACAGCATATCTTTAGACACATCTTTAGACACATCGTCAGAGTCTGCTGCTATCGTTTTTGTAATATGGATCTCCGGGTACACCATCCAACCACCAGAGAAGCAAGCCGTTGTCAGCAGGCACACTGGAACTCCCGGTTCCAGGACCCCTCTCAGCATGGTCATAGAGAGGATGGCTTTGCCTGTACAGTCAAGGGCAAAGTATTCCTGGTCGACGCCATGGCAAAAGAGAAGCAAAAGGACGGAGCCTTTCTCTTGCTTTGCCTTTGTTGTGGTCAGCCGCACTGCTTTGAGAAATTGGTCGACGATGTTGTGCGGCGCCTGCACCACTGTCACGGGGGTCAATGCTTTGTCGTCCTCCAGTAGTTCTTGGCTGAGGACTACTTTTCTATCCTCAGCCGGACTCCGTGAGCATATGGCCCATATTTTCTAACGATGGCTTGAGGATCCTATCACTATTAGCATAGTCCAGTGGTGCTTATTTCATCTGATACATACCGTCAAGCAAAGCCATGTCTGTGATGCCCCGAGGCCGTGAAGCAAGTAGTTGAAAGCATAAAAATCTGCAACAAACCAGCCATCAGTTTCGGGTGCGGCTTGGGCTTCTGATGGGTGAGTCGCCGCGACAATGTGGGTGGACGAGCCGATGCGCGGAAGGGTGGTTGTGATGAAGCAGCGCGAGGCCGACTGGCTACCGTGTAAGTGTTGTCCCCCTGACATGTTAATAAGGTGGATGATGATGGTTGTTGAAAGTGTAAAAACTCTGCAAGTGGCGAGGATTTGATGCAAAAAGCAATTATGCCCCACCACATATCACTGCTCGACCACCAAAGGACCCACTTATAGCCGGGCTCAAATTAGCTGCAAACTTACTCTCATCATCTCGCCACGCCCTTATCAACAACGAAGCAAGTCGTCGCTCTTCAACATCATTATATAACATGAGACTGAATTTCAGATAACGTCATATCTTCATGCAGTCGGCTTATTAACAAACATATTGTCGACTTCTCACAATGCTGCCAGCGTGTGCTGCAGCGTCTCGGATGTGATCTCGGGCTGTAGACAATATCAGTCGCCATCTTGCGATCACAGCTTGCTTTATTTAAACAGAAACAAACTGCAGGGATTATATTACTGCTACTTCTGTTGCGAAGCTCATAGCCATAAGAGGATGCGTGAAGCACTGCACCTCAGCGAGCAGTATACAAGCTCAAGCTTATAGATCGAGTTATCTTCTCACCGGTTTTCTGTCCTGTCATCTGCAGTGATGATGTCGCCTGATAACGTTAGTATGTTTTCACTTTGACAAACAAAGGTACTACAGATACTAAATTGTGAACTATAAAACTCGGCGTCTTACAAACCATGCAACGGGCCGACTGGACGGTGGTACAGTTCTGTTTTGTCAGATTGTGAAAAACAAGATGTGCTGAATACCTATATATTTTTTGACATGTGACTGCTCTCCCTTTCTTCCCATCTCTTCTCCGTCTTTACTAAACCACTAACGTCAACTATACAAGGACAGTCTTTTGTACATGGAAAACACTCATTCTATTGCAAATCTTGATCTATATACATGAAACAGAAACTCGACATGGCACCTTCACCTTCATCCTCACCAACAATTTGACCCTCCAGCAATCAAGAAGCCCGAGTGTCCCTCAGACTGCAGAAGCTCGATCATCTCACCACAGCCACTGAACTCGCCTTTGGCAAGACATGCAGCAAGTATAGAGAGTGCCTCTGGGAGACGGCCATACACAGAGAGGAGCTCTCAGACCGGGAAATCGCCTCGGTAGAGGAAAACTCGAAGCTTGGATTGGAACAGACTGAGCATAGATGCACAATAATCTTTAGTGGCTCTAACAGGTGAGCGCAATTTTTTTGGGAGACAGGATAACAGACTCTTGCTTTCGACCAACTTGGTGACGGCTATTTCTTGAGAACTGACTTAAGCTTTATGGCAAGCCTTTTGATTCTTTTCACCGACTGTTTTGGCTCTGGAGACTCATATATTGCAGCTTCATTATCTGGCAGCCGGCCGAGCTTCTTATATAAGTCGTTCAAGTTATTAGCCGTTGAGAGAGTCGAGCGGTGTTCCGGCCCGAGCACCTTCTCGAAGCCTTGTAAAGCCCGCTGGTACATATCCTCGGCCTCTCGTAGCCGGCCTTGATTTTCATATAAAAAGCCTAAGTTATTAACCGTATCGAGAGTCGAGTGGTATTCCGGCCCGTGCGTTTTTTCGAAGCCTTGTAAAGCCCGCTGGTACATATCCTCAGCCTCTCGTAGCCGGCTTTGATTTTGATATAAAAGGCCTAAGCTATTAACCATATCGAGAGTCGAGTGGTATTCCGGCCCGTGCGTTTTTTCGAAGCCTTGTAAAGCCCGCTGGTACATATCCTCAGCCTCTCGTAGCCGGCCTTGATTGTTATATAAAAAGCCTAAGGAATAAACCGTATCGAGAGTCGAGTGGTATTCCGGCCCGTACGTTTTTTCGAAGCCTTGTAAAGCCCGCTGGTACATATCCTCAGCCTCTCGTAGCCGGCCTTGATTGTTATATAAAAAGCCTAAGCTATTAACCGTTTCGAGAGTCGAGTGGTATTCCGGCCCGTGCGTTTTTTCGAAGCCTTGTAAAGCCCGCTGGTACATATCCTCAGCCTCTCGTAGCCGGCCTTGATTTTGATATAAAAGGCCTAAGCTATTAACCGTTTCGAGATTCGAGTAGTGTTCCGGCCCGAACGTTTTTTCGAAGCCTTGTAAAGCCCGCTGGTACATATCCTCAGCCTCTCGTAGCCGGCCTTGATTTTCATATAAAAAGCCTAAGTTATTAACCGTACCGAGAGTCGAGTGGTATTCCGGCCCGTGCGTTTTTTCGAAGCCTTGTAAAGCCCGTTGATACATAGCCTCGGCTTCACGTAGCCGGTCTTGGCTATCAAATAGGTAGCCCAAAGAATGCATCGAGAAAAAAAAAGTTTTGTTGTCGGGATTCCATCCTCGTTTTGAAATGGTTTCTATCCAGCGAGAGAATCCTTCTGCGTGCGGGAGAAGCCGACGCCCAATTGTCCAGTAGCTGGTGCTCCTATCCACAGGCACGGATGACCCCACTGCAAGTATTGCGAGTTCGAGAAACGTTATCTTCTCAGTGTCATCTTGTATATGAGACGCCCACCTGTGTACTACCGGGTGTAAACTGTAACTGCCCTGCACGTCCTCCTGGGCCTCGGCCATTGAGTAGCGTTGTAGTAGCCGCATCGTATCCAAGAACTTGATCTGGCTGCAGGCCATCTCATAAAGCCAGTCAGGGATGTCCTGTTGGTAATTTGTGACTTCCTGGAACAAGCCATGCCATAGGTCTTTGTTGGCAATAAAGGCCCAGACGCGGAGCAGATTTGCGGCACTCTCGCTTCTCTCTTCGATCGCCTTGAACGTGATTGTCCATGTCGCTCCAACGCTTCCTTGGTGATAATCCGTCAACGGTAAGTCAGAACTGGCATTGGACTTCATCAAGTCGTCCCACTGCTGCTTGTAGAGCGGAATGTACGACGCGGCATTGAGCCCAGTCTCGCAGCAATATGCGGCAGCCTGGGCTAGCGCAAGAGGCAAGCCGTCTAATAGATGAAGCAGCTCTCGTCCAGCCTCGTCCAGAACTATAACTTAGTTAGTTTAGTTCTAAGAATGAAAGTCGTGGGCAGTTGAAGCCTTACCCAACTCCCCCCCATACCACTGCTCAAAAATGGCCTTGCTCAAATCTTGATCGACCTTCTTCAACTGCCTCGCATCTCCGAGCTGTGCCAGCCGAGACAGCCGTGTTGTAATCAGCGCTGAGCCATGGTCACCTGGTAGATACTGCCGAACATCGAATTCACTTGTCGTGCCGCCTTGCTCTTGGTCATGGTCAACATTGTCGAAGATAAGTAGCCAGTCGGTGTTATCTGGCTGTGCAAGCCATTCCAACACATCATTGACCACGATATCTAGATCTTCTTTGCTGGCCGCGTCAAAGTCCTTGCTCCTCTCTGGTAGTTGACCCTGAGGGATCCTCTTTGCACAATTGGCGAGGCTCTGTTTTAAGCGATCCTCTGACCGGCCGTTCAGCCAGAAGACTGAGCTAAAAGTGGACTGGTGGCGCCGAGCATAGTTAGCAGCCAGTTGCGTCTTCCCGATGCCACCAAGACCGTAAAGGACGAAGATCTTACGCTGTTGCTGTTGGTTGGGCTGGGAAGGCACGTTTTGTGGGAGGAGGCACTGGTCAATCGCAGCCGTGTCGGACGGTCTTTCGATGAAGTGGTTTGAAACGGGAACCTCTGACAGACTGAACGCTGTTCGGTATGGCCCATGATCTAGGACAAATTTGGTCAGCAAATCCAGTTCGAGGGCAATAACAGAATGATAGGGGATGAACTCCAAGTAGGAGATGGTTAGACTTACATTGTCTTCTAGCAAGGTTGTTTGCACAGGCCCGCATCTGCTTATGCACAGTCTGAGAATCGACGTAGCGCCGTGTCGCCGCAGCCATCTCTTTTTTCTTCTTTGACTCTTGCAGTCCAATATCATCAAGCCCTTGGTCCACGTTGAATCTGTAATAGCGTCCTTCGTCATCGAGGTTTGACTTGTCACGGTGGAACTGTTGCGCTGTCTTTTCCGTCTCTGTCGCGATATTTTTAAGTGTGACAAAGATTCCATGGATGTCGTCGCGTATAGGTTTCAGGCTGGGGACGCCTGTGCCGACAGATACAAGGCACTGCAGCTTGTTCTGTATCTGATTGCCCCATACATCCATGGCTTGGTTCCACAAAGAGTAGACGGGATTGTTTTCTCCCAGCGCACCGTCAACGAATTCCTCGCCAAAGGGACCAATGGCAATAGGGTCGAAGAAGGTTGTGGCAGCAGACGTGGCGCGGCAGGCCTGCCATATAGTGGTCGAGTTCAGGAGGTCGAAATTGTCGCTGCGTGGGGAGCGGTAGCTTGTCAGGCACACAGTGTGGGAGGTTTCCTTGCTCGTAGCACAGACGAAGCTATAAATTAGTATGTGCTTGTTTCTTCGGGTTTGTAGTAATGCGGATGCACTTACACTTTACAGGACGTGTTGTCGTCTTTCAAAAGCTCATTCTCATCGAGCTTACGGCCTCGAAGAATCTCTTTGATGACTTGTTCCAGCTTGTTCGAATCGAAGCGGCCCTGGAGCTGGCCGTTAAACTTGACTCGCCTGCTCTTTTTCTCAAACACCCTGTCTGAAAGAGACGTGTAGGCTTCGATACATTCATCAACTGTCATATTGAGGCGGCCGAGCATAATGGCGATAAGACCGCCCGTGCTCGTACCACCGATCATGTCAAAGTACTCGCAAGGTTTGGGGGGTGAGTCAGGGTTGACCGTGACCATGAGATTGCGGAGGATCAAGAGCGAGGAGAGGCCGCGCACGCCTCCGCCGTCGAGAGCGAGAAGCCGGATCTGAGTGTCGGGCATTGTGGAATGTGTACAAAGAAGTCCTCGGTGCTAGAAGTTTGGATGTTGCTGCTAACAAGTTGACAGAGTTACGAAAGTCAAGAACGGCGGAGACTTCAAGTTCTTAAAGACAGTTGTTGGGCCGCAATGAGGCTCGGCCGCTGCTCGACTGCAGATCAGTCTTACATGCATCTTTTCGTGCTCGCCCGACCAGCGCTTATGCTTTGTCGCTGATTGGTAGGTTTACGAGAATTCAACTTTTATTGGTAGGATAAGGATTATATCACATTATCACATTGATACGAGTTGCATCGTCCAGTCGTTTGATACACTACAAAATCCTCCAGGCTCCATCAAAAGGATGTCTTTGATACTTTGATGTAGATATATTCATTAGCAAGAGCAGCAAGGTCTTCTTCGGGGCTCGCCATGTAGACAGTACGGACGCCGTGCTGTCAGGCCGCGTGGAGAGCAGACTCTTTCTGGTGGCAGCCAACAATATCCTCTCTTTCCTTACTCTGGCTAACCTCGCCAGCACCTTTTAAACAGTTGAACCCCTCGTCTTATTGTACGGCTGCCCAATTCTGCCCCTCAAGTTGCACATTGGGCGCTTTAGACTGATGCATGCACAGAGGCTGGCCAATCAGCATGTGTCTTCAGACCGACGCCTTTGCCTGCCTGAAAATGTGGGCGCGACACGGTGTCGGTGCTGCTTTTTTTTGAGAGAGAGAGAGACATCTCTGAAAGTGTATTTCATCGGGGAAACAAGGGAGGTCCTAATCATATGGTATTCTATCGTCTTTAGCCACAACAAGCATGTCTATACTAAATATACATCCTGGTAAGAATTTGAGCAGAGATATGCCTAGAGCCAAGCAGACTTAGACAATACTGGGACAAAATAAAGGAAGCAGTTGCAAGAAGACTCCTTGTAATGCTGAAACAATAAAATGAAAGATAATCTGTAGCTTACATGATCCAAGTCAGTCTAGAAACCAAGACGTGGGCGAATCGAGAGAGGCAAAAGAAAGCGGGGAAGGCACAGATATAGAAAGTCAACCTGCACGGTCTCTATTCCCAAGGCTGGAAACATCAACAGCGATGTGTGCTGATACCCTGGGGGTCAGGGCCTGCGGCACATAATTTTGAGCTGGCTACTTGCACGGGGGTGCTAGTATTTTGGGCGGGGGAGCTATTCCCAGAGCCATGAGCAACTCTATTGGAGAGCGACGGCTCCTAGCATTTGGCTCTCCCGAACCGGCGTTTGCATTGGCATTCGAACAGGCAGCTCGCTTAGCGACGATGTCGGATTTGTGCCGAGTACCATCAATTAGACGGAACCACCAATTTCTGTCCTTGTGAATCCCAGCTTGTATAGTATATAATTCGGATACAGGAATGTTGCGTTCTAGCCGTTGCTGCTGCTCCTCATCGATGAGGTACCAATGTTGCCGATTGGCAACATGTCCTCTATGTATTGCTAGGAGGAAAGGCCGCTATGCCTATGACACCGATCGTGCTGTTAAATAAACATTAGCCGTTATGCTAGGATCAGCGACAGGGCGCTTTTGGGTACCGAACTTACAAAGTAATTTCGATTGTAAAGCTATGTTTGCTCTCACTCATGTATGTCTTGAATAATTCGTAAGCAAGCTAAGGCTAATAAAAATGGTATCAGTTACTTTGGCTTTTGGTCTGTTGAAGACCAAAAATGAGAAGAATATCAAAAGTCCGAACGTCACTATATAGGATTAAGATATTCTGCTCATTTCGGAGAGTTTGTTTGTTTTTGTTTTGAAAACAAAGGAAAGGGCGACGGGTTGGGATGGAAGGGGCGACCGAAGATTCGAAAGCAGTCATCACAAAATGGCAAGAGCTTCAAAAACGGAAGGAGCGATGGCCATACTAGCAGGAGCGACTTCCTAATACAGCACAACACGGCACAGATTTGCCTTGATGCCATGTGTATAGATTGTCCGTTTGTCAAAATTGTATTAATAAGCTATCATCTACATGGCGCATCGATACCCATGACCAAAATCTATTGCACTTTATTGAGATGCAATCTAGACAGCCACCTTCTCCAGGTACTCGATCCACTGCTCGACAGTCCAGGACGACGAAATGTCGTTGTTGACGAGACCGTCGAAGAGCACAGTAGGGCTGACATGCACGCCAACCAGGCGACCGGCTCTGATCTGAAGCTTAAAGTCGTTGGTGATGGCATTGCCGACGTTGACAGAGCCGTCAGCAGCAGGGGTCGAGGGAATCTCCAGCTCCTTGTAGATGTCGTCGGCCTTGATCTTGCCCTCCGAGGTCTGCTCGGCCAGCGCAGCAAGGCGCTTGTAGGTAGCGTTGCGGCCCTCGTTGACGACGTTGGTATCCATGTACGCCTTTTGGTCCTTGAACAGGGCGGCGCTGAAAGTCCAAAAGAGCGCGGGCGTGCCGGCAGCGGCTGCGGCGCGCTGAACGGCCAGGCCGGCCTCGTGGACGAGGGTCGAGCTGGGATGCCACGGCTGGACCTGGTGGCGGAAAAGGACCTGGATCTTGCTGCCTAGGGGCGAGTTGTTCAGCTTGGGAACGACGCCAGTGTAAAAGGTGTTGTAGAACTTGGCGGAGTAGGGGCAGACATAGTCGAGGAAGATCTCAATGGTGTGGAGGGGCTCGGCGGACGCGGCGGCGGCCTGGCCGAATGTGAGGCGGTGGGCCGCGAACTTGGGAGCGAGGGCCATTGTGTGTGGTTTTGGGTGGTGGTGATAGAGTAAGATGATAAAGGAGAAGGAGATGGACGAATAAACTAAAGAGTGAGAGTCAAGGGCAGATTGCAGACATCGTGGTGCGAGGTGTAGAACTTATATAAATAGCTCCGTAGCTATGATGTCGCAATTGTGGATCCAGTCCACCTTCCAAATCGGTACATTTAGCTATACGCAATGACACAATACGCTAGGATCGCCTATCCTTCCCGGCGGTAGCTCTTACCTCGTCATGTGTTTGTGTTTTGCTTGTGAGAGGTCGAATTGTAATATTTAATAAATAAAAGATGTTGAATAATAGGGGGCTTTATCGCTCCTTCCTCGGTGCCAGAGTGCCTCACAATATCTGATTACTGTTACTCCCAGTACAAGGGTCGCACCTGCCGTCCCCGCTCGGCGTGTCTCGGTCTGAGAGGCCAACAGCCATACGCATAGAAACGAGCACGACGGAATTTGGAATTGAACGCGCGCATATGTCACATTGATTACACATCATGTCTACCCAATCCGTCACCGTGATCTGTAAGATGAACCCCAGCTATATTAATCAATTGAAGAGCAGGCATACTTTACAACAAAACGAACAAATATGATTGGTAATTATCAGGGCCGTCCACTCGTCTCACGACTGACGTCGCACTGCAGCAAGAATGGACGCCTTGGAAGGCAGCCTGTTGATGGCTGGCTTGACGACAGTATCAACAAAATGATCAGCAGCAATAATAGCATGGCCCGGAGCTGCGAGTGCCGTATCCATAGCCACATAAAAGGCTGAGGCCATTGATTCTGCCACGAGTACGGCATGCTCGGCCACGAGTCTCCGGACCTCATCCCAGCCCACTCCATACCATGCCCTCAGATAGGTCAGCAGAAAGTACAGCACATACACGCCGAGTAGCCACTTGAGAAAGGACACCGCGGCCTTGTACTGCCGGGCTTTCAACCGAGCTGCCTTGACCTGCTCGACGTGCTCAAACAGTTCCAGCACTGGGGACGTGGCGCTGTCTGCATACTGTGCAGTGTTTTCATCGATACTCTCGACATGTTCGTGTCCGTGCCCTTGGCCATCATCGTCATTATTATGGTCTTCGTCAAAGCCCGTGCTGGATTTGCCGGCCTCGCCGCAGTAGTAGAGGTTGTGGCTCTTGCTGATGAAGGTGCGTGTGGCCGACTTGACCTTGTCGTGGGTGTGGTTCCAGACGGGCTTGAAGCGCTGAATACGCGGCCAGACTACAATTTTGATTTTGTCGACCCGTGCTGGGGCCTCTGAAACTCCACTGTCGTTATCGTTATCGTGGCCGTCGTCGTGGTCGTGGTCGCTCTCATGGTCGCCATTGTATACACCAGCCAATGCCTTTTTCGTATCAATTGCGCGCACCTTTCTAAGGGATGACGCGTACACGGGATCATTCTCCTTGCGCTGCTGGTCAATGTCCCATAGCTGGTCAACCTCGGGAAAGTCGATCTGGAAGATGCTGGTAGAGCGCACCATGTGCAACGACACATAGCCAGCGACCGCGACAATGTCGTAAAGCCCCTGGTAAAAGGCGCACATGCTTAGAGGAGGGCTGAGAATGATCTTCTCCTCGCTTGTATTGAGTGTTTCAATCAAAATGTGTCGCTGCAGATTGATGAGCGGCATCAGCATCTGGGCGGTCTCCGCCGCGATCCTGTCGACCTCATCCCAGAAGTTGACACTGAGGGTGTCCTTGTCAAGAACACGCTGGACCTCTTTACAGCGCTTCAGCTTGCGAATGTATCCTGCTAGTCAGCTTATTGCGCGCTTCGACTTTCATGGAGACGACTTACCATCTTTGCGAATCATGCTGGCATCCAGGTGCTTCAGCTGCTGCTTCTGGCTCGCGGTCCCGCCAAATAGCAGGTCGCAAAAGACATGCTCGTCCAGCAGCTTCATCAGGACGCCCTTGACGAGTGACCCGCGCTGAACAGGATCGAGCAGCAGCGCATCCCATCCTCCATCGTTCTCGTCCGTGGCCGCAATGTCGCCGGCGTACAGGACAAATGCGTTTGGCAACGCAAAGCCCCACGGGCTATTGGCATCAATGCCTGAGTCGAAGCTGGTGCGCATCGGTGCGGTCGATGCCGTGCCAAATGCTTTCTCGCCAAACTCCTCGACAAGGTGTCGAAGAACTGAAAACAGCCTCTCGTACCAGTCGTCGGTGAAGTCGGTGCCGGGAGGGGTGCTCGGCAGTCCAAAGAGCATCTGCAGCGGCCTGTAGTCTTGTATATCCTGCAGTGACAGTATCGGCTGCCGAATAAGCCTGTCTGTGTATGACGCCAAGTCTTCATCCTGCTCTTCAAACGGCTCCCACCAATTTTCAACGATTCCCACGTCCTGTGCCAGCTCCGGGGGCAACGATAACTCTGAGCGCACCCGGTAGCGCTGCGGGTCGGGGTTGGCGTATTCGTACTCTTCGTGCATGGTGATGACTGCTCGTTTGGTGTAAAGGAAATTGTGTTTACTTGTTTCCAAGTTTTGATTCGTGCCAAAGTGGCAGAAGAGAACATTGATTGTCTTTATAAGTTGTTGGGGAACGAGGGGATGAGATCAAAGAGGCATAGATCACACCGCCGCCATGCCAGGAACAGTCGCAGCTTCTCAGCTGCATTTCTTTGTTTCGTCTCTATCTTGTATCATATTTGATTTAGGATTGTTGTTTGCAGAATATATGGGAGACACCAAGCACAATCGATCAGTTATTCTGCCCATAAGCAACGGTCCAACCAACAAAGGGGGCTGTGAGCCAACTGAAGCAGCCACTTCCGCAACGGGCAATTGAATGGGTGCATGAAAGAAAGTTGCCAGTAGTTGTTGTGTTCCGTTATTCTGTCATACTTTCTTTTCTATTCATAGTCGCAGCTTTGATCATGTTATTGTATGTTGCCACATTATTTTTCAGATTACAGGCCAAATCTCAAAAAAAAAAAAAAAAAAAAAAAGCAGAGACCAACTAAAGAATGGTTTTTGTCATGTATTTAGCAGAGAAGAAACCTCGAAAATGAAGGATAAATTTCAAGTAATTAGAATAGCTCTCATACAAAAATAAATAGAAAATATAGAAAATCCTTCACTTTCTGCAACATTGAATTTCGTGATAATTTTGCCATGTCTTCCCTGCTCTCTTATTAGAGACATACAAACTTGAGACGTAGACAGACACACGTGATCGCATGTATTTATCACGTGGGCTCCCACGCCATCATTGCCATGCGCTGTTGCAGTGAAGGCGGCAGAATCAGGACCCTCATTGGCTGAAACACGCATAGCCATGCTTGTTCATGCTTCGAATCTTGTTCTTTTTCTTCCTTTTCCCAGTGTCCAGCTTTCTTCTTTTCTTTTACTTTGCAGTTTTCTATGATAATTCTCGAAACCCCTATCCTGACTCTATCTCCCCTGACTTTTGCCCGGCGCAACTCACCACCTCTTTCCTCTTTCCTCTTTCCCTTCTTGATTGCTTGATTATATAATTCTCCATAGAATTTTTGACCCCAAATTTCGACGCTATCCGCTATTTTTCCTCTTTGCTCCTCCCTCTCTCTATCTCTCTCACACGCCGCCGAAAACTTTCTCCGTCGCAGCTTCCTGCTTAAGCCAAAAACTTCGACTTCAAAACATTTCAATCCACCACCCGACCGCACTTCGCGCCTTCCGTTCCTGTACTGTGTGCAGCACCTTCCATCGTCTTCCAACTTCTCCCCGACAACAACATCTGTCGAGTTCCGCCTCCCCTCTTTCATCATCTCCATCTTTCTCTTCCCCTTCTCTTTTCAGTCTCCGCCCTCATCGACTCTCTTCACCCCACCTTTTGTCCTCGTCACAACCACCTCGTCATTCCCATCCTTGACCTTTGTACACGCCATAAGCATATCGCCACTATTCTCGACGAATATCGACCTGACTTTCATCCACTCTCGTCGTCCACCTTCATCTCAACTTCAGACCAACCGCAATCATGGCTTCCGCACAAGTCGATCTCACCACCATCCCCATCTCGCCTGATGGCGACAAGCCGTCTGCCCCGTCCAACGACGACAAGACCGACATCACCGTCTTCCATGACAAGGATAACTTCACTGTCAAGCACCCCTTGATGCACAAATGGACACTCTGGTTCACCAAGCCCGCCAGCGGAAAGGTGCGCTGTCCCATCTCCCCGTCATTTTACTCGAATGACCCGCGGTTTTAATTTTTTTTTTTTGCGCTCTTTGCGAGCCGCTCTGGACCATGCTAACCATACAGGGTGACAACTGGAACGACCTTCTCAAGGAGGTTATTACCTTCAACTCTGTTGAGGAGTTCTGGGGTATCTATGTACGTACACAGCTGCAGTCAGCCCCTCGCCCACAAAACTATACCTCGAGCAACAACTAACAACGCAGAACAACATCGCCCCGGTCTCGGAGCTCGCCCTGAAATCCGACTACCACCTGTTCAAGGCCGGTGTTCGCCCCGAGTGGGAGGATTCCCAGAACAAGCACGGCGGCAAGTGGTCTTACTCTTTCCGTGAGAAGCGTAGCATTGACATTGACGACCTGTGGCTGCACACTCTGCTCGCTGCTATCGGTGAGACCCTCGAGAATGAGGACGACGGTGAGGTCATGGGCGTTGTTGTCAACGTCCGCAAGGCCTTCTTCCGTATCGGCGTCTGGACCCGCACCACAGGCAAGTCGATTCCCGGCCGCGGCGATGGTGACACTGCTGGTGGCAAGGGCCGTTCGCCCGAGAAGGCTCGCGAGATTCTGTTGGGTATCGGCCAGCGTTTCAAAGAGGTTCTGAAGCTGCCCACATCCGAGCAGCTCGAGTTCTCGGGTCACACCGACGCACAACACAGCGGCAGCACAAGGGCCAAGGCCAAGATGGTTGTCTAAGTCTGAAGCAACCTCTAAACAAAAGAATTTCTGTCATTGAGATAGGCCGCAGACTGTCAGACGACAGTATCAAGAGTAGCCAGGGCAAATATTTTGCGGCTGGCTCCTGTACTTCGTCTCGCCATCTGTTGATCTCTGTTTCTCGTCTTCATTTCTTCGCCATTTCTTACCAACCCGTCTTAACCCATTTGCTGTTATGTCATTGCTTGCTTTTTTCTATCCAGTATTAGTTTTACCGGGCGCTATTGCTATTCATATCGTATTTTATTTTTGACGATTTTCCGATTTTCCAAGTCTTGTTTTCTCTTATACATGTCTTTTTTTACAGTCGTGTTTCAGATCTGCAATGGTGTCTTTGAAAAGTATCGCGTTTTGATCAAGCCCCTTATTTCTTCACATTTTATAGCTTACATGATATCTACATGGGGAGGAAAGGCATCTGCCAGAGTCTAAATGATTTAATGGCTAGCCATGCTATTCAGACTGTTTAAGCATGGCGCATGCCAAGCAGTTCTTTATCTTTACGCATTGTCGTTTAGAAGATACTACAAGAGAGCAAAATTAGACATGGCACCTCCAAGAGAGAAGAAACAATAAACATTGATCAATAAAGCATAAAAACAGAATAAAGATTAAACTTGAAATTTCCATAGTATGACAGTATATGCGATTTTAACCAATCCGGATTATGTACATTTGTTTTTGTGGCCGTCGTATCGTGGCATCGTAGGCATCATGGCGTCTGGGCTCTGGCCTTGACATCCAGGAGAGGCACTTACACCTTTTGCCGCTTGGGGGCCGGCGCCTCATCTCCGCTGAAGTCGTCCTCAAAGACCGCCGCGACCAGCTGCTTCTTGTTGATTTTGCCCATGGCATTGCGCGGAATGCTTTCCACCACCCGCAGCAGCTGGGGAATCTTGTAGTTAACAAGACGGCTCTTGAGTGCGCGCCGCATGTCCATGGCCGTCCACTTTTCCACGGCGTGCTCGCCCTTGGTCTCCAGCACAATTACTGCGCCCACCTTTTGGCCCCATTTGCCCGAGGGCACCGCCACCACCGCCGCCTCCGACACCATCGGCAGCGACAGCAGCTCGCGCTCAACCTCGAGCGCAGACACCTTCTCGCCGCCCGACTTGATAATGTCCGCACTCTTCCGGCCCAGAATGAAATACATCATCTTGTCGCCCGTCCAGCCGGCTTGCGACGCCTTGCTCGACTTGATCACAGTGTCCACGGGCCGGCGCACCGCCACATCGCCAGTCTTGAACCACAACGTCTGATTAGCATCGCTCTCGGCCGCCGCTGCAAACTCGCTCGCCGTCGCCGTCGGGTTGCGCCAGTACTCGGCAAAAATTGTGGGACCGCGCAGCTGGATCTCGCCCGCGCGCTCGCGGCCGCTCTCCGCCTCGACCTCCTCCCCTGCCTCAATCACAAGACCAGTATCGAGCTCCACCAGCCGCGCCTCCACAGATGGCAGAGGCCAGCCGACACTGCCGTCGACACGGTGCTCCACATCCAGACCGCACGACAAGGCCATGCCGACCTCGGTCATGCCGAAACGCTCCAGCAGCACGTTGCCGTTGGACAGCGTTGCCCAGGCCTGCTTAATGGGTGTTGGCAGGGCGGCAGATCCGGAAATGTTGAGGCGCAGGTTGGCCGGGGACACAGCCTCGCGCGTAGCGGCCTGCATCTCGGGGCTTAGGTCCTTGTGTGTAGCCAGCAGACGGCTGTAAACGGTCGGGACGACTGTAAAAAACGTAACCTTCTCCTTCTTTTCTGAGGGTGCGGCGTCGGCGGCGTCGGGCAGGAATGGTGCGGCAAAACGCTTCCACACATTGTCAGCGTTAAATGGGAACATGAACTCAACAGAGCTGCCGGCAAAGAGCGGGGTATAGATTGCGTTCATGGTGCCGTGGATGTGGTGCAGCGGGAGCACGTGCAGGAAGTGGTCTGATGCCGAGTACTCCCATGCCTGCTCCAGCGACTTTGCCTGTGCAGTCATGACGCGCTCAGGGATAGACACGCCCTTTGGCCGGTTGGTGGTGCCGGATGTGTACAGCATCATGCCCGCCTTGCCAGCGTCCACCTTCTCCTCCAGCTCGACCTCCTCATGCGGGCTGCCGCCGAGGTGCTTCCGGAGAGGCACATGGATTGGTGTCTTGACAAGCTCCGCGGACAGCAGCTCCTCGACCTTGGCGCTAAACTTGGGAGATGAGACGGCGAGCAGGGCCTCGCTGTGGTCGACAATGTACTGGAGTTCGGGAATCGGAAAGGAGGGCGATAGCGGGACAGCAATGGCACGGGCAGCCAGGATCGCCAACAGGGTCACAACGTAGTCGTAGCTATTCTCGATCATGTAGCCGACACGCTCGCCATTCAGGTCAGAGCCAACGGGCCTGCCGGCAGCCTCAACGAGCTGATCCCGGACCTTGCGAACATCGCCCAACAGCTCACCGTAGCGGAAACGACGACCGGAGAGCGAGTGCACAGCGACGGTAGACTCGGGGTCGTGCTTGGCAATAGCCTCAAAGACGGGCAGCCGAGGCAGGGTTGTTGGGGCCATGGTGAGGGATCGAGAAGAGGAGGAGAAGAAGGCGGCGTGGGGCGGTAGGAAGACAGCCGGTTTGTGGAAGGACGGCAGGATACGGTGCACGGAACGTTGTAGTGAAGTTGGCAGGGGTATAGACAACTTTGACAATGGTGATGATATAGAGGATGACGACGCTGGCAATGACGAGGAGCAGGATATAAACGCAAGAGAATGGCCGAGCCGTCGACTAATATAAGGCGGCATATGTACAGAAGAGGAAAAGGAAAAAGGTAATAGAAAGAATAAAGCGGCTAAGATACCAAGATAAGGGGAGCACCACAGGATGGTTGAATGATAGGCAGGCGGGACAATACAGGCGGGATAATACAGGGGGGGTGTTCGGGGATTGGGACTGGGATTGGGGAGCAGAGAGAGAGGGGCGGGAAGAAGTGCGGATGCATGTACGAAAGACCACCGATAAACACCGAAGGGGTTGTCCGGAGGAGAGTAAAAGGCGCTGGGACTGAGCTGGAGAGGGGGATGAGATGCCACCAAACAGATGGCGTATAAGACGGGTCCGATTGACGAATTAAATTTAATACATGAATTAACTAGGAAATGCCCTGGGAGTGGCGACACGATTCGGTTACCACCTTGGACCGAGACTTCTTAGGTGAAGACTTGGAAGGCACGATGGGGGGATGAGCCGCGAGACAGCACTGGTGAGCTTGGGAAGGTACGGCCGGTACGACTGCAGGGGTGGCAATTTTGTTGGGAAGCAAGAGCGTCGATAATACTCTGCCGATATGGTGTCTTAGTCCATATAGTCAATATATGGGTTTCGGGGCAGGAAGGTGCAGTCCAGGACCTAGGACGAGGTAGTCAATATTGTGACGGTTGAGGAAAGAGTAAAAAGTGTTGGCTGTTAATAGCTGCCAAACAGTAACAAACCCCACCAAAAATAGCAAGAGCGATGGAAAGGCTGCTTGCCAAAAAGGGCAGAAGAGTCGGCAATTGACGGCTGTGATTGGACCAGTGTTACACATCGTGCCGGACATCGGCTGTCAAAATCAATCTATCAGACAGAGAGCGCAGAATAGTGGGGAGTGCCGTCATCGCAATTACCATTGCAACTACCAGCAAAGTCTCCTAGTCGCACTACAGCAGCCTCCAGTGCAGGCGGGCAGGCAAGTGATAGGGCGATATAGTGTAAAAAAGACAAATTTACACAAATGGAAGGAGCGATATTAATGGATCACGATAGACGATAGCAAGGCAAGAGCGGCCCTTGACATTGTGTAATTACTACATGAAATGGAAGGGTCTATCCTAGATCAAGCTCCGTATACTCACCATAGGGAAGGAGCGATCATTCAGCTCTCTCTTACTACATATTCGGGCAATTGGCATCATTTTTTAGACGTTACTCTCGCTTTTTAGGCCAGAGGCATACACAGTAATGCATGCCTTGTGGCTGGCTGCTGCGCCCCGCGCTGGTAGTACAGCGTTCTGTGGATTCCGCCGTCGTGCCGTCAGAGGCTAAAATTAAATAGCAAAATAAACCACAAAATAAAATAAAAAATTGCAAAAATGCCCCAGCCTATCGATATCGATTGACACTGACAGCTTTACTGCTGACTGATCTCGTACGACATCTCGCGATACTGACCACAGCACAGCAACTCGGACACTCAACAACACACAATACAGGAATACTTCAAGCAAGTATCGACTACGCCTCGCCTCTACATACAAATCCCCTCCTACATGCTGCGTCTGCTGCCCCGCCGTCTCGGCATCCGCTCTCTGGCCACCATGCCCAGCGCAACGCCCATCGAAGATGCCATCCGTGAGAGGGTAAGCTCTAGTTGCGAAAGAAAGATTATGTCCCATGCAATGCTGACAGAACAAAGCTCGCAACGTTGAACCCAACTCGTCTTGACATCTTCAACGACTCACACAAGCACGCCCACCACGAGGCCATGGTCGGCGTCAAGTCCACCGAGACACACTTTCGACTCGTCATCACGACAGACGCCTTCAACTCCAAGCGCCAGCCGGCACGCCACCGGATGATCTACACGCTGCTCGACGAGGAGATTAAGCGCGAGGGCGGCATCCACGCACTACAGCTGCGCACCATGACACCCGAGGAGGAGGCGGCCAAGGAGGCGGCCAAGAAGAAGATAACCTCAGACGCTGTCGGCTGTGGCAAGGACCACTAGTCAACTACTTTAGGAAACACGGAGGGCAGAATATTGAGGACAATGTACGATAAATAATGAGAAATGAATTCTGTTTTTATTTTTATTATATTTCATTCGACCTTGACCGGTCAAGAATATAACACTCATCCCATAACACGACTAACATAAGAATCCAGCATCCACCTGGCCATGGCTTCGGACTCAAACCCCGTTATAACGCCATGAAATCAAACACCAAGGTATTAAACATAGTTTGAAGAAAGAGAGAAACAAAGAAAGATGAGGTATAAATCAGCGAGATTTAGCACACGCGACGTAAGGGACAAGGGAAGAAGAAAAGAAGAGAGAAAGAAGGAAATATAAAAACGATACACTATCCGTCCCGGTATCACCTAATGATGATCTAAGTGAGTTACGGCGTGCTGATAATGCCCTTTTCCGCGGCCTTTTTGGCAAGGAAATCTGCCAGCGTCTTACGGGACATCGTCTTCTTACCGGCCGCTACCTTCTTGCGCTTCTTCTTCGGCGGTTCACTCGGGGTGGCAGTCATCGTTGCCTTGGCTAACAGAGGAGGAGGTGGACTGCGGTTCTCCGTAGCTGCAACAAGGGCCTCTTCTGCAGCTGCCAAGCGTGCAATCATGCCAATATCGGGCCCCGCGATGGTAGCGCGGCGCGTCTCGACCCGGGCCCGTGGCTGCACAGGTGATGGCCGGTGACGAACCTCTTGGGCAGACTGCACGCTCATGACCGAGACGTCCATCTCACTGTACTCGTCGCCGAATTCTGGGTCATCTGATATGTCGTTGTTTTCGGGGTCTTGTCTGGCCGCAGGAGACTTCTCAGCAAGATCGGCTAATGCTGGCGGCTGGTTCTCGCGGCCTTCCCAGGAGCGCTTGCGGCCGGTCGGTGTCAAGGCGGTAACTGAGATGGCTGGTGTTTTCTCTGGCGAGTTGGTGATCGGCTGCAGCCGAGCTTTCTTGGCCTGTGACGTGGTCGAGTTCTTGGTCGGAGACTTCGCCAGAGACCTCACCGGAGTCTTAACCGGTGTCCTGGCCTTGGTCTTGGCCGGCGTCTCAGCCACAGACTCCTCATCGTCTGCCATGGCCCATTTCTGGTAACTCGGCAAATGGCCGCCTGGCGATTCGTTGCTCTGCGATGGAATATGCGGGCGCAAGCGGGGGTCGGTAGAAGGCACTGAAGGTGGCGACTGGAGCATATACGTCATCCGGTCCATGCCACGGGGCAGCACAGCGGTGCTGATGGGTGACCTCGGCAGCGGCAGCTCATTCCCCGCATTGGTCAAGCATGAAGACTGTATCTGCGAGTCGGGCTGAGGGACACTGTCGAGCTGCCGCAGACTATCGTGCTGACTCATTCCCATGTCTTGTGACAAAATTTGGCTCTGGATAGAATCGTCCTCGTGGGCGATGTCACCAGGGCTGCTGGGCTGGCCATGGTGCCACACACTCTCACCACTGCTGACTAGAATGGACAAATTTAGCAAGGAATTCGGAACTGACTGGACCGAGTCATCCTGGCTGCCTCTTTGTTGCATGCTGTCGATGGAAAGCCGCCGCCCGGCCGGTAAAGTAAGGGGTTGGCTCGGGGTGGTTGAAGGGCGGTCGGACTGATCAACATCATCTAGCTGCATGGCCTGAGGGAGATGCGCGTCGTCTTCAGACATATCGTTGCTATTGTTGTTGATACTGGCAGTGACTGGTGGCTCGTGAGTAGCCGCAGCCAGAGCTGGAGCTGGAGCTGGAGCTGGAGCTGACTTTGCCACTGGCTCGGCGAGGAGCTGAATGGAATGCACCTTGTCCGGATACGCCATGAGTATGGTGTTGACGTTTGATCGGGTCACAACATTCTTATTGTAGAGCAATTCGTCCGTGTTCTCAAGGTACCATTGGTGCAGGTTGAGGGGTGCCGTGGAAGCGGCATCGTGAACATACTCTATATATTCAAGGTAGGCCCGCACGACATCGTCAAACTGGTAGCTGGCCAGCTGGCGAGCTTTTGAGATGCCCTGCAAACAGTAGCAAGCGCGCAGAAAGTCTTCGAGATCTCCAGTGTACTCGGGGTATGCCGACGTGAACGTCTCATACGGCAGCATCCAAGTGTGCCGCGGTGACATTGATGGCGATTCTCTAATGTCCAGTGCACTATTTGAGACGAGAGTGGACCGAGGAGAGTTGGCTGCCGATGTTCTGTAGAGCAAATTATGCGCTTTAGTCGAAGGTGTAGCGGTGGCATAAGAGGGTGTAGCATATGTTGGCTGCACAGCCGCTGCTGCGGCAAACTGAGTCGGGACTGAAGGCTGGGCAGGCGAAATCTGATAGCTTGCGTGAGTCGTAGCAGCAGCAGCAGCAGACGCAGAAGAGGCCGATGCTGGTGCCGAGGCTAAAGCCGAGACTCGCGCCGGGGTAGGGGCAGCGGCCGCGGCAGTTATCTCCTCCAAGGCCAGAACTTGCTGCACGTCTTCTAGCTTTGGCTTTTCAACCGAGTTTTGGATACTTTCGCGCCGCTTAACGGGACTGATGTCCATACCATCGGCAGCATCGCCATGGCCGGCCACTGGCGTCAACGGCGAGTTCGAGCCAGACGTAGGAGTATAAACAGGAAGAGCGAGAGACGAGCGTCTGTGATAAGCATGCTTGGTAACGAAGAGGGAGGAGTCCGGTGTCTCCATGCGCGGGTGTTGCTGCGTGCCTGCTATCTTGCTCTTGGATGAGATAGGGAAAACTGGCGCCTTCATGAGTCTGCGGCGGACACCAGGGGTGCCGTCTTCGGAGGGAGCCCGGCTGCTGTTGTTGGTAGGTTGAGGCTGAGCCTGAGCAGGCAATGTGACAGATTGAACGTGTGACTTCGAAGAAGGGGTAGGTGATGCTCGGTAAGAGGGTACGGACGATGCAGTCTGAGCGGCCATGGCATCGGCAAATCGGGTTGAAGACTGGGGTGCCGGATATTGTGCCGAGGCGTTGGAGACCGCAGGGCTATGTGCCTCTGAGTTTCTAGGATGGACGAGAGCTTGAACAGGTTGGTATTCCAAATCATCCTGGGGGCTAGAGCTCAAGTTAGGAGACCTGGTGCGGTCGATGAAGAGGCGTCGGGGTGTTTTGACCGCGGCCAATGCGCCCTGCTCTGTTTGCTTCTGGGCCTCATCTTCTTGGTCGGCCCCATCCTCCTGCATTCTGGCGTCTGTACCAAACGTGGCCGTTTCGTGGCTGTTCTTCTCAAAATCGTCATCTCCATCGTCATATTCATCTTCGTCTTCGTCTTCGTCTTCGTCTTCTTCATCATCTTCGTCTTCAGGCCAATCAGGCGAGTACTCGCCCGTCGGCTCATCGGTTTTCTGGAACTGGCCTTGGAGTTGTTTCTCTGGCGTAGCAGGAATTTCCGACGCCTGTCTGCCCACCGTCTCTGTGATCTCCTGCCGTGTTTCCTGCTTATCCAAAGCGGCACCCTCTTGCTTGTCGCAGTCAGGATTGGGTGGCGAGGATCTGTCGTATCTTGCGGGGTCAGGCTGCGCGACCGCAACGGTTGTGTGCCGAGGCTGGGTCTGGGATGGCGTGTCCTCAACCCGACCTAGAGACTCAGATGCTGCTAGCAAATCTTTCTCGTCTGATGTCCGTGCAGTGGCTGCGGGTGGTGCTGTTGATTGTACATTCGTTCTCGCAGGGGGCGGCGAGACTTGAGCTTGAAGTGATGGAAGTGAGACTGCCGACGGGGGTTCCCTAGCCAAGGCAACACCCCGAGAAGGCGTGGATTCCTCAGCCGGGGCATCTTTCACGAATTCTGCAAGGCTCGTGCTCTTCGGTGTGGTAGCTGCAGTCGCTAAAGGTTCTGTCTCGGGAATAGTTGGTGCTGAGGCTGCTGCGGCTGCTACCTTTGATTTCAATGCTTTTGCCGCTGCTGTGGACAAAATACGTAGTCTCTCCACCTCATTGACTTGCGATCCATCTCCGTTTCCCAACTTGCTGAACCAGGATCCGTCCTTCTCGAGCAAGGCCAGCTGTTTTTTCGGAATCGTCACTGCTCGCCGCGTAAGGGTGCCTCTCTTGTTTGTCGGTGGGCACCGAAGACTGCCCGGCGAGTTCGACATTGCCGACAGTGTTGAAGTAGAGACTTGCATCCCCTATTCGATTATGTAGATGTCTGGTCCATGCACTGGTTTGGCAATGTTGAAATCAAGGCTCGTGTCGTATCGTGTCGTCTGGTTGCCGATGTCACGATGTCTGCGGTTTGTTGACGTGGATCTGACGGCTGGCGAAAACCTGATATGAGTTATAAACTTTTTTCTCTCAAGATCAAAGTCCATAGTCTACCACGGGTGGCTCAATAAAATGTCAACTCTGCTGTCAACGGTCATTCCGTGGGACATTGTAGTCGTCGATGCGCTGGTAAACTGGAATTTCAGGGTTTCCCAATCTAGCGCCCGACGCGCTCTATCAGCTTTAATCGCGTTCCCGCGTCTGCCAAAAACACCATTTCACGTGCTAGACTAAAGATACTACAGTACACAAGGGGTACTTCTCATTATCGCATTAATTGGTCGGAATCGTACCAAAGGCACAGCTCCGCACTAGTACTGTTTTGTACTGCTCTGCTGTACATATAATCGCTAGCAACCCGCTGCGAAGCTAAGGTAGCACTATAGCACTGTAGCCTACTTGATCCAAGCGCGCCACCCCGCGTCATTTCTGGGGAGGGAAGGAACAGTGACGATAGCACTTACCTTGACTGACAATCTACGCATGCATAGAGAACGTGACCAACCACAAGCTAGAAGCATCGCTCATCGGCTGCCTTGTGCGTCTTACAACCCTCAACGTCACGATTCTAGCAAACCACGCCTACGAGCCAGACGAAGCGCAGTTTGTTATAATACCTCGAAGACGCTCTCCCTCCACTATAATTATATTTTGCTATTGAAATACGCCGAATGGACATGTCTTGCTAGTTATCACAGCCCTCCTCAGGGCACCTCGGCGCCGACGACCTCGGCCACGATTTTGACGACTACCCTAACGACTACATTGCATTCTCATTTCTCATTTCTCGTCCACTACCCGTACTAGAAGCTGACAGCGACTGCATCTGTTGCGTTCGCACCAGCTAGTCAGGACGCTCTCTCTACAGCAGTCTTATCTACCCCCCTCTCAGCCTCATCTACCTGCGATACCGGACACAGACCGACGACTACGCTCTTAATTTCCTCCAAAATAATACACTCAAATCTCATACACCATGTCCGCATCAAAACAGCCGGCACTGTCCCCGGCACTGCCATCCGGCTTTGACCAACGCTCGCGCCGCGTCTCCATCTCGAACCAATCGGCATCATCACATGTCGACCACGAACAGCTCGCCCAGGCCCTCGATAAGATACACACATCCGCCAGCCAGTCCGATGTACTCACAACCTTCAATGACTTTGGGCCACCGCCTGCATCTGTGCCTGTCACGGAAAGCAAGGGCACCGGCGACTTGGTGCAGCAAGGACTCAGTGGCTTCTACTCGCGCCTCAAGGAAGCCGTCGGTGTTGGTAGCGGAAAGGCTGCTGCACCATCTGTCACCTCTGAGCCAGCCGATGAGCTAGCGGTCGAAAGCCAGGATGCTCTGGGATCAAGGATCGTTAGTACCAGCAGTGTGGGTGGCGGCGGTGTAGCCAGCTCCGCCCAGTCTACGCATACCCGCGGCAAGTCTTCCGTCTCGAGTCTTCCGCGTGGCGATCCTGGCAACCTGAACTCTACATTGAGCTCCAATCTTTCGGAAATGCCTACTACAGCAACGCCCTCTAGTGGAGGCATCACTGCCGAGAGCAACAATTTGCAGGTGCCGTCATCGTCCAAGGCATCGTCTGCCGCCACCTTGTCGACGACTATGTCCTCTACAAAACCCAACAATACGAGTCAGGTGCTTCCCAAAGTTGGCAGAGCCACACCCTTGGCAGCCATTGATACGTCCAATGCATCCGGTGCGGTAGCATACTACAAAGATTCGTCGCGCACAATGGCACCTCACCACGGAGCTACAATGTCGGGCTCGAGTCTATACGATTTGACTGGCGACAAACAGGCCAGTGCTTACTCGGAGGCCCCCTCCGTTCCCAGCATTAATCAGAACCTAGACGGAAATGTACCATACCATGCAACAATCCTTCACTCATCAGAATCTTTGCCAACATCTGCAGCGGGTACTGTAGCGCTGCTTTCTCCCCGGCTACCTACCGATCAAAAAATGCCCGCTGTTATCGACCGACTGAGTGTGGGCGGCACATCTAGTGGGAAACGCTCGCCATCTGTTGCGACTGACGCCGGAACTGTCGAGTCAAATTCTGTTAATACGTCTGCTCACAACTCTGTCTACCACGAGTCATTTGCCCACGAGGAGCGCCCTCAGAGGCTGGCATCAGGTCAGATGCGGATCCCGGGAACCACAACAAACGAGGGTGCACCAGAGACAGTAAATGCTCGTTTAGAGAAGATGCGTCACCAAGTCCTGAGCAAGGATTTCTGGATGGCCGACGAAACGTGCAAGGAGTGCTTTCGTTGTGGTATTGCGTTTACTGCTTTCCGCCGCAAGCATCATTGCAGAACTTGTGGCTGGATATTTGACGGCAAATGCACTTCGACCATTTCCGGACAAAAGTTCGGTGTACCGGGCAGCCTGCGTGTCTGTAAGACTTGCTTGGATGTCATCAACCGGCGTTATGACAATGATTCCGACGACTCGGATGATGCTCCGCGGCTCACCACTATTTTACGGTCGACAACCGCACAAAAGGCCCCTCATCCGAGCTCGCGATCAAGGGTTGAGCTAGAAAACAGCATTCCAGAAGATGGTGACGTCCCACGACCGACCACGACCCCTATGATGGCTATCCCTGCTACGCGGAGAAAGGGTGACCCATCCAACAGAAACTCTGCTATTCTCGAAATCGATGCACCACCAATGCTAAGTCGTCCAGGGTCCTCACGCTCCCTCAAGTCATTGAATTCAGGGAGACCAACATCATCCGGCCATGTGCGGCACCACTCCAAGCACAACTTCCACTGGACGCATAAAACCCCAGCGGAAGAACGCGTGCCGTTCCGAAAGGATGTGTCTGACGAAATGGGCCGCAAGTCTAAGCTGCCTGCGTTCCACGATGACAACATTATTGATCCCGAACTTGCTCCGTACATGTCAGACGAGTCCAGTGGCGACGAGCAGATGAGTATATTTGCCACAATGACCGGCAACGATATGACCCCGTCCAGCCTGGACCATGACAAGACAAACTTTGGCTCGTTCTTGGGAGCTAGTCGGAAGCACCGCACGCGGGGCGAGAAGAGTGTCAGTGGTGTGAGTTTCACAAGCCGTGGCCAAGACAAGGACGAAGGCTCCCTCACAATGGCCAACCACTCTCGCTCACAGCAGACCCGACTGCGCAACCTCAGCACTGCCAGTGCTATTGGCAACCAACACCACATGCGTTCTCCCCGTGTAAAGGGTGTCAATTTCAAAGGGCCATCCTTGTCAAGTGAGGCCCTAGGTCTTTTCGAGGGTGCGGGCGGCTTTGAAGGCATGCCCTCTACTAGACCATCCTTTTCCGCCAAGACTGAGCCTACAAAGCTCAGCGCTCCAAGTCTCAAGCACATCAAGCGTCTATTCCGCCAGCTACTCGACGACGCATCAGTGCCCAATCCCGCAGCATGGGAAAAGACTCTGATCCCTCTTCTTCGACGCTGTGCTGACGATGTGGACCCCAACACACGCGAAGGTGATCACATGGATATTCGTCACTACGTGAAGCTCAAGAAGATTCCTGGCGGCAAGCCCAGTGACAGCAGCTATGTTTCTGGCGTCATCTTTACCAAGAATCTTGCGCTCAAGAGCATGCCCCGGCGCATCTCACACCCTCGCATCCTGATCATCTCCTTTCCCATCGAATACCAGCGCCAGCAACAGTACCAGTTTATGAGCCTCGAGCCCGTCCTTACTCAAGAAAAAGAGTTTTTGAAAATGGTCGTGGCTCGCATCAAGAACCACCACCCTGAGGTCGTTTTGGCGCAAAAGAATGTGGCTGGTCTGGCCCTGCAGTCTCTTGCCGAAGCTGGCATTGCTGTTGCGTATAACGTTAAAGCTTCTGTCATCGGAGCTGTGTCCCGCTTCGTGGGAACGCCCATCATATCGTCTATGGACATGCTCTCACTGCCCATCACGATCGGTCGGTGTGCCGAGTTCGAGGTCAAGACATTTGTCAACAGTGAGATCCCGGGCCGGAAGAAGACGTACATTTTTCTTTCTGGCTGCGAGAAGCTGCTAGGCTGTACCATTGCACTCCGCGGTGCTTCCACTGAAACTCTTTCGCGCATGAAGCGCATCACCGAGTTTATGGTGTATGTCGTGTACAGCCTCAAACTTGAGTCCTGTCTTCTCAATGATGCCTTTGTGCAAATCCCTTCCCAAGTCGGTAACACAGTCCCGGCACTGACCACGAGAGACTCGACCAATGCGAGCCTGCCCATCACGGCCAGCACGACCGAAAATTCAATTGCCCCCAGCCCAGCAGCCTCGACACCTTTACCCACAGATGGTGAGAGTCTCTCGGCGTCACAGTCAGATGGTCTCCCGCTCAGCCAACCTGAGCCTGCACCAGAGAAGACTGCTGATGAGGTTAATCCTACTCCGGGCTCCGAGAAACAGAAGCTCGTTTCTGAGGCAAAGACGGAGCAATCCACTCCGTCTCTACTGTCACTACAGGATGCCGACTCCCATGTGACATTCCGCCACGCACATGAGGATGTGCCTGCACCAACTTTCTACAGTGACATGGTCGAGAAGTACAAGACCAAGATTCTCTCGGCGTCGCCTTTCGTGAAGTTTACGCAGCCTTACCTGCTTGTCCGTGCGCGTGAACAGGAGACCAGACTGATGTACCTAAAGAAGCTACGTGATCAGGACATTATCGAGGAAGTCAATAATGAAGACGATGGCAAGCAGCAGCAGTTCCAGCTGATCAACCCCGAGATGGTGCATGAAATCGGCCAGAAGGCGCCGCCTCAGATAATGCAGGTGCTTCATGCTGTCCATGACGCAGAGTATGACAAGGCGCTCTACTCGTACCAGACAATGACACGCCAGTGGGAGAATTACATTCAGGGCAACCTGGACCTGTTCGATCCATACTCGCACCAGAGCATTGTCGTGCTGTACTCTCTCACCTGCACAGAGACCAAGATCCCTTGCCTTGAGCCCAGTGTTATTGGTATCTCGTACTACAACGAGACTCCTGATCCCAATACTCCCATGGACCCCGACTGCACTTTGGGCCTGTACGTTCAAGATCTGCTTGACAGTGCTGACGAGCTGTGCCATGCCAATGGTTGCGACCGGCATATGTGGGAGCACCACCGCACCTATGTCCACGGCCAAGCTCGTGTCACGTTCTTTGTCGAGCCCCGCGCCGAGCTCCCATCACAGCCAGTGCCGTCATCTACTGATGATTTCATGGATCCCTTTGGCGAAGACGAGGAGGATGCCATCCACATGTGGAGCTACTGCAAGATATGCCGGCGTGACTTGACTGTCAGACGTCTGTCCGCAAATGCATGGAAGTACTCATTCGGAAAGTACCTGGAACTCCTCTTCTGGGGCCGTGGCCTGCGCCTCGTTGAGGACACGGGCTGCCCGCATGACTGCCAGAAGGAGCACATCCGCTACTTCCACTACCGCGGAGGGTTGGTGCGCATCCACTACGACCCGATCGACCTGCTCGAGGTTGTGGTTCCACGCGCACGCATCACCTGGAAGGTCGACCACGATCTCAAGCTCAAGAACGAGATCTTTGAGCGGACGCAGGAGCGCTGGACACGCTTCATCACCTCGGTCAAGACACGCATCAAGAGCATCCGCATTGACAGTGTACTGCCTGAGAAGGAAAAGGACTGTCGCGCCGAGGTCGAGAGGCTGGCCAAAAAGGCACAAGAAGAAAATGTGCAGGTGTTGCGCGATCTCGAGCGGGCGTACATGGAGTCCAAGCACTACGAGGTTATTCCGCTCAACGCCACAATCCGTACCATGGCAGAAAAGATTGCCGAGTGGGATGCGGCGTTTGCCAAGTTTGAGGCAGATTATCTATCGGATAAGGATGTGCGGCAGCTCACTGTGATCCAGCTTAGGAAGATGTTCACCGACACGGAGTCCAAGGAGTCGCTGCCTAGTACTACATCGGAAAGCGAGAGCAAGACGCCAACGTCTGCAGCGCCAACTACTCAGAGCTCATCCTTTACCGAGTCAGAGGAGAAGTCGTCTGCGTCAACATCACAGCCCATCGAGACTGAACCCAGCATCGCAGAGGAAGCGACACCTGAGCTGTCACCCGCAGCCAGCCAAGAGATAGCCAAACCTTTAGCGGACAGTACACTTCCAGCACCAGCAGTGCCAATAGATATCAAGCCGGCAGATGCGCCGGTTGTTCCCTCGGAACGTGTTGAGTCTCTCGATCTTGCGACGCCCATTTCTCCCAACATGAAAAAGGCGGACCTTGGAACACCTCCAACACCATTCCCTGCTTCGGCGATTGCTCTTCCCATTGCAAGTGACGGTTCGCCTCAAAAGCCCAAGGCAGCCGAGCTAGCGGGTCCTGGTCTGGAACAGCCCAAGAGTCCATCCTTTGCTCCAGAGGGCGCATCGTCTTCCGGGATCCCATTGCCGACAACAGCATCTCGCTCAACAAGTCCTTCAAAGACTGGTCGGGCTGCAGCTCCTCCCCTGACGTCCCAGCAATCCCTGACTGAGAAGGTTGAGCAGCTGCGTCGCGAGTTCAAGGCACAGTCGTCGGAGATAAATGATGCAGCCCAGGCCCTGGCAAAGGCGAGCCCACAAGACGGACCTAGCCAGACCCCCTCTACAGCATCCCAGGCACAACAGCAACAGCAGTCACCTCCCGCTACAGAAGCACCTGAGCCGAGAAAAGCACCGTCTTCCCATGCGTTTGCCAAAACCCCATCGCGCCCAACAGCATCGGAACAGCGCGGTCATTCCCGTAGAGCCGGGCCGGTCGTGTCGCCCCCGATGATGCGCGCAATTTCACAGCCAGTCGGCGCTATGCCTCGTGTCCTCAAGAAGGAGAATAAGGCTGCTGCTGCCGCCGCCGCTGCCGCCGCCGCCGCTACTGCCAACAATGACAGCGGTACTGACTCATCCAAAGTCATGTCTGAACACCCGGCCAAGATTGAGAAGAAATTTTCCGACCGCATCGGCCTTACTGCGCTTAAGAACCACCGCAAGGGCGGAGGCGCACAGTCGGCAATTCCACGATTCGTGCACAAGCGGGAGGCGAAAAAGGTTACGAGCCTTACACAGCACTTTGAGCAGCTGAGTCGTGAATTCGAAAAGGAACGCAACCGGGAGCGCAGACAGCAGGCGGCCAAGATGCAGCACCACCCGCGTGCATTCTTCCCCAAGTCGTCTGCGCGCGCTACTGTCGAGGTGTACGACAGCGTCGACCAGGCCGTGCAAGAGCCAGGTCCTACAGACGACGAGAACCTGTTTGTATCGCAGCACAGCAGCAACCTGGTGGCCGAGGCCGAAGCAATATCGAAGCCGGGTGCGGGTGCGGTCAATGCGACGACAGATTCTGCCAACAGTGCAGCCCCTGTTCCAGTGTCCAGGGACGCCAAGGATACTGCAGAGGCTGCTGCCGGGTTGCCTGGCGACCATGTGGCCTCTGCTCCTGCTGGAGTTGACGGTGCTGTCGATCCGATCGACCCGTCTGGAACGTCGCCAGACAATACCGAGACGATTCCATCACAGCCAATGGAAGAAACGACAGAAGGCCCGACAGAAGGCGAGGGTGAGACAGACGACCACAAAGACAAGAGCGCAGCCGGGTCGGACGATGAGGAGGGCGGCAGCTATGCGGACCAGGCGCTTGAGGACATCCTTCCCGATGTCGAGACAATTGCCGAGCACCTCGAGCCGCACGGCACGGTGCCAACAGAGCTGCAGCAAGACAAGAAGTCGAACCTGATGAAGATGCTGAGCAACTTTTGGGCCGAACGGTCAGCGAGTGGCTGGCCGCAGCTCGAGTACCCTCTGCGCCCTACAGACCACATCTTTATCGATTCTGATGTGATTGTGCGCGAGGATGAGCCAAGTTCGCTGATTGCATTTGCGCTAAGCTCAGAAGACTACATTGCAAAGCTTGAAGACATTCGTCGGCAAGGACGTCGTGCAGCACGCAAAGCCAGCCAGGCGAACGGCGGCAACACGACTAGCGATGATACTACAGGTGCGGAAGATGGCGAATACGAAGCCGGAGAGGATGAGGAGCGCGTGCAGGACGCCGACGACGAGCACGAGTACGATAACGAAGACGAAGGTGGTGCTGGTGACGACGACGCGCTCGTGATGAAGCCGAGCAAGGCTGCCCACAGCAGAAATCCGTCGGTGGCAGCGAGTCTCGTTGCAGCAGCCACGTCCGCCTTTGTCGGCCAAGACTCGGCCAAAACCGAGGCGGTCCCTGTATCTACAGTCGCCGTCACAGGTACAAACACGGGCGTGGGCGGCGCTACAGAAGAAGCCCAGGCCAACGTGTATTCCCAACCAGCATTGTCGCCTGCCTTTGCAGAGATGCCGGTCGCCTCGACGCTACCGCTTTCCAACACAGCAAGCAGCATCCCCGCGACACTTCCTCTGCCACCGAGTGCACTGGAGCCACCGTCGATCGCACTTGACGAGAAGGAGCTCGAGCGCAGTCTGCTGATGCCGCTAGGCACGCATCTCAAGTACCAGTTTACCGAAGGCTCGGCGCGCATGATGTGCAAAATCTTTTACGCTGAGCAGTTTGACGCGCTGCGGCGCAAATGCGGTGTCGCCGACCGGATCGTCGAGTCACTATCGCGGTGCCTTAAGTGGGACTCCAAGGGTGGCAAGACCAAGTCTGTGTTCCTCAAGACGCTGGACGACCGCCTAGTGATGAAGTCCCTGTCACCTGTGGAAACGGCGGCGTTTGTACGTTTCGCGCCGTCGTACTTTAGAATTATGGCAGAGGCGCTGTTCCACGATCTGCCATCCGTGATTGCTAAGATGCTGGGCTTCTTCCAGGTGATTGTCAAGAACGCTGCGACGGGCACGGAGATTAAGCTAGACCTGCTGATTATGGAGAACCTTTTCTACGATCGGCAGGAGACGCGCAAGTTTGATCTCAAGGGCTCGATGCGCAACCGCAAGATCCAGTCGACGGGTGAGCAGAACGAGGTACTCTTGGACGAGAACATGGTCGAGTACATTTACGAGTCGCCTCTGTTTGCGCGCGAGCACGCCAAGAAGCTTCTGTGGGCGTCGGTGTGGAACGACACGTTGTTTTTGGCACGGCAAAACGTCATGGACTACTCGTTGATGGTGGCCGTGGACGAGTCGCGCAAGGAGCTCGTGGTGGGCATCATCGACTGCATTCGGACATATACGTGGGACAAGAAGCTAGAAAGTTGGATCAAGGATCGCGGCTTCGCCGGCGGTGGACGCAATCGACCTACGGTTACGAGTCCCAAGGAGTACAAGTCGCGGTTCCGCGAGGCCATGGACCGGTACATTTTGCAGGCGCCCAACTGCTGGCACATGTTTGGCAGTATGGGCTACTCGCACCCGTCGTCGCTCGGCCAGCGCGCGCGATTTGAGGAGGATTAGCAGTAGGCAGTAGGCAGGGAGAGCTGGGTGATATTGGGGGGTTCGAGGGTCGGTGGTCGTTCGTCGTTGTTTATAGTAAGATTATGTAATACGGTATTAATATCACAGAAATCACATGTCACAGATCATTAAATTAGAGAAAACTGTCAAAAGGCGCATTAGTGTCCGACATGACGGAGAGGAGGAGTAAGGAGTTGATAGGGGCATGCTCAGTCTTATTCCCAGCCCTTGATCGGTGTCTGTGTGCTATGTCCACGGCCCACGGGCCTTGTCCTGCTCCTGATATCTAATATCCACTGCCAACTCCGGTCACTCCTTACTCGGAGCTCTGATAATAATCGATAAATGGCGTAGATTTGCAGAGGCGTGTGCTAGTGTCTAGTGTGCTCGCTGTCTCAGTCGCACACCACACGGAGATGCCACGACTGAGATTGTGCAGTGATGGTGGTGGTGGGTGGGCTGGAGTGGAGTGGATTGTAGCTGAGGGGGTGGAGTGTGAGATGTGTTGATATGTTGATGTGTTGAAGCAGTTGGAAAGGAGGAGGAGAGATGGACCTCGTGCATGCGTTGTAGTATTGCAGTATCATATCGGCAGCAAAGATACAAGCAAAAGAAAATGGACCCGAAACAGAAGAAGCAATACGCCATCAACTCTCGAGATAGACATTACCAGCCATCGAGATCCTCGAGGAATGGATAGATGAAGATGAACAGGAAATGATCAAGATACAACTGACACCGGATACTCCGTGAAAAAGAAAAAATCACCATAGATCTTTCTGCTTCTCTTCTTTTTTTTCTCTATGTTTATTTCCTTTTTCTAATGGATTTTGTCATGATTCTTCATTCTGCTGCTCATCATTCTCATAGCTATACAGCCATGTCTCGGTGCTTGTCTTGCCCTGTACGGCAGGCAGCTCGCCGTGTCCTTTTGTTAGGGCTCTACTTTTTTTCTTCTTTTGTTTCTTTTCTTTCCTTTTTTGTCCTTTTTTTTTCCTTTTTTCCGTTCTTCTGTTCCCTCTTGTGCTGTTTTTCTGCTTTCTTTTTCTTGTGGCTTTGACTTGATCCTTATTTCTTCTTCTCACTGGTGTCTCACTCCCCCTACATACAACTTCACATTACTCCATAAGCAATACACCGCCTATCTCGATTACGTCCAAGCCATTACTCTGCTGAAAACAGGGGCCGCAACGGTGATCAGCATATCAGGAAAAAGTCGTACTTTTGCTGCGAGGAGGCGAGGTCGAGGGGAGTGGCAAGTAGATTTCACGGCTTTACAGAGCAGAGACTTTGGAGACTTTACACTTGCAGAATGTTTACTCCGTAGTCGAGCATGGAGATCAGAGTTTTCATGTCTTACAAACGGCCGACAATAGTGCATCCTTCAAGCCTCTATGACCCATACCGTACCAGCGCGACAGAAAAATATGTTCTAATCTGGAAGTATAAGTGCTGATCGAGACACTACTGAGCTGCTCGACTGCGACAGCTCGACAGCTCGACCGCGGCAGCTCGAGCTCGAGAGCTACTCCCAAGCTAGGAGACTAGACAACTAGGTAGATCAGCTATCCTTTGGGATAGAACGGAGGTGCCGACAAGAGCCGGTGGACTTTTATGAGATCTTTATGGAGTATCAAAGAAGAATAACCCTAGAAACCCGAAAAAATGTGGTTGCGAGCTGAGGACCAGTGGTCGAGACCTGTATCCATTGCACTGTTATTACATCTGCCGTCTTGGAAATCGCGGCCGCCGTATTTCTGGGGTTCTCTGAGGGGCTGGGTGAGGCATGGGGACGACGGGATCTTGACGTTTGTAGACTGAGACTGGGAAGGGGTGAAAATAAGGAAGCTAACAGGAAGAACGAAAACAAAGTGACAGCAAGACAGCCGACGAGAACTCACAACGAAAACAGGTCAGCGACAACGACAATGGCAAGATGACCTGTCATTCTCTACTCTCACCCCCTCGGTATCAGCATGCAGCCTGTACAGGAAGAAATATTGACCAGGGATTCAGCAGTAGTCCGTACCATGTATCAAGAGGCAAAGGCACCCATCACCCCAAGACCGTTGGATGCATCTTGCACATCATATCAGCAAGGAGTAGTTACCTGCAAATGGCAGACGCAGGCCAGAGTCTGGCATATTGGCAGACACGTGCAATGTCGGCCTCCTCTTCTGTCGCCTATGTCGCCTATGTCGCCTATGTCGCCTATGTCGCCTCTTTTCTCCGTTTTTGTTTGTTTTCTAACACGGAGCATACCTGCTTTACTCTACTCTACGAGAACAGACGCAAGCTTGTGATTTCAAGGCCAAAAACAACATATGGCGGCAGACCGTATCGAAATCGAAATCGAACGATGTAAAAGGACCAGTCTGGCTCTGTGGCTCGCTGGCATTCGGGATAGGTGGCTGATAGAGGCTGAGAAGTAGATACTCCTTATTATACACACGTTGGCCATCTGCACATGGCCTGCAGCAATCACTGTCGTACCGTCGTTGTGATTAGTGGCTGACAGGCCTTGATATACGAGTGTGTGATAGTACTTTTGGCAGCTATGCAGGTGCAGTGTGTGAAGCAGCTAAGCACACATTTACATATGCATGATGTATAGTCCATGCACGCCGTGACTGTATGGTACGGCGTATGCAATGTTTTCTGTGGTTACGAGTACTATGCACAGAGATCTTCATTAAATAGACGAGTCGAGGCTTTAGTGAGACATCTTTTGTTTTCTCTTCTTTGCTTTTTCCTTTCTTTTCTTTTTCTCGCCGGCTCAGAGTCCGTTAGACATGATAGGCCATGCGCAACGCAAGGGATGCCCCTGTCGTGGTTGTCTTGTAGCTGATTGTTCCTATCTGTACTTTTGCCTCTCTGATTTTGATGTCTGATTGCTTTCGGCTTGCGTCTACTGAGTAATTACAAGGCACGCCAGGCGCTACGACGTATTTCACCAACGGTAAAGTAGAATAAAAGCATTAAACTACTAATAAACTCCAAGAAGAAAAGAAAGAGGACGGCGGCTAGCCCATACCTACAATAGACGGCGAAACGGTGTAGATCAATGACAGCCGCTTCGGCGAGGACCGAGCCATCGTTTTCGCATTGCTTGTCTCGGCGTGGCGGTTTATATATTCAAACCACTGTGCCCGAGGCAGCCAACTAAAGAATTAAGACGATGCACGGCCTTGCCAGGCTGACGGTGGACTGTGATATTCCTCCTCTGTGGCTCTGTTATGTGGCAGTGTATCTAGTGAGGAATGTGGACGGAGTAGACGAGATTGACCAGATTGCTCATCTTCCTTTTGTTTGTGATTTTCAGTAGTTTCTACTTCTTTTGCTTTTCGGAGGTTTAGTTTTGCTTTTTCTTTCGCGGTCTCGCCTTTTTTTTTCTTTTCCTGCTGGATCTTTTATCACAGATCAGCGCTCAGAAATGATAAACAATGATGATTAACAATCAAAAAGCAAAAAGGGAGATAAGCAGACACCTAGGACAGAGGAGTATCGTCGTTGTCCGCCGTTTAATATTTTGTCGTTTAGCATTTTGTCGTTTAGCATTTTGTCGTTTAGCATGTTGTTGAGCATTTTTTCGTTTAGTATTTTGTTGTTTGATCGACGGTCGTTTCGCCATTTTGTCGTTTTGTCTTTGACTTTTCAACTTAACCCCATAGGTCTTCCTCTGTCGATACATCTTCATTTCAGCTTCTGCAGCTAGGAGCTCTGGAGAGCAAGCTACCAATTAGAAAATACACCAATTAGAAAATACTCACCAAATCCTCTCTACTTGCTTTAGCTTCTCGGCTCGGAAGCGGAAAGCACCTGTTACTGCAGGATACTTGGGTCGTAGTGGTCACGGTCGTATTCAACGACATAATGCTTGTAGTTTTTGTATCTCACAGGTATTTTGCCTTTGATCAACTCTAGCCCTGTGATGGTATTGGGCGTTGAGTTAGTTTTTTAGTTTAGTTTTTTTTTTTTTTTTTGCTTTTTCTTTGCATGATTTTTTTTGGTTGCTTCTCCTCAACTTTGATTTTGTGATTGGTGTGACTATGTATTTATCCAAAGATCAGCAGCTATGGGCCTCGGTCTAATAGATCCAGTCAACTGTCAGACTGTCAGACTGTCAGACTGTCAGACTGTCAACTCCCAGCCGCTTATCTGCTCACTCCTAATGGCTGCTCAGCTGCTCAACTGTGTCCTACTCCTCATCTCCTTTGTCATGTTAATTCAAGATCACCCGCCATCTCCAAGAGCAATAACAACGTTCCACAGCTGATCACCAACGGCTCACTTGCAGGCAATATCAAGCTGTGGCCAGCAATAGATGCAGCAGCCCGAGCTCTTTCAATATTTTCTTTTCATTAAATTGGTCAAGCACGGAATATAAAATTATTCACACGAGCACCCAATAATCAAAAAGACTGCACACCGCAGTTTCACGATCAGACTACATCGGGATTGGGATATTGATATCAGGATTCTGTATTTATATCCTGGCAAGATCCTAGCTTTGTGAAGCACCCCGGCTGCGTTGATGTAACATTACGGCATCACTTACATGTTTGCGAGGGCATATATCAGACCCAAATTACTCAGTACAGTGGATATAATAGGGAGTCGAGGTCGACCAATCACAGGCCTGTATTTGCGGGTTTAAAGGGATTTCTCGGAGGATTCGCTGTAGACATATAACACCCACACAATACACACAATACACGTTTTTGCACCTATGAATCAGGGCATCTAACTACTGACAGCATATGTTTAGTAATATTGTGGCTACAAATGACGGAATATGTCCGTGGAATAAAATCTGAAGGCGGAACAGCCAATGAAAATAATCATTCAGCTATAGTCGTGTATTCTTTATATAAACTTAATATGAATTTAATAAGTAAACGATCGATTCAGTAATACTTGCGAGATCGATATATTCGTTTCTACCACACAGCAATATATTACCTATTTCCACATCACATGTGACGAGTCTCTTGTAGAACGTCAGTCAGAAATCAAAATGAGCCGCCATCTTGTCGTCACATCTCGTCACATTCTGCACCAACAGCGAACAACATGACCAAGGAATCGATACTGTCCAACAAACTGCCAAACTGCAGCAACCTGGAGCAAACTCGGAAACCAAGACTCTGCAGTATGAGCACGATCGTCTTGATCGGCAGCATCCTCCACCGTTGTAATCCATAATATGAGCGACTTCCGCACGCTAATGGCAGCGCTTGCAAGTCCTGACGCGGCGTTTTCTGGTGTCCTGTTGTCTCGCTGGCGCGACACGGTGTGTCTTTTTGCTTCTTGTCAGTCATGGAGATATCTAGAATTATGAATATTCCCGATTCTGTGCTGCAGTTGTGCGGAAGACGGGAGAACGGAAGATCTGATCACCAGCTTTTTTTTCCTTAATGATTTTATTTAAGAGAATAAACACTTATTCTGCAAGTCGTCAATAGTCCATGTACTGCACTACTGCACCTGCAACTGCACTGCAGACTACCACAGCTCGTCGTTACTATTTCCTATTTCGGCGTAGACGAGTAAATTGCCAACATTGGGTGGTTCAATATGAAGAATGAAAAGTTACAGCTGTTTCTTTTGGAACTAGCAGTAACAGTCAACAGCTAACAGCTAACAGCTAACAGCTAACAGCTAACAGCTAAGCAACCAGACTAAAGACTTCTCAATTCGGCAAGGCATCGGGTATGCAAGATGCACTCAAGGCGGGTAGATTTCTATTCGCTCGTGGGCTGGCTCTTTGTTCGCTGCAGCTCTTTACCCCAAACGGATCACCATCGTATCATCACACAGCTGTTGGTTGTGATCGCCAACTTCTCTTGTGCAGCAGTGTCGTCGAGTGTGTGCTTGGGTGTGAGCAGACTGTTATTTATGACTGATGCGGCTTAGTAGAGCCAGTAGTGAGCAGTATATGTGGTCACTAGGCAATCTGAGCCTTGACCCGATAATAGTTTTCAAGCAACAAATTTCTCTTTTCTATTCTTAGAGTGCGATGTACGACGGCGGAAATACCGAGCAAGATCCGGCAGTGGATTGTCAGTAGATAAATTACAACCAAAAACGAATACTCTTTTTCCACAAGAGCAGAAAAGCAATATCGCATCTCACCCTCCACCCACCATCATCGGACAGTACACAAGTCTACAAAGAAATGCAACACTGCCAGCTCACAGCTGAATGCATGTTGGCGAGTTGCAACCAGTCTGCTGGTGTGATCGTCCAGTAAGATGACCTGGGCGCAGTGCTGATCATCTGCCTTTGTGTCCAAACTTCATGACATGCTATCTCTTGGAGCTTGCTCGCTTTCGTCAATTTGTCTGGCTACTGCTGACAGGTGGCTCGATCCGTTAATTTTGTTCTATGGTTTTGGTTTTCGTTTGCCTCTGGCCTGCCTCTGTCTGGTATGATGTAGTCTGAGATAGTGACACTCTAGATGACTAGCATTGCTGACGTCGCATCTCATTATGACAACTGATCCCTCTCCTTCATCGAGTGTCCATTTGGATGGAGCTGTCTTCTAGATAGAGTAGTGGGAGTTCCCGATCAGCGGTAGGTAATAACAGCGAAAGACGCAATATCTTAACATCTTACTGAGTAATATCTCAATATCTTAACCTCTAGATATCTACATCTCTACACACAAGGTATGAATAGTACAATTACGATCTCGAGGGGGGGCGTGTGGTGTAGAGTGCGACTTGATGCGGCCTGTTCACCAGATTAGGCATCAATGCTCCGCCGAACTGTTTGCTGGGATGCAAATGCTTGCTAGGAGCTGGGCTCCTAGGTGCTGGGTGCTGGGCATCTTGGTATCTTATGTTTGTTAAAATAGAGTAGGGGAGCAGGGGATAGTGCCGTGATGCCGTGATGCCGTAATGCCATATGCTTACGGAGAATGTGCTGGAGATCGATGCTACAAGAGAGGAGCTTGTCGTTACAGGTAGCGAGGACCGTGTGGATGTGTGGACGTGTAGATGGGGTACGGAGTAATAGGAGATTGTGGGAACACAGTATCGTTGCAAGGAGACGGAGTAAGAGTCTCCAAGTAGGCGTAGTAGCCCGTTGTTTGTCCGACTATTTGAATTAATATGGGTTAAAGATGGAGTGAGACACGCCACGACAACAGTCCACCTAGATCCTGTACTTTATTGTGTTGACGCTTATATATTCGACTGTATTTTATATTGCGTAATTTGACAGTATGTCAAATGTCAAATGGTCTCTACAACCAAACAATCACCATTTAACGTCATGAGACACAAAGGCAGGCAATAGGGGCAGCAGAAATAGGAGAAAGTTGAGAAACACAAATACAACAACAGCAACAGAAACAACACAGAAACAAAACCGTTGCATTGATTGCTCGCTTGGTCTCCTTTGCAAGGGTTATATAATCCCGAGGGATCTCAAAGACGAAGGATTCGGCGACATGACATCAATATTTGCATCTCTGATTTTAATGTTGATATAAACATAGTTGTATTAGGCCACTGGTCGGCGATGCTATGGGGAAGCCGTCGATGCAGGAGTGACCGATGAGAGGGTAGCCTGAGATAGGAACCTGTAATCAAAATAAATAAAAACCTGGTATCAGGATACTTCGTAGTTATGATGCTAATATTTGAATAAGCTAATGCCCAAATAATGCAGGCCGATCTGCATCTGCATAAGATAAGAGATATGAAATCTAGAGCTGATTAGGTCATTGTGCTTGTGCTTGTGTTACGATGACTGAACGATCTTGTCCCAGAAAGCACAAGATGGCCGCAGTAATAGGATTAGGAGATGGTGGATCGGACCTTGAAGCGAGATCAAGTGGAATTATGAACGGTTGCCTACTTGTGTCAAGTCATTATGTATTGGTTTGGTAATAATGGCCAAAGCTCAAAGTTGAACTTCTAGAAGGGAGCATCTGTAAAATTAGAGTCGACCACGCAGTGGCATCGCAGTGGGCTCTTTCGCTCTGCTCCGTAATATTTTACTTTAATTTCCAACATGATACCAGCAAGAGTGTCCTCCATCTATCTACTCTGTACTTGTACACAAAACCAAATCGCACAAGACGAGATCCGGGTCGTTTTCTTCGGGAAAATCATAAGCTCAAGGGAAGAGACGAAGTAAAATGGAATAACTGGAGATGGCACCCAGATATCTACGAATCTACTTATCATAGGGGCCCCAAGAGTTTCTACAAAGTATACCTCAGCTTTCAACTCTCAGCTCTCAGATACTACAATTACGTTGTAGAACGAAACCCTAAAATATGACAAGTCTTCCACTGCGACTTGATGCTGCTACAGTAGCATGCACCTATGTGTGTACTGACAAATACCTATATATCTACTCGGTACTCGGTATGACTACTATCAACTACCTGAACACGTATATTACAAGTAATGCAACAGCTATCCACACACCACGGGGCAGCGGCCAGGATCCCGATACCAAGCATCGAGAGTCGTATTGCAGGGTGTTGCCGATACCACTGATGTCCCTGATACAACACAGCGCATCCACTGCATAGAACGCCTGTAACTCCGTCGTCTATCTTCGTTGCAAGTCCTCCGGACGCAGGATACATATCCGGAAACGAACACATGATATCCGCAGCCAAGGGCATGGGATGTACTTGGGTAAAGTTCAAGTCGATTTCGATGAGACGATGGGACTGTGGGACGACAATTCTAGATACTGAGTAGATGATGAGGTAAAGGTCGTACTGGTGAGAAATAATTTGAAATTACATGAATGAACCTCGGATTTATGGCTGGCCTGGGCCTGCAAGGTCGCAATGAGCCAAGCTTGTTTTGTTTGGTAGATTATGGTGGACATATGATCAGAATATGGCAATATATGGTTGATTATGCGTTTATGCTTACCTCTGATCCTCATCTCGTAGCGATATATGTAGTTCCCTTGTCTGATTTAAATTTACGCGATTTTCTTAATAAATGCTCGTTTCTATTACTGTCAGTGATCATCAATGCACATCCTCAGCTCGCTCTCGAGCGCGAATTAATGCCTCCCATTCCTCTATCCCCACGCTGATAGTTCGCTCATAGCTCACGAGCGTGGAAACACGGATTTCGCGGCAGTCAATATGGTCATAAATAGTAGAGATAGGCTGTTGTGCGTGTAAATATAAAAATAACTCAAGTCAATATCAGCATGACTCCTTATTCTCGGCATCTTGCAGTCTAGGCATTGCCATCTTTCAGCTCTGTGTTGCCTGGATAGGGGCAATATGACCGGTCAAAAATGCGCTGTCGAGACGTTTCTGAGTTTGCAATATAAATTATTGTTGGGTTTTAACAAAAAAATCAAGGCGTTTTATCCATAGTGGCGGGGACCTGACTCTAGACGGCTTCTTTTGGACAGCTCCTCCGTGAAAACATGCTCCATACAATACATTTACTTTGCTGTCAGATATCAAAGCGTGTCACATCTCGTCGTGAATAGTCGATGCAGCCCGCCATCTGCAAACTAAAATATCATGCCATTTGATCATTTTAGGAATAATCCCGTCCTGCCAAGCACTTTTAGCCATTTCAGATTCCAGCCCCATCCTTGGTGTTGTGTTTTCTACGGAGTAAACATACTCCTCTGCTTTTCGTCTATCCAGTTATCAACGCCGTATGCTTACCTCGGTACTGAGATACGGAGCCTCTCGTTTACTCCAGCCTTGCGCTAACAAGGGCTAACAAGGGTTAGCAACCTAGCAAAAACTAACAGACTCTCCATACGACCAAAGGAGCTACGCTACTAGGGGTATGTTACGGATGGGATTAGCTGGGGATAACTCAAGTATGGAGTCGCCTGAAAAGGGACTTGGCTTCTGGAACCGTTTTTTTATGTAATATGGACTCGGGCTATTTCTCTTCAGGGGCATGGGTACAAGAATGGTAATAAAATAATTAAAATAAAAATAAAAAGAGTTTGCTGAACTGGGAAGCCCGCTCATAGTAAAGGGAAGCAAAGGAGTAGCTCAGAATAGACAAAATGTTCAACATAGACACACCAATACTAGACAAATTATCGTAGACAAAATACGACGTAGAAGTAGTGAAATGAGATCGAATAAATAAGGAGCCGAGAAAAAAAAGAAGAGAAAAAAGGAAGAAACAAGAAGAGACACAAAAATAACCAATAAGACGAAAAGTATTATAAAAGAAAATAAAAAGGCTCAAAAAAGGCCAACTAAAAGGAATGACGTTTCCGGGTATGTTCAGCAGCGTTACTACCACCAAACATAGCTTACTCCATAGCCTTTTGTCTTTTTTTGTCTTGTTCTCAAACGGTAACACGATACTACAGACACTACTACACATTCTCATGCGTTGTACGGGCCGTACGACTCACACACCGAGGTGCCGATATTTCGCAAGCTGTCAGACACCCTCGGTGTCAACTGCTCCGTATGGCATTATTCCTCATTAAACACCACTCCGTAAATAGTCTTCGCCAAGCAGAGGGAAGATGGGGTCCTTACTTGTAAACGAACAAGCAGCATCCCAGTCCGTTGAGGTCAAAGCTTTTGATCTCAGTTGGGATTCCATTTCATTATGTTTGGTTCTTTACGGTTAGTCCTCACATGACACTGACAGCATTTTCTTTTGCTGGCGTACGAAGTAGCAGGCAATTCCATAACGGTACCCAATGTGTACGTTGTAAATTACGAATTCGAGAACAAAACGACAGAATAATGGGTATTAATACGTGCAAAAACTGCTGCTCGGAGTTGTGTATCGCACTTATCTCCGTGTTCAATGTCTTGAACAAGATATGCTTATCTGCATTGTGGTATTCACTGGTGCCTCATTGTCGTCTCATTTTCTGTTTCCGTTTTGTTTCTGTTTTGTCTGTCTTGGTGGCTGTCTCTGTTTCGATTTATATTTCGGCGTCAGCCGCTACTCTTATCTATTCTTAGCACCAGCGTTGCTTCTATTCTCTGCTCATTCAGCACATTCTTGTGTGTGTGGACACTACAGGGGGGTACAAGATAGCAAGACAGTCTTCTTCTTTCTCGTCCTTGCCCAACGCATGCCGTAGCACTGCACGCACAGCTGAACTCAATCCTTTCTATGTGCTGTCTGTGGGTAAGCATATAGTGGCACTGCCTGCAAAGGCGAAATTATACGGCTCGCAGAGGCCAAGGACAAGGAGGGGCAAAGACGGGAAAAGAGAGAGGAAGCAGCAAAGTAGCACAACGCCTCCGTACGTCACACATGCCGTACCGTATCTCCAGTGTTCATTTGTGCGAGTACAAGAGATTGTGCGACAAGATCGAGAATGTCTTCAAGACATTGACATAAAGCTGAGACATCGGTGAGCTGTAGGTATGATATTTGTGTATGCTTATATCGCAAGGGTGTGCAATGCTTCAAGGTGGTGAGATGAGACGGCATGAATCTTATAGACGGAGAGCAGAGTCCAAGGACATTATATACTCGGAAAGATCAATTCAACATTCATGTCGTCAACTATGTTCGGAGTACGGAATATAAATTACTATGTATATCTCGGCCACCACCACGACGTTGCACAGCGGTAATACAACTCTACTTTGTGGTTTCGTATATTTTTTTTGTATTTTTTTTACCCGCCAATTCTTTGTCTTTGTATTTGTCTGTACTTCTACTTTTGTTTCCCGTCTTGTGCAACAGCTAGATCTCGGGGCTCAACCCTCGAGGTCGGCGATCTGGCGGGGTGTCTTAGCGAGTAAGACAGGGAGTGGCAGAGAAGGAGACAAGGACAAGGACAGGGCATGGACAAGGCAAAGGGTCACCGTCAGGAAGAATTAACGTGGTACGCTACAGTCTTGTAGAAGAAATAAGAAGGAAGGAAGGCAGGGAGTGAGACAGGGAGAAGAGACTGCTGTAGCTTGTGAGACATTGTGTAGCAGGTCAAGACATGATCTTGAATTGCTGTTTGTCTTTTTTTTTTCTTTTCTTTCTTTCTTCGGTCTTCCTTTTTCCTTTTTCCCTCCCTTGTCTCTTTCTCTCCCTCCCTCTCTGCATTTCTCTACTCAGTATTTTTACCAATATCTAGTTGTGCATTGTGTCATACCCCCAAAGCTTGTGTTTGCCGAAAGACAACGCATCGTCCTTTGCACAAATTATTCCATTTCACTGAAGATTCTTCCGCCCTGGACCCTGTATGGTATGTTTGCAAGCAGCGCACTTGTGCAAACGGTCGTAAATACACATTAGCCGATGGCCCTAGGGAAGGAAGAAGAAAAATGAGTCAATGTAGATGGACTACATAGTACATCTTCGAGCTCTCCATAAGTAATCCATATCCAATATCAGATAAACCCATTTGATGCCATACTTGAAGATTCCCAGGACTGGGATGATTGGCCAGGAGGCAATTTTGTCGGTTTTCAATATTCGATAGTCAACATCCACACCTAGACGCCAGGCAGACTACTTCATACTCTGCAGGATACGACTAGAACTCTGACGATGCTCAGCCATATTGCCGATATCACAGATGTCCAGATATTAATAAGGGAGATAGATTTGTATTGGTCCCCAAGAAGTAGAATATGTATTTTATAGATCAATATTAAATACAAAACAAAACAAAACAAAACAGCAGATTAGTTTTGATTTAGATCAAGCATGGCCGCCCGATCCATGTATGTAGGAATGAATACTCATGGGGTGTATCGAGTAATCTTCTCATCGTAATATGACACAACAAGGCAGAATGGAACTATTGAATGACAACAGCCCCAGGGCGGCCTCCGGCTTTTACCCATTCGTCCTTCTTTTCTTCTTTCTTTTCTTCTTTGATTTGTTCTTTAATTTGTTCTCTATCATTCCTTGCCAACGACCAAGACAACCATGACAAGAATACAAGGAGACAGATATAGTCTTACTAGCACAAGACGCACTATTGTCAATATGCCCAGATGCAAACAATTGATATACCGCATGCACTATTTGCATTATTAGATGCAATGCACAGATGTAATATATTTCCTTCTTCCGTCTTCTGGTCGATTATTCTCACGCAATTCTCACATAAATACCATTGTACAGAGATCGGCTAATCAATACAGGTCAGATGGAGGGACATACTAATAAATGCCAACTAGCAACAGGAGCTACTAACGAGGCCAACGGTCATCCGCTCCTAGATGGATATTGGATATTGGATCGCAACGGTCAAAACCGGTTACTGGATTATGTAATGTCTTCAATATACAAGCATCTTACCTCTTCAGACCACATCTGTATCCCTTTCTTCTCATATCATGTTTGTATCTTGTGCTTCAACACCTGCATCATCTCGTCTGAGATCATCTAGTCATCTTGTCATTTTGTCATTTCGTCATTTCGTCATTTTGCCATCTTGATCTCATCTTTGGATCTCGGTTTGCCTCTGATCTTGTATTCCGTCATGGTTGTGTCTGGTTGATTCAGTCACCACAGCTACAAAGTCATGTTCGTACAGACACACACACACACACTTGCACACAACGGGCGCGTGCCGCAGCACACCAGCCAGCACGGTGAAACAGGCCAACACGAGCGGCCGATTTGGTTGGCGAAGGAGCGGTATCGTGTTGCGAATGACTATATCCAGAATATTCGAAGTCGCACGTGTGTGACTCGGGTCGTTCCTTCCTGTTTTGAGTAATACCAGCATCAAAAGCAAGTTGTGTTGTCAACTCGGTCGCTCTTTCCCTCATTCTCTCACTCCCTTTTTCTTTCCTTGTGGTTCTTGTCCTCCCTCGATATTAGATCGATCGCTATAATTTTAGGCACTTATCGCGCTTAGCGCTGTTTCCGATCGCGCCCATCACTTCTCATCCAATGTGCTGTTTCACACCGACAATACAACAAGGACAAAAATAAATTCAGATGGAAATTATTGAATAATAATAACAACGAGGCGCAGCGCGCAGTTCCAAGGCCTTCAAGGACCCTCTTTCGAGCATGAAACAATATTAACCGAGTCTTCGGAGGATATATGATGGTCTCCTCGTGGTGATGGTCAAAGTAGATTCAAGATTCGATTTATCAGATTTGCGATTGCAACAATAGGCAGCAATGTGCAGTGGAAAAGGTAAGATACAGAGAACGGAGCATTCACAGTGTATGTTGACGATTGGCGGTCAAACTGAGTACGAAGTAGTAGCAGAGCATGTGCAGGGGGCGTATTATTGATTTCGGCATTCATAGTAAAGACCACAATGTATCTCCCAACATAATTAATATATATCGAAAATCTTGTATGTGAGACAAGACAGAGTAGAGATCACTGGTAAGGATAAGTCAAGTAACAGACCGCTCCTTTACAATATTGAAGAGAGAAAAACAATGAATAATGACTGAAACATACCAAAAAAAAAAAAAGAAGAAAATATATGAAGAAGAAAATAAAGAAAGAGGAAGAAGAAAAGGGACAACATGGAGGAAATGAGAGGTGTGAGACGGAGTACTTCTTACGAAGTTGACAACACATATGAGACTACCTTTTGAGTACTCTAATGTACTTGCTGGTCTTGTACGGAGTATGTACACATGCTCGTCCAGATCTTGCCGGCTTCAAACAAGCCCTGTCCCTGCTCCTGCTCCTCCGTCAAGCCTCTAGTCTTAAGCTGCTGGCCCCATCAACTCCATTAACATCAACTCATCGACTCCATCAGCTCCATCGATTACCCGCGTTTTTTATTTTATTTTAGATTCGATGTGGTTTGTAGCCCGTAGTTACTTATGTCGTAGCTGTGAAATATTTCTAGCTTCGTGAGTCTGAAGATACTTAATTCCGCCCTGCGAGAGGATCGGCGTATTCAACTCTCATCGGCCGTCATACTACGGAATACAAGTAGTCACTCCACTTAGTACTAGAGCACACGATCAGGCCATTCCATCTTAACTTTTCTCGTCAACATTTGCAGTGGTAATTTTATTGTCCCTATTCGACTATGGGGTTGGAATATACAATACCGAGAACCGCAGAGCTCTTGGCAGTGTCTTATTATTTACTGACTATTTGCTTCTTTTGCTACGTTGCTTTGCTTCTTTTCACATATGTGCATTCTCGACTACTATTATTGAATTTGTTTGTTCTTTTCATTTAATCTACTTCTATTTCCGCTCTCGGCTTGATTGGCTCGGATACGGCTAGCACATGGCAATCGGGAAAAAGTAGTGCAAAGATATGTTCTCTTGCCAGCAGAAACAGCCTTTGCACAAGGGAACAAATAGATCCAGATCGGAGTCGGACGAATAAAGAGTAGACTAATGAATACATTACAAAGGTTGCTGTCGTTAGTCTAGTTTATCATCTTGTCTGTAGATTGCATGCATCTTGTATCTCGAATACTGCAAATATCATTAATGGGATATGACAGAAACCTCATGACAGGACTTCAATTTCAGCATGGCACTTATTAATGCCAAATGGTAGACTAGCATGCGCATGTGTACGACTAGCATCATCTCGCCTAACCACTCCTAGTACGGTAAAGATGCATAGCTGGCATGGAAGACGCGCACGGGCTGGGAAGACTATCAAGCACAAAAAGAGGAAAAGAGGATGAGAAGGAAGAGCAGCAGGCAAGTAATCGACAAAAGATGAGAAGGACAACATTGCCAGAGCTGTAAAAAGGTAGCGGAAGTCAAGCGAGGAAGGGCGGAAATGTAGAATTAGTTAAGAGGAAAAAGCCAAATAAGCTTGAAAATATATTAGAATAAAAACAATAAGTATTAAAACTACATGATCATGACAAGCGGACAAAGTAGTAAAGTAGCACATGATTAAGTAGCAAAAGATAAACTGAGAAATAATAAGGCATAGACCGGATCTAAACAAAGACTGCCGGCTTTACATGCCGGCGTGACGACAGCTACAATAAGATACAAGATACAAACTCCGAGATAGATGTACAAAGGATGGGCGAAACACGAGACTCAAAACAATATGGCAAACCTCATCGAGATCGAGTGCAACTTCGAGATAGGGCAAGAATAAGAGACAGCCAGACACTAGATACTGGTCCGACAGGCATACTAAGCAAGGACAGCGCAGTGCTATCGCCATAGCAGAAGAACAAGAAAATACAAAAGAGTAAAGATAGAGAAATGGCATACCCATAGAAATCACTGCATTGCCATCAAAGTAAGGGAGAAATGCACAAGCAATGCAGACACGCAAGGAGAACAATGCAATTCCAACGGCTGCAACGTGTTCGTGTACCCTATTATGCACGGAGCAATATACTGAATAGTGTAGGCATGTAGAATAGAACGAGAATTACATAGGGGAGAAAGAAAAGAAGGGGGGGAAGCAAAAGGGATAAGGGGTTCGGAGTGGTCGACCGGTCCGTAGCTACAAATAGTTTGTAAACAAGATGTCTTGCCAAAATAAGAAATATGCACTCCATGGGCAGACAACTAGGAGAGTTTTAACTTAAAGCCAAAGTTGTACTTACTGCGACTACGGTGCAAAATAAAAAATCAAACTCAACAGTCTGAAAAAAGTCCAAGTTGAAATCTAATAAATCAAACACGATAAGTGAGACTGAGATTGAGATTAAGATCGAGATTGAGATCGAATAAAGGCCCTGTCAAACATCCAATATATAAAAAGAAAAGCCGGAACCAGACTTGGTTTTCAAGGAAGCATTCAATTCCAATACTCAAGCCATCACCGTCGTAATTGCCGCTTCCATGCCTTCTAGATGCCAATTTGGGGCTAAATACGCCAGATACAAGCTCAACCAGATGAACGCAAGGGGAAAGCTAATACAGGATACAGGCGTATGGCAATTCGAATGGTGGTGTAATGAAAATGGAAGAAAAAAGCACCCCCTAAAAGAATGGTTCACTAAACACAAAATGATAGTAAAAAGGCATAGACGGCAAATAGAAATGCAGTTCGCAATAAAGAATCGGACTAGACTAGATAGACGGCGCACACCAATCTCGATACGATCATACGACGTACGAGTTTTCAATATTGGCACTTCGCTCTGCAACCCTTGCTTGTCCCGTTGTAGTTGTATCTTGGATGTGTATTGTGATGGGTTTCGAAACGGGGGTTGTCTGTGAGAACCTCGTGGCTTTTTCTGGTATTTACTCTGTAAATTCCAAGTTTTTCTTGAATTTAATTTACTTTCGTTTATCGATCCTCGTTTAACGGTTTCTGCTCTTCATGTAGTTCCTTGGTTTTGGCTGCCCCTTTGACAGACTTGTACGGAAACAATATGCTCCGATGCAAGGATGGTGTTCCAAATTTAACAAAGGAAATCATACCAGAGTCGAGATAAAGGAAGCACACTAGGAATGATGTAGGAGTGATGGGGATTGAGCGACGATCGTCACAAAGAATGTGCAAGGGTAGCGGAATGTGCAACTGCCTGATGCTGAGACTGGGAGAGGAATAACTTTTTGCGAGCAGAATGGAAGTGGTAATATAAATAGAAATAGAAATAGAAATAGGATTAGAACATGGAATAGGAATAGGAATCGAAACGAAACGAAAGACATAAATATATTTATATTTGGCACTCGATGCAATACACGTATCAGATCCTGCACACGAGAATATAACCCCTACTCTCACTACCATAACCGCCTTTTCCCACCCGCCCTTGCGAGGGATGCTTCTAGTGCACATTCTTTGTTCTTCACTGGTAGTGCTCTGTATTGTGGTTCTGTTAGCAGGCGTTAGACGGACGGGGAAGGCAATCTAGTTGAAATCTAGTTGAAAATATCGAAAATCTCAAAGTCTAGGGAGAATCTAGGGGGATAGGAATCCAGGAATCCAGGAACTGCCTGGAATCTTGACATCTAGTGATCCGTCTAGTGATCTAGTATCTGGTATCTGTAACCTAGTAATCTAGTGATCTAGCTTTAGAGTACGGAGCACTGGCAATCTAGTAATAATCTAGTGGTAATCTAACAATCTAGATGTATCAGGGGTTTCGATCTCCCAAAGTAGTCTTGTACACATTAAGTAGTACTCCGTAATACCACATGGCTTTTAGTCGTAACTAGTACGTTGTAGATATTCCGGCGATTAGTGCACGGTTACTCACAAAGGATACGAGACAATGCTCTATGTTAGGATAAGATACAGGAAGTACCAGAATATTATGTTTTGAAGAGAAAAAAATGAGAGGTCGTATGAAAGAAAAGTCGCCGGTCGAGCAGCACTCACACACGGATCGGAAGCAATGCAGAAGCACTGCCTTGTATTCTGTATTCTGTATTTGTATTTGTAACTGTGTTTGCATTCGCATTTGCATCTGCACCTGCACCTGCGTGTCTGTAACATATGTGTACTTGTGCCTGCCTGTACTCCAAGGCTGCGTGCTTGTGTCTTGTTCCTCGACGACGGCGCGATACATACCGTATACGACCCATTTCAACAGAAATAGCGGGACACTCGAAAAACATGAATAGTATTTCTATTTATCATTCCGCACCGAAGCGGTTGCAAGCGAGCAAGAAATACTCTAGTCTGTAGACTTCGGCATACACCAAAGGGAAGAAAAAGGAAAGAAAAAAATGGGAAAGAAAATCTAGAAAGATGCTACCGAGTGCCGTATGCAGAAAGGGTATCTATTTTCATTCTCAACATTCAATCCTCTTTTCAATATTTGCTATCTCAGTTATCATTCTGTAAAAATAATAAGGATAATTAGAATCAATTCCACGTGAGACCTCGCCCCCTTTGCTTTGCTAGTTCAATAGCTGTTAGACTGTCGGCCTGTTGGTTGTCCACCATTGGCTTGGGTGCGCCTTTTATTGATTCTTCATCGACGCCTCCTCGTGGCCATTTCTAGGGCAATAAATACCCTAATCGAGACTTTTATGCGTCGAGATGTCGATGGGGTATGCAGTTCCTCACGTCCGTGTTTGGCAAGTAAACATGGAGAAGTCGACGCCGGAATTGACGGCAGGTTTACAAGACTGTAGGTATCCATTCTGAATACTATGTCGTCGCTCACTCTTGCTCTCAAGCCTCCCTATCAAATCAATAAAGGGAGAATTATTGATTTTGAGTAGAATAAGAATTTTTAAGAAACGACAACACGACTTTAGCATATCAAGCCCTTTAAGAATGTCGAAAATGCATACATAGAATGACGGCATCGCAAGGCAGATAAAGGAAACAAAGAATAACCACAGGAGAGACAAAGAACGACAGTGTCGTATTCAATCAATAATGCTACGGGCGTCCCAACCGCCCTTGACCAGACGCCAGAAAGAAGATACAGAGTATTCCGTGCTACGCTACTCCATATCGATCTCACTCATTCTTAGCACAGATAATCACGCCAATGTTACACCAGTAGTACTTTATGGAAAAAGAGATGGAAACAGACGCCTGTTAACGCGGCGGCTGGCACACTGGCACACTGGCACACCGGCACCATCTTTCTTTTTTTCTCAGCACACTAGCGAGATACAATCTCACACCCATGCCACATCCATGCCACACCCATCACAGCTAACCACTTACGTGATGCACCGTCGCATTGAGAGAGGGGCCATATGTGTCATCTGTAGCCTGTATGGAGTAGATAGCACAGCAAATGGTTCTCTAGCTACTTGTACTCTGTACAGATAGATACTTCGTACTCTCACACAGGATTTGACAGTCTTGGGCGAGCCACAGGGAATGTAGACGGAATATCTCATGATTTCGATGACCTGGAAACATGGTCAGGGGGGATATGGAGTAGACACATGCGGCCTCGAGAAATTCGATTGGTGATTGCGCTCGGACTTGGAGGCATTCTTGCATTTCAGACAAGTAAAGAATACACTTTACTCTTCAGCACAATGGACTGCCAACGCATTCACCACCCTCCTCTACGTCTGCACGCAGCCACCCTTCACCCTTTATCCTTGGACTGTGTGAGGAAAGTATCAGGACAGGCGAGGATATCTGGAAGTGTATAATCACAGGAATTCACAATGAGAATTTTAAAAATATGAAACCCCGAAGGATCAAAGGAAAGGACTGGAGATATAGGAGAGGCAAAAGGAGCACAGAAACAGAGGAGCAAGGCACCGGAAGTCGCTGTGACGGCGGCTTACAGTGGAGACTGAGAGACATCAACACGATTATAATCGTACACTTGGTGTCTAATTCCGATAGATCCTTAGTAAGCATACACGCTCTTACCCACAATGACTTACACCAAGTAATCCCGACCTGTCATGCAATTCCCCATACAATTTCCAAGATAGCGATCCAGAGATCTGAGTATGTTATTTGCCCTCTTACAACTTGATTTATTTACCGAGGCCTTGAAAATAGCAAACCTCTACAAGGTACTCATATCAGCACTTGTACAAGTACGAGTACGCACTATGAGTGACCGGACTGACCCGACACTGGCCCGTGATCGAGTTGAGACGGAAGATGGTCGGCGATTCGTTGATCACTAACAGAAACTAGCGACACTAGAGGGACTAGAGGGACTAGAGGACCAGATGAGATAATAAGAGACCAACAGACTTTTACTCCGTACGACATCCGCCTATTGCTTCGAATTTAGACTGGTGCAATCTTGCCCTATTTTGGACGGCCGTGTTGGGACGTTGCAAGTGATGCACGATCAGCTCTCGTCAGCAAGGAGGCTAGCCCAAACGGTCTCAACGGTGATGATGTTGTTGGGTTGTCAATGAAATGATTGGAAGAGAGATGCTAGGTAGTTATTTTATTCTTTACTAATTTATACATTTTCTAATTTTATTATGTATATATTTTTATTTTGATATGACAAAACAATTGTATTTCATTACCATCAATCCGGTGTTTAAATTTATGTTGTTATTTGTTAATAATAATAAAAGTAGAAAAAAGAGAGCAAAAGGGAACAAAAGATAGAAAACCACTTTCATTGTTTGTAAATAGCCGGCGCTGTTAAAACATAAATCCTTCACTATTCATATGCAATTATCTCATCACCAACTCCTCATACCTCCCATCTGCAGACCAGGAATGCCTTGCCCCGTCTACCAATAATAGCAGCCGGCCTCCCTTATCGCTCTTTCCATTTTTTTTCATCAAGTTTTTCGCCCTTGTCTCATACGTCCTAATATGCAGTTCGCATTCTCAGTTTACCGCTCTTTCCTCTTTCCTCTCTCCTCTTTGCCTTCCCAGAATCATAGTCACAAGGCAACTCATCACACGGGCGCGCCTTCCTTTGCCGCCCCCAATCAACAGACCATGTAATCTATTTAATGCATTAACAAACAATGAAACAATTAACCATTAAACAATTTAATTCAAGTATTAAATAAAAACACTATAAACATACGCACAGATACTCGATGCATCCTTGACACCATTCATCTAGCTCACCAGATTCACTTCTACTACTACTCGTCTGAACTGCCCGTGCTATATTACCACTCCTATGGCAAAACTTCGTCTCGTATTTTCACTATTTTTCCATTTTCATTACCATTCCCATCTCTGTGCGTCTCCCAATTCCCCGGTCCCATCGATCTCTGGGATCAATGACCTGGTTAGTCGATGTATGATATCATTGAGATGTACCGTTTGTCTTTATTTTTCATCTATGCTTAAACTCCAAGCATACAGAGTACATGGTAGCTTACTAATAATGATATATCTGCTTATACATATTTCTACAATCGGTGCAGATATAGGGTGCGTGATCTTACAGTATTACTCGTACTGCATTTTCGGCGTAGAGGGGGTGAGGATAAGCAATGATGTCAATAGTTGAACAAAAAAGTCATTTGGGAAAGAGCGACAGACATAAATCATCAACACAAAAAGACCGTAAAAGCCTAGAACAGCATAGAATAGCATAACAAGCATAAAAGCATAAAAAGTACAAGGCACAAAAAGTACAAAAAGTACAAAAAAAGAAAGAGCAAACGGCTGGCGTTGACAGACGCCGCTGCATAGGCGGAAGGAGCGACCCTGCCCCTATCCATAATGACATAAATATTCTTCATAAACAACAAATCATGAAATTGCATTTGTGCACTTAGACATAAATTCGGTAAAACAAACAACCAATAATGAACCAGAAAATCAACGAATCAACGAAGGCATAGAGCACAAATATGACATGTTTTACACCAATCTGACGCACTCGACGAGTTTATCTCTCATCGACCCAATCCAACGCGCGGGAAAGGCAAGAGCGGCCATCGCTCCTGCCTTGCCGACTGCGTGTCTGGCCCCCCTCTAGCCCCCTCATTTCTGTACTTTCCCAACCCATAAATATAGAGCATGGAGAATAGAGACTTGGGAGTAGGGAGTACCAGTCGCTCCTTCCTTCCTCCTGCCCTGCCCTTTGCTGACTTGGCCAAGGCCGTCACCGCATCGCTCCGCAAACTCCAAAAGAGAGCACATCCACCTGTACTGCAACTCTACCCCTACCACTGCAAATTCATACATATACCCCCATACGAGTCAAAATTAGAGAATGAGATGCGGTTGCAATGTAAATTGATTTTTACCTTTTATTCTCTTGAAATATAAATAAGATAGACTGAACTTGAGATAGTCGACACCCCTGCACATGTCCCCGCTCTTTCCCTTGTTAATGGGCCCCGGGCGTTCTTTCCTTTCCATTTTCCATACTCAGTAGACCCTGTCACTGTCTCTCCTTTTGGGGTGTATCTCGAGCTTTCTGTTTATGGAGTGCTGCTGGCAAGCCGTTCTTTCCTTTTTTTTTTTTCTCTCTTTCCTTTTTCCATATCTTCTCGTCTTTACACCCCCCTCGCGCCTTCCCCCGATGGACGCTAGCATCTAGTCTGTACTTATATACCCCTTTCCATACTACAGGTACAAAATACCTCTAATCTTACCCACTCCAACAGGCATCCCGTCCCATCGTATGGGAAGCATCTGTGTAGATAAAAGAGAGAGGAAAAAGAAGGAAAAAAGAAGGAAAAAGAGAAAAAGAAAACAGAAAACAGAAACGGAAAAAGAGAAATCAGAAATCACAAATAAAACACGAATTAAGAAACCACGATTAATTGTTCTTTTAATCTCATATTATCGTTCAGTAAAGTGTCAGTTGCAGTTCAGCCCCAGCGGGGACCTCTTTTTATTTTATTTTATTTGCTATGATGCCTGCAATCCGTCTGCGTGCTGTCTGTTGTGTCTGTTATGTCTGTTGTAACTGTTATGTCTGTTGTATTTGGTCTGGTTGATCTTATTTTGGTTTATCCTTTTTATTCCCTTTTATTCATCAAGTATTAAATCTTTTATTTATTGATTTAGTTTATTCATTTTATATATACGGTTATTATTCTGCTCCTTCCTTGTGCGTGTCTCGCTCTTTCTCTTCTCGTCTCTGCGCTTTCCTATTCCTCCCCATCTATCTACCTTTTTTGTCTCTCGCTCCTTCCTCCTGAGAGAGATGATACATGACTAGACGCCTGCCCACCCACGCACCAGTGTCTCTCTTTTTGTCTCTTGCTTGACTTCTCTCCTCCTTCTCTGCTTCACTCTTCACCCTTTCTCACTCACTCACTCACACAGTCTCTCAACAATTCATATTCCCTCAACGCCACCTTCACCCCCCCTTCTACGCCCGATCACACGATACCATATGATAACGGCCGTTCTATGATTTTGTTTTGAAACTTTGCACATCATCCTGCAGCACAATAGCTTCTCGCTCTTGACCGACGACGACGACGATATCAAACTCAGAACGACAAAGAAAGCCAAAAAGGCTCGATCGGAATCTGGATCTTAATTCTACTGTCTACTGTCTGACCGGATCTATTTGTACACGCCTACACGCCATTGTCCAATACTCTGTATCCGCCTGCTCGCTCCTTCGGTCCCGCAACCATCCTCCTGGTCCAAGCGATATCGACAGCGACAGCGACAGCAACTGCAAAAGCCCCCCCCCCCCTTTGTAAGCTTGACAGCGCTACGCAAGATCATTCATTGCAACATCAGAAATCCGAAAACAAACAACTTAAAGCAATACGTAAATAAGCACCTATACATCAACGCTAGCTCCTCTATTACTCGTCTGATCTCGCATCTTTGATCTCTTTGACTTTGTCATCCTCCACACATCGTCTCGTGTTCTCCTTCTTGGCCGCAACCTTTCCTTTGTCCGCTTTGCGATCCAACGACGGCAGTTTTCGTTTTCGATAGACGATACTGAAGCACTTTCCCATCACCACGTGTTTCTCCGCTGCCTTCTCCGTCACCTCGTTATAATATTGCTATATTATCTACCAGCATTTGCTGACGGCCTGGCCTCCCTTTTCTCTTTGCGCTCCTTTTGCGACAGCTCTCCACATTTCTCCATTTTCTCTCACTTCCTACTACAATCTATTTCACTTTCTCTTCTACACTACACACCGTCACACACCACACGCAACCCTCATTTTTTCCCTATCTTGCTACTTTTTGCTTCTTCTTTCTCTTGATACTTTTCGCTGGCATTGCCTCGTCGTCACTCGTCACCAACTCTCTAACAGCGCCGCAACCGCAACCTAATGTCAACATCTGCCTGCCCCGTCAAATAAGACCGGTCGCGGGACGTGTTGCTCGGTTCAACTTGTTCTTCCCACCGCTATGGAAGCGAGTGAGCCTCGTACTGGGCAAAGGTGAGATGGCTTTTTTTTGTGTTGCTTTTAATTACCGCGTTATCCCTAGCTGCAACTCGCCTACTCACAAACAGACCTTCTGCCTATAGCCAATATCCGAATCAGAGCATCCTGAACCAAGACGAATACGACCGAGGACGGGAATACAACACCTATTCACGGGACCCCAGAGACTCTAGAGACCCTCAAGACGTCCGAGACCAGCGAGACCGCCGCAACTCGCGCGAATACAGAGACGTCCGTGATTCTCGTGACCCCCGGGACCCTCGAGACCCCCGAGAGCTTGCCGAGCCTACTTCTGCTTCCGCCATGGCCGCCGCTGCCCTTATCAGCCCAAATACACCCTACTACCCTCACTATTCGCAATCCGCATACTCGGCCGGCCACTACCACCAGAGCCCAAGCCACTCTCACACACAGGCTCAACCTCCGAGTCAGAGCCAGAATCAGCATCAGGGCCAGGGCCATACACCACCCTCCGCCCCTGGCATGATCTCGCCCGTTGAGTCTCGCCGTACTTCAGACGACCACGAAATGAGCGCAAATAGACAGTCACTACCCTCCATACAGGAGGTTATTGGCAAGAGTGCACCCTCCTCATTCTCGCCATCAGGTGGACTGCCACAGCCGCAGCCTCAGTCCAGTCTTCCTTCGCCATTCACATCAAATGCGCCTCCACGCCCGTTTCCAGGCGAGGCGCCATCAGACAATCAGCCATCGCCGCGCACGTTGCACCACCCGCCCTCGGGTCCCATGTATGGGCCACGGCCTGGCCAACTTTCATCATTCCCAGAACCGTTGAGACCGCAACATACTGGCCGCTCGCAGCCCCAGGGCCCTCATCCATCACCTCCTCTGCCAGGCATCGAACCTCACCAAGACAGGGGTCTACCTCCAGCCTCAGCACCACCACCGCACCACCTCTCTCAGCCACCACACCCTCAACAGCCTCCGCCGCCGCATAATTCACATCCCCCTTCGCAGCACGGCCCTCCACCGCCGCACCATCCTTCACATCTTCAGCATCACCCTGGTCCTCCGCCTCACTCTCAACAACCACCACACCAGCGCCCGCCACATGAGGGCGGCCCACCTCACCACTCACCATATCACCACGGTCCGCCGTTGCCACACCAGCAGAGAGACGGACGTCCAGAGCATGACGACAGCCCACCACCGCACCATGGGTATCCGCATATGCCGAGCCAGCACCCTTCATACCCTCCGTCATCAGTTTCTCAGCAGCAGCTCCCACCGCCACCCGGACAGCATGTGCAGTCGCCGTACCCTGGTTCTCCTCGCCACAATGGACAGTCAGCTCTGCCGTCGCCGTATGAGCAGCACCCCAACCCGATGCAGGACCCGTCTCAAGATTACAACAGATCACGGGCGCGTTACGACAGCACTGTCAACAGACACTTTGAGGCTTGGAGCTATGCAGAATATCTTGCGCGGGTATGTTTAATACCATTGAGAATCTTTGAGAACTGATATCAAGGAGAAATACTGACAAACTAGATTGGGAGCAACGCCAGAACCGTCTTCAACTTTGCGGAAGCCTTTGGCAGCATCGCAAGAGAAGAGCACGGTCCACAGCCCATGCCAGGCCGCATGCCTAGTGACCGCGAGGTTGTTGAGATGATTAGCAATGCTGAGTGGCTTAAGACGATGCTGGAGAATCTGCGCGGCATGGTCCAGCAAACGGTTGTCAGCGAACGCGCCCCTACTAGTGCAAACAGACAAAAGCCGGCCAACTACGACGAGATGGATGTGCCCATGTACAATGAGCCAATCCAGAAGCCTTTCGCTCTCAACGAAGTCAAGAAGCGGCGTGGAGTGAGTTCCCTTTTTACCTTTGCCTCTAGGCCTCCAGAAACATCACAGTTCATAAAGTTAACATTCCAGCGGGCTGCACCACCTGGGCGGTGCCACAGTTGTAACCGTATTGACACTCCGGAATGGCGGCGCGGACCTGACGGTGCACGAACGCTCTGCAACGCCTGCGGACTTCACTATGCTAAACTCGAGCGCAAAAAGCAGCTTGAAAACCGACAGATTCGGCCCAAGCACCCTGACGAGCAGCGGCATTAAGCATAGCGCGTGCAACGCCACGACAATGCTCGACTACATCAACGACGGATTCCCAAATTACGGGTATCCCGATCTATGATCAATTTTACAATGAACAAAAAGCCTCTTTACGACTGAATTTTACTAGAGGGTACGCGAGAGAAAAGCACAGCTGAACTGAAATCTGCTGATTGGGATGCCTTTGGGATTTATCATTTATTATATCTTGTTTCATTTTTGGATCTCTTTCCTTATCTTTTTATTATATATCAGAATCTTCGGGACGTGCGTCGATTTTCTTTTTACCTTTACCATTGTGTCGTTTTTTTGGTACTTGGTTTCAGCGCTTCATGCGTTATACCAGCTCTTCTTTTCTATGGTCACGATGATTGATGTCCTTGGTATATTGTGTCTCGGTCTTTTTGTTTTTATTTTTTGGATTGTTACTATATCTTTCTCATTTGTTTTGTTATATTTTTGTCTCTATTTTGGTCGTTTCTTATGTCTGTTATATTTCATATCTTGGGTCTTATATTAAGAGGGGGAAACGGCCGGACTATCAACCACCACGCACAGCGTTTGGGCATCTACATTACTATTTATTTTGACTCTTTTGACTTTGATTGTGATTTTTATTTTCTTTGATTTTTGTTCGGACTGTTCGGCCACTCAACACAATATCCTCCTTATCTAAATTGTTTTTTTTTATTACCAACTTATGTTGAACTTTGTCTAGTACTGGCAATCATCTCAAAGTAAATAAGGCTTCTATCATGTATCTCAATCATAATATTTTGGACCACAAGACCCTGAGCTAACGACCATTGCTATTACCTCATGGACTTATGGACTTGACGTTGTGTCGTGGGGGCGAGGTTCCTACAAAGCAGACGTTGAGAGACAGCCCCCAAGGTCTAACAATAACCGCAATCAGATACATAACCAAAAAGAGAAGGACCCTTAAACAAAATGGGAGCCAAATATACGCCCCCCTCCCTCCCTCCCCCTCCCAAAACAATCGACCTCCTTACGTGACAAGCGTGTCTCTGCTGAATACACGTCTAAGCTTTGGGTATCCCTCCCTACTAGCCTTTGCTCTGTTCAGTCCAGCTGCGGTCTGTCCTAACCCTCACAAGGCCGTCAGCATCAGACCACTAAATCTCTTTTGGTATGATATATGTGATGAATTTCTGGCATGGAGGGAGAAACAGTATATGGATTTAAAAAAGAAATATGTAAAATATGACAGATCAGCTCAACTGGTTGCCGCCTTGCCCATGAGGGCACATACGGGATCTCCGATAGCCTACTATAGCACGGGGTGAGCTGGCCTATGTATGTTTTCGTCGTCCCAAGAGTCAACCTAGACGTTGTTTAAAGATAGTGTCAATAAAGTGTCAATATTGCTGGCCGCCGAACTTCTTCACCGAGTACCAGAGTGCAAATTTTGTGGCAAGACCCGAGACACTGATAGACAGAGACAGCAACGACGAGACAGGTTTAGCAGAGAGATCAAAGATGGAAAAGCAAAGACCTCACAAAACTTCCTGATCACTGTTGGACAAGGAGTCAACGATCATGCATTACGAGTGTCTTGTGGAACTAAGAGGAAAAGAGGAAAAGTGGTGAAAAAGGAAAACGCACTCGGGAAAGGTAAGGGTAAGACGTAGATGTGGCTGAGTGAGGGAGAGTAAGGACTAGGATCTGAGCCGGATCGTCGTGCGTCACTCGACACTCAGCACTTTGTCTCTTGTCTGCAAAATGCAAGACGGCGTACTGAGTCGGAAGATCCTGTGCGAGCTAATCCCTTGGAGATGAGTCTGTTCTAATTTTCTGATCCTGTTCTCCTATTTTTTTTTTTTTTGTAGTATAGTATTTACTTGGGAATTATTTTTTCTTATTTATTTTTAATCTATTAATTTTTTTTGTGGTTGAATTCTGTCGTCTGTGAAGCTAGATGAGGAGTTGTTTTGATAGCACTACTTTGATATCAACAGGCTTTTCCTTTGCAATGAAAAATTATAATAATAAAATTTAACGACGTAAATTGCTAGATGCGAGTAACGACAGACATGACTACTGTAAAAATAAGAAGGCACATGAACAAAAAAAAAGATAATCTAAACAAAAATCCAACCGCTAGCATCCGCCACAGCCTTTAAAGTTGCCCATCATCTTCTCAACGTTGGGCGCAACGTCTGCCGGCATGTCCTTCCAGCCGGCACCCTTGACCTCACGCTCGCCGATTGCAATCACAGCAGCCACAAGGTCCTTCTCCACCTGCTCCGTCACGGCGCTGTCGTGTGCATACCCGGGGTGTGCATCCACAAACGCCCGTGTCCACCGCGCCGCCGTCCACAGCTCGCCCGATGCCCGCTTCCGGATCAGGTCTAGGTACGTTGACAGCTGGCACCGTGTCTGCACGTCCACGTTGACCGAGTCCAGGTAGCTTTCCACCAGTGGGATGAGGCCGGGGAAGGCCCCCGTCTCAGACACGGATTGAGAGTCCGAGTCGGACACGCCGTGACTCGGGTGGCCTGTGCCGTTGATAATCTCATTGATCGTCATCTGACGGTACTCGTCCTCGACAGGACCCAGGGCTACGGGCGTTTCGGGCCGGCTCAGCGGGTTGGGCGATGTCGTACCTGATGCCTGCGGGCTACCGCGGTGGCTTGTCGTGTCGTTGCCATTGCCATTGGCGGACCGGTGGCGGCTATACCGGCTCGGCCGTGTGGGAGGATTGAACAGGTTCTTGCGGAAGTAGAACTTTTCGGTAAGCACGGCATCGCGAATGTGTGCCGTCTCCATATTTTCAGTGACGCGTGCGATGGGAATGTAAAAGTTGAGGTCAAACGACAGGATCGCGCGTGTCACCAGCACAATGAATACGGCAAACGCCGCGTTCTCGAAATCGGTCATCTGCACCTCCATGGGCCGGAACTCGACACGCCAACCAATGTTGTTGTCCGGCGGCGGCGGCTTGAAGCGCATGTGCTGCCAGTTGGTCGACTGAATGTTTTCAAAGTGGTTCGTCTCGGCCAGGTCCAGGGTCTCCAGATCCTCGGAGAAGATAACAATGGGGTCGCGGATAAACAGATGCGCAAAGTGCGTCGCGAGACGGTCGTCCATACCGCCGTCGATCAGCTTGCCCTTGATCTCCTCGTCAATGACGAGCTCCGGGTCAAAGTACTCGGGCCGGAGCCGCGGGTCTGTGGAAATGTACGTCGAGTTGGACGCGTAGCGCGATTTCGGTATCCGCCACCGGTCGTTCTTAAGCGGCGCCTCGCCCAGCTCCTCGCGTGTGCGGTCGTCGACGGAGCGGCTGATCTGGTTCCAGCGCACGTCTGTGTCTGCAAGGAATCCCTTGTAGATGGGCGTGGCTGCCGTCAGTGCCAGCAGGATCGGGCCCAGCGGGCTCAGCTGGTCGTAGAGCATGCGGCCCTCGGTGATGTTCTTGGCCTGGAACGTAATCTGCAGGCAGCAGCTGCCCATGCCAAACGCCATGGCGTCCATGTGGATAAAGTTGTCGGGTGCCGCACCGCCACTGCGCACGTCCTCGTCCTCGGGCCAGTTGTGCAGGTCATAGTTGACCGTTGGGTCCTTCCATGGCCACGGTGTGTTGACGTCGCGGAACACGGGAACGTTGACCTCCACCTTGCGCCCGCGGCGCGAGCGGATGTTAGCCGCCAGTGTCGGGAAGCGGATATGCGGGTTAGCAATCTCGTCAGGCACAAACTGCGACCGCAGCTTCGGGCCGGAGACGGGGTAGTGTGGGTCTGAGTAGACGCCAGGGTAGCCGAGGCGTGGGAAAGTCGTCAGGGTGATCGGGTATTCGTCGGAGCGCATGTGGTCCTTGGCGATGATGCGCCGCAGCCGCATGTTGGGTTCGACGTCGAGCAGTTCCTTGAGCTCAATACCCCACGGCTTGCCGGGTGTGGCCTCGAGCATGAAGCGACCAAACTCGGGGTGGAAGACGGGCGGTGGGTTCTTGGCCCTGACATCTGAGGTGCCGTCGGTCTGGCCCTCTGTGCAGCCACCCTGTGCGGCCAGGGTTGAGTCGTTGGCGAGGGCCTCAAGAATATCGGCCTGGCGCAGGGACAGCAGGACTTTGGGCTTCGACTTGTCATACGACACGACAAGGTACTCGACCTCGTCGCCCCAGAGGAGGGCATCTCTCTCTTTTGTCTTGGCCTTGTTCCAGATTTCAAGAAGTTGCTGTCCATTAGTATTTGTCAAGGGGCTGAATAAGAGTGTTGTGTTTGGAGGCGTTTCCTACCTTGATTCCCCAGTTGCGGACTTGATCGGCATTCTTCTTGGCATCCGGCCAATCCAGTGCCGTTCCAAGTTGTCTGCAGCAAAATGTTAGCAGGTGACTCTACCATCAGGCAGTGTCTGCCTTAATACATGAGCCGGCAGGGTTAAGACTGAAAGACAAGGTAGTTGGCCGACAGCTCGTACGTACAGAAGACCCATGTTGAGTGTTGATATGTGTGTATCTTATCTGTCGAATGAGATGATATGAAGTGTTTTATAAAAGATATCGAGAGACGGCTGGGAGAAAAAAAGACAAAAAACAATGAAGTCTTCTTTCTCTCCAGTGAGAATGAAGTAGAAAATTCAAACCCACTGCGACCTGGTCCAGACTCTATCCCAACTCGGTCGTCACGATCTAAACGAATAGTGAATGACTCGTTTGGGTTGTCTACTTTAGCTGCTCAACTTCTTAGCAACCAACTACCCCACGTCTCTGCAACGCTGCTGCAGAAAGGGTATAAAGTAGAGTAGAGTAGAGATGCAAGGTGCCTACGCCTGCAGGGACAATTGGAGAAGCTCTGTGGTCTTGGCCGTTGAGTCGGTGGTATAGATTGTCTAGGTAGCAGCACGGGACAATGTCGTCATGTGGGCACGCAATAGGTGGGCGATGCGGTTGGCTCAGTAGGCGAAATTGGTCTGAGGAGGGGTGGCGGCGACGAGGGAGGAAACGCGGGCTTTGCGCGGGCTTGCGCGGGATGGTGGTGAGATTGATGAGGTCCAGTGAGAGGGGGGGATAATGTGGACTGAAAGGGTATAATAATTGATGACACCAGGATATAAAAAGGTGGGTGGGAAGAGGAGAGACGAGCCACACGGGTAACAGAAAAGAGTTAACGAGAAGATTTGAATATGAGGACGGGATGGGCCGATGAGAGCCGCCGGTGCAAATCCTGCAGGCTGCAAGTGCACTAATGCCGACAGTACGGGCTTTCCGAGATGAGGACTGCAATAGTATAGTATAGTAACTGACAGTCGTGAGAAGGCTGTCGAGTCTTTGGTGGTGTGAGAGATGGAGGGGAGCTTTGCAGTCCGAAGGCGATATCTCGGCGGTCGGGCTGGGCCTCTCAAGCTAGTTATTTGGCAATTCCGCTATTTGGTTATCCTTTATGCTTGAGCTTTGCAAGTAGTTTTTTCTCTCTAGTCTTAGTTCTAGATTTAGTAGAGTTTGGGGAGACGTAGGGAAAAGTACGGGTACATATAAATAACGCCGCACTATTGAAATCATATTAAAAATCACAAAAAGGCTTAAAAGTAGAAAGTGCTTAGAAATACGTTTAATCGGGCCTAAGGCTAAGTCGCAATTGGTATTTTGTAAGTAGACTATATAGCAAAGTGTTACAGACTTCGTAGACGGAATATAGACGGATCATAGAGGGAAGGTGCAGCCGTTGCGCTGTTGCGCTGCATGCTTTCACTGCGACTATTACCAAAATCAACACGAGAGGCAGATGCCTAAAATGAGGTATAGACTAAATATAGCACTGATAAGGGCGACAGCCAAGGGCGTGCTCCTACTATCGGATGCTTGAGATGGTCTCTTTCCTAAGTCGTTCAGAACATGACCAACGGCTTAGATGCGCCGAACAAGGAAGGTATTGCAACGACTCCGTTCCTTCTGTTTTTGTGCTTTAGTTGACAACTCGTTAACAACTAATTATCTTTCGATATAGCTGGTCGTCTACTCGTAGGTGCCATATTTGTCAGCAAGTGACATGTAGAAACATAATAATCCACAACTCGACCCGAGTAATGTTGTCAAACTCTATCATTTTGACAGTATTTGTAGTAAAGTTCTGTCGCCTCCTATTGGTTGTAGTTCCGTCCGTCAGCGTCGCAGCGCGGGGTCGAGTGCACCTCTTATCGCTTATCAGTCTTATCGGACAGCCTACTGATAACGCATATATGCCTCAGGCATGAATGTGACAAGAGTATGTGGGTCCTCCTGTGAGGCTGGCCTCCTATTGCTGCTACCACTTGAGCGCGACGTGACGCGAAAAAGGGAAATGGAGTGCCTGCTGCGTTGGGTGCGTTGCTATTAGCACTAGCGACTGGAGCAAGGCACGGTCGAATGTGGTCTGCGAGGTAAAGGGAGCTTTTGCGCCAGGGAAAATCGACACCCATCCCGACGATTGTGCTTCTTTGCATTTGCATTTGCATCTTTGCATCTCAACCACCTACCTCTTGTTGTCGTCATCATCATCAGTATCGTTCAATATCATCGACTGCGACTGATTTCACATTGAGTTGATTTTGCTTGATCATCTCGACTTTTGAGCTTTCCATCTAAATTCAACGATCTTCACCCCGAGCATCTACGAGCTAAAAGCACCGACATCAACAAGTGGACGCCATGTCCGAAATCACCATCGACGGCAAGCTCTTCCAAGAGCGCGCATCGGAGCTGGTCAATGCCTGGAAGGCCGACACCAAGCGTGGCGGCAGCGATGGCGTCTTTGCTGGCGCCGGCTCGATCCTCGTCATGATGGGCAAGGTCGAGGACGTGCCCGAGTTTTACAAGACCAATGCTATGCATGTGAGTTCAAATAAAAAACGGAGAGTATGCAATACAGAAAACAGACTAACAGCATAGTTTTGGCTGCTGGGCTACGAATTCCCGACAACCCTGATGCTTTTCACCCCCGAAACCCTCTACATCGTTACGACCCAGAAGAAGGCCAAATACCTCGACCAGATCAAGAACGGTCGCTTCCCCGTGGAGGTGCTGGTGCGCGGAAAAGATGCCGCCGAGAACGAGAAGCTGTTCATCAAGATCATCGATATCATCAAGGGTGCAGGAGTAAGTTTGGCGCGGCCGTGAGGAACGGACACGTGCTCCAGAAAACAGGGAGAGGACATTGCTAACACTAATAGAAGAAGCTGGGCGTGATTGCCAAGGATACTGCCCGCGGCCCCTTTGTCGACGAGTGGAAGAAGCTGTTTGCGGAGCACGCAAAGGACATTGAGCAGGTCGACATCAGCCTTGGTCTTTCGACGTCCGTCTTTGCTGTCAAGGACGAGGCCGAGCTGCGGTCGATGCGCACCTCGTCGCGCGCCTGTGTCGCCCTCATGACGCCCTACTTCCTCGACGAAATGTCCAACATCCTTGACCAGGAGAAGAAGATCACACATCTCAAGTTGGCAGAGCAGATCGAGAAGATGCTCGATAACCGCAAGTTCTGGAAGACCGTTGAGCTGCCAAACAAGTCGAAGTTGCCAGCCGAGTTCGATCCTGAGCAGCTTGATTGGGTCGTCGGACCCATTGTTCAGAGCGGCGGCAAGTTTGACATCAAGTGGCAGACCGAGGTCAACAAGGACAACCTGCAGCCCGGTATCATCATCGCCGCCATGGGCCTGCGCTACAAGTCTTACTGTTCAACCATTGCTCGCACTTTCCTCGTCGACCCCAACAAGACCCAGGAGAGCAACTACCGCCTTTTGTCGTCTGTGCAGAGCCTTGTGCTCAAGGAGATCCGCGACGGTGTGGCCTGCAAGGACGTCTACGCAAAGGCCAGTAGCTACGTCAAGAGCAAGAAGCCTGAGCTCGAGAAGCACTTTGTGCGCAACATCGGCTACGGCATTGGTCTCGAGGGCAAGGACGCGACACTTGTGCTCAACGCCAAGAACACGCGCACGCTCAAGGACGGCATGACGCTGACCATCACTACGGGCTTCAGCGACATTGAGAACACACAGGGAAAGAACAGCAAATACTCGCTCGTCATTACCGACACAGTTCGTGTCACGGCCGGCGAGGCTGTTGTGTTCACAGGTGACTCCCCGAGCGACTTTGATGCCAGCTCGTTCTTCTTCAAGGACGACGAGGAGGCACAGCCGGCTCCGAAGAAGGAGAAGAAGGACAGTCGCGTTGGTGCCGTGGCCACTAAGAACATTACCAGCACGCGTCTGCGGTCGGAGCGCTCGACGCAGGTTGACGAGGATGCTGACAAGCGCCGGCGCGCGCATCAAAAGGAGCTCGCCCTCAAGAAACAGCGCGAGGGCATGGACCGTTTTGCGGAGGCGACTGGCGACCAAAACGGCAAGGAGGTCAAGAAATTCAAGCGCTTCGAGTCGTACAAGCGCGACAACCAGTTCCCGCCCAAGGTAAAGGACCTGGGCATCGTTGTCGATCAGAAGAACGCTACGGTGATTCTTCCCATTATGGGCCGTCCTGTGCCCTTCCACATCAACACCATCAAGAACGCCAGCAAGAGCGATGAGGGTGAATGGTCGTTCCTGCGCGTAAACTTCCTCTCTCCTGGTCAGGGTGTCGGCCGCAAAGATGATCAGCCGTTTGAGGATGCGTCTGCTCACTTTGTGCGGAGCTTGACATTCCGGTCGGTGGATGGTGACCGCTACCAGGATATTTCCAACCAGATTGCCAGCATGAAGCGCGAATCGACCAAGAAGGAGCAGGAGAAGAAGGATATGGAGGACGTCGTGGAGCAGGACAAGCTGATCGAGATCCGTAACCGTCGCCCGGCTGTGCTTGATAACGTTTTCATTCGCCCCGCTATGGAAGGCAAGCGTGTCCCCGGCAAGGTCGAGATTCACCAGAACGGTATCCGGTACCAGTCGCCGCTGAGCACACACCAGCGCGTCGATATTCTGTTCTCCAACGTGCGCCACCTCTTCTTTCAGCCGTCACAGCACGAGCTGATTGTGATTATCCACATCCACCTCAAGGACCCCATCATCATTGGCAACAAGAAGAAGACCAAGGACGTGCAGTTCTACCGCGAGGCCACCGACATCCAGTTTGATGAGACTGGCAACCGCAAGCGCAAGTACCGGTACGGCGACGAGGACGAGTTCGAGGCTGAGCAGGAGGAGCGCCGGCGGCGTGCCGAGCTGGACCGCCTGTTCAAGAGCTTTGCCGAGAAGATTGCCGAGGCCGGCCGCAGCGAGAACTTTGAGGTGGACATGCCCATCCGCGAGATTGGCTTCAACGGTGTGCCGTTCCGCAGCAATGTCTACATCCAGCCCACGACCGAGTGTCTGATTCAGCTCACGGAGCCGCCATTCATGGTGATTACGCTCGACGAGATTGAAGTGGCGCATCTCGAGCGTGTCCAGTTTGGCTTGAAGAATTTCGATCTCGTGTTTGTGTTCAAAGATTTTATGCGGCCGCCGTTCCACGTCAACACGATCCCTGTCGAGTCGCTCGAGGATGTCAAAGAGTTTTTGGACTCGTCAGACATTGCGTTCTCCGAGGGCCCGCTCAACCTCAACTGGCCGACGATCATGAAGACGGTGACGGCAGACACGCACCAGTTCTTTGCCGACGGCGGCTGGTCGTTCCTGCAGGCGGAGTCGGACGACGAGATGAGCGAGGAGGAAGAAGAGAGCGCCTTTGAGATGAGCGACAGCGACATGGCCGACCCGTCGGAATCCAGCGAAGAGGACTCTGACTTTGACTCGAACGCGTCTGCAGAGGCGAGCGACGAGGATGCTAGCGACGAGGACGACGAGGGCGAGGATTGGGACGAGCTGGAGCGCAAGGCCAAGAAGCGGGACCGCGAAAGCGGGCTCGACGAGGAGGAGCGCAGCAGCGGCAAAAAGTCGCGGAAGCGGTAAACGGTAGAGAGATGAACACTGCACGAGGTGGCATCTCAGACTGTCAACAAGGGAAGAGTGTCTTGGTGGAAAACGTACTTTTTGATCTGGTTTCTTTTTCTGGTTTTGCTGTTGTCTTTCATCTTTATCCTTTTCCTTTCTATTTTTAATTCTCATTCTTATTACTGTCGTTTATAGTCACATTGTATTTTCCTTGATTCTTTTCATCTAGTTCTTGCTATGGACACTGGTATTGCTTCTAGTTTTATAATATTTATTCTCTTGTCTGCTTCCCTTCTCGTCTCATTGGTTGTTTTTAGTTTATTAGTTGTGTTATATTGCTGGTTGCGTTTACTATTGGACTATATATGCTATTCACTACATGCAGACTGAGACTGAGAGCATGTGAATACACAAGTATATTCATCGTCTATCGAACAAACGCCCATGCGAACAAGACAATGAAAACTCAGAAGGATAATAGTCAAAAAGAGAGCGAGTGTTGGGTGCAAGTATTCCTATATTACATGAATACAGTACAGAGCGACCCCTGATATCGTGCAGCTGTAGGGTGCCGGACGTGGAAAATAAGACAACTAGGAAACAAGAAAACAATAGGCGAACAGAGAACAAATACAAGGCAAAACAAAACGACTACTATAAAAACATAGATGAGAAAACCCAAAAGACCAATAACATGACGAATTTGATGTGAGAACAATATGTAACAAGGAAGCAGTAAAAAGTAAACAATAAAACAGTAAATAAACAGGCCAAGAAAAACAAGAACAGGCATGAGACAAGTAGCTGTAGCTGTGGCTACTATATGCCTCCGATTTCACTTTTGATACCGCTGTGCATCCGACGGCACGGTACACGATAACGATAACGGTATGCCGGATCCTGGTGACATGCCAGTATGGCGGGCACTCTACGCCGGCCCTGAGATATCACGGCCCGAAGCCATGGCAGCAGAACTGCCGGCCTGGACACCGCCGGCCTGGCGGGCGGCGGGCTGGTTGTTCCACGAAAGGTAAGTGTGGTCACCGAGTTTTCTATAGAGTTAGTCGTAGTCGACATCAAGGAACATTTTCTATTTACATACCTCGGGTGGATGATGTGGGTGACGAGGAAGATGACACCGAGCAGGATGCAGATGCCGCCGACGACGAGGTAGGCGATGCCCAGGAAGGGGTTACGGCCACCCATGACGGTGCGGGTGGTCAGGACAATGGACTTTGTGCCGTGGAACGTAGCAACGGGGAAGACTGGTAGTGTTAGTTAACATCTCGCTTTCATTCTCAGAGTGCGACAAGTGCAATACAGGCTTGGTATGCTCGCTTGATGACTTACAGTCAAGAATGTCCACCTGGTAGGTGCCGGCCTTCATGGCGGCAGAGTCGTTGCGCTGGGCCAGCTTGCTAAACGTCGGAAGACCGGCCGTGCGCATCCATACCATAAAGGCTTCGTCGTTGGACAGGTCAGGCGGCGGGTTGGAGTCGGTGTAGCCGTTGGGGAAGCGGTGCACCCAGTTGCGAGGCACGGCCACTTCGTCGTAGCTCATACTAGTGGGGAAGTTGCCGTAGAGGGCCTTGTCGGAGTGCCAGGCAATGTTGCTGTTGTTCTGCATCACATATGTCTCGTTGTTGCTGCTGCCGCCCTGCACGTTCAGCAGGACGGGGCTGCTGAACGTGTCGTTGAACAGCGAGTTGGCGATCAGGCCGCACGGGTAGTAGGGCTTGCCGTCGTCGTCAACGTCGAGCGGTTCGCAGTCCGAGTCCTTGATGCTGCCGGCGGTGAAAGTCTTGCCTTTCAGCTGGCTGTCGACAAACGAGTTGACGTAGCGACGGTGGTTCTGGTAAAAGTTGGTGAGGTGGTAGTAGAAGAGCACGGGGGGACCCATGGACTCGGGAATGTCAAACTGCAGGCTGCACTTGTAGACGCCGCCGGGCACGGCAACGCCGTCGTAGCTGACGCTAATGTTCTCGCGTTTCCACATGGCAGAGACCTTGGACGAGTTGCCGCTGGACTTGAACTGGGTGTCGATGTTGTCCGAGGGCAGGGTGCCAAAGGCGTCGGTGGGCGCGTCGGACGAGCAATCAGTGTAGTCGAGCTGGATCATCTGCACCTGGGCGCTGGCGTAGATCAGGACACCGCCGATAGGAGCAAATATTAAGCCGATCAGGAAGAAGAGCGGAAGAACCGTCTTGGGAGTAAGGATGGGCCTGAACGGTTGGGGAGGTTTGGTTAGCATGTGATGGTGTCGAAGGTGTTGATGAAGAAGGGGGGGGGGTTAATGTCTCTAGACAGTAGTACTTACTGCCATGCCTTGAGACGCTGTTGCCGGAACGCGGTGTCTGTTAAGGAGTAGAGTTAGTACTAAGTATCAAGGTCTGTCGCGTATAGTAGACCCTGGACACTGGAAGTCGAAGCCATCGCGAGACATATCATTGTCATCATCACCACTTTCAGACATGCGACGACGATGAGCCCCTGATGCCTCGGATCGCCGGGAAAGCCGCCAATAGCCTCAATACCCGGCGCACTCCCATCATATCCCTCCGTCACCACCGTATCAAGACGTACTTGCAGGTCTCTTGCTCTTCTTCTTGTCGTTTGTCTTGGAAGAGTCGTTCTCGTTTGACGAGATGGAGTCGGTATGGCCCAGGCCGGGCGCATCGTTGTCGCGAGCCATGTCGCTCAGAGTCGATGGAAAATCAATGAATCAATGATCGATTATAAATGGCGAGTCGATAACAAGAGGTGCTGATGCTGATGTCGAGTGGGAGGTGTTGTTAAAAGCTGCCGAATGTTGTTTGAATTTTGAATCGACTGGCAGGATGGAACATGTACGGGAGGATATGAACTCCGTGTTGGAATGCGTATTATTATGCAGGCTAGCGTGCCGCGCCCCGTACTCGTATGTATTTAGGTGACGGGCTGCTACTACGGGGGTATTCTCGTACAGTAAAACTCCAACAGGACTACTAAGATATTAATGGAATTATGGGTCTGCCTTGGTGCTACTCAATATTACAGCGGCACAGCGAGGACAGCGCTGTGAGATGATTTGTGGCGCCCTCACACAGCCACAGCGCGTCTGACAGTACTTTGTACGCATAGAGTGACGACGCGCGTGGGGCACCCAGTGAAACGAGCGATGGAATGCGAGTCACGTGACTAACGGCCGCGCCGGATCGTATTACTCGAGATTGAGTTTGGCTCTGAGGGCATCCGACGGACTTGAAAGAATATGGGCTTGTCTATTTCACGTCCGTGCATACTGACAAATCCAAAAAAATATCAATATGGCTTTTCGTCTTCACTGTACTGTCCGTGACGAAGACGCCGTATCTGAGCCGTGAGCCTTCATCGACCTCCTCGTCTTCTGCGCAACGGTAATAGATGCTGGATGCAATCTTGCTGGCAAAAATAGATCACCAGGCTGTCACAAAGTAGGTACAAGTCAAAAGCAAATACGGCCATTGTAACTATGCTTGGATATCTCGGACAGCATGCCTTTATCTCTTGCTTACTTAAGCACCCGTGATGAGTGGGAGGTGCTCCTTCCTATACGAGTCTATGCTCTCTGCTCTCTGCCTCTTGCCTCTTGATCTCTATCACTACTCCAAATGATCAAATAATTTCCGAGCTTCCCTGCACTATTATTGTCAGAGTGTCAGAGTAGCAACAAGTCCGATTATTCAGCGATCCAAGTAGTGCGAGTACTCAGTAGTGCGCACTGGCTGCTGCACAGAAGCTCCAGAAGCCTTTGGCTTTTCCACTTGCGGAGGAGGGGTGGCGCATAGTGGCCCGTGCGTCTTCTAGAATGGTTCCAGAGAGCTTGATGAGGGGTGAGGAACGACGGCAGAGAAGAAGAAGGAAGAAACTAAGGAGAGGAGAATGAAATGGCAGGAACAACAGAAGAAAGGAAAGAAGAACAAAAGAAAGGAAAGAGCTATCGTCAGATAACAACAACTGCACCTTCTTTTATTTCTATGCCTGCTTCCTTTTGCTGCACACTGTCCATTGCTCTTTCCATCTTTGTCGCTTTCACTACTCGCACCATCGCATCATCTATTACCGTTGACTCTACCGTCATCTTTTCATCTTGTCTCTCATCGGCTTTTGTCTTTTGTCTCTTGTCTCATCGCCCTAACTTTATAGACACCCCACTTGGGAGCTGCGAGAACAAAGAACGTCAACGAAGAAAGAGAAAGAGCAGCCAAAGAGACGGTTTTCGTCAAAGCAAAGACACTACAGATCGATAAAACTTTAAATCAAAGCCGAATACTGAAGTTCAAGAAGAGACAAGAGCCGAAAACAGAAGGAACAGCCAACATAAAAGCTGGAGCCCGTCGTCGTACTTGCTCAACAGGAAAGCACGACCCAATTCCTCTCTCTCTCGCTCCTTCCTCAGCTTCCTTCCTTCCCTCCCACGTCAACCTCACCGTAAGTACCCTCACCCACCTGCCCAGTCCAGAGTCCAGTGTTTTGTCCAACTCGACGGCTTCCCGTCCGTTTTGCCACCCCGTCGCTCGCTCCTTCCGTCTTGTCAACCTCAATCGTGTCATCCCCCTTCCTCCACTTGCCTGGTTGTTCTTCGTTCTTTCCATCTTAGTTCTGTCGTTCTGCCATTCTGCCGTTCTTAGTTCCTAGTTCCTTAGTCTTAGTTCAGTCGGACTACTACGCACTGCTACTACAGACTCATCACCCCTGCTCCACAAACCTAATTCACCCAGGTCGCCCACCCCTCACTTGTCGCCACCATAATCCAAACGACGACATTGTTCGTTCCTTCCTCTTTCTCTTCCTTTTCCCTTCTCCTTGTCATTTTTGGAGACACTTCTACACTTTGTTCCTTCCCATTCTGTCTTTTATTCTTTCACAATCCCCGTGATCAAGACACAAGGCAACCACAGACTAAACCCCTAGCACATCCTCTCGCGATTGCATCACCAACGTTGCCGTCATCATCCTTGCCTCGCATCACAACTCACTCTCCCTCACGACCGGCGTCCCATCGGCCACCCTAGCTCCAAGCAACCCCACGTTATAAAGTCTCGCTTCAACATTTATATTGTCACATCTATCAGTACTCAATCTCACCATTGCCTCATTTAGCTCCAGCTCCAGCTCCAGCTTTAAATCCAGCTTCGATCCAAGGCTCCGTCACAGCTCGGTATCCTCACCCAAGCTTTTATCAGCTATCACGGTAAGCTACATTTGCATCCCCCTCCCCTTTGCCCTGCAGACATCTACACCCATCTACACCCCACAGTCCTCGTCAGAGGTTAATCAGATGGAGCTTTGGGGATCCAAGCCTTGTTGTCAGACTCCGCCATCGTTTAAATCCCTCTTATCGCCAATCCTCAGCCTCAGTTCTTATTCTGCCTTCTGTATTCTCTGTTCTCTGCCCTCTGTTCTCTCTTCCCTCTTTGCCCGCACCTGCCTATCCGTCGCCTGCCTATCTGCCTGCCCGCCAACAAGTCACCAGGCTCGAGCACAGGCCTCCGAGGATCTTCCATTTGTTCTACTGCGCTTCTGCACTCCTTCCATCTCCGATCTGCTTATTTCCCTTTTTCGTCTTTCATCATCGTTCCCCATCTGCTTTCATTAATCCTCTTTGCGTCTCCCAATTTTCTCGCAGTAGCCAATCCCATCTCTTTGACGCAATCCATCCCTCCCTATCACTAAGATTGCTCCTAATCGTCTGTCATCTTGAACTTCTATCGTCTTCCACTTATCTTCTATCTTTCACCACCTATTCACCTATACGCATTTATCACTGCAGCCAGCTAACAACAATCAGCACCGGATTGATAACGTTATACTCCGAAGCATCATATTGCCAACAAGAATTCACGAATACACCGATCAATTTATCCCACCCTCTCTGCACAATATACAATACCCTACAATGTCCGGCTTCTCAAACCCCTTCGGTGCCAACTCCAATCCATTCGGCGCCCAGTCGGCAGACTCAAGGCGTGCACAGGACAGCTCGTCACCCGGTTTTATGCACCAACTAATTGAGGAGGACGAAAATGATACCATCACATCACCCAAGTCGCCCGGCTATGGTGTCAATCCCGGTGCAGCATCCAGCTTATCGCGCGCCCTCTTTCAAGACGCCTCCACTTCCGATTTCGCTTCGCCCTTTGGCGGCTTACCACCCCCCGGCGAGTACCCGGCGCAATATAACTTTGGCCGCCGCACATCGGTGTCTGCAGAATCCCTCAAGCCCGTGGCCGATTCGTACGACAACTGGAGCCCGCCCGTTCACCAGAAGACGGCCGAGCAAATCGAACGTCTCAAGCACGCCATCCAGGGCAACTTCCTCTTCAGCCACCTCGATGACGAGCAGGCTGCACAGATCCTCGGCGCACTGGTGGAAAAGCCCATCCCCACCAAGGGCATCAAGGTACGTGCAAACAAGCTACTTGTGACTATAATACTGCAGCTAGATACTAATTATCATTCTGTAGGTCATTTCGCAAGGCGACTCGGGCGACTTCTTCTATGTGATTGAAAAGGGCAGCTTTGATGTGTATGTCAACAACTCGGGCACGCTGCAGGCTGGTGCTGATGGCCTCGGTCAAAAGGTGGACACAATCCAGGCGGGCGGCTCGTTCGGTGAGCTGGCGCTGATGTACAACGCGCCGCGTGCGGCCACGGTAATGTCGGCCGAGGCGCAGTGCACGCTATGGGCACTGGATCGCCTGACGTTCCGCCGCATCCTGATGGAGTCGACCTTCCAGCGCCGGCGCATGTACGAAAACTTCTTGGAGGAGGTGCCGCTGCTCGCCACCCTGACAGCGTACGAGCGGTCCAAGATTGCCGATGCGCTGGAGACACAAAAGTTCTCGGCAGGCACCAACATTATCACCGAGGGCGACCCGGGCCACGCCTTCTTCCTAGTGGAGAGCGGCGAGGCCGACGCGCTTAAGGCGGGCGTTCCCCAGCCTGTGCTTCACTACAAGAAGGGTGACTTTTTCGGCGAGCTGGCGCTACTTAATGACGCACCGCGTGCGGCCACCATTGTGGCCAAGACAGACGTCAAGGTCGCAACGCTGGGCAAGTCTGCGTTCCAGAGACTGCTCGGACCCGTCGAGGGTATTATGCGGCGAACCAGATATGTGGGCGTCAAGACAGGCGTCGAGGACCTGGATCCCCTTGCCACGTCGTAGACGTGCAGGCCGAGGTCAAGTCAAGTTTCTGTTTGTTTTAGTCATTATACTATGTTGCCTTTTACATGTTGCCTGTTACCTGTTATCTGATATCTGATATTTATCATGCTTTATATTTCATCGCTTTTGTTTGTTTATATTCTCAGGAAGGAAGGGTAAAGACTGGAAATATACTTGCCGCGAGGTTGGCGACGCCACTGGTCCGATTCGGCAGACCGTGGCTGTTATGTTTTATGTTTTGTTTGCTCCATGTTGTATTGTTTGCTATATTTTCCCTCGTGTTGTATCTGCCGCGTTCTGTGTGTCTTGATGGCTCTGTTGGTTATGATTTCGTTATTGGCATATTCTATATTATCTACAATTTATTACTTTTATTTTTATTTTTACTGGAATCAAGGACGATTATAGAGACGAAACCAAGAGTGTGCTGCCTTTATATTGCAAGGTATACTAATCAGAAAAGCAAAACCAAAACGCCGTGCGCCTTAAATGAACCATGGAGACATGCAACCCCTCTCTCTTATAGACCGATAAGAAACAATCCGTATAATGCCTGAGCGTCCACCACCTACTGCTGGCGCCGTGCCTCGAGGACTTGCTGCCGCAGTTCTTCGGCGGCCGCTTCCGTCTCCAGCACTCGCCCGACACCCGTGCGCCATGTTGCCTCCAGGTCGCGCATCTCGCCCGCCGCTTCTTGCTGCACGCGCTGTCTCTGTACCGTCACCAGGTCAATGTCGCGCTTCGTCGCCGCCAGCTCGGCCTCGACCGCTTTCAGGTCAGCCTCGACCTGCCAGTTGCCCACGAGCCACGCGTTCTTGCCGTAGCTGTCGAGCAGAGCTAGGTGTGCCCGCCTGCCGCGCAGGTACGTCTGTGCCGTGTATGCTCGTGATAGAGATGTCTGCAGCTCTTCCGCACTCTTTTCGGCTGTCTCATCGTCATCGTCGACCTCGTACCGGGACAGATCGATGGCGTCCAGCGGCTTCTTGGCACCGGCGCGGGCGATTTCTGCCTGCATCGCCTCGGAGAACTTGGGGATGTATTCGGGAGTTAGGAGGGCATGGTGAGGGTCGTCGGGCTGGGTGGCGCGCTCGGCGGCCACGAGAGCGTCGGCAGCGGCGCGTTGTTCTGGTGTCGGCTCGGGGTCGATGTCTGTCGAGTGTTAGCATGCATAGATTGCGTAGTGGCGGATAGGCCTCTGCTTACAAGGCAGCGACTCGTGGACGCTAGTAATGTAAGGCATGGTAGCGGTTGGCGACTGTATGATAGCAGTCGGGGAGTCTGACAGTGTGACAGTCTGGGAGTCTGAGATCTTGGAGTGGTTGTTGGAGAGCGGTCGCGAATGACGATTGAATTGGTAGTGATGGCGGTGAAGAGCGGCAGAACATTGAGACTTTGTTTGTATGCTCTTACTCGAACTATTTTCAGTGGGCCCAAGTTATAAGGCTGCAGAACAACACCCAAAGACAGCCATACTTGCAGGAGTAGAATGTGACATAAATCTTTAAATACATTTATTAAAAAGCTCTCTTGTCGTTATTCTACCGAAGTTTCGCATTTTATTTCAAGTTCTTGCCGTGAGCTATCAAATTATTGGCTGGATAGTAGTCGGCCTTGAAATAAATAAATCCAAAAAATCCTACTTAAAAAAACGTCTATAATAATAAAAACTTGTCCTGGAACTTGGCTAGATCAGAATAAAAAAAAAAAACTTTATGATGTCTACGTTGGTGCTAGTTAAAGGGGTTGTACAATAAAGGGAAAAAGAGGACTTAAATCAAAAGATCCAAAACGAGGCTGTAATAGACCGCTTCAAACTCAAGAGCAGGTTCTGTTAAGCATCATGAACTTTCAACCATGTAATTTGCTCATAGCGAATGAATCTAGACAAAATCCATAAAATTTATGGAATTCGCGGATAGCGAGCACGGAGAGCCGAAGTAATTGTAGGGCCACCACCTCCCATAATCAGAACATCCGTATCAACAACACCTGTCGAATAGACAACGGCACGCTCTGCATCCGTGGCAGGGTCTTCGTCAAGATAGTAGATGACGCGATGCACCTGAGCAACGGCGCCCACATCGACAGCCAAACTAGCTGCGGTAGTGACTGATCGGCCGAGAAAATTTGCCATTATTAATCAGTGTATGACGCGATGACACAAGGATGAATAAAAAAACCAGTGTCAGGTCTTGAGATTGTGAGTAGACGATATCCTGCTTTCTGATCATCTGAATGTCATTATAATACGGGTAGTGAATATTCTAGAATATAGACAATGGAATACGTTGACTGGCATGCCGACATGCCGATACTGTGTCATTGCTACTCAGTTGCATGATGTTCTTATGGCGCTCTGCAGGAAACACTGGGTGTCAAAGATTCACATAGCAAAAAGACATGCTGCATATCGCGAAGGCCAGTAATTATTTGCAACAAAAAAAACAACAAAAAACAACTGTATCCACCCTTGTGATACCATTGCCTACACGCATCAGCCCTTCAGCAATTACAAGCTAAAGAATGTCCTTTTCTCTATCATATATATGTTGTAGGTATACCGCTTGAAGAAGAGATACTTCCAAGGAGTCTCTTCTCTTCTGCTGGTGTAGCTTATCGCCATCATGTAAATTCTAACTCGGCACTCATCATCGTTATTCCTAGTTCGTCTCTTTCATCTAGAATCCATTGCTTCTGTCTCTGGAGCGATTCAATCTCCAACTGTAATTCAATGGCACGACGCTCCATGAGTAAGTAAGTAAGCTCGCCGTCGGCGCTAGGAAAAGTTAAGCGCGATGGACACTCCGGGGCTCTTGGCATGATCTCGAAAATGTAGCGAGCCTCAGGCTTGATGTATGATGTTTGAACGCTAATCTCGCGCTCTAGCCTCAAGCCGAACGGGAACGAGTCCTCTTGTGACTGTCTGCGGAACTCGGGCCAGCAGTTGAGAATTGTACTGAGAGGCGTGGCATATTTCTCTTCCATGACGAGCCAACGGGTGGACTCGTTGAACTCGCGTGTAGGCGACACGATGATGGCGACATATCTCTTCTCATGATTTTTGAGAGGAAGAAAGTGCACAGCCATAATAATGGGACCAGAGTCAAATACAAACGCATCAAGTGTCTCGTTCCACGCACTTTCGGGACATTTAGATATGACTTCCATGTCAGACGGGTTCCACTTGAACATGAAGACACCACGTTGGGTCACTGGCTGTATGAGAGCGCTATGGCTGCTGACCGAGAGCGTCATCTTCTGCATTTCCTCCATATCGTCTCGTGGTTCGGAGTAGCTAATGCTCCAGTTTCGTGGCCGATAGCAAACAGGGCTTGCATCCAATGTTTTCCAAGCAATCGGAATCGTCCCAATCACCATGTCACCACCGCTGCCGAAGCGGCAATTGAGCCAGATATTCCCCATTTCGTGCCTCGTACTTGTTAAACGAGCTTCCATCTGAAATACCGACGTAGTAACGTTGATTATACACGTTGGTGTGGGGTTGACTGTGAATTCATCATTGTCCTCGCGCAGAGTGAAACCACTACAAAACATGAAATCGCTCGGTGATTGAGCAAGCAAAGAAGTTGGTATACCGTCCATCACTGCAGAGTCTGGGTCAAACAACGGATCGTAGCCCCATGCCAGAATAGAGTCATCTGGCAGTTTTTTGATGATCTGTTCTTGAAGCCGTTGAAAGGCTTGTTCGCCGCCCTCCCCATAAACGGGCGGCATGGAAACGTCGAAAATTCCAAGCAAGGAATAAGCCCGATCCTCGGGCCGCTTTATCTCTCGCCGAGATGCCCAGAACATTCGTTCTGCAACACTTGCTTCCTTAACACTAGCATTGCCGGTGAGGTATTTCAACTCAATGCCCGTAATCATCCACAAAATCAACGCGGAGTCATTGCGACTACCCATGGCTTTCCACCCGGCGCTGAAGAATTTCACTGTCCTAGGTGCTAATAGCTCTTGTAGCGTCCAGCCGCGTGAAAACCATCGGCTCTCGGCGAAACTCATGCTATCATGACCAGTTAAACCTATGCACTTGCCCTCAGGCACATCGAGCATCACCACATAGCAAACTTGAGACTGTTGGTACCATCGATACATGGAGTTGATAGCTTCAGAGAGCTCAACAGCGCTACTCTTGTCGATGCAGCAAGTGTCGATCCATATGTAGCTGTAGCCATCTTTGATGGCCTGTTTCGCACACGGCACCACTTTTTGGCTCCATGCCATGCGTCGGTGTGCCTTGGAGTCAATAATGTCGCGGTAGCTGACCTCATCACGGTCATTGCCCCATGTGTGCGAGAGAATCGCATAATCTGGCGTTTTCCCGTAAAATGCATGGAACTTAAACGTCGTGGCGTGGAGAAGACGCATGTCTGCTCTGAAGGCCGGGGGTTGACTTGGGAAGGAGAGGCTCCGTATGAATCAAGAGACCAGAAACAAACAACACAAAACTGGGTTTGAAGAGATGCAGTAGCGAGATGCAGCCTAAAAGAGTAGACGTAACGGCAGACGTATCGATATCATGGTAGATGAAGCCTGTACGAACTCGCCCCTTTCCTCTCATTCCACCCCTCCATCGAGTCAAGTCAGCCTACTCTCAGTATGGGTGTGTACTGCGGGGCATTGCTTATGCGCTCTTGGGAGTAACGCTGCATTTACACTTGTTAAATGGTGCTTCGTCTAGCAAAAAATATGCAGTTATGACACGTGAAGCAAGGCACTGCCCAAGCATAAGATAATACAAGATGGATGAATCACGGATGGCGTACTGAACATCTACCATAAATTAGTCCAAGACAGAAACGTACAATAAGTACCGATTGGAATACTTACCGCATGATTTATTGCTAGCTGCGAGTTGAACAAAGATTGTGTGTCCAGCCACTCAGGTTGCAAGGCATGCTTGTCAGAGGGACGCCGTAATCTTTATCGTATGTGTTTTTTATTTCTTCTGGTCCGATGCAGAAGAAAAGTGTTGATGAAACCTGTTTGTGTCAATGTGATAAACGTATCTTGAAACAAGGGAAAACACGCCAACTCATAGGCATCGGATGAGCATTCAATTATAGATGACCCAAGGTTACTCTATACAACGATCTTGGGATGGAAGTTAAGAGTGCACTACCCAACAAGAGTAACTACAATAGGAAAGATTTCAGATCTCACACGAAATAACGCTTGTGATAACTGGTCTGTCCGAGTAAGAATCCATTACGAGGTCACGGGAGCGGAAGAGGCATCGCCGAGGTCAAAGTATGTGATTAGTTCAGCACCGCAATCTTGTTCAGATATAACTTGCGTGCACAATATAATTTTATTTAAGCGTTTGCATCAATGCCATTACGACTAAATACTCCTGTTTCTGATGCCATTTTACATGCTCATCATTTCGTCCCAGCCGGGGTGTAGATAGGCGAACCTAAAAAGCGGCAGAACAGAGCACATCCGGAAGACAAAACGGCTGCTATTTAGGCAAATGTAAACTACCCCATCTACTATATACAGAACTAAAATTGCAGTCCAATCTCTGATATAATGTTACCTACAACTTGCGGAGGATATATATACGTTGCTCGAAGTGGACTGGAAGGTGGCATTGTTATTTTACCCCTGCCATGCCGGGTAGTTTGCCACTTGATCTGAAGTCGAGGAATTCGTGACCGCGGTAGCTTTGCGAATTATGACTCGCTAATAAATAACGAATCGAAAAGAGTGCTATGGAGGATCACCAGCCAGTCCGATATCATTAATTTGCGTTGAAGCCATGTCCAATCTCAAAGCGAGATGAATTCAGGAAGACGGGATCACGGCGAAGAGTTCCATAGTCAATTTGATCTATCTGATACTGTAGTTGCAATCGCTTCCTTGATAGGTGCAGCGAGGAGCAGCTTTCTGCTTTTCGCACAATGTATCTTTAGCAAGTCCAGATCAAATAAAAGAAAGTAAAGAACCACAACACTGATATAAAGTTGGCGGCAAGAGCTCGGGTCACAAAACCAACAGAGAATCTGAGCTTCGTTATGTGTTACCAGCTGCGGGTATACAGAGGCTATCCTGAGGCCATGCTACATAGCCATATATGATTTAATCAATATTACTAAAATCAAGGCCCAGATAAACGAAGTGGTAACATAAGGGTGATCTTATTAGGCAGATCCGGCGCGGCCTATACAGCAGCATTTATATAGCTACAAGAAACAAGCTTCTTCTCTATCAAATATACTGACTATGTACTCTTGCTGTATTTGATATAGACAACTCAGTGCTTACTCAATGATATTGTATGACGCGTAGAAACATTATTAACGACACCAAGAGCCAAGTATATCAATATAGTAAGTAATCTTAGTCTTGTAAGAGACAGGGAAACCATCTTTACTGCCAGCATTGCTAGGGCTTTCTGTGAAGTTGCACTGAACGGTAAGTCTATATGTAAAAATGCAATAACACCGAATAGGGATGGCGGAAACGATATCCGACAAACATATATTGGTTCAAAGCTTATATATTTTAATATAGGCCGCGCTCAGTTTCTTAAAAATCATATAAGGTTTATGCCACCCAGTATGTTGTGGCTTCCTGCAAGTTGCATTTCGCATGACTGTATACTTTATTTGTCTTGGTAGCGAGCTTCGAGTTACGGCTACAATGGGACTACTCACACGACTTGCAGCTTTGCTGGTTGCGACATCATCGATCTGGACTCAGCCATGTGCTGCACAGGAATCAGAGACAAGCACGACAACAACCGCTGTCGCAACACCAACTGTCGTACCACCTGCCGAGTGCAAGCCTGCACCGAATAGGACATATGATTATATCATCGTTGGCGCCGGTGCGGGCGGTATCCCAATTGCTGACCGTCTGTCTCAGATCGGCAAGTCTGTTCTGCTCATTGAAAAGGGCCCGCCATCACTGGGTCGTTGGGGCGGCACGATGAAGCCGGGGTGGCTCAGTGATACCAACCTCACGCGATTTGACGTGCCAGGCTTGTGCAATCAGATCTGGGTTGATTCCGTGGGCGTCGCATGTACGGACACTGAGCAGATGGAGGGTTGCGTTCTCGGAGGCGGCACAGCTGTCAATGCTGGTCTCTGGTGGCAAGCAAACCCCAAGGACTGGGACTATAACTTCCCAGACGGATGGCGCAGCAAAGACATGGTGAGTGCTACCAGGCGTGTGTTTAATCGCATTCCGGGCACTATTACGCCGTCTGTGGATGGGAAGCTCTACCAGCACGAAGGTTTTGATGTCTTGGCCGGTGGTCTCAACGCATCTGGCTGGAACTATGTTATTACCAACGACCACCCTGACAAGAAGAACCGGACATTTGGACATACGGCATACATGTTCTCAAACGGCGAGCGGAACGGTCCTCTAGGCACGTACCTCGTGACAGCAGCACAGCGACCTGGTTTTACATTGTGGCTGAACACACCCGTTCGGCGACTGATCCGTGATGGTGGTCATGTTCGGGGTGTCGAGCTTGAGTGCATCAATGACGGCTACTCTGGGAGCGTTTTCCTAACACCTGGTACCGGCCGTGTGATTTTGTCGGCCGGCACATTTGCATCGGCTAAGCTCCTGCTGAGAAGCGGTATTGGGCCTGCAGACCAGCTTGCTGTCGTTAAGAACTCACCTGATGGCCCGACAATGATTAACAGCACGGACTGGATTGATCTGCCTGTTGGCTATAATCTCAACGACCACGTGAATGTGAGTATAAAACCCTACAAGGTATAAGTCATCTACTAAAAACCTAGACCGATCTCGAAATCTCCCATCCTGACGTCGTCTTTTACGACTTTTATGCTGCGTGGACAAAGCCAATTGCAAACGACGCCCAGAGCTATCTGGATAGCCGAAGCGGCATTCTAGCGCAGTCGGCGCCGAACATTGGCCCAATGGTACGCTTAAGCACACTCTACTTTGCGAGACAAAAGCTAACAATACAGTTCTGGGAAGAGATCAAGGGATCGGACGGTATTGTTCGTCAGCTACAATGGACGTCTCGCGTCGAGGGATCTACCAACAGTAAGTACACGTTGATCTCGAGGGGCTGTATTGCCCGAAACTAACCTTTCAAGACTCGATGATCATGAGCCAGTACTTGGGCCGCGGGTCTGTCTCCCGTGGACGAATGGTGATAACCCGTCGACTATCAACCTTCGTTTCGGTGCCGCCTTATCTACGTAATGACACCGACAAGGAGGTTATCATCAAGGGCGTTCAAAATCTGCAGGCTGCACTGAAGCATGTCCCAAACATCACCTGGATCACACCGGCCCCCAATCAGACCGTTACTGACTATGTCAATTCGCTGCCGAATACACCAGCCAAGCGTCGCGCAAACCACTGGATCGGGACGGCAAAGTTGGGGCTGGATGATGGCCGTGCCGGTGGATCAGCTGTTGTCGATATCAACACCAAGGTCTACGGTACAGACAATTTGTTTGTAGTGGATGCCTCCATCTTCCCGGGCCATGTCACCGGCAACCCGTCGGCGGCCATTGTCACTGTTTCGGAACGCGCGTTTGAGCGTATTGTGTCTCTCAAGGCACCTGTTCTTGGTGCTGAGGGGGCACAGTGCGGTGGCAACTCGTGGTCAGGCAGTTTCCAGTGCGAGTCCGATCTGCAGTGCATATATGTCGATGAAGCCACGTCAAAGGTAAGACTATTTATAGTGCATCTGCGCAATAACAAAAACAAGAAAACAACAGCTGACAGAGTAGTGTGCCAAACCTGTCGTAGAGACACGACGTATGCGAGCATGAAAGACGCCGATAGTTGGTGGAGATGAATGTATTGGGGCAGGACAGAGGGAAAGTCAATAGGAATATAATAGGTGGGTAAGACGGAGTAAGATGGGGGCAAATAGATAGTTGGGGGCAAGAAACCAGGCAAAGTGCCGATCTCCCACTCTGGCCGAAACTAAGCCTCTTTAACTTTGTCATTATTCGCTTAGACAGTAGGCAGAGTTCAGCTCTGTCGAGACTGACTTTTCATGCTAATAGAGCTGGTGATGCCCCGAGGTGGTCATTCTTTGGCCAGCGAACCCCTCGTTTGGGTCGTATAGATCCCACCACCGGAATGGTAGCCGTTTTGGTTCACTCCGGCCGTATTCCATTGCGTACCATTGGACGGAACGGTGCCACAAAACATCTCCAATTTGATGCGACATTGCAAGAAGCATAGCCTGGGGAGCAACTCTACCGTGCCACCCTGAGTACAATATGCGAGGCATACGCCATTACTTTGAGCCCACTCTGATAGGGTTCTCGAGACTGAAGTTTAAATAGCTGATGTTCTCGCACCATATTCGCTCATGTAATCTCATACATCAACATCATTCTCTCTTCATTTGACAATGGAAATTCTTATCATTTTCTGCTGCGGGGTGCTGGCCTTCATGCTGGCCAAGCTCCCATTGACCAGAAACTGCGGCTGGATCATGTACTTGGTGGCCAATACTATCTACGCTATCTACCGCCCGAAATCCTTCTACTACTACTGGGGGATTGTTTCGCTAATCGGTAGCGGCCTATATGGCATCTACAATCTGATCACCGGGTACAAGACGACCAAATTTCCTCATCCTCCTGGCCCTACGCCGCGATTTCTCATCGACAACCTGCTTGACATGCCTCGACCCGGCGTCCTTGAGTATGAGCACTGGCTGAAGCACAAGGACCTGTATGGCGGCATCTCATCCGTGCACGCTTTTGGTACGACCATCGTCCTCATCCACGACAAGGAGGTCGCCACGGATCTGTTTGAAAAGCCGGGCACAAACAAAGTGACATCGGGTCGCGCCCACATGACCTTTTCCAGCGAGCTAGTTGGGTTTGAAAATGCCATGATATGCATGCCGTTTGGCGACCGCTTCAAGCGATTCCGCAAGATGCTACATGGCATGCTGGGTACACGAGCCGTGGCCGGTAAATTTGACAAGGCCCTGACGGAGGGCCTTCTGCAACAACTGGTCCAAATATATGACGAGCCCGGACGACTTCTAGACCACTACAAGAACAATACGGCAGCATCAATCATGAAGTTGACCTACGGCTACAATGTCGAATCGCCCAAAAAGGATACCAATGCCGCCAACGACCCCCTTGTGTCAGTCTCGGAACAGATGATGGTTGACTTTTCTGCTGCTGCAGTGCCTATGAAATGGGCGGTTGATATCATCCCGGCTCTCAAGCACTTGCCAGACGGGTTCCCGGGCACTGGGTTCAAGAAGACGGCGAGAAAGTGGCGCGAGCGGCTACTTTCGACTTCCTATGTGCCGGTTCGCTTTGTGCAGAAGATGATGGCCCAGGGAAGACACAAGGAAAGCTACGTTTCCCGCCTGATTGACGAGCTGTCACAAGAAGGCGGGACGCTTTCGCCCGAGGATGAACATGCGATTGTCTGGACAGCCGGGGCTCTTTTTGCTGCTGGATCAGACACCACTGTCATCACACTGACAGTATTCATACTAGCTATGGTCCGGTTTCCCAATGTGCAAGAGAGAGCCAGGGAGGAGATAGATCGCGTGATTGGTAGAGACCGTCTGCCAACGTCGAAAGATAGGAAGGATCTGCCCTACATCAATGCTCTCGTTAAAGAGATTCTTCGATGGTGGCCCCTCGCACCACTTGGCTTCCCGCACCGTGCCGACGAGAACATCGACTATGAGTACAAGGGGAAGTCGATGACCATTCCCAAGGGCGCTCTGATCATGCCCTCAGTGTGGTGGTTCTTCCACGATCCTGCTGTCTACTCGGACCCCCATATGTTTGAGCCCGATCGTTTCCTGCCTCCTCGCAACGAGCCTGAGCCTACGGCTGCGTTTGGCTACGGTCGCCGAGCATGCCCTGGCCGCTTTCTGGCTGACTCGAATCTGTACCTCAACATCTCACAGTTGCTTTCTGTCTTCACCATTGGGAACACAATTGATGTCAACGGAAGCTATGTTGGCGTCCACCACATTAAGCCTAAGCCTGGTGTCTTGTCGTACCCCGAGGACTTTGAATACTCCATCAAAGTCCGCGACGAGAAAGCAAGAGAACTACTGGAGAAAATAAAGCGGGAGCTTCCCCGAGAACCAAGCAATGTCAAGGATCTGGATGGCATCTGGGACTCACCGGGCCTGTACGGCGAGCTTGGTAAAGGGATGTGACAAAAGAGCTATGAGTTGGTGAAGTGTGCAGTGTGTAATTTGTAATTTGTGATTTCTTTGAGCGTATACCAAATTGGCTTACTTTAATCAGAGTCGCACGACTGACTAATCCGATATTTTAATTTGTTCATGTCTTTAGTGAAAACCGCTTTTGGAGAAGCTTAGCCGTTTTATTTCCGGCATGACGGGAAACCCCAGATTTACCCCGGAAACCCTCGAGTAGGGCTAAGTTTTAGATTCTTCACGAGCCGCGGAACCACGCGGGAGACGTGCGGAACGCTTTCACCCTTGTCTTATCTGTGTTCTTTATAGAGGTATTCTCGGAATTGGATTCTCATAGTGCTGATTTTCAGCGACAGTCTCCAAAATCGTATTAAACGATGCTGATCACGCTTGATCACTTGAAATGTAATAACGATGAATTCAAATCCAAGTTCACACTCATCTTAATATCTACAGTTTATCAATATGGAGCCCACCTCCGCAAGTGACAGCGTCAAGGCTCATGTCGAGCATGCGGACCGTCTTGAAAAGCAAGAGACGCATGTTGAGGCACTGCCTGCGGCCCTTCAGGTCGAAGCTGGTGTTTTGCTCAACGTCGATGAGTCGGCAGGAACATCACTAAAGTTTGCTCCAAATGGGCGGGTAAGCTCTACTCAACTGTCCTCAAATCTAGAATAATTATTCCTGACAAACTAGACTGTTCTTATCCCACAACCGACGGACGACCCTGACGATCCCTTGAACTGGTCGTTTGCAAAGAAACATCTAGTTCTTTTGACAATTGCATGGGGCGCGCTGGCAGCAGACTTCACGTCGGCAGCTGGTAGTGCACCGATCATTCTACAAGCTGCAGCCTGGGACAAGTCTGTCTCACAGATCAACCAGACAAACAGTATCAACGTGCTCATGATGTAAGTCTATTAACTTTTTTTTAAAATAAAAACTAAACAAGATCTAATAGTAAAGGGCTCTCGGAAGTCTCATTTGGGTGCCGCTGACGTCCATCATCGGCCGTGCTCCTGCATTGTTCTGGTCGACTCTGTTTGGCCTCGCATTCTCGATTGGATCTGCCGTGTCCCCCAGCTTTACTTGCTTTTATGCTATGAGAGCACTCACCGGTCTTAACATCACCTCTGCCCAGGTGTTGTCAATTGCCTGTATTAGGGACATCTTCTTTTTGCATGAGCGTGCTCGCAAGATTGGCCTGTGGGCTTGTCTCTACATATCGTCGCCATACCTTGGTCCACTTCTGGGCAATTTTGTTCTTGGTGGTACCGGGAAATGGCAAGATGTGTTCTGGGTATGCGTCGGTGTGTGTGCCATTGACATGATTTTGATTGTCTGCTTCCTCGATGAGACATGGTACAACCGTCACGTACACAACTCTCAGCAGGTGCCTAGAGGTCAAGGGCATGTGGCGAGAGTGTCCCGCCTGCTTGGCATCTGGCAACTTAAGAACCGCCGCCCCTACTTCTCTTCCGTATGGGAGTCCTACCGCAAGTTTATTGTATCGTTGTTTAAACCAGCCGTTTTTATTGTGTTATTTGCCTAGTAAGTTGCTTATTGCTCCTTGTTAATCCCAGGTCTAGATTCCACCACTAACGATCACAGTATGCTTTTCTTCGCGTGGGCTATTGGCATCAATATCACTACCGCGATTCTCTTTGCCACCCCCCGCGAGTTTGGTGGCTACGGCTACTCTTACAACGGTGTCGGCTACCTCTACTTCTCGCCCATTGTCGGTATCATCTTGGGAGAGGTCTTTGGTCACTTTTTCAACGATTATTTGGCACGTCGCTACATTCGCAAGCACAAGGGCGTCTTTGAGCCTGAGGCCCGTCTCACTACTATATATGTGTCGGCCATATTTATGATTGCCGGCCTCATTCTTCTGGGCCAAGCACTACACCACCAGTTATCTGTCGTTGCTGTCGTCTTTGGATGGGGCATGCAGTCATTTGGTGTTATGACAACCTCCGTGGCGGTGTCTGCCTACATTATCGACTCTTACCCCACCGCGGCAGCTGAGGTGTCAGGCTGGACCAACTTTGCTCGTGCTATCGGCGGCTTCTCCGTCGGCTACTTCCAGCAGCCGTGGGGAGCCAGAGTGGGATACGATGGTAGCTTTGGAACGCAGGCAGGCATTGTAGGGTTTGGTGTTGTGCTGATTGCTGTTGTTCATCGTTACGGCCATATCCTCCGTCTGAAGTCGGGTCCCATTGCTTAGCTGGTTTGTTTCGAGGCCGACTCACATTTTCAAGAACCCAATACACTACTCGAAGACCTTACTGGAAATATTACATTTCAATTTATTAAAAATTTCTTATTATCTTCTTTAGGTGTGAACCTGTGCCCCCTGCTCCCACCTAATTAGTGGAGCACTATGCCTATAACTCTGTTCCTTACCGTCGTACAGTACATCATACGTTGCCCACCGTAAACATTGTTAATATATATAATGACACTATACGGGTAGTTCGTACTAAGTTCTAAGGTATAATATATATAACATTTTTGACGGCATAAAGAATAATAATGGTTCTTATTAATTTGATCTGCATTTAAATGATTTAACGTAGTACTTTTGCTATTACTTAGAAGAAAATGCGAAGAAAATTTAACGAATATTGAAATAAAGGAACACTGAAATTAGATCATGTATAACGCATATCTTCTTTCTAAAAAGGCCGTTATTTAATCTTCAAACTATTTAAAATTACGATAGCACTGCTGCATGCCATTCCAATACTAAACCACAGACTGAATTATTAGCAAGTATTCAACCTCAAGAAAATGACAACGAAAAAAACTCACGGAGATGGCAGTGTGCCCCCAAACACACCGGACGTGTATAAAAGGGCTGCTGTGTTGTATGTGAACGCCCATATCAAGTTCTGTGAAACAACGTTCTGGGCTCGTCGAAGTAGTCCGAGCAAAACGAGGACACGACTAATAGTCCCAGCACCGCTGTCGCTTGGATGGGCTGCCAATACTGCATCGGCAGAAGAACCGGACGAGAAAGAGTCACCATCACCAACAAAGACTCCAAATGACGCCGACACGAACGACGGAATGTCATTGAGGTGGTCACCCACAAAAATGGAGGCCTGCTTCTTCTCAAACTCGCCAACTATCAACGACTTCTCAGTGGGTAAACATTCCGCAAACACCATTGAGCGGTCGATGCCAACCTCACGCGCAACCGCTGCTGCAGAGGATGCACTGTCTCCAGTAACCATGCCGATTTGGACGCCGTATTGATGGCGCAGTTGTTGTATGGTTGCTGACGCTTCGGGCCGTATACTGTCGGCGAGAATCAGAACACCGGCCTGGACACCATCAATGGCAACGATCACTGGCGTGGCTACAGCAGACCGAAGCTCGACGGGAACAGATGAAAGGCTCGTGTTGATACCTAAAGATGCAATGTACTTTGGGCTACCAATAGCGACAGTGACAGAGCCAGAGAATGACGAAGCTGATTTGGCCTCAGGTCCAGTGATGGTGCCACGGATGCCCCTGCCTGGTTCTTGGTGCACGTCCTTTGTCTCAAGGGATCCGGTCGTTGTGCCGATATCTGTATCTTTAGCACGCTCTCGTGCTTCTAGGGCAATGGTGCGGGCGACGGGATGGTCGATTCCCTCTTCGAGTTGCGCTAGGGCTTTCCAAACCCAGTCATCCCAGTATCCATTGTCCGGGATGGCCTGTACCACCTTTAGCACACCAGTGGTTAAGGTGCCAGTCTTGTCGAACAGCACGACACCTGTCAGTGCGGCTCGCTTCATGCGTGAAAAGCTCGTACCTGGGTCAATTTGAACACCAGCTCTGGCTGCATGATAGATGACTAGAAGCTGCGCCGTTGGCACACTTAAACCCAACGCGCATGGACAAGCAGCCAGAAGCATGGCAGCAGCCCGGCCAAAAAGGCTTTCCCAGTCTGTAGCGGGAGAGAGCCACCGATGGACGGCACACGTTACAGTCGTGAGAAACACAACCCCAGCGGCAAAATACGAGATAAGAATCGAGTGTGAGTCTTCCGTGGTATCTGGATCTCCATCGCTAACCTGACCAACATTCAGAACTGACATCAGAGTCTGTCCCAGACGAGTCGATGAACCGCACACTTGAGCTTCAATGGTAATGTTATCCCGTGGTGATCCAACGTCTTTTGGACTACAGACAGAGCTTCCAGCAAATACTCTTTCACCCGCCTTGACCATGCGTGGTATGGCAGATCCAGTCATCCATGACTCGTCAATGTCAACAATTGCCGTTTTGTTAGACCCGGACGGTAGGTCGACAACTCCATCGCAAGGTATGCGTTCACCATACCGAACAATGACTCGGTCACCGGGTACAAGCATGTCGAGAGGCACAGTACCTGTTTCTGTTGTCGACTCCTGCATCACTTCCACTTCAGAAGGAAGCAGCTGTAGCAGCGGCGCTCCAAAATCCAGATTGTGCCTCGTCAAGATGGCTTTGAGGAGACGGTTGCCAAGTACTGATGCACCAAGAATGGGGACGATAGCAAGTGCGGGATGATAATAGCCATGGCGACTATTGCTTGCATCATCCATCCACCTCAGCAAGACTTGAGCCAGTGTCGCGACGATACCTAGTGACGCGAGAGTGGCCATGTTGGGGGCTCGTCCTTGCCACATGCGCCGTGCCGCCTCTAGATGGAGACGAGATGTTGCCATGACGCTGGCTGCCACTGCCGCGCACATAATAAAGTCAAAGAGGGCGAGCATCTGCAAGGATAGAACACGAAATGGCAGCCAGCTGCGTGCACCCTGCAAACTAGTGACTATTATGGAGGACACAACTGCTGTTATGAAAGCCCGCTGCCATCGAATAACTTCGCTTGCATGGGCAGCTGTGGATTGGCGGATCTCCGGAACAACGCGATTCCAGCTATTTTCGCTTCCGGATACTGTTGATAGTACAGGCTCAGCACCATACCCGGCATAGCGGATGGCAGCTGCAATGGCCTCGGGGGATACGACATTTTTGTCGTAGATGACATGAGCGCGGAGCAGGGCGGAGGACACGGACGCGTTGACGATGCCGGGTATGTTTTTGATAATCTTGCGGATATCGCTAGCGCAGGAGACGCATGTAAGGCCACTCAGGCTGAGGGTACAGGTGTCGCCGCATTGTCGTTGTCGTGATTTCGGGGATGACTGGTGCAGTGTTGAGGACTTATTTTTCTGATTGTTTTGTCGGTCTGTTTTTGAAGAAATCCTGTCTGTCTGTGGGAACTGCAACGCACATATCAGCCTCTCATGCATCCCCAGGAAGCGATAGACGATATAAGCAGCTACCGCACAGCAAGCCATAGTGTAAATGGTGTGCCAAGAGCTGGTGATATGTCAAATGCTCTATGATCATTGTGCTTGTGCTGTATTCTTGGTCCTTTGTCGTATTATCTAAAACAGTATTGTCAACAATGAAAGAACGGGTCTCTCAATCCAAAATTGCCGAGGAAGCCATCGGAAAGTATGACGGCATCCCGGCATTCCCTTTGTATTTTCTGACTGTACTTTTCCTGACATCAAAATGTAAATCCCCGCACTACACGTGCGCAGTGGCAAGAGGAGGTTGTCTTGGCTGGGACGTCGCCATGCTTTCCGCTATCTTTCTTCTGGATGACTTTACCTTTTCACTCTTAATCATAATTCAATGTAGTAACATCGTGCTCAATTCAATGTAGTAATAGGGTGTTATAAGAACATTATCATAGTTTAATTATGTAACTTATCCAAGATATATATATATTTTCTTTTTAAACAAAAATCGAATCTCGTATAATAGCAATATCACCAACGCTTTCTTGGTTGGCGTCGACCACACAAACTTTAGGTTAACAGTACAACTGCAAACGCCTAAAATTAATCACTAAAATGAAAACCCACATTATTTATATACTTATAAATTTAACAAATTTAAAATGTAAAACTATAAACGAAGTCGAAGCTGAGATCGGTGCTATTTACTGTCGCACTCAGACACTTGCATCTACAGGCTTCAGATGAATCTGTGTGCGTCCTTCAACAAGAATTGAAAGCCAAATGTGTCCGTTCTTGTCCGCCTCCACCTTCTCTCCCTTGCCGTAAACATGGGCCTTTCTAGGCTGCAGCCGTGACACACCAAGCTTGAAGGTGCCCGCAGCGGCAGATGGATACAGGACCAGCTTCAGATCCTTGGATGTGTATGACCGCGCCTTGGCTACGAGCACACCCGGATACGGGACCTCCGTGAGGATAGGACCACTGAGAGCGTTAGCAGACGGTCCCTTCTGAACCATTTCCCTAAAGGCACCGGGCCGCTTCACAAGTCTCGCAGTTAATGCAGTATAGTTTGCCAAAGTAGACGCCTTTGTCAGGTCGAGGCTCTGTGCACCGGTTGCCGGTGACGTAGCAATGCCCCAGTCTTCTTCAAAGCGGCGAGTGGCAGCCTCCTGGACGACCGTGTCGCCCTGCTCAGCAGCAGCCAGGGCACAGGTAGCGTAGATGGCAGTCTTGCTGGATTGGTAGTTACCCGTGTCGATGACGTCGGCACCGACAAGGCCGACGAGGTTGAGACGATTCGATCCATCCTTGTTCTTTTCCCACTCCACGTTTTCCTTGCGGAGAATCGCCCACAAGCGACGAGCCAGAGTCGGGAGAGGACCGGTACCCATGATGACAGCAGCGATATCACCAGCGGCACCGCAGATACCGGGAATTGTGAAGCCTGTCAACTCTGAGCGGATGGGCAGAACGCTACCGCTGGGCTCTGAAAAGTTGGTGTCGATGGAGTGTTCAAAGGCCGGGAGTAGCTGTGCAGTTGACTTGGTGTCAAAGACACGGTCGTAAATGACAGCACCTGCCATGCCTTGCAAGTTGCACATGACGTAGATCCAGTTGGGCTCGCAAGGAATGAGCACATATGGGCTTGCAGACCACTGCCGGACAAGACTGGCCTGTAGATCATGTAGGCTGTAGCGGAAAGTGTGCTTCTCGCTGTTAGACAGACGGAAGACAAGGCCGTCTGGCTGCGTGTACCGCATGTCTCCTGTATTGGCTGTATACAACATGGCACCATGCAGAAGGAAACCGGTCACCATGATGTTGTCGCGTTGCACGGGGTCGCAGTCCAGAGACAGCTTACCACCGAGTCGCTCCCAGCGCCAGAAACTAAGGACCTTGGGCGTCAGAGAACGCTCAATCACGCGCTGAAAGGCCTCAGAAACAAAGGAATGGCAGTTGGGCACGAATTCGCACTGGTATAGGCCCAAGCAATACATCATCTGGTAGATCTGGTAGCGCAGGGCAGCTGTCTGGAACTGGTCGATAACGTTGAAACCGGACCAATCATTAAGGTCCTGGAAAGCGGCGTCCAACAGGAACTGCAAACGGCGCAGCGAAGGGAGGTCGAGTTCGTCGCTGTCGTCATTTTCAAGGACATTTTGTTCGGCAGCAGCAGCAATCGTTTCCAGCTCGGCAAGCTGCCCCGGAAGAAATGCGTCTCTGTCGGCTCGCTTCTTCGCAGCCAACACACGGTCTCGAGCAGCTGACCGGTTGGCCCACAGAAATGCAGTGAAAAGAATACCAGGTGCCACCCATCCGGAAGGCTCCCAGACATCAGCGCCGGTGACAGCATAGGCACCGCCAATAGACAGAATCCAAATCAGAGATGGAAAGATGATAGCTCCAGCTCCGAACCACTGTCCCGTTAGCAACAAACTCGTATCCGAAAATGCTACAAAAGATTAACTTACAGCAAACAGAGCTGCGGGCAGTGTCGCCCAAGTCAGGACAAAAAGTACAGCCCCGAATACATTGAAACTTGCGAGGTAGCCAGCGCCAGGAAATATCAGGCCCAGTGCCGCAGCTCTTGTCCGTGTAGATAGCTCAATCCATGGCTGAAGGAATGCTCCTGCACCAGACAATGCTACAAAAGACCAGACCGCGAGTGTCCTGTTCTGCACATTCTTGCGATGCGGCCCGGTGCCAGCAAAGAGCGGAATCAGTTCGTGGACATAATGGCCTGCAGGGGGAAAATTGGTGAGTCAAGGACAGTTTCATAGGATGGGAAATACTCTACACACCTTTGACGCCAACTACATTGTCGTGGCCGTCTTTTCTTAGTTTGCCGTTTGTAAGAGCACCCATGGTATTGTCTGATTTAATTGGTTCTGTATAAGCCAACGAATGTGGACGAAAGAAAGCGGCTAATACATATCTATAGATGGAAACTGCATGCTGCTACCGGACCCCATTGCGGCTCCGAATGCGACTTGGCAACTAGCACCTCATCTGGGGTAAGAATAATGACTGTGATATTTCTGACATTTCCATCTGTCTAAAGACCGAGCCTTGTTCGCCTCCACGTTTTGATGCGGGGAATGTAAAAACATCCACGAGTGTCGAAAACAACGTCAGAAATATATGACATCGGTATTGATACCTCGGAATCGAATACCCGCAGAGTACAGAGTATCGGCTGTCGAAAAGTAACAAAGTAATTGAAGCATAGACAACTACTCAGTACGTTTCCATTTTCATCTGGCCTAGCTAGTGCAGTGCTGCCTCATGTCTCTAGTCACATTTGCATCGGCATTCATACGAGTATGTGCGTGAATATATGGGTTTTCATTTATTTAAGTGTACAGTCCTATATAAATCTCCGAAAGATTGGGTCTACTCCAGCTTGGTCAGGTAAAAGTAGTAATGGCCACCGTCCTTGAGATCCTTGTTATCCATGGCACCAATAACGACTGTGTCTGAAACACGGCGGAATGAGTCGATGATGGGGAACTTGTCGTACACCATGGCTGTAGACACAACGCCGCGGAATTGCACTTGGCGAAGCTGGAGGAGTTAGCAATAGTGAATGGCAATTAAAGTTAAATCGAGGATTGAGTGATGACTTACTCTGGCATGGCCGTAGTCCGAAACCCAGGAACGGCCGCCCTGACCGTCCCAAATCATGATGGGATCGACGTCGTCTTCGGAGCGGAAGTCCTTGCCAGCCCAGGCCACTGTTGTCAGTTGCTGGTGCGTTGGGTGGCCAGTGTCGAAGCTGCCACCTTTCCACTTGCCAATCAGCTGTGCGACAGGCACAGGCGGAAGCGCGTCAAAGACTTCCTGGACATCAGCCTCGGTCACAGGGCCTTTGACCTCAGTGAGGGCGTTAAAGCGTTCAGTAGGCGAGGACATTTTGAAAAAAAAATTGAGAAAAGCTGTTGCTTGTTGTAGAGTAATTGGGGGTTGAGCACAAAGAATCAAATAGCTAGACCTCAACCGGACATCAAAACAAAACGAGCGGAGTAATATATGACACGGATATTGGACAGTTTTAGATCGAGCTATGAAGCTATAACTGCGTGGGCTCGGTGAAGAACCCATGACCCCGGCTCCTCTAGGTACAGTCAGAATTATCTGACAGCGCGAACCATGACCGCCAGGAACCCGACGGGGAATTCCACACACCCGCACCAGCAACAGCACAATGTGCACATCTATCAATGGTATTATTGATGACATGACAATGGAGTGGCGTATTTTGTGCACTCTTGAATTCTATTATTTTACCACGGCTTTGCTGTCTTTCTGTGTTTTGTAGGTTCGTGTCCGTAGTCAACCTCCAAGTCGACATTGAATAAGAAAAAATGAGCAATCAGGGTATAACTGCAGACGGTCTGGCCACCCAGGCCCATGTCCTGCTGGATTCCGCCAGGGCTGTTGTAGCCAACGCATTGGAGGCGCCGTGGGCCAAGACGGCTGCCACGGTATCTAGTGCTGCACTCGCTTTCTACGTCGTTAACAAATGGCTGAACCGCCGCGCCTTGAACAACGGCACAAAAGCCACCTTTGACTGGTCCAAAGAAATTATTGTCATCACTGGCGGTTCTGGTGGAATTGGAGGCGAGACAGCTAAAAAGCTAGCTGCGGGTGGCACAACTGTCGTGGTGTTGGATCTGATTCCACTGACATACAAAGGTGGGCATTTTAGCTAACAAAATGAAGGGATTTTATACTGACTGGGCCGTCTAGCCAACAACGTTCACTTCTATCAATGCAACCTGACGGACTTTGATGAGCTACAGAGCGTCGCCGCCAATATCAGGAAGTAAGTCAATACAAGACGTGTACTTTTGTTCGTGAAAAGGTGAAAAAAAGACTAACAAAAATATAGGGAAATTGGCGAGCCGACTGTGATTGTGGCGAATGCAGGTATCTGCCGCGGAAAGCCCATTCTCCAGGCCGACCGTAAAGACATCCAGGTGTACGTTCGTCCCATTTATTTGTCTTATTTGTCTCATCCCCTTTTCTGTAGACTAACAGGTGTAGGACCTTTGGTGTGAACACTATCGGCCTGCTGTGGACAGCCAAGACGTTCCTCCCCCACCTTGCTAAGCGCAACCACGGACACTTCCTCATTGTTGCATCCCAGACCGCATACCTGGCCACTGCTGGTGCTGCCGACTACTGTGCCAGCAAGTCTGCCGCTCTCGCAATCTACGAAGGCCTCCACTCCGAGTTCAAGCACGTCTACAAAGCTCCAGCCGTGCGCATCTCGTGTATCAGCCCCAGCCACGTGCAGACGAGCATGTTTACGGGCATCAAGAGCGCTCCTGGCATGGCCTCGATGACGCCGCAGCGACTAGCATCGGATATCGTGGACATGCTGTACAGTGGCAATGCACACAACGCGTTGGTGCCATTCTCGGCTGGCTTTTCGCCGTTGGTGCGTATTTTGCCAGACTGGCTACGTGTATTTGCACAGGACGGTGCTGCAGGAGCCTTTTCAGAGTTGAAGCCGCGGGACAACGTGGCCAAGCTGGTTGGCGACCAGAATTAGCAGAACAAGGGCTGTCCGTGGGCAATGGCTGGATACTGGGCTTGTTTAACTGAGAAATGGATCATCTGTAGAAATAGTACTTAAAATAATAAATATAACAATACAGATATATAGAATACGTACAAGGAAATAAAAACTCCTACCAACAGAAAACAGCTGAGGAGGGGGCCATGTCACAGTTTGATACCACTGCAATGTTGAGCGTTAGTTAAAGGGCATGATAGGACTGAAGGAATAGAATTAAAGAAGATCTTACCACCTGAGCAGTCGAGGAAGGGGTACTTCTGCGCAAACTCCTTGCTGAGCTTCCACTCTACCACATTGTCGAGCCCGAGGAAGGCGGCCACATCGTTGGGCTTGGGCAGGCGGCTGGCGGTTTTTGATGTAGAACCAACGTTTGTTGGTGCGTGCAAGGTGGATGGCGATGCTTCGAGGACTTGCATTCTCCTTTCCAGCTCCGCCACAAACGCCTGTACAACTGGGTCTTCGCCTGTGGCCGTCATCGTTCTCTTGTTTTTCTCTGGTACGCTACCGGTAAAAAGCACCCAAGACGGATCGTTGAGGAAGTTGCGAGCAGCTTTTGGTGGTGGTAGTGCAGCTGATTCACCGTGGCCAGAAGACGCCGGACTCTGCGTTGGCAGAATCCGGTTGAGAAAGACGTCTAAAACACTGACCGCAACTCCCCGCTGCGGCTGTTCAATCACCGAGTGGAGGAGAAGATCCTTGGCGAGGGACTCCCAGTCCAAATGCTTCTGCTCGGCAAGCATCAGTTGGTCACGCACATCTGGCCAGGCGAACAGGTCGATGCCCATGTAGTGCGATTGGTTGTGTGACTGCAGCGGCGTAGGCCGGAAGGGTGACGGGACAGCTTCACGTGGCACGAGGCCTAGTCGCCACCCCAGGATCTTTTCAATGTACTGAGCGCTGTTCTGTAGTTCGCATAAGCATATGATCAACAAGGTATCAAGGGCGGAAAAACTTACAACGCCGTAGATGTATTGCTCCAGTCCAAGGCAGTGGGCCAGGAAATGTGTAGCAGCCCTCACGAGATTTTGGCGGAAAGACTGCGGTAAGTCCTGGGCACGGGCGCAGGATCCTGTAGCTTGGACAATGCACTGCTGGCAGGCGCTTACTATTCTCGTCGCAAGAACAAAAGTCGACGTGATAGCAATGGGCTCGTTGTACATGTTCAAAGGTGGTCCAGAAATTGAAGGCATCATCATGCCCAGGTCGAAGTCGAGCTCTTCCAAGCCATTGGCGTCTGATCCAGCGAGCAAGACGCCGTGCAATTGATGGCTTTCGTTGTAGGCGTTGAGTGAGGGCGTGGCTTCCTCGATAATATGTGGCGTGACGGTGTGCCCATTGATTTCAAGACCGTGGTCTGGAGGATCCTGGTTTCTATCGTGCAGGTTAAGCATCAAATCTAGTCCGGATTCCTGCTCAACCTCACTCTGGTCCACCGCTGACCCGAACACAAACGTTTCGTCTCTGAATGGCGTGGGTTCAAACATGTGCGAGCCGGAGTCTGAGGTGCCGGCAGCGTTTCCAACGTCAAACTGGATTTCATTTTGCGTATTTGTCTGATTTGTAACCAGTCCGAGCTCCGTGTCAACTTCTCGGGGGCTTATCTGTCTCTTCTCCGTAATACTTTCGCTGTGTTGCTTCCCGCCCAATATCGTTAGAAAGATCTCGTCGTCTGTCGGCTTGTTAGTGATACCAATTCGACACAACAAAAAAAAACAAGACTTTGTTTCTCACCCGCAGCAGCCAGTATCGCATTGCTCAGGCTCAACAGCTTCTTTCGCAGTCGAAGTACGGCCTCGCGCAGCTGCTGGTTCTCGCGCGTCTGTTCCAGGTGCGCCTCTACAAACACTGCATACTGATTGTCGCTGCTGCTGCTGCCTGCCTCTTTGCTTGCGACTACTGTCTGAAGAATCTCCACAGTCCGCTCGAGGCTGCGTATGTACGTTGAGTTCTTTTCGCGCAGGCACTGCTGGGAAATGCGGTTCTGGGCGCGCTTGTGAACGGCGTTGTCTCTATCGCCGTTGCCGCCTTTCTGTTGAGTCTCTCGTGGTTCGGGTCTGCCGCTTTTGGGAGGCATTGTCAGTGGTGTGTATTGGTTCTTAAGTCTTGACGGCCTACTAATCGAGATGACAACAGGGGGTTCAGGCTTTATAGCACTGCCTCAGTTGACCGCTTGAGCGGCTCCGGAGCTACCGACGCAAGTCTGGGGTAATTGTGGGAATCTCCTAGATCCGTTGGCGCAGATGGCGATCGCGTCTTCGTAGTTTGTGGATACTTGTATACTTAATAGTGTTACGCAAGTGGCAGGGATGGCAGCAAAGAACGGGGGAAGTAAAAGGCCGTCAGTAGGCCACAGTGGGCGAATCAACACAATATGAGCGTGGTGACGTGAGTAGTGATAACATTATTGATTTAAGCAAAGAGAGAGGAAAGACTAGACTACTGGACTACTAGACTAAAGGGGTAAATTGTTGGCTATGTATTGGTTTGGCCTTGGGAGACGTGCTTCGTATAGGCGGGGGCTGAGGCGGTGGAATGGGGCGGGCCTCGTGCGTGTCACAACACCTCTTCTCTTGTCTGCAGTCGGATATTGAAATTGCTCTGCTTCACAAACCACGCATTATGCAACTCCCAAGACGCATGAGGGTCAGCCAACTCGATCTGTAGATATTGTCAGTGGATGTCTTTTGTACGGGAGCCCTGAAAACGATTAAATCAAAAACATACCCTGAAAGTCCGCAAAATTGCTGGGACAAGCTTGTACATTTCGAGCAGCGAAATATTCTTGCCGATGCATGTTCTTGATCCTGCGCCAAATGAAAACAGCGAGCTTCCCATGAGCGTGCGCTGCTGTGGCGAAGCCTCTAGCCACCGCTCAGGTCGAAACTTTTCTGGGTGTGGACCAAAGACTGACTCATTTCGGTGTAGCACCCAGGGCGAGCAGCCGACAATCGTGCCGCCCGGAATGAAGTGATCGGCTATAGTGACACCCTGAGACGGAACAACGCGCTCGAGAGTTATTCCGACGGCGGGGTGGCAGCGCAGCGCCTCGTTTATGACAGCGCCGAGGTATGGAAGGTCGCGCACTTCCTCCCACTGCACCAACGCGTCGTCGCGCTTGAATTTGCCCTGTGCATGCTGTTCTTCGAGCTCGCCAAGAAGCCTCTCGAGAGTCTGTGGGTTTTTGAGCAGGTTGTAGAAGATGGCTCTCAGTGTGATGGCCGTCGTGTCAGATCCGGCAAACATATTGGCCACAGTCAAGGCTAAAACCCGGTCGGTACCGATAAATGCAGGGTCTTTGGCGTGTGCATCCTTGAAGCGCGTCAGGAAATCCTTCTTGGCTGTGCTTGTGGGGTCGCTGTCCTTGAGCTCCGACTCGGCCATGCGCTTCTTGGCAAACTCAACGACGGGCGAGTTGAGGTTGAGAAGATTATATTTGCTCATCCACATGCGAATCGGGTTCTTGATGAAGAGCTTGTCGAGAATGGGGATCTGTCCAATGACCGCAACGTAGTCAAGCAGCCGCTCAAGGCTGCCAATGATTTGGTCTACATCGACTCCGCGGTCCACGAAGCCGAGACGCTTCGAGTATGTGAGCTCGCCAATTACGTCAAAGGCATAGTATTGTAACCATGATCCAAAGTCACAGATTCCCGACGCATCTCTACGGTTGGCATAGCGAAGCTTGAGCTGCCTCAGAAACTCTGTCGTCGTCGAGTCGACAAATGGCTCAAAGCCGACGAGTGTGCTCATGGCATAGGCGTTGGACACGGCGCGCCGCAGCTTGGAGTGGAACTTTTCATCAGTGGTGTTGAACAGGCTTTGTAGCGCCTGGCCTTTAGCGATCGTCTGCTGGACTGGGTAGAAGCCTGACTATGTATCTGTTAGCTATCTTACTGGCGCCTGAAGATGTGCAAAGAGCCAGCCAACCTTGACAAATCCGGCATTGAGACCGTATATGATCTTGACGGACTCGACATCACCGACTGAGACTGTACGCGGTCCGAGTCTGACAACGCTGCCATATTTCTCGTGCAGAGCAATATGAGCAAGCTCGGGCCGTCGGTTCCAGACAGTATAGAACCGCCATAGATCCGTCCACCCTGCCAGACGAGGCCCGGGAATACTATGCAAGCCACCACCAAATTTGTTTCGGAGTAGGTGGAAGAGCAAGCCACTTAATGTTATCAAAAGCAGAGATTGCCACGAGCGAGGAATAAACTGTTCAATCATCGTGATGGTATTTGCTGAGATCAAAACAGGTTTAGCGTGGTTGAGTCGGATGGATAACAAATATTTGGGTCAACGAAAGATATGGCGCTTGGCCATTTTAACGGCATATAGTAGTTGTCCACTTTCAGCTAATCTTGCTCATCTTCGACACTCAGATCTTGTCCCCGCTCGTTCCGGGTGCGGAATATGCTCGGAACTGACTGGTCAGATGCTTCCGTGTAAGTGGGTTTGAGCTAACTGCAGGTCGTGTAAGTTGTGTGGGGGGGGAGTCAGCCGGCAACATCTTCCGACATGTCACACCTACTACAGATGCACTACAAAACCGTGGAAGCACGAATTATGTTGCTTTACTCATTGTAAACGACTAAAAAATAATCAAAATTGTGTAGTGCACCATACAATGGCAGCTCTATCACCTGACACGAAAGAAAAATGGCTGTTTGGCTCCAAGCTGCCCTATGCCGAGGCTCCGTGGGCTCGAGGATGCCCTAGCCCCTACTACAACGACAGCCACCGCCGCCTGCGCCAGGCTATGCGCGACTGGACGGACAAGTATCTGATTCCCAATGTTCAGGAATGGGAAGACGCGGCGTCGCTTCCAGACTGGCTTTACAAGCAGGCGGCCAAAGACGGCATCCTGATGCCCATGGCTGCCGGGAGCAAGATTCCGCCGCACTGGCACGGCAAATTTCCCATTATTGGCAACGTGGACCCCCTAGAATGGGACGGCTTTCACGACTTTATCATCCATGATGAGTTTGGCCGCATCGGCGGTGTCGGGTAGGCTAACCTTTTATTCAAATGCACGCCAATATTGACTTCTAACAAAATAACAAAACAGTGTTGAGAACGGCCTCGTTGGCGGTGTTGTAAGTTTTTTTTAGTGAAAAGTATATGCCTTTTAGTTCAACGCTGACCTGACAGACGCTTGCTGTGCCAGCGATTCGAAGATTTGGTTCCGATCATCTCCAGAACACGTAGGTCCACTCATAAAAAAGGTAAATTGTCGCATGTAGCTGATATAACAGTGTCATTTCCAAGATTCTCTCAGGAGATGCGCGTATAGCGCTCGCCATCACCGAGCCAGACGCAGGCTCTGACGTCCAAGGTCTCCAGACAGAGGCTGTGCTTTCAGAGGATGGCACCCACTTTGTCGTCAACGGCATGAAAAAGGTATTCATTGTTATCTGATTTTTTTATTTTAAAAATATAGCTACTAATTCTTTAGTGGATCACGTCGGGAATGTATTGCGACCACTTCCTGACCTTAACGAAAGAGGCTGCTGGAGGCTTCACTCTGCTGGTCGTCCCCCCATCTGAAGGTGTCAGCAAGCGGCACATGACAGTCTCTGGCTCAACAGCAGCCGGAACGGCCTTTATTGACTTTGATGACGTCAAGGTGCCCGTCAACATGGTTGTGGGCGAGCGCGGCAAGGGTCTGAAATACATCATGTCCAACTTCAATCATGAAGTAGGTTTTGCTCATCTCTTTCACAAAGAGACCATGTACTAACATAATAGCGACTCTTCCTTGGCTTTCAGGCACTACGGTGTGCGCGTGTCTGTCTCGAGGACTCAATCGAGTGAGTAGTAAATCTGGCTTCATTGAAAATCAATACTAACACCCCAGCTACGCCATCTCGCGCCACACATTTGGCAAGCCGCTGACAGAGCACGCTGTCATTCGCTTCAAATTTGCACACATGAGTCGGGAAGCCGAGGCTCTACAGGCATGGATCGAGTCTCTCGTCTACCAACTGAGCAAGCTGGAGCCGGCTGAGGCCGAGTTCCTCTTGGCTGGAACGACTGCCCAGCTCAAAGCGCACGCCGGCCTTGTGCTGGAGCACGTCGTGCGCGAGGCTGTCCAGATTATGGGTGGTATTGGACTGACACGTGGTGGCCGTGGTGGAAGAGTTGAGCGTATCTGGAGAGATGTCAAGGCTCTGACTGTGCCCGGCGGTAGCGAGGAGATTCTTCTTGACTTTTCAACTAAGCGGGCCCTGAAGATTACCGCCGAGTTGAGCAAGGGTGAGACCAAAGGGAAGCTGTAGATTATTTTAGAATAGAATGCCTTATTTAATTTTTGTTCCTTTTAATATAATACATTATTTTCGACTTTTAGTGTTTATTAGTTATGATTTTATAAAAATTGGACAATTTTGGCAGAGATTAAAGACTAATGAAATACAAATGAGATGGAAAACTTTGAACTAAACGAAAATAAAGTATATTAACACCAATACAATCAACTTCTACAGATGGGCCGTTCTCTTGGCCGCCGTCTCTTGCTCCCACTTGTGCGTCGCATCCGATACTGCATCGTACCCATAGAGCCAGTCCTGGAAAATGGTGTTGCCCATCAGGTTGGGACTGCCGGGGTAATCACCGGCCTTGAACACATCGCGCCGCATTGCCAGTGGCTCTGCATCCTTCATGTGGATGAAAAACCGGTTCGTAAAGCTGCCGCGCTGAATGGCATGTGCCCGTCCAATACGGGTGCGGTAGAAAAAGTCAAGAGCGCGTGGCAGGTCGGCGGCCGAGCTCACATGTGACATGGCCACACCGAGCACAGCTGCATCTTCAATGGCCATGGCTGCACCTTGTGCCAGGTATGGAAGTGTCGCATGCACCGCGTCGCCCATGAGGACCATCTTGGATGATGGATGAACCCAACCAGTGATTGGAGGTAGATCAGTGAGCCGCCACTTCTCAACTTCTTCCGGCACAAATGACAGCAATTTCGTCACCCTTTGTTGTCAGCATGTTTACATAATCCAGATAGACGGGGGGACTAACATTGGAGCCCAGCCCTTGTAGGCAGTGCGAACTTCAGACGCATTGGCTGGCGCCTTGTAACCTTTCATCTTCTTGTCGTCGGGGATGACCATGAGCAGGTTGAACGTCTCTTCTTTCTGCATGTTGTAGCCGATGATGTGATGGTCGGGGCCGAGAAACTGCTCAAAGTTGGGATCGAGACTAAGATGTGCTAGTTCAGGGTCGTTTCGCAGGAGCTCTTTTGGGAGTACGACACGGAAACACGTATCGCCCGTTTCGTGCGGCTCCGTGTTCATGCCCATGGCCTTGCGGGCAGCAGACTTTACACCGTCAGCGGCGACAATGAGATCACCTCGGACAACCTCGCCGGACTCGAGCACGACACAAGGCACATCAGGCTTGTACTCGACAACGAGCTGGCCTTTTCGAATTGTGGCGCCGGCCTCTGTGGCAGCACTGTACAAAACATTGTGGTAGTCGGGGCGGTACACCTGCCAGTAGGGTGCGCCGTACTTTTCAGGGTGTCGCGACAGGTTGGTCGAGCCTTCGGGCTGTCCTGTCTTCCATGAGCGGTAGTTGATGCGTGTCGGACAGGAACTAATGGCTTCCATCTGAGGGCCAAGACCCCAGCGGATGAGCTCACGGCCAGCATTGGCTGGGACTTGCACTCCAGCCCCGATCTCGACAAAGTCCGGCGCCTGTTCGACGACGGTGACGCGGTGACCGGCCCTGCTGAGCGTGATGGCGGCGCCAAGACCTCCGATACCGGCACCCACAATAATAACGTCGAGTTTTGCTGACATGTTGATTTATTTTTTATTAATGAAAATGGCTGGATTGGTGGGAGTAATGCTGCTAGAAACACTTGGAGAAGCCGAGAAATGCTGTCGATTGAAACGAGACGGTCGTGTATTATGAGACTTTTTGTGTAAGCCAGCTAATTTCCTATTTGGGATATTTATGGGGCGGCCTCAAGCTACTGGGGATGCGGAACTGGAATCCGAGCGTATTCCGTGGCAAGCTATCTGTTATCTGTATGTTATTCCGTTGTCCGTCTTGTTGATCATGCGAGTTTATTGAGCTGACATCCACTCACAATAGGTTGACCAGGAGATTTGAGACCTTGAACCGCGCCACTACCTTACGATCGACACCATGGCTACTGACTCTGAGAATCCCAGCTTCGAGAGCCTCCCCCTGAGGAAGACTGATCCTCCATACTCTGCCTGGGGTCTGTGGGGAGACGATGACCATATCGGCACTCTGGTAGGCTCTCTTTCCATTTTCTTATTTTTATAAGAAATATAGATGATTACATCAGTTTACTAACAGAGTGCAGAATCGCCTCACTCCTGATGTAGTCAGGGAGGCTGCGTCTGAAATCCATACCGGAGAGAGGTTTAGTTTAAAGTACGTTTCCTTTCAATGAAGCTATGATCATATGCTAATCAGCAGCTGGTGTATGAGCAAGCCAACGACGCCTGGTTTTATGAGACACAAGGACGCGTTTGAGCATACTATCGTCGGTGACCATGTTCTAGACGATACCGTAAGTTGCCCGATATTTTTCAGAACGGGCAGTGGACTGATAGAATAGCTCGTTTTCAACACACAAAAGAGCACACAGTGGGACGGCTTCAGGCACTTTGCGTACCAAGAGCACAGACTGTTCTACAACGGCACTACTCGCGAACAGATTGCCGACTCTATCGATGGAGCTCTGGGTCTGCACTGGTGGCACAAGGCTGGCGGAATTGCCGGTCGCGGTTTTCTCATTGACTACTGGGCATATGCGGAAGCAAACAACAAAACATACGACCCGAGCACTCCGTGCAGCGTGAGTTTTGACAATCTCATGGAATGCCTGCGCTGGCAGCAAGGAATGTCAACCGACGAGCTTGTACCACGTTCCGGCGATATTCTACTGATCAGACTCGGGTTCTCCGCGTGCTATGCGGGCTTGTCAGCGGAGCAGGAAAAGGCCGTCGGCGAGGCGTGGCCCCCAGCTTCATGCGGCGTACACCAAGATATGAGAATGCTCAAGTGGCTGTGGGATAACAAGTTTGCAGCAGTCGGGGGTGACGTTCCAGGCTGGGAGGCTTTTCCGGTGGACAGCAAGGCTGGTTTCTTCTATCACGAGGTGCTTTTGGCCGGCTGGGGCTGTCCTATAGCGGAACTCCTATGGTTGGAAGATCTGGCAACTTGGTCTGCAAAGAACAAGCGCTGGACATTCTTTCTCACGTCATGTCCATTGAATGTATATGGTGGTGTAGCCAGTCCAGCCAATATGATGGCATTAGTCTAGCTGCGTATTATTTTCTCGTATTTATCAATCTATCTATTACAAATTTTGCTCTCTTTTCTTGGCGCTGTTCTTCTGCCACGAGACGACATAACTCTCTGCAAATTCTGTGGCGTTTACCTCTCCAACTGAGTGGTTTCCAAACAAGATTGTACCGACTCTCTTGTCAATCTCCACACATTTTCCCGTAATTGCCGATCCCGGACCGTGCTTCTGTATGTATATGCGAGCTATGTTCTCAGCCGAAACATGCCCGGCCTTGTCATCGGCCATTGCAACAAAAGAGTAGCTACTGCCAATTGCTTGTGGTGCAAGTTTTTCATCATTGACAAGATGCTGAATTGTTGGTGGACCGGTAGTCAGAGGCTGCACAGTTTTGAAGAATGGCTCAGCGGACGGACTCGATAAGAATGCGTTGTGAGCCTCCAAGCTTTGCCACTGAGTGAGAGACACGGCAATAGTTGGATCTTGTCCAGGTTTGCTGAGCACAAAGCCGGTCATGACTGAGATGGATCCGGGCTGTGAGAGCAGTATGGGCTCTAGCTTCTCAGAGAAGGTTTTCATAAACTGGGGGAAAGGAACTGCGAGGTGGTTCTCGACCACCTCCAAAACGGAGCCATTGGTTGTTGACATCTTTGATATGTTGCGAATGTTAATTCTAGATCTCTGTATGCCAAATCGAGGCTACTTATGATACTTACTTTATATATTCATACTATGATCATTCCGTGAGTATTCCGTGGATACCGGAATACGTTTAGTAGGTAGACAGCAAATGCGATTCAGAAAACTATCTACCTATTCTCTATCTAAGTGTAGTTACTAAGAATAAAAACAATCTAAGCTGACAAAGCCGGCTGGATCTGGCCCAAGCAGTCTCCAAACCCAATCAGGCCGCCCTCCTCGTCGCCTGCCAAGCCCGTAATGTTGATCGTATCGCCATCTTCGAGGAACAGACGTGTCTCACCGCCTGGGAGCTGAATCGGCTGCTTTCCGCCTTGGTTGGCTTCCAAAAGAGATCCCTGTGTTCCGCTTCCGGGGCCACTGATTGTGCCCGAGCCCAAAAGGTCGCCAGTCTTGAGGTTACAGCCAGTGATCGTGTGGTGGGCGATCATCTGCGGGTATGACCAGATGAGGTTCAATGCATTCGAGTTGGAGAGAACCAGGGTATTACCCTTGGCAGTTGTAAGCTCGACCTTGAGCTTGATATCAAAAACAGAGTCTTTGCGTTCCTCCTTGAGATAATCCTGCAGGGGTGTGTCGTTGGGAAGAGCAGTAGTCCTGAACGGCTCCAGAGCATCAGCCAGCACGACCCAGGGGCTGATAGTTGTTCCAAAGTTCTTTGCTGTGAACGGGCCCAGCGGGACATATTCCCAAGCTTGAATGTCGCGCGCAGACCAGTCGTTCATCAGCACGTAGCCAAACACGTACTCGGAAGCCTTGTTGACTGGAACCGGCGTACCAAGCTCACTGTCCCGACACACGAGAGCGGCCATCTCCAGCTCGATATCCAGCTTCTTGCAGGCTGTGAAATCGGGAGTGGAGTTGCCGGGAGACAGAATCTGTCCGCGCGGGCGACGGATCGGTGTTCCTGACACCACGATCGACGATGCACGGCCGTGGTAAGCGACAGGAATATGCTTGTAGTTGGGCTGTAGTGCTTTGTCGGCACCACGCAGAATCGTGCCCACGGTGGACGCATGGCGAATGCCGGCATAAAAGTCCGTGTAGTCGCCAATACGCATGGGCAAATGAAGAGAGACGCTCGACAATGGAAGAAGGGCCTTCTCACGCAGAGCCGCATTGTCCTTCAAAAGATTGGCATGGGCAGTGTTTGCGCTAAGGATCTGCTGGAGATACGTCCGGACAGCGCGGTGGCTGGCTTGACCAAGGGCCGCAAAGCGGTTGAGCACTTCGTCACCAAACACGTCGGTACGGTTTTGAATCTCGGGAAGTCCATCAAAGCCACCGCCGGCTGAAAATGCCTTGAGGTCGAGTGCATGAGTACCAATGGCAACGGCCACACGCGGTGTCGGGTCAGCCGATGTGGAGATGATGCCGAACGGCAAGGACCGCAGCGAGAACGGCGACTCCTTGGAGATGTTGAGCCAGGAACGGAGGATAGACATTTTGATAATTGGGATTTCTTTGGTGGTTACTGTCGATACACTTCTTTCTTTCTCTGGGCTGGCCTAGCTGGCCTACCTTATATGGTCTGTTGCCTTGATAAAACTGGATGCACTTCTGGGAAGTGCCCATGACGTTATTGACTAGATCCAATTCCGAAATCCCGGCGACGGAATGCATTTATCTAGTATTGTGTCATCTGCGATACGACAGCTCCCGAACAATTTACGCTTCTTTTCGACTAAAACAGCCTACTACATACACATCTGGAACAGAATTCACTTTGTAGATACCGCATAGCGCAATCAGTAAACAAGTAAACAAGACTGCAATAATTTATGATTATGATTATGAATTTGTATTATTTGGTTTATACTGCTAGCATTTACTGACTGTCCTCCGCAGTCGGCCGGACAAAATGCGCCTTGAGCGGCAACCAACTGTGGGCATTGTAGTCTGGCTGCACTTTTTGGCAGTTCTCCCGTCCCCAGTCCGTGACACCAACCATCAGAGAGCTCTCAAACATGAATGCCATACTGCCCTCGCCCACCTTGTGAGGTGTCAGCTCGTTGTTGCTGGCCCTCTCGTGGGTGTCGCTGTCCGGCCCGTGCGAGGCCATCACATTGTGCAAACTTGCGCCTCCAGGCTTGAAGCCACCACCCACTTTGGCGTCGTAGTCACCGCTGAGCAGTCCCATAAACTCGGACATGGTATTGCGGTGGTACCACGGTGGGCGGAACGTATCCTCAGCCACAAGCCACCGAGGCGCGAAGATGACAAAATCAGCAATTGCCGTGCCCGGGCGCGCAGACTGAGCCGTAAGTACGGTGTAGATGCTCGGGTCGGGGTGGTCAAAGCTCGTGCTTGCAATCACATTGAACCGGCCCAGGTCGTACTTGTATGGATAGTACAAGCCGTGCCAGGCGACAACGTCAAACGGTGTGTGGTTCTGGCGTGCTACAAATAGCCGATTGGCATACTTGACAATCACGTTCCATTCAGTGTCCTGGTGGTCTTCGTCAAAAGCAGCTACAGGCGCCTGAAAGTCGCGTGCATTTGCAAGTCCATTGGAACCAATAGGTCCCAGCTCCGGCAGAGTAAAGTGGTGGTGCTCATACAGCTCCAGCACGTAGCCGCGCACAGGCCCGTCCGGCAGCGTCACTCTGTATCTGATACCACGGGGGATCACAGCGATCTCATTGGGCCGTACGAGAAGCTTGCCCAGCTCAGTCTGAATGTCCAGCACGCCGCACTGGGGTACAATCAGGATATCGCCGTCTCCAGAAAAGAAGGCTGTGTGCTCGTCCATATCACGACCGGCAGCGTAGATCTGGATACCGATGCCGGACTTGATGGTTGGGTCACCGGCACCAGCTACATGATGCAGGCCACCGATCCAATCCTGCGAGTCGTCTAGGTCGAACGGGTCCCAGCGCATCTGGTTTGGGATGTAATGCTGAACTGCCGGAGAGTTGAGCTGGCCTGTGCCATTGACATCACCAGAAAAAGGCTGGAAGTCGCCATGTGCAGCGGACGGGAGAATACGGTAAAGCCATGACTGCTGGTTCTCGTTCCGGGGCGCAGTGAACGCCGTGCCTGAGAGCTTCTCCGCGTAAAGCCCATAGGGGGGTTTCTGTGGGGAGTTATGTCCTACTGGCAGCGCACCCTTGACAGCCTCTGTCCTAAATATGTTTTAGCGCCCAGCTACCACCTTTGAATGGCCATCAATTAATTAATACTTACTCGTGGTAGGATCCAAATCCATTTAGGTAGGAGTATTTCTCCGGTGTCTTGAAGTCCGTCTGAGGCATTATCGTTGCTGGTTGATGTTGTAGTGTTTGTTATTGTTGAATTATTAACTCAGAATAATAAAAATCAGCATTACTCAAAAGTTTGGAAGCAACTGCCGAAACTGTGCATATCATTGCTTTTTCTATCGTACTCCTGTTAATTGAGATCTCACATCGGCTCTTGAACAGCAGGTTCCGCACTCCGGAAGCGCTGTGCTCTTATTCCGACTAGTGACGGAATATTGGCAAACAGCACTAATGATCTTACGATTTTTAGTATGAGAAGAACAAAACATTTTATTTTATTTAAATTGAATTAGATTTGATAAAATATTGTATATCTTATGTAACTTTTAATTGATTCTATCAAGGACAAATAAATTAAGTCTCTTTGTAAATACTTTACAATAAATAAACGTATCGACAATATAGCACGGACCTCAGAAACATTGTTTCTTTATTTTGCTAAACTGATTCGGTTTTATCATCTGACAGCCAAATACATACGAAGAAATGACAGAATCATCAAAGCAGCTACCTCGCCGGGGCCTCTACATCAACAATGAGGTCAGGATCTTTATAGAAAATCCAAAATTTGAAAGGATTATTACTAACTAGCTAGAACACGGACAGCTCAAACTCTACAAAGATCACCCTGATCAATCCTGTCGATGATACAATCGTGGTCAATGATGTCGCAGTGGCCAACAAAGCGGACATCGACCGTGCAGTGAAGGTGTCCAGTGACGCCTTCCGTCGCGGCCCGTGGTCAAAGTTTACTGGTCCCCAGAGAGCAGCCTGTCTCAACCGGCTCGCCGACCTTGTTGAGAAAAACGTCGAGCAGCTCGCATATGCCGAGTCTCTGCCGTCCGGACGGCCCATCGCTGGCATCATCCACTTTGATCTTGCGCACATGGTGCAGGTCTACCGGTACTACGCGGGGTGGGCAGACAAGATTGCCGGCCAGTCATTTGCGGAAGACAATGGGGTAGCCAAGATTGTGCGGTATGAGCCTCTGGGCGTGTGTGCCGGGATTGCGTCGTGGAATGCTACCTTTATGTACATTGGGTGGAAACTGGCGCCTGCTCTGGCAGCTGGAAACACAGTCATCTTCAAGCCATCTGAAAAATCACCTCTCGGAACACTGGCTTTGGCACCGCTCTTCGCTGAGGCCGGCTTTCCTCCGGGTGTCGTGCAGTTTGTGACGGGCGCGAGTGAGACTGGATCTCTGTTGTCCTCCCACATGGGCATTGCGAAAGTCAGCTTCACGGGATCCATTGCGGGTGGAAAGGCAGTTCAGGATGCAGCAACCCGGAGCAATTTGAAAAAGGTCACCCTGGAGCTCGGAGGCAAGTCTGCTGCCTTGGTGTTTGCAGATGCAGATTTCGATCAGGCCGTTGAGGGGTGAGTGTCTTTGAATCTTACTTCACCAAGTGGACGAGAGCTGTTACTGACTGTGTTAGAGTTGCCGGGTTTCTCGCCAACTCAGGTCAGATTTGCGTCGGTAAGTATTATAGCAGAGGTCATGATTATGCATTACTGCCACTGACATTCAAGCCGCCTCGAGACTCCTAGTCCAGGAATCTATTGCAGATAAATTCTTAGCAGCGCTCAAGGCCATTTTTGAGAATGTGGCCAAAAATATTGGCGGAAGTCCACTTGATATGGCCACATCCTACGGGCCTGTCGTGGACAAAACCCAGTTTGACCGTGTCATGTCATACATTGACCAGGGAAACAAGTCTGGAGCGCAGCTTCTCACCGGCGGAAAGAGACACGGAACTCGTGGATGCTTTATCGAGCCAACTCTCTTTGCGCAGACACCTGAGGACAGCACAATCTGGCGAGAAGAGATCTTCGGCCCAGTCCTGGCTGTGAAGACTTTTAAAACAGAGGATGAGGCTGTTCAGCTGGCAAACAACACTTTATACGGCCTTGTAGGCTGTGTCTATACCACAGACATCAACCGGGCTCTGCGCGTGTCGTCAGCGCTGGAGGGTGGCGGTGTTTCCGTCAACTCGCCCTATCTACCGGAACTGAACACGCCGTTTGGTGGAATTAAGCAGAGTGGCCAGGGCAGAGAACTCGGCGCACACGGTCTCTACAGCTATCTCGAACCCAAATCTGTCCACATCAAGTAAGTAACCAATTCTGCAAGGAAATTATTCACAGTAACTAACCAGCATAGACTCTCCCCGGAGTCCAAGTTGTAAATAATCATTTTGTCAAAGTGTCCTGATTTTTAATTATCATGTTGGTATTATATTTTTTTTTTAAATAGCAAATGAACGTGTTTCATGGAATTTGTGTGCGAGAATTATCGTTGTATTGGGAATTTTCAGGGAAAGATTTTGCCAAGTTGGATGTTCTATCCGTTTCGTAAAAATAAAACAATGACGATACCTGATTCCGTACAAAGTCGGCTTAAGACACAGTGTCCGGGCCCGCTTCCGCAGTAATATTTCTATCCACCCTTACTACAAATAGACTTCTTTCAAAGTGCAATGCGTATTTTTCTTGTACATTCTACAAAACAAAATGAGCTCAACGAACAGCAGATACTCGAGAACGACTCATGTCGTGCCAGCCAGCATTCCACCAGACGGAGAGAAAGACACAATTCGCCATGGACTCAGTGGACGTCTTTATCTTGTGGCTCACGAGTATTTGGTAGCCAACAGCGATGCGCGACCGAGCATCAATTTGATTCTTACGCACGGCACTTCTTTCAACAGACAGTTCTGGACTCTGGTTATTGACTACCTTTTGCGAATGACCGACCAAAATGGAATTTCGATCAACAGAATCATCACATTTGATGCTGTCAACCATGGTGATAGTGCGGTGCTGAACGGGCACAAGTTGCCATCGCAAGGTAGGTTAAGTTAAAGTTATTCGTCAATCTGCCTCTGCTTTTCAGATTTTAACAACTCTAGCGTGCTGGCCGGACTCGTCAAGAGATATCATCCAAGTTGTCAAGCACTTTCGCCTTCAAGACCAACCTCTTGTCGGCATTGGGCACTCGTTTGGAGGTGGCACCATGTGCCATGCGGCCATGATGGACCCGTCCCTGTTTGTGATGACAATTTTGGTTGAGCCCATACTTTTTCAAATGAAAGAGCAAACAGACGCTGTTGCCAACATGACCTTGAAGCGGCGCAGTCAATGGTCGAGCAAGGAAGATGTCAATGCCTCGTTTTCCAAAAGTGCAGCGTTCAAAGACTGGGACCCGAGACAGCTCCAGGTCTATGTCGAGCATGGCACCCTTCCTCTGGATCTGAATGATCCCTCGTCGCCATGGATCCTTAAGACACCCAAAGAACAAGAAGCAGTATGTTAAGTCTACGTCACACGGACAATATAGAGCGTACTAATCATACAATAGGCAACCTATCGCGCCCGGCCTTTTCCCGGCATTCTCGACCTCATCAAGACATCTCGCCAGAACCTTCACTTTATCTGGGGAGCTGAAAGCAAAGTCATGTGAGTCACGCTAATAATTACTTCAAGGCTACTTGGCTAACATGACACAACTTAGTTCCAGTGATAAGCAGCAGTTGGTTTCGCAGATGCTTCACCATCCTTGTACATCTCAAGCGGTACTTGAAGCAGGACACCTGGTTAGTCCGACTATCTCCATATACAACATCATACGTACTGACATCCAGATTCCAATGTCTCATCCCGAAGGGCTCGCAATACGGCTTGCCCAGCTTCTCAGCCATGCCAGCCTTCGGCAACAAAGTATCCATGAAAAGCTATAGAAGCGGAGTTGATCACCTCGTGATCTCATTCTCAGGGGATGATGATAAATCGGACTGTGCATTCCGCGAATTCCGGTCGCATTCCGAAGCTGTGCCACACAAAACAAGCTAATATCAAACTGAAAAGAGGGGACCTGTCAGGGGCGCAGGTGTAGTCTAGTCCAGTGGTTAGGAAGGGTACTAGCAAAGTGTGGGGTTAGCCATCGAGGTGAATCCGGGGTAGCAGTGCCCCTAATTTCTTTATCTACTTTTTCGTATGTTTCCCCGCAGTCTAGGCACGACGACGTCAATAAATGTATCAATACGCAGAGCTCGTATGAACTGCCGCTAAGTCATATCTAATCGTGGCTTCGTGACTGGACTCAGTTTCCACCTTATCTGTAAGAATATACAAAGGAACAAGTTGATATGTAGTGACTGTTTCCCCGGTCGAACCGGACGTGACCGAAAAGCCAGCCAAGCACGGCAATCAAGTTAGATACTGAGTACAAGTAACATTGCTCAGAACTATTGTCTCAGTATAACAAGTTGACTTCTAAACACTCCTCTTGCTAGTTTGAAAACATGCCGCAATCACCAGAAGTCGCGCACTCGTCACCGATGGCCGACAACATAACGGACGACAACGGTCGTGCTAGGTCGAAAAGCCCGCAAGGCTCGCGCAGAAATAGCACAAGTCAATATGTCGAGCAAGAAGACAATCAAAACCCTGTTAGAGAAAGGGAGAGGCGTCGACAGCCGTCTCCTGCAGATGCAGCAAACCCCCCTGTAAAAAGATCGAAGAGAGGAAAATACATCTCAAGGGCGTGTACATCATGTCAGCGAAGAAAGATCAAGGTTAGCACATTGTATTCTTCATTCTGTACGGAAACATAGGACTAAATCCAACAGTGCGAAGGTGGTGACCCCTGTGCACAATGTATCGCCAGGAAGCGGCCGTGTATCTCATTACCACGCGGGCGTCAAAACAGCGAGTATGGCACGGGCTCGATGGACTCGTACCAAGCGGACAATGGCTCTATCCAAAGCTCTGATGACGTGTAAGTACTATTCAAGTCTGATTATGTCATACAACGCTCAAAGCTGACCGTGTAGGCAACCGATGCATCATGAAATCCTGTCACGACTAGCAGATGTGGAGCTGAAACTGAGTACTATGAGCTCATATGCTCGCAACGATACTGTCGCAAAGAATGGCCACGGCTGTGCGCATACTTGTCGCGGCTGTCGGTCTGTGTCAGTCGATGAACATCATTCGCCAACCTCGGCTGCGGAGATGGACAAGGTGCTCGAAGCTGACGGCCAAATGTTTGCCGGTGAAGTGTCCATCAATTTGGCATTTGACGGAATAGCCGCCACCGTCCTCGACGCTGATGCTGAGAATGCTACGTCACCAAGAGCAGAAAATAAGAGTACAGGCCAGGTAGACTGCCACGAGAATGAACTGCTCAGAGGCCAGGGATCCGAAGGGGATAACAGTGGCCCGAGAAAAGTACGCGGCTGGCTAGAGACATTAATGGAGAGTCAAGGCATCGTGCCGAATGAGGACGAATGGCGGCGTTCTTTGACTCTCTACTTTGACGAAGTCTACATCCTCTATCCCATCCTGCACCCGCCATCAGTATGGAATGTTTTCAACGGCATGTGGGAGAACTCGGCTCTCTGGAACATGTCCAGCCCGCGCGAGCGAGAACAGAAGCGTCTGTCTGTCGCCATGGTCTGCTTTTGTCTGGCCCTGAGCCGGTGCAGCGTTCCCACTCGCCGGTCGGATGCCGACGGCGTCCACTCTGCAGGATGGGGACTCTACAGTGTTGGAGTCAGCCTTATGCAGGATGCCATGGGTCTCAGCAGTGCTGCATCCAAATCACTGTTGACCCTCCAGCTGCTGCTGCTGCGCGTTCTCTACCTCTTTCGACTCGATGCCAATCAGGCAGCAGCGCGCATCCTTGCGACGGCCATTGCAAACGGCCATATAATGGGCTTGCACAGACAAAGCACACTTGAACGGCTTCCCGTGTTTGCGAGCCAGATGTATTGCCGCTCATGGTGGTGTCTATACGTGCTGGATCGACGGATCTCCCTCGAGTCAGGTCAGCCGTTTCTGATCCAAGACGCCAACATCGATACACCCATACCTCTGGAGCTTAGCGACGACTGGCTAACAAAATATGCGGCGTCGAAAACAACTGCTGCCGACCCGCAAGTTCAAGCTGAGATCGCTGCGGAGCTCAAGCTCGAACCCTATACGCCCATTACATACCTCCAAGTGCGTATTCGTTTCTCGCGCATTATCGGCAAGGCGTGGGAGCTACTATACGGGATCCGTCCCAAGGCCAACGGCGGTGGAAACTCTGCGGCGGTCATTGAGTACACAGACACCATGCTGTGCCGCCTGCTGGATAAAATGCCGTCCATGATGCAGTATGACCCATCCATACCGCTGGAGGCGCAGTCCAACTCGCGGCCTCGGTGGATCATGAAACAAGCCATTGTTCTCTACACTGTAAGTCTGAATCAGTCTACTTTCGGTACCTTAATCTCTAACAAACAGTGCTGTACCTTTCTTCGCCTTTTGATCCAGACGCTACCACTGTCTGCCCCAAGACCATCGACCCCAGACCAAGCCAGTGACGACGAACTTGAGTCCATTACTATCTGTGCAAGTCTTGCTGCTGGGATCATGGAGAGTAACAGCAACCTTTCCGACGAGGGGCTCAAGTACAACTTTCCCATCAGCCACTACCTGACCAGCGCAACAATGGTCATGGCCACCCTGGTAGCAAAAGAGCCGTCGCTGAAGAAGAAGTATGCGGGTACACTCCTGACCGCTACACAGTCTCTCCATATTTACTGCAACAAGATATGGGTTTCTGGCAAGATGATGCAGTGGGTTTCAAGGCTTGGTGTCTTGGTAAAGCGAGCACTCTCGGATACTAGTGCGCCGGCATTGAAAATATCGCACCAGCCAGGAAGTACATCACCAAACCCTTTACCAGATTTCGACTTTACTATGGGCTTGCCGACACCAGGTTCCAAATCAGCCAAGTCAAGGACTGACACTTCTGCGGAATCAAGTGCAACGCCACTTGTCTCATGGGCTTCTAATTGTACTAGCGGTACTGGTGAGACTTCGAATGCAGTGGAATCACACCCCCAGAACGAGATGAATGACTGGATGACGAGTATGCCCACACTTGATCTCACCCCCATCTTTATAGCTGACAGTGTCATGGATATGGGAACCACCAATGCAGCTGGTAGCTCTGCGAATGGGTTTTCTTCAATGTCTGTAGATCTCATGAGACCTCTGAGGTCAACAGATGAGCTCAGTCTTGGTATGGGACATGAACAGAGGCATATGTTTGGCTTTGGCCCTCTCGGGCACCTCGGGCTCTTTGGTGCAGACAGTTTTGGTTTTGATCTCGATGGAAACATGGGCACAATGGAACAAACACTGGGCTTGGATACACCACTGGGTATGTAGCTTTTAGGGCAATAGTATATTTGGCATATCTAGATTTGAACGTAAAAGGCAGTCTATCTCACTACAGCTTCGCAACAACCACTGATCCTCCCGGCCGTGAAACCGCTCTGCTTTTCTCCAAGTTTGCAGGGAGATGACGTCTAAGAATCTTTCCTGATGGACTTTTCAGTTAGTATGGACAAGGACTAGGCCAATTCTGAGGTGGTGACTTACTTTCTAGGAATTTGAGCCAGAATGTGCAGTCCGCCTTTGAGCTGCTTGTACTTTGCAACGTGAGCGTTGACGTGCTCCAGGACATCCAGTTTGAGCTTCTCCTGCTCTTCAGCACCCTCAACGCCCGTGGTAATGTAGGCAACTGGATACTCGGAGGCAGTCAGGTCGTCGTGGACACCGCATACAGCTGCATCATTCACCAGAGGATGGGCCATCAGCACCGACTCCAGCTCAGCAGGCGCTACCTGGTGTCCTTTGACTTTAATCATCTCCTTTGCCCTGTCGACGATGAACAGTCGCCCGTCCTTGTCAACATGGCCTATGTCGCCGGTCTTCAAGAACCCATCAGAGGTAAACGCGCTGCCACTAGTCTGGGCCGTCTCGGTCAAAACGTATCCCTGCATGATGTTTGGACCCCGGATAGCAAACTCCCCAACGTCTGTGTTTTGGCCCTCCTCGTCAAGGATTTTAAGTTCAATGCCAGGTAGAAGTCGGCCAACTGTCCCTGGAATGTCTGCCTCATCTTCTCTCTGAGATGCGATACTGGGGCTGGCTTCTGTCATCCCATACCACGATGTCACGACACAGCCCAGCTTCTGAGACAACTCGGATGCCTGCAATGGGTTGAGGGGCGCTGCTGCGTTGATGAGGCACTGGACCGATGAGTAGTCACCAGTCGATGCAATCGGGTTCCGCAGAAACTCAATGGCAATGGGTGGGACAATATTGATATGGGTGACTGTCTGTTAGCTATTTGGGTAGAAGTGCGTAGATATCAGAGGCTCTTACTTCTGTGTCGCTTTACTGCCTCGAGGAGAGGCGCCATTTGGAACCTCTTGAAGACCACAATTGGTGCACCTTGGCACACATATTGGCACGAGAACCCAGCGAGTCCGAGGATGTGAAAGAAGGGAACAATGAGAGCCACAACTGTCTTTGGTGTAAACATGCCCTGCAGACCGCGAGTCTGTTGGTAGATGTTGGCCACAATGTTTCCGTGGCTAAGTTTGACACCCTTGACAAGGCCCGAGGTCCCAGAGCTGAAGCAGATAAATGCGAGCCGCTTTGCTGCAGTTCCTTCTGGAAACTTGGCGGGCTGATAGTCATCCGAGCCGGTGGTTATAATGTTCTCGATGTCGACCACATCACCGACGCCCTGTTCACTCTCGTTCCCATCCCAGATATGGATGTCGGGCGATACAATATCGGATGATCGATTGATAGCGTCTAGAAGGCGAGGCAGCAGCTCTCGCTCAACAAAGATGTGGCGAGGGTTGCTCAACCGCAGGGCATGAGTGATCTCCTACATATTGTTAGTCTTAATCTCGCAATTAACGGGAATATTTCCTCTCTCACCGAAACTGAGTAAGCTGGATTCAGGGCAGAGACAACTGCTCCAGTGGCCAGAATCCCGTGTACACACACTGGGTAAAAGTTTCGGTTCGTCGAAAGAATCCCGACAACAGCACCAGGCCCTATGCCCAGTTCATGGTGCAGATGCCGCGCAACTTTTCTGACGCTGGAGCGGAAACTGCTATACGTGAAAACGACATCACCAGTGATGCCGTCAATGATAGTAGGCTTGTCAGCTGGCGTGTTGTTCAGATTGAAATCCAGCAGCACATCCGTAAGACTTGCATCGACCGGGTACTCCAGCCTTTCTCCGCTGTGTATCATGGTGTTCTTTTAGTCTTTCTAGTCTTTCTAGTCTTCTTGTGTGTTGTGTTTGTGTTTGCCGTGATGGTTTTCTTTGACACATCATCTACATGGACAAAATACAGGCACATTGTCCTCTCGATTTAAGGATGCTGCATTCATCTTCACTTGCCCCTGACTGCAACAGCAGTGTGCCTACCATCAATTATTTCCGAGCGAATATATCTCTTCCGCCTAGAAACAAAGTTCCGTCCATCAGCTTCCCCAGTTCCGGGGTAGTTCCGTCCCCCGCATTTCTCCACGCTGTGCTCCCGTCGTGTTGGTACGCCAGCCCCAATCCCCGCAAGACTAAAATTCTCGGAACAAATAGACAGCTTGGATTTGCTGCCTTCATATCAGATATATTTATACTTTCATTTGTTACTCACAGAATATTGTGGATTCCTTAGCATTTCACATCCCTTATTCAACTCATCATTTCTCAATCATGGCTCCTCTGACACCCAAGGTCGCCTTTATTACTGGTGCCAACGGCATCACCGGCAATGCAATTGTCGAGCACCTCATCCGCCAGCCAGAGTCGGAATGGTCCAAAATCATCATCACTTCGCGGCGGCCGACTCAGGTCTTCTGGCAGGACCCGCGTGTCATTTTCATAGCGTTGGACTTTTTGAAGCCGGTGGACGAGCTGGTCGAGAAGATGGCTTCTCTGTGCCACGATGTTACTCATGCCTTCTTTGCATCGTACGTCCATGATGCAGACTTCAAGAAGCTGCGGCAGTACAATGTGCCACTCTTCAAGAACTTTCTCGTCGCTGTCGATACTGTCGCGGGGAATGCCCTGAGCCGTGTCATCTTGCACACGGGTGGCAAGGTACGTATTTAACAGGGTACCATTTCAATTCTTTTTCCAATATGCTGACCGTCAGCACTATGGTGTTCATCTTGGCCCTTTAGAGGTTCCAGTCCATGAGGCCATGGGTCGTTACGAGGACTATGGGGAGAATTTCTACTATCCTCAGGAGGACTTCATGTTCGAGCTCGCATCGAAGCGCAAGTGGGACTGGAATGTCATCAGACCTAATGCCATCATTGGGTTCACGCCGGCTGGTGAGTAGAGATATCTACCCTGCAGTTTTGCAGAGTTTCTAATTAGATGCAGGAAACGGTATGTCGGGTGCTTTGACCCTGGCCATCTACGTTTTGTGCTGCAAACAAAACGGGCAGGTTCCCGTGTTTCCCGGAAATGAGTACTTCTACAACACTGTGGATGACTGCTCGTTTGCACCGAGCATCGCAGACCTAAGCGTCTGGTCTGCTACTCACGAGCACACAAAGAACGAGGCCTTTAACCACACAAACGGAGACACAATTGTGTGGAGGCACCTTTGGCCCAAGCTTCTGGCTTATTTTGGCGTTGTAGTGAGTATTTGTGTCATGACTCAACAACAAAACAACAACTCGACTCAAAACTAACAGAATAGGTTCCCGAGTCCCAGGATTGGCAGGCCACTGGTGAGGACCATACTGTCATGTCGAACAACTTTCTCATGACAAAGTGGGCAAAGGACAAGGACCACCTCTGGCAGGAGGTTGTGGCGAAGCATGGCGGCAATCCTGAAGCTTTCAAATGGGGCACATGGGACTTTTTCGACTGGGCAATGGGCAAGGCCTGGGTGACCATTGGCTCTGTGAGCAAGGCTCGCAAGTATGGCTGGACTCGCTATGATGATACCTACGAGTGCTGGATCAAGACATTCCGCAGCTTTGAAAATGCCGGTGTGCTTCCGCTGCTCAAAGGCCAGGGTGTTGGCGCTTTCAAGCCAATTGCGCCGCCTCCCCAGGAAAAGCTCGCGCCGAACCCTGCCGAGCCTGCGCGGAGAAAAGCTGCTGAATTGGCCCTACGCCTGTCGCTGGAAAGCAGTAAAACTCAAAAAACTGCCTCGCACATTGAGTACGCCACAGCGGATCTAAAGACCAACGGTATCTTGGAGACAATCGTTGTTTCATAGGAAGAATTGATCAGCTATCTAGTACGAAAATCCAAAACTCATCAAACATTAGATCTGTTCGCGGGGTCGGCCAACGGTCGATCCCTTTGCAGTCGCATTGGAATGTCGGGCGCGTTTGTGTATGTCATGGATATGAGATACTGGAAAGGCCACAAGATGTACATCAATTGCTTGACAACCTGCCAGGAAAAATCAAGGTACTGGGGAAGCCGGGACAGTATCTGCCCTATTTCCCTCCGGTACAGCAACGTATAGGTTGTGAGCAGAATCACCGCCGATGTGACTGCCCATATCCAGGCCTTTATGTCTCCAAACTCCTACTATGTGTTAGTTCTATATGTGGCATCCATAGCCGGGCTGCACTTACCACAATGTTCATTCCAAACACACTCGCTGCAAAGCTCAGGGGTATAAAGAAAAATGCCAAGCTTGTGAGCTTCGCAACCTGCTCGGCCTCACTGATGGCTCGGTCACTCTCAATGATGTTCATCGTCGTCATCATTGTCTGGTACAAAGATTCGAGCCTCTGAAGCATCACGTTGGCCGCATCGCTTATTTCTTTAAGGTCGTCTTGAAATAGGACTCTGTAAAATGCACAGCTCCCAAATCTTCTATTACAATAGCCTTGCCCTTGGGTTTGCGTTTGTTCGAAATGAGCCCTAATATGGTATAAATGATTCTTCCACTGCAAAATCTTCCTTCTCCAGCGTGGCTGATAAGCACGAAGACTCCTGTCGTCGGCGAGAGCGAGCTCAATCTTGTCCATACTTTGACTGATCTCATGCAATACAGCCCTTTGCTCGGCGATCATGCGATCAGTGACACGTCGACAAAGATAATGGAAAATACATGATAGATCAATGTAATCTTTGTCAGCCTTGAATAGGTCAGTTAGAAATGTTCTGTGGTTGATGTCCTCTTTGAAGCAAGGATATTTGGCGATATCCTCAACCCAGCCATGCTTGTAATGGGAGACCTCATAATATCGTTCTGTGTCATAGATCATGAGCACTACCATATATATAATTTGTCAGTTTGGTGGCAGGCCCGTAATTAGTTATCTTCTCGGGTAGCACTTACCGATACTTAATTCATCATGTGTTTTTTGAACCATCGCCAAAGATGCATCCGCTGCATGCTGGGTAGTCACGTCTTCTTCATGGACATTGTCAATCGGACGGTAGTTTCTAAACAGATTCACGCCTCGGCTGTAGCGACGATGATCTTTCCGATGTAATTTTGGATCATGACCGCCGATTATCACCGGTTCGAACGGAGTATCACTGCTGGCTTTTGCCTCGATGTATTGCACGTCGGTCTCTTGAGACCTGAGTTGACTCCATTTGAAGAAAACTGCATGATAATGCGACCACGGCGAGCTCGTAGGATGAGGAGCCCATACGCTGTGCCCGCGGAATAAATCTTTCAGCTCATCGGTGTTCTGGGTGTTGGCGTCGCCGTTGCCGAAACGCAAGACGTAGGCATGGCGCTCTTCAGACCAGATGGAAATATGCCCGTCTCCGAGGTCAACGTCGGCGGTATGAACTTGCATGGAAATTACGATAGTTCCATGAGAAAATGGTATTTGTTCTCGATATAATCCTCCTTCGAGAGCTAATTCAACGCTCTTGGACCAGGCACCCGATTCATCGAGATAGTCCACCCAGAATTTGCTGCAGTTTTTGAACTCTCTAAGTTCCAAGAACAACGGTTCGCTCCCGGGCGCGAGTGTCGCCATCTCCAATGAGCTTTGGATGTGCTTCACACTGGGCGAGGTTGAAGTCGAAAATAGCGTGCACTTGTCGGCGGCTTAGACTCTTTTATACCCGCATACTGATCACCGTAAGCCTTAACCATGTATTGCTGCCTTATCAGCGAGTTTACAATTAGGCTTTTCTTATTCAATACTGCATTGCGTACGCCAATCAGCAATGGACTGCTGTCTAACTGCAACCACGCCAGGTATGTGGCTTTTGGAAATTCGTCTGCCTGACCAATGCGGGCTTTATTCAGAAGCTGTGCGACAAACTCGGCAATTTTAAAGATATATACTCCCGGAAAGAAGATACCGTGACAGTCTACTGATAGCATTGTCATAAATTCATATATTGCGAGAATAAAGTTTATTTCATACACAGGAGCGCGATGCAAATAATCAAACTTGCTACGCCTGAATTTCTTCTCGAGCCTGCTCATGTTCTTCTTCCTTCCGGTGGCAGAGATGCTAAAAGTTCCACAGCAAAAGCAAATCATACGAAGCCTTGAGCACAGCTGCACCGCCCAGAAGCAAGATCCATTGGTGCTGGCCAGCCAGCACGCCCGAGAAGCCCACACCCGCAGCCTGCATTAGCGTCTTTACTGTATTGACAACACCCATGACTGCGGTCCGCTCAGCTGGGAGCACAGCCGCGGACAAAAACGCCTGGCGCGGTGCCTGGTCCATACTTTGAGTGCACGCCCGGAGAGTCAAGAATGCCATAGCCATGGGGGTGCCAAAAGACGAGTCTTTTGACGGTGGCGGGACGGGAACAAGGCCGAGGAAAATAGCGGACGGAAGATGGGTAAAGGCCATGGTTTTGAGGGGACCCAAGCGACGGGCCAGTGGCAGTGCCAGCAGGTTGGAAAATGAGGCGAGGATGTTGGTGACGAGAAACAATGAGCCCAGAATGGCCGGAGCAAGGGTGTGGACAATAATGAAAAAGTAGGTAATCCACGACGGCGAGGCCATACCCGAAGCAAAAGAGTCGAGTGCGAAGAGAAGTATGAGTCCGTAGAGGATGCCGCGCGATTCGGGCGTGATGTGTGGCAGGAGCGACCGCAAGTAGCCTAGCACTGTCGGTTTCATCTCCGTGGTCTTGATTGATGACGTTTCTGTTGTGTTTGTTACATCTGACAAAAGTGCCCGAGTTTCGCCTGTTGGTACAGGAGTCGGGCGAGCAGCGTGCGCCGTCGCCTCAACAGCTGGCGATAGTGTCAGTGTCAAAAACAACTTGATGATGCCAATACTGGCATACATGAAGAAGATGATACGGTACGCTTTGTCGTGTCCCTTCTCTCCCAGCTTGTCCTGGAAAGACTGTACAATGGCACCGCTTGCAAGCGAGCCCAGAGCTGTGCCTGCAGTTCCAAACAATGTGTACCAAGCAAACATATCAGTGCGCTGAGCAGCTGGGGTCAGCTGGGCCAAGACAGACTCTTCTACAGCTCGGAATGGGCCGATCTCATTTCCGCTAGGGCTGATGACGCCGACAATGCTGGCCACGAGCAGGATTGAAAAGGAGTTCTGTATCGTAGCAAACATAATGCCGCTGCTGGTCATCAAGGCGGCTCCGACTGAAAGAATGCACCGGCGTCCAATGCGGTCGGTAATGGCTGTCAGGATGAGACTGATGACGACATCTCCGAGCAGAGTCAATGTCATGAACAGACCAATTTTTGCGTCTGAGATACCGAGACTCGAGAGAAACGGCACGAGCACAAGGAACGAGGCTCCGTATGCAAACAGGCGCACAAACCGCTGGGCACAAAGCAGCTTGGCGTCCCGGCCGGCATGCCACACGGTAGCAACGCCCGCCTCTGTCGCCATTTTCGAAGCCCACGACATTTTTACTCGATTTGGAAATGGTATCTGATAACTCGAGTCAAGCCCATTTATTCGAAATTTTCCGACAAAGGACGCGACTGTTATTCCTTTTATAAGACATTTTATAGCATGATGTCAGTGACTTATAAGAAGGTCGGCACAAGTTGTGGAGAGAACCGAGACTAACTCCGAGCTAAGGGTCAGTATGTTTTACAGGTGCCTGGACTAGCTAGATTTTCCCAGTCTTTTTGTAAAGCGTTTTGCTTTTTTATATTGCTTTTCAAAACTTGATTTGCAAAGTGATAAGACATCTGTGATTTTTGGCGATTTCTCAACCGACGTGCGTCATGGGCGACCTCGGTTTTCCGAAAATTCACGATTAGTCATTCGTGCAGGCGATGCAGCCATCTGTTGGGCCGAGACACAACTGCACGCACTCGCAAGACAGCGGTAGAGTGGAGTCGCATATGTCCCAGATTGTCTGTTATCACCGAGCTGCTTAAATATTCATACGACGGCGTGCCTGATCCTGAAGCGACGGTAATGGGAATCTAAAATAGAGAAACGACCGACGACGGGCTATCATTGAGGAAGCAAGAAATAGTCCAAAGAATATCGCAAGATATCTTACCAGTAGCCAGGAAGATGCCCATCGCACGCGCTATGCTGACATCCTAAGCCTAAAATAAATAATCCTAGGGTAACATTGGCAGAGTGGGCTCTTGCTGCCCCTCGCTCGCGAACAACTCCTACCGCTGATTGCTGATTGCTGATTGCTGATTGCTGTAGTGAGGTAAAGCTCAGCCATCAAGCACATTACCAACATGAAGTCTGTACTGGTTACGGGTTGCAGCGCCGGCGGTATCGGCGATGCACTGGCGCGCGAGTTCCAGAGCCGCGGCCTGCGCGTGTTTGCCACAGCCCGCTCGACCGACAAGATGGCCGAGCTCGCGACGCTGGACAACGTTACGCTGGTCGAGATGGACGTTGTCGACGAGACGTCGATTGCAAATGCTGTCGCTGTCGTTGCAAAAGAGACGGGCGGCACGCTGGACGTACTCATCAACAATGCCGGCTCGACGCATGTGATGCCGCTCGTCGACTGCAAGATGGCCGACGTCAAGCGCGTGCTCGACACAAACGTGTTTGGCGTATTCGCCGTGACGCACGCGTTTCTGCCGCTCCTGATCCAGGCGCAAGGTGTCGTCGCAAGTATCGGCTCGGTGAACACGGTCTTCCACCCCCCGTATCAAGCAGCCTACAATGCCTCCAAGACAGCGCTGCAGGGATTCTCAGACACGCTGCGGCTCGAAGTGGCGCCGCTAGGCGTGCGCGTGGTGCTGGTGCAGACGGGCTCGGTGGCGTCGCGGCTGTTTACAAATGTAGACGACAGCCAGCGCTGCCACCTTCCCGAGGGCAGCCTGTACACGCCGCTCAAGGACAAGATCGAGCAGCGCAGCTTCCTCGACGGTGTCAACTGGACGCCGGCCAGCGCATACGCAAAGGACGTGGCGGCTGATCTGCTGCGGGACAATCCGAAGAGGAACGTGTGGCGCGCGGCCGTGTCGACGACGGCATGGTTCCTGCAGTTCTTCCATCTCGAATGGCTAGTTGTAAGTCTATCCCAAACCGTGCATAAGTAATCAAAGATCGACAGCTAACAACAACCCAGGACGGTGAAATGCTCAAGAAGCTCGGTCTGAGCACGCTGAAGCCGGTGTCGGCGAGCCGAGCTTAGGAACAGCTCGTTACGTTTGCATCTTATCTATTTATTTATTTTTCATTTTCTTATTTTCTCTTTATCCCCGATAGCGAATACCAATTCAACATTGTACACTTTGCCTGGATGACTCAACTATAAACTACGTCTTTGGAAGCTCAAGGCGCCACACGCGTAAAATATCCTGATAGGCAAGAGCTCCGAGTGGAGACCCTTGAAGATGAGAGACTCACTGTTGGGACACACCGTGTCCATGGCCACACACTGTACATGCATACAGTGTATAAGGGCTTATCCCCCTCTTCCCCTTAGCATAGAACTTAAAATAGGAATCAACTAATTCTATACCATTTATCTAACTATATAATAATGGTAGCAGCTCTCGTTTTTTGTTATACTAGCTTAAAAAGCACTAGCTTAAATAGTACTAGTAGTTTTTAGCCGTATTATATTTTCTTTTTTTTTCTTTTTTTTTTTCTACTTTTAACTTTTTAAAATTACTTTTCGCTTCCGCGTTTTACTCTTTACCTCCCCGTTTATATTTAGTTTATACTTTAAAACTTAAACTACGGTTTATACGAACGTTTAAATTAGTTTATCCGTTATGCTTTTTTTTTTAATTAAAAGCTTATAAGCTTTAAACGTCGTTATTTTTTTAACATTTCTTAACTTAAAAAACGAATAAACGGTTTAATTTACGAGTTAATTTAATTAAAAAATCGTGCCGCGCGTACCGTAATAATTCGTTGTTAACGACGGGAATATTATAAACCGTTAAACGTTATACCGAAGCTTTAATAACTTTATATAATTTCTCCCGTACGTTTTTTACCGAGAACGTTTATTAACTTTTTTATTTTTATTTTTATATTAATACGTTCGACTTATAGTTTTAACGAACTTTTATAATATTTATTTATAAATATATTTTTTAAATATATTTTAATTTTTTTTTCGTTACTTCGTTTTATTTTAACGGTTATTTTTAATATATTCGCGTAAAATAATATATTTTCGTAAAACGATATACTCGTATAAGATATTATATTATTTTATTAAATTTATTACCGTTAATTAGTTAAATAAAAACGCGGTAAAGTTTATATACGCGGTCGTATTTATACGACTTATAATTTTATTAACGAATATAATAAATAAAATTTTATTAACGTATACCGCGAATAAACTATATATATAACGATTATTCTTTACGTAAATACTCCCGTTAATAAAGTTATTATATCGTTTATATATAACGATTAAACCGGCTATACCGGCTTTAGTTAACTTATTTTTAAAACGGTTTAAACCGGTAATTTATAAAGCTTTATTAATTACGAATAAATTAATAATCCCGTTAATATATATACTTTTTTTTTAATAATAAATTGTAAAGGGAAACGGGGGGACCGTAAGGATAGTATCTTAATAAAAAAGCTTATGGTAAATAAATGTTTACTAACGCTCGGCGAGCGATATACGATAGGTAGTAAATAGACGAAAGAGATGTCTGAAAGTAAGTAGTTAGAAAAATGTAAAGACTTTTGCTTACCGAATACTTTTTACTCGGTAAGCTGGAAGATTACTTCTTTATATAAGATTTCGTATATATGTCTGTCGTTAGTCGCCGACGTATCCCGCTTTAAGCCGTAGCGTGAAAATATTTTCTCTGCTAAGGTTTTAGCTAGTCTTTAATATTAAAACTTTAGACTTATCGTCTTTATTTAATTTAGCCGGCGGTTTTTATTATCGGTCGACGTTTAATACCTCGTCGGTATATAATCGATAAGCTAGTATGTAATTAATTAATTAAGTAGTCGTCTTTAAAAAACTGGCTTAGCTTTATACCTATAGCCTTACTTATTTATATTTCTTCTTATATTATCCCCCCCTTTTAATAATACCGTCTCGGTATTACAAATCGAGGTAACGGCGTTAAAAGAGCGGCTCGTCGACGAACATTAAGCGATAAACCGTAATTTTTTTTAAATAGCTAGCCGGCTTACTTAAATCCTATGTAAAGGGAAACGGGGGGACCGTAGGGATAGTATCTTAGTAAAGAAGCTTATGGTGAATAAATGTTTACTAACGCTCGGCGAGTGATATACGATAGGTAGTAGATAGACGAAGGAGATGTCTGAAAGTAAGTAGTTAGAAAAATGTAAAGACTTTTGCTTACTGAATACTTTTTACTCGGTAAGCTAGAAGATTACTTCTTTATATAAGATCTCGTACATGTGTCTGTCGTTAGTCGCCGACGCATCCCGCCTTAAGCCGTAGCGTGAAAACATTTTCTCTATTAAGGTTTTAGCTAGTCTTTAGTGTTAAAACTTTAAACTTATCGTCTTTGTTTAATTTAGCCGGCGGTCTTTATTATCGGTCGACGTCCGATATCTCGTTAGTGTATAGCCGATAGGCTAGTATATAATTGACTAATTAAGTAGTCGTCTTTAAAGGACTAGCCTAGCCTTATACTTATAGCTTTACTTGTTTATATTTTTTTTTATATTATCCCCCCTTTTTAATAATACCGTCCCGGTATTATAAATCGGGGTAACGGCGTTAAAAGAACGGCTCGTCGACGAATATTAAACGATAAACCGTAATTTTTTTTAAGTAACTAGCCGGCTTATTTAAATCTTAAGTAATGAGAAAAACCTTTTAAAAAAGAAAACTTATTTAATTTAACATTTAGTTAAAATCTCGATGTTTAATAAAATACTAATATACTACCGCCCGCTTATTAACCGGTAGGTTTTAGAGTTTAAAATAGTTTCCGGGGTTCTTTTTAAACTTAACGTTAAGGAGGTGCGGGTAAGCCTTATATATCGGTTATAGGTAGCTTACTCGTCGCCGCTTCTATAGCGGGTCGACGGTAATTTAATTGCTCGATCGATAGTTAGTTACTTGCCGGCGGTAGCTCGGCGGTTAGCTAGCGGCAATTTATAGCCTTTACGTACTTAGCGTGTCGCCCGTGGCGAGGCTGTGATGACTAAGATTTAGTGTAGACGTGATTTGAATTATTACCGTCTAGCGGTTAGCCAGCGACTAGTCTACGGTAGGTAAGTAGCTTGTTAGTTTTTACGGTGTCGTTTACGTGAATTTAATAAATGTGTGCCCGTTATGTAACGTGCGTATAATATAAAGAAAAGCCGGATTTAGCCGAAGCTTCTTTCTCCCTTTTTAATAGGCGGCGTTTCGTCGTCGAGTTGTAGTAGAGTGGTAGTTTATTTAAAGAGGTAGTGTCGTAAGATTTTATTTAATGTCTCCGGATGCGGTAATATACCGTTAACCGTACCGATTAATTAAAGTATAAATATAAACGTTAATGTATAATTAAAAAAGATATAAATTTAATTTTAAACTAGTTTAAAAAGTATCGTTTTTATACGGGTATAAATAAAAGCGGTGCCCTTTACCTTTTTCGACTTTATTTTTTAACCTATAATTATCCGACGATATTATTAACTACGACTTCTATAATTTTAATAATTTTTTAACTTACTTCCGATAAAACTACGACTAATACTCGATATAGTAACTAATAATCTCTCGGTAGACGGCGATTTTTTTAAAGTAAAGGTTACGGGCGCTTTCCCCTACGACTCTTCGTTAAGCTTTTCCGATCGGCCGCCGGGCAGTAATACAGTAAGTTATACATTTCTTTATATATATAGTTTTTACTATTAACTAACGATTAATAAACGCTTTATCTACGTTATATCGGCCGGGCTAGACAAGATTTAAAGGTAGAGTTCCTTTATATAAAAATAAAAGACGCGGTAGGTTACATCGCTTATTACGTCGAATTTAAACGATGCGAACCTATAAGTATTTACGGTCGTTCTTCGATAAATAGTCGATTTTTAATTAAAGAAAAGTTGTCTTTTTTAAAAAAAAGCTAGCCTAAAAAATCTAAGCTTAGTTATCCGCTTTTCGATATAATTAAAAAGTTAAGTCGGACGCGGCCCGGGCCGTCGCCGACGAGGCGGCGGTTAAAAATTTAGCTAAGCATTTCATTAAAGTTTATAAAACGTCAGCGAGTTTTAAACGGGCTTTTTTTTTACCTACCAACCGTCCGGATAACGACGCGTCGGAGACCGGCGAGTTTATCGCCGAGCTATTAGTTACGAATAATAAGCTTATACGCCTTTAAACGTTTATCTTAATAGTCTATACGGGTCTAGCCGGCAACGCGTCGGCGGTTAAGTTTAAAATCCGTACTTTATTAAAATAAACAACCTTAGTGTCTCATGCCGTTTTATTAACCGAGTAGACAGACCTTAATCGCGTTATATTTCGTTTTATAAATAACGACCGGGTTCCGACTAATAAACGATTACTAACTCAACTTTTAAAAACAATAAAGTAGTACTATTAACGATAAAGAAGTTATTAAACTAGTAAAACAGTTTTAAAGCAGCGACCTTAATCGTTACGATACTACGACCGCCTACCGTCGGGTCCGCGACATATATAATTTCTTTAACGCTATACTTATTAACGTAGCTACGTTTCCGACCCCTACGCTACCTACCGCCGGCTTTAAACGTACGGCTCGCTTTAGCCAGGCTCCTTTAAACAAAAAAATTAAACAGTAAAAATAGTTTTCGAGCGGTCGGCGAGTAGTTATCGACCAGATAGTAATTAAGCTAAAAGCTAGGCTTTTTTTTCGGAGTCGCTACGTTGTTATAATTTTTTATAATGCGATAGTATAATAAGTTAATACAATAAATAAATAATAAAATACTTATACGTCGGCTACTTTACGGGGTTTATACTACGATAATTTTCGTAATAAAACGATATAATAAATAATATAATAAATAAAATTAAAATTTTTATTTAAATACGTAACGATAGTTACGTTAGTACGTTAACTTATCGCCGAGTAATCGGACTATTTTTTATATCTACGATAAGCTTTTTATAAGTATTTATTTAAAATACGTAATATATTAGTAAAGTTTATTTTTAGCTCCTAAATATTATACTTAACTAACTATCCTACCTACTTTACTAAAAATTAAATCGCGGACCCGTCGCCGCGGTAGTTAACGATATCCTCTACCTCTTATTCTTTATCTTTTTCTACGAGGTCCGGTAATAACATAAAAGCTTACTTAACGATCGTATTACGATCGGTCTACGGCTTTAATATAAAGACTAAGAAAATATTATAAATCTTTAAATACTTAGTAGGCAATGTAACTTTATAAGCCTAAGCTTTAACCTTCCCAATAATCTTAACTTTAATAAATATAAGGCTCGTCTTTCAACCGTTAACGAATCGGAAATTTTTCGTAAATAAACCGACGAATTAACCGGGAAAAAACTCTATAAACATATGACGTTTATTATAATATTTCTTTTATACCGCGACTTAGTTATCTTAATATTCCTTTATCTACAACCGGGCGGCTCGCAATCGACGGAGCCTTTCCGCTACACCTTATACCTTTGCTTTATTTTCCTCGTTAATAGTCTACTATATTATACGTAAATAATATCCGTAAAGCGCTTTAAATAACGAGGTATTAATAATAACATATCTCTAATTATTAAACGAAAAAGCGGCGTTTAATAGTACGCGTAACTATTACTAAAAATTAGTCGAGTAATAGCTCCGAAAGTATTTTTCTAACGATTAGTAAACTCTTTTAATTTAACCGTCGGTTTACGGGTAGTAAACGATTAATAAACGTAAAGCCGTGCCGCGCAATTAATTAAATTCCCGTTAGAATTAGCTAGTAATAAAGTAGTCTCGATCTAATATAATCTTTACTAAAGTTCCGAACTTTATTTTTACATATTCGTAAATTAATCGGGCTAGCTTTAAAGCGTTAATCGTTTTTTAAGTAAAAATATAAATAACGTATTTAATATATTTATCGACGATAATTAAGATTATATTATATTCGACGCCGTCTTAACGAACGTTTAACGATAAGCTAGTAATAAAATTTATACTAATTTCTTAAAAAAAATATTTAAAACGAGGTAAAGAGACTAAAAAGCTAAACGGCTTATAACGAAAAACTTTTATACCTTAATACGTCGGGCAACTTATAATATACCGGCGAATATTTTACGATAAGTTAACTTAATAAAATTTACGCGTTAATAATTCTTCGCTACGTATATAGCTTAAATAGCCTGCTCGTTTATTATTGTAGTTGTTACGAGCGTGAAGCTGTCGTAACAGTAATAGTAGTAAGTATCGCGGAAGTAGAAGGCCGTCTTACGGCTATGAGTAGCGAGCCAATCTAGATATACATGATGATAATAATATATTGACTGACTAAAAAAAGAGAGAGAAGAAAAGAAGAAAAGAAAAGACTATACTAAGCTATATAGCTACGGGAGTCGGTGCTGTGGCAACGTTAGACCATATAGAGTGTGGCGCTGCTAAGCTTAGTGTACGTGTTATCTCCCCCCCGCCTTTTTCTATTTTACGAGAGAAACGGGGCGCCGGCATAGAAAAACCATTGCTAAGAAAAATTTTACGGCGGAGCGGTATAGCTTTAATAAAATATAGGCGGAGTTACGGATAGGGACGATAAAAGATAGATAAAAGAGAGAAAAAAAAACAAAAAATAAAAAATAAAAGGGGCATGAAATAAATACGACGACGGTTACTTTAAGCCGTTTCGTTATCGTTTAAGTCGTCGAAGCTAAAATAGGTAGCGGTAAAAGATTACGTCGGGGTCGCTGTTTATATAAACGGCGCTAACTAATATACTACCGCCGAAGCTTAGTTAGTAAATACAGAGCTTAAGAGCACGATTAACACCCTTTTTCTTACGGTAGTCTTACCGGGCGATCCGGTAAATAGCCGTATTACGGCTGCCCAAGATAAAGGTTTAGCTAACGGCGGGTTAAGTAACGTAGTTAACGTAAAGCGGGATTAAAAGCGGGCGGTCGGGCGCGGAGTAATAGAAGCCGTTAAACGGGTAGCGTTAGCGGCGGTAGACTACGTTGCCCGCGAGGGGCCGTTAACTATATACTTTAATATAAAGACTAAGTTAAAGCGCTATAAGCCGCCTTAAGGTCTTAGCAAGCGGGATAACGTAACGGTTAGCTCCGCCCGTTACTTTAATACGGTCTTAATATCTTTTATTATATCGGCGATAGTGATTAGTACTATAGTAAAGTTTTAAAAGTCGCTTCTTATAATATATAATTCGTCGTAAACGGTAATAATATCGGTTTAAAAGTTTATAGTAGCTTACTCGAGTTACTATTTTATAACGTATTAAGTGTTTTTAATATAATCGTATAGTTACTTAAAAATATTTTATAACAACCGGACCGCCTTCTATAACGTAACGGAGGCTTTACGTACTTCCTTAATACTTAAACGTTCTTCGATTATCGCGGGACGGCCGTCTAAACTTAGGCGTTTAAATAGATTTATAAATATTATAAACGCGAAGGTATAGTAAACGAAGTCGGGGAGCTCTTCTTTTTCGTACAACACGCGAGCTACTAATATATCGTTATAGTTAGGGAGGTTTAGGCTTATATAGTCTAGGCCGCGGTATTTAATATCGTAAATACGCGCGTACTTTTTTTTAAAGCTGCGATAAAAAGCGGCTTAAGTTAGGCTATAGTTTGCGTTATATATTGCTTTAACATACCGCGAGACCGTAATAGCTTTAAAGTCGGCGAGATTTTATATATTAAAGATTTTAAAAATCCGGCGGATAGCCTCGACCGGGTAAGCTATCGCGTTGTTTAATTAAAAGCTTTTCTCGAGCGACTTGTTTTTATCGATTAATAAAGCCGCGTTAAAGTCCGCGATAAAATAACCGTGCTCGTTACGCGCGACTTATCGGGCTTTATTTAGGTCGTTTAAAACCGTTTCGAAAGCGGCTAGCGCCTCGTAAAGTTTTTTATTTAATAAACGGTATAGTACGAAGTTATACTTATACTTATTATATTCGGTAGCTATATTAAATTTAACCTTCTTCTAACGAGGCGAGACCGGCTAAGCGATTAGTTTATTAACGACGTTCGTAGCTTAGGCATCTGCTTCCTCGCTAGCTAGCGTTTCGGGCACTTCGGTAGTTTAACGAGGCGGGGTGATAGTTATAATAAGTATGTCGTACGCGTTATCGATCGCTATTCCGTCGTTAGGTATAAGAGAAGTGGTAGCGGGGGCTTTTATAGCGGTATCGTCGTCCGCGGCGGCCGCGTAATTTATTATAAGGGAGACGGTATTTTATACTTTAAAGTTTGTGATAAGTTGAAGCTAAGCTATAGCTAAAGTAGTAACGAACTACAAGTTAGTTAAGGCATTAAAAGTATCGCCTTAACTAGCCGGGCCGGCGTCGTAGCTTATAAGAGTCTCGTTTTAACTAACGGCGTTAAAGGTCGGCGAGCTTATAATAAAGTTATTATCGTATCGCGGGTTTTGTTTTATTGCTAAAGGTAGGCGGTAGGTTAAGTATATGTAGAAAAATAATAGCGTGTTAAAGCCGGGCACGTATAGTAAAAAACGGGTAAAGGTAATAAATATCGAGGTAGCGAATATATTAATTTAAAAAGTAAAGCCGTGGTATTTATAAACGCGTAAATAAAAAAGTAAATAAAAGCAAAATTTATATAATTTATTAAATAATAGTTAAAATAAACAAGCGCGATAATAATAAAGAGGGAAAAAGCGACCGGCGCGGTGAATATAATAAATAATAAAAGAAAAAAAGGCTTGTAAAGTCCGTTGCGTAAATAATGTAAGCGATAAAAGAGTAAAAGTAATAAAAGGGATAAAAAAAATGTAAATTTAGTATAAAAAGATGTTTTAGGTATTGTTTAATATAGTAATATAACTTTATATAACCAGATATTAGTAAAGGGGGGAGATATACTTACGGTTAATATAAGGTTATTCTAAGACGTCGATAAGCGTAGCGTCGCGTAGCTCGTTAACGGTTAAAGAGTTAAAGATATATAACGAGTTTTTCTCGTCGTCGAGACGCGGCCTCTTTATGCCGTCTCGTAAGTAGCCCGGTAACGGGGAAAGCTACTACTAAGGCTACTTTACGGCTAAGGGGGACCTCGTTAGCCGCCGGGCTTTTTACGGGAAGGATATCGAATTATTTAGTTATATTTAGATAGCGGGCTTTATAAACGGCGAAAAGGTTTATAACTATAGTCTCGAGTTTTATACGTAGTAGCTATACGTTATAGTAGTGTCCGAATCTTAATTACTTAATAAAATATTTAACTAAGCGGCGCGGTTTATAAGAACGGAGGTCGTATTTGACGATGCTCTCGATTTCTTAGTATTTATTAATATTATTTTTTATAAGTATATTATTTTACTATATAAAACCGGGTAACGGTATAGTACGACCGAAAAAGTTAAAGCTTTTTAGTACGGCGATAAACTAAGATACGTTAATAACGGGATATATATTATACGTATCCGGCAGCTCGATACGATATACTAGTTTACTTATACGCTTTAATACTTTAAAAAGACTTATACGTTATTAAGAGAATTTACGAGGGGGTTTATTAAGTAAGCTATAGCCGTAGTAAAGTCGTAAAAAAACTATATCGCCGGGCTAAAAAGCTACGAGTTTATATACGCGGTCGTACCGTAATTTTAACAGCGAGTTTGCTATATTTACGAGATTTTTAGCTTCTTTTTAATAGGTAGAGCGTTAAACGAGTCTTGCTTCCGCTTACCGTTAATCGGCCTCTATTAGTATTAATAAGCTAAGTAGGCCGTTAGGTCGGAAGTTATAAACTATCTCGTTGAGCGAGTAGCTTATTACCTCCAATAGTACGTTATTAAGCTAGAATTATAAAGCGGGGAAGATAGCGACTTAAGAAATGTCTGTCGACGTAACGTAATAGAACCGGATAACGATCTCTACCGTTTAGTTCTTCCGTTTAGAGAGGCCGTCGGTTTAAGCGTAATATACCGTAAACATAGCGAGCTTTATATTAAAGCGGCGAAACAGCTCGCGCTATATACTAGCCACAAATTTTAAATCTCTATCGCTGATAATTTGCTTTAAAATGCCCCAGTCAGCGTAATAAAATACCGTAAGCAATTACAGCGCCTATTATACTACCGTATACGTATTATAACCCGGGATAAGTAGCGTTTTACGGGTAAATTTATAGGTAATAGTATAAAGACTATTTAATAACGGCTGCGTTAAGTCATGCTAGTGAGTACCGGCTAACGGTATTAGGGGTATAACGACTATAAAATCGAGTGTTACGGTATAAAAGAGTAAGTTTATAAAAGTGATAAGTTATAGCTCGCCGGCGGGCTTAAAACGTAGTGTTTAATTTAAATTATAAACGTTATAGTACTAAAGGTATATACGGACTTTAAAACGGAGTTTAAGTATAAAAAGGCTAGAAAATTATGCCATTATACGTTTTTCGTCGAAGTAAAAAAACTGGTCGTACGCGGCGGTTAATACGTTTTTAAAGACTACGTATAATATATAAAGGCGTAGGGTACTTATATCGTTAAGGTAGTAAAAAAAAGAGTCTCGTAGTATCTATAACCCGATTAGTACGGCCCGCCGGGGTTTCGTTTTTACTTTTAGCTAAGGTAATGCCGCGTCGTTATCGTAAGAGGCGGCCTCTTTAAGTAGTACGAGGCGTAGCGTATATAGTTTTAAGTTACTCGCGTAGGAGTTAAAAATGCGTATACGTATGTCGGGACTAATATATACTGCCGTTATACTGTTAATAGTATTATATAGCCGGTTATCGGTTTTAAAATCGGATATTACGGTAAGAATGTTAGCGGGGGCCGATTAAGCGAGATATACTTATACTACGATTTGAGATAGGTAGGTTTAAGGGCGGTTAAAGTATATTACTTCTTTAAGGATATCGTTATCGGGTAATAACGGTGCCTCGGTTTACGTAAGTAAGCGTAACAGCGCGTTTAATATTATATTCGACTTGCCGGGTATATAAAAGATACGTATATTAAATTACGATATATAGTTAATAATAAAGGCTAAACGAAGGTTAGCTTTGTTTAAGTTTAACGTCTTAAAAAAAGTGTATATAATGATATTACGTGTAGGCGCGTGGTCGGAGAGAATAATAACGGGGTAATAGTTAAATTATATTAATTTACGTAACTTTATAAACGTTTAAACGATTACTACAACTTCGAATTCCATAGCGTAGTGTTGCTTTTCTTTAACCGAGGTTATACGTAAAAGAAAAAGGACTAGCCGGATAACGTTATACTTAATACCGGGGTTAAAAATCGTAACCTCGTTTTATAAAGCCGTTAATTAGAAAACGAAAACTCCAAACCCGTGCTTATAAACGTTAAACTTAATAAATAAGTGTCGGGTTTAGTCGTAGTAGTAGAGTCGTATTTATATATATAAGGCTTTTTAAAGCGAGTTAAAAACCTCGTACTCGCGAGTAGTAAAATCGTAAATTAACCGACTTATAATAGCCTTACGTTTATTTAAGCTAATGCCGGGGACGAGGCTATATTCGTCTTTACCTTAACGTTAAAGAGCCGTCTTCTTCTTTTAAAAAAGGAGTGCCTTCTAGTCGTAGAAAATAATGCTATCGCGTAAAAAGCCGGCTATACTAAAGTAAGTACTAAAAATAGAGAAGCTACGAAGAAAGGACAGCTTAGTAAAAGCCGTAATACGGTCGTTTATACACTTAATGCCATCGTTGTCGACGTTATACCCGAAAAGACGTATAAACGGGAAGCCGAAAAAGCTTTTCTCGCCGGATACCGTAAAGCGGTAGTCGAGGAAAAGCCGGAATAGGGTTTTAAAATACTTAAAATAGTCGTTGGTCGTATCGTTAAAGATTATAATATTATTAATATATGCTCTTACGAAGCGTTTATACGGCTTTAATATACGGTCTATAAATCGCTGCGTATACGCGGGTACGTTACGTAGCTTTATAAGGACGACGTTAAAGTATTTAAGACCGCGGCGGTTAATAACTACGAGGCGGTCGCGGTGGCTTAAGAAAATCGGGAGTTAAAAGAAAAAAAAGGCTATGTCGTATGTAGAGAAGATTTTCTTATTAGCGATAAATTGTATTATATCGCTTTAGTCTAGTAATAGATATACGTCGGGTATTATCAGTTTATTAAACGGTTTAAAGTCGACTACGACGCGGCCTTTTTTTTTACCGTTAATTATGCGTTATACGATAAAGACGGGGCAGGCGATAGGGGCGCCGTGGGTAAAAAAGCCTATCTTGCCTTGTTTTTATAGTAGGTCGTGGCGTTCGTTAACTAGCGCGAAGTTTTATAAACTTAAAGGATATAGCTTAATGTTTTGTTTTTAATTTTATTAGTGTTCGATAAAGTCGATACGTATTTTTATATCGTTAAGTATAAAAACCGTGCCGCGGTCGGTAAATATTTCTTTATACTTCGTAATAAACGTAGTAAGAACGTCTATAAAGGTTAAGTCTCGGCTATAAATAACGGCGCCGTTTTCTGTCTTTATAAAAGAGACTTCGGACGGCTTCTCGATACCGTAAGATGGTACGCGTAGAGAGGTAAGTACCGGGGGCGGTTCTTATTCGTCTACTTATATCGCGAGGGGTGCGTAGTAAGATATCGCCGCGGTATAGGGGGACTACGTCGTAGAGGCAAGTGATAAGTAATAGCCGGTAGTAGAATTTCTATACGAGGTGTTTAATATAACGTGGTAAACTTAGTTAATAAACGCGTCGTTGTAGTTTAGTATACCGTTTATAAATATTTCTCGTAAAACGTCGCCCGTTTCGGCGGCTACTTAGTAGGCGGTAACGCCGGGTTATATCGGCGTGATATAGCTTAAAATAGCGCTTTTAGTAATAGAGGACCGGGTATCGGTGTTGTTATAAAACAAAAAGAGGCGCCTTTAAGTACGGGAGATAGTTTAGTCGTAGACGTAAAGGCATAAAGTAAAGAAATGATAAGTCTCGGTTTTAGCGAGCGGGTTACCGGTTATATTAAGCGGGACATCGTCGTGTTAGACTTAATAAAGCTGTTTTTTATAAAGTTTTAAGTGAATTTGCTCTCTTACTTAGACTTTAATACGAAATCGTAGTTAACGCGTACGGCCGGTTATTAAAATGCCGGGGTATAGTTTAAGCGAGAGGGTGCCTATTTAAGTGTTAATGATAATACCGTACTGTTTTATAACGTCGAGCTTAAGGAGTATGTTAAGGCCGAGGTATAAGAAGACGTCGGTTAAGACTTGGAGGCCCACGGTATACTTATTACCGGTGGTGTTTTTGCCGACTAAATAGACGGTGAATTTTACTTAGTACTCGATAGTATAGTAGCCGCTTATAGCTTTTAGCTTACGGTCGACTTTAATATATTTAATATCGCGCCCGTATACGTTTAGCTATTTACGGTTTACTAAATACGAAGATACGTTTAAGTCGGTATATATTTCGAGTATCGGGCCGTCGATATGTAGTTTAGTTAAGATTATAAATAAGCTAAGGGTCGTCTTACTTAAGGGGGCGAGCGCTAGGATTTTATAGGCCGGGGCGAGTAGAGTAGTTCTTTAAAAGTTAGCCGAGACGTCGGCGGGTATTAACGACACCGTTTAAAGAAGCGGTGTAAAGGATACCGACTTAGTTATACCGGCGGTTATCGGCGTAGTAGTTAAGCTCGGGACTCGAGTAATACTCTTGTCTATCGTTTTAGTTTTAAAAAGCCGTAACGCGACCGGTTAGTGCTAACGGTTAGCTTACGGTACCGGCGTTAGAGTATATATATTTACGTAAATATACTATATTATAGCATTACGGGATAAGAAGGCACGGCTATATTTAAAATATATACGGCGTTTTAGTAATACGAGATTAGTATTAAAAACCGTAAATAGTAACGGTATAGTAATTATAAAAGGCTGTGCCTCGTTAACGGCCGGCGCAGCTATTACATAGTAGTTGATCCTTTTTTTTAAGCCGTTAAGTACCGGCGGCTCGTCTTCTAAGTCTACGACGGTAAAGCTTTTTATATCGTTATTATAACTAAAGGTTCCGTAGTCGTATAATACCGTATACGCGTTTATAAAAAAGGCGTAATCCTACTTACTTTTTAACGGCTTAAAGTAGTAGTAAAAGTATCCCTCGCGTTTTAAGGCGGTGCGGCGGTCGCGATAGTTTTTATCGTTAAAGTAAAGACGCTTTTATACCGGCTTACCGTTCGTGTCCTTACGAAAAAAATCTTTAAATATTAATGCTAGTTTTATAGTCGCGTTTTATTATACCGTAACGGGGTCGGTTATAGCCGGGGCTAAGTCTATAATAGTAGTTGTTAGTAGATTAGTTAAGTACGCTTTATTATCGTTTCTTAAGCGAAAGGAGCGCTTTTAAGAGTGAGACCGCGAGCGTCTATAGCCGGATTACTAGTAACGAAGGCTATTATCTCGTTAGTTAAAGCCGTTACCGCGCTTAAAGAAGCTACCGGAGTTATCGCGGTTATAATTAATAAACGCGAGCGGGGATACGTAAGCGGTAAAGTTAAAGCTTTACCCGTGCCTATCGAGGCGGCGTTAAGTAGCCGCTTTAAAGATAAATTTATTTTTAAACTAGGCGGCTTAAGTGTCTTTAGTTAAGTAGTCGAGATAAATTTATAATACCGGGTAGATGTTATAATAAACGCGGCTAAGAACGTCCCGATCGTCGCGTACACTAGCGAGGCGGGCTTTATTTACGTAGAAGGTATAGTAATCGCGCACGGCGTCGTCTTTTATATTTAACTCCGTTGTAAACGGGTATGTTTAGAGCTAAACGGCGGCGTTAAAAGGCGAGGGCATGAATTTATCGCGTAGTACGTTATACTATACTTCTACGTTGTTATATATACGTTAACGTTCGGCGTTAAAGAGCTCGTCGTTTTATTAACGGGATGCGTTGCCGCGTAGCTATAATTATAGCTTAGTTTTTAATAGCCGTTCGATACCGGGCTCGACGTTTAATTCCGATTTAACGCTGCGGATAAAACTATTTACGTTATTATAAACGAAGTATATAACCGTATGTCTTTTAAAGGAGACGGTAGGGTTAAAAAAGCCGAGTAACTACATCGTTTAATAAAGTCTAGTCAAGGGAAGCGGAGAGAAGGCGTAAATACGCGAGGCGAAAAAATTACCGGGGATATCTTAAGTATAATCTTTAAGGTGCCCGTAGTCGTGGTTCCGAGTAGCCTAGTCTTAGCTATGTGAGTCTCGGCCCGGCCTTCGAAGCTAATTTTTAACTTAGTTCGTGAAATCCGAGCGCTAGTAAGACCGTAGGTATAGTAGTTGCCTTTCGTCGTCGCCGAAAGAGTCGTCGTCTTCGTACGGGTAAGTTTATCGGGTACGTTATACTCGCTACGGTAGTACTAAAGGTAGTAAATACCGTAAGAAGGTTTTCGTAAAAAGTAAAAGAGAGTACCGGGGTAAAATATTACGGCCGTGCTTAGTAGCTATAAAGGCACCGAACATTTCTACGAGACCTACACGGTCTTCCGAGGCCGAGCTATAAAATTAAAAAAACATAACTAATAACTATCGGACTACGGCTATATCGTCGTCGAACGTAGTTAGTACGGCAGCTTAAAAGCGGGCTTAAAGAAACGGTCTTACTACGGGTTAAGCCCGAGGGTTATTCGAAACTATTCTTATAAAACGCGGCTACCGATAAAAAGGTTAAGACTAGTATTCGGGTAGGGCCGACGTTTTCGTAGCGGGTTTCGGTGTCGTAATATTTTTTATCGTAGTTAAAAAAAACGGCTACGCGGCTTCTTAAGCCGGTTGTTTTTCTCGGCGAGCCGTTACGAAGGCCGAGAGGGAGGTATCGACTACTATTAAATCGGGTAAGTAAGATATAGGAAGCCGTGTTATAGTTAGTAGCGGGCCGATAACTATATTGTTTAAGCTGCCCGAGCTACCGTTTAAGTTTAACTAGAATAAGTACGTCGAGGCCACGGGGTATACGGGCGGGTTAAGGGCGAAGGAGACTAAAGAACTAAAACGAGACTTAATAGTTGGCTAAGTCGTAACGGCGGCCGCGATAGGCGGGCTTATACTTGGGTTAAAGGTAAGAGTCGCGGTAGACGGTAATGCCCGGCTAGTTATAGGAGAGGGCGCGTGCGGTAGATTTTCCGTTAAGAGGTCTGCGTAGGCCGAGAAGAGGTCGAGAGAGGCCGTAGACTACTATGACTTAATAGCTGGTCCTACGTATATTTGGCTAGTAGTAGCTACGGCGAGGGCGGCGGAAGCTTTATTTATAGACCGGGTTTAACGCGTCGTCGGCTTCGGCCCTTCGAGGCGACGCTTATATCGTAGAAAGGAAGTCGCCGCGTTATCGTCCGTAAAAAAAATATAAACTTCGAACGAAGAGACGGGCTTTAAGGAGTGGTTTTACTTTAAGTTTAGTAAAATACCGGCTTTACGAAGTAGTCTCGTAGTACGACGGATAGTTCGGAAAGCGGATAAAACACGTGCTTTTAAGACGGGGAGTAATAAAGATGCTACTAAAACGTTAAAGACGGTCGTAAAGTCGTACGTAACGCGGGAAAAGTTGTCCGTAAAGATAAGGTTAAGGCTAGTAATTAGACGGACGGTGTCGCGGTCGGTGCTAAAGAACGCGGTGAATGGTACGTAGAGTGCGTGCTCGTATAGGTGTATAAATAACTACTTAGCTTAGTTGATGCCCGCGGCGACTACGTCGTAGTCGAGTAATGCCGTACGAGTGACGGGTAGAATTTAAACGGGGGTTATCGTTAAGTTAAGGCGACGGCTTAATAAGTATAAAGAAGGCGCCGCTAAGGCTTTAAAGGTCGAGGATTTAGCTTATTAAAACGCGGGCAGTTATCGGGCGCGTATAAGCTAATTTACAAGTATAGTAGTGCCGGGTACGCACGAACTTATACGGTGGCTTTTAAAAACGGGGAAGCGGTATAGCGTATTCGAGGGCAACAAAAGGTTAAGATAAACGGTATAGTAAGCCGTGAGGCTACAAAAAGAAGCGAAGAAAACGGGGTATAGTGTGCTAGTTAAAGCAGCAAAAAAAAAGAAGTATAGTTATAGTATGCCGTGAGTCGGCAACGGACTATAGTTTTAATAATCCCTTCGAGAGATAAGTTGCTACTATTTGTTACGAGCGCGAAGCTGTCGTGACAGTGATGGTAGCAAGTATCGCGGAAGTAGAAGGCCGTTTTACGGCTATAAGTAGCGAGCCAATCTAAATATGTATAATGATAATAATATATTGACTAACTAAGAAAAGAGAGAGAAGAAGAGAAGAAAAGAAAAGACTATACTAAGCTATATAGCTACGGGAGTCGGTGCTATAGCAACGCTAGACCATATAAAGTGTGGCGCTGCTAAGTTTAGTGTACGTGTTAGTAGTAAAGTATAATAAGTACGTAGCGTAGTTTAATATACGGCGAAACGACGACGCGTCCGTAAAAAAGTAATAAATCTTAGCTATCGATGTTATATCCTCCCTTTAATCCGGTATTACGAATACTAACTATACGCGACATACACTTTATATTAAGACGTTAAAGTAATATAATAAGCTTTTTTAACAAGCTTAAAGACTCTTCGTTATTCGCCGTTTCGTCGGATAAGGCTCTCTTTATTATCGGACTTAAAGATACAAATTAATTTAAAATTCGGGATTCTATAAGAAGAAATGTAAATAAATAAGGCTATAAGTATAAAGCTAAGCTAGTCCCTTAAAGACGACTACTTAATTAGTTAATTACATACTAGCCTATCGGCTATATATCGACGAGGTGTCGGACGTCGACCGATAATAAAAACCGCCGGCTAAATTAGACAAAGACGATAAGTCTAAAGTTTTAATACTAAAGACTAGCCAAAACCTTAGTAAAGAAAATATTTTCACGCTACGGCTTAAGGCGGGATGCGTCGGCGACTAACGACAGATATATATACGAGATCTTATATAAAGAAGTAATCTTCCAACTTACCGAGTAAAAAGTATTCGGTAAGTAAAAGTCTTTATATTTTTCCGACTACTTACTTTTAAACATCTCCTTCGTCTATCTACTACTTGTCGGATATCGTTCGCCGAGCGTTAATAAACATTTGTTTACTATAAGCTTCTTTATTAAGATACTATTCTTACGGTCCCCCCGTTTTTTTTTATATTTTTTTACTTTTAAAATCTTTAAGAGGAATCTCGGTCCGGAATTATGACTGAACAACGTAACGACACTACGTTTAAGGACACCGTTCGTTTATCGAGCGCAGGCTATACTCCGCTTTTTACGGCTGGTCCGATAAGCTAGCGTGTAACTATTACGTTAGTCTTTATTAAGCCTTTTTAAAAATAACTTATTATAACTAAGGAATTTTTAGTAGCCGCGACTTAACACCTTAAAGTATTCGTAAAACTTATCCGACTAGCCGTCGATTAACTCGACGGGTTTTCGACCCCGACTCGTAACTTCTCGAGCTAAAGCTTACGAGACAATTAAAAAATTTTTAAATAACCGTCTTACCCCCGATAAAAAGACGACAAGCCGCCGCCGTATAACTTTGCTCGGTTGAAGCCGGATTTATTTACGGTAGCTGTTAAAGACTAGATCGTTGTTATTACTTAGGTGTATTCGTTAACCGGTCGTACTTTAGCCCCCGACGAATTGTAGATTATTTAAGCTACTACTTAATTATTCTTTAAGTATATAGTAGAGTAGCGTAATTTTATCGCCGCTCGTTTATACGAAGACAGTACTTTTACTATTAAGTAGAGCGATTTTATTATATAAGTACGTCGAAAATATCTTAGCGCGGACGTATAAAAACGTCGGCTATAAGAAGAATTGTAGTCGTTAAGTTAAGGCTCGTTAACACTTTTATAACTTTATAATATATTCCGTAGTCTATACGCTCGACTAGGCTATGATATCTTTTACGAGAAAACGGCTGACGAATACGCTTAATAGTATTAACGCCGACTAAACGCCGAAACACGTAAGTAGTATAAAAACTTTACTTTTATTAACTACTTCTTCTTTATTAACGAAGTCGCAATTTATTACTAACGACACTACGAATAACGCGTATCCGATAAAAAACGCGCCGACCGATCGTAAAATAAACGTCCCTACGACTCCGATAACCATTATAAATCCAGTAAATACGATCGTAAAAAAAGCAAGAGAGACCGCGGCTCGCGCGGCTCCCGTTCTAATTAAAAAACGTCGATTACCGATAGTTCGAACGTTAATAAGCCAACGACTACGAAGTCGTAATTACTTACGTACTTCTATTATTATAAGTTAAGTTATTAAAAGAAACAATATTATTAAAAACATCTTTACCTACGCTTTACTCGCGCGGTTAACGATGTTACTTATACGTAAAACTTTAACGATAATATATCGACTAATAGTAAATCCGTAGCCGACGATAAAGCGGAAAACTAGAGCAGCTAACGGTAAAGACTCTATCCTCGTTAGCTAATTTTATTTAACCTTTATAAAGTTAAGGGCGTATATCTTAGAAATACATAATCATAGGCTATATTTTTACGACTAATAGCCGAAGCGTCTCCGCCCGTTACTTATTAGACATTAACGTAGACGTTAATATTATCTCTATTCCTTTCGCTAAAAAACTTAGCTTGTAAAAATATAGCCGTTTAACGCCCGCTTTAATAGCGACTAGTAAACGACGCATAAAATCTTACAAGGCGTACTACGCGAAGCTTAAACTACGCGACGCTACTAGCTTCGTTAAGTAAGTTTATATAGTCTTTATCGGCGCCTACCGATCGACGACCGAACCCTTTATCTTTTTAAGTTTTAAAGGTATAGGCTTATTTAAAATTAAAATCGACACTTAATAACTATTTTAAAGATTTTCTCCTTTAATACGAGAATTAACGGTAAAGTTCCGTCGGCGAATAATCGTTAGTAAAACGTTAAAGGTCGCTTATATTAATAATACGTAATTAAAAGAAAGTAAGCTATTAATGCCTATAGTCGACGGAAAAGAGATAGAAACACTACTATTAACCGACGAGTTATCGATAAAAATTAAAGCCTTCGTAAACGTTTTCGATACTTTAACGGTAAAAAGAGTGTTAGTCTTTAAAGCTACTACGTATTTAATTGAGTTGGCCGAAAAGTCGAAGCCTTTTTTAAGCCTCGTTTACTACTTATCGCTATCTTAGTAATAAGCTTTATAGTCTTACTTAAAAGAAAAGCTAGAAAATAGTCGTATTCGCCTTAGTATTAGTCCCGTTAAATCTCTTATTCTATTTATCCTTAAACGCAACGGCAGCCTTCGGCTATATGTCGACTACCGCGCGCTTAATAAGATTACGATTAAAAATAAGTACCCCTTACCGTTAATTAATAAAGTACTCGGCACCTTATAAAAAGCCAATTTTATTTTTAAAGTTAACTTCTTTAAAATATACCACCGTATTTATATCGCTTTCGGCGACGAGTAAAAGACGGCTTTCCGAATTAAATACGGTCTTTTTAAGTATATTATAATGCCTTTTAAGCTTACTAATACTCCTACGACTTTTTAGTCGTATATATAGAGAGCCCTTTTTAAGTTAATCGACTCGTGTTATATAACATATATAAACGACATCTTAATCTACTCTCGCACCCGCGAAGAGTATACGACGCATTTACGATAAATATTCGAGCGATTTAAAGAATATAGCTTATATATTAAGTACTTTAAATACGAATTCTTTAAAGAAGAAGTTGCCTTCTTAAGATTTATTATTAAAAAAGATAGGATTTATATAAATCCGTCCCGTATTTAAGCCATCGCCGAATAGCCGGCGCCTAAGAATGTTAAAGATGTGTAGTCCTTCCTCGGCTTCGCGAATTTCTACCGGCGATTTATCGTTAAGTACTCGCAAGTCGTTCGTTTACTTATAAATCTTACTAAGACATTAACTAGCTCTCCTTTTTCTTAGTCTTTAGAAGCAAACGTTGCTTTTAAGTCTTTTAAATAAATATTCTAATAGACGTTTATTCTACGATACTTTGACGCGGGGTTACCGACGTGAGTTGAAACCGACGTTTTAAACAAAGTAGTAGCTAATATTTTAACTTAATAATATAACGACGGTTAATAGCATCCGGTAACGTTTTATTCTTAAAAGCTCTCCGACCGTAAAACGAGATAAAGTATAAAATAATAAAAGCTATTAGTTATTATTAAGAGTTTTAAACATTAATAATACTTCTTTAATAAAATATTAAATAAAATCTTTATTTTAACGGACTATTAAGCTCTTAAAGGTATCGTTAACGTACCGGCGAAGGATTTTAAAAGTCGCTTCGCCCGTTATATTTTTCGTTTTACTTTATTTAATATCGATATTTAATATCGTTTAAGTATAATTAATACTACCGATACGATCTCGCGACGGTCGGATTATATAAAAGGTAACGTCTCTTACTACAATGTCTTCCCCGCTCTAAGAGAAGCTTTATCGTTCGCCGATACTACTCTGACTTAAGAAGGTCGTTACTTTAAGAGAAAAGTAAGAGTCGACGATGTTTTTTAAATAACGTTTATTAACGCAATTACTTCGTTTACTACTTTACGACGGAGTATAAGATTTTCTTTTAATCCGTAATCTAGCCCCCTTCGACTAAAAAAACTTATTCCACTTAAAGTTAAGGCTATTAAGTTGCGATCTACCCGTAAAAAAAAAAAAACGTAGACTATTTAAAGTAACGTCGTAAAAAAAACGGTGCCGTAGAGCCTGCTACACTCCGTTATAAAAGAATCTCGAATCTTAAATTAATTTATATTTTTAAGTCCGATAGTAAAGAGAGCTCTATCCGACGAAACGACGAATAACGAAAAGTCTTTAAGCCCGTTAAAAGAGTTTATTATATTACTTTAACGTCTCGACATAAAATATATATCGCGTATAGTTAGTATTCGTAATACCGGATTAAAAGGAGGATATAACATCGATAGCTAAGATTTATTGCTTTTTCGCAAACGCGTCGTCGTTCCGCCGCATACTAAACTACGCCACGCACTCATTATACTCTACTACGATAATAAGCGAGTAGGCTATCTAGGCTACATACGTAGCGAAGAACTATTAACGCGTAAGTTTCATTAAGCTAACTTGTCGCAAAATATTCGCCGGTATATCGTAAGTTACCCGACGTGCTAAGGTATAAAAGTCCCTCGTTATAAGCCGTTTAGCTTTTTAGTCTCTCTACCTCGTTTTAAACACCCTTTTTAAAAAATCAATATAAACTTCATTACCGGCTTGTCGTTAAGCGTTCGCCAAAACGGCGTCGAATATAATATAATTTTAATCATCGTCGACAAATATATTAAATACGTTATTTATATTCCTACTTAAAAAACGATTAACGCCCCGGAGTTAGCCCGATTAATTTACGAGTATATAAAAATAAAGTTCGGAACTTTAATAAGGATTATATTAAATCGAAACCACTTTATTACTAGTTAATTCTAACAAAAATTTAATTAATTACGCGGTACGGCTCTACGCTTATTAACCGCTTACCACCCGCAAACCGACGGTTAAACTAAGAGAGTTTACTAGTCGTTAAAAAAATACTTCCGAAGCTACTACTCGATTAATTTTTAATAATAGTCACGCGTATTATTAAACGCCGCCTTCTCGTTTAATAACCGAAAATATGCCACTATTAATACCTCGCCATTTAAGGCGCTTTATAGATATTATCTACGTATAATATAATAGACTATTAACGAGGAAAATAAAGTAAAGGTATAAGATATAGCGGAAAGGCTCCGCCGATTACGAGCCGCCCGGTTATAAATAAAGGAATATTAAAATAACTAAGTCGCGGTATAAAAGAAACATTATAATAAACGTTATATACCTATAAAGTTTTCTCTTAGTTAATTCGTCGGTTTATTTATAAAGAATTTCCGATTCGTTAACGGTCGAAAGACGAGCCTTATATTTATTAAGGTTAAAATTATTAAAAAAGTTAAAGCTTAAGCTTATAAAATTATATTACTTATTAAGTACTTAAAGATCTATAATATTTTCCCAGTCTTTATATTAAAGCCGTAGACCGATCGTAGTATAATCGCCGAGTAAGCTTCTATACTATTACCGAACCTCGTAAAAAAAAATAAAAAATAAAAGGTAAAAGACATCGTTAGCTACCGCGGCGACGGGTCCGCGACTTAATTCTTAGTAAAGTAAATAAAATAGCTAGCCGAGTATAATATTTAAAAGCTAAAAGTAAACCTTACTAATATATCACGTATTTTAAATAAATACCTATAAAAAGCTTATCGTAGATATAAAAAATAGTCCGATTACTTAATAATAAGTTGACGTACTAACGTAACTACCGTTATATACTTAAGTAAAAATTTTAATTTTATTTATTACATTACTTATTATATCGTCTTATTATAAAAATCATCGTAGTATAAACCTTGTAAAGTAGCCGACGTATAAATACCTTATTATTTATTTATTATATTAACTTATCGTACTATCGCATTATAAAAAATCATAACAACGTAGCGACTCCGAAAAAACCTAGCTCCTAGCTTAACTACTATCTAATCGATAACTACTCGCCGACCGCTCGAAAACTATTTTTACTGTTTAGTCTTTTTGTTTAAAGGAGCCTGGCTAAGGCGAGCCGCACGTTTAAAGCCGGCGGTAAGTAGCGTAAGGGTCGGAAACGTAGCCACGTTAGTAGGTGTAGCGTTGAGGAAATTATATGTATCGCGGACCCGACGGTAAGCGGTCGTAGTATCGTAGCGACTAAGGTCGCCGTTTTGAAGCTGTTTTACCAGTTTAACAACTTCCTTATTATTAATAGTGCTACTTTGTTGCCTTTAAAAGTTAAGTTAGCAATCGTCTACTGGTCGGAACCCGGTCGTCACTTACAAAGCGAAATATAGCGCGACTAAGGTCTATCTACTCGGCCAATAAAACGGCATGAGACACTAAAGCTGTCTATCCTAACAAAGTACGGATCTCAAGCTTAACCGCCGACGCGTTGCCGGCTAAACCCGTATAAACTATTAAAACAAACGCTTAAAGGCGTATAAGCTTGTTATTCGTAACTAATAACTCGGCGATAAACTCGCCGGTCTCCGACGCGTCGCCATCCGGACGGTTAGCAAGCAAAGAAAAAGCCCGTTTAAAACTCGTTAACGCTTCACGAACTTTAATAAAATGCTTAGCCAAATCTTTAACCGCCGCCTCGTCGACGACGGCCCGGGCCGCGTCCGACTTAACTCTTTAGTCATATCGAAAAACGGACAACTAAGCCTAGATTTCTTAAGCTAGCCCTTTTCTAAAAAAGACAACCTTTCTCTAGTTAAAAATCGACTACTTATCAAAGAACGACCGTAAACACTTATAAGTTCGCATCGCTTAAATTTAACGTAACAAACGATATAACCTACCGCGTCTTTTATCTTTATATAGAAAAACTCCACCTTTAAATCTTGTCTAACCCGGCCGATACAACGTAAATAAGGCGCTTACTAGTCGTTAGTTAATAACAAGAATTATATATATAAAAAAATATATAACTTACCGTATTACCGCCCGGCGGCCGATCGAAAAAACCCAGCGAAGAGTCGTATAAGAAAGCGCCCGTAACCTCTACTTTAAAAAAATCGCCGTCCGCCGAGAGATTATTGGTTGTTATGTCGAGTATTAGTCGTAGTTTTATTAGAAATAAGTCGGAGAGTTATTAAAATTATAAAAGTCGTAGTTAATGATATCGTCGGATAATTATAAGTTAAAAAATAAAGTCGAAAAAAGCAAAAGGCACCGCTTCTATTTATACCCGTATAAAACGATACTTTTTAAATTAATTTAAAATTAAATTTATATCTCTTTTAATTATATATTAACGTCCGTATTTATACTTTAATTAATCGGTACGATTAACGGTACATTACCGTATTTAGAGACATTAAATAAAATCTTACGATACTACTTCTTTAAATAAACTACTACTTTACTACGACTCGGCGACGGAACGCCGCCTATTAAAAAAGGAGAAAAAAGCTTCGGCTAAATCCGGCTTTTCTTTATATTACACGCACGTCACATAACGGGCATATATTTATCAAATTCACGTAAACGACACCGTAAAAACTAGCAAGCTGCCTACCTACTATAAACTAGTTGTTAGCTAACCGTTAAACGGTGATAATTTAAATTACGTTTATACTAAATCTTAGTTATCATAGCCTCGCCACGGGCGATACGCTAAGTGCGTAAAAGCTGTAAGTTGCCGCTAGCCAGCCGCCGAGCTGCCGCCGGTAAGTAACTAACTATCGATCGAGTAACTAAATTACCGTCGACCCGCTATAAAAGCGGCGACGAGTAAACTACTTATAGCCGACATATAAAACTTACCCGTACCTCTTTAACGTTAAGTTTAAAGAGGACCCCGGAAACTATTTTAAACTTTAGAACCCACCGGTTAATAAGCGGGCGGTAGTATGCTGGTACCCTACTAAACATCGAGATTTTAACTAGATATTAAATTAAATGAGTTTTCTTCCTTAAAAAGTTTTTCTCATCACCTAAGATTTGAGTAAACCGGCCAGCTACTTAAAAAAGATTACGGTTTATCGTTTAATATTCGTCGACGAGCCGCTCTTTTAACGCCGTTACCTCGATTTATAATACCGGGACGGTATTATTAAAAAAAAAGGATAATATAAAAAAAAATATAGACAAGTAAAGCTATAAGTATAAAGCTAAACTAGTCCTTTAAAAACGACTACTTAATTAATTAATTATATACTAGCTTATCGGCTATATACCAACGAGGTATCGGACGTCGACCGATAATAAAAACCGCCGGCTAAATTAAATAAAGACGATAAGTTTAAAGTCTTAACACTAAAGACTAGCCAAAACCTTAACAAAGAAAATGTTTTCACGCTACAGCTTAAGGCGGGATACGTCGGCGACTAACGATAGACACATATACGAAATCTTATATAAAGAAGTAATCTTCTAGCTTACCGAATAAAAAGTATTCGGTAAGCAAAAGTCTTTGCATTTTTCCGACTACTTACTTTTAGACATCTCCTTCGTCTATCTACTACTTATCGGATATCGCTCGCCGAGCGTTAGTAAATATTTATTCACTATAAGCTTTTTTACTAAGATACTATCCCTACGGTCCCCCCGTTTCCCTTTACAGATTCCTCTATAACGGAGTATAACGGGCTCTACGGCACCGTTTTTTCTACGACGTTACTCTGAATAGTCTACGTTTTCTTTTCTTTACGGGTAGATCGTAACTTAATAGCCTTAACTTTAAGTAGAGTGAGTTTTTTTAGTTGAGGGGGGCTAGATTACGGATTAAAAGAAAATCCTGCGCTCCGTCGTAAAGTAGTAAACGAAGTAATTACGTTAATAAACGTTGTTTAAAGAGCATCGTCGACTCCTACTTTCCTCTCGGAGTAGCGACCTTTCTAGGTCGGAGTAGTATCGGCGAGCGATAAAGCTTTTTTTAAAGCGGGGAGGATATTATAGTAAGAGACGTCACTTTTTATATAGTCCGACCGCCGCGAGATCGTATCGGTAGTATTAATTATACCCGGACGATGTTAAATATCGATATTAAATAAAGCAAGACGAAAAATATAACGGGCGAGGCGACCTTTAAAATCTTTCGCCGGTACGTTAACGATACTTTTAAAAGCTTAATAGTCCGTTAAAATAAAGATTTTATTTAATACTTTATTAAAAAAGTATTATTAATATTTAAAACTCTCGATAATAATTAACAGCTCTTATTATCTTATACTTTATCTCGTCTTATAGTTAAAGAGCTTTTAAAAGTAAAACGCTACCGGATATTATTAGCCGTCGTTATATTATTAAGTTAAAATACTAGCTACTACTTTATTTAAAGCGTCGGTTTTAACTCGCGTCGGCAACCCCGCGTTAAAGTATCGTAAAATAAACGTTTATTAAAATATTTATTTAAAAGACTTAAAAGCAGCGTTTACTTCTAAAGACTAAAAAAAAAGAGAGCCAGTCAGTGTTTTAATAAAATCTATAAGTAAACGAACGACTTGCGAGTACTTAACGATAAATCGCCGGTAAAAATTCGCGAAGCCGAGAAAGGACTATACATCTTTAATATTTTTGGGCGCCGGCTATTCGGCGATAGCTTAGACACGGGACGGATTTATACGGATCTTATCTTTCTTAACAATAAATCTTAAAAAAGCAACTTCTTCCTTAAAGAATTCGTACTTAAAATACTTAGTATATAAGCCATATTTTTTAAGTCGCTCGAATACTTATCGTAGATACGTCGTATACTCTTCGCGGGTACGAGAATAAATTAAAATATCGTTTATATATACTATATAATACGAGTCGATTAACTTAAAAAGGGCTTTTTATATATACGATTAAAAAGTCGTAAGAGTATTAATAAGCTTAAAAGGCATTATAATATACTCGAAAAGACCGTATTTAATTCGGAAAGCCGTCTTTTACTCGTCGCCGAAAGCGATGCGGATACGGTGGTATATTTTAAAAAGGTCGACTTTAGAAATAAAATTGGCTTTTTATAAGGTGCCGAGCACTTTATTAATTAACGGTAGAAGATATTTATTTTTAATCGTAATTTTATTAAACGCGCGGTAATCGATATATAGCTAAAAGCTGCCGTCGCGTTTAAAAACAAATAAAACAAAAGATCTAACGGGACTAGTACTAAGACAGATACGACTATTTTCTAGCTTTTTTTTTAAATAAGACTATAGAGTTTATTACTAAGATAGCGACAAATAATAGACGGGGCTTAAAAGGGGCTTCGACTCTTCGGCCAACTCAATTAAATACGTGGCAGCCTTAAAAACTAGTACTCTCTTTACCGCTAAGGCATCGAAAACGTCTACGAAGGCTTTAATCTTTATCGGTAACTCGTCGGTTAGTAGTAGTGTTTTTACCTCCCCTCCGTCGATTATAGGCATTAATGGCTCACTTTCTTTTAGTTACGTATTATTAATATAAGCGACCCTTAACGTTTTACCGGCGATTATTCGCCGACGGAACCTTACCGTTAATTCTCGTATTAAAAGAGAAAATCTTTAAGATAGTTATTAAGTGTCGATCTTAATTTTAAACAAGCCTATACCCTTAAAACCTAAAAGGATAAAAAGTTCGGTCGCCGATCGGTAAACGCCGATAAAGACTATATAAACTTGCTTAACGAGGCTAATAGCGTCGCGTAGCTTAAGCTTCGCGCAGTACGCCTTATAAGATTTTATACATCGTCTATTAGTCGCTACTAAAGCGGGCGCTAAGCGGCTATATTTTTATAAGCTAAGTTTTTTAACGAAAGAAATAAAAATAATATTAACGTTTATATTAGTATTTAATAAACAACGGGCAAAAACGCTTCGGCTATTAATTATAAAAATATAGCCTATAATTATATATTTCCGAGATACACGCCTTTAACTTTATAAAGATTAAATAAAATTAGTTAACGGGGATAAAGTTTTTACCGTTAACTACTTTAGTTTTCCGTTTTATCGTCGGCTATAAATTTACTACTAGTCGATATATTATCGTTAAAGTCTTACGTATAAGTAATATCGTTAACCGCGCGAGTAAAGCGTAAGTAAAGATGCTTTTAATAACATTATTTCTTTTAATAACCTAACTTATAGTAGTAAGAGTACGTAAGTAGTTACGACTTCGTAGTCGTTAGCTTATCGACGTTCGAATTATCGGTAATCGACGTTTTTTAATTAAAACGGGAGCCGCGCGAGCCGCGGTCTCTCTTACCTTTTTTACGATCGTATTTACTAGATTTATAGTAGTTGTCGAAGTCGTAGGGACGTTTATTCTACGATCGGTCGGCGCGCCTCTTATCGGATACGCGTTGTTCGTAGTATCGTTAGTAATAAGTTGCGACTTCGTTAACGGAGGAGAAGTAGTTAATAAAAGTAAGGTCTTTATACTACTTACGTGTTTCGGCGTTTAATCGGCGCTAGTACTATTAAACGTATTCGTCGGCCGTTTTTTCGTAAAAGATATTATAGCTTAGTCGAGCGTATAAGCTACGGAATGCATTATAAAGTTATAGGGGTGTCAACGAGCCTTAACTTAACGACTATAATTTTTTTTATAACCGACGTTTTTACGCGTCCGCGTTAAAATATTCTCGACGTACTTATATAATAAAATCGCTTTACTTAGTAATAAAAGTATTGTTTTCGTATAAACGAACGGCGATAAAATTACGTTACTTTATTATATACTTAAAAAATAATTAAGTAGTAGCTTAAATAATTTACAATTCGTCGAAGGTTAAAATACGACCGGTTAACGAATATACTTAAATAATAACAACGATCTAATCTTCAACAGTTACCGCGGATAAATCCGGCTTTAACCGAGTAAAGTTATACGACGGCGGCTTATCGTCTTTCTATCGAAGGTAAGACGGTTATCTAAAAGATTTTTAATTGTCTCGTAAACCTTAGCTCGAAAAGTTACGAGTCGAAGTCGAAAACCCGTCGAGTTAATCGACGGCTAATCGGATAAATCTCGCGAACACTTCGGGGTACTAAGTCGCGGCTACTAAAAATTCCCCGGCTATAGTAAGTTGTTTTTAAAAAAGCTTAACAAAAACTAACGTAGTAGTCGCACGCTAGCTTATCGGACCAGCCGTAAAAAGCGGAGTATAACTTACGCTCGATAAACGAACGGTGTCCTTAAACGTGGTGTCGTTACGTTGTTTAGTTATAATTCCGGACCGAAATTCCTCTTAAGGATTTTAAAAGCAAAAGAATGTAAAAGGAAACGGGGGGACCGTAGAGATAGTATCTTAATAAAGAAGCTTATAGTAAATAAATGTTTACTAACGCTCGGCGAGTAATATACGACAAGTAGTAAATAGACGAAGGAGATATTTAAAAGTAAGTAGTCAAAAAAATACAAAGACTTTTACTTACCGAATACTTCTTACTCGATAAGCTAAAAAATTACTTCTTTATATAAAATCTCGTATATATATTTATCGTTAGTCGCCGACGTATCTTACTTTAAACCGTAACGTAAAAACATTTTCTTTACTAAAGTTTTAACTAGTCTTTAATATTAAAACTTTAAACTTATCGTCTTTATTTAATTTAACCGGCGGTCTTTATTATCGGTCAACGTCCGACACCTCGTCGGTATATAGCCGATAGGCTAGTATATAATTAATTAATCAAATAATCGTCCTTAAAAAACTAGCCTAACCTTATACTTATAGCCCTACCTATCTATATTTCTTTTTACATCTTAAGTAATAAGAAAAACCCTTTAAAGAAGAAAACTTATTTAATTTAACATTTAACTAAAATCTCGATATTTAATAAAGTACCAGCATATTACCGTCCGCTTATTAACCGGTGGGTTTTAAAGTTTAAAATAGTTTCCGGGGTCCTCTTTAAACTTAACGTTAAAGAGGTACGGGTAAGCCTTGTATATCGGCCATGGGTAACTTACTCGTCGCCGCTTCCGTAACGGGTCGACGGTGATCTAGTTGCTCGATCGATAGTTGGTTACTTGCCGGCGGCAGCTCGGCGGTTAACTGGCGGTAATTTATAGTTTTTACGCACTTAGCGTGTCGTCCGTGGCGAGGCTGTGATAACTAAGATTTAGTGTAGACGTGATTTAAATTATTACCGTTTGGCGGTTAGTTAACGATTAGTCTACGGTAAGTAGGTAGTTTGTTGGTTTTTACGGTGTCGTTTACGTGAATTTAATAAATATATGCCCGTTATATAACGTACGTATAATATAAAAAAAAGCCGGATTTAGCCGAAGCTTCTTTCTCTTTTTTTAATAAGCGGCGTTCCGTCGCCGAGTTGTAGTAGAGTAGTAGTTTATTTAAAAAGGTAGTGTTGTAAGATTTTATTTAATATTTTCGGATACGATAATATATCGTTAACCGTACCGATTAATTAAAGTGTAAATACAAACGTTAATATATAATTAAAAAAGATGTGAATTTAATCTTAAACTAGTTTAAAAGGTGTCGTTTTATATAGGTATAAATAAAGGCGGTGCCCTTTACTCTTTTCGACTTTATTTTTAACTTATAATTATCCGACGATATTATTAACTACGACTTTTATAATTTTAATAACTTTTTAACTTACTTTTAATAAAACTACGACTAATGTTCGATATAACAATTAATAATCTCTCGACGGACGGCGATTTTTTTAAGGTAGAGGTTACGGGCGTTTTTTTATATAACTTTTCGTTAAGCTTTTCCGATCGGCCGCTAAGCGGTAATATAGTAAGTTATATATTTTTTTATATGTGTAGTTTTTACTACTAACTAATAATTAATAAGCGTTTTATTTACGTTATATCGACCGGGCTAGATAAAATTTAAAGGTAGAGTTTTTTTATATAAAAATAAAAAACGCGGTAAGTTATATCGTTTATTACGTCGAATTTAAACGATATAAACTTATAAGTATCTACGGTCGTTCTTCGATAAGTAGTCGATTTTTAACTAAAGAAAGGTTGTCTTTTTTAAAAAAAGGTTAGCTTAAAAAATTTAAGCTTAGTTGTCCGTTTTTCGATATAACTAGAAAGTTAAGTCAGACGCGGCCTAGGCCGTCGCCGACGAGGCGGCGGTTAAAGATTTAATTAAGTATCTTATTAAAATTCGTAAAGCGTTAACGAGTTTTAAACGGGCTTTTTTTTTATTTATTAACCGTTCGGATAACGACGCGTTAAAGATTAACGAGTCTATCGCCGAGTTATTAGTTATAAATAATAAGTTTATACGCCTTTAAGCGTTTGTTTTAATAGTTTATACGGGTTTAGCCGGTAACGTATCGGCGGTTAAGCTTAAGATCCGTACTTTATTAAAATAAATAGCTTTAATGTTTTATACCGTTTTGTTAGCCGAGTAGATAGACTTTAGTCGCGTTATATTTCGTTTTATAAGTAACGACCGGGTTTTAACTAGTAAACGATTACTAACTCAACTTTTAAAAGCAATAAAGTAGCACTATTAACGATAAAAAAGTTATTAAACTAGTAAAATAGCTTTAAAACGGCGACTTTAGTCGTTATAATATTGCGACTGTTTGCCGTTAAGTCCGCGATATATATAATTTCCTTAACGTTATACTTGTTAACGTAGCTGCGTTTCCGACTTTTACGCTACCTACCGCCGGCTTTAAACGTACGGCTCGCTTTAATTAAGCTCCTTTAAGTAAAAAGACTAAATAGTAAAAATAGTTTTCGAGCGGTCGGCGAGTAGTTGTCGATTAAATAGTAGTTAAGTTAAAAGCTAGGCTTTTTTAAAGTCGTTGCGTTATTATAATTTTTTATAATACGATAGTACGATAAGTTAATATAATAAATAGATAATAAAGTATTTATACGTCGGCTACTTTACGGGGTTTATACTATAATAATTTTTATAATAAGACGATATAATAAGTAATATAATAAATAAAATTAAAATTTTTACTTAAGTATATAACGGTAGTTACGTTAATACGTTAACTTATCGTTAAGTAATCAGACTATTTTTTATATCTACGATAAGTTTTTTATAAGTATTTATTTAAGATACGTAATGTATTAATAAAGTTTACTTTTAGCTTTTAAGTATTATACTCGGCTAGCTATTTTACTTACTTTATTAAGAATTAAGTCGTAAACCCGTCGCCGCGGTAGTTAACGATGTCTTTTACCTTTTATTTTTTATTTTCTTTTATAAAGTCCGGTAATAGTATAGAAGTTTATTCGGCGATCGTATTGTAATCGATCTACGGCTTTAATATAAAAACTAAGAAAATATTGTAAATCTTTAAGTATTTAGTAAGTAATATAACTTTATAAGCTTAAGCTTTAACTTTTTTAATAATCTTAACCTTAATAAATATAAGGCTCGTCTTTTAACCGTTAACGAATCGGAAATTCTTTATAAATAAACCGACGAATTAACCGGGAAAAAACTTTATAAGTATATAACGTTTATTATAATATTTCTTTTACACCGCGACTTAGTTATCTTAATATTCCTTTATTTATAACCGGGCGGCTCGTAATCGGCGGAGCCTTTCCGCTATACTTTATACCTTTGCTTTATTTTTTTCGTTAATAATCTATTATATTATACGTAAATAATATCTGTAAAGCGCTTTAAATAACGAGGTATTAATAGTAGTATATCTTTAATTATTAAACGAAAAGGCGGCGTTTAGTAGTACGCGTGACTATTACTAAGGATTAGTCGAATAATAGCTCCGAAAGTATTTTTTTAACGATTAGTAAACTCTTTTAATTTAACCGTCGGTTTACGGGTAGTAAGCGGTTAATAGGCGTAAAGCCGTGCCGCGTAATTAGTTAAATTCCCGTTAAAATTAATTAGTAATAAAGTAGTCTCGATTTAATATAATTTTTATTAAAGTTTCGAACTTTATTTTTATATACTCGTAAACTAATCGAGCTAGCTCTAAAACGTTAATCGTTTTTTAAGTAGGAATATAAATAACGTACTTAATATATCTATTAACGATAATTAAGATTATATTATATTTAACGCCGTTTTAACGAACGTTTAACGATAAGCCGGTAATAAAGTCTATATTAATTTTTTAAAAAAGGTGTTTAAAACGAAGTAGAGAGATTAAAAAGCTAAACGGCTTATAACGAGGGACTTTTATACTTTAATACGTCGGGTAACTTATAATATACCGACGAATATCTTACAATAAATTAACTTAATAAAACTTACGCGTTAATAATTTTTCGCTACGTATATAGCTTAAATAGCTTATTCGTTTATTATCGTAGTAGAGTATAATAAATATATAGCGTAGTTTAGTATACGGCGGAACGACGACGCGTCCGCGAAAAAACAATAAATTTTAACTATTAATGTTATATCCTTTTTTTAATCCGGTATTACGAATATTAATTATACACGATATATACTTTATGTCGAGACGTTAAAGTAATATAATGAGCTCTCTTAACGGGCTTAAAGACTTTTCGTTATTCGTTATTTCGTTAAATAAAGCTTTCTTTACTATTAGACTTAAAAATATAAATTAATCTAAGATTCGGGATTTTTTTATAACGGAGTGTAATAGGCTTTACGGTACCGTTCTTTTTACGACGTTACTCCGAATAGTCTGCGTTTTTTTTTCTTTACGAGTAAATCGTAACTTAATAATTTTAACTTTAAGTAGAGTAAGTTTTTTTAATCGAAGGGGGTTAGATTACGGATTAAAAGAAAATCTTACGCTTTATTATAAAGTAGTAAACGAAGTAATTACGTTAATAAACGTTGTTTAAAGAGTATCGTCGACTTTTACTTTCTTCCTAAAGTAGCGACTTTTTTAAGTTAAAGTAGTATCAACGAACGATAAAGCTTCTTTTAAAGCGGGGAAGATATTATAGTAAAAGACGTTACTTTTTATATAGTCCGATCGCCGCGAAATCGTATCGGTAGTATTAGTTATACTCGGACGATATTAAATATCGATATTAAATAAAGTAAGACGAAAGATATAACGAACGAAGCGACTTTTAAAATCTTTCGTCGATACGTTAACGATACCTTTAAAAATTTAATAGTCCGTTAAGACAAAGATTTTATTTAATATTCTATTAAAGAAGTGTTATTAATATTTAAGACTTTCGATAATAGTTAGTAGCTTTTATTGTTTTATACTTTATCTCGTTTTACGGTCGGAGAGTTTTCGGGAATAAAACGCTACCGGATACCATTAGCCGTCGTTATATTATTAAGTTAAGATACTAGCTACTGTTTTGTTTAAAGCGTCGGTTTTAACTCGCGTCGATAACCCCGCGTTAAAGTATCGTAGAATAAGCGCTTATTAAAATACTTATTTAAAAGACTTAAAAGCAGCGTTTACTTTTAAGGACTAAGAAAAAAGAAAGTTAGTTAATATCTTAATAAAATTTATAAGTAGACGAACGACTTATAAGTATTTAACGATAAATCGCCGGTAGAAATTCGCGAAGCCGAGGAAGGACTGCACATCTTTGACATTCTTAGGCGCCGGCTATTTAGCGATGGCTTAGATACGGGACGGATTTATACGGATTTTATTTTTCTTAATAATAAATCTTAAAAAGGCAACTTCTTCCTTAAAGAATTCGTATTTAAAGTGCTTAATATATAAACTATATTTTTTAAGTCGCTCGAATACTTATCGTAGATACGTCGTATGCTTTTCGCGGGTATAAAAGTAGATTAAAATATCGTTTATATATGTTATATAGTACGAGTCGATTAACTTAAAAAAGGCTTTTTATATATACGATTAAAAAGTCGTAAGAGTATTAATAAGCTTAAAAAACATTATAATATACTTAAAAAAACCGTATTTAATTTAAAAAGCCGTCTTCTACTCGTCGTTAAAAGCGATATAAATACGGTAGTATGCTTTAAAAAGGTCGACTTTAGAAATAAAATTAGTTTTTTATAAGGTGCCGAGTATTTTATTGATTAACGGTAAAGGATATTTATTTTTAATCGTGATTTTGTTAAACGCGCGGTAGTCGATATATAACCGAAAGCTACCGTCGCGTTTAAAAATAAATAAAATAAAAGATTTAACGGGACTAGTATTAAAACGGATACGACTATTTTTTAGCTTTTTTTTTAAGTAAGATTATAAAGTTTATTGCTAAGATAGCGATAAGTGGTAGACGGGGCTTAAAAAGGGCTTCGACCTTTCGGTTAATTTAATTAAATACGTAGTAGCTTTAAAGACTAATACTTTTTTTACCGTTAAGGTATCGAAAACGTTTACAAAAGCTTTAATTTTTATCGGTAACTCGTCGGTTAATAGTAATACTTTTACCTCTTTTTCGTCGACTATAAGTATTAATAGCTTACTTTCTTTTAGTTGCGTATTGTTAATGTAAGCGACTTTTAGCGTTTTACCGGCGATTATTCGTTAACGGAATTTTACCGTTAATTCTCGTATTAAAAGAGAAAATCTTTAAGATAGTTATTAGGTGTCGATCTTAATTTTAAATAAGCCTATACCTTTAAGATTTAAGAGGATAAAGGGTTTGGTCGCCGATTAGTAGGCGTCGATAAAGACTGTATAGACTTGCTTAACGAGGCTAGTAGCGTCGCGTAGTTTAAGTTTCGCGTAGTACGTTTTATAAGATTTTATACGTCGTTTACTAATCGTTATTAAAGCGGGCGTTAAGCGGCTATATTTTTATAGGTTAAGTTTTTTAACGAAAGGAATAAAAATAATATTAACGTTTATATTAATATTTAATAAGTAACGGGCGGAGACGCTTCGGTTATTAATCGTAAAAATGTAGCTTATAATTATATATTTTTAAGATATACGCCTTTAACTTTATAAAAGTTGAATAAGGTTAGTTAACGAGGATAAAGTTTTTATCGTTAACTGTTTTAGTTTTTCGTTTTGTCGTCGGTTATAGATTTATTATTAGTCGATGTATTATCGTTAAAGTTTTACGTATAAATAATATCGTTAATCGCGCGAGTAAAACGTAAGTAAGGATGTTTTTAATAATATTATTTCTTTTAATAACTTAATTTATAATAGTAAGAGTACGTAAGTAATTACGACTTTATAGTCGTTAGTTTATCGACGTTCGAACTATCGGTAATCGACGTTTTTTAATTAAAACGAGAGCCGCGCGAGCCGCGGTCTTTTTTATTTTTTTTACGATCGTATTTATTAAATCTATAATAGTTATCGGAGTCGTAAAGACGTTTATTTTACGATCGGTCGGCGCGTTTTTTATCGGATACGCGTTATTTATAGTATCGCTAGTAATAAATTACGACTTCGTTAACGGAAGAGAAGTAGTTAATAAAAATAAAGTCTTTATACTACTTACGTATTTCGGCGTTTAGTCGGCGTTAATACTACTAAACGTATTCGTCGGCCGTTTTTTTATAAAAGATATTATAGCTTAGTCGAACGTATAAATTACGGAATATATTATAAAATTATAAAAGTATTAACGAACTTTAATTTAACGACTATAATTTTTTTTATAACCGACGTTTTTATACGTTTATGTTAAGATATTTTCGACGTACTTATATAATAAAATCGTTTTATTTAATAGTAAAAGTATTATTTTTATATAAACGAACGGCGATAAAATTACGTTACTTTATTATATATTTAAAAGATAGTTAAGTAATAGCTTAAATGATTTATAATTTATCGGGGGCTAAAGTACGACCGGTTAATAAATACACTTAAGTAATAGCAACGATCTAGTCTTTAATAGCTACCGTAAATAAATCCGGCTTTAACCGAGTAAAGTTATACGGCGGCGGCTTATCGTCTTTTTATTAAAAGTAAAACGGCTATTTAAAGGATTTTTAATTGTCTCGTAAGCTTTAACTCGAAAAGTTACGAGTCGGGGTCGAGAACCCGTTGAATTAATCGGCGGCTAATCGAATAAATTTCGCGAATACTTTAAAGTATTAAGTCGCGGCTACTAAGAATTCCCCGGCTATAATAAGTTGTTCTTAAAAAGGCTTAATAAAGACTAACGTAGTAGTCGTACGCTAGCTTATCGGACTAGCCGTAAAAAGCGGAGTATAACCTACGCTCGATAAACGAACGGTGTCTTTAAACGTAGTATCGTTGCGTTGTTTAGTCATAATTCCGGACCGAGATTCCTTTTAAGGATTTTAAAAGTAAAAGAATGTAAAAGGAAACGGGGGGACCGTAAAGATAGTATTTTAGTAAAGAAGCTTATAGTAAATAAATGTTTACTAACGCTCGGCGAACGATATACGACAAGTAGTAAATAGACGAAAGAGATGTTTAAAAGTAAATAGTTAAAAAAATACAAAGACTTTTACTTACCGAATACTTCTTACTCGGTAAGCTAAAAGATTACTTCTTTATATAAAATCTCGCACATATGTCTATCGTCAGTCGTCGACGCATCCCGCCTTAAGCCGTAGCGTAAAAACATTTTCTCTGCTAAGGTTTTAGCTAGTCTTTAGTGTCAAGACTTTAGACTTGTCGTCTTTATCTAATCTAGCCGGCGGTCTTTGTTATCGGTCGACGTCCGATACCTCGTCGGTATATGGCCGACAAGCTAGTATGTGATTGACTAATCAAGTAGTCGTTTTTAAAAGACTGGCCTAGCCTTATACCTACAGCCCTACCTGTCTACATTTCTTCTTACATAAATATAGTTTTAATAATTATAACCCCGGTTATTATAAAACTTTAATTAATTAAACAAACTTATTTTTAACGAATTTTTTTATTAAAATATAATTATAAAATAATTTTACCGTTTTTAATAACTATTTAACGGCACCGGTAATAATACTTTTTTTTTATAAGCCGATCGTATTTTTATTCGTTTAAAGCGTCTTAATTTTTTTAACTTTAATAAACTAAACTTTAAATAAGTCGATATCGTATTAAACAATAAAATAACTACGTATATTAACGTCGATATCTTTATTAATTGTTTTTAATAAATAATTAATATTACTTCTCTTAAATAAATTATAACAGTATAGACTTAATATTTAATAAACGACGTTTTAAAATAATTTAATATCGAACTTTAAAACTATAATCGCTTTATATTAACTAATACCGACTTAAACTACGTCGTTAAATATTTTATAAAACGTTTTTAAACTCCCGTAGCCGATAACCTTTAATTTATAAAAACAATACGGTTTACCGTTAAATACGTTACTAAAAATAATAATATCGTAACGTTTATTAATACTATAATAATTAAGGCTAAATTATATAAAATAAATATCTATAGTTAACTTAAGTCGGCTTACTTCGTTTTAAATACGTACCTTTAATAATATATCTTTTAACCGACTTTAATAATAAACTTATAGTCTTTTATTAAATTAATTACCGACCGCCGTACTACTATTACTAAAATAACCGAACGCGTTTAACGCGAGTAACGCACTTTATTCGTTTTAAAACGTAAACTTTTACGCCGTTTACCGCCGGACTAACGCCGGACTTAGTTTAATAACCGCGTTTACTACTAGCGTAACTTCGCCGACCGTTATAACGGCGATACCGGTTACGGCGATAGTTATAATAATAGTAACGGCGGTAATAACGAGAATAATAACGGCGGTTATAATACCTTTAATAATAATAGCAACGGCTATAATAAAAATAACTTCCGCTTCGATAATCGTCGCGACGTAAAGTTAAACGACTTTAAACCCCGTCGCGACTATAACGAATAAAACTAGTTTACCGAGTCTTTTTCTTAACCCCGCCGTAATTTATTTAAAACCGGTATACGTTAAAATATTAGTAGTCGCCCGTTTTATAACAACTTTAACCGCCGGTTATAACGTGCGTACGCCGTCGTTTAAGATAAAAACTCGGATAGCCTTACGGATATCCTGTTAAACTACGAGAGTATTTCTTTAAAACCGTTAAATTATAACAACGATTAAAATAATTAAAATAAAGACGACGCCGACGTTACTTTCTTAACTACCGTTAAAAAGCTTTAATATATACGTACTTTATTTATTTATATTAAATATAACTAATTTTTCTTTAACTATAATAAAAGTTTCTCTTACTTTTATAACGTTTATAGTCGTACTCGTTTAAAAAATTAAATTTTTATAAAGAAATCGTAAAAGTTTTTATAGTTAATATTTTTTTTATACTTACCTTTAATAGTATATTAAAACGTTATTTTAAATTAATATTAAATAATTAATTATTAAAAAAAAAACATTAAACTTTTAATATTATCGTTACTTTTAAAACTTTTATAAAATCATTTTTATTAATAAAAATATATATAAAATCTAAGTAATTATTAAAAACAAATATTAAACCTTTAATACCGCCGTTACTTTTAAAACTTTTATAAAATCGCTTTTATTAATAAAAATATATATAAAATCTATAAATAAATAAAAAATTTTTTATAAATATACTTTAAAGTATTAATAAGTTTATATATAATACTACTAACTTCATTAACCTCCTTTTTTTATTTTAAAGTTATAAAACTCTCGATAACTTTACTATACTAATATTTTTTTATTACCCGATATTCGTTATCGATAACCTCGCTTTTAATTTACTTATCGGTAATAATATTATAATAAAAAACAATTCAATATCTTTTATAGCTTTTTATAACTAGTTATCCGTAACTATAATATTTTTATTTTTTTTTAAAATCGTTTATCGACGTATATTTATTTACGTTACCGTTCGCGTTACAAAAACGACTACTATTCCGTTAAACGTTTACGTTAATTTTATTATTAAACTTTTATTTATAATAGCTTAAGATTTTATTTATAAATTATATAACTAACTACTCGTATTTATATACGCCGTATTACTTACCGGTATTAACTATACTATCCCCGTTTTTAACACTACGACGAGGCTAACTATTATATAAAAAAATAAAAACCTTAACTACGTCGTTTTTTTATTAAACACCGCGCAACTTATATAACTCGATTTTAAGCTTAACTCCGATAATTACTCCCGCGGTATTATATTAATAACGTACGTTATAGTTAATAGTTTAAAAGTTACCGTCGATATTATATACTTTATTATATACCTTTTAAACGTTATTATTTATAATAATATTAAATATTTACGCCGAATATAAATACTACTCGACCTTATCTCTAAATTCGAAAACGTTTTCGTCGATTTCGGCTTTATCTATTAACTCGAAAACTTATAAATACGTATAATATTAAAACTTAATTAATAAATATTTATACCCCGTTATAATAAAGTTTACTTTTTAAACTTTAAATTTATAGTTATCGTCGACGTTACTATAAATAAACTACTTATAAAAAAAAGTTTATAAAATAACTATACCGACGTTTTTCGCGTTCTTAGTTTTTATCGTTTAACGTATAGTAAATAACGAGACTAAAAGTCGTATAATTATCGATATTAAAGACTTTAATAAAATAACTTTAATAAACAATTACTTTATATAAATTTAAGAATAAATTTTAAAAATAATAGCCGTTCGATACGTTATATATATTAACGTCTTTAACGTATTTTTTTTTTACTATTAATAAAGAATCTACCTTTCTTTTCGTTAAGCTTTTATTATTAATACGACGTCTAAGTAGTTTACTTTTAATTATTTCGTTATAAACTATAAAAGCGTTAACTTTTATATTTAACGATACGTTAATACTTTATTTATAAACTTAAACGGTACCGATAACTATTATAATAATATCGTATTTATTAACTTTAACTTCTATAAATATATTATTAATTTACGCCGCCTCTTTTTTATCTTTAAAAAAATTAACTTATCTATCGGCTTTAAAAAATCTTTTATCGCGTTCTTTAATATTACCGTCTTTAGCCGTTACGTTAACGGTTTTTTACTAACGACGACCGCGGAATATATCGTCGCTATACGCGATATTATATTTCTTTAAAATTTACGTAACTTTAAAACGTTTATTAGTTTAATTATATAATTACGTAATAGTATTCGTTAATTTACGTTACGTATTAAACCTTTTTAAAAGTATAAAATAAAACTTTTTATAATAGTACCGTTATATAAAAATAAAAACGTCCGATAAAAGTAAATAAATTTAACTAAATTTATAAATATAAAGAAATAACGCGTTGTTTTTATAAATATTAAAAACGTTATTATAATAAACTACTTTTTTTATTATTATAATAAATAACGTCGATTATTTATCGACGTTAACGTCGCCTTTATAGCTATCGACGTTTATATTTACTACGTTAATAAAACGTACGTTTTTTTCGACTAATACTTTTATTTTTAAAAAATTATAAAGATAATATCTTTTTTATTTTAAATATTTATTAAAGCCGAATTTAAATATTAATTAATAAAAATAAAAATTTTAAGTTTCGTTTAAATACTTATAAAGTATAAAGCTTAAATATAAAGTAATACCGCTTAATTAATTATAATCGTTATAAATTATAATTTTATTTTAGCTTTATATAAATAAAGTAGTATTATAGCCACTACCTTAAGTAACGTCGAGAATAAACGACTTTTAAAAGTAAAGAAATTACTTAGTCTTTTCGAATTAAATATTTAATACTGCTTTAGTAAATAATATATAATTTTTAACGTATTATCTCGGTTATTAATAATATACGCCGTTTTTAACGACGATAGCTTTAAAAGCTTCGATAAAATCGAAGGCGTAGTTTAATCGGTATATTAAGTCGGATATTAATATATAACCGACGACGATATAAACGACGCTTACTTTACAACTTCACGAACTTTTTTTTCGGTAACGTTTTATTAAAATTTTATTAACGGCTACCGTTAAGACGTATTCTTTTCTAAAATACTTTAAACTTTTTAAACTAACGATAACTTCGGATAAAACGCCGTCGTTTTACCGTTCTTTTTATAAAAAAACTTAATTTATTATAAATAAAACGGCCGAGCTTTATATTTATATATCTTATAAATTTATACTTTACGTATCTTCGTAAAAGCTTATAACTATATATATACCGGCGTAATAATACTTCGTCTCGTTTTTAAATAGTTTTATATTTACTACGCCGATAGACTATTTTAAAAATATATCGTAAAGTATTTAAATTATTAACGGAATTAAACTTTACGTTATAAGCTTTTTAATTTACTTTAACCGCTCTTAACTTCGGATATACTTTACGCCGTTGTTTTTTTCGACTTCGTTTTCGATTTATTACTCGTAACCGACGACTTAAACGTTATACTTATTATAATTTATTATTTATTAAAATAATTAATTTTAATTTTTAAACGTATAGTTTATTTAGTTATAAATTAAGTATATAAACTCGTCAACGCTTTATAAAGTTATAATTAAAAAACTTTTACGAGATATTTAACGATAAAAACTTTCGTTTTATCTTAAATTTTTAAACGGCTATTTAAATAAGATTAAATATAAAATTATTATATAATATAACGTACTACTTTTAAACCGACGGTTAAATGGAGCGTTTAATATAAATTATATAAAACTTTTTACGTTATATAATTTAATAATTATTTTTTAATTAAATATAATCTTTTTTAGTAATTTAATTTATTTATAATAATAAAAAATACCGTATAACGGGGAAGTTATTTAACGAAGTCGTCTTAAAATTTAAATTACGTAATACTTTATTTTTTTTAATATTAACTTACTTTAACTTTAACTTACTTTTACTCGTTGTATTATTTAAAATAATTTAACTTACGTAGCTTTAGTCGTTAAATATTATTATAATAAATAACGTAAACCTCGTTTTTTTAACGTCGATAATAAAGTTTACCTCCGCTTTTATTAAAGTTATATATAACCTACCGTTTAAAACTTCGGTAAATGTTTTTTTAAATACGTTAAACTTTTTATTATTATTATATGCGTTAATTATTAAGCTTATATACTATAACTCCCTCGTCGTTAAATAATTTACCTTATAATAAACGTCTTTTACTTTATTTTTATCGTTTATAATATATTTAGTCGATAATTTTTATTACTTTATTTAACGATATTAAACGATATTAAAACTACGATTATAAACGAACGTAAAATTAAAAGTAAAATAAAATACTTAATTAATTACTTTTCTTTTAAACTATTTTATAATAAATAAAAGTTAAAAACGTAAACGAGTATAGCTTTTTACGGTAGTTATATCCGGCGTTTTTAAAATCGCCGACTATTAAGACCGGTTTAATAAACTATTTAAAAATATTTTAACGACTTTTTTATAAACCGGATTCGTCTTTAAAGTTGTTATAATCGTCGTTAAAGCGTTAACGAAAAAAAATATATTTATTTAAACTTTTTTTACGAAAAATATATTTAAGTTTATTTTATTTAAGACTATTAAAACTTATTATTTAATTAATATATACGTTTTTTTTATATATAACGTTATAAATAAAAAACGAATTAACGGCTTCTTTTATTTTTTTATTATAAATTATTTAACTTAATAACGTTATTAAATATTTTTTATAATAATTTTATTATAATTAACTTAACTTAATTTATAAAAAACGAATATATTAATTTTATATTTAAATAAACTATTATAACGAAATAATAAAAAACTAATCGTATATAAAATAATATAAACGATAAATACGTTATAAACGACTATAACGACTTTTTATTAACTTTAAAAATAAACTAAATATACCCGTTCTTTTAATATTTTTATTATAACTTTATAATAAATATTTTATATAATTAATATTTTATTTAAACTTTTATAAAATCGAATCCGCCCGCGATATTATTTAAGAATTAATCGCCGTTAACGAATAAACGTTCCGTAGTTATATCGCCGAACTAACTACGGTATATTAAACCGTTTAAATAGTTTTTAAAAACCGCGGCTATACTACGCCGATCGTTTTTGTAAAGGGAAACGGGGGGACCGTAGGGATAGTATCTCAGTGAAGAAGCTTATGGTGAACAAATGTTTACTAACGCTCGGCGAGCGATATACGACAGGTAGTAGATAGACGAAGGAGATGTCTGAAAGTAAGTAGTCAGAAATATGCAAAGACTTTTGCTTACCGAATACTTCTTACTCGGTAAGCTGGAAGATTACTTCTTTATACAAGATCTCGCACATGTGTCTGTCGTCAGTCGCCGACGCATCCCGCCTTAAGCCGTAGCGTGAAAACATTTTCTCTGCTAAGGTTTTGGCTAGTCTTTAGTGTCAAGACTTTAGACTTGTCGTCTTTGTCTAATCTAGCTGGCGGTCTTTGTTATCGGTCGACGTCCGACACCTCGTCGGTGTGTGGCCGACAGGCTAGCATGTGATTGACTAATCAGGTAGTCGTCCTTAAGGGACTGGCCTAGCCTTATGCCTACAGCCCTACCTGTCTACATTTCTTCTTACAGTTTTTAACGATTAAACCGGTACTCCGTTTTATTACTTTTAATTTATTTATTACGTTTTTTTTCGTTCCGTCTTCCTACTTTTAATTATTTACTATGTTTTTCTTCACTTCTTTCTTTACGTTTTATCTTACTTATAATTATCACTACTCTACATCCCTACTAAACATAGCTTCTACAACACTAACTTTCCTTTATTTACAACGTTTTATTCCGCGCTATTCTTCCTATCTATTGTTCATTTATACAGCGGGACGCCACACCTAAAACGGGCCCATTGTTGGGACACACCGTGTCCATGGCCACACACTGTACATACATACAGTGTATAAGGGCTTATCCCCCTCTTCCCCCTAGCATAGAACTTAAAACAGGAATCACCATTCATCCAACCATATAACACTCACTAACTCGGGAGGCGATGGGGCCGTCAGGGACAAGCTGTTGCGTAGTCCCACTTTCTACTGCTCCCCGCAGCCAATTGGCGAATAGGCACAATGCTTATCGATTGAGCTCTGAATTTTTCTCTTTCCTTCCCAATAAACCAATTCCTATCGGTGTAATACAGCGGGGAGATGTGAGTCAGGTCCTGAGGATGGGCTAAAAAGGCAAGGGCGAGTCGGTCAATCAACAAGGCTGGCCCTATCTTTTTACTCCGGTCCGAAGCTTACTCCGTAGTTTGTACATGCTATATTGCTGTATTAGAGGCCAAACGCTCCACTCCGACCTATTCCGGCTGTGACTGCGAGTGACTGATAGCTGTGATCTACTGCTGGTTGACTGTTCCGTCTGTATTTTGGGGGGGTTTTGATTATTCACATTCCAATCCCTGTAGATCTTTTTTTGACTCTTCTGACTCTTTTGTCATTTTTCTTATCTAGTCTCGCCAAGTCTTACCATCAAAGGCTTTAAAAGCAGAGCTTGCCTCGACGTCGTACTTTTCCAGCTCACCATCACCTTATCTTGACCGACTTGCAGACATCGACTTTATCATCGACGTCACATCTTCTCGACATACCCCTCCTCACATTCCTACGGAAACATATCCACACATCAAAATGGCGGAAAAGCAAGCAAACATGCTCTGGGGCGGCCGTTTCACCGGCGGCCTCGACCCCCTCATGGTCGCCTACAACGAGAGCATCTACTTTGATCAGGTTCTCCACAAGCAGGACATCCTGGGCAGCATTGCCTTTGCCCGCGCCAACTTCAACGCCGGCATTCTGACCAAGGAGGAGTTTTCCAAGATCGAGACCGGTCTGCTCGCTGTCGAGGAGGAGTGGGCTGCCGGCAAGTTTGTTATCCAGCCCGGCGTCGACGAGGATATCCACACTGCCAACGAGCGTCGTCTCGGCGAGATCATCGGCAAGGACGTCGCCGGCAAGCTGCACACTGGCCGCTCGCGCAACGAGCAGATTGCCACCGACATGCGCATGTGGCTGCGCGACGAGCTCCGCAAGATTGAGGGTTTCCTCGTGAGCTTCCTCAAGGTCACGGCCAGCCGCGCCGAGAACGAGGTCGACTACGTCATGCCCGGCTACACCCACCTGCAGCGCGCCCAGCCCATCCGCTGGAGCCACTGGATGATGTCCTATGGTCTGGCTTTTGCCAGCGATCTCGAGCGTCTGCGCGAGGTCATCAAGCGCGTCAACCGCAGCCCGCTCGGCTGTGGCGCGCTGGCCGGCAATCCCTTTGGCATCGACCGCCAGGCCATGGCCACCGAGCTCGGCTTCGACTCGCTGCTGTGGAACTCTATGGGCGGTGTTGCCGACCGCGACTTTGTAGCCGAGTTCCTGCAGTGGGGCTCTATGCTGATGCAGCACATTAGCCGATGGGCTGAGGATCTGATCATCTACTCCACGGCCGAGTTTGGCTTTGTGCGCCTCGCCGACGCCTACTCCACCGGCAGCAGTCTGATGCCCCAGAAGAAGAACCCCGACAGTCTCGAGCTGCTGCGCGGCAAGTCCGGCCGCGCCTTTGGTCACATGGCCGGCTTCATGATGACCCTCAAGGGTCTCCCCAGCACATACAACAAGGATCTCCAGGAGAGCGTCGAGCCCATGCTCGACCACGTCAAGACGGTCGGCGACAGCATCCAGATCGCCGAGGGTGTGCTGGCCACGCTGGCCACACAGCCCGAGAAGATGCGCGCCGCGCTCGACCCCTTTATGCTGGCCACCGACCTGGCCGACTACCTCGTGCGCAAGGGCGTGCCGTTCCGCGAGACACATCACATCTCTGGCCAGTGCGTTGCGCTGTCCGAGGCTACGGGCACGCCGATGAACGAGCTGACATTCGAGCAGCTGGCCGGTGTCGATCCCCGCTTCGAGCAGGACATTGCCCAGGTCTTCAACTACGACAAGAGTGTCGAGATGCGCTCGGCCAAGGGCGGTACCAGCAAGGCATGCGTGCTCGAGCAGGTTGCTGTGCTGAAGAGCATGCTGGAGTAGATGGTGTAGATGGGGCAGATGGAGTAACGGAAAACGGTCCGGGTCTGGAAAGACAAAATATTATGATTAGGGATAAATAGGTCAAAAGTCAATGAATGTGTTATGAGCGTCAATGAGCTGGATTTGAAAACCTTGATGCTTTTGTGACGTAAGACTTTACTCTTTGTATAGACAACTTGCAGTTTATTTTATTTTCTCCAAAATATAGGAAATTAAGTAAATAACAATTGTAGCCATATCAAATAGAAATAAATCAAATATTGTAAATTTATAGGTTAAACTCAGCTAGACATAACCAGTTTTTAAACATCATATAATATATATTAAAAACAAAAATAAATACATGTCAAAATCAAGAAATGTCAAAAAAAGGCAAAAAATTATGATCTAGGCAGGGATCGAACCTGCAATCTCTTGGTTCGTAGCCAAGCGCCTTGCCATTTGGCCACTAGACCTATTTGTTGAAGTAATACGGGCCTTGACTTCATTATATGGGAGGGCACAGCACGAGAGAAACTCGCCTCGTTGTCTTTCGGTCTCTGACCGGCACGCAACAACAAGCTGCACTGCGGACGGCAGCATGATTCATATACAGTGTATTGGAGAACATTATAAACAATAAACGCCGTCATAAATATAATACAAAATGATGCAGGCTTGACGCCTTGATGCCGACCATGTGGCGACAAAACGATATGGTCAGCCGCTGCCGCCCTTTTCCTTTTAATTCCCCGTTCCTCCATGCATTCGATAGGCACACTGGCTGCGCTACCGGGTCTGCCGCGAAAGGACAGCCGTACATGTTGTGGCCGCCTCTGAGTCTGTCGCCTGCCACTCTCTGAGCGCTGGATACATCGGCCTCCACCCCCCTCGTCTCAACTCTTTGTCGATATTTTTGTTTAGTCCTTGGATCCTTTGTATTTTCGTCCGGATGTGCCGCCCTCGAGCCGTTTGTGGAACCGGCCAAGGTGGTAGTTGATCGAGTTCGTGCTCTTGTCCTTGGTCTGCTTCGTGTCCATGCACTTGCGCAATGACTCCTCAACCATGGCGCAACCGGCTGTGTTGAATCCAACAGATGCCCAGCAAGCTGATAGTCAGTATTTAATCATATTGGCAACAAGACAAAAAACAAAAGACCTACCGAGCACGGAGGACATGGCGGTGACACAGGGGTCGACCTCGGCCTTGGCGTTGGCGCGCACACGGAGCACCTTGACGCGCGGGATGCGCATGGTGTTGGGGCGAGGAATGCTCATTTTGGCGGTGGATGTTGTTTGACGTGGAGTGGTTAGTCGTCGACGTGAAGCCTCTGGTCGTCTGATCGTCTGCTCTCGTCTGATATCGTCAGTCGGTTCGTGATGCTTGGATTGAAAATTGTGCGGAACCACTCGAGCTCCTATCGTCACGTGCAGATAAGATACCTCCAAAGTGGTATAGTAGTAAAGAGGAAAGAGGTTGCCCCACATGTAGCTGCAATGCGCGCCTAGGCTGTGATTGGCTCGTTGGGGCAATGTAAACAAACCACCTGTTTTCCCATGTTTTTGTCTGTTTTGTATGCATAGGAGAGAGCAGTAATTAATACACACATGCACACGCTCCTGCCCAAACCGAGTCCCAACCTCTTTGCTAGTCTCTCCTTCCTTGATTTATCTCCCATCTACAAGTCACGATACCTCACTCTATAATTACCAAGCCTACCCAGCACCAAACAGCCAAATTGACAAGCATATTCTACAACTCGACACGACTGCAGCGCGTCATTCACACGATACTCCACCCTACATCTTCTACCTTCTTCCTACCTACATTTCTTCATGAGCCGCCGCGTCTGTTGACATTGCGACAGCCTCTCAACGCAATGGACAACGCTCCAAGCACAACGCTCGGCGTGGGCGATGCCGCGGCCACATCAATAACTATGATACCCTCTACGACAACCTTTGATTTCTCCTTTACATTCACACCCGCCGACTTTGCGCCGACCTGTCGCCCCCACCCTCGACCATGGAACCGCGTGCCTGTGCCGGCGGCGAGTGTCTACATTACCCTGCGCAAGATCTGGAAGCGTGTCGGTGCTGTCCCTCTGTCCAGGGACCATGCGCGCTACTTGAAGACGACTGCCGAGCTCCATGCAGACGGTCGGGGACCGCGCAAGGTCCCGCGCACGCTGTTGCACGTGCCCGTCTGGGGCGACGCGACATGGTCTGAAGCCGGCACAGAGGACGTGCCGCTGACAGTAGATGCTGACATGCCTGCCGAGGTCACAGCACATGAGCACACCCTATCAAATGTTTCGCGAAAGCGCAACAGCCAACGGCAACCGATCGCACTCAGACAACGCGCCGCGCCAACACCACCAGCCGCGCCGTCAGACACCACTTCAGGACAGGTCGAAGCCGCGATGACAGTACCCTCAGAATCACCAGTATCACTAACAGCGCCTTCTTCTTCACCAGATACAGACGAGCTACCAGAAGAGACAACCGAGCATATCACAAAACGCGTCAAGCGTCGCATGAGCCGGCGCATCAGCATCCTCCCACAGTCCTACACCATGTCACCCGCGAAGCAGACCGCTCCCACGCCTGCATTCGAATCTCCAGTTAAGCGACGCGTCTCGTTCTTCGTTTTGGACAGCGAGCTGCCCATGGCTGGCGCTTCGCCTACAAAGACCATTTCGCCCTCGGCACCGTTTGAACCCGTGCTTGCCAGCAGCCCTGTCAAAGCTTCTGCCGCGATCCAATCACCAAACAAGCTGGACACAGTCACTGAGGAGAGCGACGACGCAACACCAACTGTTTCTGCCTCTATTGTATCACAACCGCACGTGGTCGTATTTACACAGCCGACCGCTGAGATTGAGGCCGAGTCACCTCAACAAGTGCGCCGCCGCATGGCACTACACAATACGCGTCGTCGCGAAACCTGGCTCGCTACAACCTACACTATTGACTCTTCTATGGCAGAGCCAAATAGCAAGTCGAGATCCAGCAGGCGACACAGCTTCCTGCCTGGCCAGAGATTGTCCGCGCACAAGCCCCTCGTATTCGAGTCAACAACATTAGAATCGTCGGAAACAACAATGTCAAAAGCTTCGAGCAGAAGACACACAATCCAGCCCGGTATGCTGGCTAGCCTCTTCTCGACCACCTCTGAATTTACCCCGTCCTCTGCTCCTGAGAATGTGGTCCCTGAAATCTCCGTGTCGGACGTGTCAGATGACACCACAGATACCGTCGAAGCCAGTGCCACGCAAGACGAGACAGTGGTCGTGGACGCGCGCACAAACTTGGATATTTTCGGTTCAGGCCCGCCGCTCCAGGTCCACAGCTCGTCTGTCAACCGTCGCGTTTCTCTCGACTTGGAGGCTCAAACTAAGTCTGACGAGACCAAGCCGGCCGAGACCGACCGCAACCACCTCGCTCCCGAGTCCGCTGAAATCAAGGAATCGCAAGAAGCAAAGTCATTCAATACTGTCGAGACATCTGAGAGTGTAGTGGCCAAGGCCATCCCTCTGAGCATCTTGGAGGAAGATTCGACCGAGTTTTCAAACAACAGCACCCCGCGTGACTTTAGTCCTGATATGGACACAGTGACGACCGATGGTAGCCGGGAGATTACTGATGAGCAGAGTCTGGTCTCACGCAAGCGTACATCGCTAGCGCTGGATGACTCGCTGCTACTTCCGCTCCCCGATATGACCGGAACAGAAACCATGGACGCTGATGTCGAAGACGAAGTCGAAGTCGATGCTCATGTTGATGCCGGCGTTGATGTCGACATTAACCTGAGCGTTGACACTGCCGAAAATAAACCAGCCCAGTCCGATGACGGCTGGCAGAGTCCCACATCGGCAGAGCTTGACCTTTTGGCAGATCTCTTGGATACGCCATCGCAGCCGGAGCCGGTCGACATGTCCATCTCCCCTGTTGTGCCAGAGCAGCTCGAGCTTGATGCCGAGCTTCATGCCAATGACTCAGACGACGATGCAATGGATGATGGCATGGACGATGTCGAAGGTGATGCAGACGAAATTGAGGACGATTTTAATGAGATCGTTAAGGACGGAGTGTCTATATCGCCCAAAGATAGCCCGGCAGCTGTGGCTGAGTCCAAGGTTCAGTTCGAAAGCCAGGTCGAGCAGATTGAAGTCCCGCTTTCTTCAGACAACGCCTCCCCATCAGACGATGACGATGATGAGCTTGATCTAGAGCAAGTCGACTACACAGTAACACAGCCCATCCACATGCTGCAGGATGTCAACGACGAGGTTACTATGACTATGACGATGGACCTCGATGCCCTGGTTGAGGAGCAGTTGTCTTCACACGAAGATTCCGAGACGGAGATGCTGCGCAAGTTTGTCACCCGTGTCAAGGCTGACAAGAGCGCTAAAGCTAAAGCTGCAGCCGCTGCCGCCGCCTGCTCTACTGATTCTGACTTTACGACTTCTGCCATCCGGGCTCGCAACACGCTGCGCTCAAAGCGGAGATCGGGATCCATGGGCTCGACAGCATCTGCGTCTGGGTCGCCGATTGCAAAGAAGGAGATGAAAGACGTCACCTTTGAGAAATTCGAGAAGATCAGCAGCAATAGCATCTTTGCTTCCCCATTCGAGTCGCTAGACGCCAACCGCACTCCACTGGGCATGAAGGATTCTAACATGAGCCCGAGCCCACGTAAGAAAAGAAAGGAGCTATCATCTGGTGTCAACTTCCTCAACGACGAAAAGCGGCCCCTCCGTGCCGGTGATCATGTCGATCTGCTTAGCAAGCCGTCATTTGATGACCACTCGCCGCCGCGGCAGAAGAGACGCCGCAAGAAGATGGAAGCCGACACGGGCAGTATATTCAACCCCGAGTTCATCTCGAGCAGCAAAGACAAGGACGCTAGCAAGAGCAGCGGCAGCGAAAAAGATGAGGAGCAATCTGGTCCCCGTCGCTCGAAGCGCACCCGGAGCAACCAGACACCTGTCAAGTCTTCGACCGCCGGCACGTCTGCTAACGGCGTCTTGTCTCTCATCCCGGTCCGCCTTCCCGGTTCTCTAAACCTGAATGGCGAAGACAGCTATGGCCTGTCTGCCACTAGCAATACCAGCCTTGGTGCGCGCCGCAACGACGAGAAGGACCTGGCCACAATGACCCGCGTCAACACGCGTAAGAACAAGGCCGGCTCAGATCCACCAAGTGTGGTCATCCAGCGCCTGTCGCAGGAGCGCGCACAGGAAAAGTGGCGGGCCATGGTCGAGAAGCGCGAACAGCGTGAGCAGCGAGAGCGCGAGGGTGGTGGTGACTTTAGCGACCCCACCCTGACGCAAAAGTCAATCTTTGACTCGCCTCTCAAGACCGAAGTGAGCGATGAGGACTCTACGCATGCTCAAAAACCACGCAAGTCCAAGCCGTCCAAGAAGAATGTGTCTGCCAGCGTCAGCAAGCCTACGTCCAAGGGCAAGAGTGTGCGCTGGGCCGAGGTCCTGGCTAGATTCCAGGAAACCACCAGCGAGCAGGAAGCTGCCCCTGTAGGAGATGCTGCACTTGCACCTGTTGGTGATAGCAAGGTGGCTGAGTCTGAGTCGACTGTCGACTCTGCCGCGGAAGCTGCAGTTCCAATCGAGGAGACAGCTCCGGCTGTCACTCCGGCTCCGGCACCAGCAACAGCGCCCATCACAACCACTGCCGCTCCTGAGCCCGAGAAGAAGTCGATTCCGCGCCGCACTACCCGCGTCTCTCGCTTGCCGCCGCCGACGCCGAGCAAAGTGATTGCCTCGGCTGCTGCGGCCAAGGCGGCTGCTTCATCTGCTTCATCTGCCTCGTCTGCTGCAACCACAGAGAGTACACCTGGCCTCAAGGCTCCTCGCATGGTGACACGTCGGGCCAAGATTGTGGGCATGGGCCTGGCTGCCAACGGTACACCGGCGCCCAAGCGGAGGACCACGCGCACCACCTAATTATGTTTTCTATTATTTATTCATCTGCCAATGTTTTTCGTTTCTTTTCTTGTTCTTGTTCTATGACTGTTGTTTTTGGAGTTTGGAAAGTTTGGTTTTTCTTTGATGAACGAAGCTGGAGTTGGAGCTCTCACGTAATTATATACCTTTGTTTATCCATTTTGTTTTCTCATTCAAGATTCAGTATATGACAAAAGTGCAGTGCTGGCTTTACCGCCATTCGTCAGTCAGATGCCGTTCCTTTAGTTTGACTTAAGACTTTTGTTGGTTTGAGTACTCGGCGTGGCATATCACGGGCATGTTGACTAAAACTTTATATAGTATATTGTCGTAATAACATAACAGAACGTAACTTGCTAACTAGAACAACACATGGGAAATAGAGTAAAGAGCAAAACCATTCGTAGAAACAAATAAAAACACAATCTGGCAATCTGGTAAGGAAAAGTTGCAGAGCATCATAAAAGGAAACAGTGTCAATCACCACCAGGTGAGCCCGTGCTCGCTCTCGTGCTCGCTACAAGCTCGGGATGCTTGGCATCGATGTGCCGCACCAGGTTGTCGTCGCGCCCCTTATAAGAGCACCCGGGAGCCGGGCATGCCCGATTTGGGGTTGGAATTCCCTGCCGCTCAGCCTCCACGGGATGGTGCGTCCACATGTGCCGGTGCAGCTCCTTCTTGGCACCGCTCGCACTGGAGCACTTGGGACAAATAAAGGGCTTCGCATGGCGCTGGACGTGCTTGTGCAGCCGCGAGCGTGTGGGGAATACCTTGCCGCATCCTGACTCGGAACATCTGAAGCAAGCTTGGCCCGAGGCCGCACCCGAGGCATCACTATGGTCACCGTTAATAGTTGGAGGTGAGAAAGTATGGGGGGAGGTCAAATTGGCAGGAGACGGTGCACAGACACTGGACACTGGAATAGGTGATGGCATAGAGGGCATAGAGGAAATAGAGGACATAAAAGGAATAGACGGTGGAACAGGCGCCAGCGGGAGTTGCTGTAGTAGCTGGCGACTGTTGGGTGGCTGCACGGGCTCGAGCTCGAGCCCGGACTCTGACCCAGACACAGTTGAAGACGGCATCGGCAAAGCCATTCCCACGTCGAGCACTGTGCCCGAAATATTGTTCGGAACAGTGACCGAAATGGGCATGGAATAGCCAGCAAAGTTAGACATATCAGCGATTTCTTCGTCAGTGAAAGGCGCAAAAAGAGAAGGGCAGTTGCTGAGGTAGTCGCCGGAAAACTCCATGGGCGATACCATCAGGGGCTGCTGCGACAAGACAAAATCCTGAGAGAGATCGGAAAAAGCAGACAATGGCGAAAATGTAATCGAGTAGTCCTTTACGAGCTGCTGAGGCTTCAGCTCGGTTGCGAATAGCTGGTGGATGCTCTCGTCACTGAGGACACCAACATCCGGACTGGCAGCAAGATCCACCACGGGCGTTGTGAGTTCTGAACTAGGGAGACTGGGGTCAAACTGGTTCTCGTTTACGCCAGCCGTGGGCACCGAGTCATAAGTGACCACGGGAGAGTTAAAGTCAAACTCGAGCTCGAGAGGCGAGGCCGTATAGGGAATAGGGCTGTTGAGCCACGGCCAGGAGTCATTCTGAGAAGGCGTCATTGTATGCGTTGTCTTGAGGTTGTCTTTGAATAAAAATAGTGATGGAAAAATCGGCTGGTAATTGTGTTGTTGGTCTGGTATCGTGATAAGAACGTTGTTCATGTATGGGTGGCCAAGGCCTTGCAGAGGATAGCGCAAGCAGCAGTACTCTGATGGCGAATGGTGTGATGGTGTTCAATTTAATGGCCTCTACTGAGGTTGATGAATGTTGAAGATGTATTTCTGGGCATGGGCGTTGGATATTTGAAGCTGGCTTGGTTGCGTTTGGATGTTAAAGAGCGATTGCAGAAAGCTCAATGATCAGTTTAATGACGATAATCAGGTCAGTTGCCAGCCAGCGAGTCAAGAGCCATAGTAAATCCATCGACAACCATCAACAAAAACAAGGAGAGAAAGAAATTGGACAGAATCACACCATCCGACATTAGCAGCATTGCTGCCGTCGCTATCGCCCCTCCCAATCATTGGGATACTGCGATGAACAAGGTGGCATAGAGTGCCAATGTGATGGCGATAGCCGGGAACCCAATAGGCAGTAGAAGCCCTCTGCCGCATAATGTAGAATGGCAGATGAAAGGGAAACGGGAATGCCGAAGAGAGGGGACCAGGGGAGATCGTGATGATCGCGAAGGAAAATAAAAAGGAAAAGGAAAGAAAAGCAAATAACAAAAAGAAATGCAGAAAATCAAAAACATAACATGAAAAAAACAAGGTTTAAAACCAGAAGACACAATTGAAGAGAGAGAGCGAGTGAGCTGGGCTGATCTATCGAATGCTCCTGTTGAGATTCAATATCACGACGCTGGCAAACGGGAAAACACCACGAAAAAGTGGTAGCCAGTAGCTGGAAAACATGATTTGCTCTTGCTCTTCTCTTGCGTCCCGATAGTCTTATCGTAACCCAAAGATGCCCCCAGCGCACGATGGGTCTCTGGAAAGCCGTAAAGACCTTTTTAGAGAAAGTGTGGTTGCACAGATCCAAAAGGAAGTGTGCGATGCGTCCCCGGGTGTTGTGTTTTTTGTTTGTTTTTTTCGGAGTTTTTGGTGGTTGAAATGACAAACTGTCTGTTCCTAGTATATCCATGCCGTCCCACTACATCTCTAGTCTCGCTCAAGACTATTTCAGTGAGACTAGAGTGTGCAAAGGGTGCTTGCAGTGGAGGACTGGAACAGAGTGTCGATGGTTCGTGTGAGATTGTCACAGGTTACAGCAGCCGCATGCGGTGCATGTGGTGCATGACGGGCGAACGGGGGGGGGCAGATTGGACGATTCCACAAGAGATGGCCCGGACGTGATTCTGTCCGTGATGGCCATAGCTTTCCAGGTGCTGGAAGCCCTGAATGTGTTAGTAGAGTGATCCGAGTTTACGACAACTACGAAATGGTTTGAGATATTTCCACTGCAGCAAATGCAATCATGCAGTAAGAGTTTGCACAGTTGCACAGTTGCACAGTTGTACAGAAGAATAGTTCTGGTAGAAGAAGATTCAAATGAGATTGGGAGCCCTACCTGGCAAGAGTTGTCTTGGAGAGCCATGTTGGCAATGTTGTTTCCTTGTTGAAAAGCCAGCGATGGTTGTTTTGTTGCGTGTCGGGTCAGTTCGTGTTGTTTATTTTTGATTGTTTGCGCAATGTTAAAGTTTGGTGGTAATAAACGAGTGTGGGTAATGATGAGAAAAGGCGAGGATGATGATGAGGAAAAAAGAGGAAAAGAAAAAAGAGGTCGGACAAAGAGGTCGCGAAAACTGGCGATGCGTCGCCTTTATACAGTCTTTGCTCCTTCCTCTACTACTGTTCCCGTGCAAACGCGCTCCTTCCTCAATTCGAACGAGCATCCCGCCGTCGACTCACACTGCCTCGCTCCTTCCCACTTTGGAGTCTCTTCTTACCCCATATGTCGTTCGCTGCGCCTTGCCTCGTCAGTTGGAGTCATTCACAGAATGGCAACTCTTGATTGGCTGGCTTTTGGAGATACTCCACTAAATGGTTGGCCTCATGCATGTCCGTACGAGGTACCACCAATAGAATACCAGTCTGTTGTATAAAAGCGGGCCAGGGTTGGCCTCATCGCCTTCTTTTTTTTAGATTTCGCGGAATTACTCAGTGGAGAATATAGGCGTAAAATGCCCCGTAAATTCCCTACAAGAGGAAGCTTAAAGTGTGCGGCTCTGCTAGAGTAACCCCAGGCATGCGGTGATCTACTGAGTAGATCAAGGTACACAAACACAGAGATAAGATCAGACTGTCCTACGAGCAAGGCACAATGGCGGGCCAATTCTCCGTCTGTTCTGTTCGTCGTTTTACAGCTCATTGGGTTTGATTGGGTTGACTGGCCATGGTGGTGACGCAATATTCTGGCTATTCTCGCGATGATGGAGCAGCTCCAGGCTTAATAAATAGCCGAAACTGTCAGCTGCACTGCGACTGGCACGATAACGTGTGATACCGCAAGTGGCACTAGCTGTCTATCACTGCAGAAGGACATAATATCTGCAAGCCATTTACGAGCTATGAATGGTAGGAGATAGTGCTCTGGTGCGGACTGATTGGTGATGCACTCCTCTCACCCGAGCATAATGGCGCAATTTCAAGATAGACATTGTATACCCATATGAGTGTATGAGTGCATCTATGCTTGGAGAATGATAAAAAAAATAGTAACTGTAAACATATATCGCTAACGCTGAACGTTGACCCTTGGTGTTGGCCTGTACCGTAATACCGACAGGCATCGAATGAGTGTACCTGCTGCTACCAAGTTTACATTATGAGACCAGCTATTCAAAACATATCATAACTTGGCAACATTTCTAGTTGTATTTTCAAATACATTTCAAACTGACTGATGTCTTGCGTGTATGCATCGACGTTTGCACTGCGATCATGGGGCAAATATCTCATAACCAAGCTCGAGTAGTTCAAAGAGACCTGTCGAAAATATAAAAAATGGCAGCTTAATTACAGCTTAATAATAAAGATACACTGTTCCTCCCACTTTACCGTTATTGTAACCATCACAGCCTTGTCCCAATGGCTTGGAACGTAAAGTGTAGGTTTACACAGTGCCATTTTATACAGTATTGTATAGCCCGCACGGTCCGCTAGCCTTCCCAACCCCGCGTCATTATCGCGATATCTCATGCCGATGCTCACAGCTCAAGCTCAAGCTCAAGCTCATAGCTAAGCTCATAACTAAGCTCATAGATAATATCTCAGCTCACAGTTTGCAACCAGTCTTCAACCAGACTGTACTTCTTAGTTTCTGACTACTACCAAATGCAGTTCTTATAACACCATGACGACGTTCCAGAATGTGTACACCCTCCGCAGGGTAGCAGACACTGCTGCCAAGGGCTGTGAGGTGTGCTTCAAACCGTCCTCGAGCGTCCTCATCACAGCCGAGAATAAGGTGGGTAAAATCAAGTCAACCAAGCTATTTTCTGCAGATGGAGAGCATACTGACCAAAAGGACTTCTTCTATATCTGTCCGAGTCACTTGAAAGACAAGGCCTTTGCAGCGCCCATCGTGGACAAGGCAGCGGAAGAGGCCAAGAAGAAAAAGGCTGAGGAGGAAAAGGAGCAAAAGGTCAAGGAAGAGATGGAGCGGTTGAAGAAGGAGTACGATGAGAAGAAGAGCAAGAAAGAGAGCAAAAACAAGGGCAAAGACGGCAAAGACGACAAGGACAAGGAAAAGGAGAAGGAGAAGGAAAAAGACAAGGACGAAAAGAAAAATGTACAAGAGGAGAAAAAGGACGACAGCAAGGACGAGCCACCAAAAGATGAACCGCGCGTATTTGCTCTGCAAAAGTAAGTTTTTTGCCTCCTCGTCTCTGCTCTAAACTTCTAACAAAGGATCAGATTCGTCTTCCAGCAACGCCTCGAGAAGAGACGCCAGACCGAGATTGCAAAACGCAACCGGGAACGTATGACGACGCCGGGCTTCTTTCCATCCGTCCCCAAAGGAGCTCCATGAGTTTAATGGTATCCTATCTGTTCAGCCAATTTCACTTTGTGTCCCTTTGAGGCACCACCTCGTTAAGTAACGACGCCCATCCAGCCATGGCGTGAAGCTCAACGAACCGACCATCCAGCGTTTACATCCTAGTTCTGTTTTATGTATTTACTGTCTTATTCTCTATATTGTTTACCCACGAGCAAATCTTTATTTATTATTTTTTAGCTTGTTTGTCTGTTGTACACACATGCTTTGCTCAACAACCGACTGCCAGACCAGGAATCAATCATGACAGGCTAGATGCCCACCGCATCGCCCTGCCACAACCGTCAATAAACACTTTTCGCTCGGTCTGTCAGAGAATGAAAGCATCTGCAACCCTGAGCCCACCCCTTAAAAAACATTGGCGTCAACATTGCCAGCTATCCGCACTACAGGCAGACCCTTCCTCGCCACTTCCATATACCCAACCCTTGCGACAAAATATTGGCGTATTCTTCAACGACCATTACTCTTTTGATCATAGTCAAAATCAAGGCTCTATATACACTATACTCCAATACACTCTTCATACATTTGTACTCCCCTCTGCTACGCTGACTGCATCACAAGACCCTCATGGCTACATCCTGTCTCCGTCTCACCGACATATGCCGCTCCACGTTGTCTTGAGGTCACCCAGTCTCTTTGCCTTTTTTTCTTCTTTTTCTTTTTATACTTTTGTTTATCACCTATGAAATAAATAAGATCCGAGCTACGCGAGGTATGCAAGCACTGAATGAGCACATATTTCTTGCTTCTTGTTTCTTGCTTCTTGATTCTTGCTTGCATGGCACCCACACTTACCTACTCAGCATATCACGCTCGGGAGTACAAACAGCACGGACAGCGCAGACAGCCTCACCGAAACAGCTCTAGTGCTGACGTTGCTGACATCTTGGTCTCTGCAGAGTATTACTGCAGACGCAGAATGCAGTCATCGCAAGTGGAATAACTATCAATACGCTCAACGCCCTCTCTGACTATTTGGCTATCCCACGATATGCATGCACATGCAGTGACAGCGAGGCAACCTCCTATTTAGTCTTCTGCCTCTAGTGACGCCCAAAACTTGCGGATATGTGGTTCATCATACTTTATTCTACAGACGCTAGGCCATGCGTCTTTCATTTTAGTCTCCTTTCCTTTCCTTTTATCATATATGCACAGGACCAAACATAGCCCTTGGCTTTGTGAGTTGTGAGTTGTGAGTCACGACAAGATAAATGAGACTTCTGCCAGCTAAACACACTGCAGCCCCCCTTGACTTAGTATCAGTATGGCATAGACACGAGTGACTTCAAATTATGAATGATATTTGCATAACTCAGCAAAAGGCGGTGATGTCATACGTCGTTGATATTTGCATTCATCTTTGATCATCTTAAAACATCGATTATACTTTGGACATGTTTGGTGGCATCCGGATGTTGTGTGGGTTGCTCGGGTCCCCGGCTTCCGCCATAATCGACCGGTCCACACGGCTCTCCTGCAGCGAAAATGCAGGACACACCCACGCCCGGCACGTGCACTTGAACCCTTGCCACGAGTACCGCCCTACCAGCACGCCGCACTTGGCATTCGGGCACACAATACGGCCCTCTAGTGCACCCTGCTCCAGGACGGGGCGCATCCACGATAGCGGCTCCACGAAATGGTGCTGGCACCCGCTCTTGCCGTCCTCGGCCGGCTCTTCGCCGTCGGGTGCGTGCGGGATAATAAAGTCCGAGTCCGCCAGTTTTCTCCGGCACTTTTTGCACTTGAGCTGAATCTGCTTTTGCTTTTGCGTTTTGTTTGCGCTGGACTTGGCACCCTCCACCCCCCTGTGCTGCACACCCTCTTCGTCGCTAAACCAGAGCCGCTCTGGAGCCCGGCCAATGCGCGCGCTCTCTTCGACATCCTTGCGGTAGAGCCAGTGCTGGTACGTCGGGCTCTTCTCCACGGCATCATCGCTGTCGGCCGGGCATCCCATGCGCCACCAGAGAGCCAGCTGGTGCATGAATCCCGGATTTGGCTCGGCAATCGAACGTGCTTCCCGCACTAAATCGAGAGCATGCTGGACTGCCTCTTCTGAATCCTTCTTGTCACGGCCGGTTCCAAGTTTGCTTGGGTGTCGCCACAACAAGTACGCGATAACAGCTGTTGCAGACCTAGACTTGCCCATGGCACAGTGCACCAAGACACCATTTGCAGCATCTTGGTCAAATGCGCCGCCAATAAACCGCACAATTTTGGGGAAATGCACAAGCAGATCCTCCTCTTCTATATCGTCCACATCAACAAAGAGGCGCTGGCGGGATGTGCGTTTCTGCTCTTTGGGGGCATCAGCAACGCGCTGGGCTTCGGCGGCGGCAATGGTATCCCGTTCGGCCTGCGTGTACTGCAGTGTCGACACGATGTGGGTGATGTGGTGAGCATCGAGTATCTTTTGCTGGGCAGCCACAATGGCACTGCCGATGAAGAGATTCTCGTCTCCCGGTATTCTATCAAGAGGCATATTGAGTATTTTTAGACTGTTATTGTTTGTCGATGAGTCGTCGAGATCGAGGAGATGAGGTTGGCTTAAGGCCGAGTGAGTAAGCAAACGACGTAAGGCTGCCAGAAAATTCTGCCGTATCTAAATACTGCCCCTCTTACAAAATAAGGCGGTGAAACCTATTGGCGGTGACTTTAGTTGAACCACTTACTATTTATTCTCTTATTCGGACTACTGTATTTATAGCTTTTATGTCCCCTTGGTCTCGTTATTATTTTCACCTCGACGAAGCTTAATATTTCACATATTTTAATGGTAAAAATACAAATTATAACATTATTAGTTTACCATGAAAAAGTTTCAATAATTGAACAGTCAAAGTCTGAATAAAAATGCTATGGTAATAAAAGGATGAAAAAATATGAAAACATAAGAAAACCACCTGACGGAGTCAAGAATTCCTTCGTCCATCAGTCATTATCTAGATATTACACCAAGCTCACAACTACTACGTTTTGATCTAAGTAGATGATATGTTCATTCAGTCTGCGTGCCGTTTTATGTCTCCTCTCCTATGCAATGCTCATGAGATGCAGTGTGCCGGTCCGGACGTTAGTTCGTGAAAAGAAACAAGAGAAACAAAACGTCGAAAAAGATTAAGAAAAGAGGATGATGATGTAGAAACAGCGCAGAAATAGCAAAATGCCAACCTTGACCAATAGTAAACTCCAAAAGCGAAACAAAAGGACAAGATGAATGAAGAAATATGAGAAATAAGGAAAACAATAAATCCAAGTGAAGACGTAAAGATACGGGCATCACATCACCGAATGGGCAGAGGCGGCTCTTCCTCCATCATGCATGCGTTCTCTAGCATATTTGTCCACTTGCCGCTCGTGCCTGCATGGCTGTGCTTCAAGTGCTGCCGGAAGTGGTCCGCGCGGAAGAACTTCTTGCTCGCATTGCACTCGCGGAACTTGTGCGTGTCCTGCAGATGCCGTATCCGCTCATCCCAGTCCTGCTCGGTCGCAACCCGAATCTTCTTGTGGGCTGTCAAGCCTGACCGCTCAAACTCGTCGCCGCAGTAACCGCACACATCTACCTCGTCTGGCCGTATCGAGCTGTCATGGTATGCGCGGTCGTAGCTCGACAAGGCTGCACACGACCAGCTGTGACGGCGCACGTGCAGAGAGTTCTGGTGCCGTTCGGCTTCGTTCTTATTCTTGAAACGGTTGCCACAGTAGTTGCACTCGTATTGCTTTTCCATTTCATGCGCACTGCCATGTTAGTATGTGAATATAGTGTCAGGATAAAGTTTACAAAACATACCGTAGCTGAGCTTCCGTGTCAAACTTTTTGGGTTTCTTGGGACAGCATTCGCACATGAAAAACTCAGACCGCTTCATGTTTCCCGGTGGGGCCTTGGCGAGCTCTGGCTGTCTCCTCGTTGGCGATGCAACGGATATCGTTGGGTCCCGAGACCGCTGTTGCGGTGCACGGGTTACGGTTGACCGTGGCGATATGGTGAGGGGAATAGAAGATATGTATGGAGAGGTGCCGCCGCTTGTCGAGTTGGCCGAGTTGGCAGTGGTCTCAGTTGGCGAGAGGTTGCTGATTGGCGAAACACCACCAGGGGACCTGCCGCCTTGACTAGTTGCAAATGCTGGGCCCAGGCTGGTCACACTGGTGGCTGCCGGCGAGAGATTGGAGCCATATGATCCCGTGCGTGTCGAGGGTGAAATAGAAGGTAGAGAGTCGTGAGTGGTTGTGAGCCGCGGTGCTGGGGATCCACGGGACGGGCCGTCACGCCATCGCATTTGCTCGTTCGAGGGCATGTGGTATAGTAGTGGTGGTGGCTCGTCACCGCCAGGAGGTGATGATGCTCGGCGCTTCTGGCCAGCGTGGTAGTCGGCACTGGCTCGTGAAGCCGGAGTGTCGATATGAAAGTCGCGAAGTCTCGTTTCCTCCAAAGTAAAACTGTCGTCATCCATGGCAGTTTCGTTGTAGCCGTCGTCTGTCACAGACCCGCTGTTTGTCCGCCGAGTACGTGCGCCTGGTGACCGATCGTAGTCGCTACTGTTGCCTTGGTCCCGCGGTGACCGGTGGTCGCTGCCATAGTGACTAAAGGGTGTGCTACGCGGTGAAAGAGACACCGCTGAGTGTAAAGGCGTATCCGTGAAGCGGCTGGGGGATTCTAGCAGCATAGAGTTGGGCTGGCCGATCTGGCCCTGCTTCATGCGCGTTGGGAGGGACAAAGGCTGGAGACCGGGGAACCGCTCAGTTGGCCGCGTCTGCTCGTGCAGAGATGCTGATAGGCCGCCCGACCGAGGCGGTGACCGATTGTCGACGGACCGGCGCATATCCAGTTTCTTAAGGAGGGAGTTGTCGTAGGGCTCGTAGGCATATGCTCTGGACCTGAACATGAAGCGGTCGTAGGGTAGGCTGAACTTGGAGGACGAGCCGAAGGAGTCACGGCTACGGGACTCCATTGAGTGGTAGCCTTCATCTCGGTCAGGCCGTGTCTTGTAGTTGGGTAGCTCTTCGACAGTATCAAGCTCACGGCGATGGTATTCTTCGGCGGCATGGGACATGGGCCCGCTGACAGGGACAAATCGCGGCGGTGGTAATGGCGGAGGTGCACGAAACTCGTCTGATGTGTTTGGGATTGACATTGGATTGGATGATGGTGAGAAGTGTTGCGTGTTAGAGTGTGTGCTCGAGCTCGAGAGCGAGTGCATATGCGAATGCATGTACGAGTGTGGTTGAGGCGAGTGGGAGGAGTAGGGAGAGCGCGCAATGTCGTGATATGACCGGGAAGGTATGTCGTCGTCGTCGGTACATATAGATATAGAAGGGAGGCTGTGGCCTTGGTTGCGGGGGGCGCCCGGAATATCCATGTTGACTGGCGTCCGACTGGGGTCGAAGATGTGAGTTAAGTAGAGGTCGGAGGGTGTATGTTTTAGATGTTGGGTGCTGCCCGTATTTTGGGACTTTTGGAGAAAGTCGTGTGCAAGTCGAGGTCAATGCGGACAGACACTAGAGGACAGGCGTAGAGCGGAATGACGGATTGAGACCCTGGCTCTTGACTGCAGGATTGGAAAGTTGCCACTAGAAAGGAGGTACAGCTCGACAGGGGCGCAATCTGACGAAACGTATTGACCTTGAAGAATAGCGATATTCAAGAATGAAGGGGGCAAGAGAAGGGGGGCGGTCAAGTAAAGGTTCAAGGTATAGGACGCAAGACGACAAGAGGACGTTGAGCAAGATGACCCGAGAGACCTAAAGGACCGAGACCTGAGAGACCAGGAAATGGAAAAGGCTCGAGAGACCACATCCGAGGGACTGGGAACGACGGGAGACCGAAGTGGGGAGGCTGGAGGGAGTGACAGAGTGGACAGACGTAGAGGACGGACGGTGGACAAAACACAAAACGGTGTATACTGTAGTCTTGTATTTCGTATCCTGTGTATTCTGTGGAGGCCAGGTACGCCCTGGCGTAGGTGTCAAGGTAGTGTAAAAAGGGTAGGTAGACAAAGGTCGAGTACGGAGTCGTATTAGCAAGTTGAATTATTGCGAGTATTGCAAATATTGCCAGCAGTCGGTAGGCTAACGAGACTAAGAGACTAAGAAATAGAGTTGGGTGTGAATCGACAAAGGGGGAGACAAAGGCCGAGAATGTGGTCCAGAGTCGCTGGACCGCCGTTCGTGTATGAAGTTGTTGAGGCGGTGTCTGTCAATAAGAGGGGGGGGGGGTGTAGGAGGCCAAGGGTCGAGAGGCGATGATGATGAATGAAGGAGAGAGAAAACAGATCAAAGAGGCAAAGGAAAGAGAGATTGAGATTGACGAGTCGCCACTGTATCACGTCCAATAGTTGAGTCGGTGGGTGGTTGGACAAGCTTGATCTTGAAGAGCTGAAGGATAAAGGCCGAGGAACGGAGACGAGGAGGAGAACAGATGACAACGAGAAGAGGAGGTCAAAGGTAATGCGACGATATGAGAGGTAGAAGAGACACAGAAGGAAGGAGCTCTGGAGAAGAAAATGTGGAAAAAAGGAAAGAAAAAGGAAAGAAAGTAATAAGGCGGAGAGGGAAGGTGCGATGAAGAATGACAACAGAAAGAGAAAGAAGCAAGAAGGCCCAACGAGACAGCGAAGCCGTTGTATGGAGAGACAAGGCAGCTGAAAGATGAGGTGAGAGAGTGGCGGCTTAGAGAGTTTATGATAATGGAATAATAGAGGGTATTAAAGGATAAAAGAGACTAAATGGGTGTCGATAAACTCTTAAAGGACCAGATAGAAAAAGGAATAGAGGAATATATGACTGAAAACGATCTCGGGAAATGATTTAATAGAAAGAGGAAAGAGCAGAGAGCAGAAAGGATTCCAAATGGAGAAAGAGCAACGAGGGCAAAGTAGAAAAGAAAAATAAGAGGAAAGAGCAAAACGAAACTTGAATGCGAGGAAGGAGCGACCAGCTCAACATAAGACAAGCGACTCGACTGAGGAAAGCGATGAAGAATCACCAGGCAAGACGGCGATGGAAAGTAAGCCCAAGAAACCAAGAGAATAGAGTGAAATCCAACGAGACCCGTAATCAAGGCATAAGCTGACTTGATTTGGTATTTTATCGACTTTGCTGTATTGTCTGCACGACTAGCGGCAGTCGAAGAATACTCAGTAAAGAGAAGGAGCGAGGTTGTGCATCCTCTTTCCTCTGTCCTCTTTCCCTGTGTCTTTGCTTGTCTCTTGACGCTTTCCTTTTTTAGGCGCGCCGTCGACAGTCTACCACGAGCGCCTAGTCGCACTATAACCACCCACTGTACTAAATACACTATGCACACTATGCACACTATTGTGCACTATGTGCACTATGCACACTAAACATAGTCAACACCAACCATGGATAATCATGCATGCAGTCGGATGCACATCTCACTCTTGCACATTCATAGGGCAGACCCTTGGTGTGGTATGAGCGTGAGCTTGAGTGTGTATTGATATGTTATGTTATGATATGTTATAATATGTTAGTATGGTGTACGAAAAGGGTGTGCTTGTCTGGCCTTGACTGGGCGAATGACAACAGCGAGCCAGAAAGTCAAAAGGCATATTCATGCCAATAGACAGCCCTACTGTCTGCCCTACTCTTACGCTAGATCATAAGGCAGACGGCAGACGCCACCTCCTACCGCAGAAATTAAAAAAGTCGGTTTTGGCTTTATTTTCCATAAATTCCTATGGGGCTGGTATTCTGATATTAGCCTTGTTAGGGCCAAGTGAAACCAGCTACTCAAAGAAAGTGAAAGCGAAGTCTAAAGAGGAAAGAGGAAAGAGAAGTTGAGTATAAAAATGAACAGGACTAAGACAGAGGTAGCTATACCTCGCAAAGAAACCGAAAGAAGAGAGACAAGCATGTACGAAGTAGACTAGAATATGGCAGGCAAAGAGGAATGTCACGATACGAAGCAGTATGGACAGATCCCTTCCTTACCTAGAAGGAACAGAAAAGGCACGCACTATTGGATTGTGAGCTCTACTAGTATTGATATTATTATTTTTTGGCTCATGTAGTTTATAATCTTGCAGCCTACTGTGACATTGCGCAACATGAATAGACAGAGAAAGAGGGTAGCTCAGGTGACGGTGCGGAATGCAAAGGATCAAAAGGTATATGAAGAAAGAGAGAGGATCAGTAAGGGAACGAAAAGCAAACAAGACATACCATCATGCTGCAGGGCTGTTCAGCCCAGTGGGATGCTCTTCTTGGTACCAAAGAACATAATACTTTGAGAGTAGAGGAAAGAGGAAGGATAACTACATATAGAATAAAAAGAAAGACGAGTACGACAGTGCAACGCAGCACAGACTAATGCAGCATCAAAGGAAACAGGGAATTGCAACTTGACATGTGTGGAGAGATCATGGGAGGAGGAGAGAAGGGATAGAGTATGGCAGATGAGGAGACGAGGAGACGAGGAGACGAGGACAGGACACCAGGTGAGTGTCTCAAAAATTGTCTGTCGTTGCATTTGACCATGATCGAAAAGCAGAGAGCGAGACCGACACGGCACAAATTGATCAGACCTCGGCGACCCAACGCTGTACATGCCTCGCCGGTCGAGATAGACTAGGTAGACAGGCGAGTGAGCATTACTCAGTAGAGATGTATCTTAGTACAGGGGCCAGGCCTGTAAGCGACTTTCCTGTTCTGTACTTTTGTTCCTGGGTATAATTTAAAGTGGCTTCTAGGGGGTCTTCTGCTGTATTCTACCCGCTGTTCTTTTGTTGTTCTACACTGTTCTTTGATGTCTAATAATGTTCGCTCTTTGTTCCATCCTTCGAGAAGACAGACCATTTTGGACCACGCAGCACGCTACACGTCAGTCAAAGTAGTATATCGTGGGTACTGGGTAAATAGTAATAATTCAGAAGAATAAGATGGCAATATACCATATACCATATACCATATACCATATACCAGAGACGGGCCACTCCCACTGACACCCTCCATTCGTATATGACGGGCCGTGGCCCAAAGAGAACGCATTTCGCGCCTGTTTTCTACTGAGTAAGATGTGAAAGATTCGACCGCCCTGCCGTAGAATCTCTGAATCGGAGACTGAGCACATGGACGCATCATGCCTGCGGTACAACGTCTGTCAGTGAGATGTCGGATATGCAGGCTGACAGAGAGGTGTGCGTGTTGACAATGTCTATCGCTTACCAGTGTTACGAGCATCTCGTTTGTCTTCCCTATCTTCTTCCCTTTGTTCCCTCTATCCCCTTTAATTTCTTTGTTCTTTATTTTCTTTACAATGCCACCTTGTCAAACATTATCAAAAGAATAGCCCGTCGTAACGATGGTCTCAGGTTTGGTGATCACCACGAATTTTAATTAACCAGCAGTCAGGAATGACCTTTCTTTGTGAAAGAGAGACAGAGACGGACAACGAAACGAGTAAAGGCTGTCACTACGACCACGTACCAGAGTACAAGTGTATTTACTCGGGCACTTTGATTAGCGTGCGACTAAAGATGCTTCGCCACAATGCAACTGGGGAAGAAAAGGAAAAAGGCAGACCAAAACCGACCGAAGTGCCAAGCCGCAACAATCGTAGTCAATATATCGTACGGACAGAGACTAAGAGAGTAAGAGACGAGAAGACTTGAACGGACGACACGGAGTTGCAATGGGGACTGTCGTGGGTAAAATAGAGGCATGAAATAGATTAATACACAAGATCAAGAAGGAAGATGGACTAATGGAATAAAGAGCAAAGACGGTAAAGAGGAAAGACGGGAATTGAAATGAACTTAACAGGAAAATCAATGGACCAAGATCCAGGAACAGAACGCAATCACGGAGAATAAAGCAAGAGTGGAAGAAGGGAGCAATGGAGACAAGCATTAATGGACAATAAGTCGGTATCGAGATGAAAGAGAAACATACGATGGAACCAGTTGACATGTGAGCAACTGCTCAGGATTATTGAATGAAATGGAAAATATAAGAAGACAACGGGATGAATAGATAATAGAATTATCACGATCCGGCCATCCGAATAGGAGATATTGGGATGAAAGGCAACAGACCCAAAGACCAAGAGACCCAAAGGAGACGACGGAGAAGAAAAAGGAAAGAAACCAAAACAAAAGAAGAAAAGATGTTGCACCCGCCCGACATCACTGCCGGTATCTCTAAGCAAGGGTGCATCCAATCTGGGGACGGAGTATCTCCTCTTACGGAGTATCTCATTTGGTTTTTGATATGCGGCGCCTTGATTAGAATGATGAATAGTTGGCTAGTTTGGTTTCCTATTTCCTACAGAGTATTTCCTATTCCCTCTTGGCCGATACAACGATTATTAAGTAGCTGTCTGATACTGAGTACTTGTACTTTGCTATTATCCATTATGTATCGACCAAAAACCATTTCATTTTGGTCCGGCTCTGTTCTCGGTCACATTCGGTAGCCCGATAGCCTTATTTTGGGGCTGCCTATGTAGAGAAACAGCGCACTTTTAATGCACTTTCCAACACAGTGACGGACAACAAAGGGCGGCCTTGGTCTTCATATTCGTCTCTTCGTCCTCTTCACTCACGTTAATCTTCTTGTCCCATCTGTATTACGACGTTCGCCCATATCTGGAAGGGAAGCGGAAGCGACCGGGAGTTGTCCCTTTTTTTTTCTCTCTTTTTTCTTCTTCTTTTTTTTTTTTCTTCTTTCGTCTTTCGTCTTTCTTCATCCCGCCGCTCGGCCGTTATCAGCCCTGTATTATCCTATATGAAAGTGCATAACAAGAAGGCTATGCTGATTCCAGCAAGTCGCCCGAATGATCATCTCTTTTACTTGTGACCCTTTTTCTTCTTGGTGTTTCTCCCCTCGACCCAAGATTCCTTGCCAGGATCGTGAATTCACAGGCCATCGGCACTGACAGAAGCACAGCAGCTAACAGGAGATGGGACAAGCAGTCCGATTTTTGTACTAGTGCGTGCAATAATAAAAGAACCCCAAAAGAGGCAGGAAAAAAAAAACTAATAAAACCAAAAACCCATTCAGCCCTACCAAGCTCAGAGGCCATAAAGCAAGCATGTGATTGGCGTTGTGGTATCTTAGGGTAGGTAGGGGTGGTGGTGTTGTGTTGGGGGCCTAGTGAGGCATTGGTCAGCGAGTGTGTTGTCTCCCTACAAGGCGACACTTTTCTTTTCTTTTCTTATTTTCATGCTTCCTTATTTGCTTATTGCTTACTTTATTCTATTTTACTTTCCGTTACTTGCAAGGCACATTTTTAATTCTTCTACGCTTCAGTCTTTCGTTATTTCTTTTTCCCTTCTACATATATCACCTCGCTCTCGCTCGCTTTGCTTTCGGACGAATCCCCCTAAAATAATTAGTGCAATATGCAAAGCAAAGACATCAAATTTAAAGTATTTCTACGTCGCAACAAGGATGACAGCTTAGGTCTCCTTGTAGGGCGGCGGGCAAGTCGTTGGACCGCGAAGTAGTTGGAGCTAGCCCTAGACTCTCTAGACTGTGGGAACGCAATACTTAGTAAGAGTACGGAATACCCTATCGAGCCTATCAATTTATAGTGTCTGTAAAGTAGAAGAAAGGGGGCAGCACACTTATTCTTCTTTCTTATTGTGCTTCTCCTGCTCGATAAACAGGATTCAAGACGCCACATACACTCCCGTAATGTGGTTATGATACGATATGTACTTCGTACAGGATCCCTGATCAGCATCTCTGTGGGGAGACAAGACCCCCAAGACCAAGGTCCCAAGACGAGTCCCAAGACTGGCTGTTTAGTTTCGTTACAGGTTGCATGCATTCTAAACAACTTGATTCAAGCCTTGGAAATTGGCTGCCTCCTTGGCAGTGTCTGGCAGTGTCTGGCGAATGGGTACTGAGTAATGAGTTGCACAAATAGATTAATACGATGATAGAATAACCGTCCTTGAGAGAAAATACGGAATATGCCGTTGTATGACTGAGACAGGCGGATGTTGCCCAACTAGCATTCTATACTCCATATGAAAGTAGCATTCGGCTTTGACAATATCGGTTGGGGATAAGTCGAGAAGAAAATAGAAAGCCTTTACGAAGCAGGTACACCCAATGTCAGAAGACTGAGACCGTGCAAGCGAGGTAATCTAAATACTAGGACTAGGGCGGGACTAGGGAGGTAAAAGAACGATGTAAATATTCTAAAGAGGTTCGTGGTGGCCGACCACTGCTAAGGAAGCATGGTATAAACCTCTTTACCATACGATGGTTTTTGCTACTCAATTCTTACTCAACGGCGTTGCATGCAACCGAGCCCGGCCTTCTCTCAAGGCTACATAGCTCAGGCTGCATTGTAGGCATATGAAGCAGTATCAGAAACTAGAATATTACTGATGGAAATGGAACAGCACAGACCAGTCGAATACGCTTTTGTGGTCTGACTCGCTCTCAAATAGATGACTAGTTCATCCGAATGCTGCAATCTAAATGCGATCTTACATCTGAAATGAAACCCGAAATCAAGAACACAAAGAGGACAATGGAAAATGGAATCGACAAAGCAATAACAAGACACTAGGAGTTGATACGACACAAGGTCAGGCGAACATAGGTCTCTTCTCCATAGTTTAAAGTAGTGCCGAACCCCTGTATTGCTTATTTCTTGACATTCGACTACGAAGTATTACTACTTGGTACTCTTGACTTCTTAAACATACTGCCTTGCGAGTAATGAGTAGTCTATATTGCGTACTACGTATGAATACGGATACGGTAGGGCAGCCGAGGATTCCGTTGCTTGTCTTTGTCTTCTTCGTCTTCTGCGTCGTCTTCATGAGACGACAAACATACTCGACTTCTGCTCAACGACGGGTAGGCACGGCCGTAGCGGGAGGCGGCTGTGTTGTTTCATTGCGTTTCTGTCGTTTGGTCTGTTTTGTCTCGAGTCTTGGAGACCAGACCCGGACGTGTGTGTCCAGTCCGTGGTCTTGTGCGTATCTCTTAATAGAGAAAGAAATCTTCAAATCTTACACGACGAGACACCTGCCTATCCGAGAACCGACTGTGCCCGTGTCTTACAGTTCGCCTCATGCTTGGCACACAATGTGACGACGCATCGAGGCAATGTTGTGGTCTGTGGTCATGCGTCGCTGAATTTTATTTTTATTATTTTTAGTGGTTTTATTTTACTTTTCGTATCCTATTGTAAGCTTGCGATTCTCGGACTTTCACCATGGGTACCTGGCAGATCGAAAAGAGATCGCATTAGATACAGATCGAAGGGTGCGTAATGGGACGAAGAAAAGCGGCTGCCTGACGTTGTGGCCTATCTCTTTTTTTCTCTTTCTTTTTTTGTTAAAAAACTTTCTTTTTCTGTTTCTTCTGTATGAGAAAATGCTTTTTACATTGATTATTTCAAAAGTACGCCTAAGCTGCTCAAATTAAAAGGGTCTCTGCCCGATCGCTTCAGCCCATGGAGCAATGCAGCCGAGCCCACTGAGGCTGACAATAGATCAAGCGTCACCAGAGGCAGTTTTCCCTTCCTTTATTCGAGTTTCGAACCTCGACACGGACTGCTTGTGGCTGATCAAACACCAGCAGTAATACCCTCTGACGGACTCTCGCATTGTTCTACTGCCTGTGCTCTTTCTTGCAAGGCATTTTCATGCGACGCAACGCAACCGAGGCAAATCGCTGCAGATTTACAAAGTCAGCCATCCGATGGCCAGATCTTATCACGCAAAACAGCAAAGGCTTAGCGATTACATGGTTGTTTCATTTTTATTATATTTATTTTAATAACAAATACACAAGGAGAAGGTGTTGCGTACTGAGTAGACAGAAACCGGTTATATCTCGGCGCCCATCGTCCGTACACCATCTTGGCCTTTATTTGGCACTATGACCCCATCATCAGTCCTTGTAGGGCAGGAGCTGTGCCGCACAGGGGCGGCTGTGACTCGTAACCCATGACAGCCAATCATTGACGATCAAGATGATTCTGTCAATCTTATCGATGTATTATTTCATATTATTTCCCTATTTTATTTCCCAGATAATATTGAATTTGTACGAGTACTGTCGCGTTGTACAGATCTCAGTGGCTGTCATCTTCCATAGATCACTACACTACCACTTGGCCATGGCGTGGAACACGGAAGCACGAACTTGTTGTCAGATGTAAGATACATTTTGTTGGCTACCATGCCGAGTTCGCACTGTTTTCAGTGCCGCTGGTAGATGGTGCATAGACGCCGAGTCTAATGGGTGCATGTGCCGTACAGCTGCTTCCATGTAAGATTTAACATACTCGCTGCCTTTTGAGATATCTGATAGTGTCAATAGCACTCGGGCGTATGAGCTCCAACCACACCGGGCCCGTCTTATGTCTTATTCTCGGTGTCGTAGACCGGCGAGGCCGTATGTCACTTGCGTCGGTATCGCCACGTCCGATTTATAGATTCATACTACCAGAATCATGTGTGAAAACAGCAACAAAATCTCTTTGAAAACTCTGTGCAAACTCTTTGCAAACTCTGCAGATATTTCAGCCGGAGTCGACGATACAGGTCACAACAGCTGTGTATCTGCATGACGATTTTCGCTGTCACCGAGCAGCCAAAGCGGTGTCATTATCAGTCTCGGCCAATAATGTATTTGGGGACATAAATCAACGAAACAAGATATTAATAAACCGACATGAACTACGGGGCGTGCCGTACAGGTATCGATATTAAGTAGGATCCTATCTGGGCTAGACGCCAATCAGTATGCAGGGCATCCAGGCCACATACAGGCTGCAGGCTGCAGAGTCACTGCAGTAGGTAGTGTCATTAGTGCCAGTGATGCAGTGTTAGCTGCAGTAGCTGCAATAGCTGCAGCAGTGACGCTGCTTTACAGAAAATAAAAGGGATTCATGGCAGTCGCTGGCCAATCCCACGGCGAGAAACCCTCCGTGATGTTACTGTTTGCTAAAGTTGAGGTGCACAGCCTCAATAAAGTACATGCATATATGCATGCATGCCTTGGCGCGGTTGAGCGTAGTGTTGAAATAGTAGTGTGCGTAGGCTTGTAGGCTTGCACAAACTAGAAACAGACTAGAGGACAATACGATATAGAACAATAAGGCTGAACCTGTTTACGAGAGAATAGAAAGCTAGCATAAAGTCATCAATACCATGCGGTGACAAATATTGGCTAGTCTTCTGCTCTTGTACAAGCTGAACCGGGATGCATCTGCATAATATTGCCTTGCTTCCTTGTAAGCTGCGTGCTGCACGGAGTAAGCTGGGCACAAGGGCAGGATTCTGCAGACTGTAAACTGCAGGTTGTGGGTATGAGCATACTAGTAAGCGGGATAAGGCGGACCTCAGACCAAAGTACCGTGCATGCAAATGACGAGCTTGCGTCGAGCTTATTCTCTAGGCTACGCGAAACACTTTTGACACTATCTCCCAAAGTGGCGAGCTTGACGACGCTGACAGTTTCCCAGATCGATGTCGATGCGTCTACTGCCTACATCAGCTGACACTAGTCAATACAATACAAGTAATGTCTTGCTATTCTTGGCTGCCTAGCTACTTCAGCCAACAGCAGCCAACAGCAGCCAACAGCCAACGGGAGCGCCCAAGCTTGGTTGAGTCGCAAGCAAACAGCCGCCGGGTTATCCTTTGCCGGCTGCTCACTCCCTACAGGGCTGACTTATTTTCGTACTCTGTATGACATCCTGTAAGATATATTAGGAATGAACTTAATTTGCGGTCTCAATCCTGCATCACCTAATACCGATGCAATCTGACAGAACGGCCTTTGCTCAGATACAATATCATCAATATAATAATGGAAACGATCAAAGCTACCTTGCGAGCAGCAATATTGGCGTGATTAATACGTATATTTGATTCTTGGCTTTGGTAGCCTGCCACTAATAGTCATGGTATCTACACGCCGGGCAACAAGTCATGCTGTGAGATGTAGTTTTTATGTAAGAGGCGAGACGCCCGGAGCAATATAGTAATGCATGATCATGAAAATGAAAATGAAAATGAAAATGAAGGCCAAATGCCGCAACCACAATATGTGGCAACGTAACAGGGCAGAAGATATCGAGAAAGCACAGACGCCGGCAGTGACATACATTCGGCCATAGCTCCGATGTCATCTCTGACAGCCCACATCTAGGTGAGGGTCCAATGCCAGCACATATGACGAAGCCAATGATGCAGCCCTCGTATACTGTTTATGTCGTTAGCTTGATTACTGACTCACTCATCTCATCTGCTGATCGCTCTTTTTCGGTAAACTGCGGTGGGCTTTGGAATATGTCGACTTCAATGGCCATGGCAGGTCTTTCCGACGCCCGGAATGTTTTGTATATTTGGTAATAATGACTTACGAGCCGGATATGATGCGTAAATAAAATCCTCAAAAACAATAAGGGTCACAGGAGGCATGGGATGGGCCCCAGGGGAGGACTCACCGCGATCCCAGACCTCTACTAATGGTATTGTGGATTTCTGATAATTGGCGCGTCATATTACATCAACACCTTGAAAACCTCATGGCATCTGACACGTGAGATCGTAAACCAGCCAGTCATCACCTCTCGTTGAATGTTATCTTACATTGCGTGAAGAACACCCTTATAACCCTTTCCCATGGCTGCCACCGCACCTCTTGAAAAATAAGAATGGCATTAAGAATGTAGTGTCTACTTTCTCACATTTACCCTTGCGTATCGTGCTATCTAGTCTATGATAGGCCATGATATTGTCCATTTGTCTGTAATTAGTACATCACCACGTGAGAGAGCAGCACGTTCTCTAGTCTACTTTCCGTCAGCAGGTGTGAGATTGGGTTTGCATTATATATGGATATGACGGGGAATGGTGGGTGTCCGGCCATAGATGTGAGAGGGATAGCATTCGTGCATATGCTATCAGCTATCGGCATTGGTGAGATTTGTATCAGCATATCTGGAACGTAAGTTTACCAGCTAGGACTTTTTCTGTAAGGGTTTCGGCCTGGAGCAATATAAACAGCGTCTTATTCTTGCCTGTAGAATAATTGTAGACAAAAATAGACAAGATAGAGAAAAGAGAAGACTCCTTGTTTGGCTTTGCTTTACGCCGTGCATGATACCCTGTCTAATGCACATTCTCTTACTGGTCTGGCTGGTCTGATTGCTTGCAAATTATGACAAAGGTTGCATATGACTGCTCCCCTTCTCTCTAGGCCAATCGCATCCTACGCGTCCCTTCTTACCCTTTCCGCGATATCCGTTACAGCACAACGCCAAACCACATCACCAAGAATGCGTTGTCAACCATACTATGACTCGCTGGTTGAGTCTCGTGCTTCGCGCTCAAGGCGACCCGGATATAAAGCACCCTTGTTAAAGAAGATGTGCCTTCTAGGCCTCTTCCAGATAATTACCGGTTTGATACAAACCTGCTAATAGGAGATATACCCTGCCCTACGGTTTTTGCCTCGGTAATTATACTACATCCCCCACCCGACAAGCCATCTTCCATACTAGTGGCCTTCTAAACACTGTGTGCACAGTGTTCTATGATTTTGTTAATGTTTTAGCTGACTGCTGCAGATGCTGACTGTGAGTAGCTCTCCTTTCGTAGGGCCAAGGATGATTCGATTTGAGCCGATTTTCCCGAAAGGTCATTTACCCCAAGTTTGGCAAGGCTTTGCTGTCTAGTTTCTCTGTCACGTCGCTTTTCCACATCCACGGTGTTTGGCCCGTTTGATTTCCTGGGTCTTTGTTACAGCAATGTGCGGATGTCGGCAGTGTCCACATGGCGCCAGGCACAAACAAACCCAGCAATGAAAAAGCAAAAGAAACCGCCATCTGAAACAAGGGCTGCGGTAATTGCAGACTAGCACCCCCAGCGCCGCATCGTGGCAAAAGAATCTCGGTGTTCTCTCATCTCGGACGACTTTCCGTCTTGAGCGGGCGACACCCGACAATGAGCCAAGGACACGTTCTTTATCCCTAATATCAACTCCGTGTACGCAATACGCTAGTTCAAGTTTCAGCCTGTATGTTAATGGCCGCGGTACTTTGGCGCGGTGAACAGCTGTACACACGACATGAAACTACGGCAGGCGACGTAAACATTTCTACGGTGTGTCTTGGCTGGTTCAGCTGGTGGATAATAGCAGCAACGTTAACAAAGCACAGAGGCCAAGGCTCGCAATTATTACCCTTTATGCCACTGTCTTTTACATGCGGCTGTCGGTCTCAAATTTAATCTGCAGACATTCAGTGATATTTGGGTATTTTACCCTATATCTTTACCGCAACTCTTTACCGCAACTCTGCTGCTAATAGTGTATCGTAATTATACGTGCAATAAATTGTCTTTTGCGGCATCCGATCACTAGTGGTCAGGTCAGGGATATTTGCAGGTTGGGTTCATAAGATGTCGGTGTAAATTATTTGCAAGCAGTGCGGTATAATTCCGTCTCCAGTCCGTGCTCACCTGGTATATTAATTACCTACTCATATCCGCTGGAATAGTCCGTGATAGGTAATGATGTGTTTGCTGTCAGCACATCAGCAAGAAGTAGACTAGTGTGATGCTGTTAGATTTGCATGTCAACGTAATCGATGGAAACGCTTGCAGAGTCGTGACCTGTTTCATGACAAGGGATATATCAGTAACTTGAATTTTTGCACAGCCCCATTAAGGAGACATCCAATAGTCTTGATACTCCAGTGCAAATGCTCACTGATTATGAGGATGGTACCGGATAGTACCTAAACAAGACTGGTCTATGTCCTGTTTCGCTTAGCTGAAGCCATTATATATTTTTTTACTGCAAGCTACCCGTCTACTGACGCGCGGGCATCGAACGGTTGCAGCTCACCGAGAATTTGGACCGACCCTATTAACTCAAAGTTCTATGCAGAGCTGACAAAAATAGGCACACAATCGGAGCTACATCGAAGGATATGACTATTATTGGTGATAACGCACTGGTAGTCGCAATAAGTATTTGTTCCCACTCCGGACAGCCCGGCTCAAACATCATGACGATGTTTTTTGACTGGTATACTTGATAACTGATAGAAATTGGTCGCTGTTGCAAAGTAACAATTACTCCATTGTTGAGAATCAGTATGAATTTTTGTCGCGATATTTTATTTGCAGTTGTCGGACTGTTAACATCTCATTTTTTTAGAATCAACGTGGTTGCGATATTGTTCTTTCCCAAGTATATAGAAGAAGAAAAAAGAATGGAATGGAATGCAGAGCTCAGCACGCACTGATTGACACCGTTTGATAATGCAAGGCTGTAGTGACGCTGAAGATCTGCACCTAGTAAACACCCCTGGAGCTGTTCCCATGACGTCATTCACAATCGAGCGAGCTATCGATAACCACAAACAGCTTATCTCTGAAACATGCATACCAATGGGCCATGACGCAGTAAACAAAACACATTTCAATTTTGGCTTTGCTCGCTGCTGTCTACATCTTTGACTGTCTCATTGTATCTTGATAAATCGTGCAAAGACACAATGGCGAGCATCTTTCGATGGTTACCACGGCTATCGTGCTCGGTTTCATCACTATCACGGCCATGCATCGATACTGCCCGCATTGATACAGCGTTTGCGCCACTACAGAAAGCATTGTTTTCTCAGTCTCCGAGACGACTACGCGACGAGTCTAATAGTGCAACCGATTCAAACGAAAGGCCGGCGAAGCCGCTGAGCGATGAGGCAAAGCAAAAAAAGGCAGAGCAAAGTCAGACCAAACAGCCATGGCTACGCGAGGGCCTTGACCGGCCGCCACCCGTGGCCGAAACGACTGTCGGCAAGCGCATGACAAAGGGAAAGCTTCTTACGACACCCAACCGGCTGCTCAAGTTCACCCTTCCCCTTCCTACTGGACCGCTCGACGGCAAAGATGGCAATGCCCATATCGAGCCCCTCTCGCTCTTCCTGCACCCCCAGCAGCCCCTCTCCTACGTCCAGCGCCTCATCCAAGCCGAGCTGCCACCACTCGTCGATTCAAAGGGGCGCGAGCGGCCACCCAATGTCACGTTTTGGGCTGAGGATACCGGCAGCGAATACCAGATCAGTAACGAGGAAAAGAAAGAGAGGGAAGAGAGCAAGCACCCGAAACCCGGGTCCCATGTCGCCGCCTACTCCGGACTCGGTCACGAAGGCGCCGAGCGCAAAGACACCGACAAGGACTGGGTGCGCTGGGGCAGCAGCACGGAAATGGGCGACTTTATTCGCGAGGCTGCACGCGGTCGCGAGTTTGCCATTCGTATTGAAGACGAACCGAACCAAGCCGCCAAGGAAGTGCAGGTCAGCGTGCCGTCGTTTGACGACCGCACCTACTACCAGCGCATGCGCCTTCGGCGACTGTCGTGGCAGATCGACCAGCTGGCCGCGATAAAGCGCGAGTGCGACTTGCTGGCGCACCGCAGCGCGCGCAACCTGGCTAAGGGCGGTTTTGGTATATTGATGGGCTGGTGGGCAGTAGTGTACTACGTCACGTTCTGCACCGACTACGGTTGGGACCTGGTCGAGCCGATCACGTACCTGGCGAGCTTGACGGCAATCCTGGGTGGTTACTTTTGGTTCTTGTTCGTGAGCCGCGATGTAAGCTACAAAGCGGCGATGAATGTGACGGTCTCGAGGCATCAAACATCACTCTACGAGACGCGCGGTTTTGATGTGCGGCGGTGGGAGCGGCTGTTGGAGGAGGCTAACGGGCTGCGCGGAGAGATCCGGCGCGTTGCCTACGAGTACGATGTAGACTGGGACGAGGCCGGCGATCTAGGCAGCGAAAAGGTCAAGAAGGTGCTGGAGAAGGAAGAGAAGCGGGCGAACAACGGCAAGGAGGAGGAAGAGGAAGAGGAAGGCGAGGAGGAGGCAGAGGAAGAGCACGAGAACGATGACCATAAGAAGGACGAGAAGAAGTGATTAAAGGGCTCAAGAGATTCACTCTGACGATGAAGGAATCGGAAAGACGCGGATTGCATTTAGATTTTTTTTGTTCTTTTTTTTTATTTGTATTTTAACTAGCATATAGCATGAGCGAGTGAAACGGGAATAGACTCGGTACTCAAACCCCTAAGAAAAAATAAGAAATCTGAGTTGAAGAAAAGCCAGTTCGGAAAGAATAACTATAGACTAATCATGATCTGCAGCAGCACTATGAGCGCGGTATCGGCGACGGAAGACCCGATTGATGGCGTGGTCAGGGTTGGCCAAGTCTGGAAAGGCATGATGCCGAGGATGCAGCGGGTGACCCCGATAATCATGAGAGAGAAGACTATATTGAACCACAAGGTGTATGATCGCAACGCATCGCGTGGTTTGCACATGGTTCACATATTAGATCAGATCAGGGACAGATACGTTCGATTGAGGCAAGAGCGACGGACAAGGTTGGGACATCTACAAGAAGTTGCGACCGGCCGCGACTGCCCGCTTCCCTGATTGACTGACCGACCCCTCTATTTCGATCAGATAATTCTATGCGACATCAGGGAAAATCTATTTACAGGGCTGCTCCCCTGTTCTTGCCTGTTTTTTTCAGTTATTTTGCTTTCATCCTACCAGCACTAAGCCGAACTGCCGCCGACCTACCCCACCATCAGTGCTTGCTGCCCCACTAATTCCCGCAGAACTCTTGCATCACAGCGTGTGCATTGTTGGTACCTGCCTATATTGAAAGTCTACAGCGTCATCAACGACAAGGTTCGAGTAGAACTGGCAACCGGCTTCGGCCTTGAATAGGAACCTCGCGACGAATTCTTTTCATTTATTTGCATAAATCATACTAGTGAGTAACATCGTGCATAGAGAACGTATTTGTGACGGGAAATCGCGGCATTTGGAAATAGATCTTGAGTTTTCAGTGGGGGGGTGACGAGGGGAAGAGGAAAAAGAAGGGCGAAATGAGTGAAGAAAGGAGAAAGAAAGAAAAAGATCAGAGAGATCAGAGAGATTAGCGTAAAGTAGATTGACAAGGAAGAGATTGATAATAAAGAGGGATTTAAGCAAGGGTAGCATCAGCAGGTAGACCAGACTGCGCGGAACTGGCGAGCCAACTCAAGAGTGAAGCTCCAACTGACACTGAACAGCTCATCTGTCTTGCATCAACCTACAATCTGATCAAGTCAACTGAGACACCAGATACCAGATACCAGACAATCAGACGTCACACAGTTGTCAGAATCACAAAAATACAAACCAAAATGGTCAACTCCGTGGTCTACCTGCCGGACGGGCAGAGCTTTACCGTCGTGCCTGTATTTGCTGGCCTGCTGTTCAAGTCCAACGACCTCAACGCCCACCACAGCGCATACCCTGCCGGATGGACCGTTGTCCTGCACACCGAGGATGAGCACAGCACCAGCTCCGAGAAGACTGAGGCCGATGCCACCGCTGCTGCTGCCAAGGATGGCGAGAAGCCGCATGTGCACTCGTTCCGCAAGCCGACGCTGCTGGGCGACAGCTTGTTTATTTCCAGCGTCAGCAACCCCAGCCCCAGCGAGTACAAGCCCGCTGCCAGCCCAACACGCCAGACTGCCATGATGCTCTGGGTCACGCTCTACTGGTACTTCCAGCAGCAGGCCCCCGATATCCTGCTGCCCGCCACCGCTGCCTCCAACAGCACCCCCGTGCCCGGTCGGCCGCGCGGCGACTGGCGTATCCGCATCAAGCACGAGGGCCTGCTGCGCACGCGCAACCTGCTCCCCAAGCTCGAGCGCATGGGTCTTGTTGCATCAACCGACAGCTCGGTTGGCAGAGACGAAAGCGCGAACGGCGGCAACTGGGACAACCTGTTTGTGACGCGCAGCATGTTCTGGCAGATCCCGCCGCAGCTGTTCCTCTTCACGCTGCAGCCGGCCTCCAGGACCAGCAGTGGCGGCGTTGTCAGCTCCATTGGTGGCATTGGTGGCATTGGCGGTACATCGTCTTACCCTGGCTCCCCCAACAGCAGCCGCCCCGGCTCGCCGACGTCTATTGCCCCTGTTGTCATCGGTGACGTAGAGCCCAAGACTTCCCTGGCGTCCGTGCAGAACTTCCCCATCGGCCCCTTCTACTCGACGTCACATCTGCCGACGTACTACCCCCCGGGCCCGCTGCGGTACACCATGACCGGCAACGTGCGCCACCCCGCCCGCCCCAAGCCGCCCCGGCAGGGCGAGGTGTTCTATACCCGTTTCGTGCCGTCGGCCAACCAGTACCTGTCACTGCGTGTCGCGTCGCTGTCACCCCAGGCCGTGCCCTACCTCGGTCCCAAGGGCCCACAGGACCCGATCGCCGAGGCTGCAACGCTCACTGCTCTGTCTGACACGGACCTGATGAAGAAGTGGTTCTCGAGCCCGCGCGTGTCCAAGTTCTGGGGCAACTGGGAGGACAACTTCCTGGAGGTCGGCCTGTCCAGCCAGCACAGCTTCCCTGTGATTGCCATGTGGGACGGCGTGCCGTTTGGCTACTTTGAGATCTACTGGGTCAAGGAAGACATTCTGGGCATCATGGTGGGTGCGCAGGCTGCCGACGACTTTGACCGTGGCCTGCACGTCTTCATTGGCGAGGAGTGGGCACGCGGCCGTGTGCAGCAGTGGCTGTCGAGCATTGTGCAGTACATTCTGACGAGCGACTACCGCACCATGAGCGTCTGCATTGAGCCGCGCGTGGACAACACGCGGTTCATTCAGCTACTAGAGGCTGGTGGCTTCAACAAGCAGCGCGAGGTTACATTCAAGCACAAGCAGTCGTGGTTTGGCCGGCTTGACCGTGACGGCTGGCAGGGCCCTGCTTTGTAGGTGGCTGTTAGCTGTTTTTGTTCATCTTTATATTTAGAAAGTATTTATGGATGATATTCACCAATTGTAAATTTCAATTATTTATTATGGATTTTTACTCTTGGAAGATAGTTGTGTCAGATGAATGCTGAATTTATTTTATTCGCTGTGCAATACCTTGAACCTCTGCGTCAAGAAGTAAAGACAAACGAAAACAACTTCGTGGCGTTTTAATATAGAATTGTAATTCGATTTTTTATTGTTTTCTATTGTTCTTTTTATAAAATAAAATAAAACTACTCTTAATTTGCATATTAATTAATCCCATCTGATAATAACATACTACAATACAAAAAACAACCATTCCAGCCTTGTAGTATAATCATCGCATACATATTTCTGCCATCTTCTCGAATTCATCAAAATCACAAAATAGAACAAAATCTACGCTGATAAATACTCCGTATCGAATGTCGGAGCTCCAAACGCCGTCCTCTCCGTCTTGATAATCATATAAAGAGCAAACGAGTATCTCCAATAGCAGTTTCCTCATTTGGTACGGCCGGACACCTACCATGCCGGTCGCCCTGCGAGTCCAGAAAAGGCAACAGCCCTAATACCGTTTGCTATCTATTGTCGGACTTCCATGCTGCTAAAACGTGCCTTTTAGAGTGGAGACCAACGGGAAGGGTGGATCGAGAGCAAACTAAGAGTTGGGATTGGCCCGTGCTCATTCAAACGTTCAATCCAGACCCACCTCGTCTTGACTGTTAAAGTTGTCTTTGTCAGCTTTGACTTTCATGTCTAACCGACTCAAACGCTGGCAACACTGGCAAATGCTGACGCCGACTGTTAATGGCTACACTGAAACTGTCACTGCTGACTGAAATGCACATGATATGTGCATGGTAAGAACGCCATTTACACTACCCATAGGAGCGATTCCAGCTAGACTGTTTTTTACCCATTCCATGTTCCTTCTTCTTCAGCCCGTCGGCCTCGACTATCCCCCGAAACGTGCAGGTCGGACCCGAGGCGGACATCCCCTGGCTAGTTTCCCGTTCTGGAATTCCTGGTTCGGTGTGCTGGTGTCAATCTAGGCCAGCTAGGTCAAAATGTATAGCTCTATATATTATGCTTAGATCATTCTATCCAACTCACTGGGTGTAATGGGCAGTGTTTCACACTGTGCTGACAATATTGGCCCGATCCTTTGATCCTTTGACGTCCACGCCGTCTTTGGTTTTCTTTGTGGTTCCAGGTTGGATGCCGACTGACGTGTTGGCTGATGTGCCTCAAGCATTTTGACAGCTTTCTGTGACTGTTCATGCTTTTGTTATTGTAGTTTTGAAAAGCATAAATATAATCGTTCTTGTCGACTTGTTGTCATCTTTTTGTTTTAATCTCAATCTCATCAACAACACAACACTTTATCATATATAAACACCTTGCAACACAAACAATCCACAGTCACACTACTAGAACCAATACATTACAAACAACAAAACTTGCCCAACCCACAGCAAAACAAATTCAAACAAATTGGGCCCAAAAGCAAGCACTACAACGTCACACATACACACAGTCAGACGCCTAAACAAAACCAAAATACAATGTCTGCTGCTTCGCAACCCACAGTCCTCGTTGTCGGTGCTACAGGCCAACAGGGTGGTAACACCATCAAGGCTCTACTGGCCGACAAGTCGCCTGTCGCACAGAGCATCAAGATCATTGCCCTGACTAGAGATGCATCATCGTCTCGTGCCAAGGCTCTGGCTGCCAAATCCGACCGCATCGAGGTCATCGAGGGCGACCAGCTCAAGCCTGCTGCCATCTTTGCTTCTCTGCCCAAGGGCTCCGTGACTGATTTGTTTCTCGTCACGAACCCGCCCAAGGAAGAGCCCCAAGCCAACCCCTTCATCGACGAGGCCCTTGCCCATGGTGTCCGGAACATTGTCTTTACCAGTGTCGAGCGCGGCGGCGACGTCAGCAGCTGGACCAACCCCACTGATGTGCCGCACTTTGCCGAAAAGCACAACGTCGAGGTTCACCTGCGCGATGCTGCCGCCAAATCCGAGTCTCCGGTAACCTGGACCGTGCTGCGCCCGGTCGCCTTCATGGACAACCTGAAGTCGGGTAGTCTGTTCTGTGCCATTATGGTCAGTATGTGGTCGATTGCGCTCAAGCCCACGCAGAAGCTGCAGATGATTGCGACGAGCGATGTCGGTCTGTGGGCGGCGGACTCGATTGTGAAGCGCGTCGAGGCCAGTGGCAAGGCAACGAAGGAGACGCCCTACACGAACAAGGCTTTCAGTCTTGCGGGTACTGAGGTGACACTGACGGAGATGCGCGCCGAGTTCAAGCGCGTTGTCGGCAAGGAGTCGCCATGGGCGTGGTGGATCGTTGGCAAGCTGGTTCTGACGTTTGTGTCGGATCTGGGTCGCATGTTCAGCTGGTTTGACCGCGAGGGTTTTGGTGCCGACATCAACAAGCTGCGCACCGAGGGTCCTGGTCCCTCACCCAAGACTTTTGAGCAGTGGCTGCGCACCGAGAGCGGCTGGCTAAAGGAGTAAGAATATATTTATTTTTTGTTGTAAAAGTTGTCACCATCAAGAGGAGGATCAATGGGAAATTAGCTGAAGAGAAGGTATCTGGTGATTATTTTTTTTTTCTTGATGCGCATCGTTTGCTCTTTTATTTTTTCTTAATCATTTACTATGCAGTTTGCTTTAGTCTAAAGAGATACTACTTTGCCCATACTGCCATGACCGATGTGACTATATGATCGACTAGACCCCGCGAATCACGGCAATGCAGTATCACGTCATGCAGCTCGGCGCACTGGCAGACAACTCTTAGTCAAGTCCACATCGACCTACAGCAGACTTGAGTCCTTTATGTCTTGTTATCTTTTAGTTTATTTAAGCAACAACATACATTACTAAATATGGCCTTTGCTCCTCCACGCGCCGACGCATCGACTGCCCAACAGTGGTTCGACGAGACGACGACTGTTGATGGCGACTTTCGCACTCTTCTTGAAGAGTACAGCCATGTCGACCCCGACCAAGTCGTCTCGCACGTTGTCAACACACGCAACCGTGCCTGGGCTGTCCATCCATACCCGTGCCTCGGCCAGTTCCGCTTCCTCGAACTCAACCTCGCCAAGCGTGACTTTTATTCAGATCTGCTCCTCTCGTTGAAAAAAGGCGGCAGATTCCTCGATATCGGCTGCTGTCTGGGCCAGGATGTGCGCAAGCTGATCTACGACGGCGCTCCTCCGTCCAGTGTTGTCGGTGCCGAGCTCAACCCAGCTTTTATCGAGCTGGGCTACAGTCTCTTTCACGATAAAGATAAAGACAAAGAAAGCATTAGTATGCTCGCACTCAACATACTTGACAGCCCACCTGAGCCTCTAAAGGGCACATTTACCTCTGTGCAGCTGGGCATGATTTTGCACCTTTTCACATGGGACGAGCAGGTGGCGGCTTTCCACAACACGATCCAGCTATTGAAGAGCGACTCTGGAGTGCGTATCTTTGGCCAGGCCACAGGCAACCTGGACGGTACACCGACAGCGAGTGTGCACGGTACGCGTACGACGTTCAAGCACAACGGAGAGACCTTCCGCCGACTCGTTGAGCAAGTGTCTACGACAACAAACACTCGCTGGCGGGTTGTGACAGCTGAGCTGGACAATGGTCTGAGCATTTTCGATGGGAAGCGGACTTGGGACGACCCGAAGACGCGTCGACTGGTGTTTGAAGTAGAGAGAGAATAGTTGTTTTGCTGCTGTTGTTGAATGAATGAGGACATGCACAAGCGCAAGTACAAACACAAATAGTTTATAAAGATCCGACGTCTGACCCATGTCACCCAATAGAGCACAGAGAGGCATTACAGACTCATCAACACAAGAGAGTGGCGACTGCTGAGTGTCGGACGAGGGCATGACACTGTTTTGACATTTTGATCCGGGCTTGTCAATGAGCTTACGAAGACTCCTAGCGGTTATGTTTGTGGACGTATATACTCTCGATTTCATATAAAAGCTTCTATCCCAGTCCCAGGTCTACCTGCTGTCTGTATCTTACTCGACGTCGATAACAACAAGATTTACAGCAAAATGCAGCCGTACTTTCTCGCACTACTAGTTTTGTTCTTCCGGTCCGTGGCGGCCGACAACCTCTGGAAGAAAGACAAGGACGCACTCTGCTCTATCGTGCGCTACTGTCCCGACAAAGCCGACCACTGGGGTTCCAACTTTGTACCTGCATCGAGCACGACATTCAAAACGGTTCCCTATTCTCTGAGCTGCACCTACTATACCGTCTGTGATAGGACCACTACCACCAGTGGCCTGCCGACGATCATCTGCAGTGAGTCGACGACATCGTCATCATCCAGTTGCAGCGAGACAGCATCAACAACGTCGTCGACCTGCACCGAGACCACATTGTCGACGCCGTCATCGTCGACAACTTGTACGGATACCTCCTCGCCTTCTTCAAAGACAACAACTTGCTCAGAGTCATCTTCATTTTCATCTACCACATGGACAACTCACTCCCACACTCACTCCCACAATACCACCTCGCTCTGCACCGAAACACCTACGACATACCATCGCCCGACACCGACACCCCCGCCTCTCGGAGTCAGCAGCGATACATGCACGACGACAACAACTAGCCTCCCCAAATACGCAACAACAATCAAGCCATACGTACTCACAGAGCATGTGTAGTCAGAGTTAGATTTGCCATGATTTAGACTGGTTGAGATGATTAGTATAGTAAAGTAGCAAAATAGCAAATATTTAGTTTTTCACCTCGGACAGTGTTCGTTCCATAGCAAACTCCACAACATGAAATTCTAAGATAAATGGCAGCAATATGTAGATAACACCCAAAAACAGATTTCCTATTTCATTACATCGTATAATACTGATCACTCTTCAGCATCCATGGCTTCACCTCCTTCATCCTCCTCCTCCTCTTCGTCCTCGTCGTCGTCATCATCACCACTGCCACCCTCTCCATCATCGTCTTCCTCTTCACTGCTGCTGCCGGACCCATCACTGTCGCCGTCACTGCCGGGGTCGTAGTCCTCTTCCTCTTCGTCTTCAGCATCCTGCAGCAACTGCTCTGCCCGCTGCAGCTCGGTAAGGCCGTCATCATCTTCACCCGCCTGTCCATGCTCTCCGTTCTCGCCCTCGCCCGCCTCACCCTCGCCCGCCTCCTTCTTCTCACCGCGCGCATTCTCGGCCAGCTCGCGCTTCGCCTTGCGCTGCTCTGCCATACTGCGGTCCTGCAGACCATGGCGCTGCACGTACGACTCGGAAATGGTGCCGTAGTCCTCCTGGTCCATCATGCCAAACTCGACCTCCTCGTTGGCGTCGGTGCCGATGTCGACCTCTACCACAATGTTAAACGTCCGCTGCAGCACATTGGTATAGCTCACAGCCGAGATGCGATCCAGCGGGATAAACAGCAGCGGCTTCTTGAAGCCCCAGAGAATGCCTGTGGGCAAGAAAAAAAGGTAGCCGTCTTTGCTACCGCGAAATGCGCGCACGTGTACGGCCTTTTCTTGCGGGCGGAACGGCTGGCGTGCGGCGCTGTGAAAGATTTTGGGGTCGGTGGACACAATGGCGGACATGTAGCGGTTGCTGACGGACCGCAACTGGCCTTCAATGGCCCAGTGCAGCAGGGCCTTGTACGAGTCGGAGACAGTGGCAGCGAGGCCGGCTGACGGGCCCGTGATGGATCCTGGCTTGGGCGCTGTGGTGGGCACTGTAAAGAGAAGTGGTTCGAGAGGAGAGGGTGTTGAAGGGTCTGGCTTGGCCGGTGCCGTCAGGGATGCCAGGGCAGCGCCCCGCGGCAAGATGATGTAGTTGTATTGCACCTGTGCCTTTTCCGGAACGGGCAGATGGAATACGTGTTCTGCAATTGTTAGCTTCCTATGCTTTGTAGATGGACAATATAAACAAAAGTAAAAGCTCACCAATGTCGTGCCATGAGTAAACAATGCCGGGCACCGGTGCGGTCGTGTTGGCCGCCCGCGCGTAGAGGTAGTTCTGCGTGATGACGAGGTCGTACTTTTTGCGCTGCGGGATGGAAACAGACACATCCTTGATTTCCAGGAGAACTGTCTCTGCCGCTGCTGCCGCCAGACTGTCTGTCGCTGTCGAGGCTTCCGCTGCGGTCTTTGGCTGTGCTTGTCGTGACGGCAGACCGTTGGTTTTGCCGTTGGCTTTGCCGTTTGTGCTTGTCGCTGCTGAGTCAGCACCGTCCACCCGTCGCCGCTTCAGTGCAGGTTCGTCGGCCGAAGCCAGGTCGCAGATGTAGCTGGAGATGCTGTTGAACAGCTCCACGCGCGCCGGCGAGTCGGCATTGCTCTGGATTTCGGCGACCAGGTCAGGTCGTGACGGAAACGCGAGGCCGAGGCTCTCGAGGTCAAGGCCGGCCATGATCGGTGATGTGATGGGATATTGTTTGGCGTCAATTGGGTCTCTGTTTTTGATGTTGACAATTTTTCTAATATAGCGGCGCGACTGGGATGGTATGCAGACGTATGTCGAAGTGATTGAGGATTTGCGGATTTGAGGATTTGAGATTATGAGGTTACGAGGATATCAGTTCGAGTGCTGTATTGTATGCTTAAAGTGGACGCGTCAAGATCTGGTGGTGTAAGCTTTAATATTTAGCGCCGCGCCTGCTCACCACCTACAACTAATAAGGGGTAAAATAGGCAAGAACCACCAGCCAGTTCCTGCATTTGCCAGTTTTCCCATAATCTACGTCATGTGACCAGAACGACGACATCCTTGAGAGAATGATTTTCTTTCCAAGGCAGAGGCTTGGCCAGAGTGTTTACAGTCGCTGACGATCGCATTATATGCTAGGTTCAGCTTTTAAATTAAGGAATTAATGAAATTGATGCCAGTTAATGATGCTAAGAGCGATGGTGCGTATGGCCGAATGGTAGAGAAACTAAAAACAGCCAGCAGAGAAGAAATGCAGACAACATAAACGAAGAAAATGAGTCTCAAGAGGACATTCGGAATAATCAATGGAAATTGAAAATCACAGGCAGCGCAATGTTTAAAAGAATATGATTCATTGTATAATTACCCAGGAGTCGGAATGGTAGATCAAGAACGGAACAAGAAACAAAAACAAAGAAAAGGAGCAGGACCAGAGCAGGTGCGTGGAAAATTAAAGGCAAGGCAATCAAAGACAGAAGCAAATAAAACAGAGTAATGAAGATGAAAACGAGCGAGCTAGTAAAGTAAACGAGATAGGAAACAAGACGGTAGATTTCCGGAAGCGCCCCCCATGCAAAACAAGTTTATCTTTGGAAAACGATAGCCATGCGAACAAAGACATGAAGGGAATAGAGGGAGGTAGAAGTGAGAAGAAGAAGAAAAGGAGAATCGAAGTAGAGAATCGAAAATGTGGTATGATGAAGATTGCAAGTGCGAACATAAAACTTGAATCGTGATATAAATGAATGGAAGAAGAGAACCAACGCCAGAGAAACAAAAGAAGGTTGTGACACAAACACGACAGAACCAAAGACGACAAAGAACAGTGCGATATGGAGAGAGATACTACAGAGCATCTCCGACGCAGAAGAGCTCAATCTCGCCGACACCTGCATTGTAGGTGTTGCGCATCCCGTCGTGCCACTCCATAAAGGCAATCTGAATGTCATCATCGCTCTCGATGCTGACAAAGTCGCCGTCCTCGTCGTGGTACTTGAGCTTCAGGTTGCCCTTGCCAATGTTGCTGTTGGTGAAGCGTGCCAGTTTCGCGTCAATGCGGTCCACCAGCGACTGGTATGTGATATTGAACGCAACCACCAGCGTCATGTAGTTACTCGTGTCGTAGTTGACCTTAACCTTGAGCTGCGTCGGGATGGGCAGGTCCGTTGCACCGCCAGCCATCATGCCACCTGCACCGACACCCGCACCGCCCAATGGGGGCGAGCCGGCGCCGCCGAGCTGCTGCTGTTGAGGAGCGCTGGTCGGGGCTTGTCCAGGACCAGGACCGGGTGTCGATTGGCGGGGATAGATGGGCTGCGTAGGGAACTGTGACATGCTCGGGCCGCTGTACGACTGCTGGCGACCTTGCTGCACACTGGGACTCTGGGTGCTAGTCCGGATGGGCAGGTCGTTGCGCGGGCTTCCCGTATTGGAACGTGGAATAGTCGAGTCGTGTCTCTCGTGCGTCGGGTGCAGGTGGGATGGGATGCCGGGGACTGCCGGGATGTTGCCCTGGCTGCCACCGGTTTGCCTCCGTGCCTGCTGGTTCTGAATGTCAGGTGTGCTATAGCTTCGGCTGCGCTGCTGCTGCGACAGTGTCTGCGAGCTGGGTGACATTGCAGACATGGACGGGTTGCGCGTGTTGCGACCGCCATTGACCATGCCGTACGCATTCGATGGCGACGGGCCGTCGCGTGACGGTGCGCGAGGCATTGCTGGCGCTGTGTATCTGTTCTGCTCGCCCTCGCCCCATGGGGGCTGTGGCGTGGACGCCTTGGGGAATGTGTAGGAAGATGCTGAAGGTGGCGGGAAGAAACTAGATGTTGTGCTTGTACGCGACGACACTGGCGACTCGGCAACAGGTGAGAAGTAGGAATCGACATTGCGGAAGCTTGGTGACACCGAGCCCTGGGACGGCAGATGTGTCTGCAGACTAAGCGAGCCGGGAACCATAGGCAGAGGGAACTTGGGTGGTGGCTGGCGCAACATACTATTCAGTGATGTTGTGCTGTCGGTGGTTATCGAGCGTGTCCGCAGCGGCGGGACGTTGAGCTGCTGCTGCGGCGGTTGAATGACCTGAGGGTTCATGGGCAGATAGTCATCGTCATCATCGGGGTCTTCTGCATAGGGGTTCTCAAGGGCACCGACATCGCCACTCTGTGACCGCATCCATGCAAAGTCGGGTGTGGCTTGTTCGGGACTCTGCGTGGCACTCGGCGCGTTCAGCTTGCGCTGGTGATCCAGCCCGGAACGCCACTTCTTCATCGCCTCCTCGTTCTGGAACCGAATCACAAAGCTTTCAACACCTGGGTCGCCCTTCCACCAGATCTGTACTGTGTACGAGCCTGGCTTCGACAGCGAGATCACTTCCGTCACGTTGGCCATGAAGATGCGTCCCTTAAGCTGCAGCTTCGCATTCCGATTCCGGATCTTGGGTCCTGTTGACCGTGTCTTGTCTTTCTTATCTTTGCTCTTGGTGGGCGTGATCTCCTTGCAGCACAGCAGGATACACTCAAACAGGTAGATTTCGTAGTCCTTTTCCTGGTCGCTCTTGCCCGTAAGAACAGTGTACACGCCGTGCAGCAGGAGCTTGCCAAACTGGTCGACCTTGTGGTTCTTCCAGTCGTCCACGCGACCAATAAGCTCGTCAAGTGCCTCGTCGAGCATATCACGGTTCACAGCCTCGTTGGCCTTGCTCAGAGCGCGCTCAGCAGCTGCAAAACCAGCATCGAGGTCAGCCTTCTCGTCTGCATCATCGCTCTTTTTGGAGAGATCTTTGAGAAGCATGGGGTACTTGACGAGACGCTGCATGGGCTTGAGGAGAAAGCCATTGAGTGTGTTTGAGTCGATGGCGACAGGGTGGTCTGCTGCACGGATCTTGTCAAAGTAAGTTTGTGCGAGCTGTGCTGCGATGCGCTGGTTCGCGATAAAGGGCTGGTAAATGTTAAACGACTCTTCGAACGCGATGAATGGGCTGCCCCACTGCTGCGCACTGCGCGGTGCCGAGTTGGTCGACTCGATACGGATCAGAAAACGGCGCTGGACGTCGAGAATGAGGTTGATGTTGAGGAAGATCTGGTGAACGACGTCACCGTTGATAATACCGCGCTGCTCCAGCGTCTTCTTGAGATCGTGCAAGTTCTCCAGATCCTGCACGTACTTGCGCTCAGTGTCCACCAGTTCCCTGATGATATAGTCGCGCTGGCTCAGCTGCGACGAGCCCGGCACGGCGGCCGTCGCATCCTCTGGTGATGGTTCCACCTGGAGCAATAGCCCGCGCTCCTTGGCCAGATCCAGAACATGGTTGACGACTGTTGTCACCTTGACGAAACCCGTGGTATCTGTACCCAGCAAGTCTACAATGACGAAGCACTCTGCTGGTGGGATGCCGAGGTCGCTCAGACACGCCTTGATGAACTTGAAAGCAACCAGCTTGCTCTTCTTGACATCACTGGTGCCCTCGCCGACTACAACAACAAGAGGCTCTGCCGGCTGCAAAGAGTTATACACTGTGAGAAGAGGGTCGCCTGAGCGGAACAACTGCCACAGTGCCTCAACAGGGTCGCCGTTGTACTCATCGCGCTCTAGTTGCTCCAAGTATGCCATGTGCTTATCAAAGCCGGGGACCTGGGCAAGACGCTGCTTCAGGGACACACAAATCTGGTAGAGTGACCGCGAGGCATCGGCCTTTTGGTTGATAATGTTGCTGGTGGCGACGACTTGGCCATTAGTGGGAGGAGGGGTCGGGCTCGACATGGAACTGGCGAGCCCTGAAAGAGATGTGGTCGAGGTAAAGGCAGTAGATCCGGACAGCTGGCTAATACGGGGTGCGCCAGCAGAGGAGTTGACGCTGCTCATAGTATTGCGAGCACTGCCTGGAGGGGGAGGAGTTGAAGAGGATCCGGCACCGTTGAGGGCGGAAGACGTCGACGCAAAAAGCGGAGCGGTATTCGTTCTTAACAAAGGCGCATGAGCCATACCTGCTCCATGCGCCGATAAAACGGCGCGGGGGTGGAGGAGAGAAGAAGTTGTTATGTGAAGGGAAGACAGAGGCTGCTGTCTATTGGTATTCTGATTTTCGTAGTGGTTTTATCGAGCTGGGCGAGGCGGGTGGGGGGGAGACGGTGAGGGTCAAGTATGAATCAGCAGCGTCACGAGAATGTCGAGGTGACAATGACAACGGCGGAAAGATAAGAGCGACCGCAGAAGCACGAGATCGAAAGTGTCTGTCTACCTAGGGCGTGGTGCCAAACAGGGAGACAAAGGAGGTAGCCGCGTGCGATGTCGATAAGCGCTTGTGCAAGATCGGGCGGTCGTGGGTGTACGCTGAGTGGTCGGTGGTGTGCCGAGAGCGGTCAGCGCAGGTGCAGTGTATGCAGTCAGTGTGCGTCGTGTTTTCTTGTCAAGGGAGGGTGAGGACAAGTTAAGCAAGTCGGAGGAGTGCGATGCAAGGCGGCGATGCAAAGTACAGAGGTACGTCCCTTGCTGGCTGCAGGAGATGTGGTGTGGTGGTGGGAGGAGAGTCGAGTGTGGAAGAGGTGGCAGGCAGGAGTGGCCGAGAGGTAAAGGGGAGATTGGACAGAATAGGGAAAGACGTGCAGGGCCGTTCCTTCCGTTTTCTGTGCTTTGGCTTTCCTCTGGATATAGGAGAGTTGCTCCTTCTCGATTCAGTAATATGTCGATGAGGGGAGGACGATCTGGAATTATGCAGGAGAATTGAAGCAAGAGGCAAAAGCAAAAGCAAGAGCCGATAGTGAAAATACCGGAATAAAGAAACTACAGTCGAAACAGAAGAAGCAAAACATACAGCGGCAGAAGACGCATTATTGGGGAGAAGGGGAATATGGGAAGGGGGAGGGGGGAGGGGGGCGGTTGGTCAAGCAGTATGAGTGGTGACTGCCAAAGCGGCGGGCCCAACAATGTATCTTTGTGTGGGAATTGGGCACAGAGATACCTTGGGCAGTGTATAGATTAGATAAACACTGTGAAAGTACATGTGCTTGGTAGACTTTAATTGGGGTGACGAGGTATTACGAAGTACAGACGAGCAGGGTGGGCAGGGCTAAAGGGGGAAAGAGGCAGAATGTGCTAGGGAACTCCTAGGAAAGAGTGACCAAGCGTTGAGTGAACAGGGAAAGCGCCGACGGGACGCAGAGACTAAGTAAAGTGGGTACCGTGCCCGTCTGAGCGTATACGGTGTTAACGGGTCATGGCACACTGTCTCTTTGAGCGCTGGATGGGCCCTGGTGAAGTGGAACTGAAAATGAAATCAAAGGAAAGAACAGAAGAAAGAAAGGGGCACAGGTCAGGTAGCGCTAGTTAGTTTCCGGCAGGCTCGTGCTGAAATCAATGCAGAAGAGGACTGATAGTTACAGTGTATACAGTGCGTACAGTGCATACTGACAATCAGCACCTCGTCACGTTTGACTTCGTTAATCCAGATAATCCAGAAAACCAGCATTGATCTGTCGATGTAGCTGTTTCAAATTGCGACTGACTGCGCTAGGCTTGTGACGGACTAGCTTTTAGTAGAAGAACATTCTACGGTTCGATGGGAGTGGGGGATGATAGGGGGGGAGGGGAAGAAATAGGAGAGAAAGCAGGGATTAAGAAGAGCAAGGAGGATGAAGATGGACAAGAGTGACAAGAGTGACAAGAGTGACAAAAGTACGAGGTGAGGAAGATTGGAATCCAAAGATATGAGCTCAGATACGAATGTAAAAGTGAAAGGGCATTGAGGAGGGGAGCACGGGGGAGGAGAAGAGGAAGAGGAAAAGGAGAGGGAAAGGATCGAAGGGGAGAAGAGCTTCGTATAGAGAGGGAAGATTAAAACGAGAAAGGAACAGAGATAGCAATGAAGAAAAGCAAATGAAGAAAGACATAAAGGTCATTTGGCGGAGCCCGCCGTGATGGAACGCTGCCAAATATCCGAGGCTTGGAGAGGGTCTGATAAGACTTCTAGAAGTGTTGGCGAGTTGGCTTTGTATACGAAGTACGAAGTATAAGTGGGAGTAAGCAGGCCATGAGATGCAAGGACTGTCTGGCCGGACCGGGACGATTCACTGCCGTCAGTAAAGCTAAGCTACCAAAAAGAACGGTTGCCGGTGCATCGCGTTTGATGTTCATCGGTTCGCGAGATGGCATGTTGGAGGATTTGAATTTGTGGATGAGTCAAGTACGAGACCCATGAGACCCGGTTGCCACTCTTGACTCTTATGCCGGCAGTATCATGCAATACGGATTATTCGGTACTGAAAAGGAGAACGGAGCACAGGTTACGGGGCTCTCGGGACATTGCACAGTAGCTGCAGAGCTGGTGACTTCAGGTTGCATGCATGCAGCTTATATGAGTATGATAGCATAGCTTGACGAGCGGGGCTGCCATTAGTAACAAACATTGCCAGGAACTAGAAACTACGAGTAATATATGCTCAAGATTGCGAGACGAGCGACAGGAACCACGAGGTCCGGGAAGACGTTGAAACAGGTCGTTCATGCACGCGCGGACTGGACCGTGTCCGGGCATGAGAGCCGTTTCATCGTCATGTTAACCACATGATGGGTCAAGTTAGTGATAGTTAGTCAAATGGTAGTCATGTATGTTACGGCTAAGATAAGATTCATGATTAGTGAAGTTAGTAAAGCATCGTGTACAGAGTTGACGTTCTTGACCTACGTGATGACTAAGCTTTGAATCGAGGCTGACCGGCACTGAGATGAGCAATGTTCCACCGGCCGAGACCCCAAAACAAAACAAAGGATCAAAGCAACGACTGTTGAACCTAGCGAGACATGGACACATAAACAACAGGGCATGCCTGCATAATGGCAAACAAGAACACACAGCGAGACACAACTTATCACCCCAAAGACCCTATTCAACGCCTTTTGAACGAGACATCTATAGATCAAGACAGGCTCCGAGACATTGCAACCAAGACATTTCAAGATCTTTTGGCCAGTAGCAACAACGCAACAACGCAACAACACAACAATACTAGAGCCAGACACCTTTCCCGTGCACAGTCCATCTGTCTCGTGTGTTTACCTTTTATGCTGTTGTGCAGGCTGTAAATAGACACGTCCCATTGGCTGCAGTTTACATAGCCCCACTTCTGGTCGCGAACTGTCTAATTGATATAATTGATACAGCACTAACGTTTAGCACTGTAAAAAGGCACTCTAGCGAGCCCATCCGCCTAGAGTGTTGCGGAGCACGGGTTCAAGCGCCAGTCGCCCCTGCCGTGCTTGCCGTGCTTGCTAATCTCGACGCTCTTGACTCCGCAAGGTGCCTGCGGTCCTTCTGTTTTAGTCCCTTTGACTGGCCTGGCGGTCTATTTAGAGCCCCAGCCAAATAATATGCCCCAATACGCCAGACACGCCAAATAGAGCGGGACCGACCTTAAACCTCACCTCCCCCCAGACAGCTTCACCTCAACCCTTTTGAGCAGCCCCAGAGCATCACTTTAAGCTGCTTTGCTGCATCACGAGGCCGATCGATCTCGGCTCCAGCTTGCATGTTCATGTGGAGCAGCCTCATCTCGACCTTGCTATTCGTTCAATACAACGCCCCTCGACACACCGCAGTATCGCGTGCTCCAAGCTTCCAAGGCTGCACACCAGGAGCTCCCCGACTTGTTCTTCACCTCGACTACACCTGTATCGGCTATACACCGCTATATTGGTACCAAACAACCCTTTTTAGCTAAACTTCCAGCTCCCAGCTTCAGACTACATACGCGTATGCCGCCTCGTTCCCGACACACCCGCACCATCTACAAACCATGGACTCTTTCGAGCCTCAGCAGCCCGACGAGGGTTACTCCGAGGCCCCGTTGTCTGGTCCAAGCGTCGTGACCACGGCCAAGGTGACGAGAACCGGTGCCGCACCCCTCCCCCAATTCCTCCTCCAGCACATCAACTCGCTATCAAAGTCGTCCAAGATCCGTACGTACTCAGCCTCGAGCATTTGCCCTCTTCCCCACACCAAACTTGACGTTATCTAACAACTTACCCTTTAGAACTTGTTGAATCGCTCCTCGAAAGCTTGCCGACCAATGTCGTTGCTCAGATTGTAGAGAAACTGAGTCCCCGGCTCTACATTGACTTTATCCGCTACCTGCCGCCAGAGATCTGTCTCAAAATTCTCGGCTTTCTCGATCCTCTCTCCCTCTTGTCTGCTGCCCGCTCATGTCGCGCCTGGTACGGGCTCGCGCTTGACCGCCAGCTGTGGGAGTCTGTCTACCACCTCGAAGGCTGGAAGGTGATTACGCCTGCACTGCGGCAATGGGAGGAGCTTGTTAACCGCGAACGTCCTGTGGCCGAGGAGGGCAGCCGCATGTCCAAGAGACGCGCCATCACATCCTCTTCACGGCGTACTGCCAACACGGACCGGGACCATGCAATGCTGGATGCCACGCCCGAGCCGCAGGCAAAATCACCTTCGCCATCACTTATGCAGCAAGAGTCATCGACAGCCAGCACAGAGACAGCTGCGAGCATATTCGGCTCCGGCTCAACGACATCAACCATGATTGGCTCGCAGCAGCCTTCATTTGCAAGAGACGACTCGCTCCAGTCGCCCAACTCAAGTGCAAACCGCAAGGGCAAGCAGCGGGCATCGTCGCCACCGCCTGAAGCCGAGTCGGGTGGTGCGAGTCGTGAGCGGCTCGAGACGCCGTCCGATTCGCTTGCCACATTGACATCGCCAATGGCCGTCACAAACAGCACATTGCCTCAGAGCTCTCTGTGGGCATGGGACTCGATTGGTGAGCAGTATCGCCTCAACTGGAAGCATCTCTACACACTACGCCGCCGTCTGGAGTCAAACTGGGAGCTGGGTAAGTTTACAAACTTTCAGTTTCCGCACCCCAACCACCCGGAAGAAGCACATGGCGAGTGTATCTACACCATCCAGTTCAACTCAGAGTTCCTCGTGAGCGGCAGCCGCGATCGCACCATTCGCATTTGGAGCATGAAGACACGCCGGCTCGTGCAGCGGCCGCTCAAGGCTCACAAGGGCTCTGTTCTGTGCCTGCAGTTCGACTCAGACCCCTCAGAGGACCTCATCGTGTCGGGCAGTAGCGATTCCAAGGTTATTTTGTGGAAGTTCTCGACGGGTGAAGTGCTGCAGCGCCTGACTAGTGCCCACCGTGAGCCGGTTCTCAATGTCAAGTTTGACAAGAACATTCTGGTCACCTGTTCCAAGGACAAGACGATCAAGATTTTCAACCGTCACCCACTCAAGGCCGGTGATCTGGGCTACGACTCCTTGCCTGGCGTTCGGTCGTCGGCAGCAGCAGTGAACCCCGTACCGGTGCAGCTCAAGAACTACACAGACGGCAGCAACCTCCTGGACACAATGGCAATCAAGCCTGCATACACAATGATTGGTATTCTCGAGGGCCACAGTGCTGCTGTGAATGCAGTGCAGATCCATGGTCGTGAGATTGTATCTGCATCCGGCGACCGCAATGTCAAGATTTGGGACTGGCCGAACCAGAACTGCGTGCGCACACTGATTGGCCATAGCAAGGGAATTGCATGTGTGCAATACGACGGCCGGCGCATCGTTTCCGGCAGCAGCGACAACGAAGTCAAGGTGTTTGACCGCACAACGGGACTAGAGGTAGCGAGCCTACGGGCACATAAGAACCTGGTGCGCACAGTGCAGGCAGGTTTTGGCGATTTGCCTTATAGCCAAGATGAGGACGAGAAGGCGGCAGCACGCTTTGATGCAAAGTATAGAGAATACCGCCAAAACGGACTGTACGAGAACTCGGCACACACGACACAGCGGCGCCATGCACGCGCACAGGCTGCGACGGAAGCCGCGTCGTCGTCGGCCTCTGCCGCCGCAGCGGGCGAGGGGGCGCCTCCGGGTGCACAAGCCGCGGCAGCCCAGGCAGGTTCTTCTGCCGCTGCAACCGCGGCAGAAGATGACGAAGACTTTTTGCTTCGGCCTGAAAATATCCGCTTTACGGGCGCGAAACTGCCTCCTGGTGGTGGTGGAGGGCAATACGGACGAATTGTGTCCGGCTCGTACGATACGACAATCATTATCTGGCGTCGGGACCGGCGTGGTGTGTGGAAGGCACAGCACCATCTAAGACAAGAAGAAGCCGCAGCAGCAGCATCGGCAGCCGCGGTGGCTGAGGCTGCAGCCAACATTAGCTCTTCCCGGCTTCAATCCACAGCAGGCACAGCGCAAACTCAAGCACAGGTGATGCACGTTGACCCGCCCTTGTCGACGGCGGCACAAGCATCGCCTGCTGGTTCGCCAATTCCCTCACAGCATCAGCTCAACCTCGTTCCTATTCTAGACAATGCAGTCTATCAAGGCGAGCTCGCGCTGACGCTAACACTGACGGCACACCCGGAGCTGCTGTACCCGTCCATGAACGCGATCCTGGACGAAGCCATCCAGCGCCATCCGTCTGCTGCTGCGCGTGCTGCTATGCACGCTCGGGTGGCAGAAGCCCGGCAGACTTTTAGCGTGACGCTGCCTCCAGTCACAGCTCACGCGGCCGGTCCAGAGCATCCCCCTGCAAACTTGCACGCACTGGAGACAGGCGCGCCGGCAGTCCACCCGTCTCTGGCCGCACAAGCGGCCGTGCCGGTGGCACCACCTCTCGTGCACCCGCACGCGCACCACAATAACCACCACCATCACAACGGCATTGCACCAGGAGGAGTGGCGGCAGCCGTTGCCGCGGGAGCCGGGGCAGGAGCCGACAACGGCGTCAATCCAGCGCGGGTGTTCAAGCTGCAGTTTGATGCAAGCCGGATCATCTGCTGCAGCCAAGCCGCGGTGATCGTGGGATGGGACTTTTGCAACGGCGACCCGGAGCTGGAGGAGGCCAGCAAGTTCTTTGGCACGATCGAGTAGCCATTCTACTGTTCATTTTCTCTTTTTTCATTTCCTTGTTATCATTAACGACGTACGAGTGCATGCAAGGTGTTATTTGTCAAGTGTTTCTCTTCTGTGGTCTATCTTTGCTTCATTAGTTTAGTTTGTATTCGGCGGGAATATGAACACGGGGCATTGATTTATATAAACGATACTGATGCGGTAATGAATTGCATATAATAATGAGAATAAGCAGGTGCTGACAAGATGAAATACAAACAAGAACATAAAAGTAATGGAAACAAGGACAGACGCGGCCTAGCCTGCGGCCTCTTTGATCTTGCCGTCGGTCTGCGGCGGCTCGTCGATAAACTCGGGCACCTCGTCCTGCATGAAGCTGGGGATACCTGCTGCGCTCGTGCCGTTGAGCTCTGCCTCGAAATCGACGTCCTGGCCCAGCGCCTCGAGCTCCGCGTCCAGCTCCGCCTCGTCCACATCCTCGGGCACGTCGTAGCTCCGCGCCAGCGTCTCCTGGATCTCGTTGCTGACGTCCATGAGGTCCGCCATCTCGTCCTGCAGCCGCTCAATCTTGTCCAGGTCCACCTTGCCGTACTGCTTGCGGAGCTCCTTGTTGGTCGTCTTCATGGCGTCGACGGTCGTCATGACGTTTTTCAGGTTGTCCTGCATGCTCTGGGCCTGCTCCATGTTCCATACCTGGGCCTCGAGCTGGTCGCGCTGGGCCTCGTGGTTCTTGCGGCGCTGCAGGACCTTGAGGGCGCGCTGCTTGATGGCCTGCTTGCCGCTGCCCTCGGGCATGCGGGCGAGCTTGGCCTGGTAGGTGGCGAGCTCTGCATTGATGGTGGCTAGTTTTGTATCGAGCTCGGCGATGCGGTCGTTGACGTTGGAGACGGCATGGTTGAGGGTCGGTTTCGGGGCCTTGTTGCCGCCGGAGCCAAAGAGGCGGTTCATCGTGCAGTAGAGGCTGAGCTGGGCTGTCTCGCAAAGAGGTTATGGCAGCTGTTGTCGGATGGGCTGGGATGTGATTATTGGTGATGTCGTCGGCCTCGAGATCGGTTGCCTGAGCGATTGCGTGGACAGAGCAACTTGCTATGGTATAATGATGGCGTGCGCTTGCAGTAGCAGATATTTGCAGCAGAGACTGGCTTTTAAGAGTCGAGGGTCGAGATGCGAGTGCCGGTCAAAGTCAACCTAGTCGTCGTCGCCGTCGTGGATAGGCGTGGGTCATCTGCTTGCGACTAGCGACTGGTAGTGATTGCCAGGCGAGTCGTCATGTGCCCCTCAATACGTAATAAAGCAGTGTGGATAGTATATTTAGGTACGGTAAGCGGATAAAATGAACAAGGCTGAGACGCTAGTGCAAAGTAGGGCCGCTTTTGCACTATTGTCTTGTTTAGGCCGTTGGGGCTCTCAGGCTACTCGCGATCAGGCAGCCAAGTGCAATACTGCGAACACTGCAAAAGTGCTGCAAGTTGTGCAATTTGAAGGCCAAGTGGCTGTAGAATTTTGTAGGTGTTGATACATTTGATAAATAAAAGAGGCATTTTGTTTTATATTTATATGATGTCTACAACATTGTTTCTTTTTTTCTAATTTTTAACTTCTGATTTTTAACTCTTAATTTTGTACTGGCAAACTCAGTTCTAAGAAAAACTTGCGAATATTTTGAAACCACAAGGGCCAAATAAAACAATAAATCATTAAGAAACAACATTTAACTAATACCATATCAGCTAGAGAAAATACCAAACCGAATGGAAATGCATACCAAGTATCCGGTCAAGATGACAGAGAGCAAAGCGGTTCTGAGCTATGATCAGCATGAGCAGTAGGGTCAAAGAGATAGTAGGATATCAACTGGCAAAATAGACTATCCGATCTATCAAAACTACTAATAACAAGTCATCTCTATGAATGTGTAGATGTATGAAAGAAACAAAGTTGGATAAAGACCCTGAATCTCCAAGCCGCCGATGACTCATCATGTCACTTACCTAATCATCGTCCACGTGACGCTCGTTCAGCCCGAGCACCAAATTAGTCACTTCCGACGTGTTTCACATTGCAGCCATTTCCTCTAGACGCTGGCTGTCGCCGACGCTTCTTGACGCTCGTTTGTATTTGCCATTTACCGTCCTGTCGGCGTTTCGCATAACCTGTCATTTGACATGCTGCGCGCCGGCCAGTCGTCAGGCCCAATTGCTCTGTAAATAGAGCGACTAAAGTGGGGCGGCGGCAGCGTCATGCCCCATGCTGCTTGCACTGTACAGCAAACCGGTAAGCGCTGGACAGCGGCAGCCAATGGATGCAAATCTGCCGCATCTGTGGCTGCAAAATTCAAGTAAACAGGTATCGGACAATTGTTTGCCGTTCTTGCCAGAATCTTGCAAAGACGGTGACGATGGCCAGACAATTGATACATGCTGCGCCTTTCGGTCGTGTGGTTCGATTATATAAGCACACCTTGATGCACATTTTCACGTCTACCAAGTCGGTCAATGGCTTCTGGATAATAAGATTAAGTCTTATAATCACATATGAGTAGTGACTCCTGCTGTGAAGAGGTGTTGGCCCATGTGGCTTGTCACTTGTTTATTCGGTTGGTCTGGCGCGCACCAAGTTGAAACCGGCGCAGGCTCCATACTCTCGGACTGTGGAGTGTATTAAACGAATAAACGAAGAAGGAGGAGGAAAATAAGAAATAGAGAAAAGATACCGGACTCATAGTTAGTAGTCAACAAGCATCAGACCCTTGTCAGTGGCCAGCGCTTCCATGTGGAGGAATATATGATGTCAGCACTGACCGCATGGAGGACTCTGGAGAACAGTGAGAGCTGCTCAGCGCGGACTGACTGTCACTCGTGGAAAGATAGAAAGAACAGAGGCAGATAAACAAGCACTGGCCAACAAATCTTCACCGTTCATCGACACCAGCCACCAGCCACTCTCGCCTCTCGACCGTAACAGCACTACTCTGCACTCCAGGCTCAAATCTTGCTTCTCCTGCCATTGACCCTACTTCGCCAGCACAATATTTGCCCCTGCAGTCGATCCAGAGCATTGGGTAGCTACTATATTCTTGAGTGAGTCTAGCCCTATTGTCTATTGTCTTTTGTCTATTCTATTGTCTATTGTGAGAACCTATTGTCAAGACCAAAATAGCACTCCTTCCTCTAAAAGTGGAGCACATCTCGGCAGTAGGCTATTAATGCAATGTGATTGGCTGACGTCAACTTACACACTCACTACACCCACCCCTTCCCTGAATAGGCCTGACCAGACCCTGGACATCCTCTCCTCTTTGACTGTCCAAACGCCTTTGATGGCTCTCTTTCAATCTCACAATGCAGCATCTGCCACGCCCTGGCCCAAACAAAGGCCGGCTCTGCTGCAATTAGACGCATCTAAATGCGTGTGTTCTTCTATTTCTTTTCTTTTCAATGCTGCCTGTTGCCGCCTCTGACGATCCTCTGACATGTTCTCATGCTTCCTCCCATGACCCTCTCCTTCTTTGACCCTCCTCGTCATCAACACCCCGTCTTTTGAAGTTGTTCACTTTCTTTTTTCGTATATTCTTTGCCTTTATTCTTTTTCTTTACTATCTTAAAATAAAACAGTTTGTTTCGTTTCATCCTCTTTACCTCTTCATTGGTACACACCACTTCTGCACTTGACCGTTGACAAGGTTGACTTTTCTTTTGATATACAACCGAATCAAGACGTCCTCTTTATCACACTGCCCCCCAGATAATTCAGACGATCTTATAATTTGTTTGATTTCCTTGATTTCCTCTTCCTCTTTCCTCTTTCTTTTACTTTCTTCTCTCCCACACTCCTACCTTTTCTTCCTCGTCCTCTTTGTTAGTCGCCTCTCTTTCTTCCCTCTTCCCCTGTTCTCCTTCATACACCCTCCTCTTCCAATTCTGATTCTTGGTTTGATACCAGGCTAATATATTCTTCTCTTTCTATTATTAATTCCTCTTTCTCTTTCCCGCGTTTCTTCTTGACCCTGCACTTCAACAGTATTATTAAGACCGGGCTGGTACCGCATCTTTGATTTTGGTCCTTTGGCTTTTCATAATCACACAAACATCCATACATCAGCAACCACAGCAACAGATACAGTCAACTAAACAACATCTTTACTCACTTTAATATCCACATCTACTTCCACATCTGAATCTACAAACACACATGGCCATGTTCAACAAGGGCGAGGCTCCGCCGTATCCCGGCCTGCCCGCCTCCCTCCACGGCGACTCGTTTGAAATGCAAAATGTCAAGCTTGACAACCAACAACCACCACCACCACAGCAGCACTACGACTCTGCTGCCAGTGTCACGCCCTACCTCGGCCTGCGTGCTCGCTTGTCCCAAGTCTGGTTCAACCGCTGGACCGTGCTGCTCGTGCTCGTCCTCATCCGCGTCGTTCTTCTCGTGGGCGACCTCAACGACAATATTGATTCTGCCCAGGAAAAGGCTCTGGCTGCTTGCACAAAGGTCGAGGATGTCGGCAGCGCCATGGCTTCCATGCCGCACTACCTGAGTGTCGGCGTCAACGATCTCGCCGCCGATGGCATTTCCATGGCGGTGCAGGGCATGGTCGCGCTGCTCGAGATGATCTTGACGGGCGTCGAGCAGCTTATCCTGTTTGTTATCAACTTTTATATCGGCACCTATGTATGTCTGTCATCGGCGCTGATCCACGGCGGCCTGGATGTTGGCATTGGCGCGGCCGAGGAAGTCACGGATTTCATGAACGACGCCATTGGCGGCATCACCAAGACGCTCGAGGACGACGTGTCCACGGTGCAGGACACCATCAACTCGGTCTTTTCCGAGATCGCGTCGGCCTCGAGCATTTTCGGCAAGACGTTCACGGCGCCCTCCATCAACTTGACAGGGCCCATTGCCGAGCTGCAAAACATCAAAGTCGACGACACGAGCTTCGTGCAGACGCTGCAGAAGCTCAACACGACCATCCCGACGTACGACCAGGCCGAGAACTTTACCAAGAATGCCATCTCCGTTCCCTTCAAAGCCGTCAAGACGCTGCTCAACACCACCTACGGCGGCTACACGTTTGACACGTCCGTGTTTCCCGTGGCCAAGAAGACGGCCCTCACATTTTGCTCGGACAACGATACCATTTCCGGCTTCTTCCAGAAACTGTATGACATTGCCGCCAAGGCCAAGGTGGGCTTCGTCGCCGTGCTCGCCATCCTGGCTGTGCTCGCGTGCGTGCCCATGACCTACCTCGAGGTCCAACGCTACCGCAGCCAGCAGCGCCGCGCCAAGATCCTGACACAGCACGGCTACGATCCCATGGACGTCGTCTACATTGTAGGCCGCTCCTTCACGGCGGCCGCTGGCATCAAGGTGGCCTCGTACTTTCGCGAGGGCAAGCGCCAGCTGCTGGCGCGCTGGGCATTTGCCTATGCCACCTCCTTTCCAGCGCTCTTTGTGCTGTCGCTGGCGCTCACCGGCTTTTTGTCGTGCATCTGCCAGGCCATCTTGCTGAAAGCAGTGCAGAACCAGGCGCCCGCTCTGGCCGAAGAAGTGTCCGACTTTGCCGGCAACGTCGTGTCCACGCTCGAGAGTGTCTCGGGCGAGTGGTCCAACGACGCCAACTCGGTGCTGCTCAACTTCCAGGACGGCATCAACCAGGATGTGCTGGGCTATGTCGTCAATGCCACCACGGCCGTCAACAACACCCTCAATGTGTTTACCGAAGAGATCTCGGACGGCATCAATGCCGTGTTCAACGGCACCGTGCTCGAGAACACCATCACCCAGATCGTGCGCTGTCTGATCGGCATCAAGATTGACGCCATCGAGGAGGGCCTCACATGGGTGCATGACCATGCACACGTCACGCTGCCGAAGTTCCCCAACAATACTTTCTCGGTCGGTGCCAAAGACTCCATCAACGGCGACACGGGCCTCACGTCCTTCTTGTCCTCGGGCAACTCTTCCTCATCAGTCACCAGCGACGACATTACTGCTGCCGTCGACAAGGTGGTCGACTCGCTGCGGAACGGGCTCGTCCAGGCCGTGCTCATCTCGCTGGCTCTGCTGTTGCTGTACATTATCGTTGTGCTCATCGGCATCGTGTGGGCCATGGTGGGCATGATGCGGCCGGACCGCACACGCGGCGATGGTGGGCAGCGGTACTATGCCGGCGCCACTGATCCCGTCACGGCACCGCGCGACAACTTTCAGACTCGCGAGAATCGTGACAACTACCAGACGTCCGAGGCCCATGACATCCCTCCATTCTTCCCGCGGTTTGATGGCGGTGCAGAGACAGCGGCAGCCGACGATGCCACGGCGGCCCAGCTGCGCGACGAGAAGCTGGCCGCCGCCATGAGACACAAGCCGGGCAGCAGTGGCGGCAGTAGTATGTCGACGTCAAATAGTGGCCGGAGGGTGGTGTACGAGAAGAAGGGCCATTGGCGCGGCAGCAGCTATGGTGATGTGGACGACGCTGGTGGCCGTTAGGACCGGCTTCCTCCTCCGTATCGAGCGCAGCCGCCGCCGCTGGACCGAGATGACTTTGATTCTTCTCAGGCCAAGGTCGAGCCTCGTTCTTTGTGTTGAGTTTGTCTTTCTGATTCCTTTCTTTCCTTAATTGTTCTGTAATATCTTTATGCCTTATGCTTTACGCGCATGGATACCCTGGTAGGGTTGTTCTTCTTTCATTTGTATTTGATTCTCTTTTGTCGTTTTCCGGCGTTGTTGGATATCCATAGTAGACATAGCCTGTTCAGCTTCTTTATTTATACGTATTTATTTATTATTCGCTTCTTTGGTTATCTGTTCATACATCTTAAGAAAGTAGTAGACTAATCAACATCAAGTCATATCATAGCCCTTGGTGATTCATACTTTTTGGTATTCGTACATGTCTAGATTACATCTATTTCATCTCTTTCGTTCTATTTGTTATTTTGCATGCCTCAATACAAGGTCAATGATCAATGATCAATGGGCAATGGCCTATAGCTTCTTGGTCTCGGCCATGAATCCCTCGTCTGGCGACATGTCAAACACCTCCTCGGCATCCAGCATCTTTTGTGTCTCTTCAGACTCTGCTAATGTGATCTCGCCTTCTGAAGTCTCAGCTGAAGCCTCGGCGGCAACAGCCTGTGCGTACAGCCCCTCGGCCGGCAGACCAAGAGCTACCCGCTCGCGCCGGAACCGCTCCTTGACCGCCTCTGTCTGCATCACCCGCCACCGCAGCCGCCAGCCCCAGGGGCCCAGCTCTTGGATCCGAGCCGGCTTGCTGCCCAGCAGGTACTCGTCGAGGCCACCCACCTTGTCAATGGTCCGCAGCACGCGCGTGTTGATGCGTGTGCGCACGTGCACGCCGAGGCTCTCCGACCAGAGGCGCTTCAGCTGGATGTTGGGCCACCACTTGCGACGGTTCTTTTGCGGGTTGATAATCTCTGTCTCGCGCGACACAATGTTGCCAAACTGGATGACGGCGTTGCCGTAAAGGCCCTTGTTGGACTGCTTGAAGACACGGCGTGGTCCGTAGGGGTAGGGCGGGATATCGGGACGGTTGGCAGTGGGCGAGGGAATGGCAGGGCCGACTGGTGGTGCGACCTGGCGGTAGGAGCGTGTTTGGCAGATTTGCGAGCAGACTGCTGATTGTGAAGAGGCAGATGTGGAGGTAGACGTCAGAGTAGATGTGAGGAGGGAGGAGGAGAGGCGGCCAGCGCGCGCGGCGAGGAGCGGCGCAGGGGCCATGATTTCTGATGTATAGATGTGGAAGAGTACGGACGTAGTTGGCGGAGGTGCGTATGTTGAGCGTTGCGGAAATATTCTCTTCGCGTCGCTGTCGCTGTCGCTATCGTCGTCCGTCGTCCGATGAAGCTATTCGCATTAAAATTTCGCTGCACCAAAATAGCTTAAGAGAGAGTGGGGCAACTTATCGCTATCAATTGGTGGAGATGGATAAAGTGGAGCCATACTGCCGGTCGCTGCCAGCTGCCACACATAGTCGCTGAATAGTGTTGAGATACGTGATTCTATATGTATAGATTCGTTATATGGGACGAAAAAGTTGAACCACGTATCTTTGACATGTGCACATCATCTAGGCAATCGTCTCCTGACTCTGGAGAAGATCAAAAGTTGGGGCCTTTTGCATGTCAAACTTCTGGTGGGCGTCCGCACCCCAGCGGCCCTGCTCGCGCTTCTTCTCGACAAAGCTCATTGCTGCATTTCTGACCGTCTGCCAGTCGAGGACTGCGGTTCCTAGTGTCTTGTTCCGCTGCGGGTGAGATGCAATGGTCTCCAAAGCCTCCTTAACCCATGCAACGCAGTTCCAGCCGGGATACTGCGAGTCGCTGGCGCGAATAGGGATTGTTCTCAGGATAGAGTCGAGCACACCCAGGTCGTTGATCTTGCCAATAACGACCCGAATAAGTAGCGCGTTGGTACGTACGGTGCCGGTATCCTCACTGGTGAACTTCCAGGAATATGGGGGTGGAAGCATCATATTCTCCTTTGCGTGGTAGCGTCTACCTCTGGTGTTGTAGTCTTCTTCTTTGGGACCGGTTACCAAGGCCCAATGGTACCTTGGATGGTCAGTATTGTTGCACAAGGCTTTGCTTTTGCAATTATATTTCGGTCGAAAAAAGACAACTCACGTGTCTTCCTTTCCCGGCATCTTGGCACTGCCGCTGCGCAAGTAAAGACACACATAAAATCGATGCTTGTTTTTGGTTGAGAACATGTTGGCGGTGTTTGTCTGGCGGGCTCCTGGACTAGTAAACGAACGTCTTTTGACGACATGAGATGACAATGTAACGAGATTGATGCAAGAGATGGTGTTGTCTCATTGATGTTGTCCCTTTATATCAAAATGACCAGAGAACTGCAGGCTAGCTTTTCGGAACATACTGTTATACATCGGATTTAGACGCTGAGTAAATGTCTTAGCCAGGGCCTCGTTTGATGGGTACGTTCATCGCGCTAACACTTATGGCAAAGCAAAATATGCAGCGATGTTAGTGGTGTCAGCAATTGAAGCTGGGTGTATGAATACTTAAATAACATGCATGTTGGGGGCCAGCCATTACAGGGCGCCTCGCTTATTGTTGGCACAAACAATAGCTCGAATCACTCTAGATGCCGGAATAACTGTTTCGATAGGATACTTCAGATTCGGACATTGGGATAATGTATGCGAGTTGCTAGTGATTAGTCGACATTCTAGATTCTGTATACGTTCTCCTCTCCTGTAAAGAAACCACATGATTGATCTATTCCGACAATAGACGTAGTACTTTTTCCGTTCAGCATAGTTGCAGATCACGCATATGTGTGGCTCAGATTGTAAAAGATAATACGGCTTAATTCCGGTGTTGCGTTTCTAACAATAAATAGGATATCTCGAACCGAATAACATGCAGTTAACCAAATGGCCGTTATGAATACAACCAAATACAACCAAAGCTTAGCTCAGATAGCGTCAACAGCAGTTTTGGTGGCCGACTTTTCATTTTCGATTCTCGGCGACTCGGCGACCTCTGGGCCGGACTCAGTCTCGGAAGCTGGCTCAGGGTTTGTCTCGAGGTCGCCGCGCTTCTTTGCGTTGCGGTTGTCTCTCCATAGAAGCAGCTGGATAAGAGCAGTTTCGACGACTGTACTGTTAGATTGTGTTTGTGATATGAGATAACTAAGGTGGCGTGGACTTACTAAGCAGACCCTGGAGGACGGTTGACCAGGTGTATCCCTTTCTCGCGGCAGGGAAGTCTGTAGTCTTCCACACAAAGTTGGGCGCGACAGCTTGCACAACATAAGCAAAGTCGTTGGCAGCGGCAATGAGGAAAGCGCGCTTCTCTGTATCGTCTGAGCAGATTTCGTTGATCCAGGACAAAAGAAGAGGTCCCGCACCGTTCTGTTTTGTTAGCACATGTTGACTCTAGAAAGAAAGGAAATAAAGTGAGACATACACCAATGTTGCTGAGCCAATAGACAATCTTACGACCCTCAATGTTTGAGTAGAGCGGCATCTCGAGCAGCAGGATGTTGAAGATAATGGTAATAACGGCGCCAATGTATAGGAAAGGCCAGCGAGCGCCCTTCAGCGGGCCGTCAGATAGCCAGCCCCAGAAGATGGCCATTCCAATAAAGATACCAGTCGTAACAAGAGGGACTATATAATTAGTATACAGTATGGTGAATTTGCAATTCGGTTTTGAAACTCACGGTTGTTGATTTGAGGAACAGTAAAGTGGACGCCAGGTACCGGGGCAGGAGTGGTGTTGAAGCTCTTCAGCCAGTAGCCCATTGCAGTCTGGGGCCAGGCGTTGTTCCAGAGAACGTAGCAAAGGGCTGAAAATTGTCAGTAAGAAGTCCTGCTTGTTTTTTAAATTTTATTTTAAAGAATTGAACTCACGAAGAAGGTAAGTGTGCCAGCTCAGCGCAATACGGCGAACCTTTGCCTTTGTCCACGGTCCCTTGGTGGCACGGCCAACAGACCGCATGCGTGCCGCAGCAATTTGGTGCTCCTTCTCGGTCGTCCACCAGGTACGCTTGCCATGCTGAGGGTCGTTGGGAAAGAAGACATAGCCGAGCAGGGCGAGGGGCAGGGTGATGATGCCGTCGACGATAAAAAGCCAGCGCCAGCCAGCACGACCGCCAACATTGTGCAGGTTTGTGTAAGCAGCCGCCTGCAAGAAACCACTAAAGAGAGTACCGACAGAGCCAGCAAGCCAAAAGATCATGGCACGCTTGCCAATTTCTCTAGGGGTGTACCAGCAGCCGAGCATGTAGTGAATACCAGGGTAGAAACCAGATCTGATTAGTTAGTCATTTGTATTTCAATTATGAAATTTCATTTCAAAGGGAATAATGCAACGTACTCGAAGAAACCAACGAGAAAACGAAGGGCGTAGAGGGCTTTGATGTCTTTAACAGACGATGTGCAGAACGTAGCAACGCCCCAGCCGAGCTCAAGCGACGGGATGACCCAGCGTGGTGAGACAACGGTCAAGAGCAGATTGCAGGGAATCTGGCCAATGACATAGCCGACTGTCCAAATCGAGGTGCTGGTGACCAGCTCGTTGCCGTACATGTTCATGTCCTCCTTCATGCCGCTCAGGAAAGCGTTGTTGATGTTGGTCTGATCAATGTTCTTCAGAAAGTAGCCAATCGATGCAAATGTGAGAACACAGGCGTCCACCTTGAAGAGCAGCCAACGCTGCTCCTGTGGCAGATCCCAGGTGTCCCAGATGTAGCCTTTCCATGTTCTTTTTGTCTGCGTGTATGAAGCTTCCGTGCTGGTCGAGTCGCTAATCGCCCCGGCGTCGACAGCAGCGACGGCGGTCTCCTTGGTGGTCTTGATATCAGTAGACATGATGACTTGACTTGCAAAACAAAACCTAGAAACACTAGAGGATGTCGGTAGTGCGCCGAGAGAAGCCGAGAGAATAAAAAAAATATTCAAGCCTCTGGACGAGGAGACCGCTTCGATTTAAGCATATTGGCGTCTTGCTGGTGCGATTGTGTCGAGCTTGTGTATCGAAGCCAAGCTATCCGGATTTGACAAGCTCGCCCGTACTATTTCCCGTTCTATTCCCCTTCTACACGGCTGCATCGACTCAAGCGTGCCGGAAAATACATCTTTGATCCATTCCTACCCCGGGCACGCTATGGTAGGGCCATCATGAATCTCCAAATACGTCCCTGTTGCGATGCCGTCATCTGTGCCATGCATTGCGCCAACTTATACGCACTGGGTGCAATGCGGTCAAAGTTAATCCCGCCCTAGCAAAAAGAGGATCGAGTTGCTGCACCTGTCATGGCCCTGGTCTTCGTATTGATAATCGGCTGCTATCTATCAAAGAGCATACTAATAATTAACAAGAAACAGCTGATAGGGGCGCGACTTTTTCCACTGACGACCATTGTGTATTCTAGGATGAGATGCCGCCATCGAAGCACGTTAGCTAGTGTGGAGCGCTAACATCGACTTTGCAAGATATACGGTGGGCTGGAGTCGAGCGAACGCTACACTTGAGGTCTGGACTCTGGCAGCAAGGCTGTCGTGAGTGGTAAACTGCGACTGTTGAGTCTTGCAAAAACAATCCGAAGAAGAATAGTCGACACGATGACGGCAAGATGCCAATATTGGCGTTCGATAAACACGCGTATCACGTCGTGCAATTGTTTTTACGATGTGATTTTTATGACTAGTACTACTCAGCAGAGATAGGGTACGAAGTAGTTCCATCCGGCTTAGACAAGGTGCAAGTATATAATAGCAATAAATAAGATGCTATCTCCGGCGCCATAAAAAGAGGCTTGCATTGAAAACTTATCATACATTGTTGGATTCTCATAATTGGATGCGAAGCAACACATAACAAGCTACAATTGTCATGACGACTTTAACAAAATCTTACAGCAATCCACGTCGGTGAGAGAATGCACTGAAAGAGAACAAACGTGCTTGACAGGCATTTCGGAGAGTCCGTTGCGTTGCATAAGGTGTTATATCAAGGGCTTAAGACCACGCGAGCATGTCACTGTAAACTCAGACAACTTACGAAGCTCGCCAGTACTCTCGCACCAATAGCATATCTCGGTCGAGTTGCGGTCGGTATATTATCCGACAGCCCTGACAAGAATATATCCTGGTTAAGATAACTAGTCCCTGGGCGACGAGTTAACAACAACGCCACCCGACAGATTCACGTCGGGAAAACTAAATAACGAGATGATAATAGCAAAAATGTAGGGCGTATCGGTGACGTGAGAGCACCCTTCTGTTAGTAGTCATAGCGCCGAGAGCTGGGCACGGTCAATTAAGGCGGGCACCGGAGAATAAATGTAAGCTATGGCGTTTCCTAGTCACTTTAGGTGATTTGCCTAGCCTGTTCTGTTCTGCCGCAGAGTGATTGTTTCTTGATTTTATTTAATAAGAAATAGGTATTACAGGTGTTGTTCTGCATGCATTTACCATAACTGATATTTAAATACGGCATATATTGTTCTTGTTAATAGGACTCAAGTATTATATCTTTCGGCAGCGATACTTTTCCCCAACGCTGTCAGCTCGATCAATAACTGTGATATAGATGCATAATGACAACTTTCAACACAGAAAAAATATAAACACAAATAGTTAAATATATGCGAGAACTGAAGCTGTGCTGGTGATGTCACAACTGTCCAGAACATGAATCATTATCGACATAGACAGAACACCCGTTCAGCGTAATTTGACTTCCTGTCTTGAGGTTAAATCAATCTGATAAATCACAAGTACAAGAACCAAGCAATATTTTTGCTGAGTGACAGAAACTCGTCTTTATAGTAAGGCACTCCAAATCAGAGGTCCTGTTCAGGCGTGAGGGCACAGTTACTTACGGTTAGCTATTCTGTTGTATACTTTTGTATCTGACACGCGAGTGTGTAAAGCTTTAAATTGAAGATCGTATCAATTATCAGACGTTGAACTCACAATACTCACAGATTCGACGGCGCATCTTTAGTGACTTTATTGTGTGGTCACTTGCGAATAATGCGAATATGAATCACGTGACCGAATTGTCCCACTTCTGTGGCGCCCGACAGTTTCGTCCCAAGAGCGGCATCACAACGCTCTGCTTCCTAGTAATATGATAGCATCGTTTGGCGGCAGCCAGTCGGGTAAATTTATAATGAAGCTGCTATTTGGATTCCTTGAGTTCAACTATCGCTTTGGGCTCATTCGTGTCGGTGGCTGGAAGTTGCGCTGGCGCCGGCTGTTGTGGTGGCAGTCGCCATTGCTGCTGCGCTGGAGCTACCGGCGGCTGGCCGTCTTATCAGATCACCCAATCCGCGAATTCATGCAGATTTTGTGGCCCTTCCCACGCTACTGGCCGTGTCCGCCACTTCCGCCACCACCGCGTGTTATTTATGCCGATCCCGAGCCGGTCTTGGCACACTACTACCGTTACAACCACGTGCAGCGTCAGTTTCCCTTGTGGTCACGACGTGACACACTTCAAAGAACATTCTTCCGGTTATACGAAGCCATATGTGCTGCGGATGAAGTGATGATTGGATACGTTACAGAGTACATGTTCTTTCGGCCGGAGCCGGAGTGGGCATTGCACCTCGTCGCAGACCCACGTATGATGACAGGCGTGCCATCCAGTGCCTCAGACGACAAGGATAATGCAGAGCGGCTGGCGGTCATGGCTCGTCTTGTTATAGCAGTCGAGGAGGCGTTTAACTGGCGTCTCGAGCTTGGTTTACGCCGCGATGGAACGGTAGTAGAGCGGGGCCCGGATGACACGCCGGCGCCCTGGGTACCCGAGGTCCGGCCTGCCTGGGCAGATGAGATCAAAGGTCTGCCTGAAGAGATGGTGTTGTCCCGTAGCTGGAAGAGGCCCAAGAATCTCCAGCCTGATTGGAAGGCAAGCTTCAATATCATCATCCAAGGCGGCGCTCTACGAACTATATAGACTTCGGAGCCTGCACTTCTCACAACTGTTATAATTCCATTTTCTTGAACGTGGGAATCATCTCTATAAATAGTAGCAGGGGATCATCAATCGTTGTAAAATGTTCACTCGCTGCAAATTTGATCCCTTTTGGCAATCATAAACATGCAAACACTCTTGACCTCAGAAAAGAATACCGTCTTGACCATATTTTTCTTTGTAGGCCTCGGCCACGGCCGCAATGGCATTTTCAAACGTTTGCACCTTGTACCCGTTGAAATTAAGCCCGCGCAGATATTGGGCTGTGACGCGGCGATTTGCATTGGCATCGGCGTTGGTACCGGCACTGGCACTGGCACTGGCATTAGTACTATTGTTCATTAGCCGGACCAATTCGACACAGTCAGAAATGTCTGTATCTCGCTTGTCGTTTCCCTCATCAAGTGATTCGATACGTGCCAGCTTTGTTTCGAGTGCCCAGTCATGGCGGCTGGCATAGGCGACAAGGTTGTCTCCCTTGAATAGGATGATGTCCTGTTGGACGGATGTAAGAAACAACTCCTGGCGTTTGTCTGCGCGTATGAAGACGCGCATGTGGTCGTTGAGCCATGCCTTGGGTAGCCCGCTGACAATCGTCGGGACCATCTTGGCACACTGGAAGAACTCCTCACGATATTCCTCGTCAACATCGACGTTCGGGTCGAGGATGAAATCGAAATCCTCTGTTGCTTCACGCGTGTTGAGGTGCATAACCGCCACAGCGCCGCCTGCGACCATGATGCGGATCGGAGCCACACTCAGGAGGAGTTCTGACGTGCCCATGACACGGTCGAGCATCGTCAGAGCTGTAGATAGACATAGTTGTAGCAAGTGACAATGTAGGTAGTCATTGGACAAAGCATGTAGGAATGCGTACCTTCGTATATCAGCTTGTGTGATAGCTTGGCCATAGTTATTTAGGGTGCTTGCTTTCTGCATTTCGGTTGTTTTTGTTCCCGTTTGCGTTGGATCTGCAAGAGGATATAAACGCCGAAGCTGACTATGCGCTGGCTGTTCCGTTGGGCTTATATAAGATATCACTCGGTAGCTACCCCGCTTGGCACTTACCCAAGAGACGAGTTGTCACGAATACGCTTTCCAGGGCAGATGCCCTATTGGTTAATTCGATGAAGGGAGTTTATATCTTTTTCATGATGCTCTCAATAGTCAAGGCACATGAATAAGGTTAACGTAATAAGCTTGGGCTATGTGGGTATGGGCCACTAGACGAACCGTAATAATACTTTTTTAAAGAGAGATTGCTGCCTGTCTTGCATCAAAATCGAGCTGTATTTAGTCAAAGCCATATAAAATACTATCCAAAGTTGTATAACAAAAGCGACCTACGGTAGTAAAGTGCGCTTAACTGAGATAGAAGATGTCGATCATCCGCTACCAGATAGCTCCACGTGGGGTATGTCTTCATGGGGAACTGCTGGGAGCTTGTGGCCGTGGCCTCGGGAGACGCCGTGCAACGACAATCACGTTATCAGATTATATTGGATTACGATGTAAGCTGATAGTCTTATGGATTCCGCGTATAAAGTATATTAAAGGAGCTTGAGCTCAGGGTCTCCGCAGCTTTACATACAGACATGCTATTATCCTTTGTTATCCTGTATATTGCGATTGCGTGCTTGCGGCGCCACAGACGACAAACTATAAACCAGTATATAACAAGATTGTAGGCTATGTCCTACAGCGACACCATTGCAAGGGATATTAAAATTTGAAGTCAATACAATATTGTTCAAGATGTGCGGCGATAGCATCGACCAGCTTAGCAAAACACTTATACCCGATGTGCCAACGTCGGATGTTGCCGACTTTGTGGCGGCGATGCGGGGCACCGGCGAACATGACTCGGTAGACTCCACCCCGATTCCAACACCCGGAACTACACCAGCAACGTCACCAGCTGCACCTCGAGCTGTCATCGCATCGCCGACCGAGACAGTGATTTACAAAGCGACTGTCCTGACCCTGGCCAGCGGCAAGTTCAGCGCGACTGAAGCCTTGGCCGTGCGCGGCGACACAATTGTTGCGACGGGAACCCTGGAAGAAGTACGGGCGGCAGTAACGCCGTCCTCTATTTCCGTCCGCGAGGTCGACTACGGCAATAAAGTAATCACACCGGGATTTATCGATCCGCACGTGCATCTCCTCATGACAGCACTCACGTCTGATGGCAAGCAGTTTGTGGACTTGACGTACCCGGGTGTGAAGAAGAAGTCAGATGCACTGGCGAAGCTGGATGAGGCGGTCAAGGAGAGGCAGTCAGGTCCGGCTACAGCCGCAGTGCAATGGATTGCCGGTTTTGGATTTGACCCATCGCTCGTTGAAGAGCACCCTGATCTTACGATCACTGACCTTGACGATATTGCTTCTCCGACAAGCAACATTGCGCTCTACGTGATGAACCAGTCTGGCCATGTCGGCTACGTGAACACTGCAGCCTTGAGGTCGCTAGGCATTGGCATCCACCCCGGTGAACCTGGTTACCCGGCCGGCGATGAAAACTATCAGAAGGACGGCAAAGACGGCTCTCTTACTGGCCTGCTGTTTGAAGACGCTGTTGGGGCGACCGGCAAGAACCTGCCCAAACCAACTGCCGCCGAGACCATTTCTGGAGCACGCGGTATCCTGCAGCGATGGACATCGCGAGGTATAACGACGGCCTTTGACTGCGGCATTGGTGTACTTGGTGGCTTGACTGACCTCGCATTACTGCGGCTTGTCCTGGATCGCCACACACTGCCTGACCCTGAGCGCACCGTTTTACCGCGCTTCCACGGCGCTCTCACTTCACAAACCGTCCAAGACCTTGTGCCCGTGGCCGATCTGCTTAAGCGTCCGCCATGGCACTTGACCAACGATCCTATAGGAGGCGAGTCTGCCGGCTCTGTTTATGGCATCAAGTTCTGGCTTGATGGTTCCACGCAGGGTTTTACTGCCGCCGTATACGAACCATACCGCAACCAGCCAGGCAACTTGGGAATTCTAAATTTCCGCAAAGGTGAAGCACTCGATGCACCCCCAGACGATGATCGACTAGTGTCGCTTGTTCAGCCGTTTGTGCGCGGTGGGTGGCAGATTGTGATGCACACCAATGGTGCGCGTGCTTTTGACCAGGCTCTGCGCGTCTATGCACGCGTGCTCGCTGCCGAAGCCATTGCCTCTGAGTCGGATCCGTTCGGAGGCACATTTGGATGCACACGCAAGAAGCACATGCATCGCTTAGAGCACGTAACAGCCGATATCACTGTCAAGCAGCTCCAGCGGGCCGCGCAGCTAGGACTCGGCGTGTCGCATCTTATTGCCCACGTGCGCCGCTGGGGCGACACGTTTGCAAACTGGGTCTTGGACAAAGACCGCGCAGCACGGCTAGATCCTGTGGCCGATGATGTTGCTGCCGGCGTTACCTACTCCTTCCACAGCGACTCGCCCATCAGCGAAGCCAACCCGCTGCAGTACGTGGAAACGGCATCGAGCCGGGTATTGGAAGCCACGGGCGAGGTGCTGGGCGCGGATCAGCGTATTACGGTCGAGCAGGCGTTTGCCGGCATCACATATAACCCGGCACGCCAGCTCGGCCGGCTTGACGAGGTTGGATCTCTTGAGCCGGGCAAAAAGGCTGACTTTGTTGTTCTCGATACAGATCCGCGGTCGGTCGTGGACGCGAGCAGGTTGGTGTCCTCTGTCAAGATTCTAGAGACGTGGGTTGGTGGCCGACAAGCATTCGCTTTGTAGATTGTATTGATATATTACACTTCTAATAGATGAACGGCCTTTACAGCGTGACCGGCGATAATCGTGACAATGTCGTATTCTTATTTATAAAGGCCGAGGTTTCTCCATAAGGTCGGACATATATATTAGTACTGGAAGCAGAGCTAAATATAAATATATATGCTCGTCGCCGATGACCCCGGATTCCCCTCGCGGGGTGCAACCGTTTCCAGTGTGTCTGACTTGGCGGTTATTGCAAAATGACGTCGTCGATGTTGGCCGGCAGGCAGGGTCATTCATGAACAAGAGTAAACAGACAAGATCGCCTACATACACTGCGTTCAAAGTGCTAACGGCTTTAGGGGCAAAATCCCGAGACCCGCCGAGCTGTCAGTGCTGTTAGTCACACTTGACTGCTGTGGAATGACAGCGGCTGCACCTTCCGTAGTTGTCTTCTTAGTCTTACGATTTGCTATTATGTTCCTTCCGTTGATGATTCATGTTAATTTGCAGCTGTAGTTCGCGCCTTCTCAATTCTTCAGCATGACTCAGCCATACTATGTAGGCTTCTTCTCTGAAGACTCCGTACTCCGTGTCCGGTCATGCACCCCGTAGTCGTGTTCCGTGGCAGTCGTATCGCCGCATACAAAACAACAGATCGTATGTACTCCGTGGGAGGGATATTTCCCCTTCTCCATACTTTGGTCACCGCTACGGCGTCGTCTCCATACTTGCCCCAAGCCGCACGTATCATTGGCCAATCCACTCTGGCGCCAGCATCGGACATGGTTCGGAGCATGGAAATGCGGGCGCGCCTGCCATTTTGAACACTTTCCAAACGGCACTTGTCGATTTATCCGGTTTAAAATAGCACCGCATTTAATCCATAATTGAATGGCTAAATGTGCGCTGTACTTTAGGTCGTTGTATGTGTGAAAGCGCTATAATTCCCCCCTGCAGCGAATTTATTAGTACTCAGAGTGACTCTGTACCCTCTACGCCTCCGTCTCCGCTCCTGCCTCCGCCTTTCTTCATACTTTTGCTCGCATTTCCTTGTGATCGACTCACCTCAAACCACACGACACTTGCAGCTGCAGTCCGGTTCTCTCCGCTCGTCCCTGGTTCCATATTTCCCGCACGCCTTTTGTCCAGAGCTACCTTTTAAGTTTACCTGACCCCGATCTCGTCCTTTCGCCGTCTCTTTCTCGACTTCTTGACCTTTCTCGACCTGCCTCGAGCTTCCTCTTCACTCGTCACCTCCTCCTCACAACCACCCATCAAAATGCTGTCTGTCCTGAGATTGTCGGCTCGCCAGGCCGGTGTGCGCCGTGTTTCGGCCTTTGCTGCCCCGGCCAGCCGTTTCGCTTCCAGCTGGGCCAACGTGCCCCAGGGTCCTCCGGTATGTGCTCTGTCGTTGTTTTGGTTTGGTTCGCCTGTTCTGCTGTCGTTGCTTCTGTTTTCTTGGCGTCTCTCTGCAGCTCAAGGCTTCAATAAAGCAGTTGAGTAAACCAGCAAATGCAAACAAGAGAACAGAAACTTGAAAGACAACTAATCAACGCGGTCCGGATATCATGCTAACTTATACCTCTAGGATGTAAGTTTTCCCTTTTCCAACCTCGTATGACAACTCGCGCTCTCGGTACAATCGTCAATCCTTCATTATGTCTCGCCTCTCGCCTTTCGTCTCTCTCCCTACTATCTCGGCCGACTTGCTGACCCAGTCTCTTTGCCCATCTACAGGCTATTCTCGGTAAGATTCTCCAAACAACCCTTCAGTCCAGCCACCACCTCCAACCGTCACACAACCTCATGCTTGCATATTCAACTGCGGCTCCTATCCATCTTCCTCTCTCTTCCTCCTACTTCTCCTCCCCCCTCACTTCCCTTCGCCCATACTGGTACCCACTCGCAATCCCCCACAATCCCCACTAACCATTCCTTCAGGTATCACCGAAGCTTTCAAGGCCGACTCGTTCGCCCAGAAGATCAACCTTGGTAAGTTTTGCAGTGAATAACGGCAAACAAAATCGCCGACGTCGGCAAACCTAGAAGCTATTCCGAACAGCAGCTTCACCGTTCGTGCCTTTCGTTTGCGGCTCCTGTGGAGCTTTACGCTCAAGCTCAAGCTCAATCCCACCTGGCTTCCCCGCGATTGCTGCGGCTGCGATTGCGCTTCCGCTCCTGCGTTCACTCTCGCTTCCGCTTCCGCTTGTTTCCTTGCCTACTAACCATACAGGTGTTGGTGCCTACCGCGACGATGCTGGCAAGCCCTACGTCCTGCCCTCGGTCCGCGAGGCTGAGGACAAGGTGATTGCCCAGCGCCTCAACAAGGAGTACGCCGGCATCACCGGTCTCCCCGACTTCACCAAGGGCGCCGCCGAGCTTGCCTACGGTGCCGACAGCCCGGCCCTGGACCGCATTGCCATCACTCAGTCCATCTCCGGTACCGGTGCCCTGCGGATCGGTGCTGCCTTTATTGAGCGCTTCTACCCCGGCGGTGAGGGCCGTCCCAAGGAGATCTACATCCCCAACCCTTCGTGGGCCAACCACGGCGCCATCTTCAAGGATGCCGGCTTGACCGTCCAGAAGTACCGCTACTACAACCCCGACACCATTGGCCTCGACTTTGAGGGTCTGCTGGCCGATGTCCGCGCTGCCCCCAAGGGCTCCGTGTTCCTGCTGCACGCCTGCGCCCACAACCCTACCGGTGTCGACCCTACCCAGGAGCAGTGGGTGCAGATTGAGTCTGCCATCCGCGAGTCGGGCCACTTTGTCTTCTTCGACATGGCCTACCAGGGCTTTGCCTCGGGTGATGCTGCTTTCGACGCTTTTGCTCTGCGCTACTTTGTCGAGAAGGGCCACGAGCCCGTGCTGGCCCAGTCCTTTGCCAAGAACATGGGTCTCTACGGCGAGCGTGTCGGTGCTTTCAGCGTCGTGTGCGCCGATGCTGCTGAGAAGAAGCGCGTCGACTCGCAGGTCAAGATTATCGTCCGTCCTCTGTACTCGAACCCTCCCGTCCACGGCGCCCGTATCGCTGCCGAGATTCTGAGCACTCCCGAGCTCAAGGAGAAGTGGCTGGCCGAGGTCAAGGAGATGGCCGACCGTATTATTGCCATGCGCAAGCTGCTGCGCGACAACCTGGAGACTCTGGGCAGCAAGCACAACTGGTCGCACATTACCAGCCAGATTGGCATGTTCGCCTACACTGGCCTGAAGCCCGAGCAGATGGACCAGCTGGCCAAGGAGCACTCTGTCTACGCCACCCGCGACGGTCGCATCTCTGTTGCTGGTATCACATCAGCCAACGTCGGTCGTCTGGCCGAGTCGATCTTCAAGGTCACTGGTTAAATTTAGATTTCTTTTTCATCTCCCATCAGGATGATGTTGGATGTTTAAATGTTGAATATTTCTGTACAACTAAAAGACGAGATCTAGAGCTAGACGGGTCGTTGCTATGCTATAGATTCGGGCAAAAGCGAAAGCAAATAAGTAAATCAAAGTTATGAATCACGATGCGTTTATAGGTATCGATTGATGTGAAGTGGGTGTATTTATTAATTAAATCGGTTTAATGTGCTATCATTTTTAGCCGTTATGCTCTATGCCCTCCTTAGACGTGCAAGGTCTCCTTTGACTTCCTGCACCTGCTGTCCCATTTCGCGGTATAGTCTTGCCATCTCCCGCATAGCCCGGCTGTCGTCGTCATTAGAGAATGATTTGGACCCTGACTGCAATTGTGCCTCTCCTTGTGCCTCAATAGCGTCGACATCCACGCCATACTCTTTTAGCAGTGCCTTTCTCTCCCGCAGGATTTCTTGCAGCCGCATTTTGCTGTCCTGCAAATGAGCCGCGTAGTTTTGCAGAGCTGCATTGGCCTCGGGCGTATACACTGCTTTGTACGCCGACGCAACAGCCTGAGGGGTCTCTAGTGTCCCCAGAATTTGTGCGTCGACGGTGACCTCGGATGCCCGCAGTTCCAACGACCGTGCAATAGGGCCACCCTGCTTGGCCTCGATGACACGCAGCAGCGTGGACAAGGCACTGGCCTGCTGGTCGAGCAGGTCGACGAGCAATGAAGATGTGGTATGCCGTGCGGCGGCCAGTTTTGCTTGCACCGCGGCCACATCTTCTTGGAGCTTAGCGGCCTGGGCGGGAAGTCCTGCAACGGTGCGATGCAGGTATGACGGGTTTGTAGAAGGGTTCAAGACGCGAGCCAAACCGAGGGCAGACGAATGCAATGTATCTGATACTAGACCGGCCAGCCGGGGCAGGTGTTGTGGGAGTGACGTAAAGGGGGGGCTATCAAGCAAGAGCTGGATGTCATCGGCCGATAGCGGGGGCGACGAGGATGTGGCAGGGGAAGAGGATGAGGAGGATGAAGATAGATTGATAAGAGGAGGCAGCAAGAGAAGCAAGTCCAATAGATCCGGAGGTAGGTCGACGGCGGCACGTGTGGGGGGTACAAGAGCTGGTACTGAGGCTGATACTGGTGCTGCTAGAGGTAGAGGCCGGCCGGTCGTGCGTGCCGCTCGCCGGGCTACTGCACCATGTTTGCTTTCGATTGCTATCTTCTGTGTCTTTTGTGTCTGCGGTGGTGAAGGTTGTGACGGTGCCGTGGTAGAGATTGCCTGTGCTAGCAGGTGGTTCTTGGCCGTACGCACGCGCGTTTTTCTGGCCTCGCTTCTGACGGCATCCCGCTCCTTGGCCTTGGCGCCGATGTCGATCTTGGTCGAGCCGTCGGGATTCAGGACGGCTGTGGTGAGCGAGGCATAGAGCTGAGCAAAATCGGGGTTGTTCCGGAGAACAGAGTCGTCAATGGGCGGGGGCATTTCCTTGTTTATTTATTTGTGTACAATTTTCTGTTTTTTTCTGTCATCAATTCCGTATATTGTGATCATAAATGAGTCGAGATATGACTTTCCAAGGTGATATGCGATGAAATGATGTCGTGTAGTGAAAGGAGGTCGTCAAGTAAACAAAAGTATCCACATGGTGAGTCACATGACATACGGACGGTGCTCCAGGTGCATCCAAGGGGCGACGTTTGAGTACTTGATCCCATATTATAGACCGTAGGTTTTTAGAATACCATTATTCGACGCCATCAAGACACTGCAGCGCAGCCATGCGACACGCAGTGCCAGAGTCGATCAATTATAATGCGTGACTCCCTCCATATCTCTATACCACCAAAGCCATCACCATCCATCAACAATACGCTATGGATGCGCATAGCTGTCCGACTACTAGCCAAAATATGCTCTAAGTCATGGTACAAAAAGATACAGGGCGATAGCTCTGGGGTTGTATACGTGTCGCGTCGCCTCTGCATCCGTTGCTCTTTTCGCACGCAGCTGTGCGAGGCAAACGCCATGAAGTTCATCGCCGAGAAAACCAATGGGGCTATACCTGTCCCTAAAGTGTATTGCAGCTTTGAACGAAAAGGTCGAGTCTTCATATTGATGGAGCGCCTTCCAGGTAAAACTGCGCAGGCTGCAGGTCCAGGCTGGACCCATCGAACCAAAGAATCACAGGCACACATTCTCGCGCAGCTCAAACTGATGGTAGACGCAATGAGGAAAATACCACCACCGACCGATCTAGCTGTCGGAAACGTTGACGGCGGCCGACTTTACGACGGCAATCTACCTGAAAAATCGTACATGGGGCCGTACAGGACTATTCAGGATTTTCACTTGGACCTGAGATCGGGCTTTACTGAAATTACCGACGAGCGATCAGAAGCATTGCCAGGGTTTCGAAAGCTGGTTGAGATGCACAATCAATCCTGGGGGCCCCCTGTCTTCACCCACGGTGATTTGCACTCTAACAATATCCTTATTGATGAGAACGATAATGTATCTGGTATTATCGACTGGGAGACGGCGGCCTGGATGCCACGGTACTGGGAGTTTACAAACGCATGGAATGTCAATCCCTACGACGAGTTTTGGCAGGAGGAGGTGCCCAAGTTCATTACGCCAGATCCAGAGGGGCTAGAGATGGAGAAGATTCGAAGGAAATACTTTAACCAGTTTTGAATATTAGAGCTTTGCGTACTCCCTCCGGTCTCAAATATTGCAGAAAGGCTTAAGGTTTTGCCTTGCCAGCTCTCGAAGAGGCATGAAAGCACAAATTCGACCGAGTCAGACAGATGTTTACACGATTTAGCAAGTGTGGTCTCAAGAGTGACTGCAGTCTTATCGAAGAGTGCAAAAGACTTGGATGGACTCGAGTAGTTTATTTGGATACTGTCGTATAATATAGTCCAAAATTAATAGATACATTTGCAAACGGCCCAGCAACATTCCGCCTCACTCGGCCTTGCAGTGTTAAAGCAGCCAAAGCTATCTTACAATCCTCCTCTTCCAACTCTGAGACTCGTATTTCCTTCCATCTACGTAGCCTCGTTCCCCGTACTCCTGAACACCGATTACAGATCTGCACGCACACTTTTCACGCGTCTCTTTAGCCCCTTCAATGTGCCTTTTCCAGGAACTATTTCCGGCTTTTCAATATTCTCTTTCAAGCCCGTTGCTTCAAGGCGCAGACCAGAGGTTGTCTCCTCGTTTTCCCCTCGTTTTCCCCTCGCGAAACATTTTCGCCTCGTCATCTGCGTGCGTGGACTCTTGCTTGCCTTGTTCTTGATGCAACTTGGCGGCCTCTGACGAATCTAAGCTGCGGGCCCAGAATGCGTCTCGCGCGGGCTCGGGTCCGGGGTACTCTACGATTTGATGCTGTGATGTTGATGCACCCTGCGAACTAGTACGCCGCGAATGGCCTGCTTCCTAAGCAGCATCTTGACATGGATTTGCGTCCTTGGTAGGTGGGCGTAAGGGGAGGGACATATTGTGAGCCAACAGATCGTCTGCATAGGAGTGTGTCAATGCATTTGTCCAGCTAACTGCAGCCTCGCCGCTCAGAATGCCTGTCTCAATGGCGGTATCCAAGAGCCACGACCACTCAGGTGAGACTCCAACGTTGTACTCCGATGGTCCCGGATCCGAGGGCGGGCTACCACCGAAGAATTGCCTTAGAGCTCCTGCACCGCTGATCCCGGCCATGATCTTGTGTGCAGCAAACTGTATCTGCAAGAGACGGAAGCTTGGGAGCGGGTAGGCATCTGGGTCCGGGGTACTGATCTCATACACATCACCGTTCTGCACAAGGTGGCTCATGCCATCATGAGTGCCTCGAGCTAGATCGGCGAATCCGCCGTCTTCACTATAGTCCCATGGCGTACTCGTCAGGTTTCCGCGGCGTTCGATATCCTTGAAGAAGACTACTTGGATGTACAACTTGGATAGATGGGTGGGATCTGCCGGATGTGTGATCGGACGTAGCCCGAATGCAAATCGGTCGAACATTGTATGCACAGTTGGTCCGAGTGGGATAATGTTCGTCTTCTCTCTGCCCTCGACAACAAGATCGTCATTGCCCAAGACCGGCCACATCAACCTGATATGCGTCCAAAGGTCGTTCAACTTTGCGCCTTTTACTCTGGCGGGGATTATGTGTGCACCCTGTACTGGAGATGACCCAGTCAAAATACACCGGCCATACCATTGTGGCACAACACGTTGTGCCGTTACGTCTGCTGCAGACCGGCCCGTGTGCTCAGTGCCTTCTTCTTTCTCGCTGGTTTTCCTTTTCTCAATGCCCCACGGACGGATCAAGTCTTCCAGCAATCCGCCATGGGTGGTGAGCATAAAAAAAAGTACTCATCGATTGTACGGCCGCTCTCAAGCGTGGCGTTGAGGCATCTTATCGAGACGGACTCGGGTCTCGACTCGGGGTCGTGTAATAGAACAAGAACGCATATGATCTTCTTTTTTGCATTCATGTCATCAATTTCCGTGTCCTCCTCGACAATCTTGCGAAGCCTCTCTTCTAGATACGCAATAAACATATCTCTAAGTTGCTCTTCAGTTTCAGGGATGTCGACAACTGGTGCCGGCTCCGCTATAGCTTGATGGGCCAGTTGTGGGGGTGGGGTGCTTGGCCATGGCTAGCTGATTGCCAGAGGGTGGTCTGATTTGCGACAAATGCAACGTTGATCTGCGGCATGATGGGCTACAGGGATGTTAGTTAGTCTCAGGACTCAGACTATTGGATTGCACGATGGAAGAGACAACTTATTTGGACAGTGGTTTTGTCTGTGACTCACTTTTGCAATACGTAAAACCAAATTGTTGTCAGCCAGAGGGCTCGTACATGTGTGTTGAAAAGGGACAAAAGTGATGTGTAATCGTCTAAGTTTTCTGTATGAAAAGTAGGCTAAAAAAATAGTTTGGTTTGCCACGAGTACGGGAAACGCTAGTATGCGTAATAAGGATTATATAAGTGAATCGGGGGTTCTTTCGGGCCGCTAAGTTTAGCTAATCTACGCAGGGACTACATAATAACTATAGAGAAGAATGTATTTCTTGACTAAGAGGCTGATGAAAAAGCGACATATAACGAGTCTTATAGACTATATACATAAAAAAAGAGAAGAAGAGAAGAGGCGCGCGTAGAGGTAGCGGTGATGCTGGCGAAGAGCCGTCTTCATAGATTTATGCTGATTTACTGCTTTATTGAATTTAAATAACTGCTTCTAGGTACATTTAATCCTATAGGGGTGGTTGTGATTTAATGTTAGTATTAAAGTTAATGTCAAAAATAATCGCAATTTTATCTAAATTTGGGAAAGCAGAATCGCTGCCGTGAATGAATTTTAAGTAATCTACTTTGAGGTACTGTGACAAGTGCTACAAATCAGGGGTGGCTGCCAATTCATATGGGTAAACACGTATCTACTTATATGAAGCCCTGGTGATGTTTATGCCAAGGCTATAGTATTAGATAAAGTATAATGTCAGCCGGCAGTCACTCCAAGGTGCCGCACAATTCCTTGATATAGGCCGCTGCGCTTCAGAAGCCAGTTGTCGGTCCGGGCAAAACGATTATATAGTTCGACTGGCAGACAACACAGAGTCACACTGCTTGACTCGAACATGGAACAACATTGACAGACTACGACAAATGAAAATAATGAGGGTTGTTTCATTTTCGTTCATGGTACTGCTCACTGCGGCGAACTCGATGCTAGCACAGAGCACTCCTGCTTGCCCAGCCGACCTCTGAGAGACGGCAAGTTGGCTTGGGAAGCATTTAGGCTGAAGTGGGCCGCGCGGACGGCAGATGAGCATTGAGGCCAGGTCCGGTCAGCACAGGTTTATGCCCTGCAATGTAGTATTAACCCTGTTGGCGAGCAATCTATCATTCTCGTCAAAGTAGAGTGAGTGATCCGAATCGAGGGCGGCCGCCACCAATGTGGTTCATTGCCGAGATGCAACTTATGACCGCACTGGACAAGCAAGGCAGTCCGTCGGTGCTAGGCGGGGGTGCTAGGCGGGGTTTCAGTCGGAGCAACGACGATGTTGTTGAGACTATAGTCGGCAGAGATCGAGGCCCGGCAGTGAGTCAGCAAGACGGGGAATGGGCAAGGCGTGGTAGGGCATGGTAAGACAAGGAGGAACAGGGGCCGCAAGATTCGTGACGACGGTGATAGTAGTTCAAGCACAAAGATGTGAGTTGATAAAGGAGAAACGGCTACGCGACTCGATCGATAATAAAATGCAAATGATGTAATAAGGGTCGTTGACATTTGACCTGTTTGCATGGTGTCCGACACATCATGGGCCAACTCCGACCAACTCCGACGCGGTGCCTTGCATAAACCTTGCATAGTAGGCGGAGCGATAAGATAAGCCTCCGCCATGAACACAGCAACTCCGCCCAGTCCGCCACTGATATGGGCCCACTTTATTCAATGCTCTGAAATCTGAAATGTCCGTCAGTGAGGGGCAATCTAGAACGGGTCTGAATAGCAACGATCTGCACTGTGTAAGTGTAGCTTAGCTGCTGGTTATAGAGGACAGTGAAGAACAGTGTGAATTGGCAATGGTCATTCTTGCCACAAACGGCGAGATCGGATTGGGCGAAAAAATAGACCGTGGATGAGGATCCGGCGCCGACGAGGGCAGATTGAGATATTGAGATTCTAAAACCTACTGATTTCCCTTTGCGACAGCATATCTCTATTACTACATCTTTATCCATTATCAATCCTACGTGACTCACGTTCGTGTCGGAGCATCACAAGCATCGCGGAGTGCGGTTCTTTCCAAATCGAGTTATTTCTGGATTTAATAACCCATTTTATTTTAATCCACTTTTGTTCTTTGCGCTTCTACATTTTTTGTATCTTATATCTTATATAACCTAGCGACATCCCGCAGTTCCCTACCTCTGCCTGAATTGACACTCCCTCACATCATCCCCGACACACATCACACAGCGTCACAATGGAGACTATCAAGGAAACTTTCCGGCGGTGCAAGGCCGAGGGCCGGGTATGTTGATCCTGGCTGTTGAGGCTACCCCTCCTCGTCGTCGGCCTCAACTTCATCTTCTCTCGTCTTGGCGACGAGCCTCGAGATATGCTGCCACCAGCATGCTAACAGTACAATTGTAGTCCGCCCTTGTTACCTACGTTACCGCAGGCTACCCCACGGCCGAGTCGACGCCCGACATTCTGATTGCCCTCGAGAAGGGTGGCGCCGACGTCCTCGAGCTCGGTGTGCCTTTCACTGACCCCATCGCCGATGGCCCGACTATTCAGACCTCCAACACCATTGCGCTCGAGAACAAGGTCACCCTGACCTCGACGCTGCAGATGGTCCGTGATGCTCGCGCCAAGGGCCTCAAGGCCCCCATCATGCTCATGGGCTACTACAACCCCCTGCGCGCCTATGGCGAGGAGGCTCTCATCCGCGACAGCAAGGAGGCCGGTGCCAACGGCTTCATTGTCGTCGACCTGCCCCCCGAGGAGGCTGTGTCTTTCCGCAAGCAGTGCAGCGCCGGCAGCATGTCCTACGTTCCTCTGATTGCCCCTGCCACCTCGGACGCCCGCATGCGCATTCTGTGCCAGCTTGCCGACTCTTTCATCTACGTTGTCTCGCGCCAGGGTGTCACTGGTGCCCTGGGTACCCTGAACGCCAACCTGCCCGAGCTGCTGGCCCGCGTCAAGAAGTACTCTGGCGACAAGCCCGCCGCTGTCGGCTTCGGTGTCTCGACCCGCGAGCACTTTGAGTCTGTCGCCTCCATCGCCGACGGCGTCGTCGTTGGCAGCCAGATCGTCACCACTCTGCGCACTGCGACTGAGGCCAAGGCTGACGCCTGCAAGGCTGTTGAGGAGTACTGCGCCTACCTCGGTGGCCGCACCCCTACCCCTGTCGTCGAGGCTTCGCTGTCCTCAACCACTGCTCAGCCCGAGGTCGCTGCTCCCGTTAAGGACGACAAGACGGCCGCTGAGCTGGACAGCAACCTTGTTTCCCAGCTGGCCGCTCTGCACGACAAGATGCCCGACCGCTTCGGTGAGTTTGGTGGCCAGTACGTGCCCGAGTCGCTGATGGACTGCCTGTCGCAGCTCGAGGACGGCTTCCACAAGATCCTCAACGACGAGACGTTCTGGGAGGAGTACCGCTCATACTACCCCTACATGGGCCGTCCCGGCCACCTGCACAAGGCCGAGCGCCTGACCGCCCACGCCGGCGGTGCCAACATCTGGCTGAAGCGTGAGGACCTGAACCACACCGGCAGCCACAAGATCAACAACGCACTAGGCCAGCTGCTGCTCGCCCGCCGCCTGGGCAAGACCAAGATCATTGCCGAGACTGGTGCCGGCCAGCACGGTGTGGCTACGGCCACGGTCTGTGCCAAGTTCGGCATGGAGTGCACTGTCTACATGGGTGCTGAGGATGTGCGCCGCCAGGCTCTTAACGTCTTCCGTATGCGCCTGCTGGGCGCCAAGGTCGTGCCCGTCGAGGCCGGCTCACGCACGCTGCGTGACGCTGTCAACGAGGCTCTGCGTGCCTGGGTTGTCAACCTGGAGGACACCCACTACATTATCGGCTCGGCCATTGGCCCCCACCCCTTCCCTCTGATTGTGCGGACGTTCCAGTCCGTCATTGGCGACGAGACCAAGAAGCAGTTCCAGGCTCTGCGCAACAAGCTGCCCGAGGCTGTTGTTGCCTGCGTCGGTGGCGGTTCCAACGCCGTCGGCATGTTCTACCCCTTCTCGGGCGACGCCAGCGTGAAGCTTCTGGGTGTCGAGGCAGGCGGCGACGGTATAGACACACCACGCCACGCTGCCACTCTGGCAGGCGGCTCTCTGGGTGTGCTGCACGGCGTGCGCACCTATGTTCTGCAGGACAAGAACGGTCAGATCCAGGACACCCACTCTGTGTCGGCCGGTCTGGACTACCCCGGTGTCGGCCCCGAGCTGGCCAACTGGAAGGACACTGGCCGCGCACAGTTTGTGGCTGCTACTGACGCTCAGGCATTTGAGGGCTTCCGCCTGCTGAGCCAGCTGGAGGGTATCATCCCTGCTCTGGAGTCGGCTCACGGTATCTACGGTGCGCTGCAGCTGGCCAAGACGATGAAGCCCGAGGAGGATATTGTCGTTTGCCTTAGTGGCCGTGGTGACAAGGATGTGCAGAGCGTTGCCGACAGCCTGCCGGAGATCGGCCCCAAGATCGGCTGGGATCTGCGCTTCTAAATGTTTTCACGTTTTGACGTTTTCATGTACTAGAGTGTTAAATGTAAAAAGCAGATGAATAAAAAAGCGAACAAATTTTGAAAGACTTCGGAGCAAGAATGATGCATGTAAAAGCACGCGTATCACAGACAATTTGAACGTCAATTGAATGACACATCGTTGGTCACAATGTAGCCCAAGGGAGTGTCTAGGAGAGGCTTTGTCATAGACCTAGCAACGTGGAGGGACTTGCCCGTGCCGAGGCGGGCGATATGATGTAGGTCCATATAGCCCAGGCTGACGGATATCGACAGGCCACACTGCGGCGTGTGCAGGCAGAGAATGGAGTCTGACAAGAGCACTTGATGTGACTTGCAGCACAGGCCAAGCACCACGGCCACTTCTTGTGCCGCTCACCATAAATGCACAATCGTCAATATTATGAGATATCTAGTCCAATATTATGATTCCAGTTATAACAATTACTCTGCCTTCTTTTCCTTTTTCTGCTGTTGATCCTTTTGCGCACAAAACAAGAGGCCTGCTGAAACCAAAAAGGTGCCCAAAAACACAAACAGTCCGCTTGTCTCAATAGCAATGTAGAGTCGGCTGCGGTAGACGAGCAGTGTATAGAGACTGCCGACAATGCCGAGTATGGTGAGCAATACGCCGGGCTTGCGGCGAAAGCTGTTCTGGGTGGCGCCCACGACTGTCGGCACCAGTCCGACCAGGATAAAATATGCCAGCGGATAAGCGAGCAGTGCCACGCCCAGTCTTTGTTTCGTGGCAATGCGCATGAGAAGCGACGGGCTGGTCTGCAGCAGGGAAAGTGTAGACCATACGATGGCGACAGCTGTTGACGACTGCGCCAGGCTCGTCTCAATCGCCGAGAGCAGCCATATCATGTATCCGAGAGCAGCTATTTGATGTATTTGTTGTGTTTGCTGTGTTTCTGCTCGTTTCGGTACTTTTGCTGCTGTCTTTGGTGGCCGGCTCAAAATGTACCGAGTCAATGCCAGCACCGCCTGGTCCCATATAGCATGGCTGATGACGAGCGTAGCCAGCTTCGAGAAGTCGACACTCTCCAAGACTGTCTCCATGAAGATGTCGGGACGCGCGAGCACGAGACGCCAGTCGTCGGCAAAGTCGGGGCGCAGCGCAAAGAAGCCGGCCCAGGGCGAGCCGTAGAAAAAGGTGCGACGGGCGTGATTGGCAATGGTGACTGACAAGGCAAAGAAGAGAGTGTGAACTGGAGCTGGAGACTGCGAGGATATCCTCTGCAGAATAGTTGATACATCAGCAAGAGAATGGTTACCGCCGGTGGCGACAAACGATGGAATATCGACAAACGAGGATGAGGACAACGGTGGAGAGTCATGATCAGTTGGTGGCGATGCTGATGGTGACACCAAGGGCACGCTATTACTCGCACCCGCAGGCTGTTGGTGATGAACTGTAGACGAATTCATTTTATGTATGCCAATGATCGCGGTTGGATAGAAGATAGATGAAGCTCATATGATGGTGGTGGCCCCAGTACGAGGTTGGCTGAGAAAGCGGCTGAAGCATCCCCGCAGTGCTCAATCTCACCACAAAGAAGACCACATCGATTAGATTACACTCAAGTCACTTTACACAGTAGATGGATTGACTTTTTTTGATTTGATAATTATCAATTCCTGTATTTGTTTCATCTCTAGTTTTGTTCAAAATCTAGAACGAAAAACCATGCTGCTATCGGTTGCAATCTATGATAGTCTCAAGAAAAGGCAAAAGGTAAACGCAACCCGCAAAATAAAACGCAAAATTTCCCACAATCCAACCCTAATATCCCTTTCTCTTTTCCGCAGCAAAATATAGGACAGGTGACAGATAAGCAAACACGCAAATACAAAAACGCCAAACAATAAAAACAGGATATCAAACGAAAAGGAAATGAAGAACGCCAATAGATACATCGCATGCCAGCCAAGAAAGTGTAAATCGAGGGAGAAACCAGAACACCCAAAATAACAATAACGCCAATGATGGAGCACGAGTAGAAAGACAACGCAGAGATGGCGTACTGGTGACCGCCATGGTATTGTACAGAAAGAAGAAAATAAGAGACGAAAACAAAAGAGACAAAGACAAATGAAACAAGAAAACAACAACGCTCAACTCAGTGGAGCGTGTGCCAAAGACGCTGCTTTGGAGGCGTCCAGTTGGGAGCTGGCATGCTAGCGTTCGTGGAGCGGGACCACTAGCCCGTCCGAGTCCGCAAGCTTGTTACGCGGCCAAGCCACTTCATGCGCTGACCGGGTGCAGCGGCCGGTGTGGCGGCGGTAGTGGCGGCGGCGGCTGCCTCTACCTCTTTGGGGGCTGTTTGCACATCAACGATATCCTTGCCTTCAGCAGGAGTGTTGCTATCGGCAGCAGCTTGAGCAGAGCCAGAGTCAACACTGCCACGTGCGGGATTGCGCGGGTTGCGCATGATGGGCGGCGGTGTGGCACTGGCACCGACATCCGCATTCAGAGCAAGGCCAAGGCTATTGTTGCCAGCGAGCTCGTCATCGCCGCGAACACGCGATGGCATTCCCATGCCACCAGTAGTGTTTGTGTTCTGGCTGTTGGCAATGTCAGCAGACGGCTCTGCAGCCTGGGCCGCCTGGACTGCCTGAGCGGCTGATGCAACTTCGTGCGAGCCCGAGCGGCGGAACAGGCTAAGAACGCGGTTGCGCGAGGTCGCGTTGCTGCTAGATGCAGGAGGGTAGTGGCGCTGCTTCGCAATGGCGACGTCGGCAGTCGGTGTTGGCGGAGCAGGAGCCGCCACCATAGAGGTCGTAGGGCGCTCGTCACTAGACGTAGCAGTCATGGTACTGGTACGGGTCTGGGAGCGAGTAGGTGACCGGCGCGAGTTCTTGCTAGCACTAGACATGACACCAGGACCAATGCTGGGTGTGCTAATTAACGGTGTGCCGGGCGCAGTGCCGTGGCGTGAACCGCTATGCGACGAACCTGTATGTGCGTGCAGGCTCGAGCGACGGTGTGGCGGGGGCGGCGGGCCGGGTGAAGAGCCGTTGTTGATGCCCTTATTCATACCGTAGGGAAGCGGAGATGCCAGCAGCCCGCTAGAGCCGAACAGACCAGCTGCAGGCGCAGGCAACGAATCACCGAGCGCATCCAGTGTCTGGGCAAGAGGAGCATTTCTGTACGTGTAGCTGTTGCTGCCGTAGCTGTTGGGTCCATTATAGCCATTACCGTGCAGCGAGCCAAACATGGCTGTTGTAGCCCAGCCGCTGGAACTCGTGGGGAAACTGAAGAGGTCGGGTGAGATGCGACCGTTTGAGAAGGTGCCACTGCCAGTGCGACGGCTGCGATGGCGATGAGGGTGAGGAGGGGCCTGGCCTGTCGGGCGCAGGCTTTCGCGCAGCCAGTAGTCTTGGACTGATGCCGAGTCGTTGCCGTCCAGATCCATGTCTTCTCCGTCTGAACTCTCAGAGTCCCAGACACTACCGCGGCCGTGATGCGACACCGTCGTCTCACCAGCCGAGCGAGGGCGTGGCGGGATGTATAACTGGTTGTCAAAGTAGGTGCTGTGCTGTCCTTTGCTGGTTTCGTTGTAGTGACCAAAGGCAATAGTGGACGGTACTCTAGCCGGGATACTGTCCACAAAAGACTCAACAGCAGACATACGCTGATCACCGCTAGTCGACCGGGAGTTGGCGAGGGTCTCGCTTGAGTTCTTGTAGCGGCGCAGGGTAGACGTGGAGATGGTATCGGGAGTAGGCGGCAGGTTGTGCTGGCCATGGCTGTGGCCATTCTGGTTTGATAGGAACGGCGCATCAGTGCGAACGCGGCGCAGGGCGTCCTTCTTATCCTGCTTGGACTTGTCAAGCTGCTCGATGCGGTGGAGGTGTGAGTTAGTGCCGAGAAACTCAGAGACTGTGGACCGTTGGCGTGGTGTTGTAGACTGGTTGCGGCTGGTGGATGCTAGAGCATGGGCAACGACATTTGCAGCTGAGCCCGTCGAGTTATCAACGTTGTCAGACTTGTCAGCGCCGCCCTCGACGCAGGTCTCGCCTGATCCGTTGCTATCCATGGACGTCATGGAAATATCGACGCTCGGTGCACTGTCGGGCATGCTGCGAGGAATATCAGGTACGCATGCAATCTGCGATCTGCGTCTGTTGTTGCCGCGGGTTGGTGCAGACGAAATGTTGATGCTCATTGGCGGCAGCTCCTTCTTGCCATAGATGCTGAGGAAGGAGCTTTCACTCAAAACACTCAGAGCCGGGCTGCCAATACGGGCATCGCGGAGGTCACTCTCGGTGCCGTCCATGGACTGGAAGTGGTCATGAGACAGACTGGCGATGCTGCTGCCGGCACGAGTGCCGAGATACACGTTACGCAAATTTTCGGTGAGCTCGCTACGGTCAGACACGAAACTGGGCATGCGGTTAATGGTGTGTGTGAAGTCGTCGACAATTTTCATAGTCGAAGGGTGCGAGTTGAGCATCTTTGGTGTGTTGTCCGGGTCGTTTTGCGCACTTTGCGTATTTTGTGTGTTTGTCGTGCGCGACTGGGAGTTGGGGATGTTAACTGGCGTTGACCGTGGCTGGTTGTTGACCTGATCAAAAGCCGTGTTGAGGGCCTGGCGCAGCCGGGCATCGGTAGCAAAGAACTGTTGTTCCTTTTCGGCCTGCTGCTCCATCATCATCTCACGCTCATGAAGCAGCTCCTCCATACGAGCCTCAAGGGAGATAATCATAGCCACAGCCTCCTCGACAGCCTTGTCGCGCATTTCCAGCTCCGACATGAGCTTGTCGTTGATCTCCTCGAGCTCGTGCTTCTCCCCTTCAAGGTTGCGCTTGTCTGATTCCAGCTCAATCTTTTCGGCCACTAGGGACTCGCAGCGCTCTTCGAGTGCCGTTTGCTTCTCGCGGCGGTGAAAGACCTCGAGCTTGAGATCAAAGTTCTCCTTGTGAAGGTTTGTCAGTGTCTGCTCCATTTCCTTCAACCCAACACCAGCCTTTTTGGATTTGGAGCTGGAGTTGGAGTCAACGTGGCCTGCACTGGACTTTGGCCGGCTGATATCAAAATGTGGGCGTCCTGGTGAGCCGATGCCTTGTGATTGCTGGTAGAAATATGCTTGTGAAGAGGACTGAGTGGGCGTTTGTATTTGGATTGAGCGGAGATCGCCAGTGGAGGCTATCATCTTGTCGTTGCTTAGTCTGCTAGACGAGCGTTCGCTTTCGACTTTGCGCTCCTTTTCACGGTTGAGTTTCTCCTGAAGGTAGCTGGAGGTGGCTGTTAATGATGGGCGGGAATCGCTGGATCTTAGTTCCATAGATGCGGCATCGTTAAAGGAAGAACGGAAACGTGCTGAGTTTTCAGTGCTGGAACTAGGAGCAGGTGAAGCGCGCGGGCCGTTTGGGTTCAGGGACGACGAGGAGCGTTCTTGTTGAGCCATTCGAAAGGAGGAAGCGCCGTTGCTCGATCTTGAGGAGGCACGGGTATAAGGAGAGCGAGAGGGTTGATCCCGAGAGTTGAGATAGTGTGATGAAAGAGGAGCCTCCATTGTGAAGGGGGGAGAGAGAGGAAGAGGGGGAAGAGAGAAGAGATAAAAGGTCCAAGTGGGAGACTGTAAGGGAAGGGGCGACAGATGTTCCGTGTGGTCAGACAGGCGACATACGGCGAACCGAGAGAAACGACTGGATAGATGCAGGTCTCTGGTCTGGAACAGGAGTTCTACTCCGTGGTTGGGTTGAAGAAAGAAGCAAGTATGGAACAAATGAAGGAGCACAAAACTAGCAGCAGACTAGCAAGACTAACAAGACTAGGAAAGCAGACAGCCAGAAGATGTAAGTGCAGTAGATGACGGAGGCAAGGGATTGGCTAGGCGACGCCGGAGTGATCCAAGGATGTGGTCCGTGATCTCAAACGGGGAGGTGGTCCATGAGATGCTGGTCGTACGGATGATAGTAGATGCAGGCTCTGGGGTGTAGAGCGTAGGATTCTGGGAGTCTGAGAGTCTCAGAGTAGAGAGCTGCTTAGGTAGGGATGAAAGACCCTTGCTGACAGGCAGTGCAGCTGCAGGCAAGTGACGGGGGTGCAGCTGCAGGTCGATGGAGTCGTAGATATGGAACAGACACCACAGGTACTTGCAAGGTGTAAGGTGAGCCGGTCAGGTTGCAGATGGTGTTGTATGTTGTCTAAGCTGGGTAGTTAGAATGATGTGTAGAGCAGGTAGAGGTGGCAAAATGGCAGAAGAAGTGAAGCTTGGAAAAGTAGACAGAGAGGAGAGCTGAGTAGTCATCAACTGAGCAGGGTGAGAAAAGAAGTGCAGAAATAAGGCCAGAGTAGGTCGAGTTATGACCCAGCAAAGAGCAAAGAGTGAAAAGTAAAAGCAAAAAGATAAAGAAAAAGGCAAAGAGAGAGAAACAATGTGGAGAGCCAGGTGAGACAAGTCGGGCAGAGAGGTACAAGGAGAGATACAAGAGAAAACTGAAAAGACAGAGTACGGACGGACGTGGGAAGGGCCGCAGCTGGAGAAGGGGGGCAGTGGAGGTAGTAGAGGTGGAAGAGGTGGAAGTACTATGTCGCAGAAGAGACGCGCAAAAGTAAAACGAGAAAAAGATGGACGGGTAGCTACAGACACTTACAAGGCGATGATCATCAGACAGTAGTTTGGTTGTTGAAGGGCGGGCAGTGTGGGTTGGAAACAAAGAATGACGAAGAGAGGATGAAGAGGAAGAAAGAAGAGATGTCGTTGAGATGCGAGATGTGAAAGGAGAGATGTGAGAGATGTGAGGAGAGATGTGAGGTGAGATGAGTTAAAGCAAGGGTGACTAAGAAACGCGACGTGTGTGATAGTGATTGAAATGGAAAGAGCGAGGGGGCAGTCCAGTTTCGCACTTGTAAAGTGAGGGAAAGAGCGATGGAGCAAAATGACCAAAAGCGCGTGCCTTCCTCGATAGATTGAAATGACTACTCAGTACCAGTAGAAAGAGAGAGGGAAAGAGGGAAAGGAAAACGCGCTATGTAATGGAAATGGAGAAAACGGAAGCAGTGCCGGCGTTGGTAACAATTGGCAACAGCAAGGATGCTTGTAAGCTACTCAATAGGTAGGAGGAGCAGCAGGAGGTGCCGGGGTGTGGTGATTGCAGGGGTCAAAACGGTAGTAGCTGGCGGTAGAGGTGGTGATGAGGGTGCAGTTATCTGCTTTGACGCGACGTGATGAGATTGAAAAGAGACGGTAGAGAATAGAAAAAGACAATCTAAAGACGGAGACAGCGGGGATATGTTTCGTTTCGAGATTATCATGGGGCTTAATATTTGTATTAATCGCGATGTCGTGGTGATGCCGTGGTGATGAATCTAGACGAGATCGCGATTTTCTTGCCTGGCGCGTGCGACTGCAACAGTGTATCTAGGTGGACTCAGTATGTCGTCTGTTTTGGATATTGGTGATGGTATTGAGGTGTTGCAATGTTAGTGATGTTGTTGACCGAGATGATGAGGTGGGGATGATGAGGTTGATGGCGAGATGACTTCAACATGAGATGGCGATAAAGAGCATACATTGGCAGTATCAACAATCATTAATATCCAATCTGCATGTAAATAAGATGGTCTGACGTCGACAGATGCAACAGGCAACGCATTCCTGAGCCATCGTGTCTTGCAAGCAGAGCTACCAGAGCTATCATATCCATCATAGCTACGGTTTATCAGTGTGGAATGCTCAATACATATCAGTATTACTTATTACGCGGAGGCCAAAGCCGTAGAACTAATTACTGGCTAGAATAAATTGAACAATGAACCACCCAGGGCTCTGAGTGCTTCTCATGCTCCTCATTTGCTGAATCTCCGATGTCTCAATGACAGCCAGTGGATGCTAATGTCATTCGTTTCTATATCTGCCAGTGGATAGTGCGGAGCATGCAAGATTGGGTGGATTGAGATTGAATAAACATCGGCATTGTGGGTTCATATATTCCCGTATATAAAGTGAGCAAAGGGATGGTTTATTGAAGTGTCATTAATAAAAATGAGGCCAAAGGGAGACCCAAATTACAGTGGGCAGCTTCGATCGAGGCCGATGCGATAAGATGATGCCGTGGTCCTTCCGTTTATGACTCTGGCGTTGATATACCAATAATGAGAAACGAGAAAACAAGAAGCAAGAAGCGATAAAAAGAAAGAGCGACCCAAAATCAGGCCGCGACTAATACCCGCTAGCCTGACTAGGATTAAAATGGGAATATACTTACACTAGCAAAAGCACGAGCCGGGACAGGCGCGACCCTCTTGCCGGCCGCACCCAGCGCTTGTACCTGACTACTCAACGGTCTGTAGAATGCCAGAGCCAATATCGACGCAGTGAAATCGACGTCGAGATAAAGGCAGTAATAATGAAAAGGCCTTTTTAATCTTCAAAGTGAAGCTTGCTGCTGTACAAGTACTGGCTCTGCAGCCGTCGTCAAGTGGTATTTTATTGTACAGTCGGCTTAGTCATTGGTCGGACTCCCTCGATATCCGCAAGTCCAGACATTATTAACACTGCTATTATCTCCATGGGCACGATACGTCGCAGTATTTGGCACATTGTTTCTACAGAATCCATGTTCAGCAGGTCGTTTAAGTGATTGTCCACTTTCTCTTGAGTTGCTCGATTATTGCACTGCCTTAGGTGCTCAGCTACCGGGATGGAGACTCGTTTCAGTCCCCTGGACAGATCCTAAGTCTGGTTGCTGTGCAAGAGATATCGGGCAAGGTGAGTCTTTCATCTAATATATTTTATATACGAAGTATATGTAAGATAATATATATCTCCTTGAACTAAGTCGTCAAGATAGATATTTAGACAACACGACAAAATAGGGGCTGTCCCAGAACCAAAGCTGCGGGAAACGCTAATATCTGAAAAGTGGGAGCGTATGCTTAATGACTGCAAAGTATCTTACTTTGTCTGATATGCTTCATTTTGAAATGCCACAAACAGCAACGCGATGGATTGTTGCAACCCCTGCAGGTTCTTTGATTTGTCAGTTTTTTTTTCTCTTTACTTTATCGAGCACACAAGGTATCGCCACTCAAATACTTGCTAAATCAAGAATACCAACATACTACCAAGAGCAAAGTATATATTTACATCATCGACATAATTTGTACTCTGTAGACTCAAGAACCCAACTCCTTGTAAACTAGCATTCACTAACAAAATAACCTACAGAGCACAAAGAATAGCTACGGACCCAGCCTAGAGCAGGCCACCAAAATGGCCCGTCCACCCGAGCCCGCAGCAAGTAGAATAAAGTCAAAGCGGGCATTTAAGATACGGAGTAAAAAGATACAGAGCAAGAATGAGAGAGGAGAAATAACACATAGTACGTATTACTGAGTATGAGAAAACGGAGAAAGACTCTACTCAGAGCTAAATAGGGGTTGCAGGGATTGCTAACCCTGGTCGTCTGTACACGGTGTGCTCCATATATTGGCAGGGGCTTACCGACACAGTCTGTCTCTTATTGGACAATATTTACCAGGGTCAGCCTGAGATTAAATGCATCCTGGCATCCTCGTTTGATTCTTTTCTCTCCCTCCCTCTGTCTCTCCTCTAGTATGTCCCTCATCTTCCATCCCCTCGCTTTAATTAGAACGCGAAAATCCCTCCCACACCTCGACACGTCTTTTGTGCTCAATCCTTTGCACTAGCAGATTGTAAAACGCGTCCAGCTTTTTAGTCTTGCGATAATCGTCCTAAAAATCAGTCTAATTCATCACATTAAATTGAAATACGCCTCTATCATGTCACTCAAAGGGCTGTGCTTACTGAGTACTAAGTAATTAATGCTTGCGCACAACTCGTTTGTGGGCAGAGGCATACCAAGCCGAGACGCATCTGGTGTCTGATGCATCGATCCGTTGGTCGTTGGCATATGCGCTCTTTCTCAGTATGATAGATCCCATACAAGGAGCAGACAAGTAGAATGCTGTCCCACGGCTCACAGCCTATTGGTCAGCCACCAGTGTCTTCCAGTATGGAGCTGGTCTCTTCGATCTGTAGTAGGGCTCAACACTCGGCCCAGTTATTGGTGTTCCTTTCCTGTAGCCGTATGCAAAAGTATGCAAGGGTATGCAGCAGTATGCAGCAATATGCAGCTAGTCCTGGCGCCCTATCATCAGCTTCTTCTGTCTGTAGCATTTCTACAGAATACTGCACCAAAGTTGAATAAATATTATCAGCTGGTACGGAAGCCTCCTTGCATGAGTGTTGAAAGGCAAAACCCCTTTACATAGCATAAGCAGATATAATCTTACGGTCTGTCATCATATCGCGCATTAGCATATCAATACCTAAATCCCTTACTCGGCCAGGTGTAGATAAAGAAAGGCATCATAAAGGAACATATATCTAATACTGTGTTTGCATCCCAGATACATCATTACATCATTTACACAAGAGCTTTAAAAGGCCTTTGCATAAGCACAAGCACGGCAAGAGTCAACTCTTGGGAATGGATTAAGAGAATAGCTTGCGTAGATCACCGTCATATCGGGGATATACCGATGCAGACAGATACAGACAGGTAAGACTACAGACCGATGCAGTACGCGGGCACAGGTACTGCAAAAGGACTAATATTTCTTCTGTGCGTCCTTTTGCCGTCCGTGTGTTTTCTGTTTTCTTTTTGTATTTTAATATTTCAATATGTCTCACGTCCAAGATATCCAAGATGATATTTGTGGCATGGCTTGCAAGACTGTCCCTTGCATGCTTGTATGCCTATTTCCTATTCTCGCCTCGGCAGGTTTCACGGTCGTGCGGTGGCTTGCAATGACTAAGAAATTGGCATGGCATTATCTGCATCGCCGGCTATTAACTCGTATTACCAAGACATAGATGAGAGAACAGATGCTGCCGTAGTTATGGTGGCATCTCTCTAAAGTTGTCTTCCTCAATTCTGAAGATAGGCTATCGGCCTTTGTGCTCTGATTTTTAGACACAGTCCCATGTTAACTAGACATAATATGCTGTCTTTTTAACTTGCAACTATTTGTTTTTCTATTTTCGAGACTACAATTGTAAATATTTATGCTTTCAGATATGTATATATCAAATCGATGTGTAGCCAAATGCTAAAATATAACTAAATAATAAATAAATAGTACTGAAAACTAAATCAACATTAATAACCCTGAAAGTCGCTGCAGAAAACCGAACCACACAAGAAAACACATCAGATGATAGCAAGATATGAGAGTTTCCTGTATGCACCTTTGACGGCCTTTGCATTGGACACAGTGCAGCAGCAGCCAACCACTGACCCTAATACTATATCTTTTGTCTGAAGATTCCGATGTAATATTGTCAACCGCTGGATGTCTACTCAAGGTTGACATTGGTTTTCTCTCTCGCTGAATACACTGTCTGCATCGGCATTCGCTCAATTGGTACACGGCGGGGGACGGTGCTGGTGGTGATGCTGGCAAGGCAGACCCTGTTCATTATAGCCCAAATGGATTCGTTGCGCGGTCATGTTTCATTAAAATACTTTGATATACTCATGTCTGCCGTCGCAACCATTGCATTGGCATCATCTTTCAACCCGAGAGAGTTCTCGTTGCGCAGTCCGCATAGTCGAACCTCGACAGCGCAGAAAGAGAAGCGGTGATCAAAGTAGTTAGCAATAATGGCGATGCTAGTCAATTTTGTGCAGAGGCGGCAGGTGTCGCAACATACTTGGATCGTACACCATGGCTGGATGTGTAGAGCCTGGAAGATATATGGAAGAGTATGTATGGAAGAAAAGAAATTCTCCAGGATAATCCGATACTGAACATGGGATGACGAGCTGCGTATTGTGAGGGATGGCTTTGATATTGATACAAACAGAAAGAACATTAGAACGAGGCGGAGTACGGCATCAGTATCTCAAAAATTGGTTTCCATTCAGGTACCAACAACACCTGACCAGTAATCACTTTCTGGTGGCTGTGGTAATGGGAACAAACATGGTATAGCTATGAAAAGAACAGCAATGGTATTTGAGTTGGATATTGAATGTAAGTCGGTGATGATGAGGAATATGAGTGAAACGAGAAATGTTACACGAATGAATATGCGGCTTGTTGAGAATACAAAAAAAAAGACAGCGTAAGATAGAAGGCTAGTAACATGACGAAAAACCCCGTTAATACCAAGCCGCGTAAAGGTTGGAAGGACGGAGACATGGTTAGAAAAAACAAATAACAATAACAGCTAGTATAAACAAAAGACATGACAATGCCTACGCAATGTTGGCATGCAAATCATAACCGTTGAATCCTGGGTTCTCAACTGGGCTCTGTATCTCGCCGGGCGGTGGGAACTGAGGGTACACCGTGCTGCCATTGACATTGTTTCCGTTGTTTCCGCTGCTTCCGTTGTTTCCGTTGATCACACTGTTGTGTCCGATGGGATCGCTGTTGATGGCGTTATTGGTATTGCTGGCCGACGTCATATGAAGGTCGTCGGTGAAGCTGCCGTAGCTTTGATTGCGGCTGATACCACCGTGGATCGAGCTATACGGCTCACCAACAGAGCCGCTTGTAGGGCTGATAGTGCCATCATAGCTTTGGCTGTCATAGCTGTGGCTGTCATACGAATCGTATGAAAACTGGTGCTGGTGTTGTTGATGCGGGAGCTGATGCTGGGGCTGATGCTGAAGATGATGAGTAGAATGTTGCTGTGCTAGCTGCTGTAGCGGCTGCTGCCGTGGTTGAATTTGCGGCCGTTGCACCGCGCTTGTGGACATTGTCGGCAAGGGCATCGCAAAATCGTCTACCACTTCCCCAATTACGTTGCCGCCCATTTCAGTGTCTATCGAGGTGTGTGACGTCACTGCCGCCGCTACCGTCGCTGCTACTGTAGCTGCCGTTGCTGCCGTTGCAACTGCTGCCGCTGTCTTTGCCGCATCTGCGGCACCTCGACCCTGTGGACCAATCTCTGGTGATGGCGGATACGAGAGAGAGGGAGACAGCGCCATACGCATGCCACCCGTCTGCTCGTTTGCAAACATCAGCAGTCGCTCCGCATACTGCGTCCGGCTGTTTGGGCTCGCGCTCAGCGTCCGAACAAAGAACTCGAGGGGGTCGACGGAATACGACAACCGGCCCACCCCCAATACGCCCACGTCAGAGGCGCCCGCAAAGTCCATACCCATGGTGGCGCCTCCGCCGGCAACGCTGTTCCCGTTCGCTCCTGCCATGTCGCACGCCTGCAGCACATTCATCGACCACGTGCCAATCTCAAAGATCTTCTCAAAGATACCCATGCCGTGCACCTCAATCGCTCGTGGCGGCAAGCTTTGGATCACCGCGGCTGTCCTGCTCGCAATCGTCAAAGGGAATGCAAAACGCATGCTTTCGTCCGGTGCCGTCCAAGACAACAACTGCTGCCGAAACGAAGACTGCCACACAATTAGCCTCAGCCACTGTTGTGTGATAAGCAAGTCGGCCTTTTGAATATCGGTCGGTGCCGGCTCTTCGCTCTTATTCTTGTGTGTGTGTGTGTTGATGATGTTGCCCGTCTCCACAATGTCCATATCTTGCTTCACATTGGCATCATCGACAGTGTGTATGACAGGGGACGTTGGTGATGAAGTCGCTCTATCACCTGCTGTTGTTGGGGACCCCTCATCGGGCGTATGGCTCGCTGTAGACAGAGTGTGTGCTCTTGACGATATTTCATGATTCGATCGTCCGAGGTATGGCGGTTCCGCGGCCAATAGGTTCTGTAATGCGAGATACGTAGTGGCGGTAACTCGTGGATCTGACCCTTCGTTCCATGCATTCACAAATGACTCGTCAAGAGGTGTGTAGGAGCTGATTAGCTGAAGGAAGCCGGAATGTATGTCGGGGGCTTCGTATGGGTGGCGCGTGCTGGGTAAAGAAGGTGTCCGCTTCAATGTAATGGGCTTGCTCCGTAGGATCGCAAATGACCGCTCTGTGACGAACAGCTGCCAGAACGTCCGTAGCCGACATAGCTTCTCTGGAGGCTCGAGGTTCGTATAGGAGGATTCGTCGTGCAGCATAAGCTCCTGAGCAAGTGTCAGAGCCTCCCGCAAATAGAGCCACGATTTGCGGGACTGGTTAATCTCGAAAAAAGATGTCGATAGCCAGAATGAGCTGATGACTGCATGTAGGGAGGGATCGTCGAAGAAATCATAGGACTGGCGGGCTGATATGCACTCGTCGAGGTAGAATCGGCCTGCGCTCTCCCAGGATGGCGACGGGGCGTCTATAGTGATGTTCTGACCAGACATGTGGAAGCAGGTGAGTGCGCATAGGGCGTATATGTAGTTTTTGGCTGAGAATGATAGCTCGCCAGGTGATCGCTTGCCCATGGCGCGCACCTCAGGCATGTAGGGTAAGGGCATGATGGGGTAGATGTGTTCGTAGTAGAGTTCAATGCAGCGCGACATCAGATAGAGGTAACTGCGGGATGTCGGACGGTACTGTTCGGTGGAAAAGGCGCCACCGGGCTCGGCGGCATTGCGGGGGTCGGAAGAAACCTTTTGCCAGGAGATGTCTGATGGAGGAGGGACTCCGGCACTACCGCTAGCAGCACCTGCAGCACCCGCAGCACCCGCATCCATAGGTGCGTCGGTACCGGCGCCACCAGCGCTTAACAAGTCGGCGCTGTTTTCACGGCTGTGCTTGTTACCGCTTGTATCAATCGAGTAGCGCTCGCGGAGCTCGTTGATGACACGGCCTCGGCCACGCTTCGGACCACGCTTCAGCGGTACATGATCGCGCTTACACGCTAGAGACGCGTTGATACAGGGCTGGCAAGGCAATTGGCCGTCGCAGCGAATGCGGCGCCGTCGGCAGTGGTCGCACACGGTGCGTTTGTGAGCGCCTTGACCGGTGTTGTCGCCGTTATTTACGGTATTCGAACCGGTAGGACTCGACAAGCCTTGTCCCAGGCTGTCAGTGGCACCGCTTGAACTCGATGAAGAGCCATTGCTGGCTTCAGCAAATTGAGTTTCAAAGGGCGAGAGCTGGGGCGGCAGTTGATCGGCCGGGATGGACGGGAGCGACGACAGAATGTCGTCGATGCCACCGTCTTCGGTCTTCATCTTGGAACAAACACCAACATTGTCTCCGAGGGGATTGTCCGTCGTCGCGCGGGCGCCACGAATGGGGCCAGGACGGAGTGTTGCGTGGCGTGGGGTGCCAGGTGCTGCGAGGTGGGTGTTGGCGTCAGCAGTTTTCAGACTTTGGTCGGGTCTGATAGCAGCAAAACTTGTTGGAGATGCGCGCGCGATTGAGCAATGACGCAGTGGAAGTCGAGCCGTGATTGACTTTGGCGTGCTTATGGTTGGTCGGCTCCTCGGCGTAGGAGAGCGCGAAAGAGCAAAGAAGGGGCAGGCTGGAGGATTTACTTTCGGAGTGGATGGAAAACGGAAAGTGGAAGAAGGAGAGACAAGGCTACAATGGCGGGCGGGATTGCGAGGCAGCCACGATGCACAAGGGGGAGGGGTGGTTTAAAGTATAAAAGTAAAGAGGGTCAGGGGTGACTTTCACGGAACCAGCTTTGTGCGAGTGAGTGAGACTTTGTGGGAAAGAGGCTCTGTGTTGAAGAAGGAAAGAGCGACCGATATAAGTTCAACAGTCGGGATGGGGTGGTGTGATCCGAGGCTCTGGTTAAGCTGGTTGACAGGAAGGAACGATGGGAAAGATGGGGAAAGCCACGCTCACGATCCAAGCGTAAATGTGTAACTGGGTGGATGGGTAATAAAGTGTAGCGCGTACGAGGAAGGCACGACCGACAATTGAATTCAACAAAAAAGGCCACTGCGAGCTAGCAAAAGGAAAGAACCAAAAACTAAAGAAACTCGTAAAAAATAACGTAGCAGCTAAACGGCATATACGTCTACCCTGCAAAGTAGAAATTTGAGTTTCGAAAGAGGGTAAATAACAATGAAATAGGAAAACCGATGCGAAGGAAAAAGAAAGCACCGACGTTTCTGAGGTGTGAAGGTCTGAAGATACTGGATACAAGACTGGGTACGACTCCGTAAGAGAGCTAGAAATTGAAAAAAACGGGGACCATAAAGACTCTAAACTGGAAGGAGGGGTGGAACCCCATGAAGCCGCAATGAGGAAAGAGACAGTAGCGAATGTGCAGGAATAGGAAGGGACAAGGAAGGCACGGCGACCTTGGCATCAAGGCCGAGGTTAACGGAAAAAAAAAATAAAGATAAACAAGTAAACGAATGATAAAGGCAAAAAAGAAAACAAATGTTACGATAATAGTTAATGCAGTTGACGACTTGAGACAATCGACAACGCAACAGCGGTGGCTGGCTATGAGGAGGTTGCATACGGCGGGGCTACTAGACAAAGTTAGAGCACTGGACTGGACAGACAATGCGGGGACTGCTGCAGTGCAGGATGCGATATGCAGGACAAGCATGTAAATATGCAACTGCAGAGTTGCAGAGATTTACAAGTGCATGCTGATAGAGAGACAAAGTGAGAGGAAGAGAGACAGATAGCCACTTTGGGGATAATCAGAGCCAGGATCAGAGAGACGTGTATGGGTCAAAGAACAAGCACGGCTAAAGGGAAGCCAAAGGGAAGCCAAAGGGAAGCCAAAGGGAAGGAACGACCGAGACTAGAAACCATAAATATAATGCAAGGGGAAAGAGCGTTGAATAGGAAGGAAGGCACAAGGGGGCGAATGCTGCAAGTAAGATGCAACCGTTTTCTTTTAATTTTTGTTAATCTGATAATAAAAATAATAGAAAATAATAGTAAATAGTAAGCATTAAACACTATTTAAAAATACCAAGAATATAAGGGTGGGAGGGAAGGATTAAAGAAGGAAGTTTCTGTTATTGATTGTTGATAATTGTTGAAAGTTGGTTAGAGTGGAAAGTACTTTGAGAGCCCGACTCCGGCATAGCTACGAGGAAAGACCGCGTTGAACCGCCAGTGAAGAAAGCTATTAATGGCAGGGGCGACTGATGCGGCAATACGACAGTCATTTAGAGTTTAGGAAAGGTATGCAGCAACTGTAAGCCGGCTTAAGTAAAAACCAAAAGGACGTAAAGACTGAACAGACGAAGCATAAAGCATAAAGCATAAATAGTAATTACATAAGCCAGTATCGAGAATTGGTGCAGATCGATTGGCGCGGACGATGGCCGACAATCGCAAGTGAGACCTTGACCCTTGTTATAATCCTAATAATCCTATTTAATTGTATGTTTACTTTTCTCATTGCTAGTATTGACATTGTTAAAGGTCATTAAAATACTTTATACCATCTTCACAGGTTGCCCTACTACCTCCCTTCTGCCGGCTACGTTGACAGAGTTTGCTGGGTGGCGTTTCTTTTTGTTCTTCGTTCCTGCTTCTTTTGGCGATTCCAACGGCTAGCGGATTGGCACACGTGCGGACCTTGGCGCGCGCGATATCGGGTCGTGCAGCACACTAAGAGGCCCCAAGACATAGACAGCTAGGCAAGAGAGGGGCGCGTCAGAATAGGGCCGTTTACGTCCCAGAGATCCCTTGGAAAGCTCTTGGAAAGACAAAGTTGGAAAACTCATTGCATGATAGTAACACATTTGGACATGATACTTTGCTCTGGACAGTCGGTGCACGAAGAAGATACAAAATCCCAGAATCCTGGTGGCAGACCCTCATTTCTGATCGATTTCAGGTGAAAATGCAAGATGAAGGGTAAGACTAGTAGAGCTGAACTCGAGCTAAGCATGTTCGTTTTGATTACGTCATGAAAATCACGAGACTCGACGTGTTGACGACAGCATAAGAGGATAAGAGTATTGATTAGGATACATGAAAAATACAAAACGCAATTCGCTACAAACATAAAAATACAATAACAAAAGGGGCCATTGACCCAGCTCACAGCTCATCCTTCTTGAATGATTCTTCGCTGCCCTCCTCGCTGTCCTCGACACTGCCCTCCTCTTCCGCGGGCTTGTCGCCTGCGAAGCCTTTTTTGACCACAACCTTGACCGTTGGGTTCCCTCCAGCAGTCTTGCCATCGTCCTCGCTGTCCTCAGGGCTATTCTCTTTGCTTTCATCAATTTCTTTGCCTTCTTTGCCTTCACTGCTTTCACTACCCACCGTCTCCTCTTCACCCTCGTCCGTATCAATGTAAGCACGCAGCTCAGGTGACTCCCCGCCCATATCGTATGCCGTAACATGCCACGGCTTGCCACCTGCCAGCGCGCCCATCTTCGTGACCAGCTCGTTGATGGCTGCCACGTTTACACCCAGCGTCTGGAGCTCTGCCGTGTCAATAATCTCGACAGCTCCCGCATTGCCAGCCTCGTCGTTGCCCAGGCCGCGCGCAATCACGCGCAGAAACTTGCCGTCTTTATTCTTGCTAGCATTCGCCCTCTGCAAAGCCTCGCGCGTCTTTGAATTCAGGACGCCGGGGTGGCTCTTTTTGAAGGCCTTGGCTGCTGCTTTGGCCGTCTTGGTGTTTTGCAGCTTGGGCACGGCGTCAGCAGCCTCCGGCACCTCATCGGCAAATATGCGGCGCGCACCAACGACAACGCCGCCAATGACTGGACCTCTGCCAGGTGTGGTCGCAGTCGTTTCAGTCGTTTTATCACCTTCCTCAGCCTGCTGCTCTTTGTAAGTCATGGCCTCCCTGGCTTCGAGAGTCTTCTGCTCGTGCCATTGTGCGAGCTCGTCTTCCGAGTGCACGACAAGACGACAGCTGATGGGGTGGGCGTGCTTGGGCTTCGGGGGCAGGAATGCAGGCTCCTCACAGAGACGAGGTGTCCGCACTTCCATCAGGTACGAGCATGTAGTAACCTCCTTGATCCAGCTGATACGGTCGCTCGTGGCGCCCGGGTTGCAATGGTACTGGATTTCCAAGGTGCGGTCGCGCCCGGTCAGGTCACAAATTGTACCGCCGCCGAGGCGCTGCACAATGTATTTTTGGTCGCCCTTGACCTGCAGTTCCGTCTTGTGCGCATCCAGCTTCTTTTTCTGGTGATGCGTGTCATCAGAGCCGATTGGTTTTTGTATGTCGACATCGCCTTTGAACATGTCCTTTTTGCCGTGGCTTTCTCTGGATTCCTCACTCTCCATGGCCGTCTCGCGCTCCTGCCGACTCTTCATACGACCCAAAACGTACTCCATGCTGTGCGGGTCCTTCATCGCCTTGCCGTTCTTGGCCGGCACCGCATGGAACTGCACAATCTCTTGGCCGTAGCAGAAGCTGTAGCTCCACCATCCTGACACGTAGTACATGCACTCGCCCTCCAGCGTGTCAATAATTTCCCTGCCACGATCTGATGCGCGTGCGAGCTCGCGTGCTTCGGCTGCGCGTGCGAGGTCGGTCGCAGTCTGGTTCGGCGCACCTGGCGGCGGCGCCAGCACCGGCACGGAGCACAAGTATTGTAGTGGTGGCACATTGATCATCTCAAAAGTCTCGGAGATTTGCTCACTGCCGTCGTCGGCGGTGGCAAAGTCGTTACCGTGAGAGTTTGCGTTATCGTTTGCGTGTCCATTTGCGATTGTATCTGTGTTGGATGGCGGTGGTGATTTGTCGCCGCTCGTCTTCTCAATAGCGACTGATGACTCTTCTGAGGAAACAGCCGACTCGGCGTTGACACCCGAAACTGCGCTGGGCTGCGGCTGGTCGGCGCTTTCGAGCAGCAGCCGTGCATCCTTTTCGAGAATGTAGGATTCGGAGAAGACGACTTCAAACTGGGGGTGTGCCAGTAAGTCTTCGTGGATGCTGAAGCCGGGCTGCTTAGCTTTGCAAAGCTGCACAAGTGCTAGCAGTAGTAGAGTTGTTTGCCGCATCATGTTCGCATCGGTTGCATGCCGTATACCAGTGACATTACAATAAGATGATTGTCGTCAGGAGTCGAAGCTACGAGGTGGTGTATCAGACCCACTTTTGTCGATGATGATGACACTTTGACATTGAGTCCACTCAAGCTGTATGACTAATCCAGACTAGTGGCCTTTCTGCACTACATCGATCCGATATATAATTGACCAAACATAGGACGCGTCTTTTATTTCACAAAGTCAGTTGTTTTAGAAAGGATGTGAATATTACGAAGCTATTAAACAAAATATCAGCACCTATCCCACTACTTCGTTGTTGGTGTGGTCACAGGTAACTCTGCGATGATAATACCGCCATTGATGCCCCAATTAATGTCTTCGCCAAAGCCGTCAAACACATCGGCAGACGACCTGGCCCCGATGACACCGCTCGCACTGCCGCCGGATAATCGTCCGCCAACCGACGACTCGCTTTGCTCTCGAATTGGAGATAATTCATGGGATTGCGGGATGCTGTTTGATATGGTGCTGGTACGCACCGCCGGCGTAGCGTTGTGCACTGTCATTGTTTCGTAGGGGTTGCCAACGCTACCGGGTCGGTGGCCACTGGCATTATTTGCGCTAGGTACTGGCCCTACGACGGCATATTTGACTAACAGGTCGCGATTCTGGTGTGACAGACGGCGGACATAGACAAGCGCAGCCACAAGCGCGAGCATCGAGGCCGCGGCGATGACCGAGACAACAGAGACGCTAGCAATCAGTGCCTCGTGACTGCCATCATATCCTGGAGACGCAGAGTCTACATTGGCGGAAGCTGAAGAAGATGTAGGTACCAGCGATTGCTTTGATGTAGTCGGTTTTGAGACTGTCTTTGTAGATGAGGTTGATGCTGCAGCAGTCCCTGTGGTAGTATGTATGGTTGAAATTGATTGCGAAGATGGCGACGTGACCGTGGGGGGTGATGTAGTCACTGGAGAGTTTTCAGTTGTTGCTGGCATGGTGAAAGTGCCGAAAGGGTTTCCGCCGTCGGCACGTTCTATGACTTGTTTTATTTGACCATCAGATGCTTCTTCATTGGCGACTTGCGAGTTCTTACAGTCTTGGTGACTGTTGCTTTCCGAGACACGACACCAGCCTGTAGTCTCGCTACAGTATTGTATTGCGAGGACTTCTGTGATCTCATTAGATGTTGCGCCGGAACATGAGACATAACGTGGCATACCGTCTTCAAAACTTCGACAGCATAGTAAGCAGCTTTGGCCATCGAGAGTTGCGTCAGTGCATTCACCAACTGATGATATGCGTTCAGGGCGGTGATGGCCAGTGACGTCCAAAGATAATACCGCATCATAGCAAATACTATGCGGACCATCGGCATCGAGAATATCTGTAGCGCATGAGATGTGCGTGCTTTCAAGTGTTATGTCGCCCTTGACATAGCTGATTGCCAAAGCTCGCGAGAATGATGCTTGGTAGACAAGTAGACACCAAACAAGCGACACCATTCTGAATCGAAATCAGGTAGAGAATGTCACAAACGATTGGGGAAAAAAAATACCAAATATGAGAAATGATAACAATGGAACAAAAAAGACAGACAATAGGGGAACAATCAATGAAGAGTATCTCGAGTCTCTGAGATAGTGAGAGTGATGGTGATTTTGGTTGGTCGGCCTTTGGCATACCCCTTTTCTTACCTTACAGCAACTTCCACAACGGGCTTCGTCATCCCGGACACAACAAAGGGTATGGCACATCAGATAGTTGGAACACGGACAAGGAATAGATTCTTCAACACAAGACATACCTACAAATAGAACTGTAAAGATCTTGCGAAGACATGGCGACACAAATCGACCAAACGAGTCAAGTATAGAGACACAAAACTCAGATACAGAGACAAACAGACACGCAGAGACATAGAAGCGCCCTTGAAGATGAGAGGAGAAAAGATCAGGCAAATCAGAAGAGTTAAGTGCCGGTTGTTTTGTGGGACGTAGTACGGTTACTTGGGAATAGACAAGGAAGTTGGCGGCTTGGGGGGGATAGAGACCAAAAATAAAATGCGTTGGCTGAATTTTCACATATTTCTGCGCCTCAGTTGTGCGAGTGTTCGAGAAACGCGTAGGGTTGTTCAGAGATACATTGGCAAGGTAGTGACCGATCGATCAATTTATCTGCCACACTGCCGTGAGCCGTATTGGTGACACAACCAGGACAGACGGTCAAGATATGAAAAGCCCAACAAGCGGTTAATTTTACAAGAAGTTGAACGGTAATGCAAACATAACAAAGAGCACATGCAATAAACATGGCAGGGCTATTTTCAAGGCATAGCATGGGTTCGCATCAAAATATGCCATTCCGCACGCACAGGCTGACTGTACTTTTATTGTTTTTACTTGCTTATCTTGGCTGGATATTGCGTCGGTAAAGTAGAAAAGAGTAATTATCAAGATACGGTAAATCAGATTCGCAAGCTCTTCCGAACTACATCAAAATAGCACTCACTTTGCATCACAACGGTCATCAAAGAGAAAAACCACACCTCCCAGGATCACGAGAATAGCAGTGCCACACTGTGATCGAATGTGCACATCCTAACCAATGATTTAGTATGTCTGTATAGTTTTTAGACGCGGATAAAACTGTTGGCTCCTTTCCGTATCTCATCACACTGGGTCTATGGTCAGGTGCGTGATGTGCGTGATATGCGTGACGAAACTCGCATCGGCGCCAGTTGTCGGTAAACATTTACATAACAGATGGTGGGATAGCAACATGTGCTATTACTATATAAGGCGGTCAGTGAAAAAGGAAATGAATTTGTATGCTCAACAGAACTAATTATGGCGTGATGTGTTAAAGGTGCAACGACCGCAATATAATGGACTGAAGTCGGAGTCGGTCAGAAAGGCAGTGTGCCACCGGCGAGGCCGAAAGACTTTGGGGCATCAACAATGTTAGCAGAACATAGCCTGGCTTATCACATGCCGGATGTAATCATAATGTTCAGGTCTTGGGACTCAACTTACTTTTTAATAGTCTATATATTGTTGCGGTATTGTGATAAAGAGCCCCTTGAGGCTCAATCGGGACTGCCGGTTTTTCCTGATTTTGATGAATGACAACTAACGCGAATATCTCAAATATATACCTAATTGTTTTATAAACATGTCGAGTACCTGGTAGGTTTTGATTATTGATTTCGCTGCGATGCCGTTCAAAGGTATTTCTATTACGAAGCTGTTCAACTTTTTATGAATGGTTTTCATGTCTTGATGTACACCAATATAATACATCAGCAAACAAAACTTATTTCGGGATATTCAAGGGTTGCATCGCCTTTGTTTTCATTTTCCATTTATTATGAAAACAGTTACAAAATGAGTGATAGTATTGACTGTTGAGCAAGCTTCATTAAGCTTGCGGCTCTTTTGTTCAGTTTTAATTGGCTAGCGAGTTCTCAATAGGGCTAGTATTATCACGCCCACTTAAGAGACTGTCCGATTGCTGCCTGCCTGCCTGCCTGCCTGACTGCCTATTTCCCTATTTACTTGTACATGCTTGGGCGATTGCATGTAGTGTCGGTAATTATCGCAGTTTTGGTCATTTGACAGACAGATAGCTGTTCTAGTATATACAAAACATCAGCATTTCATTGGCCGATCATAGGCAGGCTTGCAGACATCCCACTTGTCAGATTATAGTCGACGGTGACATGATGCGGCAACCATAGTTATCAAATATGAGTTAACAGATTTTTTTTTTGAATTGGAATAAGACAAGTTGCGTATGTCTACTAGGCAGACAAGTCTTTCGCCGTCTGGTGAGCCGAAAAAATGCATTCTCGATGCTGGTACTTGACATTTAGTGCCTAGTTATTGCGTTGTGCAGAACTCACCGCCTCCGCCCTTTTGTCAATTGTAATTTATATTATATTCATAGGTTATACATTATTTTGTCTATGAATACCCGAGTCAAATAAATCCGTGTTGGCCTCAAAAGGGAAGAAGTATGTGAGGTGGCCATAATGCAAGCAGCATAAGCAAAACACAAATATAATATTAATAAAAAGTATTCTGTTGTAGGAACCTCACTCAGACTAACACCCCATTGTTGATGTTGTCCATCTCAAATCCGAACTTGTCCCACTGCCCACCAGAGCCGCCTTGCACGTGTGTTAGCCATATGCTTCTCTCATGGGCTGTGTCAGATGGGTGCCTTAATGCCTAGAAAAGGTTTGTTCAAGTCATCTTCTCTTGATCAAGGCTATGTATAAGACCAGTCATACGATGATCAAGAATGCGTATCGCCTATATGTCTTAGGTGAGAGCTCCATGGCTGTACAAGCGCGTTTTACATTAATTCGCTCGCGCTTCGTCTCTTTTATTTTGGACTTGCTATCTTACACATTTTATTCGAACAAACATGGCATCAGACCGCACACCAAGCCTCTGCTAGTCGCTGCTAAGCCAGTTCCTAGCCGGGCCATCTTTCATAGGCGATAATGGCGACCTCGATCCGACAGCCACGCGATGCAGTAGGGCTGCAGTATGCTTCTAGAAACGTTGATGAAGTCATCTGAAGTTGAGTTGTGTACTTGGAATATATTGATTTTATTGCGTTATTATATATGCGTTTTTTAGGTCTATAAACCTCAAACTTATATGTTTAACTTATGTCTACACTTGTCTGGGAGTACGAATAGCCTGGGTTGTGATGCTATATATTGGCTGTTCAAGCGTATGCATCAAGGCTGTCATCATTATCCTTGAACACTGGCTACCCCTACCCCCTTATATGCAAACCTCTACAGATCACACCTGGAAGGCGCGTAATTGAGAAATTATCTCCATCTAAAATATATTTATTACTCAGTATTTACTATTTTCATAATATATAAGAGACGTTGACACCCCAGTGATCGACTGCTTCCCTTGGCCTCCCCATCATAACATACACACATAAGATCATAAAGATATAAACTATATAGACCCCCCATATCATCATCATAACTCTTCTACTCTTGGGCTATCTTTTGTCTCAACTGCTGTCATCTAGACATACCAATCATCACCACTTTTACCGCATCACCGGCTACCAATACCATAGCTTCTCTCGGCTCAGTTCCCACTACATCCTCCTCAACTTCCAATATGGCTCCCATTTACAGCCGTCTTCTATCCGTTCCCGTCCTAGGCAGTACCTGGCTGGATGAAGGAGCCATCATATCTCGGGGTACAAATGTCTGGTTCTGCTGCCGCTGCGATGAGTGCAGTATTGCCGGCGTTGGAGATGCGCACTGCCCTAACTGTGGCCAAATGCGTTGCGGTAACTGCAGAACTGAAGAACTCGACAACTACCACCAGCATGCTTCCAAGTCCGCAACAATCTACGAAGCACACGATGCACACCCCGACAGAGAGTAATTGACGTTTAGATTTCATCACCACCTATAACGACTCTCCTACCTACAATGATTCATCCATCTTATACACCTGGACTATCGTTTAATTTAGATATCTTCCCGGATGATGGGTTTCATATTTTGACCCTGTCTGGTCCATGGTTTCTCCAATTGCTTGGGCTGTGCTTCACACAATACCAATTGTTTTGTATTTTATCATTTCGTCTTGTTTCTTCTCCCCTCATATGTACCACTGGTTGGTTTCAATATGCTTTGTTCATTTGATTTGATTTAAAATCATCTTGTTATGTACGTTTGGGTTTCAGTCCCCTCTCGCCACTTTTTGTATAAAATACTAGGCTTTCTTGACCGCAATATACTCAATTCACTTTTCAAACACTTACAAGACTATCTCGACAAGATTTACAATTGTGTATGTGTAACAGTTCATAGTTACAATACAATAGCTAGGCTGCCCATGTTGGTAGCTTTGGTTTTGCGCAGACTACGACGTGATAGAGCCCATGTTCAAAAAAGTTCTCCAATCACTCAATGTGAACTAAATTAGAGGCCTTTACTCATCTACCTATAGGATGGCAGAAGACACTCATTCTCACTTCCCTTCATCTACCTTGCCTGACACCCTTGTCTAGATGAATAACATGAGGGCAACGAAAAAGACAAAAGTAAGTTTCTCAAAAACCAGCTCGGAAATAGAAAACCGTGATTGGTCCATTCTATACTATGGTGAATCGCATCACATTTTTAGTGGAAAATCAAATATGATGCGCTGATTTCATAGTGTGCGCGAACTTGATGATGGGCAGAAGTACTGTAGTAATATGATAGTCTTCCGGCTCTCGAAGCTGCTGTCCCTTCAGCCCTAAAATTGGTTTCGGTCTAGCTCTATCCTTCCATTGCCACCAATAATCGTGCTGTTTAACGGCACCTCCAGATACAATTCATATTAATCGATATTTCGTATGGTTGTTATATGGTGCTACTTTCCAAATATCGTATTACCAAATTGATATGACCTCATCGACGTCATCCACATGAGCGGCACAGTGTTCAAAAGGGACTCAAATATCACACGAGAGAATATTGTATAAAGGCCTTGGTAAGAGTCGTTTTTATTGGTCTGGACATTGTAAAATACTGATCAATGAGCTTGAACTCGAAACTAAAACTTTTAAACAATAGCTCGTCGGCAGTGCAACACAACCTTGCAGCTGTCAAGCCTTGCTGGGCAAGGTAGTGCTCACCATGTTTCCGAATGCAGATATTCAAACCCAGAAAGCGATCAGATCATGCGGGGCGTAGAAAAACCGAAGGAATGGAAGGATGGAAGAATAGAAGGAATAGAATACAAAATAGTAGCAAGGAAACACAAAGGCGAAATTTCACGGAGGCACAATTTCGATCTGGCCAAGAGTGCCGTTAGAAAGAGGCACACAGGCAGCCTCACACGACAGAATCGTGACCCTTCCATCAGAGCAAGCTGATAAAGTTAGTGGTGGTGTCAAGACTAAAAGATCACGCAGCAATACAGTTGCTTTCGAAGCCGACTAATAAAAACTTTCGGCCGATAGTAGTAAAAACTTAAGAATTAGTAGGCGTGACTTGCTTGTCACACAGCCAAAGCTTCGACAGGGACAGTAACGGTTACCCGTCACGCTGAGACTATGCAGATGATGACTCTGGGCCATTCTTGAGCATAGTTGATGCACATATTGAGGTTAAGAACATCGAACTCACACATCCAACATCGAATATAGTAGGATGCCGCACCTGAATGAAGGATGCGTTTATGCAAATTGTACTTACCGTGCCATAACAGTATCACACAAAATTCCTACGCACTAAGGTATATTAAGCCTGCGCGCACGCCCGACTTTACAGCACAAGAGAGAATTCTTTGGTGGTTGAACTGAATAAGATTAGACCTGTCCCGGTGGTCAACGGCTCAAGGAAATGACCTTATAGATGACTGGACATAAGATATCGTTGAGTCTACATGTCCATATGAGGTCCATCTAGTCTTCTGACTTTGAAGTCTGCTCTGGCACCCCTTTAGTTGTCTGACATCCTCGTGCAGAAGAGCAGTTATGATGGAACATGATAGTCACCAAATCTGATCCAGTCAGGACGTGGCCATTTCTGAGGAGAAGAAGACTACGGATGTTACCAAAACATTTATTGATACGAGGTTGGAGTCTGCCACCGGCCTGTACCCCGCAGAGTCTATCTTCCGAGGTAGTGACAACACAGACAGCAGATGGCAAAGCCAACGCCGGTGTTCTTTAGTTTTACTGGCGACGGTGCTGCTTCTCGTTTTATGAGGTTCAGGTCTGGAATCGGTCTGGCGCTCCAAGCCCATTCCCAAGCCATTGCCACGATATCTGATACGAGCTCTTTCCCCGTATCATCAGGAATACAGGTGTCTGGCCATCGTCACTCAACACCAGCATCTCTTGCCGACTCGTCTTCTACTGCGATAGTTTCACTAGTATACATATCCTCCATTACAAAGTTAAACTCGTCGACATTAAGTCTCCAAACTTAATCAGCCTAGTGACATCCCCCGTTGTTATTGTCAACCTCATTGGCATCCCTACAACCTCTGAACTACAACCTGGGGGGACTCCAATAGACAGTACCCTCTCTTACCTCACAACTGATCAAAAGACACCGGAATTATCATCACAGATCACGTATGTGTATGCGTCAGGAACGACACCAGCACCATCACCAATACCGACACCACAGCATACCTACTGGAGCTACACAGAATTGCCATACCCGGCTTTGCAATCACTATCTACAGCTTCTACACTAGCGACCTTCTACCAGCGTATGGAGACCTGCACCAAGGAGATGTCACGTATGACACACCGGGTCTCGGCGCTTGCGGTCGATGCAACACCAATGCTGAATACGTCGTGATCGTGTCAGGTGCTGCCTTTGACGATGCTGTCATCACTAGCGGGTACGAATCCCAACTCAAATCCGCTCTGTGGCCGCCGTATTCGTGTTAAGCGAAAGAAATGGTGCTGATAACAGTCAAAAGCCAAGCACATATGTAGATGTCACGATGGTTACATTTGGCCAACTGGCTGGGGCAGCAGTAGGGCGAGCCCACGGATCATGGGTTTTCTTGTAGCTGGCTGTTCTTACTTCCTTTTATTATTCTCATTGTTTTCATGGAAACGTACAGGCAAAGCAACAATCAGAGGCTCTAAAATTTGGCGTCGGATATAGATACAAATTTAGATTGAACTAAATTGCTTATCGTAGAAGCACTAGTAATAAATGTGTAAAAATGCTGTCAATGCACGCAATGCTATCGCGGAAGACCACGGCCGAGCTTGGCAACCGAATTCCCCGACGAGTAGTTGGCTATCAATAAAGACTTAAGGCCAATTGCGAGACTTTAGGATCTATTCAAATTGCATTAAAGCGCATATACTCGGGGAGCCGGGCATGTTATTTGTCATTTGAACAATGTAGTATGTAATACTATCCATACACCTTGGATCGTGACGTCCTCCGACGGCCACCGATGGCTCCGAAATTATGTAGCGGAGGCTAATAACAAGTTACTGACAAGATGCTTGTACCGAGTAAGATTTACGAACACCTCTATGGTTTGTATAGCAAAGGCTATAGCTATGGCTATGGCTCGCAGCTGTGCACGCACGTACACTGTAGAAATACCACGGCCATGTCAAGACGGCATAATAGCAATTAAAATTACATTTATTTTATTCTTATTCCAAAAACTTTACCGATACTTTGGCCCTATTTGCTGAAACTCCAGTCTCGTTCTTGTCGCGTGGAGATCGCCTGCAGGGCCTGGTCGGGCACCGTCGGCCATCGACGGGCAGGATCAGCACTCGGCCGGTGCTGCCCCACATCCCACTAACACTAACACAGCGGCTGTTGCATCAGCAAAGTTCATACGTTATTATGCTTGTGTCTCTATTCATCTGTAACTGTTTGTAGTTTATTTTTATTTTTTATTATAGTTTGGGTTCTGTCTGATATTTGCCTCTTCTCGTGTTTGAAGACAAGAATAGACCAAATCTTTGCGTCTGCTCTTTGAGTTCCAGTTGTCTACCACTCGGTGGGCTCCGATGCCAGATTCAGCAGGTGGTCGTGTATTGTTTGGGCGATCAGCAGGGCCGTAGACAATTATGTCGAGCTTAAGGCCAGCCAGCTAAGGCAACGCATCTTCAGGTCGATCCACGCTTGGTCCAGAAAGGAAAGTAAAACATACGACCTTGAACCCTGCTCTAGTCCGTAACACATAAGACATGCTGGCTGCCTGCATTTTCAGATAACTTTGATAACCTTGTACGGCCAACAACGTCTTGTCTATTTTGTTGTTCTTGTCATTTCCACCCTTTGTCTTTCCTTTGCCTTGCATTACCTGGGTGCTTGCTTGCATCTGTTTTATTACACTTGCAAAGTGCAAGCAACGGCGCCATCATGGTCTCGCCTGCCTCGGAAACATCGCCATTGCTTGCCAAGCCGGCACGGACTTCGTCAACCCTTTCTACGGCTTCCGGCTCCGGTGCCGACACGCTCACGGATCAGACTATAGCTACTGAACAGCCGTCCACAATTCCCTACTTGATATGGATTGAGACTGCTCTGTTTGCCAATGTCTTTCTCGCAGGCTTCGACGGCACTGTGACGGCATCCACCTATGCCGTTATCACGTCCGAGTTTCACAGCGCCAACATGGCGTCCTGGATCTCGACATCTTACCTCGTGGCAACTACGGCACTGCAACCACTATACGGCCGTCTGTCTGATATCTTTGGCCGCCGCATCTGTCTTTTATCCGCGACCACCTTCTTCGGTCTTGGCTGCCTCGGTTGTGCCTTGAGTCCTGACCTACCGACGCTCATCGTTATGCGTGCTCTCACTGGCGCTGGCGGCGCCGGCTTGATGACCATGGCTACCATTATCAACACGGATCTCATTGCGCCCGACCAGCGCGGTATGTACCAGGCAGTCCAGAATATTCTTCACGGCACGGGTGCCATCCTTGGTGCGTCGCTTGGTGGTACCATTGCAAGCGTCTTTGGCTGGCGATTCGCTTTCATGCTTCAGGTGCCCATCTGTCTCGCTGTTTTCGTCATTGCACGCACTGTTGTGCCCGCCAAGATCGTGCCCCTTTACAACCACAAGAAGGCACTGAAGCCTGCCGCTATGGCCGAGGATACCACCGACATTCTTCCGGGTGCGCTCTCAAACGCATTGGCCGATCCAATGCTGGAAGAGGTTGTGGCCGGTGACAATATTGCCAATGTCGAAGAGGTTAAGAGAAAACGCTCTGCCTGGGAACAGGTCGACTTCCTCGGTTCTTTCCTGCTCATTGTCGGCCTTTCCATGCTGCTGGCTGCGCTGAGTGCGGGAAGCAACGGGCAATCATGGACGAACCCCATTGTGCTGGGCTGTATTGCGAGCAGCTTTGTCGTTCTCGGTGCATTCTTGGTCGTTGAAGCGCGCACCACTGCTGTCCCTCTGCTGCCACTCAGTATGCTCCATGGTGCCGAGCGCGCCGCTCTCTTGATCGCCAATGTATGCCTGGGCGTTGCTGGCTACGGGTTCCTTTTCCTCATGCCACTGTTCTTCCAGTCTGTGCTGCTCGACACTGCTTCTGTATCTGGTCTGCGTCTTGTTGCATCCTCGCTAGCCACCCCCATGGGCGGTCTACTCACTGGTGTGGCTATGAAGCGGTTTGCCAATCACCCACTCTATGGCGATACCATTCTGTCACTTATTGCGCGTGGCGGTGCCATTGTCATGATGGTTGGCGCCCTCATCAATCTCTCGCTCGGTATGCATGACGCAAGTTGGAAGTACTCGGTGTTCTTGATGTGTGGCAGCTTCGGTCTTGGCATGTCGTTCCCCTCCGGCCTATTTATCTTTATCGGCTCTTGTGACTTTAGCGAACACGCCGTTGCTACGTATCTCGTCTACCTGGTGCGTTCCATCGGTGCTGTGTGTGGTGTTGCTGCCATTTCGACTATCGTCCAGACAAGTCTTGCCGCTCGCTTGACGGCTGCTTTTGCCGGCACACCCGGTGGCGAGGAGTTGATTGAGACATTGACACACTCCGTCGAGGCACTCCATGATCTTGATCTCGAAACCCGGCAACTAGTGCAGGAAATGTACTACGGGTCGTGCCATACGGCGATGTGCTTCCTATTATTCACAAGCACTCTCAATGTTGTTTGTAATTTTCTTACACCAACAAAGAGGCGACCGTAGATGGAAGTTGGGCTTGAGCTTCAGAGATCGGTTTCTGTATATATATAACAGCCCAATATATCACCCGAAAACGTATATTTTCGATTTAGGCCTTGCATAGCAACCTTTAAAACACTTTGCTCTTGTTTCTATATTTAATCTCTCCACGTCCGCGGTTGAGTCGTGATTCCATCACGCAATCTCGACCAAGCGCAGGAGCCCCTTAAAAGTTGATATTCAAACACCTGGGACAACAAAATAGCCTGGAGAGATGTGATGAAACGATGCGCTATGACCCCATCCTCGCAGCAAGTGTCCTCCCCCAGATATGAACACGGTCACGGCGACGCCCCAGCTGCGCAGCTTGTTCAGCGCTGCACAATTTTGTTATATTTACTTTTTACGTGCCGAAATATCAGTTGCTTATCCCTTAGACGGTCTAAATGTTACTTTTTCTTGCTGGCTTTTGTTTACTTGGAGATACAAGACAGGGTTGGGAGGCAGCACGTGTGATTATGTACCTTCTCGTAACCTGTTGATCTTCGCAGTGGCTTAAACCAACCAAATCATTGTCCTGAAAGTAATATTTTAGCGGTCTAAAGAATAAGGAAGCAGGGGCCCAACAATGTGGTTGTTGTAACATATCCTCGGTACTTCTGACCTGTCAGGCACTTCTAGTCTAAGAGTTCTCTTTTGCCAGCCAGCCTAACGGTTTAGGCCATAGATTCCAGCCATAGTTGTATTTTCGACGTGATAAAGCCCGTGCCGCTTACTTATTTCAGTATGTCAGACAGTCAGAGTGCCATAAACATAGGTGCAAAGCGTTGTTCGGCTCGGGTGTGCCGCGGGTGGTTGCGCTCCAGCACGCCGGCAGCCTCGCCTTGGTCTCCTCGGGCGAGTACCATGCCTTTGTCGTCGGCACCAACGGTCGCGTCTGGGCCTGGGGCTTGAACTCATTTGGCCAGACGGGCGTCGAGCCCGACGCCTTGTTAGAAATAATAGTTAACATGGGCGGCGTTTAATGTTTAATTAAGCATCATCTAGTTTTGACGCATGAATGCTTGTTCTTCATTTTATATTTTGCATGTCATTCTACTTCTGATTATTTTACTTCAATTCTCTAAATATGGCGGCAACTACTATATAACTCTTTGAGACCCTACATCCTCTTGCATGGCACCTACCAACTTGGGTAGCGCTTGCTGGACACTGATAACCGATGAAGTACCAAGAATATGACCCTGTGCGTCAAGTGCCTCTGCTCGTACCGACTCAACCTGAACATATGCAGCTCGTCCCACTCGTGTCGACGTCTCAAACCCTCTCCGAGCAACGAGCTTCTCCTTCGATGTCGTCTCTATAACACCATCGGATTTCGTCGTCTCTGTCCATGAGAATCGCCATGACTTGGTGACCGTATCACCATTCCAGCTGACAAACAGACGCACAGTTCCGTCTTTGTTGATGGGTGACTCTTCTGCAAAGATGGCCGGTTCCTCTGGTGAAATACCCGTCCAGTTATACCGAAAGGCACGGTAGTTCTGCAGTCGCTCACGCAGCCATCCGCGGCCAAGGAAAGCATGAAAAACCGCCTTGCCACCTGCGTCATACTCTGTAACTTGACCTTCTGAGCCCCAATTGACAAAATCACCGCCGCTGGGAAGAGACTGAAGTGAACCCTGGCTCTTGGTGAGAATCGGCGAGTCTCCAGAAGCCTGACCAAGGACAGACACCGGCTCAAGCTTCCTCACAAGTGTGGCCGTCTTGGTGATGTGATCGAGCTGAATGTACTTGCCGCTCGAGTATGGGTTGATACGGACCTGCTTACCCTCACTGGCGGATTCGGAGCCATACACGGAATTATCGAACAGCGAGATAATGTCTCGCTTTCCAGCAGGATCCTCGAAAAAGTACCGAGCGTGATGCTGGAAGCCGAATCGGACATCGTTCCCAAAAGCAAATGTACTGTTTTTACCACCAAGCTGCCAAATTATGCTGCCGTCGGTTCCATTGATTTTGTATATAGTGGATGCGTGTCGTGCCGACAACAGGTAATGGCCATCGCCACCTTTGGCAAGCGAGTTGATGTGAAAGTAGTCCCATGCGGTCGCACTGCTCTTTCCAACACCAGCAAGTCCACTGCGAAGATCAAGGGCTGACTGCTCCGGAGAAACGTGATCCAGGCTGCTCCATTCAAACAGAACCTTTCCGGTCGCGATGTCGAGTTCTATATGCTAGTTAGATATGTCGCATTTTGCTATGCTAAAAGGTTCACTACCCTGGAATTTGGCATCCACAATCCAGTTCTGGTCATCCTCGCCCCCAAAACGAGACAGGTCACGCTGAAGAGGGTGATAGATCTGGATGAGAGCCGAACTTTCATCTACAATGATGAACTCGTGCTTGTCGGATACACGGTTGCCACCACCACGTAGGGTCTTGACTAGACCGTAATGGTGACTGAGAATTGTGTGGTGGCCGTGGCCATGGCCATGGTTTCCATTGTGCACACCCTCGAACGAAAACAAGACATCCCGGCCTTGGAATCTAGCAGCTTGCAGATTACAACTCCACCCGGCAAAGTAGCCAACGCCGGACCACACCAGGTCGCCCGTGTTTGTCAGAATATAAGGACCTGCTTGAAGTGATATCCGGTCGTCTGGCTCGCCGTATGTTGTAAATGGAGAGATAAAGATGTAGCCTTCGTCGCAGGCACCGTGGGTAGAGCCGCAAGGGATAGTGATGTTCAGCTTAGGCGGCGACAGGTCCGGCCGAGAACGATATGTGCCGTCAGCTCTAGCAATAGCAATCAATGCTGACAAAGTGATAAATATGTTTACCATATTGCGTGTTTGAATTTGACAGGGCCACTGTGATGAAAACAGGAGAATGGAGCTGCCTGGTATCGAGAGCAGTGTGGTGTAGGCCGATATATTATGAAGTAATTTTGTAGCTTTGCAGCTTCGAGTCGTTTAATATCAACTCAGGGAATCTGCACACCAAGACCTTTTAGCTCAAAGGTCCCAGATAACCAGATAGACTAGTACTACGCGGAAGTCGGAGACATGCGTTGAGACGTGTTGTTTCAATCTTCTAGAAAGAAGGGCACGATTAATGAAACGTAAGAAATTGAAAAGTAGCCGCAAATAGACGATTGTGAAATTAACATCGATGCTATCGCAATTCTTTAAAGAAAGCGTTGTTATGCAGTATCGTGAACTCGTCCGTTGGGTGAGCTTCAATTGAAGGTCCAAGACACGGGCTGGATTGAATCTTGGCCGAGCAAATGGGCGGTTTTAGTGCCCCATTACCCCCGGATATCCACCCGTCTCGGCCGCGCCACCTGATCTCCTTCTGCAGGGATGGGGCCAGCCGTCAGACTCTTAGATTACAACTGAGGCAATCAGGTTGCAAGGGTTCACTCCATCACACGCAGAGCGTTATGTGCAAAAGAAAAAAAAGAAGAAAAAAAGCACCTGAGATAGGGATGCAAGCTCACAAACACGCGCATTCGTCGAAATGCAGCAGAAAATATACGATGTTGCAATCGGGCCTTGATATTTGAGCATCAGCCTAATGATGTTTTGAAGAACATCTTTATGATATATGAAGCATTGTGTCCCCTCGTTAGCATCCCAGACAGTGTTCTAGAGATATCGATAGAAAATCATCGTCGGGCAACAACACGCGCTTCAGCCAAGCTCACGCAACGCAACATTCGCCCACACAAACAGGCTTGTCTCAACAACGATGGCAACGAAATCGGAACTCGGGGTAGTGTCGCCCATACTCGTAGACGAGGAAAAGACAAGCAATGATGAGGCCAATAACAACGACAATGGACTGGCGCAGACCTGGTCCGTGGACGAGGAGAAACAACTAGTCAAAAAGTAAGTTCCTCCACATCCCATCTCTTACAAGTCGCCACAATGGCAGAGCCGACACGGCTGCGTGTGTTAATGTGTCAATGTTTTTATGACTAACAGCTAGGGTGGATTGGATTGTCATGCCCATCTTGATGCTGGTGTTCTTCGGTCTTCAGCTTGACCGCGCCAACGCTGGTAACGCCCTGACCGACAAGTTCCTCGCCGATATCAACATCACACAGGACTGGTTCAATGTCGGGACTCAGCTTCTCAATGCCGGCATCGTGCTGCTAGAGATCCCATCCAACATAATTTTGTACCGTGTTGGCCCCAAGGCGTGGATTAGTGTTCAGATCTTCCTCTGGGGATTGGTGGCGACATTCCAGGCGTTCCAGCACGGCCTCGGGCCGTTCCTCGCCACGCGTCTGTTGCTCGGTCTTTGCGAGTCTGGATTCATCCCGGGAAGTCTCTTTACCATCTCCCAGTGGTATCGTTCCCATGAGTTGAGTCGCCGGTACGCGTTCTTCTTCTTGGGCAACGGACTGGCGACCGCAGCTGGTGGTCTCCTCGCCTACGGCATGTGAGTCTGGTCTTGTTTTTTTCTAGTGGTCCTTGTTCCAATTAATTTTTTGTTTGCTGTCAGCCATATACTAACAAATAGTCTTCACATGCGCGGTGTTGCTGGTCTAGCTGGCTGGCAGTGGCTATTCATCCTCGAGGGCATCTTCACTATCCTGACGGGTGTCGTCTTTGTCACACTATTTCCAGGACTGCCTACCAACCCTGTCTCTTTCGCCGGCATCAGCTACTTTTCTGAGCGCGAGCTCATGATTCTCAAAGAGCGCAAGAATCTTGACGACCCGGCTAACAATACCAACCCTGGCCGTCGTATCTCTTTTGGAGAAGTACTGGACACCCTCAGTAGCCTTCCTCTCTGGCTGCATGTGCTATTGACAACGGTTGGTCTCGCACCATCGACTGCCCTCTGGTCATATGCCCCGACTATCGTGTCATCTTTTGGTTACGATCGACTTGACTCAAATGCCATGACGAGCGTCGGGCAGTGGATATCGGTGACTCTCGTCGTCATTGGGGGTTTCATTGCGTAAGTTACTTGGCCATCATTATGGACTCTACCTTCTTTTACTAATATCTCAGTGACAAATGGCACCGTGGCTACTTTGTCTTCGTCGCCATCGTCCTGGAGTTCATCTTTACCCTCGCCTACAAATGTCTTCCCGATGATGCTCACCGGGCAACGAAGTACGCTCTTCTGACGCTTGCCAGCGCCACTTGTAGCTGGTGGCATGCTGCCAACGGCTCGTGGATCGCCGTCAATGCAAAATCACCCGCGGACCGCTCGATCCGCATGGCAATGTTTATCATGGCGGCCAACTGTGCAGGTATTGTGGGTGGTCAGCTGTTCAGAGCTGACGACAAGCCATATTACCACAGAGGTTGGACAATTGCCGTTGCCTTTATGGCTTTCTCTGTAGCCATCAGCGCTACACTTATAGGACTATACGCTCTCGGTAACAAGAAGCTGCTGAAAAAAGCTGGTACCGCCACTGAAAAGGATGGACAGGCAGAGGCAACACAGAGTGTTAAGCTATATGACTACTAAATTACGGCAGAAAATCTGGGAAAGTATTGCAAGGCGTTAACTAATAGACGTTTCTCGTGGTATTTACTGTAGCTCGTTATACATTACACGTGTCTACTACATCTGATCGTATACTGGGTTGAAAACCTGGCTGAACCACGCATCAAAGTCGGGCACTACCATCGGGTCCATATCCATGGGACCTAAAATTGCCTCCATACTGCCGTCCGGGACGCAGTCGACGGGCATTATGGAAGTAGTCAAGCCCATTGTAGAACCCGGTATCCCTACGTCCTGTGACGGTCGGGGCTGTACCGGCGGTTGTTGTTGATGGTGCTGAACTGGCTGAACTGGCTGAACTGTCTGCTGGGTCTGTTGGTGCACTGCTGTTAACGCATCGGCTGCCAAGTGTGTACGCGGTGATATGTCTAACATTGTCGGCGGACTAGCAGAAACTGTTGTTTTGTTCGAATGCAGTGGGGCAGCCGCCATAAATCGAGTCATGATTTCATGGCTCCCAATCATATCGTTTATGATGTTCTGCTGGTGTGCTTCTAATGTCGCATCCCCTTGCTTCAGTGTTCTGCCTGTCCGCATCATCCGCACCACCAGATCCTCTTCAGCAGCCAACATGGTGTCGATGAGTAAGGCTCCCCGTTTTGCAATGGCATCACACCTCCGCACCCGCAGTCTATCAGACGCGCGCGCCATCATCTGGCGGTGTGTCTGGGCCACGTCGTCGGTATGGTCGGTACGGTGGAACAACTCCAGCCCTATAACAACGGCGGCTGTGACACAAAAGGCCGAGTGTGTCCATATGCTGACGGCTTGCTCTGCAATGGCCTGTTCGTGTTCGCGCAATATTGTGAATGCAGCAGCAACACACGTTCTACGTGTCTGTTTAAAGACGGATGAATTTTTCAACTGAAACGAGTCAAACAGAACGGATCGATGGATCATGATGATTTTCTCTGCGGCACTGATGGCAAGTGTGCGCCGTGCAAGTGGTAGCCAGGGCACAGAGGCGTTCTTTTCGGCTGCTGGTCCGTCATCGCGCAAAAGATACTCAGGAATCTTTGCGACATTAGCGCGCATCATGCGGTCGCATGCGAGGATGTGCTTGTATGCTTCGAGTGGTGGCTTGCGATTATCCATAGGCCCGAGACCGTCGAGAAGAGGTGGGATGAGAGACGCAGTACGGCCGAGCATTCGCACATAAGATGAGTTGGTAGCGACACTAGGGTCCTGTTCGACCATGTCATAGTCGGCGCAGTTCTTGGGCAATGGTGTGATGTATTGGAGAGGATGAATGATATATGTGTCGGTATGCGGGATCTGGAAGTGGTCTTGGATAACGAGCTGCAGCCAAACTCGTTTACCAGTCTCGACCTCGACCCGCTCATGCCAGTCAAAGGCATCAGTGTTACTTCCTGGCGTACCTCCTTTCACTCTTGAGGTCTCGGGAGGATCCGATATCTTGTGTAGGCCGAGGCAGTGTGCGATGCGGACAGCCGCACCAACTAGGATAGCATTGAGATCTGTCCGATCAAGGTTATGTGCAATGCGTGTCGAGATGACAATGGCTTGTACGGAATAGAGCGAGAGATTCTCGAGGAAATTCTCGCTATATAGCGTGTTGACCATGGCTTGGAACTGTCTCTCCACCAGAAGCTCATCCAAATGAAAGAGGCCAATTTTTTGCCGATGATTCTCGCTATTTAATAGCGTCCAGAGTGATACGCTGCAGACGGAGAAGTAGAGTGCAAGCCACAAAGGGTGGTCCGCAGTGCCTGTAGCCCAAAATTGCTGGCATTGTGCAAGAAACGTGGGTCCGTGGAAAGAGTTGTGATGCCACCGCAAGTAGTCCATGTGGAAGCTGATGACTTTGCTAGCGATATCAGGGGGCAGTAGCAAAGACGGGTCAACGCGCAGTACCATACTCTGTCGACCGATCCAGGATGGATCACAATTGATGGAGACAAGCTCCGAGTACCGCCGGTTCTGGTAGCAATGACAGCGGCGGTGGGGGTAGCAAGTCTGGCTATATCGACCCCAAGCGAGAAACTCGAAGCCTGCGAGAATGGACGCTTTAGAATTTTTCTGCTGGTTGTCACGGGGGTCTTTAATCTGGAGCGCGGCCGTCGTACGCTCGAGTTGCTGCTGCTGGTATATTTCGTCGTATTTTGGATGCTGCTGTCGGTGGCCGGTATCTGGTTCCTTTGTCTGGGGTGGTGATATTGGCATGCTACTGGGAGGCGACAGAGAGGCTGCCGTTGCTGCCGAAACGGGGCCATAGTAGCCGCCTCGTTGATCGTCGTCTTCTGTTGGGCTGTCGTCAGCCTCGTCTCGAGATTCTGGTGGTCGTCCTCCATCCGCAACGGTCTCTATCGATTTTCCATGCTCTAGCAGGCGTATCCTTGTCTCTATGTCGGTTATGGCGAGCTGGTTTTGGCCCTCATCGACGCGGTTGCGCAGCTGGCGCAAAAACTGCAGCTCTTCCCTGTGTTGGGAGAGCGCCTTGCTGATGCGCACGACCTCGCGCGTGCACTGTCTTGATAGTCGCACACACCGCCCACATGGTGTCTTCTTATCACAGCGAACCTTGCGCTGAGAGCATTCCCGGCAAGCAGTTGGTGGCCGCTGGGATATGCGCAGACTGCGGGCCGCTGCCGTCGAGGCTCCGGGCGCGCCTGTAGGAGCGGACATCGCGGCAAAGCAGAGGGACGAGAAATCTCAGGAAACAATGACTGATAGCACAGCCTGAACAATCAGTTGGCGACATAAAGTGATAGATCGCTTGGTGTTGTTGCTTTTCTTCAATATACGGAGGGCGGAATCGACAATTATGATACCCTCAGCGACGGAATGTGAATACAGTATGCCCTTGTACCACAATGACGCGATAGCACTACCATCACGTGGAGCAGCTAGAGAATTGTTCCGCACTATGCACTAAATGATGATCTTGGGGCTAAAACCTTCAGCTTGTGTATTAGGGGTTCTGTCATCTTCAACTTTATTTACCACTCTATCTATACTTTTGTACATGCAGTAAGTTGTTGTATGTCTTTGTGCTCGAGTGCTTCAGCTTCAACATGGGGGCTATCTAATGATGATCATTGCCAGATTGAGGGCATTATCACTTCTCACTGCATCTCATCACAGGCCTCAGCCACGGCTGAGACACCACCACGAGAAAGATGTGCAGCGGTGTGAATCCAAAATAGAGGATACACGACAGTGGCAAAGCATTGCTGCCTACTCCCCAGGAGTATTACATATTTGTGAAGGTTATAGTTTGATCTGATATAGTAGCCTGGGATTTTACGCTACCGTCCTTGCTTGGGCAAATCGACGCGGGCTGAGTCCAGGATTAGAACAGTTCATATGCTGCATAGCCTCTAGAGACATTTTCCACCGTCTACAATCCAATCAGTACCTGAAACTCGCTAGAGTGGACGAATATATGGTGGTTGAAGTGCTTGTGGCACGGCCGCAGATTGTTCTAGTACAGCTGCACAAATACGTCAAAGCCAGGTAATAGTGGCACTGGTGGTCATGGTGACGAGCTGGCCATTTTACAGTGAGACAAACCTGATTGTACCATCACTCCCGAGTCTACGATGGAGGGGATCCCTATAACGTCAGTAGTAATTCATGTGGATGTTTAACGGCTGCAAGTCAAAGTTGCGCTGCAACTTGCTCGGTTCAAAATGGTTCTTCAGTCTTGGCCTTGCAAGACTAGTAAGACCGGTCGAGGGAGTAAAAGGATGAGGTGTAAAGTGAAAGTCAGTCGTAAATCGTATGGAAAACGTAAGGGGTATAAAACGTAAAAGAGAACGTAGAGTAGGGGAAACGTAACGAACAGTATACAAAAAAATAAACAGGAAGAAAAAGAAAGAGGAACAAAGAGGAAACAGAGAGAAAACAACTCGAATAGGAACGAGTCCTTTAGACCGAAAACAGGAAAGAAACGTTGTAGAATAACCAAAAGGTAACCGAAGAAAAGTGAAATGAAAAACAGACAATATTAGTAAAGGAATATCAAAATGCGAGCCCACCCCTGTTGTCCTGCCCTCCTTGAGGGGTAATATGATTTTCATAAAGCATGTACTGTAGCTTGTGCTGTTGTCGTCAAATATTTGTGTGTGTTTTTTTTTTCTTTTTTTCTTTTTTGTGGTGTCTTTTTTTTTTTTGGTGTGTTTGACTAGTGTTTTATCTCTTGAGCTTGACCATGTCAAATGTGACAGCATTAGGATCTGAACTAATTCCACTTGGAACAAACGGACGAAACAGTGATGAAAGAAGAAATGAAGAGAGCAGATGAGAAAGGGTGAAAGAGAGCAAGATATAGGAGATGGAGGGGGGAATTCAGAAGAGAGAAGCCCCAGGTTCATCGGACGGTGCTTGCGTGTGGAGCAGGTCTTGAGAGAACTGATCGAGGTCAAAATCCTCGTCAAAAGGGAAAATGATGTCGTTGCCCATGTTGCGTGGAGCGGACAGGGTCTCGTCATGGTACCCACTGAGGTTAAATTGGTCTTGGCTGGGTTGAAAGGGGAGATCAGAACCAAGCATGTACTGTTGCTCATTGTGCTGTTCATTTTGGTCCAGCTCGCCCTCATCTTCAGGAAAGAGAAAGTCCATGCCTAAGGAGCCGATGGACTGGGTGACCTCGGAAGCGGGACTTTGGCCAGTCTGGGAGTTATGCTGAGGGAGAGTGATCTCGACGATCCAACCCTTCAGATCTTCCATTGCCGGCGAGGAGCTGCTGTCGTCCTGGACAGGCTGAGAACGGCCCTTGGTGCGCGGTACATGCGGCTTGAAGTGGGCGCGTCTTAGATGCGCGGCAGCATTGTAGTCGGCTCCATACATTTTATTCCCGGAGCATCTTTTGCAGCTCTCCAGCGACTTGTACACCGTGAGCGACGTTTGGGCGCCTTTGAGGCGAGGATCCACGCAGATGTATCGCTTGCGCTGCGCTTCATGATGACGCGTGATGTGGCGCTGCAGCTCATGGGGCCCACGAAAACCCTTGGTGTCTTTGGGGCACTCTTCGCAGAATAAACGCTTGTGTGGGGGACGCTCGCGCCGCGTTTTCGTAATCTCCCGCTTTCCTGAGCAAATCATCGAGTTCTTGGGAATCGATAAGCGATGTGCCGCAGAGCCAGCGACGTCTGCGCGGGTATTGTGTGGGGTGTAGGGGATATCTTTGGGCAAAATAAGGTTCTTGTCGGCGTTGCTGAGATGGCGGGTAGCAGCTTCGCGCATGCGCTGGCTCTGGCTGCGATTCGACGAGCCGTTGCGCTCCATTGGTGGTGCAGAGTAGACTTCATCAGCCTCGTTGTCAAGCTTCGCTTGGATTTGGCTCTGGTCTTGCCCATTGAAGGATCCCACTGTCATTGTGCGATCAAGGGGGATGAAGTGGTCATTAGGCCATTGGGTTGGAAGAGCCATGTGCAGAGAGACGTTGCCTCTGATGCCGTCATCTGCTGGTGTGTCAAGCTTGATGGACCCGTGGGAGATGTCCATGGATAGATCCAGAAGGGGGTCCTCTAACGAGTTCTGGGAGTGGATGTGGACCATACGAGGAGCATCAAGATTGATCTGACTAGGCAGTTCCTCGAGGAGGCCTGTAGCTGGGCCAAAGCTGGAGGAGGCAGCCGTCGAAGCAATTTGGCTGTGCAGTTCCGAGGTGTCAAAGGACGAGTAGCCTACGTCTAGATATTGACCTTGTCCTGGAAGAAAAGCCGATCCGCTGCTCTCGTAGCTTCTCGACTGGAGATAGTCGGCTGGGTTGAGCAAGTTGCTGTCGTCATCGGACAAGGGACTTGCTTGGCTATCACCCAAGTAAGGCTGGCGCTGGTAAAATTGCACTGGGGATGAGGGCGAGCCGTGCGCCGAGAGTTGGTAGGACGCCTGTGACATTTGTGATGGGTTCGGGGTCATGGCGACGCCACCAAATGAGACAGGGCCACCAGTGTATGAAGTGTTTGTGAAGGAGTTACCCATGTAGCTTGGGGATGAGGCCATATCGACAGTCAGTTGTGATAAAGGTCTGGTGTTGGCTGTGTTTGTGAATGAATTCGGCAAAGCCATGCGCTTGGGGCGGCCAGATTGTGAGAGCGCCGGGCGCTTGAGTGATCGCGAGTGCTGTAGATCGGACATTGTGGCGGTGGATGAGTGAAATGATGAGGGGAGAAAAGAAGTAGCACAGATAGTCAAGTGATTAGATCAATAGATAAGTGATTAGATGGAGAGCGAGATGGGGAAAAGGGCGTCGTTATGTATGTAGATGATTCAAACTATCAAATTCTACTAGAACCGATTATATGTAGTAAATCAAAACTCAGGGGGGGGGATGATATTTGTATCTGTTGGAAAGGAGAGAATAAGAAAAGAAAGGGTGGGCACGCTGAAACCAAGTAAAGAGCCGCACTCATCGGACTAGGTCGCTGGTTAAGTACAGACTTGAGTACAAACGAAAACTGCAAGTATTTGTGTGATGTGTGAGGATACCATTGGCTGATACGCATAGGGGGTGAGAATATGCACTTGTTAGTGCTTGGTCTGTGCTGTGCTCAAGTATGTGTGCTTGTGATGCGTGCTCTGACATGGTATTGGTGCGGGAATGTTAGTAGGTGATGGTTAGGCGGAATGCGAACTGAATGAATAAACGGTATTACCCCGTACGTATTTCGTATCAGTGTACAGATCGCGTCTTGCTCTGCATGGGGTTTTCAGTACAAGTATGTAATTTATTACTCCGTGAACTCCTCCGATGGCACAACGGGACCACCACTCAAAATAGCAATGACGATCAATCATCATAATCAATGTGATGGAGATAGATTTGGTGGGTCGATGACGAAGTTGACGTGGAAGCGGAATATCTCAGCTTTGACTTTCCATCTTCCTTATTTGATCAAAGTCATCGATATCGTGACTATGTGTTTACTTTTCAGTGGCGACAGTGCCCAACTTCGTGGATGCATATGTTGCCCGACAACTGGTCTGAACTACCATAGGAACCAAAAAGGTATCTTATGTTCAAATATTGCATACTGGTGCTACATATGAATCACAAGCTAGGAAGAATTAAGGCATCCGTTGAGTTTGTTGGGCACAGCATACACTGCTTAGGCTGGTCAGACGACAGCCAGCGAGACGGCCGAGATGGTGTGGTCTGTCAGGCGCGGCCAATACTGAGTAAGTAGGACATCTCTGGTGCTGTCTCGACCCCTGTCGTTTGTCTTTGGACTACAAGTAAGATGCGATGCGCTGGCGCGCCAAACCCTTCGTTGTGAAATAGTGTACTGAGTAATGATGCCTTTATTATCGGAAAGCGGCAGTGCCACGTCGTATGCTGGCAAAATAACAGTTCGCTTGATACGATGTCTCCTGGCGATCTGAATACAAGCCATATGTCATCATGTCAACCAACAATCGCTGTACAAGTTCCATTCTGTAAGGGGTTGAACTCCGGCTAGCGTCCTCCTTGGAAGATTCACTATTACGATGTAGTGTGTGTGGTATTTTCCGGCTTTCTGCCTGGCTGCCTAGCGTGCCCAGCCGAGCCCAGGTAGACTTGTACATTACGAAGTAATTACATTCTAGTCAAGGGGACTGGTTCTGACTGACAGCACCTGTGATCCAATCATGAATCCAGGGCTGTCATCTGGGATTCAAAGGGGATAAGAACGTAGGTGGGTGGAGCCTTTACCTCAGTTAAAACAGGGCGGCCATTCTAACAACAGACCGCCTCGCATCCCCTGGTCTACTGGCCAGGAATGTTTCTCGTGCAAGAGCCCATAGATGGGTGGACAGCATAAACGGTGAGTGATTTGTGCTGTTTGTATCCCAAAGGTACATATATACATATATACATATATACATATATACATATATACATATATACATATATACATGTTGACTGAGCTACTCTCTACATAGACTTAATTAGGTCAACATTGCGATTTGATTGCCCAAAGTTCGCTTCGGTGTATGATCACAATCTAGTCCATCACACTATCAACACCTTGCGGGCGAGGCGGCTTCGGATCTGTTTATCTAGTTGTTTCTTTTTCAGTGCCGCTGAGCTGTTTAAGCGATGCTGCCCAACACAGCCACTCTCATTATTAGCAACAGGATGCTGTAAGCACTGCATAGATACTAGCCGGGGACAGTAAATCACGCCTAATATTCATGTCTGTGATGTCATTATCTCGTTTCTTTTTTCGTTTCTTCTCCTAGTCCGTAGTCCGTATACCGTTCTAGGAATATAGAGTCTATGTAAGCAAAGTTTGATGCCAAGCTGATGCCAAAGTCCAGGCTAGCCGAGATGCTTACTATCTTGTAAATTATTAACAGTCCAAGAGCACTAGAACCATCATTTATTATAGGACAGGAGTCGGCGACAGAGGGTCAACATCATAAATCAAAGTAAGAGTACGGTAGGAAAAACTCAGCAGAAATGTCTAATTTGCCAAAAAGGTACTTGCTGTACCACGTAAAATGCACCTTTTTTCTGGTACCGGGTCGGTCCCCTCGGGAATCCTTTTTAACAAGGATTATCTTTGTATATTTTATTAAAAAGACGAGATTCTTCGTGGTCGTCTACTTCGATGATAGTAGATAGTAAAGGATCAGCTAGATCCGAAAACAACTCCTCTAGCTTAGCTAAATCACGGGCATTTAAATTAATAATAGATAAGTGTTTATTATAGGGACGAATAGAGAAAGAAAAGGTGTTTGTCGAAACTATAAGGTCGATGTATAAAGAAATCGGTTTAGTAGAAGAAGTAGAGGAAATAAAGAAGGGAAAACTTTCTCTTTTATTATTTTTATAATAGCTATTATAAAATAATGTCGTAATGTTTTTATTTAATAAATATATATAAATGTAAGAAGAAATGTAGACAGGTAGGGCTGTAGGCATAAGGCTAGGCCAGTCCCTTAAGGACGACTACCTGATTAGTCAATCACATGCTAGCCTGTCGGCCACACACCGACGAGGTGTCGGACGTCGACCGATAACAAAGACCGCCGGCTAGATTAGACAAAGACGACAAGTCTAAAGTCTTGACACTAAAGACTAGCCAAAACCTTAGCAGAGAAAATGTTTTCACGCTACGGCTTAAGGCGGGATGCGTCGGCGACTGACGACAGACACATGTGCGAGATTTTGTATAAAGAAGTAATCTTCCAGCTTACCGAGTAAGAAGTATTCGGTAAGTAAAAGTCTTTGTATTTTTTTAACTACTTACTTTCAGACATCTCCTTCGTCTATCTACTACTTGTCGGATATCGCTCGCCGAGCGTTAGTAAACATTTGTTCACCATAAGCTTCTTCACTGAGATACTATCCCTACGGTCCCCCCGTTTCCCTTTACAATAAAAAACGAGACTTTATTATCTTTTTATATTAATTAAAAAAGCTTTTTTTATATACGTTTTTTTATATTATTTATTATTAATTTTATTATTTTTTATAATCGTTTTTATTAAACTTTTTTTTCCGTCTTTACGCGTCGTCGATATAGTTAAAATTTAAACGACGATAAAGAAAAGTACGAGAAGTTACTATTAAAAAGATATTTTTAACGGTTATGTATCGTTATATAAAAATAGGTTTTTATTAGCTACGAATTTTTTATATATTTTTAAAAAAGTAGAGAATTTTTTATTAAGTTTTTATTATCGTACTTTTATTTTAATTTATAATATTGATTTAGACGAAGTTATTAACGATATTAAAGTTATAAAAGTATAATTTAAAGAATTAAAAACCGGTTAAAGTTAATATTATAAATTAAAGTAAAAATATAATAAAAAAAACTTAATAAAAAATTCTTTACTTTTTTAAAAATATATAAAAAATTCGTAGCTAACGAAAACTTACTTTTATATAATAATATATAACCGTTAAAAGTATTTTTTTAATAATAACTTCTCGTACTTTTTTTTATCGTCGTTTAAATTTTAACTATATCGACGACGCGTAAAAACGGAAGAAAAAGTTTAATAAAACCGATTATAAAAGACGATAAAATTAATAGTAAATAATATAAAAAGACGTATATAAAAAAAAGCTCTTTTAATTAACATAAAAGAATAATAAAGTCTCGTTTTTTATATATATTTATTAAGTAAAAACATTACGACATTATTTTATAACAGCTATTATAAAAGATATTAAAAGAAAAGGCTCTCCCCTCTTTATTTCCTCTACTTCTTCTACTAGGCCGACTTCTTTACACATCGACTTTATAGCTTCGACAGACACTTTTTCTCTCTCTATTCGTCCTTATAATAAACACTTATCTATTGCTAAGCGAAATGCCCGTGATTTAGCTAAGCTAGAGGAGTTGTTTTCGGATCTAGCTAATCTTTTACTATTTACTATTATCGAAGTAAACGACCACGAAGAATCTCGTCTTTAGTTATTCGAGAAAAGCTACAAAAATAATCCCTGTTAAAAAGGATTCCCGAGTTGGCCGACTCGGTACCAGAAAAAAGGTGCATTTTACGTGGTACAGCAAGTACCTTTTTGGCAAATTAGACATTTCTGCTGAGTTTTTCCTACCGTACTCTTACTTTGATTTATGATGTTGACCCTTATTCTTTGATAGTTGTACGCACATTGTAGCAAACATATTGCTTTCTGTAGTACAAGATATATAGGTCAAGCGAAACAGGTAGATTTTGATGGAAAGAGGGTATTTGTACAGTAAAGTTCTCAAGGTGCAAAGTCAGCCTTATGTGTAAGATGTTGCTATTCAAGATGAGTGCAGTCATCTAGGTTGTAAGTAAAACATCTTTGAGTTTGAAGAGGACTCCTCTTGTTGTATCTATTATGTTTAAATTTATAAAGTCTAAACATGGTTTTTATTTATTTTAAGAAAATTTAACAAATACATAAATGTTAGTACAAGTCAAGAATAAATATGTAGTAGTGAGAAAAGAAAAGTAAAAAATTGGATTAATACAAATATATAAATTTACATTTCATGGCCGTGTCTTATATTTTGAGCTGTACACATAGTTGGGGTTCTAAAGATGAGGCTGTTAAGTATCATTTTTTTATTTAAAAAAAAAGCAGATGAGGCATAACATTTATGAAGAAAACACAAGCTGTCAGTTTTGCATTTCATCACGACTTTTGCGAGTTGGGATCAAAACAAGTGCACATTCGCCTCAATATCAAAGACGCAGAGACGGAATGAAATAAACAACAACATTATGCTTGTGGATTCTCGAGGCGATGCTATTTGGAATGCCAGGGAGCCTTGCTTTCAAAGCTCTCGACTATCAAGCGGTGTATTGAATTTCAACTATGAACATGACAGAAAAGCAATTGATGAATGTGAACCAGTCTAATCCGATATTCCGATATGGTTTCGACCTCCGCAGCTAGACATAACTACAAAATAACGACAATATATTTCTTATCGTAATTTTGAAAGCCTCGAATCATGGTACAGTCTTTATCATGCGGCTTTTTGTATTCGCAAAGGTATATCGGCTTTGCTTTATTTCATAATAATAGCGGAAAAGTAGCGACCTTGCTCCTTTTTGTGAGTGAAACTGTTCCCGCCTCGTTCCAGTAATGCACTCCCAAGATACATCTATTGTCTTTGAAAATACTCAACTCGTGGCTACTATTGACCGCGATCTATCTCTAGTTATCAACCTGATCAGTCAGCACTTATCTCCGCAAACGCCGCCCGGCCGCCCCGCCTGTCGCGACTTGTTCCTGATCGTCCGATATCCGCACTTCGCTCACCATCTTTTACCACGAGACCAGAATGTCCATTGTCGTCCAAACAAACGGCCACGCCGACGAAGAAACCCCCCTCCTTGTTGCCGTACACAACGACCTGCCCCCCGGCACCCACATCATTCCCGTCAACCAACCCCAGCAACGCCAGAGAAAGCGCGTCGTCGTCGCCCTAGCCGGCATGTTCTTCTTCCGTGTAGGCGCCCTCTATGGCGCATCCGCCGTTGCCATTGGTGCCTTTGGCGCACACGGCCTCAAGAAGCGCATCAGCGATCCTGCCAAGCTGCAGAACTGGCAGACCGCTGCCCACTACCAGCTGGCACACTCGGTGGCCATGCTCGCAGCTCGCGGCAATCCCGTCGCATCCACCTTTTTCATTGCCGGCATGACCATGTTCAGCGGCAGCATCTACGCGCTGACCCTCGACGTTGAAAGATTCAGGTGGGCCGGCCCCGTTACGCCCATTGGCGGCGTCTGCCTCATTCTCGGCTGGCTGACGCTGGTCTTCTCGCGGGGAAGAATCCAGTTGTAAAGGAAATCAGGAAGTCAAGGTGTCAAGATCACCGCCCGGGTCACAGAATTATACAATCATCACTTTTGTACTTTTAACTCCAAGAAATGAATTATGTCTATCGCTGGGATCGATACATAAAAATCTGCACGCCCCCTAGAACATACTGAAACTGAACTATACTTTTTGTGATACTGCATGTGATGCAGCCTCCGGTGCCTCTTGTGGCTTTTTGTCATGCACGTCCTGTGGTGCATCATACTCTGTTGATGACCCTGCAGTTGCCTCAACATCATCTGAGTCGGACTCAGAGCCATTGGTGCCGTTACTATTTGTATCGGCTGGTTGGCTTTCTAAAACACCCGCGACAACTACTGGTTGCTTTTCGCCATTTTCTTCGGCCGCTACTGCTGCTGCCGCCGCTGCCCTCTTTGCCTCTCTCTCATCTGTCGGTTCTAGTCCTTCGTCTTTTATAAACACGCACGTCAACAAGCAAATACCAACCAGTGGCACCTGCAACACAAAGACGGCATGACTGGCGGCCATGTATGCATCTAGCACCGCGTTCTTCTCTGCATCACTCGCAAACGACGATGGCAAATAGTACGCGTGGCTGGCCAGGTACGCATATTCCGCAGGGAGATTTGCCTTGAGCGCTGCCTGTAGCACAGCTGCAGCAACAGCCAGGCCACAAGCACCTCCTGTGCTTCGGAAGAAATTGCGCACGGAGATAATCACAGCGCGCCGTGCTTTTGTTGTATGCGCCTGTAGCGCTACCAGTGTCGGCTGCATTGTCATGCCCAGGCCAGCACCCATGAGCATCAAAGGAATAATGATGGCGGCAATGCTTGAAGTTCTCTTCTTATTTAGTAACATCAAGCCGGCACCGAGTGTCCAGCATGCGAAGCCGCACCAGATCACTTCGCCGTACCGCTTCCTGCGTGACAGGTACTGGCCAGACAGAATGGAGCACGCCGACTGCACCAGCACCATGGCTGCCACAAATGCAGCCGACTCAATGACATTGTATCCGCGTGCATTCTGCAGAAATAGCGGCAGATAGTACAAAGAGATCTGGTACGCGGCACCCAGCAAGAAGCTTTGCATCACTAGAACGGTAATTACATGGCTCTTGAAAATCTGCATGGGCATCATGGGCAGCTGAGCAATGCGCAGCTCGATGACGACGAAAAGAACAAACAAAAGAAACCCAATAGTCAGCATGCTAATAACCATGGGCGACTTCCACTCAAAGTATGAACCACCGCCGCTAATGGGGATCAGAACCAGAATGACGGCCGCGGACGCTGACAGCAGGCCCCAGTAGTCAATCTTGCGTGCCTGCTCAGCAAAGTCACCTTTGGGCGGATTCGACGGTAGCAGCCATGCTGCAATGCACCCAGCCACAACGCCCAGGGGTGCCAGCAAGTAGAAGTAGGCGCGCCAGGTTGTGCGCGACGTCAGGCCTGCCGCAAGGAACGGGCCCACGGTATTGCCGAGGCCGACGCACGATCCTATGATACCCTGGTAAAAGCCTCGCTGCTCCAGTGATACAATGTCCGACACAATAATCATGCTCAGGTTACCGACGCCACCACCACCGATGCCAGCCACAGCACGGAATACATAGAACATGGGTCCGCTGCGTGACAAGCCGCACAGCAGGTCGGCCAAAGCCAGGCAAGCAACAGCCGATAGGTACACTCGTTTGCGGCCAAAAATATCTGACAATCTTCCATAAAGCATCTGGAAGGTTGTGTTGGCGATAAGAGACGATGTGCCAGCCCATGAGATAGTGTTTTGCGCATTAAGATCGCGCGCAATTGTTGGTAGCGTCACGGAGATGCCATTTTGGTCAATAAAGGTAATGAGAAGGGTCAGCGAGAGCGTGGCGAAGACAATAAGTAGCCGCTTTTTCGGCAGAGCTTCTGTCTGGTCGTACAGGGCCTTTTCGGCGGCGGATTGTTGCCGAGCGAGTTTGGCCATCGCTTTTTTGCATATGTCGAGGTTTTTGAAGTATTAATGTATAGTTTGGCTCGACACCGGGGTGCCCATGTGCGTTGGTGGTTGGTGATCCAAGGTCGCGTGCTCGTCAGTCTTCCAGTGCAATATGGGTAAGTTTTGAAGAAGAAATTGTTGCAGGCCAGTTACTTTAGATAGCGAAAAACTAGAGCAAATATCAAATTCTGGACGGGAGTGGCGGAGCTGCTCCGGCGCAGATACTCGCCGAACTGTCGGCGAGCATAAAATAAATCGGCTAAAAATCTAAAGAAGCCAGTATTGGGATAAAGTTTAACGTCACCATTCTAGGACCTGTTGCTTCTTAGCGTCGGCCGCATGTTTACTTCCGCCACCCGCATCACTACAAACAGGTAAAGCTTTGCCAACGCTAATGCCGTCATTGCCGGTCTTGGCCCCGGGCCTTACAGTCTTTCCTTCAACGGCTTCTTGTATTGTAGCGCGACAGATAGCTGAGGTGTAACTCAAGGTATACACAAAGGATCGTCCCTATTTCCCGCTCCCGTCACGAGGTTTAATCAATTGATACGCTACGACGTAAGATGAAGCTTTCCGGGGCGAATACGCTATCGGCACCGCATCGGCTTTAAGTTTTCAAACGGGAAAGCGGCCGACACACGCGACATCTGTGCCTACCGGTCGTATTACGTGGGGTAAGTTGGCCGAAACGAAGCCGGCATGGCGAATTAGTTAAAGATGAATGATATACGTGACAATAACAATAATACCACTCTCGTATGGAACGTGTTTTACCATTGTTTTTGGTTCTTTTCTGCCCTCATCGCCATGTGCACTTTTACCACGCCGTCCGGATTTGGCCTGCCATTTTGCTTCATCACCATTAGTTAGGAGAGGAACACTAACAATCAAGGCAGACTGTGGGTGAGCCGAGAAAAGACATATGTTGCATAAAACGTGTTTCTTTAGCACAGTTGCCAAAGTCCGAGCCGCATACTTTTTTGATATTTGGATGTTCGAGAACATGCGTTGCTTTCGAGAGCAGGGCGAGAACACGCGATATTTTTGAAAGAGCGAATTTTGAAGACCAGGAAGCATAATCATTGGTACTGATGTATGTTTATGAGTGTAGTCATTTTCATGGTGGCACACGCATCGTATTTACGAGTAGAAGCAACGGCCGTTCGCCACCTCGGACGAGCACAGACTACGCGGGCAAGTGTGCAAACGTAAAGTAACTATGTAGACGGCAAGCGGCACGCTACGTTGACAGTATCATAGGGCTGCTTATTTGGTACTTTAAATATAATTTGATATGATTTAGCTATTATCTTCGTCTTCGGTGTCTGCGAGCAGTCGGAATACGACGGAGTTCCGCTTCTTTGAGAGCTTCTCCTTGAATTTATTCACACAGCCTCTCCGTGATCATTTGTCCTTTGCATGATCTGATCTATTGAATTTCCAAAGAAAAATATCATTCACTAGCCGGGTACAATATGGGTTTTAAGAATTAGACTGTGTGTCGTGGTTTCAATGGTTTAAACACCACGTGCTTGCATTCGACGTTGTTTTTATATTTGCGCAGCCTTGGTGTCGTGGTCCGTCTTGGGGTCTTGGAGACTGGCTCACTGAAAGTCCATTCGTCGTGAGCAAGGTGGGCACAAAAAACACCTGAAAGGCTGATGGGCATATGTCGGACAAAACTACGCTGCAAGTCTTACCCATGTTTAGATGAGCTGTAGGTTGAGATTATTTATGCGTAGGTAGTTTTGATGATATTGGTGTTTCGCCGTATTGCAGCAACCGTGTCACTATGTAAGAGCCATCCAATTGCAACGATTACAAACAAATTGACCGAAAACAGTAGCATTAATAAGTATCAAATTGGCTTTCACAGATTATTAGGTCTTCTCACCGGACCTACCCCGAGTTAAAGGCCTTCCTGTCAGATGAATACGACGGTGATTGATGTGGCTCGTGCGACCATACGATGTTAATGATCCTCAAATACCAGATATTGGAGAGCCAATATAGACAGGGACTTGGCAGACGTGACATATGCATCCATAAAGAACATCAAGGATTTAAGATTCTGCAATGGGGAGAGTAATAGTCAAAGATTGAACCAAGAAGACATACGGAAAAGAAAGGTGTGCCATTGCCAGCGTTCCTGGCGCAGGATTGATGCAGGTACAAGTCCCCCGCGCTGTCAATGTGTCAGATCCGACCTTTAAGTCTCTACTGCGAGCTCCTTCTGGCGATTGCACTCGCGACGGGAGTACACACAGTATCATGCTTCCGGAACGTGCGCCTAGCCTTGCAGCATATATTTAATTTAAGTCAAAATGCAAAGAGACGTACTAGTAACCAAATCAATAATAAAGACGGGGAGCAGCTTTAGCAGAACTGAAAAGAGAAACTGTTGAAAAACAACTCCCTGCGGGATAAGAGCCAACGACGTTGATCGGTTTGACCTCGTGGTCCGGCGTAGATTACCGCAAGTTGTCTAGTGGAGCAAGTATGCACATACTACGGAGCTTGCCCTTACTATGGGCGATATAGCTTGTTGTAGTGTTGTAGGGGGAGGAGCTACGCATCCTTCAAGGTCTCTAATGCGGGGGTTTTCCCGGGTTTTGCCAGGTACAAAGTAGATAAAGAGAGCTGGACTGATACGACCACACGAGTCGAGCCGCTAATTATCAATTACGACGAAGTCGATACAAGAGACTCCAAAACAGACAGAGCTGGGCAGATGAGAATTATTTGGCGTATATTATGGGATATTCTGCTGAGAGGAGCAAGGCTCGCCGGATGCTCTGCGTTTAGGAGAATACGGAGTAGAAAGTAATAGTTTGTGTAATATAGAAAAAGAAGAAGTGAAGAGAAGGCACGGGGGAGAATGGAGATACACTGGTAGCAACGTGAATGCGACGAGGAAAGAGCAAAAAGAGACATGTGAAGAAGAGGAAGAACGCCGATCTTGCTCCTGTTTGGGAACTCTCTAGAAAACGTATAAGTAGATGGCGATGCTTCTTTCTACCACTGGTATTTTCTTTGCTCGTTGCTCTTCAGTCGATTTCTCTGCAGCAGACGTCGATCTCTAGACCGGTCCTCACCGCAGTCACTCACTCAGGCACTCATTTGATATTCTTATTCTCATATTCACTTCATATTTCTATTAATTTCTAATTTATTTTAACCCTCTTGCTCAGAATGTCTTTCCGCAACACTGCTCTGGCCCTGGCTGCCGTCGCCGGCGCTGCCAACGCCCAGGTCGGCACGATGCTGGCCCCCAAGTACGACATTAACTTCCCCTCCACCGAAGTTGCCAAGAACCCTCTCAACTGGCTCGGTGCCAACGGCCCCTACTCGCCCGGTCAGAACGTCTACGGCATCTCCAACGATGTCCCCGAGCACTGCACCGTCGATATGGCCTACTACGTCTCGCGTCACGGCTCGCGCTACCCTGACCCTGGTGCCTACCAGGGCTGGGTCGACATGCAGAACCGCTTCGACGTCAACAACGGCTACAACGCCTCTGGCAGCCTTGAGTTTCTCACATCGTGGAAGGCTCCCCTGACCAACCCCGCGCTGCAGATTGCCAACCTGTCCCCCACCGGCAACAAGGAAATCTTCGATATGGGCTACCAGCTGCGCACTCGTTACCCCCACCTCTACAACGAGGGCGATAGCCTGTACGTCTGGGCCAACAACTACACACGCGTTCTGGAAACCGCCAAGCTGTTTGTCCACGGTTTCCTGGGTGTTAACGCAACTGAGCTCGGCCGCGTCGTGTCAGTGACTTCCAAGGTCTACACTGATGCCATTGGCAACTCGCTGGGCCCCTCAGATCAGTGCCCCAAGTTCGCCGATGTCTCCGGTGGTGCTTGGTACACCAACTGGACCAACACCTACTCGGTCCCCATCCAGGCCCGCCTGCAGGCTCTGATCACCGGCAACCTGACGCTGACTCAGAACGACGTCACCCAGATCCCCTACCTGTGTGGCTTTGAGTCGCAGATCAAGGGCAAGCTGTCTCCTTACTGCAACGTGTTTACAGACCTGGAGCTCCAGTACTACCAGTACGCCAACGACCTGCGCTACTACTACGGCGTCGGCCCCGGCACCGCCCTGCCCGCCACCATGATGCTGCCGTGGCTCAACCAGGTTATTGCCAACCTCAAGACCGGCCCCAACCAGAACGGCATCGCTGCTGACGGCTCCTCTAAGTTCTCTGTCCCCAATCTGGTTGTTAGCTTCCTCAACGATGGCCAGCTGAGCGAGCTGCTGACTGCAGCTGGTGTTCACGACTCCCAGGCCCCTCTGTCGGCCTCGAAGATGGACCCCAACCGTCTGTACATTGGCAACCGCTTCATCACAATGAAGGGTCAGGTTGCCATTGAGCGTCTCAACTGCGCTGTCAAGTCTCTAAGCAAGAACGCCACCAGCACTCTCGTCCCCCTGGCCCAGCGCACCGGCGGCTGCTCTGCCACCACGACCAAGAACAAGAAGTTTGCCCAATCGACTACCAACAGCACCTACGTTCGCTTCCTCCTCAACGACGTTGTCTACCCCATTCCTAGCTGCCAGAACGGCCCCGGCTACTCGTGCCTGCTGAGCGACTACTCCAACTACGTCGCCACCAAGTACAACGCCTCAGGCAACTGGGCCACTAACTGCGGTGTTACTGCCTCGGGCGCTCCCAGCGTTGTCAAGGGTGCTACCTTTTATAACGACCTGAGCAGCGACTTCCTCCAGGTCCTGTCTCCTAACTAGGGATTGTATATGTTTTGTAGCTTTTATTTGCATAATAAAATATGGAATTGTTGTCTAATATAAAAATGTTATGGCATGGTGATTTTCCCCAACAGCTATCGCTTGCGTCTTCGATTTATGACTTTACTTGTAAATGATGCTCGACAAGGCTCAATACTGGTTGTGATGGTAGCTGTCAACGGATAGCGTTTTAGTAAATGGACTTTTTCTGGCAAAAATGATATGTACAAAACTGCTGCATCTGTTTAATTACAATCGCTCTTAGTTATCTTCGCTAATATACGTTTACATACATGCTACTCGTCTTCATCTTGGATCAAGGGCTCGTGCTCGCTGTCTGTTTTCTTCACGCTGGCATCCAGCAGACCGTACCATGATATCACAGCCATGCCCAGCAAAGCCGATACCGTACTGAAGAACAGTGCCACATAGCCCTTAGCTGTAAAACCCTCTGGAAGAGGCTTGGGTGGTGCATTCTCACCCTTGAGGTTGAACACGTCCACCGTGTTGCCGGCAGCATTACCGTCAGTCGGCACACCAGCCGCCTTGCACACCGCTAGATGGTTATCGGGAATCTTCTGGCGCGGGTCGGCGAGGAGCTCAGTAGGTGCCTCGATGAAGGTGGCTACCAATCCCTGGTCCATGTGCCACTCAATGTGGCAGTGGAACAACCACACACCTGGGTTATCGGCACGGAAACGAATGACAAAGTGGCCATTGCCCTCGACAAAGACAGTGTCGCGGCGCATGGGAATAGCCGGTAGGTCATCGGCATGATCTTCTGTGGCAGAGGCGAAGTCATCATCGATTCCGGGGACGTACGGGCCGGCATCTTCCTCGGAGCGACGGACGACCTGGAAGTTGTGGCCGTGCAGATGGAAAGGATGGCGCCCATCATCGTAGTTGTTGAGAACAAGCTCAATCACATCATTGTGACGTAGAATGTGGGTGTTGGTGTGTGAGCCATAGACAATGGGGCTTGTATTGTTACCAGCGCCAACAGTCAAGGCCGTGTATAAAGACGGTACCTTGGGCATCACGTATGTTTTGTCGTTGAAGAAGGCGCTATTGTGTTAGTACGTTCAAATAGTATTTGTGGGAAAGCCAACTCACTAGTTAGCCCCATCGCCAAGGTTGTCCATTTTGACGTCTAGACTGAACGAGTAGTCGACTGTATCCAGAAGGGGCTGCGCGTCAACAGGCACAAGCTCGAAGTCGTCGTGGGCATCCTCGAAGTCGTCCACAAAGGCGGCATTTGGTAGAGGCTTGGCCTTATCGTACACGAGCCAGCCGGTGACATTAGAGTTCTGGTCGTCGGGGATCACGTCAAACAGCTCCTCGTCCATGGCGGCGACAATGGCAAAGTTTGCAGATGTGTCGTTCTTGGTGGTGATCAAGAAGCTGTAGCGTTGCGCGGGTGTGATGTAGACCATATCGGCATCGGCGGGCTCTGTCCAGACACCATCCACCTCGACAATGCGCATGGTGTGACCTTCGAACCAGAAATACTGCGACGCAAAACCTCCAATGTTGGCAAGGCGTACGAGGTATGTCTTTCCCGGTTGCACCGACACCTCTAGGTTTTGAGTGTCGTTCAGCAACGCGGCCTGAGGTACGGGCTCGGCGCCCGTCGGGTTCTCGACATTCAGGAAGACGGGGAACAATTCGGAGATAGACTCGTGGTACCAGTCGGATACGGTCAGCACAATTTCATCGTCGTACTCACCCTCGTAGGGGCCGGCCGGGTCGTGCACGACAATCGAACCGCGCAGGCCGTCCATGTACTGGCCATGGTCGTGTGAGTGGTACCAGTACGTGCCGGCCTGAACAAACTCAATGTCGTAGGTGAAGGACTCGCCCGGTGGGATAGAGCACTGATTTACACCTACAGCGCCGTCGCGGTGGTTGGTGCCGTTTTGAAAGAAGCCGTGGAAGTGCAAACTTGTGCTGGCATTACCGAGGTCATTGTGGACGTTGAGGACGAGGCGGTCTCCAACGGTAGCCGTGATTTGGGGGACAGGCCAGGCGCCGTTGACACCGATGACGGACCGCTCAAAGTTTCCGTCGGGATTAGCTCGGACCCAGCCGACACGGAAGTCATCGACCACGACGGCGGCGAGAGCAGAAGATGAGTAAAGGGCGGCGCAAGCCAGCCACCTTGTAGAGAACATGGCTCGTGTGTGTCTCTGTGTGTGTATGTGTGATCACAAAGGATCAAAATTGGTCAGAGGTGGCCAAAAACAATGGAGAGAAAGACAATTGAAGTCAGGACATCAACACGCCGTAGACAATTGCATCCGCTGATGTCCGGTCTCGATTGCAGGTCTTCAATTTCTCGGAGCTACGCCCAGCTCGGTCGTTACCCGCTGTGAATGGACTGGGCGATTTTAGATGGGTATGCTGCGAGTGCGCCAGGCAAATCGGTTGACTATTCACCCTCCTCCCTGTATTGCTATGTTCTTTTTCGTGGTTGTATTACGTCGTAGCCTGGTCTTGGTGTCTCCCTTTGCTATCAATCAGTATCAATAGCTATCTAATTGCTATCAATCAGTAGTCTAAGTGATGTGCATAAATGGTGGCATGGGGACAGCCAGTTAAAGAGTGCAGGGAGTTGCAGAGAGTTGCAGCGATGGTGTGTGTTCTTTTTGCAAACCTCCGCAGGTCGGATGCGGGCGATACAATACAGTGCGTGAGTGGGTGGCTTGTGAGCCCGAGCAAGAGAAACTTTGATCTTGGCTTGAATTATACATTTTATTTTGATATTAAAATAGTTATTTTAGTACCAAAGTTATTTGAGCACCTGTGGATCCATCTGATAATTCCGCCTCCCCCGAGCTCTTAATCTACTTATCTGATCCGCTTCGTCCCACATTAATGCTAAAATCATGGCACCATAGAACGGATAAAAAGGAAAAAACCGCGATTTTACGCAGCCAAACGCTCATACACACGAAGACCACAAGCTCCGAGCCGAGCATTAGGCCTTGGGAATTCTTAACATTTGAGCACAGTATTCAAGTCGATGAATTGTCGACTCATCACTTGAACGACGTCTATTGATTGATAGCTAGTGCCCAGTGCAGGCTTCACCTGCATTTCTCTCAATCTCCAGTCTTCTTTTTGTTTCTTCTTTTGCTTCTTCTTGGCCTCTTCTTTTCTTTCTCGGATTGCATCTACTCATCCATATCAACCGCTGTGACGACAGCCATCATGGAGGGCCTCTTCTCAGTTCCCGTCTTCTTCATCACGTTCCGTGAGGCACTGGAGACAGCCATTATCGTGTCTGTCTTCCTTGCGCTCATTGATCGCATGGTTACCATCGACACTGACCCAGTTCTGCACGGTAAACTGCTGCGGCAAATCTGGTTCGGCACCGGTTTCGGCTTTTTGACCGTTATTCTTCTCGGCACCATCGTCATGACCGGAATTTCTGGTCTCGAGGCAGACACACTGTCCGGAACCGAGGACATCTGGGAGGGCACGTTCTCGCTTGCCGCTTCCGTTATTATTACCGCCATGGGAGCAGTCTTGCTACGCGTGTCAAAGCTGCAAGACAAGTGGCGTGCAAAGTTGGCCATTGCTCTCGGCACATCCGGTGCTGCACCCGCAGCCACTGAGTCTGGAGACAGCTTAAGCCCAAGCTCCAGTCTCTCGCTGCGCCAGCGCATCGGCTATCTGAGTGAGAAGTACGCACTGTTTGTGCTGCCCTTCATCACTATCCTGCGCGAGGGCTTCGAGGCCGTCATCTTCATGGCTGGTGTCGGTCTCGGCATCTCAGCCTGGGCGCTTGTCTTTTCGTCGCTTGCCGGCCTGCTGTCGGGTGCGTTTGTTGGACTATTCATCTACAAGAGTGCAAACTTTGCGCCTATTCAGTACCTTCTCGTCGCATCGACTTGCTTCCTGTACCTCGTTGGTGCCGGCTTATTCTCCAAGGGCGTGTGGCACCTCGAGGCCTATCAGTGGAACATGGTTGTTGGTGGCGATGCAGCTGAGCTGGGCTCGGGCCCAGGTTCGTACGATATTCGGCGCAATGTGTGGCACGTCAACTGCTGCAACCCCGACTTTGAGGGTGGCGGCTTCTGGGGTGTGTTCAACGCCCTTCTTGGCTGGCAGAATTCGGCCACTGTTGGCTCGGTGGTGTCCTACAACCTTTATTGGGTGGCCGTAATCACAGGCTTCTTTGTGATGGCGGCCAAGGAGCGCAAGTACTGGCCTTACAACAGCTTCAGTCTCAAGGGAAACAAGGCCGCCGCATCAAGCGAAAGTGAGGCAGATGGTACGGATGCCGCGGGGCAGCCACTACTTGGACGCCGATAAGACCGCTAGCCATTAGCACCGTACTTACTGACTGGGGAAGACGCCCACCCTGTTCTCCCAGAAGTACCGAAATATATGCAGTTTGATGGATATACTGGCAATAAAAGGCCGCAGTCAATTCCAGGATACCACGACAAGAGACACGCCGGGCCTGATATCCACTATGGATGGCCCAGTATGAAGACCGACGCCACGGAGCGGTGATATACCGAAAGGTACGGAGACCGGAAGCGAATACAAGATGAACGACAGCGAAAACGAACATAAGTCGAAGAACCTGTGGAATTTAATACAGAATGAAGGGTGGAGATGCTAGAACATGCACAGAGGCCTCAATTTGTGTTCTGTGCCCTAGTGCCCTTGGTATCATCTGGCGGTGGGATGTAAGGTAAATATCTAACAGTGCCGCCCAGGAACGACAACACGGTAGTTTCATCATGACATTAGTTGCGGGTTTAACCATGTGTCGGCACCGACTACTCATTATTGTTTGCTATAAAATGTTTATTCTTACTGGGCCATATATCTTAATGAGTTTTTTTTTTCTGTTTCGAGTAGTGCTGTTCAATACCATGCCATTTTCTTTTCACGCCACCCCACCGTATATTATAAGTTAACCATTCCTGGCTCTGTTTCATCTCTTGCAATGTCTTGATAGTACTTGTAGTCGCTGAGCTCACCGAGGACCGGTTCCTCGGTACGGTATACTGGGCTGCACCGACCCCGCTAAGGCCCTAAATCATGGGACATCCCGGCCGATTCGCAGCGAGTGGGTACTTCCCAGATCTTGAAATGGAGACGGGTGGGCTACTGCGAGGGCTGAGGCCCGCCTAAGGAGCCCAAAGCAATCGGCGTTACAGAGTTTAAAAGTGGTCACGGTAAGCGTGTTTGCAATACACATACACGTATGCGGGTCAACTTGTACAAAAAGACCACGGCCAACTACTCAATACTACACATCTACATATGTGTACTGAAAACCATCGAAGAAGCCTCTCGGAGACCAGTATCAGTGGTGGCATAAATAGATCTGTGCAGTGTAGCTCGATAATCTGTAAGTAAAGTAGTATGTCGTCAGCGTAGGTCAAGGATACCATTAGGATGCAAAGAATGGGGGAGGGAAATGGAAGAAACGACTAAAAAAAGACGTCAAAAACGCCACGAACTCATGTGAACGCAGAATAACTACCAAAATAGAATTCACACCAGCAAGCATGCATTAGAGTAGACTAGAAGACCAATAAGAGGTGAGAAAGCGAAGCCCCAACAGAGAAGACAACGTCACCAGATGCAGCTCGGAGAATATAGCAAGGAATACGACGAGAATGTCAAGAGCTCTCAAAGATAAAATATGCAAAGTCAAATGCAGGTCGAAGAAAGATTACCAAAGATTCAAGAGACGGGTAGAGGGGAAGAGAATTAGAGGAGAGGGATGACGAATTCGGTTTCATTTGAGTTGCAACGTCCACATTCTAGTCTAGCCTTTAATTTCCGTTTATTTGCTACTACTAGTCTATTGAGTGAATCATTGGCTAGACTGTCATCAAAGAGTTGCCACTGGGGAAGAGTGATGAACCGAGGTCATAATGATCAGAACGTTTGCATGGTTCCAGTTGTTCTAGATGTTGAAGGGGATGACGGTTGAGATGAGGAGACTCAGACTGTCGAATAATCGACCACAAAGCGTGACATTAAGATTGAGGAGAGGGGGAACGGGCAGGTCGAGAACGCAACTCGGGGCGAATAGCAAAGGCACAAATGTATACCCCCTCAGTAGTTTCAATGGTAACGGGATCTGATTTTCACTGGAAACAAGGCGGTGCAGTTGAGGGTTGCATTCAAGTCCTTTTCAGAGCAGTTCAGCAGAGAAAATGAGAGAAAATGCATGCAAAGTGTATGCATTGCTGATTGTATAGATGCAACTGCATATTCTCGGCCTGAAATCATGATCTTTTAATCTTTTTAGTCCTAGTGGCTGCGGGCTGATACAACTGTGCAGCGGTGTTGGATATGTTGCACCGTATTGAGGGGCCCAAAAGAGGACAATACGCTGATATTTGATATATCTCTTTTAGGCGAGTAATTATTCCACTCTTGAAAGTAGTTCTAAGAGCTTTGCTAAAGCTAAAGATCTACTTCATGTAGTTTGGATTTGTCTAGGAGTGACAAAAATAAATATAAACTTCTAAAGAAAGAATAATTACATTTTGAGGTTGGTGCAGTAGGATCTGCAACCGACTTGGGAATAGCATAGAGTGTATCTTAACATTAGATCGGCATCCAGGACATTGACATTACTATGTTAATATCAACTTTGACAAGAATTCGTTTAGAAAGAAAACCCTCAAGTACCAACTATGTTGCTTACCGCCTGCAGCTCTGCGTTGTCCGTGGCATCCGTCACCCCCCAGAGTAAGCCTGTTTCTCTCTGCGATGCATATTATACTATTGTATGTACTGAAGCAGTCATTTAGCTACTTCGTTGACCGTTTGCTTTAGACCACTACCTATCAGCCTGCATATCATCCCCGATACTGAGCGCAAATCCTTTGCTCAATGAAGACTGGGTGAGTCGTACTCCGTATGTATAAAAGTAAAACGCCATCCTTATCCACCTATATCCCTCATATTCCTCATATCACAGCATATATCTGATGTTTCAGTACTACTCAGGTTATGTTCTAGATTTCATTTTATCTAAGAGTACAATGCAGGAGGGATGCAGCATCAAGTCCAGTCATGAGCTTGTGATAATAACCATACTTATATTCTAACGCACTCCCGCTACATATCAATTACTTCTTCTAGACCTTGGTCTCTTGTAATCAAGCTAATTTATATTGCCACCTCCATTTCAAAATCACGCAGCGTTCTTCGTTGTACTTTCTTCCTCTCCTTAACTTACCATCTATGTCCTTCTTTTCTTTTCCATTTCCACCACACCCCATCAACTTATCTGCCCAGCTTACTGGGGTGAGTTCTAGCTTCACTCCACCATGATCCGTTAATTACACCCTTGCCCTCTGATACAAATCTACATCCATTCAATTTACCTGTATCTACCTGTTGATTACAGCATCTTAACTCGTCACCTGATGTTATCTCAACCATGCCCACCCGTCCCCAGTATGCCGACAATGTCACCGCCTCAATAACTTGGTACCTATGACTACTTCTGAGGAGTACTGGCACTTTCATATTTGAATGCAGCCCACAACCCTAGGCTATGCTTCTTTCATCCTCCTGGATTAAACATGCGTTTGTTTCATCCCATTTTACTCCATAAATACACATACACCAATACGTTGTGAAGTTGATGTGTTTGTTTTATTTTTCCTTGGGTTCTCTTCGTTCTTTTCGTCGTTGTTAACTAGCCCACTTGTCTTTCAAATTGTGAAGGGATCGGCAAGCAAGGCTCTGGAGTCTGCCCCAGCTACGGAAGCTAATCACCCAAACTGGTCACAATACAACGCTCCCCAGTTCCGCGATGAATCACGCGAGGCACGTACTCGTACTTGGGCTACATCCAACGGGATTATTTACCTACTTTATTCTATATTCTATATTGTTTCCAGAACGTTTCGGTAGCAGCACGAAATGTTGTACTATTTTACTCAGATAAAGCTTAAATACTACATTCAGAAATGGAGATACTATGACAGCTACTAATTCAGCCTCCATATCGATTGCGTTTATGTCTCTTTCAATTCTTGACACATAAGAATTCAGAGGCTTTTAAGGAACAGTCCTGACACTCACAGCTGTGAGCTATAAACCGACTACTGAGTACCTATGAAACGTGAACACCCACCTTCCTCATGTCCGCCTAATGTCCCAACACACCACTTCCACGAATCCTTGGGCTGAATAGGCCTTGGACTGAGTCTTGTCAGGCAACGGGATTGCATTGTGCATTGGGTTTCGGCGGTGTGCACATAGCCAGTAGCATTTTTTATGCTTCTGGGCTACTGCCCTTTTGCGGTCAGACCTAGACTGTGCCTTAGCCACCGCCTATCGCCATCGGTCAAATTATGACTTGCGATCCCTGCCCTAAAAACGGAGTTTGGTTGTTCTTCACATCCACGTCATCAGCTTCTTTTGCTTCTTTCATTCATTATTTTCCCTTTCCTAGGCTAGGCCTTCTTCTGCAACTGCTTCTAGACCACGTTACCTTGTTTCAGTTAGTGAGCTACAGCCATCTTTTATATACCATATCATTTTTGTTATCTATTAGTCTTTGGTCTTTGGTCTTTCATCAATGCCGCCCTAAACTAGTTGGCACGACGCTTTGCCCCTGTTTCTGTTATCTTACAAGCAGGCTGCGCCTCGCTGTCGTTCTTTTCTAAGCCTCACTTCTCCTTCGATATCTGCTCTGTGACCCTTCTCTAGACTTTCAGTAGATCAGACTATCTACCACACTGACCTCCCTAATCATGCGCCATCTCCTTCTGTTTCTCGCTCTTGGGCACTGACTCTCCTTCTATTCCTTTTTTCTTTTCTTTCTGTTTCTGTCTTCTTATGCCGTATGCCATTATGCTAGTTGGCCATTTCGTTAGGATCCTTCTCTCACTATTTGCAGATATCTCGCATTACCGCCATCCGCTGCCCTTCGGATCTCGCAGTTTCTTTTATCGTGTTTTATTATCAATGCAATATCATATTGCTGTCCGCCTTTAGTCTAGGCGCATTGTTCTGACTCACTACTATGGCTTGTGTGATCTTTAGCACGCATATGCAACTTGTGGTGTCTGTTTGTATAGTGGCTAATATACAATCATTGTTGTACTTACAACGCGTGCCCATTTATTCAACATTATATCTCAAACGCCGAGGCACTTTCTACTTCTTCAATGCCTTGTTTGTTATAGCCTTCCAACTCCTCACGTCCAACGTATAAATCGAGTTGCTCTCCGCCAAAATATGGTACAAATATGTGAGGATTAAACCAATTAACATTAAATACAAGTAAAAAGGTTTGCTGTGGTTTCCCGCCGTTCTTATTGGTGGTTTCCAAACGCTGTGTGCATAGCGTACTCTAACTTCTTCAACTCTGTTTTATGATAGGTCTATCCTATTAGCCTTGAGATAAATTCACTAACTCGCTGTTGAGGTCGTCATGTACTTTTAAATAACTTTTCTAGATGTGGGCTAATTTAGTAGAATTTACTAAAGACTCATCTTGTTATTTTCCAACTTGAATTACTGAAGTCCGAATGGGATGAGCTTAAATCTTCAATTGCCCAAGAGTTTCACCTGCTAGATAAATTTCATATTTAATTGACTAAAAATATACATCGACATAGAACAACCCCGTATTACTGCTCTCGCGTTCTACGTGTCTGTTTTATCTCTGACCCATCCATTCTCCTTTTTTTCCACATGGTTATTATTCCTACATTTTGCTCCCTGGTCCCTGATCATCAATCTAGACCCGTCTTTTAAATGCCCCAGCATCCTCCCTGTGATATGATCTTCACGATACATCGTACACCCCCAGCTCCTTAGCACGCCCTCCTTGTCACCCTGATTTTTTTGTTAGGAAACCTCGCACTCCTTACTTCCACCAAGACCAGCATATTTTCGTAATCTCGCACCACCGCCTCGGGGCCTGATTTCATCGGCTGTGATAGGCGCGCATCTCTCGTTGCTGGACAGAGACATTCAGGTACTTAAGGTACTTCACGTACGTCAGGTACAGACGCCAAAAAAAAAAGAACCCTCCCCCTCTTCAGAATTTTTTTTAAAGAAGCTAGTTAACGATTGACATAGTTTAAAAGTTAAAAATAAATAGCGACAACTCAGACACTCAGAGACAGCTAAACTAAAGATACAAGTAATACAACGGCTTATACGAGCTGACTAGTTCCACTCCTCCTTTCCTCTCACCCTTTCTATCACTATTTAAGAACTAATATATTATTACGCCGTGCTAAATTCTTCACTCGGCCTCTCTCCGCTACTTTGCAATACTGACCGTCTCTACGGAGTATGTACCTTACTCGCTCCCTCCGCTGTTCTCTGTCTTCGGCGTCTCCCACCCCCTCCACACACACACCTCCATGCCACACACCCTAGCGAAATTCGACATAAATCCCACAACCCGTCCGCGGCGTGCCGGTAAACTTATTCTCGGGAGCTTAGTTGTTTTGCTTTGCCTGTTTTGCATGTATTTTTTTCCCTTTCTCTGTTTTGATAAATTATTTGATCTATTCATTCTGTTTCAATCGAACAGTCTTCTGAAGTTTTGCATTGATTCCCAATGGTTTCTCTCCTACCTTGAACTTCCTTCTGGAACTTTGCGACTTACTCACATGCACTCTTTGCGCCTTAGCTTGTGCTCGACCATCGGCCTTATTATTCTCACGCCCATTCGCCTGCTTACTTATAATATATCTCTCCTTCTCTTGCCTCTTCAAATATATATTTTCTTGTCGACCTACTCTCCTTGTTTTTTTAACGTTCGTCGTCTTCCGTTTGACGTTTTTTACGCTTTTTTCCATTCTCCTCTATTTGACCATCAACTATCTCAGTCATCTTTTTACTTTCTGCATCCTCACACATCCCTCTTTATTTCGACTGTGATCAGTTGTGCACAGTTTCAGCACAATACTCGCCTCGGCTCTCCCTACCTTACATGACAAGTTATTAGAGCCGCTCATTGACAATCTACTCTACAAATCGAAACCTGGGCACAGCACAACTTCAAACTACAACAAGGCTTTCACCGCTGGCTTTCTGTTAAGGAAAATATATAGAAAGGCGAAGGTCAAGACTTCATGCACTTCTTCTTTTCCCATTTCATTTCTCGACCCTACTCTTCCTCACTTCTTGCATCGCTCGACTACGCCTCATTTTTCCATCCAACATCTTGTCTTGGCGAAGCCGATTCTTTTTTTAACAAGTTCCTCTCCACCCCTAACAAGCTATTGCTATACGACAACACTACTTAAGGACAATACGAGAACCAAAATAAATTTGGCAGCACTAAAAAGGACATAAACAGAGTAAAGACTGGGATCACCGACATCTTCTACAATTCCCAGTTTCCATTTTCCGCCTAGCCTATCACACTATCTGTCATCTATTTGCTTGCTTTCACGCACATCGCCTTAATCGGACCCTTCATCTGTACTGGTTGCAGTTCTGTGGCGACAATACATCTCGCCCAAGTTGTCTCGGAGTTTTCCTTGAAAGCACAGTTCGCCCCAATTCGTTACGATCTTGCCCAAGGCCACACTTTTACTTTCGCCTTCATCTGCATAAGTCGCATAGCCGACGAGGAGTCAGCATGCCTACTTCTGTCATGGTATGCCACCTGCTTCCTTCTAGTCATAGTCCGGACTATCATCACTGCTAACACTAAGACTGCAGTCATCACGCGCCGCCACTTCTGGCAAGAGCATCAAAACTGCTATTATCTACGAGTGGACATGTGTACGTTTGTGGTCAACAATCTCGCTGAAGAAAACAGTTATATGAATACTAACAGTGTAGCACATCTGCGGACTCACCGGCATGGAGGCCGTCACACAGCAGAAATGCGCAAACTGCATTCATTACCGGTGTCCAGACTGCACAGTTAAAAAGATACAAATACAAGCATAGGTGTCATTCTCTGGTTCTGTTACGGCACATGCCTCATGCCGAGTATCACGGCCAACCGGGGCCGGCCCACCAGTTGCTCGTGCTCGTGCTCATGTCATGTCGTTTTACTACATCTTACTTCGACTTTTTACCTCTCTCCTCTTTAGCCACTTGCATGGCTGTTTTTTCTCGCCATTCTCTTCTTTTCATCTTTGTCTCGCGAAAGATTGTTTTGATATCCCCTTTTTACGTCCGATGACTTTTATTTTATTCGGGTTTTATTCTTCATTGTCATTCATAGTTTCAATTTCATACTGGTATATATATCAACGGAGCCAGCGCTTTCCTTTCACAGTCTAGCTGAATGTCACGCATAGCCTTGAAGCTGCTATTTTGTTTGTTTAAGAAAATCAAATCAAATATCAATCAGCTTGTTCTTTGGCTTTGTAGAGTTGTTCAAGGTTCGGTATTTCAACTTTGTGTTAAAGCACTTCTCTACGTACTACGTTGCAAGTCTGCAAGACATAATATAGCAAATTTTCGGTTCTATTTGTCCTTTTCTGTCTAGCAATTTTACAACATTAGAATAATTTCATTTTTGTTGTTGTCTCGCCTTATTGGCATTAATTTTAGTCTACGCTTAAATGACGTGCATCTGATTTGCTCTTGGAATCGTGTAAAAAGCAAATGGCATGGCTAATAATATGGAATATCTCGTTTCGTTTCGTTTCGTTTTACATGCTATGTTAGACATCTGGCAATCTCTTTGAGAAATATTACCTACAAGATCTGGAATAATAATATGCTTGTTCTTATTGTCTTGTTAGCCTTTGATGAATCGAGCTCACATTTTTATCATTGATTTTTGGTTACAAAACCTACCTCTTGATGTAGAACTCCATAGTGGGAATTTGAAAATATCCTCGCGGTCCTTAATACCGAAAAGTATATTGCTTCTCACAACATCGTTAAATAAATAAAAAAGGAATTTGGGCTTGGAATAAAATTGAAGAATATCAGACTCGAACAATGTCTAGGAGTATGGGACGAGACGTCGCTAGTTCTTGCATCATATTTTATATTTTTAAGATTATTTTCAACTCATATTTAATTGTAAAGGTTTAATGAGAGGTATGCCATGGACTGAAGCCTGTCGGAATCAGAGGTGCAATATTTTGATTTGGTCAATTGAGGAACAATAATTGGCACGTCTAAAACTTGAAAAATTAAATAAGTTTCGTAAAAAATGTAATAAAGATTGTAATCTTCTCCTGTTGACTGCTGTTATCTGTAACGATATGAGCTGTGGCGCCAGGTAGCGCGGTAAAATGGCAGAGTATTAATGGCATATAGCGTGGCACATGTTACAAGTGTCACATATTGTGTTATCAACACGAACTGGCAAAATATAATAGCAAGAAAAGAGAGCAGTCATTATTGAGGTAAACGTCGTAAAATACCCAAGAAGTGGTAGACGTAAGTTTAGCTAGATCGCCAATTATCGCACATGGTAGTGATATGTGCCCGCATATCCTTCATCATCGCCAACTTCATTTTCCTCCTCTTCAACACCAGTGAAACCTCCGACATCTTCATAGTCTTGGCTTTCGCGGACTCTTCGTGGCCTTCCGTAGTCCTGCCCTAGTGTTGCAGTCTGATACGACTGCTGCGAAGTTGTTAGTAGAAGTAAATAGCAGTTGCTCGTCCATGACTCAGTTATACTTTACCTCCACATAGGACGGCCCAGCTTCGGTGGTGAACTGGTCTATAGCAGATTGGCCATTCATTGTTGCCTGCCTGTGCCTCCTTCCTGACCCGCCGTTGGCATTTCGGAACCGGCTGCTGACATCTTCCGTGACCGCCGGTACGTATGGGTCTTCCGCGCCGTTGAGGTTCATGTTTGCCATATTCTGCTCCATCTCATCCATTGACTGCATACCGGCATCCTTGAGTCTCGCCACCAGGGAACGAGCCGAAATTCGCAACGTAGGGTCAACAATAGCCATGTCTTTGATATTGACAGCATTCTCGTTCTCTGCCATGACCATAATTTTTTCGAGTAGCTCTTCTGGGTCTTCTGCAACATAGTCACGGAACGCCTCAAAATCGTAGATCCAGCATAAAGTTACAAACAGGGACCAAATGTCTGTCTTTGAGCTCTGAGGCTGGCGGTTGTAGACCTCGGGCGCCATGAACATTGGTGTGCCAGCCCGTGTACAGGCCACAGCAGTATCACTAGAGAGACCAAAATCGGCAAGACGAAAGTGATAGGCGCAGGGACTGTCGGTAGCATCGTACTTGGTTTGATAGAGAATGTTTTCTGGCTTCACGTCGCGGTGAACGATCTCGTGTTTTGCCATGTACTTGAGTGCCTCTGCCATCTGATAGAGAACCATATCGCCAATGACGTCGTCTGAGAATGGAGAAATCCTACCATCGATGAGGAGTTTTACAGAGCCCTCCATCAATGGCATGAAAACCTCGATCCATTTGTAGTTGTCTTTGTCGTATTCCACATCCAGAACGTGAAGGATGTGATCCTGCCGCATGCGTTAGTATCTTGTGGCCGCCATACAGTGTCCGTTCAAAATTACCACCACCATGCCCACTTACATGCTTTCTGCGGTTGTTTGAAGAGACCTTCAGCATGTTGTTGATCTCGCGCACCGCCATGAGGTGGCCTTTCCCTTCAAGGGAGTGAAATCGCTTGACCGCCATTGGTGTTCCATCACGGATGTTGACAGCCCTCCGCACGAGACCGAATGCACCGCTGCCAAGAACTTCACCTTCTAAATAGCGTGCTTTTGTTGGGTCAAAATCATGTCTTTGCGGGCCAAAGTGATTGGGGTGCATAGACAGGAATGACCTCAGAGGGTCATTGCCGGCGTTCCAGACCACCTTGAACTGGTAATGTCCTCTTTTTCCAAAGTACAAACTTCTATTGAAGCCGCGTGCTATAACGACAGATGCGTAGGCCCGCGATATCGGAACAATGCAGTCCTCTTCATAGTCATCGACTACCGTGCCTTTATTCGCAGACTGGTCAACAAGCACCACAGCCCCTGTGATTTGGTTGTATTCAAAGTAGCAGTGTTGGCGTTGGATTCCGACATTGCTGTCGGGGAAGACAAGGTCGCAATGGCTAGGATCCCGGCCGAGTCTTACTCGAGCTTGCGGAAAGCCGGTATTAGGGTTGGTAAAGTCGATGTACAAAGCCTCGTCGTTATTTTTCTCGGTGACAAAAGGTTCATTGTGTTCAATGCGGATGACCGTCTTTGCTGCACTATTTATCGGTATCAGATAGAAGGATGGCCCGATATCTGATGAGCTTCCTTGCAATCTTGCAGACATTGTGATTGAGTGCTGAAGGGTGATGGGAGATTCTTCAGATGCATGCCCTCAAATGACGACTTGATCTATACAACGGTGGCAGAACAGAAGATGATGTTACAAGAATAACACAGTAACAGAAGGAAAGGAAATATGAAAAGGGAAATATAGAAACGTAAAGCTCGTTAGCTGGAGAACGTTATAAAACGTACGGGAAAAGGAACGTATAGTCAAGAAGGCGAGACGGGCCCGGACAGCGAGCTACTTTCTCGACTCCGACCGTGAAATAAAAGAAAACAAAGAAAGTATAAAAGCAAACGCTTGAGATGAAAGATACACGGAAAAAGGAGACCAAATCGAAAACGTAAAGATCTAAACGGCTCTTGCAACAGGATAGCAAGCCGGATAGATGAGTGAGCAGAAGCAAACAGATGTAGTGCATCAAACGACCAGGAACAGAGAAACATGCGATACCAGAAGTGTGATATGCGAGATAAGAAACGGAAATAACTATGATGAGAACAATCGAATGTCTCGGGGGGGGACATAGACCAAGTGCTCTGTGAAGCCGAAAAGGGAACGATGGTTATGAGGCAGAGAGGAAGAATGATTGAAATGAGAAGTTTAGGGAACCCAGAAACCGAGAGAGGGGAACCGCACACAAGACGAGGGAAATCAAAATGTGCGAGGGGTGCTGGGTAGAGGAGGGTTGGAAAAGAGAGGGGCAGTATCAGTATGGGCACGATGAATGGGCACGGCGCGTGGGCCATACGGCAATAGGCCAGTGGTCTGGGGGTAAGGCCCGACAAGAAATATAACCGGTGTGATCAGACTGAAGTATCGATGATAAAGCTGTTCTGCCGGTTGCATTCCAATTCAGTCTAACAGATATAGAAAAACAATCTTGAATTTTGCAGTGTGCAAATTCCTCTTGTTTCTGCGTGATAGACAGCCTCCTAGCCCTAACAAACGCAAATGAGGGTGCAGAAGTTGGCTTTCACATTGTTCTTGATGTCTTTTGATTTCATCTTCTGATTGGTGATATTTTGTCCTAAATAATGGCAGCACTGCATGCAACCGAACTAGTGCGGAAGACGTACTGCATATGTGCTGCATCTGCAGCCCACTCACTACCCATACATGCTGTGAACGCGATGCTGCTGCACTTATTGGGAAATGTCTAGTCAGTATTGAACTGACGTGGCTTTGAATAACTGGCACCCAGAACATGGGCTCGTAGGCTGTATGGCTCGGGGCTGTGTGTGAGTGGAATCCAGCCCAAGGGCCACTTATATGGCGGACCACAAGTCAGAAGACAACATGCGGTGAAAGTGGTGATTGGGTTGACTAGAGGACAGGCGCAGTTAGGGAATCGGCAAAGAAAATAGTAACGGCGAAGTTAAGTAAACGGCAGGGACCTGGGAAGTTGTAGATCAGCATTTCTTCTAGTCTGAAGAAGCAATGTAAACACCTATGATGCCACTATCAGGGCCGTCAACATTTTGTTCGCGCTATACACGACACGACAAACATGCAACATGACAAACAAAGATAACAAGAAACTGATACTGAAATATTCTTTGTATATTGTCTGATTGATGTGCACAACAGTCACCTCGTGGTGAAGATGTTCGCGATAGCGGTGTTGTGTCACACCACTGCGAGCAGAAGCGGGGCATGAACGTATCTCGAGTATTGCAACAGTATCTACGGTATCCTTCAATATATTGTATCAAGTTGGGCGAATAAGCTGTTGGCAACCAAAGACTACCTTTTATATCCAGTGCGATCCTATCGGGGACAAAGATACGTATACCTTTGAGCCGTATTATTCACATGTGCGTCTGAAGACAAAAGACGGAAGGTGCGACCGACAGCCACAAGATGAGGCAACGCCGTTACACACGCATGGCGGCATGCCACCACTGTATACCACATTGACAAAAAGAGAATAAGAAATATATATACATATTTATATCTACGCCTCTATGCAGCTGTTTGTTAAGATTGTATGGCTATCGAGAATAGCGCACTCGGCTGGTTGTCCTCCGTTGCTGCCTTTCGTGAGTCTCAAACTAGGGAGACAAGTGCGGCCCCATAAAATATGAGAACGGGTTGTGGGGTAGATACCACAAGAGGTAGCGTGTAAATATGGGCCAGGTGATATATGCTTATATAATCACGACTGATGGCGGCCCGTGGCCTCGGCACTGTTGTGTTTGCCTTTTTCTCTTTCACGCCAGCGGGCTTCCCGGTTATCCCTCAATCAGTGGATAAGATTCCATAATTCTCTGATAATACAATCCTCCTAGACTACCAGACTGTTAAGAAGGCGCCGAAATCGCAAACGATGTCCACCCAGCTGTGACGACGCCAACAAGCACAATTACGTCGGCCGCCGATTCGGTGTGTTTAAGGTATTAACTTGTCTTTTTAAAGGTGTCGACAGCCTCCTTGTTCATGATACTCTAATTGTCTTGATCGCTGTTTTTCTCACGAGCCAGTCAAAACCCCTCCCCGACACCTCGACTCTTCTCCCATCCTTTCTACCCTCGACATCGACTTCCCGCGTCTTCGACAATGCACCCATCTATATTCCGGGCAGTTGCCCGCACGGTGCGGCCAACGGCTCGCGCTGCATCAAGAAGCCTCATATTTTCAAAATCATCTACCCCTGCTTTGGCAAGTGTACGGTTCCTGTCCTGGGACGCACAGCCATCGCCGCCACGCCTACCACCCGATCAGCAGGCCGAGTTTGAGCAGCTGGTGCGTGAGGCACAGGAGTCGGCAGCAGCGGCATCGCTAGCGGATGCCATGAAAGATGCAGTGGCTCTGTCGAGTGCGCGGGCTAAAGCGGTAGCCGCTGCCGAGCTGGAGGACGACCGCACCGAGGCGGCACTGAATGCCGAAAAGGCGGGGACTGCTGCAGCTATAGCTGCTACGAAAACCGTCAACTCCTCGACATCTGCTACAGCTGGCCTGAACGGCAACCCAATCGAAGGTGTCTGGCGCGGAGCCCCGCCCGAATTCGAGGGCGAGCGTAACCCACGCACCGGTGAGGTCGGCGGTCCCAAGAACGAGCCTCTGCGTTGGGGTGCAGCGAGTGACTGGTCCTACAACGGCCGCGTTACGGACTTTTAGCTCTTAGGTCAAAAGTCAGTATGGATCAGTGAGACCATCACAATCAGTTAGGGACAACAAGTAGCAGAGCTCATGGGGATGTTTTGTACGATAAATCATATATACATAATACTATTTTAATGGAAGCAAATAAGATTCTACAATAACAAACCAACGCGATAAACAGCTGAGCAAAAAGCCAGCCCCCAGTTCTCTCAGTAGTAACTGTCAAAGTGATAATACAACACAACACAGGAACTACTCCTCCATGCCACCGTCAGTCATTGTCGTATCAGGATCGTCGGCTTTTTCACTGATCAGAGATCCTACACCGCCAGCCTCCTTGTCCTCTACCGCGCCAGCCTCTCGCACTTCGACACCTGTATCGGAGGTCTTCCCAGGAGGCACTCTACCATACACTCCGCCGGTCGCAAGCAAAGGGCCTTTGGGTACTGGCAGGGCTGGCACGGATCCTCCATCGATGGTGCGCCGCAATGTCTGCCGCATGCGCTCACGCCGACCAGCACCCCGTAGTCGGCTCTGTGGGCCAGCCCCATTCTCAACCCAGCGTATCTTGAGTACCTTGAAACTCATTCCATCATGTGCCTGATGACCGAGTGGAGAAGAGTCTGGTAGAGGGTCATGATTCTCGTCCTGTTCGTGCTGGTCGTGCTGGTCGTGCTGGTCCTGGTAGTGATGTACTGCCGCGGTCGAGGATGATGACGATCTGCCCCACTCGCGGCTTCGGATACCAAAACTAGTTGTAGCTCCATACTTTTGCAACGCTGGCAAGATTAAGAGAGTGACATGGAGGTCTCGATCAGCGGGAATACCCATCGGTCCTGTTTTGGGCGGCGCGGTAAACACGCCAGATGCAAGTTGCTTGCGCTGTTCTTCGGCGCTAGCTAATGACGCTGCAGCAGCCGCCGCTGCCCGCTTACGAGCACCCGGCGCCGACTTGTCGTCCTTGACAGTACCGTCGCGAGCTTCTGCCTGCTCGGTAAGGCCTAGCAGCGAAATGTCAATGTCTTCAGGCCACTCGCCGCGAATCCAGCCACCATGAATACAAGCCGCAATGACGTCCGAGTCATCGGTGTAAATATCAGTGCCCCAAAGCGCACGACGATATGTGATCTCCTCGCGGGCAGCTGCCTCCAAGAATACCTTGCTGATCTTCACAGTAAGGGTACAGTTAGCCTTTCCGCGCACCATGTCAATTGGCAATGGCCGCGGTGTTGACGAGTATGGGAAGCGAGGCGGGCGACCAGTCAAAGGATCACTCTTGCGTGCCGGCTTGAGCTTTGGGTCATACACAACGTCTCCCAGGTACTCACGCGGCAGATGCGCAACACTGTTGATCACTGTATCCGATCGCACAACCTGCTTGTGCTTGACCATCGCTGGAGCGGGACCTGGCTGGGGAGCAGCTGCTGGCGTGAATGGAGCACTATTGCCATTCTGAAGCTTGGCTTGGCTGCCCGCTACGCCCTGATTAGGCATCTGTGCGGATTGGTGGAGAACAGGTGAGGCCATGGACGGTTGGGAGGTCGACCGTGGGGTATTTTGTGGCATCTGAGCACTTGCAAATTCACGGGCGGCATTCAGTAAGCTTCCCGGTGGAGGTACAGGCGTTATGCCCTTGCCGGTCCTGAGGCTACCAGCATTGGGGACTGGGGAAGGCTCGTGGTGGTGATGATGGTGTGCGTGGTGGTGGTGGTGGTGGTGATGTGCCGTCTTGGACCGCTTAGCCTTGCCAGCTGCTGTCTCATCCGTCTTGCTATCGTCGTCCTTTTCCTTTACAGCCTTGCGACGCTTGCCCTTTGTTGGCTTAGTAGTGGCCTGCTCCTCATCACCAGCTGGTGTCGAAGAAGGGGGTGCAGTAAGCCCCTGCAGGCCTGCTCCAGCAGTGATAGGACTACTCAGGCCCATACCCACACCATTACCGATTCCAGCATACATACGGCCAAACTCATTCTTAATAGAAGGCTCGCCGGATGGTCCATGAATCTGAGATTGTGCGCCTTGCACTGCCTGGGGTAGTGGCGAAACTCGGCCATTGCGGCGGTTAATATCTTGGATAGCGAGCAGCTTGCGTGCCGGATGGTCGGCTGGAATCTCGCTAGGCGGCTCACCATGATTGTTGGCAGTGATGCCAGGAGGTCCGCCTACGCCACTTGAAAGTCCACTGATAGATGCGGATGCACTAGTGGGTGTATTTGTAGACGGCGTTCCTTTGGCAGGTGCGCGGTTTCGGGCATGGAGAGGATCGTAAGGTGGTGCAGCAGAGTTACTGCTACCCTGGCCGCCGCCACCGCCACTGTAGGCAATAGAAGGTGGTGGGGGGGGTAGGGAATCATCAATCGGACGAGTCCGTGGCGGTCCCGAGTAGTGCAACTGACCCTGTTGTTGCTGCTGCGAAGGAGGGAGCGTCGCCTGGCCCATATTGCCTCTCAGCCTATCGGGGGACTCATAAGGGGCAGGGCCACCGCGTGACGATTCATGATGGGGCGGAGGGGGTATCGATGATGGACGGAAGCGGTCCTGGTGCATGTTATGCGGGCCTGGTGGTCCTTGGGGGTATTGGGACTGAGAGTGAGGTGGTTGAGCCGTTGGTTGTTGGTTATGGCTAGGTGTGGATGAAGGCGGTGGTGCGTATTCAGCAGCACCAGGGCCACGACCCTGGTCATATGGAGGTCTCTGCACTTGCTGGTGGTCATAGGGCCCGCGCGACCATGTCGGAGGCATAGGTGGCGGTGGCGGCCCGGGCAGTGGTGCTTGGCGCCCGTCACGGCGGTCACGCTCACGCATTGCCTGATCACGCTCGCGAAGCTCGCGCTCACGGAGGTCCCACTCACGCTGGTGGGTTTCCCGAATCCAGTCCTGCTCGCGTTGTCTTTCTTGCCTCTCCATATCGCTTATATATGGAGCTTTGTGGTCTGGGGCTGACTGGGATGGGTGCTGTGCATGCTGAATATGCTGGGGGTGTTGAGGGTGTTGAGGGTGTTGCATGTGCGGAGAATGTTGCGGCATCTGGCTGTGCTGTACGTGCGGCGGGTGTTGCGGGAGTTGTGGATGCTGGCTTTGCTGAGGGTGCTGGGAGTGCTGAGAGTGTTGCGAGTGTTGTTGTTGCTGTCCGTGCTGCCCGTGCACCAAATGCTGCTGGTGCTGCTGTGGGTGCTGCTGTGGGTGCGGTGGGTGTTGTGAGTGTTGTGAGTGGTCATCATACTTGTAGCGGCCAGGGCTGTACTCAGGTTGCTGTGGTGGCGGAGGGCCTCGTTGCTGAGCGTCGTCGCGCCGACCGTACAAAGGTTCCCCCATGGCATCACCTGGCCCAGGAGCAGGTCCATTTCTAGAAAATGCTTTAGGCTGGCTATTAGGGCGCGATATGCTGGCAGCCATGCGAGACTGGTCAGTAGGGCCAGGTGGCGGAGGCAATGGCGGGCCACGTTGTGGTTGTTGCTGTTGTTGCTGTTGCTGATGGGCATAGCCTTGTTGCGGCGTACCATAACGCTGCAACTCGGGAGTTGTCACGTACATGTTGCCCTGCTGTGGAGACGCGCCGATAGTTGAGCCAGGACCACGCGAGTCTCGGTGGTCACGAATGTCTCTGGCATCGCGTGAATCCCGAGGATCGCGATCGTATTGCTGGCGTTGGTGTTCTGGGGGTGTCTGTGGTCGGCGGTAGGGGCTGTACTCTGTTGCAGCGGACTGGATCCTTGGCGAGGCGTGGATGGATGGTGCGTAAGCAGACCCGGGGCCGGATGGGGGCGCAGGTGGCCCTGGAGGACCCTGGCCTGGTCCTCCTTGCTGTGCAGAAAGAGAAGGTTCGCGCGAGTGAGATGGTCCCCCTAGCATGGATGATATCGACATGGGGACGCCAGAGCTATTGCCGCGCGCCAACGAAGACAGAGACGGCAGCTCACGAGAAGAGCCGAATGCTGAGGAAGAGCCCGGACCAACGCGCGGGGGAGGTAGAGCATATGAGTTATGTGCGTGATTGGTATGATGGCCTAACGGCAAAGGACCGCCGGGACCATTAGGACCAGGACCATTGTTGTGGCCGCCCTGCATAGAGGATGATGGCGGCGGCGGCGGCGAAGCTGAGTGTGGTGGCATCGCGCGATTTGATATGGATGGAGATGCCGATGGCAGATTTATTGGTGCACTCGGGTGTCGCGCGTGGCTATGGTGGTTGGAAACCGAGGAATGATGACGATGAGAATGGGGATGAGGATGGGTCGAGGAAGGGCTATTGGTCAAGGCTGGTTGATCTGCATGTGCTGGGTAGGGCGTACGCGACTGTGCGTAAAAAGACGAATCGGAGGGATGTCGACTGTGGCTGGCAGTGCGGCCGTGTCGCGGTTGAGAAGGAGGTTGTGTCGGCTGAGAATGTGATGGCGTCTGAGTACGGGACTGTGACTGCGACTGAGAGAGATGAGTCTGGGAATGCGAGCGATGGTGGTCGCTGTAAACAGAAGGAGCAGAGGCCGAGGTGGGTGGAGACCTCGCGTCTGGTAGCGGGTATGGAGGTCGGCCGTAGTGCGGTGACGGATCGTTGCGCGCAGGAAAGGGGTGCTGCTGCGAAGACGACGACGACGATGTTGACAGCGCAGGCGGTGGTGGTTGGGAAGGGTGCTGTCGAGCATCCATGATGACGAGACGAGAGGAAGGGAGGTCGAGCGGCGAAAAGGAAGCAAGTAGAGTTAAAGCAAGAAGTAATAATAATCGTAATAAGATAAATCAAATAAAAGGTGATGCGAAAAATAAATGCAATAATCGGGAATAGAGACAATAGGGAAAAAGAGGAAAGAGCGCCTAAAATGTTTTGCTTTTGCGGGCTCGGCTGTTAGGTGCTGTGTGCTGGTTGCTCTTTCCCTTTTCGCTGTTCCCCTTACTTGGGCTGCCGAGTCTAAAATTTCTGTGTTGACTTGCCCCTAGCGCCTTTAGTGATTATTTTTATAGCGAAATTAAATGGTAAAGTGCAAGGGTGTTCCGTAGCAAGGTACTTTTGGTGGCGATCATAGAGAGATGGGGGAGTACTAAAAGAAGAAGGTATGAAAGACGTAGAGTAAGCGCGTGAGAAGCGTCAAAGACGTAAAGGGCGTAGAATGACTTAATGGCGGCCATCCGACGAGTTTGCCCCTTTCCCGCTGTCAGCCGCTGTGTTGGGCAGGTGCGACCAGTGCAACACTAGACCTGATGATGCGTTTTGTTCTTGCTCGGCCAGAGGCGGAAAGCAGTCGCAATCTGCGTCTGACGACCTCCACTACTAAACGGCAGCTTGCTGGGTTGGACACGCGCTGGTCGAAATATCGTTTTCTCTTTGGAAAAGGGAAGCTGAAAATGCAACAAGTACAATGTCTCGATGTTTCGATGGTTTGATGTTGAGTGGCCGTTACCAAAATGGAGGAGAGGGCCAGTGGCTTGAGCGGTGAGGCAATTGTGAATCCGGGGAAGGCGCGATGGGTGTGGGAGAGCACATATAAGGAATGCGCGGCGCGAAGAGGAAGAGACCAATATAGAAGGAGCCGACGATCCTGAAGTCAAAAATAGCAAGGTCTGAGGTATTCGATGTATTTGATATGTTTGATGTATCCGAGGTGCGTAATGGCGATCGAAGATTCAGAAACTGGACAGGAGTCAATAAAAGAAGAGAAGAGAGCAAGGCGCAGGTCAATGAGTGCAACAAGAAAGAACATGGAGGAGGGCTAAAATAACATGAAAATCCCAAGGCACGAGGAGAAGGAAATAGTGGGAAAAGAAAGAGAATGTGATGGAAGGATTACCATTGAAAAGATAAAGACTCAGGATAGAGGACACGATCACCGATAATAGCAGCCCAATTATGACGAGGGAAAAAACCACAGTATCAAATCTGCAGGTCAAATGAGCATACGCCAGCTAGCGAGCTCAGGGGAACGGCGGTAGGCAGTTGGATTCTGTCATTTGGACTGAATAATTGATTAATTGATTAATAGTGTCTATTGCAATCCGCAGATAAATGTGTAAAAAGATGAATTAAGCACGAAAATAAATAAATAAACGAAAGAAAGAAAGAAAGAAAATATGGGACGGCATAGACATCAGATGGCACATTAGGGAGATAGATGGGACGGCAAGGGTTGAGCTAGATGAGATGGATAACAGGCGGGGAAAAGCTGGATATTCCCTTGCCCAGGCGATATGGTAGTCAAGTACTCTTGTATTTAGTGCTTGTATTTAATGTTGCATATGCTTAAGTTAAATTTGTATGAATAGTAAGGCTGGGCTAGATAGGGCTTGAGAAGGTTGGCCACTCTTGATAGCACATGCACACTCAGGCACTACTTGCACTTCTTGCACTGAATACAGAGCTTCATATATCACAGCAGACAACTAGGTAAGATAGCAATACACCAAGCTCAGAAGAAGTAAAATGTTTGTAGCCACATGCAGGGGAACCGGGTTTGGGCGGGATTAGACCCGTCTCCTGCAGTGGGTATATGTGTTTGTCTTAACTGGGCTACTCGTGAGCTTTGTATCAATTCGCCAGACATGCATAACCTGAAACTGGTGCTGATTATATAATGCTCTACTATCAGTTGAGGACGAGAATAATCTTTTCCCTGTGCATAGAGGGGAACAGATAAGGCAAGTGCAAGTTGCCTGTCACGTTTTTCAACTTGCGATAATTAAAAGAGCGGGAAGGACCAAAGCACGAAAATACCACAGGAGCCATAGTGTGGAGAAAATCGAAGATCGGTAGGGACTGTGCACAACATGCGATGTCGCTTGGGATATCTGTATTGTACTTTACAAGCCCTGTGTAATCGTACGAGTATCAATACTGATAGATGACATGAATGACATGAATGACATATGCTTGGATGATGGACTCGCTCTAAAATAATAAAAAAGCATGTAAGACAGTTTGCGGAGAAGACAAAGCAGCGATAAAGTGGGTCAGGCACCAGCATAACAAGATCTTCGATTCGCAGCACAATCATGTGACTGTGATGTCGTCTGGTCGTGTACTCAACGTGCATCATATGCGTTGTAGTGAAAGGATGCATGCTCATAACTACACAGAAATGTATATAAATTCAAGTGTCCTCGGTAAAGTGCCTTGTAATGTAAATATATATTGCCGCTTGCTCTATCATATGCTGAGTCATAATAAGAAACATATCAAATAAACATGGGTAATAATGACATGAAAACGGCTGGCAGCTCTCTCGCTCTTTGTTGGTATTATATCTTTTCCACTTTCTCTGCAAGCTCTTCAGCAAATTTGGCTTCCCTTGGTGATGAAATTCAAAATAATATAGAAACTCACACGCAACAGCGCGACGTCTATCTCTTTACGGGCTCGCCGTCCTCGCCAACAAGGTGCTCCTCCGACTTGATCGGGCCCTCACCAACGCCAGTGGAGATCACACGGCTAACACCAGTCTTGAGAACATCGGCCACAACAGCGTCTACGGTCGCGGCTGATGCCGTGCTAGGGGCAGCACCGCCCTTCCAGCCGTCAATAGCACCCAGGATGCCCGAGAACGTGCCCAGCACAACCTCGGCATCCTTCTCCAGGTAGTACACAACTGCATTCGGGCCAGCGTCAAATGTATACGCAGCAACAGTGCGGCCAGCCGCGGTATTGATGGCCTCTACGGCACGCACGGCGGCACGCGACACGTCGTTCATGTAGAAGATGGGTGGGTAGGTGTCCGCACAGGTGGCGTGGAACGAGTTCGAGTCACGCATGGTGACCTCGGCAAACTTGGCAAAGTCCTGGGCGTGAATGGCCGCCTCCATGGTGGCCATATTCTCGGGCACAACCTGGACGATGCGCTGCTTGAACAGGCCCGAAGTGGCCACGGTCTGCTGCATTCCCGAAGAAGACGACACGCCCTTCTTAGCCGCCGACACAACAAGGACAAGGGCGCGCATGTCAGGCCACGCCGATGCGGGCGCCACCTGCTCGGCCAGCGAGTCGCTGCCGTCCTCAAGCTCACCCATGCGCCAGGCAACGTAGCCGCCAAACACACTGCGGCAGGCCGAGCCAGAGCCCTGGCGAGCAATCAGACTAAGCTGTGCAGGCGAGTCGGGAAGCTCGTAGAGGTTGGCAATGGCGCGAACGAGTGCGGCAAAACCGGCGGCCGACGAGGCAAGGCCGGCAGCTGTAGGGAAGTTGTTCTCGGTCACAATGCGCAGGGGCAGGGTTGAGAGCTTGGGCAGGGAGGGGTCGGCGGCCTCGATAGCTTCGCGGCGAACGCGCAGGGCCTTGATGCAAGCCTGGGTGCGCGCACCCGAGACATCAGAGGGCTCACCGTTGAGCAGCAGGGTATCGACGCCCTGGGCAGCATAGGAGGGAGCAGCCGAGCATGTGGCGGTGGTTAAGGTGCGCAGGTCGGACTGGGCGAGGGTAACGGACAGCGAAGAGTTGGTGGGAAGGTTGAGCTTGGGGTCACGCTTGCCCCAGTATCTGCATCGTCAGCATGCATGCAGAAGAGAAAGATGAGCAAATCAAATGCATATGCAAATGCAGAACTAAAAAAGAGCGAGCTCACTTCACAACGGCAATGTTGACCGGCGCCGTCGTCGTTGCGCGGTAAACCTTGGTGTCGACCATTTTGTATGTAAATGTTTGGAACCTGAGAGTTGATAGTCGAAAGTTGGTTTCTAGGAGCCGGGGCAAAGACAAGGGTGATTGAAGATAAAGGAAACGAGGAAACGGAGCAGTATTAAAGTACGACACGAAGCACTCAAACAGAATCAAATGTCTTGCTGGAGAAGTTAGCGGGAGCTCTGTTCTAGATCCTGGGCAACGGTGAGTCTCTTTTCTCAGGGGTACCCCTCTTTGAGTGGGACTAGACCCCTGATACTTTGCACGTGATATTGTTCATTGTTAGTCGGGTGCATCATGAGCTATTGGGCGGGCTGTTTGTTGACTAGGACTTTCGGGCTTTGTTGCGCTATCTAATATTCTGACATCAACGCCGAAGCTGTGCAGAACCAGAAACGCAAAATTGATGTTTATCTTGGGCCTTTCTTATTATTAATAGTATTTTGGTCCAATATTGTATTTTGTTTTATGCATGGTGCATTTTATAATAGTTTAATTTGTTTATATTTTATTTAACAAATATTTTAGTTAAATATGTATCGTAACTCTATTTCAACCCAAATTCATTCAATTTTATTCTAAATTGAATTATAGTTTGAATAAAGCTGCATACCACAACATATAGTTTATCTAGCAACACTAAGCACAACAAGGAAGCACCTTCACACATACTTTTTGAGAATATTCTGTCACTTCAACCGCTTAGGATTTGCCCCATATTAATCTTACCTTCAGATCTGCCACAGTGCTGCGACCTATTGTTTCGTTTCATTGTTTCATGGCGCATAGCAGATGGGACACTCACCTTTCTCCTCTTATTACTCCATAGCTGCTAGTGTGCTATTACCCTTAAACTCGTCACCCAGTTATGTCATTCCCCAGATCTTAGTCCTCAATGCCTCACTGAGAGACGCGTTAGTGTCGGGGTCATTGATTAAATGATTAAATGATTGATTAAATGATCAACACATTAACGCATTCAAACGGACGGAACGACTGACATCTCCGTGCTTCCTCCTTCATTGCCTCGTACTATACCTCGTGCCTTCCTCGCTCGTATTATTTGCACCTCTTCTCCCAACAAAATTAATTGGCCGATCGCACCTTCCTTTACAGCATCAAGACTACCAGCGCTCCTTCCATTTCGTCCCTCGCTTCTTGTTTACGCCTCTTTGCTCCTTCCTTTTCGATTTCCTGCCCAAAACACCACAACACATAACCTCCCCCTCTCTCCGGCTTCCTTCCTCTTGACACAAACATCATAAACGCGCTGTCAGTCCAACCTCAATCTGCATCTACCACCCCTATCGACAGCTTATATTCTCCCACTTATGTCCAACACAGCGATCCCATCACCATGAGCACGGTCTACGACATAGACCAAGCCGGCAATGTGCTGTGCACATACAACTATAGCGGCAGTGGCAACAGCGGTAGGAGCAGCATCGACAAGCCGCGTTCCGGCCACCACCCCGACGATGACGATCGCGACAAGACCAAAGCGGAGAAGACACACGTGCCATGGGGCAAAGCCGTGTTCTACGCATTCCTGCCCGCGGGCTTTCCCCACACAGTGACCGACGACTACCTGGCATACCAGACATACGACTCGCTGCAGGCATTCTCGTCGTCCATTGCATCCCTACTGGCGAATCGGGCCGTCCTGGAGGGGCTGGGCGTGGGTAACGCATCGCAGTCGCCTACCGCGGCGCTGGTCCTCAAGATTATCCAGGATACATTTTCTCGCATGGCGACAATCTTGTTTGCACACCGCATGGGCCAGGCCATTGAGCCCGAATGCAAGACGTACCGCTTCATGGCGGATTTGTTCAATGATAGCGCGCTCCTGCTGGACCTGCTAACACCAGTACTGCCCTTTGTCCCCAAGGTTTGCGTCATGATCATGTCGAGCGTCCTGCGAGCGCTCTGTGGTGTCGCAGCGAATGCGAGCAAGGCCAGTCTGTCGGCACATTTTGCCAAGACGGGCAATCTTGCAGAGCTCAACGCCAAGGAAGCGTCCCAGGAGACAGTGATCAGTTTGCTTGGTATGCTTGCAGGCACGGCTGTCGTGCACATGGTCGAGGACCGTACGGTGGTCTTGTACTGGATGGTGCTGCTCATTTTCGTGCATCTCAACATGAACTACCGCGGTGTTCGGTGCGTCAAGATGCTGACTTTGAACCGGCAGCGCGCCACTATTGTGTTCCGCGAGTACCTGGAGACGGGCAAGATTCTGTCGCCGACTGAGGTCGCCCAGCGTGAGCATGTGCTGCATGACGTACGCGGTGAGCTGCGGAGCAAGAGCGGTGACTATCACGGCTACTGCGAGGTTGGCACATATGGAAGCGTCATGCTTTCGCGGCCAAATCTGCTGCTATGGTGGGGAAGCGGTGGCTCGGCACACTCGTACAAATTCGAGACGGACGACTATTTTATGAGCATCTGGCACTGGCGGTCGCGGTTTGTAATTCGCCTCGCTATGAAGGAGAGCACACACGCAATGCGATCGGAGAAGACGATAGCGCCATTGGCATCGGAAACGGAGGCGATGCTGCTGGCTTGGTTTGACGCAGTGACGCACGCATACCACTTTGACTCTGCCCTGAAGAACGGCCTGGGAGGACACTATGAGAACGAGGGCCCGCAGGGATATGTGTCAGCCGAGGTGAAGCAGACCATCCTGGCGACGCTGCGCAGTGTGGGCTGGATACTGGACGATGGCCAGTTGGAGACGGTAAGCCCAGTGCGCGTGCGGGTGAGTAGCGGCAAGGGCAAACAAGCTAGCGGTGGTGGCGGCAACAACAGCAGCAGCATAGGTAGTGATGCTAAGAAGAACGACCATCACCGCGCGGTACAGCACACTCTGTCAAAAACCGATTAGTTGATGAGCCTACTTGGTTATTCCTGGATGGGATAAGGGTGGTGTATTAATCTTCTTCTTCTTCTGTATTAACATCAACATATCAAGAAACTGCTGTTTCTGGGAAGCAAGCAGCTTTTCTTTCTTTCTTTCGACACCAACCCTGATATACCTCGATGAAGGCCCCCATACACGACATCCACAAGAGAAGACACAGCTACGCACTGCAAATGAAATTGGCATTGACATTGATATGAGCTGAGAAAAATAGTGTGAATGAGAATGATAATAAAATACAAAAACAGTGCAGCCACTATGATATTCGTATGTCGTGATAATAATCCCCGTCTTTTCTATCCCTTCTGTTCCTTCGGTTTCTTTTAGTCCTCAATACAGGCCAATTCCGCGCAGCGTCCGCATCTTAACACCCTCCCAGCTATTGAGCTTGGGCCGCACATCAAGATAGAAATTGATCTGTGGCTGGCCCGGCTTCTGCGGCGCAGGACCGCTGCCCGGCCGGCCGGCGTAAAAGTCAATTACATATTCGACCTGCGTGCCGCACCGGTCCACAACCCAGTCGTGGCGGTCAAACGGCGCGCTGTAGCCCAGAAGCGTGTTGAAGCGGGCACGCGGCGTCATGCTTGTGCTGAGACCGGCAAACGAGTGCAGACGCGGGCCGCCACACTGGCCCGGTCCGGAGCCCGTGTAGGGTGCCTCCCACTGCAAGATTTCCTTCCAGGCACGCTCGTTGACGGCATTGTGGATGGGGACGACGACGCGCATGTCGGTGGGCTGGGCGTTGTCGTTGCCCTTGCGCTTCATGGCGTCGAAGAACATGCGCTCTGAGGGGTAGACCCAGTTGCCAGAGACGGGATCGGCACCGGTCTCGACTTCATGGTTGACGGGACGTGCCGTTGCAGTCGTTGCAGCAGTTGCAGCAGTTGCAGTCGGGGTGGAGGTTGTCGAGTAGACGTCGTCGGTTGGGGTGGTTCGTGGGATGGAGGAGACGACACGGTCAGTGCCAAGATCGGCGGGCGAGGGTGCAGGAGGCGCCCTTAGAGCATTGTAGGCTTGGCGGGTGCCCGTGGCCAGGAGAGACTGAGACTGATTCTGGGAAGAAGGCTGAGAAGAAAGCTGAGAAGAGGGATGATGTTGAGATGATGCAGATTCCGTGGGCGGTGATGAGGTTGCCCAGAGACTGGGCCATCCGGAGAAGAAGCCACCTTTCTGGGCAGGCTGTGAGGAATGTGGTGGTATCGATGATGGTGTAGATATTGAGGATGTGTGCTGTGCGTGTGGTGATAGCGGTGCCGAGACAGCCTCGCCGTTTGCCGTTTGCGCCTCAGCCTGTGCGCGCGCCTGCTCCAGCCAGGCTTCTCTTGTCTTGTGGTCCACTGGACACACCTCGGCAGGCGCCATTGTGTTATGTGTTTTGTGTTTTGTGTAATATGTATTGAAAGGCGCTGTGGCCGAGTCTGTAAAGTTCTTCAGGTGTCGTGTGGTTGATATTGAAATTTTGAGCAAGGTTGAGAACGAGACTAAAATCAATGTTGGTGAAATGTTGTCACAGTTACTGTCGCTTATGGTGCCATTAGGTAAGCAGATACGAGCCTTTGGTACTGAGTATATGCGATTGACAGGGTATATACTTTGGTGACGAGGTTTGCTCTTTGCGCTCTGTTATGTCTAGATGAGTGTATGCTATTCCGCAAATATAAAGGTCTCGACTCTGACGGCACTGTAGAGGGGTTCACGACGCATGCAATAGTAATGAGTAGTAATAGCGCGGGTTAACCCGGCTTTCCGAGCACTGTACCAAGAAGACGCGCTATGACCAGGGCCTTTTTTTTTTTTTTGTGAGCTAATAGCCAACTATGATTGGTCAGCTGCATATGCTGGCAGCCGTTTGTATTACGAGATTTTATTCCATTTGATACGTCAATGCAGACTCAGGCAATGTCAACGAATTGACTAAGATGAAGATATGAAGATTAGGGGACCGAGGACAGAGGATGGATCATTGGCGGACTGAACTGCAGGATTGATTGATTTATACAGTTGAATTTCGAGATTTTGAAGAATGAATAATTGAATTGATTGTGTACGAGTACAAAGCAAGCGGTGGTATAGACAGCTACCCGACGGAGGACTATCCAAGCGAGTAGAAATGCAGAACAGAGTTATAACAGTGAAGGAAGACATGAGAAGCAGAAGAAACACAAGATGTGAAAATAAAAAAGAACCATTGCGAGGCACGAGCATTTGACACTGAACGTAGGGAAACCAAATGCAGCTGCCATCATATGCATCGAAATGCATCACCATTTTAGACGTGACGAAGGTAGGAGAGAGAGAGAGGGCGAGAGAGAGGAAGACGTAAGAGGAAGAGAGATATAGAGAGAGGGAAAGGAAACGAGAGAAGAGAAGCAGAAGAGCACCTTAGAAAAAGGCAGCACCGCCTGTCTCGACAGCCTCAATCTCGGCCAGAGAGATCGGGGTCCTCCGGAAACGAGCAGGCAGCTCGTTGCGATCAAAGGCCTCGCCCTGGGCAGGAGCGACAGAGCCAAGCTCGTGGCCCGAAGTGCCGCCAATGCCGCGCTCAGCTGCAATCTTGATGGACTTGCGCAGCGGACCAAACTGCTGGGCGTGGTCGCGGTAGGAAGAGAAGGAAGTGTGTGAAGGGGGCTTGTCAAAGTCGGCCGGGAGCGAGTGGGTTGGGCTAGCAGGGTGAGGCTGGCGCGAGTGGTCGACAGAGGCTGCAGTAGTTAGTATATGTCAACGTAGATGTAGACGTAGATGTAAATGTAGATGCAGTGTTCGGCAGTAGAGAGAAGCGTGGAGGGGCAGGCTTTGCAAGCGTGGACCCCAAAGATCAAAAGCCAGTGTGGCGATAGAGAATGCGATGCCAAAGGAAGTCGCAAAAATAAAAAGACAGAAACACGAACGACGCAAGACGATGTGTTATGCTATTGGTAAAGTAACGACATACCGGGGGTTGATCTCTTGCCGAGGAACTTGATGAGGGGTGCGCGCTCGGCGGCGGCAGCAGAACGGAGGATCTTGGTGGCGAACATTGCGTCCAGAGAGGACTATGGAGCGGTGGAATAGAAAATGGATAGACGTAGACGCCGCGACAAAGTAAGTCGACCGGTGGAAGAGAGGAAGAGAATGGCGAGGAGGAACAAAGTCGACGGGCCAAGGCCGGCAGTCCGGGAGATCGCGGATGGCTGGGGTGAGGTGGAGAGGACGAGTGTGTGAGCTGAAAGTGCGAAATCGAATATACTTGAGAAAAGTCGAAGAGGCTGCCACGCTTCGTAGGATTGAATGGACTTGTTGTTGATAGACGATTAAGAAGAGAGACGGAAGCTGGAGTGCAAGAGACGAGTTGAGAAAGTAGAGAACTAAAAATGAGAAGGCGCGGGAAAGTTAAGTTTAAGAGAAGGCAATAGATAGTAAGCAGCAGGAGGAGGAGAAGAGGAGCGCTACCGCTGTGTTGTGGGGATGACGAAAATGCGAGAGGCGGACAAAAAGGGAAAGAGCGCTACAGTGAGACTGATACAGATATAGCGACAGCGAGCAGCCAACGAGGCTCTGTGGGGATATCTCGGCGTGGGATAGTGAGTTGCGAGGAAGGTGTCGGACATGCTTATGAGACTTGAGTTTATGGTTTTGATTTTGGGGTTGATTTATTTAAAAATTTATTAATCTAGACTTGATTGGATGCGAGATCTAGCTGGTCTTTTGCACTTTTTCTTTTACATATCCTAGCTACACCAAAAAACTGTGTATGAGAAATTCACAAAGTGCAGATAATTAACTATTTATTTCGATATGAAATTTAAATGCTTTATTACTTTCCCCGACACGCTCTAGCGGGTGATTGCACGCTCATGTCCGCAGTGCGGGTTTAACGACGCGATAGGATCTCTGATACTCCAGAATAAGGCCAGAAAGCAGACAAGTGAGGCCACTACTGGTTTTGCCATTTTGCCATTTCACTGCTCATTCGCATCACGCCAGCACGCTTGGCTCCGACAACGGTCGTGTCGCTTCACATATTCATAAAGAGCAAGAGCAGTCGACTCTTTCCCAATGTGTTATTACAACGTATTACTCGGTATTACCATTGAAAGGATGAAAGAGAAAAGCATGAGTCTATAGCTCTTTCCCTCTCTATTCGACAAGACGTTGGGCTCGGTCGCATTACAGCCTGACGAAAGAGTGGAAGAGCAATGCATGTGATAACGTATTGGACTCGTGAAAATAAAAATAAAATGATAAGAAAACGATAAGACATTAATAACAATAACTAATGCATACAATCACTATGCACCAATCACAGGGGCAGAATAGAAAATAGGCAACATCAAGCTCGTCAGACACGAGGTGGGAGGAGCTCCGGTTGAGTCGAGTCGAGACTGCTCCTTTCCTTGGGGTTTGACCTGACCCTCCTTCCTCTCAATCGCCAAGTATCGCTCCTCTAACATTTGACTGCCGTTCTTTCTATTATCAACATAGTCAACCCAATCAACACACAGAGAAGCACGCGATTCAACATACTATTTACCCAACCATCACATGTTCCGCACTTTCATCCTTTCCCCCCATCTCTCCTTCTCCCCATTTCCCCTATCTCCCTCCTTCCCTCTCCAATACAACCCCGCATTGCTTCCCCTACTCCGTGTGCACGCCCAGCAATTGACGCCAGAAATGACGAGCAAAGTCCGGAACTCCGGCGCGTCGTCTCACCTGCAGGATACTGATAAGCACTCTTTGTCCTCGACCTCTTTCAATGAATATGATAATTAAATGTGTACATGCGTTACGGAGTACATCATACTGACGACTCGCAGCCGCCCTCACTGATGCACTCATCCGCCTTGTCCGGCTCACTTGGTGCATTGTAAGCTTGCCGAGACTATTGAGTCGTGAGCTGTATTGATATTGCATACCGCATACCGCATATAGCATATAGCATATCGCATATTGTACATCATGGTATCAGTCAGCGCCGTATATTCTTGTGGCCTACATACAGTTGAGCCTCGGCAACTCGGCATGCCGTATTGACTGCCTCTTAGCAATCGCTACTTTGCTGAATACCATTCATAATACCTTGCCAACGGCTCTTATCATTACCATTTCAAAAAACCACTGATATCATCTAGACAATGATGAAACTGGCAAGCGATTACTAAAGACTCCAGGCTGGACGTCATGACCATCGCAGTCTTCCAAGCAGATCAAGTCATACATGAAGCCATGTAGTGCTCACATGCTAGGAGAACACACACAACCGGCAGCTCGCATTGGAAGATCAATCGCATGTGGCATGGTCCAGGCTTGGGTGCTCGACTCACGACAATCTTTGCAAACGCCATGACTGCATACTTCTTGTATTCGCTGTCATGGCAAGCACTGCAGCTGTAGCTCGCTGTCATTTCATATGACATTCTGGGCTATAATTGCTGGCTTCATCGCTGCGTATTCGGTCTCATTGGGTCTCTCTTCTCTCTTCTTTATATCTGGCCTCATTCCGCCTCTCATTGGGCCATGTCAATTAGGAAGCGCGTGTGGTTGTTGTTTGTGCAATCTACAATTATGAAATGGCAGAGGTGGTAGAGCAAGCGTTGCTTCATCATTGCTCGCCAAAACAAAATGGCTACCACGCCAGTATGTCTGTCTACGTGCTCGGGCATAAGTGTGTCCTCGCTGGGGGACGGCCGTCTTGGGTTCGTGTTCTTAAATCCACTGCGACAAAGCTGGCCGTCTTTGTCTTATTGCTTCAAACCAAGGCCAACCCGGCTTTGAGCTCCTCGTATTCAGCGCATGCCGCGTGTCAGAAAGACTGAAATGCGGCTATTCGAGTTATGCGTTAACAGTACAGTCACAGGTTTACAATGCGGCTATTCTCCCTTCGTGGTGCATCTCTTCGGTATCTGCGGCGTCTGCAACATCTGTAGTAAACTGGCAAGACGGATGCCGAGTCACAGCATGTCAGGTGTGAAGCTTTACCTGCTGTGAAGTCAAGCCAATGCTGCACTCGTCAGCGCCTTGTTTAGTATCTATCAGTATCTAGAAAACAAGCGATGTACGTGTGAGCCGCAAGACCATCTGCGGTTAGTTGGGTTCCGGATGTCGGATGTCGTGGATAGGTAATGCTTGATCAGCAAGACAGTCATCACAATGACGACCGCCCGTATCAATTTGATACGACATGAAGTCAGGTCATTCGTTGGTACTTTTGGCTATGGTAGGTGCTAGTGCGTATTTGTATAGCTGTTGGGAGATAACTTGCACAATATATCAACAAGTCCTAAAGCGGAAATGCTTGAGCAACGTGTGCCCTTTATTTTCTTTTTTTTATTATCACAAATTTCTTGACTTTGCTATTTTCATAAAGTTCAAGTGCTAGACTGACACAAAAACCAAAACAGCATAATAAAGTATGGGAAAAATATCGCAAAATATCGCAAAAATATCGCAAAATCAAAAAGTATACGCCCCGTTATTGACACTAAGCGAGTAAATAACTTTGTTGTTAAAGTTCCCGTCTTGGACCGTGGAGAAACGGAACTCTTCGTGAACAAACACCCTCTTTTTAAGCCTTTTTTAATTAATATAGCACTGTTATCAGTATTTGTTTTATGATGGTTATTATTTGTCATGGCTCTTTTTTGTGCACTCACTGCTAGTCAATATTGTATTGCCGTCATCATGTAAGAGTCTTTTGAGCCATAGACGACCAGCAGACAAAGATGTATGAAAAAAGACGGAAATCCCACACGGATAGAAGTATTACCTAACTCAGGCAGCCGTTTAAGCTGGAAAGACACACATTGGCGGCGTGGGCCGTTTCGATACAAAAGTGGCTCTCTGTTCATGCAAGGTACATTTGTAGCAGTTCGGATGCATCGAGGCCTATGACGGCCGTTGAGGGCTGAGTGTGTGCAATATTTAATTATTTGGCTGTTGCCTGAGCTCGTTGGATAACTAAGTCGGTACTCAGTAGCAATTGCCTACGCTCTAGGTCGGTTCTTGCCTGACGTCTTCCTTCGGCGTGCCTGCCGGTGCCTCCCTTATCCTTCTTTGCCATCACAATGCCAAGAGACACAGTGGTAGACATCGGCACGTGCTAAATGCTAAAAGGGCATGTCCACTGTCCGAATTAATGTCTGCGAAAGGAAATACATATTGTAGCGAAAGAAATAAAGAGGCAATTAGCCGAGAGAACCCTCCCGCCAACATGACTGCCAACATGGCCAGCGGAAGGGAGCTAAGCGGCAAAGCACGAGGCGGTAGGTAGAAAGAAAGGACGTGGCAAGAGAAGAACAAAAGAACAAAAGAACAAAATTAGAAGACTACCAAATAGCGTAAACATACGAAGTATCTTTAAAGCCAACTCTCGCACAAGAGTACAACCTCGATAGCAAAAAGCAAAGAGCAAAAAAAGAAAGAGAGAAACCCGTCAAGTATTCCTAAACTAGAATCAGCCTCCGAACAAGGTCTAGCGCTTCGAAAGGTGAGGGAAAATTCTTCCTTATGACGCTAGCAAGGGTCTTTTGCCAGCAAAGAGAGAACAGCGGCCTGTGCTCGGGTCCCGTCTCCGTGGCTCTTTCCAAATAATATATTTTCGCTCGCCATGCATGCCCCAGGCTCCATGAAGCATGAGCTTGCCTCGCTCGGGACTCTTTGATTTACACTCCGGCCTTGTATTCGCCTTGGATAGCCCCGGTCTTGCTACACCGTTTTTCTTTAGTACCGCTCTTTCTTCTCCTCTATTTTTTTTTTTATATTTATATTTATTTCGATTTTGTACCCTTCTGGCGGCTTCTTTGGGCGGTTCCGGACTGGGGGCTGTGGGCCGCTGATGAGTGGTTTTTTGCTGTCTGCTCCTGTTGGATGCAGCCTTTTTCTACTTCCTCTATACAAGGTATGCTTGTATTTGAGCCTTTCTGTATCTACTCAGTATTTTGCTTGTTTATTTTTGCTGCGTACCAGCACTCACTTTCATTTCTCCATACTGTTCTTTGATTTTGCTCGCTTTGCCTTTAGCCCTTTCTGAGCGGCCTGGCCCCCGATCTAGATTTTACTTTCTATATCTTGTATGATTCTTTGTTATGTCTTCCCGATTTTGTCAATAGTCGGTTATCTGCTTGGATTTCGCCATCGTGCGCAGTGGTTGTGAGATAAAGCTATCTGTTTAGTATTCTGCCTTTGATCTTGCTTTTGTCTCTGATTTTAATCCCAAAATCCCAAAATCCCAAAATCCCAAAATCCCAATTGTACAATTTGCCTTTTAGTTTGTTACCCGCTTTTTGCTTGCTGCATCTTGTTGTCTAGCTATCACCGAGGGACATTCCGCAACAGTTCAGTCACACACGTCACCTATCACCGACTGCCCGAGCTCGGAATCAGAACCCAAACACAGCATAACGAATCAACAGACAAACAACAGACGGCAAACAACAGACGGCAAACAACAGACGACAAACAACAGACGACCAGACGATCATTCACAACCAGGCGGATAAAACGGGACAGAAAGAGCACAGAAAACCAAAGCCAACCAGAGACAGAACTGGAGCGGAGGGTAGCAATCTACCATCAAACGGGCAACAGACTACGGAAAACAAAAGATACACGGAAAAAGAAAAGAAACACGCATAGGAAACGTTAACGGACCACAGCAGACCAAGGACGAAGATCCTCAGGCGCAATTACGAGCCTGATTTGCGCTCCTTCGTTGTGACGGAAAACCCGTCAGCAAAGTAGCACTCCTCGGTTTTCTTTTCTTTTCTTTTATCCCCCCCCTCCCCTTCTCTTCCCTCTTATCCTTATTATCTTCTTTTTTTTTCTCCCGAGATTCATTTCCCCCAGCTCACACTATTCCTAAGTGAGCCCGACCCCCATCGACCCCGTCACTGTTTTCTCAGACCGCTTACACGTGGTCGCTGGGCTTTTTTCCTTTCTTTTCATCACATTCTTTTGATCGCCGTTTGGTGAACCACGTATCAGCCGGCCACCACCTACCCCATCGGCCTCAGCCACGACCCAAACAGCTCCCAAGCCCTCCAACTCAACTTGACAGTACCCGTCTTCTGATTTCTATTTTGGTTAACATATACTCTCGTTTACCCTCCCCTTTCACTCTTGTCGTTCTTTTTACGCTTTCCCACACCGTCATTCGCCTCTTCTTGTTTCTCCTCTATCCACTTTCTTACATGCTATATCACCTATAAAAGTTCGGGCCTCGACCGCATCGGACCGCCTTTCCTCTACTACCAAGACCTTCACTCCCAATATCAACTTAGCCATCTATAAAGACATCGCTATTCCGTCACAGAAATTGCGCCGCAGCAGACGCTGCCTCATCGGGCAACGCCCACCGACATGACAACCAAGCTTAAGCCTCTCATCCTGCCCCAGCTGGTGCAGGACCGCACCAACACTCGCACGGCCAGAAAGCATGACGATATTCTGTGCACAATTGAATCTGTTGACAGCGCAAATGGCACTCCCATGTTCCTAGGCGACAATGCTTCCGTCTCTGACATCACCAGCCCCGTCACACCGACATTCTCACACCGCAGCGGCCTCGGCCACTTACGCTACTCCAGCTCAACATCGTCCCTCGACCTTCCTTTGTCGCTTCCTTCGCCCTCACATTTAGAATGCACTCCGGCGCCGTCGACGGTGCTCGGTTTGGGCCTTGTCCCCGCGACCCCATCTACAAACACCGTCAATGTACCTGCTTCCAAAAGAGTGCTGCCAGATGTGCAAGAGGAGGAACCATTAGAACAGATTCCTGAGAATGGCAATATCGAGGGCCGCCATGATGATCTCCACGAAGTCGACAACACGGAAGATATTGAGGCCATGATTTTGGCTCACAGAATATCTGACTTGTATGGATGTTTATGTACGTACCAAGTTCGCACTGAACCCCCGCGTAATGTGACATCTGATCTCTTTACTGATATTCCAGGTGACGAGCCATGCACTCATGGCCGTGTAAATCATGATCCCGCCTCTTTTGAGGGCCATCGATTTGACTACGACATGGGCTTCGCCAGCGATAATGACATGCCGCCAGCAAGCGCAGCACCCTACGTCGGTAGATCACGCCGCCGAACTAACGGTGCAAGCATGTCCGCCCTATCCGACGCCGGTAACGACACGTCATTCTCCAGCCTCACCCAGCGCATCGGCTCCCAAATCAATGTTGTATCGCGCTGGCGCAGTGCTTCCGCAAGTAGCCGTCGCGCATACAGTAATCTGACTACAGCGCCCGTCTCTGACCCCTCGCTGTCGCATGCGCCATCCAGCCGGTCATCTTCGCTCTCTGCTGGTCGTCCAGCTCTTGCCGACCTCTTTAGCCCCATGACCAACACCACCCCGGTGACTGTAGCACCATCTCACTCTCGCTACGGCAGCACTGACAGCATTGAGCAGTTCCCCACGACTACGGGTACCATGGATGATGATTACGAGAATGACGACGTGCACCAGAGTATTGAGCGTGAACGCGCCAAGGCAACCACTCCTCTCCTACCGCCTCTGTTTGTCAACGCTCGCCATCCATCGACGTCGCCTCTGCCTGCCCCGTCAGTTCATACGTCGCCAAACCAAGTCGCCAATCTCACCTCCCCACTTCCTGTCGCCGATCCCAACATTCCACCCATGACACTCTCTTCGCCAACTTCTCCTATTCTATCCCAGACAACCTCACCCATCATGGTCGTGACCCCGACTGACGTCCTGCCGTCACCACCTCTGAATCGCAAGCTCTCGTCTGCTTCGTTCTACCACAGCCACATGAGCAACAACGTGTCAGCGGTTACATCGCCCCTTGAGCCCCAGGATGAATGGGCCGACCGCTTGGGACATGCCAACCAAACTATCTCCCCTCGCCCGTACCACCTGCCAGATGGTGTCGGCACCCGCGAGCTGGACCGGCTTTGTGAAGACTGGTCTCAGGCTCGCACCAACTATGCCAAGCACCTAATGCGCATGGGCGAGCATTATGGCTCAACGTCAGACATCTATGAGCTCACCAAGGAGAAGTGGTCCGAGACAGAGTGTCAGTGGAAGGCTGCCTACGATGAAGCTCTCAACCGCGTCACTTCCCAGGAAGGCGCCTATACGCCCAAGCTCCGCCAACACCAGCATGTGTCTAATACGATCCCTCAAATTGTTGACACCGAGGGTAAATTTCCCCATCGCGGCGACGACGAGATTGTCGGCCCCATGGATCGCATAGAGCGTGATGATGTGCCTTCTTCCGAGAAGAACGGCATGTCAAAGTTTCTGCGTGGACTTGCTGGTCGAGTCCGTATGCGAAGGTAATCATTGAGACTGCAACATCACGCCAGCTCAAACAAAAACAAAAAAAAATTAATGATAAAAGTATAATGACGGTGCAAGCGATGGGCGAAAGTGGAACATGGAGTAGTCGAGCTAGATGTTATGTCCCCCCCCCGCAAAGATACCCTAGAGAGCACTATATATAATAAATGTAATGTTTTATACATGATACCTCGTCATTCTACTTTATAGAATTATCTTGTTACCTGCAGCCAATACAGGTGCCCCCAAGTTAGAGCACCAATTAAAAGAAACGAATACTGAGACTAGCCCCCAAGATCGTCCTTCGGATCGTCATACCCAGTACTGACCCCAGAGTTTGTACTCGTCTTCAGTTCCGCGGAACTTGAACCTCACCTGTGTGACATCTATGAATCCTTCTGCGGTCTTGGGCTCTTTAAAGCGAGAGAAAAATGTGTTAAATGCAATCTTTGGCAACAGTGTTCTGTCGTCGGGATTCAGCTGTGTTGAATTAGTGATTGTGGACCGTTTGACCGTAGCTGACTGCTGCAGCGCCGTATCGTAGGGCGTCTCTTAAACTTTAATACATACTGGTTTGTTTGATGCCCGCACCATGTCATTGTGCTCGCAGAGCTCCGGAGACGTTTTGAACCACACACAGCGGACAGTGGCATCGTTCTTCTTTGCCAACTCAATCCAAACAGCACGCGCCGCAGGGTCCGGGTTCGTGTTGTCTGTTTGTTAGCCATATCTCCTATTTGTGATTATCGCACCACGGCTGCTTGCTTGCTTACCAATTGCAACAGAATGCCCTTCCTTTAGACACTGGTTGGCAAATTTTAGACATTTATCTCTCCTGCAAAACGTCAGCAATTGTTGTAGAAATTATTGGCACAACATAACTTACGTCTTGAGGGTGTCCTGATTGATGCGCTTGATGCCATGAGGCTCGAGGTGATCCCGGAAGTAGGTGCTCTTACCAGCACCCGGAGGACCGCAGAACACCACAACCTCTTTTCCATCTCCTTTCAAAAATACGTTCTCAGGGCTGGAAGGGGCGAATGGGTGATCATCCAGGTTGAAGCCTCGTTCGTAAGGCAGAGGACTTTCACCATGAAAGTATTCCTCAGGTGTATGAAAAGCAATGCCAATGTTGGCCGCCATGTTGCGATCACTGCAGCTAAAGTCCCTGGGAACACTTTTGCCGCTTTTTGTGTACGGACCTCGACCGCCAGCATCACCGACAAAAAAGCTGTGTTCAAGGTCAACATCGTCTTTGCGTAGACCCAGGTCAGAGCACAGCTCTTTCCACATGCCCGCCTGTGGTTTGCGGAACTGGTCCTTGCCAGTAGCACCATACAATGACACGGGCAGTGCTAGCTCTGCCAGTATTTGGTTGACTTTTTGCTTGAACTCGGCTACCCGATCGCGAGTCGGTGCCTTTGTTTTTTTCGCAGAAGTGTCCGGGTGGAGTTTTAGACCGCCCTGGTTGGAAAAGACTGCTACGGCAAAGCTAGATTTATATCAGTATAGACAAACTATCATGTGACAGAAAATATGTTGACTGACCCATCCTTGTGAAGCTCTTTCAGAGTTTGGGGCACTTTTTGATGGAACCACTTCCAGTCATGGGCACTCTCGGCATGCTTCTTGCCAGAGGCTGTGACTATCAGAGTCGAGTCCTGGGCTCTCGTTAGAAGGTAACATAGACATGTGGGATAGCAGGATACAGCTCACCAGATCAAATGCAGCGATCTTCTTCATTCCCGCCGGTCTGCTCGAATCGGCTTGTGATGCGAACCTCGCAACAAGGAGGCTGGTTGGCTCGCCCTTGGCTGGTGCCCTTTGCTCCCATTTTACCTGGCTCTTTGACCGCTGTGATGATGGTGTAAAAAAGCTCGCCACTGAGCTTTCTATGCATATGAGTGTTATATGTCAGTCTCGATAAATTACCAGCTCCATCTACATGGTAGATCCTGTTTGCGCAGTGCTGAATATGCTTACTAGTGGCAGCGGACTGGATCTGACGCTTCATCGGAGGAGGTGAAATCGAAGGGTCATGCGCATCGGCTTTTCTTTTTGTGGGCGGGGTTATAGACCGCTCCTTTTGTGGTGCATCCATTCTGTCAGTATCAAGAATATTTTGTAGCTGATGGCTCAATTATGGATAATGGGCAATGCTGGCGATGTTGACACAAGATGAACCGCGACGCGGATGTAGGCTTAGGTGGGGTCCACACGAAGTCCAGTGACCGGATTATATAAGCAGCTTAGACCTTATTCCTGACTCGTTCATAGTTATGGCGGTGGAGACTGTAAAATGAAGATTGAATGAGACCAATGACAATGGCAGCATGGCATCAGTATCTTTCGCTGTGACGAACAACATTTAATTCAAATATAAGCTCTAAACCAAACAACAAATTGGTATACTTGGCGCTAAGATAACATTCCATAGGTGAGAGCAGAATAACACGCGCCGACTGGAAAAGCAGCCGTTTGGCTAACACACGTAAAAATTGACAGACGCGAAATTACACCTTGTCATCAGTAACAACGACCTGCTCGCTGGTCTCAGTAGGAGAGACCTGGCCGTTCAGCGACTCCGTTTCGGACAGGAAGGGCAAGTCAACACCGAGGCCAGACACAGGGGAGAAGTAATTCAAAACTAGGTATACGGCAAAGCTGATAGCAACGCCGACGATGAAGGTCAGATTGTATAGACGTGCCCAGTTGGTCCACTTGGGGCCAGTGTACGCATTCACAGATGCAGCCAGACCAGCTGTGAGATTTGTATTAGCATCGGCTTTTTCGACATTCGTTGTACGAAATGGCAAGGTACGACGAGGACGAGGGGACTAGAGACTTACGGAGAAGGGGCCAAACGCCAGCGAAGAAAGCAACGAATGCGCGCCAGTTAAAGCCGTTGTTGAACCAGTAGTGAGAGCTGATATCGCCGATGTACAGCTCGTTGACGCGGAGCTTGTGCTTCCGAAGCACGTGGTAGTCGGCAAGCATGACACCCCTTTTCTGTTAGAAGATACAAACTGCAAAGGATAAAATTCGGTAGCACTTACGTTGCGGGGGCCATGAAGACCCCAAAGCCACTCAAGACAGAGAGGAACTTTGCAGCGGTGCTGATCAACTGCCAAGGCCTGGGGTATGTTAGAGGGATGGTTGAATAATGGAGTTTTGCAAAAGTACTTACTGAACGGCAATACCGATACAAGCCATGATATAGCTACCACGGACAATGTTGATGTACTTGGGACTTAGACCAGCCATATCCATGCCAGTAGAGACCGAGTTGAGAACAACTGAAATCTGTTCATCAGAGTTAGAAGACTGCTCGACAGTATGTTTTGTACGGCCCATAACTTACAGAGAATTGTGAGGCCACACAGCCGAGAGCACCAAAGAAAACACCGGCACGCGCGCCGGAGCTGGAGCCATAGTACTCCTGAATATCGGCCAGCAGGTAGATGGGGTTCCAGATAAGGTCACCTCCCAAGATATCGTGCGACGCGCTGGTGACAATGATGCCAATAGCAGCGGTCACAGTAATTGTCAGAGGAGCAGCGAGCAGCTGTGACATGGTCGGAGCAAAGCGACGATCTGCATAGCGCGTCCAGTCAGATTGACCAAGAGTTCCAGCACCCCAAGAACCGAGAATGGCAGTTATACCAAACATGAAGCTCCAGCCAACATTATCGGCGGAGCCAGGCTCGTGGAACATGGTGCCAACACCGCCGGCCTGGGAAACACTCCATGCGAGGCAGCCAATGCACGAGCCAGCAAAGAGAACAAAGCAGACCACAAAGGGCTTTTGAAGTTTCTCTGGTTTGATCAGGACACCCGGAATGAAAGCAGCCATCCAGATAACGAGGCCAATGAAGTCTTTGGTCTCAAGGTGGGCACCCTCGGTAAAGTGATTCTTCATGTGTGCAAGTCCAGGAATCATTGCACCAAACATTACACGAGTAGCCTGGCCACCCCAGAAGGCCTGCATGCCGAACCACATGCACGCGACAAAGATACGGAGAATGACTGGGACTGTTTTTCATGTTAGGTCTCACGTCAAAACAGACAATATCACGTCGGACTAGATACTCACAGAATGCGCCGCGCATACCCCATGCCGAGCGACTAGAGACAGTAAAACCAATATGGTGAACCTCGCCCAGCCAGCCACAAGCAACGGCAAGGAAACCAGTAAGAACACCACCGATAGCCTAACCAGAATCAGTAAATGCTATAGTTAGTGACAATTTTTTACAAAGACCACTTACAACTGTGCCGATTGCCTGTTGGGGGCTAAGACCAAAAGACAGGAGGGTACTGCCAGTCGACCAGGCTGAAATGCAGGAGCCAGAAACAGTCCAGTAACCTAGGAACGTTGTTAGTATATCACCGGGTCAAGTATCGGAGGGCTTGGTACTACATACCAAAATACGACCAGATGCCGTAGGTGCGGCGGTCTGCCGGGATGGGAATCAAGTCCCGGTTACACCATGTGGTGTTCTCATACCTGGAGTCTTCATCCTTAGGCCTAAATAGTGAAGAAAACGTAAGCTAAAGATACATTGAAGTAAAAGTGGTATACTCACACCTCCAGTTTCTTCTTGATTGCTGGCCAATCGAGCCCCATTTTCGGACAATTTGGTGATCGTGTTGCGGGGACAGAGACAGTGAATAATGTCACACAGAAACAAGAATGGTGATGGTCTATTCGTCGGCTTTCAAAAGACTAATGTTTGAGTTGGAAAAGTTGAAGTTTCTACGTATAACGAAACGTAATGCCATGCAATAAATACCCCGGCCTGTTTATTGAGGAGATGTCCACAGCCTTTTATGCAGGTTTGTTTATCGTCGTCAGTCTGTTGAACTCGACTAGTCTTGAGATTGGCTGGATTGGATGACTGGGTTTACGCCGCTGCAATAGAACAAGAGGTCGACCTATCTCTCTCCGCATTGTCTGCCATGGCCTACATTGCTATTTGGGAGACATCTTATCATTGAGCTCCATTTTCCTGGATCGTTATTTCCCTTTCTGGGACTGGTCTCCATTCTTACACATGGCACTCGCCGATCTCTGAAAGGTAATGGATCCCATTATCCGCGTCGTATATATTGATGTATCGAAAAGCTGGCGTTGCCCGATCTCTGTCTCCACTGGGTGTGCAGTGGGGTAGTATGTAGTTCGATAATTCATCATCGGTTAACTAGATTGTGTACGCTCGATAGGTTCTGGACATCCTGATATCTGATTGTCCGGGCAGTTTGTTTGCATTGACAGTTTCGAGTGGCGTACATATTTGGAACAAGCATTAAACCAACAAGACAAAAAAACCCTCCCAGGTTTCGACTGTATCGCTATCATTCAAAACAAACCCCTGACTACATGCTTTTGCCATAATGTCCAAAGCGACCTTTACACTCAATAATGGCCTGGCAATCCCTGCCATTGGACTCGGCACATGGCAGTCAAAGCCCAACGAGGTGAACACGGCCGTCAAATTTGCCTTGCAGCATGGTTATCGCCACATCGACACTGCTCTCAACTACGGCAATGAGAAGGAGGTTGGTGAGGGCATCCGCGCATCAGGTGTACCCCGCGAGGACATTTGGGTGACGACGAAGCTGGACAATCCATGGCACACGCGTGTGGTAGAGGGGTTTCAAAAGTCCTTGAGCGACCTTGACATTGGCTACATCGACTTGTTTCTGGTGCACTTCCCCTGCTCTACGGACCCCGAGGACTCGACAAAGCATCTACCTGACTGGGATTACACCAAAACATGGCAGGAGATGCAGAAACTTCTCGATACGGGCAAGGTCAAGGCAATTGGCGTGTCAAACTTCCAGATCCGCCACCTTGAAAAGCTTTTGGCTGATCCCTCCTGCAAAGTCGTACCTGCTGTTAACCAGATTGAGGTAAGACGCCACTCAAAGTTTACTATAAGGTGTTGTGGCAGATTGCTAATACTTCTATCTTGGCAGCTACACCCCAGCAATCCATCGTAAGTAAACTGAATTCCCGTTTTCTTGAGACCACGAAAGATATAGACGAATCGAGCAAGGATGAATGCTAACCTCGATAGACCCAAGCTCGTCGAGTTCTGCAAATCCAAGGGCATCCACTGTACAGCTTACTCCTGTCTTGGTGGCACATCTGGCTCGCCTATCAACAACTCAGGTGCTCTTCTTGAAGAAGAGGCTATTGTGGAAGTCGCTAAAAAGAAGAAAAAGACACCTCAACAGGTCGTGTAAGTTTGAATCATAATTGAATTAGATACAAAAAGAAGAACATGCTAACAAGGGCTGGAAGTCTCATGTGGGGTCTGCAGCGCGGAACCAGCATAATTCCAAAGAGCATTACCCCTTCCCGTATTGCAAAAAACTTTGAGCTTGACGGCTGGAGTCTTACACAGGAAGAAGCGGACAAGATCAGTGGCATCATGACGCGCTTTAAGGTCGTGGGTGATAGCTGGATGCCGATCAAAGTGTTCTTCGGTGACGATGAGTAGATTAGGGTCAGATATACTAGGTATCGAGTGACATACTTGCAAATATTCAATTATGAATACATACATCTTCACCATCAATCTCACCGAAGAGAAATTACAATAAACTGTGCCATTTTACAGTGATAAAACACATTCGAGTGACAACGTTTGATATCTTAAAAGGATTGCAAATTATTGTAGGTATATTGTTCATTTATTATTTAACTAACTTCAGACACGGTTCGAAAAATAATAGAAAATAAATAGCTACTCTACTCACTATACTCGTCAATGACACTAACAGGCTTCATGTACTCACCCAACGGGGTGAATGTGAGGTGGTCGAACCCAAAGCCTTTAGGACCGCCAATATCAATACCACGCTGGGTGCTCGTCCAGCGGTCACTTGCCGCGATGCCAAGCACAATGACAAGCAAGCCATAACGGTATTCCTGAGTGCCAATAGCCTCACCACTCTGAGCATCAATAACAGAAATTAGATCAGGTACCAGTGCAACCACATCATCCTGAGTCTCTGTAGGCTTGCCGGAACCCACTAGGTCGGCATTTCCAGTGTAGTGGCCGGGCACACGAATGACGCCAATGTTCTCGTTCTTGAAGGGAATTTTGACCCGACCAGCAAACTCCTGTTTTTCCGCGTCAGAGGAAACCAGTGTGTTGGACTCGACGGCCCCCGCAACCTCGCCACCCTCGATGATACACTCTCCGTAGATGTGGCCCATGCGTAAAGTGCGCTGTACACCAACAATCTTGCCCTTCCACAGCACTTTAGCGCCCTTTGATCCACCACACTCCTCAATGATGGACTCAGCCACCGAATCGACACAGTTGTTTCGGCGGGCGCGGTCGATGGCACGGCCAATTCGCCATGCCTGCGATATTGTGTGCTGAACTGCCCAGCGCTGGGTCTCATCGCCGGTTACAGGACCCTCAGCACATCCTGTGTGTGACCCCATCTGACTAAGTGCAGCGCGCATAACTTTCTCAGCCTGGAGATCAGACTTGACACTGACCATAGTGACCACATTACCATTGCCGTCGCACATCGCGATAGGACACCACACCGGAGATCTTTCGTTGAAAACAACAGGAGTTGTCTGCCACTTGGTAGGATAAGCACGGCCCATCCAATCTGCATCCACGACGGGCAGATCCATGATTGTGCTGGCTCCAAGAATCATGCTTTGAATGCCGTTACCGCCGCCAATTTCAATTGATATCATGTGTGTCGGACCCAAGCCACCGGCTTGTTGTACAACCTTGGCCAGCTCATACTGTGCACCCTGCATCTCGTCTGCAGGAAGCTTCTCGATTCCGACAGAGGGCGACCCCATACCACCACCAGTGTAAATAGATGCATTTTTCGCCAAATCGTCCGGACTGACAACACGAACAACGGCCCCGTTCCGCAGCATCTCACGCATCCGGATCATGTGCGGGTAAGGCGAGCCACCGCCGCCGGTGCCAAGAATGTAGCAGCCCGAAGCAATCCAATACAGGTCAGTCTCACTGATAAGCCACTCGCGGTTGCGCACAGTTGGCCGATATGTGTCAATGTCCACAGACATTGGACCTTTTTCAGGCTTGGCTTCTCCTCCATTCTCTTTTGATGTGAGTTTCGCCTTCTTTTCATACTCGTCCATGCTGATGGCGTTTTCCGCATCATCTTCAGCGCCAAGCAAACTAGTCGACGACGAATCAGAGGCAACCCGGCTGTAGTCGAAGTCACCTGCCGCGCGAACGATGAATCGTGATTTATTGGAGATGTACTGCAGTGGCAGAGTCTCCATATCCACAACCTTGACAGTATCATGAGATGCACCGGCCATAACTGTGCGTGCAACTGCATCGGCGCAGATTTCCTCAAGAAGATCAGAGGGTGAGACACCTTCGGTAGACTTGACAGTGTCGATGACAGCACTGACGCGAGCAATTGCAGCACCAATCGCGTTTGCGACACTGGCCCACTGGGGCTTCAGAACACGGCTCGCGCCAGCAAGTATATCGGGAGCAATGACAGCTCCACCACCAACTAGAAGCACCGGTAGGTCGGCAGGTGATGTCTTCATGGTGTCAATGACCTTCTCCAGCTTTTGGCGGATGATCTGCTGGGCTTCGGCGAGCTCGGTGTCGGTAAGCTGGCCTTGGACCAGTGACGAGTCGCCGATATCAGTGGCAGTGCCGGCCAAAACAGTGCAGTCTGTAGTGGTCATTATATCACCACCAAAGACAACAGCCTCCTTGGTCAACTTGTAGCCTACACTATCAGGGCCAACAGTCATAGAGGTTCCGGCCGACGACGTGTTTCGGCGAACAATTGAACCGCCACCAAGACCAATGCTCTTGATATCAGGGCAGGAGAAGTTCATGCGTACGCCAGCGAGATCACTGTAGGCTGCCTGCTGCCGGGGAAACCCGTTGGATTGAAGCAAGCCAACGTCAGATGTCGTACCACCTATATCAACCACCATGATAGCTTCGTCGAGACCATCACTGCCAATTAAAAAGGCTGCACCACGCATGCTATTGGTAGGACCGCTAGAGAATGTCCTGATAGGGAGCCGTGCCGCCATATCACCGGACATAATCGTACCGTCATTCTGCGTAATGAAGACAGGGCAGTTGAGGCCGAGCGTTCGTACCGGCTCGTGGAAAGAACGGATAGTTTTCCGAGCAAATGAAAGAATGGCAGCGTTGAGGATAGCTGCGTTCTCACGCTCTACAAAACCAAGGTTGGCAACCTCTTTGGAGAGAATAACGTCGCATCCAGCCGGCATCGCGGAGCGGACAATTTCAGCGGCTCGCTCTTCCTGTTTCTGAACAGTGTCGATCGGGCTGAAAACGCCACAAATTACAACGCTCTTGATTCCCTTGGAGGCAATAATGGCACACTCTGCCTGAATGGCTGCCTCGTCTATGTCACTAATAAGCGAGCCATCCACTTCGAGGCCACCAGGAAGAAGAGCATAGTGACGCAGAACGAGCTCGCGCATGTCATCAGGCCAATCGATGCACGGGGGAGAGTGCTTTGAAAACGGGCCACAGAGTCGTAGCACAGCGACAGGAGACAAACGGCGAGCATCGCGCTCGACAACGGCATTGACGAAATGTGTTGTTCCGATAGTAACGCTGGCAACGTCTGCGGCGGCTACGCTAGCCGACTTCATCATCGTGGTGATGGCTTCTGTGATGCCATGACTGGGATTGGTTGTTGTGGGAGCCTTGTGCCAAGCAACGATACCCTTGTCTGTCTCATTGGCGCGGTTGGGATCGAGAATCACACCGTCCGTATTGGTGCCACCGACATCAACACCGATGCGAAGGCGCTTGGATAGGGACATGATTTTTTGTTTATCGATGTGGTGCTTTCTTGACCGGTATGTTCTGGTCAATCACTTGCATGTAGTATTGAGTCTGCTGTCACAAATAGAGGGGTATCACCAGTCAATATAACAGGATATGACGATAACGACTTGCAGATACCCGGGGGGATGCGATGCTGGGTGGGGTGTTGTGCAGTTAGCCGATCGAGAAGATAGAGAGCACAAAACATGATATTCTGACCGACATCAATACCCCATACCTATTATGTACCTACTAATCAGACATCGATGTTGATTAGAATCATTGAGCCATGCAGGGCCTTAATCTGCAGATTCTTCCATGACGTAGGAATCCACACCGTCCTCTTAATGATCCTGTTGTTTTTAAAGAAAAGCCGAAGGCTACTATTAAGATCAAAGTATCAAATTTAGTGGTGCGGGAGCTTCGGTTCGGTGTTATCTACTTACGTCAAGTTACTTTCCTGCAAATATAGATAAGCAGCCCCGGCCTATACTCCGACAGATAATCAATCTGGACCACGAAGCGATGAGCAAGGTGGCCGATAGGGGGCGACACCCAATGGAAAATAGACCCACTATTTCCATGCAGTTGACCGAAGATGTAGCTTGATGCTTTTCGCGTGACAAACGCGAAATCTAAACGTTTAACTTTATTGTAAACCATCATATCCACCATCGTCGGCCAACTGTTTACTTTTGTCATCAAAAGAAAAATAATGGATGCCACCAGCCAGGACACTTCGCCAGTGGTGGTGAAACGACGCAAGTTCCGTATCCAATCCAAGTTCGGTGAGCCTCGACAATGGCGCAGCCGCAAGAGCCGACCGTGTGATGCATGTCGGCGAAGAAAGACGGCTTGTGTCATTGACTGTCGCCCTCCCTGTGAGTACGAACAGAGACTCTGTGAAGATATCCCCATTGTGATGGCCTGTATATGACAAAATTGCTAATATCGTGTTGTCAGGTCGCTACTGTGAGAGCAAAAGTCTAGAATGCCAGGCGACGGTACCTGTGTCTACCGTCCCCATATTCGATCCCGTCCCAAATTCCGGAACCTCTCTTATCCAAAGCCCGGACAGGTCTCTTGTTGTATCTCCACGACTGCCTGCGCAGAACACACCCATGCTACCAGTTAATGACGAAGAGACTGTCTCAGAATCTACGCTGGCCCCCTACCCGCTACCGGCCCAGCATTCGTACCTGCCATCAATTACAGTTCTGGCTGATGCAGCAGCTAGTCTTGCGCCCGTAGAGATACAAGTAGCGGGCCTTTCGCCACCGTGGTCGGTTACCGAGATATCTCTTCCGGCCAATACTCAAACTAGTACGGCCTTTGAAGACGCCCCTGCTCCCCAAGAACCCTCGGACACTCGCCTTATTGGTGAATCTATAGGTTCCGGGTCTAATACCGGAGTAGTATCTGATAACATTCCTACCGCATCTGAATCGACTGTTTCACCACTTCTCAATTCAATATCTCAGTCGGTTTTGGTGCCCACTACTGTGACAGTCGCATCTTCTGTCGCCTCACCGCCGGTTTCCAGAGTATACACACTTGAAGATAATCCTAAAAGAACTGCCCACTCGATGGGAATGTCCGCTGAACAAGACGCCGAACTGATGGCATCGTTTCGCTCGTCGGTCATGAATGAGGCAAACCAAGTCGACGCAGACATTCTGCAGGTCTACGCGGGAGACATCGGAAGCAACCAGCCGCCAATTCATTTTAACATGTTGCACGATAGCTTCGCACCTTTAGACAATACAGCCAAAGATGCTGCCTCAGAACGGATAGAGTCAGCAGTTGCCGGGATCGCTGATGAGCTGGTTCGTCTGTACTTTAGACATGTACACCCCGTATATCCCGTACTAGCCAAAGGACGATTTTTGGACATATACTTTGGAGACACAGAATTGGAAGGCAGCAGAGATGATGCTACAACTCCAGGGATCTCCACTGGCAAGACACCAAGAATCCCTGTGTTGAGGCGGTATGGTGACAGGCAAGGAAAGCTCTCAATACCTGCATCGGTGCGTGGTGTTGTTTATGGTCTGGCCTCGAATTTCTGGAAACGCGACCCCGCAAATGCATCCTGTCTGCTCAATCAGCATGAACTCTTTGAAGATTCTCTGGCTTCTCTACAGCGCGAGTTCCACGGGCCGGACTTGTGGACTCTGCAAGCATGTCTACTGCTTATTCATGAGAACTCTGCTGAGAATGCGACCATTGAGACACCGCGCGTTTGGACATTAGCAGCACAGACTGTGGCGTGTGCGCAGGTTATTGGGCTTCATCGAGATCCGTCAAGCTGGAGCATTGCACCTTGGGAAAAGAGTTTGCGCAAGAAACTATGGTGGGCAACGTTTTCTGCCGACACATGGTCATCAGTCTGTCATGGCAACCCTCCCCACATATACAGGGAAAGCTTTACAACTCCCTTACTATCTATGGATGACCTTGCCGTTGATGAAGACATCCCACATCAACTCGAGAAACGCCTCCGAAATCTGGTCGATCCGAGCACATTGCGTACGGATGTTGCGACATGTGCTCGGCTCTTCCAAACAGTAGCCGTGAGCCGCATAGTTCACGAGTTACTACATTCTTCTTTGTGAGTCTGAAATCGTGGAAAGGCCGGTCTATTAATGCATACTAATTCTCTATATGCAAAATTTTAGCTCTGATGTAGTCTATCTGGAATCTATGCAGGATCCTCTATCTCGTGAGGCCGGCCTACTTCAAACCCGACAGAGGTTGAAAAACTGGGCATCACTTTTGCCTCGATGCATTGACACAGGGTCACTAGGTAGCGCAATTCACAACAATGGTGAGTTTTATTCTCATTATTATCGTACAAGCTACGATTCTTACAAACCAAACAGCACCTGTACATCTTGGATATTATGCCGCTGTTGCACTAAACTTTCGCGCGTTGATGAGCCCGGTCACGAAAGCGGCGAAGCAAGATCCCCAATCAAGCCTGCGTCGATACTTTCGCTCTGCTATCGACGACTTCCGTCCATTTATCGACTTTATGCAAGCCATTTCCCCGGAGTGCATGCATGGTTTCTGGGGATTGCGTAAGTACTAGTAGTTCTACTTGAAGGCGGTTTCCGTAAACGTGCAAGCTAACACACGAGTGACTCAGACGCCCGATCACAACTAATCTTGTGTGGGAACTTTTTTATTTACTTATTCCTTCTTGCACCGGACTCGGAATACGTGCAGGATGCTTTCCAGTTGCTGGGCAAGTTCCACGACTCTTTGCAACGTCTGAGTGCGGTAGCGGACAAGTTCGCTATCAGTATTTTGCGCCCCGTGGCTCTGCGAATTGACTCGTTCTTCACTCAGGCAGCACAGATCATGCGATCCGGCCAATGCACAGAGACTGTGCCTATCTCGCCTCACGTGTCAAGATAGAATTAGATGTCCGAAAACTAGCAATAGCCATTGAATCGTAACATTGTCGGGTAGTGTTGTATCTTTATCTGTGCCAGTGCTAGTGGATCGGGAATAGTGCCACTTCGGCCAGTAGTGATCGGCCAACTTCTATCATACGTAATCACATATGTGCCTTGCACAACTCCCCGCATCTTATCATCGGATCAGATAGCCGTGATGGGAATCGGTGACATTGTTCACTTCGCGTTTACTAAACATTGCCACGCTTCGATAAAACATGATATATACAGTAGTCAGGCCAGTTCTCTATCCAATCTCTTTATAGCTTCGACATCACTTGACACCTTACCAGGCACCCGGTACTACTAATTATTGCCAACATGTCTACCTCAGATGTCAGCCTAAGTATCCCTGTTGTCGACTTCGCACCCTTTAGCAGCGGCGAGCCAGAAGATGCCACAGCAGTTGGAAAGGCACTGTATGAAGCGTTCCGCGACTACGGCTTCGCATATGTCAAGAACCATATGGTGCCTCAAGAAGTAGTTGATGAAGCATTCGCCTGGGTTAGTTAAAGCAGTATATTCGATTATTTTGGAGTAATTGGCAACCCGGCTAACGATGTCTCCAAAGAATGCAAAGTTCTTCGCCCTCCCACAAGCCATCAAAGAAAAGGCACCACACCCGCCATATGGTTGGTGGCATCGGGGCTACAGCGGTATTGGGCGCGAGAAAGTTGTTCAAATGGTGTACGACCAGGAAAGCATTGGCGAGCTCCGTAAGGTCCCTGATTTCAAAGAGTCTTTCGAAATTGGTCGTGATGGGACGGACACAAAGACGCCTAATATTTGGATACCTGACGAAGATCTGCCCGGGTTCCGGGAGTTCTTTACTCACTTTTTCGACATCGGGTATGAGATGGAGGTGCAGATGCTTCGTGCTATTGCCATCGGCATGGGGCTTACAGAGAATTTCTTTCTCGAGTACCACCAAAAAAAGGACAATCAAATCAGACTGCTCCATTATCCTCCCGTGGAGGGATCACTTCTCAATGATGGCAAGATGGAACGCATTGCCAGTCATACGGACTTCGGTACAATGACGATGTTGTTCCAGGACAGTGTTGGTGGTCTTGAGGTGGAGGACATCCGCGAAAAGGGCAAATTCAACCCTGCGCCGTACATTGCGGGGACGATTGTCGTCAATATAGGCGACTTCTTGCAGCGCTGGAGTAACGATCATTTGCGATCTACGCTGCATCGTGTACGTGCACCGCCGCTGGCTGAGGGTGCTGATGGTGCCCCAAAGATGACTCGCGCCCGATACTCTATCCCGTACTTTGTTACGGCGGACCATGAAAAGGTCATTGATACACTTCCCGGATGCTTCAGCGAGAGCAATCCAAAGAAGTATGAGCCAATCAACAGCGGAGACTACATATCGCGGCGCCTGAACGCGACTTACTAGGCTTAGGTGAAATTTATTGGTTTCTGTAAATTTTGTAGCGGTAGCGAAATGTAAATGCTATATTGTCAGTAATACTCCAATATCATTACACTAGTATCAACGTGGCATATTTATATAAATCTTACTACTACGAACGCGATAGCGTATGTTATCATACTCAATTTTTTTTTTTTTTTTTTTTTTTTTTTTTTTTTTTAGTTCAGTAACCATTTAGTTTCTGACGGTTACTGGAAGCGGCACTTGGCTGCATAATTGTAAATAAACGAATAACGACCTAAGTGCGGACAGCCTGTCTAACTGCAGCTTCTGCACCAGGATGAGGACCTCTGTAAGTTGCGGAATATCTTGAGTAGACAGTAAGAGCATAGTGTTACAAAATAGATTAGATGTATTTGCAAAATGTAAAAGATGCCGACCTTGCATGAGTAGCATGACATTGGGCGCGAAGAAAGGCCTTGTGTGGATCCAAGGAGAGAGAATCCACGATGTTTTTCAAAGGGTGGTCAATTTGAAATCGAAACGGATGTACCAAATTGGAATGCCACTAAACTAGCTGCTATGAAAACTCCTCGATTAACACATGACCATCTAGAATGTGTTGTTTCCATGACACACCCGTATTTTCGTATATGTTATCAAGAACATCGTAGTTGCTGAGCGGTAGTCGTACAAAGTCACGTCTCTCATGAGGCAGTATTACACTAAATGACACATGTGCTTGACGCTCGTGACCAAGTAAGTAGTTCGGTTTAAGTGCTTTTTATATGTAAGGTCGATATCGTTGTACCGCGATACCGAAGCGTTGCCTGGGTATACCCAGGATCACTGCCGGGCTACAGTAGCATCATGAGGCGCAACCTATCTGATGTCAAAAGATAAAAGCGGTTTGAGGGAATATAAGCGGTAAGAAGTCACTCGAAAATCACACTGCACACTTTTGATGAAATACCGCGAGATTCTGTAACAACTCGTATTGTAGATGACTCGTCGTCCGGCATGGAAATAATATATTACAGAATACTAGCCTTGGGCCGTTGACTGGCTTCGTGAGCTGATACCATTCCCCTCATTCTCACGCATATCCGTCTGCCAAATACGATTTTCGCGAGCGAAGGAGTAAAGCCCCATGATGAGAAAAGCCAATGCAGTCTCGAGTTGATTGCGCGAAACCCTACCTTCTACCGATGGCAGATCATATCTGATTTATGTATTGGTTCGGTTCTAGTCAACCGAGCTGTGTACTCTGCCTTCATCAAACGGATCATCTGCTCGAAAACTGATATTTACCCAAACCAGCATGGGATGATAGCTAGTGCTATCTAACTTCCCCGAACTTATGGGGAGAGTACAGAGTGTGGGATCTGTGGGGAGAGAACGTGCCAATATCTGTAATATCTATCACTTCACTTGCACTTGCATGCTTGTGACTTTGACAGGCCAGCTTTTGAAGGGCACCACACTGAGAATAATAAGTGAAGTTTTCTCTAAGATATTGTGGTGTTGACTAGAGAGACAGGGTGTCCTATATATGAAGACCCAATCCATGCCGGCCAATCTTCAGTTTCTAATTTCATCAACCTGAACTCGACTCACCTAGACGTGCATTTTTTTTTTTTTTTGAATCCCATAAATAACATACAGTTGACTATCAACTCAGTGGCAACCAAGCTTCACGATTGCACACATATCCAGTATGGAAACAAACAGTTCATTTTTTTTCGATACAGAGAGCTTTACACTTTGGGCAATTTACAGATTTACTGGCTGCATGATGATCAGTACGGCCAGATGATATAGTTTTCAGCATATGCTAAGGTAATACTGAAAAGAAACGCAGGTTTTGATTTTGAAAATGCGAGTTCCTTACGTGATCAATCCCGATGTAGAAAACATGGGCGCAAAGATCGGATCTGTCCTCACTAGCCTGAGAATTCCTCTGTGTGTCGCGTTTTATTTTTGTTCGATCCCAGAGACTAAAGACCTTGGACATGTGGAATCTTTGCGATAAACTGCCGTTAGGTTAGAGTCAAGATATCTTATTAATTACCTTATCAATACTTATTAGGTTAAGTCAAAACTCAACTAGATGATCTACACGGCTGAACATAAATGTCACTAATGAACCGCATGAAAACGCGAAACTTACAAATAAAATGAGTATTATTCACGGACGAACTTAACGCGCTCGCAACTGTTCTGCATCACGACGCGGGCAAGGTTAATTGAAATCGATATATAAAATAGAAAACTGTCGGTAGGACCGACAATAATTGTTCTTGTAGATCTAATCATGTTTATCTCTTGGCACATGATGGGATAAAACTCCTAATCATATACTGCCATTGGCGATGCCAAGACACGACTCTACCTCAAGTTGAAATTGTCAAATCAGAAGTATCAGAAAGTACTTACTTGTCATAGGTTGGCCATTCAGCTAGCTGTGATTTGCGGTCGCTATTTTCAGGCACCGCCTTCTGCAATCGCTTCACTGGTAAATAGTGTTTAGGGAGCCTTCTAAATGGCTTGGTTTTATCAAAATATCCTACTCTTTTTACAGATGGGGATGCCAAGACCAGACAATGGCTATTCTAAACAAAATCCTAATCTATCTAGATAATGACCAAATTGTCGGGCGACCCGATAAGTATGTTATGCAAGACGCTACGATACATGGCTTGGCTTTGTGATATACTCCGCACCGTGGCGATGATGTCCGCGATAAGAATGACGATTAGTCTATCTACCATTCAGCTTGAATATAAGTCAAGCAAAACGCCGATGATGGTATAAGATATTTCATCTAGTCAATGAGCTTAGACTTGCGCATGCAACAGACTTCATATCCAACGACACCATTTTGTTTACCAACATCGATCCTTTCGGCCTCAATTTGAAGATGATCAGGATTGACAGCCCTATCCTATTGGTCTGCCTCGTGGCAGCCCTCAACTGCGCATGTGTTGGATACGACTCAAGCATGATGTCGTCTCTAAACATTTTGGTATGGCTCTCACTACTATTTGCAAATACATCTACTAATATCATCAGACATCATTTCAACATCAGTTTGGTATCACTACAAACATTAAAGGTCTATTGACAGCCTCGGCCAACATTGGTGGCATCGTTGGTGGCCTTTTTTCTGGGCACATCGTCGATCGGTGGGGTCGCAAAATGGGTATTTTACTCTCGGCACTGACAGTACTGGTATCTTGTATTCTGCATTCAACCTCAACGACCCTGGGCCAATTTTTCGTCGCAAGAATTCTTGTCGGGTTTGCAAAGGCACTTGATGTCGCGTCCGTGCCCACATACTTGGTGGAGCTTGCACCACCTGCTCACCGCGGTTTCATCGCGGGTCTTTACTGGGCATGCTGGCTTCTCGGAGCTATCATCTCGGCTGGTGTTGGATACGGTGCTAGAAGCGTGCCGGGCCAGTGGAGTTGGCGCATCATCTGCATATGCATGTCTGGACCAGCCCTGTCTTGTATCGCCCTTCTCCCATTCATTCCCGAGTCTCCTCGTTGGCTGATATCCCGTGGCCGGGAGACAGAGGCCCTCAAAGTCCTCGCGAAATTTCACGGCAAAGGAGATAAAGAGCATCCGTTGGTGGTTGCAGAGTTTAGAGAGATCAAAGAGACTATCAGCTACGAGAAGGAGAACCAGTTCGAATCGTACAGAGCATGGTGGAAAGCCTTCACAGGTGTGAAGTCGAACCTATACCGCGGCTACATTCTCATCACACTTGGTATCTTTGAACAAACCATCGGCTCAAGCATCATCACGTTCTATCTAAGCAGTGTCTTGACGCTTGCGGGAATCACGTCACAGGAAAAGCAGTTTGCTATCAACATTGGCCAGAACTGCGTGGCATTTGTGTCGGCGCTGGTCGGTATCTGCATCATCGATCGTGTTGGCCGCGTGCCAATGCTCGTCTGTGGCACAGCATTCTGCGCTGCAGTACTTGCTTGCATGGCCGGGCTGACTGCAGAGCAGACAGACAATGATTCTGGCAGAAACGCCATCATTGCTATGGTTTTCCTGTTCCAGATTGGCTACTCTTCAACATGGACACCCTTGTCGTTCTCTTACTGTGCTGAAGTATTAAATTTCACAATTCGCGCAAAGGGCATGGCGTAAGTACAACTGCATATCTCATCGCTGTGAAAAGGTGATACTAACTTGAACATAGGTTTTACAACATTTTCACGTCTTCAGCCGGTTTTTTCAACCAGTATCTAATTCCAATTGGCCTAGCAAACATCAAGTGGAGGTTCGTGCATTTTTAATCATATTTTGACGTAATCAACCATACTGACGAACTTCTGGTTTAGATTCTATATTGTCGGTGTCTGTTGGAACGTCGCTGTCGCCGTTATCATCCTGTTTACATACTTGGAAACAAAAGGTCTCACTCTTGAGCAAATCGACAAACGTTTCCAAGGTATTCCTCGCGATCAGATCGACGATGTTGTCGAAGTTTATAACGGCCAGAAGCCCATTACAGAGACGGAACTAGCACCTACACAAAAAGATGACAAAGCTACAGAGGCTAGCAAGGTCTAATTCAATAGGGGCTTTTGAGTTCATGGTTTGAAGTCGGTTGACTATGTCGTATCTAGTTAAGGAAATAGCAAACTTATCAATACCTAAAAGCGGCAATTAATACAGGCTAAAGAATACTGTGGCTTGAGGTAAAAACAACAACGTTTCGTCTCTTAAGCTCGAAGTTAACATGCAGTCTCATCTGAGTGCAAATGTTTCACGATGAGATAGAGTTTCTCATACAACCACGATTTTTTTCCGGCCACGGCATCGGGATATCACGTATAATGATAACCACACTATTTGTGCCAAGTGGACACATCTCAAGATAGCACACTTCGCGTTCAATGGCTTAATATTCGTTCTCGGTGTCATAGCCTGCACATGCAATACGTAAATACTGTTACATTTAGGATCCGATGCGGCTAACGTCGGGATCAACATGAGTCGTCGCACATCACTGGCCAATGATCCTCGCCGGTTTGTAATGGAACCTTGCGGTTCTCCGATAGCGGTTCAAATTAACGGAGTAATCGGCATTCTTTAGTGGAACGTGAATGCCGCACCTAGTACTGCACAGCGTGAAGCGTGCTGCATCACGCAGTTTTTAAGAATCATTTAAATAGGCTACTCCCGGCCCTTTTTAGCTGATTACTGACAACAATTAACGATCAAAAATTATCGCCAACACCCGCAACAGTACGGACCCAGGAGTGGGAACAAGTGATCTTTTCGCGATGAATCTACTACAGATCGAGGTAACTATTAGAGATAGCAGCCGGGTGTTCATGTGCTTGCATCTGACCATTTTGGGTATGCACTTGGCATGTTAATCTATATTAAACATTGCCTATAATTGTGCACAATCCTTCTGGAAAGAAAGCATGCTACTGATCTGAGAAATACCGGTGAACTTGATCTGGATAATACCAGCGAAAGGACTTGCTTCTTGACTCCCCCCCTCTACTACCACTGTAACCGTTCACTGGTGCAGTTGGATGGAGACATGACTAACACACAAAGCCTCCGGTTTGATCTATAAACATGTCTACCGACAAGATCACTTTTCTCACGAACTGGTATGATCGTATACTCATGATATTCTGTTAATTGCGATTGTTTCCTAACATTATAGGCACGCTACGCCGTATCACGCACCTCTCTTTCTGGCACAGTCTAGAGGTTACTTCAAAGATGAAGGAATCAGCGTTGCTATCATCGAGCCTAACGACCCCAGTGTATGCGTATCCATAGTTGACTCATTGATACATTTCTGCGCTTACTAACTACTGCATCTGTAGGATGTCACCGAGCTCATTGGTTCTGGCAACATCGACCTAGGATTCAAGGCAATGATCCACACCCTGGCTGTAAGTTTGTATATTAGAAACACCGTACACACCCATACACAACAACTGTGCTGACATATTATGTAGGCCAAGGCCAGAGGTTTCCCAGTGACATCTATCGGAAGTCTCCTCGATGAGCCGTTTACTGGAGTTGTCTATCTGAAGTCATCCGGTATTACCACTGACTTCCGCAGCCTCAAGGGAAAGCGCATTGGCTATGTTGGAGAGTTTGGTAAAATCCAAATTGACGAGCTTACCAGCCACTATGGCATGAAGCCCGACGACTATACGGCTGTGCGGTGCGGAATGAACATTTCCAAGGCAATCATCGAGGGCACGATCGACGCCGGAATCGGCCTAGAGAATGTCCAGATGGTCGAGTTGGAGGAGTGGCTGGCTAAGCAGGGACGTCACCGCTCTGAGGTTCAAATGCTCCGCATTGACGAGCTTGCCGAGCTTGGCTGCTGTTGCTTCTGTACCGTGTTGTACATTGGAAATGACCGCTTTATTGAGGAAAACCCTGGCAAGGTGCAGGCTTTCATGCGTGCAGTGAAGCGTGCCACTGACGTTGTCATCGCCGAGCCAGAGACGGCCTGGGATGAGTATGCCAACTTCAAGCCCCCAATGGCTACGGACCTCAACCGCAAAATTTTTGAGCGCAGTTATGCGTACTTCTCCAGCGACTTGAAGAACGTCCTGCGTGACTGGAACAAGGTTACAAAATACGGCAAGCGTTTGGGCGTATTGGATCAGACTTTCGTTCCCAATTACACCAACGAGTTCCTCCAGTGGGACTTGGATGCCGAGTCAAACAATCCTACCAAGGATCAGACTGACATGGTAGAGATCCAGAAGATGTGCTCTTGCAGTGGCGGCTTCCGCCGTCTTCCCCGCACCGAGGTAGTGAAGGCCTAGTCGTCCTTGAGTGTACCTAGGTACTGGCTTACTTTTTTATCTTTCGTTCATTTTCAACAGCCTTTGTACGATTTCAACAATCTGTATGCGGATTATTTTCTTCAGGCAAATAAATAACTATTCTTTACAATACAGACAATTTACGTAATTTAAAACTACCCTCCAAAATGTAAGATAGAGAAAACAAACTAATACCAATAGTTTTGATAGTGTCCACGGGTATAGTATAACTTAAGCCCATGCTGCGGCATTCTTCTTCGCAAACTCTTCCCAAGACACTGGCTTCGAGTCTAAAAGCTCGAGACTAGGAGTCAAACTCTGTCCAAGGTAGTATCCTGGCTCCTCGACAAACAACTGGTTGTCGAGGTACTCTTCGGCAAGGGCCGGGGGCTGCGATTGCTTGTATTGATCATTGCTGACCTGGACAAAGTTGGCCTTCTTGCCAGTCGCCTTGGTGAATCCCTCCACAATTTCAGTCGGGGTGTAATAGCCGCTAGCTGCAAGAACTTCCTTGCCATTCTGCGAGTCCAGGTTCTTGAGGATTGCTTTTACGAATAGACCTAATTGGAGTTAGGGGAATAAATACAAATGACCATATGTAAACGAGGGACTTGCCTGTGTCAGAAGCTGCGTCGTAAAGAGGGAACTTGGCCTTGTCCCCGACAGGATAGTACAAGGTATAACTACCGTCGTCATTCTTGGCCAGCGATCGGGTGAAGTTGCTCATGTAGTAGCCAGGGAGAACAAGGGTATAGCTGAGTCCAGACGACCGAATGTACTTGGCGACATCAGCCTTGCTGTCGAAGTGAGGGACGTGGGTCAGGCGGCCTTTAGTCTCTTCGGTGACATGGTATAGTGATGAGAAAATAACATGAGAGACACCGGTATTTTTGGCAGCATCTGTCACATTCTTGCCCTGCTGGCGCTCAACGTCGCCATCCATGCTCTCCCAGTAGTTGGTAACAATAAAGACAACGTCTGTTTCAGTAAGCGCTTTTACAAGGGAGTCCACAGAGTTCATGTCAGCCTATATGATTATTGTTAGTATACTTCAATGAACGAACGGGTAAATTATATGAGAGTGCATAGACCTACGGAAACTACATCAACACCCTTCTTGGAAAGTGCAACAGCAGAAGCCTTTGAAACGTCGCGGGTGATACCGCGGATGTTGTACTCCTTTGACAGCTGGGCGTCGTTGAGGATGTGGGAGATGACGGAGCTGCCCTGGTTGCCGGTGGCACCGAAAACAGTGATGAGCTTAGACATTGTGGAATGGTTTGAGTTTCGGGGTTAGAGAGAAATGATTGTATCTGAGATCAGGTGGAAGAATGTGTATAAATTGGTAGATGTTGGCTTTCAATTAATCAGAACAGAATGAGCGTGCTTTACACTTTTATATTGACATTCGGATGTTGGCGTTATGACGTAATGATATTCTGCAATGTTATTGTCAGCATGATGTGAAGTGACAAAGCTGTAGTTATGAACTTGGTGGGCACTATTAAATACATATCTTACATCAAAACCAGTATTTTCAGAAGTGCACATTAATCAGAAAATAACGCTGATGTTCATAACATGGCGACAGGCGATTTGCCAATCCTAGAGGAGGTGGGGGTTGCCTCTGTTCTTGGGCTGGATACTGAAGTACCGCTCAAAATTTATAAATTCTATGATAGGCCGGGCTATCATTGTTTTTCGTTCCCCAGTCATATTCTATTTTCATCAAAAGTAAACATTAAGGCGTTAACCAAATGCAGAACATGCCTTTCTCGAGCGCCATGCAAAACGCAGCATTAACTTTTTTATTGGATCGATTTGATATGTTTTGTTTAGCCTCATACTTGTGATTTTATTAATAGGATTTTTGATTTTTTTTTTACTGTAAATGCAAAAGGCCGATCCAACAGGATTACAGAATTATCTCAAATATATTGAGTTACGTAATCTAATTGTGGAATTGCCTAACGCTAACGTAAAAATAATAGTAAGATATGTAATCTATTGCCTATTAATACTCATATAAGCATGATAAAATTTACAATAAGCACCCACGACTACGTCCTACGAATAACACGACAGATTAAATATTGGCTAAAGTTAGACCGCTTTATAAGTGTGATGCTGGAGCACAGTCAACGATATCCCAGCAGACAGACTTCGACAACAGGGTGAAATGTAATTATAGAGTATGTTAATAACATACCGTTCAGTATAATGTTCTGTTTAATTGACTTAACCAATCGCCCCATCTCTTTCCGGCCCAGAATCCACTAACCCGTACACACTTTCTTCTAACATCAATTGCATTGTTATATTTGCCATACTAACAAGAGCCATTGACCTCTTCCGGGTCAGCAAAGCACGTTCCCCGGCCATCGGCACACTGAAAACCGGTCGTAGCAACTCTCTTGCATGCTTCCTCCCATTGGTCTCCAGCAATCTGGCTATCTGTGCTGTCCTGTGTGCACTGCTGGATGTTAGAGACTGTTTGAACACTGGCTTTGGAGTGCGACTCACCCGTCCAGAAGGAGCATCATAAACAACACCGCCCCACTGTGCGTAATTAGTACATGCCCGGAATAGTGAAAAAAGCTGTATTTTAGAAAACTCTACCTGGTAATCGGCAGCATTGTAAGTCGTGCAAGCAACTGTAGTCATGCGCCAGTTGTAGCTGTCGCCGTTGTGGCAAGTACAGCTGTCGTGGAGATCAGCAGCGCTATGAAGGTTAGTATGCCGATGTTGGCGTGTGCAATAATAGTGCGGGAAGTGGACGTACGCTGTCAGCAGAAGAATGGCGAAGGAGATGATGGTAGAGAAAAACATTGTGACTAGGAGATGATGAGGTGGAATTAAATAGGTATAAAAGTATTAAGATGACAAAAAATTCGGATGAAAAGTTGTTCATGTAGAGACTGTTGAGTGAATGTGTGTTGTTGAATGCTGTTGAAGGAGTAGAAAGGCACCGTTCTGACGAGGTATATATATTTATATACTGAACGGTGATTGCACCTTGTTGACTTATTGACCCTTTTGAAGAGAAGCACACCAGGCGTAGTTGTGATTCCTCGTATTTCCACCTTCGGTGAGATGAGATTAAGGCAGTCATCAATCGTCAAGGGTAGACTTGGCATACCTGCACGTGCATTGATATGCAAATCTGAAACACCCACTTAATAAGATGTGCGAGAAGAGATCATCGTGGGATCTCAATTGATGCCTGTCAATTTTCATCATGCGACCCTTGGAATAAGATCTGGCAGTCTGAACTTTTTAAAAAGATCCGCATTATCCAATCTTTAACCTCTTATCAAGCATACTCCTCGATGTTGTCGGTAACTGTGCATAATAGCAGGGGGGCGGCACAGCCAGTTATCATCTGTGGCTGTGTTAAGCATAACGGCCTGATAAATACAACATCTTGGCTGTAAGATGTGAACATTATGAATTATCAATGCGCAGCGCAGTTGCTATACGGTGTTCCTTGCCTTTTTCATCCCGTCTTGTTAATCGGTGTACGGATAATTTATCGATCATTCATGCACATCTTGTATGCCAATGAGCATCACATTGGCCAGAGCTTGCGATCAGACTGCCTGCCAAGTCAATGCTGGTCTTCCTCTATGATCCCAGACAATAAATTATGCGCCAGTCTTTACAGGTGTAAAAAGTAGCTATGATCGTTACGATGTTTGTTGCAAGATCATCAAATACATTCATACTCGTTGTGCATGCCATAGGCCCCGTTGGCTTTGTATATATATCAGAAGCAGCATCTCGTTTTACAACTGGGAATTTCATTATCAACATACAACCAATACAACATTCATTATTTACACCCAACACTCTCGTTCCTTACCAAACACCACTTTCACAATTCTTGCATTGAATCACTTCTTTAAGCATACATAATTTTTTAATATTTTCACTCTGAATTTCACAATGAGAAATTCCTTCCAGTCCGCCTTCTCCAGCAAGATGCTAATCTTCCTTGTGGCCTATCTTGCCACCATCGGATATGTATCGGCCACTCCTGCTCCCCAAGCTCTGTCTCACGATGACGTCATTCTCCTGGACGGCAGTGGCAAGCCACAGATTATGAAGAGCTCAGAGTTTGAGTACCTCGAAACTCGTGATTCGGGGGCCTTTTCTGTGCCTCCCAAGGCAGCCCACCGCCGATCATCGAAGCTTGCCCGGGGGTGCGAGGAGAGCACTGAGGTACAAGTGCTTTCCAACACCACGTTTCTTGCACCTGACTTTGCCATATCTCCCGTTATCAGTGGTCAAAACATTACGGTTGCTTCGGTCGCTGTCAGTCAGGGATACTCCATCTCCAACTCTCTGTCCGTTGGATACACAGAAACCTTGACGGTTATCGACAAAATTTTGCAGGTTTCCCTATCTGTAACATACACAGAGACCTGGACAACGACAGACACCCAGACTCTGAGCTTCAACGTCCCCTCCAACATGTTCGGTGTCATTGTCAGCCAGCCGTACGTCCGCGAGATTAAGGGCAATGTTCTAAGTGGCTGCACTGATTCTCCCACCGTTACGGACTTCAACTCTACCACTTACAGTAGTGAGACATTCAGAGACTTGAGCTGGGTCAAAGGTGTTATTAGACTTTGCACCAACGAGTCTTACCCCATCCCATACTGCATTGGTGAGGGCTTTCACACCTAAGTCCTGTTGATTAATGGATCTCAATTATACATTTAGACATAGATGCGGTCGATAATAGGATCGACTTGAATAAGTATAGAATATATCAAATACAAATAACACAGAAAGATTCCTACGTCGATCAAGAGATACATAAGAAAAGTATAGAAATGGGTCATCCTGATATTGTCCTATTTTACCACTAATTTACCCTATTACATATCACATCTTCCTGGCGCTTCGCTCAAGCTAAATATAATTGAACTCAGTAGCAATCATATGGTAATTATAATCGATTTAAGCCTTTAAACAATTGCTAGAAACATGGGGTGCATTGGTCTGTTTAACTAAAGTTGATGATTGTACTATTAATAATAAAGGCGTGCAGCAAACTACATTTTGCTTATCAGATACCTTGTCGCTTTTCGGCTTAGACAGGAAAAATGCTTGATGCTGGGCCTAAATTGGGTGTCGTAGTGGCCTTTTAAAAACGTCGTGACTGGTGAATGTTCTTTATAAGATTGACTGTGCCTCTCATCACATGTGATATATTCTACCAACGTAGTTGTATATGGTATTTCCATCTATATACACTAACATATGCTTCTATTGGTATACATAATATTAGTAATGTCTCACTAAGGCAATTCCGCCTGCCAATATAGTGACAACCCACGCCTTACCTCGGTGTGGTTTTGAGAAGACATTGTCGTTCCATAACGCACTATAAAACGTTGTCAGGCTTTAAAACCCATATACTTTTTTATCTTCTAATTTATTAATTATATAAGTATTTAAGTCAGACCACTCTGATTATAATGACATATGTTAATATGTTATTGTAGCTTAACTGTATGTTAAGGTAGTAATAAAAGAGTAAATACACTCTAATAAGCCTGGCACCTCTGTACTTCGTCGAATATGCAAAAGGTTTAGTTGTCAAAAGCACTGTAACAAATACGCTAAATATTGTAATACCTATAAGGTATTATGCTAAAGACGAGAGGGGCGACAGATGACACAGACGTAAGATACAACACGAGTACAGTGAGTTAGTAAAATGTGGCGAATCTCGGTGTATAAATATATCCCCTGTCCCTTGCCTAGAAAGCAGATAGAACTCATAACAGACATATACACAATTTCACACTAAATCATGTTCGCCTACTCCTTCAATTTTACAGCCCAGATATTTGATAATACTTCCGCTTATATCCTCTGTGCTCCCCTACAAATTTCTTAATCTTATTTTACATCGTTATTGCCCCTGTGGTCGTATTCCGCGCAACCTTTCTATACTATTCCCACCACGTCACCGCATCATGTCCGACACAAGTGATTTTACAGAGGTCGGCGACTTTGAACGTCGTACATCTGTGCCCGGTGTGACGTCCGCGATGGACTCCGTTGTTAACGAGACTATGGACGTGGTCAAGGCCATTCGAGAGGGCATTTGCTCTGCATATGACCTCAGTGTACCGTCCATAACACATCCGTCACCATTCGAAAATAATAAAAAGAAAGTGGCTTACGAGGACGCCGGTGATGTGGTGGTCTTGTTACGGAGCTTCCACGTGATTCTATCATACACGTATATGGAATGTTTGACCGAGGTCACCGGCCCGTTGACCGACAGTATGCTAGAGATGGTCCATGCACTGATCACCAACAGGACCGTCAACCCGCGCGTTTCCTATGAGGAGGACCGGGCATGGTTACAGGCGGCCGTGTGTCAGTTACAATCCCAAGCAGTGCAGCGCGTACGCACATCTCTGCATCCCAAACGGGCAACCGCTCTGACCTACGAACAGGTGTATGATGCTATATATCAAATTGTCGAAATCGGGTGGTATTCATACAGGAATAGGCCGAAGTCTGTCTGTCAAATACACGAAGCTCTTCTTCTCAAATACGCTCGCTCGTGTGAGGTATCTGGCGATAACGCATACTCTTTGTCGAAAATATACACCGAGTACGCTGATCATGTTCTCTCTAGTTTGGATAACGGGGAAGGCACTGTGGAAAACACACGCGAGCTATCACCTGGTCGGGATGCTGACGGCGGCACTGAAAACACACGCGAGCTATCACCTGGTCGGGATGCTGACGGCGGCACTGAAAACACACGCGAGCTATCACCTGGTCGGGATGCTGACGGCGGCACTGAAAACACACGCGAGCTATCACCTGGTCGGGATGCTGACGGCGGCACTGAAAACACACGCGAGCTATCACCTGGTCGGGATGCTGATGACGGCACCGTGGAAATCACACGCGGAACGTTGTATGACAAGCTGACCAACTGGGCGATACGTGGATGGCATCGGTATCTTTAGCATTGAAATAATACAGAATTGGTTTTGCGTAGGAATAATTGGCAAGACATCCATCGAGTAAGGATATACACTATCTAAAATGCATTTCGAGTCGAAAGAGACACGTTCGAACAATGTGATAGTTCTATGTCTTAGAAGACGAGAAAAACTGGAAGAAATTCTCGTCTGTCGTCAGAGTACTGCATGTCTAAATGTAGAGCCGTCTGGTGTGGTATAGTGCAATGGAGTAAGGGAGTGGACTAATAAAGAATAGCTTCCAGTTCTTTATCCCCGATGACGGGTCCGGCACGCGATAGGGCATTCACCAGGTGGCCCAGGTGGCCCAGGTGGCCCAGGTGGCCCAGGTGGCCCAGGAGGACCGGGCGGCCCAGGTGGCCCGGGTGGTTCAGGTGGCCCGGGTGGTTCAGGTGGACCGGGTGGCCCTTGGGGCTGTGATTTCCTCCCCGTTAGGAAGTCAAAGGCATAGGTAATTAGTAGTGTCGCTACAATACTAACTAGCGCTATCCCTATACCCAAGATCCATGGGTTCGGACTACTTTGTAAGACTTTCGTCAATTCGCGAGTAGAGGCTGTGAGGTCGTGGACTGCCGCTAGCATAGCTCGCTCGTACGGTGTCATATCACAAATGTTGTCATCTACATGGAATTCATGTGATGTGGTTTGTGTCAAGAACGAGGACATTGTGTTCAGTGTAGTTGTTGTTGTTGCTGCTGTTGTTCTTTATCAGAAAAACACAATAAAATGAACTACAAATATTCCTCCTCTTCAAAGCTCCATAGAGATATTGTAAGTTTCATAACAAACATCAAGGAAAACAGTAGTTGCTGGGTAGAGACCAAAACACAGTAGATGAGGAAGGTACAATGGGTCCTATATGTCTGGAAGATCGTGTAGACTGGGTTATTAGATGGGGATATGTAATAAGTAGCAGACTGTCGAGCCACAGAAAACCCCTCGAACAAGAATGCCGACTGCTCGCTATCAAATATGTCTCCATCATCAAGATAAAGATATACATCACTACCAGGCCAGTATGGTGTTGAAAAAGTGAGCGATGCTAGTGACCCGATGACAAAACAGCTGGACGAGCACGGTTACTTGGGCTAAAGTAAAATGCCGTGAAGCCGCCATTGACTAGGTTGTCGTCGTATGGAGAGTCATAGTGGCGGTGGGGGGGCACCTGCCGTGACAATTTTTGTCGCAGATGCATACTTGTCTTGATCAATCGAGACGGATATCGAGACAGAAGTTTAGGTGTTTGTTAACACTGATACAAAAGAGGATGTCACGTTGGCACTAGATGTGTATGTTTCTGTCGAAGTGACCACCTCAACACTGGGAGCAACTGCTATCGTCACCGTGTCAGTTGTCGTGGGACTGGACAATGACAGACACGAGCAGATGTTTGAAATGACAGACAGTGGCCATTCAAGAGCTATCTGACTTGGCTGGCACTCTAGACACGACTGAGCTGGAAGAAGGGCTAGAGAACGTTAAAGAAAAGCCAAAGGGGCTTGAAGAGCTCTATTCGCTGGCAGTATACGCAGTGTCAAGTCAGGAGAATGTTACAGTAGATGTCGTTAATGTCGTAGTAGTCATCGAGAAGCTAACGTATGTCGAGATAACGGTGGTCTGGAATGACCGAATGTCTTCCGAGACAACGGTGGAGGTAATTGCTGAAGCAGTGAATGTGGAGGAGACGACAGACAATGATGCCGAGGGAGCCACAAATTCCGTAGACTCACTGCGAACCCAATACAGACGACTGACAGAATATCTCAGCAGAATGTCGAGGCACTGTCGTCTTGCTGCACTAACGCCAAAAATGTCAAATTGGCCGAGTTGGCAACACAAAACGCGTATTTTCCGGACCGGCACGGGCTGGCTTGTACCAGCACCGGTGAAAACGGTATGACGCCAAAAATGACACCAAGAAAATTACTAGACCGCATTGTGTCCGAGTGAATGGTGAGAAGGGTGAGCAGGGATGAATTTTGATTGAGAGTTGTAATGTCGGGCCACAGGAGATACAATCTGCATATATTTATACTGTCTCTGCGCGTCTCAGCCCCTATATTGTTTTGTATCAAGGATGATTGTTAGGCAGTTCATTGAACATACACGAAGATATTGCCTACGATGAATACGTTTTGGGTTGTACAATTGCAATTCACAACTAATAAATCACTATATATCATACTGTTTAAGCAGTGAGGTATGTCATTATATCTTTAGTATGCGCAACTATAAATAAATAGCTACTTCTACTAAATATCTTAAGAAGCTAATACGCATCAAGAGACTCTATCCCGCGGAGTCTACCAGCATCCAAATCACGACAAACACTCCCGATCATTGTTCCACGGATCGTAGTGAGGAACTAATTTTTTCTCACGTATTTGTTGCCGAACCTCACGCTCATGTGCAATGAAGCGTAGTGAGAAGCAGTGCATAGCTTTCATGTCATAGTGTAGCTGACGGTGGTCGTACATCAGCTGATCGGCATAGGTATCGTTTTTTAGAATGGGGACGTAGTGGTATAGATATGATAGCATCATAACAAGGTGATCTGAGACTAAGCCACCGGTATGCTCTGGATCAAGGTCGAGGATGCTATCTATAAGGGCATCCAGTATGTCAGCGAGGCGGGGAAAGAAGACAGGGCTAGTATGGGCATTGACGCCACCGCTGCAGGTGTTACAGTATTGGAGCTCTCCGGCATCTAAGAGCTTGGTTGAGAAGTTCCAGTCGGTCGCATTCAATATAAATGTGTGGGCATGTGGCTGCGCTGGGTCAAATAGGCGACGATAGGGCTTGCATTCGCTGCCGCTATGAAAGCAAAATATATCATTGGGTCGACCCTCAGCTGGAGCCCAGCCATTGTCTAGCAAAATTTGTGCGGCGGTGTCGATGTCCTTGACTAGAAGATACAAGTCAAACAAGGCTGTAGGCACGCCATGATGAGCGACGGCGTCTTCGAACCAGCAGGTGTAAGCTATGTTATGTCCGTGGAGGATCTGGCAAGGTGCGTAGCGGTCGTTCATGGTGTTTTTTACTAGTATACTACTAGATGTTTCGATGGTAAAACAATATGAGTTTTAATGGGCGTTATATAAAAAGTCAGGATGTCTAGTTTAGTAAAGAATGAAAAAAGAAAATTTTAGGCTTATTGGATTATATTGACACGCACAGCTGACAAATGCGCCACTTCGTGGCGTACTCCTGCCGTTGTGGCGTCTCTTAAGGCTACTTACTACATAAGCTAGCATACATTACGACGACTTCGTCTATTTTCTCTTTTTTTCTTCATTACCTACACTATTTGTTTCGTACTAAGTTGGCTTGCCTTACTATGCTGTAGCACGGCATCCTACTTCCGCACACATCTACTAGCATCCCTATTACTTGATCGTAACATATATAGTGTTATCAAAGGATACGACTACAGAACTATCGTTGTCGAGGGGAGGTCTTTTTAACATCCCTTTTTTCTTTTTCCTGGTCCCACTTTTGTCCTCTTATGACTCCTCCCTGCACCAGACATCTGGTGCCTAAGGCAACCAGGCAACAACATCTAGTACTTAGAGGCCTGTATTTTGTGGGTCCGTTGAACCCCGTGACCATTTTTCGTTTATCGTAGAATAGAGTGCCTACTTACTACGTTATCTCTGTGATGTTGTCGCCTCTCGCGTATTGACTGTATAAAGTCATCTACAATAAATCGAGAGCACGCCATTGGACTATCATTTTAATACTATTACGTCTCATTTCTGCCCAACACTAAGACAAACCCATATCAAAACAAACATGGAGCAAAATGCAGCAATCGTTGAAGCTGCAACTGCCGTTGGAGCCGCTCTCCGCGACACCAAATATGCCATTGTGGGTGGGGCTGCGTGTTCCTTACTGGGCTCTACCCGAGAGACATTTGATGTAGACCTAGTGGTCGTCCGTGGCGGCACAGCAGCAGCCCGAGCAGGTCTCAAGAAAACAGCTGAGTTTCGAATTGAGCCTCGGACACGCCACACCTACTACGACCAGGTGCCTATCGAGATTTTATCACCACCCGCTCTATTCAAGGGCGACTTCACCACTACTACGCCGACGGTAGAGGTGCACGGCGTTAAAGTGTTGAAGCCGACCTATCTATTAAACGCAAAATGCGGCTGTATTTGGGAGCGCGGAAACGACAACGGCAGGGTCAAAGACGCAAGAGACATCAAGTTCCTCCTTAGGTGGCTTATTAAAGAAGGGTTCCGGATTACTCAAGATACAGAAGCAAGACAGGAGGTGTAAAACGTAACTAAGGTGTTTGTTACCCAGTTCGTTAACCAATACGGTGGCCAATCTTTATAGGACGAAGTTTTTGGCCAGATGTAAACTAGTTTATTATCTAAAATAATATCTATATATCGAAGGTTTTTTTTATAAAGTTAAATATAATTATTAAATAATATCCGGTTAAAGATTAAAAATATTTATATATAAATTAATATTATATAAAAATTATATAAGTGTTTTATAAAAGCAATAAAAAATAAATAAAATTAAATACTTACGTATAAGTATAAAATTATATAATCCTAACCCTTATGTCTAGCCGTTTGGGCCCCAAACGGCCCACTTATTTAAAATATTCGATGGTTTCGACCAATCAGAAACCTACATTTAAAGTGGACCGTGTCGAGCCGTCCGTATTAAAGCTTTTAGTTCTTATAAGATTAAACGTTTGACTTTTAATTTACCGTATAAAGCTGATTTATGTTATTATATAACCGTGTGAAGCTGTATAGCTGTAATATATAGAGCCGTGAGAAGCTGTAATGTATATGGCCGTGTGAAGCTGTGGTGTGTAAGGCCGTGAGAAGCTGTAATATATAGAGCCGTGAGAAGCTGTAATATATATGGCCGTGTGAAGCTGTGGTGTATAAGGCCGTGAGAAGCTGTAATGTATAGATCCGTGTAAAGTATTTGTAATATGTAGGGCTGTATAAAAATAAGAATGACGATATTATATTATCGTTATTTTTATAAAATTAAAGAATAATAGCGATATAGTATCGTTATTTTATAAAGGGAAACGGAGGGACCGTAGGGATAGTATCTTAGTGAAGAAGTTTATAGTGAATAAATGTTTGTTAACGCTCGGCGAGCGATATACGATAGATAGTAGATAGACGAAGGAGATGTTTGAAAGTAAGTAGTTAAAAAAATATAAAGACTTTTACTTACCGAATACTTTTTACTCGGTAAGTTAAAAGATTACTTCTTTATATAAGATTTTGTATATATATTTATCGTTAGTCGTTAACGTATCCCGCCTTAAGCTATAACGTAAAAATATTTTCTTTATTAAAATTTTAACTAGTCTTTAGTATTAAAACTTTAGACTTATCGTCTTTATTTAATTTAACCGGCGGTCTTTATTATCGGTCGACGTCCGATACTTCGTCGATATATAACCGATAAACTAATATATAATTAATTAATTAAGTAGTCGTCTTTAAAAGACTAGCTTAGCCTTATACTTACAGCTTTACCTGTCTACATTTCTTTTTACATTATCCCCCTTTTTTAATAATACCGTCCCGGTATTACAAATCGGGGTAACGGCGCTAAAGGAGCGGCTCGTCGACGAACACTAAGCGATAAACCGTAATCTTTTCTAAATAGCTGGCCGGCTTACTCAAATCTTAAGTAATAAGAAAAACCTTTTAAAGAAGAAAACTTATCTAATTTAACATCTAGCCAAAATCTCGATATTTAGTAAGGTACTAGTATGCTACCGCCCGTTTATTAACCGGTAGGTTTTAAAGTTTAGAATAGTTTCTAAGGTCCTTTTTAAACTCAACGCTAAGGAGGTGCGGGTAAGCCTTATATATCGGCCATAAGTAACTTACTCGTCGCCGCTTCCGTAGCGGGTCGACGGTGATTTGGTTGCTCGATCGATAGTTAATTACTTACCGGCGGTAGCTCGGCGGCTAGTTAACGGTAACCTATAGCTTTTACGCATTTAGCGTGTCGCCCGTAGCGAGGCTATGATGATTAAGATTTAGTATAGACGTGATTTAAATTATTACCGTTTAGCGGTTAGCTAGCGACTAGTCTACGGTGGGTAGGTAGTTTATTAGTTTTTACGGTGTCGTTTACGTAAATTTAATAAATATATACCCGTTATATAACGTACGTATAATATAAAAAAAAGCCGGATTTAGCCGAAGCTTTTTTTTCTTTTTTTAATAAGCGGCGTTCCGTCGCCGAGTCGTAGTAAAGTAATAGTTTATTTAAGGAGGTAGTGTTGTAAAATTTTATTTAATGTCTTTAAATGCGGTAATATACCGTTAGCCGTACCGATTAATTAAGGTATAAATACGGACGTTAATATATAATTAAAAGAAATATAAATTTAATCTTAAATTAGTCTAAAAAGTGTCGTTTTATACGGGTATAAATAAAGGCGGTGCCCTTTACTCTTTTCGATTTTATTTTTTGACTTATAATTATCCGACGATATTACTAATTGCGACTTTTATAATTTTAATAACTCTTTAACCTACTTTTAATAAAACTACGACTAGTGCTCGATATAACAATTAATAATCTCTCGGCGGACGGCGATTTTTTTAAAGTAGAGGTTACGGGCGTTTTTTTTTACGACTCTTCGCTAAGTTTTTTTAATCGGCCGCCGGGCGGTAATACGGTGAGTTGTATATTTTTTTATATATATAGTTTTTGTTGCTAACTAACGATTAGTAGGCGTTTTATTTACGTTATATCGGCCGGGCTAGATAAGATTTAAAGGTGGAGTTCCTTTATATAAAGATAAAAGATACGGTAAGTTATATCGTTTATTACGCCGAATTTAAGCGATACGAACCTAACCTTTATGTCTAGCCGTTTAAACCCCAAACGGCCCACTTATTTAAAATATTCGATGGTTTCGACTAATCAAAAACCTACATTTAAAGTGGACCGTGTCGAGCCGTCCGTATTAAAGCTTTTAGTTCTTATAAGATTAAACGTTTGACTTTTAATTTACCGTATAAAGCTGATTTATATTATTATATAACCGTGTAAAGCTGTATAGCTGTAATACATAGAGCCGTAAGAAGCTGTAATATATATAGCCGTGTGAAGCTGTGGTGTGTAAGGCCGTGAGAAGCTGTAATATATAGAGCCGTGAGAAGCTGTAATGTATATGGCCGTGTGAAGCTGTGGTGTGTAAGGCCGTGAGAAGCTATAATGTATAGATTCGTATAAAGTATTTGTAATATATAGGGCTATATGAAAATAAGAATGACGATATTATATTATCGTTATTTTTATAAGATTAAAGAATGATGGCGATATAGTATCGTTATTTTTATAAGATTAAATAATGATGGCGATAATAATAATAATAATATTGATGATAATGATAATAATAATAATAATGATAATAGTAATAGTAATAGTAATAATGATAGTAGTAATGATAATAGTAGTAATGATAATAATAATAATGGTGATGGTGATAATAATGATAATAGTAGTGATAATAATAGTAGTAATGATAATGATGATAATAATAATAATAATGATAATGATAATAATAGTAGTAATAATAATAATGATAATAATGATAATAATAATGATAATAATAATAATAATAATAATAATAATAATAGTAGTAATAATAATAATAATAATAATAATAATAATAATAATAGTAATAGTAATGATAATAGTAATGATAATAATAAAATTATTATATTTATATTAGTTTAATTTTATAAAAATAAATAAATTATATAAGTTATATTCGGTGTCGCTACGATACCGAATAATAATTAATTATATTAAAAAAAAGATATACTTTTTATTTATAAATTAATAATTAGTTTTAATTTTATAAAAATAATAAGTTTTATAATAAATTATTATAGTAAGCTATACTTTATTTAATATATATTTTTAATTTTATAAAATAGAAGGGGCTTACGTAACTTTTTATTTTTATAAGATTAAAACTTTTAAACGAATAAATTAAAGAAAAGTATACGTAGTCGGGTACGTATTATAAAGTTATAGCGTAATTAAAAAGTAGTAAAAACATTAAAAGTTATAAAATTAAGTAAGCTTTTCTCTCTTTTTTTCTTTTTTCTTTATTTATATATATTATTAAAATTTAATATAATAAGGTAAAAATAAAGTATATAATAACTTAACCTTTATGTCTAGCCGTTTAAGCCCTGACCTTTATATCTAGCCGTTTAGGCCCTAAACGGCCCACTTATTTAAAATATTCGATAGTTTCGACTAATTAAAAACCTACATTTAAAGTAGACCGTATCGAGCCGTCCGTATTAAAGCTTTTAGTTCTTATAAGATTAAACGTTTGACTTTTAATTTACCGTATAAAGCTGATTTATATTATTATATAACCGTATAAAGCTATATAGCTGTAATATATAAAGCCGTGAGAAGCTGTAATGTATATAGCCGTATAAAGCTGTGGTATATAAGGCCGTGAGAAGCTGTAATATATTGAGCCGTGAGAAGCTGTAATGTATATGGCCGTGTGAAGCTGTGGTGTATAAGGCCGTGAGAAGCTGTAATATATAAAGCCGTAAGAAGCTGTAATATATATAGCCGTATAAAGCTGTGGTATATAAGGCCGTAAGAAGCTATAATGTATAGATCCGTGTAAAGTATTTATAATATGTAGGGCTATATGAAAATAAAAATGACGATATTATATTATCGTTATTCTTATAAGATTAAAAAATGATAGCGATATAGTATCGTTATTCTTATAAAATTAAATAATAATAGCGATAATAATAATAATAATATTAATAATAATAATAATAATGATGATGATAATGATAGTGATGGTGATAATAATAGTAATGATAATAATAATAGTGGTAATGATAGTAATAATAATAGTAATAGTAATGGTAATAATAATAGTAATTATAATAATAAGATTATTATATTTATATTAGTTTAACTTTATAAAAACAAGTAAATTATATAAGTTATATTCGGTATCGTTGCGACACCGAACAATAATTAATTGTATTAAAAAAAGGATATACTTTTTATTTATAAATTAATAATTAGTTTTAATCTTATAAAAATAATAAACTTTATAATAAGCTATTATAATAGGCTATACTTTACCTAGTATATATCTTTAATCTTATAAGATAAAAGGGGCTCACGTGACTCCTTACTTTTATAAGATTAAAACTTTTAAACGGACAGATCGAAGAAAAGTACACGTAGTCGGGCACGTATTATAAAACTATAGCGTAATTAAAAAGTAGTAAAAACATTAAAAGTTATAAAATTAAGCAAGCTTCTCTCTCTTTCTCTCTTTTCTCTTTATCTATATATATTATTAAAATCTAGTATAATAGGGCAAAGATAAAGTATATAACAAACCATGCCTTGCTTAAAGTATATCTTTAATTTTATAAGACGGAAAAACGACTCTTATAAAATTAAAAACTAAAGATAAGAACAAGGGATTAAAAAGCCACAGGCTAGAGGCCCGTACGAGGGTAGAGACGACGCAGTAGTAAGAAAAAAAAGTCGCGAAACTAAACGAGCTTTACCTTCTTACTCTCTTTTCTTTTTATTTATATATATTATTAAAATTAAGCCTACTACTCCGAGGTCTTATAAATTCTAACGGTATAACCTGTTATAGTTAATAATTTTAAAAGTTAGTAAAAAATAGTAAAATTAATAGTTATAAATAAAGAATAAAGAGACATAGAAAATAAGTATTAAAAAATATAAAATAGATTAATAAATATAAAAAAATTAACGATATATTCGACTAGAGAGAAAGGATAAATAATAGAAAAAAAAAGGAGAGAATAAAAAAAAATAATGTTAAAAAAGAAAAAACGAATTAAAGAAACAATAAAATAAAAAAAGAAAGAACGAAGTACTAATAAAATAGAAAAATCTTAGTTAGCTAGCTAGATTGTTTAAAACGGGTATAAGAAAGTAACAAAATTAAAGAAAGAGTAAGGTACGGATATAATCGAATAAAAAAGGTATAGTATATAACAAACGGAAAAGGAGAAGGTCGTTAAAAAAGCCTTAAAGAAAGTAGTTAAAAAGAAATAAATACTATTAAAAAAAAAAGTAAACGATACTATTTAAAAGAAAAGCGCTCGAAAAAAAAGAAATAAAAACTTAAAATACTAAAGTAAAACGGAGGCTAGTAAATTTATAAAAAAAGAGGGGTTTAAATATATTTATTTATAACAGCTATAACGAGCTTTTATATAACGTAGAAAGCCTTTACGAAGCCAATATTAACGGGTAAAAGTATTATAGCTAAAACATTAAAGCCGCCGTTACGTAGTATATACAACCCGTGCTCGACGTACTAGCGCCGATTTATAACTTTACTATAGACACGTAGGTGTAGTTATACGCGGCCCCCGGCGTATAGTCGCCTATACTTACGAGTAAGTAAGACTTATCGTCGTTTATTAATATTATTAAGTAGCCGCTATCGCCGTCTATTAACGGTACGCCGACTATTAACTTTATTATTAAAGCTAAAGTTAAAGCTAAAGCTAGAGTTAAAGCTAAGCCGAGTACGAAGAGACGTCGTAGTCGTAGTTAATCCCGTAATAAAGCTCGGTTTACTTACTGCCGGCCGATACGGCGTATATAATCTACGCGAGCCGCTATAATAATAAAGCCGGGGATAGTAATAAGACTTATAACGCGGTATAAAGGATAACGGATACGAGAAGCTAGGTAGGTATACATACAATACGTTAACTTCTTCCTCGTTATTATAAATAGACACTCTATTAGCCGTAATAGTTATAAAAGCTTAAAGTATAAGTACTAAAGTAAAACGCAAACTCGGACACCGTAAACTCGACGTTTAAAGTATAACTATCGACAACCCTTTCTTTATTCACGACTCTATCTTCGTTAATAAACATACCGCCCGACTTAAAAACTAGTTAGTTATCTAGCTTCCGTATTTTATACGGTAAATTACCTTTATAAAAACACGGAAGCCGTTAGTAATCTTTAAGCTACCGAGTTAAGCCTCTTACCCCGCCCAAAAGACGAACTTTTAAACGGAGTCGAACGGTTGTTATAACAACTCTTATACCACCGCCGCCTCTTAACTACCTTCTTTTATTACTCGTATAATTATTATATTAATAACGTTTTCCCGGCCGCATCGGTGTTTTTTAATATAAAGGTACTAATCGGCGTCTTATAAAGCTTTATAAAAAAAGTAAATAGTATACTTAACGAAAGAGAACGCCCGCTTCTCTTCGCTTATAAAATATAGCGGCGGCCGTAAAATATAAGCCGGGTTCCCGGCTTTAATATATAAGGCCGGGTTATACGGTCCGATTCCGGCACCCTACGCCGCCGACTATTAAACGTTATAGCGTTTAATAAATATATACGACATATAAAGAGCGTTGCGGCCTGTTAAGTAGTAGTACGTTTAATACTACTGCCTAGTATATCTTAGCTTATTTTATATTATTTATATATTTTATATATTAAACGGCACGAATGTAAGATTAAGAGTAAATAGTATAAATATACTCGTAATAAGTATAATACGGTAACTTTATTCTATACTAGTTTATATAAGTGCGGACGCCGGTATTAATATAAACAGCGGCAGCGGTACGACAAGTATTGTAAAGTGCGGTAGTCGATTTATTTAATAAGTATAACGATAGTAGTAGGACGTAAGATTTATAGTACTCGTAATAAATATAATACGGTAACTCTATTCTATACTAGTTTATATAAGTACAAACGCCGGTATTAATATAAGTAGCGGCAGCGGTACGATAAGTATTTTAAGGAGTAGTAGTCGATTTATTTAATAAGTATAACGATATTAGTAAAACGTCGGAGATTATTATAGCGATTTTTGCTTAAACTTTATTATAGTTAGTATATATTATTTATAATTTTATAAGTTTAATCTTATAAGATATAAAAAATAATTCTTATATAATTAAAAGAGCATAATTTACTAACGCGTTGCTTTTTACGACTTTTTAACGTAAATATAACGAAAGGTTAGGCGGGCAAAACCTAAGCTAATATAAAAGGGTCCTTAAGTTTAGTATCGCTACTAATAATTATAACAGATATATAAAAAAAGAAAATACGTAAGGTATATTCTATACTATTCGGCGTTATATTAACTATAAACGGATCGCCGTTATTAATAGTAATGTCTTAAATATTCTCGGTCGATATAAAAGGCGTGTTTTTATTAAAGAGAATCGGTTTAGTAAATATCGTCGTCCGTCGCTAAGAGTATAAGTCGTATTATACGTTATCATCGTACATTATATTTACTATTCCGTCTATAATACGTACTATTACGGACCGCCGACATATAATCTCCTCCACAAATACTTTCATTACTAAACGCTCTATAAACTCAACCACAGAGTACGGGAAGGTAAAGCGTGTCTCTTTATCGATAAGCATACATATTACCGTACTAAACGGCTTACGACCGGCGCGGTTAGTTTATTAAACGTAGTTAATAAGGCTATATAGTCTTCCCGCGTAAATAATAACAGTCGTATAAGGGATATTTATACTATAGCTAAGTACGGTTATAGTAGCGATCCACCGTGTCTTATTATTTTAATTAAAGTCGTTAATAATCTTAGTACGGTCGTCGTTACTTATACCACTATAGTATTTAAAGACGTAGAGAGTATCTACGATTTTATCGTAAAGACGGCGGGTTATATAAAATATAATGCCTTTAAACTAAAAATTAATCGGTTGATACGAGGCTATTTTATAAACTACCTTTATAGCCAAATCTTCGTTAAAACGTAATTACTTAACGCGATAAGATATATTTAATTTATAACTAAGTCTTCGATTAATAATTATATATAAAGTATTAATAGCTTTTTTAAAGTAATCTTCTAAGTTTACCGGTAAGGTCGCCGTTAAAAGAAAGATTAACGTCTTAATTTTTACCGTATCGGTTAAGCCGTTTATAACGCTCCTATACGACGTATTTATTAAAATAGAGTAGGCCTCGTTAATAATAATACGTTAGGTTAGGTTAGGTTAGGTTAGGTTAGGGTTAGGTTAGGGTTAGGTTAGGGTTAGGTTAGGTTAGGGTTAGGTTAGGTTAGGTTAGGTTAGGGTTTAGGTTAGT